>CM066335.1:0-2585000 GCA_033807585.1 Hydrophis major | reverse complement strand
TAACATCAGTAAAACCCGCCTTATATAGGCAAACCTTGTAACGTTTAACCAATAACAGCTAGGAACGCTAGCTTTTATAACCAATAAGAACTCTCTGTTAAGGGCCAATCGGATTCCCCGGAACGGGCCAATCTGGTCCGGCCACTTAACAGCCAATCAGAAGTGCAGGGCCAGAACCCTGCACTTACTCCAAGCTCACACTTTATTAATCTTATTGCATACACAACACCCCTTACCCCTGGTTCCTTAGTTCAGGGCGCAGTTACATAGTCCCTTAAATAGGACGGTTGTCTTTTTAGTCTCTTTGATTTTCATTGTATCGGCTGGTTGCAATCTCGGTGAGGTAAATCATTGTCTGGCAGTGGGGCTATCTCTGGTTCAGAGTTCACTTCTACGTCGTTGCCCACATTTTCCGCGATTCCCTGAGGTGCAAACGTTTCTCCCTCCGGCTCCACTTCCTGAGTTTCAATTAAATCGTCGTTCCCTTCGAACGGGTTTCCTATGGCTTCATCTTCTTCCATACATCCCCCCCCTCAGTTTGGTCATAGGGGAGTTGCGAATTGGCCACTGCAAGCCGCGACCGTAATTGGTCGATATGCCGTTTCCAAAGTTTATCGTCAAGGCATTTCACGAGGTAGGATCTAGGGCCGGTTACACGTACTACTGTCGCTTCCACACACAACGGGTCGCCCGATAGGTTTTTTGCATAAACCAGGTCTCCTACCTGGAAGGTGCGACAGCGGCCGCTGGATCCTAGTGGTTTCTCTGGTTCATAAGCAGGGTGCAACCGGTCAAGGTGGGAGCGGAGCTTTCGTCCCATTAGCAGTTCAGCGGGAGTTTTGTTGGTGACGCTATGTGGGGTGATGTGTTGCAAGAAGAGGATTTGGTTGACCTTGTCATCAATGTTGTTGTAGTCTACCTTTTGCAAGGTTTTCTTCACAAATTGAACCATGCGTTCTGCTCGGTCATTGCTCGCAGGGTGCACAGGCGAGGTGAGCGCATGGCAGATGCCGCGGTCAGCGAGGTACTGCTCGAACGCGAGTGCAGTAAATTGTGGGCCGTTATCGGATATCAGGACGTCTGGTAATCTGTGGGTTGCAAAGAGTCTGTTTAGAATCTTGATGACCGCCTTGGAGGTCGTAGTCATCATGCGATGAATTTCAAGCCAATTGGAGTAGGCATCAACGGTAAGCAGGAAGGTGTGGCCCTTGGTTGGCCCCGCGAAGTCCTGGTGAATTCGGGACCAGGGTCCACGTGGTGTCTCCCATTCAGTAGGCATGGCTTTTGGTGGGGCGTTGCTGACTTCTTGGCATTTGGGACAAGCTTTAACCCACTGTTCGATTTGCTTGTCAATGCCCGGCCACCATGCGTAACTTCGTGCAAGGGCTTTCATTCGCACGATGCCGGGGTGGCCATCGTGCAAAGTTCTCAGTAGCGCTTTTCGGAGCCGTTCTGGGATAATGACTCTATTGCCCCAGATGACACAGCCTTTCTGTGAGAAGAGTTCGGTCTGTTGAGACTTGAATGGTGTGAAGTCATCTGATAACTGGTCCAATGGCCATCCGCGTTCTACCCAGCCTAGGACTCGTGCTAGGGTGTGGTCGCGTTTGGTTTCTCTCGCGATATCTCGGGCGGTCAGTGGTGGCGAGTTGAGTGCCTCGATTTGCAACGTGGTTACTGTTGGTGCCAGATCGTCGAGTCTCTGGAAGCGGTGCTCGGCTCAATGCGTCGGCGTGGGGAATGACTTTCCCCAGGCAGTATTGCAGCCGATAGTTATAAGCAGCTAAGAATTCTGACCATCGGGTCATCCTAGGGGATAATATGTAGGGAGTCGGCTTATCTCCGGCTATGATCCCCAAAAAAGGCTTGTGGTCAGTCACAATAGTAAAAACCCTACCATATACATATTCGTGAAATCTTTTCACAACTGAGACAATTGCGAGGGCTTCCTTATCAATTTGTCCATAGTTGGGCTCTGTTTTTGAAAGAGTCTTTGAAAAATATGCAACAGGGGCTTCATTCCCATTAGGCAGTACATGGCTCAAAATGGCACCCACCCCGAAAGGCGATGCATCACAGGTTATAACTAACGGCAAAGTCTCATTATACTGCATGAGTACAGAGTCAGAAGTGAGCAGTTTTTTAACATTTCGGAACGCCTGTTCTTCACGGTAACCCCAAAACCAATTTGCTTTTTTATCTAACAATCGGTGTAACGACAGTTGCTTTGTGCGGTAAAAATACATTATAAAAATTGATGAGGCCTAGGAACGCCTGGAGATCGGCCTTGTTTCTTGGCCTGGGAGCGTTTTTGATTGCTTTTAATTTACTTTCGGTAGGGTGAATGCCCTGGCTATCAATCAGGTAAGCTAAAAACTCAACACTGTCAGTACACAATTTACGTTTGTTTTTTTTAACCTTAAGACCGGCCTCTTGGAATTTTTTTAGGACTAATTTTAACCGGTCCTGTAAGATTTTTTTTGTAGGGGCTGCAATTAATACATCGTCAAAATAGGGGACCACGCCCTTAATCCCTTGCAATAACCTTTCCATAAGGCTCTGAAAAATCCCCGGGGCTACACTTACTCCGAATTGCAGCTGGGTACATTTAAAGGCACCTCGGTGCATCACAATAGTTTGGGCCTGTGCCGTTTTTTCATCTACTGGTAACTGCTGATATGCCTGAGCTAAATCCAATTTAGCGAAAACCTTTCCGCCCCCCAGGGAATGGAGGAGGTGCTGCCCCACCGGAACTGGATACGCGTTCTGCTTCAGGGCGTGGTTCAAAGTGGCTCGGTAGTCCCCACAAATTTGGATTGACCCGTCTGGCTTAATGGGTGTTACAATAGGGGTTTCCCACGGGGAGTGATCGATGGGCTCCAACACCCCCTGAGCTATCAGTTTGTCGAGTTGTTCGTCGATTTTCGGTTTTAAGGAAAACGGAACTCGACGGGGCTTCAAGCGAATGGGAGCTATTTTTGGATCTAAGCTGAATGAGATCAGGGTCCCCTTGTACTCGCCTAAGCTGTCCGCGAAGACGTCCCTGAACACAGAGATAAGGTCTTCCTCCCAGTCACAGCTACCAACTCAGTTTATGCCGGCCACTTCAATGCCGAGTGGCATGAACCATTGGAGTCCCAGTAGGCTAGGCCTATCTCTATCGATGACCGTTAAAGGTAAGTATGCTGTGTGCTTCTTGAAGGAGACTCGGACTCGGCAGGACCCGACGACAGGGATTCGATTCGATGAGGCGTTGGAAACGGAGATCTTGGCGTTGAATTGTGGGGATGAGTTGTTTGAGTGTCTTCCAAGACACCTCGAGAGAGACGATCCCGAGTCGACCTCCATGTGGCAAGGTTGGTTCTCGATGGCTACCGTGACTTGGATTTTCTTAGTGTCCAAGGCTGAGGTGTGACCGATAGTGATAGTATGGTGAGCCTCTTCTCTTTGCAAAGCTCGATTTTTGTAGGAGTGGTTTCCTGGCTCTCGCCTTACAGGACAGTTTCCTGTCGAATGGCGATAGTTAGCCCCCTTTGAGGCCTGGCTGGGTCTTGGCAAGCTGCGGCAGACCCGTCCAATGTGGCCTCGTTTCCCGCACTCATGGCAGAGTGCGTCGCGGAATTTGCATTCGGACCTGGCATAGTTGGCTCCACAACCAGCGCAAGGGCATAAGGGCTTCGGATGAGGGTCCCGGTCGGACCGCAGTCGATGGACCCCTTCTTCATCGCTGTCTGATGACAAAGAGAGGTCCTTGTGGTGCGTTGTCGCGAGCTGCCCTTCTGAACTAGGTGAGATTTCGCTGGCCGGTGGTGGTACCGGAGTGCGGTTCCGACGTAGTTGTGCAGCCGACTTTTTGGTCGCCTCTGCTGCCGTGGCTTCAGCGATGGCATCGGCAAGGCTGATGTTGCCTTTTGCCATCAGTTTGCTTTGCACGCCTGGTGCATCTAATCCCAGGACTAAGCGATCTCTTAGTGCTTCTTCTAAATCGGCGAATTCACAGAGGCCTCCCAAATTTCGGAGGTCTGCTATGAAGTCGGCTACGCTTTCTCCCTTTCGCTGGCTCCTCTGGTAAAATTCGTGCCGTCTCACCAGCGTAGGCACAATCGGGGCATAGTGACCTCGCAGGAGAGGTTCGAGGTCGTTCCAATCCATCGCCTTTGCTTCTTGAGGTTTGGCTAGTGCTTTAGCCATCTTAAATACGGTTGGACCGCAATGCGTTAGGAACACCGCCCGTTTCTTTCCTGGTTGGCGTCCTTCAAATTGTTCGTCTCTAGGAACATTTGGAAGCGATCCATGTAGGATTCCCAGTCCTCTTGGGTTGGATCGAATGGAGCGGGTGGTGCGATGCCGCCGGACATGGTTCCGTTGTTGGCATCGTCTGTCACGTGCTCAGTGTTCTTTGAAGTTTCGTTGGTTCAGATGTCTCCAAATCCCATCCTCGTCGCCAGTGTTAAGTTTGAGCATGGGTGAGAAGGAATGGAGACAAGCCTCTGAACGGTGAACTTCAGCTCTTTATTTACAAAGTGACTTCTCTCTAAAACAACAGTAAACCCCGCCTTATATAGGCAACCCTTGTAACGTTTTAACCAAAAACAAGCTAGGAACGCTAGCTTTTATAACCAATAGGAACTCTCTGTTAAGAGCCAATCGGATTCCCCGGAACGGGCCAGTCCGGTCCGGCCGCTTAACAGCCAATCAGAAGTGCAGGGCCAGAATCCTGCACTTACTCCAAGCTCACACTTTATTAATTATATTGCATACACAACAGTGACCAAACCTGGATGTAGTATTCCAGCTGTGACCTTACTAAGACGGTAGTAATATTTCATGTGATTTTGTGATTTTGATTCTATGCTTCTATTTATACAAAGGTTTGTATTAGCGTTTTTCCTTAGATCCCTACAGCACTTTCCAGAACAGAGTGACATGTGGTTATTTATTCTTTCTATCCAGGAAACAACCTCCCTTGCTTGCTACACCAAACACAAGATGCAAATGTACTTGCTGACTCTTCAAGTTTTATCTCCAATACATCATCTGTTATTACATCCTTCAACAAAGGCTGCCAGACCATAGAAAGCCCCTCTGACTTCTCAACTCTTTAACCACTGGACTCTCGACATCTTGACCACCTCCATACCATCACCATTGCAAAATGTCATAGCTGCCTAAGAATTTGCTTATCTTTCTTCCCGGTATTTGGCTAGGCAGGTATGAGCTGAAAAGAAGCCAACATTTTGCCCTTGAGCAAAAATAGAATATAGCCATAAATACAGAACTGTGTAGTGGGAGGTTGGAATGTATCCTGAATAAAATAGAGATTATCAAAACCAGATATCTGGCTTGGTGCAATTTAAAACTAGCTTTAGAAGAGTGTAAATCACACGGGGCAGAAATCTACACCAACTGTATTAATGGGACAGTATCTAGCACTTCGTTTACTTTTTCTTTTATTCAGTAAAAAAAACCAGTTGTCAAGACTCTTGCCTCTCCGGGAATATGGAGCCTCTTTTGATACAATTTGTAAAAGAAATGGTCCAAGAACCATATTGTGATTCTGCTGCCTCTGTTCTTCAACCTACAAACTCTCAATTTAATGCATTTGTACTTTATAATGTACTTCATTCTTTGATCTACATTTCTGTTTTAAAGGAAGAAAGAAAAACAGCATCACAGTTGATACACAATTTCTAGCAATTTGCCTCCTTTTGAGATTGTGTTATACATGGCTTTTTTATATAAAAAAAAACAAGAAAGGAGAACGTGAACCAGTCTTGTTTTGATGCAAGCAGTCATGTTGCAGTGAAAGGCAATGAATGTGGAACTAATTTCTATCACTGGACCACAGGGCTAGTAAACTAGATGGACGCTTTTGACAGACGTTACACAGATAGTCCTTGATTTACCACCACAATTAGGACCAGAATTTCCATTGTTAAGCAAGGTGGTGTTTAAGTGAATCACACCCAATTCTAGGACCTTTTTGCTGCTGTTCAGTGAATCACCAGAAACCCTGTGAGGCTGCAATGGTCATGAAAACTTCCCAGTTGCCAAAAGCTCCTGAAATTTGTTCACGTAACTATGAGGGTGATACAGGTGTCACAAGTCACTTTTTTCAATGCTACTGCAACTCCAAATAGTTGTAAGTCAAGGACTACCTGGCCCTCTGTTGCTTCATTCCTCTTCCTTGGGCTAAAGCAAGGGAGATGAGTGGACTTTGTGGCTGGCTGAGAAACTCTGGGAGCTGAAGTCCGCATATCATCAAAGTGCCGAGTTCAGCTGAAGTGCCTTTGGCAATCACCTGCCTAATTACTGAACAATTACTGCACTGAAGCCCCTAATTCAAGCTATATCTGCAGCAGCCTAGTTGTGATTCCATCCACTTTTTACATCTTCGTGCCATCCGAAGCCTTTGGCTCTCCGTTTTTTGTTTTTTGTTGGGGTTTTTTTTGCACATTAATGTCAGTGGGATCAAATATATCTGCAGCACGCCAAAAGCCTCTCATAAGGGACAGCTCCCAAGTTTAGCCTGGACTACACAGGAGTAGAATCCACAAAACACTCCCTGAGACTAGCTGCACACTGAAAATGGATGCTCGGTCACTATGAAGGAGAAGTCCGATGTGAACATGATTTGTGCAAGCAAAGCAGCTACACTATGTGGAATGCTGCACAGGTAATGTTTGCTTTTATGCATCTGGTGTTAGGATTAAACTGGCCTTTAAAAGAAGCCCATCATCTGATGGTATGATTTTGTCTAAGTTGACTCCACTTATTTAAATGGAGTCTTTATCTATGTGTCTGTCTGTGTCAGGGCTCCAACAAATCCACCCTCATTCAAATCAAAAGTCTCTCGCTGCATCTCAAAGAAAAGTAAATTGATTTATTTGGAGTTGCCATGTTGGCGTAAGCTGGATGCAGCCGATACTAAATTACATCATACATTTCCCCCTTGACCCTGGTCTTTCCCCCACCCCCTGGATGTGACTTCTCCAATGGGACACATCCATCCCCAAGAGTCATCCATCATGCTCTCCAATAACCTTCTTATGCTCCAACAACTTGGGTTACTGTGGTGATTATCTAGGCATTTAAGGAATGCCTTGTTTTCCCCCAGTCCCTTTTTCTGGCAGCTAAAAAGACCAAAGGAGTATCTTCTTAGTTGACAGTCTGTCTATCTTCATCCATCCATCTACCTATATCTGTCTGTCTGTCTCTCTGTCTGTCTATCTATCTACCTTTCTCTAATCTATCTATTTACCTATCCAAATCTTCATCCATCCATCCACCCACCTACCTACCTACCCACGTGGCTGGCCAGGGAATTCTGGGAGTCAAAGTCCACATATCTTCAATCTGCCAAGGTTGAGAAACCTTGAGCTAGTATCTTCCTGGTCCCCGTGCAGAGGAGAGAATTACGGGGCGATTTTAAAAACAGCAAGCAAGAAACAGAAATTAAGACAGAGAACGATTCACCCTCTCAAGAAAACTCTCAGTCGGCGCCCCAAGACAGTGCAAAATAAATGGCCTCTAACGCTTGTGCAGGATGCTCTTCCATCCTTGACCTTCCGCTTCTCTAAAATTGGGAAATAAAGGGGTCAAAGGATCCTACTATTGCATCCCTGGAGAAAAGAGCATCTGCAAGCTTTCCTTTATGGAAGTTTGCTTCATCAGTTCTTCCCTCAGAAAGGCAGAGGACTAATGGCCTGCCTCCCGGGGGATCCTTTCCCATTCAGCCATCAGAAATAGGCCAGGAGGCTTAGAGAGATCTGGGCACCCTTGGTGAATTTTAAATAACTTTGCTCTGTGGCAGACCTGCCTTTTTTGACTGTTATTAGCACAGAGCACTTTTTAAAAATCCACCTTTTGCGGATCCAGAATGTGTGTGTGTGCATGTCAAATGGAAGAAAATGATTCTGATGAGGCAAATAACAAAATGCTCACAGGAGGCAGGCAGGGAAACAGATCGATCTCAGCCTAGAGAGAAGGTGTCCCACAGGGCCACCTTGCTTGTCCCAGACCTCTTTGATGACAGTGCCCTGCAAAAATAAATAAAAATAAAATGTCCTCGTTTCCTCCTCCCTCTGGCCCTCCTTTAAAAGACGAAAAACAATTTGCTTTCAGAATTTCTTTCAGAGAAGTAAAGAAAAGCTCTCCATTGGAATTCTTGCACTTAGTTGTGTGATTACGGGATCCGGCCATCTGATTTGGGAATGTTATCCCTGTTTCACAAGTATTTATTGGCTGAAAAGTTAAGGTGCATGCCATTCAATGACCACTAGCATATAATGTACCCCAACAATTAGAGGATCAGGGAAATGCTGTGGACATAGCATCCTTGGACTTCAGGAAGGCACAGGGCTCCAACCCCCAGGCTGTGGCCTGATATCGGGCTGTGACCCATTTGGAACCAGGCCATGCAAGTGGCGGGCGAGTGTTCAAGCATGCACTGCTCCACTTGCACAAGTGGCAGGCACACACGCTTGTGTTCTTACCCACTGCGTGCACACAACCTTTCCCTCCCTTCCACCTATCACTGGTCCACAAAACCAGAAAGGTTTGCATTTGACAAAGAAAACCACAATCTACTTTGGGTAAGGTAGAACAATGTGGGATAGATGGCATCGCCATCAGATAGATTCGCAATTGGCTGACCAATTGCATGCGGTGTGTAGCCTTCAATGGAACTACAGCTACATGGGGAGGAGAGAGGCACACAATGGGGTACCTCAAAGTTTTAACTTGGGCCCAGTGCTCTTCAACAGCTTCATAAGTGATCTAGATCAGTGGTCACCAATCAGTGGGCCAAGGGGCACTGATGGTCCGCGAGAAAATTTTGGTTTCCAGAGAAATGTCACTCCCAAAGCACACCGCCCCCTCCCCAAGCAATTAATCCAGGCTGTGCAGGAACACAAGGCTGCAACCACCCACATGGCCCAGAAGAACACAAGGCTGGTGTCACTTGCATTGCAAACAACACAAGGTAGTGAGGGGAGGGGAGAACTTGCCCCACTCACCCCATGCGCCTCGCCTGGCCACCGGGCTGCTTCTTTCTGCTTCTGCTTTTGACTGCACTCAAGGAAAGCAGCCAAAGTCTTTCTTTCTCTCCCCCAAACTCCACCAGAAATGAGTCTTTGGGACTCTGCAAAGCCTCCTGCTCCAAGAGGCTGTGCCAGCATGACAAGTCTCACAAAGACTCGTTTTTGGTGGAATTTGGGGGAGAGAAAGAAAGTGTCATGCCCCTGGTGGAGACTGACTCTGAGGAAGAAGAGGAACAGCCAACAGGGAGTGGGAGTGTGGCTCCGGAGGTGGTGGAGGAGGCTGGGGAAGGGCAGAGGCCGGCTGAGCAGTCAGAGGACCATCCCCTATCCATCCTAGGGCATTCAGGGAGGGGAGAATCAGGATAAAACGTGGTCTACTTGGGAGGAGAGGGCCATGATCCTCTTCATGGGTTGCAGGTGTGAGATCTGCATAAAAGGTTGGACCTGCATGCTAACAGATGCTGGAGACAAATTAGTGTTTTATTCCTAAAGAAAGTTTATCTTGGTTGGCGTTCTTCCAACAGACTGTACCTGGTTATCTTCCTGAAGTTAGCAATTATCCATCCTGGTCTGTTCAAGGAACTTTATTTAGTGCGGTTTGATTTTGCTTTTTTCTTCATTATCGGCTCTTTGAATGTGAACTGTGTTTCTTGCCTTTGAAATGTTATTTTGAAAATAGATTACTCCTCCACTGTGAACAATTAAACAGTGAAGCCAAGTTGAAGGCATTAAAGGACTTTTATTTACATTTTGGTTTTTGTTATATTTCTGAGATACTCTGAGTCATCACAGAAAGACTTCTGCTGCTTCTGCTGCTTTCCTTCCATGAAGCCAAAAGTCTCTCTCCCCCTCCTCCTGGAACAGACCTGGAGACGGTATCCTGCGATCCCAAATAAAGAATGATCAATCGGTAGGAAAACGAGGTAGGAAATTTTCCTGCAGACTTTTTTGGAGATTTCCCCAGGGTCTCTGGTCTGTGGGATTTAAAATTGTGAGTTTGGTGGTCCCTGAGGTCCAAAAGGTTGGCGATCCCTATTCTAGATGAGAGAGAGATGTGATTCAGTGGTGAATCACAAGAACAGACTGCACAGCCATTTGACCAGGATGGTATAAGGTCTCCTGCTCTGATCAGAACTAGAAGGCCTCTGAGGTTCCTTCCTGCCCATGGAGTAGATGTTCTATAGTCTAACTGAAGCCCATTCTATACTTGTCTTTGCATATGTGACATATAGACAGGCACAGCTCCCATCCCAGCCTTGTGGAGAACTTCTGGACCACACTCTGAAGACACTCTTGACTTCCAGCAGGATTAGAGAGGGAAGGGGAGAAGAATTGAAATAAATTCTGGAATAAGAAAAAAAAAACAAAAAACAGAAACATCCTTTTCAGAGGAAGAAGAAATTACCAGCTCAGATGTTAGCAATTGGCAGCAACTGGCTTCGTGCCTCTGACAAATGTAAACCTTCTGCAGAAAAGGATATTTACTTCTTTTAAAAAAAGATATACACTGCTGGATAACAGCTCCCTTTATAGCACAAAATTAAAACAATGCAGTGCAGTTCTCATCAGAGTAAGACGGTGTATATCTAGGAACGCTTGCTGGAGTCAAAGTGCCACTTTAAATCCTTTCAAGCAGGGCCACTTTTCTGAAGATTCTTCTTTCAAGCGCGCTAGCAATGTTAGAAGGCAAAGGCCTCTTCGGCAGGGGAGGAAGCCTTTTCAGAAAGGGAGGGGCAGGTTTGGGTACAGCGGTAGCTTCATTTTTAATTTCTTCCAAAGAACTCAACGCAGAGCAGGGATGAGTTCACCCACCTCAATTTGAACTCCTAATTATCCATTTCTCTCCCCTCTTCCTTCTATGGGTCTTATTTTCCTTTCGTTCTTGCATGCCTTCATTCAGAACAGGTCAAACGTAGGAAGTTTGAACAATCCAAACTCTGTGAATGTGATATAGTCCTCAGATCATGAACTCCAATAAAATTCAGAACTTGATTATCCTGCTCAAACCTCCCAGTGCCATTCTTGGCTGAAATAGATCTCTGTTCAGATCCAGCTAATGCTACAGGGGGTCCTCGACTTGAGACTATGACTGAGCCCAATATTTCTGTTGCTAAGTGAAACATTTGTTGAATGAATCTTGCCCCAATTTTGCAACCTTTCTTGCCACAGTTAAGTGAATCACCGCAGTTGCCAAGTCAGTCACACAATTAGATGAATCTGGCTTCCCCATTGACTTTGCTTGTCAGAAAGTCACATGACACTGCGACCGTCATAACTATGAACCTGTTGCCAAGCATCTGGAATTGATCGTATGGCCACGAGGATGCTGCAACAGCTGTGTGAAAATCCTAGCCCAGACCAGGAAACCAAATTTATGAATGCAAAAACTACTTTTATTATAAGGACACAACAACAGAATCTTGCAACTCAATGTCCCTCCCCCCTCCCGTCTTTATCTGAAAGAGAATTGGGGAAGATCAAATTTGAGGCACTTTCTCCGATTACAATTCTGTTTTGGACTCCAATTTTTCTTATCTGAATGTTTCTCATTTGCAGCTCTCTTCCTCCCATCCCTCAAAGTTATTCTCACAGCCCGTTATGGTAACACAAAGGTTCACAGAATCCCACATCTACAAAAATTCATTCCTAATGACATTTACTTGAGCATAATTTCTCCTGTTTTTAAAACAGACTGAAACTATGATCTTGAATAGCTATGATTTATGTTGAGAATTAATAAAAGTGTTGAATAAAGCTTGTTGAAACCTTAAAGCAAAGTGCAGGGTTCTGGCCCTGCACTTCTGATTGGCCGATAATAGCGATATCGGATTGGTCCGTTCAGGAGAATCTGATCAGCTATTAACGAGCCCTTCTCATTGGTTAAAAAGAGCTAGCATTCCTGTGTTTTCATTGGCTAAATACCCAAGAGCTTGCCTATATAAAGGGGGCTGTTGAGGCCGTTTTCAGAGCTGTTGCACCATGTTAAATAAAGAGTTGAAGTTCACTGTTCATCGACTCGTCTCCGCTTCTTGCACCACGCACCAAACACAACACTGGCGACAAGGATGGGATGTGGAGACATCAGAGCTGATTGAACACTACAAAAAGCGATAACAGAGCACGTGGCTGAAACGCACCAACGGCGGAACCATGTCTGGCAGCATCATACCACCCGCTCCATTCGACCCGGCACAAGAAGACTGGGACTCATATATGGATCGCTTCCAGATGTTTCTGGAGACCAACAATTTGAAGGATGCCACTACCGGAAAGAAACGGGTGGTATTCCTAACTCATTGCAGGCCAACCGTATTCAAGATGGCCAAAGCACTAGCGAAACTGGCAGAAGTGAAGTCCATGGATTGGGACGTCCCCGAACCCCTGCTAAGGGCCCACTATGCACCGACTGTACCAACGCTCGTGAGAAGGCATGAATTTTACCAGAGAGATCAGCGGAAGAGCGAAAGCGTTGCAGATTTCATAGCGGATCTCCGGAATCTAGGAGGCCTATGTGGGTTTGCCGACCTTGAAGAAGCCCTGAGAGACAGAATAGTTCTGGGACTAGATGCACCAGGCATGCAGAGTAAGCTGATGGCGAAAGGCGACATCAGCCTTACAGATGCCATCGCTGACGCTACTGCAGCAGAAGCAACCAGGAAGTCGGCTGCTCGAATGCGCCACACCCACGTTCCACTTCGCCAACTCGCCAGCGAAGTTTCACGTCACCTAGAAGAACCGGCAACGACAGCCCACCACGAGGACCTTGAATCGTCATCAGAAAGCGATGAAGAAGAGGTCAATCGGCTCCGGTCTGAACAAGACCAACGCCAGAAATTGCAGTACCAATGTGCTGGTTGTGGGGCAAACACCCCTGATCATACTGCAAATTCCTCAACGTGCTCTGCTATGTGTGTGGGAAAAGAGGCCACATCAGACGGGTCTGTAGAAGCAAGCAAGGACCCAGCCAAACCCCGAGGGGGGCTAACTACCGCCAATCTACAGGAAGCCATCCTGCAAAGCGAGAACCCTTGAACCACCAATGGAACAACCACTCCTACAGAAACAAACCCCTAAATCACTCAACGAAGTGAGAAGAGGCACACCAAACTATTATGATTGGTCACGCCTCATCACTGGACGCCAAGAAGATCCGGGTCAAGGTGGCCATCAAAAACCAGCCTTGTATGATGGAAGTCAATTCAGGATCGTCCCTTTTGATGGTGTCCTGGAAGACTCTCAAGCAACTCATCCCTACCGTCTGGTGACAAGACGTCCGGTTCCAAAGAATCATACTCAAAGATTATCAAGGGAATCGAATTCCAGTCGTGGGATCCAGCCAAGTCCGTGTCTCCTTTAAAAATCGTACTGCATCTCTACCCTTGACTGTAGTCGACAGGGATCGGCCTAGCTTGTTAGGCCTCCAATGGTTTGCTCCACTTGGAATTGAGGTAGCTGGCATTCACCGAACCAGCAGCAATGACTGGGAAGAGGCTCTCGTCCAAGAATTCCAGGACGTCTTTGCAGACAAACTAGGCGAGTACAAGGGGACCCCGATATCATTTAACCTCAACCCCGAAATAGCTCCCATCCGCCTTAAGCCCCGTCGAGTCCCATTCGCCCTTAAACCAAAGATTGACGAGCAGCTTGATAAATTAATAGCCCAGGGGGCGTTAGAACCAACCGACCATTCTCCCTGGGAAACTCCAATCGTAACACCCATTAAGCCAGATGGATCGTTAAGAATTTGTGGGGACTACCGAGCCACCTTGAATCACGCCCTGCAGCAAAACGCTTACCCAGTACCGGTGGTGCAACACCTTCTCCATTCCCTGGGGGGCAGAAAAGTCTTCGCTAAACTAGATCTAGCCCAGGCATACCAACAACTGCCTGTAGACAGAAAAACGGCAGAGGCTTAAACAATCATTACGCACCGAAGTGCGTTTAAATGTAATCGACTCCAATTCGGAGTAAGCATGGCCCCGGGAATCTTTCAAAGTTTGATGGAAAGACTATTACAAGGAATAAAAAGCGTTGTCCCCTGTTTTGATGACGTTTTAATTGCGCCTGGGGTTGGTTCTTCAGAGATTTAAAGACTCGGGTCTCAAAGTTAAGAAAAACAAGTGTCAACTATGCACTGATCGAGTAGAATTTTTAGGATATTTAATAGATAAACAGGGCATTCACCCCACTGATAGCAAACTTAGGGCAATCAAAAACGCCCCAAGACCCCGAAATAAGGTGGATCTCCAAGTGTTCCTAGGCCTTATCAATTTTTATAACGTCTTCCTAACTCACAAGGCAACCGTAGCTCAACCCCTACATCGTTTACTAGACAAAAAAGCAACCTGGGTTTGGGGGCACCAAGAGGAACAGGCGTTTCGACAAGTAAAAAACTTATTGACCTCCAACACTGTTTTGATGCAGTATAATGAGACCTTGCCTTTGACTGTTACTTGTGAGGCATCACCTTTCGGAGTGAGCGCCATTTTGAGCCACGTTTTACCAAACGGAAGTGAAGCCCCTGTTGCCTACTTTTCAAAAACACTGTCAAAAGCAGAATGCAATTACAGTCAAATCGATAAGGAAGCTCTTGCTATTGTATCTGCTGTTAAACGATTTCATGAATATATTTATGGGCGAGCTTTCACTATAATAATTGACCACAAACCTTTACTGTGAATAATAGCAGGAGATAAACCAACCCCTTATATATTATCTCCCAGAATGACTCGCTGGTCAGAATTCTTGGTTGCCTATAATTATAAGTTGCAACACCGCCCAGGGAAAGCCATTCCCCACGCTGACGCATTAAGCCGTGGACCGCTTCCAGAAACCGTTGACGACCCTGCTCCAACCATCACAACACTGCAGATCGAGACACTCAAAAAACCGCCACTGACAGCTCGCGATATTGTGATTGAAACTAAATGCGATTCCGTCCTAGCACATGTCCTCAGTTGGGTAGAATGTGGATGGCCATTGGACCAAATCCCTGACAATTACGCCCCCTTCAAAAGTCGACAGATGGAACTGTTTTCCCAGAAGGGCTGCATCATTTGGAGTGATAGAGTCATTGTCCCAGAGCGGTTACAGCAAGCGGTACTGAGAACCTTGCACGATGGCCACCCCGGCATCATGCGCATGAAAGCACTCGCACGAAGCTATGCGTGGTGGCTGGGCATAGACAAGCAGGTCGAAGCCTGGGTAAAGACTTGTTCCAAATGCCAGGAAGTCAGCAATGCCCCACCGAAAGCAACCCCAACAGAATGGGAAACACCCAGGGGACCATGGTCCCGTATTCATTTGGACTTTGCGGGACCTACAAAAGGACACACATTTTTATTAACAGTGGATGCCTACTTGAACTGGCTCAAAATCCATGAGATGAAAAATACAACAACCGAATCGGTCATTAGGAAATTGGACAGATTATTTGCAACACACGGATTACCGGACGTTCTGGTATCCGATAACGGGCCCCAGTTTGCCGCGCTTTCTTTTGAACAGTACCTGGCGGACCGCAGTATTCGCCATGTGCTAACTTCACCGGCGCACCCTGCGGCTAATGGAAGCCGAGCACATGGTTCAATTCGTCAAAAGAACTCTACATAAAATGGACTATGGCGATATCAAAGACAAGATTAACCGGATACTCCTTTTGCAGCACATCACTCCACACAGCATCACCAACAAAACTCCCGCTGAGTTATTGATAGGACGGAAACTCCGCTCCCACCTGGATCGACTGCACCCATCGTACGAACCTGAAAAACCACAGGGATCCAGCGGGAAATGCCAAAATTTCCAGGTAGGCGACTTGGTTTTCGCGAGAAACTTTTATGGCGACCCATTGTGGGTCGAGGCAACTGTAATCCAAGTAACCGGACCCAGATCATACCGAGTGAAATGTCGTGATGATAGAATATGGAAGCACCACATTGATCAGCTGCGTTCAAGGCTGCAGTCGGGGGTCTGCGATTCCAGTGATTTCCAAACTGAGGGGGGAGGAGACACCGAGGAAGCTGAGTTTGAAACGGCGGAAGGCACAAGCGGAACAAACGACCACTCAGACTCAATTTGTGAAGAAGGATCGGGGACAGGGGTTAACTCACCTCAAAGAGATATCGAGGACATTAATGGGAATGGAAGTTTAGATACAGAATCAGAGGCACCCTGTTCACCAGATAACGTCCTACCCCAACAAGACTCTCGACAAATACTGGGAGGACAGCATAAATCAAATAGACAAACAAAACAACCTGCCTACCTCAAAGACTATGTTACCGCACCCCTTAAACAGAACCCGGGGGGAAGGGGTGTTGTGAATTAATAAAAGTGCTTGAATAAAGCTTATTGAAACCTTAAAGCAAAGTGCAGGGTTCTGGCCCTGCACTTCTGATTGGCCGATAATAGCGATATCGGATTGGTCCGTTCAGGAGAATCTGATTGGCTATTAACGAGCCCTTCTCATTGGTTAAAAAGAGCTAGCGTTCCTGTGTTTTCATTGGCTAAATACCCAAGAGCTTGCCTATATAAAGGCAGTTGAGGCTGTTTTCAGAGCTGTTGCACCATGTTAAATAAAGAGTTGAAGTTCACTGTTCGTCAACTCGTCTCCGCTTCTTGTGCCACGCACCGAACATAACAATTGAGATGAGGGGTGTCAAACTTGATTTTATTGAGGTTCGCATCAGAGTTGTCTTTGATCTATGGGGCGTGGCCAGGGTGACGTCACCTGGGGTGGGAAATTTTTTAACAACTAGTTCTGTGGGCGTGGCTTAGGTGGTGGGCATGGCTTGGTGATCATATGACTGGATGGGTGTGGCCAACTCAACATCACTCACATTGAGGCACGCATCTCCTTGCCTGGCCTCTCATGACTGTGGGGATGCTGCAACAGTTGTAAGTGTGAAAAAGGGTCATAAGTCACTTTTTTCAGTGCCATTGTAACTTTGAATGGTCACTCCACACAAGCAAAGTACCAGCAAAGGGGGGGAAAAAACTCCAGAGATGTTCCTGAGACAGGAAGTCTTGTCCTACCAAGAATGTAATAAGGGCTAACGGAGAGGCATTTTCTGTCAGCAACACCAGAATGTTTCCTTCCTGCCTTCCTTACAGGATTAGGCCCGTAATTTCTTCTAACAACCGGTTCTCCGAACTGCTTAGAATGTTAACAACCGGTTCTAGCGAATAGGTGTGAACTGGTGGAATCCCACCCCTGGCGGTGCTCATGCTGGGGCACCAGTGGTGACCCGAGCACTCTGCTCGCGAAAGTGTGTTCCCGAGCTCCATTTTCAGCTGCAATGGCCTCCTGCAATCCTCTGCCAGTGAAAACGCAGCCCTCCCGAGGTCCATTTTCACTGGCAGAGGCACCACAGGCCAGTCCTTTGTTGTTTTCAGGTCAGCCCTGTGGGCCATATCCAGCCCACATGCCTTGAGTTTAAAACTCCTGATTTAGATTATCCCCAGCATCGATTCCAAAAAATAATCCTTTCAACCATCAAGCTAGACTGATTGTAGGCTGTAGTTCATAGAACAGATTCACGGAATTCTCTGCGGCCAGCTCACCGTGGCCAACTCACAGCAGGACAACTCGCTATAGGGCAATTTAACAATTCAATCTAATGTTTAAAAATAAATAAATATTTTAACGTCATTCACATTTAATTCTGTCCCTCTTTTTCCATCCTTTCTTTAACGATTCCTTCCTACCATTTCTTGGATGTTAGTGTAATTCTTGTTCCGCAGTGAGTTATCCTATGGCAAGTTGGATATGGTGAGCCGGCCATGGGGAATCGTCCTAGGCCCCGTCATACATTCATGCAAAACCTTTTGAATCTTCAATGTGAAAAGGGTGACATCAAACCCCTAGAAAACTTAGGAATAAAGGCTCTTCCCAACACAATCTCCAGCAGCAAAAAAGGAGGATGGATTGATTGACTGATTTTTATACCCCACTTTTATTATTTTTACGAAAAACTCCAGGTGGAAAACATATCCAACATGCCTATTTTCCTCACAACAACAATCCTGTGAGGTGGGTTGGATGGGAAGAGAGGGACTGGCCCAAGGTCATCCAGCTGCTATCATATCAAAGGGGTGACTAGAACTCCCCGCCTCCTGGTGATTGGCCCAAAGTCACCCAGCCAACTTTTATGGCTAAGGCAGGACTAGGACTGACAAGGCTCCAGCTTTCTAACCTGGTGCCTTAACCATTCGGCCAAAGAGGAGTTCAGGAGTTTTAAATCAGTGGCTGTTAGATGGTCTTGTAGAAATAGGTGTGAGAAATGATACATTGGACCACAGTTAACTAGCTGCCCTCAAATTTTGTGAGGCACCCAAATAAAATCCTGTTCTTTATTCCCACTCCTTTTGCTAAGCTGTGAATTACATACATTAAAATTAATTGGGTTCACACAAAACAGAGTACAGATAGTCCTCAACTTACGACCATTCATTTAGTGACTGTTCAAAGTTATAACATCACTGAAAAAAGTGACTTACAATCATTTCCATACTTATGTGCCTTGCAGCATCCCCAAGGTCACGTGATCAAAATTCACATGCCTGGCAACTGACTCATATATATAACAGTGTCCCAGGATCTCGTGGTCACCTTTTGCGACCTGTTGACAAGCCCAATCACAGGGGAAGTCAGACTCATTTAGCAAACATGTTACTAACTTAACAATGATTCACTTAACAACTGTGGCCGTCCGACATTTCCCAGCTGCCTTCGGAGTCGGAGATAAGTGGGGAAGAAGAACAACTGGAGCCTGTTCCAGATATGTGCATGTGCAGAGCTGTCAGGAGAGGAAAGCAAGTGAGGAACAGGGGCTGACTCAGGAGGAGGGGCATACGTGAATGCTGAATGGCCCCTCCCTGGGGAATAAATAGAAGCAAAAGGGGAGCGGTGGTTTCAGGAGACAACAGTTCACTCATTATTATGAAGATTTGCTTATTGTGATTCAGGAATTAATTTACAGCTTTGCAACTGGAAGCTCGAGCAATTATCCAGATAAGGCCTATTCTTGCAGTTAACCCTTGGAAGGATTATTGCTGGGACTTTTCTGTGTGTGAATGCCATGAATTCTCAGTAAAGAAGGGGTTTTCAGGACAAGGAGTCTGTTCCTTGGTTCTGCTAAGTCTGGGTCTGAACAGTTGACCTAACAGACCCCCCCCCCCAAGGCACATTCCAGCCCTATCAGCCTATGCTTCAGTGTTACTCTTATTTTTCATTCACTCTTTTTGCAATTCTTCATTTCCATCTGTTTTAGAGTCTCTTCTGCTCCTCTTAAACACCTCAAATGTAGTGATGTCTAGCCAGAACAGTGGTAGGACCTGACCTGCTGACTCCAAGAACTAGAAAGCCACATTAGCCTGATTATTACTTGAATGAGAGACCCCGGGAAAATGCAGAGCAGGAAGCTCTTTTGCAGAGTTGAGAAAACCATTTGTGAGATACTAGTGGAAAACCACGTATAAATAGAGAAGAAATTTTACGGGGGTTTCCTTTTGTCTTTTAAAGGTGTTAATTTTTTTCCCTATCTTAATCCCCTCTGAAGGGGGGAGGGCATGGCCATTTTGAAAGGGGAAAGCTAGCAACCTTCATATAAATCCTTTGTCAACCACACCCCAAACCACAAAGGATTATTCAGCCTTGGATTGTTTTCACTGAAAAAAAATCCACTCAAGTTAATTGCAGTTTTCTCTTCCGTTTTCATTCTGCAAAATCTCAATTAAAAAAAAAAACCTTCCATTTCATCCATCCCCGGGATGCAGTGGGAAAGACCGAGAGAGTAATGATCCTCAAGAGAAGGTGCTCCTGCTCCAAAAGTGTGCTTCATCTGACCACAAGGCCAACAAGCCATAGAGTAAATTGGTTAATTTATAGTAGGTTTGGCTGTACATGACTGGAGAACAAAAGGTTTTGATTTATTAAATGTGGCTGAATGGAGACAGACTGCATTGCTCCAGTTCCCCCAAATGGTAACATTATGTCACTGTATAATGAACTTGATAGCATCCCCAGATAAGGGCTTATATACCCCACAAGAAGATAAGCTGTTTAACATCGTTTCTTCTCTGGGTGAACAAAACTGCTATTTTTCTTGTTTAGATTTTTGCTATTCCCTGCATATTCAACTGCTTCCCTACACTGGGTGCATCTCTCCTGTCAGCTGGAAGGTAGCAGGTAAAGGAAGAGCATTAAAAGTCAATCAGGTTGAAAGACAATCACGAGCCTCGTACAGGGAGTCCTTGACTCGCAACCACAAGGAAGCCTGGAATTTTGGCCATTAAGTTGCTGTGGTCACAAGTCGAGATGCCACATGACTAGGTTTGATTTTACAGACATTTTTATGATGGTCATAAAGCAGGTCACCATGATTGTAAAGGAAACCATGCGTTCGTTAAAGGAATCAGCTTCCCTAATGCCAGAAAGCAGCAAAATAGGCAAGAATATGGCCAAAAAAGAAGCCACAAATTGCAGTCACAGGATCGTGGGACACTACAACCGATCATGAATGCAAGCCAGCTGCCAAGCACCTGAGATGTGACCACATGATGTGTGTGTGAGAGAGAGCATACATGCATGCGCAACAATACAGATAGTCCTCGACTTATGGTCACAATTGAGCTCAAAATTTCTGTTGTCAAGTGTTGTGGTTTGCTGGCAGCCGGTGCAGAAGGGAACCAGTCAGGGAATCTGGCAAGGACTTGGACGAGGGTCCTGCATCCGATGCAGGGATGGGGGCAGGACCATCGGAGAGTGGGGAGCTGTTTTCGGAGCTTGTGGAGTCTGGCAGCAGCAAGGCAGAGGACCCCGGGGAGCCTGTGCCCAATACGCGTGTGTGCAGAGCTGCTAGAAGTGAGAGCAGCTGAGGCAGCAGGGGCAACTCGGGAGTAAGGCTGGGAGGTGATTGCCCCTCCCATCAGGGATAAAAGCCAGCCCTCAATGATGTTCTCTTTGCAGGAAGTAAAGAAGTTCATTGGATTCTGATTCCTCATCGAAGCTCTGCGGACTCTGGTTTGTCTTTACTGGAACTTCTGTCGATTTATCTGCTAATTAAGTGAATGTCTGTTTCTTGGCAGCCTTTTACAGCCCTAAAAGGCGTGCTCTTATCTCAGACAATTGTGTTTAATGAGTTTTGGCTGGGAATGTAAATAATTCCCAGCATTGTGTTAAAAAAGGTTTGCTTTTACACACAGCATGTGTTGTCTTAATTTGAATGAAGCCTGGATCAGAACACCAAGTGAGACATTTGTTAAGTGAGTTTTGCTCCATTTTACAACCTTTCTTGTCACAGTTGTTGAATGAATTACTGCAGTCGATAAGTGAATCGGGCTTCCCCATTGACTTTACTTGCCAGAAGGTCACAAAAGGGGATCATATGACACCCCCCCGGGACACTGGAGCCATCACAAATATGAACCAGTTGCCAAACACCTGAATTTTGATGCCATTATCATGGGGATGTTGCAAAGGTTGTAACTGTGAAAAATGGTCATAAGTCCAATTTGTCAGTGTCAGGGTAACTTTGAACAGCCACTAAATGAACTGTTGTAAGTCAAGAACTACCTATAGTAACTTTGAGGATGGGTCGAAGTCCATGGTAACTTTGAATGGTTGTTAAACAATCAGTCGTAAGTCAAGGATTACCTGTAATTCTGCAGAAGATCATCTGAAGCCAACCATGACTGTGCACCCAAATCAAGCAAAGCTTCACACACCCAGGGCACCGGGGGAGGGGAGGGGGAGGAGAAAGAACTGCAGTATTTGAGATGAACCCCTTGCTGGCCTGATACAGGAGCGCAAGGAAGGAGCCAGGATTTAGAACTCAGAAAACATTTGATCAACAACCTGCCACTGCTTGTTTGTTGTCACCAGAACACAAAAAATCTTTGTTTCCTTGCTCAGCCAAGCCTTCATTCTCCGTTTTTATCGCACTGGTAAAAACCACAGGATTTCCCAAAGGTGCTTTGGGACTTTCTTGGTTCTTTCTTTGAAAGCAGTGAGCCTTTCACCCAAGACCCTTCTTCAGAATTGATGAGAAGAGAAGCATTTTCTAAGAAAGAACCAAGAAAGTCCAAGTTGCCTTTTGGAAAAAAAATACCTTTGGGACAACTGTGACCTGTAGGATTGAGACTCTCCATAGATGAAGCCATAGGATGTTCATGGAGAAAGCTGCATGTTTCTTCCCAGGCACTTTCCTGCATATCTCTTGTACGCCTAACAATCTGAGTATTCCTCAATCTAAGATCCAGTCTTTATGCCTATATTTTGATCCACTCATCCAAGTCAAGAAGGCCTGACAATTCCACCAAAATAAACTGTTATAGACCATTGTCTGCCTTGGCTTTCATTTGTCAGATGTTCCTCCTTAACCTGGTGCCCTTCCAATCAGTCCTTGAGGACACAGATGTGGAAAATGGAGAAGACCTCTGGACACAGATTTGAAACACAAATCTGGAACACAGAGAAGTCTTCAGACTCAGTTCTGAAACAATGGGGAAATCTCTTGAACAAACAAAACAGCCCAGGAGGATTCTATACATTGATTACCTTGCAGACTGTATCAAAAGAAAGTCACACAACACACACCTCAGCATCCAACCCTACTTCAATCCACCATCACCCAAGACTAGGCACGCACGCCCCCAACTACCTCAATTCAAACTACAACTGGCCTTAAATGCAAGCTGCTCCATGCAAGAAGCCTTGTAAATAAAATACCTGAATTTCTCCTCTTACTAAATACAGCTAAATTCGACATCATATTTGTCTGTGAAACATGGCTCAATGTACCTTTCCCTGACTCCATTACCTCAGTAAGAGACTATCATGTTTACTGATCCGACCGTGAAATCCGTAGAGGAGGTGGTGTTGCTATCTTCTATAAAAAATCCTTACATCTAAAAACATCCAAATTACCCAGGAGCTTGCTCTTCCTGAGACTATTATCTGTGAACTGTCCTTAAATATCACATTTCGGTTCTTATTATGTTACAGAGCCCCCTGATTATGACATTGAACATGTAAACAAGCTACATACACTACTAATATGGGCAGCATCCTGCCCACATGCTTTTATCTTTCTTGGTGACTTCAATCTACCTCACATTAATTGAACCCTAAATGAATGTACAACTGAACCCATACATGCAACCTTCTACAATGCTGTAATAAATCTGGGACTGGAACAACTAGTAACCAACAATACTGCCTCAATCTCATCTTCTGCAATAATTTGAATTCAATTTACGGAATACAAATTAAAGAACTCTTTTCCAACAGTGACCACAACATGATTGACTTTTGACTCAACATATGTCCACACAAAAATCATCACAACAACAAAATCCCCAATTATAACTTCAAAAAAGGCAACTATGATCTTATATGTCAATCTCTATTCACTGGATGCAATACTGTTGAAGACCATTACAACATATTCTTACTAGAAATCATAAGAGCCATCAAACTATATGTATCAATAACAACTCCCAAAACCAGGAAAAACAGATTACCTATAACAATAAGGAAGCTTCAATCCAAAAAGAGATCACCTTTGTGAAATTACAAATCTGGTCATGTTGCCAACTTCAAAAGCTGATACAAAAATTTATGCCACCAGATAAAAACTGAATGCACCAATTATCACATTAAACAAGAGGAAAACCTTCTACGCACCAATTCCATCCATGCTTTCTACCATTTTGTAAACAACAAACTAAAAGACTCAAGGTCCATCCCACCCCTGAAAGGACCTAATGGCAAAGACTACAACGACGACACCATCAAAGCAAACCTCTTTAACACATTCTTTGGCACAGTATTTGTAAACAGCAATGGATCAAGCCCAGTACTTCCTAGTCGAACCACAGACAACTACAATTATCTAATGCATATTGATTTTACAGAAGACACTGTTGAAAAAGCACTGCACAATCTAATGTCTGTCTGTGCTCCCTTTAGATCCCAAGAAAGAAATACTCAGACTCCATGGTGTAGAGCAAAGTTATCCTTTTACTGGAAAATAAAGTGGAAGCTACAAATCAATTCCGAAACTGAGAAATTGGCGGGTAGAACACACATACAAAGAAATAGAATTGCTCCCACCCCCCAAAGTTCAAATGATTCTTCCAATTAAAACTTCTGAATAAGCTCATGTGGTTTCTTGTCAAATGGCCTTGACACATTTTGATAAAAGTTCACAGTTGCGCAAAAGAGGACAGAAGATAGCCAAGAAACGGAAAGTTAAAGAAAAGAATCCCCCCTCCCCTTGCTAGCCCAGCAAAGGAATGCGAAACACCTCCAGCCTTCTTCCCCTCCAAAGTCCCCCCTCCCACCATTGTCATGACAGCCGAAAGAAGTAATAGCAGAAAAGCAGCAGTGGAAGATATCTTGAGGCTGACATCTAAAATGATCCCTATCTATTGGACCGGACGGAATATCTGCCTACTTCTTAAAAAATGATCCACTGCCATAGCAGAACCTCTAAGCATAATCTTTGAAAAATCTTAAAGGACCAGGTCCTTGCCAAAATGATGATCACAAGCCACAGTCATCCCCATCTTCCAAAAGGGAGGTCCCAGCCTAGTTGAAAATTACAGACCAATCTCCTTATGCTGCGTCACCTGTAATTATTAACCAATCCATTATCCTCCACTTAGAGACAAACAACCTACTCTCCAATAAACAATTTGGTTTCAGAAAAACCTATCCTGTAATCTGCAACTCTTACACTGCAAAAACATATGGACTACACAACTCGATCAAGGCAAAACAATAGACACAATCTACGTAGACTTCTGTAAAGCCTTTGATTCAGTGGTACACGACAAACTACTCATAAAACTAAAATCTTATGGTATCTCTGGACACCTGCATAACTGGATAGAAGCATTCCTGTCAAACAGACAACAAATGGTCAAAATTGGGAGCGTCCTATCAAATTCTGTACCTGTCAACAGTGGTGTCCCCCAAGGCAGTGTTTTAGGACCAACTCTCTTCATACTTTACATAAATGACCTCTGTGATCACATTAAGAGCAACTGCATTCTCTTCGCTGATGATGTAAAGCTATTCAACACCACAGATAATAGTGCTACCCTTCAAAAAGATCTCGACTATGTATCAGAATGGTCAAACAAATGGCAACTTCAAATCTCAACAAATAAATGCTCTGTCTTACATATTGGCAAAAAAAAATCAGAAAATAAAATACAAGCTAAATAATCAAGACCTTGTTGATGATCCAAACTTTGTCAAGGACCTTGGAGTACTCATCTCCAATGATCTAAGTGCTAGATCCCACTGTAACTACATAGCCAAAAAGGCATTAAGAGTTGTTAACCTAATCCTATGTAGCTTCTTCTCTGGTAATATCACACTACTAACTAGAGCATACAAAACATTTGCTAGACCTATACTTGAATACAGCTCATCACTCTGCAACCCATATCATGTGATATTAACACAATTGAAAAAGTCCAGAAATATTTCACAAGAAGAGTTCTCCACTCCTCCACTCATTGCAGAATATCTTATGCCACCAGACTTGAAACTCTAGACCTAGAAAACCTAGAACTAGGCCCCCTCTGGTCCGATCTAAATATAGTATATAAAATCATACTGTTAGGGATACACACCCTAGCAGAACGTGCAACAGCAGTCTAGCAGGCAGGCAAATGATGTGAGATAAACGTTGTTGTAGTTTACACTCAGTAAGACAGATACCAGTGCCAGTTAAATAGTTTTTTATTCCAGCAAGAGTTATAGCATAGTCAAAACAGTCCATATGTCATACATTAGTTCAGTCCATCCAGGGATTAATCAGTTGCAAAATCCAGTGTTGAAAATAGAGGTCAGTAAACTTACAAATAATCAGTCCAGCAATATATCTCTTTTGCAGTCAGAGATATGAAGAAAATCAAACCCCTTTTCTTCGTTTCAGCAACAGCAGGGAAACACACAGTTATCACCATCAATCCAACATTGTCAGCTACTACAGTAAAAGCCAGCAAACAGTGAGCTCCCTTGCTCCCTCTTATGGTGATTTTACAACTGCAACCAAAATACATGTTTTGCAGTTAAAGTGATACACACACTAACATAGTTTACATATTATTTTTACCCAAACTAAGTTAGGTAACCAATGTTATCCCTAACATTCTCCCCTTTTAGATAATATAATAATATATAAATCTATTTACAATTTCAACCCATAGTTTTCACAATTTTCCTTGTGCTTGACTACACCTTGGGCTTTTGTAAATCCATCTGCAATGTTTTCATCAGTCATGCAATATTCCAATCTCATAAAACCATTTTTTACAGATTGTCTTACATTCAAATATCTCAGGTCAGTATGTTTAGATCTAGTTTTTACAGTAATATTTGTAGCCAACTGTATGGCTGCTTGATTGTCCTGATAAACTACAATGGCATCTTTAACAGTAACTCCCATATCTAACAACAACTGTTTATACAGAATTAAATCACTACATAATAAAGATAGACATGAAAATTCTGCTTCCATTGTGGACATACTTATGTGTTGCTGTCTAATTGACCTCCAACCAATCAGTGTTTTACCTAATAGTATAGCCATGCCCGAAGTTGATTTTCTAGTTTTTATATCTGTTGCAAAACTTGCATCAGCATATGCGCTTAAAATCAAATCATCTTTTGGCTCTAAATACAATGCATAGTGCATTGTCTTTTTAAGATACCTTAATATACGCTTTAGCGCTTGCCAGTGTCTTTCATTGGGTTCAGCATTGAATCTTGCCAATTGATTGCTATAGGCAATGTCTGGCCTTGACCAATTACTTATATATGTTAAACTACTTATTAATGATTGATAAATAGTCTTATCAAACTTTGAACTTTGAGCATCAGTATGGCAAAATTCCTGACTCATTGGAGTTTTTGCCGGCTTATAAAGTTCCATTTTATACATTTTTAGCAATTGGTAAATTTTATCTTCTTGTGATATCTTATATCCACTATTGGTTTTGTTTATTGTCAATCCTAGATATTGTCTTATTTCTCCCAATTGCTTTAATTTTATCCTCTTACTTAATAATGATATTATCTCAGTAGCTTCATTATTAGTCTTAGTAATTAAAGCAATATCATCTGTAAACAACAATAATAATGACACCGTACCATTTGTCTCTTTCTTAAATAAACATGGATCAGCTAAACCAGCTTTAAATCCTATATTGTTTAACTCTTTTACAATATATTGGTTCCATTCATAACCAGATTGTTTCAATCCATAGAGACTTTTATTCAGTTTCCAACAGTCATTATTATTTTTATCATCCTTTATACCTACTGGTTTTCTTAAATATATAGTGTGCTGCAATGGTGCATGCAGATGGGCAGTTTCTACATCTAAATGATTTATGTCATAGTTTTTCTTAGCTGCCCACACTAAAGCTGCTCTCAAGGTTATTGCCTTTAAATTTGGTGCAAATACTTCATCATAATCACATGCAGTTTGATTAAATCCTTGAGCTACCAACCTAGCCTTATGGGTAACAGTCTCATTTTTACCAGTTTTTAACTTAAACATCCATTTGCAACCAATGGACTTTTCACCTGGAGGTAATTTGGCATTTTCAAAAACTTTCATTTCTTTTAATGAATTTAATTCTTTCTCCATTGCTCTATGCCAATTTTCCTGTTTCTTTGCAGGATACATCCTAAATTCTTCAACAGTAGTTGGAACTTTACTAACTTGGCAAACTACACTTGCTTGGTACCTTCAGGTGGTCTGGTTACACGTGTAGAACATCTAGGTATTACAGGGCTTACAGGTGGACTTTCATGTTCTACCTGTTCCTGATTATCTATTTCTTCCAGTTCTGGTATTTCTTCCTGTTCTGGTCCTGTATGCTCTTCCTGTATTTCCTCTTTAATTGGACTTTTCTTATTACTGATTTGTTCTTTTGGTCTTTTGTAGGGTTCTATAATTACATCCTTACTTGAATCTTGTTCCAGTTTTTCCCATCCTACATGTTCTAGGAATTTGGCACTAGCACTACAGTAAACTCTAGATGTACCTTTTTCCCAGAATCTGTATGATTTGTGATTAGATTCATAACCTACAAAGAATAACTTTTTAGCCCTATGTTGCCCCTTATGTCTCAGTTGTGTAGGAATATGCACCCATGCTGGTGCTCCCAATGTGTGCATGTAGCTTACGTCAGGTTTTCTGCCATGCCACCGTTTGAATGGTAATTCACCTGTTGTTGAGAGTTAACAACATTATTCAATATATGATTACAACACATTATTGCTTCTCCCCACAAAGTTTCAGGTAATCCTGAATCTGACAGCATAATACGAGCCATTGCTTGAATTGTTTGGTCTCGTCTTTCTATAAAGGCATTATGTTGTGGCCTATATGGTGCAGACTTTTTATGTTCAACACCTGCCATCTTCAGTTTATTTTGGAATTTATTGTTTATCAGTTATAAGAGTTACTAATTTCCTTTTAGTTTTTCTTTCTGTAAATTTAAGCCAATTAAAGAAATTTTGATATGTTTCTGTTTTGCTTTTTATTAGATAATAGAAACCATATCTGGAATAATGGTCTATTATACTTAGTATGTAACGAGCACCTCCCATACTTGATTTTTTAGGACCTATAATATCAGCAAATACGACCTCTAGAGGCTCCTTTGTTTTAAATCCATTAATTCTATTTGCTGGTATTTGCTTGCTCTTTTCTTAACTACAAGAATTGCAGTCATAATAATATAAAAACACTCTTGGTTGCAATTTATGCCCCAAATGATAAACAAGAAGAATTTTATAAAAAATTACATATGAAAATAATTGAACTGGACTATGTTAACATACTTATGATGGGGGACTTTAATGGAATTGTAGACAATAAACTGGACTATACAGTAAAAACAACACGACAAAATAGGAAAACTCTCCCTAAATCCTTTTTTAAAATGACAGATGAACTAAATTTAAAAGATATATGGAGAGAAAGAAATGCTAAAACTCAACAATATACTTTTTATTCAAACAGGAATTTATCGTGGTCCAGAATAGATATGATTTGGACATCAATAGAATTATTATCTAATATTCAAGAAATAAATATTGAAACAAGTACATGGGCAGACCATAATCCAATGACAATTAAATGGAAAGGACAAAAAAGAAGATCCAGATGGACATTAAACAATACTATTCTAAAGGAAAAAGATTTTACACAATGGATGGAAAAAGAATTGGCCTTCTTCTTCAATGAAAACAAAAAAGAAGATACTTCAATACAGAATGTTTGGGATACAATGAAGGCATATGCAAGAGGATTAATAATTGATTATATAAAGAAAAAGAACATTAGGAAGAGGCAAATGATTAAAGCTCTAGAAGATGACCATAAAAAACTGGAAAAAGAATTACAGAAGATGCCACAGAAAAAAGACATCAAACTTAAAATGGACATAATTAAACATAAAATGGATCAAGCAGAGAAAGAAGAACTGGCACAAAAAATTAGAAGTGCTAATCAGAACTATTTTGAAGATGCAAATAGGCCAGGTAGATGGTTAGCATATAAGTTGAGAAAAGAGAAAGAGTCAAGGAAAATATCACAGTTAATAGATGATCATGGTCAAATTTGTTATGGTAATAAGGAGAAAAAGGCAATCATTCGAGATTTTTATGGACAATTATATAAACAAGAGGATCTTGATGAGGAAAAAATTAAACAGTATTTACAAAATGCTAACCTACCTAAGATACCTGATGAAACTCGGAAAATGTTCGAAAGTGCCATAACAATGATGGAATTAACTGAAGCACTTAACAGACAGAACAATAGAAAAGCACCAGGACCAGATGGCTTCCCAGCAGAATTTTATAAAACATTACAAGAATCGTTGAGCATCCCACTGTTAGAAGTCATGAATGAAGTTATGATAAATAAGAAAATACCTAAAACATGGTCAGAAGCTTATATTACACTTATTCCAAAAGAAGGGGTTGACCCATTACAAATTAAGAACTATAGACCTATTTCCTTATTGAATGCAGACTATAAAATCTTTGCTTCAATCTTGGCAGAAAGGCTTAAAAAATACCGTATATACTCGAGTATAAGTCGACCCGAATATAAGCCGAGGCACCTAATTTAACCACAAAAAACTGGGAAAACTTATTGACTCGAGTATAAGTCGAGGGTGGGAAATGCAGCAGCTACTGGTAAATTTCAAAAATAAAAATAGATGCCAATAAAAACTTTCACTAGGACAGTTGAGAATAAGTTTGATGTTCACAATTTCCTCTTTGAAAGAGACCAGTAAATAGGGAACAAGAAGATGAAGAAAAAGAAGTGTGTTTTTTCACACTTTTCACACTGAAGTGAACAAAAATGGCATCATAGGAACAAGCTTATTCTCAGCCCAAAGGTTTGTTTCTGATTTCTTCCCTGATTTAAGGGAAATTTGGGAAACGATCTCACTGTCATGAAAGGTTTGATTGATTCACTAACCCAAAAGATGATGATGATGACAGTGGTAGGCAGGAGTCACTCTCTCCCTTGCAAGAAAAAACCAAGAGCCGTTCTTATGATATCTCTCTCTCTCTCTCTCCCCCTCCTCCCCCTCCTCCCGAGTGGACTGAAAGCAGCTGGAGCTGAGGAAATGAAACTGAGTGGAGCGACCTCCACTTGCGTTGCTTTCTCAGCCTAAAGCTCAGAAAAGCCTCCCCCTCCTCCTCCCCCTCCCCCTCCTCCCGAGTGGACTGAAAGCAGCTGGAGCTGAGGAAATGAAACTGAGTGGAGCGACCTCAGCTCGCGTTGCTTTCTCAGCCTAGAGCTCAGAAAAGCCTCCCCCTCCTCCCGAGTGGACTGAAAGCAGCTGGAGCTGAGGAAATGAAACTGAGTGGAGTGACCTCAGCTCGCGGTGCTTTCTCAGCCTAGAGCTCAGAAAAGCCTCCCCCTCCTCCTCCCCCTCCTCCCGAGTGGACTGAAAGCAGCTGGAGCTGAGGAAATGAAACTGAGTGGAGCGACCTCAGCTCGGGTTGCTTTCTCAGCCTAGAGCTCAGAAAAGCCTCCCCCTCCCATGCTTAAAAGTTGCAAAGGAAACACGGAAGCAGGGAAGCGGCTGCCCAGCTTCGGAGCTCCACACCATTTTTTTTTCAGAGGGGAATCTGACTCGAGTATAAGCCGAGGGGGTTTTTTTCAGCACAAAAAATGTGCTGAAAAACTCGGCTTACACTCGAGTATATAAATAACTTTATTCACTCTGATCAGAATGGATTTTTACCAAAGAGACAGATTAAAGACAATATGAGAGTAATCCTGGACCCATTGGAATATTATGAGGCGCACCCGGAAAAACAAATGGCTTTGATATTCTTAGATGCCCAAAAGGCATTTGATAATGTGAACTGGAGATTTATGTTATTATTATTGGAACAGATGGGCTTTGCTAGAAAATTTATTCAAGCAATAGAAACCATATATTATAAGCAAACGGCAAAAGTAATGATAGATGGAGAATTCACAGACTCTATCAATATTAAAAAAGGTACAAGACAAGGATGCCCATTATCTCCTTTGTTATTTGTATTGACCTTGGAAGTCTTAAATAGAAATATTAGAGAGGATATAAATATAAAAGGAATGAAAGTCAAAAAGGAGGAATTCAAATTGAAAGCCTCTGCGGAAGACTTGGTCTTTATTTTGGAAGACCCTTTAGAGACAGCTTTAAAACTATTGGAAAAGATAGAGACGTATGGTGAAATGGCTGGTTTAAAAATAAAGACAAAACAAAGATTCTGACAAAGAACATGTTATTAAGACAAAGAGAAGAGCTGGCAGATTTATTGAAAATTCAAGTTACGAACAAAGTTAAATATTTGGGGATATATTTGACGTCAAGATGTACTACACTGAAAGAGAATAATTTTATTAAGCTTAAACAGCAGATAGCATCTGACCTGAAAAAATGGGAAAACTTACAATTGTCATTGATAGGTAGAATTTCAACAATCAAGATGAATATTTTACCCAGAATTTTATATTTGTTCCAAACAATACCAATAAGGTTAAGTAAGGATTACTTCAAAGAATTAAATAAAATTGTGTTGAAGTATATATGGCGAGGCAAGAAAGCGAGAATAAAATTAGAACTTTTACAGGATGCTAGAATTAGAGGAGGATTTGGCCTTCCTAATTGGGAGTTGTATTATCAAGCTGCAAACTTAATGTGGGTTAAAGAATGGATAACATTAAGAAAGACTAGATTGTTGACATTAGAAGGTCATGATTTATTATTGGGTTGGCATGCCTTTTTATGGTATAAGGGAACTAAATCACAGGGTTATTTTAGAGGGCATTATATATGGGAATCGTTATGGTTGAATTGGGAGAAAATTAAGAAACAATGTTATTTGAAAATTCCAGTTTGGTTATCAACTATTGAAGCTTTTTCGTATCCTATAATTTATAAGAAGGAACAAACAGTTAGATATGGGGAAATATTGGATGAAAAGGGTGAACTTAAAACAATGCAAAATTTAGAAGAACAAGGTATAAACATGAATTGGTTTTCATATGTGCAAATACATGCAAGGTATCTTAAAGATTCTAAAATAGAAGGATTTTATGATAAATTGACTGATTTAGATAGGATTTTGACAGGTACTGATGAAAAAGTGATTAAAAAACTGTTGTGTATGCAATATAATTAATAAAGTGTGAGCTTGGAGTAAATGCAGGATTCTGGCCCTGCACTTCTGATAGGCTGTTAAGCGGCCGGACCGGATTGGCCCGTTCCAGGGAATCCGATTGGCCCTTAACAGAGAGTTCTTATTGGTTATAAAAGCTAGCGTTCCTAGCTTGTTATTGGTTAAACGTTACAAAGTTTGCCTATATAAGGCGGGTTTTACTGATGTTAAATGAGCAAGTCACGATGTAAATAAAGAGCTGAAGTTCACCGTTCAGAAACTTGTCTCCATTCTTTCTCGCCCATGCTCAAACTTAACACTGGCAACGAGGATGGGATATGGAGACATCTGAACCAACAGAACCAAGAAGAAACACTGAGCATGTGACAGACGGCGCCAACAACGGAACCATGTTCGGCAGCATCGTACCACCTGCTCCATTCGATCCATTACAAGAAGACTGGGAGTCTTACATGGATCGTTTCCAAATGTTCCTAGAGACGAACAACTTAAAGGACGCCATAGCCGGGAAGAAACGGGCGGTGTTCCTGATGCATTGTGGTCCAACCATATTTAAGATGGCTAAGGCACTAGCCAAACCCCGAGAAGTGAAGGCCATGGATTGGGATGACCTCGAACCTATCCTGCGAGACCACTACGCCCCGACCGTGCCTACACTCGTGAGACGCCACAAGTTTTATCAAAGAAGCCAGCGAAAAGGAAAAAGCGTAGCCGACTTCATAGCAGACCTCCGAAATTTGGGGGGCCTCTGCGGATTCACCGATCTAGAAGAAGCACTAAGAGATTGCATAGTTCTGGGATTAGATGCACCAGACGTCCAAAGCAAGCTGATGGCGAAAGGCGACATCAGCCTTGCCGACGCCATTGCCGATGCTACCGCAGCGGAAGCAACCAAGAAGTCGGCTGCACAACTACGCCAAAACCACGCTCCGGTACCACCACTGGCCAGCGAAATCTCACCTAGTTCAGAAGGGCACCTCACGACAATGCACCACGAGGACCTCTCTTCGTCGTCAGACAGCAATGAAGAAGGGGTCCATCGACTGCGTTCCGACCGGGACCCTCGGCCGAAGCCCTTATGCCCTTGCACTGGCTGTGGAGCCAACCATGCCAGATCCAAATGCAGATTCCGCGACACACTCTGCCATGAGTGCAGGAAACGAGGCCACATCGGACGGGTCTGCCGCAGCTTGCCAGGACCCAGCCAGGCCTCAAAAGGGGCTAACTATCGCCAATCGACAGGAAACCGTCCTGTAAGGCAAGAGCCAGTAAACCACTCCTACAGAAATCGAGCTTTGCAGAGAGAAGAGGCTCACCATACTATCACTATCGGTCACGCCTCAGCCTTGGACACTAAGAAAATCCGAGTCACAGTAGCCATCAAGAACCAGCCTTGCCACATGGAGGTGGACTCGGGATCGTCCCTCTCGATGGTGTCTTGGAAGACACTCAAGCAACTCATCCCCACAATTCAACGCCAAGATCTCCGTTTCCAACGCCTCATCCTCAAGGACTACCAGGGGAATCGAATCCCTGTCGTCGGGTCCTGCCGAGTCCGAGTCTCTTTCAAGAAGCACACAGCATACTTACCTTTAATGGTCATCGATAGAGATAGGCCTAGCCTACTGGGCCTCCAATGTTTCGTGCCACTCGGCATTGAAGTGGCTGGTGTAAACCGAGTCGGTGGCTGTGACTGGGAGGAAGACCTTATCTCTGAGTTCAGGGACGTCTTCGCGGACAGCTTAGGCGAGTACAAGGGGACCCTGATCTCATTCAGCTTAGATCCAAAAATAGCTCCCATTCGCCTAAAGCTCCGTTGAGTTCCGTTTGCCTTAAAATCGAAAATCGACAAACAACTCGACAAACTGATAGCTCAGGGGGTGTTGGAGCCCATCGATCACTCCCCGTGGGAAACCCCTATTGTAACACCCATTAAGCCAGACGGGTCAATCCGAATTTGTGGGGACTACCGGGCCACTTTGAACCACGCCCTGCAGCAGAACGCATATCCAGTTCCGGTGGTGCAGCACCTCCTCCATTCCCTGGGGGGTGGGAAAGTTTTCGCTAAATTGGATTTAGCTCAGGCATATCAGCAATTTCCAGTAGATGAAAAAACGGCACAGGCCCAAACTATTGTGACGCACCGAGGTACCTTTAAATGTACCCAGCTGCAATTTGGAGTAAGTGTAGCCCCGGGAATTTTTCAGAGCCTTATGGAAAAGTTATTGCAAGGGATTAAGGGCGTGGTCCCCTATTTTGATGATGTATTAATTGCAGCCTCTACAAAAAAAATCTTACAGAACCGGTTAAAATTAGTCCTAAAATAATTCCAAGAAGCCGGTCTTAAGGTTAAAAAAAACAAATGTAAATTGTGTACTGACAGTGTTGAGTTTTTAGGGTACCTGATTGATAGCCAGGGTATTCACCCTACCGAAAGTAAATTAAAAGCAATCAAAAACGCTCCCAGGCCAAGAAACAAGGCCAATCCCCAGGCATTCCTAGGCCTCATCAATTTTTATAATGTATTTTTACCGCACAAAGCAACTGTCGCTGAACCGTTACACCGATTGTTAGATGACAGCAATTTGGTTATGGGGTTACCGTGAAGAACAGGCGTTCTGAAATGTTAAAAAACTGCTCACTTCTGACTCTGTACTCATGCAGTATGAGACTTTGCCATATAGGTTATAACCTGTGATGCATCGCCTTTTGGGGTGGGCGCCATTTTGAGCCATGTACTGCCTAATGGGAACGAAGCCCCTGTTGCATATTTTTCAAAGACTCTGTCAAAAACGGAGCGGAACTATGGACAAATTAATAAAGAAGCCCTCGCAATTGTCTCAGCTGTGAAAAGATTTCACGAATACGTGTATGGTAGGGTTTTTACTATTGTGACTGACCACAAGACTTTATTGGGGATACTAGCCGGAGATAAGCCGACTCCCTACATATTATCCCCTAGGATGACCCGATGATCAGAATTCTTAGCTGCTTATAACTATCGACTGCAATACCGCCCGGGGAAGACCATTTCCCACGCTGACGCATTGAGCCGAGCACCGCTTCCAGAGACTCTCGACGATCCGGCACCAATGGTAACCACGTTGCAAATCAAAGCACTCAACTCGCCGCCACTGACCGCCCGAGATACCGCAAGAGAAACCAAACGCGACCACACCCTAGCACGAGTCCTAGGCTAGGTAGAACGCGGATGGCCATTGGACCAGTTATCAGATGACTTCACACCATTCAAGTCTCGACCGACTGAACTCTTCTCCCAGAAAGGCTGTGTCATCTGGGGCGATAGAGTCGTTATTCCAGAACAGCTCCGAAAAGCGCTGCTGAGAATTTTGCACGATGGCCACCCCGGCATCGTGCGAATGAAAGCCCTTGCACGAAGCTACGCATGGTGGCCGGGCATTGACAAGCAAATTGAACAGTGGATTAAAGCTTGTCCCAAATGCCAAGAAGTCAGCAACGCCCCACCAAAAGCCATGCCTACTGAATGGGAGACACCACGTGGACCCTGGTCCCGAATTCACCTGGACTTTGCGGGGCCAACCAAGGGCCACACCTTCCTGCTCACCGTCGATGCCTACTCCAATTGGCTCGAAATTCATCGCATGATAACTACAACCTCCGAGGCGGTCATCAAGATTCTAAACAGACTCTTTGCAACCCACAGATTACCAGACGTCCTGGTATCCGATAACGGCCCACAATTTACTGCACTAGCGTTCGAGCAGTACCTTGCTGACTGCGGCATCCGCCATGCGCTCACGTCGCCTGTGCACCCTGCGACCAATGGCTGAGCAGAACGCATGGTTCAATTTGTGAAGAAAACATTGCAAAAGGTAGACTTCGACAACATTGATGACAAGGTCAACCAAATCCTCTCCTTGCAACACATCACCCCACATAGCGTCACCAACAAAACTCCCGCTGAACTGCTAATGGGACGAAAGCTCCGCTCCCACCTTGACCGGTTGCACCCTGCATATGAACCAGAGAAACCACTAGGATCCAGCGGCCACTGTCGCACCTTCCAGGTAGGAGACCTGGTTTATGCAAAAAACCTATCGGGCGACCCATTGTGTGTGGAAGCGACAGTAGTACGTGTAACCGGCCCTAGATCCTACCTCGTGCAATGCCTTGACGATAAACTTTGGAAACGGCATATCGACCAATTACGGTCGCGGCTTTCAGCAACCAGTCCACAAATCCCCTTTGACCAAACTGAGGGGGGGGAAGGTACGGAAGAAGATGAATTCCTAGGAAACCCGTTTGAAGGGAACGACAGTTTAATAGAAACTCAGGAAGCGGAGCCGGAGGGAGAAATGGTTGCACCTCAGGGAATTGCAGAGAATGTGGGCAACGATGTAGAAGTGAACTCTGAACCAGAGACAGCCCCACTGCCAGACAACGATCCACCTCAGCGGGATTGCAACCAACTGATACAACGGAAATCAAAGAGACTAAAAAGACAACCGTCCTCTGTAAGGGACTATGTAACGGCACCCTGAACTAAGGAACCAGGGGGAAGGGGAGTTGTGTATGCAATATAATTAATAAAGTGTGAGCTTGGAGTAAGTGCAGGGTTCTGGCCCTGCACTTCTGATTGGCTATTAAGCGGCCGGACCGGATTGGCCTGTTCCGGGGAATCCGATTGGCTCTTAACAGAGAGTTCTTATTGGTTATAAAAGCTAGCATTCCTAGCTTGTTATTGGTTAAACGTTACAAGGTTTGCCTATATAAGGCGGATTTTACTGATGTTAAATGAGCAAGTCACGATGTAAATAAAGAGCTGAAGTTCACCGTTCAGAAACTTGTCTCCATTCTTTCTCGCCCATGCTCAAACTTAACAAAAACTATATAGTTATTTGTTGGAAATTAAATTAGAGGAAGAACAAGTTAAAGAAACAATGATTGCTTAGGGGAAGAATTTTGGATATGGAATTGATTTAGAGAAATGGCAAAAATTGTGGTCACAAAATTATAAAATGACAATGTCAACAGCATATAAAGAAAATTTGTATAAGATGTTTCACAGGTGGCACTTTCCCCCGACAAGAACAGCAAGAATGTTCAAGAATAAATCTGAAAAGTGCTGGAAATGTCATCAGATACCTGGCTCATATTACCATATGTGGTGGACTTGTGAGGAAGCCAGGAAATACTGGACTAGAATTCGCATATGGCTGGAAAAAATGACAAAGAAACATATAGATTTGAAACCAGAGATTTTTTTATTGGGAATCTTACCTGATATATATAATAAAAATTTAAAGTATTTGATTGTAAATGTATTAACAGCAGCTAGAATTGTATTTGCTAAACATTGGAAGAGTGAGAAAATACCATTAGAGGAAGAAATTATTAAGAAAATATTGGAATGTGCTGAAATGAGTAGATTGACATTTGAAATTAGAGAACAAGAAGATAAACAATTTTATGAAGTTTGGGATCTTTTTTATCAATGGTTAGATAATACAATATAACAACAGAATATTTAGAAATTTGGGAAATAATGAATATATAATTTTTCTTGGTTTTGATAATTTTTTAGAATATTTTATTAAGATAGATTTGGTATGATTCTATGATTTGTTATAAAATAATTTAACTTAATTATAGTTATCTCGCTTAAGTATGAATTAGTAAAATTATAGTCAAATGATTGTTTAATAATGATATTGGGATATTTTATTGATGATTGATAATGTGAGTTATTGTGTAATATAATTATTTTGATGACTATGAAATGGATGCACAAAAGGGAGTGGTAAACCAACTGAAACACTGTAAATTTATGAAGAATGATCTTTTTATGTTATGTTTTATGTCTTATGTTTTATGTTTTTTGTCTGTCGTTAAAATCAATAAAACTTTTACCAAAAAAAAAAAAAAGAATTGCAGTGCAAATACTTACTTCAAGGTTTCAGTTTTATACCCTTAGATAGTTCTAATGTTTGTTTAAGCATTTTAAAATTTATATCCCCAAACGTCTGTGTAACAAATGTATGCATTCATTATGAGGTTTAACATTATTATAAACTGTGTTAGCTATCTCTGAATGATTATCATTTAATACATACAATTCACCTTTTAAAGTTGCAGTCACTTTTTTAGCTTCTTTTTCAATTATGCAATTGTCTCCCCTAAAGGTAATTACATAACCTAGTTTAACCAAAACTCTAACTGAAAGCAAATTAAACTTAAGTTGTGGTACATATAACATTTTTACATTTTCTCTTATGCAAGAACAATATGATATACCTTCACCTTTAGCTTTCAGTTTCAATCCATTAGCTAACGATATCTGCTGTGAACTCGTGGACATCTTAATAAATCTTTTCTTATCTTTCGTTATGCAGTGCGATGCTCCACTATCTACAACCCATAAATTATTATTCACAGTTTCGTTGCTATACATGGCTAACTCTAAGCATTTTTCTTTCTTTTGATGCCTTTTATCTTTCTGGCTGGCATTTTGGCTTTTTGCTTTCTTGCAGAATCTAGCCAAATGTCCTTTTCCTCCACAATTAAAACATTTTCTAATTGTATAGGCTGACGAAGATATTTTCTCTTCTTCACATTGTGGTTGTTCCCTTCTGAGCTGATCCCTTTCAAACCTTCTCCTGGCTTCTTCAATTAATCTGCCAGTAATGTCAGTTAATGTGAGGTTATCTTTTGGCAGAACCTCAAGTGAAGTTACGAAATCATCGTAGCTATCATTTAAAGAAGACAAAATTATATAAACTTGGTGTAGTTCTGTGAAGATAAGTTCTTTTTCATGCAGTTCCTGAAAAATTCTCTTCATTATGTTTATATGACTCAGCATATCTCCATTCTTTTGAAGATGTGTTCTGAACAGTTTCCGTGTAAGATTTATATGTGCTCCTACACTATCTCGAACATAAATCTTCTTTAAATTCTCCCAACATTTGGCAGCTGTTTCCTCACCTCGTATATGTACAAGCTGCTCATCACAAAGTGTCAGTCCTATTATACAGAGAGCTTGCTCATTCTTCAGTTTATATTCTTGTATTTTCTGGGCATCATTCTCATCCTCCGGATCCCATGCATCTACTTCTGGTGGGTTTTGAATTATACTCCATAAACCTTCTCTTCGTAGAAGTAGGTTACATTTCATAGATCATGAAACATAGTTTGTTCCATCCAGTTTGGATATAAGATACAAACTTTGTAAATTGACTTGTGCCATCTTTATCTGGATATTAAATTATAATTAATAAAAACACAGCTGTCTGTTTACAGTATTGTGTAACTACACAAACTCTCACTTTAATCTAAGCCTGTTATATCACTCAGTAAGACAGATACACTGTGCCAGTTAAACAGTTTTTTATTCCAGCAAGAGTTATAGCATAGTCAAAACAGTCCATATGTCATACATTAGTTCAGTCCATCCAGGGATTAATCAGTTGCAAAATCCAGTGTTGAAAATAGAGGTCAGTAAACTTACAAATAATCAGTCCAGCAATATATCTCTTTTGCAGTCAGAGATATGAAGAAAATCAAACCCCTTTTCTTCGTTTCAGCAACAGCAGGGAAACACGCAGTTATCACCATCAATCCAACATTGTCAGCTACTACAGTAAAAGCCAGCAAACAGTGAGCTCTCTTGCTCCCTCTTATGGTGATTTTACAACCGCACCCAAAATATATGTTTTGCAGTTAAAGTGATACACACACTTAAACTCACTAACAGTTTATATATTATTTTTACCCAAACTAAGTTAGGTTACCAATGTTATCCCTAACACATACATTGCAATGTCCTACCTGCAAATGAATACTTCAGCTTTGATCATAACAATACAAGAGCAAACAATAGATACAAACTCAAGGTTAACTGCACCAAACTTGACTGCAGAAAATACGACTTCAGCAACAGAGGGGTCAACGTCTGGAATACTCTACCTGACTCTGTGGTTTCTTCCCCAAACCCCAAAAACTTTAACCTTAGACTGTCTACTATTGACCTCACCCCTTTCCTAAGAGGTCTGTAGGGGGTGTGCATAAGTGCACCAACTGTGCCTACCATCCCTGTCCTATTGTTTCTTTTTATTTTTCTTATAAGTATCTATCTCATGTATTCAAAACTATGTTTATTCTTATACCTGTATCTTGTAAGCGATTGACAAACCAAATAAATACTAAATACTAAATTTGGAGCAGAGAGAAGACCTCTAGAAGGAACCCTGTGGAGAAAGCAGGCCTAGATAAAACAAAATATAGGCATGGTCCAATTTGGCCAACTCCAAACACAATCGATCTTAGTTTCAGTCCTGAAAGATTGACCAGATCAAGAAACCAAAGCCATATAAATCTGTATTTTTACTGGAACAGATATAGTGACAGAATTTTGCAAGTCTGAATGTGCCTCCTCTGTGAACTAGGAATAGCATATCTGAGGCATTTATTCACACTACTTTCTTATCCTGAGTTCAGCACTCTTCTGTGTGACCATTGCCTTGGTAATGCATTTTCCTCCTGCGTTTCACATTGTGTTGCTCCACTCCCCCCTCTGTCTCTCACAGACACACACAAACACACACACAGAAAGAGAGAGAGAGAGAGTTCTACAAGTGTATATTCGACACACACACACACACACACACACACACACCAAAAAACAGTCTTGGAAAGCAAGCAGGTTCAGTTTGTGCAGGTTCAGTTTCCAAGCTTAGCACGGCAAGAATCACTGGGTAAACTGAGCCCAACAGGCACACACAAAGTCCAGGAAAACAATCCACAAGTCAAATGGGTCAGGCACAAACACACAAGGCACTGAACTGGGCTCATTACTCCAGCAATGCTCAAATCCTTGAGAGGGATCAAATAGGTGACCCTTCACAGGGGGTGAGGTTGCCTCCTCGCAAGTAGTCTAGCTGATCTGCTTTCTGCCTGTCTCCTCTCGGCCCTATGTCTCCTTGGATCAGGAGGAGGTGTGGACTCCACTACTTCCTCCTCCTCAATAACAGGCAGCAGCTACTCCTGGTCCTCACCGGGAGCCTCCTGGCCAACTCACTGTGGCTGCAGCTCACCTAGCTCAGCCTCAGCCTGTCACTCGTCCGGTTGACCCAGCTGAGGCTGCTCCATCAGGCTAGTACTCTCCGAGCCCCAGTACAGGCCATCAGTCAGTCCTGCACTTTCCTTTGCCAACTCAAACTCCTCCTCCTCCAAACTCACATCCAGAGACGGATCCATGACACATTGCCTAAGCCCTCTACATCTAGCTTGTCCTTAGCATACACGGGTGTCTTTGTATGAGTGTATGTGTCTAATATAAATGAGTTTTTATTTTATTCTTTCATTATATGTCATCATTTTAATTTTGTCAATTTTTATATACATATATGGATCAGATTGTTAGTTTGGGTTTGGTTGAACACTCTTGGCAAATGGCCTTGCTTTTCCTATCTTGGGTCTATGACTGCAGGAAAGCTATTATAAGGTTCTGTAGATCATCATGGCCATTCCAAATCCACCTTAGAGGGAAACAATTATGCTGCAAATCAGAAGCCATTTGGAAGAAATAAATGGCACTAGCATGTTGCTCAAGTTATTTCAGTAGCATCTCTGCAAAGACCAAAAAAAAAAGAGGGGGGGGAATCAAAGTTGCAGACAACTGGAAAATTGCCCCAATATTTTTTTCCTCTCCAATATCCCTACGGAAGGAAAGGTAAGTCCCTGATCAATCTCCAGCCCAAATGGCATTTTTTTACTTTGCCGTGACATATCATAATCTAATGGCTTAAAACTGTAATATAAAGCTGACAAATCTGCAATAGAGATAGATCTTACACACCTCTTGGGTCAGAGTGGAGGCAGTTAGAGAAACAAAGGAAGGATGACTTACTTTATTGAGTAGCAGTTGCTCTGCGCCGGGCTGGAGGGGTCTCCATCTACTTCGGCCATTCTTAGTGTCTCGGCGCACCTCCAATGTTTTTGACCCCAGATCATGTTCAGCTGCCAGGATGAGATTCAATGAGATTCATTGTCACAGCCGGTTTCCAAAATGTTCCAGGGAAGAAAGGGACCAGGATAGTTTAGGAGTTGGGGTTGTTGCTAAAACAAGGCTGAATTCACACAATGTACTAAATATCAATGTCAGTTTCAGAAAGCACAGTGGCTGTGTTTGTAAGAAATATGTTCCATGGCATACTTTATTTACTTATATATTAAATTTGTTTGCCACCCAACTTGCCTTGGGGTGACTCTGGGCAGCTTACAGCATTCATCTGGCAGCTTAGCTGACAGAATTCACTCAAACCAGGGTTGGGCTCTTACTATTTGGAATTATAAGCCTCTCGATGCCTTTTTAGCCTAATCCAGCATGTCGCATAATCTCAGCCCTTCTCTCTCCTTAGTCATAAAATCATGATTCAGAAAGCTGCTGATGCTCAAATTTAAGTCACATTAACACCCTCTAATGAAACCCAAGTACTCCATTTTATTTTTTTAATTTTAAAATAAACTTTATTAAAGATTTTATATACACACACACACACACACATATATTTGTTTTCTTACATTTTCATGGATATTTGCATATATGGTATTCAGCTTTGTTTGGGTATTTTCCCATGTCGTTATAGTTGTGCTTTAAAGTTGCAGCAATGTTTCGGCAGAATCTCATCTGCCATCATCAGGCTTCTGTATAGTGTTCATCTGTGAGTTAGACTTTTACAGGGGTTTCAGATTTAAATTTGGGGCAGCCTATTGCTGTGCCAGAATGGTTTTTTCTTCATCCTGATTGGTTGGGAGTCTTGGTCTGTGTTTCTTGGTCTTGGAGTTTGCTGTGTTCTGCTTGATTGGTGTTTCTAATATCTTCTGTCTGTTTTGTAGCTTTTTTTGTCTTGATTGTCTGGCAACATTGTGTTTCCTGTATTGGAGGCTTTTAGTGCAGCTTGGCTCTGAGTAAATAGGACGGCTATCATTTATTATGTTCCAGCTTTTTTACTGCATTTTTGTGTTCATCCAGGTGGGTACTTATTGTTCTATTGGTCTGTCCAATGTATGTGGCAGGACATGATGCACAGTGGACTTCATATATGCCTTGGTTTTCCAGGTCATCCTTGGTTTTCCAGCAGCCATCCTAAGAAACCCCAAAGATAAAATTGACCTGGAAAACCAAGGCATATATGAAGTCCCCTGTGCATCATGTCCTGCCACATACCTTGGACAGACCAATAAAAGAATAAGCATCTGCCTGGATGAACACAAAAATGCAGTAAAAAAGCTAGAACACACTTCCTCACTAGTCCAACACATGAAAGCAACAGGTCATAGCATCAACTTCAATGGCACCAAAACCCTAGCCACTATAGAAAACCCCAGCTACAGAATTATCAGAGAAGCCATAGAGATTGAAAAAAGACCTGAAAGCATGAATAGAAGAGATAACTTCACCAGACTGTCAATTATCTGGAAGCCTGCACTCACAAACAAAAAAATCTCCACACCACAAGCCAGGCAAACACCTGGGCACAAACAGACCCCCCCCCAATACCTCCAGCTCAAACACACCCCAACCAGGCACCCAGATGAAACCTACGTTCCTAATAAATGATAGCTGTCCGTTTACTTGGAGCCAAGCAGCACTAAAAGCCTCCAATACAGGAAACACAATGTTGCCAGCCAATCAAGACAAAGACAAAAGCTACAAAACAGACAGAAGATATTAGAAACACCAATCAAGCAGAACACAGCAAACTCCAAGACCAATAAACACAGACCAAGACTCCCAACCAAGCAGGAGGAAGAAAAAACCATTCTGGCACAGCAGCAGGCTAGCACCAAATTTAAAACAGAAACAGCTGTGAAAGTCTGACTTACAGACAAACACAATACAGAAGCCTGATGATGGCAGATGAGATTCTGCTGAAACGTTGCTACAATTTTAAAAGCACAACTATAATGACGTGGGAAAATACCCGAACAAAGCTGAATACCATTCATGTAAGTATCCGCAAAAACTTAAGAATCTGAGTATGTATGTATGTATGTATGTATGTATGTATGTGGCTCTTTGGTTATTCGGGTTTTCTCCCATGTAAAATTGGAAGTATCTAGGTGACGTTTCGATGAAGTCTCATTCATCATCTTCAGGCTTGTGTCTTCGGCTTTGTGCTTCTCGGAGTAATGTGAGCTTGCAGCTGCTTCTTCCTTTTAACTGCTAGTGAGGGTGTGACTTGATTGGGTGGGGGTTTGGCTGTGTTGTGATTGGTTGGGGGGTTGGCTGTGTTCTGATTGGCTGGGGGTGTGTTCTGTTCAGGTGCGGGCTTGCTTGTGCTCAGATTAGTCTTAGTTGCTGGGGGATTTGAGCTGGTGAGCTGTGACCTTTAAGTCTACAGCCACCAATATTACAGTAAGACTTAGCAATCTGATTGGAACTTTTAAATCTAAAATTAATTGTTATCTGTGATTATAATATTTATATTTATACATGTAAGAACATTGTGGTTGATCTTTTCTTTTCTTTCTTTTCTTCTTTTTTTTCTTCTTTTAGTAACACGATATTTAGTGGCATTTTGTGATAAAAACCCTAAAATATTTAGGTTTATATAACTATATATTGATTAGACTCTAAAGATATTGTTTATTTGCACTTCTTAGCACTTCTTATAATTGTTACTAAAGATATATTGGAACATAGAACTACTAATTTATAGAGATATTAATTTTTGAAGATAGGAAACTGATTGTACATGTGAAACTATCAATTAACTAACAGTTTAAACATTTAATATCTAGAAGTAATAGAACAGCAAACTGTTAATATTAGTGTTGTCTAGGTCAGTGGGATAGACCAGTAAAATTGCATAATCTAATAACTTTTGGAGTTATTAGATCAAAAATAAGTAAGTGGGAATAAGTGGGATCTAATACCAGATATAGAGTTGTAGACTGTAGGGCAGAATAAAAAGAGAGTCAGAAATTGGGAGAATATTGAATGCTCTTGTGGGAGAGAATAGAAAGAATATTAGGACAGCAACATAGAATATTGCAACAAATGACAAGTATTATGACAACTGCTGTGAAAACCGACAAGAAACCCACTACAACAACAGCCACAGTGACATCATCCCCATCTATGCAAAGATCTATAGAAGGATTGCTTACAAGAGACAAAACAGCCTCCATGACAAACACACAGACCATGCAGGCCACCTTATTATCAATACAAGAAACAATGATAAAATTACAGGAAAGCATGACCAGAAACCATGGAGAAATGAAGATAGAAATGGAGGAAGTGAAAAGAGAAGCGAGAAACGACATCCAGAAGTTAGATGAGAAAGTGGGATTGATCCAAGAGGTTTTACAAAAAAATGACCAAAGACGACAAATGATTGAACAAAGAACAGAAAAAACGGAACAGAAATTAGAATCTGTAGGCCAGAAAATGAAAGAATGGAATAGGGAAGTGGAAAACTCATTGATTCAGCTGGAAATGGAGAGAGCCTTGTTTTATCTGCGCTTCCAGAATGTGGAGGAGACTAAAGAGGAAGAGCTAACAGCAACAATGGCCGAAATAATTGCAGAAGTGCTCCAAAGAAACAAAAGTGAGATACTCAGTGAATTGGACGAAGTCAACCAAGTTTATATCAACTACGCCAGATGATTTAGATTGCCTAAAGAAGTGCATATCCATTTCACTTTGGAAAAAAGTAAGGGACATAATCTACAAAATTACTAGAGATGAGCCAATATTCTACAAAGGAAAAGAAATCATTATATTAAAGCAAATCCCAAAAAGAGTGCATGAGCAACTGAGAGAATATCGTTTCCTAGCCGCCCGGCTTAACAAAAATAACATACTGTTCAGAAGGATAACACCGGAGGGAATGTTGGTGTCATGGCAAGGGAAGAAGATTAAGATAGATACTTTGGAGAAAGCACAACACTTCCACACCCAACTGGTAGGCACAGAAGAACTTGGTAGTAGCAGAGAAGAACTGGAATCGGCCAGCCAAGATGACCAACAATTGGAAAAGAATGGAAAAGAGCAAGAAGAGGAAAAGAAAGAAGAAGAAAGACCACAAGAAGAGAACAAAGTAAGAACAAGGGCACAAACAGAGGCAAGGAACAACAGGAACTAGTTAATAGCTGCAAAGAAGGAAAATGGAAAACAATTTGAAAATACTCTTAATAAATATAAAAGGAGTTAATTCTCCATCGAAACAGAACCAAACTTTTAAGAAATTGGCAAAACAAAAAATGGTTATAATGTGCCTCCAGGAGGTACACTGGCAGCTGAATTTTAAAGCTTTCTGGATGCGTTATATACACATTAGAACTCAGGATAAAAAATATTTATAATATAATAAAGAAAGAAAACTTTATCCAGCACTATCACAAGAAAAAAAAGAGGGGTAGCAATTTATGTCAGAGAAGGAATAGAGGCAGAAGTACCATATGCAGATTCAGTGGGGAAAATATTAATGTTAGAAGTGGTATGGGAACCGAGGAAATTCTTACTTGTTGCAATTTATGTCCCCAATAAACAAGATACTTACTACAAAAAAAATACATGAAAAATTTTTAGAATTAGGCAAAGAAGATATTTGTATGATAGGAGATTTTATCGCAGTCGCGCACATTAAAAAAGATTATCCAAGTACTAGTAAAAAAAAAGGAAAAAAAGAACAGCCTTCCAAAAACATTCTTTAATATGGTAGAAAAACAAAACTTAATAGATATATGGAAAATATATAACTCAAAAGAAAACCAGTTCATCTTTTACTCTATTCCCCACAAATCATGGTCCAGAATTGATATGGCATGGATAAGTAAAACTCTAATGAAAGATATGACAAGTGAAATAGAAATAGCACCAAATATATGGGCAGATCATAACCCCCTAATAGTAACATGGAAAGACCAATCAAAACAAAGAGGGAGATGGATGTTGAACCCACAAATTCTGAAAGATAAAGAATATTTAGCAAAAGTTAAAAAAGAATTAGAAATGTTTCTGAAATAAATACAAAAGAACACACCTCTTTACAGAATTTGTGGGACACAATGAAAGCCTATTTAAGAGGAGTAACAGTTGCATACAATGCCAGAAAGAAAAATGAAAAAGAAAAAAAAAGTAATGAGTAACAGAATGATATTAGAAAATTGGAAAGACGAGCGCAATTACCAGAGAACGAGCAAATTATAAGTAAATATAGTTTAGCTAAACATAAACTGAACATATTAGAACAAGAAAGAAACCTAAGAGCATTGAAATTAGTAAAGCAAAACGACTTTGAAAATGCCAATAAGCCAGGAAGGTGGCTGGCATATAAGTTAAGGAAGGAAAAAGAAAAGAGATGGATTCAACAATTACAAGATAAGGAGGGAAAGATACAAAATAATATGGAAAAGAAAAAAGAAATAGTACTGGAATATTTTAGTACACTCTATAAACAAGAAGATATGAGTAAAGAGAAAATCAAACAATATATAGAAGAAGAAATATTCCAATACTAATAGAAGAAGAAAGGGAAAGATTAAATGAAGAGATTACTAAGGAGAAACTAAAAGAGGCAATTTGTAAAACAAAAAACAAAAAAAACCCAGAACAGATGGATTACCTGCAGAATTATATAAAAATTTAGGTGAAATACTAGATCCAATCCTTTTAGAAATGTATAATGGAGTACTTACAGAGGCAAAGCTACCAGTGTCGTGGAGAGAAGCATATATCACATTAATAATGAAGGAGAGTACAGATACCACCCACATAAAAAATTACAGACCAATTTCTTTATTGAACACCGATGACAAAATATTTATGAATATAATGGCTGAGAGATTGAAAAAATATGAAGTAAATATATACATACAGATCAAAATGAGTTTCTCCCAACAAGACAACTAAAAAATAACACAAGGACAGCACTAGATATCCTGGAGTTGTAATTTAAATTAAATGTCTCCTGGACGGAAACTTGCTTAGGATCCCCTGGTCCCTCTCTGGCTGAAAACTCTCAAGTTCTGAAGGAGAATACAGGTAGTCCTTGACTTATAACAGTTTGTTTGGTGATGGTTCAAAGTTACAACAGGACTGAGAAAAGCGACTGATGATCGTTGTAACATCTCTGTGATCATGTGATCACAATTTCAATGCTTGGCAACTGGTTCAAACTTAGGGCCACTGCTGTGCCTCAGGATTAAGTGATCCCCTTTTGCAACCTTGTCACAAGCAACGTCAACATGGAAGCCAGATTCACTTAACAACCAACTGCAGGGTTTCACTCAACAACCCTGGCAAGAAAAGTCATGACATGAGGCACAAATCACTTAACAAATGTCTCACTTAACAGCAAAAATGTAGGGCTCAATTGGGGTCATAAGTTGAGGACTACCTCCAGGGGAGCCCACCAGAAAGGACAGCAACAAAGACATTATATCCATTGGTGAATCCCAGAGCCCAGCACAATCTAGTCCAACAGGACCGACTCTGCTCATCAACCTGGAGGACAAGCAGCTGGTTCCAGACTGCAGGAGTTCTGTTCTCAGGTTCACACAGATCAGCCAAGACAGGAGTCATGCTTTTATTTACTAACTTAATTTATAAGTCAAATGGCAGTTAATTGGCAGCAAATTCAGTGGGACACATAAAACAGATGAATATGTTCAGCTGGAGAGAACCGATGGCCTTGTTACCTCAAGCAGAAATCAGCTAGGTAGAAAATAAATGGATGCTCACCCAGGTTTCGCTTCTTTTTGTGCCCGGAAACCAGAGAAAGCTTGGTTGCACAGTCAGCCAGACGTTTAAACTAGACTTGGGATCTTTGTCTACCAATTGAATCCTTCCCAAGGATCTGAGATAGGCAGATGTTGGTGTTTAATCATACTGAAGGTATTGTCAAAATTAATGCAATTATCTTATTACTACTTAACCAACCTTGTTTATATCTATCTATCCATCCATCCATCTATATCTCCCCAGCATTCTCATATCTGTCTGACTATCTATCTATCCATATCTCCCTTTCTCTCTCTCTCTCCCTGCCCCCTCCTCTCTAAGCCAGCAGGGAACCAAACTGGATTTCTACTAAAGAGTCTAAGTTCTATCACCCGTGAGAAACTGTCCCCATTTCATCATTCTTCACATTTCCGTTCCAAAATAAGATGACTCAAGCGAGGATGAATAATGGAGTAAAAAGATATTTTTTAAAAAACTGGAAAAAGATATCCTGCAGGTCTACTATTATGGGGAACAGATTCTCCACAGAATGTCCTACTGAGATTTTATGAATCATTTTAGACAACCAATGCTCTGACTCAGTGCAAATTCACCACAAATATGGGCGGCAAACTTTCTCCCCAGCAGTCGAAGTAGGACTGTGGACACGAAAGAAAAGTACAGGTAGTCATTGAGTTCCAGCCACAATTGAGCCCACAGTTTATGCTGCTAAGTGAAACATTTCTTAAGTGAAATTAGTCCCATTTTATGACCGTTATGCCACAGTTGTTAAGTGAATCACTGCAATTGTTATATTAGTAACACAGTATTGCGGCCTGTCAGCCCACAGCCCCTCTGGCAGTCGAATCAGAGGAGGAGGAGGAGGAGGCATGAGAGTCAGGGTCAGCCTCAGGGCAACCTGGGAGCTCCAAGGAGGAAGAGGGAGCTGGCAGATAGAGAGGGAGAGAGGCTGAGCCTGGGCCATCTGTCAGCCCTCAGATGGAAAGTCAACAGCCCCCAGGTCTGGAGGTGGTGGATGAAGAAGGGGAGGAACAGCTGGGTCCAGTGCCTGACGCGCAGCTCTGCAGAAGGCAGAAGAGAGGAGGGCAGTGGAAATCTATTGGGTGGTCCTTGGGATGGAAGAGCCACCGCTGCTAGCAAGCCCCCCCCCCCAGCTCTGGGGATAAAAGGCAGGGGGAGGAGATGAATAGATGTGGCAGACAACTATTCATCTTCCAGCCAGATGGACTTGGTAGCCTGCGAGATAAACGTTTTGCCGGGGCTGCCGACATTCCTAATAAAGGGATCTTTTGAGTTCACATCAGAGGGTTTGTCGTGTTTGGGGAACTGGGTCAGAACAAAGAATGATTCTGACTTCCTCACGGACTTTGCTTATCAGAAGGTCACAAAAGCTGATCACATGATCCCGGGACACTGCAAACCCCCATAAATATGAACTAGTTGCCAAGCATCGGAATTTTGATCACATGACTACGGGGATGCTGCAACGGTTGTAAGTGTGAATAACAGTCGAGTCCCTTTTTTCAATGCCACGTTAACTCTGAATGGCCACTAAATGAACTGTTGTAAGTCAAGGACTACCTGTACCAGGCGAATTAGAACAGAACCACACAAAAATTAACTCCAAAATCCCCTGAACAACCGAAGGGGACCAAGTTTATTCAATGAAGACTTGTCTCTTTGAGCAACCCCAGAACATGCAACGTCCAATGAAAAAGGAGAAGGCAGGGAGGGGGCTACTCTGCCTCAGCCCCCATATTAGAGGCGAACCTATTTGACTGACAAAAATAGCGATCCACTGCAGGTAGCCTTCAACTTATGAACACAATTGAGACCAGAATTTCCACTGCAAAGCAAGGAAATTGTTACATAAGCCATACAAAATTATACGACCTTTTTTGCCATGGTTGAACAAAGTGAATCATGCACTTGTTAAGCAAATCTGGTTTCCTTCTCTGACTGCTTGTCAGAAGGCCCAGAGAAAGTTGCAAATGGCAATCATGCGATCACCCTGAAACCATTATAAATATAAATATTGCTTTGTAGTCCTTGACTTAAAACAGTTTGCTTCATTACCATTCAAAATTACAATGCACCAAAAGAGACCATTTTTCACACTTATGACCGTTTCATTCCCATGATCACATGCTTTACATGCTGACTCACATTTATGATGTTGCAATGTCCCCGGGGTCACATGATCCCCTTTCGCAACCTTCTGACAAGGAAAGTCAATGGGGAAACTGGATTCATTTAACAACTGTGTGACTAATTTAATAACTGCAGTGATTCACTTAACAAATGTGGCATTAAAAGTCGTAAAATGGGACAAAACTCATTAACAAATTTATCAGTTAGTAATATAAATTGTGGATTCTGTTTTGGTCATAAGTCAAGGACTATCTGTACATACCAGTTGCCAAGTGCCTGAATTTTGATCTCACAGGCACAGGGATGCTGCAACATGATAAGCAGGAGGACTCACTGTAAGTCACTTTTTTCAATGTTATTGTAACAATGATTGTAGGTCGAAACTACCTGTGCAAGATTTGCAAATTATTTTACAGGCCCTATTTATTGCTTTGAAAGAGCAGTGTGGCGGCTTAGTGGTGACACTCGCCTCCCATTCTGAAAGTTGAGAGTTCAATCCTAGGTAGTGGCAGATGTTTCTCTCCTAGGGTAGAAAAAAAATAACGTCTGCTGTGAACTCCATGTGGCATCAGGAAGGGCATCCAGCCAGTAAGCATTCAGCTCCAGCAGTCGCCCCAAGTCTACCCCAGGATTACAGGGTCATAAAAGTGAGGGTTTTTTATTTATTGCTTTGAAGAAAAAAATAGCACAGAATCCTCCAATCATTCTGAGGTGCAGCTTCAGAAAGTATCATCAGCATTCTTCCAAGATGGCCACCATGAAGCCTGTATGAGCAGATCTGCCACCAAAATCCAACTCCATCTTCTAAAGTTTACCCCACTTCCTTAACATGCATTCACACATGAAATCCAAAGTCAGGTTTTTGCACATCAGGCACAAATCTTAGGAAACTCCACACCACACAACCTTCTACCCACCGCTTCCTCTTAAGGTAACAGCTGACTTAGGAGGATTCATTAAAATGGGACTTACCAGCAGAGCTGACCAAGAACTTCTGTTTCCATTCCAACTGATCCAATCCCATTGGGTTGCTCTTGGAGAGTGGGAGGGAGTGACATCGGTCCAAAAAAAGTTTGAATGGAGGAGGAGATGCTGGAGATGGGCAGAGAGGGTGAGATCGTGGCTGTGGAAGGGAGAGACGGAAATTGATGTAAAGACAAAATGACTACAAAGGTTTTTTTTTTTTTAAATAAAATACAGTATAAAGAAAACACCCCAAATGTCAAAATATCTTCATTTCACTCATGCTCAAGAAGAGCAAGCACAGTGCTGAAATGCAATGTGTGACATTTTCATCAACTGAGGTGGAATTTGCTCACATTCAAAGATATCATGATCTTTTATACAGTTAAAGTGCTTTTACTTAAGAAAAAATGGCCCCTTCCTTTTCCTTCCTTCCTTCCTTCCTTCCTTCCTTCCTTCCTTTCTTCTATTTTACATTATTAGGTTTTTAATAGATTAACAGAGTTGGAAGGGACCTTGTACTGTAGGTCATTTAGTCCAATCCCCACCCAAGCAGGAAACCCTACACCATCTCTGACAAATGGCAGTCCAGTCTCTTCTTGAAAGCCTCCAGTGATGAAGCTACCACCACTTATGAAGGCAAGCTATTCCATTTGTTGATTGTTCTCACTGTCAGAAAATTTCTCCTTATTTATAGATTGAATCTCTCCTTGATCAGTTTACATCCATTATTCCTTGTCTGGCCTTCAGGTACCTTGAAAAATAGTTTGATCCCTTCCTCTTTTTGGTAGCCCTTCAAATTTTGGAAGACTGCTATCATGTCTCCCCTGGTTGTTCTCTTCACTAGACTAGCCATGTCCAGTTCCTGCAACTATTCATCATTTTAGTCTCCAGTCCCCTAACCATCTTGGTTGTTCTTCTCTGGACTTTTTCTAGAGTCTCAACATCTTTTTATAGTGTGGTGACCAAAACTGGATGCAGTATTCTAGGTGTGGTCTTACTAAGGCTTTATAGAGTGGTATTAGTTCCTCATTTTTTAAAGGATATGATTTTGTTAGCAAACTTCAGCAAACACATCAAACCCTACCCCAATTTGGCCCATCTATTCAACTGATGTAGTGAACTATAGCTCTCAAAAACTAATGCCTTTTAATAAAAAGTCCAAAAATTGTTGCCAGACCCCTCTTAATTTTTGACAATCTTTACAGGTAACCTTAACATGATGGCACAAGAAATGAAACATATATAGAAAATTTCCTTGAATCACTGGGTCTTGCAAAAAGGCAGGTACTTCAGGACAGTTCACCATTCTCAGGTCAAAATTTCATAGGACTTGAGTGAGAGCACTTAGATCTTCTCTCTTTTCCTCGAATTACTGAATTTGGGGATTTTATAGATGCAACATTGCTGAGTCCTTCTTCAAGAAACCAATGCCTATGGAGATGGTTCTGCTTTGTTAAGTCTTCTCTCTCCACAATTTCCAAGACATGTCTTTAAAACTTCTCGGTTTCTCAAAAACACAACAGGAAATATTGCAAGCTTGGTGATTTTCTTGCTGATGTTTCATTACACAACTAGGTAACACCAGGTGCTATTGTGCTAATAATCAGTGCTAGCAAAGCCTCACATCTCCAGGACCAAAAAGGAAAAGGCAACACAATTTGTACAAAACTTCATTGAGGAGCTGTTTCACAGACAGACATGTCTTTAATTTCTAATTCTGCTGAACTATTGAGACCAGGCAATAGAAGAGAACTTTTAGAACAAGATTTCACTGATGGCTTCGTGTTGCAACTATATCCTCTTAGGATACCACCTCCAGAGTCGGATGCTTTACACTCTGCATGCAAGCTTTCTTCTGCCTCACTCACTCTTGCCTCTAGGCACCAAAAGTCACAAGGCAACTGGACAGTTGCTCCCCTTCAACAACATTTCCCCAAAAGGAAAATTGTCAGATTTATCTGCAACTGATGGGCAACAGCAGCAGCAGCAGAAGCAACGTGATCAGAAGACTAAGGAGTAACCTTAGGTTATCTCCATCTTCAAGGTCTTGGCACTAGTGGGTTGATCTTCACTTGGAATACAAAACCCAGCTCAAATCACTCACTTTGAGAAACACTTAACACTGAACAAATGGAGAGCAATATTTTATTTAATTTTCCATCTCCTTTGCTTTTATTGAGATCATGACACAATCCTTACCCTCAAGCAGATGCAGCATTCTTTGATGGGTGAGGAACAACATACAGAATGTAACAGAAATGCTACCATATTGCCTGTGGCAACAGAATTGGAAATTCTTTATTTAGCCTTTTTTTTTTTTGAACAAACTTTATTAGTTTTTTTTTTATATACACAAACAAAACATAGGATGTGGTAACATAAAATATCTTTTCTAAAAGAAACAGATAAACCATCTTATTTTTTAAAAAAAAGATAATTCCAAATTATCACATTTCTATATATTTATCTTATCTAGTCAACTTCATATCTTTTCCAAACTCCTCTTTATTACTCCCTTTCCTTCTATTTAATCATACTTCTTCTGCCTTAAGATTATATACTCATTGAATATAATTTCATTAGTATTCTTCCACATCCTGTCAAACTTAAACAAACGTTATACAAAACATAAATACATAAAACTTCTTTTTGGAAGGTAGCTTACCCCGGGTTAACTCTTTTTATACAGACATCAATCAAAGTTTATACTCACTTAATATACTATCTCATATCTTATTTAACGTTCTCTATTTTCCATATATTTTCTCTCTCCTAGTCATTCTTTTGATTCTATTTTATTTATTCCATCTCAATTAAATAATTATATTTGCATCTTTGGTCCGTTTTCTTTTAATCATCTACTTATCCTTTCTATCTAATACAATATTTCTCCTGTAAACCCAAATTGAAGTGTGACAACTTTTTAGCTTTCCCCTAAATAACACTTAAGATAATACATCCAGAAGAGCCCTTATCTTCTTCTTTCAGTCTTTGAAATTCCATTTGTAGTCCTTCAGAAGATAATGCCATTTTTTTTCTTTCTTTCTTTTTTGAGGCAACCCTAATGTCTTTAGTCCCCCCCCCCCTTTTTAACAAAAGTTCACAAAAATCTCAAAATCACAAAGCAAACCAAATCAGAGCAAACAGTCTCATTTAGCACTTTCTTCTTTCTATATTTTCACCTCCTAGGATAGAATTCAAATACACAGTTCCAAGATGATCTTCTAGAAGTCTTAATGTCTTTTATTCCTGTTCTTATAGGCTCAAAGCAGTCTCCTTCAGTACAATCTTATAATAAATCTTTATCTCTTCCCTTCCCCTTGTAAAAACTAGAAAAAAATTAAGTTTTTAAATCCAGTGTCCAGAAATCCTTTATCCCTTGGCTTTAAATTTCAAATTGGATTACCTTCAGTGCCCAAGTAGATTTTCCAGATCTCCGTCTGCTGTTTCTATGGGGAGGGAGAGTGAAGAAAAAAAACTTTCCCTTGACAGCTTTCTTCGCCGTTTTCCAACCTTCTTTGGGAAACAATATATCCTTCAAAGAATTCAAGCAATTCAGTTTCCAGGGTAAAAAGTTTCTTATTGTCCCGGCTCAGCCAGCACTTTCACTTCTCCTGCTTCCTCCAGCACAAATCTTACCTGGCTGCAGGCTTCTTTGTGGTGGCCATTACTGACTCCACCACCTTGGGAAAAAGGGGGTTTTCCGGCTGGGGAGGGGGTCTGCGACACCCCCAAACCCCTGTCCAGATCCCCTCTCTCTTCAGCTACCTCTACAGGGCAGCCATATCCCCCAGACCCATTTGGATTGGGGGCACCTTGGGGGCAAGCGCAGCAGGAATCGCAGAGAGTCGCGAATTCCTGCTGCCGCCGAAGCCATGCAAAACCGGAAACCAGTTTATTTAGCCATTTCTTTCATGGGAGATTTTCATTTTACAGGAAAAGTGAGGTTGCTCTGATCATATGTAGGAAATTGTAAATCCAAGGGGACTGAGCTTGAGGTTCGCCTGTTCCTTAATTCAGAAGAGACTGGGCTTAGGATCCAAGAACTCAAAATGGAAACCACAAGCCCATGGTCAAAGTCTGACCCTTTTGCATATTTCTGCCATTTCAAAAAAGGAAACAATCAAAACTTATCATTTCATCCTAAAAAGAACTTTTTTTTCCAGAGAATGATAAAGGTCCCACAACAAAATGAACTCACCAGAGGAAATAAAGAGATAGCAGCAATCAAGCTTTATGAAGAAACTCAATTAAGAGATTTGTCCCTCCACACTTCTTCCAAACACCAGGAAAATCAATCAATCAATCAGCTGCTTTCAATTAATGTCAGGAAAGACACAGTTTACTGTTAGATTAGAAAGGAAGCAACTCACAATGGAAGAAAAAGACAGCAAACATCTTATTTTTGAGTTTAGTGCAAAAAAATACACAATGATGGTCAGGTAGAAATTCATAAACAGTGACACAACAACTGTTTTGGTCTATGGACCACAACTGGGTGGAACCAATGGAGGGGCTGGCACCTGGATCTGACGAAAGCTGAGAAGTATGGAAATTGTAGAATAGACTGTAGACAAGTACAGCAAGATGCAGAGACACTCTGAACAAATGGGGCTATCTGGTGATCTCTGCCCTCTGTGATTGTGGTGACATGCAGACAACAACATATGCCCTTTGTGTGTACACAAAATCAGTGTACAGTTGAGGACGTCATGGCAGCATGACAGAATACAATTAATGTTGTTAGTTTCTAGGCAAGATTTGTTTAAATTGTGCATATTTCAATATTGTATTTTATATTTCAAATGTTAACGTTATATTGTGATGCTTCTGACACAATATACAAACAGACTGTTCTATGCACAAAAGTGGAAAGAATTTAATTCCCACAATGGATGATGGGAAAACTGATAGAATTAACTGATAGCGAAGATGGCTCAATTGACTGCCATAATCAAAGAAAAAGAATACAGCTAACTTTATTTTCACTTAGAAACCACTTCTGAACTTTGTGCTTGAGGTAGAAAAAAAAGACAAAGAAATGTTGATTTTGGATTTTGCTGATTAAAAAGGTTTGTTATAGAAATGGCTGGTATATCTAAGCATGTAAAAGTAAACGGTTGAGGCTGTAATATTATCTTATTCCACTGTGCTAAAAAGAATAAGAAGTCAATGCTTTTCTTTCTTTTATCACTTTTTCCCTATTTGTTGGGGGCAACACACTGACTTGTAAACCACTCAAAGAGCGCTGTAAAGCACTATGAAGAGATATAAAAGTCTAAGTGCTTTTGCCATTGCTGTTTTCCCACATTTTTCATTTTTCTTTGCACCATGGTACCTCAGTACTCAACTTCTGGAGGACTACCTGAAATGACAATGATCAAGATACCACTATATTTTATATTTTGATAAACTAATTTAAAAATGGAAAAAAGATTGAACCAAAAACTGTGGCCTGTAAGTACTACCCTGCTGATTATTACAGCTCAGGGTCTCCTTTTCCCGCCATTGTGTGATGGGATCTTCATCTCCTAAGCTCAATGAAGGCCATCCCGCACCGCTGGTCATGTTCCTGTGGAGAAGGAACGATGCAAGGACTCCTTATGTCCAGTCACTTAACATCCATTCCAGGTTACAACTGGCCTGAAAAAGGAGGCTTGCAACCCAAATGTGAAGTTCCCGTGGACAGGCACCCTCTGCAATCATATGACTGAATTTCAGATGCTCAGCAACAGAGCCACATGTGCAGCTGTTTACAGTATCCCAGAATCACATGACATTTGACCAAAAATTTGCACTTCCAATTTCCAGCAAAACTGCACCCATAGCAAACCACTGGTTCACTTAATGACTGCAGCATTTGCTTTAAATAGTCACTTAACGACCTGCACAAAAAATGCTGAAAAATTGGGTAAGTATGACTGACCCATTTCACAACCATCACAGCATGCAACCATAATGGGAAGGCTCCATTACTGTCGTATATCAAGAGCTACTTGTATGTTGAACTAATATGGTTATTCAGGAGCTTGTTCGTGAAACTGGCTCCAAGGGAAAACATGTCTCAGATTCAACTTTGAATTGAACTGGCAATTGGCAACTTTGGCAAGGAATTGAATAGATGGGTGCCACTTAATGTTGCCTGGAGGGTTCCTAAGAAGTGGGCTTCCAGCCTATCATTCAGACTTCCCAAAATAGCAACACTGCTTAGAAGAGATGATATGCTAGAGATAATCCCAATCACAGAATTTCCTTGCAATTTGCCACTAAAGTGGAAAAAACTGTGTGAGGGATCTTGGAGTCCTAGTGGACAATCACTTAAATATGAATCAGTAGTGTGTGACAGCAGCCAAAAAAGCCAATGCAATCCTAGGCTGATTAAATAGATGGATGGAATTGAGATCACATGAAGTTTACCAATTTACAAAGCCTTAGTAAGAGCACTCTTGCAATACTGCATCCAGTTCTGGTCACCACAACATAAAAAAGATGTTGAGACTCTGGAAAGAATGTAGAGAACAGCAACAAGAATGATTATGGGGCTGGAGGCTTAAACAAGAAGAACAGTTACAAGTACAATAGAACCTCTGGTCACAAATGCTTCTAACCACAACCAAATCAGGTTCCGACCCAAAAATTTCCCCTTCCATGCCATTTTTTTTGTAAGTGCCAAATTTACAAAATTAGGTTCAGGTCATGACCAAATTGGGTTGCAACCAAAGTTATGGAACAAATTATGGCCATGACCAGAGGTCCTACTGTCTAGTCTAATGAAAAGAAGGGTTAGGTGAGACATTATAGCAGTATTCCATTATTTGAGGAGCTTCCTATAAAGACAAGAGGGAGGGGAGTCAAACTATTTTCCAAAGCACCAAAAGTCAAGATGAGAAATAATGGATGGAAACTAACCAAGGAGAAAAACAACCTACAACTCAGGAGAAATTTCCTAATGGTGGGAACACTTAACCAATGTAATGGTTTGCCTTCAGAAGTTGTGGGTGCAACTATTTGTCTGAAATGGTATAGGGCAGGGGTCTCCAACCTTGGCCCCTGGAAGCCTGGTGGACTTCAACTCCCAGAATTCCACAGCCAGCTGGCTGTGGAACTCTGGGAGTTGAAGTCCGCCAGGCTTCCAGGAGCCAAGGTTGGAGACCCCTGGTATAGGGTCTCCTGCTCAAGTAGGGGGTTGGACTAGAAGATCTCCAAGATCCCTTCCAACTCTATTATTCTGTTCTAGAATGAAAAACAAGGGGAGAAATCTCCTTTGATCATAGAGGTTGAAAACATGACTTTCTTCTCCCAAAAGCCCAGTGCATCACTCAGAAGAAATATTTCGGTTTTATTTATCTATCTGTCACACAGCCAGTTTACCAGATATTACAGCAGCATTGGGAACGTGTTAAATTTTCACCCAGGAAAGAATGTGCATGAAACACACAAACTAGGCAAACTAATTTCTCTCTGCCAAAAATCCTAGATTCAACTTGAGACTTTTGATTTTTTTGTGTGGCAAGCCAGGTCCCCATTCTTCTCTTTGCAGATATGTTTTCTACTACAGAGAATTGAATAATGCAGTCAACCGTTTGGCTGACTAATGGAAAGCAGCACTACACAAAATTGCTTTGTATCCAGCTCTCTTACATAATCTGTACAGACATAGGCCAGACATGGCCTCAAGCTATTAACAAGGCTGACTGAAGTGTGCTGGTGGGGTGAATTCAATCCCTGAGATAAATCATGGCTTAACAAAAATAACCCAAATGTGGGGTTCATTAACCATGGCTAAAGCAATCATAATGGAGCACCTTGTGTGAACTTTTCCCCTGTGTGAACATGGAAAAACATGTTTCTTTTGTCATATTCCCATAATATTGCCTTAATCTCATCTCCAGACAATCAATGAGACAGATTTTGCTCCCCTTGATCATTCCAGTATTAAATACATTTTTTGCCTCATATTTGATACTGTCCAAAGATAATTTCAAAGCGAAGAAATCTTGTTAGGTTTGGTAGCTGTGGGAATTCAGTGCCTGCAAGAACCAAGGAAGGACAATGACCAACAATTAAAGTTCATGCTACTATGGCTTCCTTCTAACTCAATGTTTCCCAACCTTGGCAACTTTAAGATGGTGGATAGGAAATTCTGGGAGTTGAAGTCCACACATCTCCCAGTTGGGCAACTCAGTTGTAACTTAAGGATGAGTGAAGACCCCTTGGCCAAGAGGTGCAACAAGAATGATGAGTTGTAAAAATAAATACAATACATTGTAGACCAGAACTTCATTGATGAATCAGGACCAAGTTCAAATTTCAATGTCTATCAGCCAGGTCATGGTTGTCCCAAAGGTGATTTTTCCAAAAGGCAACTGGACTGTCTTGGTTTTTTCCTTGAAAATATTCTGAAAAGGCTTCTTGGATGAGAAGTGAAACTTTTTCAAGGAAAAACAAAGGAAGTCCAGCTGCCTTTGAAAAAGCACCTTTGAGACAATCATGACTTGGATGATTGAAAATCTCCATAGACAATTCTTAAGCAAAGTCATTAAGTTGACTTCTATGAAGACTCTCAGTCCTCCAGGTCATAGTGGTCCCAAATGTTCTTTTCCAGAAGGCAACGACTTTCTTGGTTTTTTCCTTAAAAACTTTTTGCTTCTTATCCAAGAAGCCTCTTCAGTTCTGAGGAACTTCTAGATGAAAAGCAAGAAGTCCAGTTGCCTTCTGGAAAAGAGTCTTTGGTTCAAATATCAACAGTAGAAATAAATAAAGATATAAGAAGAGACTGTTCTTGAAGGACCTCTTGGTATTAAAACTCTTCTCTCACTTAGGTCAGCAGGGGTTAAATTACTTTAGACTGAAAACTAGAGGCAAAGTCTTAATACAGCAAAAAGGGGGGGGGAATATATGCTTCTCTAATTCCTAAAAAAATCCACATGTAACAGTCAACCTGCAGAGGGCACTTCAAGACCACGGTGAAAGAAAGAAGTTCTGCAACTGGTGGACCACTTGTTGCTATTATGGGATGCAGGAAAAAGCAAAGTCAGAAAATAACCGCATTGCTGAACATAAACAACGGTGAATAGGTTTTTATTCTTTTAAAGTCTGTATTAACAATGGGAGGACTACGATACCGTCTGCTAGTATAGACAAGAATTTTAGCATTTGACTTATTGTGACTGGCAGCCGTGCTTCAGGATGGTTTCTTGAGTTAGTTTTTCCAACTTTTCATGGAAATACACTGATTTTTACCAGTGTCAGGAAAAAGCACACTCTCAAGTCAAATTAACTACAGGTAGTTCTTGATTTACAATAGTTCAATTAGTGATCGTTCAAAGTTACAATAACACTGAAAAAAGAGACTTCTGGCCATTTTTCACACTGACAACCATTGCAGCTTACATGATTAACATTCCAAGGCTTGGCAACTGACTTGTACTTAGGAGGCTTGCAGTGTCCTGCGCTCATTAGATTCTCTTTTGCAACCTGCTGACAAGCAACGTCAATAGGGACTCAGATTCACAATTGCAGTGATTTGCTTAACAGCTGTGGCAAGGAAGGTTGTAAAATGGGACAAAATGTCCTTAACAACTGTCTCACTTAGCAACAGAAATGTTGGGCTCAATTATGGTCATACATTGAGGACCACCTGTATTAGACAACCTGTGGAGTGAAGAAAGAAACCTGCCATAAGTACTAGAACCAGGACTTTAAGAAAACCATTAAAAAAAACATAAATCCGTGAGTTGAAGAAATACCCCAGTGAGAATCCCTCTTCGTGTATCTCTGCTTCACAGCAAACGCCCTCTAGCAATTATTTTTCAATCTCAGCAACTTCATTTGGTTGGCTGGGGAATTCTGGGAGTTGAGGTCCAGGCATCTTAAAGTTCCCAAGGTTGCCAAACACTGCACTACAGGTAGTCCTTGACTTATGACCACAATTGGGTCCAGAATTTCCATCGCGAAGCAAAGCAGTTGTTAAGTGAGATGTGCCTGATCCTATGACCTTTTTTGCAATGGCTGTTAAGTGAATCACTCAATGAAGTGAATCATTTGCCGTTATGCAAATCTGGCTTCCTCACATTGCCTTTGCTTGTCAGAAGGTGGTTGGGAAGGTTGCCAAGGGGGGTTACAGAACACCGTAATCATTGTAAATACTTTGCCAGCTGCCGAACGCCTGAATCATGGTCACGTGACCATGGGGATGCTGATGCAGTGATCATCAGGATCTTACCTTTCCATTGTTTAACTCATTGAAGGAGACAATTGTACATAAGCTCATCTGAATAGGGTAATAAATATTCCCGCACTGAAAATGTTTGGATTCTCGGGATTTCCACGGCTGTCGTAGCAGAAAAGTGTTGCCATTTGCTCTGATAGAAGAACATTCTTGATCTAGGACCTGCTGACTTTGGCATAAGCAGGCTAATGGTGTGCAGGGCTTGTGAACATCCTCCAAAATTCTTCCTAAATTCCTAGTTTTTGCAGAGGAACCTGCTGAAAGACCAACATTTGGCAGAGTCCTTCCACACCCCAAGTTATCTCCTTGTACCCTGGCATGGTGATGGTCTTCTCCTAGAACCCTCTTGGGCATCTGGTTATCTATGAATCCCTCCTCCATATCTGGAGTATCTGCTACACTTGTAAGGGCATTAAAATCCTCGGCAGAAGTACACACCGCTTTGATATCCATTTCACTTTCACACCATTCCTCACAATTCAAAGAAGAATCCTTTTCCAGGCCTGCAATGTCCATCTCGACCTTCATCAGATCTTGAGGCTTGAACTCTTCTGTATCCAGGCTCTGGGAATCTGCTGAAACTGCAACAGAGGATCGGGTATTCTCCTGGTACCAAGGAGGCAAAATCCAGGGATCTCCTGGAGCAGAACCTGGGCCCTCATCACTTAATTTATTAGGAGGAATCTTCTGCTTCTGTAGCAGTTCTGTATCTAAGCCATGTCCATTGAGCACCGGACAATCGCTTGGACATTCTGAGTGGGGAAAAGATGGCATACTTTTCTTAAGAGGTGAACAAGGTCTTTCATTGCTGTGGTCCTTCAAGATTGCATGAGACATCTCAGCAATGGTATCTCCTTGAACTGGAACTTGACCAGCTAAGATTTTGGAATTAGGGTGATCCCACATCTCAGAATCAGGTGACAGTCTAGTTAATGAGAAACTGTTAGCATTGTCATTCACAATGATCAAAGGCTGCCTTTGATGAGATCGCTCCAGCCTTTGCTGTGCACAGTTAGAGGTTTGCTGTGGTTCATCCTGAGAAAATGTCTTGGAAGATCCCCGCCATTTCCTAGCTGCTCCAGCCACACTATTAAAAAACTTAAGGACACCACCAAAATGATTTCCCTTCCCTCCATGGCCAGGCTTTTTAGTCTGGCCAATGTTGTCTTTGCATCCTGCAGCGAAAGCAAGATAAGAAGGAGGGCTCTCCATTGCTTTTTTCGAACTCTGAAGACCAGGTTCTGCAGTGGGGTTCTCCAACTTGGAACAGTCCTTGCCTGTCAATGAAACTCCCTTTAGATATCCCCAGACCTCAGAACTTCTTCCTTTCTTATTCTCAGGAGCTACTGGAGCATCTCTTGTTTGAGAATGTCCTTCAGCATCCCTAGACTCTGGAGTTTTTTCAAACTCAGGGGCCCCATTTTTCTGAGCCAACATGTTGCAACAATAATTATCAGCATCGCTACTACTGACTCCCAGCTCTAGCCCCCTGTGCCATTTGCTTTCGCTGGATTCAATATCCAACACACAGCTATTTAATTCAATATCCTCAAATGAAGAATCCAAGTCCTCAATGAAGCCAGCATAGGAGTGACGGTAAGGCCGCTGGTCATCACTGAGCTTTCTAATCCTATGGAGAGCTTTTTGTTCAAGATCTTCTTGAGTTTCCACAGAAATAATGATCGCCTTTGCTTTGGATGTATTTCTGGATAGACCAGAAGACCGTAGCTTCTTATAGGATCTCATTCTTTCCATGAAAGACATCTTACGATTCTGCTCCATGATCTCCACATGATCTCCAAGGAATATCATGGATTGGGGCCGTTTGGGATTCATGGAGGATCCTTTCTTGCGGCCAACAAAATTCCAAATCCAACTGCCTCTGGGCTTATTCTTATTCTTGCCCACATCCTCTTTGCCAGGATCACTGATGGCACCTGGATTAGGATACATCTGTTTTGTGGATCTTTCCTTTGAATTCTTGGTTCCATATCCATTTGGAACTGGGGTAGAGCAACCATGTTGGCAATGGTCAATAAGTTCCATACTTCTAATGGTAACACCCAGGTCCAAATGTCAGGCCTCCATTGTCACGAAATGTGTCTCTTTTGCAGAACCTGAAGAGGAAACAGAAAATAACCCAGTTAAGCTTTCTGCCTCGAAACATAATATATATAAAAGGAAAGTTCAATGTCCAAAAACAGTCCAACAGTTGAATCCTTACTTCACCAATATCCAAGGTCCATTTGGTTTATTAGATTCTTAGCAAATACACTGCCATGACCTCCTTCCCAAATTAATATTTCACAAATACTTGCTTAAGGAATCAGGAAGTACTTCCATCCATCTAAACAAGCAGAATTTGATGGAAAGAAAAAGGAAGCAGCATTGACCAGTGATGCATCTTATATCAGACAGATACAGATAATCAGAGTTGGAAGGGACCTTGTAGGTCATCTAGTCCAGCCCACTGCCTAAGCAGGAGACCCTACACCATTTCTGACAAATAGCAGTCCAATCTCTTCTTGAAAGTCCCAAGTGATGATGCTCCCATGACTTCCGAGAGCAACTTCTGTTCCATTGGTTTATTGTTCTCACTAAGCCATGGTTTTTGCTATCACTATATTATACCTTAGTGACTAAGGGGTATATTTTTCCTTAGCAAATAGCAGCTGCTGAACCTAAAACTCAGCGTTCTCACTTCCGGCACAAATGATCTGGCTCAAATTATCATAATTTTTATATATTACTGTATGCAAAGACTAAGCTCTCTGGAGAAAGCGCTAACGCTAGGAAAGTTGGAACGAAAAAAGGACGACCAACAGCAAAGTGGAAAGAGTCATTACAGCAGCACTAGAAGCACCATTGGAAGATCTGAAGAACCAGATTAGGACAGGTTGTTATGGAGAAAGTCCATCTATACAGTAACTAAGAATTGGAACTGATTTGATGATACCTATAATCAATCAATCATACAGAGGAACAAGAAATGTATTCTGTTATTTCCATGCTCTGAAATAGTTGGCTGACTAACAGCTCTATTTTCTTCACTTTCTCTGAAAAGAAGGACTAGATGCTATTCCAATATTTGAGGGACTCCTACAAAGACAAGGGTCTATCTTGGCTATTTTCCAAAGCATCAAAAAGTGAGACAATAAACAATGAATGGAAACTAGCCCAGGAGGGAAGCAACCTAGAAGAGCTAAGGAGAAATTGCCTAACAGTGAGAGCAATCAATTCATGGAATAGCTTGCCCTCAGAAATTGTGGCAGTCCATCACTGGAGGCTTTCATAATGACACGAGACAATCATTTATCTGAAATGGTATAGGGTCTTCTGCTAAAGCAGTGGCTTGGATTAGAAGACCTCCAAAGTCCCTTTCAACATTATTATTCTATGTTCTATATGTTCTCTCCACTGTCTTGTTTCTCCAACCTCCAACAACTCTCAATATGTTCCACACTAGCTGGTCTGGTTGGTCTTGGAAATTTTATTCCCTAATCTGTCAAAAGTCACTGCGTTCCTATATATTATTTTAAATCAGGACATCTACTGGACAAAAGCTGAAAATCGTGGACTTTTATCTCAAGGTTAATCATTAATCCAAATCAAAAGTTAATAGAATAAAATAGAATAAACATAAAAATGACATAGAGATGCATGATGAATAAAAAATCATAATAATAAGGAATGCAACATTTGTCTTCACACAGCAACACAGGATTCAGCCACTAATAATATTAGGGTTCAAATTGGAAAGTAGAATCTTTGTATAATTGGAAGTCTGTTTGTCTTGTTGTAGGAAACATAAATTTCTGGAATTGTAAGCCCCCAGGGTCATTGATTGAGATGAGTGGCTATAGAAAGTGGATGGATAGATGGAGGGAGGGAGGGATTTTGCATATCTGTACAGATATTGCAATAAATCAGTATATAGGTAATGGTTTGTGGTTAATGGAAGTGATACCACACTTGGAATATTGTGTATACCTCAAAAACAATGCTGAGACTCTAAAGAGTGCAGAGAAGAACAATGAAGATGATAAGGGGGGTTTCCTGGTGATTGCCCCAAAGTCACCCAGGAAGCTTTTGTGCCTAAGATGGGACTAAACTCACAGTCACTTGGTTTTTAGGCTAGTAACTTAATGACTCAACTGGCTCTTTTGAACAAATTGCGGGGGGGGGGGGGGGGGGCAGGAAATATGAGCCACCAGCCACTGCAAAGATGCCTGAAGCATCAACCCATAGGAAGAATTGAGAAGCCAACCCTTGTCTGCTGCAGCTTCCCATATCATCTGCCATAGATCTGAGGATCTTGCCCATAGTTAGCTCCAGAATTAGCTGACTGCACGGCATGACCCACTCATTGTCTTACAGGACAGGGAACATTAAATGGGATTGTCATTCCTGAAACAACTGCTCCCATCTGTCCCTTCTGTTGTGGAGCAGGAAAAGGACAGGCTGGCCATCTGGACCTTTGTTTTGCCGAGGGAGTAAAAGCTCAAGACTGAAGCAGGGAGAAGCGTGTTTTCCCAAAGGCCTTCAAGTCAGTCAAGGAAATTGTGCCTGACTTTCAATGCCTTCATATCCGTTCCCCTTCAGGAAGGCGAGAGGGAGGGGAGGAAGGAGGAACAAACAACTGGCAACCTTTGAGAGAAACCCAGACATTCTTTAAATGGAGAGCCTCAAACTTCCCCTTGAGAGAAAAGAAAAGAAAGCATCCCCCCCCCAAGCCGCATTTCCACTGCTGTACATTGTCACCAAAAAGTAGAAAAATAAAAAAGGAGGAAGCAGATGTTTGAGCCATACGGCTTCAGGAAGATCTTTTTCACAGTAGAGCTTTATCAGCTCAAGGGGGCCAGATAAATAATGAAGCTTCACTAGTTGCTACTCCAAAGATAAGAGCAGTCCAATGTGGTTTGTAGTGGGAAGCAGCCAATTAACAGTGGGGAGACCCAAATTCTAGTCCTTTTTCAACCACAGAAGTTCTTCTGAAGCCACTTTCTCTCTTAACAAAGAATCAGTATGATATAATGGAGAAGGTGGCTAGGGCACCAGGCTAGAAAACAAGAGATGGTGAATTTGAGGCATGAAAGCCAGCTGGGTAACCTTGAGCCAATCACCAGAAGACAATGAGTTCTAGTCCCACCTTACATATACAAAAGCCTGCTGGGTGACTTTGGGCCAGTCCCCAGGAGATGGTGAGTTCTACTTCCTTAGGGATGAAAGGTGGCTGGACAATTTTGGGGCAATGACCAAAAGATACTCAGAGCTTCTTAGGATTCTCCAAAATTAGTGCCAGAATCACCTAAAACTAACGATTTACACAATCTCAATACGGGCAAAATCAACTGCCACCAGACATCTCAGCTATTGAGGTAGCTTGAAATAATTATTGCAGGCAACAACAGAGGCTGGGACGTGGCCATTCTACACAACGCATCCAAGTCAAGACCTCTTCACAAGCCCACCAAATGGTAGAATGACAGCCAGACCTCTCACCTGAAGAAGTGAAGGCAATTCAACTCAATTAGTAATGATTCTAATGCAACCTTCCTCATTCATGGGCATCTTCCACTTGTAAATATTTCAACAATCAGAGTTCTCCCATCAGTGGAGGCATCACTGATGATTTTGGAAGCTGAGACCCTCACTTCTCAAAAGCCCTAAAGTGGAAGAAATGACAAAAAGCTTAAGGTTCTTCAGAACATATTAGCAAGATGAAGAAGAAGTTAGCAAGATACTATCACTTCATTACATGATGATGCAACAGAAAGAAAAGAACTAGAAACTCATGACTTAGATGGAGGTTATTTATATTTTTTATTAGACATGGCAACCTGTCGGTATAATCACAATAAATATCATCATTAGCTCAGAACAAAAGAGCTCTGACTGGAATTTGGGGACAGGTTAAATATACAGCAGGCTTAACATCTGCTAAAGAGATTCTCTAGGATCTCAGCAGGCTCAATTAGATGTTCCAACACCAAATCCGGGAAGGAAATAAACCACTGCATTCAGAAAAGGCTTGGGAACTGATGCCAAATGTATTGAAAAAAATATTCAGGAGGGCACATTACTTCATCAGCAAATTAAGACAAAGTGGGCAAGGAGATCAAGCAGCTGGATACAAGCACAACTTAGCTCAAAGGTGGTCAGACATTGAAATCTTAATAATATCTCGATGGGACCTGAAGTGGCTATTTTAATAGTCATGAATCACCAGGCAGTGATTTTTGGGATCAAGAAGGAAGTTCCCACAAAGCAGGAGAATGGGCTTGGTGGCCTTTGTTAGGGATAACATTGTTTACCCTAACTGGTTTAGGTAAAATAATAAATATTTAATCATAGTTTGTAAGTTAAAGTGTCTGCAACTTTAAATAAGGGAATGTAATTAGGGGAGTGGTTGTGAAAGCACTTTAAAAGAAGCAAGACGACAGCTTGCTCTCTCTCTCTGGCTTTGATGATCCCTAATTACTGCATGGACTCAAGACTGCGTTACTCGAACGGGAGAGAGACAAAGGACTGATTTGTAAGTGAACTGACATAGGATATTCTATACGGACTTTGCTAACTGAATATCCTTGAATGGACTGACTAAATGATACATGACTAATGGACTGTTATTTTGACTATGCTATAAATGGAATAAACTATATTTTTGATAGCACAAGCGTATCTGTTATTTTTACTGTATGTTAATAAACATACAAACATATCTCACTCATTTATCTGTATGCCTATCTGACTAACGCTGCACATTCTGTTTAGCTTGTCTCCTTAACCCTGGTTGGGGAACACAGGCTTAACACTGGTTATGGGCCCAGACTTAACACTGGTTAAGGGCCCAGAGGCTGCAAAGTCAGTTTAACTAGGATAAAACAGATTTAAGTAAAAGTGAGAGTTTGTATTGTTATACATTACAGTAAACAGACAGCTGTGTTTTATTAATTATAGTTTTATATCCATATAAGAAAACATGGCACAAGTCAATCTACAAAGTTTGTCCCTTATATCCAAGCTGGATGGAACAAACTATGTATCATGGTCTATGAAATGTAGTCTACTTCTACGAAGAGAAGGTCTGTGGAACATAATTAAAAATCCACCAAACGTAGAGGAATGGGATCCAAAGGATGATGAAGATAGACTAAAAATAGAAGAATTTATGCAGAAAAATGAACAAGCTATTTGCATAATAGGATTAACATAAACTGACCAGCAACTTGTTCATATCCATGGAGAGCAAACGGCTGTTGGATGTTGGCAGAAGCTGAAGAGGATTTATGTCCGAGATAACATTGGTGCTCACATAAATCTTACACAAAAGCTTTTCAGGATGCATCTCCAGACGAATGGTGATATGCTGAGTCATTTGAAAACTATGAAAAGCATTTTTCAAGAACTGCACGAGAAAGAGCTTATTTTCTCTGAACTACACCAAGTCTACATAATTCTATCATCACTAGATGAAAGTTATGACAACTACATCACTTCCCTTGAAATATTGCCTAAGGAAAGTTTAACTTTAACTGATATAACTGGCAGATTGATTGAAGAGGCCAGCAGAAGACTTGAAAGACACCAGTTAAGGAGGGAGCAACCTCAAAAAGAAGATAATGAATCTCCTACTGCATACGCAATTAAAAAGTGTTTTAATTGTGGAGGAAGAGGACATGTGGCAAGATTTTGTAAAAAAGCAAAGTGCCAGAACGCTGGTCAGAATACTAAAAGTTATCAAAAGATAAATAAAAATTTAGAGTTAGCCATGTATACTAACAGAGCTGTAAAAAATAATTTATGGGTGGTTGACAGTGGAGCATCCCACTGTATAACAAATGATAACAGAAGTTTTGTTAAAATGTCCAAGAGTACACAGCAGATATCGTTAGCAAATGGCTGGAAACTGAAAGCTAAAAGTCAAGGTATAGCATATTGTTCTTTCATAAAAGAGAATGTAAAAATGTTATATGTACCACAACTTAAGTTTAATTTAATTTCAGTTAGAATTTTGGTTAAACTAGGATATGTAGTTACTTTTAAAGGAGATAACTGCATAATTGAGAAAGAAGATAAGAAAATTATTGCATCTTTAAGAGGTGAATTATATGTGTTAAATGATAATGGTTTAGAGGTAGCTAACACGGTTTATGATAATAAGAAACCTCATGATGAATGTATTCACTTGTTACATCGAAGGCTAGGGCATTTAAATTTTAAAATGCTTAAGAAAACTGTTGAATTATCTAAGGGAATAAGTTTGAAACCTTGTAATAAGTATTTGCAATGTAATGCTTGCAATCAAAGCAAGAGCAAGGTCACACCGGCTAATAGAGTTGATGGATTTACTACCAAAGAGCCTTTAGAAGTAGTATTTGCTGATTTAATAGGTCCGAAAAAACCAAGTGTAGGAGGAGCTGACACATACTAAGTATAATGGACCACTATTCTAGATATGGGTTTTGCTATTTAATGAAGAGCAAAACTGAAACGTATCTAAATCTCTTTAATTGGATAAAATTTGCTGAAAGGAAAACTAAAAAGAAAATAGTAACTCTTATACCAGATAATGGTACGGAATTTACAAATAATAAATTCCAGAATAGACTTAGAATGTTAGGTATTCAACATAAAAAGTCTGCACCATATAGGCCACAACATAATGCCTTTATAGAGAGACGAGGCCAAACATTACAGTCAATGGCACGAACTATGATGTCTGATTCAGGATTACCTGACAATTTGTGGGGAGAAGCAATAATGTGTGGTAATCATATATTAAATAATGTTGTTAATTCAACAACAGGTGAATTACCATTCACACTGTGGCATGGTGCAAAACCTGATTTAAGTTACATGCACACATTTGGAGCACCAGCATGGGTGCATATCCCTTCACAACTCAGACAAAAAGGACAACATAGAGCTAAAAGATTATTTTTTGTAGGATATGAATCTAATCATAGATCTTATAGATTCTGGGAACCAGGTACATCTAGAGTTTACACCAGAGCTAGTGCTAAATTCCTAGAACATGTAGGATGGAATAGATTAGAGCAAGATTTAAATAATGAAGTAATTATTGAATCCTACAAAAGGCAAAAAGATCAGAATAGTTATAAGAAGAGTCCAATAAAAGAAGAAGTCCATGAAGAGCAAATAGGATCAGAACAAGAAGAAACAGTTGATCAGGAAGAGTTAGATAATCAAGAAGAGTTAATAAATGAAAGTCCACCTGTAAGTCCTGTAATACCTAGACGTACTACACGTGTAACTAGACCACCTGATAGGTATCAAGCAAGTATAGTTTGCCAAGTAACTAAAGTTCCAACTAGTGTAGATGAACTTACGATGTATCCTGCTAAGGATCAGGAGAATTGGCAAAAGGCAATGGAAAAAGAACTACATTCATTAACGGTAATGAAAGTATATGAAGATGCTAAATTACCTCCAGGAGAAAAATCCATTGGGTGCAAATGGATATTTAAAGTAAAAACAGGAAATGATGGGACTGTTACCCATAAGGCTAGGTTGGTAGCTCAAGGATTTAATCAAACTGCATCTGATTATGATGAAGTTTTTGCACCAAGTCTTAAAGCAACATCTTTGAGAGCAGCTTTAGTGTGGGCAGCTAAGAAAAACTATGTCATTAACCATTTAGATGTAGAAACTGCTTATTTGCATGCACCATTGCAGCACACTATATATTTGAAAAAGCCAATTATTTTAAAAGACAATAAATTAAATAGTAATGATTGTTGGAAACTCAAAAAGAGTCTTTACGGGTTGAAACAATCTGGCTTTGAGCGGAACCAATATATTGTGAAAGAATTAAACAATATAGGTTTTAAATCTGGTTTAGCAGATCCATGTGTATTTAAAAGAGAAAATAATGGAACGGTGTCATTATTGTTATTATTTACAGATGATATTGCTTTGATAACTAAGACTAATAATGAAGCTAATGAGATTATATCATTATTAGCCAAAAAGATAAAATTAAAGCATTTAGGTAAAATTAAAAAGTATCTAGCATTGACAATTAACAAAACAAAAAATGGATTTAAGATATCTCAAGAAGATAAAATTTGCCAATTTATTAAAACGAATAAAATGGAACTTTGTAAACCGGCAAAGACTCCAATGAGTCAGGAAGTTTGCCAAACTGATGATCAAAGTCCCAAATTTGATAAGTCCATATATCAATCTTTGATTGGCAGCTTATCATATATAAGCAATTGGTCTAGGCCTGATATAGCTTATAGTGTTAATCAGCTGGCACGTTTTAATTCAGATCCACATCAATGTTATTGGCAATCATTAAAGAAAATTTTAAGATATCTTAAAGGAACAATGAACCATGCATTGTATATAGAACCAAAGGGTGATTTGAGTCTTAGTTCCTATGCAAATGCAAGTTTTGCAACTGATATAAACACTAGAAAATCAACATCTGGGATGGCTATATTATTTGGTAAGACACTAATAGGGTGGAGGTCAATCAGACAACAGCATATTAGCTTGTCCACGATGGAAGCGGAATTTTCATGTCTGTCATTACTATGCACTGACTTAATTCTGCACAAACAGTTGTTATTAGACATTGGTATAACTGTTAAAGATTCCATTATTGTGTGCGAGGACAACCAGGCAGCCATAAAGTTAGCTGCTAGTATTGCTGTAAAAACTAGATCAAAACATACTGATTTAAGATACTTAAATGTTAGAGAATCTGTAAAGAATGGGCTAATTATATTGGAATACTGCATGACAGAAGAAAACATTGCAGACCAATTTACAAAAGCTCAAGGAGTAAGCAAGTTTAAAGAGAGTTGTAACAAATATGATTTAAAGATGTAAATAGTTATATTTATTATTATTTCCTAAAAGGGGAGAATGTTAGGGATAACATTGTTTACCCTAACTGGTTTAGGTAAAATAATAAATATGTAATCATAGTTTGTAAGTTAAAGTGTCTGCAACTTTAAATAAGGGAATGTAATTAGGGGAGTGGTTGTGAAAGCACTTTAAAAGAAGCAAGACGACAGCTTGCTCTCTCTCTCTGGCTTTGATGATCCCTAATTACTGCATGGACTCAAGACTGCGTTACTCGAACGGGAGAGAGACAAAGGACTGATTTGTAAGTGAACTGACATAGGATATTCTATACGGACTTTGCTAACTGAATATCCTTGAATGGACTGACTAAATGATACATGACTAATGGACTGTTATTTTGACTATGCTATAAATAGAATAAACTATATTTTTGATAGCACAAGCGTATCTGTTATTTTTACTGTATATTAATAAACATACAAACATATCTCACTCATTTATCTGTATGCCTATCTGACTAACGCTGCACATTCTGTTTAGCTTGTCTCCTTAACCCTGGTTGGGGAACACAGGCGTAACACTGGTTATGGGCCCAGACTTAACAGCCTTTGGCTTGCAGAAGAGAAGATTGATAATACATATCTTTAAAGTTAAGAGATACTAATATTGCAGCAGTGTCTTTGAACATAGAACAGCTGTGATGATGCAGTGGTAAGAATGCAGAATTATAAGCAAACTCAGCTCACTGCCAGGAATTCAGTCCTGACCGGCTCAAGATTGACTCAGCCTTCCATCCTTCCGAGGATGGTAAAATCAGATTGTTGGGGGCAAGATGCGGACTCTGTAAACTGCTTAGAGAGCACTGTGAAGTGGCATAGAAGACTAAGTGCTATTCATACTTTCCAAAGCTTTGGAAGGTGTCTTCTCTTTTTAAAACAAGGGTGATACAATATACTTGAACAACCTAATCCAGGACAAAAGGTGAATGACTGAATCCCTTCATGTGTAAGTTTTGATATGATGCATGCCTGGTTTTTCTTTCTTGCATTTACACCCTGCCTTTTATTTATTTATTTATTTTGGAGAAATCAAGGCAGCTCAAAGGGAGGACTTTGCCCAATAATCATCTTGTGACATAGGAAGGGCTGCTTGAATCTGCCTGAAAAAAAGTCTAACACAATTCCAAAGTTTTATTTTTCTGTACACTAACCAAACTGGAAAAAATGTTCAGAAATAAATGTTGGCTTTGTTTGGGGTTTAAACATTAAATTTCTGAGAATTTTACAAGATTTTGCTTGATATCGATTTTCATAGCAGGTTTGGAATTCCTTGAAAGACATGAAAGAATCTGAAGAAATTTAATTTAAGTGAGGAAAAGATAGGGGTGCATTCTGATGTCAGAGGCTGAGCTCACAATCAACTCAATTTTAAACCAATTATCTTTCTTCAGTCTTTTTATGAGTTCTGATGCAGTTTATGTTTGGCTTGTTTGACAAAAACCTCAAACCCATTTTTGTTTTGATTGCACAGTGATGTAACTGCATGATTTCAGTTAGAAGAGTTTGCACAATCTTAATAAGTACAGTAGTGACAATCAGATATCTACACCACTATACAAGCCACAAATTTTACAAATTCTTTTAAGGTTATTCCATTACTGTTCCCAAATGTGTCTTGGGTCAGAATTGGACTTGAGGATGCTGACAACAAGAAAAGGGCATTTTCATTCCATTTTTCCACCCACCCCACCCCAAACCCCAAGGCTTCCAGGCAGGATTACCAGGCTTAGAAAAGGAAAAAAATGATTGGGGTAGAGAAAAAAGAAAGCAATGTGAAGCAGTAGTACAAGATATGAATATACTTTTATACTTCAGAGGGAACAAATTGCTTTTTAAAGCCACCATATAGACATTTACACGCATAAAGGAGAAATAGGAACATTATCTTCAGAAGAACCTCTGCCTTTCTCATTCACCTGGTTTAATTACATCCACAGCCAGTCAATGCAAATCAATAGGCTGCTGGAACTCATTAGACCTAATGCATCTTCTAGTTAATTTCACTCCAGGTATTTCATTAAACCTGACAGTGCAGCAAGGAAGGCACACGAATCCACAGCCTTAGCAGAAACAGAAGCAGAAGACTTTGGAGGTCTTCTAGTCCAACCCCTGATCAAGCAGGGGACCTATTCCATTCTGGACCAATGGCTATCCAACTTCTTCTTAAAAACCTCCAGGGATGGAGCAACCACAGCTTCTGAAGACAACTTCTGTTCCACAGGTTTATTGTTCTAACTGTCAAAAAAACAAGAGGCCTTTCACAGAAGAGGTTGGCAAACTTGCCCGAAGGAGAGCTTCTTCCTTACAAGAAACAACATCCCTTAGAGAAAAGCAACCATCACCCCCAAAAGTTCAGAGCTCCTCATTGGGGGTCAAGACAAGTGCAAGACCGGGAAAAGAAGGTTGGTATCCATATAGCTTGTGGAGAAGGGCTTGTATGTGTGCATCCACAACCTTTTCCACATGCAAAGCCCGAACACATGTCTTCCCCTAAGAGCCACAAGTGTCCCACACAGCACATGGAGAAACCTTACAGACTTACAGAATAACAGAATTGGAAGGGATCTTAGAGGTCATCTAATCCAACTCTTGCTCATCAGGAGACCTTACTAGACCCTATACTATATCTAACAAGTAGCTGTCCAGACTCTTCTTAAAGTCTCAAGTGATGAAGCTCCCACAACTTTAAAAGGCAACTTCTGTTTCATCGGTTGATTGTTCTCATTGTCAGAAAATTTCTCCTTATTTCTAGGTTGAATCTCTCCTTGATCAGTTTCCACCATTGTTCCTTGTCTGGCCTTCCTTCAGGTGCTTTGGAAAATAGGTTGACCCCCCCCCCCCGTGACAGCCCTCAAATATTGGAACACTGCTATTATCCTGATCCTTCTCATATCCTAGACTAGCCATGCCCAGTTCTTGCCCCAGAGGAAAGACTGGGGAATCTGATAGTCCTTGAGGGTAATGACTGGGAAAGTCCAGAGATGGGATCGTCATTCCAGGGAGTCTCCCTCAATTTCTCATGGTTTCTTCTCTGCCTCTCAGGGCTCTCAACCCAAGAAGGCAGCCACTGAGTCCCCATGGAAACAACAGCAACAGGATATCCCAACCTGATCTCACATCTTTAAGATGTGTCTTATGTGGTGCTTAAGCTCCATATTGCTTAAGCAGGGAAGCAGCGCATACTGAAATAGAGGTGTTGACAGGCTATGGTTGACATGGTGGCTGAGATGCTGAGAGCAAAGTCTCACCTGTTTTTTACCTGTGATTCTTTTATCACATCATTGTAGATACCATGTTGACATGGACCATACCTTCAAACATCGGTGTAAGAATTTGGATCTAAATAACAAGCTGGGTTCTGACATAGCACTAAGCCATAAGTTGGTTTGGTTTTGTAATACAGATGGTCCTTGACTTACAAACATAATTCTTCAAGCTTGTTTAAAGAGCGATACCACCTAGAAGTACAGAGAAATTTCCTGACAGTGAGAACAATTAATCAGTGTAGCAGCTTGTCTCCCAGAGTTGCGGGGACCCATCGCTGGAGGTTTTCAAGAAGAGACTGGACAGGCATTTGACCAGAATGGTACAAGATTTCTTGACTTGAGAAGGGGGTTGGATTAAAAGACTAAAACATGGAATATTAAGGCTGGAAGGAGTCTCAAAGTGATTGTAAAGGAAGTTACATTTAATGACCTTTTGCCACACACCTGTTAAGTAAATCACTGCACTTGTTAAGTGACTCTATTTTCCCCCATTGACTTTGCTTGTTGGAAGCCAATATAAGAGATGACCAGACTGAGCCTGGGGGTGTCAAATGTATCATCAGTCTGGAATTGCTAACCCTAACCCCAAAACCTGTTGACTCTCATCAGGTGCCAATTTGCCTTAGCCATTAACAGATCAGCTTCTTATGTATGGGTTCCAATATCTAAGGGGCTACTATGAAGAAGAGAGAGTCCACCTATTCTCCAGAGCACCTGAAGGCAGGACAAGAAACAATGGATGGAAAGTAACCAAGGAGAGAAGCACCCTAGAACTGAGGAGAAACTTCCTGACAGTGAGAACAATTAACAATTAACCATGTTAGGGATAACATTGGTTACCTAACTTATTTTGGGTAGAAATAATATATAAACTATGTTAGTGAGTATAAGTGTGTGTATCACTTTAACTGCAAAACATGTATTTTGAGTGCAGTTGTAAAATCACCATAAGAGGGAGCAAGAGAGCTCACTGTTTGCTGGCTTTTACTGTAGTAGCTGACAATGTTGGATTGATGGTGATAACTGTGTGTTTCCCTGCTGTTGCTGAAACGAAGAAAAGGGGTTTGATTTTCTTCGTATCTCTGACTGCAAAAGAGATATATTGCTGGACTGATTATTTGAAAGTTTACTGACCTCTATTTTCAACAGTGGACTTTGCAACTGATTAATCCCTGGATGGACTGAACTAGTGTGTGACATATGGACTGTTTTTGACTATGCTGTAACTCTTGCTGGAATAAAAAACTATTTAACTGGCACAGTGTATCTGTCTTACTGAGTGTAAACTACAACAACGTTTATCTCACATAATTTGCCTGCCTGCTAGACTGCCGTTGCATGTTCTGCTAGGGTGTGTATCCCTAACAAACCATAGTTACAATTAATGTAACTATGGGGATCCTGCAATGGTCATAATGTTGAGTACCAGCCCTGGGTCATTTTTACCAGTCCTGTTATAATTTTGAACATCACTAAATGAATGATTGTAAGTTGAGGATCAGCTGTAGTCTCATTTTTCAAATACCCCTATTGCAGGTTACAAAGATGTTTTATTTTAAACACTGGTACATCAAAAGAGATAGCTAAGATTAATTCAGTCTCAAGCCTGATTCACTCACAGGCCAGAGTTGAGAATTAGGCAATATTGTGGTCCATGAGAAAAACAGGGTGATGGGTAATGTCTTGCCTGGTTGCAAGAAAGCCAGAAGTAGCCTTCGGGTGCAAAAACTGGATTGATGTCTCCCAAATGCTGGAGTTGAGCAACCAACCCAGCTCATTGGTGAAATCTGATGAGGTGGTCCAGATACTGTGGCTTCTAATTGAAACATTTTCCATTAAGAAACCCATTAAGGAGCAAACATCTATTAAAGAGAAAAAATAGCTATTGATGGGTAGGGCTAAGAATCAGTTGGTTGGGTTCACATATCTCACATGATCATAAAGTAAGTGAGGCTTAGCAAGATAATATATGAACATGCTCGCTCTGGCTTATTCAACAGTGGCTAGACCTTGAGCATGTTTCCACAACAAATTAAACCATGCACAGGAATACAACAATTGGATTTGGAAACCACAATGTATGGTGTCATAACTGACTGGTATGGCTTATTCAGCAATCTGTGACCAAAACAAACCAATATTTAAGACAGTATATAAATTCAACTAATGATTGAGTTCACAGTTCATATTTTTCCCTAATTGAATATGTGTGAACTTTTTTATTATCAGCACTGCTGCAGGGACAGTTCAAGCCCAGATTTTCCAGGAAAGCTGGTTCCATCTAGCCAATAACGGATTAGATAGACTGAGATAGCAGCCAAACACTGCAGGAAAAGTTCAAGTGCTAAGTCTGCCTTTTGCTTTCTTCTTAACAATACTCTTACAAAGAAAATTTGAGCAATTCTAGAAAGAGTGCAGACAAGAGCAACAAAAATGATAAGAGGCCTGAGGCCAAAGAACAGCTTCAGTGATTGGGTATGTCTAGTCTAGTAAAAAGAAGGACAAGGGATGACATGATAGCAGGATTCCAGTTTTTGAGGGGCTGTCACAGGGAAGAGAAGGACAATCTATTCTCCAAAGCACCTGAAGGTAGGACAAGAAGCAACGGATGAAAACTAATCAAGGAGAGAATTGGCCAAGAACTAAGGAGGGTTTTCCTAACAGTGGAACAGCTTCCCTTCAGAAGTTGTGGGTGCTCCATCACTGGAAATGTTTAAGAAGAGATCGGACAAGCATTGACCTGGAATAGGCCCTTCCACCTGAGCAAGGGTTGGATTACAAGATCTCCAAACTTCCTTCCAACTCTGCTATTCTGCTCTCTATCAAAATTCTCCACCAAGTTTTAAAAGGACACCAATCCCAGTTCTACTTAATTGCTAAGAATTTTGATAGGGCATCCTTGCTCCCACAAATGCTTTTATGTTTTCTTTGCAAGCTACTAACTGGGCTTGGATACTGAAGCTGCCATCTGAGCATGCCATAGAAATCACAACCCCTACAGATAGCCATTTTGCCTGAGGTAGATGAAAGTTGCAGTCCAATGCACCACAAGAACATCAATTTCCACAATGGTAACTTCACTTATTTTTCACATAAGGGCCAACTACTACCTGGCCCTAAAACAATTGTGTACATCATCTACAAACTTATTGTGGATGGTTGCACTGACTCCCACAGCCAGCCAGAAGTTTAGACTAGATTTTGCATTTGTATCTACCTATCAAGTCCTTTCCAAGGGCCTGGGATAAGCAGGTATTGTTGCTTATTATTAAAGGTGCCGTCACAGGATGGAAGCTGTTCTGAGTAAAGCTGCCTTTTGCAATTGACTGGTGGTGATTTTGTCAATTCCAGTGGTGGGCAAATGGTGTTCCAAATGTTTTGGGATTGCACTCAAAGCAACTATCACTATTAGAAAAAACTTTACTTTCTTTTGTCACCTGAATTCTATTCTATTATAACTATTATTAGTAATACAGGTTGTCTTCAACTTACATCACTTCATTTAGTGATGTTCAAAGTTACAATGGCACTGAACACACTGACTTATGACTGTTTTTCACTCTTAAGACCATGGCAGCATCCCCATGGTCACATGATCAAAAGTCACATTTGGGGTCATGTGACCAACTTTTGCAATCTTCTGACAAGCAAAGTCAATGGGGAAGCCAGATTCACTTAACAACCGTGTTCCTAACTTAACAGCTGCAATGATTCACTTAACAAGTATGGCAAGAAAGATTGGAAAGTAGGGTAAGCTCACTTAACATCTGTCTCCCTTAGCAACATAAATGTTGGGCTCAATTGTGGTCATAAGTCAAGGACTTGTTTTCCAAAGCATTACAAGGCAAGACATGAAACAATGATTGAAAATTAACCAAGGAGGGAAGCAACCTAGAACTAAGGAGAAATTTCCTGCAGGGAAAGCAATCAGCCAAAAGAACAGCTTGGCTTCAGAAGTTGCTCCAGCACTGAAGACTTTCAAAAAGAGATTGGACAACCATTTGTCTGAAACGGTATAGGGTCTCCTGCTCCAGCAAGGGGTTGGGTTAGAAGACCTCTGCGGCCCCTTCCAATTATATCATTCTATGTTCTATAATAAATGCTGTCTCTACTCCTCTTCCCTTCCTCTTTGCATCGCCCAAGGTTAAGACACCTTAAACATCTCTCTCCTCTTCTCTCCTGCACACCCTTGACAAAAAGAGCCATATTATTCTGGCAGAAACTTTAAGCCTCTCCCTGTCAGAAGGAGCTGGTATATTCACCTGCCCTCTTGTTTTCTTTCTGCCTCTCTCTTCCCGCTCCCCAATTCCTTCTCTTAAAGAATACTTTAATATTTTCCAGTCCCGAAGGCAGTTTGCCGAGGCATCTTCCTCCTCCCCGTCTGAGCAAAAAGGTCAGCCAGCGCTTCCTTCAAGCGGCGCCTGCCACCGGGGGCCTTTGGCTTTGGCCCAGCTCTCCACTGAAGGATGGACGCTTGGGTGCGCTTCACCAGCCCGGTGTCTAAAGCCAAAAAAGGAGAGCCACGTGCCACCCTTGACCCACTCCGCAGGGTCAGCGCATAACGTATGCTTAGTGACAAGTGACACGTCGCTGCAATGCTGCTGTTCCTGGAGAACTTTCACACACACTGGCCTTGCAAAGAGGAAACAGACAAAAGGAAGGCAACTCAAAAGTAATCCACATGCTTCAATCTCTGACCTGGAGCCCAATCCGAGCGGCGCCATTTGCCAGATAAGCTGTTCCCTTCAGTGCCTTCTAAGGTTTGCTCTGAAGAAAAGCCCTGAAACTCAAGACTAATTTAAAAATAATATAAAACCAACCGTTTGCCTCTAGTTGTTCCTACCCCCAAAAGTACTGGATCCCCCCCTCCCCCCCCAAAAAAAAACAACTTGAAAAAAACCAGTGAGAATAGGATTTTCAATAATAAATTTATGGAAACAGATGTTGAGACTTTGGAAAAAGTTCAGGGAAGAGCAACTCAGATGATTAAAAACCTGGAGACTAAATCATATGAAGAAAAGTGGCAGGATCTGGGTAATTGCTAGTCTAGTGAAAAGAACAACAACCACAGAATAACAGAGGGACCGTTGGGGGACGACATGATAACAGTCTTCCAGTATTTGAGAAGCTGCCACAAAGAAGAGGAGCTCAGCCTATTCTACAAAGCACCGGAAGGCAGGACAAAAAACAATGGATGGAAACTAAGGAAGGAGAGAAGCAACCTGGAATGAGGACAGCTAAACAACTGGAACAGCTGGCCTTCAGAAGTTATGGGTGCTTCATCAGTGGAGGTTTTTAAGAAGAGACTGGACAAGCCATTTGTTTGAAATGGGGTCGAGTCTCCTGCTTACACAGGGGGTTGGACTAGTTTCCTTCCAGCTCTATTCTGAATTGAACTATTGGGACTCTATAGCTCCTCCTGTGACCTCAAAATCAACCCTGAGGCTGCTGCTTAGTCAAGCTTGCTAATTGTGATCAGCATTTGTCACTTCTCCCCTCAAGATGGATTACAATACCAAAGGACTGTTTTCTCCCTTCCCACCTCCCAGGGACAAAATCCAAATGGAGAAAACAGCCCCATGCACAACAGCCCACACTATAAACTCTGCCAATGCACACGACAGATAAGTCCTACAACTACAACTGAGCCCAAAATTTCCATTGCTAAGCAAGACAGTGGTTGAGTGAGGTTTGCCCAACTTTACATCCTTGCTTGCCACCGTTATTAAGTGGATCACTGCAATTGTTACATTAGCAACAGCCATGAAGTGCATTGATTTTGCTTGTCAGAAAATCACAAAAGGGAATCACAGCTGCAACCGTCACAACTATGTGTCAAGTGTCTGAATTTTGATTATGTGACCATGGGAATGCTGCCATGGTCGTAAAGTATGAGAAACAGTCATAAGTCCATTTTTTTCAGCACTGTTGTAACTTTGAATATCACTAAACAACTGGTTGTAAGTTGAGGACTACCTGTAGAGCATGCCTTTGTCCTCAAGGCACTTCTGATTCCTTTCTCAAAGCTTACTCCTGAGCAAGACTGCCTAATAGAGGACTGTCAGGCCCACAAGGCCGCCAATCATTAACTCAGTTCCCATCAAGATTCTCAATCATCCAGGTGATGATTGTCCCGAAGAGGTTTTTCCAAAAGGCAACTGGACTTTCTTGGTTTTTTCCCTTGAAAATCCTTCCCTTCTCTGAATTGAACTGAGTTGAAGAACTGAAGAAGCTTCTTGGATGAGAAGCAAAACATTTGCAAGGAAAAAAAAGCCCAAGAAAGTCCAGTTTTTCCTTTTGGAAAAACCTCTTTGGGGCTTAGCTTAGTTCAGGTTCCTTGTCCACAAAGTTATTTTTTCAACAAGCTGGACACAAGTGCAAAAGAGCTCCTATTGTTTCCAGCCAGGCTGCTGATAGCAAATTCGTCTCCTCCCTGCAGACCAAATTCTCCCCGGGGGCACATAGCCTATTGTTCCCGCAAAGTCATTTGAAAGGGTTATTTTTTCCTTACTTCTTTTGTGTGTGCATACATGAGGGGGAAAGAGTTATGTATTCTTCCCGTGCATGAAATTAGTCTGGAACGGAAGCAGAGTTAAAATAAAACCGTTTGCTCATTTCAGGGATCCAGCAGGCCACGCCCAGCACGGAAACAAAGGGGGAGAATGATTTGAGTCTGTCCTGGAATAAAAAGCAACTCTAAAGTGTGGAATTCAAGATTGCGGCGAAGAGTCATGTCCTCGGTGACTTTGGACCAGTCTAGCATGCGGGACTGTTCTGGTTTTAAAAAAAACCATGAGATCCTTCAATCGAGATGAAACAGAAATCCAAACACAGAAAATAAACTAACATATTTATGATCAGCGGAAACTTCAAAATTAAAACAATTAGTTAAATTAACTAATTAACCATTAAGGCAACCATTTATCTGAAATGGTATAGGGTATAAATGGTATAGCGCACCAATGTGACTACTGTCCCTGTCCTATTGTTTCTTTAATTTTTCTTATATGTATCCATGTATTCATAACTATGTTTTTACTTATACTTATTATCTTGTAAGCAATTGACAAACCAAATAAAATAAAAATTTAAAAATCGGGTCTCCTGCTCAAGCAGAGGTTGGACTAGAAGACCTCCAAGGTCCCTTCACTTCTGTTATTCTATGTTCTGTATTAAAAAAGTTATACTGAAGAACAAACTGGCCCTTTATACCTAGATTTTCTATCTCTGTCTTGTGTCTTCTTTTTCCAGTAAATCTTTGGATCAAAATATTTTTATTCTCTCTCTCTTTTTTTAGTATAATTAACTCATTAATTTTGAGAATTTACAGAATTTTCACTTGGACCATGGGTGTCTTGCCTTGGCAACTTTAAGACTTGTGGACTTCAACTCAATGCTGGCTGGGGAATTCTGGGGGTTAAAGTCCACAGGTCTTAAAGTTGCCAAGATTGGATAACCCTGGCCGAGAAGATGATCCAACCCTGGCCAGCGTAGGGAGTCGGTTTCTTATAAAGTTGCCCAAAATAGATGATTATCATAAACCTTCAAAGGAAAAATGCATCCTCGGGAAAGTCGCTGGCAGGAAGCTCTGTCATTTGGAAGTTTCATCTATATTTTCACCTGCCCCCCGTTGAAAATCAAAGCTTTAAAGAAATTCATTTTTAATGTACCTCATTTATCCACGTGCCATTCCATTTTCTTCTATCAGAATCTGTGGAATGCATAGCAGACGGATAATTTCTGCCTAATCCTCCATTATAGAGCAAAACTGGAATTGATGTTTGTATGGCTGAGCCCCCCAGACAGAAAGACCAAACTCTGGTGCTTTGCTTGTGTATATGTTAATTTTTGCTGAACTGGGACTGAGCTATTTTCAGAGCTCTCAGGTTATACAATGTTACATCACATACTGACGCAGTAGGATTATTGTTCTTCATGTGTAAATTAAAAGTAACAATTTAAATTAGCACTCACCTAGCATTCTCAGCCCAAACTGACACATTGGCTTAGCTTAATTGTGAAAAAACTAGGCCGCATGTCCTTTCCTTTTGCAATTTATAATTTTGACAAAGTACTTACATAATACTGAATAACAGAGATGGAAGGGATCTTGGAGGCCTTCTAGTCCAACCCCCTGCTCAAGCAGGAGACCCTCTACAATTTAAGATAAGTGGTGGTCCAATCCATTTTTGAAAGCCTTCAGGGATGGAGCCCCCACCTCTGAAGTCAGGCCATCCCACGGATTGTTCTCACTGTCAGGAAATTTCCCCTTAGTTGTACGATGGATCTGTCTTTCACATTTTTCCAAATGTTTGGGTGAAAAATTTCTTGGGGGAAATTAAAACCAAAAAGTCATTTTCAGAAACAAACTGTTCCCATGTCGGTGAAACATAGCATTAATTTAATTAATTAATATAATATTTTTGAGTTGTGCTTTCCCAAGAATAAGAACAATTAACCAGTGGATCGATTTGCCTCCAGAAGTTGCAAATGCTCCATCACTGGAGGCTTTTAAGAAGAGACCAAGTAGCCACTTCTCTGAAATGGTGTCTTGAGAAGGGGGTTGGACTAGAAGGCCTCCGAGGTCCCTTCCAACTCTAATTATTCTGATTCTGGGAGCATCCATTCCAAGTTCTACCTAGAGGACCTCAGATGGAAAGATTCTCTGACTTAGGCCAATCAGGGCAGTGTCCTTAACTTTAAAATAGGGATGGCCACATTTTATCCCACAGATACAAGAATCCTCATGTGTTTTCCAATTACACATGCAATTTTTCCAACCTGGATCTTAGATATTCATCTTCATTCTTCAGACTCTCTTGTCTCCATTTGTCTCTATTTAGGACACCAATCGGGCCAACAACTAAAAACCAACCACCCAGTATCTGTTTTCCTTTTTCCTTGAATCCTAACCCCACACAGGTGGCTCCCTTCGATTGTTTTCACAACAACACAGAACAAAACCATCCAGAGATCCAAACAAAACGATCCATTTGCTGCAAGATCAAACAAGCAGGGCACTTGGGGGAATTCGCACATGTGATCCAGGGTGGGGGAGATTGCACAGGAGGCAGCTTGGTGCCAGCAGCCATCAACATGCCCCAAATTCCTCACTGGGTATCCAAGAGATTTCCTGCTTTATTTGGCATTTCTCCCAAAATTCTTCTAGGAAACTAAAGTTAGGAGGAGGCAGGTACATTGTCAAGAAAAGAACCAGCATCTAACATAATGTTTCTCAACCTTGGCTACTTTAAGATGTCTGAACTTTAATTCCCAGAATTCTGGGAGTTGAAGTCCAGACATCTTAAAGTTGCCAATCTTAGGATTCAACATCACATTAATGTCCAAAGTGAAGTCCAATCAGCACAAAACAGATTTTCTGTTGTAACCCCCTGAGCACATTGCTGAGAATGGATGGTGCACCGTGTTGAGATGGGAAACCCACTCAAATGGCATTATAAGTTCTAAAATGGATATCCCTCCATTGTAAGAAACCTTTCCAAAGACATTTCAAGTCAGAGACAAAATGCATTGCATCAACATTACAGTCCTTTCTCCCCAACTCTTTGCAAAAGGATTCCCCAAAGATGCCCGCCCTTGCGAAACAGCCATGCCCACTGAGTCCCACTAAGTTCAGAGATGATGGGGAGGATCTGAAATAAAAAGAGAGAATTGGCCATGACATCATGGCCGCCCTTTTGTGAAGCAACAAGGCTCCCATGCAAGTAGTCCTTGACCTAAATCCCTTTGGTTGGCGACTATTTGAAGCTACAACAGCCCTGAAAAAAGTGGCTCATGACCAGTCCTCGCACTTACAACCATTGCAGCATTCCCCCTCATCATGTCATCAGAATTCAGGAGCTCAGCAATCAGTTTGGATTTATCATGGTTGCGCCATCCTGCAGTCATGGGGTCACCATTTATGCCCTTCCCAGATGGCTTCCAACAAAGGAGGAATTCTGATTCTAAAGCTCTGTAGAGAATCATTAAAACTGCCCAGAATATCATCGGGCTCCAGCTACCAGCCCTGAACGACATCTTCGCATCTCACTTTTTAAGGAAGTTGCACAACATTCTCAGAGACTCTTCCCATCCTGCTCACAATCTTTGTGAACTGTTGCCTTCTGGCAGAAGATACAGAACCATTAAAACTTCGGACCAGACGTTTCCTGGACAGTTTTTAACCCAGACCTATAATTGCACTGAACAATGAACTTAAGGACCACCATTAATGAGCAGTTGGACAGGATTACTTGGTCTGTTGGGTGGATACTTGTGCGTTCTTTTTTACACTCTTTCCCTCCCCTATTTTTCCTGCTGTTTGTTTTCGTATTTTTTGTATTTTATATTATAAACAAAAAATAAAAAACAAATGAGGCTTTAGAATCAAACCTATCCCTATGAAAAACTTCAGGAAGCTAAGAGTACAGAAAAAGTACTGCAAGAAAACAAGTTGCTAAATCCTGTCTGAACTGAATACCTGGGAACAGGTGGATCCAATTTGCTCTCATGTACAGCCAGCTGTGGACCTGGGAAAAGACATCCTCAAAGTTGCCAAGTTTGGAGGCCTCTGATATAAGCTAAGGACGTTCCCATACCTTGCACAAGTAGTCCTCAACTGACAACAATTCATTTAGTGACCGTTCAAAGTTACAATGGCACTGAAAAAAGTGACATGATGGTTTTTCACACTTACGACTGTTGCCCATTGTTACATGATCAAAGTTCGGATGTTTGGCAACTGATTCATACTTATGATGGTTGCAGAGTCCCAGAGTCCTGTAATCCTCTTTTGCCACCTTCTGACAAGCAAAGTCAATGGGGAAGCCAGATTCACTTAACAACCAGCTTACTAATTTAAGAACTGCACTGATTCACTTAACAACAGTGGCAAGAAAGTTCGTAAAATGCAGCAAACTCACTTAAGAAATGTCTTATTTAACAATGAAAAGTTTGGGTTCAATTGTGATTATAAGTCGATGACCACCTATACGTTGGAGCTGAATGTCCCCAATTGCACAGATCAACCATCAGGACCATCTGCAAGGAGGATCCGAAAACTCTAGGATGATGAGTCCAATCTCTTTCTAAGATGCTCCTGAAGGGATGTGTCAAATAATTCATGAACAATAATCAAGTTAAGAACAAATAAGGCTCTTCAAAGGAGAAGACAGATGCAAATGTCTCTAAATTTTTTTTTGTTTTTGAACTTTACCCAGAAGAAAATGTGTTATCTTTTGAAACCATCTTAACATATTTGAGTGGCTGCTGTACATCAAAGCAAATTCCTTAAGGACAGGAATATTATTATTGTATTATTTTAATGTCTGCATTCTTGCTCTCTGATCCAAAAAAAACCGAGTTTTTTTTGTGCAGTTGAGTAATATGTGCCAAATTCAGATCCAGGTCAGTAAAGTTTATCTTTTCTAAAAATGATAATAATACCGTTGATTGCACTGAAGTAGTAGTTGTAACATATAGGAAGTCCTCGGCTTATAACCATAATTGAACCCAGAATTTATGTTGCTAAGTGGGACGTTTGTTAAGTTTTGCCCATTTTATGACCTTTGCTCCCACAGTTGTTAAATGAAAAACTGCAGTTGTTAAGTTAGTAACATGATTGTTATATGAATCTGGCTTCCCCATTGATTTTGCTTGTCAGAACGTCACAAAAATGGATCCCACGACCCCCTGGGGCACTGCAACCATCATGAATATGAACCACTTGCCAAGAGTGTGAAGGCTGATCATGTGACCATGAGGATACTGCAAAAGTTGTAACTGTGAAAAACGGTCATAAGTCGTATTTTTCAGTGCCATTGTAACTTTAAACAGCCACTAAATGAACTGTTGTAAGTCTAGGAGTACCAGTAGTGAGTAAGACACGGGTCTTGGATTGAGATCTTATGTTATAATTTGTCTGTTCCACCTCCCTGAAAAAACAGAAGTTACAGATACCACAAATAAACAATAGCTGTCTATTCTGAAAGTCCAGACCTTGACATTGCTAAAGTCAAAACAACCTGGCTATCTATCATGAAAACAAAATTAGTGTTCTAAACCAAACTTACGATTAAATACAAATAGTCTTGACTTTCCCAGCCTCTCCATGGCACAAAGCTAAGTTTCAATCCCATTTTATTTAATCATTATTTTACCTCACCGTGACATTTCTCCTGAAAAAACCCTCCAGACTCATGACAAAACTAGACAAAAATAAATAAATGAACAGGACCGTCTGCAGTCTATCCATCATTAGCTACATATATATCCTTCCTTCTTTTTAGCCTCTTCTAACCCTTATCATTCCTGGCCAATAACATTACTCTTTGGGATCAAAAAGTTCACTCCAGAGGTTCATATTTACCACACCCCATTGTGATGCTGTTGTTGTCAATGTAGTTGCCTTACTCAACTTGCTGGCTAGAATGTTCCAGTCTGATGCCCTTCCATGCAGAGATGAATGAAACATGTGGTGGACCTCTGAAGAAGACAATAGGGCAGTGCTGAAGTGGAAGCTGGCTTCTCATGGAACAGAAAGCACAGTTAAGCCTCCGAAAGCTTTCAGTCCAACAATGGATGGCTCAGCCAAGTGAGCTGGCTTTGGATGGGCGCTCTTGTAGAAGGCATTCAAAACAGGCGGATGTAAGAAGAAGAACCCAGCCCTCTGGCTGTGGAATGTAAATACAGTTGAGGTGAAACCTGGCTTAACAGCAATAACTGTGAGAAAGATCTTGCAGTCCTAGTGGGCAATCACTTAAATACAGTATGCAGTGGCAGCCAAAAGGCCAATATAATCCTAGGCTGCACTAACAGAGGGGTAGAATCAGGTCACGTGAAGTATTAGTACTGTTTTATAAAACTGTCAGAATACAGAACTTTTCCCATTCACTCAATTAGAATGAACTTCTGAAAACGTATCCAAACGTATCACAAAGGAATTCTTTATTGAGATGAGACAATTCCTGTAGGAGTTCAAAGCAGCATCTGAGATCCCTCAGGCATACGGGGATACATCAGGGAGTTTAGAACCCCTCCCCTTATCTTGATGTGAATTTAGTGAAACAAAAGCCAGTAGGTTAATTCCTCCCCACCCCTTTTGTAAGGAACAATCTTTTTCACAGTTTCCCAGGGCATACCTAATTTCCAGCCACCCCCTTTTTAGAACAAACTTTTCAAGAGATTCCCAGGACACATCTCACTGTGGAATTTTTATGATCTTCTCATCTCCTAGCTGTGCCTCTCAGAGGTGATAGATCTGGCCATCTGGCTTTTCTCCCTCCATTGTATCATGTGTGGGTTATATAAATTCGATATAAGATTAAATATATTCAGGATATATCAAGAAAGGATTTCTTTATCAGCCTCCCCCCCACCTTTTCTTCTTCCACTGAAGAAATGACAGATACACGGATCTGACAAAAACCTTGGTCAGAGCACACTTGGAATATTGTATGCAGTTTCGGTTGCCACAATATTAAAAAAAATGTTGAGACTCTGGAAAGACTCTGGAAGGTTGTTGAGACTCTAGAAAGAGTGAAGAGAAGAGCAACAAAGGTTAATCATTTTGGGGGGCTGGAGGCTAAAACATATGAACAAGGATGGCAGGAATTGAGTATCTCTAGTCTAGTGAAAAGAAGTTTTGGGAAGACATGATAGCAGCCCTCCAATATTTTAGGGGCTGCCACAAAGCAGAGGGATTCAATCTATTCTCCAAAGCACCTGAAGGCAGAACAAAAGATAATGGGTGGAAACTAATCAAGGAGAGAAGCAATTTAGAGAAATTTCCCAACAATGAGAATAATTAACCAGCGGAACAGCTTCCCTCCCTTGTAGGTGCTTCATCACTGGAGGCTTTTAAGAAGAGACTGGACAACCACTTCTCAGGAATAGGGCCTTGTGCTTGAGCAAGGTTTGGACTACAAGACCTCCAAGGTCCTTTCCAACTCTGTTATTCTGATATTCTGGGAGCTCCATGTTCTATCTAGAGTCTCTCAGATGAGAAGGTTGTCTTAGGCCAACTAATTGCAAAATAGGGACGACAGCATTTTATTCCATAGTTACAAGAGTCCTCAAGAGAATATGATGGAATGGAATCTAGTGAGAGGGTGGATCCCCAGGAGGAAGAGGATTTAATTCAGAGGAATAAGTGGACAACTCAGCCCAGAGATTATGTATGAGAGAAAGAGAGTGAAGATAGTTTCTTTCTAATAGTCCACAGAGTATATTTAGATATTAGATGTCTTGGACTAGATCAGGTCTATTGGTGTGAAAACAATAGAGAACTCAACTTGAAGATTCACCACGTCATTCTTAATTTGGGGACTGATGTGTGATGAGATCATTTCAGCATTTTTCTAAGGTGATTGTTTTTTTAACAGCAATAAGATAAACATCTCCACCCAAGCATTTTCTAATGATTTTGACTATTTTTATTATACTCAGTAGTGATACATAAAGAGATTTAAAGATAATAGAATCCAAACTCTGAACTGGATCCAATAGTTTTATTTAATAGTTTTATTTTATTTGGTTTGTCAATTGCTTAAAAGATAACAGGTATAAGTATAAACATAGTTATGAATATATACATACATATAAGAAAAATAAAAAATAAAAGAAATAATAAGACAGGGATGGTAGGCACGTTGGTGCGCTTATGCACGCCCCCTACAGACCTCTTAGGAAAGGGGTAAGGTCAATAGCAGACAGTCTAAGGTTAAAGTTTGTGGGGTTTGGGGAAGAAACCACAGAGTCAGGTAGAGTATTCCAGACATTGACCACTCTGTTGCTGAAGTCGTATTTCCTGCAATCAAGTTTGGTGCGGTTAATCTTGAGTTTGTATCTATTGTTTGCTCTTGTATTGTTATTGTTGTATTGTGAAGCTGAAGTATTCATTGACAGGTAGGACATTGCAATGTATGATTTTATATACTATACTTAGATCGGACCGGAGGCGGTGTAGTTCCAGGTTTTCTAGGTCTAGAATTTCGAGTCTGGTGGCATAAGGTATTCTGCAACGAGTAGAGGAGAGGAGAAATCTTCTTGTGAAATATTTCTGGACTTTCTCAGCTGTGTTAATATCAGATACGTAATGTGGGTTCCAGACTGATGAGCTGTATTCGAGTATTGGTCTAGCAAATGTTTTGTATGCTCCAGTTATGAGTGTAATATTACCAGAGAAAAAGCTACATAGGATAAGGTTAACAACTCTTAATGCCTTTTTGGCTATGTAGTTACAGTGGGCTCTAGCACTTAGATCATTAGAAATTAGTACTCCAAGGTCCTTGACAAAGTTTGGATCATCAACAAAGTCTTGACTATTCAGCCTGTATTTTATTTTCTGATTTATTTATTTTTTGCCAATATGTAAGACAGAGCATTTATTTGTTGAGATTTGAAGTTGCCATTTGTTTGACCATTCTGATACATAGTCAAGGGCTTTTTGGAGAGTAGCAGTATTGTCTGTGGTGTTGAATAGCTTTACATCATCAGTGAAGAGAATGCAGTTGCTCTTAATATGATCACAGAGGTCATTTATGTAGAGTATGAAGAGAGTTGGTCCTAAAACACTGCCTTGGGGGACACCACTGTTGACAGGTACAGAATTTGATAGGACGCTCCCAATTTTGACCATTTGTTGCTCTTTGACAGGAATGCTTTGACAGGTGTGCAGAGATACCATAAGATTTTAGTTTTAAGAGTAGCTTGTCATGTTCCACTGAATCAAAGGCTTTACAGAAGTCTATGTAGATTGCAGATTACAGGAAAGTTTTTTCCTGAAACCAAATTGTTTATTGGAGAGTAGGTTGTTTGTCTCTAAGTGGAGGATAATGGATTGGTTAATAATTGATTCCATGACTTTACAGGTGACGCAGCAAAAGGAGATTGGTCCATATTTTCCATATTGAATGGCTAGTTGACTTCAGGTGCCCAACCAGCTACCCAGCCATCTCTTGGATGGTTCAGACTACGGTGGTTTCTTTCTTTTTGTCCAACCAGAAATGGGAATCAAATCCATTCAAGTTTACAATTCAAAAGTTGAATTGAATTGGGTTGATTTTTCAAATTGAAATTCAGAAGCAATCTCAAATTCAAAATGGTTAATTCTAATCAGATTTTGCAGAAGCCGATATCACAACAAGCCCCTAGTTACCGTAGTATCACTCCGCTTGGAAATTGTCACATAGTGATGCAAAAAAGTGTATAGACAGGTAGTCCTTGACTTACAATGATAATGAAATTTGGAATTTCCATCTTAATAGTCTTAATAGTCATAAGTTGAGGCATCCATGTGACTCTACCCAATTTTAGGAATTTTTTGCAGCAGTCATTAAGCAAATGCTGAGGTTATAAATGAATACGGCAGTTGTTAAGTGAATCCATGTAAATCGCAGTCACATGACCAGCTTCATCTGGCTGTAAAGTTGAGCCAGTTGCCAAGTGCCCCAAATGTGGTCATGTCATCTTGGGTGGGTGGCTGTGCACTAACCCCAGAACCAGGTCGTGAGTTGCTTTGGGGGTCCACTTCTGCTGTGAACAGGAGCTGAGCAACCATTTGTTAAGGACTACCAGTTTCTCCATCAGTATGCAAAGTCTTCTGTTTCCTTCATCATGACAAGGTAAACTTTCTTTTACAGGAAAAACCTGTTTTTCCCAAGAAGCATCATTTCTGAGAAGCAGCAGCCAAGGAAGGATGGAATTATCCAATCCCACATGGTGTGCTCACCTCGGAATAGATCCGTATCTTCTATCATCACCAGGCGGAAGACGCAGATCAGGAGGCAAGAAAGAGGGAAGGGATAACCCAACCCTTTTCAAACTTGGCAACTTGAAAATAAGTGGACTTCAACTTCCAGAATTCATGCAGGCTGGGGGATTCTGGGAGTGGGAATCCACACATCTTCAAGTTGCCAAGCTTGAAAAACACAGATGTAACCAAATTAAGTAAAATGGACAGGTTATTTTATTTATTTGTATCATCAAAGGTGGAGGAGGATGTGCTAGATACAACACATCCAGCACACTTTTCTCCTCCTGTTTTCCCCACAACAACCTGTGCTGAGAGTGACACACCCAAGGTCACCCAATATGTACAGTAATCCTCAACTTATGACCACAATGGAGCCCAAATTTTCTGTTGCTAAGCAAGACAGTTGTTGAGTTTTATCCCATAATATGACCTTCCTTGCCACCATTGTTAAATGAATCATTGGAGCTGTTAAGTTAGTTGTTTAGTAAATCTGGCTTTCCCATCGACATTGCTTGTCAAAAGGTCACAAAAGGGGATCACACGAATCCATCATAAATATGAGCCAGTTGTCCACATTTTGATCACATGACCACAGAGGATGCCACAATGGTTGCAAGTGTGAGAAACAGCCATAAGTCACTTTTTTCAGGGCCATTGTACAGGGATGGGATCTGACTGGTATAACTACCAGTTCTGTTGCTTTGCGTCGTGCGGGTGCACAGCAGTTGGAAAAGCCCTTTTTTCCTGCTTTTTCAACCGCAGCTGTGTCGTGCAAAGAAGCTGCGGTTGAAAACACAGAAAATAAAGGTCAGATAAGAGCCCGGGCAGGCGGGTGAGCCAAAACAGCAGCAAACATAGAACCAATTCTATGTCTGCTCTCTGTTTGCTGCTCTTCAGCGCAACCGGTTCTACAGAAGTGGAGACAGAACCGGTAGAATCCCACCCCTGCCATTGTAACATGGAACAGTCACTAAATGAAATGTTGTAAGTTGAAGACTTCACCTGTATTGCTCCTACAGTGTTTCTCACAAAATAAGGCCGGGCCTTTTTTTTTTTTTTTTTTTTTGACCCCCCGAAAAAATGGCTAGGCTGTCTTTTCGGGAGTGACTTAATTCCCTCCCCCCTTGCATCCTTGGGTGGGTGGCAACAGCTTGGATGTTGACCTCTGTGTTGGTAGTGCACTTTGTATCGGGAGACCTTCTGCCACTGTTGCTTTCCCTTCTCCCTGTGCTGCCGCGGCATTTAAAGCAACGCCATGGTGTTTGGCGCAGTCACATGCAGCCAGCCAGGGCTCCTCCCTCCAACCGGAGCCCGGCGGAGACATTCAGCTTCAGGTGCTCTTGTTGCTGCCTTCCCTTCACCTTCGAAGGCAAAGCCAATTCTTTTAAAAACAACGCCCTACTACTGGTACGACAAAGCCTCCTCTGCCCAAGAGGGCAGCCCAACCCCACGTGGGGAGGCGAATCTCCTGGGGCCGCAGTGCTGGATCGGCCCATCCCGGGAGAAGCGCCCACCCATCTGTGCATAGGGAAGCAAGGCGACGGCTTGTGCCACATCCTCCTCTGAGCTGAGCCCCAACAAGTGAGCGCCTCTGCCCGATGCTTGTGCCACTGCAACATTTGGAGCTGCCGGCGCATTTGGAGATGTGTGGGGACGGGGATGGGTTGGGCGAGGGGTGGAAAGGATGGGCGGCTCCGGGCTCTCTCCGGCAGACCCGCTGGCCAGGGAAGCAGTGCTGCCATCGCCTCGCCTCCCTATCCGTGGATGGGTGGGTGCTATCACTGCCTCGGGCATCCTCTCCTGGTGGCCCCTTCGGGTTCGGGCTGGAGGGACTTGGGAAGGAAGACAAGCTCGGGTCGGCCTGGCTCTTTCGTTTGGCAGGCGGGCATGCACCCGCGGCTCGCTTTCCCAGCTCTGCCCAGCCTGCATGGCTTTGGTGCGGCCCTGGTGGGATGAGCGGAAGGCCCAGCGGGGAAGTGCTCACTGCCTTGGTGAGAGCTCCGCTGCCGGGCAGGAGGGCCTGTCTGTCAGCTATGCTGGGCACCCCAGGAGAAGCTCTTTGTGCTCTGCCTGGCGCCAGGCAGGGATGGCGGCTGGGCGCTTCTCCCGGGGTGGGCCAATCCTGCGCTGTGGCCCTGGGAGATTTGCCTCCCCACGTAGGGTTGGGCTGCCCTCTCGGGCAGGGGAGGCTTTGTCGTACTGGTAGTAGGGCATCATTTTTAAAAGAATTGGCTTTGCCTTCGAAGGTGAAGGGTAGGCGGCGACAGGAGCGCCTGAAGCCAAATGTCTCCGCCGGGCTCCGGTTGCAGGGAGGAGCCTTGGCTGGCCACGTCTGGCTGCACCAAACACCGCAGTGTTGCTCTAAATGCCACGGCAGCCACGGGGAGAAGGGAAAACAATGGTGGCGGAAGGTCTCCCGATACAAAGTGCCCCACCAGCCCAGAGGTCAACACAAGCAGCACCATATCCGGGTATGCAACAAAAGTACTTCCTAATGGCAAGCCCCCCTCCCCACGCCATTCCCCCCCCCATTTCGCATGTTTAATATAGGCCTTAATTTGGGGGGAGGGACTTAATTTGATTTTATGCCTATAAAACATGCTGGGACTTCCTATTGGGGGAGGCCGTATTGTTGGAAAAACATGGTAGTTCTCTCACTGCTGGCAGGGAGCCTGACCAATTTTGTCAAGGAAAACATGGCTTGAAGGAAATATGCCACCAGAATTGGACAAAATCTGATAGCCACCCAGCAGCCCTTTAATCATACTAACACGGGAGTGGGTGAGGATGGGGGAGTTAATGCTGTCTTGAGCATTTCTCCTGCCTCTTTCTCTACCACTCTGCTGGCTGGGGAATTCTGGGAGTTGAAGTCCATCCATCTTTATGCTGCTGAAGTTGAGGAATATTGGTCTACTGCTTCTTCATTCAATTCCAGGTGTGAAGGACTGTCAAAATGTGATGCCAAAGTGGAAGGATCTCAAAATTTCTTTCCCAGAACAGAAGAATTTCAGAAAAATTTCCTCCAACTTCCCTGTGCCTTCTCCTGTTTCTGTTAAATCCCATGGACCGGGAGAACCAGGAAATGGTGTGGGTGTGTAGAGGTGTGGGTGTGTGAGAGAGAGAGGGAGGGAGGGAAGGAGGGAGAGTGAAAGAGAGAGAGAGAAATTGGGAAGTGTAGGACAACTGAGAGGTCTTCAGATGCAAACTTTGTCTTTCTGCTGCTTTAACCACCAAGATGACTCTAAGCAACTGGCATACTTGAATAAACCCAAGACATAAAAATAAGAAAAAGCAGACAATAGTGTGGGTGTGTGGGTATGCACACACACACACATACATCACAGGACAGAACAGGACATCGGGCAGCTCCAGCTACCAGTCCTGGACGACATCTTTGCATCTCACTGTTTGAGGAAGTTGCACAACATTCTCAGAGACTCTTCCCATCCTGCTCACAATCTTTGTGAACTGTTGCCTTCTGGCAGAAGATACAGAACTATTAAAACTCAGACCACACATTTTCTGAACAGTTTTTATCCCAGGGCTATGATTGCACTTAACAATGAACTTAAGGACCACCATCAGTGAGCTGTTGGACAGGATTACTTGGTTTGTTGGGTGGATATTTGTGTGTTTTTAGGGGGCGGGGAATTTTGGTGGGTGGGGAGGTGTTTGAGGATTGCTACGTGTGTGTTCATGTGTGTTCTGGTCTCTGGGTGTTATGTGAATTTCGTTTATGTGTATACTGTGTATAGACGTACAATGACAATAAAGAATTCAATTTTACAATTTCACAAAAGCCGAACATTGTCAGAGTCATACAAACCCAGGGGTGGGGAGAAATATAATATGAATAAAACAATATTTCAGATAAAATAATTTCAACAAGAATACTTGGCCGACTCTGCACCTTCTGAAATCATGCTAAGATTTCTTTAACCATAGTTTGTGGCCCAATAATGACTTTGCAAGTGGTTTCTAATTGCAAGAGTTACCATAAAGGGGGCCCTTGAGTGACAACCCTTCCCTTAGAGACCATTCCAAGTTACAATGGCACTGAATAAAGGGACCTACGACTGTTTTTCACATAACCACAGCATCTCTCTGGTCACATAATCAAAATTTGGACGCTTGTTTCATCTTTATGATCGTTGCAGTGTCCCCTGGTCACATGATCCCCTTTTAGGACCTTCTGACAAGCAAAGTCAGTGCAGAAGCCAGATTCACTTAACAACCATGTTACTAACTTTACAACTGCAGTAATTCATGTGATAACTATGCCAAGAAAGGTTGTAAAATGGGACATAACTTGTTCAACAACTGTCCTTTTTGTGCTCAATTGTGTTTGTAAATTGAGGAGTACCTGTACACCAAACAAAACACATTATGGTTTTTTGCTATGCTAAAATTCAGCACCGTTTGGTAGGCACAGAGCTTTCGGTTGGCTTAATCATGGTTTGCTGTGCGATCAACAGAAACTACAGTAAACCATAAGTTGTCATTTACAACCCACATGACTTAGAGCAACTAAGTCACATTATGGATTCAGCATCACATGCAAATCCAGCCACAGATGGCTTTGCATATCATTATAACTTATACATTATCATTTACTAATCCTTCCTGTCCCTGGATTCATATCTCAAGCCTTGTCAGAAGTCAGCAAGAAAGGGATTTCAGAAGTTTCCCTTTTTTTAAAAAAAAAGGATGGTTTGTGATCATCTGCAAAACTGGAAAACTGTGTTAGGAATAACAAGGTTACCTTATGTCGTTTGGGTAAAATAATATATACAAACTATGATAGTAAGTTTATGTGTGTGTCACTTTAAACAGCAAAGCATGTAATTTTGGATGCGGCTGTAAAACCACCATAAGAGGGAGCAAGAGAACTTGATTGATTATTGGCTTACTGGATTGCTTGCTGACTATGATGGATTGATGATTTGATAACTGCGTGTTCCCTGCTGCTGCTGCTGCTGCTGAAGGAAGAAAGGAGGTTTGACTTCTTTATATCTCTACTGCGAAGAGATATGACCTGGACTGATATTTGTAAGTTTACTGACCTCTTTTTCGACACTGGATTTGCAACTAAATAATCCCCGGACGGACTGAACTAGTGAATGATATATGGACTGTTTGAGTATGCTAAACTCTTACTGGAATAAAACTATTTAACTAGCACAGTGTATCTGTTTTACTGAGTGTAAGCTACAAAAACGCTTGTCTCACATATTAGCCTGCCTGCTAGACTACCGTGCAGATTCTGGTAGGGTGTATCCCTAACACTAGTTATGGGTCCAGGCTGCACAGTCAGACTAACCAGGATATAACAGGCTTATATAAAGTGAGAGTTAGTGTAGTTACACAATACTGTAAACAGACAGCTGTGTTTTATTAATTATAGTTTAATATCCAGAGAAAAATGGCACAAGTCAATTTACCAAGTTTGTCTCTAATATCCAAACTGGATGGAACAAACTATGTTTCATGGTCTATGAAATGCAGCCTACTTCTACGAAGAGAAAGTTTGTGGAGTATAATTCAAAACCCACCAGAGGTAGATGCTTGGGATCTGGAGGATGAAGATGATGCCCAGAAAATACAAGAATATAAACTGAAGAATGAGCAAGCTCTCTGTATAATAGGACTGACACTCTGTGACCAGCAGCTTGTACATATTCGTGGAGAAGAAACAGCTGCGAAATGTTGGGAGAATTTAAAGAAGATTTATGTTCGAGACAGTATAGGAGCACATATAAATCTTACATGGAAACTGTTCAGAACACATTTTCAAAAGAATGGAGACATGTTGACTCATATAAACACTATGAAGAGAATTTTTCAGGAACTGCATGAAAAAGAACTTATCTTCACAGAACTACATCAGGTTTATATAATTTTGTCTTTGTTAGATGAGAGCTATGATGACTATGTAACTTCATTGGAAGTACTGCGAAAAGATAACCTCACATTAACTGACATTACTGGCAGATTAATTGAAGAAGCCAGGAGAAGGCTTGAAAGGGATCAACTCAGAAGGGAACAACCTCAAGAAGATAAAGAATCTTCGACAGCCTATACAATTAGAAAATGTTTTAATTGTGGAGGAAAAGGACATTTGGCTAGATTCTGCAAGAAAGAAAAACTCCACAATGCCAGCCAGAATGCTAAAAGGCATCAAAAGGATGTAAAATGCTTAGAGTTAGCCATGTATAGCAACGAAACTGTGAATAATAATTTATGGGTTGTAGATAGTGGAGCATCGCACTGCAAAACGAAAGATAAGAAAAGATTTGTTAAGATGTCCATGAGTTCACAGCAGATATCGTTAGCTAATGGCTGGGAAATGAAAGCAAAAGGTGAAGATATTGCACATTGTTCTTGCATAAAAGAAAATGTAAAAATGTTATACGTACCACAACTTAAGTTAAATTTGCTTTCGGTTAGAGTTTTGGTTAAACTAGGTTATGTAGTTACCTTTAGGGGAGAAAACTGCATAATAGAAAAGGAAGGTAAAAAAGTGACTGCAACTTTAAAAGGTGAATTGTATGTGTTAAATGATAATCAATCAGAGGTGGCTAACACAGTGTGTAATAACGTTAAACCTCATGATGAATGCATACATTTGTTACACAGACGTTTAGGGCATATAAATTTTAAAATGCTCAAGCAAACGGTTGAACTGTCTAAGGTATAAAACTGAAGCCTTGCAGTAAGTATTTGCACTGCAATGCTTGCAGTCAAGAAAAAAGCAAGGTAATTCCAGCAAATAGAATTAATGGATTTAAAACTAAAGAGCCTCTAGAGATTGTATTTGCTGATATTATTAGGTCCTAAAAAACCAAGTGTGGGAGGTGCTCGTAATATATTAAGTTTTATGGATCATTATTTTAGATATGGTTTCTGTTCTCTAATGAAGAGCAAAACGGAAACATATCAAAATTTCTTTAATTGGCTTAAATTTGCAGAAAGAAAAACTAAAAGGAAATTAGTAACTCTTATAACTGATAATGGTACTGAATTTATAAATCATACATTCCAAAATAAACTGAAAATGGCAGGTGTTGAACATAAAAAGTCTGCACCATATAGGCCACAACATAATTCCTTTATAGAAAGACGAGGCCAAACAATACAGGCAATGACTCGTATTATGTTGTCAGATTCAGGATTACCTGAAACTTTGTGGGGAAAAGCAATAATGTGTGGTAATCATATATTGAATAATGTAGTTAACTCAACAACAGGTGAATTACCATTCACACGGTGGCATGGTAGAAAACCTGACCTAAGCTGCATGCACACATTTGGAGCACCAGCATGGGTGCATATTCCTACACAACTGAGACATAAGGGGCAGCATAGGGCTAAAAAGTTATTCTTTGTAGGTTATAAATCTAATCACAAATCATACAGATTCTGGGAAAAAGGTACATCTAGAGTTTACTGTAGTGCTAGTGCACAATTCCTTGAACATGTAGGATGGGAAAAACTGGAGCAAGATTCAAGTAAGAATGTAATCATAGAAACCTACAAAAGACCTAAACAACGTATCAGTAATAAGAAGAGTACAATTAAAGAGGAAATACAGAAAGAGCACATAGGACCAGAACAGGAAGAAATAGGTGAACAGGAAGAAATAGATAACCAGGAACAGGTAGAACATGAAAGTCCACCTGTAAGCCCTGTAATACCTAGACGTTCAACACATGAAACCAGACCACCTGACAGGTACCAAGCAAGTATAGTTTGCCAAGTTAGTAAAGTTCCAACTACTGTTGAAGAACTTAGAATGTATCCAGCAAAGGAACAAGAAAATTGGCATAGAGCAATGGAGAAAGAATTAAATTCATTGAAACAAATGGAAGTTTATGAAAATGTTAAATTACCTCCAGGTGAAAAGTCCATTGGCTGTAAATGGATATTTAAATTAAAAACAGGTAAAAATGGGACTGTTACCCATAAGGCTAGGTTGGTAGCTCAACGATTTAATCAAACTGCATGTGATTATGATGAAGTATTTAACTAGCACAGTGTATCTGTTTTACTGAGTGTAAGCTACAAAAACGTTTGTCTCACATATTTGCCTGCCTGCCTGCCTGCCTGACCGCCGTGCAGATTCTGGTAGGGTGTATCCCTAACAAACTGAAAGAGAAATTAATTTGCAGAATAACTTTTTTCTCCTCTTCTGCCAATCAGCAGATGTGGGTAACTCAGAAAAAAACAGGATGACACACGCTTTGTAAAGTTATTCTCTCTTTCTCTCCATAATACAGGTGGTCCTCAACGCATGACGCCAATTGGGACCAGTGTCTCCATAGTTAAATGAGTCAAGTGAGTTGGTTAAGTGAGTCGCACCTGATTTTATGACTTTTGCAATGGTTGTTAAGTGAATCACTACAGTACAGAACTGAATAATCTGGGTTTTCTACTCGTTGCTAATGAACAATAACTTATTGTTTTATTTATTTGCATCCCTTTATTACTTTTACTAATAGCTCAAGGCAGTGAACTTATACAACACACTTTCCTCCTCCTATTTTCCCCACAACAACAACCTGGGAGGTGGGTTGGGCTGAGAAAGAGTGACTGGCCGAAGTCACCCAGACAACTTCCATGCCTAAGGCGGGACTAGAACTCACCATCTCCCACTTTCTGCCCTGGTGCCTTACCCACTAAAGTGGCTCTAACATTGGCTTTAAATCTTCCCAATAATCTAATCCTCTGCATTAATATCCAAAGATATGCCCATGAATTAACTTCTCATTTGTCATCTGTTTCAGGATCTAGTAAGAGTAGAAGCACTGGGAGAGGCATGGCTTCATGTCATGATGAGGGGGGTGGAGGTCAAAACACGAAGAACAGTTACAGCAACTGGGGATGTCCAGTCTGGTTGAAAAGAAGGACGAGGGGAGACATGACAGCAGTGTTCCAATATTTGAGAGGCTGCCACAAAAATAGAGGGGCTCAACCTATTTTTCAAAACACCAGAAGGCAGGACGCAAAGCAATGGATGGAAACTAACCAAGGAGAAAAGCAGGAACTTCCTGACAGTGAGAACCAGTGGAATTAACCAGTGGAACGGCTTGCCTTCACAAGTTATGGCTCTTCTATCACTGGAGGCTTTTAAGAGGAGACTGGACAGCCACTTATCTGCAATGGTCTAGGATCTCCTGCTTGAGGAGGGGGTTGGACTAGAAGACCTCCAAGGTCCTTTTTCCAACTCTGTTATTCTGTTAGGTTGCTTGTTCTGAATTAACTCAAAGGAAGGTTCTCCTCTTTGTTACACCCTACTGGGGATTGCACAAGCCATTAAATGAGATTCAAATATGGCTCGATAGTTTGTGGTTCAAAGGTTAGTGGAAAGCCATCTGGGAATATTATGTAAACCAGCGCATCCCATTAATCCATTTTCTTGTCTATTTTTTTGGACGTAGTGTATTATGCCATTGTGTTTTGTTAACCTAAACTTATGAGTTAAGTCTCTTGTGTGAAGTTGATTGTTATGGTTTTTAAAATATGATTTAAAGATTATTGTGTTGTCCATATCCAAAGCCAATCACCCTTCAAGAAACTAAGGCAAACATGATTGTGTGATGTGAGCATGAGAGGCGTGTATGATCTGAATTCATTTGACTCACTAAATCATAATAGTCCCTTTGGAGCACAGAGGCGACACACAGAGACACAACAGACGAACAGCAACTCCTGCAAAAGGGAAGCATAATGCGCGATTCCGGGTCAGACTCAGAAAGTCATGGGAACTCAACCAACTGTGGCTTGTGCATTAAAGATGAATTAAATAACCAAGATTTATTGGACATGCACTTTGCTTTCTACATGATCATTTTTCTAGAGGGGTTAGATGTTCTTTTTTATAATCAAACAGAAAGTTAGAGAAAACCTATTTTTAATTAAACGCATTCCTGCTTCGAAAAAGACGGTGTCTGAAAATAATTTGCTTTTGATATAACATGGCAAAGATGACCTGCAGAGATCCTGGCCCTTTCCAATAATGAGATTCCCAGGAACGTAGTATCTTCTTAAGCACAACAAGCGTTTACTTAGGCTGCAAGTTCTCAGCATTTACATGAAAGTAAGTTCTGCTGAACACAACAGGAACTATTCTGCCTAAACATGCAAATGTTTTGTGTGATTAAAATATTTGCATTCTGGTTTTCAAGTCTCTACTAGGACAAACCCATGTCCTGAGATTATTCTGAATCTTTACATAAGCAAAAGCAATAATAATTTATTACTGTCAATGATAAACAACCAAAATATTTTTTTAAAACTGTAACATTGGCATAGATTAAATAATAAAGATTTCTCTATGTCGAGTTCAACTCGTGTAGAAACAGCGATACCTTTCTCTTTAGTGACAGGAATGAAGTGGTTTGCCGCAGTTTCCCACATTCCCATGGCTACCCAAATTCTAACTCACGCTGATGCTGCCTACTGTTTGATATTCCCAAATTAAAACCATTTTTAATTAGTATTTAGAAACTAATGGAACTTCTGGCTTCCTTGTAATATAAAGTGCCAGAAATTATGCACCACATGCAAGATAATTGCTCGTGGTGGCTGATCATGAGGACAGGGGTTTGGGGGAGGGAATAGATCAAAACGTATCCAGAAAGGCCAAGTTAGTGAAAAATGCACTAGACCAGCAGGCTTCCAAACTTGGTAACTTTAAGACTTGTGGACTTCAATTCCCAGAATTCCCTAGCCAGCATGTTGCTGAGGTTTAGAACACCGCCCTGGATTGTAGAAAGACACTTTCTTGGAGCTCAGAGGTGCCATGCAGAGGAGAGGCCTCCCCCCACCCCTACCGTAATTCAGGTGGTCCTTGAGTTCGGACCACAATTAAACCCAACATTTCTGTTGCTAAGTGAGACATTGGTTAAGTGAATTTTGCCCCATTTTACGACCTTTCTTGCCACAGTTGTTAAGTGAATCGTTGCAGTTGTTAGTAACATGGTTGTTAAGTGAATCTGGCTTCCCTACTGACTTTGCTTGTCAGAGATCACAAAATCATATGACCCCGTATGACACTGCAGCTGTCGTAACTAAGAACCAGTTGCCAAGCATCCAGATTCGGACCATGGGGATGCTGCAAGAGTTGTACATGTTGAAAACTTCCTACGTGACCTTGTTCAGTGCCTTGTAACTTGGAATGGTCACTAAATGAACTGCTGTAAGTCGAGGACTACTACCTGGACTGTACACATAATACTCCCCACTCCCAACAGCACAATTCTAACCATTCCGCAATGCCACGATTCTAATCCAAGCCCAAGCAAGCTGCTTAGCGACTCTCTACCCCTCGGAAGAAAAAGGCCACCTGCATTTCGAGTTCCAGGCTGGTGCCCTTCCGAGGGTCTCGGCTGCCAGCCGAAGTCAACCGAAGCGGGCGAGTGGCAGCCCGGGCTTTGAGCCAGGACCAAGCCCGGGTCGACGAGGCTCCTGCCGTCCCTTCGGAGCAACGAGGCCACGCGCAGAGGCCCGACAGGCAACCCTTCGCTGGCCGAGCAGCAAGTCCGCTTCCCAAAGCAACTTGCAAAAGGGAAGCGGCGACCGAGCCAGCCAGCCCCGCGCCTTTTCCCACGGACGCCAAGTTGGGAAGGGAGCCCAACTGGCCGCTTTCCTTGACCCAAGGACGCCCCTCGCCGCCCCCGCCCCGGCCAGCTCCAGCCCGGCTCCCTCCGGTTACCTGCTCCGCGAAGCGCTGTGAGGGCGTAGCTCCTCCACCGCGCGCCGTCCGGCAAGGCGGCTTTCGGGCAAGCCAGGCGCCGGCTGGTCCCTCGCTGCGGGGCGGGCAGGCGGCTCGAGCGGCGCCCCAGTTGCGGCCGCCCGGTTTCCTCTCCGGCGCGCCGCGACTTCCCGGCTGGCCGAACTCCGGCGCTGCAGCAGCAGCCTGGGAACTTCTCCCCGGGCGAAGAAAGTTGCGCCTCTCTCGCTCTCCAGCCTTTGGCCGCTGCCGCTGTTGCTTCCCTGCTGGGTCCCTTGCGCGGCGCTGCGCAGCGCGCACCCGCATCCCCACGCGCTGGTTCCGGCCCGGGGTGACGCGCGCCTGGCTGGGAGTTGCGGGAGCCCCGGGAAGGCGGGCGGGGGCGGCGGAGCAGGACGAGGAAGCGTGGCGCAATTGCTGGCGAGCGAAGGGGAGGCGGGCCGCGCGCACCTGTGAAGGGGAAGCATCGCAGATGATCCGAGTTGGAAGGGACCTTATAGGTCATCTAGTCTCCAACCTTGGCAACTTTAAGCCTGGAGGACTTCAACTCCCAGAATTCCCAGAATTCCCCAGCCAGCAAAAGGAATTCTGGGAGTTGAAGTCCTCCAGGCTTAAAGTTGCCAAGGTTGGAGACCCCTGATTTCTAATCCAACCTCCTGCCCAAGCTTTGCTGGCTGTGGAACTCTGGGAGTTGAAGTCCGCCAGGCTTCCAGGGGCCAAGGTTGGAGACCCCTGCCCTACACCATTTCTGACAAATGGCAGTCAAGTCTGGAGTGATGAAGCTCCCACAACTTCCAAAGGCAACTTCTGTTCCATTGGTCAGTTGGTCTCGCTATCAGAAAGTTCTCACTGTTGAAGAGAAATATGGGGGGGAAAAGGAAGAATTAATTATGGAAAGTTTATAAGTGTTCCCAAGGAAGTATGATATTCAATTGAAAAGAAATGTTAAAGATGTTAAGAATTTAATGACTATTAATGATAGAATTGAATTGGAATGGAATGAGTGCTTTATTTACATATATATATAATCTTTTCTTTAAGAATATAGTGTGTATTTTAAGAATGTACCAAGAAGAATTCGATGGGAAGTTGTGTATTATATTGAATGTTATAATCTTAAGGGTATACATTGAAGCTTAAATAAGAGTTGAATGGATAAAATTAAAAGATATAAAGGTATCATACTCCAATTAGTAACTGCAGGGGAAAATTTGTTTAATGAGAAATAGTATGAAATTGAAACAGGACAGACAAAAGTATAATTATAATGATTTGAAATTGAGATGAGATAATCAAAATAAAGTTGAGAAAATTAAAAGAGGGGAAAAACTATGTAGAAAATGTAAAACAGTAATAAGATATGGAATAGAACACAAAAATGAGCATGAAATTGAGTTTGTGTCTGTATGAAGAAGTGATAACCCTGGACCATGCTATTTTCAAAAAAAGATGTTTTATTTGTATTTTTTGTGTATGTTTGAAAACCCAAATAATTGGTTTTTTTAAAAAAACGAAAGTTCTCACTGTTACCTCGGAGGGTGGCGAAAGGGGAGAGGGTTCCCTTGAGAGTGCAGCCAGTCGAGGAGGCCGATGCCAGGTGGTCCTGCGAGCCTTTGCCCCCCCCACCTGCCCTCTCCTCTCCTGAGCCTTAGGATCGGTGGTCTGGAGCTGCCCTCCTCGCACAGGAGAAGAGAAGGCAGCAGGATCGCAACTCCTTTCCAATGACTGAAGCCTGCTTCATCGCAGTCCTAAAAACTTCAGAAAGTTCCCGACTGAGGTTGGCTCAAAACATGGTTTACCTGCTTACCTAATTAAACTCCTTTTCTGGCCTGGCTCCCTAGCTGAAAAAAAATAAAATAAACAGTGTTACAAAAGTAGCCAAATTTATCAGGGAGAGCAAACATTACACTGGATTTATGACAACTGAGCCCCAAATTTCTGTTGCTAAGCAAGATGGCTGTTAAGTGAGTTTTGTCCCATTTTACAAGCTTTCTTGCCACAGTAAGTCAGTCACTGCAGTTCTTAGTAACACGGTTGTTAATCTGTGAACCTGGCTTCCCCAGGTGACTTTGCTTGTCAGTTGGTTGCAAAAGGGGATCATATGGCCCCAGGATACTGTGACCGTCAGAAGTATGAATCAATTGCCATCTGAATTTTGATCACATGACCATAGAGCCACGGCAACAGCTGTATGAAAAACAAGCATAAATCATTTTTTTCAGTGCTATTGTAACATCACAGTCACTGAATGAATGGACCACCTGTACCAGAAATTAACACAAATCTTCCCCTACTGTATTTATTGTGTAAATTACAAATTTTGAAGTCTACTCATCTTAAGGTTGTCACCGCTGACTTGGATTAATAGGGAGCTCACATAAGAAAGGTACCATTGCAGCAAATTAATTCAAGCCCTCAAGGGCACATCAGAACAGACGCTATTCTCACTCCCCATTCTGAGTTCATGAGTTCTCTCTGATGTCAATTCCACATGCTGTGAAATCTTTCTCCAAGGTCATCATTCAATGGAGCTCAACCAGAGGATTTTCACCTACCTCTTGTATGTGTCTGATACATGACCAACCTTCAAGGAGTGATGATAGAGCAAATTCTTCTTCCCGTTATAAGGGACTTCTAGGTGGGAAGAATAGAGAACACAGAATCAGGGTTAGAAGGGACTTCAGAGGTCGTCTAATCCAACCCCCCTGCCCATGGCAGGAGATCCTACACCTTAATAATAACAGATAATCAGAGTTGGAAGGGACCTTGTAGGTCATCTAGTCCAACCCCCCATCCAAGCAGGAGACCCTACACCATTTCTGACAAATGGCAGTCCAATCTCTTCTTGAAAGTCTCAAGTGATGAAGCTCCCACAACTTCTGAAGGCAACTTCTCTTCCATGGGTTGATTGTTCTCACTGTCAGAAAATTCCTCTTTATTTCCAGATTGAATCTCTCCTTGTTCAGTTTCCACCCATTATTCCTTGTCTGGCCTTCAGGTGCCTTGGAAAATAGCTTGACCCCCTCCTCCTCTCTGTGGCAGCCTCTCAAATACTGGAACACTGCAATCCTATCTCCCCTGGTCCTTCTCTTCCCTAGACTAGCCAGGCCCAGTTCCTGCAACTGTTCATCGTATGTTTAGCCTCCAGTCCCCTCATCTCTTTTCTACACTCTTTCTAGAGTCTCAACTTCTTTTTTATAATGTGGTGAACAAAACTGGATGCAGTACTCTAGGTGTGGTCTTACTAAGGCTTTATAGAGCGGTATTAGTACATTACTTGATCTTGATTGTATCCTTCTGTAAATACAACTTAGGATTGCATTGGCTTTTTTGGCGGCTGCTGCACACTGCTGGCTCCTATTTAGCTGGTTGTCCACTCCAAGATCCCTCTCACAGTTACTGCTATTGAGCCTGGTTTCACCTAGTATAGATGTGTCCTTTTGGGTTTTCTTGCCTAAGTGTAGGACTTTACTTTTCTCTACACTGAATTTCATTTTGTTAGATCCAGCCCAGTGTTCTAGACTGTCAAGATCCATCTGGATCTTGAGCCTATCTTCTTGGGTGTTAGCTATTCCTGCCAGCTTAATATCATCTGCAAATTTGGTAAGTTCCCCTTCTATTCCCTCATCTAAGTTGTTAATGAAGATATTGAAGAGTACTGGGCCTAAGATGGAACCTTGTGGCACCCCACCTTAGAATAGAATACAGCTGGAAGGGACCTTAGAAGTCATCTAGTCCAACCTGCTGCTCAGGTAGGGGACCCTATACAATTTCAAACAAGTGGCTCTCCAATCTCTTCATAAAAACCTCCAGTGATGAAGCACCCACAACTTCTAAAGGCAACCTGTTCTACTGGTTAATTGTTCTGTCAGAAAATTTCTCCTTAGTTCTTAGGAGGTTGAATCTCTTATCTCTCCTTGATTTGTTTTCCTCCCTTGTTTGTTGTCCTGCCCTCTGCTGTTTCCCTTTCCATTCAGGACTTTCTTTGGGCTTAATGGCCCAAACGGTCCTATCATGTCATGAATGCAGATTCCAGATGGGACATACTCTAGTTTAGGTTTTGTGATGCTTTATTTAATTCTTTGCTGGATTCATAGCCCATCTTTCATTCAGGACTTTGAAGTTGTAAATATAGTGCTTCCAGTTTTGTTTTTCCTCACAGCAGCTAAGTGTGGATGGAGAGAGAACAAGTAAACTAATGAATGGGGGGTGGGGAGGAACGGTTACTGAGGCTGAGTTTAAATCTGAGCCACCTTGGTATTACACTTTTAAACCTACTAAGTTGCTGCAAAGATAGCATAATATCAATCAAGAGTGGTTTTCAATATTGCAAGGGAGCAATCGATAAAATCCCTGAAGCCTTGTCTTAGCCAGTTTTCTTATTACAACAGAATTATGTAAATTGAGGAGAGGGATTTGGGTCATATTTGGCTTTGGAATGATGTGCTGGGAAGATGCCCACCCCTGAAAAAAAAGCTGAAAACATCAGGGAGGGGGAAAAGGGTGGTTGAAACAAAATAATCTTGCATGGGACAGAATGAAAAAGAATAAGACTTCAGTGGCAACATTTAATACCAAAGGTTTTAGGGAGTTGAAATTGTGCACACATGTGTACCCATACCTGACATTTATATGCAAATCACTGGTGCTTCTCGCTGGAGGAGACCCATGCAGCATAAGTTGTATTTCCTGGCTGTTGTGGTATTTCCCCATCCTTACATCTACTTTGAAATCATCTGTATCTATCCACAGTCATCCCTTAATGTTAGGAAAAGTATATGCTGCTTTCCTGGGGGATAGGTGTTGCCAGCTTTAGTTTCCATCAGTCACACCTCCAAAGTCACCTGCTGGATCCATGTGCTAGTAGCTGAGAGAGATGCTTTGAGCACACAGACACACAATGTGTGTTTCCAAGCTTAGTTTGGAAAAGATTTCCAGAAGATAGTTGTGAGTTCTTGACACATCCCTAGCCTCTAATACAGGGCTATCAAATTCATGGCCTGTGGGCTGGATGCATCATGTGATGGTCCCACCCGGCCCAGTTTAGCAAAGTCCCTATATGTCACCTGACAACACGAGTTTGACATCCCTGCTCTAATATATCATTTAAACCAGTGTGTTTCAAGCTTGACAAATTTAAGATGTGTGGATTTCAACTCCCACACTTCCCCGGCTGGCATGAATTCTGGGAGCTGAACCCTTTAAAGTGGTCTGGATGAAGAATTCTGGGGAATGAAGTTCACACATCTTAAAGTTGTCAAGTTTAAAGAACATAGGTTTAAACTATTAAAGATCATCTCTACTATGTACGGAATTAAGATCCATCAAGCAGTATTAATCATCTGGTGTTGGGTGGGACTGAATCAAATCAAATATACAACAGTTCACCATTCAAAGTTACGATGGCACTGACAAAAGTGACTTATGATCATTTTTCACACTTAACACCACTGCAGTGCTGCACCATGGTCACATGATCAAAGTTCAGATTCTTGGCAACTGACTCATTTTTATGTCCTGGGTCATGTGATCATCATCTTTTGCAAGCAGAGTCAAAGGGGAAGCTAGATTCCCTTAACAACCTTGTTACTAACTTAAAAACTGCCATGATTCATTTAAGAACTGTAGCAAGAAAGGTCATAAAATGGGGCAAAATTCACTTAACAAATATCTCAGCAACATAAATTTTGGCCTGAATTGTGGTCTAAATCAAGGATTACCTATAATGAATAAATCATCTTGGAACAATCCTTCATGATCAGATTAAGCACGTTGGAGAAAACGAATGCCTCCTCCATCAAACAGCCCTGGGTATTAGATGCAAACCCCATTTCTTTCAACAGCCAAGGAGAAGGATTAAGCTGCTCCTCACTCAAACCCATGTTTGCCTTGACAGCTCTGTTTTACCCAAAGGTTGACTGGAGATTCTTGTTTGAACAGCGAGCCTTAGGACTCAGGAAGCAGTGGTGGGTTTGTGATGATGTATTCAAGTGACTCTTCCAATTATTTAGTAAATACCTACTGTTGAAATTTTAAAATAACACTTTAAAAATAAAGTCTCCTTCCAGTTGAACTCAATTCCCAGTAATCCCACAGCCAACAATCTTGGCAGCAATGTAGAAATATAGATGGTCCTTGAATTTCTGTTGCTTAGAAAGATGGTTGTTAAGCACCCCATTTTTTGACAGTGGTTAAATAAATCACTGTGGTTCTCAAGTCCATCACACAGCTGTTAAGCAAATCCAGTTTCCCCCATTGACTCTGCTTGTTGGAAGCCAGCTGGGCAGGTTGCAAAGGGTGATCATGGGCACATTGCAACCATCATAAATACAAGCTGGTTGCCAAGCACCCAAATTGTGACCACGAGTCTGTGGAGATGCTGTGATAGTTGTTAAGGGTCAATGATGTTTTTTTTTTCAATGATGTTGCTACTTCAAATGGTGACTAAACTAATGGTTGTAAATTGTAAGTTAAGGACTACCTGTAGTTTACTATGCTTTCTGGCATACTCTCCCAGTTTCTCAGCATGAAATTTCAAATCTCAAAGCAGAACAAATAGCAATGGATGGAAACTAACCAAGAAGAAGAACCAAGGTAGAATTAAGAGAAATTTCCTGATAGTGGAATTAATTAATCAATCAGCAGAACCATTTGCCTCAAGAAGTTGTGGGTGCTCCAACACCAGAGATTTTTAAGAAGAGATTGGACACTCATGTGTCTGAAATGGTATAGGCTTTCTTGTTGAGCAGGTGGTTGGACTAGAAGAGGCCTCTTCCAACTTGGTCCTTCTTGTAAATATCACACCATCACCTATATTCTGGTTGATTGGGAAGCTGGGAACCAAAATCCAACATCCCTAAAAGCAGCTAGCCCAACATTTCTTTGATCTTCCCCAATGTTGGTCTTCTTCCTGCTGCCCAGAGCTTAGCAGCTGATTTTTGCAGATCTGCCTTTTGTGAAGAGGGCTGAGCCAGGGAAGGCTTGGCATTGGTGCATGAACTTTCCTTGATGAGTGAGAAGCTGCGCTCCTGCTCAGAAAGCAGGATTGTCAACTGTTTTTAAAATCTTCTCCTCCTATACCTGAAAGAGCAGTTTTCTTTCCTGCAGTCTTTACCAACCGATTATGTTTATCTGCAGCACTGTTTCACCTGCTGATTTCTGCAAATCAAGGCAGTTTCTCTTGGGAATTGAGACGGAGACCCAAGGGAATTGCCAGCCCATTAATTTAATATTTTGCAACTGAGCAGATGTTTTTACAAAATCTCCTTCCAAATTTTTTCTTTGAGAAGTGCAAGATCCCTCCTAGTTTAATGCAGAAAAACAAAAGTGCCAAATTGCTTTTCCTTTCCATGTGTAAGAGTTCCCAAATAATAGGACACAGATAATTCTGCTTACACACTTTCATATTATGCAATTTTCCTAGTTCTTGGTCTAGGAGCTGCATTGAAAGAGTTACTGCCCTAAGACTGAGTTTCTACAATGTACTCAACCCCAGAGTAAATGAAGAATGGTGGCAGGAATTGGGTCTGGCTAGAGTGAAAAGAAGGATTAGGGGAGACATGATAGCAGTGTTCTAATATCCAATGGCCTGCCAGAATGAAGAGAGTGTGCACCTATTCTCCAGAGCACCTGAAGACAGGACAAGAAGCAATGGATGGAAACTCATCAAGCAGAGAAAGCGACCTAGAACTAAGGAGAAACTTCCTAATGGAGAGAAAAATTAACCAGTGGAACGGCTTGGCTTCAGAAGTTATCGATGCTCCAACACTTTTAAGAAGAGACTGGACAACCAGTCTTCTGAATGGTATAGGGTCTCCTGTTTGAGCAGGGGGTTGCACTAGAAGACCTCCAAGGTCCCTTTCAACCCTATGAGGAGGAGGAGGAGGTGGTGGTGGAGGCGGAGGAACCAGTACCAGTTGCACAATCCCAGTTTGCATGATTTCATGCATGCTTCAGTATAGAATACAAAGCCACAGCAAAAAGTTTGTTGAGTTCCATTGGCTATCAGTTTATTTTGCAGATACCACCAGGTAGCTGTGTATATTCTAATTTCTAATCAGAAGGCATTGTTTTTGGCCAAGGGCAGGACAAAGCAGGCCAGCCCTCCTTCTGCTCTTCCCATTTCCTTTCACCTGGAAGACGGAATGCCATCTTGACAAAGGATACTCCAAGAAGTTGTAAAACTTAAAGAGAACCATGAGAGGGCAGCAAAGAGGGCCTAAAAATGCTCATTCCTTGCAGCCCTCTACTGGTTCAACTGGAGTTTTGCAATCCAGATTTAACCGCTCTTGGCAAAATGCTCTAATTTAGAAGACTATTTCTGAAAATTATATTCCTTGCAGCTGCCTATAATCCATCAAGCTTCTGGTTACTTTTCTGGTTTGGGGGATGGTGGTGGGGATGATAGCTGTGGATGGCAATATTCCTGTTCCTTGAGTTTCTGGCAAATTCTATATCCACACCCCATACCTATCACCAATCTTTACTAGCATTTTTGAAAAGCAGAGAACAAGCAAGCTGCGAATCAAAGTGCCAGCTTCTTTATTTTCAAAAAATGCCTCTGTGCAGCAATTCTTTAAAAATAAATGTGGTGAATAGTTGTGACCAAGGTTTGCTTGGAGGCGGACCCATCCACTCAAAAAGCAAAGGGGATGAGCAGACCTTAAGAGGCTGGGCAGGGAACAAAAAGGATCCTCAGCACATTGACTTTCTAATAAAAAACAGCTCTTTTGAAAAGCACCACCACCATTTTGTGAGAGTGCCCACAACTTGCTTTGAAAATGGGACAGGTCCATAGTGGTTCTCCCAGATTACGTCTTCTATGGTTTTTTTAAGGTTGGCAGTTACTCCATATCCACTGGCAAATGTTGAGGTATTTCTGCAAACTTATTTTCTCTCTAGCAATACTAGTGGACGTGTTCTGTTTCCCCCCAACTGTCTATCAGCACTCCCCCCAATTTTCACCATTAAATAGGAACAATACAGAACAAGTAGTCCTCAACTTACAACCACAACTGAGCCCAAAGTTTATGTTGCTAAGTGAGAAATTAGTTGTGAGTTTGGCCTCATTTTATGACCTTTCTTGCCACATTTGTCAAGGGAATCACAGCAGCTGTTAAGTTAATAACTAGATTGTTAAGTGAATCTGGCTTCCCTTTGACTTTGCTTGTCAGAAGGTTGCAAAAGGGGATCAAGGGACCCAGCGACCGTCGTGTGAGGCAGCTGCCAAGCATCCAAATGACCCTGGGGATGCTGTAATGGTTGTAAATGTGACAAATAATAATAAATCACTTTTTTCAGTGCCGTTGTAACTTTGAATGGTCACTAAGCATACTGTTGTAAGTCAAAGACCTCCTGTATTTTTTTTCTTGTTTTGTTTAGCAAGAATTGTCTTTACATTTAAATAGCATGACACATTATATACAGGAGTCTTAAAGAATGACAGAATTTGGCTGACCTCTACAGACACAATTAAAAAAAAACCCCTTAACTATTTTCTTAGTTATCACGACCTGTCTCTGTACTGAGCAAAGCCAGTCGTCAGCCAGCCCTCCTGTTTCTCTCTCAATATCTTCAGCCATGGTGTGGTTGGTCTACTCTTTCCTTTGTAGATTTTTTTCCCTTTATCCAAATTGGCTATTTCCCAAACAGAAAAATGCCTCTTAAAATTCCATTCTAGGAAATAACCTTTTCTGTGGCCGTCAAAACACAGCTCCTTGGATATCTTACAAGTGAAAGGACTATATCAAGAAGATAAAGGAGAAATTACTGGCATTTGAAAAACCAAACAAATGGTCTGGAGAAGTTTAAGCAACAGTTTGTTCAAAGTTTTACAACAGACAATACACAACTTTTTCCATTCCTCATTGTTGCTGACAAGTCTGAACAAAATGCATTTTCACTCCCCCTTTCATTAGGTGATTATGTAATTTAATTAAATAAATTGGTGAAGTCTATAAAAGTGCTCATTAATAAAAAAATAATGTATATATTTTGGAAACAGAAATACATTAATGATTTTTTGTTTGTGAACACACAAATACACATGTTTGTGTATAGATATTATCTAATTTCAGCATATTTTCAGAACCTGGCTGGGAAATTCTGGGAGTTGAAGTCCACACAACTTAATGTTGACAAAGATTGAGAACCACTGGTCGAGTGGATTGTGCAAAGCCAGTCTGTTACAATGTACGGCACAACATGGGACAATCAGGTTAATAATATAAACCATGGTTAACAATGAGGTGTGTTGTGGAAAGACACCCAAGTTTGTGTAGTCTATATGTAAAGGTCTGATTGAATAGCTTCCACATATGAACTGGCTTTCATGGAGATGGGGAATTCACCACCATAAAGTGTGTGGAACAGTCTAACCCTGAGTGTTTTGGGTTCTTCATCACTGGAAGCTTTTGTGAAGAAACTGACCAACTATCTCTCAAGGATGGTTCAACAGTTTTCTAGCATATTACAGCAGGAGGGACTTTTCTGGTCCCTTCCTTCTCAAATAGTTTCTTCCCTTCCCAGCTGGACCCACTTTCTAGAGTCTTCCCCAACCAGAAATGGTTCAGCCCACAATTTGCCCATATCCTCCATTCACCTCATTTGATTCTGTGAAAATGAGTCCATAGCTTGAATTTTTCTCCTTCCTGGATGAGAGATTCCACCATATCTGTCTGAAGAGAGGAACAACCTATTCTCCAAAGCACCTGAAGGCAAGACAAGGTGGAAGACCATTAAAGAAAGAACCAACCTAAAACCAAGGAAAAATTCCCTGACATGAGAAAGCTTGCCTGCAGAAATTGTGGGTGCTCCATCATTGGAGGTTTTCAGGGAGAGATCGGGCAGCTATTTGTCTTACATTCAGCAGGTTCTGACCAGTTTTGGAGAACCGGTAGCAGAAATTTTGAGTAGTTTGGAGAACCGGCAAATGCCGCCTCTGATTGGAGATTTTACAGTATCCTTCCCCTGCCACGCCCACCAAGCTATGCCCACAGAACCCATAGGAAAAAAAATTGAATCCCGCCACTGTCTTACATAGTATAGATTCTCTTGCTTGAACAGCAGGTTGGACTAGAAGACCTCTAAGGCCCATCCCAACTCTGTTATTCTGTTAATTGATTGTCCTCAGACTGAGTCACTCCAAGCTGTTTTGTGGTTTTGCATGCAAGGGAATGCACATGCCTATATACTGATAGACCTCAATTTATGATCATAATTGAGCTTGCAATTAGAAGTCATCAAACAGGTCTTCTCAAACCCAACCTGATTTTACAGGGAATTTTTTTGCAGTGGTCATTAAGCAAACACTGCAAAACCCATTGTTTGCAAACTGGTTTTTGAATTGGAAGCAATGCTGATTTCTGACAAAAAAAAATATGTCATAAATCACTGAACACTGCAAATATGTATTAATGCGATCACATAACTGCATGAGAAGAGGAATCTCAAAACTTCAAATCTGGTTTATAAATACCTTTTTTGGGATCCCTTGCATCTTTGAACTAATATCTTTGAATTAAGTGAGGACTGCCTATATAATTTGCCAAGTGGGACATGAACCCCACCCCGCCAGCAATCCCAAGTACTTCAAGCAGGACCTGCACAAACTGCAGTTTTTGGCTGGAGAAATCTACTTTTTAACCTCCCGGAAGCTTGAAGTCAGAGCTGTTCCTGAGAAGGAAAACAAACATCCCTCCCTTCCCTCAGGGATTGTGAGTCAGGAGCAGGTTTTTTTCTTCTTCTCCTTTCTTTTCTTTCTCTCTCTCTCTCTCTCTGCTGTGTGTGTATGATGGTGCCCTGGCAGGGCTCCTTTGTGGCACACCCCTGTGAGCATTGGAAGTGTTTTTCCTTCCACGGAAAGTTTTCATGAAAGCATGAAAAAGGGCATGACACAACCCCCACTTGACCGGAGCGAGTCTGATTTTTCTCCCTTTGGGAAACTTAGCTTCCCAAGACGACAGAACAGCAGCCAGGCTCTGTTGACGCTGCACTTTGAAGAAAAGGGATTCGTCTCTCTTTCTTTCATCGTTTTGTTTACTCAGGGGTTCCACTTGGGCTGGGGAGTGAAGTTTCTGGACTCCTTCAGCTCAGGAGAATCGAAGACGACCTATCAAATTTGTAAGTGAAGTGGCCACCTCCCCATAATTTCTCGTGTGCAGGTAGTCCTCGGTTTATGATCACAATTGAGCCCAACCTTTATGTAGCTAAGTAAAACAATTGTTAAGTGAGCTTTGCCCCATTTTATGACCTTTCTTGCCACTGCTGTTAAGTGAATTACTGCAATTGTTAAATTAGTAACATAGTTCTTAAGTGAATCTGGCTTCTCCATGGACTTCGTCAGAAAGTGGTATTGGAAGAAATACCTTTCTAGGTTCAGTTCCAAGTGAGGGAAAAAGACACTGGATTCATGGAAGTTGCTTGGAAAGAAGATTTAATGGTGGACAGGATCACATGCCTTGGAGCTCCTGAGCGAAAAAGGAAGAGATGCTGAGAATCCCTGGGTTTAATACACTCTCTACCCTTCAACTTCCTGGAGTATCCTGATAGGAAGCTGTCAGGGATCATAGTTTTGTTGCTTGTATGTGTGCTAAGTTTGGTTGGATCCTGATGGGCGGTGTAATCTTTCCAGGTGCCCTGTGGTGAGATGGGTAATCCTATCATTTCCTGAGGGCCAAGTCTTAATCCCATCACCCTGGAGCTCAAGGGGGGTGCAGGGAGCTGCATGAAGCTGCTTTGTCTTTAAAACAAGTTTCACCTTTTCTCAAAGAAAATATAATATTCTGCCTTTTTAATATTTCCTAGAATATTTCATTCTTCTAAGAGAGGGGTGTGTGCTTTCCAGCCAGTTATAGTTAATGGGAATGGGTATAGTCAATTAGGAATTGGGAGCTGTCCCCTTAAGGGAATGCATCATGGTAAATGTAGTTAAGGTATCCTGGGAAATGTTGTTCATGTCATGTGGCCACATCTGTAATCCTGATTGATCACTGAATTGACCCTTGGTGGGTTAGGGGGGGTTCTTCACTCTTGCCTGAACCCAGCCTCATGCTAGCATCTCTACCCCTGCTTCTACGATATGGGATGAAATGGATAAGAGATAACCATCTTTTTACCCAGAAAGACAGATATGCAAAGAATTGGACATTGAGAAGAATCTCGTCATAACTGTGAGTTATCTTGAGGATGCCTGATGAACCAATAAAAAGACTTTGTATGGATGCTTTGTGGAGTTATCTATCTGCCTTTATACATTCAGTCAGTAATTGTAGAGGACAGAATAAGAATAGGGTGGGTGCTAACTTTCTACAGTGGCAATAGGTGATCCTATGACTCTGGGACCCTGCGACCCTCATAAATATGAACCAGTTGCCAAACTTCCAAATTTTGATCATGTGACCATTGGGATGCTACAACAGTCATCAGTTACTTTTTTCCGTGCCATTGGATCATGCTAGCTGTCATTCATGTTCTTCAGACTTGATCCGCACCTGCAGACAGGATCCAGTCCCTCTATTCTGCTCCACAGCATCCAAGAATTGGAGTCAGCAGCTCTAGAGGCCACCATTCATTCTCTGCAAAAGATTGAAACAAGTTGTAACGGTTCTCGCAAGTTGGCAACAGTTGTTTGGCTGGGCATTGGAATAGATTAGGTTTTCTCCTGCTGCCTTCCCTGCGTAGCTATGCAGCCCTTTGTAGGGCCGAGAAATCACTGTCAGCAGCAGCAGCAGGAGAGGAGAATGAGGAGAAAACTTAGAGGTGAGCTGATAGACACCTTCCAACAGTTGAAGAGGACCTTGATCTATTCTCCACAGCACCTGAGGGCAGAATAAGGAACAACACAGGGGTGAGATTTAATTCTTTTTACTTCCGGTTCTGTGGGCGTGGCTTGGTGGGCCTGGCAGGGGAAGGATACTCTAAAATCTCCAGTCAGAGGTAGGATTTGCCAGTTCTCCAAACTACTCAAAATTTCCACTACCGGTTCTCCAGAACTGGTCAGAACCAGAGGTGGCATTCAGCAGGTTTGGACCGGTTCTGGAGAACCAGTAGCAGAAATTTTGAGTAGTTTGGAGAAGCGGCAAGTCCCATCTCTGACCGCCTCTCCCCCTATCTCTTCTCTGCCTCCTGAGTCCCACCTGATTGGCTGGGTCTTCTTTGGTTGGCCCGCACAGGAGAGCAGAGCTGGAAAGCGGGAGGGAATGGGGATCTTGCAGGATCCTTCACCTGCCACGCTCACCAAGCCACACCCACCGAACTGGTAGTAAAGAACATCTGAATCCCACCACTGGTCAGAACCTGCTGAATGCCACCTCTGGAGCAATGGGTGGCACTTCCTAAGAGGGAGATCTAGTCTGCAACTATGGAGGAAATCAATGAGAACAATTAATGGAACAGCTTGCCTCCTCGTGTTGTGGGTCTTAAAAGAAAAGATTGGACATCCATCTGTCCAGGGTGAAGTAAGAAGAATTCCAAGATCAGAATAGCAGAGTTGGAAGGGATCTTGAAGGTTTTCTAGCCCACTCCTCTACACAAGCAAGAGACCCTATACCATTCCAGACAAGTGGCTGTTCCGTATTTTCTTTAAAATCCCCAGTATTGAAGCACCCACAACTTCTGCTGGCAAGTTGTCCCACTGGTTAATTGTTCTCACTGTTGGGAAGAAATTTCTTCTTAGTCCTAGGTTGCTTCCCTCCTTGATTAGTTTTCATCCATCGATGGAATTTGTTTAATGACTGTGTTGGAAGAAATATCCATCTGGGTTCAGTTCCAAGTGGGGAAAAAGATACTGGAAACATGGAGGCTGTTTGGAAAGATGGTTTAATGGTGGACAGGACCACATGCCTTGGAGCTCTTGGGTGAAGAAAAGGGCAGAAATGTTGAGAATCCCTAGGTTTTATGCCTTCTGTTGGGATTTGAATTTGAGCTTGTATTCTGATTGGTTGTCAGACTCCCCTGGGGTCATGCAGGGGCAACTCTGTAGGCTGTCCCAAGTCCCAGGCTTGGTTGAGCCTTTGCTGGATGATGATGTAATGAAAGGGCTTTGGGTAATTCCTGTTATGGCTCTACTTGGAGTAGATCTTTGTTATGTAAAATAGACTGGCCAAGGCCCTAATGGCCCATTAACAAAGGTGGGGGGGTGGGCTGAGTTTCTGCCTCTCTGAGTTTCTACTTCTCTTTTAGGGGAAACACTGTCTTTTTAGTGTAGCCTAAAATATTTCATTTTTCTAAGGGAGGGGTGGGTTATAACTTCCAACAACTGAATGATTCACCTAACAACTGCAGTAAGTCACATAACAACTGTGACAAGAAAGGTTGTAAAATGGGGCAAAACTATGATTCTAGGAGTCTTAAAGCCCCTAGAGAAAGCTCCATTGGTGGCCGCCACCACATTGAGAGCTCCCTCCAAGTGGGCACCTGTTTGCAGGGCCACAATGTTCTTCTTTTAACCACAGCATGTTTTTGATAAGGAGGACTCAGAGATGGCTGCAGCTTTCCAAAGCATGCGGTCCCTTGCTTTGATGCTGAGGCAGTCGGGTGGCTGATTCCAAACCCACAGCAAATCAAAACTAGCAGAGGCCTTGCTTAAAGGCAGGCAAATAGCTGTGGGCAACAGTTAAACTGGGCGTGCATGAGGCAAGGGCATGCCTTGAAAGGCAGAGAGGATAAAGCAATTCACAGATTCCCCTCTAGGTTCTTGCAGCCATCGGCAGTTTCCATAACAAATCAGCCGGCTCCTTTCCACTTTAGCTTGTTTTCTCCTCCTGGCTGGGTGAAAGAGGAACCATCCAGAGTTTTCATTGGCCAAGTCCTTAATGAAGGGCAAATTACAAAGGAGAAGAGCAAGCTTTGGAGGAAAGGGGATTTGAGATTTGGGATTTGGGATTTGAGGCTATTGTTCTTGTGCGTTTAGGATAGGATTTGGTTTTTTTTTCAAACTTGGCAACTATAAGACATGTGGACTTCAACTCCCAGAATTCCCCAGCCAGACAACTGTTTGGATAAGCATTGGAAGAGATTCCCTAATGCTGGCTCCACTATTAGACTTTCACCGTTTTAATTCTACTTAATTTCTGTGGACCTTACCCAATATCGAAGGGAACGTCCCTGTCACATTTTAATTGTTTTATTTTGCTCATTCAAATTTGTAATTTTTGTTTGACAAATAAATGTAAAGAAAATATCCACTGTTTCTTGATTGCCTCACGATTGTTTCTGAAACTTACCTTCAGTCCCCTGTATTCTTATTTATTTCAGCAGATGCCATTTCAGTGGGTGGAAGTAGCTAGCTGACCTGGAATGGAAGCCAGAAAGAAATTCCATGGTTGTAGTTGAACAGAGAGATATTTCCATACTGTTATTAAAAGAGCTTCACCATAAATGGGTTTGAGAAATCGCTAGGAGTCAAAGGAGACTCAAAAGCAACTTAACTTTACTATCACAATGCCTAAACACAATTGTTTTTGTGTATGTATACATATAATGTGTTTTACTGGTGTTGAATATCAGTGATTAAATGACCTCTGAGGATGATATATGCTAAGTAAAAATAAATAAAACTGGTGCCCAATAAATGCCCATTTAGTTCAAGCATTGCCAGAGCTACCTAAATACAGCTACCCAAGACCATTCAAAGTTACAACGAAATGAAAACAGTGACTTATGACTGTTTTTCACACTTACAACCACTGCAGCATCCCCATGGTCACGTGATCAAAATCCAGATGCTAAACAACTGATTCATATTTATGACGGTTGCAGTGTCCCAGGTCATATGATCCCCTTTTGCAACCTTCTGACAAGCAAAGTCAATGGAGAAGCCAGTTTCACTTAGTAATCATGTTACTAACTTAACAAATGCAATGTTTCACTTAGAAATTGTGGCAAGAAAAATCATGAAATGGGACAAAACTTACTAATCACCTGGCGCTGATGATGTTAGCTAGTCTGAGGAATGAACGACCAAGCTCATCAAGAGCATCAAGGACCTACCATCATGGTGGCTGTGTTCAATATGACACATGACAACTACCAGACAACCATATTTTAGCCAGTGAGTTCAGAGTAGAGTTGAATGCATTGTATGAATGAGGAAAATAATTAATACAATGAACCTATAGTTCAGTGGATCCTGAGTATGTCCATTGTGCCAACACAACACAGTCTTAATTTGTTCTCACTGAACATGTTTTTCTAACTCTGCCCTGCAGGTTGACCTTGAGAAGAAGCAGCCCGAGATTTTAACTCTCTGCCTTTCTGATTAGGCGGAGGGAAAATACAGAATAATATTCTGCTTTCCCAATCAGGGAATCCAATCCGGAATGTCAGAAACTTTTCCAACTAACCGCCTATTTTCTGCTTTAGAGGACAGTCCTACTCAGTTCGTAGAAGGCAAGATAAATGGGGCACGTCCTAGGTGTGTTGGGGAAATCCTTGCCTTGTGTAATCTTCAGAAACGCTCCAAATATTCCATTACACAAGAGGTTAGAAATAGCAGAAATCCAGTAACACAAGCAGAAAAGGTTACTCACAGCTGGAGAAACACACAAAACAGAAGTTAGTACTGAAATCAAAAGCCAAATCCATCCAATCGTTAGCTAACACCTTAGCTAACACCGTAGGAGTCAACAAGGGAAAGACGGATAGAAAACAATGCCACCATTATCAAGAAAATACCAAGAGAAAACTACACCCTCACCAAAACTGGCAACAGAAGCTAGTGTATATAAACAAGTGGAAAAACCCAGTACTTACTCACACCAATGATGCTACCTAGTTGGGTAATGAAATGTCTGCAAACGAAACTCCAAGCACACAGGACTCCACAAGAGAAACAAAGACACTGATAGAGGAGAATAATTGTCGCTCAGTTTGAACTGTGGATCCTTGGTGCTCTCTGAGCTGGTTTTCTTGAAGATCCTTCATGACCAAACAGTGCTGATGCTGCTACCTAATTCGGTAAGGAAACATCTGCAAAAAGCAACCAAGCTCAGAAGGCACCAAGGATCCCACAGAAAGGCTTTACACAGCAGGAAGTAGATCCCAAAATTTATGAGTAACACCCCCTGCTCTTAATACAGGTAGTCCTCGATTTACAACAGTTCATTTAGTGACTGTTTGAAGTTACACTGCAACTGAAAAAAGGGACTTATGACCATTTTTCACACTTACAACCATTGCAGCATTTTCATGGTCACATACTCAAATTTCAGACACTTGGCAACTGAATCACACGTATGACAACTGTGCTGTCCCAGGGTCCCCTTTGTCATCCTTCTTACAAGCAAAGTCAATGGGGAGGCCAGATTTACTTAACAACCTTGTTACTAATTAAATAACTGCAGGAATTCACTTAACAACTGTGGCAAGCAAAATCATAAATGGAGCAAAACTCACTTAGCAATAGAAATGTTGGGCTCAGTTGTGGTTGTAAATCGAGGACTAACTAGTGGAATTTGCAGAGCTCAATTTTTGCAGTTAGAAATAGCAAGAAAGAGAAGAATTATGGGAGTTGAAGTCCACAAGTTTTAAAGTTGCCAAAATGGTGGACCCCAGCTTAGAGTAACACACATACAGAGAGAGAAGAGAAGAGAAGGGAAGGGAAGGGAAGGGAAGGGAAGAGAAGAGAAGAGTCCCTCAACTCAAGTTAAAAATATATTTTCCGATGATTCACGGTATTTATGCTAGCATGTAAATCTGAAATATAACTAACCGCAGTTGCTCAGCAGTTTGAAAAGAATAACCATGCACAGTTTACAAATGAATGGATATTAATAGCACATCACGGGTATTGAACAAACAAGGTGGAGCTCTTCCCTCAGCCATCTCTCAGCTCGGAATGAATATGCACTCATTAATCGTTCTTGTCATTTAGCAATTATTAAATTGGGGCTAAATCCAAATGATTTGCTACTTCCTGCTGTTTATTCAAAATGTTATCATATCATAGGCCCAGCCTCAAGCTGTTCGACATCACACTCTTAGGCGTATTTACTGAGAAACCAACATGACTGGAATTTCAACGGCAAGGAATCGGGGTTTCCTCTCTAATAAATATAAATGGAACCTTTGGGTTCTGTCAGCCCATGAGGTCACCAACATGGGGACAGCAGTAGTTTTGTTTCTGAAAGTGACATTTGGGTTTTAATTTTCTTCAAGAATTTTTTTCAACCCCAACAGTTGGAGAAATGTCGAAATCCAAGAAAGAATTAAGGAGAAATTTCCTGACAGTGAGAAAAATTATCTTCAGAAGTTGCAGGTATTCCAATGGAGGTTTTCAAGAAGAGATTGGGCAGGCATTTGTCTGGAATGCTACAGGGCCTCCTACTCCAGCAAAGTTGGACTAGAAGACCTCCAAGCAGGAGTGGGATTCTAGAGGTTCGCACCTATTCGCTAGAACCGGTTGTTAATATTCTAAGCAGTTCAGAGAACCGGTTGTTAGAAGAAATTACTGGCCTAATCCTGTAAGGGAGGCAGGAAGGAAACATTCTGGTATTGCTTACAGAAACTGCCTCTCCGTTAACCCTTATTATCTTCTTGGCAGGACTAGACTTCCTGTCTCAGGAACTTCTCTGGAGGTTTTTTTCCCCTCCTTTGCTGGTACTTTGCTTGTGTGGAGCATTCAAAGTTACAATGGCACTGAAAAAAGTGACTTATGACCATTTTTCACACTTACGACTGTTGCAGCATCCCCACAGTCATGAGAGACCAGGAGAGGAGATGCATGCCTCAATGTGAGTGATATTGAGTTGGCCACACCCAGCCAATAACATGACCAAGCCACGCCCATCCAGTCACATGACCACCTAAGCCATGCCCACCACCTAAGCCACGCCCACAGGACCGGTTGTTAAAAATTTTGAATCCCACCCCTGCCTCTTGTAAATTTTTATTCTTGTAAATTGCTTTTTGTTTTCTTTTTCTCCCCTCAAAAAAAGAAGAAGAAGAAGATTCAGTGAAGGAAGACTTTATCCCTTAGTTACAAGGAGGCTGAATGGTGGCAATGGGTGAAATTTTCTCTTTTTGAATGAACAGATAACAAAATAACAGAGAAGGGATCGTGCAAGTCAACCCCCTGTTCCAACCCCCTGTTCCTATACCATTTCAGGCAAATGGTTGTTCAATCTCTTCTTTAAAATTTCCATTGGGGAGCCCCTACATCGTGGGGAGGCTAGTCATTTTGCTGATTAATTGTTCTCCTTGGTTCTTCTCTCCTTGATCAGTTTCCATCCATTGTTTCTTGTCTGGCCTTCAGGTGCTTTTTGGAGAATAGGTTGACCCTCCCTCTTTCCGTGACAGTCCCTCTTTCTTTTGTCAGAGGTCTGAATTCTTTGGTCAAGAGGTCTGCATCCTCCTTGGGGTGTAAGGAGGAGATGCAAGGATTGAACTTCATCTACAGTATGTGGCTTTTTCACAGCAGGCAGGCCATGGAAGAATTCAAAGAGTTGAAGAATGATGGAGAGATTTGATGGGACAGGATGTGGACCAGACTTTTCCACCATCTTGCAACAATCAAGAAAAGTCCAAAACATCTGCAAAGCAAATTCCAGGGCAATTGCAAAGCTCGCTTGAGAACAAAAAACTGAAGTTCCTTTCTCAAGGGAAAAACAGCTTGGAAACAATGTTTTGCACTGTTGGAGCAAACCAGGATCTTCTGCCTGTCCAGATGTTAGAAGCTCCTCTTAGACTACAGCTGTGGTTGCTTTAGGATCATGTACCATATCCTTCTTCATCTGCTTGCTCTCCTTCCTTGCCAGTAAATCATCTCTTCATCTTTATCTTGTGGGAATCACCATGGCAACCAGGTGCAATTTGAAGAGCTTGATCTGCTCAGAGTCCCATCTCAGTATGTTTTTCCAAATAAATGATCATTCTTGATCCTGTTTCTTTACATCTCTGTACATGAGCACATAGACTAATTCATATTTTCCTTCAGTACATGTTTCTACAGATGTATTTTATGGGCTTGAACTGTAATGGGAAATGATATGATCAATGTTTTAAATAGCATTATTTTTTCAATAGGAAATGCATAACTGGACTTTAAATTAAAAAATGCAATTCTAGAAACATTGTACTCCTAACTTACAGTCCTAGGAAAATGTGACATAGTTCAAAGACTCTATCCAACTTCTACAATACTTAGCTGTCAGGTTTTATTCAAGACCCCAAATATATGTCTGTCTTCCTTCCGTCCTTCCTCCCTCCCTCCCTCATTGATTGAGTCTATTCTGCAATTTTATTTTTTTTAACTGAAAAAATGAAGCTGGAGGACCTACTGGGGCAAGAATTTCTAGGACCATATTTCAGGATTAAGGCCACCAAGGGCCCATATTTGTTGTGGGAAGAGTGTCCTGCTTCTATCCCAGGTGTTGCTGTGCTTGAAACTCAAAGCTTCAGAACAGATTGGATCAATAATAAGGAACTCTATTCCATACTTGGATAGCTGGCTACAGCCATCAGATTTGGGCTGCAGAACTCCATATGACCACTAGGTAGCAACCTAGTAGAGTTGCCATAGCCTTTTGCTACAGCAGCCAACATCTGGAAATCCTAGGGAGAACTAGATCAGGGGTCGCCAACCTTTTGGAATTCAGGGACCACCAAAGTCATGATTTTAAATTCCACAGACCAGAGACCCTGGGGAAATCCCAAAAAGAGTCTGCAGGAAAAATTCCTACCTCGTTTTCCCACCGATTGATCATTCTTTATTTGGGATCGCAGGATACCTCCTCCAACTCTGTTCTTGGGGAAGCGCAGAGAGAGACTTTTGGCTTCATGCAAGGAAAGCAGCAAAAGCAGCTTTCTTTCTTTCAGTTTTTCTTTCTCTCCCCAAGCTCCACCAGAAATGAGTCTTTGTGAGACTTGTTGCGCCAGCGCAGCCGCTTGGAGCAGGAGGCCTTGCAGGGTCCTAAAGACTCATTTGGGGTGGAGTTTGGGGGAGGGAAAGACTTTTGCTGCTTTCCTTGCATGCAGCCAAAGAAGAAGAAGAAAGAAGCGGAAAAAAGCAGCCTGGTGGCCAGGCTAGGCATGTGGGGTGAATGGGACAACTCCCCCTCGCCCTTTCCCCCCTCCCCTCACTACCTGGTGTTGTTCGCAATGCAAGCGACGCAAGCCTTGTGTTCCTGCGGGCCATGTGGGTGGCACAACCTTATGTTTCCATGCAGCCCAGATTAATTGCTTTGGGGGGGACATTTCTCCGTGGACCACCAAAAATTTCTTGAGGACCACCAATGGACTCCAGCCCACTGGTTGGTGACTACTGAACTAGATAATAGAATCATAGGGCTAAAAGAGACCTCAGAGATCTTCTAGTCCAACTTCCTGCTCAAGGCAGGAGATCCTATACCATTCCAGACAAATGGCTATCCAGTCTATTTCTGAAAACCTCCAGTGGGATTCTACCACTTCACACCTATTCACTAGAACCGGTTGTTAACATTCTAAGCAGTTCAGAGAACCAGTTGTTAGAAGAAATTACTGGCCTAATCCTGTAAGAAAGGCAGGAAGGAAACATTCTGGTGTTGCTTACAGAAACTGCCTCTCCATTAACCGTTATTACATTCTTGGCAGGACTAGACTTCCTGTCTCTGGAACGTCTCTGGAGTATTTTCCCCTCCTTTGCTGGTACTTTGCTTGTGTGGAGTGCCCATTCAAAGTTACGATGGCACTGAAAAAGCTGACTTATGACCATTTTTCACACTTACGACTGTTGCAGCATCCCCATAGTAATGAGAGGCCAGGTGAGGAGATGCATGCCTCGATGTAAGTGATGTTGAGTTGGCCATGCCCAGCCAATAACGTGTCCAAGCCATGTCCACCCAGTCACATGACCACCAAGCCACGTCCACCACCTAAGCCACACCCACAGAACCAGTTGTTAAAAAAATTGAATCCCACCCCTGTAGAGCCCCCCCAACCCCAGGAGGCAAACTATCCCATTGATTAATGATTCTGACTGTCAAAAGATTCCTCTATGCGTCTAGGTTGGATCTCTCTTTGACAAGGTTCCCCTCAGATGGATGGGAGGTCAAATACAGCCAAAGGTTTTTCTGATTCGACTGGTTCCTGGAACCATTTTAAGCCTCTCTCCTGGCAGTCATTTCCTGATGGCAAAGGTCCACCTTCTTCTTTGCTTGCCTCCTTCCAACTATTGTACAGGGACAGGGTGGTTTAAACAAGCATATCCTGAAGGACAAAGTATCAGCTTCAAGGAGAAAGGAGCTCAGATCAGCTTCCATGTCTTTCACGGCAGCTTTATCCAGAAAACCACAAGTAACAATGGTTTGTTTTGGCCTGCAGATGAACGTACTCTACTGGGAGCGATCTATGGCCTGCCTACCTTCTGCTTACTTCCCAAGTTTGCTGCCTTTTATTGTTTTCTTCTGGCACACACAACATTTGATACAGCCGGACATTCAGAAATTAGCTTCATGGCTCCCCTCGCCAGCACTCTGTGCAACGCCAGCAGATCAAACGGCTTTGTGTGAGAAGTTTCACAGCCATATTTGCAACTTGGGGGCTTTGCTTAGCTGCTCCCTGGCATGCTAATCACCTGCTTGACTCTCTCCTAATTAAGAAGGAGAGGACAAGAGGAGGAACGAAGCAATAATAAAACTAAACAAAACCAGAGGATCCTTCTTTGTTGCAGTCTTTTAAGAATTTTCAGCACAACAGTCCAGGTAGTCCTAGAGCATAGAAGAATAAAGTTGGAAGAGACTTTGCAGTCTTCCAGTCCAACCCCTTGCTCAAGCAGGAGACCCTAGATCAGGGGTCTCCAACCTTGGCTCCTGGAAGCCTGGCGGACTTCAACTCCCAGAGTTCCACAGCCAGCTGGCTGTGGAATTCTGGGAGTTGAAGTCCACCAGGCTTCCAGGGGCCAAGGTTGGAGACCCCTGCCCTAGATCATTCCAGACAAAGGATTGTCTGAAATGGACTCTGTTCCCTTTTGGACAATCTCTCCCTGAAAGCCTTCCATGATAGAGCTACCCACAACTTCTGAAGACAAGCTATTCCATTGGTTGGTTGTTCTAACCTTTACGAAGTTTTTCCTTCGTTCTAGATTGCTTCTCTCCTTGGTTACTTTCCATCAGAGGTGGTATTCAGCAGGTTCTGACCAATGGTGGGATTCACATTGTTTTACTCCCAGTTCTGGGGAAATGGCTTGGTGGGCGTGGCAGGGGAAGGAGACTGTAACCTCTCCAAGCAGAGGTGAGATTGGCCAGTTCTCCGAACTACTCAAAATTTCCGCTACCGGTTTTCTAGAACTGGTCAGAAGCTGCTGAATCCCACTTCTGGTTCTGACCAGTTCTGGAGATCCGGTAGCGGAAATTTTGAGCAGTTCAGAAAACCTACAAATGCAACCTCTGACTGGCCCCACCAACCCCATTTCTTCTATGTCTCCCACTGAATCCCAGCTGATTGGCTGGGTCTCCTTTTGTTGCCCTGCACAGGAGAATGGAGCTGGAAAGTAGGCTACTGGGGTGGGGAGCGAAGGGGGATTTTGCAGTATCCTTCCCCTGCCACGCCCACCAAGCCACACCTACCAAGCTATGCCCACAGAACTGGTAGTAAAAAAATTTGAATCCCACCACTGGTTTCCATCCATTGTTTCTTGACATAAGTCCTCAACTTACGACCATAAGTAAGCCCAAAATTTGTGTTGTTAAGTGAGACATTTGTTAAATGAGCTTTTCCCCATTTTATGATTTTTCTTGCCACAGTTGTTAAGTGAATCATTGCAGTTGTTAAGTTAGTAACTCGGTTGTTAAATGAATCTGGGTTCTTCATTGGTTGCTTATCAGAAAGTTGCAAAAGGGGATCACATGACCCCCGGGGACACTGGAACCATCATAAATATGAGTCAGTTGCCATGGTCACATGACTATGGGGATGCGGCAATAATCGTAAGTGTGAAAAATGGTCGTAAATCACTTTTTTCAGTGACATAACTTTGAACTGTCACTAAATGAATTGTTGTAAGTTGAGGACTATCTGTATAACTACAACTAGGCCAGAATTTACACTGCCAAACAAGGTGGTTGTTCTGTGAATCACATCCACTTTTATGTTCTTTTTTGCCATGGTTGTTAAGCAAATACTATAGTCATTAAAGACAATCAGGTTGTCATTGAGAGAATTCAGCCTCCTCCCCCACTGATTTCGCTTGTTGGGCATTGCAAATGGCAATCATGTGACTTCTGGTCATAAATGCATGCTGGTTGCCAAGCGCCCCAATTTTGATCACATGACTATGAGGATGCTGTGACACTCATAAGTGCAAGGACTGGCCATAAATTATTTTTTTAGTGCCCCTGTAAAACTTCGAGCAGTTGCTAAACAAATAAATTGAGGACTACCTGTGTTATGAAGTTTAGGAACTGCACATGTCCAGTTCACCACAAGGTGGCAACAAAAGAGTGTTTCTCTCTGCTGCCATCTAGCTGTCTCCAAAAATATTTCAGCCCTAGATCTTTTGCCCTTAACTAAGTTTTAAGTATGGCTGGTTGCATTTTATTACATTTATTATGATTGCTATTTGAAACCCTCATAATCATTCTGCAATCTATATACATATGCTGCAAAAGTATTTTTGTTTTCTTCAATCCTGTGAACCATTCTGAGCTGGAACTGATTATCTGAAAAACCATCTCCATTCCATCACTTAGCATAATGGCAGTTTCTGTCATTTCATGAAAAGTAGGGCAAATTTCTGCAATAAGATATTTTTTGGAAATGCCAGCAAGAAAGTCATGAATCCAGGTCCACAATTTTCCTCTTAATGAAATACTTACTTTCTGCCTGGGAAATATAACAACATAGTAACATTCAGAACAGAAAACGTATTCAACATGATTATCCCATCATAAAATGGGCAGCAATCTATGCTCTGCTTTTTGCGATTCATGAAAAATGCATTCAGAAATATGGTCAATTATTCAGGATACGGAACCTGATTTTGCCCAGTTTTTTAAAAAATGGGGCTTATCTTATCCCCAACATTGGTTAGCAGAATCATGGTTTACTCAATGAATCCTATTTTAATTGTAAAAACTGGTAGTTTTTTCACATGATGCCATATGATATGGGCATGATGGAAAGCTGCTTATCAATCCATAAATATTGCCCTGATCCTAAGCAAAATAAACTGCCAAACTCTTTCCCAAACAGCCAAACATGGAAAATATAACCTCTCAGATGTCCCCAGTTCAGGGAAGCTCACATTACAGATAGTCCGCGGCTTGCAACCATGTGTTTAGTGATCGTTAGAAGTTACAACACTTTAAAACTGACTTATGACCATTTTTCAAACTTATGGCCATTGCAGCACCCTCATGGTCATGTTATCAAAATTCAGATACTGCCAACTGACTCACATTTAAGACGATTGCAGTGTCCCAGGGCAGGGGTGGGATTCAATTTTTTAAACAACCGGTTCTGTGGGCATGGCCTAATTTGTGGGTGTGGCTTGGTGGTCATGTGACTGGCTGGGCGTAGCTTGTATGTAAATATTGTAAATATATATGTAAAGATTGGTTTTATTTTATTTTTAAAAAAGCAATTTTTACCCAAAATCAGGCAAAGCAGGCAGGCAAATTGAGCTGCTTGCAGAATCACAGCTTCGCTCCCAGATCTACCTTTCTGCAATCTGCTGCCCTGAGTCTGCACTGAAAAATAGAAGCTTCAATCCTAAGGAAGGTTCAGCTCTGCTCTCAGGCCGCTTCTCCCTCCCCCAACCCCTGAATACCACCCCTGAATACTGGGCCTCAGGGAAGCCTCCTGGGCAGGGCGGGTGGGAGGGGAGGAGCCAGCCAGAGGTATGATTTGCCGGTTCTCCGAACTGCGCAGAATCGTAACAACCGGTTCTATAGAACTGGTCCGAACTGGTAGAATCCCACCCCTGTCCCATGGTCATGTGATTACTTTTTCAACCTCAATGGGGAACCTTTTGCAAGCAAAGTCAATGGGGAAGCCAGGAACACAAACGTGTTACTAACTACCTGTATATCCAGTTGGTATTTTCATTTCTTTTTCTCTCTTTTTTCTTGGATAATTTTATCTGTCTTGGTTTACACACATCAACATTGATCTGGCACATTGAATCAAGTCAGGGCAACCTGTTGAACCAAAGTGTCCATCTGATCCTCTGAATGATCCGATTGGGTAGAATCCGAATTGCGGTTTCAGAACTTCACCTCTCTTAAAGCACTGGAAAATTCTGGGAGTTGTAATCTATATCCTAAAATTGATAAAGTTGGGAAACACTGCACTACATCAGACCACCTCTGTTGTGAATTAATAAAAGTGCTTGAATAAAGTTTGTTGAAACCTTAAAGCAAAGTGCAGGGTTCTGGCCCTGCACTTCTGATTGGCCGAGAAGAGCGATATTGGATTGGTCCATTCAGGAGAATCTGATTGGCTATTAACGAGCCCTTCTCATTGGTTAAAAGAGCTAATGTTCCTGTGTTTTCATTGGCTAAATACCCAAGAGCTTGCCTATATAAAGGGGGCTGTTGAGGCCGTTTTCAGAGCTGTTGCACCATGTTAAATAAAGAGTTGAAGTTCAATGTTCGTCGACTCGTCTCCCTTCTTGTGCTACACACAGAACATAACAACCTCTCTAGCTAATATTCATCCAAATAAAATCCTCCTTTTAATTGATTTTGATTCAGTTTTCAAGCAATAATAGCAACAGCACTTAGACTTATATGCCACTTTATAGTGTTTTACAGCCCTCTCTAAGCAGTTTACAGAGCACATTGTCCCCAATAATCTGGGTCCTCATTTTACCCACCTCAGAAGGGTGGAAGGCTAAATAATAGAGGTAGTTCTCAGCTTAACACTATTTATTTAGCGACATTCGAAGTTACAACCAGCACAGGACAATTCGCTGTGGGACAAATTAACAATTAAATTTAATTATTTAAAATACATTTTCAAAAAATATTTTAATTTTGGTCATTCGCATTCCATTCTGTCGGTTCTTTTGCATCTTTTCTTTAATGATTCTATTCCACTATTTCTTTGATATTAGTGTAACTCTTGTCCTGTGGCAAGATGGCCATGCCAAGCTGTCCCGCAGCGCATTGGCCACTGAGCCATTTTTTGCTGTTGTTCCCTCCTAACTTCCTTCCTGTGCACTTAAGAGCCAGAGAAGAATCAGTAAATCTCTTTTCCAGGTCTCAATTATTTTAAGCACCTAAAAGGCTTTCCTGCTAAGTTTCTTTATGGATTGGCATTCAGGGAAGTTTTTCATCTATATATGGGACTTCAGAGTAGGAAGGAAGAAAAGAAATGCAAAAAATGAGACGGAAGCCCAATGCAACGTCAAGAATTAAGGCCTTGTGTGTGCAAAGCTGTAAGTCACATTCACTTCAGCAGACTTTGTTTTTCTGCACTGCGTCGAGATACCTGCACTTATTTGTAAAGGAGGCTCTTGAAGAGGGCAGTGCCATTGCCTTGGGAAACTAAAAACTGGCTCCTGTTTTAGTTTTCTCTTCTCTTGTGGCATTCAGATCAGCTGGTTTATCCACCTCTGCTGGCGGAGCACCAAAGGGGCAGCCAGAGTAATTGTGGGGAACGGCTTAGTTACACATAGTCCTTGATTTACAACTACAATTGAGCCCAAAATTTCTTTTGCTAAGTGAGACATTTGTTAAGTGAGTTTTGCCCCCCTGTACGACCTTTCTTGCCATAGTTGTTAAGTGAATCACTGCAGTTGATAAATTAGTAACCTGGTTGTTAAGTGAATCTGCCTTCCCCATGGACTTTGCGCGTCAGAGGGAATCACATGATCCTAGGACACAGCAAAGATTATAAATATGAACCAGTTCTCAAGCATCTGGATTTTGATCACATTATCATAGGGATTGCTACAAAGGTCATAACTTTGAAAAACAGTCATAAGTCACATATTTCAGTGCCGTTGTTACTTTGAATGGTCACTAAACAAACTGGACTACTTGTAATCAGAAGGATAACATCAGTTGAAGCAAGAGGAAATTGTACTTATGACCACAATTGGACTGAAACTTCCAGGGCTACCAATGCAATCATTAACTGAGTTATACCTGTGACCTTTATGCCATGGTTACTCTAAGTGAATCCACACTGACTATGTTTGTTGGCAACTCATAAATGACAATCACATGACCCCAGCATGTTGCAACTTTTGTAAATACATGCCAGTTGCCAGGCACCTACATTTTGATCACACAACTACAAGTGACAGTCATAAGTACGAGGACAGTCTTCGGTGTCATCATAACTTCAAGGAGTTTTTAAACAAATGATTGGAAGTCAAGAACTGCCAGTATCTTGTGTTTACTGGCTCCCTGTATCCAAAAAAAATATGGTTGTAACCATGGGTTATAACATATAATGTCCCATAAAATACTATAAAATAAAATTAAAGTAGTACCATAGTAAAATAAAGTACTATAAAATACAATACAATAAAATAGCACCATTGTAAAAAAAAAATTCATAAAAAGTGCTTTAGATATAAAAAGGCTACAGCAAGATAAACCAAAGCTAAAACTAAGAACTTAATTATCTCTAAGTTTAAATCACAGCTGAGCACTAACATGCTTCCTGACAACTGGAAACACATCTGCAAAAAGACAATTCAATTGTCCCTTTAAGGTCATCTACCATCAGTAATTGAGCCCCAATCTCATTCTGAATGAGGCAATGGATGGTGGCATGAATAATATCCTCCACTTGACCAACACAAGGACAGAGATATTGTTTGACAGGATCCTGGCAATGTCATCCTTTGAGAAATGGGGGCATCCAGTTTTGGTTGCCACAATATAAAAAAGATGTTGAGATGCTGGAAAAAATGCAGAGGAGAAAAACAAAGATGATTAGGGGGCTGGAAGCTAAAACTTATGAAGAACGGTTGCAGGAACTGGGCTTGGCTAGTCTAGGGAAGAGAAGGACCAGGGGAGACAGGAGAGCATCTTCCAATATTTGAGGGGCTGCCCCAGAGAGGAGGAGAAAGGGGTCAGCCTAGACAAGGAACAATGGATGGAAACTGATCAAGGAGAGATTCAACCTGGAAATAAGAAGACATTTCCTGACAACGAGAACAATTAACCAGTCGAATGACTCGCCTTCAGAAGTTGAGTGCTCCATCACTAGATGTTCTTGTTTTTTTAAAAAGATTGGATTCCAAAAGGGTTTAAAGTCTCCAACTTGTGCAGGGGGTTGGACTAGAAGACCTCCAGTGTCCCTTCCAACTTTGCTATTCTGATATTGGAGGGCATGATCTTCAGGAGAAAGGATGTAAAGCCCTTCTCAGTGGGACAATATTAACCAGTCCCTGGAAGAGGCTTCGGTGCTTTTTTAAAGGATTAAAATGTGGAAGGTTATATTGCAGGGGCATCCTTATTGCCATCGCATTCAAAAGGCCAGCCTCTAAAATTGTCTGCTACGAGTGTTAAGTTAGTGTAGAATCATAAGGCCAGAAAGAAACTTGGAAGTCTTCTAGTCAAGAACCATCATTCAGTTGTCGTTGCCTCTGGAAGTTGTGGGTGCTCAACCCTGAGAGGTTTTCAAGAAGAGACTGGACAGTCGTTTTAACAGTATTCGGGTCTTAAGCAGGGGGTTGGACTAGAAGACTTCCAAGGTCCCTCCCAGCTCTGTTATTCTAGGTTCTACTAAACCTTATTACCTACCTTGTATACCTGTTTAGCATATGTACAAAATTATGTAGGCCTATTTTTCATTTACATTTCCTGAAAACTAAAAAAAAAAAAAAAGTAAAAAGTGGGGAGGGTCTGATTCCCTTTTGTAATTCCCAGACAGAAGAACTCTTGCTCCTCCCAGAGGACAAAAGAAAAACATTTTCAGTAAGTGTTCCAGATTTAAACAAGAAGTTATTTTTAACCCTTTTACTGAAGTGAAAACAATAATGGCTACATCTGTCAAAAACAAGCAAGCAAATAGAAAAAAATGGCACTAATATGTTTATTAGGCAGGTTTTTAATAGTAAACAGTATTTGGCTGATCTTGCTTGGGCTCAGACATAAAGCAATACTGAATTAACTCTGGGGTGGGAAACCAAGAGAAAATCCTAAACTTGCTGTAAGCTAGACTCAAAGTTTTTTGTTTTTTTAAAAAAAGTCTCCATATTTATTCCAAGGAAACAACAGAGAATGTCCACAAGTATTGTATGTACCACCTGAGCATCAGTTGAAGGGGGCTTTTATCTGCACAGAAAAAAACAGATTAAGATAAGCAAATGTAAACATGAGGACAAGCTTTCAAATATTCTCAAGCTGATGTAAACAACGACAAGGTCAACATTTAAATGTAAACCGACAGTTTTTTACTATACTATTTTTCTTTCTCGTTTTATGTTCTGTTCTGGATCTTCTATTTTTCTTTCTTATTTTAGTTTGTATTAGTTTTTATTCTTGTAAATTGTAATCTTGAATAAAGGTATTAAAAGGTTTTTTAAAAGTCTGGCTAATCTAAGCATTCAAAAACCTCTACTTTTACCTCCCAAACTCAACCCTCCTACAAACACCATTATTTTGCTTTAGAGCATAGCAATTCTTAAAAGGCACCAGAATGAGTCTTTAAAAAGTCATTTAAAAATGACTTTTATGATACTTGAAGACAAAATAAAGAACATAGATTAATAGGGCTAGAAAGGACCTCAGAGGTCTTCTAGTCCAACCCCCTGCTCAAGCAGGAGATCTTATATCATTCTGGACAAATGGCTGTCCAATCTTGGGATGAAGTTGGGAAAGCAGGGAACAAAAGGCAGGAAATTCTCAGATAAAATGACAGTTTGAATCTGAAAGCATCAAGAACAGGGTCAACTAAAAGTTATCTCTAACCATCAGGGTTGTTGCTGGCAGCAGCTGAGTTTTCCTAAGCATTGTTTGCAAGATATGAATTAATCAGCGTGTTTGGAGACAGAAGGAGCGGGAGGGGAATAGGCTCCGTCTCCTCTTGCTTTCTGACATCCACTCAAACAATGGACAGCACAAAGCTCATTTCATCCAACTGAGCTGAAGCTATGCAATTCTGGGTTTTGGCACAGTAAGAAAGCACGGGGTGATGCCATCCCAGAGAGAAGATTCTGTAATTTAATATCCAGGGAGAATTGAGGATGGAGGAAGCCCACCAACCTTGGCAGAGAAAAGAAAATGGAAATGTAGCACCTGATGCCTGTTCAAACTATTTGAAAACATCTGGAATGCTTGCTGGTCTTTTCTCTACCATGACAATAAAGTTGCAATTGTCACTTTCTTCCCTATGTCTTCTACAATCATCCAAATACCATGGTGCCAAATAAACAATAATGAGAACAAGTTTTCAATTTCTTCAGGAATAGTTGCATGATGCACTGAAGATGGCTTGAAATCATTTGTGGGGAAACATCTGGTTGAGCTAGGTTCTGGTGACTTTGCAGACTCATTTATGTCATTTTCTCCTCACCGATATGGAAAATGTTTAGCTTCCTCCTGAACACTTTTTACACTAGCTAACACTCTGGAAGTTCTTGGTTCTAGCCCAGATGAGGAGTGACAGGGTCTGGTACCTTCTGAACATGAAAGGGGTGCTTTGAATTTAACTGGAACCCTGCTGATTTCATATACACATTCATACATTGGAATGAACAATGGCATGCATTCCATTTTATAGCTATTACAATTGCTGGCTGAGCAGGGACAAAAATAGCCACAGAAATTATTGAAGCCTGGTAACAGGCCCCTTGTCAGTCAGTGCTGATTTACCTCCTGCCTATCATGTACTTAGGAGCTGAAGGCACAGCAGCACAAGGAAACAACAGTCAATGACTTAATAACCAGCCATTAACACTCTAATTAACACTCTAATTAACAACTAAAAACCATACACAACCAGGAATCATACAAATAGAAAATGTGGAACAACCCAATGCACACAATCCAGAGAGAGAGAAATTTCCTGATAATGGGCTCTAGCATGAAAGCTTGGAAGAATAAACCTTCGGTCCTGGTGACCAACTCAAACTGGATCTTGCAACATTATCCTGGAACACGTGTATTTGTCTTCATTTGTGACACATCCACAAAACAAAGGGACGTGTTGGTACCGTTTCTGGAATGCCTTTGTGACTTTTACCTCCAATCTTCATCAAGGATTTTTTGTTTATCTCCAACTGTGAGCCCCATAAAGTAGGCCAGACCAAGAAACCTATATCATATAAGTTGGGACTAATTTTACTACAAAACTATAACAACACAATCTTGCAATTCTAAATGTGCTTCTTCCTCCCTCCCTTTATCCGCCTATGAATCAAGATACAGATCATAGGGCAATTTCCCAAGTCTGCCAGTTGAATGATCAACAGTTTCAAATATTGGGAGAGCATCAAGTTGAAGAAAGTATTCTGGAAGGATGCTGAAAGTCAAATCGTGATAAAGTGGGGCACTGTTCGTCACGGATTCCTCACAGTTGTGACTCATTCTAAGTAATATTGCTCAAAACTTGGCAGCTTGAAGATGTGTGGATTTCATGCTGGCTGGAGATGAATTCCGGGAGTTTAAGTCCACACATCTTATAGTTGCCAAGATTTAGAAACACTGCTCTAAGTCATATGCATTTCATCTACACTAGCTTTATCTTCACTTTAATGTTCTGACCCAAACCTTGTTCCAAGGAAACAAATATGAAACAGAGGGAACAGAAAATGTTTTAATTATTCTTTATGAATTCCATTCCTTCACAGTTAAAAGGCTGTTTCAAACTAATTGTCTGATAAGAAGCAGCCTTGCCAAGGTGGTGCAAGGCTGCCAAGAACACTAGATAAAGTTACTAAGAAATATTTCAAACACAAAGAATCTCCAAATACCAAACAAGATACTCCAAACGTCCACAAGGCTTGAGTGCAAAAACTTCTTTGCTTCCTGCAAAGAACTCTGGTTTCTCAGCTGGCTTTTATCTCTTAAGGGAGGGACCATCACCTTGCAGCCTTACTCCCGAGTCACCCATGCTGCTGCAGCTGCTCTTTCCTTCAAGCAGCCCTGGGCACAGGCTCCTCAGGAGCCTCTTCCTCACCGCTGCCAGCCTCCACAAGCTCTGAAGGCAGCACTCCACTCCCTGGCCCCATCCCTGCATCCCACGCAGGCCCCTCATCTAAGTCCTCACTGTCCAAGACCTCAGCCATCCATACCTGTTGCCAGCAAACCACATTTGGTGTAAATAAAGGCAGTCTTGCAACCATTGTTGATCATGCAACTTAACTACGGCATTGATAAGAGGACAGAATGATCTAGATTACAAAAGACTGATGGGGAAGCCTTTTGCATGCCAAAGAGAATGCAGGTAATCCTCAATTTACAACAGTTTGCTTAGTGATCATTCAAAGCTATAATGGCACAGAAAATGTGACTTAAGACCATTTTTCTCAATTATGACCTTTGCAGCATCCCCATGATCATATGATCAAAATTCAGATGCTTGGCAACTGGTTCATATTTATGACCTAACTGTGTCCCTGGATCACGTGATTCTGTTTTGCGACCTTCTGACAAGCAAAGTCCTTGGGAAAGCCACATTCACTTAAACCTGATTACCATCTTATCAATTGCAGTGATACACTTAACAACTGTGGTAAGAAAGGTTGTAAAATGGAGCAAAATTTTACTTCACAAATGTCTCACTTAACAAAAGAAATTTTGGGTTCAATTGCAGTCATAAGTCAAGGACTACCTGTACAGCAAATTAAGATCACAACTTCTTGCTATTCCACAGCCCTCCTTGCAGTTCCTATTTTCAAGCAATTGCTTGGAGAAGCAGATGGGAAGACAAAAATGTAGTGCAATTAATTCCCACTAGGTGTTACCCTAATACCAAGCAGAAATTAGGTTCTTGGGGAAAGACCTCTAAATATAGTACTTGTGAATGTTTTCTCCCTAGGAGGCAACCTTAACCAACCTTGATCTCAAAAAGCTACCCAGAGTTGTGCGTGGAAAGCAGACTAAGAAGGAATTCCAGCATTGTACTCTAAACTAGGAAGTAAAAAACAAAAACAAAATTCATAGAGAAGGCAATGGCCAATCACTCCGATATAGGTAGTTCTTGACTTATGATCACAACTAAGTCCTAAATTTTTCTTACTAAGCAGGACAGTTAAGAGAGTTTTACCCCATTTTATCACCTTACCCGTCACAGTTGTTAAGGGAACCACTGCGGGCATTAAGCTAGTAACATGGTTGTTAAGCAAAATTGACTTTGCTTGCCAGAAGGTCACAAAGGTCATGACTCTGGGACACTGCAACCGTCATAAATATGAGCCAACTGAGAAGCATCTGAATTTTGAACAGGTGGCCATGGGGATGCTGCAAGGGTTGTTGTGTAAAAAATGGTCCTAAGTAACTTTTTTCAATTCTTTGTAACTTTGAATGGTCACTAAATGAACTTGTGTAAACTAAGGACTATCTGTATCAGATGTTTCATGCGCACTTAAGTGTGTTAAATTGGTCAGTTTGTGGACTGCCAAGTCATTCCATGCCACACCTTCTAGATTCAGCCTGAACAAGGGGGCTGCTGAGTTTCTTCTTTCAGAATTCAGCTTGCTCTTGAATCAAAATCTTCCTTTCGTTGGCAAACTAATCTGTTCGCCAAAATGCTTTCTGTAAATGAGTTTAAAGGTCAAAAGAATCCCTCCATGATCTATGCAGCGTAAGAGAGAGTAGACATGCACCAAAAATAAAAAGATTAAGAATAAACCCTTAGAATGCCATGCAATGCATTTTAGTTCCTCCTGAACGCCACACCTGTGTGTTTGTGTTTTCATTTATGTACCATCGTCATACGCAGTAATCCTACAGAGGCAGAGTAGAATAAAGCAGCTTTTAGAAGGAAAGCAATATCCGAGGCTGTTACCATGGCAACCTCAACTTTGTACCGTATCCCTCAGACAGAAAAAGGGGTGAGTGCAACCATGGCAGAAGCTGCAAAGACGAGCAGCAACAGATACTCTCCTAAAAGAGAGAGAGAGATTTGTCCTTCTACAAATGGCTGTCCTCACTTATGCCTGTGTTGCCCCTCAGCCCTCAACTCAATGAAGGCTTTCCTTCTTTGCAACTCCACAACACAAGAGTGCCTTCCTTTATGGCGGAGTTGGGAATGGAGGCAAGAACAGTCGCAGGAATTGGGCATCTTTCACCAGATCAGTGAAAAGAAGGACGAGGGGTGACATGATATCAGTTTTCCAATGTTTGGAAGCGTTGCCCCAAAGAAGAGGGGGGGGTCCATCTATTCTCCAATGCACCAGAAGGCAAGATGAGGAACAATGGATGGAAACTAACTAAACAACCTAGAAGTTGTTAGATCGGAGGCGGATCGGTTCGACAGAGACGCGAGACCATTTCGTGAGTTCAGCTCTTTATTAGGCATAGGTAAAGGTCTGGGGATGTGAGCTGTGGCAGCCCTTCATATAGGGCTGGCTCGCGGCTCGGCAGCCAATGACAGCACTTTGAATTTCCCGCAATCGGCACAGCCAATCGCGGTAGATTCCTAGTGCTCCAATCACGGCTGACCTGTTGACCAATCAGGACTCCGCTGGTCTGGACCAATTGGGTACGAGGGTTTCTGAGTATGCTAATACTGTACACCCCTCCCCTCTTGGTTTCGTCCTGCGGTGCGTAGTGATGTAGTCGCGTAGGTAGGCGGGGCTTTTTCCCTGCCTCCTTGACCTGCGCAGTTCAGTTCTGGTGTGGTCGTTGACCGGTTCGGATGCCTCCTCTGTCGCTCCGGTTCCTTGGGATGGAACCGCCTGGAACGTCGAGCTGGGCCTTTCTTGGTAGCTCCCTCCCGGTTCTCCTGGGGTTGAGCTGCCGCTTCTGCTCCCGCTGGGCTTTTCCTGGCCAGGTGAGCTGGTTTGGCTGCTCCTTCCTGGTGAAGACCCCCGGGTTTCGTGCTCCCTTGGTCCTGCGTCTACGGGTGAGTAGCATTGGTTTATTTGTTTATTTACTCTCGATGGGGGGTCTTCTGTTTGCATTAGTTGGTTTTCTTCAGTTCCTTCTCTATTGCTTATTGGTTCCCCCCCCCCCTTCTAGTTTCTTGTTCGGGTGTTTGGCTGTTTGTGGTGGCTATTCTTGACCTAAGTTGGTTTATGTGCCGTTTCCAGTTTTTCCCGTCGCTAGTTTCCAATCGGTATGATAGGGGCCCGGTTATCTGGGTGATTGTTGCTGGCACCAGAGTGGTTCTCCTGTGAGATTTTTGGCGTATACTGGGTCCCCTATGTTGAATGTTCTGTGTTTGTACCTCAGCGACACACAATCCATCTTCCAACATGATTTAATTAGACCTAATTCAATTTGAGTAGATGTGGGCCATCCAGGAAAAAAAAGAGGGGAAGAATGATGGATGAACAATTATGGCTTAGGCTGAATGAGATTACAAGGTTGACCATCTGTAAACATTAGAGGCAGAATTAAATTAGGTTTAGGCCCAGCAGGGAAAGAGTCTTTGCCCTCCATTTAATCTCAAATGGTCCCCAGAGACCCACAAGGACCATCATGGAAATTGTCTTCCTTTGAATGTGAAGCCTACATGTGACAAGTGACAAAGGAACCATAGGAAACCCCTGATAGAGTGTGTCAAACCGCAGACATATGATAGATAGCTTCATAATGCACCTTTCCCCAGTCTGGGGGTCTCCCTGTGTTTGGGTATCCATTCTCATAATATCCATCAAGGCTGACTGTCACTCCTTTGAGACAAGCCATGTTAAGAAACAAGCACAGCAAGGTTTCCAAAAATGTTCTTTTTTCCATCTTATTCCAAAACACAATCAAAACAGGGTTATTTTGGGTTTATTGTCATGCTGAAGAATCTTTTCTAAACCATTAAAAGCTTCTTCATGTTTTTCCTACTCCTAAGGCCAATTTTAAATGTTTTAATGTGTGTGTGTTTATCTATTTTCAAGCCTAGGTACACATACCTCAGCAATGTGTGATCTGCTTAACCATGGAGTTGGTTGAATATAGAACTGCAGGTCTTCTAGTCTAACCCCAATCTTCTTGCAAACCTGCAGTAATGGCGCTTCTACTTCTGGAGGCAAGCTGTTCCAATTGATTACTTTTTCTGTTAGGAAATTTCTCCTAGGTTGGATCTCTCTTTGACAACTGACTGAGTTCATGAAAAATTGAAGCCAACATTTTTAATAGAGGTCTCCAAATTCTGCAACTTTAAGCTTTGTGGACTTCAACTCCCAGAATTCCTCAACTGTCCATGCTGTCTGGGGAATTCTGGGAATTGAAGTCTACAAGTCTTAAAGTTGCCAAGTTTGGAGATCCCTGTATAAAGACACTTCCTCCCCATTCTCTGCCAAGTTTTAATTTCCATTTTGTCAACACTGGCAGCATGGGTGAATAGGCAAAATACCATGAAGGAGGAAAGGAGGGTTGAGGGTTGTTTTTAAACTTAGAATAACTTTATTGTCACTTTGAATGTACACTAATCAGCATACATTAAAATGAAATTTTGTTGCATACAGGTCTCAAAGGGGCACCTTTGCCTTTATTAAACTCTTTACTTTAACCCATCCTTTCACAGCTTAGATTCACACACTACATCTCAACAAGTGTTGCAGGAAGATTTATAAATCAGGATATGTCTAGAGTTGTAATTGCAGGAATGTTCCAATCTCGGATGGCAAACCTCAGATAAAGAATGTTTCCAAGCAAATACAACTCAGGCAAACAAAGTCACTAATCTATGGATAAAGGAGGATTAGAGAGGGGAAGTAGACATATGTTAGACTTTAACTAGAGATAATTAATTGTATGGATTACTGTACTAAACAGTAACGAAAGTTAAGCAGTAACCAAAGTTAACCAATGATGGAGGATAACTAAAAATGTATATAAATGCAAGACTATACTCCAATAAAGATCATTATCATAATTCAGTTGTTCATGATCAAACAACTCGACTGCCTCGTCATTACAACAAGTGGCGCCTGAACAGGGACCCTCTTACTTCATCCGGCAAGGATTTGGTGCACCTTCAACCCTTTGTGGTTTTTTCAACCTTTTGGTTTCTGTAAGTATGGGGTCTTTGCTTTCTGAGGAACAAAGGAAGCATGTAGATGAATTAGGCTATTTGTTGAAGAAAAATAATACCGAGGTACCACAGAGAAATCTCTTAAGGTTGGTCCAGGAGATTGCAGCTCAGTGCCTATGGTACCAAGAAAAGGGGTCTTTAAAATTAACTGAGTGGGAATGTATTAGGAAAACATTGCATACTGAACCTCGAGCAAAAATAGAAGTTTTGCATGTGTGGCATTTATGTAGGCATGCAATTCAAACATTTGGTCACAATGAACTTTCTCTTTTAACACCTCCACCTTCACTTTATACTAATGCTGTCATTTGTCCCCCTTCTTCACCTGACTATATGTCTTCAATTCCCTCAGCTCCTGCAGATACAGGGCAAAAGCCTCCTGACTCTATTGTTCAAGTCTTTTCAGAAAATGGTAGAGACTTGTAAAAGGGATGCCTCTGTCTCAAGAACAGAACTTGCAGAATTACTGTCTGTTTGCCCAGTACAATATCATCCTGGTCAGGGGCCACAGCTTGGACTATAAGTAGCAGAATGGGAGGGTCTGCCTTATCAGATCTTAAGAGTGTTAAAAAAGGCAGTTACAGACTATGGGATTAGTGGTAATTTTACAAGAGGACTTGTAGAAGGAATTAAAAAATGGTTATACAATAATCCCTGAAGATTGAAAGCAAATATTTTGCATGATTTTAACATCCATGCAATATGTGGTTTGGGAGAGTGAATATATGAGACATGCTCAAGCTGCTGCTTTAGGAGGGGGAGGAGCATATACAGTTGAGCAGCTATTTGGTTCTGGACCATTTGGTACAATTCCTACTCAAGTTGTTCTTCCTCCAGCTACGTTAACTATTGTTTCTGAATGTGCCTTTTGTGCTTTTCTTAAGGTACCCCAAGCTGGAGAACCTAGAGCAAATTTTTCAAACATTCGACAGAATGCCAATGAGCCTTATGCTGACTTTGTTGAGCGTCTGTCCAAAGCAATTAGACAGCAGTTTGATCATCAGGAAGCTGCTGGTGAACTTCTTCACCAGTTAGCTATTGAAAATGCTAATGCAGATTGTAAAAAGAGTTTTACAGCCGTTAAAGGTTACTGCTCATTACACTTGGGCAGATATGCTGCAAGTCTGCCAGGATATTGGATCACAAACTTATAAAATGCATATATTAGCAGCTGCTATTCAGAAAGGACAGCAACCAATTGGTAACTGTTTTAAGTGTAAGAAGCCTGGCCACTTTCAGAAGGACTGTCATTCTACACCTTCTATGCCTCAGAATCGTCCTTCTAAGAAGTGCCCTATTTGTAAAAAGGGATTTTTATTGGGCCAATCAATGTCGGTTTCGGTCGGGAAACTTACCAATGGGTGTGGTACCCACCCAGAATCCAAAGCGTGCCTTTCCCATCACTCTGACTCCTCCAGCAGTCTCTCTCACTCCTCCCCAGCCAGTAGCACCGGGATCAATTTAATCACTCAAGAGGAAATTGAGTTTAAATTTCCCATGGAAGTTAAAATAGTTCCATCTCAATTTAAAGGTCCTCTTCCTTTGGGATTAGTTGGCTTAATTTTGCCTCGTTCTTCTGCACACAAAAAGGGCTTTTTTTGTTGTGCCTGGGGTAATAGATTCAGATTACAGTGGTATCTGTGGGAATAAACTTTAACTTCAGTATTGGGTAATGATTAGTCTAAGACCTTATACATACATGTCTGCCTAAGGGTCACTGAGATAAAGCAAAGAAATTAAAAGCAAACACCAGAAACATTTAAGCAGCTCAGACGACTTTAAACAATTCTGTGTACTATATGTAATTATTTTAATCCACAATGTGAATGCTTACTATGTACACAATTCTCAATAAAAGGGAGCACTAGAATTTTCTCTGGACTCCCATCCCGAGTACACCAGCCTGTGTCTCATTCTTTCCATGGGAGACCACCACAAGTGGTGACCCCGACGTGATCCACTGCAGGTGGTACGTGTCCGGACCTCCGTGTTTCCTCGCCTGGAATAGGTAAAGTACGTACTTAACTATTGCTGGACAATAGGATTTTTTTCAGGGAACATGGGGGAAAACTCAGCCACAGGAACGGCATGTTAGTGAGCTGCTGAAGTTAGTCAGGACAAACTTCTTTATCTTTAAACCCTCTGGGGGGGAGCAAATAGTTCTTTCAAAAGATAATGTGAGAGAGCTGCTGCAAGAGATCTGGCAGCAATGTTCCTGGTATCCAGAGAAAGGCTCTTTAAAGTTAGACACATGGAGGAAAATTGGAACTATCCTTCATGAAGAGCCACGAGCAACAGCTGAAATTTTGATATATTGGAAGGTTGTTATGACTGCTTTAGAGACCCAGCAACAACCTCTTTTAAAAACTTTAGTAGAACCTCCTCCTTATAAAGGAATTGTATTGCACCCTCCTTCCCCAAAACTGGAGTGTGCTTTACCATTTCCAACAGCGCCTATGCCTGTGGATGATAAAATCCAACCAAAAATGGGAAAAGTTCAAGCAATGATGCATCAGGCTTTCAATGAGGGGAAATTAGAGCCTGATGAGATTCCCCAGATGAATTTGTTTCCAGTCAATAGGCAAGTGGATGCTCAAGGCAATCTGCAGACTGAATGGGTTCTAATTCCTTTAGCAGTTCTTAGGGAAATTAAAAAAGCAGTAAAAGATTATGGTATTCAAAGTCCTTTTACAGGAGAAGGCGGAGCTTCGTTCCGGCGATACAGCTGTGATCTCGGGGCTCTGAGATCGTAGCCGATATTTTCGCCCCTGGTCGGTCCTAACGGACCTAAACCGTCCCGTAGAGACGGTGATCGTGAAGGGCATTGTTCCAGGATCCCAGAGATATCGCAAAATCTCTGGTTTGATCCGGAAGAAGCCCTTTTGCTGGCGGCGGAGAGGCAGCCTCCATAGCTGCTGAAGTCGGGACAGCTCCGGAAAGAAAGTGATTGGAGTGAAGTGTGTCGGCTGGGTGAGAAAAACTCTTTTGTGCTGTAAATTCGCTGAGGTTGGAAAGTTCATCCGGGATAAAGAAGAAAGCTGTGAGATTTTTTTTTGACTGAAATTGTTTTGAGCGGCGTTTTTTAAAGTGATGTCAAATTGAGGCTTGGGTTTTTGTTTTTTTTTCTTTATACTTTTTGGGAAAGATTTTACTGTGACTTTGTAGGTAACCGGATTGAATTTTCTCTTATATATATTTTTATGCTCCCTTTGATTTTATGCTCCCTTTGATTTTTTAACTTTCTTTAGGATAGAGGCTCCCTTTGGCTATTTTTTCTTTTTTTTCTGTACATATTATTCCTTTTTTCTGGCGGGGGGGGGAGAAAGAGCATTAAGAAACTTTGTAACACTGCCAACTAGAGGCTTGAAAGTATCTTTATGTGAACTGGAGAGAATTGCAAAAAGACCTCATCTCAAGGACTTTTTAACGTGATAAGATAGAGGGAGAGCACAGCAAAATATTATTGCAGGTGCTTTCCTGGACTGTTATCAACAACACTTGAGGTTTGGCTTTGAAGCTGCTGGAGAAGAGAGTCATAACAAGAGCCTTGGATAAATAACAAAGTGCAGTGTGTTTTCTTATATATACCCCATTCGCTAGCCTTTTTCTAAATTTTAATTTTAGTAATATTTTTATTTTTGCCTTTTATTTTAAAGGGAAAGCCTCAGAGTTTTTTCTTTTTTTTTCTTTATTTTTCTTTTCTTTTTTATTGGGACTTTTTTGCTTTTCCTATTTATGTTTTTGGACTACTTTGTTGTGGTGGTTGTTTGTTTGGGTTTTTTTTTTGGATTATTGAGACTTTTTAATTGGATTAAGGTGTGAAGAATCTGAAGGAACTTTTTGTTTTTTTTTTCTCTTTTTGCTTTTTCTTTTTTCTTTTGCTCTTAATCAATATTATTATTTTTGGATTTGTTTGTTTTTTCCTTTCTATTTTTTCCTTTTTTATGGTGGACTATCTCGTAATTGGATTAGGGTCTAGAAGAACCTGAAGATCTTTCTTCTTCCTTTTTTCCTGTTTCTTCTTTGGTTTCGTGTTTTTTACTATTGGAGTTCTCCATTTTGGATTATAATTGGCTGCTCTACCAGTTGGATTAAAAGTCAAGAAGAATTTGAAGTTTTGGAAACATTGAAATGAGCAGGAAACCAATATCATCTGGCATTTCTGCTTCTACCTCTGCTTCCCCACCAGTTGGAGGACAACGTTTAATTCAGACAATGTTGAAGCAAGATAAGGAACAAGAAAAAGTAACTTTACAGATGATTCTGCAAGGAATCCAAGATCTCAAGACAAAATCAGATATCATTGAACAAAGAACAGGAAATATTGAACAAAGAACAGAAAATATTGAACAAAGAATAGAAAATATTGAACAAAGAGCAGAAAATATTGAACAAAGAATAGAGAAGACTGATGAAAAAGTGGAAAATATTAAACAAATGATGGTTAAGTATGAGGAGAGATTCCAAAAAATTGAGGAAGAAGGAAAACAAAGAGAGAAGAAGATTGGAAATATTGACAGCAGACTAACAGCGGTTGAACAAGAAAAAGGTGGGATGTTGAGGTGGGAGATGGAAAGGTCAGAATTTTACCTCAGATTTCAAAATATAGAAGAGGAAAAAGGAGAAAATTTGGCAGCGGTAATGATAGAAATTTTGGCAGATGCTTTGGAAATTACAGAGGAAAAGATGATGGATGGAATAGATGAGATATATCGAGTCTATACAAGATATGCGATGAGAAATAAATTACCCAAGGAAGTCCATATTAGATTTACCAAAAAATCCATTAAAACGCAAATATTACAAGTAGTAAGAGAGAAAACACTGAAATACAAGGGTAAAGAGGTTGTGGTTTTAAAACAAATACCCAGAAGAGTGAGAGAGATGAGAAGAGAATATCGATTTCTGACCAAAATACTATTGGAAAACGAAGTGAATTATAGATGGCTGATTCCAGAAGGACTAATGTTTAGGTGGCAAGAGCAGAGATATAGAATTGATTCAATTGAGAAAGCAGAACTTTTCCATGCAGAATTCTTTGGAGGAAGAAGAGAGGAAGCAGAGAAAGAGGCTTTATCAATTGAGTTTCAAGATGAACAACTGGAGACTGAAAAAGAGAAAGGAGCAGCAGGGGGACAGATGGATAATAAAGAACAGCGTGAAGTGAGATCCACGAGAGCTGTTAGACCTAAATATAAAGCATAATCATGGAGGAAAAAAAACTGATTACAATGAATATAAATGGACTTAATTCAGCTGTTAAAAGAAGGAAAACTTTTCATAAATTAGAGAAATTAAAATTTGATATAATTTGTTTACAAGAAGTTCACATTAAAAAACAACATGAACAATTGTTATTACAGCCAAAATTGGGGAAAATATTTACTTCTTTGACTCAATGTAAGAAAAGAGGTGTGGTTTTATACATTAAAGAGGCTATTCCAGCAAAATTGATTTACACGGATGAAGATGGAAGAGTATTAATGGTAGAAATAATGGACAATAATATAAAAATACTCTTGATTGCAATTTATGCTCCGAATGATAAACAAGAAGAGTTTTATAAAAAGCTACACATGAAAATAATTGGACTGGACTACGTTAATATAATTATGATGGGAGATTTTAATGGAATTGTGGACAATAAACTGGACTATATAGCAACAACAACAAAGCAAAATAGAAAGGCTCTCCCAAGGTCTTTTTTTAAAATGACAGATGAATTAACTTTAAAAGATATTTGGAGAGAAAGAAATGTTAAAGCTAAACAATATACTTTTTATTCAAATAGACATTTATCATGGTCCAGATTAGATATGATTTGGATCTCAACAGAACTAATATCTAATATTAAAGAAACAAATATTGAAACAAGTACTTGGGCAGATCATAGCCCAATGACAATTAAATGGAAGGGACAAAAAAAAAGATCGAGATGGACATTAAATAATACTATTTTAAAGGAGAAAGATTTTACACAATGGATGGAGAAGGAATTGGCTTTTTTCTTCAGAGAAAATAAAAAAGAAGATACTTCAACGCAAAATGTGTGGGATACAATGAAGGCATACGCTAGAGGTTTGATAATAGATTATACAAGAAAAAAGAATATTAGGAAAAGGCAAGCTTCTAAGGCCTTGGAAGATGAGTATAAAATTCTTGAAAAAGAATTACAGAAAATGCCACAGAAAAAGGATATTAAATTGAAGCTGGATGTAATCAAACATAAAATGGAATTAATAGAGAAAGAAGAACTGGCACAGAAAATTAGAAACTCTAAACAGAATTATTTTGAAGATGCAAATAAACCAGGTAGATGGCTAGCATATAAATTGAGAAAAGAGAAGGAATCAAGAAAAATATTGAAGTTAATAGATGAACAAGGCCAAGTTTGTTATGGGAATAAGGAGAAAAAAGAAATTATTTGAGATTTTTATGGGCAATTATATAAACAAGAGAATATTGATGAAGAAAAAGTCAAACAGTATTTACAGGAAGCTAATTTACCAAAGATACCTAAAGAGACTGAAGAAATGCTAGAAAGCAATATAACAATGATGGAGCTAAATGAAGCATTTAAGAGACAAAATAATGGGAAAGCTCCGGGTCCAGATGGGCTTCCAGTAGAATTTTATAAAACATTTCAAGAATTATTGAGCATCCCATTGTTAGAAGTTATGAATGAAGTTATGTTAAAAAGGATGATACCTAAAACATGGTCAGAGGCTTATATTACACTCATACCAAAGGAAGAGACTGACCCATTGCAAATTAAGAATTATAGACCTATTTATTTATTGAATGCAGACTATAAAATCTTTGCTTCAATCTTAGCAGAAAGACTTAAAAAATATTTAAATAATTTTATTCACTCAGATCAAAATGGATTTCTGCCAAAGAGACAAATTAGAGACAATATGAGAGTAATCTTGGACACTTTGGAATACTATGAGGCTCATCCTGAAAAGCAAATGGCTTTGATATTCCTAGACGCTCAAAAAGCATTTGACAACGTGAACTGGAGATTTATGTTATTATTATTGGAGCAGATGGGTTTCGCTAAAAAATTTATTCAAGCAATAGAAGCTATATATAATAAACAGACAGCAAGGGTAATGATGGAGGGGGAACTTACAGATTTTATTAATATAAGGAAAGGCACAAGACAAGGATGCCCCCTATCTCCTTTGCTATTTGTGTTGACCTTGGAAGTGTTGAATAGAAATATTAGGGATGATAAAAGCATAAAAGGAATGAAAATTAAGAAGGAAGAATTTAAGCTACAAGCTTTTGCTGATGACTTAGCTTTTATTTTGGAAGATCCGCTAGAAACAGCTCCAAAGTTACTGGAAAGGATAGAGGCATATGGAGAGGTGGCTGGTTTGAAAATAAATAAAGACAAAACAAAGATTTTGACAAAGAATATGCTATTGAGACAGAGAGAAGAACTGGCAGATCTTTTGAAAATTCAAGTTACAAATAAGGTTAAGTATCTGGGGATATAATTGACAACAAGATGTAGCACATTAAAGGAGAATAATTATATTAAACTTAAACAACAGATAACTACAGATTTGAAGAAGTGGGAAAACTTGCAATTGTCATTAATAGGGAGAATTTCAACAATTAAGATGAATATCTTACCTAGAATTTTATTTTTGTTTCAAACAATACCAATTAGGCTTGGAAAAGACTATTTTGAAGATTTAAATAAAATTATGTTGAAGTTTATATGGCAAGGTAAAAAAGCGAGAATAAAGCTAAAGCTTTTGCAAGATGCTAGAATTAGAGAAGGTTTTGATCTGCCTAATTGGGAATTGTATTATCAAGCTGCAAGTTTGATGTGGGTCAAAGAATGGATAACATTAAGGAAACATAGGTTGTTGACATTAGAAGGGCATGACTTGCTGTTGGGTTGGCATGCTTTTTTATGGTATAAGGGAACTAAAACACAGGGTTATTTTAGAAGACATTATGTACGGGAGTCTTTGTGGTTAAATTGGGAGAAGATAAAAAGACAATGTTATTTGAAAATTCCAGTTTGGTTATCGACCATTGAAGCATTTTCCTATCCTATAATCTACAAGAAGGAACAAACAGTTAGATATGGGGAACTTTTGGATGAAAAGGGTGAACTTAAATCGATCCAAAACTTAGAGGAACAAGGTATAAGGATGAATTGGTTTTCGTATGCGCAAATACATTCAAGGTATGATGAAGATTCTAAAACGGAGGGATTCTATGATAAGCAGACTGATTTAGATAAGACTTTGATGGGTACTGATGAGAAGGTGATTAAAAAACTATATGGTTATTTACTGGGAATGAAATTAGAGGAAGAACAAGTCAAAGAAACTATGATTGTTTGGGGGAAGAATTTTGGATATGGGATTGATTTAGAGAAATGGCAGAAATTGTGGTCTCAAAATTATAAAATGTCAACAGCATATAAATTATAAAATGTCAACAGCATATAAAGAAAACTTGTATAAGATGTTTTACAGGTGGCACTTTCCTCCGACAAGAATAGCAAGAATGTTTAAGAATAAATCTGAAAAATGCTGGAAATGTCATCAGATACCCGGCTCGTATTACCATATGTGGTGGACTTGTGAGGATGCTAGAAAATATTGGACTATAATTCGCATGTGGTTGGAAAAAATGACAAAGAAACATATAGACTTGAAACCAGAGATCTTCTTATTGGGAATTTTACCTGATATATATAGTAAAGATTTGAAATACCTGATTGTAAATGTATTAACAGCGGCCAGGATTGTATTTGCTAAAAATTGGAAGAATGAGAAAATACCATTACAGGAAGAAATTATTAAGAAAATATTGGAATGTGCTGAGATGAGCAGATTGACATTTGAAATTAGAGAGCAAGAGGATAAACAATTTTACGAAATTTGGGATCTTTTTTATAAATGGCTAGATGATAAAATACGATAATAGAATATTTAGAATGCTAGATAGTAAGGAATATCTTTATTTTGCTATTATTTTGCTATTTGATATTATATTTATAAAGGATTTTTTAGGATTGATTTGATATGACTAGATGATTTGTTATAGAGTAAACTGGTTTAAAGTATTGTTAGCTCATAAAGCATGAATGATTAAAAATATAGTCAAAAACTTCTTTTTTTAGTGATATTAGGATATATAAGTTTGGATTGACAATATGAGTTGTTATGTAACATAATTGTAATTGAGACTACAGAATGAATGCACAAAAATGATGAACCAACTGACACACTGGATGTACATATAAGAGTTGATGTTTTTATGTTTTGTTTGTCTTGTTTGTTTGTAGAAAATTAATAAAAACTTTTTCAAAAAAAAAAAAAGTCCTTTTACAAAGGGGCTCCTGACAAGTTTGGCTACCTCACGCATGATTCCTAGTGACTGGAAAGATTTAATGAGAATGATATTGAGCTCTACTCAGTATGTGGTTTTTGACTCAGAATACCAAAGGGAAGCTATCACTAGGGGAAGGAATTCGGGGGGGCTGTATACGCCAGATCAAATCTATGGGGCAGGCTTGTTTGAATCCACTGCTGATCAAGCTGCTAATTTGCCTGATCATGTATTTCCAGTGGTTATGGCAGCTGTCCTTGGGGCATTGTCCCGCATCCAGGATGTGGGAACCCCAGCACGGTCTTTTTCTCAAATGAAGCAAACAGCATCTGAGTCTTATAATGATTTTGTGGAAAGGCTACAATTGGCTATTACCAGGCAAATCTCTAATGAGGAAGCTGCAAAAGAACTTTTGCTGAAATTGGCAGTTGAAAATGCAAATGCTGACTGCAAGCGTATCTTACAGCCCTTGGTGGCTAGAGGTGAGGTTACTCTGGCTGATCTGTTAAAGGCATGTGCAGTGGTGGGTTCTCAGGCTTACAACATGGAGACTTTGGCTATGGCGTTGCAAAAAGGGATGAAACCTACAGGGAATTGTTTTAATTGTGGAAAGCCTAGCCATTTTAAAGCCCAGTGCCGTGCCCCTGGAGGGGGGGGGGAAATGGCATTTAACAAAAACAAAATTAAGGACGTCCGTCCAAAACCGGTCTGTCCAAAATGCAAAAAAGGGTTTAATTGAGAAAATCAATGTCGCTCTGATCAGAACCAAAATCTGGGAAACTAAATTTGGGGCGTGCAGCTAGCCCTGCTCCCAAGGCTGTCACAAAAGCATCGCCTGCAATTACTGGGAGTGCAGGTTTGGGTTTAAAAATGTTGAACTCAATTAATGTGACCTTTCTTAATCAAGTGTATATTGAGGACACTCATTTGCATGGGCCACTGCCAGAAAAAACAGTGAGATTAGTACTTCCCATGTCTTCTGCATCAGAAAAAGGGTTTTTTGTTATTCCAGGAGTTATTGATCAAGATTATAAAGGGGTTATTAAGATACAATTGTACACTGATACTCCTGCATCATTAATGGCCGGTGACTCTATTGCCCAGTAATTATTGCTTCCATACATCTCTATAAATCCTTTCATTGGGATCCCACGAACTGGTGGTTTTGGGTCCACTGAAATGGCCAGTTCTCCAGTTGCTGCAGAATTGCTAGCACTGACAAAAAATTTGACCACAGACCAACGAAAAATGACAATTGAAATTCAGGGAAAATCATTTTCTGGCCTTATAGATTCCAGAGCAGATGTCTCTGTGATACACCAAAAGGAATGGCCAAATGAATGGGCGCTTGAGGACTCTCCGGCTGTTCGTGGAGTGGGTGGTATGCAGTTTCAAGAAGTAGTGTACGTTGGTTGAAGGCATTGCATAGAGAAACTAGTGAGACTGCAAGGATTCAACCTCTTGTGTTGCCCCTGCATATAAACTTGTGGGGTAGAGATTTGCTGTCACAACTTCGCACAAAAATTGTTATTGGATAATGGAAAAATTACATGATCGATGCATTCCTGATACTCCGTTTGCTTTGGCAATTTTATAAACTCCAGCCTTGCCTACTGCAGCTTTATTTCAATTACATGAAGCGCAGGTTTATATCATTGAATGGTTACATTTGCAAAATACTCCCCAAAAAACAGTTTCTAATATGGCTATGCTTTATAATGAGTTACTCATCAAAGGCCAAAATCGCAGTATGCATTTATATGGCATGGATCTAGTTCAGTTATTTTTACCTATCTCCCTCACTCTGTGGGAAACTTGGTATCGTCAATCCATTGAATTGCAAATTGCTCTTGAAAATTGGCCAGGAAAGATTTCTTGCCACACCCCCAGTGACCCTCTTTTCCAGTTGCTTCGAAACGTATCTGTAAATTTTAATTCAGTTAATGCTAAGCAGCCAGTTGGGGGAGTGATCGTTTATGCGGATGGTGGTAAGACCTACGGCGCTTGTGCATGGAGACAGGAAGGGGTATGGAAAACAAAAATTACCCCTCCTCAGCAATCAGCACAAAGGGCTGAATTAGCTGCTGATATTTTGGCCTTACAGGAATTTGTACAAGAACCGCTACATCTTATTGTGGATTCTCTTTACGTTTATCAATTGATACTTAACATTGAATTTGTTTATCTTTCTCCATCTGTTGATGCTAATCTTATGAGTTTGTTTCTAGCTCTGCAAAGCTGTCTTCATTCTCGCACACATTCTCTACATATCGCATACATTCGCAGCCACCAGCCACTTCCCGGGGAGCTGCAGGAAAGGAATGACGTGGCTGACGCAGTGGCCTCGGCCATGTCCTGTCTCTCGCTTTCTCCTGTTACTCCATGGGACTCACATAGCTATTTTCATCAAAATGCCAAAGCTCTTTGTAAACAATTTGGTCTCACTGCTGCAGAAGCTGCAGCTATTATTCAACAATGTCCTAGTTGCAGTGCTCAATCCACTGCTCTTCCTCAAGGAGTAAATCCTTGGGGGACATCTGCTTGTCAACTATGGCAGATGGATGTCACACAACACCCTCCCTTCAAACCATGGCACCATCTGCATGTCACCGTTGATACCTATTCAGGATTTATTATGGCAACACCTCAACAAGGAGAGGCTACAAAACATGTAGTCAATCATTGCCTCCGTACCTTCACACATGTGGGGCTACCAATGGAGATCAAAACCGATAATGGCCCTGCTTACATTAGCACCGCCTTTGCAGAATTTTGTCATCGATGGTCAATTATATATAAATTTGGCATTCCCTACAATTCCACTGGTCAGGCCATTGTGGAACGAGCTCATCAGACGCTAAAACAAGCACTCCTTCACAAAAAAAGAAAAACGGGGGAAGTGGATGGATATGGCTTGCCTTACATACAAAACATTCTTAATATTACCTTATACACTTTAAATTTTTAAAACATGACAGGATCTCCCGCTGCTACAGCAGCCAGTAGGCATTTTGCTTCCTCCCCTTCTGCAGGTACACCAAGACCAAAAGTTCGGTATAAGAGACTACCAGATCCAATGTGGAAAGGACCTGTCCCGCTGATAACTTGGGGCCGAGGATACGCTGCTGTTGAAGATGAGGGGACAGTTGTTTGGGTTCCTGCTCGCTGTGTGCGTCCTTATCATCAGCCAAAGGGGCAAGGGGATGGATTTGGGGGAATGGAAAAGAAACACGATGATCCAGGACATGGGGAAGCTAGTAAATCTTCATAATAAACCTAATTGTTGGATATGTATGCACATGCCAACTCACAAAACATCAGGGCTTCCAATGGTTGCAGTACCTCTGGCCAAAGGTGACTGGTATAAGGAACAATGCTATGGTTGTTCAGGGATGTGGTCTAACAGTTGGACTACAAGTAACATAAATACATTGCATCTTGGAAGCTGAATCCAAGAGGTGGCGGGTATCTGCTGGACCCACAATGAGACAGTAGAGAATAGGACTTACTTGGGAACATATCCATTTTGTAACAAAACAATTATTATTGGCAATGGAAGTCGGGTTTATCCGGATGACATGAAAACTAAAAATCTCACTTACTTTGTACATAATATTTCTAAATTTGATATCATATCTTTGATCAATGAAAATGGGTGTCCATTTATCCCTGCCACATGTTGTCCCACCACGAGAGAAAACCAGCTGCCCAAATGTGCAAATGGGAAATACGCACCACCGCCCACTTATTTGGCTATGTTAATGGAATCCTTTGCACAATTAATCTATGCTGAACCAAATACGGTTGGTCATCTCCTGGGAGCAAATCTATGGTTGCTGTGTGGACGGATGGCCTATGATCGCATGCCAGCATGATGGAAAGGAGTCTGCACCTTTGGGAAAGTAATCCCATCTCATGTCATTTTAAAAATCTTTGGGGACTGCTCATATCCGCAATGCGCATTCCGCAACGGAAGTAAACTCTGTTTTGAATCATGACTACTGGACACAGATATCAAGGGGAGTTATTCCTCCTTTAGGAGTCATGATGAACTATAGAGATTTGCATCGTTTAAACAATTGGACAGTTACTATGTTTAAAGACATCATTAAAACGCTAAAGCTGCTTGAAGAAGAGCAAGGAAAAATCCTTGACTTTGTCCTGCAAACCAGATATGCGGTGGACACTATTTTGGCTGCGCAAGGGGGAATTTGCACTGTGATTCATACACATTGTTGCATGTATATCTCTGATTATTCTCCAAACATTACAGCTACTATACAGCATATGGAACAAACCCTGAATGAGAATCCATTACAATCGGAGGACGAGGGACTGGACGTGTGGTCTGCACTTTGGTTGCCAGATGGTTCATGGATTCGTCACCTAATTGTTGGAGTGATATTGCTTTTTATACTTTCTCTTTGTGTATGCTGTTGTATGCTGTTGTATCCAATGTCTCCCTGGACTTTTAGGAATGTGTCAGGTGAAGCCTACAGAAGGAGAACTGTTGTTGCAGATGGCAAAAAGCTACCAAGGCATCCGCGATCATCAAAAAACTAAAACAGGGGAGATGTGGGAATAAACTTTGACTTCAGTATTGGGTAATGATTAGTCTAAGACCTTATACATACATGTCTGCCTAAGGGTCACTGAGATAAAGCAAGGAAATTGAAAGCAAACACCAGAAACATTTAAGCAGCTCAGACGACTGTAAACAATTCTGTGTACTATATGTAATTATTTTAATCCACAATGTGAATGCTTACTATGTACAAAATTCTCAATAAAAGGGAGCACTAGAATTTGCTCTGGACTCCCATCCCGAGTACACCAGCCTGTGTCTCATTCTTTCCATGGGAGACCACCACAGTATCCTCATGATTCAGATTTGGGTGAATCTTCAAGTTTTTCCTTGTAATTCTTATGTCACCCAATTGCTTCTTCTTCCATATGAAATTCCATCTCCTGGTATAGGTAATTGTGGGGATGCAGGATTTGGATCAACTTCTTTATCTGTAGGCTTACTTCATCAGTTGAACTCCTCTCGTCCTTTGTTAACGCTCTTCCTTAATAAACAATCATTTCAAGGGTTATTGGATACTGGAGCCGATGTTACTGTCATCTCCTTTTTACAGTGGCCAAAAATGAGTTTCTTCATTGTGGGGAATAGGAGGTTCTACAGCTGCTTGGCAGAGTGTTCAAGAAATTAATGTGACAACATCTTCTGATAAGTCCTTTTTCCTACAACCATACATTCTAGATATTCATACTAATATTTGGGCCCATGATATCCTTTCTCTTCTTAATGCCCATTTGATTCTTGATGATGGCACTTCCTCTTAAATGGCTCTGTTCTACGCCGGTTTGGGTGGAACAATGGCCATTATCAAGGGAAAAACTTGCTGCTTTACAACAATTGGTTCAAGAACAATTGGCTGCTGGTCATATAGAACCTTCTACTAGTCCTTGGAATACTTCTGTTTTTGTTATAAAAAAGAAAAATGGGAAACATAGAATGTTGCACAATTCCTCCATTCCAATTCTTCCTGAATTACAAATACAGAAATCATATACATTAGTACAATGGCCAAAATTACTTGCCATTATTATTTGGGCACGCCCATTCTTCTACATTACAACTGGTGATATGTTGCCCTTATTTCAGTCTTTGAAGGGAGCACAATCACCAGGAGATCTAATTGTATTAACTAATCCTCAAACAACATGCCTTCAAGAAATATTGAATAAGTTTAAGCATCGATATGTGGACAGGATAATATCCTTAACAATAGGACTTTGCTTAGCTATTCTTCCCACTACAGCCTTACCCACAAAATGTCTTTATTCTAATGCGTCCCCGCAAGCAGTCAACATTCCTGAATGGATTAATTTGTCAGCTACTCCGCCTAGAAACATTTATCCTTATCAATCAGCATTAGAGGATTTGATTATTAAAGGTCGTAAACGAGCTTTATATCTTCCAGGACAGGATCTCATTAGCATAGCTTTCACTCGTACAAAAGTTGAACATGAGCATTTGATGATGATTTCAGAATCATATCAGATAGCTTTTTCTCAATATGTGGGAAACTTGTTGTATTCTTTACCCAAGGATCCTAGAATAGTGGTTACTACTACTTGAAATCTGGCCTTTTCTTCCATTTTTGTGCAAATTCTAAATTTACTGCCACTCAGACTTCAGCTCAACGTGCTGAGCTGGCTGCTGTGATTTTGGCTTTACGATTGTTCAATGACCAACCTATTAACTTGATCGTTGATACTCAATATGTGTATTTAGTTATGCAATCTCTTCCCTTTTCTTATTGTGCTCTCTCTTTGGATTAGAATTTGTTGTCCTTGTTTTTATATTTAAAGAATAGTTTGGAAACTCGCTTGTATTCTTTGTGTGTAGAATACATTCGAAGTCATACTCCTTTTACTAATGCCTTGACTGAAGGAAATCGGAAGGCTGATGAATCCTTAAAAGGATGTTGCATCTTTGTTTGCTGATCCTGTTGCTAGTCATTCTTATTTTCATCAAAATGCCAAATCGCTTGCAAAGCAATTTAAATTTTCATTATCTCAAATCCGGGATATTGTCTGTGCTTGTCCAGTTTGTCAACAACTGGCAGTTGCCTTTCCAGTAGATGTCAACCCGCGAGGAACCCAAGCTAATCAAATTTGGCAAATGGATGTAACTCAGTTTTCAACCTTTAAGCCATACTGTTATCTTCATACATCTATTGACATTCATTCACACTTCCTTTGGGTTACTGCTTCAAAACATTAACTTACTTCAGATGTTATTTCTCATTGCCTATCCTCTTTTGCTGTAATGGGTCGGCCTTCTCAGTTTAAAACTGACAACTGCCCCGCTTATATTGTAAGGAATTTCAAACCTTTTGTCAGAAATGGAATATTACTTTAGTGCACGGAATTCCTTACAACTCTCAGGGTCAAGCTATAGTTGAGCGAGCTCATTGTACTTTTAAGGCATTGCTTCAGAAACAATTACAAACTGAGTCTGGCCCTTACCATCTGTGAAAGATTCAAATCTCATTGCTGTAGCATTATATACTTGGAATTATTTAACCTTTTTAGATTCTCTTGCAGACTCACCTGTTAATTTGCATTTTCGAACTACTGAATCTTTAGCAAGGCCTTTGGTAAAGTATCACCAAGCTCCAGATCCAACCTGGAAAGGCCCTACACCGCTGATCTCCTGGGGTCGCGGTTATGCCGCCGTGGAAGATCCTTCTACTCGACAAGCAGTGTGGGTTCCAGTGCGCTGTGTTCATCCGTATCATGGCATGGCATCAGGGCCTTCACAACCCGATTCCGGATTTCAATCTTCATCTGAACACGGAAGTCCGTTTTCCAAAGTCGACGCGCCTGCAACCCATCACTTGGGGCTAGATTAAATCTACTACATATCAAGCTCAAAAACAACTGCAACAGGCCTCATTACCTCAGACTCCTGAAAATCTTGTTGCTGCTGTTTTTGCTATTATTACTGCTAACTCTGTTACCATTTTACTTTGTATTTTCTTGTTTATGGTTAATGGTGTTTCTGCTCAAAATGACACTTCTGTGGTTCGTCTTAACCCTAATTTGTGGGTTCGTCATGCCTAATACATGTTTATGACCCATGGCACAAATATTACTTTATACTATGAGCCCCCAATGGCATTTGGTCAAATTTCTTTTACCCCTAACTTGATCATGTCTTCTACATTTATTGTGTCACAACTACAATCTATTTCACACCCCTGGCTATTTTCTACACCCCCTATGCAATTGAATTCTGTCTGTTGGCGTTACTTGAAAGTTAGTCAATTTACAAGGGGTCTGTGTTTCTGCTGTCACGCTAAACACACTTGGCTTCATAATTGCTCTGATTATGATACTGCTCAGCACATATTTAAAAAGCTAGGGAATTATAGTTATTGTTCTGACTACTATTGGTTGTCAGGTACCTTTAATTCTTCTTTGCATGGAATTAATATAGCTCCTGATATGTATCCTGACAATTTTTCTATTTTTAATGCCTCTGATCAATCTAATACAGGATCGATATGCGCTGGTTGGAAGCTTAAGGATCCTAATATGTGGTTCTTTTTTGATAAATATGCTACTAATGTTCATCCTCAGAATTATCAATGTGCAACTATAGGTTATTTTACTCTACCTGTTCAAATAGGTACGCTCCCATCAACTTGACAGCGGCGTTCCTCTCTGGGGCCTACATGTAATGATGAAGTCATTATTGACACACAATTGTCTTCCGGTTCTACATTTCGCCATGCATTGGCAGGGGCCATTACAGGAGTCCTTACTCTAGGCTCTTATCCTGGCATAATTGCTCAAGAAAACAGGCGATCTATTCTTGATCTCACCTGCAGACCTGAAAAATCCATCAATGCTACTGCTGCTATTATTCGTGATTTGCAGCATGAAATAAAAGACTTAAATCAAGATGTCTAACAACAGAGTTTTGCCATAGACTATCTTTTAGCCCGTCAGGGAGGGTTCTGTACATTAGTTGGATGCTGTGGATGTGCTGTGCATTTTCATTCTTTGAATAAAACTATTGAGGATGAGCTTGCCAATTTACAATCATACATTCAAAATAACATCCATGTTCATTACTCACCTTTTGAGTGGTTAACCAGTTGGCTCCCTGATTGGTCTTGGCTCAGACAGTTTTATGCTATTATTACAATTATTATTGTACTAATTGCAACCTCTTATTTTATTCAATGTATTCCAAATTTATTCACATTGTTTCATCCTGCTTTCCCCTCTCTTAACTCTCTACAATTGCGATACAATTATAAATCTTTGAATCCTCCATTTAAAATAAAAAATGAGGATATGTAGAGTTGTAATTGCAGGAATGTTCCAATCTCGGATGGCAAACCTCAGATAAAGAATATTTCCAAGTAAATACAACTCAGGCAAACAAAATCACTAATCTATGGATAAAGAAGGATTAGAGAGGGGAAGTAAACATATGTTAGACTTTAACTAGAGATAATTAATTGTATGGATTACTGTACTAAACAGTAAGGAAAGTTAAGCAGTAACCAAAGTTAACCAATGATGGAGGATAACTAAAAATGTATATAAATGCAAGACTATACTCCAATAAAGATCATTATCATAATTCAGTTGTTCATGATCAAACAACTCGACTGCCTCGTCATTACAACAGATATGAACCCTAACATTGTGAGACATGCTTACAGATGAGACATGCCTTCAAGCATTTCACCTGCATTTTAAATGCATTTTGGCTTAATTCCCAGATGTAATTTTTGGTGGAACTTATAAATACGATATCATCAAAGGCTTTTTCACTGTTACCATATTTTTTTTAAAGAACATTCCTAAGTCAGCAATGAAAGAAACCTGTTTTTTTTTTTTAAAAAAAAGCCTCAAATTTATTCATTAGCCTTTAGCAAGGACATTCATTGCAAAGTATCTTGAAAACCATGAGAGAATAGTCCAATGAAGATTTTTTAAAAAAACATTCATGAAACCCAAAACAAAACAAATTGAGGAACAATCGAAAGACAGAGTGAGAAACTAGAGAACTTTCATTTACATTAAATCCAACTGCATGAGACAAGTTTACATTTGGCAGTGATTATATATACTTTGCAATTTCACCATGAACAATTTCAAAATTCTACGACAGTCAGTGAGATTATTTCACCATGTTGATCAACACCAGATTTTAAATCTCTTTGGATGGTAGAAAGTTGTTTGAGAAAAGATTGCTTGTAGAAGTTTTCTCTATATCAGTGTTTCTCAACTTTAGCAATTTGAGTGGACTTCCATGCTGGCTGGAGAATTCTGCGAGTTGAAGTCCACTCAAATTGCCAAAGTTGCCAAGCTTGAGAAACACTTCTTTATTTATATCCCATTTTCCTGATCTAGCTCAACTCATGTATATACAGTGTGACCATAATTAGCTGCCTGCATATAGGAAAAGAAGCACCAGAAATGGATCAATGGAAAATTCAGCTCCTTCTCTAGAGTAGGACAAAATATCCAGCAAAATATGAGCTATGAACTTCTCTGTTCACTATTGAATCTCAAACAGTTCTCAAAATGGAGCATGGGATCAATTCTGCCCCTCCAAATAAGTATTAATTTTTCTGTCTAGTTTTGTAAAATCCATACCTAACTATCGTTCTTTGAATATCCAACTATTTGCAATATACAATAAAAAATATGTAAAGACTGAAGTTTCAAGATATAGATGGTGTCCTTATGTGCCTATGTCGATTACAGACTCCTTCAGGTTCACTTGATTTGTGTATTTACAATCAAAAAGGAGATATACAGGTAGTCCTTGACTTATGACTGGTCACTTAATGACCGTTCAAAGTTACAACAGTCTTCCCCTTACTTACAACCTGTTTTTAAACTTACAATGGCTACATCCATCCTATTGTGCATGATCCCATGACTGCATTTTTGGCACTTTGCAACCATCTCACCTTGATAGCCATTTGCAGTCATATGACCACGATTTGCTGATTTCACCCATTGGGGAAAATAATTTGCTTAACAACTGCTACAAAAAATGTTAAAAAATTGGATCTGGTCACATGATGCCTCAATTTATGACTGCAATGACTTATGACTATAATTCTGGGCTTAGTTACAGTTGTAAGTCAAGGACTATCTGTATTAGTGATTTCACAGTCATTACATAACAAAGGGAATGCATCCCACTTCGTTATTCAATCAATATCTGCTTTTTTCTTCTTCCAAATGAAAACATATTTATCAAGAATACAAATTCATAACTACATTTAAGGACACCCCCAAGTATGATTCAATAAAACATTCTGCCACTCTTAAAAAGGCAGGGTTTTTTTTCCCAGTTGTCATTTTTCTATAACATGGCACATTTTAATACTATCCACAGATATAAAATCCTTTGTTTTAAAAAGAAGCTAGAAATTGTCAGGCAAAAAAAGGGAATAAATCAAGTTTTTCACTGGGCTCATAAAAAAGAAGAAATAAGAGAACACGCAATTCCCTAACCCAATTTTTAAGGCCCTCACAGTTCTAACACAGTAAAAACTGACAACAATAAAGCTAGGGTGGGATTTAGTATCAGTCCTCTCAGTTGGTTGATGGTCACTGAAACATTTTTCAAACTTGGCAACTTTTAAGACTTCCCAGAATTCCTCAGCCAGGAGAACTCAGGAAGTTGAAGTCCATGCATCTTAAAATTGCCAAGTTGGAAAAACACTGATCTAAGATGCCGACTATGCAAAATTAGGAAAAACTAAATTGTGATTGTGTTGTGAAAATCCTGAACCAAAACAATCTCAATCATTTTTGTGAACCAACACATCACATTGTCCTAATACAACATATTTGCTTAAATATAGATCATGTCAACCTTAAATTTGCATTTTCTATGCATCTAGAGTTAAGATTTTGTATAAAATCAGCCAAAGAACTGGAATGCATTTGTTTCTTCTCATGCTGACAACTAGCTTTTGAAAAAAAAAAAAAAAAGGAAAAGAAGATCCCAAGGTATTGTTTTAAATTTTCTCTCGCGTGATCTTAAAACAACTGAAAATTGAATTTACCAAAACTGTAAAGCACACAACAAACACATTGGAAAGTGGAAATATTTTGGCACAATCATTTTTCTTCTACTCTTTAAATGTAACAGATGCATCATTTTAAGAAACATGAAGACAAGAAAAGCAGCAATAAATCTGTTTTTTAGCTTACAGTTGCGGTGAGCAGGCTTTGGCAACAGATCATACAGCAATAGCACTAGACATATATAATGCTTCACAGTGCTTTATAGCCCTCTAAATGGTTTACAGAGTCAGCTTATTCCCCTCAACAATCTGGGTCCTCATTTTACTGACCTCAGAAGGCTAGAAAGGCTGAGTCAACCTTCAGCTGGGCAAGATCAAACTCCTGACAGTGGGCAGAATTAGCCTGCAATACTGCATTCTGTGCCACCAACACCCTAGCCAATTTGTGGCCACAACCCACAATTCCTGAAAAATCACTCTGCAAATTACTAATGTCCAGCAATAGAGGATATTTAGTTTTCTTTTTTAAAAACAGCAGGCATTAAGATAGATGTGTCAGTGCACCAAGTAGTTAAGAAGAAAAGATACAAGGAAGAATTGTTAAGTCCAATCCCACCCAGTCTGCAAATAGGTCATCAGACGCCCCTTAAATTCCCTTGGAAGCCTAATAATTTTAGCAAACAAGGCTGCCTATCCCCGTTTAAGAGAAAGACACTATATTCCCTTATCCAAAGCAAAAAGGTACGCTAGCCAGAGATTCTCCAAGAGAGAAAAATCAAAGTGAGCATTCCAAGGACAAGATAACTGGAGGACAAGACGAATGAAGGCAGACACCAATTTTAAGTCTGCTGCGATAGCTCACATGGTAAGACACTGGGTCTGTGCATTGTTGAGGTCGGCAGCTCAGTGGTTCAATTCCTATGAGTGAATAAACTGCGGAGGGACAAGAAAGAGACCTCCCCTGAATGCCAACCAGTATTCAGGAGTCCCGTGGGTTAAGATAACACTGCCCAAACAATCCCTTTCACAGAGGCAGCCAGCCACCTCGGTGATCCCTGGTTAACACGTGCCATACGCTAAATAAATAAAGTCCACTGGTGTCTACAATCCTTATTCACATGTTCCCCCTGCTCTTCATTGCACATATATAGAAGCATCAACCATCCTCTTTTCTTCATATATGAAACTGGGTTGATTTCTTCTCATTTCCTTATGAGAAGAGACCATAGCTACAGTCAAAACACTGCATGGAGACAAAACATTGTCTGTGGAGATCAACTGCCAGAATTCCTACAGTGGCTGAGAAATTCTGGGAGCTGAAGTCCACAAGTCTTAGCGTTGCCAAATTTGGAGACCCCCTGATCCAGGTCATGGCTGTCCCATGGGGCTCAACCGCTGTCCTACCCCAAGGCCTGGGAGAAGAGCAAGGTTTTCAAGGGGTTTCTGAACATCCACAGGGAAGTCCTGTGGATTTCTGTGGGGACCTTAATCTAGAGAACTGGAACTGTGATAGGGAAAACATGCTTCCTGGATCTTGGCCGAGGGCATTGTTGAATCAGAGGGACCCAGAGGACATCTACTCTGCTCAATCTTACCAAGTGAGCAGAAATGATCGGAGATAGCTGGTTCCTCAAATGACTACTTCCAATGCTACAAAAAGGCTTTTGGGATGGTAACCTGCCTCTTGAATTATACAGATAGCCCTTAACTTACAACAGTTCATTTAGTGCCTGCTCAAAGTTACAATGGCACCGAAAAGTGACTTAAGACCATTTTTCTCAGTTATGACCTTTGCAGCATCCCCATGATCATGTGATCAAAACTCAGATGCTTGGCAACTGATTCATATTTATGACAGTCACAGTGTCCCAAAATCACATGATCCCCTTTTGTGACCTTCTGCAAAGCCAATGGGGAAGCCAGATTCACTTAACAACCAGGTTACTATCTTACCTACTACAGTGATTCACTTAGCAACCGAGCTAAGAAAGGTCGTAAAATTGGGCAAAATTCACTTAACAGTCGTCTCAACTAACATAAATTTTGAGCTGAATTGTGGTCATAAGTTGAGGACTTCCCGTACTTGGAAGCTAACTGATAAGCAATGGAGCTCATTGAACAGTGGTGTCACATGGCCTGATTATGGCATTTCCCATTATTGCCTGGACTACCGCCTTCTGAACCAGTTGTAGCCTCCAAGGGTCTTCAAGAGCAGCTGCATGTAAACTGCACAGCTGCACTCCAGTTGTGAGGTACCATGGGCTGCCTCCTGATCCAGGAATAAATGCCACTGGCTGATTAAATGGGTCTATGGAGGTCATGGACTTTCTGGTTTTTCTTTGAAGATCTTTTGCTTCTCATCCAAGAAGCTTCTTCAGATGAGAAGCGAGACATCTTCAAAGAAAAACCAAAGTCTCTTGAAAAAAGCACCTTACACAGGTCTTTGCAAAGGGCTTCTTGGCCACAATGGCCAGGTGTTCTTCAGACAGGAGCTTTGAGTACTGTCTCCAAGATTACACACCAGTCGTAATGAGCTGTAAAAATAACCTTGAGGAGAAGCAGCAGCCACAGCCAAGGAATGGTCAGATAAGAGAAATCTGAATCCAAAGCAGGAATGTAACTTGAAAAACACTCCCAGACTGAACCCTCACTAGTTTTCTTCAGGAGAAAGGCAGGGAGGGGGAGGCACAGTGAGAGTTGAAAGATTATATTACTGTAACCTTACAATAAAAGGTTACATTTTAATATTTATAACTTTGGTGTTCAAGCTTGGTCTACCTCAGAGAGGCAGTCTTGAATAAGAAAGTGTCACCCCATATTTATATAACATTTTTTTTTGTCTTTTGTTTGTCAGTCACTCAGAACTGCATCTGTCAGCTGGGTAGCCATATAAATCAATTTAAATAAATAAAATCCAAGAGTCGGAAAGTCCTCCGGACAAGGCGGGATGGGCAAACATCTAGAACTAATTCAAGTCTTGTCAGAATTGAGCCCTTTGCATTCAGACCTACCCAGACTCAAGACATCGGAAAAGAACATCGAGCAGCATCTGTGGGCAGACTTGGGTCAAGGTGTACAGTTTGGTACCATCAGCAAACTGATGAGTGTGGACATCAAACCAATGGATGGACTCAGCCAATGGTTCTGTGTCGATCAGGGGTCTCCAAACTTCCAGAAGGTGAAGTCCACAAGTCTTTGTGGGCAAGTTTGGAGACCCCTGATGTAATTGTTGAAATAAAAGGGGCAAAAGCCCCAGAGCACCCACAGGATGACAGGCCATAGACTTGGTCTTCGTTAATGCTATGCAGAAGCCACCAGAACAAGAAAACCATCATAATCTGGTGCCCACCACTTCAAATCCCCATAGCCAATCCAAAAATACTGTAATTAGCAGTATCTCAATCAACTAAGAGGTCAAGGAACATTGGACCAACACTCCAATGTCTCTCATCCAAGTTCTATCACAGCTTATCCCCAAGTGCAACCAATGCAATCTTTGAAAATGATCCAAATAATCCATTTCCAAATAATCCAGGAACCTCTGAAGCCATTGCCTGATCATATTTCCCACACCTTAAAAAAGGAAGGCTGAGGAACTGGATAAAAATTGTCCAGGACTGCTTGGTCCAATGATGATTTCTTGAGGGAAGCACACACTAAAAACCTGAAGGAACCACTGCAACAAAACTCTTTTATCTTGATGCAAATCATCTTTGGATGAGTGGAAAGCCCTTCCATGGGTCCCAAACAAATGTGCGTGTTCCCGTGTTATGTAGACTTTCAACTACAGAATTGGTCAACCAACCCTTAGAAAAATTAACCTCCACCCCAGAAATGAGAAAGCGGAGCAAGCCTCAGATTTTGTGACCTACGTCCTTTCATTTCAATGTTCCAAGAATGAGGAGGTCATAAGGCTGAGCTGAACCATTTTAGATGGGCAACAGGGAAGGTTTGCAGACTTTTATGTCCTTCATTCCTCCTCCTGATATTGTATCAGTATGTGTGAGTGACCTTGGGAGACAGAAGAAAAGTTGCAGCTTAGACCACCATCATAAAAAAGAGATCTCAGTCCACGAAAGGAAAAGAGACATGGAAAAAATTTGAGAAGGAACCCTCCCTAGTTTCTGGAGAATAAAAGGAAAGGAGGGGGTTAATACAGGTAGTCCTTGGCTTACAATAGTTTGTTTAGTAACCATTCAAAACCACAATGGCACTGAAAAATGTGACATGACCGTTGTTCATATGACTGTTGTGGCATCCTCGTGGCCGTGTGATCAAAATTCAGGTGCTTAGCATCCGATTCATATTTTTGACCATTGCAAAGTCCCGAGGTCATTTTGCAACCTTCTGACAAGCAATATCATTGGGGAAATTAGATTCAATTTACAACCATATTACTAATGTAACAACTGTAATGATTCATTTAAGCATGGCAAGAAAGGTCATAAAATGGGCCAAACTCACTTAACAAATGTCTCACTTAGAAACAGAAATTTTGGTTTCAATTGTGGTTGTAAGTCGAGGACAGCCTGTACTTTCAGATGTGCAAGATTCTGTGAATGTAATCTTACAAAAGAGATACAGCTGGTGCTTGTACTGGTGCTAGTTATCTGGGCTACCTCAAAGAGCTTATGGACGTTTGTTTTTCTGCATGCACCAAGTATATTACAAGGGAACCATCAAAGACAGTTTCCATCTAGCTGTCAGAATGGGCGTTCTTACCTGACACGCCATTTCTCTTCGAGCTGCGAGGATCATCCAGAGAGTGGGTGATGCTTCTGTCTCTGCTGTTGTAGGCTGAGCTAAATTCCTGAGGAACTCTCCTCCTTCCATCACGTGACTCCATTACAGCGTTCCCAGTTTATGCAAAGGCGAGAGGAAACAGAATTCGTGCTCTCATCTTACTATACTTAAGGTTCCTTGGCCGAAACAAGACCCCACCAGATGGTGAAAGAAAAGGGAGGGGTTGGATGATCCTCGCAGCTCGAAGAGAAATGGCGTGTCAGGTAAGAACCAACGCCCATTCTCCTTAGAGCTGCTCGGATCATCCAGAGAGTGGGACATACCAAAGCTGGGCCTGTCCTACAGGAGGGGTGCCATCTGGTCTGTAGTCCCCTCTGGTCTGTAGGGAACCCTCTGAAGAACCCTTCTACCGAAAGAGGCCTCAGCTGAGGCATACCTGTCGATCTTGTAATGTCTGATGAAGGGTGACGGGGAGGCCCATGTAGCTGCCCAGCAAATGTCGAGAATTGGAGCCTGAGTAGCCCAGGCAGCTGAAGTTGCTGCACTCCTAGTGGAGTGAGCCGTGATACCCCTGAGTACCTGGAGGGCCTGAACCTGGTACACCTTGGCGATGGCCGCCCTTATCCAGTGGCCTATGGTGGTTGGAGGGACCTTGAGTCCTTGTGACTTTGGTTGGAAGGATATAAACAGGGCCTCAGACTTGCAGAAGGGCTCAGTGCATTTAATGTAAATGCGTAAAGCACGTCTGACATCCAGGTTGTGCCATAGTCTCTCCCTTTCATGAGTTGTCCTGGGGCAAAAATTGGGGAGGATAAGTTTCTGGGTCCTGTGGAAAACCGAATTAATCTTGGGCAAGAAGGAAGGGTCAAGCCGGAGGACCACCAGTCGGGATGGAATATGTAAAGGTCTTTCCTAACTGACAGCACAGCGATCTCTGATATCCTACGGGCTGATGTGATCGCTACCAGGAAAACTACTTTGAAGGATAGGAACTGAAGAGAGACCTCTCTTAGGGGTTCAAAGGGTGGTTTTGTGAGGGAAGTAAGAACCCTATTGAGGTCCCAGGTTGGGTACCAGTGGAGGGATGGGGGATGTAAATTTGTGGCCCCTTTCAGGCGAATACGGGGATGGTGAGAGAGGGAACTGGCCTCTTGACAGTGGATGACTGTGGATAAGGCTGCTACCTGACGTCTTAGTGTATTGGGGGATAGTCCCTTGCTGAGACCCTCCTGGAGAAAGTCAAGCACTTGAGCAATGGAGGGGGCCGTTGGGTCAATAAGAAGTTTGACACACCAATTACGAAAAATGGCCCAGGTGGCATCATAAATCCTTGTGGTTGAGGGTCGCCTGGCTGCTAAAATGGTATCAATGACTTTATTAGAGAGGTTTTCCCTTTTCAAACGTTCCCTTCTCAACCTCCAAATGACTAGTTAAAGCCATTGGGGGTTCGGGTGGAGGAGGGGACCTTGAGACAGAGAGATTCTGTCTGCTGGGATCCTCCAGGGAGGGACTACTGATAGGCTGCGAAGGTCCGCAAACCAAGGGCGACGGGGCCAAGAAGGAGCTACAAGGAGCAGCTCCGCCTTCTCATGGAGTACCTTTTGAAGGACTATGGGCACCAGCGCCAGAGGAGGGAAGGCATAAATGAGGCCCGGGGGCCACGGACACCGAAGGGCATTGTGGTCCTCCGCCCCTGGGGATGGGAATCTCAAAACGAACCTTGGAAGTTGGGTATAGAGGGGGAAGGCAAACAGGTCTACTACTGGTAGACCGAATATGGATGTCGCCTCCCTGAATAGAGATGGGTGGAGATGCCACTCCGACTGGTCTATGGTGGCCCTGCTCAACCAGTCTGCTCGGATGTTGGAGATACCCGAGATGTGGTCTGCCCTGAGGGAAAGGAGGTGAGACTCCCCCCACCGACAGAGGTGCTCGGCCTCCCTTATTAGGCATGAAGACTGAGTACCCCCCTGCTTGTTGATGTGAGCTTTGGCCGTGATGTTGTCGGTGAGAATGAAAACGTGGCGGCCGTGTACCTGGGGGAGGAAACTGCGGAAAGCCAGATGGACGGCGCGAAGTTCCAACCAGTTAATGTTGCACAGTTTCTCTGTCGCTGACCATCTGCCCTGTGCTGTAAGGGATTGTAGATGAACGCCCCATCCGGACAGACTGGCGTCTGTGGTGACGGTGAGTCTTGGGGGCTCCTTGAGGGGGCAGCCCTTATTGATAGAGACTCTGCTCCACCAAAGGAGGGAGGTGAGCACCCTTGGTGAGACCTTGACCTTGCGCTTTGAGTTGCTTGATCCGGTTCTCTGGTACGGGAGCAGGAACCACTGGAGGGATCTGGAGTGGAAACGGGCCCAGGGAATAATGGAAATACAAGATATCATTTTACCTAGTAACTGGGTTAGTTCTAGAAGGGAAACCCTTTTAAGGCGTCTGATGTGTCTGACTAATTATTGGATGCTGAGGATTCTCTCCAGAGAGAGGAACACCCTCCCTTTCACAGAGTCTATTACTGTCCCCAGGTGGGTTCCTGGTGGAGGGGGATAATTGGCTTTTCTTCCAATTGATGAGGAACCCATGTTCCTGGAGAGAGGTTAGGGTGATTTGGGTGTCCCTCAATGCTTGTTCCCTGGAAGGGGATAGGATGAGGATGTCATCCAGATAACAGTGTAGTCGCACCGGGAGGGATCTGAGGTGGGCGGCTAGAGCAGCCAGGACCTTGGTAAAGGTTCTGGGGGCAGAAGCCAACCCAAATGGGAGCGCCACATATTGAAAGTGGAGGTTATTGTAGCACAAGCGCAGAAATTTGGAATGAGAGAGCCGGATTGGGATGTGTAGGTATGTCTCAGAGAGCTCAATGGATGACAACCAGTCTCCCTGTCTAACTCCCAGGAGGATGGATTGCAACGTGTTCATTTTGAATTTGCTGTATACGAGATAGCGGTTAAGCCACTTAATCACTTCAGAATCACTCTCCATCCCCCGGAGTGTTTGGGAACCACAAATAAGTGGGAGTAGAATCCCTGTCCTCTTTGAGATAGAGGAACGGGCTGGATGGCCTGTATGTCAAGTAGGTGCTGAATTGCTGAGTCCATGAGGCTGCGCTTGGAATGGTTCTTGGAGAGGGGACATGGCATGAAAAAATCGGGGGGCGGGGTAGTTTGGAATTCGAGGGCAAGGCCAAACCTGATGGTATTCCTAACCCAGGCGTCAGAAGTGGAGGAGTCCCACTGGTTGGCGAAGGCTTTAAGACGCCCGCCAATGGGAATTAAGTCTGGTGGCTTATCGGGAACGCTAGAAGGGCCTGTTGCCAGAGCCACGAAAGGGCCTCTTGAAGTTACCGCCTCTTCTGTGTCTATCAGAGGAGTCGGTCCTGTCCTGGGGCTGTCCCAAGCCAAAGGGAGGGGGCCTTTGGTACCTGGGAGAGAAGGGGGATTGGAAAAAGGGACGAAAGGGAGCTCTCTGAAAGGGCTGCAGGGATCTGGGCTCTGACTTGTGGATGAGGGATGGAAGGAATTTTTTCTTATTCCTTCCTTCTATTAAAAGGGGATCCAGGGATGGTCCGAACAGTTTATTTCCCACGAGGGGAGCAGAGGCCAATTTCACTTTATTCTTGAGGTCTGCCTGCCAGTGCTTTAGCCAGAGCAGACGGCGGGCAGAGACATAGGAGGAGAAGGCACAGGTGGAAAATTTGACGGAGTGAAAGGTAGCGTCGGCCGAAAACTCGACTGCGGTCATGATCTTGGCGATGTCCTGAAGGGCTTGGACATTGGAGGCTGGGACATGTTGCTTAAGCAGGCAAAGCCAGCGAATGGATGACCTGATGAAGAAGGAGGCGGATGTGGCCGATCTGATTGCCCATGTGTCTGACTAATGAGCTCGGCTTAAGGCCAGCTCCGATCGTTTCTCCTCTGGCCTCAGGGCTTCTAGGGGGTCGCTGAGGGTGGAGGGAGAGGCCAAACCCACGACAGGTTCATCAACCTCCGGGGTGCCCAATAGGTTTGAAAGCTCTGGGTCTAAGTTGAATAACTTTTTATCATGGGCCGAAGGGGCGGGGGGGCGCCGAGGAGGCAAGCTGCTTGGACACCACATCAAGGAAGATGGGGGGGGTTGGGATGACCTCGGCCTCCACAACAGGCTGTTTAAAAATGGAATCTTCTGGACCTTCCGGAGCAAGAGGAGAGGGGTCAGAGGGGTTCTGACTTGTTAGACCCGAGATATTCCTGGCTTTGAACATGAGGGATTTGAATAGTTGGGGCTTGAAGAGCCCTACAAAGGTGGGTTGGTCGGGGGTGAGACCCTCGTCCTCTGACATCTCTGCCTCTGATGGTTCTATGTCAGAAGGGGGTTCATTATAGTGTAAGGACCCCAAGTCAAACTGCCCCTCCTCCCCCTCCTCCCTGAACAAATCTAAGTCCCCTTCCGCCGCCTCCTCATCCTCCCTTACTGAGGGGGAAACCTCCCCTTGATGGGGTACCTGATCCTGGGGTGGTTCCGGTCTGAGAGGGAATGATCTTACGGAGTGAGACTCGGATTCAGTGACCAGCGGATGTAGGCCAGGCCTGGCTGCCTGTTGGAGACCTTCCGCAATTCCTTGGCGGATAGCCAACTCCATCCAGGATCACAGCTGCTCCAGAACCTCCTGAATGAGAGGTTCTTCCTGGCGTAGGCCAGCAGCTATGGGCATAAAGGTAGCCTCTGGTGTTCATCTGGCCGGTGTTCCAGGAGCCTGGTGGCCTTGAGAGGGCAAGCTGTGCCTGGATAGGGAGGAATGGACTAAAGGAGGGAGGGGTTGAGAAGAGGTAGAAGGAGGTAGAATGGGAGGCACTGTGCCTGCCTGCCTGGTGCGTCTATCAATTTCTTTTTCCAGGGCCTTGTGGCGTCTTAAGGCGTCCCTCTGGGAGGCTTTGGAATCCTTAGCCTGCCTGCGCAGATGGTGGGTTTTTGATTTGGCCTTCAAAGAAGGGTCTGTGGAAGGATTGCCTTCTGCCACTTTTAGATAATTGAGGAAGATCAAATAGGAGGCGGTTGGCGCACCTAGGGGTCGACTTACAACAAGGCCGGGAGCCCTGGTTAATTCTTTTACACCCCAAGTTAAACTGCTCCTGCTCCCTTTTACGCCCCCCCTTTTTTATTGTTTTATTCTTTATATATATGTGTGTGTGTGTGTGTGTGTGTGTATACATATATATGTATGTACATATATATATGTATGTATATATGTATATATATGTATGTATATGTATATGTATATATATACATATATATATATATTCACTCTGAGAAGCGCAGAGCTGAAGACCAAGCCTGAAGATGATGAATGAGACTTCATCGAAACGTTGCCTAGATACTTCCAATCTTACGCGGGAGAAAACCCGAATAACCAAATATCCATATATATATGTATGTATGTATGTATGTATATGTATGGCATTCAGCTTTGTTTGGGTATTTTCCCACGTCATAGTAGTGGTGCTTTTAAAGTTGTAGCAACATTTCAGCAGAATCTCATCTGCCATCATCAGGCTTCTGTATAGTGTTCGTCTGTGAGTTAGACTTTTACAGTGGTTTCAGATTTAAATTTGGGGCAGCCTATTGCTGTGCCAGAATGGTTTTTTCTTCATCCTGATTGGTTGAGAGTCTTGGTCTGTAGTTATTGGTCATGGAGTTTGCTGTGTTCTGCTTCTAATATCTTCTGTCTGTTTTTTTTTGGCTCTTTTTGTATCTTGATTGGCTGGCAACATTGTGTTACTTTATTGGAGGCCTTTAGTGCAGCTTGGCTTCGGGTAAATGGACGGCTATCATAGGAAGCTGGGTTTCACCTGGGTGCCTGGTTGGGGTGTGTTTGAGCTGGAGGTATCAGGGGGGATCTGTTTGCCTGGCTTGTGGTGTGGTGATTCTTTTGTTTGTGAGTGCAGGCTTCCAAATGATTGACAGCCTGGTGGAATCATCTCTTCTGTTCATGCTTTCTGGTCTTTTTTCAATCTCTATGGCTTCTCTGATGATTCTGTGGCTGGGATTTTCTATAGTGGCTAGGGTTTTGGTGCCATTGAAGTTGATGCTATGACCTATGGCTTCCATGTGTTGGACTAGTGAGGAAGTGTGTTCCAGCTTTTTGACTGCATTTTTGTGCTCATCCAGGCGGGTGCTTATTCTTCTATTGGTCTGTCCAAGGTATGTGGCCGGGCGTAATGCACAGGGGACGTCGTATATGCCTTGGTTTTCCAGGTCAATTTTTTCTTTGGGGTTTCTGAGGATGGCTGCTATTTTTCTGTCTGTTTTGAAGGCAGTCTTGATGTGATGTCTGTGTAGTATCTTACTAATTTTGTCTGTAGTGCTTCTTATGTAGGGCAAGACAGCTGTTCCATGGGTCTGTTTATCTTCTGGGTCTCTATTATGTCTCAGTGTGTTTTTGTGGATCAAGTTGGTGATTTTGCTTTTGTGGAAGTCGTTGGCTGTCAATATTTTAGTCAGGGTGCATAGTTCAGTCTTAATGTATGTCTTGTCTGCCAGGCGTTTGGTTCTAGTAATTAGTGTTTTAGCCACAGAGTTTATCTGTGCTGGGTGGTGGTGGGATTGGGCGTTGAGGTAGCGGTTGGTGTGTGTTTTCTTCTGGTATATGGTGTGTCCTAGTGTGCCATGTTTTTTTGTAGATTAGTACATCTAGGAATGGTAGTTGTTTGTTTGTTTCTGTTTCCATGATGAACTTGATTTTGGGGTGTGCACTGTTTAGGTGTGTTAGGAAATTGTTTAGGTTTTCTTGTCCATGGGGCCAAATCATGAATGTGTCATCGATATATCTTAACCATAGTTTGAGTTTGAGGATGGCATTGGCCAGGGCTCTGGATTCGAATTCTTCCATGAACAGGTTTGCAATGACGGGTGACAGTGGTGATCCCATGGGGGCTCCTTCAATTTGTTTGTATCTTTGTCCTTTGTATATGAAATATGTGTTGGTTAAGCAGTGTTCTGTTAGTTCCATGAGGTGTTCAGCTGGTTGGTATTTATTTTTGATGATTTCAAGGGTCTCTTTTATCGGGACTTGAGTGAATAGTGAAACCACGTCAAAACTTACAAGCAGATTTTCTTGCTCCACGTGTAGATCTTTGATCATTTCCAAGAAGTGGTATGAGTTTTGTACATGAGAAGCTGCTGTTTCAGCATGGGGCTGTAGCTCTTTTGCTAGGTGTTTAGCCAGGTTTTGTAGTGGTGCTCCTCTGGAGCTGACTATGGGTCTGAGAGCTATGCCTTCTTTGTGTATTTTTGGGAGGCCGTATAGTTTGGGGCATCTGGAAGATTTCTCTCTGGGTATGATCGTGTGTTGGATCTCTTTGCTTATGTGGCTGGTTATAATTTTCTTCTTGGTTAATTTTTCCAGATATGTGGTTGGGTCTGTGTTTATGGGTTTGTATGTGGAGTCTTGGAGTAGGACTGTCAATTTTGTTTCATAGTCTTTTCTGTCCATTACTACAGTGGCATTCCCTTTATCTGCTGGGAGGATGATTATGCTGCTGTGTCTTTTCAGGGTTTGTAGCGCTTTAATTTCATTTTGCTGCAAGTTGCTTTTGGGTGGTTTGCTTGTGCATAGGATGTTGGTAACTTGGTGTCTTATTTTATCAGCTTCATCTGTATTTAATTTAGTTAGGCTGGATTCTACTGCGCATATGATGGACTCTGTGGGGACTTTTTGGGGTGCTATAGCATAATTGAATCCTTTGGTTAGGACTTCTGTTTCTGTTTTGGTGAGTTCTCTGTTGGAAACATTGTACACTAATTGTTTCAGGTGTTGTTGTGAGTTGTTGGGGGTTTTCTTATCATGTTCTAATTTCTTTAATTTTTTCAAGAGCTTTTCCTGTTTGTAAGTGCTTGCAGATTCAACTCTCCAAGTTGTAAGTTGTTTTATCTTGTCCCAAAGTAGAGGGTGGATTTTGCTGCTCAATTCCAGGTGTAGTGCTAGCAAATCTTTGTTTAACTGATCTAATTGGAATCTCTTACTGTGGAGCTCGTTCCTTAGTAGAGCCATTTCAGTTCTTTTCAGGATACGTTTAGTGGCTGCTGTGCTTTGATGAAATGTTAATTTGAAGCAGGTTGGTGTAGTATTGTTGTCTCTGCAGCTGCGTAGGAATTGGAGGTCACATAGTATTCCTGCTCTTTTAATTTCCAGTTTCTCATAGGTTTTGATCTGGTTGTTTATTCCCTCCCCGTAGAGGTTTGATATTTGTTTTCTTAAGTTTTCACGGGTACTTACATGTATGGCATTCAGCTTTGTTCGGGTATTTTCCCACATCATAGTAGTGGTGCTTTTAAAGTTGTAGCAACGTTTCAGCAGAATCTCATCTGCCATCATCAGGCTTCTGTATAGTGTTCATCTGTGAATTAGACTTTTACAGTGGTTTCAGATTTAAATTTGGGGCAGCCTATTGCTGTGCCGGAATGGTTTTTTCTTCATCCTGATTGGTTGAGAGTCTTCGTCTGTGCTTATTGGTCATGGAATTTGCTGTGTTCTGCTTTTAATATCTTCTGTCTGTTTTTTTTTTGGTTCTTTTTGTATCTTGATTGGCTGGCAACATTGTGTTACTTTTTTGGAGGCCTTTAGTGCAGCTTGGCTTCGGGTAAATGGACGGCTATCATTAGTTAGGAAGCTAGGTTTCACCTGGGTGCCTGGTTGGGGTGTGTTTGAGCTGGAGGTATCGGGGGGATCTGTTTGCCTGGCTTGTGGTGTGGTGATTCTTTTGTTTGTGAGTGCAGGCTTCCAAATGATTGACAGCCTGGTGGAATCATCTCTTCTGTTCATGCTTTCTGGTCTTTTTTCAATCTCTATGGCTTCTCTGATGATTCTGTGGCTGGGATTTTCTATAGTGGCTAGGGTTTTGGTGCCATTGAAGTTGATGCTGTGACCTGTGACTTCCATGTGTTGGATTAGTGAGGAAGTGTGTTCCAGCTTTTTGACTGCATTTTTGTGCTCATCCAGGCGGGTGCTTATTCTTCTATTGGTCTGTCCAATTTATGTGGCCAGGCATGATGCACAGGGGACTTCGTATATGCCTTGGTTTTCCAGGTCAATTTTTTCTTTGGGGTTTCTGAGGATGGCTGCTATTTTTCTGTCTGTTTTGAAGGCAGTCTTGATGTGGTGTCTGTATAGTATAGTATAGTAAGAAAATCCCAGCCACAGAATCATCAGAGAAGCCATAGAGATTGAAAAAAGACCAGAAAGCATGAACAGAAGAAATGATTCCACCAGGCTGTCAATCATTGGAAGCCTGCACTCACAAACAAAAAAAATCTCCACACCACAAGCCAGGCAAACACCTGGGCACAAACAGATCCCCCCTGATACCTCCAGCTCAAACACACCCCAACCAGGCACCCAGATGAAACCCAGCTCCCTAACTAATGATAGCCATCCATTTACCCGAAGCCAAGCTGCACTAAAGGCCTCCAATAAAGTAACACAATGTTGCCAGCCAATCAAGATACAAAAAGAGCCAAAAAAAACAGACAGAAGATATTAGAAGCAGAACACAGCAAACTCCAAGACCAATAAACATAGTCCAAGACTCTCAACCAATCAGGATGAAGAAAAAACCAATCTGGCACAGCAATAGGCTGCCCCAAATTTAAATCTGAAACCACTGTAAAAGTCTAACTCACAGACGAACACTATACAGAAGCCTGATGATGGCAGATGAGATTCTGCTGAAACGTTGCTACAAAGCCGGTCCCTTCCCAGGCGGAACTGGGTGGAAGTGATGAGAGGTAAACCGCGCCAGCTACGGCCGGCTGCAGGGGAAGCCAACAAAACGGAGGCAGGGAAAAAGCCTCCAATGCAACAGCAAATTTTTAAGGCTTTAATAAACTTCGAGCAGGCCTACGGGTCCTGCTGCTTTAGTGCGGCACGCTGCAACGATCGGAGAGATAAGGAATTCAAAATGGCGCCCGCCTGTGATGTGGACTTACAGGGCTCTTCAGCAGCGGCAAGAGAACTGTCCAGAGGCAATCCGAGGTCCCCAAGAGGAGCACAGGAAGGAAGGAGGCAAGGAAGCTTCAGAACGAAAGAAAAGCGGCGTTCGGTGTGGGGGGGGGAATGGAGCAAAATGGAGCGTCTATTAAAGCAATGTGGATCAAGAGAAAAAAACGGCAGAAACAGCAATGAGGAAGGGGTGGGGGGGTAGCTTGTAAAGTTTGCTAACCTTCCCCCTGGAACCCCCTGGGGCCTGGAAGGCTTCCCAGGGGAGTCTAGAATCACAAAACCAACTGCGCAGGGCTAAGAGAGGAAATAAGCTAGTACAATCTGAGAAGAAATATAGGAATCAAAATAAGGCTTTGCTGAGACAGCCAAGAGCACTTGAAAAACACTGCCTACTCTGCGAGAGGCTGAGAATAAACTGAGGAACGCTGTAATGGAGTCACGTGATGGAAGAAGGAGCGTTCCTCAGGAATTTAGCTCAGCCTACAACAGCAGAGATGGAAGCACCACCCACTCTCTGGATGATCCTCGCAGCTCTAAGGAGAACAATTTTTCCTTCTGTGTAATGTATGGTGCTATGCAAATTGCCATCTTTACTCTATTCCTTGAGCCTTGAAAGTTATCAGATCAATAATGTCCGATCAACTAAGGCTATAAGAGAGATCATAACATGAGGAGATCCATTCCAGCTCTATTACGCCACCTTCCGTGGTTGCCCATCCTCACAATTCAGCCAACATTTCCTTGCAACAATTCACATTTGTTTTCAGAGGCCACAACACCGAAATCAGAAACCCCTTTAGAACGAGGTCAGATGCAAAGTCTTAAGCACCCTAGTATATTATAAAATTGGTTTTCTTTAGGAAAAAAAAACATTTCTATAAATATTCACAATTCGAAGGCTAACAAATACATATCTGTAGACAGACATTCTTATTAGTTTGAATACCTACGATATACCCCTTTCCCCCAAACAACCAAACAAAAAAAGACACAATTTAACAAATTCCACAAGATGTCTTTGGTGATATATTCAAAAGGAAGAAAGAACTATGTGCACGCCACACCAAACCCAACATACCCGAAAGCATCAATCCATGAACAAAACACTTTACAGTGAACTTTATCATCCTATCGGCAGCATAATCGTTTGCATCAATTGAAAACAGAGGTCCCTTCAACAGATCATGCCTCTCAATTCCACCCACCTCATTTCAGAAGTTCCAGGTAGGCAACATTTGGAGGAACTTCAAGTGTTGATGGCCCCACCACACCACACCATGGTCAATGAGATGCCGTTCGGCTTGGAATCACCCAGATTTGCAGTCAGGGATACGGGATCCAAACACTGGCCAATGGTCATATTGGCAAAAAGCAACAGGGGGTATTGCTCTAGGTATCAAGATGTGCCATTCAAAAGGAAAGCCGTTTTTTTAAAATGGGTGGAGTTCACAAACAGGCTACCGTTGGGCTCAGTCACTCCCAGTTTGATGTGCCATCAAATGTTTGGAGGGAGGTTTCAGATATTTTCAAGTAAATCTTCCCACCAAGTTGGAATCCTGAGAAGGAGATGGCGAATGGATGGTAAGTAGCAAAGTCCAAGACCAGAAGAGTCGGAGAAAATGGAGATCAGAGGGAAAACTTATTCCCAAGCATTGGAGATGGGGAGGTAGGGTTTCCAAGGTGCCATTATGTAACTTGCAAGTTCACACCCCACTCCCCAAAATTAACATGGCAGGGAGATCTCCCTGAAGGCTTTCAAGAAGGGAATGGACAGACACTTGTCTGAAATGGGAAAGGTTCTCCTGTTTGAACAGGGGGTTGGACTAGAAGACCTCAAGGTCCCTTCCAACTGTGTTGTTATTATTAAGAAGACTTTTCTGCCCAATTTGCTTGTTTGCACCAAACACTGAAAGCCTGTCCTTTATTTTATTTTTATTCAAGACTTCAGGACTTCAAGCTTTTCCCCTCTGCTGGTAGTCCTCGACTTACAACCATTGATTTAATGACCGTTTGAAGTTATGATAACACTGAAAAACTGACATGATTGTTTTTCCCATTTAAAACTATTGCAGCATCCCTGTGGTCATGTGATCAAAATTCAGCCACTTGGCAACTGACTCACACTTATGACGGTTGCTGTGTCCCAGGATCACGTGGTTACTTTTTGCAACTTTCTGACAAGCAAAATCAATGGGAAAGCCAGATTCACTTAACGACTGCAGTGATTCACTTCACAATTGTGGCAAGCAAGGTTGTAAAATGAAGCAAACCTCACTTAACAATTGTCTCGCTTAGCAACATAAATTTTGGGCTGCATTGTGGTCATAAGTCAAGGACTACCTGTAATAGCTTTGTTCCCCTTTTATTACCAGATTTCAGCTTTTCTGTCTCTAGGGATGGCTACTCCCAAATGGGAAATCCTTGATTTACTACAAACGGAGGCAGCATTTTTATGGCCAAGAGCCCCATTTTCTTCTTCTCCAGAGCAGCATCCAGAAGAGGACAGCATCAAATATTCTAGCTCTTATTCAGAGGGAGAACTTAAATGATACACCCCAAGTTTATCATTTAAGGTTATCACAATGATTTTGTTTTCATTCCCATTTCTTTAAAAAGTAAAATCTCACTATCTAATTTCAGGGACCAGGACTTGAGGGTTTTCCAAAAATGAAGAAGAAGGGTGATCATCATAAACAGCTTGTTAACTTATTTGTCATCGTGCAGAAGTTGGGTCGGCCTGCGAACTTTTGGGGGGAAAAAATTCATCGATCTTTGTGCAAAAAAGATTCTGAAACCTTCTAATCAGACTGTCAAAGTCTGTCCCAGTTGCGAATTCTGAACACTGCCATGAAAAAAGTGTTGCATGGATTGCTAAAGCTGACACTCCCTGAAGTTCTCCTGCACAAACATCTGCAAATATTAATAAAGAATATTTGTAGTTCAAATTATCCTTGATGTTTTCTGAGCTTTTCTTACAGACGTTTCCTTACCCAAACTAGGCAAAATCATCAATGTTACTTATGCTTCATTAGCACTGATAATATTACCTAGTTTGGGTAATGAAACGTCTGCAAGAAAACAACTAAGCTCAGAGAGCACCAAGGAGCCCTCATTCCATCCAAGATATATACAGTATATATCTCGAACCCATGCCTTTAACAAAGAGACAGACTTGAGAGCTTTTGCCTCATATTACCTGCCCTGCAATATACACAAATGGGACACAAGACCTGGATTTTCTGGCCAGTCTGACTTGGAAAGAGAAGGAACTTCTCCCCGTCTGATCAAGCAAAACGCTTAGCGTGTGTGTGTGTAAATGAAAAATGCACATTGGAATGTCACAATTCCCTGGACACACAACCTTCTTATGTGCAACAGGGACAAGTTGTGATACAGTACAAGACAGCTGTGAGAGGAATTCAGGAGACCAGGTCTACTTTGGCCAACTGATGGAGGCTTTATTTCCTAAGAAGCTTCTCTGCATCCCATATTTCAATGAACAGCCATTCCTAAAAAAATGATTTCAACAGATATTCTACCCAGCAGCACTTTGAATCTGATTCCCAAAAATGAACTTTGGCGCGCACAAACAGAGTCTGGATGTAGCTCATTAAAGCAACTGCATCCTTTCTCTAGATTGGATGGCTTCATTCTGCAATGGCCAGTTGAACCTGGAAAATGGCACAGCGTCTTGAAAGCGCTACGGACAAAGTTCACAAACACACACAAAGAGACACACAGAAACCAACACCTACTGTACAAGCAAGCCAAGGCTCCTTTCTGGAGTCAAACTGGAAGTGCTGCACTGCTCTAAAATTTAACCATAATAAAAAAATAACAGAATTCCGTTACTTTAAAAAAGGGCAGTTTTGCACATGCATTCGGGTTCCCCCTCCTTTTAAAATATGCTTTTTCAGAAGTTGCAAGAACTCAACTGTGTTGACATTACTTTGTTTCAGTATCAATAAATGTTTTTAATTTTTTAATTAAAAAATTGTCTTCTTAGAAGCAATATACTCCCAAGTAAGATCCCCCTAGAATACATATTTCAGAGCCTTTTTTGGCCCATCTCCCCTCTAATCACATCTTGCCCTAATTTAACTAACAGCCAACTTTTTGCTATTTTTCCCATCCCATCCCTGCAACCTAATCTCATTGACAAGCACCAGGTTATATAGTTTTCTGCCTCAACCTGCCCCAAGAAAACCACAGAAAGCCCAATTGAATTGAGCAAGCACACCCTAATGCAGGGTTTTCAAACCTGGGCCATTTCTAGGTATATTGACTTCAAGTTCCAGAATCCCATGGCCACATAGCCATTGCTGAGAATTCTGGGAACTGAAATCCACTCACCTTCAATTTGCCAAGGTTGGGAAACTCTGCTGAGATGCTGCACCACTGCGATCCGATATATCACGAGTGCCAGACTCCTGTTGGCTCAAGGCTATCCAAGGCCTTGTGCCATTTGTCAAAGGCCACATTCCAACCATGGCCCAGGCCAAGACCAGTTTGAGGGAGGGGGGAATAAAAAACGGGCGCTAAGCCTTTGGAAGGCTTAAGGCACTAATTCTGTCCCTAAACTTTCCTCCCAACTAAAAGAGAGGGAAAATTGCCCCCACCCACTCTGGAGGTTCTGGACCAAAACAGGTAAGCATGCCAGCACCTCTCTATTTGCATTCCCTTCTGCAGGCATCTCCTGGAATAAAAACAGCTTAGCAGGTTGACTTCCAAGCACACTTGCCCCCCAAAACTAGGAGTGAACCAGTTTCACCATAAGTAAACCTCTCATTTTGGAAGGTCTTTGAGCGTTTTGCTCCTCTAAAACGCACCACCTAACTTTGGTCACCTAGTTGACTTTTAGAAATTATTTCCACTCCTCTTCCCATGATGGTGCAACTGGAAATAATCCAGGACTTTATTCCCATCTCAACTTCTGAGACTGTCCCTGTTCTTTCCCATATCATTTTTTGGATCAACAGAAGTTCCCTCTACCCACACATATCTGTTTAAGGAGAAACATCAGCATAATTTCACCCAGTTCTCCTAGCTTCAAACCAAAGTCAACAGTCTGCAGTATTTTCTGTATTCTCACAGCTCACCGGAACAAAAGCCCATTCCAATTCAGCTGGAGCCCTATTCACAAAAGCTACTTGTCTAGTTAAGTTCATAGACTAACAAGCTGGCAGGAAGTGCTTCCCCAATGTTCTGGGTCTAGAGTTTCCTCAATGTTCAGTCTTGCCCCTAGAGGTGGTCTCAGCACTGCTTGGTGTGAAGCTGAGATGTTCCCTGAGCCACATCCCCAGGCTTACACACGGACGGCTTGTCAGGGGAGCAAGGAAAATCAAAGCGCAAAGGCAAGTCTAGACCTTTCTCTCCCAAAGGGAGAACCCAAGCATGTTTTTTAGACAGATTGTTCCCACCAGGCCTCTGAGGAGTAGAGCCCTCTGGTGACATCACAGGGGCCTGCAGAAACAGAGTGGAGGGCCTGGTCAATGGTCTCAATGGTGGAAGGACAGGATGGTTGCTTCTATCTCCTTGAAGGTGTCCAGCTGGTTCCTGGCTGGAATTCTGCCCCAGACGAGCCAAAGGAGGAGCCATGTCAGAGTCCTCCAATACTCCCCAAGGACTTTGAGAGGGGAGTGTATTCCAACCATTCTCTCCCGTTTTTGTTTCTTGCAAGGAAAATTCCTCCATGCCATGTGGTACATTCAATCGTCCTGGCCACGAGAAGCCACCAATAGCTTCTTCTCTTTCTCCTAGAGAATGTGGCACATCTTCCTGGTCATTGTCCAATCCAAGAGGACCAGGATCCTTTTTGGAACTGCTCCAGAGCTCAAACGGCCTAAAACTCTTCTTGGATAGCTGCAAGTTTGCCAGCTCAAACTCCAGACTTTTGGTATCAAGGGATCGGCTTCTCCTGCAGATAGACAGCGGCTCCAGCAGAGGTGGACTCAGCTCCTGAAGTCGAAGATGCCGAGGAAGGCTGGCAGCTCCCCAGTGAAAAGAGATCTGAGGATACTCGGGAAACATTCGGTCATCACATTCAGCAAAGGATGCTTTGGAGTCATAAGTGTCCCTGAAAGCCTCGAAGGATGCGGTCATGTCCTCATCTGTGTTCATCTCCAGATGTTCCTCACATTCCCCTTCCCCTTCCTGTTCCACATCGACGATGTCAAAAGTCACCATTGTGGGGAGGTCAGGAAGGTTCTGAGTGAACTCAGAGCCTGAATCGGAGCTTCTAAGACTTTCAGACAGGCTAGCGAAAAGAGTACCGTTGCTGGTGAATTCCACCAAGGCTTGTGAGAAGTTCACAGCTTGTTCTGGTTCTTCACTGTGTTCCTGGCAGGGCTCTTGGAAGTCAGCTCTTGGAGAGCAGCTGTGGTGGCCATGCACTCTGTAGAGAGGGAAGGTCACAGAGTTTCCCGAAGCCAAAGCACAGGAATCAAGCACTGGATGTTCACCGCTGGAGCCCAACTCTGAGCCATTCTCTAATGGCTGAATAAGGCAACTGTTGTGTGCTTTAGTGGTGCTGCTACTATCACAAAGCTTTTCTGGACAGAGCTTCCTGTGGAAATCATCTTCACAGTCTTGGTTTTCTGCTAGCTTCTTTCCACCGCTTAGACTATCATTCAAAGCACAAAAATTCATTTGCTCACAACCATGGCAACTCGAGCTCTTCCCAACTAAGCTAGTTGTTTGCATTTTACATTCAGACAGCTGCCCTGGTCTCAGGTGTTGGTCTCTTCTAAGCTCCTGGAGGTGTTTCAGGGCCGGCTCTCTTTGCATCTCCCAAAAAAGCAGCTGTTTCTGGAGAGTTGCCAGCCTCTGCTCTTCTGTTTCCATTGCTTCACTTTTCTGATCCATCAGCCAGATCAAGTCCTTCTCATCGGGGAGAGCAAAGTCTAAAAACTGGTCAAATATCTTCGAAGCAGACACTTTCCCATCAAACCAGGATCCATCTCCGCAAGATGGGCTCATGAGTGCATCGTCTGGTTCATAGAACTCATAAAGAGCATCGCCGCTGTAGCTGTCCCTTGGAAGGCGGTCCTTTTTTATTTCATCTAAATCATCACCAGCTTCATCTTCAGGACCTGGGGTGATAGAATCGTAGTAGCCCTCATCACTATTGGGAGCAGATTCTTGTTGATCGCTATGTGGTGTCAGAAGGTCTAGATCATTCCTTGTTCCTTCAGGGTATAGATTAACTTCTTGCTTGGCACCATTCATGCCCTGAAGGTCACATTTGGGTATAAGCTCTGGCAGATGAGCTTCAGGGACTGCATCTCCTTTAATGGCTCCTGCCCACATCTGCTGGAGGTACTCTTCTAAATCATCCGGCAGGGCCATTTCCTCCCCTCCACCTTGGTAAGTAACCAAACAAGAGGTCCTCTTGGTCGCATCCCGGCTGCGTTCCACAGACGTTGAGCTCTCCGTGATGCTATCAATATCCGGTTCTGCAATGATATCTCCACAACCAGTGAAGGAGTCAAAGCTTTTAAGGGATGTCACCTCCCCAAACATCAAGCTAAGTTGCTCCCCGGAGGGTACGCAAGAAGGGCTCTTCTCCAGGAACTCTGGTTCAAATGCATCAGGGAGGTCACTGTAGGCAGAGTCAGCACAGACGTCCTCCAGGTTGGGCTGCCCATCTCGAGATTCTTCAGAACACACTGCTCCTCTTTCTGTCTCACCAATGGGCCTAACTGGGCTTGAGGCCAAGCAGTCCACCTCTCCTGCCTCATTATGGTCGGCTATTGAAGGCACCGCATCACCAGAGAAATTCTCCACACATTCTGGCATCACAGTCCCACTCTGAGGATTCCCACCCAGCCCATTTCCACGTGGCTGTTCTTCGGTCACAGTGTCCCTGAGAGCCCATTCTTGCAGCTCTGTCTTCTCAGGTTCAGCAACTTTGTTCTTCCGATGATGGCGAATGCTGTTAAAAAGCTCCTTCAGCCCCTTTTTGGATCTTGGCAGGAACAAGGACTTCTCCCCTGTCAGCTTCTTTTCAAAGCGTTCAGAGCTGCTGGACAGAAAGTTTGTGGTCTGGTTGAAGCCAACTTTGAGCTCGGCTCCCAAAACAGCACTCTGAGAACTTGGCAGCAGCTGGGGAGAAGGGAAGTCTGGCCCTCCATCCAAGGGACTCCTGAGACACCCAGAACTGGCCTCTTCATGCACCACGTCACTGATGCCGTCGTGAGTCTTGCTCTTGCTGAGACCCTTTTTGGAGGCTCCCTTGGCCTGGCTTTTATTCTTCCCCCCAAAAAAGCTTGGTAGGGTGCAGATGCTTCTCTTCCCCCCAAAGAATTTAAACGCTGTCTTCTTCAGCTTGCTGGCTGGCACCTGTTGCCGATTGGGCTCTGTCCCAGCGAAGGAAGCACCACAGGGTTCGGAGAGGTGGCTGGCTGCCCCATTTTCCTCCTGGGACTCTTTTCCATCTTTGACCAAGAGAGACTTGGCCCTGGGATTCTCAACGATGCCTGCAGATTCTAGGGCAGCCATTCTGGCTTGCATCGCTAAGTGAAGACCAATGATTTCATGGTCTCTTTCGTATCTTTTGACCAAAGCATCATGGGAATTCTAAAAGACAAAAAAAAGGGAAGGGAATGGGGAAGAAAAGAGAAAGAGCATCAAGACAATACACAGAAAACTTGCAATTCTTTAGAACAGGGTTTCTCAACCGTGGCCACTTTAAGACACATGGACGTCAACTCCCAGAATTCCTCAGCCAGTGTTGTGGCTGGGGCATGCTGGGAGTTGAAGTCTATGCATCTTAAAGCAACCAAGGTTGAGAATTCCTGCTTTAGAAGACCCTACAATGGTATGTTGGAATAACCCTGGGAGACCAGGCAAAGAAACGCAGCCAGGGAATGGTTACATAAAAGGCAGCTGAACCCATAGTAGGGGTGGGGGGTGGGGTCAAGAGTCAGAAGAGACCCTGGCTAGTTTTTGAGTGGACTGAGGGAGAAAAGTTCTTTCAGACTTGCAAGATTGATGTCAACCTTATAGACAGACCAGGCAGAAATGTGAATAGAACTAATTCTATTGTATTGTAACCCTACATTAATCGAATGTGTTAAGTCTGATAGTACTTAAGGGTTTTCCTCGACTTGCAATGGTTATTTACTAACTGTTCAAAGTTGCAACGGCACCGGAAAAACTTACTTATGGCTGTTTTCACACTTACAACTGTTGTAGCATCCCTGTGGTCACATGATCAAAATTCGGATGCTTGGCAACAGGTTCATCTTTATGACGACTGCCGTGTCCTGGGGTCACATGATCACATTCTGTGACCTGATGAGCAAAGTCAATGGGGAAGCCAGATTCATTTAACAACGGTGTTACTAAGTTAACAACTGCAGTGATTCACTTAACAATTGTGGCAAGCAAGGCTGTAAAATGGGGCAAAACAACACAAATGTTCGGCTCAATAGTGGTTATAAGTCAAGGACTGCCTGTACTTTTTCTTCCCACACTGACAGCTGCACAACAGGGCAGGGGTGGGCAACTATGGCAACTTTATAACCATAGACTTGGCTGGCTCAGGAATTCTGGGCGTTGAAGCCCACAGGTTGTAAAGTTTCTATAATTGCCCATCCCTGGATTAGGGAGTCCTTATGTTTCTGAACATCTTAACAATAAAAAGTGAAACGGCCCATCTCATACTTGTACCGCTTTGATGTTACACTGATTAACCACAAAACAGGAATATCACACTTATGGCCTTTGATCCATTATTTATGAAGCTCAGTTGTCCAGTGGTCAAATTTCTCATCTTCGGTCATTCAACTTGTAAACAGGCAGGGAGTCTTCAGGTGACTTCAGATGGATGCACAATAACTATTTGCTTCTGCCAACTATTTTGCTCTGGCAAAAATCAAAACAGAATCTACTAAGATTTCTTCCAGTTCTTTGTAAAAGAGAAAATGGAACTATGAACTCTTAATTTCCCAATCCTTATCCTTGAAGGCTCACATATTATTATTTTTTCTTCTTCGGCTGCCTTGAAAACAGACAAAACTTCAAGACCTCAACTATCCCTGTGAGGCAGGTAGTCCTCGATATACAACCACAATTGAGCTCAACATTTCCATTGTTAAGCAAAATAGCTTTTGCCCCATTTTATGACCTTTCTTCACATAGTTGTTAAGTGAATCACTGCAACTATCAAGCTAGTAACACTGGTAAGGCTTCCCCATTGACTCCAAAAGTCACAAAAGGGGATTAGATGACCTTGGAAGACTGCAACCGTCATAATATATTACAGGCCAGCTGCAAAGCATCCAGATTTTGATCATGTGACCACGGAATGCTGCAATGGTCCTAAATGTGGAAAATGGTTACCTTTCAGTGCCATTGTAACTTCGAATGGTCACTAAATGAATGGATGTAAGTGGAGGACTACCCATAATTAAAATGAAAAAAACAAAAAACAAAACTGGAAACTTGATCAAATCTTTCCAGCCCAAAGCTTTGGGGTGTTTTCTCCCTCAACTGACCCTTAAGCCATAACTGCCTAACTTAAATCATAGTTAGCCTGTTGGTTTGAGCTCCAAGTGCCGAGCTCAAGCCAACAGCTCAAACCAACAGCCTAACTACCAACCGGAGCTACTGATATTTAAACATGTTTAAATCACAGTGTTTGGTGAAAACTCGGTGGAACTAACTTCAAAGATAGGTAGTAAGCAACAACCTTGAGCCACTAGAATCAAGATTTAGCTAAAGAAATATTAACCCTCTCAAGGCCAAGTGATCTCCCAGAAGAATTTTTTGAAGAGAATTCCTTTATGTAAGCACTATGGAGAACACAACCTGCTATGAAACAAAGATTAGAGTGTTTAAAGGAAGCTCAGCTAAATCTACACCACAATTGCGCCTTAATCTGTCCAGCTTCGGCCAAGCTGCTGTTGACATATACGCTCCTTTAATCCCTGGAAATCACTAAAAATGTGTCTCAAAAATATATCCTTTCTGTTCTCCTCCCAGTCCATTGAATATAACAACTAGCTCTGTCTATCAGCACAGAGGATGCATTCACTGTCATACAACTAATTCTCAATAAATCAACAATTTAAAGAATATGGTTGAACAGACCTAGCTGCCCAGAAGAAGAGTCCAACCTGATCGAGTGAAAGCTTCCTACAATCCAAGAGACTCAAGTCAACCCTTCCTGCATGGAAGAGCCCCTAACCCAAGCCAGCCTGAGCAACCCTGCTCAGAACTTAATGGACAATGCTGGGCCACCTCTCAGGGTATCTATCATGGACTGACATTTGCCTGCATCACACATTATTCAGTTCCTCTCTTGAACACACCTGGCTGGCCTGCCAAGCAGAGGAATTTTGCCTATTTCCCTAATTAGAAAGTATGAAATCGTCAAATCTGGGAAGAAGAAGCTACAGCCTATATCTCTTTCTCTCTTCAAGCCATTCTAGCCAGATAGGTGGCCATGTTCTAATGTCTGACCCCTTGCATGACCACTTATTAAACCTACTGCTTGAAGTTCTGTATCATTAGCCACAAAACTGAAATATGGAGCATGAAATATTTTGCTAATCAATACTTACTTTTCCCTTGCCTCCAAGTTTTTATTCAAGCTAGTAGTCTATGGAGATTCTCAGCCATCCAGGTCATGGTTGTCCAAAAATGCATTTTCAAGAGGCAACTGGACTTCCTTGTTTCTCTCAGAGCTGAAGAAGCTTCTTGGATGAGAAACAAAATGTCTTCAAAGGAAAAAAAACAAGACAGTCCAGCTGCCTCTTGAAAAAGCACCTTTGGGACATTCAAGCAAATAATGATTGCAACATCCTTGAAGATTTGGTGGTAGATGACTAAACCAAGCAAGATCTGATGATGAATCCCTACCCATTATTTCAATCCTCCCTACAGCCAGACCACTCATTTCAATCCTTGATACTTTACAAAAGTATTTCTCAACCTTGGCAACATAAGATGGGTGGACTTCAACTCCCAGAATTCCTCACCCAGAATGTTTTGGGAATTGACGGCCAAATAGTTGGGAAAAAAGTCACGGAATTTTGTTTTTATACAGTCAACTACAGAGAGATTGTTATATGCTCAAAAATGAACAGCTTTGGCACTACTACAATGGAGCAATAGTTGCGGACTGGAAACCCTTTGTGGGCTTTTTGCAGGAAACCGAGATGGTAAGTTCAAGTCTGCCCTTAGCCATAAAAGGAAACTGGGTGACCAACCCATCTCACAGTTTTTTTGTTGTTGTGGGGGAGGAAGGAGCATTAGATATATTCTCCACCTTGAGTTATTTATAAAAATAATAAAGGTGGGATACAAAACAAAAAAATCCATAAATAAATATGAATGTCTGGTTTGTGATTTTTGTGATTACATCAGATAATTAGAAAAAGCCCTTTTGTAATCATAGAATAAGTAAGAGATAACTTTTTAACCATCTTATATTTGTTGCAAAGGAAATTGGAAGCTTCAATATTTCAACCTTTTTTTCCAATAACAAAATCAATCTATTCATCAAAACCTAAAGTCAAAGTTTCTTTTTTTTCTGTTTCAAGCAAAAAGTCCAGAAGTTATTTCCAATAGAAACAAAAGTAAATCAATCCTTCTCTTGAATTAAAAGTCAGTTTTGCCATCTCCCCTAACTGTATCACTTGTTCCATCTATTCATTCTTCATGATAAACATTTCAATAAATGGAAGCCGTACTTATATTTTGACCTGCAGCAGGATAATGATGCAAGATGGAAATACTTTTTTGCATATCAATACTCAAGATTCTTGATGTGAGGAGTCCCATTCCCACTCTTAAAAGAGACAAGGTGGGCTTTCCATAATTAGACCTTTATGTCAATATTTGTCAATCCTTTGAGATAGGCTAAGTAAAGAAATGGGCACTGCACGGATACCATACCAATTTATTCTTGTGGAACATCATAAGAACATCCTGAAAGCCTGTCCAAGTTTCTCTCTAACCCAACTTAAAAATCCAGTTTAATGGAAAAAGGGATTGGGGTGAAATGAGAGCAGTGTTCCAATATTTGAAATGCTGCTACAAAGAAGAGGGGATCAACCTTTTCTCCCAGGCACCAGAAGACAGAACAAGAAGCAACAGATGGAAACTGATCAAGGAGAGAAGCAACCTGGGATTAAGGAGGGATTTCCTAACAGTTAGAACAATTAACCAGTGGAACGACTTGCTTTCAGAAGTTGTGGGTGCTCCAACACTAGAGGTTTTGAAGAAGAGGCTGGACAGCCATTTGACTGAAATGAGATAGGGTCATCTGTTTGAACAGCAGGGTGGACTAGAAGACCTCCAAGGTCCCCCCCAACTCTGTTATTCTGTTAACTTAAGGAGGGTTAAGTTTAGTTTCTTTCTCAAGCTTCCTTCAACCCCCTTCTTGAAATTGCCCGAGTTCTCACCAAATAGGACTTCCATTCCACTTCTCCAATTTTGGTTTACAAAACAATTTCTATCTTGTTTATTTCAATGTCACTAAAATGAAAAGTTGGAAATTAACTATTCCTAAGTGAAGGTGGATTGTATTCATTAAACACAGCAGCAGTATAACTGGAAAAATAAGAATGCCTCGATTAAGACAAACAAGGCCTTCAAATATCTAGAAATTTATTTCAATCTTTCACCTCCTGAAGTTATCAAATTTACCACCTCTCAATTCTGGCATCAAAGACCACTAAGAAGGAAGTCAAATCTGCCAGCCCAAAGAATTAAAATTCCATAAAAGCAGTAACTGAACTATAAAAAAACCTGAGATGATTAGCCTGCTATTGACCAACCAACCGTTTTGCACCTTCAAAGTGACATCTACATAAACAGCAAGCAGCTCAAATTTTAGTTACCTTCCTACCTCTCCAGCAATAAATAATTTTCTCTGGAATGCAGCTACACTAGAAGCAAATATGAGACTCTACCATCCAAAATATTGGCTGAAACAAGCTTTTGAGGGCGAATCCTGAGCCTAGCTCAGGAGTCTTCAAACTTGACAGCTTTAAGACTTGTGGACTTCAACTCCCAGAATTCCTCCTCCTCCAGTCATGTTAGCTCAGGAATTCTGGGAGTTGAAGTCCACAAATATTAAACTTGTCAAGTTTGATGACCTTTGGCCTAGCTCATCGTTTCTGAAAAATTTCCCTTCATTTGGAAGGAAAAACTCCAATAGAGGGGCTTATGCTTGGATGAGACAAAGCTATGGCAAAGATTAAACAGAGTATTTGATTTAGATGCGCAAAACAATGGGGCTAATGCCTCACTCCATCCATGATGTCTTTATCAGTCCTCTTTATGTTATCCCCAACTAACTTTATCTTTGGGAAATGCTGCACAGAAAAACAGCCCCAAGCTGCATCAAGAGAGGGATATTTTCAAGATCACGCGAAGTGATAGCACAACTTTATACCATACTGGGGAGACCGTACTTGGAATACTGGGTCAAATTCTAGACACCACTGTACAAAAATGATGCTGAGACTGGAAAGATTGCAGAGAAGAGCCACAAAGAAGGGGGCTGGAGGCTAAACAGTTACAGGAATTGGGTGTATCTGGTCTAATGAAGAGAAGGACGAGGGGTGACAGCATAGCAATATTATTATTTTTTATTATTTTATTGAATTTATTCACTGACCCATCTTACCACACAGTAACTTTCAGCAGTTTACAATATTAAAAAAGATAAATGTTTACAAAATCTAACACAATAGGAACTAAATAATAAAAATGATAAATATACAATCATAACTAAAAGATGAGGAAGGAGGGAATAGGATGAGCAGAGGAGAAGGTGGAATCTTTTACTGGCCTATCAACCATCCCCATTGGAGTCCCAAGCCTAAAATTTGAGGGGCTGTCACAAGGGGAGGTTGTCAACCTATTTTCCAAAGCACCAGAAGGCAAGACAAGAAATAATGAAACTTAAGTTGGGACGGAGATGCTATTGGTATGATGTTCTACAACAGTAAATTGGCATGGAATCCATGCGGTGCCTATTTCTTGACTTGTCCTTTCTCAAAGGGTTGACAAATGTTGACATAAAGGTCAAATTATAGAAGGCCCACCTTGATTCTTTTAAGAGTGGGAATGGGATCCCTCATATCAAGATTGTTGAGTGTTGGCGTGCAAAAAGGTGTTTTCAAGTTGCATTATTATCCTGCTGCAGGTCAAAAGATAAGGTTTGTAAGTTGAAAAGGTAAGGTTAACAACTCAAGGTGGCAAACATATAGAACACACCTTCCTCCTGCTATTTTCCCTACAATAATACCATTCACCAATACCATCAAGGACAGAAGCTAGCTAGAAATGAAGAGAAATTTCCCATCAGTGAGAACAAGTAATAAGTGGAAAGACTTGCCTCTAATAGTGCAGGTTTTTAAGAAGAGACCTGACAGTCACTTGTCTGAAATAGTAAGCAGTCCCCTTCTTAAGCAGGGGTTGGATTAGATTACTAGAAGAACTTCAAGTTCCCTTCCAACTCTGTTATTCTGTAAGTTTCGTTTCTATCTGTTGTAAAAGGAGTCAGAAGTCACTTTTTAATGTTTCCTTTTATATATATTTTATTTTACTGACCTTCTATTTCCTATTTTTCTTTCTCTTCTCTCCTTTTTACTATTTCCATTCTTGATCATTAGCTTTTTTGTTAGGTTTTATTTTATTTTAATAAAGTCAGTCAAAGAAAAACCTAGGAAAGTTGAAAAATTTTAAAAATGCTTGGATCCACAATTTTTTTACCATGATTATTTCTTTGATTATTACCCCTTCAATTTCTGCTTTTTTGCTTTTGCATTTCTTATGCCATTGTTATTAATTTAATCTTTTTAATCTATTTTTTCTAATTCTTTGGCTTATGATGGTCAACGTAATAAATAAGATTTCATCATATATAAAGGCCCTTGTATTCCCCCTCAGCACTGTAAGAATATCTCTAAAACATTTTGGTCTCTGTATTATGTTGCAGCTGTTTTTGCCATGTTTTTTTTACATTGTGTTGCTTTTAATCTTTTTCTTGATTTCACTGGGTTGTCATTATTATTGTACAGTTTAGTTTTATTATGCCATGTTATATAATTGTTATATTGCTTTGGATTTATGTTCTTCATTTATCTGTACAAAACCCAGAGCACTCTATTTGATATTTTAAAAGCACAATAAATCAACTGCAGGGTGCAAATAACTCAGTAAAGATTAAAAAGTTGCAAACTGAAAACATATGTGATCTAAAATGCACTAAGATTTGCAGTCCAATGCAAAATTAACCAGTGAGAAATCTTAATCAAATCGATGGGTTGTGTGTGTGTGTGCCTGTATCTATCTCTCTATCCTATGTTTATAAAAATGTTATTAAAAGTTTTGAGAAGAGTAAGATCCTCGACAAACTACATTAGAGCAGAAGAAGTGAAAAAGAAAGAAATAACAGAAAAAACTAAAATTGCCAAAAGAGAATAGAAAAAATACAGAACAAGATATGAGGGCATAAAGCAATAGCATCTGATATTCTTCATTGTACTTCTTAAAAGTACAATTACATTTTAACCACTCTCTTTAACCAACTGTCTGCAAGGAGTATAAATCCTTCCATTTTCCACCATCCAGTCAGAGCTGAAGAAGCTTCTTGGATGAGAAGTGAAACATCTTCAAAGAAAAACAAGAAAGTCCAGTTGCCTTTTGAAAAAGCACCTTTGAGGCAACCAGGACCTGGAGGACTGAGAATCTCTGTAGTCTTTGTCTCTGAAGTTACATCCTGACTCTCTTCTTTCTATAATTCATATCCTGCCTAATCATCAAAACCACTGATCACATATCCATTTTTCCTCATTTTGGCACAAAATCTCCCTAAAGGGTTTCCAGGCAGCAATACATGACAATATTGTCTTTCCTCGAAATAAAGAAGTCAGTTTATCCGTCTGTCAATTTCATTCTATCGATTTCACCAAACACTCCTTAATGGTGGCCAGTGCCATTTTTTTCCATCTTTGTGGATAAAATAATCTCCTCAAAGGAATCATATCTTGACATAATCTCCCATGCGTTTTTTTCCCCTAATAGTTCATCCAACAACCCCAAAAGGAAAAGTTCCAGCTTCAATATACCTCTCTTTTGAATGAAGATGTGTGTAACCATACTACAACTTCACAAATTTTGAAGGCTTGGGCACGAATGTTGTTCCATCCATCCATCCATCAGAATAGAGCTGGGAGAGACCCTGGAGGTCTTCTAGCCCAGGGGTCTCCAACCTTGGCAACTTTAAGACTTGTGGACTTCAACTCCCAGAGTTCCTCAGCCAGCTGGCTGAGGAACTCTGGGAGTTGAAGTCCACAAGTCTTAAAGTTGCCAAGGTTGGAAACCCCTGTTCTAGCCCAACTCAAGCAGGTAACCCGATACCTTTCTGGACAAATGGCTGCCCAAGGTTTTCTTAAAAGCCTCCAGTTGAACACCCACAACTTCTGAAGGCAAGCTGTTCCACTAGTTAATTGTTCTATCATCTTGAAGTACAGACAGTCCTCAACGTATGACCACAATTGAGCCCAAAATTTCTGTTGCTAAGCAAGGCTGTTATTAAATAGTTCATTTGTGATTTTTTTGCCAGTTTTTAAGCAAATAACTGCAGTTGTTAAGTGAATCATGAGATCATTAAGTGAATCTGACTTCCCTTATTGGCTTAACTAGCTTGTCAGAAGCCAGCTAGAAAGGTTACAAAATGGTGATCTTGCAACCATCATAAATATGAATCAGTTGCCAAATGCTAAATTCTGCTCACATGACCATGAGGATGATATGAAAACTGGTCACACACCACTTTATTCAGCCCTGTTGTTAACTTCAAACTGTTAACTAAGTGAATGGTTGTTAAGTTGATTTCTACAATACCCAGAGTTGCTTCTGTAAGATGGGCAGGCATATAAATGTAATAAATAAAGATATGCCTACATGTCTCAAAAATCCGTCATCCTTTGCTACAGTTGTGGATAATTTCTCAACTTCTTTGCATACATTCCAGCCTCAGTTTAACAAACAATGATTGCCCTGTTGGTTGTATTTAACTGACATCTGACCCCTCTGTTTACATTCTTCTGTCTTGGCACTCATGAATATGTTGCATCTGCCAACTGCTGACAGAATGCCACACAGCTGATCATGGGAATCCAGTCCATGACAGATCGCGCCATGATAAGGGCTTTAAAACAGGAACAAGGGCCTATTGTGATTTGTTATCTCTGTGCGTGCCTGTCTGTGTCGGTGTGTATTTGTCCCAGTTTATCACCAGGAAGCACTGAAGACAACAAAATCTGGTGGAACAAATGTAGTCTCTGATTTTAACAGACTCATGTTACACAGGAGAAAAAACTACAGAAGTATGATGATGCTTTGCAATGGTTAAGCCAAGAGGGATGTGGCCATAAGACCAGGACTGTGACAGTGGCACTACGGGTAGTCCTTGACTTATAACCACAATTAAGCCCAAAATTTCTATGGCTGGGTTAAGTGAGTTTTGCCCCATTCAACTTTTCTTGCCACATTTGTTAAGTGAATCACTGCAGTCATTAAATTAGTGACACGGTTGCTAAGGGAATCTGGCCTGCCCATGGACTTTGCTTGTCAGAAGGTCACAAAAGGGGATAATGTGACCCTGGGACGCTGCAACCGTCATAAATGTGAATCAGTTATCAAGCATTCAGAATTTGAATTCTTTTATTAGCCAAGTGTGATTGGATACACAAGGAATTTGTCTTGGTGCAAATGCTCTCTGTGCAAAAGATATATTCGTCAAGAGTCATCAGGTGCAACACTTAATGATAGTCACAGGATGCAATAAGCAATCAAATCATACTAGGAAACAGTCAATATAAATCGTAAGGATACAAGTGACAAAGTTACAGTCATACAGTCACAAGTGAGAGGAGGGGATGGGTGATAAGGAGTGATGAGAAGATAGTAGTGTAGGGAATTATTTGTTTAGCAGAGTGATATCTTTCGGGGGGGGAAACTCTCCTTGTGTCCAGTTGTTCTGAAGTGCAGTGCTCTATAGCATCGCTTTGAGGGAAGGAGTTGAAGCAGTTTATGTCCGGGATGTGAGGGGTCTGTAGATATTTTCACAGCCCTCTTTTTGATTCGTGCAGGATACAGGTCCTCGATGGAAGGCAGGTTGCTAGTAATTGTTTTTTCTGCAGTCCTGATTACTCTCCGGAGTCTGTGTCTGCCCTGTTGGGTTGCAGAACCAAACCAGACAGTTATAGAGGTGCAGATGATAGACTCAATAATTCCTCTGTAGAACTGGATCAGCAGCTCCTTGGGCAGTTTGAGCTTCCTGAGTTGGCGCAATTCAAATTCTGATCACATGATCATAGGGATGCTGCAAAGGTTGTAACTGTGAAAAATGGCCATAAGTCACTTTTTTCAATGCTGTTGTATCTTCGAACAGTCACTAAGTGAACTGTTGTTAAGTTGAGGACTACCCATAGTACTGTAGGTAAGGAAACACCATGGGCCCAAAACATAGATTAATTTAATTCCATGAAGATAAAGGACTCATCTACACATGGCATTTTTTTTAAAAAATGTATAAATGTATATATCAAAGAATTGTTGTGACAGAAAGTTGATATAATTATAGAAAAACAGTCCTCGACTTACAACCATTCATTTAGTGACCATTGGAATTTGGAATGAAATTGCAATGACTGGTCCTCACCCTTATGATTCTTTTAGCATCCCCATGGTCATGGGATCGAAAGTCAGGCACTTGGCAACTGGCATGTATTTAGGACCGTTGCAGCGTCCCAAAGTCGCCTTTTGTGACCTTCTGACAAGCAAAGTCAATGTTTGCTTAACGACCAGATGATTCACTTAACAACTACAGTGATTTGCTTAGCAACAGTGTTATAAAGGTTCATAAAATCTTGCTTGACACTTAATAATTTCTTGCTTAGCAATAAAATTTGTGGTCTCAAGGATTTGTTGTAAAAATACAGGTAGTCCTCAACTTACAACTGTTTGTTTAGTGACCTTTCAAAGTTACAATGGCACTGAAAAAAGTGACTGACAACCTTTTTTCACACTTACAACCATTGCAGCATCCCCTGCAGGTCACGTGATCAAAATTCAGATGCTTAACAACTGACTCATATTTATGACAGCTGGCATGTCCAGGAGTCATGTGATTCCCCCTTTTCAACCTTCTGACAAGCAAACTTTTTAAAAAAAAAAATTTAGAAAAGTACTTTATTAAGCAAATTTATACAAATGCAAAACCAAACATTCCGCTTGTCGCAACATAAGCAAGACAGTATTCACTCAATCTGACATCTCTCAAATTATGTAGAATAATAATTCACAATTACTTTAACATATAACACAAAGTTTCATCTAATTATATATCACAAACATAGTTGCATGTAATGTTACTATTTTCTGTCATACCTTTTTATTTGACTTTGATTTGGGGGAAGCCAGAGTCACTTAACCACCAGGTTAGTAATGTAACAAAATGGAATAATTCACTGAACCATTGTGGCAAAAAAAAAAGTCATAAAACAGCAAAACTCCCTTTAACAAACGTCTCCTTTAACAACATACATTTCAGGCTCAGTTAAGGACTGGTCATAAGTCAAGGACTGCTTGTATAGTTCCAAAGCTGTATCTGGTCAAGAGCCCCATTGTGTCATTACAGAGATGACCAAAGAAGGAAAAAACAGAAGCATGGCCAGAGTTTGACCATCCAAGCCAGAAGTGTGTAATTTGGAGAAACCACAACAACGGGCTACAATATGTTTTTCATTATGAATGTGACTGGACAAGGCCAGGGCAAAAATGAAATCTGATTTATCCTACTCTGCATTTTTTCAACTGCTTTAAAATTAAGTAGCCCTGACTAAAAGATTTAATCTGATTAACAGAGTTGTGAAAAGTTGAAAAGTTTCCCCTTGTGGGATCCCATCAGTACACACACACAACACACACACACAAAGAGTCTTCCCCAAATGAAGCATCTACATAGGTTCACTCAGCCTTGCTGTTCAGCCTTTCCTAACATGTCCAGTCCCTGCAACTTACAACCATTTGTTCTAAGTGCAACAGTGCTGAAAGGGGTGACTTATGACCAGTTCTCACACTTATGACCCTCACAGCATCCCCATGGTCATGTGATCAAAATTCAGGAGTTTGGCAACTGTCACATGTTGTATTTCTTAGCCGCCCGTTTCCCTCAGAAAACAGATCTCTGTGGTGTTTATATGGCAGCTGCAGCATCCCAGGGTCACGTGATCACCCCCATCTGCGACCCTCCCGGTCAGATTCCGACAAAGTCAATGGAGGAAGACCGATTTGTTTAACAACCACACAATTCATTTAACGACTGAAGTGATTCACTTATCAACCATAGCCAAAAAAAAGATTGTAAAATTGGGCACAACTTGCATACCAATCTCTCTGCTCAGCAACAGCAACAATGCTACTCCTAAGTGGAGGATTGTTTGTAGCTTTAATTTTTAAAAAAACCAAACCAAACCAAACTTCACACAAATCTCACCACTGCCTGAGCCAAACAGGAAAAAGCCGCCCAAACTCTCTGGAAGGCTGCCCTGGTCGGTCTCTCCTCCACCCCGAGCCTCAGGGCAAGGTGACCCAAAGAGAACCCCTCTCCAACAAGGAGTCCCCCTGAGGAGCAGATCCTGATGGGTGGTGGCTCCCCAAAGCCCCTTCCCACCTCAACTGCTTTTCTTTTTCTTTTTGAAAAGGAACATCTCTTATTATTTCAACCCAGATTTCAAGACAATCCTATTTAGATCCTCAAGATTCTAAATGAAGGACTTTATTATTTAGAAAGTATTGAAAAGAAGAAAAAATATACGTTCTAGCAAGGTCAAAGGCTTTTTTACCATGTCAATATTGCAAGCCTAAGTTTTTTTTTCACTTTTCAATCAAAATTGAGGACCACATTTAAAAAAAAAGGTCTATAATATTTTGTATCCAAGTAATAGCTAATGTGACAATCATTTTGGTTGGGAATGGATAATTTAATATTAAGATTTTCTTTATATTAATATGATAGAGATGATGGATGGATGGATGGATGGATGGATGGATGGATGGATGGATGGATGGATGGATAGATAGATAGATAGATAGATAGATAGATAGATAGATAGATAGATAGATAGATAGATAGATAGATAGATAGACAGACAGACAGACAGACAGACAGACAAATGGTAGATGATAAAGACAGACAGACAGATACAAAACATAGACAATTCAAATTTGCAGTAGCTGTATAAGGTACGACTCTCGACAGTGGCCAGCCAAGGTGAATCCGAGCAGGTGAATTGCTGAACTTGACCTTCCCGCGTGCACGCACACACACACAAACACACGTACACCTTTCGCGCAGTAAAACTGCACCCGCAGCCCGATCCCTCCTTCAAGCGGCCGGGGTGAGGGGGGGAAGCCTCCCGCAGCCCGACCCTCCCCGGCCCCTCTCCCCAAATCCGGGCGCTTCCCCGAGCTCAGCGCTGCCGCGGGGGTGGGGCGCCTGCAGCTGCACCGGCAACGCGGCCGGCCTCCGGGGCGACCCGGGCAGCGGCCGGGCGGCAGAAAGAGGGCAAGCGGCCCCGGGAGGGGTGGGAGCAGTGCTGCCCTCCCCCGCCCCGCCCAAGGAGCCCCAGCAACGGCCCCTTCGCCCCGGCCAAGCAGGCCCGCGCCCTTCCCGCCCCCGCAGAGCCGCCGGGAGGCGACACAAAAGGAGGCGAGGGACGCGTGCACCGACCTTGCCGGGGGCCGGAGCGGCCGAAGGCGCCTGAGCCACTCACCGCGCTCTGCCGGGGCTGGAGAAGCCGCGCCGGGAAGGAAGTTGCCCGCCGCCTCCCGGCTCTCCCGGCGCCCAGGAACGGCGGGGCGGGGCGGGGGTCCCGCTACTCCCGGCCAAGGGCGTGGCCGGCTGATCGGCAGGCCGGGCTGGCCAATGCGGAGGCGGGTGGGCGGGTCTCCGCCGCCTCTCCTGGGCAGCCTTCCCGGGAAGGCGCGGCTGGGCCCGCCCGAGCGGCGCCTCCTGTCGGAGCAGCCCCGGAGCCCCGCGCCGCTCCCGTCGAGCCGGCCTGCCCTGCCTGGGCTCGGCTTGGAACCGCAGGGCCGTTGACGTTTCACGTGGCAGGGAGTTCCGAAGGATTCGAGAGTGTCGGGGGAAGGGCCGCCGGGGGAAAGGCAAAGTGGACGCCCGACTTGACCCGGGACGGGGCCCGACCGACCCCCGCCCACATGAGCGGATTCAAAGGAACTCGGAGGAAAAGCAGCAGACAGTGCAATGAAAGGAAAGACAAGCCCCTGAAAGGGAGGGACGGACACACACCCACACTCCTTGAGAGACGGTTGACAGAGGATGCAACACATGGCGAGGATGCTTGAATTGCCATTTTGTGACTGTACAGGCAGTCCTCGACATACGGCCACAATTCAGTCCAAAATATCAATTGCTACGCAAAACAGTCGTTAAGTAAGCTGTTGAGTGAATCACTGTAGTTAACAAAACCATTGTTTTTACCTTGAAGATACAAAAGGGGATCATGTGACTCCAGGACACTGCAACTATCCTAAATATGAGTCAATTGCCAAGCATTTAAATTTTGATCACGTGACCGTGGTGCAGTGCTGCAGCGGTCGTAAGTGTGAAAAACAGTCATAAGTCACTTTTTTTCAGGCCTGTTGTAACTTCAAATGATCACTAAATGAGCTTTTGTGTATTGCCATTCTGGTATTTTTATTTTTGTTACTATGTTGGAATTTTCTTTTTATGTTTATCTTAAAATATTGATATTTTTATCTTTATTTTACTTTCTGTACTATATATTTTCATGTTTATGTTGATCTGACTATATTTTCTTATTATTATCTTTATCCTACTGTATTTGCATTTTGCTTTTCAGCTTGTCCCAGGAAGTGGAGCAGCTTCAAACCCAAATTGAGTAATGAATAAATAAATTAAAATCTGGACCTATGAACCCAATCACAAAACCAGCAAAACTATCTAATTTTGCTAGTAAAATTTACAACAAAACAAAATTTACAACTATCAATAGCAATCCCCAACAGAATAGAACAGAACAGAATTGAATAGAATTCTTTATTGGCCAAGTGTGATTGGACACACAAGGAATTTGTCTTGGTGTAAATACTGTCAGTATACATAAAAGAAAAGATACATTCATTAAGAATCAAGAATCATATCAAGGAATAACGTTTTTAACAGGGAGATGCATTCACACAACTTGCTAAACCACAGAGTATGGCATGCTGTTCCAGGTTTCTTTGCATCTCCTGTGACAGGCATTGCTGGAAAAATGGAGAAGCTGTATCATAGATCTCTTTCCTTAGCCCTAAAGTGACCTTGTTTCCTTTATTCTTTTTTTTAATAGATAATCCTTGACTTACAAACATTTTTAGTGACCTTCAAAGTTACAATGACACTGAAAAAAGTGACTTGTGAAGAGTTTTCCCATTTAGGGCCATTGCAGCATTCCCCCAGTCATTGTCAAAATTTGGGCACTTGGCAACTGGGATATATTCATGATGGTTAGGAGCCTCTGTGGCGCAGTGGTTAGAGTGCAATACTGCAAGCTACTTCTGCTGCAGCCAGTTGGGCAGTTCAAATCTTACCAGGCTCAAAGTTGACTCATCCTTCCGAGGTGGCTAAAATGAGAACCCAGATTGTTGGGGGCAAGAGGCTGACTTTGTAAACCACTTAGAGACCAGGGATGGAAAGCACTGTAAAGCGGTATATAAATCAAAGTGCTATTGCTATGGTTGCAGTGTCCTGGGATCCTTTTTCGACAAGCAAAGCCAATGGGGGAAGCCAGATTTGTTTAATCACATAATAACAATGGCAAAAAGGTTGTAAAATGAGGCATGACTTACTTAATAACTGCCTTGCTTTGCCATGGAAATTTTGGGCTCAGTTGTGGTCATAAGTCAAGGACCAGCTATAGCTCATTGATGAGCATGCAACAGCAAAAAAAGGATAGAGCTTTAATCACACCATGGTGGTTGCTGTCTCGGTTACCACCTTTTTTTTAATCTCAAGTATTTATTCTTCGGTTCCTACTCTCAATGAAAGTTGGGATTTTCATCCAACTTCAAAAGCAGTGGATCAAAGAGGATCAACCCATTTGCAGATGAGATAGTAAAAATGAGGTCTTTCTTAAGAGTAGAAATATGTTGCTTACTGCTAAAGTGTTTTATGAGAATCTTTCACACCGTTTGTCCAGGTTGAATAGAGGGAAAGTGAACAATGCCTGAAGAAAATTATTTCATTTTTGTAATATTATTTATCTAATGCCTTAACTTGATGTTTCTCAACCTTGGCAGTTCTAAATTGTGTGGACTTCAACTCCCAGAATTCCTAAGATAACCAGGGGGATTGTGGGAGTTGAAGTCCACATGGCTTAGAATTGCCAGGGTTGACACCTTTGCATTAGAAGATAAATAAATAAATAAATAAATAAACAAACAAATAAATAAATAAATAAATAAATAAATAAATAAATATACAAGATTTCACAAGGCAGAAGAAAAGTGTTAATGGTTTTTGATGCAAGAAAGAAAGACTGAACTATTGTCGTGTCCGTCGCGAGAAGGAGACTCGGAGCCAATGACTTAGTTTCAGCTCTTTATTTGGTCCCTAGATCGGCTCGGGGTTTAAAGGGAAAAACAGCGGCTTTTATTCTCTAGCCACGGCGGCTGTGGCCAATGGCACCGCTTTGAATCTCCCGCGATTAGTTTCCACCAATCGCGGGAGATTCGTTACGGGCCAATCAGCGCGGCTTGCTTGGCCAATGAGATCGCCGTGCACTTTGGCCAATCACAGCGCGGCGCTTCCAAGTATGTTAATGTCTGTACAGAACACCCCTCCCCTCTTGATACGGTCCTACGTAACATAGTCCCGTAAGTAGGCGGGGCTTCGTACTTGCCTACTTGACCTGCACAGGTTAGTTGTTGCTTGGCTCCCGGCCGGTTCGGTTGGGTTCTGTGTTGCTCTCTGCCTTGTTGATGGAACCACCTGGAAGGGCTTGCCGGGCCTTTCGTCGCAGCTCCCTCCCGGTCTACTCGGGCTGGTCTGTGTTGTGGGAGCTGTCTGTGTCTGTTTGTGTGTCGGTTGTGTTTCCCGTGGTTGTCCTCGATCTTATTTGATCGATGTGGCGTTTCCATGCTCGTCCGTCGGTTATTTGCAGGCGGTACGAGTGGGGACCTGTCAGCTGGGTTATAGTTGCTGGTACCCAAAGTGGATCTCCGGTAAGGTTCTTTGCGTAGACTGCATCACCTAGGGAGAATGTTCACTTTTTGCTTGAGGATTTTGGGGTTTTTTCTGGGTTGTATGTGGGGTGCAGTCTGTCGAGTGGGGACCCTAATTTCCTCCCCATTAATAGTTCTGCCGGGCTTTTGTTGGTAGTTGTGTTCGCGGTTATGTGTTGTATAAAGAGCATTTTGTTTATTTTTTCTTGGATTTCCCCATGTTCAATTTTTTGGATGGTTTTTTTTGTGAATTGAACCATCCATTCCGCCCTCCCGTTCACCTCTGGATGTGCCGGTGCTGTCAGTGTGTGTCGTATGCCCCGTTCCGCTCGGAATTTTTCGAATTCCAGCGAGGTAAATTGGGGCCCGTTGTCTGACACGATGACATCTGGGAAGCCATGGGTTGCGAACAGCTTGCTGAGTTCCTTGGTCACAGCTTCCATGGTGGTGGTTTTCATGTTGCTTACCTCCAACCAGTTGGAGTAAGCATCTACCGTGATAAGTAATATATGTCCTTTCATGGGCCTGGCAAAATCTATGTGAATCCTGGACCATGGACCCCTGGGGGTTTCCCATTCTAGGATTGGTGCTGCGGGGGGGCCCGGTCTGGTTTCTTGGCAGCGTTTGCGTTTTGCCACCCAAGTCTCGATTTGCTTATCCATCCCTGGCAACCAGGCATAACTCCTGGCCAGGGCTTTTGTTCTAACTATGCCCGGGTGCCCCTCATGTAACAACTGCAATACCTTCCCTTGTAACCTTTCCAGAATAAAAACTCTATCCCCCCAAAGTACACAACCTTTTTGTAATGAGAGTTCTGTTTGCCGGTTCCGGAATGTCCTGACTGATTCATCGACGTCCCTTTCTGGCCACCTCTTTTCTACCCAATGTAACACCCGTGCCAGACGTTTGTCTTTATTAGTCTCGCGGGCAATGTCTGACGTGGTTATGGGTAGATCGGGCAGAGTCTCTATGCTGAGGGTGGCTGTCGTGGGTGCTGGGTCGGTGTCTAGGTCAGGTAACAGCGTGCAGCTCAGGGCGTCTGTGTGGGTGATCATCTTACCGGGTTGGTGTGTGAGCCGGTAGCTGTAGGCGGCAAGGAATTCGGACCACCTTGTCATTCTAGGAGATAGAATGTTCGGGGTGGCCCTGTTCCCTGCCAGAATTCCCAGCAGCGGCTTGTGGTCAGTGATGATGGTAAACGTGCGGCCGTAGAGGTACTCGTGGAACCTCTTCACTGCGGCGACGATAGCCAGGGCCTCTTTGTCCAGTTGACTGTAATTTCTCTCCGGTTTGGTGAGTGTCCTTGAAAAGAAGGCGATGGGTGCTTCTTTTCTGTTGGGGAGCGTGTGGCTGAGGATGGCGCTGATGCCGAAAGGTGAGGCGTCGCATGTGACAGCAAGTGGTAGGGTCTCGTTGTATTGGATTAGGACAGCATCCGAGGTGAGCAGGTCCTTGGTTTTGCTGAAGGCGGCTTCCTTACATTTCCCCCAAGTCCATGTGGCCGCCTTGTCCAAAAGCCTATGCAAAGGCTCTGCCGCGGTCGCCTTTTGGGGCAGGAAAACATTATAAAAATTAAGCAGTCCCAGAAATGCCTGCAGTTCCGTTTTATTCCGTGGTGTTGGGGCTTCTTTAATGGCTCTGATTTTTTCCGCGGTTGGGTGGATACCGTGTCGGTCTAGGAGGTATCCCAGGAACTCGACCCGCTCTGTGTACAGCTGGCATTTCTCTTTTTTCACCTTTAGCCCGGCCTCTTTGAATTTGGTTAGTACCTCCCTTAGACGACCTCTAGTTCTTGTTGGTTGGCCGCTGACACTACTACGTCGTCGAAGTAGGGCACCACCCCCTTAATTCCTTGCAAGAGTCTTTCCATGAGACTCTGGAAAATTCCCGGAGCCACGCAGACTCCAAACTGGAGTCTGTTACAGCGAAATGCTCCCCGGTGGGTGACTATGGTCTGCGCCTCTGCGGTTTCTGCATCGACCGGCAACTGTTGATAGGCTTGCGCCAGGTCGAGCTTCACAAAGACCTTGCCTCCTCCCAGTGAGTGTAGAAGGTGCTGCACTACTGGGACGGGGTAGGCGCTTTGTTGTAAGGCGCAATTTAGAGTGGCCTTATAGTCCCCGCAGATTCTCACCGACCCATCAGGCTTGATTGGGGTGACTATGGGGGTCTCCCACTGGGCGTGATCGATTGGTTGTAGGACCCCTTGTTTGATGAGCTTGTCAATTTGCTTGTCGATTTTGGGCCGGAGTGCAAAAGGTACCCGCCGTGGTTTTAGGCGTATTGGGGGAATGCTGGGGTCTAGGCTGAAGGAAATAGGGGGCCCTCAGTACTTGCCTAGGGTGCCATCGAACACTTCCTGGAAGTCCTGTGCCAGTTGCTCCTCCCAGTCGGCATCTGCGATGTGGTCGACGCCCGTAACCTCGATCCCGAGTGGTGTGAACCACTGTAGTCCCAAAAGGCTGGGGCGGTCTCGGTCCACGATCGTCAGGGGGAGCTCTGCTATGCGGCCCTTGAAGGTTACCTCAAACTGTCCAGTTCCGACTACCGGGATGCGGTTCCCCTGGTAGTCTCTGAGGATTAGTTTCTGGGTTTCCAACCTCCTCTTGTGGATTTCCGGCACCAACCACCTTATTTCTCGCCAGGCAACCATGGAGAGGTAGGACCCGGAGTCCACCTCCATTTTGCATGGTTCACCTTTGATGCCCACTTCTACGTACACCTTCCAGGCGTCTGTGGTGGATGAGTGGCCAATGACGACCGTCTGGTGGGTTTTCTCTTTCTGTCAGTTTTCGCCGCTTCGTCGGTTCCGTCCGTCTCGGTTCCAGCGATTTTCGGCTTGGCGGTCTCTGGCCCTGGGGGGGTTGCCGTCTCATCTCCGGTTACTGTGGTCTCACCAACGGGGGCTGTAGGCTTTTCTCAGTTGGCAGACTCGGGCTATGTGACCTTTTTTATCGCAGTGCCGGCAAATCGTGTCGAAAAACCGGCACTCTGATCGAGGGTGGTCGCCTCCGCACCCGGCACAAGTGGTCCCTGACTTATGACTTCGCTGATCGCGCCGATCTCGTCCCGTCTGGAGCTGATGTATTTCTTCTTCCTCGTCCGTGGTGTCGGAGGTGGAGTGGAAGTTGCCATGATGGATGGTGGTCTCCCGGTGTCTTGCTTCTGGGTGAGCCTCGGTCGCCCGGCCCATCTCGGTGGTTACGGTGCGTTCCCCGGTGTCCAGTCTCCACATTCAATTCGCCAATTTCCGGTTTGCCTCAGCTGAGGTGGCTTCAGCGAGGGCGTCGGCGAGGGCGATGTCGCCTTTTGCCATCAGCCGGCTTTGTAGGACGGGGTCGCTGAGTCCGAGCACGACATGGTCCCGCAAAGCCTCGTCCATGTCCGAGAACCCGCACATGCCCCCTAGGCTCCGTAGATCAGCCACAAAGTCGCTGATGCTCTCACCCGGTCTCTGGTCCCACTGGTAGAAATCGTGCCAACTGATGAGGGTGGGCATGGCGGGGGCATAGTGGTTTCGGAGCAACGGCTCGAGGTCGGCCCAGTCCATCTCCTTCACATCCCCGGGTTTTGCGAGAGCTTTTGCCATCTTGAACACTGCTGTCCCGCAGTGTGTTAGGAAGATGGCTCTTTTCTTCTACCCGGTTGCATCCTTCAAGTTGCTACTTTCAAGGAACATCAGGAATCGGTCTGTGTATGATTCCCAGTCCTCAGTAGCTGGGTTAAAGGGTGCGGGCGGTGCGATACTGGCCATCTTGTTGGTCTTGCTTCTTCAGGACACGTGCTTGATGGGGTTAGTCTCGGGATCCCACCCTCGTCGCCAGTGTTGTGTCCGTCGCGGGAAGGAGACTCGGAGCCAGTGACTTAGTTTCAGCTCTTTATTTGGTCCCTAGATCGGCTCAGGGTTTAAAGGGAAAAACAGCGGCTTTTATTCTCTAGCCGCCGCGGCCGCGGCCAATGGCACCACTTTTAATCTCCCGCGATTAGTTTCCACCAATCGCGGGAGATTCGTTACGGGCCAATCAACGCGGCTTGCTTGGCCAATGAGATCGCCGTGCGCTTTGGCCAATCACAGCGCGGCGCTTCCAAGTATGTTAATGTCTGTACAGAACACTATAAACCTGACCAACTTGGGTTGCTAGTATTCCTGCGGCTTCAAAATCAGATTCACACTACAGATTAGGAGCACAGTAAGACTTATTAATAAAACAGTTTCCCCCGTTTTCCTTTACAGCATTTCTTCCTTGCTACAGTCATTATTTGCAGAGTGCAGGCTCTCCAAACTCGGCAATGTTAAGACTTTAAGACCTGTGGACTTCAACTCCCAGAATTCTCCATAGCACATTAGCACAAGTTGCTAATGTTTAGTCTTAGGGCATTGAAACACTCTGTCTTGTGATGGAAGAGTTTCAAAATAGGCTCAGCCTTTAAGGAGAGTGCAGAGCTGAAGGACATCCGCTTGAGGTTACAAGGAACACACATTCCCACCCTTTCCTTGAGCTACTCCACCCATCCCCTCTCCCGCTGATAAATTTTTCTGCTTGCCATGGTAACAAATCCCAAGACTGTTTTCATTTGCGCTGCTCATCTGATTTCCACAGGAAAGAAAAAAGAGGAGAGGAAAGGAGTGAAGAGGGGGAGAAAAGAGAGAGAGGAAAGAAAGAAAGGAAAGATAGACAGACCCAAAGAGGAGTGGTAGAGTGTGAGAAAGACATTTGGAAGACCCACTAAGCCAACAGATGGTCCTACGTGTATTGATCTGGCTGCTTTCAAGATAGTCAGAGTCCTAGAAACAAGACATTCAATAACTCTGCAAGAATCCCTCAGGGGAAAGGATAGGATTGTCCAAACCAAGCCAGGGACAAGATACTGTATTTTTGCAGGAAGCATCCTTGGTCCATCATCTTCACAAGGTGTCATGTGTTAAAACATAGGACATAGAACAATAGGCTTAGAAGGGACCTTGGAGGTCTTCTACTCCTACCCCCTACTCAAGCAGGAGATCCTACACAAACAAATTGTTGTCTGGTCTCTTCTTGTCCACTGATGGACAAGAGCACCCACTACTTCTGGAGACAAATTGTTCTCACTATCAGAACTTTCCCCCATTTCTATAATATAGCAAATTTTGACAGCGTGGTTCAGTGTTTCTCAACCTTGGCAACATTAAGATGTCTGGACTTCAGCCCCCAGAATTCCCCAGCCAGCATGCTTTGAGGATTGATGGCAAAACAGTTGGAAAAAACCCAGCAAACTTTGTTTTTTCATGTGACAACTGTAGAGAGATTGCTATATTCAAAAATGAGCTGAAGTCCACATGTCTTAAAGTTGCCAAGGTTGGCTAACACAGGTATAGCTACTCACCAAGATACACATTTCCAGACAAAGGGGCATAAAACTCATTCCTTCCACTCTCCAGGTGAGGGCTTTTACATTCAGAAACCGGTGAGAAATGTTTTTTTATAACAACTGATCTTAACAATCTCTTTGATAGCCTGTTGAGCAAGATATCATGCATACTGATCAAAATGCTTGTAGGAAAGGGTATTTGTGTGTGCATCCCTATATAGGTTGCCATGCAACCGGAACTCTCAATAGAATTTTTATAACATTGTGCCAAGGGTATCCGCTGGGGGGTCAAAACAGTGATGCCATGGAATCAAAGGCCCATCTGGTTTTCACATTAAACAGTGAGGAGGACTTCAAATGCACAATTGGACATCGCAAGCATTTTGATCTAGCTTTCTGCAGCTCCCACGGTCTGTGCAGAGCTCTCTTCCCTGCAAATATTTTACTGTGGGTGAAAAAAGCCAGGAGGAGATTCTGCCCGTAGTGCACAAAATGGGGAGGTGTTTCTGTAGCTTTTTCTGCACAACTTGGAAGATGAAAAGGTTAATCTCAGAAAACTGACTGCAGCTGCACACACACACACACACACATTTTATTTATTTATGGATTTATTTATATTTATTATTAAACATGGATGCTGCTTGGCTCCCAGAGAGCCTGGGCTACAAACAACAAAGAAATTTCAATAAAACTAAGAAAAGGAAGGAACAAGATAAAATAGGACAACCCCAACAGAAGTAATGGAATGAAGCAAAGGGCCTCACTTTATAAATAATACTGCTTTATAAATCCTTAGAGCACACCTGTAATATTGCATCCAGTTTTGGTCACAACTTTACAAAAAAAGATGTGGAGATTTTGGAAAAAGGATGCAAAGAAGAGCAAGTAAGATGATTAGGGCCTGGAGACTAAATCATATGAAGAACCGTTGCAGGATTTGGGTTTGGCCAATCTAGAGAAAAGTAAGACTAAAGATGGCATGTCAACTTATTTTCCAAAGCACCAAAGAGCAGGACAACAGAGCTGCTTAATTCATTCTTTGCATCAGTCTTCACAGAAAAAGAAACTATAGCCCAACCTACCAAAAACATAACTGTAAAAGACAGCTTAGAAATAAAAGTTAAAATAAGTAACAAAAAAATAATAATAATAAGGAAACACCTGTGAAATCTTAATGAATACCAATCACCGGGACCTGATGGATTACATTCCAGTGTCAGGGTTCCGGGTGACTCGGAATCCAGGGTTCAACTTGTAAAGCATTCCTAAACCTATTTTCAAGTCCCCCCCCCCCAGAGTTCTAAAGGAGCTGGCAGGGGTCATCTCAGAACCACTGTACCACATCTTTCAAAAATCCTGGAGCACCGGGGAACTACCAGAGGACTGGAAAAGAGCTGGTGTGGTTCCCATCTTCAAAAAAAGGGGGAAAAAGCAGAACTAGGAAACTACAGACCAATCAGCCAGAACATCCCAGAAGATACTAGAAAAGATAATAAAAAAAACTGATCTGCCAACAAATAAGTAATAACTAGTAGTCAGCATGGTTTTGTTAAAAACAGATCATTCCAAACCAATCTTATTTCATTCTTCAACATAATGATTAAATAAGTAGACCAGAAAAATACTGTTGACATAATATACTTAGACTTCAGCAAGGCATTTGACAAAGTAGACCACAACTACCGTATTTTTCAGACCATAAATATCCCGAAGTACAAGGTGCACCTAGCTTTTGGGGAGGAAAACAAGAAAAAAAATCTCTGCCTCCCAGAAATTTGCCTCCTCGCAGCAAACAGCAAACAGCCTGGTCAGCTTCAGCAGAGCCTGATTTAGCACAAACAGCTGATTGTTGGTTGGATCTGCCTCCCGAAGATCAGCTGTTTCATTGCCATCGCCTATTGCCACCTCCATGTGCCCCATTTTCAGTCTCTGCATCTCATTTTTGACTTCCATGCATCCTATTTTCAGCCTGTTCAGGCAGCAGGGATCAGAACAGGCCAAAAATGGGGTGCGCAAAGGCCGAAAACGGGATGCAGAGGCCAAAAATGGGGCACACAGAGGTGGCAATAGGCAATGGCTATTCCTGTAGCTTCAAACAGCTGATCATCAGGAGGCAGATCCAACCAACAATCAGCTGTTTGTGCTAAATCAGGCTCTGCTGAAACTGGCAAGGCTTGTTTGCTGTTTGCTGCAAGGAGGCAAACTGATGGGAGGCAGAGGCCGAAGGGTGGGAGCCAGCAGTGGGTGGAGCTTTGGCAACATTTGCTGTATAAGATGCACAGACATTTCCACCCACTTTTTTTGGGGGGGGGGGAAGTGTGTCTTATACACCAAAAAATACAGTACTTCTTCGTAAGCTAGAAAAAAGTGGGATAGATAACATCACCACCAAATGGATTCATAAACTGGCTGGCAAACTGTACTCAATGAGTAGTCCTTAATGAATCTACATCTACATGGAGGGAAGTAAGTGTCAGTATATGAGAAAGTATGAGATGGGATAGCCATAACAACAAGTCAGCCATTGGGAACTGTTTGGTGATTAAGAAATAGCACCTGTTGTGAGCCAGATGGCTTGGAGACTGGGTGTAGCTTAGGGTAACTGGTATGTATAGATGGTATGTATAAATAGAGAGCGATGAATTCTGAGTTCTGGTGGTTCTGATTGCTTCTGCTTCTTGTCCTTTTACTTGCTACCATGTTTCAAGAGCTGCATGGGTATTGTATACATGCATCATGTTTTGTATTATTGTATATAAACAAGTTTCTTCTATAAATGAATCCTGCTCAATTATTTACTTGATTGCTGCAAACTCTAACAGTAAGCAGGTACCACAAGGTGGTAACAGACTGATTTAGATAAGATCTTGATGGGTACTGATGAGAAGGTGATTAAAAAATTATATGGTTATTTACTGGGAATGAAATTAGAGGAAGAACAAGTCAAAGAAACTATGATTGTTTGGGGGAAGAATTTTGGATATGGGATTGATCTAGAGAAATGGCAGAAATTGTGGTCTCAAAATTATAAAATGACAATGTCAACAGCATATAAAGAAAACTTGTATAAGATGTTTTACAGGTGGCACTTTCCCCCGACAAGAATAGCAAGAATGTTTAAGAACAAATCTGAAAAATGCTGGAAATGTCATCAGATACCCGGCTCGTATTACCATATGTGGTGGACTTGTGAGGACGCTAGAAAATATTGGACTATAATTCGCATGTGGTTGGAAAAAATGACAAAGAAACACATAGACTTGAAACCAGAGATCTTCTTATTGGGAATTTTACCTGATATATATAGTAAAGATTTGAAGTACCTGACTGTAAATGTATTAACAGCGGCTAGGATTGTATTTGCTAAAAATTGGAAGAATGAGAAAATACCATTACAGGAAGAAATTATTAAGAAAATATTGGAATGTGCTGAGATGAGTAGATTGAAATTTGAAATTAGAGAGCAAGAGGATAAACAATTTTATGAAATTTGGGATCTTTTTTATCAATGGCTAATGATAAAATACAATAATAGAATATTTAGAATGCTAGACAGTAAGGAATATCTTTATTTTGCTATTATTTTGTTATTTGACATATTTATAAAGGGTTTTTTAGGATTGATTTGATATGATTATATGATTTGTTATAGAGTAAACTGGTTTAAAGTATTGTTAGCTCATAAAGCATGAATGATTAAAAATATAGTCAAAAACTTCTTTTTTTAGTGATATTAGGATATATAAGTTTGGATTGACAATATGAGTTGTTATGTAACATAATTGTAATTGAGACTACAGAATGAATGCACAAAAATGATGAACCAACTGACACACTGGATGTACATATGAGAGTTGATGTTTTTATGTTTTGTTTGTCTTGTTTGTTTGTAGAAAATTAATAAAATCTTTTTCAAAAAAAAAAAAAGGTTCTGCTTAGGCCCAGTACTCTTCAATATCTTCATAAATATTTAAATTAAGGAATAGAAGGGGAACTTTGCAGATGATACTAAACTGGCAGGAATAGACAACACCCTAGATCAGGGATGTCAAACTCCTGGCCTGTGGGCTGGATGCATCACTTTAGGCCACACCCACCCCAGCTCCACAAAGGGAAAAAACATCGTGAAATGTCATGTGATGGCAACCTGACTCTGCGAGTTTGACACCTGTGCTCTAGATGATAGGCTCAAGATGCAGATGGATCTTGACAGACTTGAATACTAGGCCCTATCTAAGAAAATGAAAATCAATGTAGAGAAAAGTAAAATCTTACAGCAAGAAAAACCAAAAGGACACATATAGACTGGGTGAAACCAGGCGCAATAGCAGGAACTGTGAGAGGGATCTTGGAGTCTCAATGGACAACCAGCTAAATATGAGCCAACAGTGTGCAGTGGCAGCCAAAAAAGCTAATGCAATCCTAAGTTGCATTAACAGAGGGATACAGTCAAGATGAAGGGAGGTAATAATAATAAGACCACACCTAGAGAACTGCATCCAGTTTTGGTCACCATACTATTAAAATGATGGTGAGACCCTAGAAAGAGTGCAGGGAAGATGATTAGGGGACTGGTAATACATAAATTTTATGTGGCTAGTCTAGTGAAGAAAAGGACCAGGGGAGACATGATAGCAGTCTTCCAATATTTGAGGGGCTGCCACAGAGAGGAGGAAGGGGTCAAGCTATTTTCCAAAGCACTGAATGCCAGACAAGGAATAATGGATGGAAACTGATCAAGGAGAGTTTCAACCTGGAAATTAGGAGGAATTTTCTGACAGTGAGAACAATCAACCCGTGGAATGCCTTGGCTTCAGATGTCGTGAGTACTTCATCTCTGGAGTCTTTCATTTCTGTCGTCTGTCAGAAATGGTGTAGGGTCTGCTTGGGTGGGGGGTTGGACTAGATGACCTACAAGGTCTCTTCCAACTCTGTCAATCTGTTACATATCTGAAACTATTCAAGGAAAAAAGCGACCTGGAATTTAGGAGAAACGTCCTAAGAGTGAGAACAATTAACCAGTAGAACAGCTTGCCTTCAGAAATTGAAGTTGCTTCATCACTGAAAAACCAAAATTGAGGCCAACATTTTTGTTGCTAATTGAAACAGTTGCTAAGTGAGTCTTATAAAGAGTCTTTTTTGACTTTTTTGCCACTATTGTTAAATGAATCACTGCAGTTGTTAAATTAGTACCATGGTTGTTCAGTGAAACTGGCTTCCCCGTTGACTTTGCTTGTCAGAAGGTTGCAAAAGGGGATCGCATGACCCCAGGGGACCCTGCATAAGTATGAACCATTTGCCAAGCATCTGAATTTGGATCACGTGATCCTGGACATGCTGCAATGATGTAAGTGTGAAAAATGGTCGTAAGTCGCTTTTTTCAGTGTCATAACTTTGAATAATAAGTTTATAAATCGAGGAAACCTGTACTATATAAGACAACGTATTTTCTTTACTAGTTCTCATTCCATATAATAACAGAGAATTTCCTTTATTTTATTTTATATTTTTTATATTTTATTTTCATTAAATTTATATGCTGCCCATCTCACTATCAAGAAATTCTGGGCAGCTTTCAATGTCATAAATAACAGAATAAAACAATTACAATTAAATACATTTGAGCATTAAAAGTTAAAACACTAAATTTATCAGCAAACAGGATAAAAAGGACCAATACAGACCAAGAAGAACCAATAAAAAAAGAACCAAGACATTTACAAATATTTTGCAAACAAAAAATGAATTTCCATGGTCTTCTCACAAAAATAATAATAATAATTATATGGGAACTTTGCACTGATTAAGGTATGAATTTGTGGGCAAATCGGTTCGATATCCCCTGGATCCCAAGAGGATCCTGTGTTTGGCAGAGATCAGTCTCTCCCTCCTTTTTAAAAATTGGGGATAGGAGGCTCCAGAGCAAGAAGACTATCTCCAGCCATTCCAAATGGAACATTTAAAAACATCGTGCCCCCAGAAATAAATATGTAAAACCTCCCCAAAATTCTCAAACACCTGGACAGCAAGACAATAAAAATAAAGCCTCTTTGGGTAAAGAAAGAAATATTTTGAAAATTTATTTTCAGTACACGCTAATTTAAGGAAACTTGGAATTCACGAATGAGCACAAGTGAAGGAGGAAAATGTCAATGCTACTGTTGGAAACAGAATGAAATTCTCTCTTCCAATTGATTATATGGTCAATGACCATATAATACAGGCAGTGACCACAAACATATCAATATTAGCTAAATGCAATTGTTTCAATATCTCCTTTATTTGGAATTGGTTTTCTTTTCTGAAAACAAAGCAGATTATTTTCCTTCATCATTCATCAGCAGAAATTCGGAGAGAAAAAAATTGTAGTTGTTTCCATGCAAAGAATATAAATTATAAACTTTTATCCATCATTCATTTACTTACGTTCTAGGAAGCTGCAGGCATCTTCTCTTTTTGCAAGAAATAACTAATTATGAAAGTTTGAATGTTCTTCCTTTGACACTGAAATGGGCATAAATTGAAGGTCCTAGTTGTCACTTTTAAAGTCCTACCTGAAGGACTTATTGGAAGACCATCTTCTCCCAGTTGTACCTACCTGAGCCACCAGAGGCAGATGTTACAGCTCCCTTCTCTTAAGAAGGTCCATCTGGTGGACCAAGAGGGAGGCTCTTCTCTGTGGTGGTTCCCTCCACGTGGAACAAGATTGCACAAATAAGATTGGCCTCCACTTTGATACTTATGAAAGGCCTTTTCCTAGCTGGGGAAAAGTACCAGGCTGGTTCCACTGCCTGTGAACTACTTCCAGGAAGAACCCGAGGCAGGCGATGTTTTCCTGCATCACGATGGGTTCAGATAATTCAGCCTTGTCCGACACCTGAGGACCTCATGGTTCCACAGGTGAGGATGAAGAAGTCCCAATCTGGGCCATGGCCTTGGTCTCATAAAGGAGGGACTTGAACAGCGCTGGACGGAAGAGTCCAGTGAAAGGTGGGGGGTCAGGGGCGAGGTCAAGGTATCATCTGAGAACCCTTGTTCCATGTAGTCCACTTCCTCTAAGACAGATGACCTGCTTCTGGCTGAATGGGTGGGAGATGTAGCCCCATGTGACCGCCCAGCCTCCCCAGTATACATATACATGTAGTGATTTGGCCAGTGAGCCTGGGGACCCCAGGGTGATATGGAGCCCATCAAATGCTTGATTGATTATTGTCATTGTAGGGTGTCAATGGAGTCATCCAGGCCACTGTTGTCCCAAAGATGCTTTTTCAAAAGGCATCTGGACTTTTTTTTCCTTGGAAAAACAAAGATCAGTTACCTTTTGAAAGGACACCTTTGTCACCATGAGCATTTTTTGGATTTGGATTTGGGGATTTATTTCTGTAACCTGCCTGGGGTCACAGTGAGTGAGTTGGGCAGTTATATACGTTTTCCTAATAAACAAAATAAAGATTCTCTGTCTATGCCAGTTCAGTTCCTCCGACTGTCCGTTCAAATTCCTCTCAGGCCAGAAGGACTTGAAATCTGGCACTAAGTTCTGAATCATTGCCAGGTTTGGTGCTATAAAAGAATAAAAATACACCTTAGTTGATAAGAGTGTCATAAACACAGACATTCTGGGCTTCCCAATTGTCTAATCAGTTGACAAAGAGCCAATGACAGTGAATCCCCATTTGGTGAAACTAGCACCTTTATTTACTTACCAAGGAAACCCCACTTGTCTTCTTCCTAAGTGGATGCAAACCGTATTAGGAATTTCTTTCAAGGTAAGAACATATGTTTCTTTATCTCTTGCAAGGTAAGATTTAAAATCTGCCTGAGCCTGCTTGTCCTTCCTTCCTTCCTTTCTTTTTTCTTTCCTCTCTTTCTCCCCCCCCCCTCAAATTCTGCCCCCCTTTCTTCCTTTCTAAATCTCTTTGCAATTATTGTCACTTCCCTGTGTCCCAACTGAGGCTAGACACCAGGTTCCGTATTCTGCATGCTGAGTGGAAAAACTACAGAGCTCAGAATGCAGCATTTGCACAACATTAAGTTCAAAGGAAAGAACCGGGGAATTTTAGCAATCATCCTGCTCGCTAGATTGTCAAAACAAGCTAGATTAGAGATTATCCACTGAAGTAATTGCCAGGAGCCTAAGAACATGTCTGTCAAGGTTGGCAACTTTTAAGACACGTGGACTTCGACTCCCATTTTATTTTGTCTTCAGGGAAGGGCCTGCTGCAAAGCAAAGGGCCAGCTTCCAATCCTCTTTTTATTTCTCTAGGATGCAACTGACCATTGTCAGAAAACACAGTGGTGAAATGGTTGCAACCTAAGAACCCCTCCTAACCAGAGAAGATAAAGATAGCTCGGGCTAGGGATACAGGTAGTCCTCGACTTACATTCATTTGTTTAGCAAATATCTGAAACTGCAACAGCACCAGAAAAAGTCACATACAACTGGTCCTCATATTACAACCGTCACATCATCCCCAAGGTCAAGTGATCAAAATTTGAGTGCTTGGAAACTAGCATATATTTTACCAAGGGTTGCAGCGTCCCGGGGTCATGGGATCATTATTTGCAATTTTCCAAGCCATCAACAAGCAGATGGTGGATTTGCTTAACAGTTCCCAGATTCACTTAGCAACTGCAGTGGTTTACTTAACAGCAGTGACCAAAAAAGGTTATAAAAGCAGGTGAGACTCACCTAACCCTTTTACTTAGCAATGAACATTCTGGGCCCCATTGTGATCAATAGTTGGGGACTACCTATAGGAGAGTTTCTCTCATTTTTATTCCAGGAAGGTGATGACATGTGTGTTATCATGAAGTTTGCTTTATTAAAATGCTCTGGATCACCTTGAAATCTAGCCTCAGTGGTGGGATTCAAATAATTTCACCACTGGTTCTCTGCCCTAATGATTTCTTCCAACAACCAGTTCACCAAATGGCTCAGAAAGTTAACAACCAGTTCTCCAGAACTGGTGAGAACCGGCTGAATCCCACCATTGCTCTAGCAGTTCCATTAGCCAAGAAAGGATTGTTCAGAAACCAGAGATTCTGGCAGCTGATTTAACTTGGAAAATCTCCTCCTACTAGAATAGACAGAAAGAGCTACAAAATAAATGTGAGGCAATGTGATTACTTGGCTTTGCATTTAGAAGTTAGAAGCAAAGTTGATGGGTCGCATTGTTCCTGAAACAGTTTGCAAAATACGCTTCACCTGAACTTTTCTTGAAGCCTCTCAACTGAAAATTGAACGTTCACAGAGATTCATGGACACCATTCTAATAAGACACTTTCATTTTAGCTACTCAGAGATCTTAACAAAGAACCTACTATAAAACCCAGAGTTCAAGCAGATCCCAGGTTCAAATTCAACTCCTTTTTATCTACCCTTACATCATGAAGTTCTGCAAGTAGCTTTTTTCTCATATGGAGATGCAAAGGGTGCATCTGTACTGTTAGGGATCTCCCCGGTCTCAGCCCCTTTGCTTCTGTCTTGGCCATCTCTTGTCTTCACACACCTCTTCAAAGCATTGCACAGCCCGAAACGGGAGAGCTTGGGACACTGGAAGGTGGTGAGCAAACGCACCAGTTTCCTTCTGATAAATGGTTATTGCTTGATTGGTTGGGTCAACCATGTAATAGTTTTCCAAGAAATAATTGCTTCTCTTCTTCCTCCTCCTCCTCCTCCTCCTTCATTCTCTGTCTCTTTCTCTGCCTCTCTCCTCTCTATTTCTCTCTCTCCCACTCCTGCCTGCCTTCCCTCCCTCCCTCCTCCTCCTCCTCCTCCTCCTCTTTCTTCAGTAATTATCTTGTGAAGTCACCTGTTTCATCTGCAAAAAAAAATCAGCTCTCTGTTGACCCAAAAAACAGTTTCAATGATTATCAGGAATAGAAAAAGGTTCCCAGCACTCTGTATTTTTGAATCTGTGTCTAATCCAACCTCCAAGCTATTCCTCAGACAACATTGTTCTGCATTTCTGACAGCTTCCCCAGTTCCATTTTGAAAGAACTAAATCGTGGAACTCAATATTTCCCCGAGGGGGCCTCCCTATGGCTTAGAAAAAGCTGGTTAATAGGGTTCCCGGTCTTCTGACATTGTAATTAGATTTTGGGTTTACATATAATACAAACGCTTTTCTATTGCCCTGTGCTTCAAAATATCCAAGATGACCTCCAAAGGATACTGGCAGATGGATTTCTCATAAAGCCTAATTTTTTACATGTGGGAGATGAGGTAGCAGTTAAAACTGTCAAAATTCCTTCTCCACAATCCCCCAACTCTGTTCAATGTCATCACTGCAAACAATACGAAAATGAAAGTGTAAGCTCTAAAACCAGGAGGAAGAGGAGGAAGGCTTGCATTACAAAATGGCCAGGGTCTTTGTGAAAATGTGAAGAGTGAACATAAGAAGAACTTTGCCACTTTGGGCCATAATCTCAGCTCCATCACTACATCTTCCTGAATCACTCAAGTAGAGCTTGAGTGCAATTGTCCTCTTCTGCCCCCTTCTGTTAGAATTATAGAACAATCCATAATGGTATCTCGTTAATGTTTTTGGTTCAATACTGTCACTTAGTGGAAAATAACCTGTACTATTCTTTTTTAAAAAAACAAAACACATTTCATCTCACAAGCACTAATGCTTAACATTAAAATAGACATTATAATTTAAAGCCTGTCAAAATAGCTCTCAAGGCAGCAGTTTTAGCCCAGCTTGACATCATCCCAACAGAGAAAGACACACATGAATTTTTAAAAATCTGCGACTTTTCAGATGAATTCAAGCAATTATTTTTGCCATTTATTCATCCATTTATTAATATTGTGCTGGTGATATCACAGCACTATTTCATATTCTCCCAGATTAAACTGAACTATGCTGTAAACATGCAAAATCATTTTCATGAAAATCTGTTGTTCTGAATTGACTTAATGATAAAATATAAATTATATATATCTTTAAAATAAATCTAATTTTGTTTCAGAATTCCAAAGAGGAAAAAAATGTTTGTATTTAATGTGGTAAGCTTGCTCTTAAAATTGCATTTGCCTTTACCTAGAGAATTAAAAATGCTTCCACTAGTAATAATTAAATTCATATTTGCACTTCCCAATCTTATTAAACAAAAGTGATATCGATTAAAACACTCTTATGGTACAAGATGAATTCTCAAATATGGCATTGTTCAACCTTGGCAACTTTAAGATGTTTGGATTTCAACTCCCAGAATTCCCCTGATGGGACAAGTCTAGTTTGGCAGATTTCTGTCTGTAGAGATGAGGAACAATAAAGAAAGAAAGAAAGAAAGAAAGAAAGAAAGAAAGAAAGAAAGAAAGAAAGAAAGAAAGAAAGAAAGAAAGAAAGAAAGAAAGAAAGAAAGAACAGCTCCCATCCAGAAGTCATGGGGGCTCCATCACTGGAGGTTTTCAAGAAGACCCTGGACATCCATTTAACCAGAATTGGATGGGATCTCCTGTGGAGCAGGGGTTGGAAGGTCTCTTCCAACTCTGTTATTCTGCATCCTACAAATCTGTTTAGAACAACCACTTTGCTTTGCTTTTCTTGGGTTTTAGAGACTGACAAAAACAGATGAAAATGGTAGCTCAGTCCAAACATAGGAATGTTACAGTTAAAAGACCAAAGACTTTTAGAATCCCTCCTAAAACATCCCTCTCCTGATAAGAGCAGTGGGGTTTCATTCATTCCATGGTGGTGGATAGCAATCTCTTTATTAAATGTGCCCTTTGGTTAACCTCAGTGTTGCAAACTTCTACTTTAGAGCAATGGAGCTTGATCTTCAAAAAAAACAACCCCACAAGAATAAAGCTTGATTCTTGCCAGCCATCCACCAGGAGAATGAGAATTTTTTTTTGTCCATTTTAGTTGGTCAATGTTAATGTAAAATTGGTGGACTTGTTAATGTTAAGGTGGTAGACTTCAACTCCCAAAATTCCCCCAGGCTGGCTGGAGGAATTTTGAGAGTTAAAATCTACACTTCTTAAGATTCCCCAAATTGGGAAACTCTGTTTAGCTACTGCATTATTTTTCTCACACACCATCAAATTCATTCAAGCAAACCATCACACGCTGGTGTTCCAATTCTTAGAAGTGTCTTTCTTTTTTCGTTATCCAGTTACAGTACTTGGTAACCCTGGGCAGTTCAGCATTGATCTTCTGTTATACTTGGTGTTTGAGGTAGTTGAGCAACACTAGTGGGATGTCCAGTTGATCCACAGCTTCGGGATAGTTCTCCAGTTTCATAAACCTTCTGATTGCTAGTCTGCATTGAGACATCAAGGATTTGGGCAACACTGGTCCAGCAGGAAGGAACGGGGGAGGAGAGAGAGGCAGTAATCATCATTGCATAGTTAACACTGCTAAAGATTTCACACCCTGTAATGCCTTCAAGGTCATTATATGAACAGAAATGAAGAACAAAGAACCACACATGCTTTGTGTTTTGGGCCTGTGCCCAGCTTGAAGTCTAGCTGTTCTGTTCTGGACATGGATTGAAATTGTGCTGTTCCAGGCAGAATTGGTTTCTTGGGGGGGAAATATGTGAAATAATCAAAGATACTGGGAATGAAAGAGGAAGGGAAGAAGGATCACCTTGGAGAACATTGGAAGATCTAGGATGAGCTGCAGAGGGCGAAAAGGAAGAAAATGTGTACCCCCTTACTCTACCAACCCTTAAAATTCACTCCAGGACCCCTAGAAACCTATTCACCTGGAACTCAGAGCAACCAATGTTCATTGTGTCTATGGAGATTCTCCATCATTTAGGTCATGGTTGTCCCAAAGGTGCTTTTATAGAAGTCAACTGGACTTTCTTGCTTTTTTTTTCTTTGAATTTTTTTTTCTTTGCATCCAAAAAGTTTGTTCAAGGAGAAAAGTAAGAAAATCCAGTTGCCTTTTAAAAAAAAAAAACCTATTTGGGCAACCATGACCTGGATGATGGAGAATCTCCATAGACACAATGAACATTGGTTGCAACTTAATGACTTTGCTTAAGAAAAATCTACAGACATTCTCAGTTATCTAGGTCATGGCTGTCCCAAAAGTGCCTTTTCAAAAGGTAACTGGACTTACTTGGTTTTTTTCCTTGAAAATGTTTTGCTTCTCATCCAAGAAACAGAAGAAGCTTCTTGGATGAGAAGTGAAATGTTTTCAAGAAAAAAAGCAAGAACGTCTGGTTGCCTTTTAAAAAAGCACCTTTGGGACAAACGTTCATAATTATGTTACTCCTGAGTTGTGACTGATGCAAACCGTTCTGCAAAATTTCTAGAAACAGATGGTCATTTTCCATCCAGGTTATAAAGAAAACCAATTTTTCATTTTGTGTGCCACCGTACAGAAAAGTATGGAAAGGTATAAGGAATGCTGTTGTTGTGAATGTAGATTTAGCTATATGTGTATGTCTATCTGGTTTTTTTTTAATCTTTGCTTGTGACTTAAACTGCTTTGGGTGACTCTTTTGTATTCATTTTATGCACCTTGCATAGCATTCTCAGAAACAAATAATGTCATAGGTAATGTATGCAAAGAGGAAGGAAGGGAGAAGAGAAAGGGAGAAGGAGGGAGATTTTAAGAAATCGAATAGACTTCTGTTACATTAAATAAAAAAAAGTTACCTCTTTCTCTGGCCAATAGCTCAAGCACTTCAGGGTTTGCTGAGCTCTTCTCCAATGTGATGCCAGGCAAGTAGACATTGGCACCAAAATCAATGAGGAGCTTGACAAACTCTGCCCTGCAACCGTGCTTCAAGCAGACTTCCAGGAGAGTCTTGGGGTATTTAATTCGGGTGATCATGTTCCTATCCAAGCAGTTGTAGTTGGGCTCAGCCCCGTACAACAAGAGGGTCTTGAAGCACTCCAGATGACCATAGACGGCAGACAAATACAAAGGTCCACAGCAGGCCACGGAGTTGGCTGCCCATTCTGGGATTCGCGGTTTGACGTTAGGGTCTGCCCCGTGTGACAGCAACTCCTGCAGGATCCCCAGGGCTCCTTCCCTCGCAGCCGTGAGCAGTGGGGTGCAGTTGTTGTGAATGCTCCCAGAAGGACAGGCCCCGGCCTCCAAGAGGACCTTCACACAGTCAAGGTGCCCATTGTTGACAGCAACAAACAGTGGTGTCTGGGCCTTGACATCCAAGCTGTCCACTTCAGCGCCGTGGTCCAGAAGCACCTTGATGCACCTGACATGGCCCTTGGAGGCCGCTAGGCGCAGGGGAGTGCCTGGCACCCCCCAACCACTCCGACTGTTGATGACCTGTTTGTATCGCTCTTGGTGCAACAGTTGGTCCAACAGCTGGTAGCTGTCCTGGGACACGGCAAGACTCAGCTCTTGTCTTTCTCTGTCCCCATCTTCATCTTCGCTGGGCTGGAAGAGGGAGAATATCTTGGTGATATCCAGCAGGCTCATCTTGAATTGTCTCTTGAAGGGGACTTTCATCCTGAATGGTGCTGTGCTGGAAGCTAGAAGTCAGACAGATGGTGGATTAATGATTTGGATGAAAGCACAGTATTTGCAACCTTCGTCTCTTGCTGAAACACAGCTGGACCACAAGTAAATCCAACACACACTATTTACATGCAAAAACAATGCAGTTTCTAGGGTCTGGATGAATAAATCAATGTATTTCAGGGGGCTTCCCCAGCATTTCCCTATAAAGTAAAGAAAATAGCGGAGTTGTGTCCTTCCTGGTTAAGGTTAGGACTCTTCATACAGATTGGTAGGGAGAGGGATCAGTCACATTGCAGAATTTCTCAACCTTGGCAACTTTAAGACATGAGGACTTCAACTCCCAGAATTCCCAGCCAGCTGTGCAACAAAGATAACAGGGGGCCAGAGGCTAAAATATGTGAAAACCAGTTGCATGTGTGTGTAATTTAACCAAAAGGAGGACTATGAGTGACATGTTTGATTGGGGTGTAATTATTTTTGCCTGGGGAAAGATCCACTTCTTGGGATGGGATGGGAGGAGGAGCATCTGAGGGTACTGATAGTCCTGCACTTGCAACCATTTATTTAGCGACCATCTGAAGTTGTAAAAGCAGTGAAAAACATGACTTATAACCAGTCCTTAAACCATTGCAGTGTCCCCCAAAGGACACTGGTTGCAACATCCCAGAGTCACATGATCACCATTTATAACCTTCCCAGATGGCTTCTGACAAGCAAGTCAATGGGGGAAATTGGATTCACTTAAAAAACATGTACTTTCTTTAATGGCTGTGGGGATTTGTTTAATGACCATGGCCAAAAAGATCATAAAACCAGGCATAATTCACTTAACCACCTTAGTAATGGAAATTCTGGTCCCAATTGTGGTTGTAAGGACAACCTATGCCAGGAAAAACATCCAAGGATGTCCTGAGCAATAAAATAAAATAAAATATGCTTCAATCTCTCTGGGAGCAACAGAGGAATCTTAGACAAGAAAAACCAAACATACAAGTACAGATTAAGTGAGACCTGGCCCAAAAGCAGGAACTGGGAGAGGGAACTTGGAGTCCTAGTGGACAATCACTTAAATATGAGGCTGCAGCCAAAAAAGCCAATGCAATCCTAGGTTGCACTAACAGAGGGAGAGAATCAAGATCATGTGTTACTACCACTTTATAAAACTTTAGCAAGACCGCACTTGGAACACTGCATCCAGTTTTAGTCACCCTGTTATAAAAAAGGAGTGTAGAGAAGAGCAACTAAGACGATTAAGGGCCTGGAGACTAAAACATATGAAGAATACTTGCAAGAATGTCTAGTCTAGTGAAAAGAAGGACTAGGGAAGACATGACAGCAGTGTTCCAATATTTGAGGGCCTGCCACAAATGTTCTCCAAAGCACCAGAAGGCAGGACAAGAAGCAATGGATGGAAACTGATCAAGGAGAAAACCAACCTAGAACTAGGGAAAACTTCCCAACAGTGAGAGCAATTAACCAGTGGAACAGCTTGCCTCCAGAAGTCATGGATGCTCCATCACGGGAGGCTTTTAAGAAGAGACTGGACAGCCACTTGTCTGGAATGGTATAGGGCCTCCTGCGTCATAGTCCCAGAGAAATTGCAATATAGGGTATTGAAAATGCTGCACGATGGACATCCAGGCATCGTGTGCATGAAGGCACTAGCCAGGAGTTACGCAGGGTGGCCTGGTTTAGATAAACAGATAGAGACTTGGGTAGCAAAATGCAGTAAATTCCAGGAGACTCGCTCCGCTCCTCCAAAAACTCCCCCAACTCAGTGGGAAACGCCTCGAGGTCCTTGGTCCTGTATCCACATCGATTTTGCGGGACCTACAAGAGGACACACTTTCCTCCTAACAGTGGATGCCTATTCAAACTGGCTTGAAGTCCACAAGATGAAAAGCACCACCACAGACGCAATCACTAAAAAACTGAATAAACTACTCGCTACCCAAGGACTTCCTGATGTCCTGGTCTCAGATAATGGCCCCCAATTCACTGCCCTGCCATTCGAACAATACCTGGCAGATCGGGGTATCCGCCATGCCTTAACATCACCAGATCACCCTGCGGCCAATGGTAGGGCTGAGCGAATGGTTCAATATGTAAAACAGACCCTGCACAAAATGGACCACAGCGACATTGACGACAAAATAAACCAAATGCTTCTTCTGCAACACATAACCCCAAACAGCACCACGAACAAAACCCCGGCTGAACTCCTGATGGGCCGAAAACTTCGCTCGCATCTCGATCGCCTCCACCCAAACTACACGACAGAACAACCCCCGGGATCCAGCAGCAAGTGCCGGGCATTCCAGAAGGGGACCTTGTGTTTGCAAAAAACTTCTCGGGTGACCCATTGTGGGTCCCCGTGACAATAACGCAACAATAACGCAACTTACATAGACCAACTCCGTTCCAGACTAGCACCGGAACCTCTAGCTGGGGGGGGGTGGAAGGAACATTGAGGAGGACGAAGAAGAAATGATAATCGAAACCCAACAGCCCATACAATCAACCAGGAGATACTCACCATCCGAAGGAGAACCGAGCCAGGGAGCGGCCTCGCCACGTGACAGCACCGCAATGGAAGCGGATCCAGGAAACCCGGAAGGCAACGCTGACGTAAGCAGGGAAATCAGCCCGGGGCCACAATCTCCGCCATCCAACCCAGCTAGCAGCCCACCAGAACCAGAACCAGAACCAGAACCAGGACAAAACCCGGTGGGACAGCGCAGGTCGAGCAGACAGGTGAAGCAACCTGCCTACTTGCGAGAATATGTCACCCCACCCCTCAGATGGAACCAAGGGGGGAGGGGTGTTATGGCCTAAGCCAATGCAGTGATACAACCCTCAACAGCTTCGTATTACAGCAGGCTTGTAATCCTGCACTTCTCATTGGCCCGTAGATAGCGAGTCGTGATTGGTCGTTTTTGGCCAGTCTGATTGGCTGTTAACGGGACCCCCTGATTGGACGCTTGTGAAAGTGATAAACTCAGTTCATTGGTTGTTTTGACAGCAGCCATCTCTATAAAAGAGCTGCTGCTGCCCAGGTATTTTGCTCTGTTCTTCCTAGTTAATAAAGAGTTGAAGTCACCGTTCAATGTCTCGTCTCCGTTCCTTGTGCCCATGCCCGGGACTTAACATAGTCCCTTTTTTGGAATTTTCTGATAGTAGACCTAACAAAAATATTTCTGGTTTTAATACTGTATGTTGCTTTATCATTTTCTCTAACCATGTATGTATTTTCCTCCATATTTTTTTTTGTTTTGGACAAGTCCACCACATGTGAAAGTAGGAACCTGGTATCTGATTACATTTTCAACATTTCATGGACATGTTCAAAGATGTTTATCTTTGCTAGTCTTGCTGGTGGCAAATGCCACCTATAAAATATTTTATACAAATTTTCCTTTTAAGAGGTTGCCATTGTCAATTTCTAATTTCTATCCCAATGTTTTTGACATTTATCTAATTCTATGTTACATCCAAAGTTTTTTGCCCATGCTATCATTGTTTCTTTCACCTGTTCCTCTTCCATTTTAATACTTAACAGATAGCTATATATTTTATTTATTTATTTTTCACCCTAAAAATATCTGATCCAGTGCAGTTGGCTCTTTATAATATCCATGTATTTTGCATCTTTCATATATCTTGATTGCATTTGCAAGTATTGTCACCATGCTAAATCTACATGTTGATTTTGCACTTCCTGTGTCGCTTTGAGTTCCCCATCATCATTTAAAATGTCTTTATAAGTTACAACTTTTGCCAAGTTAATAACATTTGGATGTATCAATGTTTCTGTCAGATCCTTGTATCTGTCATTTCTTCGGTGGAAGAAGAAAAAAGGGGGAAGGAGACTGATAAAGAAATCCTTTCTTGATGTAACCTGAATATATTTAATCTTATATTGAATTTATATAACCGACACATGATACAATGGAGGGAGGAAACCCAGATGGGTTTATCACCTCTGAGAGGCACAGCCAGGAGATGAGAAGACCATAAAAATTCCACAGTGATGTGCGTCCTGGGAACCTCTGGAAAAGTTCATTCTGAAAGTGGGTGGGGGGAAATTAGGCATCCCCTGGGAAACTGTGAAAAAGATTGTTCCTTACAAAAGGGGTGTGGGGAGGGGGAATTAACATACTGGCTTTTGTTTCGCTAAATACACATTGAGATAAGGGGAGGGGTTCTAAACTCTCTTATCTCCCCCTGTATGCCTGAGAAACCTTAGACGCTGCTTTGAACTCCAACATGAATTGTCTCATCTCAACAAAGGATTCCTTTTGATACATTTGGCATTCAGAATTTCATTCTTGTAAATTGAATGGGAAAAAGTTGTGTAGCCTGACATAAAGCAGTGTCTCCAACAGAGGTCAGCCCGGAGAGAATTTTTTTTTAAAGAAAAAAGAAAAAGAAAGAAAAACTTTCACTCTACCAAGTGGACCCCGCAAAAGAAGAAAAATGTCTGAATGCAGCAAGGAGCAAGGGGGAGCTGAATGCTGGGGAGAAATGTTGACACTTATCCAGCCAGATACTGACTTGGTGCACCCCATTGAAGACAGTGAAGCTGCCTGAAAAACCTCCACCAAGCCCCGGTGGTCTATAGGTATAGGAAAAAGAGACAGCTGGGACGGAAGAACCAGAGGAGTAACCCTCACCCGGGGTAATCATAAACCTGGGTGGAAATTGGAGCTGGAGGCTCAGGAAGAATGGGGCAAGAAGCCACCGGCAGACGACCAAATGAGACGGTACATAAATCACCTCATGAGGTGCTGCAGAGCCTGACAACAAACTAATCAAAAACCTCACCTTATCCCAGTCAGTGGTTTGTGAAAACTGACACTTCTCATGCTTCGCAAACAGGTGGTTATCACACAAACGTTGCAACACCAACCCCACATGTTGCCAGTGTTCCTGCAGGGAGTCTGAGTAAATTAAAATGTCATCTAAATAAATGACCACGAATTGATCTAACAAATCATGGAAAACATTGTGCATGAAATGCATGAACACAGCTGGGGCATTGGTTAGTCCAAAAGGCATCACGGTATACTCAAAATGCTCATACCTCATCCGGCAAGCTGTTTTCCACTTGTCCCCTGCATGAATGTGAACCAGATTGTAGGCCCCACACCAGTCCAACTTCATAAAGATCTTAGCTTGACAAAGCCACTCGATCAGTTCAGGGATGAGGGGAAGCGGGTACCGATTCCTCACTGTGATTGCATTCAACTTGCGGTAATCACAACACAAATGTAGCTCTGCTGATTTCTTTTTTACAAAAAGCACCGGTGCAGCCAATGGGGAGGTAGAAGTCCAGATAAACTCTTTCCAGAGGTTCTTGTCAATAAAATCCTGCAACGCGGCCAACTCTGGTTCCGACAGGGAATATATCCGACCCACTGGCAATTTTGCATCAGGCAACAAGTCGATTGGACATTCATACGCCCAATAGGGAAGCAACTGATCTGCCTCCTTCTCTCCAAACACATCAGCAAAGTCCACCAACTCCACAGGTAGATCCAGGTCCACAGGCGTAGCCACACTCCCTGCACAGGAGTGCAAGCAATGGTTGGCACACTTCCTATCAAGGAACTGCACAGCTCCAGATGACAAAACAATCTGTGGATCATGGGCCTGTAACCATTCCAAACCCAGCACCACTGTAAAATGAGGCACTGCAGTAATGTAGAACACAGTTTTCTCCAAATGCTGTCCAATAAGCATGCAAAGGGATTTGGTTGCAGCAACCACAGGTCCCGAATGAAGGGGCTGACAATCATCTCTATCATTACCGGCAGGGACACCTGTTGCTGATGAATGAACCACTGCTCTACAAAATGAGCATCCATGAAATTGGCTGTTGCCCCTCAGTCGACCAAGGCCTCGATCTCCATCGCTCCCACACTAGGCACGAATACACTTGCTGTCAGCACAAGGTGCTTCACCAACAACAATTGTGGTGGAGATGTCAAAGATGATGAGGATGGCAAGGTTGGTAAAGATGGCGGGCCTAAGGACTTTTACACCCTGACCTACAGACCCCCATAGGCCGAGCGATGCTCGTTTCCCACCACCGCAGGTGTCGCCACTGTGGATGTCTTAACAGGACACTTGGCTGCAAAATGGCCTCAATTGCCACAATAGAGGCATAAACCATCACGACAACATCTATCCTTTTCTACTTGAGTCAGGAGAGGGCAGCCAGCCCCAAACTGCATGGGTTCCTCCAAAGGCACTTCCACCAAAGATGCCGTCTTGCTGGGAACAGATACAGTCTCTGTCCGTCATCGCACCCATCACTGCTGAAGTCTAGCATTGATATGAAGACACAAATGCATGAGCTCCTGAAGGGTGTGAGGGCATTCAGTGCACGCCAACTCATCCAGGAGCTCCGACGATAAACCCTCCTGGAACTAGTCTAATAGTGCTGCCTCATTCCATTGTACATCCTGACCAACCACCCAAAAACTAGCAATATAATCCATGAGTGAGCCACGCCCCTGCTTCAACTCTGTCAAACATCTGTGTCCTGTTTGGCTTTGAACAGGGTCCTCAAACATGGCCTGAAACTGACAGCAAAACTCGGCATAATTGTCCAACACCTGGTTGGGCGGGGTCAACAGAGGCATCGCCCAATGTGCTGCAGAGTCTGACAACAAACTAATCAAAAACCCCACCTTATCCCGGTCAGTGGGAAAGTCCTCAGGCCGAAGGCTCATGTAAAGCTGGTACTGCCCAAAAAATGCTGGAAATTGGGCCAGTGAACCATCAAATTTATCTGGCACTGCCACTGGGCATTTTTGGTGTGGCCAGGCAGCTTGTATTTGTGTCTCCTGTGCAGTCAAAAGAGCCACTTGCTGGGTTAACTGGGCAATCTCTGCTCTGAGCTGATCCATGGTCACCCCACAAAAAGCAAAAATAAGTTGAAGGGGTGGCTGGAGTCAAAATATGATGACCCATCATCTCTCAAAATAAACCAAAACCCAAAACATATATTAAAGCCCAGTAAGGCCTTCAACTTAACTTCACTGTTTTATTAGGCACAGTTTAAAGCCACAAAAGTAAATAATGAGGCAAAAAGAAAACCAAAACAAACCACATTGACGAGAGTTCCAAAGCAAGCCAAGATAATGAATCACAAACTCCAGGAAAATAACCGAGAAATGTCCATGGGAAGAACGCCAGCAAAGACAAACCTCTTTCAAGGTAAACACTAAACTTTGACTCCAGCAATTCTAACTACGCAGTTGCAAACATAGCTCCCAGCTGCAAGCCACAAGGAAGATCATGGTAATCTCCTCCTGAGTAGACCTCGCTTTTCCCTGATCCTCCCCTCCCTGCATGACCTAAGATGGATAGGGGATGGGCCTGGATCCTCCTCTGATTGCTCAGCCAGCCTCTGCCCTTCCCCAGCCTCCTGCACCACCTCTGGAGCCACATTCCCACTCCCTGTTGGCTGTTCCTCCTCTTCCTCAGAGTCAGTCTCCACCGGGGGCATGACAGCATCTGTGTGTGAATTACCAAAAATTGAATGTGATTAGCATAGAGAATATGTATCCATTCCCCCTCATGAAGGACATGTTAGCCCATCTCTCAAAAGGAATATTTTTTTCAGAGTTAGACCTACGAGAGGCATATTACCACATAAGAATAAAGGAAGGGGATGAGTGGAAGACAGCTTTTAACATACCATTGGGATGCTACCAATTTAAAGTGTTCCCCTTTGGACTGCAAGGTGCGCCCGATGTGTTTATGCAATTGATCAACAAAACCCTTCATGAATTTTTATATAAAGGAGTTTTAGTGTATCTTGATGATATTTTAATCTACACGGAAATGATGAAAGAACACATCAAGCTACTCCGTGCAATCCTCACAAAACTCTTAAATGCTAAACTATATGTAAAACTATCTTAATGCGAATTCCACCAAGAAAAAATTAACTACTTGGGGTATAGAATATCCCATGAGGGAATAGAGATGGACCCACAGAAAGTAAAAGCTGTAATGGACTGGGACCCACCGCACACCTGCAAACAACTGCAAAGCTTCCTGGGGTTTGCAAACTTTTATCGCCAATTCATTCCAGCTTTTGCAAACATCGCCCTCCCTATCACAAACTTGCTAAAAACGAAGGGGAGAGGAGAAACCCAAACCAAGGCAACCCCTTATCTGGACAATGGATGCCAAGCGGCATTCGAGAAACTCAAACATCTATTCTCAGCAGAACCGGTCCTTAAGCACCCAGATCCTGAACAACCTTTTGTCATCCAAGCAAACGCTAGTGATGTTGCAGTTGGAGCAGTCCTCCTCCAAAAGAATGGAAGTGGGCAATTACAACCATGCGCTTATACATCCAAGAAGCTGATGGAAACCGAGCAAAGATGGGCCATATGGGAGAAAGTGGCATATGCTGTGCAGTGGGCAATGCTCACATGGAGACATTTCCTGGAAGGAAACAAATCCCCTTTGAAGTATGGACTGATCACAAAAATCTGGAAGCCCTGAGAAATCCACAGAAACTCTCTGAAAAACAAGCAAGGTGGGCTCAATACTTTAAACGATTTAATTTCACTCCCAAATATTTTCCTGGGGGAAAGAACTTCTTAGCAGATGCACTGTCCAGAAAACCCCAATACAACAGCAAAAAGATTGAGGCTATAAAACCAATGATCCAACCGCCCCAACTAGCAGCCAAAATAATCACTCGGGCACAAGAGAAAAAAAAAAAATCCCTGACACAACAACATCAATATTTCAGGAGGCACTACTTAAGGATGACTGGCTCCAGGCTAACAAAACACTTGTTTAATCAAATATGGACTGGCTTGGATAGAAAACAAACTTTATGTTCCTGCAAGCCAGAGAATGGATCTCATGAAACGCTCCCAAATAGCGGGACACTTTGGGTTTATAAAAACCTTGCACCTCATCAAAAGACAATTTTGGTGGCCATCCCTCAAAAAGGACATTGAAAACTATGTTACGAGCTGCCCCACCTGTGCTACTGCAAAGAGAAGACAAGGAAAATATCCTGGATTTTTACAAACAGTAGCAGACCCTTCTGCACCTTGGAAAGAGATTTCTTTGGACTTTACAGCGGAGCTTCCCGAAAGTGCTGGAAATACTGTCATTTGGGTTGTAACTGATCTTTTTTCCAAACAGGTTCACTTTATTCCATGCCAAAAGATCCCAACTGCCAAGGCATTGGCAAAGATGTTCCTAATACACATTTATTGCCTTCATGGAACTCCCCAGCGGATTATCTCAGATAGGGGTGTTCAGTTCACACCCAAATTTTTAAACCTATTAGGCTCCACCCAGGGGTTGTCGTCATCAAGTCACCCCTAGTTGGATGGATCAATAGAGAGAGTGAACAGCATATTAGAACAATATTTAAGATGCTTTATTAATTACCAACAGGACAATTGGACTGACCTTCCTTTTGCAGAAGTAGCATACAATAACTCAGTCCATAGCAGCATGGGTTCACCCCATTCCAGGTAGCCATGAGCCAAGAATTCAACCCCATCCCAGAACCACCCACCAAAGATCCTGAAATCCCCTCCCTTAAAGAGTGGATAAATAACTTACAAGCCATGTGGCCAGTGGTAAGATTATCTTTACAGGAAACTAGAGCAGTTTACAAAACTCATGCAGACAAAAAATGTTGCTAACCTAAACCTTTCAAGATTGGGGATCGTGTATACTTGTCCACAAAATTCTTAAAATCATTAAAACCCTCTAAGAAATTAGGACCAAAATTCATTGGCCCATTCCCCATCTCCAGAATTATTAACCCCTTGACGGTAGAGCTTCAACTTCCCAAAACACTTAGGCAGATTCATCCAATATTTCACTGTAGCTTGCTCGAACCAGAGATCACTTCAAAGCTCAGACCCCCCTTCCCACACCTCCAACCCCCATCATGGTACATGGGGAACAACATTTTGAAATTAAAGATATCCTTGATTCACACACTCACCATGGATCCACACAATATTTGGTAGCTTGGAAACACCTTCCTTCCTCAGAAAATGAGTGGGTAGCCAAATGACACATAAAAGCACCCACATTACTTTGTAAGTTCCACCTAAAATACCCTGATAAACCATCCTGAAGTGCAAATGTAATGCATGATTTTTGTTTTCTCCAGGTAGACCTATCTGTTTTTTAAGGAGGGCAGGATGTCAGATCCATGTATCTGGCATTTCTTCAGTGGAAGAAGAAAAGGGCGGGGGGAGGAGGCTGATAAAGAAATCCTTTCTTGATGTAACCTGAATATATTTAATCTTATATCAAATTTGTATAACCCACACATGATACAATGGAGGGAGAAAAGCCAGATGGCCGGAACCTATAACCTCTGAGGGGCACAGCCAGGAGATGAGAAGATCATAAAAATTCCACAGTGAGATGTGTCCTGGGAATCTCTGGAAAAAGTTCGTTCTAAAAAGGGAGTTGGGGAAAATTAGGTATGTCCTGGGAAACTGTGAGAAAGATCGTTCCTACAGAAGGGCTGGGAGGGAAATTAACATACTGGCTTTTGTTTCACTAAATACACATTGAGATAAGGGGAGGGGTTTCTAAACTCCCTTATCCCTGTATGCCTGAGAGACCTTAGATGCTGCTTTGAACTTTTATATGAATTGTCTCATCTCAATAAAGGATTCCTTTTGATACATTTGGTTTTCAGAAGTTCATTCTTATTAACTGAATGGGAAAAAGTTGTATAGCCTGACATTTTACATTGTAGAAAGTCAGACTGGTATTTTCCTATAGTTTTTTTGTTTTGACTTTTTCCCCTACTAAAAGTAATGCATTTCCTACATAATGTCTTTGGAAATATCTATGTATTTTATTCTTATCATACCACAAAAATACATGCCACTCCAACTGAAGATCATGTCCCTCCAACAGTAATAATCTTCTATGTCTCAGATTTACCCACTCTTTCAGCCAAGTAAGTGCAGATGCCTAATAATAAATCTGCTGACCCCAAACCCCCACTGGTTTTAAATTCTTGCAGCATTTTCAATCTTATTCTTGCTTTTTTCTCTTGCCATATGAATTTTAACATTAATTTATTCAATTCACCAAAAAACATTTTTTCTAACTTTATAGGAATTGTTTGAAACAAAAAGAGTAGTTTTGGAAATATATTCATTTTTATAGTATCTATTCTTCCTATCATGGATAGTTGCAGGTTCTTCAATTTCTCCAAATCCTGCTTAATTCGCCGCATTAATTTTGTATAATTATCTTCTTTAACTGTTGCACATCCTGCTGTTAAATAAATTCCTAGCTATTTTACTTTCTTACCCACCTGAAAGTTTGCTTTCTTAACCATCTCATTTTTCTGTAAATTTTTGAATTAGTATTTTAGTTTTTTCTTTATTTTCAATCCTGCCACTTCTCCATATTCTTCTATTTTTCTTATTAGTTTGGGACCGGTTTCTAGTGGTTCTTCTAAGATAAATATCAGATCTTCTGCAAGCGCTTGTAATTTATATTTTTCTTTTTTAATTTCCATCCCTTTTATATCTGCATCTTGTCTAACATTTCTGTTTAGCACTTCTAATGTTAATATAAATAACAATGGGGATAGTGGACAGCTTTGTCTAGTACCCTTTCTTATATTGAAATTCTCCGTCAAGTCCCCATTAGCAATCATTTTTGCTGTTTGTTTGAATATATTGTCTGAATCATATTTATAAATTTCCCCCAAAATTCATGCATTGATATATCATAAATTGCCAATTTAAATTATCAAATGCTTTTTGTGCATCTAAAAAAATCAATGCCATTTGTTTTTCTGAGTATACTTCATAATACTCCAATGTATCTAAAATAATTCTCACATTATTTTTAATCTGTCTTTTGGGTAAAAGTCCATTTTGATCTAAATGCATAAATTCATTCCAATATCTGTTAAGTCTTTCCACTATTACTGAAGCCATAACTCACCATTTCTGTGGCATGATGGGACTTGTAGTCCAAGACTACATGGTCATGGGGCACAAAAGGAAGCAGGGAAAGGTTTGAAAGAAGGAGAGTTGAAGACAAGGAGTGGCTGTGAGTCTCTGGCTGGGAAGATGGTAACCACACCAAGCCTCCAGGGTTAGAATGCATTTGCTTATTATGCTAATGGTGCTTTGTCTAGTCATGGATTTGCTGAATACGGGTAGTCCTTGACTTGCCCAAGTATTTCTGTTGCTAAGTGAGACATTTGTTAAGTAAATTTTGCCTCATTTTACAACCTTACTTGCCACAGTAGGAAAAGGAGAATTATGACCCATTTTCCCAGCGGCAACCTTTGCAGCATCCCTAGGGACATGCGACCCAAATGCAGATGTTTGGCAATCGACTGATATTCATGATGGCTGCAGTGTCCCAGGGTCACAGGATTCCCTTTGGCGACCTTCCCACCAGCAAAGTCAATGGGGAAACCAGAGTCACTTAACAATTGGGATACTAATTTAACATCTGCAGCGATTCACTTAACAACTGTGGCTTGAAAGGTCGTAAAAGAGGAAAAATTCACTTAACAAGTGTTTCAGCAACAGAAATTTTGGGCTCAATTGTGGTCATAAGTCAAGGAGCACCTGTAGTAACATGGTTTTCAGCAGGGGTGGGATTCAGCCAGTGTTACTACCGGTTCAGTGACGTTTGAGCTCACATGCGTGTAAAAAAAAACGTAAGCTGTGCCACCCAAAGAACTGACAAGCATTGTGGGCGGTTGAGCAGCCTTTGAAACGCTTCTTCTTTCCTGCTTTTTCCATCTCAGCTGTGCCATGCAAAGCAGCTGAGGTTGAAAAAGCAGGAAATAAAAGACAGGGAAGAGCCCAGGCAGACAGGTGGGCCAAACAGCAGCAAACACAGAACTGGTTCTATGTCTGCTGCTCTTCAGAGCTACCGGTTCTATAGAGCCAGGCAGAACCGGTAGCATCCCACCCTGGTTGTTAAGTGAGTCTGCCTTCCCCATTGATTTGGCTAGTCAGGAGGTCACAAAGAGATCACATGAGCCCAGGATGCTGCAACGGTCATAAAAATGAACCAGATGCCAAGCATCTGGATTTGGGTCATGGGGATATCCGCTGGAACGGTCGTAAAGGTGAAAAATGGCCCCAAGTCATTTTTGTCAGTGCTGTTGTAACTTTGAACAGACTGCCTGTACGGAGGCCTGCATAGGGCCTTATGCTGAAAGCTGTCCCTTGCAGACCACAAAGGCAGGTCTCCATGCCAACTGCTCAACCTTACCCTAAGGAAGGGCATGAGACCCCCTTCATGCAGGGGCAGGGGCTGTGAGACCATTTTCCATTCAACAGGTGCAGCACAGAATCCTGAACTGGCTGAAAAAACTCACACCTGCTATTTCCGGGGGCTGCTTTGCAAGGCTCCCTAAAGCAAGCAGACGAACCACTTTGCCAAACTTAAGAGGGAAAAGGAAATCCCCGGTGAAACTGGGCTGGCATTGCCTTTCATGGACAGTTGGGGCAGAACTCGGTCTTCTGGCTAATCTTAGGATCCCACCTATTTGGGTGAACCCAGGTCATGGGATAAGGCCAACTCCAGGTTAAGGATGTGAGCAGCCCAAGATTTGCATGTTGGGCTGCCACCACTTGAGCCAGGCTGCTGCTCCCCTGGTTAAACTGCAGTCCCTTTGGGGTCCCCTCAAGCCCCCTGCCCAGCCCTTCCCTCGCTCCACGGGTCCGGGAGCCCCGGCCACACCCAGCTCGGAACCTGCCGGGGCGCGTGTGAACCGGCCGCGCCCGTCCCGCACCCTCCAGGCCAAGCAGAAGCCCAGCCCCCAAGCCCGCCCGGCGGCAGGCGATACTCACGAGTTTCTGGCCGTCGGACGGGTTGCCGTGTCGCCCGACGGAGCGTCGCCGGAGCCCCCGCCGGCCGGCCCGGCTGTGTCGCAGCAGCCCGGCCTCTGTGAGGTGGCCGGGACCGCCTGGCCCGAGCGCTCGCCTGGCCCCGCGGAGAGCAGAGAGCCGTCGAGGGAGGGGGGGGCAGGCGAGGCGACCCAAGACGGGACGGGACAGCTGCGCCGGGAGCGCCGCGCTAATTTTAGCCCCGCCGGCTGGGCAGCTTCCATTCTGGGAGACACTCGCCACCCCCTCTCGCCCCCCCGGAGAAGGGCCGGACCAGGCCGGGGCTGCGGACGGAGGAAAGCAACCCCGCGTCCCGGCTTCTCCAAGCCGGCGCCCGCCTCCCTCCAGGCTTCCGCGCGGGGCAGGTTGGCCGGCCGGGGGGGCGGCGCGGGGGGGGGGGTCAGGTTAGGCGAGGCGAAGGCTCTTGGACTGGCTGGCAGCTGAGTTGCCCCGCTCCGCTTTTGAAGGCGGCCGTCGAGGCAAGGCGGAAAGGGAGGTTGCGCGGCTTCTCTTGTCTGTTGTTCTTCAAGCCGTGGAACTAGGAGCGGGTTGAGGTGTCGGGCATTCAACGGGACCACCCAAAGCACAGACCTGGGAGCAAGTGGGCGGCTCCCATTTGCGGGACTTGGGATGATTATGGAGACAGCAAGATGAGGTCGGGCTCAGCCAGCACTTTGGAGCAACTGATAACAGATAACAGATCATCAGAGTTGGAAGGGACCTTGTAGGTCATCTAGTCTAACCCTGCGCCCAATTGACTGGAGCAGGGGTCTCTAACCTTGGCCGCTTTAAGCCTGGAGGACTTCAGCTTCAGTCTGAAGACTTCAGTCCGCCAGGCTTAAAGCAGCCAAGTTTGCTGACCCCTAGACTGGAAGATGGCAAAGCCTGAAGTTAAGGTCTCAGATTAAGGCGGCATGTAAACCATGGTTTATGTTGTGAGAACCCAACAGATATGGGTTTGTTTAATAAACCACAAGGAAAAGTATTAGATAACCATTCAGAGCCCATCACCACCAGAGTGTGCAGCATGTCCAGCTTTTTTTTTGAAAACATAGCATTTCTAGCTCCTTCCTAAACACATCCAGCCAGCTTTCTCAGCTACAGTGCAGAAAAGCTTTGATTCTTTGGGGAGGTTTGGGGTTTCTGGGGGGGGGTGTTGGGGGGGGGAATGTTAGCCTACTGCCCCTGGGAATTTCATATTTTTTCCTCACCCCTCAGCTGAGAAGGTTGCAATTGGTGAATGTTTGTTTGTTTGCTTGTTGTTTCTCTGCCACCCATCTTGCAAAGAGGCATTTATATTACATGACCCATCCAGGAACATTGCAACCATCATAAATACATGCCAGTGGCTAAGTGCCCAAAATCTGATTATCTGATTTTGGGGACAGGTGCAACAATTGTAAATGCAAGGACAAATTTTCAATCAATCAGAATAGAGCTAGAAGGCACCTTAGAGGTCTTCTAGTCCAGCCCCCTGCCAAGCAGGAGACCCTGTACCATTTTAGACAAAGGATTGTCAAATCTCTTTTTTAAGTCATGTTTTCAGTACTGTTGTAACTTAGAAGGGTCGTTAGTTTTAAACTATTAAACAAACAATGTTATGGTTTAATGCAGTGTTCATAGCCAATAAACATTTACAACACAACACATGCAGCTAAACCAAACAGTTGTAAGAGTATCATGATTAGGAAATCCGAGCCCAACTGCCCACCCCCATCCCAGAAAAGGTATTCTTGGATCCTATCCACAAGTGGTGCCAGATTGTTTTTAAAAGTGACCAGAGGTTTTTATCAGAAGAACAGAAGAGGCTTTATCAGTGCTTATGATTGATAATGGGCAAACTAAATTAGGCACAGTAAGAAGATTTTCAAGAATGGAACAACAAAAAGGCAGAGGCAAGACCTGGAGGGCTTGGCTTTTGATTCCACTTGTTTATTTGAGCTTCCCCTTTGAGACTGAGATGCGGATTTTACTCAAGAAGGTTAACTTTAACAGTATATTTTACTTATGCTTACTCATTCCATGTTTGTATACTGGATCTCACAGGTATTATCTTCTCTCTTTTACTTTTTTTTTTAACCTGACCAAAGTGAATAAAGTCTACTCTGTCTATTTCTAGACACACACACTTTTTATAGGATTCTCTTTTGACCACCGTGCTTCCAAAGCAGCTATAAAATACCCTTGGGGGAAAAGGCACAATAATAGCTGCATGACTTTAAAAAAGAACATAAGGCAGTAAAGTAAGGTTTGGAAAAGAACAAATTACCATAAGGGGAAGCACCATACAAATATTCATGTGGTGAGGAGGAAAGACCAGAGAAGGAGACATGGTAGCTGCTATGGTGGAATTAAAAGCAGCTGCAGTAATACATGCAAATACCTGGTTGAGCATCATTTATTATCAGTCACTGCAAATGGAATTGCGTAAAATAGATTACAATGGTTAACTAAAAGAAAAAACCCTCCCACAGTTTAAAGCTACCTTCTCCATCTGGCATTTTTCATATGTGCAAGATGACAATCCTCCCATGCTAAAGGATGATGGGACTTGGCATCCATAGTTGGATTGGTCCAAAGTGGAATCTGTTCTCTGATTTCTCTGCTAGCACTGTAAAAGTTCTAGCTAAGAGAATCTCTTATACAGAGGGTGTGTAAGATGTATGAAGAGGTACAACTGAAGCACAGTCAACTCATACATGTAGTCCTCAATCCTACGACCACAAATGAACCCAAAATTTCTGTTGCTATGCGAGGCAGTTGTTAAATGAATTTTGCACCATTTTTCAACCTTTCTTACCACAAGTTAATAACTTAGTAACATGGTTAAGTGAATCTATCCCATTGACTTTACCTTGCCCAGAAGGTCACAAATAGTGATCACATGACCCCAGGACACTGAACTGTCTTAAATACACGTAGTCTTCAACTTACAACATTTCATATAGTGACCGTTCAAACTTACAATGGCATTGAAAAAAGTGGCATGACTATTTTTCACAATTGCAACCTTTGCACCATCCCCATGATCATCCCGATGAAAATTCAGATGCTTGACAACCAGTTCATATTTGTGACAGTTCCTGTGTCCCAAGATCATGTAATAACCTGGTTACTATCTTATCAAGTGCAGTGATTTACTTAACTATGGCAAGTAATGTCATAAAATGGGGCAAAACTCAAAGAGGAAACTGTTAAAGAAACAAGGATAGCCTGGGCAAGAAATTTTGGATATAATATACAATAAGAAGATTGGGAAAAATTATGGACCAAAAATTATAAATTAACTGTGGCTGCTGCATATAAAGAGAACCTTTATAAAATGCTTTACCGTTGGTATCTAGCATCAGCGAGATTGGTGAAAATATACCCAAATATGAACCCTGAATGCTGGAAGTGTAAAAATAAACAAGAGTACTTTCTTTCACATGTGGTGGTCCTGCCCTAAAGCAAAAGAATACTGGAATAAAATTAGAACATGGTTGCAAGAAGTTACTGAATTTCAAATAGAATTTAAGCCTGAAATGTTTCTGCTAGGAATGTTCACAGGAATGTTTAAGAAAGAAATTGAATACATCATAATACACATTCTAACAACAGCAAGAATAACCTATGCCCAGAGTTGGAAATTAGATAGCACTCCCACAGACTGTATGATTATAAAGAAAATTATGGAGAAATGGTAAAACATTGAAATTGCAAGAGAGGGAAGAGAAGGAATATTATAGTCTGGAAAAAATGGTACAACTGGTTGGATAATAGGACAGTAAAAATAAAAAATATAAACATACATACATACAAACATACATGCATGCATACATATAATAGAAACTGGGAAAGTCAATGTCACAACACTACAAAGATTGTATTTGTGTTGTTTTGTTGTTGTGTTGTTTTGTATTTGTGTTGTTTTTAACTGTGAAAAATTCAATAAAAATTTATTTTTTAAAAAATGGGGCAAAACTCACTTAACAAATTCTCACAACATAAATTTTGGGCTCAATTTTGGTCCTAAGTTGAGGATTACCTGAACATGCCAGTTACCAAGTGTCCGAAATTTGAGTATGTGACCACAGGGATGATGCTGCAACAGTCTTCAGAGTGAAAAACATAATAGCTTTTTCCAGTGGTGTTATAACTTTGAACAGTCACTAAATAGATGGTGGTAAGTTGAAGACCTGTACTTTTTTTGTTGCGTCATTGCTCATGTCCTTATTCTGAAATTCCTGTCCCCAGAACCTTCCACAGAGCTGAAGGAGCAACCCGATACCCGCTCTTATCCCTTTCATGGGTGATAAGAAGGGTAATTACTCCCAGAAATAGCTTGGTGGGTCTCCTCAGGGCACTTTGCTCTTGAGATAGCTAAGGAAACCAAACTTAGCTCAGAAACTGAGGGCTTTTTCAGACTTTGTGATATTGTGAATTGGCACCAAAGTGGGGTGGGCTTGTCAAGGCAACCAGGAAGTTGAGAGTTGATACTGTCATGAGGTGGAGTAGAGCTACGGAGAAGACTAGGCTTCTTGGACAATCTTCCACCTCATGTTCTGATACCCATGAAGGCATTGTTTTATTACTCAAAATTGAAGAGAAACATTTCCAAACCAGAAAATGGGAAAGAAATTAGAACATCTGTTCCATATCATATTGTCTTTGTCAGATCGTCTGCCATATCCTTTTTTCCTACTGCTTCTTCACAGATACCCAGCCAAAAGGTCCAAACCTTCCAAATATTTATTTATTTGCTTTCTATCCCTACTCTAGGCAGCTTACAGCAATAAAAAGAAAGGAAGAAAAAAAGTGCAAACAAAGCATAAGTAAAATAACAAAACAATGAAAAAAGAAAATGAGAAAACTTCAATATGATAACAAAAGATCTTCATAGGTTGTCTGAGTGAAGAAAGATGGAGGAAGTGATGAGGAAATATGGCAAAGAAAGAAATATAAGTTGCTAGCAATGCCAATTGTGTGAATGGGGGAAGTTGATTTACCCAAACAAAAGTGTGGGTAGAAGCAGCAAGGCACACTTAAGGGCTTACACCATCATTTTTGCAGATTCTCCTACAAAAGAGAATGGAATTGCATCGCAATCTTCCAGATTTGGGTGTTGGTAGGGCTTTAGAGGGCCACAAAGAAATGAGAAAAACCACATGCAATCTTGGGCTGTATATACTTGATAAGTGGGTTGCATCACATTGACCGTCCTTCCGTGCTTGTTCTCTGGGTTTCCAAAACACTGTTGTGGTTTTCCATTTACCTCCAAAGTTCTCAGGTCTCATTCTTCCCAGCGAGACATTTGTGCTGCATGGGACAACAAACAGTAAACTAAAAGGAGGGTTTAGAAGCCAGAGAACCTTTTCTGGTTCTCGGTAGGAGTCATAAGACTAACAGATCTACCACACACAGCAAGCACTGAATCACAGTTCAAGTATGAGTTGGCCACACTGTTCTCAAGTCTGCAACACATTTCAAACCATTTGAATTGGCTTTAGTACGCCCATTAATGTGCAATTTTTGCCTTCAGTTGGGGAAATGCTACTCTCCGAAGACCCAGTCCAGGTTGATGTCTGCAGTTGCAGTTCATGTCCTATAGGGGGCATGATAGAACAGCACATTCTGGAATCCAATGCATTTGATATTACGGATTTATATGCTGTATTAACTTTCTCCAAATAATAACTTTGCTCTTGTTCATTTAAACAGACAAATACAGGAAAACCTTTCCTATTGATTTCCATCTTGTTGGACCACACAGTCCAATGCCAAGTTCCTTTTTAAATGTAGAGTATTTTCATGCTACGATAACAACTGTGTCCCTAATTTAGAAAAATAAGCAAGTGTCTCGAGCATATTATCACTCGTGTCTCCATGATTATCTCAGCTTTTGGAGAGCACAGTCCGTGACACCAGATGCCTGAGATATTTTAAATAAAAGTATGTATGTTAAAGATAGCTTCTTGGCTTCAAGAGATACAATATCCTTTTTCTTTTTTTTTTTTTTTGGTGGGCCACACTATGCAAGAGGCTTGCTATTGCTTTCAACATCCCCTAGTGCCCTGTCCAAAGCATTAATTCCAACGCTACTTAGTTTTGAAGATCAACTCAATGCAAGATTGGAGCCAGATGAAGTACAGAAAACTTGCTTTGCCACTAAAAGCTTAAACTCGATAACCTAATTTGAGGTTTTAAAATAGCAGTATTGATTATATGATTAGTGTTACCAGATGCTGACCCACAAATCTAATACCAAATGTTTGGATTACAGTTCCTACAAACACAAAGGGAATTATACTCCCATCTACACTGGGAGGGGTTGGTGGAAGAGTCTGAATTGAGGTGTAATGTTTGTCTATCAACTTGGCGAATTAGTGCATAAGTCTATCTTGGGATTTTAGTGATGACATTTATCTTAGCAGGGAAAAGTGCTGAATAATACTGAATAATTAGATACTGAAACAGTAAGCAGGATCAGGCTTGATTAGTTCGTATTAGAGAAGAGTCCACCAAACAAATAAATAAATGAATAAACAAATCAATCAATCAATAAAAAAATGAATGGAGATAGATATAGATATGGATGGATGGATAGATAGATAGATAGATAGATAGATAGATAGATAGATAGATAGATAGATAGATAGATAGACAGACAGACAATTGTGCCCATGGAGTTATGAGTTGAATTGAGTACATCTTTACTCTTATCTCCAGAGTCAAGTTAGATTCCTGGAAAATTAATTTTTTGGCAGAGATGCAGATGCGGGGACAGCTTAAACAAATATATTTTCAGGGAGCCCTTAGAATGCAGTATTGCAGGCGAATTCTGCTGACTTCCAGCTGCCTGCAATTTGGCAGTTCAGATCTCACCAAGTTCAAGGTTGACTCAGCCTTCCATCCTTCTGAGGTCGGTAAAATGAGGATCCAGATTTGTGGGGGCAACAGGCAGACTCTATAAACCACTTAGAGAGGGCTGTAAAGCACTGTGAAGCGGTATATAAGTCTAAGAAGTGCTATTGCTATTACAAGCAGGGAAACATCGCTTTGATGTGTTGAAATGAAAATCTCCTAAAACTTCTATGTGGTAGTCAGTCCATCACCATTAAAGATCAGAGCTTCAGCAAATGACTTCTATGAGATGTCACAGATGTAATTCACTTTAAAAAAAAAAAAACGCAAATGCAAAGTGACGTGTATGTATAGTGCAGAAAGGCCAGGAATATTTTAGACCAATTCTCAGCTGCTTTATGCCCACCCAAGAATTTCACTCTCACAAAAATCTGCAAAGTGAGGGGCTGCCACAAAGAGGAGGGGGTCAACTTATTTTCCAAAGCACCTGAAGGCAGGACAAAAAGCAACGGATGGAAACTAATCAAGGGGAGAAGCAACCTGGAATCAAGAAGAAACTTCCTAGAAGTGAGAGCAATCAGCCAGTGGAACAGCTTGCCTCCAGGAGTTGTAGGAGCTCCATCACTGGAGGTTTTTAAGAAGCGTCTGGACAGCCATTTGATTTTAATGGTATCGGGTTTCCTGCCTGAGCAGGTTCCTTGCAGTTCTCCTCCTCCTGGTTTGGACAGGAGTTTCTCCAGGTTGGTTCTTCTTGTAAATTCACCCCCACCCCACCCAAAATATGTCACTTTAGATTTCTTTCAAAGATCACTCAAAGTATTTTTGGTTTTGCAATTTATTAGATGCCAAGAAGAATGTATCTCTCTTTTAATCTGTATCACTGAGATTGACTCATTTTATAAACGATGGTTAGGAGACTTATATTTTCAAAAAAATTACTGAAGACTTGGAGCCACAATAAAATTGACACCAATACTGAACATTTATTGGCATGGGTTGGGAAATTCTGGGAGTTGAAGTCCACACATCCTAAAGGTGCTGAAGTTTAAAAAGCAGGTCTTCTGCACTTTTCTCAATTAGAGATTGTCCTTGACTTACAAGCATTCATTCAGAAAATGTTTGAAGTTACAATGGCATCCCTATGTGATCAAAATTTGGGTGGTTGGCAACCGGAATGCATGTATGAGTGCAGCATCCCATCTGGTCATATGAATCTTCCTAGCTGGTTTCCAACAAGCAAAGGGGAAGCTGGGTTCATTTAACAACTGCATGATTCGCTTAACAACTGATTCTCTTAACAAGCATGGCAAAAAAGATGGTAAAACCAGGTGTGACTTTCTTAACCGTGTTTGCTTAGCAACAGAAATTCTGATCTCAATTGTGGGTGTCAGTAAATAAATGTTAATTTGAGTTTCACAATGCAAAGTAGATCCAGCAATGAAAATCTTAAACTGAACAGAGACGTTTGCATTTAGTGTTCTCTATTCAAGAAAGCACATAAAATAAGACTGCCCTATACCTCAGGAGAAAATTAATTGATGTTAAAGTCCTGAGGTCAAGTTTTAAGTATGTGTCTGTCACAGAGGCTCTAGCGTGAGGTCTTTCAAACTAGGTTCCCTGGGACTAGGTGTAAAAAAATAAACTTTCTCTGCAAGGACTTAGGGAAAACTATCCACAAGAGGCTCAAAGCTAGGAGTTCAGAATACAGTTAGCTAGTGGAGTGGACAGAAGGTAAGTCTCATTAGAAGGTCCCTGCCCTTCTTTCCTCTCCAATTCTTTGAGGAGGTTTGCAAGCCTCCTCTCCTTGACTGTGGGAAGGAATCTCTTCTAGATTGAAGCCATTGTTTGCATTCAGTCTCATCCAGCACAAGGGCCAGTGAAGTGCCCCCAGAAAGGACCTCCTGCACAACACACAACACACAGCATAAGAGTTGGACAAGTCTCTGGAGGTCTTTTGAGTCAAACCCCCTGCTCAAGGAGACTGTATACCATTCCAGACAAAGGGCTGTCCAATCTCTTCTTCAGAACCTCCAGTGATGGAGCACCCATGATTTCTGGAGGCAAGCATGCCATTAATTGTTCATACTCAACCTCACCATTTCTCCTTAGTTTCTAGGTTGGATCTCTCCTTGAAAAGTCTCATCCATTCCTTCTTGTTTTGCCCTCAGCTACTTTCCTGTCTCCCTGAGCAACTGGCAATGAAAGGACAAATTGACCCAATACTGGACCATTATGACTAAGAGCCATTTAAAGGCCTTCTCAGAGCTTTGAGTGCTCTGCAAGTATAGGTAGTCCTCAACATACAACCAAAATTGAGCCCAACATTTCTGTTACTAAATGAGACATTCGTTAAGGCAAATTTTGCTCCATTTTACGACCTTTCTTGCTACACTTGTCAATGAATCACTGTAGTTATTAAATTAGTAAGAAGAAGATTAAGTGAATCTAGCTTCTCCGTGTGGTCACATGGTCGTGTATGTGTGAAAAACAAGTTACTCTTTTCAGTGCCATTGCTAAATGAACTATTTGTAAGTCGAGGACTACTGTACTCATGAACAGACATGGCTGAGGAAAAGGTATTTCCTCTCATTGTGAGCTCCAGGGGACACCTGATCAACAACCAGAAGAGCCACATTCAGCAAATCTATCCTAAAATAAATTAAAGAGGGAGATGGAGAGAAAGTCTATGAAGAAAACTTACCTATACAACATAAACAGATCATTTTTAGAGGTTGGAATGTTCTATGGAGAGGACAAAAAAAATCCTTTACCTAGAAAAACTCAATTATGAAAAAGTCCTTTCTGAAATATGTGTTGGGCCCAGAATGTCTTCAAGGCCGATCTTATTTTAAAAGGTCCTCAATACAACACAGATCTAAGAAACCATCCCTGACTCATTTTAGAAATGCGAGGAATTTATTATTTTTATAAGAAATTAAAAAAAAAACAATACTTACAAATTTAAGTTACCATAAGACTTGCAGCAATATATCTTTATATACACAACTATAATCTCCTAATATTTTTACTTTTATTTTAGTAGATCTTCAAGTGGACTCATGACGCACGTTCAGGATGAGTTATCAAAAGTCTCTGATCACACGGTTTTAGACAATCTTGCAAGACGAAAATACAGCCAGTCAAACTTTATAGGGACTGAAAAATATTTCAGCCTGGATATGCAATACAGTTTTAACTATCTGCAAAAGGAAACCAGCAAACCCTTTCAAAAGAAATCTCTGTATGTTCACTTTACAATTTGTTAGACCTTGGAATACAAAAAACATTACAGACGTCAACAAGGATGTTGTTCGACAACACAGACACACATAACAATGAAGAGATACTTTAAAGTGGACAGGCAACCATGCAGTTGGTCAAATTCTCTTCCTGCACTATTTGAATTCATCAGATGATGAAGTTTACTGGGATGCTATAACCAAAAATATTTCAGATATTTTGCTCACAAGCCGTTCAAACCACACCAATAGACATACTGGATAATAGTATTCCAGAGAGTTTTGAAGTGCCGCAATGAAGACAACAATGGTGTGAGCATGTGCATACACACATATGTGCAACACACTTCCTTGAAAGGTTACTAAACACTATCCTCTGAAATGCGTACTTAACACTTTTTGAAAGCTGCCTGATTCCAGGATTTTGCCCTGCAAGGATTCAAGTCCATTTGCTTTCCTAAAGAAGACAGTATTTCCATGAAGGGGTGTGTGTGAAATGACATCCTGAAACTCAGCACCAAAAGCAGCTAAGAGCAATGGCTGACTTTTTGCAAGAAACACCCATATAGTTTGAAACAAGGATGTCGAGATGATTCTCCTTAGGAGAAACATTTGCTTTACTAAAAAAATCGGGGAATGTTACTGTGATCTGATCCACTGATGCAGCAGAAAATGGAAGATATAGTATAGATGTGCAGGATCCAATAAAATTATGTTGGAAGAACTAATTATTTATCAAGGGAAAACTGTTCTTTCTCTGTTAGAGGTCCTCCAAGCCTCAACCTATGTATTTTTGTAGCTGTAAGCTAATTCAGAGCTGAAATTCTTGATTCAGGGACATTCTCAAGTGTGTTTTGTCTCCTCTTTTCCAGGAAGATGGATCTTCATAAAATCCACGGTCATTTCCTTGTTTCAGAGAATATGAAGGGTGAAAGTTTGTTTTCTCCCAATAAGTTTTTTTCATCTGTGTCACTAAGTAGAAAGTAACACAGATTCTGCATGTGCTTCTGTTGATGGACTCCAGAGCCAGAGGCCTTTTTCCTTGCTGGCATTAAGCCCTCCCCTAAATAACAAAACAGGAAACGCAGGTTTCCTTTCAGTTCAAAACATGCGTGAAACATGCATTCTGGTCCAGGTCAGACTCTTAGTGAAGCTTCAGGCAACTGCATTATGCAGGGAGGCAGGCATTCAATGTGTGGAAGCTTTGCTGCTAAGGAGGTGCAGGTCCATTCTGATAAACAGGTAGGATATTCTTGAGTGCTTGAGTAGAAAGCAATCTGGCACTTAAACCAAGGAAGATGCTTGATAACTTGGACAAAGTAGGAGAAGGACCTGCAGAACCTGGGGGAGTGAGGTTAAAGAGGGATCAGCCTAGAATCCCTACGTAGCCACAGGCAGAAGTAATCTTTTTAAAATTCTTCTCACACTCCTTCTCCTACAGCCAGATTCCTAAGCATTCTCCAAAGTGACACCAGATGATAAATGAACCATCATGACATTTGCAGATGCCTTAAGTTTTTATCCTAACATGCCACAAACACATTCAAGACCATGGACCATGAAGAGATCAAGGCGGGGTCTGTTCAGAAGAGTTAAACAAAAGACACAAGAGGCAGGAAGTCCTGCAAAGACCAAAACCCACACGCTCCAAATACTGCACCACAACGATCAAGGTCACCTTGCCAACCGTTGGACCAAATGGGAGAAAGGGGCTCGCAGAAGGATGAGGGGGGCTACCCAGAAGCAACCCTGCCCTCCAGTAGAACTCAAGGAATTGGGAGCCTCCTTTTGAAATACACGGATGCATTTCATCCTTTAGCTATCCAAATTCTCTTCATCCTTAGAAAAGGTCACCTGCCATGGGACCCAACAATGGTATCAATTGGCTGAGGGAACATCTGTCCCCCCCCCCCAACGAAAGTTTGGGAAATCTATTTGGCTTGAATGAACTGTGGGAGCCCCTAAATCAGCATTATCCCTAACCTCTGGGAGTTTGCCCCAAAGTCCCCACTGGGCTCTGTCCTCCTCCACCTTGAGAACACAGAATACAACAGTAAGCCACGTGTCAGTGAGGTGGTGTTCCCAGCACAGCATCACGGATCTCACAGCCTTTATTGCCCCTTTACTATGATTCTTCCAGCAGAGGTGAAGATCGCTTCAGGCCCTCTGGAGATCTGCTTGATCACTGCCCCAAAGAGGCACGCTGTGGATGGTGCTTGGGCTGCAGCCGTTGCCATTTGGGGTGTCGGTGGGAGGAGTGAGACCCACTTCGCTTATCACCTGCCCATCTGGTCTGTCGCCTTCTTTCCTAACGATAGTGCTGTTGGCCAGCAGCACAGGGGTGTCATAGTCCTGGGGGGTGTTGAGCATAGGGGAGGTGGAACTGTCCAGCAAAGAGGCAATCCCTTTGGAGAAGGCAGGTGTTTCATTTGGCAGGAGCCCGTCTGAGAGAAGCAATTTCTGCATAGGTAGAAAGGAAGGATTAAATCACAGCGATTAAAAAATGGGAATGTTGGTAAAACAAACAGAAAACTTAACTCCAGCATGGAAAAAGTTATTGTTTGGTATTGCTGTCTTTTTCTGCAATTGGATGAGCACCTATGACTCCCAAGGCAGAGAGAGGCAATACTTATTTCTCTCTTGGGGTCTCTGTCCTTCTCTCAAACACACACACACACACACACACACTTCTCATGCCTTTTTATTCCTTAAGATTTACATCCTGGCTTTTTTCCACAGAGCTTTTTTCCACAGAGCTTCAGATGGCTTACTTGAGGAAGCTCTTAGATTTGTGCTCTTAGTAGCTTACAATAATATTAAATACTAGTATGAACCATGGTGGCACAGTAGTTAGATTGCAGTATTGCAGGCTACCTCTGCCCACTGCCAGGAGTTCAATCCTGACCGGCTCAAGGTTGACTCAGCCTTCCATCCTTCTGAGGTTGGTAAAATGAGGACCTAGTTTGTTGGGGGCAAGAGGCTGACTCTGTAAACTGCTTAGAGAGGGCTATAAAAGTCTAAGTGCTAGTGCTTTTGCCCTCCCTCCCTCCCTCCCTCCCTCCCTCCCTCCCTTTCTTCCTTCCATCCATCCATCCATCCATCCATCCATCCATGGTGCACAGTGATTACAATGTAGTACTGCAGGCTAATTCTGCTGCCTGCTGGCTGCCTGCAATTTGACAGTTCAAATCTCACCAGGCTCAAGGTTGACTCAGCCTTCCATCCTTCCAAGATGGGTAAAATGAGGACCCAGATTGTTAGGGCCATTATACTGACTCTGTAGATCGCTTAGAGGGGGCTGTAAAACACTGTGAAGCAATATATACCTCTAAGTCCTATTGCTATTGTACAATAAAAACCAACAGAATTCTACAAAAGGGCCCAAAATGTCCTAGACAAAAAACTAAAATAAATAAAATTAGAAAACCAGCCAACTTTTCAGCCCCTTCTTAATTTGTAGTACAGAAGGAACTGGTCCTGTATCCTTCAAGCCAGAGAAAAGGTTGATGAGATGCTAATGTTTCCATGTTATTTTTCTTCTAGACACAATTTTGGGATTCTTCTGCCCCTTGCAATGCAGAATAGCTGAACAGAAGTTGCAAAATGAAGTTGGGGGTTCAAGGGGTATCAGGGGCACTCCACTCACGTGTTCCAGGTCTGCAGTGTTATTTTCCATCTGCAAATTCTGGCTGGTGCAGCTAAGTAGATGATCCAGAATACATTGCTTGGGATGCATCCCTTTATCAAAACGGTTATACATGCCACACCAGAACCTCAGAGAGAGAAAGTAACAGAAAACAATAGTTAAGAGATCCTTGAAATGTTCAAATTTGCAAGAGAAAGAGAAGGGAGCAGAAGAAAGTTGTCCTCATCTTTGCTGGATCAAGAATCACTGCCTTAAAGGAAGAAGCAAGTTTAATCCAACAGCTCTGACGTAATCAAGCTGCAAGGCTTGGAAGAAGGTACCTGGTTTCCTTTCTGCTACCCAACATGAAGGTTAACTTGCATTGTAAATCAATCCATAGTCTGATAACCATCAATCTTAGATGGATTGGGTATTGCTAACCTAACTTCAGTTTGTCATAAGTGGCAGCAGAATTTCCAACCAAGTGAAAAATGGGTTGGCATAAAAACCTTTTTGCTTCAGGTAAAGAAAGACAATTACACCTTATTATTATTATGTCCATGAAGCAAATGGCTGCAAAAATTTGGAGATCCAGTATATGCTTTTAGGCTCCCTTGGAATTGTACAATTAAGACACAGTTGCTTCATCGCCTAGAGATTAAGTTCTCCAGATGTTACAAAATAACCTTTGGGGATACTTTGGCCATAGACCTTGGTTTAATAAACCAAACTTGATTAATCAGTAAATAAGCATTTTCTGCCACTGCATCTACCTCCAACTTCCCTTTTCTTATGCTGTAATCTCAAAAACTTTAAGCCAGAGTTTCCTATTACAACCCAAGCAAGGATTTGTAGTTTAATGTTGCTTACTTCAAAAAAAGACAGCAGCAATGGTACAATGGTTAGAAAAGCAGCCTTGCAGGCTGACTTTGCCCACTGCCAGGAGTTTGATCCTGACTGGTCCAAGATTGATTCAGCTTTTCATCCTTCCGAGATGGGTAAAATGAGAACCCAGATTGTTGGGAGCAAGAGGCTGACTATGTGAACCGCTTAGGGAGGGCGGTAAAAGCACTGTGAAGCCATATATAAGTATATTGCAATCTTTATTGACTGTTGCAGCATCCCCATAATCATATGATCAAAATTCGGATGCTTGGCAACTGTGCCATATTTATTGCAGTGTTATGGGATCATGTAATTCCCTTTTGTGACCTTCTGACAAAGTCAACTGTGTTACTAATTTAACAACTGCAGTGATTCAGTTAACAATTGTGGCAAGAAAGGTCATCAAATGGGCCAAAACTCACTTAATAACATAAATTTTGGGATCTATTGTGGTCCTAAGGCAAGGACTACCTGTATTGATGGTTCAAAAGTGACTAGATTCAAACGAGCCCAGAACTTATTCCTAAACTATAAAAAGTAGAGTTTCTCCTCTCTAACAAAATCTCTTTCTTGATCTGCTTTTGATTTAATATTTCATAAACATTAAACAGCATGCACAGTGGGATTATCTGCGTTCAAGCTTCTCCTTTCCCCAGTCATAACTCACTGGAAACTGAAGGGCAGCGTATTGGGCTGGAGAGATGTGTAAGCAGTGTATCCCTTGTAGAGTGGATTTCTGAATTCCAGCTTCCTCTGCAGGAGAAAAGGCCACAGGGAATGTGTTTTCTCAAAGATTCTGCAAAGAAGAGAGCAAAGAAGAACATCAGCACAGCAGCAAAACAACTGTCAATGGTTGGGGAACCTGTCATTTAGATTACAGGGAACCAGCCTTGGAGGTTGTACAGTCTCAAACAGTTCATTCAAAAAAGGAGGGCAAAGTATCAATGGTACTTTTAACTGCCATTTCTTCACACTTTTTCACCATTCATTAGAGTTGCAGAGAGATTCCTTCCTTATGACGAAGTTTCAGGATAGACAGAATCACAGCAATCACAGCAGAATCACCTTCATTCTTATTTGCTTCATCTGCTAAGCCAGTGTTTCTCAACCTTTGTAATGTTAAGTTGGGTGGACTTCAACTCCCAGAATTCCCTAGTCAGACAATGTTTTTTCAGGGGTGTTTTTTCCCCCAGCAGCCCTGGATAACTCATTTCCAGGAACTCCTTGTGGTCTCCCATCCTTAGCCCACCTAGTCTTGAAGCCGCTAGTATTAGAATAGAGTTCCTCAACCTTGACAACGTAAACATGAGTGGACTTCAATTCCCAGAATTCCCCAGGCAGAATGCTAACTGAAAAACAGGTACTTATGAACTTAATGGAGCTTGCCCATTATGGTTAAGTCAGAATGATTTTAAAATGGGTCACAACCATTTTTGCTTGGTCACTAAGTGAATGCAATGGTATTAAGCAAACCCATTGTTTGCTATGTTTACAACAAAAGCATTGCAAATTGTGATCAAGTGACTTTAAGGTGCTGAAAGCCACAAATGAGGGCCAGATGCCCAGCAACTGAAATGCAGTCACATGACCATGGGAGGCATCAGAACTGGTTGTAAGAATTTGGGGGGAGGGGGTTTCTATCACTAACTGTCACTATGTCAACCTGTCACAAATCAAGGACTACCTGCACCAAGCAAAGATCTGCTCCAAATTACTTCCTTGGAATCCACACTTGGGATAAATCCAAATCCTGCTTTAAGAGGCTTGCTAAACTAGGTTAAAACGTTGTCCAACATCCTGTTTTCAACCTGATGTATCCAAGGACCCACTTATTTCTTAGCTGTGGGCATTTCATGAGACTCTTTTCTTCTATGAATTTATCATTAAAACTTTCTAAAAAGGTATATATATGGACGCAGTGGAGACACTGCATGTAGCTCTCGCAGAGCCCACATCAAAGCTCCCTTGTGTGCCACACATTTACAGTATATCACAGAAGTGAGTACAACCCCTCACATTTTGTAAATATTTAAGTATATCTTTTCATGTGACCACACTGAAGAAATGACACAACCTAAAGCAGTGAGTATTCAGCTTGTGCAACAGTGTAAATGTGCTGTCCCCTCAAAATAACACAACCCACACCCATTAAACTGCTGGCCACAAAAGTGAGTTCACCCCTAAGGGATAATGTCCAAATGGGGCCCTAGGAGTTGTTTTCCCTCCCTGGTGTCATGTGACTTGTTAGTGTTTAAGGTCTTTGGTGTGAAGGGGGAGCAGGTGGGTTAAATCTGGTGTTATCGCTCTCACTCTCTCATACTGGTCATTGGAAGTTCAACATGGCAATATATTCTTTGAGGATCTGAAAAAATGAATTGTTGCTCGACATAAAGATTCCCTAGGCCAGTGGTGGCTAAGCCTCCTGGGCTCTCGTGCCAAAAATTGCTTTGAAAACAATGGTGGCCACACAAAATATTGACCCTTTGGCCCCCATTTGGCCATTATCCCTTAGGGGTGTACTCACTTTTGTTGCCAGCAACTTAGATATTAATGGCTGTGGGTTGCGTTATTTTGAGGAGACAGCACATTGACACTGTTATACACGCTGTATACTCATTAGCTTACGTTGGGTCATTTCTTCAGTGTGGTCACATGAAAATATATACTTAAATATTTACAAAATGTGAGGGGGTGTATCACTTCTGTGATATACTGTTCATATATCAAACTCTCCTTCTCCAAAAAGATAGCAAGTTTTGTTCTTAATGTTAATAGCGATAGCAGGGGTGGGATTCAAATTTTTTAACAACTGGTTCTGTGGGCGTGGCCTAATTTGTGGGTGTGGCTTGCTGGTCATGTGACTGGCTGGGCATGGCTTGTACATAAATATTATAAATATTTATGTAAATATTGAATTTTTTTATAAAAAAAGGAGCAACTTTTACCCAAAATCAGACAAAGCCGGCAGGCAGATTGAGTTGCTCACAGAATCACAGATTCACTTAGAGATCTATCTTTCTATCTATCTTAGAGATCTATCTTTCTCCAATCTGCTACCTGAGTCTGCACTGAAAAATAGAAGCTTCCGTCCTAAGGGAGGTTCAGCTCTGCTTTTAGATTAGCTAGAAAGCAACAAATCCAACAATTTCCTGTTTTCTAGCTCATCTAAATTTCCCAGCACAGAACAGCTGATGGTCAGGCGGAGAAGGAAAAATAGCAATTTGCCAAAAGTAGGCAAGTTTGACAGTGCACATGCCAGGTAAGGAGTTGAGTGGGCGGGGAGGGGAGGGGCCAGCCAGTGGTGCGATTTGCCAGTTCTCTGAACTGGGCAGAATCATAACAACTGGTTCTATAGAACTGGTCCGACCAGGTGGAATCCCACCCCTGCTTTACAGCCTTCTCTAAGCAATTCCAAAGTCAGTATATATGCTCCTAACAATCTGGGTCCTCATTTTAGAAGGATAGAAGTTTCCATCCATTAATTCTTGTCCTGCCCTCAGCTACTTTCCTGTTTCCTTGAGCAACTGGCATCAAAAGGACATATTGACCCGGCACTGGAAACTCTGGTGATGATCATGACTAAGAGCCATTTAATGGCCTTCTCAGAGCTTTGAGTAAGCTTTAATCATCCCAATCTCAGCACTATTGTGGCTTTGAATTTTGAGGCCAAGCCACATGCACGGAATGTTCTCCTTCTAATATAGGTGATCCTCAAATTATGACAATTGAGCCCAAACTTTGTTGCTAAATGAGACATTTGTTAAGTGAACTTTGCTCCATTTTACAACTTTCTTGCCACAGTTGTTAAGTAAATCACTGTAATTGTTAAGTAAATAAGAAAGTTGTTAAGTGAATCTGGCTTCTCCGTTGACTTTGTTTGTCAGGTCACAAAAGATGATCACATGACCCCAGGACACTGCAACCGTCATAAATATGAGTCAGTTGCCAAGCATATTGCCCCTAACAATCTGGGTCCTCATTTTACTGACCTTAGAAGGATGGAAGGCTGTGTCAACCTTGAGCTGGAGAAAATCGAACTGCTGCAGTCAGCAGAATTAGCATTCTAACCACTGTGCTACCACAGCTATTCCATGAAACAGAGGGAACTCAAGATTCTGTGTATAGGACTCACTTTAGATCTTCTCGATCCTTCTGACAGGTCCCTAGGAAGTTGCCAAACTGGCAGGAATAGACATGATCATGAATTTCAAAAAGCAGCCGCTCGTTGAATTCAAACGCACAAGGAAACTGTTGCATGAGATGCCAGGTGCATTCAAGGAACTGTGTGAAGATGGGAGACACCTCCTTGGGATCCCCTTCAAGATGGCCACACCTGGAGAGACCAAAAAACAAGCTGCAGCAATGCAGTGAATGTGGTGCTTGCAGGTAGCCCTCGACTTACAACCATTCATTTAGCAGCCATTAAGGGAAGGCAATTACCAAAATAAATTATTTTAAATTGCAGTCAATCCTGTTTCGCTGTAAAAACTGCAGTCCAGAAGTCAATCCTGCTTTGCTGAAAGGTATGAAATGAGATTAAGTGAGCACAAATAGAGCCAAAAAGATGTGGAAATGGAGAACGAATCCCTTTTAGTGCCAATTTCAGTTGCCCCCAAATAATTTGAGTTTTCCTCTCCACCAGCAATTTTCCAAATGTTAGAATAGCAGAATTGGAATATTTTTTTTGAAATAATAATTTTAATTAAAAAGTCTTCTTGGATATCAAAGATAAACAAAAAGTAAAATTAAAGAAGAAGTAAAATGAAAAAATGATAAAGCAAATAGAAACAGGAATGGAAAAATATGTAGTGACTTCCAATATTTTTTACAGCAGTAAAACCAAATCTTCTCACTTCCCTCTTCAAACTTACATATTTTCCTTCTTCCCATTATCCAACCCTTTTTAAATCAGCAAATCCATAAATCAGCCAAAACCCCTTTTTTCCATTCTCAGCAATAGGTCCATAAAAATTTTCCAGACTTCAATAAACATACTTGTTATCTTATCCCTGATCAAACAAGTCAATCTTATCATTTTTATTAATTCCATTATCTTCACAATCCATACGCAGTATTGTGAGGAAAAGTTCAAAGATCCTTATTTTTTTATTCTTATTTTCCCTTTGCCTGCCCCATGGTTTGTCTTTTATAACTTGCCTTTGTCTTTTATAACACACACACAGAGACAGAGACAGAGACAGAGACAGAGACAGAGACAGAGACAGACAGAGAGAGAGAGAGAGAGAGAGAGAGAGAGAGAGAGAGAGAGAGAGAGAGCGAGCGAGCCCCAGTTTAGGAGCTATTTCTTTCTGTTAATCATGCTCCAAGCAGAAAAGAAGACTTCTTATTCTACATTTATAATTCTAATACACAAACCTATTTTTACCTGTGTGAGAATTTATGGCCCATCGCAATCCACTCCTTCTCTATCAGAACCTTTAATGTTTAAATGAAAGAGGGGGGAAACAGAAATATGGCATTATAATGTGGCAATATTTATATAATTCAAATCCTACCTTTCAATCAAGTATAAGGGAAGAGAATAGATATAACTCAGGGTTGAACTGTGGGATCCTTGGCACTCTCTGATTATGGTGAAGACATTTCATTACCCAACCAGATAACACAACCAGTGCTTGCAAGCATGTAGTTTGTCCTGCCACTTTGGGGAGAGTGTGGTTTTCTCCTTGGTAGATCCTTGATTAGGGTACTGTTTTCTAGTTGATTATTAGTCTGGTGTTAATCCCTACTTATCCGCTGTTGGCTGTTGCAGAGGATGTGTTCTGGTCTTTTTTTGGTTTCTTCTTAGCCTTTTCTGCTCTCTTTTGGGTGATGCCTAAATGTGGTTTATCTCTAGGTGTCAACTGATAGTTGATATGTCTGAATACCAAGCTTCCAGAAATTCCTCACTGTTTTGTTCTTTATTTAGCTTGGTCTAATATGCTCACAGTTTTCCAGTGGAAAGTATGGTTGAATAAGGGCCCTCATCATGTTATCATACTGCTTGTTTGGGTACATGGATGATCTTTGTTAGTCTTCTGCCTGTCTTCTACATATGTTGGGTAATGAAATGTCTGCAAGCAAACAACCAAGCTCAGACAGCTTCAAGGCCAGCCTTCCCACCAACAGACTGCAGTCAAGATGGTTAACAGGAATAATTCAAAGGTGATGGAAACACAACTTAGTACACATCAAAGTACATAATAAAAGCAACAAAAATTCTTCAACTGTATTATCCGCAGCAAAATCCATGCAGATCAGTGAAATTTCAGTGTCCTCAGATGTACGGATGTAATTTCAATTTGAAAAAGAAATTGGACATAGATAAAGAGGGCAAGCAGTCTTGGGATATAAAAATAGGATTTCTTTTTCCAAAGATTTGCTGCACCACCAGCTTTTCTTCCTCCCAGTTTGGTCCCTAAGTCAGGTACATATGTTTCCACTCAAAAATAAAACTTCCAAAATATGTTTCCTTAGCCTGGGGTGCCCTTCAATAAGATTTCTTTATTTATTAGAAGGATTATTAAGGGCATGCAAGCTATTTCACTTTTGAAATGCTCAGAGCATACAAAGGGCCACTTGGGGTTTGGAATTCTTCCAGAATGGTTGAAACAACATGGGAACATCTTTCAGAAAAGTATGCAAGTATTTCAAGTATTTCAAGTTTGAACTTGAAATGTTTTGCATACCAGGGCTGATCCAGGAATTTCTAGATAATCCCACTTCCCCAGGAGCTTGTGAGCAAAATAGAAAAGTGTCATTAAGACATTCCACGTGTCCTTTCTGTTGAAAGACTGGTGGAAACAGATTGGGGAGAAAGAGAGGGGTCTAAGCAAACTTGGGGAAAAGATTTTTGCTTGTCCAGAACCTTTCTCTAAACCAAGGATATCCAATCTTGGAAAAATTTAAGACTCAATTCCCAGAACTCCAGGCAGCTATGACATGATATATGATCATTTATTGCATAATGCATACACAATAATATTGTTCTACAGATAGTCACTGGCTTACAATCATTCTTTAGTGACCGTTCAAAGTTACAACAGCACTGAAAAAAAAGTGGACTTGTGACCATTTTTCCCATCCATGATGGTTATAGCGTCCCCAGGATCATGTGATAAAATCCAGGTGCTTGGCAACTGGCCCATATTTGTGATGGTTGCAGTGTTGTGATCAGCTTTGTGATGTTCTGGAGAAGCTAGATTCACTTTATAACGTTACTAATTTAACAGCTGCAGCAATTCACTCAGCAACTGTGGCAAGAAAGGTCACCGAACAGGGCAAAACTCACTTAAACAATTGCCTCGCTTCACAACAGAAATTTTGGACTCAATTGTGGTCGTAAGTCAAGGACTACCTATACTATGTATCACACACTGATCCATGCAGCCATGTTACACACATGAATCTCTACAGTCCTGCACATGTATAGAGCTACACATGTGTAATATGTACCACAACTCAGTCCAGCAACTTGGTCATTCAATGAAATGGACACTAAGTGAAACCACAACCCTGTTTATGATCTGACTTCAGCTTTCACTTGCATTAGAGATCTGCAAATTTGAAGATTGAACACAAAGTTCCTTTTCATCATACTTTTAGATGGTCGCTAAATGAGAATTGCCTGTACACAGGCACAGGTTTGTAGAGGCACACCAGGGTGTGTGCCCGTTCTGCCAGGCCTGGCTTGGTGTCTCACAGGCATCCTGCCCTCAAAGACTAGAAGAAACTGGGGGGGAAGGGGAGAATATCTGGGCAATAAAGCTGTGTGTGTACGTGATGAGAAATAGGGAGGGGGAATGACTGAAGCTCAGCCCCAGTTTGTACCAGCATCCAAGGCAAGGTACCCTGAGAAAGTATGTGGGTTACCCCAAAGCGTTCTCAAAATACTTCGGCAACTTCCGATTGGCTGAGGATCTTTCACTTCAATCAAAGGAAGTTGAGGGTCTTTCTTTCCTAAGCGATCAGACTGGGGCAGGTCTGACAGTGTGAAGCCCTTAAAAAAGCGGACCCAACTGAAAGGTTTTCTGCTTACCATGAATCCTTTTAACGTCCGATAAAAGGGATCCAGAAGGAGGCAAGCTAGAGAGCAGACTTGGGCCGTGCGATCCCAGCCATCGGAGCAGTGCACCACCACACTGGCACCCTCATTTCTGACTGCCTGGAAGGACAGGGACACAAGCGCTTAGGATTTTTTCTTCTTTAAAAAAAGGAACAACGTAAAGTTGTTACGAAGTGCTGGGCTCTGCAATATCAACAGGCAGAATAAAAAAGAATGAAGGCAAAACTTCAGTACTGAAGGAGGGATGGAAGCAAAAGTACCTCCCTTAATATCTGCAGTCCTCTCTTTGTGGCAAAGAGCCCTTAAGACCAAGTCGGAATCATCACATCACAGGGCTTGGAGTCTTCTAGTCCCCTTCTGGTGCTCAAGCAGAAATCCTTATACCATCCTGGACAAATGAATGTCCTTTTTCTTGGAAACCTCGAGTGAAGGAGGACCCACAACTCGGGAGGCAAGCTGTTCCACTGATTCATTGTTCCCACTGTCAGGAAATTGCTCCTCCCTTTAAGGTTGGATCTCTCTTTAATAAGCCATTAATAATAACCCACTCCTTCTTGTCCTTTTGTCCTCGTGTGCTTTGGAGAATAAATCAATGCCCACTTCTTTGTGACAGCTTCTCAGCTACTGGAAGACAGTTATCACGCCCTTTCTAAATCTTCTCTTCGATAGGCTAGACATACCTCGTCCCCTCAACTGTTTAGCCCCCAGATTTTAACCTCCCCAAAATAGAGAAGCCCAGATTTTTCACCCCCTCACATATCTTGTCTCCAGGGACATTAGTAGACCTTCTAGCATCTCCTAATCCAACAGGTATTTCAAATTGACCCTGATAATGATGAATACTTTGCCTCCTGTGTGCAGCCAAAGCCATCTCTGGACATAAACCTGGAGAAATTTGAAACTGCTGACCACACATTTCTTCAAAGCTCTAGCTTTAACTCCCCCCAAACAAGAAAGCCTGCACACTGGTGAACATGCAAGTTTTCCAGGAATTTTGCAAAATGTTGCAAATTCAGAGTTGCTTTACCTTAGCCAGGAAGACTCCAGCATCCATCACAGCTTTAATGTGTCGCAACCAGCCTGAGTTTTCAAGGCCCGTAAGAAAGTCGCTCATCGAAGGAGACTTTGCTTCACACACTAAAAAAGGAAGAGGAACCAGTTTCAGTAAAGAGACAGCCGAGGTAACAACCAAGGGCTTTCCAGAGGCTGATAAGATACAACATCTGCATCCACACAAAGATTCCCCTCGGTGATCTCTCACCAACAGTGCAGGCAGTCCTTGACTTACAACCACTCATTTAATGAACATTTAAAATTATAACAGTACTGAAAAAGTTATGACCGGTTTTCGTATTTACGACTGGAGCAGCATCCCTATGGCCACGTGATCAAAACTTGGATGCTTGGCAACTGACACACATATGTATATATGACAGCTGCAGGGTCCTGAGGTCACGATTGCCAATTGTAAACTTCCCAGCCAACTTCCAACAAGTAAAGTCACTGGGGAAAGCCAGATTTACTTAACAACCATATGATTCAGACAGATCGGAAAATGGGGCAAAACTCACTTAAAATGGGGCAAAACTCACTTGCACTTACCAACAGAAATTTGGGGCTCAATTACGATTGTAAGTTGAAGACTACATGTATTACAACTTAAGTAACAAACTAGGATTTATTTATAATGCATATTGCATCACTGCTACACCAAAGTGATTCAGTCAATATACACCTTGCTGTATTTATATTCCCAATAAAAAATAATATCTTCTTTCTGGATAGTTTATTACTGCAAAGCACAAAGCCTGCTAAGAAGTCGGATAAACCGAACAAGCTGAGGACATGGTCAAAGTCTGCTAATGTCTTCCATTCAGAAGTTCCATCCGGATCTGTGCAAGCAGGTAATACAAAGCACATCCTACCTTCCAGGAGTTTCTGCAGGCTGCTCCTCATCACATGGATGTTTTCAATGCTGATGAATTTAAAACGGATGCATTCATAATTATCCACATTCTCATAGCCCTTTCCAGCAGCTCGGTTGGCCATGGCATTCAACTAGGAAAATTCAAGAACATTTATTTATTACTGGGCACATCTGCTGCTCCAATTGTACCCAACAGAGCTAGCTTGCCTAGTTTATTCTGTCAACTAAGGATAAAAAATGCATACAAATGAAACAAAATTTACTATTCTACACCACAGACAGTAATCAAATTAAATTCAGAGCATCACATTCCAAGAGAGAAAACTTAATTGCATATCTGTTCCCAGGTCCTGTTCAAAGAACAAGCTTAAATCACTTCTAAAACCCACGAAAGTTGGGGCTCTAGGGATCTCCAGATGGGAGCCTGCTATAAATAAGAAGGAGTCACTTCTGAGGTCTTCTAGTCAAACCTCCTACTTGAACAGGAGACCCTCTCCCATTCTGGACAAATAGCTGTCCAGTCTCTTTTTGAAAACCTCCACTGGTGGAGCAGTCAGAACTCCTGGAGGCAAGTCATTCCACTGATTAATTGTTCTGACTGTCAGGAAATTTCACCTTAATTCTAGGTTGCTTTTATCTTTCATGATCTTCCACTCATTATTTCTTGCCATTAGAGTAGACATACCTAGTTCCCACTATCATACACTTTAGCCTGCAGCCCCCTAACGTTTGAGAAATTCTAGGAGTTGGAAGTCCACGGGTCTTAAAGTTGCTGTGGGTGGACACTCCTCCTGTAAATTAAGCCAACCTGCAAGGTTCCAGGGGAGAAATACCTTTGGTCTTGTGTCTACCACGTATATGAATTGACTCCCTGCCTTGGCTTCCCTAATCGCCTGCAGCAGCTGTTCATCTTCCAGGCAGCGAGTGCTAAATCCAGACAAAGGCTGGCTGCATCTGCAGATGGCGGCCTGAAATGCAAAAGATGTGTAGAGTAGAGCTGGTGAGACATTCAGAACTGAGCACTGATGTCCTTGCTCTTCCTTTTCAATTTGGGTGCAACTATTGCAAGGCTACCGAGAGATGTTGACGTGGACATGCATGAAGGTCAGATATGGGTTTGGGATTAAAGAAGTACAATTTGAAAAGAGAGACTATATATATTTACTTCCTTGGATTGAATTACAGGCAGTCCTTGACTTACAACCATTTATTTAGCGACCGGTTGAAGTTATGATGGCAGCGAAAAAAGTAACACGGCCATTTTTCACACTTATGTCTGTTGCGGCATTGTCATGGTCATGTGATCAAAACTTGGGTGCTTGGCAACCATTGTGTATTTATGATGACTGCAGCATCCCAGGGTCATGTGATCACTATCTGTGTCCTTCTCAGCTGGCTTCCGACAAGCCAAGTCAATTGAGGGAGACAGATTTGCTTAAGGATGGCAGGATTCACTTAACTGTGGCAAAAAAGACTGTAAAATTGGGTAATGGAAATTCTTGTCCCAACTGTGATTGTAAGTCGAGGACTACCTGCATGTTTCAAATAACAGAAAAGACTGGTAGCTCAGTTTTTAGATTTTGGCAGTGGTTTGCTCTCCAAGCATGCTTCAATTTAGTTTCTGAATGTTTTGTTACCAGGCTAAATAACAGCATCAGCAGGATTTTCTGGTCCTCCTCTCCTTAGCTTATAAATGTCTTGTGTGCCAGTTTGGTCAGTTGGCCACTTGATTGTTTGTTCATTTGGACCTATATTTAAATTCTGGGCAGCTGATTGGTTCTCTTGTTAATTGGCTGTTTGCATGGTCTGGTTTCTTACATATTTACATGCTGGATCTAGATCAATATGCTTAATTGCTCCTTGGATAGAATACCAGGCTCTGATAAATGCATGTGTGTGGTGGGTACTGCAGGGCCAATTATTTTTGTTCCTTCCCAATCAAACTGGTGTTGTTTATTGAGATCAGGGATTTTTTTTTTTTGTCAAATCATTTAACTGCTAAGTTGATATTCATGAACCCTTGTTTTCAATTGCCTTCCTGTTTGTCCCATGTAGACTAAATACTACCTGTATTTCCCAATCCATCTCTCCAATCATGGGAGGCTTCAAATAAAATTCTACATACACGTCATCTTTTTTCCAAGAAAACGTGACTGTTTTGTTTTCTCTTTCTTTTGCTGCTTCATCACCTTCCATTTATTTGCCATCAATATGGGGAAAATGCTGAGAAAGGAATGCAAGTGAACCAAACAATGCTAAAGGGAAATTTCTCCCGGAAACTTAAATCCATTGCAAAGTCATTTTGTCCAGCCTTGAGGTGAGAGCACTACAGGAACAATGAAGCTAGCAGCTCAGCAGTTTATTCCACACTAAGAATCAGTCCCTCAATCAGCCAAGTAATAAAAGAAATTATCTGCTCCAAGCTATTTCCCTCATGTTCAGAAAGCTGCTATTAGCAGGGGTGTAATTAGTTGAAGGCTGCCCTGCTTAACGCATTTTGAGGACTGAAAAGGCACAAAATGCCTTTTAGATTGTTCTAAATGGAAAGTTACCGCCTAGATCTTCACAAAATTGAACTTGATGGTACATATTCCCCTAAGATCCAATGAAGGGAGTTGTTTCAATCAGCAGAAATTTTAGCAATCAACTGGCCTCTCCAAACTCTAATGGCCTAAAGAACATTGAACTCAAGTGGATTCCAAACACTTGCATGTATTAAAAGATACACAGTCTAACATGGTATCTTCCAAGTGCTGATGGTGTTTTTAACAGTCCTTCTGATATTAGCTCCATCTCACCACCAACCCAGATCATTTCTACCTAAGAAGCTGCTCCAAGCCATGATTTTCTCTACCTCTCAATGGTATGTGCAAATGGTCCTGTGAGACAGGAAGAAGAGCTGCAGACTAGGCAACAGTCAGATAAATGTCAGTTTGGCTTGCAGAAGGAATGTGGGCATGATGTATGATTCAGAAGGGACCCTCCCTAGTTTCTTAGACTGTAAAGGTGTGTGTGGGTAGTGGGGGAGATGAACTTTCAGACTTGAAGGTTCTGTCAATGTGACCCTATAATAAAGGCAAAGATAAGACTCCTCTGTGTGCTTCTTATCTGGATTACCTCACAATGTTACCTGTTCCCATGTTCTCCTCAGATACACTATCTCACGAAGTACAGTTTTCAGAATGGGCCACTTTCTATAGAGGGACGATTGAAAGCATCCTGTGGCATTGTATTCCTGTGTGGTTTAGAGATATTACTGTTTCTGAGAGGAAGGCTGTGCAGGAAGGCTGGGAAGATAGCAGAAAATATTATTGGAAATTGACTTCCTTCTATCCAGGACATAGTATCGGAAGCAGAACAACTAGATTCTGCCTTTATACCTTTATACCATATGGTATCAACCTTGTCAACTCCCAAGACTCTTTTTTCTGCTATGTATTCTAAATGGTCTGTGATTAATACATATATGTGTGTCTGTATAGCATTTGTATATGAATGTACATGTACTGTATGTGCATGAATGAAGAGTGTCTGTGTATATGTGTATACTTTTGAGAGCAAGAAAAAGTGACAATAAAACTTATCTTATCCTGTCCTGTCCAGTCCTGGTTGTAAGCTGGAAAAAAATGAGCAAATCCACAGAAAACAAAACACAGCATGACTAACGTTATTCTCTTTGTAGAAGTACGAAAGCACAGGTATCCGACCTCGGCTTCGAAACTTCGCGCTTCCCAAGATCATCGCCCTAGTAGCCACTTTAGGCAGGACTAGTTCCCGAGAATAGGTGCTGCAAACCTAGGACGAAGAAACAGGCGGAACAATCTTTAGTCATTTACTGGTGGTCTGTTCCCTTGCAAAACTCTTTCTTACAGATTCACAGTTTTGGCAGAGGCACATTACAGGTAGTCCTCAACTTATGACCATTTGTTTAGCGACTATTCAGTTACAAAGGTGCTGAAAAAGTGTCTTAGAACCATTGCAATTATAACCATGCACTTACAACCATTGTAGCATCCTCACAGTCACATGATTGCAATTTGGGTGCTAGCCAACCGGAATGTAATTACGATGGCTGGTTGAAGCATCCCAGGGTCACCTAAGTGCCATTTGAAACTTTCCCAGTGGGCTTCTGACAAGGGGGGGGAGGCAGATGGACCTGATTAATGACTGCACAATTCACATTAAAAAATTGGATGGGACTCACGTAATGACTGCATCTCTTAGCTACAGAAATTCTGTTCTCAACCATGGTCCTTAAGTTGAGGACTCCCTGTAACATCTCCTGGCCTAGATAGCAGAGACCCAAAGCAGATGCAAGCTGACCTCGTAATCCTGGTTGACATTGCTAATTTCCCAAGAGCTGCTGTCAATGCCCATCCGCAGGTAATCTGTTTTGACGTCTACTGACTTCCAGCCTGTTTCTCGGCTGCCTTCAGGCGTTTTGGGGTTGTAAGAGAAGGCGTAAAGTTCTTCGGGTTTCCCTAAAGCACAAAAGCAATTTTGAAAGGCAAAAATGTGGGCACTTGAGACTAAATCTTAACAATTTCCTCTGCATATAATGATATTACAAATAAGTTCTTCCTTTAATTTCTATTCCACTTTATTGGATTTGCATCTAACATTTCCTGCAGATTTAAAAATAAACCTAGAAGTTACTAAGCCCCAAGACAATTCACTAGAACCCTTTCAGCTATTGCAAATGCAACTAAAAAGAGCCATTTTGTTATTAGTTTCCCCCCCGCCCCCACCCAATAAAATGTCCACTGGTATGCAGGTATTTAAAGATATTGTTGCTTACAACTAACAGAATAACAGAGTTGGAGGGACCTTGTAGATCATCTAGACCAACCCCGCCCCCAAGCAGGAGACCCTACATCATTTCTGACAGATAGCACTCCAGTCTCGTCTTGAAAGCTTCCAGTGATGAAGCTCCCACAACTTCCAAAGGCAACTTCTGTTTCATTGGTTAATTGTTCTCGCTGTCAGAAAATTCCTCCTTATTTCCAGGTTGAATCTCTCTCAGTTTCCATCCATTATCCTTTGTCTGGCCTTCGGGTGCTTTGGAAAATAGTTTGAACACCCCCCACATCTCTGTGGCAGCCCCTTAAATATTGGAAGACTGCTATCCTGTCTCCCCTGGTCCTTCTCTTCACTAGACCAGCATGCCCAATTCCTGTAATCATTCTTCCTATGTTTTAGCCTCCAGTCCCCTAATCATCTTGTTTGCTCTTCTCTGTACTTTTTCTTGAGTCTCAACATCTTTTTTATAGTATGGTGACCAAAACTGGATACAATATTTTAGGTGTGGTCTTATTAAGGTTTTATAAAGTGGTATTAGTACCTCACTTGATCTTGATTGTATTCCTGTTAATGCAAGTTAGGATTGCATTGGGGGTTTTTTTTGACTGCCGCCGCACACTGATGGCTCCTATTTAGCTGGTTGTCCACTAAGACTCCAAGATCCCTCTCACAGTTACTGCTATTGAGCCTGGTTTCACCCAGACAATATGTATACTTTGGGTTGTTTTTGCCTAATGCCCCATTTTCAGCCTGTGCATCCCATTTTTGGCCTCTGCACGTCCCATTTTCCACCTGTTCTAATCCCTGCCACCCAGAACGGATCAAAAATGGGGCATGCAGAGGCCAAAAATGGGGCACGAAGAGCCGGCAATAGGCGATGGCGATCCCTGCAACTTCAAACAGCTGGTCGTCAGGAGGCCGGTCCAATAGACAATCAGCTGCTTGTGCTAATCAGGCTGTACTGAAGCTGAAACAGGCTGTTTGCTGCAAGGAGGCAAATGGCTGGGAGGCAGAGGCCGAAGGGTGGGGGCCAGCGAGTGGGTGGGGCTTTGGCAACATTTGCTGAATAAGATGCACAGACATTTCCACCCATTTTTTTTTGTGGGGGGGGGGGGAGTGCATCTTATACACCGAAAAATACAGTACTTTACTTGTTTCTAATTGTTGGCAGATTTGTTTTTATTATCTTTTCCAGTATCTTCTCAGGTTTCTGTAGTTTCCTGAGTCTAGTTTTTTTTTCTTTCCTTTTTTGAAGATAGGAACATCAACTCTTTTCCAGTCCTCTGGTAGTTCCCTGGTGCACCAGGATATTTGGAAGATGTGGTGCAGCGGTTCTGAGATGACCTCTGCCAGCTCCTTTAAAACTCTGGGATATAATACGTCAGGTCCTGGTGGTTTGTATTCATCAAGATCAGACAGGTGTTCTCTTACTATTTTTTTTCCTTATTTTAACTTTTATTTCTAGTTTGTCTTTTATAGTTATATTTTTAGTAGGTTGGACAATTGTTTCTTTTTGAATGAGTTAAGCAGCTCTGCTTTCTCTCTACTGCCTGTTACTTCTATTCTTTAGTGAACCAACTGTTTCCTTGATTTTCTTTGATGTGTCCTTCTTTCCATTTTTTGTACTTGTCCTTTTTGTCTTTCAATTTGCCAGAGAGATCTTTGTGTAGCCAGGCTGATTTCTTCTTGGATTTCTTGTTTTCTTTCTTAGTGGTATTGTGGTGGTCTGGGCTTTTATGATCGTACTTTTCAGAGTTTCCCAAGATTCTTGAGTTGTTTTCCTCTGTAGGATTTTCATCTAAGGAATCTCTCCCAAGTTCCTTCTGAGTTTATTAAAATCAGCTCCTTTAAAATCTAAGACTCTGGTGCAGGGGTGGGATCCGACCCGTTTTGTGATTTTACGGTTTGCACTTTACTTGTGTGTATATTGTCAGCTAGCTGCCTGGACAGCTGAGAAGCGCTGCATGCAGGTGCGCAGCAGTTGAAAAAGCCCCTTTTTCCTGCTTTTTCAACCGCAGCTATGTCGCGGAAAGCGGCTGCAGTTGAAAAATCAGGAAATAAAGGTCAGGTAAGAGCCCGGGTGGGTGGGTGGGCCAAAACAGCAGCAGACATAGAACTGATACTATGTATGCTCTCTGTCTGCTGCTCTTCAGAACTACCGGTTCTATAGAGGTGGACAGAACTGGTAGAATCCCACCCCTGCTCTGGTGTCATTATGTCCTATTGCTTATGTTTGCATTATGCTGAATTCTAGTATGACATAGTCATTCTCCCCCAAAGTTCCTGCAGTTTCAACTCCCTCTATCACTTCTTCTCTGTTTGTAAGAATTAAGTCCAGTATGGCTGTCCCTCTCGTTCCACCCTCTACCTTTTGGACAACAAAGTTGTCAGCTAGGTTGGTTAGGAACCTATTTGATTTCTCATGGTGAGAAGTCAAGTCTTCCAATTGATATCAGGGTAATTGAAGTCCCCCATTACTATTGTACTGTGTTTCCTTCATTTGTTAATTGGTTGGCAAAAAGTGCATCTATGTTTTCTGCTTGATTGAGGGGGCCTGTTGTACACACCTATGCCAATGTCATTCTTTTTTTCTTTTATATTGACCCATATGCATTCTAGGACAGCGGTCATCAACCGGTGGGCTGCAGCCCACTGGTGGGCTGTGAGAAAATTTTGGTGGGCCGCAGAGAAATGTCACCCCCAGAGCACCCCCAAAAGCAATTAATCCAGGCTGTGCAGAAACACAAGGCTGCTTAGCCCACATGGCCCATGGGAACCCTCCCCACGCACTCACTCCTTACTCGATAAAACTTGTCTGCTAAGTTGCTATTTTTCTTTTTTTCGACCATCATCTGTTCTGCTGTGCCGGGAGATTTAGATTAGCTAGGAAGCAGGAAATGATTGGATTTCTTGCTTTCTAGCTAGTCTTTAGATCTTCGGCTCTTTTTAGCACAGCCGAACCTCCTTTAGGACTGAAGGTTCTATTATTCAGTGCAGACTCACAGCAAGCAAATTTGAGAGACTGAGCTAGCTGATGGCAGATAGATCACTTAATGATTCTATGAACAACTCAATCTGCCTGCCTGCTTTGCCTGATTTTGGGTAAAAGTTGCTCTTCTTTTATAAAAAAAAAAATCAATATTTATATACATGGTGTGTTGTGAGTTAATCTTGTGAGTTTGCTTGCAAGCAAATTTTATGTGACAGTCTGAGCTAGCTGATGGCAGATACACAGATCTCTGAATGAATCTGTGATTCTGTGAGCAACTCAATCTGCCTGCCTGCTTTGCCTGATTTTGGGTAAAAGTTGCTCTAAAAAGTTCAATATTTATATAAATATTTATATTTACATACAAGCCATGCCCAGCATATGACCACCAAGCCACACCCACAAATTAGGCTACGGCCACAGAACCAGTTAGTGATCCCTGGGATTTAAAATTATGAGTTTGGTAGTCCCTGAGGTCCAAAAGGTTGGTGACCGCTGTTCTAGGAGGTTTTCATCTTTGGTTTTGTGCATTTCTAAAATATAGTGGTCCTTTACATACAGTGCAACTCCACCTCCTCTTTTATGAGGTCTGGTTTCTTTGAACAGTTTGTGTCCTTCTATCAGTATGTTCCAGTCATGGGCTTCGTCCCACTAAGTTTCTAGTCCAACCCCCTGCCCAAGTATGAGACCCTATACCATTCCATACAAGGAGCTGTCCAGTCTCTTCTTAAAATCTTTCCATGGTGGAGCACCCAAACTTCTGAAGGCAAGCCTTTCCACTTTCTCCTGACTTCTTAGGTTGCTTCTCTCTTTGATCAGTTTCCACCCATTGTTTCTTGTCCTGCCTCCTGGTGATTTGGAAAATCGGTTGACCCCCTCCCCCTTTTCTTTATGGCAGCTCCTCAAACTGCTATCCTGTCACTCCAGTCCTTCGTTTCCCTAAACAGACCCAATTCCTGCAACTGTTTTTCATTAGTTTTAACCTCCAGCCCCTAATGATCTTTGTTGCTCTCCTCTGCCCTCTTTCCAGAGTCTCTATATCTTTTCTATAACATGGGGATCAAAACTGGATGCAGTATTCTTTGTGGTCTTACTAAGGCTTTATAAAGCAGTACTAATGCTTCACATGATCTTGATTTTATCCCTCTGTAAATGCAACCTAAGTTGCAATTAGATTGGACTTGAGACACCCTTTGCAATCCTTTCTGAATAGATACTTTTAAAAACTTTTCTGGCTGATAAGACTGGAAAACTGAACAAGACAGGGGAAGCACACTTTATAGTTTTTGGGATTGCAATCAAACCTTGTGATAACTTTGGGATTCTGATGGTCTCTGGTCCTTTCTGAAAACTGCAGTCACCCGTGCCAATTCTCCCAGCAGAAAGCGCTTAAGGAGAAAGAATTGAATGAAGGAGACCATGTACCTAACAGGTAATCCTCAGCTGTCAATCAACTGCTAGCAAATAATGTGGGATTTGGTGTTTGGCTGACAAAAGATTCAGTGGAGTTTTTTGGAAAAGCTGAATCAGAAGAGCACTGAGGGAAGGCAAGCTAGACAAAAGAAAAGATTACACTTAGCTAAGACAGGCAAGAAGTTTGTAATTTCTTTCCCCAAAAAAAGGATGCACAAGACATACAGAGGGAAGCTATTGGTAGCTAAGGACCACAGGAAACATTTTTAGTCACAGGGGACAGTGATGCAAAATGAAGACCATTATCAAGAGCATGACTTACTGGTTTTCTTTCTGGCATTGAGGGCCTTCCTTTTTCTCCTATTGAGCAGCATTGAGAGTTTTGGAAATGCAGTTTTCAAGGATTTAAAATACTACAGTGGAATCTCTGGTCACAAACACTTCTGACTGTGCCCAAATTGGGTCTGACCAAAAAAATCCACAACATTTTTGAATCGGGTCACAGTTCAAAAACCGGGTGGCGAACAAACACCGGCGCGGCAGATTTCCTTTCTGCACCGTTTTTTTTGTAGGCACAAGCGCAGACAGTCTCGCTTCCAGTCATGACCAAATCGGGTTGTGATCAAAGTTACAGCACCAATTACAGTCGTGATCGGAGGTTCCACTGTATATGGGAACCTCCAAGGACAGGCAGAGACCGCTCCCAGGGCATATAAGCAAGGCTCCAGAGGGCAACTAATTGACTTGGTTTAAAATCTAATGGGCAGCTCAAACCCAACATTGATTGGGTTTGGATCCATGGAAAATATTATGACAGTATTAAAATCCAACCCATGCTACAGCCATTGAAGCTGAAATGCCTTGGTTCACTTTGCAGATGATAAACTCTCTACCCGTGCCCAATGCTGATCTTTTATCCCAGGCCCAGAGAAGTAGCATCTTATGGAAAGCTACCTGCACTACTTCACATCGTGATATTTATTTATTGGATTTTTATCTCATCTACTACTACCTTATAATTAATTCAAGGCAGCAAACACAACTAACACTCTTTCCTCCTCTTGTTTTCCCCACAACAACCACCCTATGAAGTGAACTGGGCTGAGAGACAGAGTGGCTGGCCCAAGGTCATCCAGCTGGCTTTCATACCTATGGCTAGACTAGAACTCACCATCTCCTGGTGACTGGTCCAAAGTCACCGAACCGGCTTTCATGCCTAAAACAAGATTAGAACTCACCATCTCTTGCTAATTGGCCCAAATCACTCAGCCAACTTTCATGCCTAAGGTGAGACTACAATTCACAGTCCTCCTGGTTTCTAGGCCAGTACCTTCAGTATAACTTTTAATAATAAAATAAAATATTAATAAAAGAGGCCTTTTTCTCTTCCATCTACTCTTGTGCCTAGTTTTCCGCCCTAATGCTCCAGTGTCCCAGCATCCAACACAAAGAATGCTTGAATCCTGCTAACTTCTTCTTAGGAGAAAACCCAAAGCAACCTCTTTCCGCAGGGCCTGGGGAAAGTTCTCCTCCCCAGGGAAAGAGGCATTTAAAACTCTGGGAAAAGAGGCTCTGCTTACCACACAGCAGCCCTGGAATGGGAAGCAAACGGACTGTGCATCACACACACCTGGTTGCGAGAGCTTCAGTAAAGAGGTGTAGACTTCGTGGCAATCTCGTTCTTGCACCATCAGAAAACGAGCTACACGGAAATTCTTGCAACGAATCTGCAGCTGGCAGCCAGACGCAGTCAGTGGTAGCTTCTCCACAGTAGCTATGTGGTGATGGAGGATCTGGAGGAAAGAAGAAAATGTGTGTAGTAATGTGTGTGGGGGGGTCAACTATGAACCTTCCCGTGGCTAAAATAGCAAAAATCAATACAGGTGGTCCTCAACTTATGACCACAATTGAGCCCAAAATTTCTGTTGCTAAGCAAGGCAGGCGTTCAGTGAATTTCGCCCCCTTTTACAACCCTGTTTACCACAGTTAAGTGATCCATAAGAGTTGTTAGGGTAATAATATGGTTGTTAAATTAATCTGTTTCCCCCACTGCCTTTTGCTTCTCACGTCACAAAAGGGGATCACAGGATTCTGGAACACTGCAACCTCCATAAATAGGGGATGGTTGCCAAGCATCCAAATTCTGATCACGTGTCTGTGGGGATGCTGCAACAGTCGTAACGGTGGGAAAACTATAATGAGTTATTTCTTTCAGTGCCCGTGAAAAAAATGGCTTGCAGGGACTGAACACTGAAGAGGCAGCACTAACAATGGATTTGATGGAGAACGGCAAGTGAGCGTGAAAGTGGCTGCCAATCTGATTTCTCCTAGGTGAATTCTCACTGCCAAAGCTGCTGTATCCCACAGACTCGGCACTGTGTGTTAAAATGCCTCCATTTTAAAGCAGGAATGCAATCTAAGATAATGTGTTGAGTGAGGCTTATGCAGGCTTTGGAAGATAATGGACACTGAAAATGAAGCCGAACTGGACATCCTGGAGTGACGAGGAGTACCAGAGGAGTAATATCTCCTTAAAAAACCTTGGTCCAGCTGGTAGTGCCTCATAAGAGCCCCATTCCAGGGTTACAGGAGAAGATGGTTGTTAAGCCTGGTTTCCCCAACCAGGGTTAGGGAGACAAGCTAAACAGAATGTGCAGCTTAGTCAGATAGGCACACAGATAAATGAGTGAGCTAAGCTTGTATGTTTATTAACATACAGTAAAAATGACAGATACGCTTGTGCTATCAAATATATAGTTTATTCCATTATGAGTTCATAGCATAGTCAAAATAACAGTCCAATAGTCATGTATCATTTAGTCAGTCCATTCAGGGATATTCAGTTAGCAAAGTCCGTGTTAGAATATCTTATGTCAATTCACTTACAAGTCAGTCCTTTGTTTTCTCTCCCGTTTGAGCAATTGCAGTCTTGTTTCCTTGCAGTAATCAGGGATCATCAAAGCCAGAGAGAGAGCAAGCTGCAGCCTTGCTTCTTTTAAAGTGCTTTCACAACCACTCCCTTAATTACTATCCCACAGTTAAAGTTGCAGACACTTTAACATACAAACTATGATTACATATTATTATTTATCTAAACCAGTTAGGGTAAAACAATGTTATCCCTAACATTCTCCCCTTTTAGGAAATAATAATATATATAACTATTTACATCTTTCAATCATATTTGTTACAACTCTCTTTAAACTTAATTACTCCTTGAGCTTTTGTAAATTGGTCTGCAATGTTTTCTTCCGTCATGCAGTATTCCAATTTAATTAGCCCATTCTTTACAGATTCTCTAACATTTAAGTATCTTAAATCAGTATGCTTTGATCTAGTTTTTACAGCAATACTAGTAGCTAACTTTATAGCTGCTTGGTTATCCTCGAACACAATAATGGAATCTTTTACAGTTATACCCATGTCTAATAATAACTGTTTGTACAAAATCAAGTCAGTGCATAATAATGACAGACATGAAAATTCCGCTTCCATCGTGGACAAACTGATATGCTGTTGTCTGATTGACCTCCACCCTATTAGTGTCTTACCAAATAATATAGCCATCCCAGATGTTGATTTTCTTGTGTTTATATCAGTTGCAAAACTTGCATCTGCATAGGCACTAAGACTCAAATCACCCTTTGGTTCTATATACAATGCATGGTTCATTGTTCCTTTAAGATATCTTAAAATTCTCTTTAATGATTGCCAATGACATTGATGTGGATCTGAATTAAAACGTGCCAGCTGATTTACACTATAAGCTATATCAGGCCTTGACCAATTGCTTATATATGATAAGCTACCAATCAAAGATTGATATATAGACTTATCAAATTTGGGACTTTGATCATCAATTTGGCAAACTTCCTGACTCATTGGAGTCTTTGCCGGTTTACAAAGTTCCATTTTAAACATTTTAATTAATTGGCAAATTTTATCTTCTTGAGATATCTTAAAACCATTATTTGTTTTGTTAATTGTCAATCCTAGATACCTTTTAATTTCACCTAAATGCTTTAATTTTATCTTTTTGGCTAATAATGATATAATCTCATTAGCTTCATTATTAGTCTTAGTCATCAAAGCAATATCATCTGTAAATAATAACAATAATGACACCGTTCCATTATTTTCTCTTTTAAACACACATGGATCTGCTAAACCAGATTTAAAACCTATATTGTTTAACTCTTTCACAATATATTGGTTCCACTCAAACCCAGATTGTTTCAACCCGTAAAGACTCTTTTTGAGTTTCCAACAATCATTACTATTTACTTTATTGTCTTTTATACCTATTGGTTTTCTTAAATATATAGTGTGCTGCAATGGTGCATGTAGATAGGCAGTTTCTACATCTAAATGGTTAATGACATAGTTTTTCTTAGCCGCCCAAACTAATGCTGCTCTTAAAGATGTTGCTTTAAGACTTGGTGCAAAAACTTCATCGTAATCAGATGCAGTTTGATTAAATCCTTGAGCTACTAACCTAGCTTTATGGGTAACAGTCCCATCATTTCCAGTTTTTACTTTAAATATCCATTTGCACCCAATGGATTTTTTTTCTGGAGGTAATTTAGCATCTTCATAAACTTTCATTACCTTTAATGAATTTAGTTCTTTTTCCATTGCCTTTTGCCAATTTTCCTGATCCTTAGCAGGATACATCCTAAGTTCATCTACACTAGTTGGAACTTTAGTTACTTGGCAAACTATACTTACTTGATACCTATCAGGTGGTCTAGTTACACGTGTAGTACGTCTAGGTATTACAGGACTTACAGGTGGACTTTCATTTATTAACTCTTCTTGATTATCTAACTCTTCCTGATCAACTGTTTCCTCTTGTTCTGGTCCTATTTGCTCTTCGTGGACTTCTTCTTTAATTGGACTCTTCTTATAACTAGTCTGATCTTTCTGCCTTTTAGGGTTCAATAATTACTTCATTATTTAAATCTTGCTCTAATCTATTCCATCCTACATGTTCTAGGAATTTTGCACTAGCACTGGTGTAAACTCTAGATGTACCTGGTTCCCAGAATCTATAAGATCTATGATTAGATGTATATCCTACAAAATATAATCTTTTAGCTCTATGGTGTCCTTTGTATCTAAGTTGTGAAGGGATATGCACCCATGCTGGTGCTCCAAATGTGTGCATGTAACTTAAATCAGGTTTTGTACCATGCCACAGTGTGAATGGTAATTCACCTGTTGTTGAATTAACAACATTATTTAATATATGATTACCACACATTATTGCTTCTCCCCATAAATTGTCAGGTAATCCTGAATCAGACATCATAGATCGTGTCATTGATTGTAATGTTTGGCCTCTTCTCTCTATAAAGGCATTATGTTGTGGCCTATATGGTGCAGACTTTTTATGTTGAATACCTAACATTCTTAGTCTGTTCTGGAATTTATTATTTGTAAATTCCATACCATTATCTGTTATAAGAGTTACTAATTTCTTTTTAGTTTTCCTTTCTGCAAATTTTATCCAATTAAAGAGATTTTGATACGTTTCAGTTTTGCTCTTCATTAAATAGCAAAACTCATATCTAGAATAATGGTCCATTATACTTAGTATGTAACGAGCTCCTCCTACACTTGGTTTTTTAGGACCTATTAAATCTGCAAATACTACCTCTAAAGGCTCTTTGGTAGTAAATCCATCAACTCTATTAGCAGGTGTGACCCTGGTCTTACTTTGATTACAGGCATTACATTGCAAATACTTATTACAAGGTTTCAAACTTATTCCCTTCGATAATTCAACAGTTTTCTTAAGCATTTTGAAATTTAAATGCCCTAGCCTTCGATGTAACAAGTGAATACATTCATCATGAGGTTTCTTATTTTCATAAACTGTGTTAGCCACCTTTAAACCATCATCATTTGACACATATAATTCACCTCTTAAAGATGCAGTAATTCTCTTATCTTCTTTCTCAATTATGCAGTTATCTCCTTTAAATGTAACTACATATCCTAGTTTAACCAAAATTCTAACTGAAATTAAATTAAACTTAAGTTGTGGTACATATAACATTTTTACATTCTCTTTTATAAAAGAACAATATGCTATACCTTGACCTTTAGCTTTCAGTTTCCAGCCATTGGCTAACGATATCTGCTGTGTACTCTTGGACATTTTAATAAAAATTTTTTTATCATTTGTTATACAATGTGATGCTCCACTATCAACCACCCATAAATTATTTTTTACAGCTCCGTTACTATACATGGCTAACTCTAAATTTTTATTTTTCTTTTGATGACTTTTTGTATTCTGGCCAGCGTTCTGGTACTTTGCCTTTTTACAAAATCTTGCCAAATGTCCTCTTCCTCCACAATTAAAGCACTTTTTAATTGCATATGCAGTAGGAGATTCATTATCTTCTTTTTGAGGTTGCTGCCTCCTTAATTCGTCTCTTTCAAACCTTCTTCTGGCTTCTTCAATCAATCTGCCAGTTATATCAGTTAAAGTTAGGCTTTCCTTTGGCAATATTTCAAGGGAAGTTACGTAGTTATCATAGCTTTCATCAAGGGAAGATAGAATTATGTAGACTTGGTGTAGTTCAGAGAAAATAAGCTCTTTCTCGTGCAGTTCTTGAAAAATGCTTTGCATAGTTTTCAAATGACTCAACATACCATCATTCTTATGGAGATGTGTACTGAAAAGTTTCCGTGTTAGATTTATGTGAGCACCAACATTATCTCGAACATAAATCCTCTTCAGCTTCTGCCAACACCCAACAGCTGTTTTTTCTCCATGGATATAAACAAGTTGCATATCAGTTAAGGTTAAAGCAATAATGCAAATAGCTTGTTGATTTTTATGCATAAATTCTTCTATCTTTATTTTATCTTCCTCATCCTCTGGATCCCATTCTTCTATGTTTGGTGGATTTTCAATTATGTTCCACAAACCTTCTCTTCATAGAAGCAGACTACATTTCATAGACCATGATACATAGCTTGTTCCATCCAGCTTGGATATAAGGGACAAACTTTGTAGATTGACTTGTGCCATGTTTTCTTTTATGGATATAAAAATATAATTAATAAAACACAGCTGTCTGTTTACTGTAATGTATAACAACACAAACTCTCACTTTTACATAAATCTGTTTTATCCTAGTTAAACTGACTTTGCAGCTTCTGGGCCCATAACCAGTGTTAAGCCTGGTTTCCCCAACCAGGGTTAGGGAGACAAGCTAAACAGAATGTGCAGCTTAGTCAGATAGGCACACAGATAAATGAGTGAGCTAAGCTTGTATGTTTATTAACATACAGTAAAAATGACAGATACGCTTGTGCTATCAAATATATAGTTTATTCCATTATGAGTTCATAGCATAGTCAAAATAACAGTCCAATAGTCATGTATCATTTAGTCAGTCCATTCAGGGACATTCAGTTAGCAAAGTCCGTGTTAGAATATCCTATGTCAATTCACTTACAAGTCAGTCCTTTGTTTTCTCTCCCGTTCGAGCAATTGCAGTCTTGTTTCCTTGCAGTAATCAGGGATCATCAAAGCCAGAGAGAGAGCAAGCTGCAGCCTTGCTTCTTTTAAAGTGCTTTCACAACCACTCCCTTAATTACTATCCCACAGTTAAAGTTGCAGACACTTTAACATACAAACTATGATTACATATTATTATTTACCTAAACCAGTTAGGGTAAAACAATGTTATCCCTAACAATGGTTAACAGTTTTTAAGGCGGAAGAGGGCTCTATACCGCAACGGCAGGTAAAACGGTAGAACCATCTTCTAGGACCGGGATGACGAACCTATGGCACGCATGCCACAAGTGCCACGCAGAGCCACTTGTGCTGGCATGAGAGCCACAGGCAAACTTACCTCACTGCGCATTTTTCAGTTGGTCTGAGGCCTTTTTTCGGCCTCCCAACGGCTGGGGAAAAGCTTCTGCAAGGCTTTTCATGGCAAATTATGGGCCCGTTTTGTCATTTCCGGTCTTACAGGAAGTGACAAAACGGACCTATAATTCATCCTGAAAAGCCTTGCAGGGGCTTTTTCCAAGCCTCAAAGCAGCTGAAAAATAAGCTGTGAGGCAAACTGCAGGTAAGGGGGTGGGGGGGGAAATTATGCAGGCATGCGCGGGGGCATGGGGAAGGGGGTCGTACATTGCATTCTGGGTGCTGTCAATTTTTGGCACAGTGGCCACCCCTGTTCTAGGCGAAGGGAAACTCTGATTTCAAACCTCCAAACCTGCCTTGTGGCAATATCTATTCTTGGAAAAGGTTTCAGGAGGCTAAATCCGGAGCCGGAGTCCCAGAAGCATTTTGTGACTGTGTATAATCACGTTCTGGTAACTCCTGCGATGCAGCTGGAACTAATCCTATCGCCTCTGCCGTTCCATTAGACCAGGGGTGTCCAACCTTGGCCACTTTAAGACTTGTGGACTTCAACTCCCAGAATTCCTCAGCCAGCTGGCTGAGGAATTCTGGGAGTTGAAGTCCACAAGTCTTAAAGTGGCCACGGTTGGAGACCCCTGGTCTGCTGGCTGAGGAATTCTGGGAGTTGAAGTCCACAAGTCTTAAAGTGGCCACGGTTGGAGACCCCTGGTCTGCTGGCTGAGGAATTCTGGGAGTTGAAGTCCACAAGTCTTGAAGTGGCCACGGTTGGAGACCCCTGGTCTGCTGGCTGAGGAATTCTGGGAGTTGAAGTCCACAAGTCTTAAAGTGGCCACGGTTGGAGACCCCTGGTCTGCTGGCTGAGGAATTCTGGGAGTTGAAGTCCACAAGTCTTAAAGTGGCCACGGTTGGAGACCCCTGGTCTACTGGCTGAGGAATTCTGGGAGTTGAAGTCCACAAGTCTTAAAGTTGCTGAGGTTGGAGACCCCTGCATTAGACAATTCCAGTGACATGGAGATGGAGGACCTGCTGCTTGGGTAACCGTTTATCCTCCATATTAAATTACTCAGGCCTCCTGCTCTGGGGAGGACGCTCCAGCTTTGCATACAGCATGGAAACCACATGGGAAGTGGCAGTTCTGGTTTCGTAGCCTGATACCAGAGTCTCTGAAGGATGCCAGTTCAAATCAATGGCCCTTTTGGAGAAGTTGATCTTCTTAGCCTCTTAGGAGGCTAAGAATGGAGAACTTGTGGTCAGCCAAGTTAAGAGGAAAGTTCAGGTGGTTGGGAGGAGACTTTGTTTTGGCTGCTTTTATATTTTCCTTTTCACTAAATGACCTCTGCACAGCAGGATTCATGCAAAGGTGAAAATGAAGGTTGAACAATGACCTCAATGCGTATCACATCTTTAGACCAGCTTGTCAATGCTACTTTGGCTAAACTCATCAGTCAACCTTTAAAAATGTAGGCTCTGATCTCAGTTAACTGATAGGAACAGGAGAGCACGCAAACTCTGGTCACAAGATGGTGACCCTCAGGGTAACAATCAAAGCTCCATCTGGTTTTTTTTCTTCTCCATATGCATTACACACTATGAACAGGCAGGGCTTTGTTTGCAATCTCATTATCAGGCAAAGAAGACCAGATCCACCTGTGAAAGTCCAAATAAACTGATTGATTGCTACTTATGTCTTTGTACAGCAATGTCCTCAAGGAATGGTCAGCACCTGCTTGGAATTAGTTAAGGTTCAACAGAATTCAAAGGTGATTGGAATTGGTCTGCTTGTGGCTATGTATGAAACAAACAAAATGTTAAAAAGTTGTGACATTTATGTAGTTACTTACCAAGCACATCTAAAGTACATTAAAGTAACCAAAATATATTTACAATTCCCAAGGCATGTCACAGCTTTGAGCAGACCTAATCTTTGGAAATTGAAAGCTGAAAAATTTGACAGACCTGAGGGCAGTGGTGGCTAACCTTTTTGGGCTCCTGTGCCAAACATTGTGTGCATGCTTGCACGCTCACGTGCCAGTACCCAGAAGGCAACCCCCCACGCCCCTGTGCATGCGCATGCAATCACTCCCCTCCCCCCCGGCCTCCCCCTTACTTGCACTGCACCTCCCAGCTGATTTTCAGCCCGTTTGAGGCCTTTTTCAGCCTCCCAGAGGCTTGAGGAAAGGCTTCTGCAGGCTTTACAGGCCGAAAAATGGAGCCATTTTGTCACTTCCGGTATTTCCGGAAATACAGGAAGTGGTGAAACAGGCCTATTTTTTGGCCTGCAAAGGCTTTCCTCAAGCCTCTGGGAGGCCGAAAAAGGCCTCAAACAGGCCAAAAAATGGCTGTGAGTCACGTGTATGTGCAGTGATGTAAGTTTGTCTGCAGCTTATGTGCCAGCATATGCCATAGGTTCACCCATCAAAGCCCTAGGGATTCAACCAACAATATAACTACCAACTAGAGCTACTAATATTCAAAGACATTTCAACTAACATCTGGCATCCAACACTCAATGCCACTTGTCATTGGGAGATCTTCGCCTGCAGAGAAGGTATTTAAAGGCCAGACAAGCACTCAAATGGGGACAAAACATTTGCAACCAAATTGCCAAGCTCAGAGCTCAAACCAACAACATAACTGTAGGACTGACCCCGAGGACCAGGAAGAAGAGCTGCCACTAAGACAACAGTCAGATAAAAGAAATTTGAGTCTGAGGCAGAAATGTAATTTAAGAAAGCATTTCATGCTTGATCTTCCTTTGTTCTCTGAGAGATAAAGGAAGGGATGCGCATTCGTAGTTGCAAGATGAGGTTAATTTAACCTTACAATAGAAGTAGTATTACCAGTCAGAACTTTGGTTTCTAATGGTCTGGTCTACCTTAAAAGATTGACAATGACAACCTTAATTAATAACCATTTCAAAAAAAATACAATATGCATGTCCAATTGTTTAATAACTCTGCAGAATATATTTCCACGCACAATGTGTGAAAACCAAGCTATAGATTTCCAGGTCTTCACAGTCTGTTGACTGTTGACTAACTTGATCAGTCTGATCCATCAAGGGTCCCAGATTCAAATGTTGTTTATGAGCCACAGGCCAAACAGCAGCAATTTTTAACCTGGTTAATGCTGGGATTTGCAATCTTCAGCATCTATAAAACAGCCAGTTAGGGATAGCCACATTGCTTAGATTAAACCCAATACAGGTAGTTCTTGACTTACAACTGTAACTAAACCTGCCCATTATGGTCATAAGTTGTGGCAATCGTAAAGCTGGTCATCACATAACCAGACCTGCTCTTACAACCTTTTTGGGTAGTGGCCACTAGGCAAACATCACAGTTGAACAGCAAACACCACAACTGTAAAGCGAACCCATTGTTTGCTATGGGGCATTTTTTCAAAAACCGGAAGTAAACACCAGTTTTCAGCAAAAACATTGTAAATCATGATCACATGACTCCCGCCATAAATGTGGGCCAGCTGCTACAGTCATGTGACTGCCTGGAGGTACAGCTATCAAAACTTCAGAACGGAGTCATAAGTACAGGTAGTCCTCAAGTTATCACCACAATTGAGTCCAAAATTTATGTTGCTAAGTGAAACTTTTAAGTGAATTTGCCCCATTTTATTACTTTTTGCCACAGTTGTTAAGTGAATTATTCCATTTTGATAAGTGAGTAACATGGTTGTTAAGTGAGTCAGGCTTCCCCATTGACTTTGCTTGCCAGAAGGTCGCAAAAGGGGATGATGTGACTCTCTGGGACATTGCAGCTGTCATAAATATGAACCAGTTGCCAAGCATCTGGATTTTGATTGTGTGACCATGGGAATGCTGCAGTGGTCGTAAGTATGAAAAACAGTCATAAATCACTTTTTTTTAGTGCCACTGTAACTTTGAAGGTCACTAAATGAATAGTTTTAAGTTGAGGACTACCTGTACTCCTCCTTTTCAGGAGGATCTGTTGTAACCTAACTGTTGCTAAATGGCCAGCCATAAGCCAAGGACTACCTGTACTATTAAAATGGACATGCATTGAGAGCTCAGGAGACAAGAACTGTTTGGTTCTCAGCGATCGGGAAATCTGCCATATTCCAATCTTACCCATGTCTCTTTTCGAATGTCAGTTGAGGTGTCCACATAGATCAGATGAGTAGCCGTCAAATACAGTGTCCCATTTGCTGACTTCTTGTTGGTGTAACGATCTAGCAGCTTGACATTTTCTACCTGTAGGGCAGAGAGGGGGGAAAAAAGAAACCAGAAAGAAAGAAACTAATTAGAACCTGTCTAAAAGAGGCAGAATGCACCAGACTGGTCATTGCGCATGGAAAGCATTTGCACCACTCAAAGTGCCTGCTGTTCAGCTCTCCACCTTTGTGCCGGCAAAGAAGCAAGTAATTATTAAACAGATGGGAAAAGGTATCCTCCTTCTAATTAGCCCAGAGCCTCATTGTGCTGCAATAGGAAGCCAATTAGGTCAAAAGTGTAATCACTGCACACTGGGTTGTCCATCACGAAGAAAAATCGCTTCTAGGTGAGTAAGAAAGAACCCTTTTATGAGGCTTCCCATACTACCAATTCTTACAATACTAGACAACACAGTATCAACAGTAGACACCTTCAAACTTCTAGGTTCTACTATATCACATGACCTAAAATGGACACCTAACATCAAAAACGTCATCAAAAAAGCACAACAAAGAATGTTCTTTCTGTGCCAACTCAGGAAGCTCAAACTGCCCAAGGAGCTGCTGATCCAGTTCTACAGAGGAATGATGGAGTCTGTCATCTGCACCTCTATAACTGTCTGGGTTGGTTCTGCAACCCAACAGGAGAGACACAGACTCCAGAGAGTAATCAGGACTGCAGAAAAAACAATGGCTACCAACCTGCCTTCCATGGAGGACCTGGATAGAGCAGGAGTCAAAAAGAGGGCTTGTGAAAATATCTATAGACCCCTAACATCCCAGACAAAAACTGTTTCAACTCCTTCCCTCAAAACGATGCTATAGAACATTGCACACCAGAACAACTAGACACAAGAACAGTTTTTTTCCCAAAAGCCATCACTCCGCTAAACAAATAATTCCCTCAACCCTGTTCAACTATTTCAAACTCTGCACTACTATTACTATTAACCTTCTCATGGCTCCTTATCATCCCCTCCCACTTGTGATTGTAGGACTGTAACTTTGTTGCTTGTATCCTTATGATTTATATTGACTGTTTCCTAGTATGATTTGATTGCTAATTGTATCCTATGACTTTATTAAGTGTTGTATGTTATGATTCTTGACTCCTGACAAATGTATCTTTTCTTTTATGTATACTGAGAGTATTTACACCAAGACAAATTCTTTGTATGTCCTTGCCCAATAAAGTATTCTATCTATTCTATCGATCTATCTTCATATACTCCATTACAAGTTTCTGGTATAAGGTTCAGCTATTCAGCCAACTTGAGAACAAGGGGTTCTTTCCGTATGGATGAAAATCAGTGGTCAAGAAGACCGTGGGGTTTGCAAGAATAATGACTTTCTGTCAAGGGAAAAATAATAATAAGGCTCCTTATTTTGCCTCAATTGAAATGATTTCAATCAAAAAGCTGGAGGAATAAAGTCTAGAACGAGTAGTTATGAGACAACAGGGTTCAGGAAATAAATGTCTGCACCTAAGCACACAATGATATCCTCTCCCCTTCATTCACAGAGCTCATCTCCATGATCCACTTTGGAGTATCTGACTTTCGCCAATGGTGCTTAAGAAACCAGCAAATCAGTTATGAGGAAGTTCTCCAGAGGGCAATAAAAGAGAAGTCTTAGCAACTCAGCCACCTGGGACAAGATCTGGAGGGACAGAGGATTCCCATCCCCCACAGTAGTGAACATAGATTCAAGAATCCTAGTCTAAGGCAGTGGTCCCCAACCCTTCTGACTTTGGAGACCAGCGGTGTGTGTGTGTGAGGGAGAGATGGGATGGTCCTGCCCACAAAGCCGGTGAGCGCACACAGCTCCGTTTGCACAAGCGTAAGTGGAGATGCATGTGTGAGCACGCTCGCCTGTTGCTTGTGCGGCCAGTTTGGAGCTGCAGCCCAAGGTTGGAGGCTCCTGGTCTAAGGGACTTTGTCAATAGAGGTTCTCGATCACCCAGGTCTGTTGTCCCAAAGGTACTTTTTCCAAAAGGTAACTGGACTTTCGTGGGTTTTTCTCCTTTGAAAACGTTCTTCTCATCCAAGAAGCTTCAATCAATCAATCTCCATTAAAGGGGAAAATTCTCCAGTGAAGGAAAAACAACAACAACAATGGGTTACTCTATATCAGGGGTCTCCAAACTTGGCAACTTTAAGACTTGTGGACTTCAACTCCCAAAATGGGAGTTGGCTGGGGAATTCTGAGAGCTGACGTCCACAAGTCTTAAAGCTGCCAAGTTTGGAGACCCCCGTTCCATATGGTAAACCCCTTCACTGATTTGACAGCTCTTGCTCTGTCAAGAGGCTCTCTCCCATGTCAAACCTGCATCAACGCTCTGGGGCTAGTCATGTTTTTCAGTGCCATTGTAAATTTGAGCTGTCACTAAATGAACTATTGTAAGTCAAGGACTATCTGTACTTAGGGCTCTTTTTTTAACCATTCCTTGTAGGAACAGCGAATTCAATGAGCAGGACAGAATAATAAATAAAAGGAAGCTTTTGAGGTAGGGGTGGAGCCCAACCCTTCATCAGGTATGGAGGAAGCCAAGGGACAAAAAAACTCACCCGAGATGCTAAGTGTTTCACAGCGGATGGAAAAGAGGACCCTGCACAAAAGCAGGGCCAAGCCCTAGACCACTGCACACACGCTCCAAACTCACTTTGGAAAGCAAATGGAGACATAATGAAACTATCATCCAATATTTCAGAATATTTCAGAAACTGCTGCATACCTGAGTTACAGGTAGTCTTTGATTTATGGCCTGTCATTTAGCGATCTACCTGGGAGATACTTATGGCAAAGACTGGGCAGCCCCTCCCCCTGCAGGTATGTGATAGCCTTTCAGGTGCTCAGCAACCAGCCTCCAGTTATGGCCATTTGCACTATCCCAACCAGGGTCACATGACCCTGTCTTATGACATTTTGCCAAAACCCTGAATTTACCATACTTCCTATTCTTGGCAAAATTGGCCCATAGCAAACAACTGCTCTGCTTAATGACCATGGCATTTACTTAACTATGGAGGTCACTTTACAACTGTATTTGCTTAACGACTGTTGCAAAATATGTCATAAAATAGGGTTGATCATATGGGTGACCCTTTTTACAACTGACATATGATTTAGCACCATAATGGGCAGACTCCATTATGGTCATAACCTGAGGACTACCTTTATAAAAACTCAAGTAAACCAGCTCCTGTGATAAATAAAGCATGGTGGGATAATCTCATAGTTCATCTTAATCTTCAATCACTCAATAATTGTGCAATTAATTCTCACTCTTTCTCTCTACGAGATGCAAAACCTTCTATCATACTGGGCACTTTATACTGTTTGCACGAGGTATTCCATATACTGCATTCACTCCACACCCCATTTAGCACCCCATCATAGGACATAGAATAACAGAGTTGGAAGGGGACCTGAGAGGTCTTCTACTCCAACTACTGCTGAAGTCGGAAACCTTACACCATTTTTGACAAATGGTTGTCAAATTTCTTTTTAAAAGCCTCCAATGATAAAGGACCACAAATTCTAAAGGTAAGCCATTCCACTGGTTAATTGTTCTCACTACTGTATTGGGACATTTTTCCTTAGTTCCCCGTTGCTTCTCTCTTTGGTTAGTTTCCACCCATTGCTTCTTGTTCTGCCTTCTGGTGCTTTGGAGAACAAGTTAATCTCCTCTTCTTTGTAGCAGCCCCTCAAGTATTGGAAGACTGCTATCCTATCTCCCCCTCATTCTTCTTTTCACTAGACTAGTCATACCCAGTTCCTGCCAACGTTCATTATGTACCTTTTAGCTTCCAGCCCCCTAATCACCCTTGTTGCTCTTTTCTGTACTCTCTCCAGAGTCTCAACATTTTTTATAACGCGGTGACCAAAACGGATGCAATATTTAAGTGTGGTCTTACCAAGGCCACACCTGAAACTATCATTCTTGACCTTCTTTGTGATTTGTTACACACTTTTCTTCAGTGCATTCCACTTATTTTTAGGTTTTCCTGACATTACATATATACAGCAAAACAAGCAGAAGCATTGTTCATTCCCACCTTTGACACAGCAGTTTCTTTCCCATACATAGAGTTAAGATACTCCTTCCAACTTTTTACATCAAATCCCATGACTTTTAAGACCACCCACTTCGCCTTTTACTGAGCCCATTTCATAGAACGTAGAATCTCAGGTCTGGAAGGGACTTCAATGGCCTTTTAGTCCAACCCCCTGCTCAAGGCAGGAGTCTTTATCGCATCCTGGTTAAATGGTTGTCCAATCTATGAAGAACACATATGGGGTTCTCCTAACTAATTTGCTCTGACCGAAGAAGCTACCTGGATAAGCAGAGAAACATTCGAACCAATAGGAAAAGAAGTCCAATTGTCGTAACTCAACTTCCAACCTCAACAGGTTGAAAATTACTGCATATTAAATAGCAACCGAGGGCATAAGAAAATAACCACAAGGAGACTTGCACTCCACTGGCCCACGGTCGCTCATCCCACTACAGGTAGTCCTTGACTTACAACCATTCACTTAGCAACTGTTTAAAGTTATGATGGTCTCCCTCCCCTCCCCCCTCCCCCAATTTTGAGGTTATAATGGCCACACCAGTTATGTGCTTGCATTTCAGATGCTTGGCAACCAACTCATTTTATTGCCATTTATAGTATCCAGAGACACACAACTGCAATTTTCAATGTTTTTTGTTGATTTCCAAGATTTACTTTCAGTTTCTGATCAAAAACACTCATTAGTTATAGTGGATTTGCTTGACTGCAGGGTTCACTTAATGACCACCACAAAAAGTGTTGTAAAGTCGAGTCTGATCAACAACTGCAATGATGGTAATTCCTGGCTCAAATATGGTTGTAAATTGAGGACTTGCAATTAGCTTTGGGGTCAAATCCAGACAGGGCCCTTAATCGTAATCTAGTCAATCATTCCCATTCCAACATTTCATTTTATTTTTAGCCAAGATCCTGCTTCCAATTACTCCCAGTGCCACCAAATGCCAGTGCCACCAAAAGCACAAGAATTTTTAACTTTGCCTCTTTTAAGAAATCTGACCAAACTAAGCACCGAGTCAGCTCTCCCTAGAAAAAGGGACTTAAACCACCACTCAGATTTTTAAGCTCCACCAATCCAATACTTTCTGCTCTTATGCAGAGTAATGAATAATGAACCAAAATCTGACTCCAATGTAACATCACGGCTCCTAAAGATTGGTTGCCTGTTCCTGGAGACCAGGAGCTCTTTATGCAATCTTTGCCTTTCCCACTAGCCAGGATTGCTAAAAACTAACCATCAAGTTGTGTCAGGAATCTTGCTTGCAAGAACTGTCCTGTAACTTTTCGTGGTGCAAGGGGAAACAGATCTAGGCGCTAGTCAAGAGACAGAGGGCAGCTGTTGCAACCAAACTCCTAACACAGGTTTTCTGGTTCTATTTTTAAAAGATGCCTGTGTCTTTATTTCAGGTCATTAATAAGCCATCTCCCCATCCTGCCCTACTTCCTCCATCTGGCATTTTTCAGAAGCAATACAAGATTTACCTCTGGGTAACATAAAGAGAGAAAGAGAAAGGTACCACAAAGTCAGACCTCTACATTTTTGGACACTGTTCTTGCAAAAAGGGAAATAAATTATGACTTTCCTGTTAAGTTCCTTTTCACCAAAAGAAAAGCAGTTGCATGGGTTTAGAAATACTGGGTTCGTTCTCTTTTCTCAACCTAGGGAAATGGGAGGGAGCAATAATAGAAGGAAATAGATCTGGGGTAGGTGAGCTTTCAATGCTGTAAGGAAACATTGATTCCCACAATGGACAAATGGCTCCAAAAATTGATGGGGTCAGCAGAGATGGCTAAATTGACTTCTTTGATTAAAGAAAAGAACACAATTTATTTTATTTCTACTTGCAAACTGATTTGGGATTTTGCACTTGAGGTGGGGAGAAAATGAATCTTTGATTTTGGCTTTTGCTGATTAGATAGGGTTGTTGTAAAAAATGGGTAGCATATATTATGTAAAAGTAAAAAGTTGAGGTTGTATGTTATTACCTTATTCTACCGAGCCAAAAGGAACTGGAAGTCAATTTTTTTTCCCCCTTCACCCTTTATTCTACACAGAATAACAGAGTTTGGAAAGGGACCTTGGAGGTCTTCTAGTCCAGTCCGTTGCTCAGGCAGGAAACCCTATACCAGGGGTCTCCAACCTTGGCCCCTGGAAGCCTGGCGGACTTCAACTCCCAGAATTCCACAGCCAGCTTTGCTGGCTGTGGAACTCTGGGAGTTGAAGTCCGCCAGGCTTCCAGGAGCCAAGGTTGGAGACCCCTGCCCTATACCATTTCAGACAAATGGTTGTCCAATCTCTTCTTCAAAACCTCCAGTGATGGAACACTACAACTTCTGGAGGCAAGGTGTTAATTGCTCTCCCTGTTAGGAAACTTCTCCTTAATTGTAGGTTGCTTCTCTCCTTAATTAGGGAATATTGCGGGTCCCATCCCTGAGGGAGATACACCTGGTGGGACCCAGAAGAAGGGCCTTCTTCTCCGTGGTGGCTCCCTCTCTCTGAAACATGATTCCCCCGAGATTAGAATGGCCCCCACTCTAGCACTCTTCCGGAAGGCGCTGAAGGCCTGGTTCTGCCAGCGGGCCTGGGGAACCCAGAGCGGGATGGAGCCTATCAAATGGCTTGGGAGCGGGGGTGATTTTTTTTTTTCCAGATTTTGTTCTATTGTACTTTATTAATTTATTTGATTCTTTTTGTTAGTTTTTGTTTTTTATTTTTATTTTTTGCTTTAAATATGGTTTTACATTGTGTAAGTCGGCTCAAGTCGCCATGGGAAAACAGGCAGCAATATAAATTAAATAAACAAATAAATAGTTTTCTTCTTTCGCTTTTCCTTCCCCATTTTCATTTTTCTTTGTATTTCTACATTTTATGGTTTTTTTTGAAACCATAACCTTTCATTGCACTTGAAGCATCCAAGTCCCACAAGCCGAGAAGTGCCACTGGAACAATTTTGAAAGAAACCTTCTCATTATGAACTGCATCTAAAATAGGGAGGAAGTGCAAATTTACATGCTTTTGGATCCTTTGGAAGGCCTGCTGCTTCCAAACACCCATGAAAATAAGGTTGCAGCCTCATAAAATAAACCAATGACCTTCCGCTATCCTTTCAGGCAGTTTAGAAATTTCACCAGAGACTCTTCTAGAAGTTACCCAGCTTCCCAGCAGCACATTTAATGGGAAAAAATGTATTGCTAGAAACAATCTCTGGGCAACTGATTTGGCCAGCTGCGCAAAGCAATAAACTGGATGGATAAAAATAATCTTTTCAGAATATAAAACATGGAGAGACCAATATAGCAGCCACGCAAAGAGGTTTGCAAAGGAATTTTAATACCTTGGTTATAATTGGAGTACTAAAGGATGCCCTCTGCACATGCTCCTAAAGACCTCTTAGGATCCTGCACATTCTAGTACTCATTGAATTGAAACTCACAGGCTCCAGCTTGGTAGAGCAGAGCAAAAGGCTGGTGGAAATGGGGACAAGTACAGGTAGTCCTCACCTTACGACCACAATTGAGCTCAAAGTTTATGTTGTTGAGAAATTTATTAAGTGATTTTTGCCCTCTTTTACTGCTTTTCTCACCACATTTGTTAAGGGAATCACTGCAGTTCTTAAATTAGCAACACGGCTGTTAAGTCAATCTGGCTTCCCCATTGACTTTGCTTGTCAGAAGGTCCCAAAAGGGGATCATGTGACCCCAGGACTCTGCAAGAGTCATAAATGTGAGTCAGTCGCCAAGTGGCCCAATGTAAATCACATGACCATGGGGATGCTATAACAGTCGTAAGTGTGAAAAATGGTCATAAGTCACTTTTTTCAGTGCTGTTGTAACTTTAAACGGTCACTCAATGAACTGTTCTAAGAAACCAACTTTTGGTATCTGAATTTCTACTGAAAAGCAAGGCAGTTGTCAAGCAAATCATGCCCAATTTTACAACCTTTTTTCCCCAATTGTTAAAAGAATGATTGATTAAGTAAATCATAGTAACAGAATAACAGAGTTGGAAGGGACCTTGTGTGGTCTTCCAGTCCAATCCGCTGCTCAAGCAGGAGACCCTATACCATTCCAGTAGTTGTAGTTCCAGCAACAGTAGTTGTGAATCAAATCACTGCAGTTGTTAAATAAAACAATTGTGAATGAAGCTGTTGTTGAGCAAATCCAGCTTCTTCCATTTGTGGAAAACTGGCTGGGAAGGTCACAAATGAAGTTCTCGTGATCCTGGGGTACTGCATCCATCATAAATACATGCCAGTTACCTAGTGCCCAAATTTTGATCACATGACCATGGAGATGCTGTGACCATTGTAAGTGTGAGGATTGGTTGTAAATCAATTTTTTCAGTGCCGTTGTAACTTTGAACAGTTACTAAATTAATGGCTGTAAATCAAGGACTATCTGAAAGATGATTGTTTAACCACAGATCAGAACATATAATGCAGCATAAAATGCAGTAACAGTAAAACAGTAAGATTGTAAAATAAAGTAATAATAAGAATGGTAGATGCAAAAAATGTTAGCAAGAGATAAAGCCAAACCCACAACTAAGAAATTAAGTATTTCTAAGTTTAAATGGGAGGCAAGGTGAAACTTGGGATTTGGGAAGAAAAGGAATGGAATCACAATTGTGGAGAAGCCACGCTTATGTTTGCTTTGGTACTTCTTTTCAGCAATAAAGCCAAATGTAACCAGAGAAAATGTACTCTACACATGTTCAGAGGACCCTTTATCCTGCGATGTGAAATGTACCCTTTTTTCTGTGTCCAAAATCCAGCTCCCCGTCTGCTTTGGATGGTTCTTTTAGCAGCACACACTCACTGCCAATTAGAAGAACCAATTTGTCATTAAACCAGAGCACACAGGTCCACAAACCCACTGAGACGACTATGTGTGTTTCAGGGGATTGTGAGAACAGAGGCAGAGAATCGGGGGGCGGGGGGGGCAGGCTGGCCAGATCTCAAAGGGAAGGGACCCACTTCCTTCTCCCACCAGCTTGGAAGCAACTTGCCCCAAAAACAGCGACATTAACAGAACCCTTCTCCAACTGGGTGCCCTCCGGAGATGCTGGACTGGCATACCCATCATTCCCACTCAACTCAAGCTTGGTGGTCCTAACTTTGGATGCACCATCAGTTTTGTCTGCTGTCAGCTTCAGCCCTGGGATGAGGGGGGGTCTCGGATGCCAGTCCACTATTACAAGGTGGTCGTTTTTTTTACTTTGGTTGGCTTGAATAAAAATAAAATACACCTTATTATAATTAGGATTCTATTTGTATCCTTTGCCATTATATTTACGGTGCTCTATCTCATATAAATACATTTAAATGTTTTATAAATGTATAATTGTATAAACATATTTAAGCATAAATAACATTGTATAAAATATAAATGTAGACTATATATAAACATACATGCAATATTTATACGAAGTTTATACCTATGCGTAAATATAAATGAAAAAAATATGCATGTATATATGCATATATATGCAAAATAAATAAAAATATATCAATACATAATATCTGTATAAATAACCCAAGGCAGCTTCTCCTATTCCTCCAAAACAACCCTGTGAGGTAGACTGGCCTTCACTCAGTATTGCAAGAGGGGCAGCACTATAAATAGATCTAATAAGTGAGCCAGTCGGCAACCCCGCTCAGCCATGCTTCCCGTGGTTGCATTCACACAACCCCGAGTGCTCCTTCCTCGGCGTGTGCAGCGAGCTCAGAGTCCCAGGGAACGCGTGTCGTCGGTCAGATCCGCGTGGGAACCCCCCTCAGGCTCCCCAACGGGCTGACCCCCTTGCCTAGCCGGTCGGGCTCTCTTCAGTCTCCCCTTCGGGCGGACCCATCCCCGCGGAGCACGTGGGGACGCAGCCCGCAGGGACGCCGAGCCACGGGGAGGGGTCGAGACAGCGGGAAAGCACTCTGCACATGCCCAGAGACCCCTCCACAGGCCGGGGGGAGCGCAGGGGGATCCCCCTGCCCCTCCCGCCTCACCTTGGGCGTCGTGATATACTCCATCGCCGAAGCCGCCGGCCTCTTCCACGTCCGGATCCCGCGAAGGCTCGCGAGATGTCGCGGAGGAGGCGCTTCGTCCGCCATGTTGTGTGAGGGCAGCTGCCCTTCCCTAGCGGAGTGCTGGCACCGGCCGGCCCTTGGAGCTCTGCACCGCCTCCTACCGAAGAGACCCCCGAACTGCATCCCTTCAATAATCCGTTATGGAAATACTGTACCTTGGGCTAGTTGGGGGGCACCTCTGGACTGAGATTCTCCTGCTTTTGCCCCAGGAGATACAGAGCACTGTTATTTCCTGGCTGTTTCCCCCCAAACAGGGGGCACCCCTGTGAAGTAGACCCGAGTTTGGATTTTGCTGGTTCCAGTCCATCTCCTTCCCAAGTCCAACCACTGGCCTCAGTGCAGGCATTGCAAGCCATTACACAAATCATGAACTTCAGGTTGCATCAGCCAGCCAAGGATGATTTAGACAATCCATAGTTTAAACAACCATAGTTTAGCAGTGTGAGAGAAACAAGTCTTTAAATAGACTCATGGAATTCATGGAATTTGAAGCGGTAAGTCAGTCAGTTGTGAGATTCTGAATTCCTTTATTTTTCACTTAGGGCTTTCTCCAGATTCAAACCATTATCAAAAACCATAACAACTCATCCATACCATTTGTATTAGTTTATTTATTCAATTTCTATAGGTTCCCATCTCAGTCAATAGCTCTGGACAGGTTACAATTCAAAAATATATATTGCAATTCAAACACCCAGCTTAAAGTGGCTAAGGCTGAGAAACATTGGATTACATGTTGGGTATGGCAACCGACTCTGCTTGGGCTTCCAAATCCTTGCCTTCTTTGTGCAAAGGAACCCTCAGATCTGAAACATGTAGCAAGTGATCCATGATTTAGAGGCACAAAACAAAAAATGGTTAGGTTCCACTGCAATGTTATTATTCTTTTAATCATGACATGTTGAATAAAACAAAGCCATGGCCAGCAAATAATCCATGTTTTGACTCAATATTTTGCAAACTGGGGCAAAAATCAAGTAATGACAATATTTGGGGAATACATTTTGTGTACGATATTAGCATACTCTGAAACCCTCGCAACCGATTGGTCCGGACAGGCGAAGACCTGATTAGTCGGCGACTCGGCTGTGATTGGAGCACTAGGAATCTGCCACAATTGGCTGTGCCGATCGCAGGAGATTCAAAGTGCTGCCATTGGCCGCTGAGCCGCGAGCCAGCCCTATATGAAGGGCTGCCGTGGCTCACATTTTCAGACAATTCCTCATTCTTAATAAAGAGCTGAAATCACTTGAATGGTCTCGCGTCTCTGTCGAACCGATCCACCGCAGATCTAACACTGGCGACGAGGGTGGGATCGTGAGACAAGGACACCATACAGCACGTGACGAGGCGGCACACAGCAGCAAGCAGAATGGCTGGAATCAACTCACCACCCGCTCCCTTCAACCCTGCTACCGAGGACTGGGAATCCTATACCGATAGGTTCCAGATGCTCCTCGAGAGTAGCAATCTTAGAGATGCCAACGGCCACAAGAAACGAGCCGTGTTTCTCACATACTGTGGGCCCGCAGTGTTTAAAATGGCCAAAGCCCTGGCCAAACCAGAGGACATCAAGATGATGGAGTGGGGCGATCTCGAGTCCCTGCTGTGGAACCACTACGCCTCCATCGTGCCCATCCTTATCCGGCGGCATGAGTTCTACAGGCGGGATCAACGCGAGGGCGAGGGGCTTGGTGACTTCATAGCGGCACTACGAGACCTGGGCGGTCTGTGCGAGTTCGCTAACCTGGATGAGGCACTGTGAGACCGCGTTGTCCTAGGACTCTGAGACCCCGTCCTCCAGAGCCGCATCATGGCAAAGGGAAACATCTCCCTCGCCGATGCCCTCACCGAGGCCGCAGCAGCTGAGGTGGCCAAGAAATCAGCGGCTCAGATGCGGCAATTGAGCATCATGCCATGACCGACGGCCGGAGAAACAACATCAAACCCCCAGAAGCGACCAGAAACCGACCATCGAGACACAATCATGCACCACGGCGACATCGACTACTTCTCGGAAACCGAGGACAAAGAGGAGGAAATCCACCACCTCCAATCAGCGCAGGAGCCGCGGGGGCCACGAGGTCATAAGTCGTGGTTCCAGTGTGCCGGCTGCGGCGGCGATCACCCCCGGGCGGACTGCCGTTTTTTCAAATACAGAATAACAGAGTTGGAAAGGATGTTATCGATCATCTAGTCCAGGGATCGCCAACCTTTTGGACCTCAGGGACCACCAAACTCATAATTTTAAATCCCAGGGACCGTTAATATGAATTTTGACTGACGGTGGCTTGCTGACGTTGGTGGGAGAGAGAGAGAGAGATAGATCTGATCTAACCACACTCTCTCCCTCCCTCCCTCCCCCCCCCACTCTCTCTCTCTCACACACACACACACAGACACAGGGAGGGGTGGGATTCAAATTTCTTAACAACCGGTTCTGTGGGCATGGTCTGATTTGTGGGTGTGGCTTGGTGGTCATGTGACTGGCTGGGCATGGCTTGTATGTAAATATTATATATATATATATATCTACAAACACCATACAGAAGCCTGATGATGGCAGATGAGATTCTGCTGAAACGTTGCTACAACTTTAAAAGCACCCCAGACACACACATATATATATATATATATATATATATATATATATATATATATATATATATATATATATATATATATATGTGTGTGTGTGTGTGTGTGTGTGTGTGTGTGTGTGTGTGTGTGTGTATGGCATTCAGCTTTGTTCGGGTATTTTCCCACGTCATAGTAGTGGTGCTTTTAAAGTTGTAGCAATGTTTCAGCAGAATCTCATCTGCCATTATCAGGCTTCTGTATAGTGTTTGTCTGTGAGTTAGACTTTTACAGTGGTTTCAGATTTAAATTTGGGGCAGCCTATTGCTGTGCCAGAATGGTTTTTTCTTCATCCTGATTGGTTGAGAGTCTTGGTCTGTGTTTATTGGTCTTGGAGTTTGCTGTGTTCTGCTTCTAATATCTTCTGTCTGGTTTTTTTTGGCTCTTTTTGTATCTTGATTGGCTGGCAACATTGTGTTACTTTATTGGAGGCCTTTAGTGCAGCTTGGCTTCGGGTAAATGGACGGCTATCATTAGTTAGGAAGCTGGGTTTCCAATAAACACAGACAATAAACCAATAAATAAATAAATAAATAAAATAAAGACCAATAAACACAGACCAAGACTCTCAACCAATCAGGATGAAGAAAAAACCATTCTGGCACAGCAATAGGCTGCCCCAAATTTAAATCTGAAACCATTGTAAAAGTCTAACTCACAGACGAACACTATACAGAAGCCTGATAATGGCAGATGAGATTCTGCTGAAACATTGCTACAACTTTAAAAGCACCACTACTATGACGTGGGAAAATATCCGAACAAAGCTGAATGCCAGACATATATATATATATAATTTTTTTTATGAAAAAAGAACAACTTTTCTGCAAAATCAGGCAAAGCAGGCAGGCAGATTGAGTGGTTCACAGAATCACAGATTCATTCAGAGATCCATGAGATTGGCTACCTGAGCCTGTTATATAAAATTTGCTAGCAAGCAAACTCAGAAAATTAATACACAACACACCATGTATGTAAATATTGATTTTTTTATTTAAAAAACAACAACTTTTACCCAAAATCAGGCAGAACAGGCAGGCAGATTGAGTTGCTCACAGAATCACAGATTCATTCAGAGATCTTTCTTTCTGCCATCAGCTAGCTGAGTCAGTCACATAAAATTCGTTAGCAAGCAAACTCACAAAAATAACTCATAACATACCATGTATGTAAATATTGACTTTTTTATTTAAAAAAAAGAGCAACTTTTACCCCAAATCAGGCAAAGCAGGCAGGCAGATTGAGTTGCTCACAGAATCACAGATTTACTTAGAGATCTGTGTTTCTGCCATCAGCTAGCTGAGTCTGCACTGCTTCAGTCCTAAGGAAGGTTCAGCTGTGCAGAGCCAAAGATCTAAAGATTAGCTGGAAAGCAAGAAATCCAACTATTTCCTGCTTTCTAGCTAATCTAAATCTCCTGGCACAGAAGAACAGATGATGGTCAGAAAAAGGAAAAATAGCAACTTAGCAGGCAAGTTTGCCAGTAAGGGGTGAGTGGGCAGGGATGGTGGGCCATGTGTTCCTGCAGAGCTGGGTTTAATTGCTTTGGAGGATGCTTTGGGAATGACATTTCTCTGCGGACCACCAAAATTTTCTCGCAGACCACTGGTTGGCGACCGCTGATCTAGTCCAATCCAACTCAAGCAGGAGACCCAATACTATTTCTGACAAGTGGCTGTCCAGTCTTTTCTTGAAAGCTTCCAGTGATGAAGCACCTACAACTCCTGATGGCGAGCCATTCCACTGGTTGATTGTTCTGTCAGAAAAAATTCTCCTTATTTCCAGGTTGAAAATGTCAGCTGGTGCTCCATTCAAAATCCAAGAAAGAAATACTTAGACTTCATTAATCAGAGAAAAGATATCGTTTACTGGAAATTAAATGGTAGCAACAAAAGAATTCTGAATCTGAGAAAATGGGCGCGTAAATCACATATACAAAGTAATGGCAATGTTCCCACCCCCAACAGTTCAAGTGGCTCATCCAATTAAAAGTTGTGTATATCATCATGTGGGCATCTCCAGGTAGTGATGAGGCCTCTGTCCATTGACGTTGACATATTTTGATAAAGAGTTGCAGCTGTGCATAGCATAGGATAGAAGCCTAAGCAAGAATCTACTCCCCCAGCTTATACAGTTCTGGTTTGTAATATCTCCAGCTCACTTCCCATAACCATGTCCCCCCTCCTCCCCCCGTTACTTATGACAGCCGAAAGATGCAAAGCAAAGGGAGAAAATCTTGAAGGCTGACATTCGGCCCTCCTGCAAAAGAGATGTTAGTCCTAAAAAAGAAAAAAATAGAAGGTAATAGAAAATATAGATGTAACACCATCATACTATTTTTTAGGGTTTATCAGGATATTTAGTACGAAATACATTGATAAGCTTAGGAGCTCTAACATGCTTCTCATTCACCCATTCAGACTGGGAAGGAGGAAAATGTTTCCAAACAATCAAATATTGGAGTCGGCCCCTTCGTTTTCAAGAATCCAAAATTTCTTTAACTTCAAAATGTTGTTTTGAGCAACGGCACAGGGGAATCGACCTGAGTTTGTCTCAAGTTGGAGGTAGGTTCAGGTTTTAACAAACTAACATGGAAAACAGGGTGGATCTGTCGGAAGGTTTTAGGTAATTTCAGGTGGACTGCCACAGGTTTTACAATTCATTCAATTGAGAAAGGTCTGACATACTGAGGTCAAAGCTTTTTTGACTTTTGTGTGGTCTGCAAATATCTGGTGGATAAAAAGACCTTGTCACCAACTTGATATGGTTTTTGTAGACTTCTCTTTTTATCTGCAAATTTTTAATGAGCTTGATGAGCATCATCTAATGCTTTATGGGTAAGCAGCCAGGTAAGCTGGAGCTGTGTTATCCATTCATCTAATGACTGAATGTTAGGTTTCTCCCATGTAAGCTCGGGTATGGGTACAAAGTCTTGTCCTGAAGCTACTTTAAACGGACTAAACCCAGTACTACTATGTACCGAATTATTATATGCCACCTCAGTGAATGGCAATAAGTCAGCCCAATTATCTTGCTGATAATTTATATAACATCAAAGATATTGTCCCAATACTGAGTTAGTTCTCTCACAAGCCCCATTTGTTTGTGGGTGGTCAGAGGAGCTTAAGCCCTGGGCAGAGCCCAATAACTTCAGGAACTCCTTCCAAAAGTTTGAGGTAAACTGGACACCCCTGTCTGAGATTATGGGTTCAGGAACCCCATGTAACCTGTAGATATGTAAAATAAACAGTTTAGCCAATGTTTTCGCAGATGAGACTTTCGGACAAGGTATGAAATGGACCTGTTTGGAAAACAAATCAGTTACTACCCAAATAACTGTATTCCCACTTTCAGGTAATTCCACTATAAAATCCATAGAGATTTCTTTCCATGGAGCCGTTGGTCTAGCCACATTTTGTAGTAAGCCTGCTGGTTTACCAGGAGGCCATTTGGCTGAGGCACAGATAGGACAGCTAGCCACATAAATCTCAAATGTCGTTTTTCAAGGTAGGCCACCAAAATTGCCTTTTAACCAAGTGTAAGGTTTTCACGAATCCAAAATGTCCAGCAGCTTTAGAGTCATGAGCTTGCTGTAATATTTGGTTTCTCAGCTTTGCTGGCACATATAACTTGGCCCCCACCCATGCCAATCCATCTCTAACCGTACAATTATTTGAGGGAGCAACAAACCAATCATCAAGTTTTAGAGCATCTTTTAATTGCACAGTCAAATCATTTGATAAATCAACTTCCTTCTTTTTCTGGGCTCTGGTAAACACTGGACCTGCCAACTGTTTGGTTGGGACAATAGGCTGTACCACTTCTTGGCGAGCACTATTATATTGAGGTAATCTAGGTAAAGCATCCGCCATGAAGTTCTTCCCCCCCCCGGAATGTACTTCAATGAAAAATTAAAGTGTTTAAAGTACTGTGCCCACTGAACTTGCTTGAGAGACAGCTTCTGGGGCATTTTCAAAGCCTCCAAATTTTTATGATCCGTCCACACCTCAAATGGGTGTTTTGCCCCTTCTAAGAAATGCTTCCAGGTTAACAGAGCCCAGCGAACTGCAAAAGCTTCTTTTTCCCAGATGGCCCATCTTCTTTCAGTTTCAGTTAGTTTACGAGAAGTATATGCACACGGTTGCAGGGTCCCTGTCTCATTTGCTTGTAGCAACACCACCCCGACTGCTATGTCACTCACATCGGCTTGGATTACAAAAGGAGCGTCCATGTCTGGATGCTTGAGTACTGGTTCAGCAGCAAACAGTCGTTTCAGCTTTTCAAAAGTGGCTTGACATTCCATGGACCACTCTGGTGGTCTACTAGGCTTCGGTTTCACCTCCCCTTTGGTTTTTAGGAGATTTGTGATAGGCATTGCAATCTTCGCAAAAGCAGGGATAAATTGACAGTAAAAATTAGCAAATCCCAAGAAACTTTGAAGTTGTTTCCTGGTGCGGGGAGGGGCCCACTCCAAAACGGGACGAACTTTCCCCGGATCCATTTCTATGCCATCATGTGATATGCGATAGTCTAAATAGTCAATTTTTTCCTGGTGGAATTCACACTTGGACAACTTTGCATACAGCTCAGCAGCTCGAAGTTTTTCCAGAACTGACCACACTAGTTTCACATGTTCATCACGAGTCTCCGTGTAGATAAGAATATCAAGATAAACCAACACCCCTTTGTATAAATGTTCATGCAACACCTGACTGATCATTTGCATGAATACTGCAGGGACCCCCTGTAGGCCAAATGGAAGAACGTTGAATTGGAAACAGTCCATTGGGCAGTTAAAAGCAGTTTTCCATTCATCCCCTTCCTTAATTTGAATCCGGTAGTATGCTTCTCTCAAGTCGAGTTTTGTAAAAAAATTTCCCTTTGGCCAAGTGGGCCGACATGTCCTTCATCAGAGGGAGGCGGTACACGTTCTCCACTGAAATAGCATTCAGGTTTCTGTAGTCAACACATAAATGAAGGGAGCCAACTTTCTTTTCACAGAACAATACTGGGGCTGCTTCCCGGGGTCTAGCAGGTTGGATGAAACCACGTTCCAAATTCTTATCGATAAATGACCACAGCTCTTCTAGCTCCCGCGGTGTCATCGAGTACAGTTTCTGTTTTGGGAGTTTCACCCCGGGTAAAATTTCAATGCTGCAATCTGTTGAGCGATGGGGGGGAAGCTCATCTGAGGCCTTTTCACTGAATACTTTCTTTAAGTCCCAATATTCCTCCGGAATTTTCTCCTCCCCCTTCAGGTTCTCGGTGCCAGTGGAGGCCAGTTCAGTGGGATTCTTGAGTTTCGGTTGAGACTGCCCCTCCCCTTCTGGGCGCTGGTCAGTACATATGCGCAATGATCCTCTCCTCTAATCAACATGGGGGTTCCATTTCCACAGCCAGGGCAACCCCAGTATTAGGGGCCGCTGCATCCCAGGAGTCACAATAAAACACAAAGTCTCTCTATGCTTCCCCATCGTCATTTCTACTGGTTCCGTTATGAAATGTGCAGGGCTGCCCCCAGCTACCAATCCATCCAGTTGGCTAGAGGCTATGGGCATTTTTAAAGTCTTTAGCCTTAAGCCCATTTTCTCTACTACCTCCGAGCTGATTACGCATCTTGTGCACCCAGAGTCTAACAAGGCCAGCATTTTCCCTTTGGCTCCCAATGTGGGTACCCTTAATCTCACTGGAATGGTCATAGGGCCCTTGCTTGGACTTACCAGTGAGTCGTCTTCCGATTCGGATCCACTCTCTTCAGAAGAGGTTGGAGTTTCCAGCTCCTCTCCTTTCAGAGGGGTGATCTCTACAACCTTCTCTGCTTGAAATGCCATTTTGCGAGGCTTTGCTGGGTTTTTTTTTAGGTTTTCTTCCTCCTCCTGGTGCCCCCTTTGGCTCTAGCTTGGCACGGCAGTCTGCAGCCCGGTGACCTTCCTTCCCACATCAGAAGCACGCAGTGGTTTTGCGTTTTGTCGCCATTCCTCCCTTTTGAGCTTTTAAGGCTTCTCGAGGGCTGGTGGGGGAGGACTTGCTCCAACCAACCCCCCCCCCCCAGCATCTGTTTTGGGTCAGATCAATTTCCACCTCTGCTGCCAGCATGTACCACAGCTGAAGCTCACTGGGGTCTCTTCTGGCAATACAGCTTTGATATATATCTTCATTTAACCCAACTTTAAAAGCTTCTATCAGGACTCCCTGGGACCAGCCTCAATATGAGATGCCAGCTCTCTAAATTCCTGGGTGTAGTCGGCCATTGATCTCTGCCCCTGATTTATGGTCTTCATCCTAATTCTAGCCTTACGTTCAGCAAGTGGGTCTTCCAACCTGGCCCACAGCGCAGTCATGAACAGGTCATAATTCATCAGCTGAGGGGCATTATCATTATGCGAAGTCATCATCCACTCTGCAGCTGTTCCCTCCAGAGCCCTGGTAACACATCTAACTTTGGCTGCTTCTGAGGAAAAATCCCTTCCATATTCCTCCATATGGCTCCAGACTTGTGCCAGGAAAAATCCTAACTCCTTTGGATTCCTCCCACCATTTTACTTCCAACTGGGGCACCTTTGGAGTTCTACGTCTTCTGGCAATTACTCCCCTCACTGGGAGTTGCAGCTGCACATAGCATAGGATAGAAACCTAAGCAAGAATCTCCTCCCCCCCCCTCAGCTTATACAATTCTGGTTTGTAACACCTCCAACTCCTCCATAACTATGTCCCTGCTCCTCCCCCCCCATTATGTATGACAGCCGAAAGATGCAAAGCAAAGGGAGAAAATCTTGAAGGCTGTCAGAATCTCTCCTTGATCACTTTCCATCCATTGTTCCTCATCTGGCCTTCGGGTGCTTTGTAAAACAGCTTGACTGCCTCCTCTTTCTCTGGGGCAGCCCCTCAAATATTGTGAGGCTGCTGTCATGTCTGGCCTGGTCCTTCTCTTCACTAAACTAGCCAGGCCCAATTCTTGCAAGTTGCCAAGGTTGGATACCCCTGCTTTACTATTAATCTTTGGAGAGCATGATGAATCTTGGCTTCTTTATTTCACCAGCCCATTTCACCATTTATGGACCAAAACATCATGTGATTCCAAAAATGGCTTAATTCTCCAATCATGGCTTGTGTTGCACAGCCCCTGTGATGCTAGAGAAAAAAGCACTGGGCATGTAGCAGGTATCACAGTGCTGTGACCGATAAACCCCTGTATTTTCTTATCCACTGGAACCATTGCTTTTTCTGCCACCTGCTAGGTCTCATCACTAAGCATACAAGCTTTGTTTTTGTGCACAATTATATGGATGCCTTCCTCAAGAGGAGCCCCCATCCTCCTTGCCTGTTCACTGTCTTCCCTGTCAAGTGCTTGCTTTCCATTTCTTCTTAAATCATTGGAAAATTAAAACAAGTGGGCCACAGAAAGGGACAACCCTATAGAGCCCGTACACTGAAATCTTTCCAGCAGTTCTATTTTAACTGGTTCAGTCATTGGACTTTCTGCAAGAAAAAACCCCTGGGATCAGCTTCCTTCACATTTGAGTCCGATTTGGGAATCTTTTTTCTTCTTATCCACCACTCTGGACGATTCTTTCTTTGAAAGAACCTAGAAGAATAGGTTCCGACACGAACCTAACCCCCCCCCCCTTTTTATGCAGAGGGGGACATTTGAAGCCCGGTTCAACTTCACGTTCTCCTTTCCCGGAGACCGGCAGCTTCGGGAGCGAAGGTCCCTCGTCGTGCAGGCACTGAAGGCCGCTGGGATCTTCTTGGTGGAGGTGCCTTCGCGGAGCTGCAGCGTTTACGGACCGAGGGACTTTGACCAAACTGCCCCGATGATACCCCTGCCCGGCCGGAGGCTCTGCGCCCTGGGCGGCCCCGCGCTGGGCGCGCTGCTGCTGCTGCTGGCTGGAAGAGGCGCTTCGACGGATCCGGAGGGCGAGCTGTGTCCCCAAGAAGGCGCCCTTCGCTGCCCGCAGCTGGGCGAGGGCGCGCGGGCGCAGCTGTGCTGCGGGGCCTGCTGCCTGTTTTCCTGCTGCCCGGCCGGAGAAGCGCAGCTGGAGGGGCGGCGGTGCCCGCGCGAGGCCCGGACCGCGCGGCCCCCGATTCAGGACGAGCCCGGGAAGTGTAAGAGCATCACTAACCCCTCTCCCGGGCAGGTCGGGAGCCAGGCGGCTTTGGGGGTTGGTTTCTGTCGGTTTGGCTGCACCTTCCGCAGCTGAAGCCAAGTGCCATTCAGATCGGGGACTTAACCTGGTTTGTTGAACAAAGCAGGAGTGGTAGGATTCGCACAACGTGCCTCAGAGAAAGTTGCACAGTTATAGATGGCCGCCCTGCAATGGTCATATGGCTAAAAGTATTGTTTACATCGAGGGCTTGGCTCCTATTAGCTCGAAGTCACCAGAAGATCATTTGATTCGTGGTTTGTCTGAAACCCCAGCCCTTTGTGGTTTATTGAATGAACCATTGTTTAATGCAATCTTCCCCCAAATGGGCATGTCTCAGGGGTGTAGACTGTCAGCATAACTACTGAAGAATTGGACTCGCAGTGGGGAGATGATGGGGTCCTTGGTGCTCTCTGAGCTGGGTGGTTTTCTCGTTGATGCACTGATCAAGTGGCCTAGTTTGGGTCATGAAACCTCTGCAAGAAAAAGACAAAACTCAGGGAGCACCAAGGACGCCTCATTTCAGTCCTGAGCTACGATTATTCTCCTCTAAAGATGAATTTCTTATCATTGCCCACTTCTCTTTCTTTCCACCTTTCCCAGCATTAATGGCTTCTCTAGAGAGCTGAGTCTTCACATAATGTGTCCAAAGTAGGATAACGTAAACCTGGTCATTTATGTCTTGAGTGAGTTGATCTATTCAATGATCTCTGTGCTGGCTTTTTTAACTGCCCATAGTATTCCCAGGAATCTTCTCCAACACCAAACTTTAAAGCGGTCAAATCAAGCTGCTCTAAAGTCCAACTTTCACTTCCATAGAGTGACGTGAAGGGCTACCCAAGGGAACATCATGGTTTGCATGATTCTGATCTTTGTAGGTAGAGACAAGATAGAATCCCAGGTCTATACCTGGATATAAGTATAGAGCTGGTCTGAACCTGTCTATACCATTCCCAGATATTGTCCTATACTTATACCTAAGTCTACACACACACATACATACATGTGTATATATATATATATATATTGGCAAGGCATAGACCCCACTCTCTGCTGCCCTCTTGTGGACTCATGTCATTTTGCAGCTTTCTGGGGGAAAAGATGAGGTTGGGAAGTTGTTAATAAAGGAAGTGGAGAAGAAAGGATGAAGGAAAAAATCCCTTGATAACTGATGCTTTTTCTTCCTTTTGCAGCAGGAGACTGGAAGCCTAGAGTGACATTTATCATCCTGTTCTTTGCCTTCCTGCTGCTTTGGATGGCAGCTTGTTACTGCAAGGACCACTTCTGGCAAAGGGAGACGTTCTGTTTGCATCCTTCCATGCCAGACTATGAGAACCAAGCCTTGAACTCTCTTCCACCCCCTTCACCCAGCTCTCTGAGTCACCTGGCTCCCTGTGATGATGAGCAACCTGATTTTGCTGCCTCCCCAACCCCCTATGATGATGACACCCCTCCCTTTCTGATTTCCCCTCCTTTCTGTGACCAGGAGTCTCCTGACTTTCTGGGCCCTCCACCTCCCTATGACCCGACACCCCCCACCGTTCCACTTCCCCCAGCTCCCTACGATGATGACCCACCACCTTATAGTGTTGAAGATCCTCTGGGCAACTGGGACCGGCCCCCTCCACCATCATCCCTATGCCTGAGTAGTGGAAGCTCAAGCAGTGAGGTTGATGTGGGACCTCTGGTGCACCAAAACGTATCTGGCTATTCTTCTACTTCGACCTTGGAAGCAGATGCTTGAGCTGACAAGAGACCCACACACTGGAAGACCATCTCCTTCTAAGGCGGTTGAAGTAGAATCTCTTTCTTACAAAGATGATTAGCTTTTAGGATCCAAGGAAAGAAATCGACCTTGACTCAGAGCTTCTCTCATCTGTCTCCTGCAGATGGACTTCAAATTCAAGAATCCATAGGCAGCATGGCTGTTTGCTCAGGCATCTGGGTCCTGAAGTCCAACACTTCCGGCTGGCATCAGGTTAGCAAAGATCACTCTGGACAAGTTCCTTATTGTGATGGTTCTCCCTGCAATTGGAGCCGGAAGGATATCTTGAAGGTTCTTTGCTGACTGCAGAGTTTTTAAAACGGTGACAATTGTGTGACACCTTTGATGTATTAATTGTGACCAAAGGAAGCTGCCAAGAGTGTATGCCAGCTCAATGCCTTGGAATACAAGCTGTTTCTTTTAGCATACTTACTAGATTTATGTTTATCGATGTGTTCTTTTATTAAATAAAAACAAGTGTTGGGTGCTGAGATTTAGTGTATTTGCCATGATTGATTCAATTAAAGATAGGAAATACAGACAGTCCTTGATTTACAGCCACAATTGAGCCCAAAATTTCTGTCACACATTTGTTAAGCGAGTTTTGCCTCACTTTACCACCTTTCTTGCCACAGTTGTTACAGTTGGTAACAACAGTTGGAAACAACAGTTCTGGCTTCCCCATTGACTTTGCTTGTCAGAAGGTCACAAAAGGTGATTACATGATCCCAGGACACTGCAACCGTTGTAAGTGTTGAGTTAGTTGCCAAGTACCAGAAGTTTGATCACATGACCATGGGGATACTACAATGGTTGTAAGTGTGAAAAACAGTCATCCATGTCAGGCCTGCCTCCATTCAAAACGTCAAACTTGGTAAGTTTAAGACTTGTGGACTTCAACTCCCAGAATTACTGAGCTAACATGACTGGAGGAGGAATTCTGGGAGTTGAAGTCCACAAGTCTTAAAGCTGTCAAATTGGAAGCCCCCTGGATTGACTCTGATGTACTTCTACAGACTGAAGCATCCTATCCAATCCACTTGATCTTCCCAGCTGTTTTGCATTCCCATGAAAGGAGAGACTTTGGGTATTGTGCGTTCTGAGTTTGCAGGACTGCAGAAGTTCCTGAGATAGATGAGAAACAAGGAATGAATCAATACCACATATACTGGATGTTCTCGGGGAAAGTCTTGCGAGTACAGAGCTACCCACAGATAAAAGAACCTGGGGAGGCTTAGCATCTTGTCTTTAATTGCCACTGAGCTTGTATTAGACATAAAATGATTCTCAGCTGCCAGATATGCAGAAGGGGATGAAAATGACCACCTCATTAGACATGGTAACCTAAAGAAGGCATTGGCAGCTTTATATTTGTGTTTGCATGTTAACTGGGGAATTCTGGGACTTGAAGTCCACACACCTTAAAGTTGTTGAGGTTGAGAAACACTAATTGACCCCAAATTGATTGTAACTAATATCTAAAGCATGGCTGGCTGAGGAATTCTGGGAATTGAAGTCCACAAATCTTAAAGTTGCCAAGATTTGGTATCTAAAGACTAACTTTTAGTAGTCCAGTTTCACCTATCCCCCGGGGTGAGGATGGGGAGGCTGCAAGCCTGTCACTCATTCAGGTGTGCTCTAGTCTAGAGATATTCAGTGTGCTGTAGTAGAAATATGCAAAGAAATCGGTTGCAGAATTCCTTAGTTGCTTTTCTTAAGGGTGTTGCCATTTGAACTCAAAACAGGCTTCCTGCTGTGGTTCAAAGCTTTTTGGGAGTTTAATGGCCATCAGCCTTTGGTAAAGGATTGGGGGAGCTGCAATCTAAATTGATTGAAGAGCATTTGCTTAAAGAGCCTGGCCACTGGTTATGGTAAACCATGGGTAGCTGGAGAGAGCATGAATGTTTGATTTAGACAATGTCCTACTAAGTGCCATTAGTTTCCAAGCCCAATAGCAGGAATCCTTTTCCTCCCTCCCTCCCTATCTCCTGGATAAGGTGATTCAGGCCATTGTTAATCCACAACCAGCCCAACCACACTTTGCATGAATTTAGATAGAATCTAGGACTAAGTCCCAATAAAGCCCCTGAGCGCATCTGCTTCCAACTCAGCCCAGGACCAATTCTGGGGCCCCGGGAGATGCGCCATCCCGGCTGAGCTGCGTTGGGCCGCTTGATGAAGGCGAGGTGCGAAGAAGGTCCGCCCCAACCACTAAACGCGGCAAGTCCTGCAGGTTTACCTGCGCGAGAACGGAGCAGATCCTTCGCGGCTCGCGGAGCGATACAGGCGGGACCCAAGTTTCTGCTCGGCGCGCTGGGGATCCGCGGGGACATCCTGAGCAGGCGAAATTCTCGGGGCGCAGCCTTTGGCGAGAACCTTTGCGGGCCGGTTTTGCTGCGCCTTCCGGCAGAAGTTTCTCGATCTGGGCCGGGACTAGATGATGGAAGGGCTAAGGCTGAAGCACTCCGGCGGCCGAGTGGAAGCGGCGACGTTGAAACTCCATGGGGAATTCCGTAAGGGCCTTGGTTCGCCTGGGGGGGGGAGAGGGGGGAAGGAAGCTGGGTTGTTGCGGAAGAGATGCTTAATCCGAATAGAGTTGGGAAGCACCTTGGAGTAATCAGGAGACCCTGTACACCATGCCAGACAAGGGGCTGCCCAGTCTCTTCTTACAAACCTCCCAGTGATGCCCACACCTTCTGGGGGGAAGCCTTTGATTAATTGTTCTTATTGTCAGGAAATTTCTCCTAAGATCAAGGTTGCTTCTCTCCCTGCAAAGTTTCCATCCCTTGCTCCTTGTCCTGCCTTTAGATGTTTTGGACTCTTTTCTGCTCTAGTCTTATGAGGTGTTTGCAGCAATACCCGAGCATCACAGGTGGCACCTCAGCTGAGCTGCTTTTTCTCCAGCAAGGGCGGAGGGAGGCAGGTCCCAAACTTCAGGACAGAGGCAAAGAGACTGTCATTTAACCCCAAAATCATCTTTGTGGGCTGGAGGGACATGACATCCTGGGCTTTCTCATTTGTGGGTCAACAAACTTACCAACCACCCAGCTTTGAATGACATAAGGAAAGAGGAACACCTTGCCTGTGAAATCTTATTTCAACTTTCCCCAAACAGGCTTACAGTGGGCACATCCCAGACTGAGTTTGAGGAGAAAGTTATACTTGTAGATCCAGTTACCTAATAAAAGAATCAGCTAAGCATCTATACAAATACTTGTTTTGTATCTGATTTTATTCCTCCTCAGTTTAGCATTACTAAATTTGAAAACTCTTAGCGTGTGTTAAAAACTACCAATCGAGAGCATGGGGATTATTTTGGTTTAATATGGTATATGAACACAGTCAGTGTAGTTTGTTCAGTGTAGTTTATGGCATTAGTGTGTTGTGTGAACTCAGCCAAACCAATTTGCCTGACTGAAGTCATCTAGGGAGCTAAGCTATAGCATCGGGGTCTCCAACCTTGGCCACTCTAAGACTTGTGGACTTCAACTCCCAGAATTCCTCAGCCAGCTTTGCTGAGAGTTGAAGTCCACAAGTCTTAGAGTTGCCAAGGTTGGAGACCCCGATGCTATAGCACACAAAGATAGATGGCTGTGATGGCTTGTACAGGTAGTCATCCAATTACATCCACAATTGAGCCCAAAATTTATGTTGCTAAGTGAAACATTTGTTAAGTGAATTTTGCCCCATTTTATGACTTTTCTTGCTACAGATGTTCAATGAATGACTGCAGTTGTTAAGTCAATAAGGTGGTTGTTAGTGAACCTGCTTCCCCATTCACTTTGCTTGTCAGAAGGTTGCAAAAGGGGATCATGTGACCCCAGGATACTGCAATTGTCATAAATGTGAATGGGTTGCTAAGCATCCAAATTTTGAGTATGTGTCCATCGGGATGCTGCAACGGTCACGTGTGGAAAAAAGTCATGTCACTTTTTTCAGTGCCCTTGTACCTTTGCACAGTCACTAAATGAACTGTTGTAAGTGGAAGACTAGCCGTAGTATAGGAGTGCACAAAATTGGAAAATAGTTTAATTTGGAAACCAATTTAAGTGTGGGAATGTAGCTGGCCTGAATGGGAGTGCTAATTACTGAAGGATAATGAACAGAGTTGGAATGAGTCTTTTGAAACCTAAGAGAGGAAGAGAAGAGAAGTGGATTTTGTTATGCATGAGGAGAAAATAAGGATTTCAGTGCAGGGGGCATAAATGCACAAGAACCATGAATGATGGTGCATACAACTAAGTTTTCCTTTTCCTTTTCCAGCTATTTCCAATGCTTCCTGGTTTTACATCGCTGTGGTTATGCTTTGCTTCCTTGGTCTGTGTATTTGCTTTTTCTATAAGAAATTTCGGCATTGGCTGCTAGGCCTGGATGAACAGACCAATGAATCGGAGAGAGAAGCCGTGTCTGAGATGAGCAGTTCGAATGAATTTCCTGAAGATGTTGAGCCACCTCCCTCCCCTTGCTCTACTGTCGGTCTCCGGTCTGCCCATAGGCGGACTTGTGTCGATAGGAACCTGGATATTGAATTGACTGAACTTCCTCAGATTCCCACAAATCCTCCACCAACCCCAGATTCAGTTTTTTTGGATTAACTCAAGGTTTCTCAACCTTAGGGACTTTTAAGATATTTGGACTTCAACACCCAGAATTCCTCAGCCAATCCTGCTTATTAGGGAGTTCTGGGAGTTGAAGTCCATATGTCTTATAGTTCCCAAGATTGAGAAACACTAGTCTAAGGAATGGTATTTTAAAATGGATTTGAGGATCTTGGTAAAGCTGTGACAATGACTCAAATAGGCATGATCTTACCTTACAGACCAAGGAAAATGAATCCTGGATAATCAGAATTGTGCTTATCTTTAATATTTATTAGGTGGGCTAATTTTTTAAGGTACTGCTTTTCTTTTTGGCCAGTCTTATCTTTCATTTGAGAAGAGAAGAAAAACAAGGCTACAAGGACCACAAGCCATGTCTAAAATGACTGAATTCTTGGATCAAGATTAGCCAGTCTCCAACTAGCTCATCTTGAGCTTGATGGGAGCTGTATCCAACATCTGCAGAGGCTGCTGCCTTGAAGAAGGATGTGACTGCACAGAGGCGAAAACCCTGGCTCTTTTTTTGCAGTTTCATCAATCTCTTTCCTTGGCATTGAGTAGGAATCTTCTCCAATCTCAAACCCATCAGATGTGTTACATTTCAACTCCAAAACTCCTGAGACAGCAAGGGCATCTTTTCTGCTCGAGGTGGTTTCCTCCTATATTTGTGGTGGAGTGTATACTTGTGTGCCTTAAATACTTACCGTTTCATTATAATAGTCGATCTGTGAAAAATATAAGGGGACTATCATCCCTCTCTTTTCTATAGTTTAGCTGAATTGGACCATTACCTGCTACACTTCACTTCTGGTACCTTATGATTGATGACTGATGGAAATCTCCTTTGAAAGAAAACTTACCTGCTGAGAAGATTCTTCCATTTATGGAAAATGCTAATTGTAAACTTAGTTATAAAGAACAAGGGGAAGGCAACTTGCTGTCTTCTAGAAGTTTTAGAGAACAACTCCTCCAAACCTTTGGTAGTAATGTCTGTGGCTAATGGGCAATGGGAACAGAAGTCCAAAATATTGGGAGACCATCAGGTTGTCTAAATCTGGTGGAAATTTTTTCTGAAATGTTAAGGAGGGTAAAGCAGTCTTTACTGGTATCAAATATACTTGTAATTGAGCTATCAATAATTATACATACGATAGTTTCTTCTAACGTTTTAATCTGTACTTATAGATGCAAGGCAAGGGAATTCTTGTTGAATTATTATGGAGTTAATGCTGTGTGTGACACTCTTTATCAGATACTACAGTATCACTGTATTACCAATAAATGTTGCTATAGAATTTTGATTCTAGTCTCTTATTATGGGATGGTCAACTTCTCCTTGGGTTGCTTTCTATTCTGACTAAAGACTGCAGCTGTTTCTCAAAAGTCCTATCATTTAGATAGGTGTCTGTTAGGATAGTTCCCCTTCCTCTATCACACTGACAAAAGTTTATACTAAGGTGTAAAACTCATGAGTCCTGAGTTAAGAAAGGAAATGAACCTCCTCAAAGTTCTTTTGTCCTAATCTAGAATAGTATCAGAAATTTTGTTCCTGTTCTTGCATTGTGAATATGTAAACCACAATCCATTCCACCATGTTTAGTATGAAGTAAACCTTGGGGCTAAGCATGTCATGTTAGAAACTGGGTTAATACAATGACGGTTTAGTCTAGTCCAGATGTACAACATACATCATATCCTTTTCTGCCTTCTGCACAGAGGTGGATTTGAAGCTGTACAGATGCAGATAGAAAACTCAACAAGACTTCCATAACAAATTACATTTATTGGTTCATCAGGTATCCTCATAACTCATGTTTGTGATGAAGTTCTTCTTTAATGACCAATCCCTTATATACCTGCCTTATATTAAAAGATGGTTATCTCCTAACCCATCTCCTAGTTCTCATGAGTTAGGGAGTTCAGGCAAAAGTGAGGAAAACCTCTCCCAACCCACCAAGGGTCAATTCAGTGACCAATCAGGATTACAGATGTGGCCACATGACATGAACTACATTTCCCAGGATACCTTTAACTACATTTACCATGATGCATTCCCTTAAGGGGACAGCTCATAATTCCTAAGTAACTATCCAATTCCCATAGACTGGCTGGGACAGCACAAGTCCACTTTCTAATATCCCTTAAATCCAATGCAGTCCTCATTTCCCTCTGTCCCATTTATGTCTGACTCTGGATTTTTGCCCCATATCTATAGGTACCATTGAAATCATAAATAGATCTATGTGTTGCAGCTTTAATTCTCGATCTTTTTAAGCAAGCAGTGGAGGTATTTGAATATTTCACTGTTCACCACCTTTTTGTTCTAGCTGAACTTTTGCCTTTGACATCTATTGATGTATATCTGTATCGGAGAACATCCAAGCTCTAAGCTTATTGAGGCTGACACATTTTTTTACACATCTTTTTTTTCCAGTGAACTATTAAGTCCAAAATAATCTTCCTTTTGTCAGTTCAGATCAGGGGTGTCAAATGTAATTTCATTGAGGGCCTCATCAATGTTGTGTTTAATCTTGGGGGGCCAGGGGGGCGGGGTGGACATGGCCAGCTTGATGTCACTTGTGTCGGGGCACCTGTGGTGGCCAGAGTGTTTTGCCAGTGAAAATGGGCTCCCGAGCTCTATTTTCAGCCGTGACAGCCTCCTGCAGCCCTCTCCCAACAAAAACAGAGCTTGGGGGCCGGGGGGGGGGCTCCCCAAGCTCCATTTTTGCTGGCAGAGGCACTGCAAGCCAGTCCTTTGCTGTTTCCAGGGTGGCCCCATGGGCCAGATCTAAGCACCCCTTGGGCCTTGAGTTTGACACCCCTGGTTTAGATTGATTAATTTAGAGAGCAGAGGATTCCTTGGAAAATGGTTCAGCTTATTCCAGGTTTATATCCAACATTTTCAGTTCTAGTTTTGTCTAGAGATGAACAAATGAGGTTAATACCATGAATCCTCATATCCTCTTGGAACTGTTTTATATCCTATGATATAAAAAAGATGGGGAGACCGTAGCAAGAGTGCAGAGAAAGCCAACAATGATGATTAGAGGACTGGAGGCTAGGTTGAGAGAAGGACTAGGGAACAACATGTCTTCCAGTACTTGAGGGACAGTCATAGAGAAAAGGGGATTCCACTTATTCTATGTTCTATGTCTCTGGACACAATTGTATTATTATCCACAGAATCTTTTGTACCTCAGTCCTCATTATCTACAAAACCATCTGCCTGACGAGGATCTGCCTTCCTTGTGCATTCACCTTTTTTCATTCCCTCCTCTGAGGAATCAAGACAGACTTTTCCCATGGTCCATCTGATCCTTGGAATTGTTCTCCACTCCCCAAATATTGGAATAGCCCTCTCCTGATTGTCCTCCCTGAAGATGACCCGACCGGAGCCATTTTGACATCTTCAGTGTTGCCACACTGGAGCTGAGGGATAGGGAGGGGGGATTTTAGGTAGCTGGGATCTTATAGCCAAAACAAAATACTTTCTCTTGGAAACCAAGGACATTCTCACATCTGGTCAGAGGAAGGCGGAGTGATGTCACCTGGCAACCAGACAGCACTGTGATTGGACCATGAGACTGATTGTTTTGAGAAAATGATGAACTTTTACTTTTAATTAGGTGAAAACCATGGGAGCCTTTAGAGTCGCTTTTCACCAGTTCTGTACCAATATTATATAGCTAATAAAACTATTCTTTGAGGAATTTAACCTGCTTCAGAGTTTTGCATGATATGGGTCTATTACTTGGAACCCTGACACTGATATTGTGTCGGAAAGAGGTGGGGACTATCCTGAAAAAGTGGATTGATGAGATACAGGTAGTCCTCGACTTTAGAGCACATTTGAGCGCAAAATTTCTGTTTCTAAGTGAAACCTTTGTTATGTAAATTTAGCCCCATTTTATGACTTTTCTTGCCATGATTGTTAAGTGAATCACTGCAGTTGTTACGTTAGTAACCCGGTCATTAGGTGAATCTGGCTTCCCCGTTGACTTTGCCTGTCAGAAGGTCACAAAAAGTGACCCCGGGACTAAATATAAATATGAATCAGTTGCCAAGCATCCAAATTTTATGGGATCATGGGGAGGCTGCAATGGTTGTAAGTGTGCAAAACAATCAAAAGACACGTTTTTAGTGCTGTTGTAATTTTGAACGGTCACTAAATGAATTGCTGTAAGTTGAGGACTACATGTAGAGTTGCGGGATAGAAGAATGTATATTTTGAGCCTGGTAATTGTTTAATGGGGCAATATCTGTTCTGGCAATTTTTATGCTGATTTTTTTCTTTTGTTTTATTAGTGACTAGTTTCTTACCAAAAGTTATACCAAAAAAGAAATCTAAATAAATCCCACTCAAAGGTAGACACTGTCTATGCAAAATGTACTCTTTATATAATTCTATTCAGTGTTGATTTTCCAGAGCATTAAGACTATTTTCAAGATCAAGTGGCAAAGCAGAACCTTTTAGTCTCTCTAAATGTTTCTAAATTTGGCTGATTGTCTCATACAATTGTTTTATTTTATTGATGTGGTCAGCTAGCCATGGAATGTGACTTGGATACTAGTGTCCTGAGTTAAAATACCAATTTGAGGGAATTGCACAGAGACTCTAAATGGAGTACCATATGTATTTGGCAAAATAAGAAATGAAAAATCAATGAAGGAGCAAGGAAGAGTGGGAAAATATATACAAATAAATATGAAAGAAACATGAATATAAGCAGAATCAAAAATACTGCATGAAACATCATTAATCATCAAGCAATTTTGGTCACTGTCTTTCCTTTTATAAAAGCTGGCCATTTGTAGAATAGGAGGTGGGTCTTAAGCAATTTACAAATTGGGGGTAGAATTATGTTAATCGGATTATATTACAGGAATTGGGTATCTCTGGCCTTAGGAAAAGAAGGACTAGGGGATACATGATGGCCGTGTTCCAATATTTAAGGGGCTCCTACAAGGAAGGGAGGAGGGAGTTCAACCTATTTTCCAAAGCACCAGAGGGCAGCATGAAGCAATGGGTGGAAACTAATCAAGGAGAGAAGCAACCGAGAACTAAGGAGAAATTTTCCAACAATGAGAACAATTAATCATTGGGACAACTGGTTTTTAGAAGCTGTAGATGCTCCATCACTGGAAGTTTTTAAGAAGAGATTGTGCAACCATTTGTCTGAAATAGTATAGGGCCACCTGCTTGAAGGGGGTGGGGGGTTGGACTAGAAGACCTCCAAGGTTCCTTCCAACTCTGTTGTTCTATTATTCCCTCCCCAGATACAATGGGTTGGAATCTTTTTTTTATTCTTAGGGCAGATTTATGTTAAATTTTGATAGATAAGTAGAGCAACTACCTTCAGCAAATCATTTCCCCATAAAGTCCTTTTAAGGTTTAGGAAAGAATATTTGACTGGTGACTTCTTCTCAATGGAGAACATATCTCATGAGAAAGCACTAGAAAGAATTATATGTCAGCTTCTTCTCAGAGATAATGTAATTTCACCCTGCAGCTGGATTCACGATGCTAAACCATGACCTATAAACTCAGCCAATTGTGGCTTAATAATAGTCAAACAAATCAAAACTTAACCCAATGTTCTGTTAGGTATGATTAACCAAATTGTGGCCTTGTGTTTGTGTGGAACTGGGGCTTGTTTAACATAGTGAAAACAGAACAGGCATGGATATAAAAAACTGAAGTTGGAACTCTGAATAATTGGGAAAGCAATAAAGAATTAAATAGCCTCCCTTTTCCATGCTACATCTACCATCAAAGGTTTTCCAGTAAATGGGGAAACTAGGCTTATATATATTTGTATATTGCTGGGTATTTTGGATTCTATACTGGCCAGGGAGTTCTGAGAGTAGAATTATAGGTTGGCTGGGGAATTCTTAGAGTCCCTCCATCTTCAAGCTGCCAAGATTGAGAAACATTGCCCGTTTATTTTTATATTTGCTATGAGAATTCCAGTTAAGCATTAGAATGGTGGTTGTTTCAAGAATTTTATTAAGGCTTGTTGAGGTTTGATAAATCATTATCAGGTGACAAATCATTACCAAATTTGCTTTGACCCCCACTGTCTGTAATTTGTAAACCATATTTGATAGATGTCTTATCTGAATCAGGCAATTATATTTTAAAACAGGCTAAGCATCATATTAATCCAATCATATCTTCTATGTTCTAATGCTATAATGATTGCATCTATGTCTCAAAAAAGTTCATTAAACTAAATGACTTTCTATGGCTGTTGCAACTTACTTCCCATGGTTGTCTTTCTCAACTAGGTTACCCTGAGATTACTATAATATCCATAATTAAGTAGCTGAAGTACATGACTATTGGTGTTCAGTGCAAGGAGCAAGGGAAGATTGCAATGCTCTGCTTGTTCCATGGGTCAACAACAAAAGGATGGAGTGCTAACATGACATCTGTGGTCCCACAACTTGCTCAGCCTAAAGTTGAATTAACAAAGCATAGCAGCTGCATTATCAGAACATGGAATGTCTGCCAAATTAAAACATATTTAATTTGAATGTATTTGCTGCCCAACTCCAGCGGGTCTGGGTAGCACAGAAAATTGGAAAATCTGTAAAAACAAAAGCTGAAACCAAATAGACCATGGGTTAAAACAATATTACAAGTACAGGTAGTCCTTGACTTACAACAGTTCACTTCATGACTGTTTGAAGTTACAACATCACTGAAAAAAGTGACTTATGACTGTTTTTCACACTTACGACCATTGTAACATCCCCTTGGTCACGTGATTTACATTCAGATGCTTGACAACTGATTCACATTCATGACAGTTGCAGTGTCCTGGGATCCCCTTTTGTGACCTTCTGACAAGCAAAGTCAATGAGGAAGCCAGATTCACTTCACAACCAATTGGCTCAATTGCTGCCATACATTGAGGACTACCTGTAATATAAATAAACAAAGCAGAACAACCCCCCCCCCAAATAATGATATATTAATACAGGCAATGATTTATTAACACATATATTGATACAATTTACATTGTAAATCTATGGTGACAGCTGGATTTCTATAACATGCAGAATCATAAAACAGTAACTCCATTTTAACCTAGTTTAATGTACTGCCAGACATAAGCCTATATTTGCTTTCTTCCTATTGTTGTCTGCTTTCATTTTTCACTCCACTAGTGACAAGCATGTTCTTTAGACAAAGTGGAAAGTTGAAATGGAAAGATTCAACCAAGTCACTGAAGATGGCTAGTTTTAACCTGGATTTGGCTTTGATCTGTGTTAGAGAAGTGTTTCTCAACTTTCTTTATGTAGATTCGGGTGATAGTTATCCTTAAAAGTGCTTTTTAAAGCGGCAATTGGACTTTCTTGGTTTTTCTTGAAGACCTTTTGCTTCTCATCCAAGGAGCTTCTTCAGTTCTGACTATTTCTCAGTTTCAGCAACTTACAGAGATATGAACCTAAACTCTCTGGAAATTGAAGTTCACATAACTTCAGTTGCTGAAGTTGAGAAATTAGAATACAGGCATACCTTGTTTTATTGTGCCTTGTGCTATTCATGTAAAGTCATGTAAAAATATTGCATTTTGACATGACTTTCTACCAGCAAAAAGATTATGACTTGCTAAAGGCTCACATAATGATTCCACAGTGTTAAACATGCTAACCAAGTTAATTAAAAACCATGATTTAAAGAGCAATAGGCTGCTTTTATCATTATTAAACTTTTTCAGTTTTCTTGTGGCCTTAGCATTTTTTTTTTGTACAAGCCCAGCCAATTTGGTTCAATGCACTATGGAGAACATGACTTAATTAAGTGCCATAGATATAGATATATCTACATAAATATAGAACCCAATGCAAATGCAGATATTAATACTAATAATGCAAATAGAAGTAGAATGACTCTGGCAAATGAAAACATAGTATCCGTAGTTGCCTTGGCTGCAATCCCACTATTTAAATACTATTGGCCTTGATAAAATCGCCCTCAAGTCAATTGCAAAAAGTAGCTTTACTGAGAACGTACCTTTAAGACCATCAAACGTGTACATCTGACTATCCCAAGTGTTTGGGAAGGACTGTATGGGTGGAGAAAATTGCCAAATCCAGTCTGAGCATCTGGTTGACCATGTAATAAGCCATAATGAAGTAATTTCCCCGGGACTCTGAGTGGCTTACAAATTGCTAAAAACTTTTAAAAACAAACAATTCAAAAAACACAACATGAAAAAAAGCAAGATGGCAGCAAAAACAAACCCAGGTGGGAAGAAGGGAAAGAGGGGCCTCAATCATGTTCACCCAAGGCCTGGGTCAGGCACCACCTTTCCAGAGCCTTTCTCAATACCAACAAAGGGGGGTGTTTGGCATCTCAGGTAAACTTCATTCCAACAAACCGGATTGTAACACAGAAGGCACATGTCCAGGATCCTTAAAAATGGTATATTTATTTATATCCTTTTTTTTCTTATTATTTTTAAATAAGTCAAGGCACAAACACACACAATACTTCCTCCTCTTCCTATTTTCCCTACAATAATAACCCTGTGAGGTGTGTTGGGCTGAAAGAAAGTGATTGGCCCCAAATCACCTGGCTGACTCTGGTGCCTAAATGCAAGGCCAGAACTCAGGGTTGCTGTTTTTTTTTACTTCTAGTCCTGTCTTTCATATGAAATTGGTTCTTGTAACTGATAGAGAAGAATATTTCTGAATTTGTAATTCAGGATTGAAATGAAGGGTCCTTGGTGCTCTCTGAGCTTGGTGGGTTTTTTTGCAGACATTTCATTAGCCAACTAGGTAACATCATCAGCCCCTCCAACAAACATCATGAGAGAACACCAGGGTCTCCTCAAATATAAGAACGTATAATTTTTGAAACACAAATGGAGCAAATGCTAGCTAAGTTTAAAGCTATCCCAGTTTAGCATGAAGTGTCAACAGCTGGCTTGGTTCAGGAAATGGTATAGAATCAACCCTTGAGTAAACTTGCATAGGATCTGGGCCCCTTTCAATAACCTGCAAAGAAAGCCCTGATCTTAGCAGTAAGTTTGCAATCAAAGATATATGTGATATCCATGCAAAATTAACGGAGACATTAAAAGCTAGTCCCCCTAGAAACATATCAAGCCACCTTTATATTTTTAAAATATAAATTATACATTTTGGAAAAGAATAACCCCTTTATAGTGAGGCTAACTAGCCACAATTCTAGTTTTTATGGTTATTGGTTATTATATGTTGATATCATGTTAGACCCTCAATATTGTTGTTAGCAGCCGCTTTATCTTGTTTATTAAGATTTTTGTTTCTTTTACAAAGGAGCATATTCTATGAGACATGTCTGTCTTTCTTGCGAGTAAGGTGCCTCATTCAAGGTGTTGATTGGCCCCTAATCAGCCACAGGGCGGAGGGGGGAGCCTCAGCAGGGCACCTGAGACTGGTTAAGCAGCCGACCTGATGAATTTCCTCCGGGGATATAAAACCAGCTCCACGGGGTTGGTCTGGCCACCTTTTGGGGGGCTCATTTGTTTTTAGTGGGGTGGGGTTTGGGGTGGGAGGCCGTGGGTGGGTTTGCCATGGAGGGGTCCCTTTTGCGAGTCTTTGTCTTCCTGATGGCTTCCAGGGGGGGGGCCGGGCAGCTGCTGGGTGAGTTCTGCTACTCCCCAGTGAAGGGGCCCCAGTCCCACCTGAAAGCCCATTACTGCCCGGGGTTGCAGGACCCTGCCAACGCCCAGTTTTGCTGTGGAACCTGCAGCGAGCCCTTCTGCTGCGCCTCCCAAAAGAACAGCTTGGATCCCACTCAATGTCCTGGTTTCAACCAGGTTCCCGAGGTGACCAGTCCGACCACACCCAAGGTGACCAGTCTGACCACACCCAAGGTGACCAGTCCGACCACACCCAAGGTGACCAGTCTGACCACACATGTGCTTGCAAAACATGGTAAGGAGCACTTTCTCTGGGCTAGAAACCTTCTGGACATTGACAAAGTGGCACCCTCCCTTCAGCTGTTCCTCTTCTACCTCAGTTCTCCCCCTTTCCCAGGTTTTAGAAGGTAACCACTCCCTGGCCGGCCTTCTCTGAAATGAGGCAGGCTTGGGCTGGCTTATCTCATGAACAGGAGACCACCAGGAAATGCCAGGAATGAAAAAGGCAGCGGGAGTTATTGTTTTCCTAAGGGAGGCATCGTCCCCCTGTAAAATGGATGTGGGTTGGGTGTTTCTTTTCTCTCCGGGGTCTCCTATCGTTTGGCCCCGTTGATTTTATGCCACAGTGCCTTCATCTGAAAATTTGGCCTTCTCACCTAAAACCCATCCATCGTCTGAAGGTCAAGTTATTTATTTTTATTTGATTTGTCAATCACTTACACAATAATAGGTATAAGTATAAACATGAGTAAGAATACAGGAACTAGGTACAAATAAATGGGGACAATAGGACAGGGATGGGAGGCAGGATGGTGCACTTATATACGCCCCTTACCATTGCCCAAAATCGCCCGTTTTCATTTTTTTAAATCCGTCCGCTGTTTGTGACCTGGGCTATTTGAAGACTGGTGGACTTCAACTTCCAGAATTCTCCAGGGAGCCATGCTGGCTAGGGAATTCTGGGAGGCCAGGTTGAGAAACGCAGAAACCACCTCGGAGTGGGAAGTCTAAACTTGATTCTTTTCTGCCCCGTTGCTCGTGGGGAGATGAGTTCGGGTCATGCTCAGTTCTCACTCGTGGGGTATGGGTGTTCCTCCACCCTTGCCTGTTGAGCTCGTCCCACCCGAGACTCTGCCTCACGGATGAGGAGCGTGTTGAGGGACTGCAATTTGAGGAGGGGGGCTCAGAATAAGTGGGAATCCTTTCATCTCATTTTCCAGGCCGGGTGAACATCCTTTGGTGGTTTATTGGGATCATGGTTGGCACCGTAGTGGTGTGGAGCCTTTGCCGCAATTACCGCGTTTTCCAGTGTCGGAGATTCTGTGGTGACAACGAAGAAGAGGAGGAGGAGAGAGAAGAGGTCGAGATGGAATCAAGAGATCCCTCTCCAGCTCCGTCTCCCCGTATTCACCTACCTCCCCCTTCTCCTCCACGCAATCTTGATTACCCGCCACCCTATAGTGCTGTCGATCCTCTCGCCTCTTTGCCGGCTCCATTGGCCAATGCATCGCGTAGCCCACCCGAGGGGGCGTCTCCGGCCCGGCTCCGTGGGGCCGAAGGCGGATCCCCGCCCAGGCTCCGTGGGGCCGAGGGGGGAGACCTACCTCCACCTTATCCGGATGACCCACCCCCCTACAGTGACATCGATCCATTTGCCCCCCCGAGTTTGCCTCCTGTGGTCAGTGCCCCGCGTCGGAACCGCCGAGCTAGGGCCTCCAGGTCTGTGCAGAGAGCCCCAGCCGAACCTGCCGGGGCTGCGGGGGGAGCCCCAGCCGAGCCCCCTAGAGCAGAAGGAGGGGTCCCACCCGAGCCTTCCGGGGCTGAGGCGGGGGAAGCCTTTGCAACGTAGCCGGGTTTCGCTTCTAAGGGAGCCCTTGAGCTTCCCAAGCAAACCACCACACGAAATCCCTTGTTTTTAAAAATCAGGAAAACGAATTGATCCTCTCAGAATAGATTTTAATTGTATTGATTAGCCTCGATTGATGCTTTTAACCATATAATCCTTTACTTAATGTCCATCACCTTTTTGCCACTAAGTTATTGGCAAGCCATTGCAGATTCACTTCCAAGTGGTTAAGCAGGTCACAACTGATGTTGTGACCTGCAGCGGGAAGAGTAATTCTTTTTTGCTTGGACCAAAATGTTCCTCTCCTCCTGCCCGGCTCCCTCTCTTCAGAGCGTGAACAAACCAACTGCGCTTGCAGTCCAGATCAACATTGGACCAGGACTATGGATTAACCTCCTTTGTAAACTAATGGTTAGAACTGATACGCAATTGTGAACTAGCTTTGCCTATGAAATTGTATCAAGAAAGTTGTTAAGAGCTGTTTACTTTCGGAAGTGTTGCTTAATCATTGTATCTTTGTTAATGTGTACGACTAGTTATGAGGGTTAATAGGGAAAAGCAAAGTCCGCTGAGAAGGGCAGGGAAGCTGACTATCAGAAGCAAATGTATTCAATGCTCTTGATGAAGATTTGACAAGGTAGCATTGTAACCACTTGAAATGTTTGGTTAGATAATGCCTTGGTTTCTTTCCTCCTAAGGAATTATCTACCTTCCATCAGCTTATCTATGAATTGTCTGCCATGTAATTGTTTTCTGTACTTTTGCCAATATGTACAATTCTAGGTGGGACACAGTCAAAGGGGACCAATATGTTCTGAAGGTTTTTAAAACTTGGTTGCATGATTCAATCTTTTAGCTTTATCATTGTATTAGAAAAAACAGCCATGCTGCCTCCTGAACCCCCCCTGAATGGGAAAAAGCAACTTTTTAATCTATGTTTGTTAAATCAACTTTTCGCTTCAAATTGTACCAAATTGCCAATAAAAACTTGTGTTGTGTGGTCTTTAAATGGTGGTTTGACTTTTCTTTGTGGATTGTGCTAAAGACCTTCCCCCATTAGTAGGAAAGGATGCCTTACTAGGCATAAGATAGTTGAAACTTCATTACTTTGGCCAAAGTAACACCATTTGCTGTGTCCTTAGATTAGGGGTGGCCAACCTTGACAAATTTAAGACTTGTAGACTTCAACTTCCAGAATTCCCCAGGATGCTGGCTGGGGAATTCTGAGAGTTGAAGTCCACAAGTCTTAAATTTGCCAAGTTGGATACCCTGTCTTGGATGTTGCTTGGTGTTTGGGTGTGTATCTAGCCAATGTTGAGGTGCTCAGAGTTCAACCAGCTTAAAGTAGGCTTTTCTAATCTTGCTTAATGTAGAATTATACATGGGGTTGTTCCAAGAAGAAACCCACCTAGTTGAGCTAAAGTGGAATTTGCTTCTGAATAAGCCAAGGGTAATCTTGCTAGAATCCATATGGGGATACAAGCAAATGCTGAGGGGAAATCTTGTCCCTTTTTACGCAGATACAAAGAGGGTGAGGGGTCTTTGGTGATACTTTCAAAGTTTGGACCTCGTGATTATGTTTTATGAAGCTGGGTTGCTACTGAAACAGCAGGGTGCACACAAACATTGCCTTTTATTTGGTCTTATCTTCGCATGGTGTATGAATGTGCTGCAGTTTATCCAAGAAGGTGGCCATCTCAACGTAAAACATTCTAAGCAAAAGCCACACTATACCAGCCGAGTTTGGAGAACAGTAATCCACAAACCAAGTTTTTAAATTACAATGGCTGTTTCCTGAAAAATAGTGGTATGAGAACTATGCTAGAACATAGAACACATATTCATAGAGCTGGAAGGGACCTTGGAGGTCTTCTAGTCCAACCCCTTGCTCAAGGCAAGACACCTTATTCCATTCTGGTCAAGTGGTTGTCTAGTCTATTCTTGAACTAGATACCCCAAACTCAGGAGGCAACTTCTGTTCCATTGACTAATTGTCCTCATTGTCAGAAATTGTCATGACTTCTAGGTAAGAACTCTCTTTAAAAGCTTCCATCTGTTACTTTTTGTTCTGTCCTCTTGATGGCTTTTATAGTGGGTTTAGGCAATGCTACAAGCCAGAATCTCATGCTGGCTTTTAAAGCAGCCCCACATGAAGCCTAGGTTGCTTAGGCATTTGGTATAAGCTGTAAAAACATTATGACATCACACAGTGCTAATAAACATTATTTGCATTGTTAGAGCCATAACATAGCGAGTGTTGGGATGCAGGAGGGATGTTCCAGAGGAGAAGGGCTACAATGGAGAAGACCTTCCTAGGTTCCCCATGGTGACCAGGCTTAATGCAAGATGTCTAGACTAGAGCATGCCAGCTCAACCCAATCATTCAAATTTGGCAAAACTAAGATGTCACTGAGTTCAGCCTCAGGAACTTTTAACTTCCAGACTTCTCCGGTCAGAATCCTGGCTAGAGAATTCTGGGAGCTGAGATCCATACTCCTTTTTTGAGGTTGAAAACTACTGTTTTAGAGAACTAAAATCACTGCTCTCCCTTGTGCAGCAGGTTTTATCCTAAAAGCTGCAAGGTTATTTTTGTTTTGAAATAGCAATATCAGTTCCATCTCTGCAGGGATGACAACAGCACCATTAGCACAGTGTGAAGTTGCCCACTCAGCCCCAAGCAATACTAAGAGTTCGTTGCTTTGCAGGTTGTGCCTGAGCTCCAGAGGCAAAAAAGTGAGAGGGCCACTGAACTTGGAGGTTGCCTTCATCCAACAGGCAAAGAGACACCACCTCTCTTCAGTTTCAGTGTTGTGTAACTCCAGCAATTCAGAAGTACAATTCCCAGTCTATGGCTTTCGTGAGGGGGAGCCATTAATGGATATATTCAGTAAACCATGTTTAAATGGCTTACTGAGAGCTACCAAGGAGATAATTGTGCTAAGCTGCAATAACCATGTTCACTTTAAAATGATTGCATTTGAAATGTAATTTAAGTATTAATTTACCAGGATTTATTCAGCCTAATTTTAGGGGCTTTCATTTAGCAGGCTAACTCTGAACTAAAAAAAAAATTTCATGTTTGTATTATATATATGGATTAACAATGATTTAATGTGAGGAACAACAGTGAGAACATGCTTAGCTACCACAAGGCAAAACGATTGATATATGTCCATCAACTTGTTTTCAGCTCCATGACTAATCACTGTCTTTCAGAGTATCAATACAATAAATATATTAATAAAATAACTCCTTTTACTCTTGTATGTTGCATGTACCAACCTCCCATACCATACTAACCAACAGATTGGGCTCATCCAGCACATGAAACAAAAAATAAAAATTAAATCAGCTTGGGTAAGAGAATCAAGCAAACACGACCAGTGGTGTGTCTCTTTTTACCTGGCCCACGAGATGTTTCCAGCCAGGGTGGTTTGTAAAGTTTGTTTTCAACCTATCATGAGTTGCCCCAAATTACTGACCCTGAGTACTGAGTCTGGAAAGCAGTGCCCTCCATTAGTATTGGCACTCATTCAATAGTGCGGTTGTAGCCGGTGGGCGTTATGATGTTCAAAACATCTGGAGAAGATCAACCTCCTGGCTGGTAGATTAGCCCTTCCTGGCCTTCCTGGCTAATGAGACACGAGGCTCGATGCAGCGTCCGCGGGACGGGCTGGGCTAAGCCCTGGGAGGGCGGGGATCCAAGCGAAGCCAGGTGAGCTCAGTTGCCTCTCCAGATGCAGCAAAGAGGAGAAGCGATAAAAGTCGGCGGGCATCGCGGATGCCAAGTTGAAAGGTTCTTCGACAGCCGGAGGAGACCGCGAATGCCACGAGAGACTCGCTCGGCCGGCGACGCCTCCGACCATGGATCTGGTGCTTTTATGCCTCCTAGGCTGGCTCTGCACTCCAGGCGCCGCGCCGCCCCGGGGTTTGGGTTGCGCCGGGGATTTGCCGACGGAGACGCAGGTCAGAGATCTCCCCAGCCAGGCGCGGAGCTGCGCAGAAGGTGCAGCCCAACCCGGTCCCCCCGTTTCTGCCAGCGATCGGAAAATGAACATTAGCCGGGCCGCCGGGAGGGAAGGGAGCTCGCCTTCCCCGGCTGAGAACCAAGGTAAGAAGAGTCTAGGGAGATTCTCAGCCATCCGCGTCTCTCCCCCGCCCTTTTGCCAATTGGACTTCCTTGGTGTTTTCTTTGAAAACATTTCACTTCTCATCCAAGAAGCTTCCAGAACTGAAGAAGCTTCTTGAATGAGAAGCGAATCGCTTTCAAAGAAAACACCAAGAAAGTTGTTTTCTTTTGGAGTGGGGGAAACGCCTTTGGGACGACCAATGCAAGACCCGAGCTGAGGGTGGATGAAAGGCAGGAATGTCTGCTCATTCTGCTCCTGCTTTAGAGCAGCCGCTTCCTCTGAAAGGCTGAAGGTGCTTAACAGAACTGGCTGCTCCTTGCAATATGCCAGGCGGTCTGACTTCTCTCTGGAGCAGACCTTGGGGGAGGCCCTTCTTGGCGGGTCTGCTGCCTCCAGGCTGGCTGGAGCTGTTGGGCTCTGGCTTGGAGAATGACCTCGAGGTAGGTAGAGGGGATCAGGTGGGCAAGCTTTAATTGCAAGCCTTGAATTCCTTTAATTGCAAGCTTTTCCCCCCTAGCTTACTGGGATTTCATTTTCATCATCATTGCCCTCTCTGTGACTGCCCTTGCTTTAACAATCTATTGCTGCTTCCCCCAGAAGTGCCCTCCCTGGGTTCTCTCATGTCTTCACCCAAGTTGGCAAGGCTGGGTGGACAATCATAGACCTCTTCCCAGGACCTCCATCAAGTCTCTGCAACGCTATGGGGCTTTTGCATCCAGAAATCCACAATGCTTTCCTGTTGCTGAGAGCAGCTGCAATGTCCGTTTTGTCCCCTCTGTGCTGCACAGAGAGGCCTTTGTGCATTTCCGAAGGCCAAGTGTCTCAAGGATGGATCAACTCCTTTGTTTGCAGCAGCTCCTGGAAGTGGAGCTGGTTGTGGACCCGCCTCAGAGACTATTTTAGAAATGGAAGAGGAGCTCTAAGCAGTGGAGAAGTTTTTGCTACTCATGAGGAAGCTATTCTACCCAGCAGAAGGACTCCAAACTGAGGAAGTCTCATAGGATCCAGGCCAAGAGACACAAATCACACTCTGCAAGAGATAAATTGAATTTTGGTTCCCATCTTCAGTTCATTGGCTTTGCTAGCTGGAGATAAATAGAATAAGGTCCAGTTTACTTAGTGTGCAAAGGTATTGTGAAGCTTTTAAAATCATAACTGCTTAATGGACTACTTTTAAATGTAGGAATTGTTTGTCCAAATTGCCCTGTTTTGAGAAACAAGAGACTGGTGTGATATAATGCCAATAACTGATTGCACCCATTTCTCCTCACGCCACTGTTGCTGTGAAATCAAAGCAGGTAACCTGGAGTTTTTGAAGTGCTTTGGGCTACACTTGCCCCAAACAGTTGCTACATAGGTGATGCTTGGGACCAGTAGGTACCGGAGTCCTAAACATTTGGTGGGGTTACTAAGTGGCACATGCCTGTTCTTGAAGACCTTTGAATGTAATATTCAACCTCCTAGAAATCTTTGTTTCTACTTGACACAATATATACATGAAGGAACTGCATTAATTCCCTCATCAAGCCCATATTCTTATCAGGCTGTTCTTAGCTGATGCAAACAAATGGCTGCAATTGTACCAACAAAAACCAAGGGCCTCTTTTTACACTTCATAGGGTGGTTTTATGACACACAGCACAGCATGCAACTCTTTTAAAGGTATAATTTGTATGACCATTTCCATGTAATAAGCCTGAAGGGATAAAACAATTGCATGCCACTTGAATGAAATTCTATGGTGGAAGAAGCTTGGTTTTTTTTTTTTTAAAGCATGGACATTTCTCAAATGCAATGTTGTACATGTGTATACACCAACTCAGCAATTAAAATGTCTACTTTTCTGGAACTGGCCTTTTGGAAGAGTGGTCTTGATTCCTTTATCATTGAAGCTAGAATTATTACTTTGAATGAACACACAAGAGGAAAAAGCACTACTGTGCAGGTATAGTGCTCCCAATAATCAAGTTCACACACTGCAGAGCTATGGTTTATCCATGGATATGAAATAACCATGGTGTCAATGTTCCCGAAAAACCAAACTCTAATCCAAAACTCTAAGTCAGGCAATTTCTCCAAGGTCCATTTTATTAGAGTAGTCATACTGGCACATCTGAGAGTTCTGGGTTTTCCCACACACAGTAATTCAAAACACAAATCCATCCCCTGCACTCATCAGTCCATCACACAGTCCAATCACCACCTGTCCCAACTTGAGATGACATCTAACCTCATCCTGGCGCAGGAAAGACATGACCTTCACTGTAAGGAAGAATGCTATTATATCTAAAGACATACACTCTACAAAATCCCCCCTCCCAATTTCCCAGGCACAGGAATGTGGCAGCATGGAAGCTTCTGCTGTTAATATGGCTTCCAAAGCTAATACGTGGCTATAAACTAAAGTAAGATTATAATTTACAAGCCACATTGGTTGGGACCCCTTTTGCTGAGCCAAAAGCAATTACAGTATAGATTAGTATAATGTGTGAGTGAATTAAATGACACACAGCTACAATTAAAAGTAATTTCTGGTTTAGCATGGTGTCAGAACTGTCAAAGGCAGATTAATTCCTCTTAAGGAATGCAGAGAGTATATCTGCCCTTGAACAGAGTAGGTGGAGCTACACGTAGTCAGAGCTGTCAGAACCACCAGCTTTGGCCTGGCACCTTGTCAGCCGCCTGTCAGCAAAGAGGGAGGGAGGGACAAAAGGGCAATTTGCTGTATACCTTTATGGAGGGAAATTGGGAGGAGGGGATGGGCAGTTCCTGCTGGTGCACTGGCATCTTCAAGACTGTTTGCCCTGAACATGGAATTTCAGCAGCCCAAACAGAGTTTCTCATAATGTCTCGGTGGTGCTGATTGGCTATGCACGGGTGGGGGACGGCTGGGGAAGCCAGGGGTTTAGTTTTGCATTACAGTACAGGAATGTTAGATTCTGCTTGATTCAATCAGCATCTTTTAGTCAAAGTACCTTTTCACTTCAAATGGAGTCAACAGTTTTACTTCCCTAGGAAGTCAGACTGGGGCAGGAGTGAAGATGTAAATAGAGCTGGTGCGGCTTTTAGACAAAAGCACCAGCTGCTATCAATCACTTATGCACCACTCTTAAAAATGAGCTGTCCCAGCTTAGTTGTTAAACATATTGGTTGCCAAAATACAGTCTGTGGACAGTTTTACTTCCCTAGGAGCACAGTTCCTACTGTATTAGGTGGTTTAGCAATTCTTGACATTGCTAAGAGTCAAGAAATGCTATTTATTCCACCAAGATTTCAGCATGGAGTTTTGTTCATGATCTTGAAAGCATCTTCTACCATTGTTCAGACTGGGTCATCTTTCTAGATTTTAGCTACTTCCATCAATATTAACCAGCTCTAGTCCTAGTGCTTCTTGGACTTGATTCCAGGTTGGTCGTTTTGAGCCCATGGAGTCATGAAGGTAGCTCGGTCTGTCCCTTTTTTAGAGCAGCTACACCATTTCCCAGGATGATGGGAGCAAAGAACTCAGCTGGCGATCCTATGTAAAGAGGCAGTTGCTCTAAAGAATTACAGATGGTGATCACATTCTCCTGTGTTCAGAAACACTTTCTTGGAACGGATTTTGAAGCGCTCTGTACTCACTTTCAGCACCACGGAGAGCGACTGATATTCATAAAGCTTTTTCCATTATGTAACGTAAATTGCTTCTTGGAGGGGTATAGACTTAGAGATCTTGGGGAATTTGCTTTTCTGGTGCACCATGCAACTAGAAAGGAGAAAGGAGTAATGCAACCTATAACAATAGAACACATCAAAGCTGGAGGGTTAAAGATCCTCTTATTTTTGACTCAGCTAGCCAAAGATCTTTCTGCATTTTAAGAACTGCGCAAGTACCATTTGGCACGATATGAATATGGCTATCAGTTTGTCTCATACAAAGGGAAATATTGGATTCTTTGTGGACAACCCTTCTAGAAACTTCTGGTTACTTTCAGGAACCAGCCTGTGGTCCAGATCAGAGGCTGCCCACCTTTTGGATCTCAGGGACCACCAATTTTAAATCCTGTGGACCAGAGACTCTGGGAAAATCCCAAAAAAACTCTGCAGGGAAATTCCCCACTCTGTGTGTGTGTGTATGAGAGAGAGAGAGAGAGAGAGAGAGAGAGAGATTCTGACTGACTGAGTGACTGACTGACTTTTGGCTTCATGCAAGGGAAGCAACAGAAGTCTTTCTTTCTCTCCCCCAAACTCTTCCAGAAATGAGTCTTTGCCAGCACAGCCTCTTGGAGCAGGATGGCTTGCAGGGTCCCAAAGATTCATTTCTGGCGGAGTTTGGGGGAGAAAAAGACAGATTTTTGCTGCTTTCTTTGTGTGTAGCCAAAAGCAGAAGGAGAAAGAAGGAGAAAGAAAGAAGCAGCCTGGTGGCCAGGCCAGGCATGTGGGGCAAATTCCCCCCTCCCATCCTTCCCCCCCCCCCACTACCTCATGTTGTTCACAATGCAAGCAACGCAAGTCTTGTGTTCCTGTGGGCCATGTGGGTGGTGCAGCCTTGTGTTTCCACATTAGTTAAAAGATATGGAGATTCTCCCAGGGGTCTTGATATTTGAGCAGTCCTCCTTGGGGTTTGTTTGTTTTTTTGGGGGGGGACTGTAAGAAGAGAAAATGAGAGTTAGGGGTACCTTTCCACTTAGCAGAAAGTTTCTTTATCAAAACACAAGGCTTGCATGCAAGTGTAGGAAAGAAAAAAAAAACTCTTTGCAGAAGCATTGTTCAATGAATAAAAATTACCTTCTGAACCCTAGCTACAGGTCCCAGAATTCCTAGTTTCATTGGCTTAGAATATTGGGAGTTGCAATTCCAGCGCCTGGAATGACAGATTGGATGAGACACTTCTAACTTTCAGCTCAGGTAGAGAAGCCCCTGTTTTCTTCCCCTCCCACAACCACACACCTTTTGAGCTCAAATGCTTGTGGAGACACAACAAAGCCAAAGTAAGTGGCCATTTAAACACTGGGTCTTTTGTTTCACTTTTCTCCTTTGATTTAACCACTGTTGATAAAGCAAGGAGCTTGTCTTTCTAAGCAGGAAGGGTTGTGTGAGTTTTGCCATGTTTTAGCCCTAAAGATGAGTAGACAGGCAAGGGGGTTAAAATGCTTTTTTAATGCAACTGTCAAAGCATTTTTATTGTGCAAAGTTTTTTATTGAATCTCTCTGAATGTAACAATCCTCATTAAAGAATAGTGGCTGTGTGATGTTTTAATCCTGGTTTCTGGTGCATTCTTGAATTACTGAAGAGGCTCCACTCATTACCTGCCATTTTTAGATCCTGCCATGAATCCTTCTAATTTAGCATCAAAAGGATGCATCAGATGCAAGTTTTTGGTTCATTACATGGCTGGCAGAAGTGCTCTTTTCTTTAAAAAGGTGTTGCTCTTTCAGACAGATTGGCCACCCATATGATCTATTTGGTTTTAATTTGGTGTCCCAGTGCAGCTATTCAGCCTTCAGCTGATGTGGTATGGCATGTATGTGAATGCTGTTTTGATCCAACAAACATAACATGATTTAACCCAACCTCATAAATTTGGTCTGTGGCTGGATTCACACATCTAGCTAGGTAGGACGTGATTTGATTTAGCCATGGTTTATTGAATAAGTGACAGTGGCTGTGTTCAACGCACTAAACTAATCCTCATGTAATCCAGGGCTTGGTTCAAATTGCAAAACCCATTGACCAGGATTATAGTCCACTGGCTGAATTAAGACATTTCTATAAATTTCCAAAGGCTAAGATCCATTAAACACATTTATCCAGGGCGTTAAATGCAACAGTCATATTCCCACAATATCTCCAACCTGGATTAACAGAACTGCAATAGTCTTATTACACATCAAACAAAGTCTACTGTGGCTTAATGTGAAACACTGATTCACAGAACCTGCTGAAATAACAATTGATCCTGAGCAACAAATAACCTTCTCCAAGTTTATCCTACTCTAACAAAGATTGGGTCAGTTGCCATGATTTAACCTTTTAGATCCTACACTAAGATGTTGTTGGAGCCTAATGATGGGCACTGCCCGTGTGCAGCTTAAGCCTCTTGTGAAGAAATGTCAGTAATTCCATTTTTAGCCAAGATAAAACTTTGCCCAACTCTGAAGCCTAAGTCTTGATATTTTACCTTAAAATTTCCCCAAACCGCTCCTTCAACATAGCTTCATTTTTCAAACCAATAGGAATCAAGAACTTTGACTAACCAAGTCATATAATTCAAAGTAACAGTCCTTTCTTGGGGTAAGCTGAGCTCCACGCCTACTTTCAGGGGCTCCATTCTCTGCACCTCCGGGGCAGGTGTGAATGGGTGGAGCAGGTGCATATTAACCTGGCCAGGTGAGGCCAGTTTTAATCTCCACCCTTCATTTTGGAGGGTGAAAAAGCGGTTCATCAGGCTGACAAGAAGGAAAGCACGTAGGAACGGGATTAGGGCGCTCCCGTACCATGGAGAATCCTCTCCCGCGCGTCCTCCTTTTGCTCTTCCTCCTAGGCTGCGCGGCCGGGGAGAGTAGGAGCGACACGTGTCGCCTTGACCCTTACGGAACGCCGCTGCTGGACGACCCCGTGCAATGTCCGGGACGCTCGGACGCCTCCGGGGAGTCTTCCTTACACCGAGCCGAAACCTCCCCTACGAACATCAGGACGGCAGGCGCTGACGACCCGGCTGCGAAAGACACCAGCCGTCTCTGGGCTCTGCTTAGCGGCGTCTCAGCGAGAGAGATAAGCCGATCCCCTACGAAAGGGTCGAGGGGTAAGAAAGGCCATGCCCTCAAGTAGTCGGGGAGGGCGGAGTGAGTAATAGGCTTGAGTAACCGGCCCTTTCCTTGCTGCGCCTTCCCTCTGCGCTAAGTGAAGAGCGCAAGTGGTGGGACCCAGCTCCCCACCACCGCTGGCTCTCCAAAGGAAGGAAATATCCGGAGCCTGCGTGACGTCGAGAATTACTTTCCTCTTAGGGCTCCCTGCTTTCTTCCTTCGCTGCGCTGCGCCATTGGCCTTTGCTTGACGGATCCTAAAAGGTCAGCCGGCTCTGCGAATGTCCTTTGCAGCATGGGTGCCCTGTTACATGGTATATATTTTTAATCTTAGACGCGGGGCTTGTTCCGGTGCAAGCTGACCAGTGTCACCAATGGATTCAGGGCCAGAAGATTCCCGTTGAGACCTTCCGATGCCCTACTGAAGCCAACCACCCAGCTGATATATTTTGCTGTGGCACCTGCACCACATCCTACTGCTGTTCACATCTAAAGGATCGCCTAGACCAGACAAGCTGTTCAAAGGTCATGGAAGAGATGGAGGACCAAGGAGCAGGAGAGACCATTTTGACCCCACCTGAGGATGCATGTAAGAGAATGAGGTTCATCTCTCAGTCGATCTATTTTGAGTTTGGAAGAAGGGAAGATAAATCAGTGTGCCTGAAATTGGACATATTTGAGATGGTGAACTTCAGCTCCCAGAATTCCTCAGCCAGGTTGTGCCGTTGGGGAGTTTTGGGAGTTGAAGTCCACACGTCTTAAAGTAGTCAAGGTTCAGAGAGACTGGGCTAAATACTGTAAAGAAATCCATGGTTGGAAATGGTACCTAAATAACACAAGGTAAATAACCCAAAACCTTTCCTGAGAGTGACCAGGTTAAAACTTTGTGGAGAGACAGCAATGAAGCTGAGTTACACATTGGGAGGAAAAAGGGAGGAAACAGTCACAATCCATACAAGTCTCAAAAACCATAAGCACACGAGAACTTGAGCCAAGAGACTTATTTTTACCTCTTATTTTAAAAGGTGTTAATATGCAAATCCTTGTCTCACACTTGCATTTTAAAATGTTCTTTTTGCATCTCAGTCCCCTTTCTGAGCACACACTGTGTCCATCCTTGTTCACCCTAGTGAAGTATTAAGCACCCGCTTGTATAGAAGCTGGCTGAGTTTTAGGTTGGTTATTTGAATATCTTATAGTGTTGCCCAAGGCCAGCACAGGTCATGAATGTTTAGAGTGTGGGTTAACCAGATTAAGCATGCCATATGAGTGTAGCTGTTGACTGTCAAATCAATATTTGAGTTTTTGGTACAGCAACATGAAGCTGGGTGGAGATTTTAGGTTTGGTTTTTAAAATTATTCTATTTAAAATCTTTAAAATCTATCCTATTGTGTTGCTGAAGGCCAAGAACGATCAGATTAGTATTATCTTAATTCTCACTTTGGATTACCCAGATTACAGGTGCCAATTCTCATGCCAATATTTGAGTCTGGTGTGCACCCAACTGGACAGTTGATGCTTTGTACTAGTGCAGTTTTGTTTCTGTGTATTCCAGTGTATACTGGGTGAAACAGAAGCCTAGAAAAAAACCTCAGCACCTAAAAACAAAATCGGACAGTCCAGACTAAAATCTGATAAACCACAAAAGTAAAATGGGGAGCATACAACTGATTATTAATCAAGTAAAGCATGAGAATGACTCTCTAGCAAAGAGGTATGTGGGCATCTGCTTGAAGAACCAAAGAGGAAGTGCTGAGATAAAGGGAAGTGTGGCATTCTGGTGTAGAAAAGTAACATCTGGCTTCCTATTTTTCAGCCACCATCAAAAACATTGGGTTAGTCCTGATGATAATTACTGTTTCGTGCCTTTGCATTTGGATTGCATTGGCCATCTTTCATCTCCGAGATCCTGCTGAGATAATGCTGGACAACGAGCCGCCAGAAATGGCTTTTGAGCTTCTTGAACCAGCTCCAGTTGACCCTCCTATGCCTGGATCACCACCAGCTGCCTCTGGAAATCCTGATCCTGCATCTCTGGGGCCTGAAGAGTCTCAAAGATTGTCTGAGCTGCCCAGGGCTGTGGCTGACTCCCCTGGTGGCTCTGGAAGCCCCATGGATGAGGAGACAAGATCTCCAGCTGTTCTCCTAGAAGGGAATTTGGAAGTTCCAGCTGATGAAAAAGAAACAGCTCTTTAGCTACAGATCCCACTGAGGGCTGAGAATAAGCAAGCCCCAAAGCTTAGCCCATTTTTAAAAATGTTTTTAGCATTAGGAATTGAATTACAGCTTAACTTTTAACTTAACTACATCTAACTTTTAGCTTAACTACATCTAACTTTTCTTTAGCAGACACTGCTCTGTTTGCTGGAGTGGTCTTTCACATGTGCTGTCCTCTCCCTGCCCCATATATTTTTTGGTTTACATGGGTTCTTTATCTTTCTTGGTTCTCCCCCTCCCGAACACATAGTCAAGGCAATTGAATCACTCTCTTCAATCTCTCCATTGGAGGCTGGAGTTAAAAAAATATGGAGATGACTTGATACCTGAGCAATTCTAGGGGTTTTTTTTTTTTTTGTGGTTTGTTAGAAGAGAAAATTATGTTAAGGAAAAGTTAAGGATACTTTTCCACTTAGCAAGAAATCTTTTTCTAGAAAACATGTGGCAAACATGCAATGGAGGAGAGGGAAAAATCACTTTGCAAAACTCTATCCAACATGTAGAAGTTAACTTCTGCACCCTAAACTAAGTCTGCATCTCCAGAATTCCTAGTTTCATTGGCTTAGAATTTTGGGAGATGCAGGCCCAATGCATACTCAGAGCAACAGGTTGGAGGGGACACTTCTAACTTAGTGCTCTGATAGAGAAAACTCTGATCTGTCCTTTCCTTCAACACATACCTTTTGATGATTTGAGAGAGTTCAAATGCTTGTCTAGACTGCACAAAGCCAGAGTATATGGCATTTAAACACTGGGTGGGTGATTTTGCTGTATTTTTATATTTGCTGAAGGGACCTGCTTTTTAGAAAACATTACATGTCTTTTGTTTCACTTTTCTCATTTGATTTAATCATTGATAAGACAAAGAGTGCTTATTTTTTTAAAAACAGGATTGTTGTGTTTTAACCCTGAAGAGGGGTAGAGACACAAAGGGCTTGAGATGTTTTTTTAATGCAACTAATAATGCTGTTTTTATTGTATCTTTCTGAATGTAAGGATCGTCAATAAAGAATATGTAGTTGTGTGATTCTTTAATCCTGGTTTCTGGTGGATTCTTGCATCTCTGAACAGCTACTTGATATTAGCTCCTGCTATGAATTCTCCTAAAAGCATCAAAGGATGCAGGGTGAAGTAGGAAACAAATACATGTTTCCGGTTCATCCCGTGGCCAGCAGAGGTGCTCCTTTAAAAAGATGTTGCTCTTTCAGAGAGGAAGGTCACCCATGTGATCTATTTGGTTTTGGCAATATGTGAACTCTGCCATTGTGGTATTTCTAGGAGGTTCTGGGCTTCCAACTCAACCCCAAACTGGTTTAGTGTAGGCATATACAGCAAACCAGGTTTAAACTATTGTGCCAGTGCAGCTGCTAAGCCTTCAGCTGACTTGGTTTGGCATTTTTATTGACTCATACATCATATTTAAGTTGATTTGATAATACAAATCTGTGGCTGGATTCACACATCTAGCTTGGTAGGGCATGATTTGATCTAGCCATGATTTATTGAATAAGCCACAGAGGCTGGGTTTATGCATGTTGAAAAGTTAAAATTCATTAAACACTTTTGTCCATGGCATTAAATACAACAATCATATTCCCACAATATATCCAACCTGGATTAACCGAACATAACTGCACTGTTTTTATTACACATCAAGTCAGAAACAACCTCTATTGTAGCTTAGCATGAAAGTCTGATTCACAAAAAAACTTTTTTTTTTTAACCTTACCCAAGTCTTAACATGTTCATGATGGGCACACTGTTCTGGGGTAGCCAGGGCCTCTTATGAAGAAATGAGAGCCATGCCTCTTTGATCCACGCTAAAACTTTGCTGAACTATGAAATCCATTTCAGCCAAGGATATGCCACAAATGTACTCTTTAATTTTCAAAACCAAACCAAGAATCTTAACCAAGTCATCTAAGTCCAAGCACTATCCTACACCATCACTGCCTTAGAAGAGTGAGGAAAATCCTCAGGGACGACGCACACCCCGGTCAGCCCGTCTTCACTCTCCTGCCATCGGGTGAGGGGCAGAGCCAACCGCACCAACAGGCTGAAGAACAGTTTCTACCCGTGGGCTGTCAGACTCCTGAATGGAAAATAACTTCATGTCAACATCATATGATAGACTTGCAGGGCTGGTGCCTTGTGCAACAAGGTCACACCTCACTGTGAGTTGTGTTGGTGGGGTGGGTGCATGAAGGGAGGCTCAGCCAATCTCATTGTACACATGTTGTACTCTGACAACATAGATAGTAATAAAACTTGGGAGTAAGCTGAACCCTACACCCATTTCCAAGGGGTCAGTTCCAGGCTTCTTCGCACCAGGGCGGGTGTGAATGGGGTGGAGCAAGTTCCTATTAACCTGGCCAGCAGATGCTAGTTGCTTTTCCTACGCCTTGGAGCGCGATGACGGACGACCGCATGCAATGCCCCGCACACTTGAACGTCTCCGGGGGGTCTTACTTAGACCAAGCCCAAATGCCCCCTATGGGCCCGGGAAAGGCAGGCGCGGGAGACTCGCCGGCGGAAGAGACCAGCTATCCCTGGACTCTGCTCAGCGGCGTTTCAGCGGGCGAGATTAGCCGATTCTCCGCGAAAGAATCGACTGGTAAGAAAGGTTATACTACTGTTCGAGGGTTGTGTGTGTGTGTGTGGTTTGAGTAATACGGCCTCCTTTATTTCCTTATTGCGCGACACTCTGCGCCTTTCGTCTGTGCTAAGTGAAGAGCGCAAGTGACGGAGCAGCGTTGAACACCGCCGGGTAAAGTGGGACGAGGAAATTTGGGGGTTCACCTGGGGGAAGTAAGTCTTTGGAGCTGTCATGGCACAAATGGTTACTCTCCTCTTAAGCAAGGGTCTTCAAACTTGGCAAGTTTAAGACTTGTGGACTTCAACTCCCAGCATTCTTGAGCTAACATGACTGGAGGAGGAATTTTGGGAGTTGAAGTCCACTAGTCTTAAAGCTGCCAAGTTTGAAGACCCCTGTAAATTAAGGACTCAGAAAGGCATCTTAACTATTTTTTTTGCTCTGGCATTTTCCTTTCTGAGGCGGTCTTAAACCATTACTATTTTTAAACGTTCTTATGAACCACTTTCTGCTCAGGTTTGCCGATTTTTCCCAAGAAAATGTGGTTCATGAGTGAGTGTTTCTCCCACTCTCAAATCTAAATTATAAGATGGTTATTTGACCCTGGTCATTGTTAGTTCAGGGGTGACCAACCTTGACAACTTCAAGACTTGTAGACTTCAACTCCCAGAAATCCTCAGCCATTATCTGGGGAATGGGATTGAGGAATGGCTGGCTGCGAAATGGTCACCCCTGATCTAACTGCCCCTAGAGGTAGGGCCTGCTCTGCAAATGTATGGGTGCAGCAAGAGTTATTTGTATGCTTTGTTTAATTTTTCAATCTTAGATGCTGGGGTTCTTCTTATGGAAGGTGAGCAATGCAACAAATGGGTGCCCGGAAAGACAAGTCCCATTGAGACCTTCCAATGTCCTACCCAAGACAACCAAAGGGAGGAGATGTTTTGCTGTGGCACCTGCACAGCCTCCTACTGCTGTTCATCCACAAAGGAGCACCTCGACCAGGCAAGCGGTTCGAAGATCATGAAGAAGACAGATGACCACAAGGCAGCACTCTTTCCTGTAACCCCAGCAAGTAAGACCTCAAGTAAGAGGATGAGGTCCACACCTTAGTCGAGGGATATTTGAATGTTGACTTTGGAATTGTGGAGGGTAAACCAGTGTATCTCAAAGTTGATAACTTTGACCCTAGAATTCCTCACAGCCCCCACTGGCTGAGGACAGCTAGAAGTTGAAGCCCACCCTTCTTAAAGTTGCCAAGGTTGAGAAACACCATGTTAAATAAAGAAATCCATAGGAGACAGTATTAGATAATTGCACCAAATCTAATCAGGGTTTGATCAGGTTAATGATGATTAGACACAGCTAGGAACTTTGAATATACCAAACTGGGAAGAGAAATGAAGAAAGCAGTCAAAAACCCCAAAAGGTTTGTTAATGGGAGCAGAGAAACTTATTTTTCAGATTAAATTCAGAATTTTTTAGACTTTTTCCCTCATCCTAAAAAGATGCATTAATATGTGAATTCTTGTCTAGCAATTAGCTGCAAAATCTTTATTGTATGTCAGTCCCATTTGCAGAGTTGTTAGGAATAACATTGTTTACCCTAACTGGTTTAGGTAAAATAATAAATATGTAATCATAGTTTATAAGTTAAAGTGTCTGCAACTTTAAATATGGGAATGTAATTAAGGGAGTGGTTGTGAAAGCACTTTAAAAGAAGCAAGACGACAGCTTGCTCTCTCTCTGGCTTTGATGATCCCTAATTACTTCATGGACTCAAGACTGCGTTACTCGAACGGGAGAGAGACAAAGGACTGATTTGTAAGTGAACTGACATAGGATATTCTACACGGATTTTGCTAACTGAATATCCTTGAATGGACTGACTAAATGATACATGACTAATGGACTGTTATTTTGACTATTCTATAAATGGAATAAACTATATTTTTGATAGCACAAGCATATCTGTTATTTTTACTGTATGTTAATAAACATACAAGCTTATCTCATTTATCTGTGTGCCTATCTGACTAACGCTGCACATTCTGTTTAGCTTGTTCATTCTTTTGCTTAAATTCTTCTATCTTTAGTCTATCTTCCTCAGTCTCTGGATCCCATTCCTCTACGTTTGGTGGGTTTTCAATTATGTTCCACAGACCTTCTCTTCGTAGAAGTAGACTACATTTTATAGACCATGATACATAGCTTGTTCTATCCAGCTTGGATATAAGGGACAAACTTTGTAGATTGACTTGTGCCATGTTTTCTTATATATGGATATAAAACTATAATTAATAAAACACAGCTGTCTGTTTACTGTAATGTATAACAACACAAACTCTCACTTTTTACATAAATCTGTTTTATCCTAGTTAAACTGACTTTGCAGCCTCTGGGCCCATAACCAGTGTTAAGTCTGGGCCCATAACCAGTGTTAAGCCTGGGTTCCCCAACCAGGGTTAAGGAGACAAGCTAAACAGAATGTGTAGCATTAGTCAGATAGGCACACAGATAAATGAGTGAGATAAGCTTGTATGTTTGTTAACATACAGTAAAAATAACAGATACGCTTGTGCTATCAAAAGATAGTTTATTCCATTTAGAGTTTATAGCATAGTCAAAATAACAGTCCATTAGTCATGTATCGTATCAGTCAGTACATTCAAGGATATTCAATTAGCAAAGTCCGTGTAGAATATCCTATGTCAGTTCACTTACAAATCAGTCCTTTCTCTCTCCTTTTCCAGTAGGGGAAAAACGCAGTCTTCATCCAGTAATTAGGGATCATCAAGCCAGAGAGAGCAAGCTGCAGTGCCTTGCTTCTTTTATGGTGCTTTTTACAACCACTCCCCTAATTACATTCCCACAGTTAAAGTTGCAGATGCTTTAACTAATAAACCATGATAACATATTTATTATTTTACCTAAACCAGTTAGGGTAAACAATGTTATCCCTAACAACTTCAACTTTAATTAAGGAAAACATGGGAACAATTCTTCAAAAAGGAGAGGCATTTGGGGCCTGCTTGCAGAACCAAAGAGGAAGGGGTTCATGGGAGGCAGGGCACCCAGATATTTAGGAGAACAAGTAACATATGGCTTCTTATTTTTCAGTCAACATTCTGTTAGTCCTTGCAGTAATTGGTATCTTGTGCATCTGCGTTTGGATAGCAATGGTGGTTTCCCATTTCCAAGATCAGAAGATCACCCACAATCAACAAAGACCTGGCAATGAGCAGTTAGATGTGGAATGTGAGCATCCTGCATCCAGACAAGCTGCCTCTGGAGATCCTGATCCATCATCCTAGTGGCTGAAGAATCCCAGAGATCCTTTGAGTCACCCATGGCTGTGGCCATTTTATCTGGTTGTTCTGAACAAGACACAGCTGTTTAGCTGCAGGCTTAATAGTTGATCCCTCTGGGAGTTGGGATTAAGCAAGTCCCAAAGCTCAGCCCTGAGCATTGGTGTCATCTTTTTTAGCATTATGAACTTTTTTACTATCTAAAATTCTAAATCATATTTAGAAGGTACTGATCTGTTTGCGCAGAATTGCCTTTTACTTGTGGGCCACCCTTTCCCTGCTCCATGGATGCTTGGACTTACATGGATTGTTTATGTGGGTTTTCCCCACCCCCTCTGACACCTGAACCCCTGGTCAACGTATTTGAGTAGCCCTCTTTAATCTTTCCATTGGAGGCTGGGGTCAAATGTCTCCCAACCATGACTTTCAAAGGGGTCTTGATACTTGAGCAGTCCTTGTTTTATACATTATTTTGCATTAGTCTCTAAGAGAAAATGATAGTTATGGGTACTTTCCCCACTTAGCAATAAGTCTTTTCCCCCAAAATATGTGGTTTGAGCAACTGAGGAGAGGGAGAAACTCTTTGCAAGAACATTATCCAATGCAGTGTATCTTAACCTACACAACCTTAACATAAGGGAACTTCAACTCCCAGAATTCCTGAGCCAGCCATGGTGGCTGGGAATTCTTGAACTGGAAAGTTGCCAGACTTGAGAAACATTGATCCACTGTATTGAAATTACCTTCTTCACCATAGCCAAAACTGCATGTCCCAGAATTCCTACTTTCATTGGCTGAGAATTATGGGAGTTGCATTCAGAGTGATAGGTTGGACAAGACAGTTCTAGCTTACTGCTCAGGTAGAGAACCACCTGAATCCACTCTCTTCCCTTTTTTGATGACTTGAGAGTTCAAATGTTAGTGGAGACAAACCAAAGTCAGAGTGAGTGACCATTTAAATGTTGGATGCGATAATTCAGTTTTCCATCCTTTTCATATTTAATGTAAGGATATGCTGTTTAAAAATACACATTTTAAAAAACTTTTCACATTTGCTTTAACTAATTGACAAGGCAAGGACCATACTTTAAAAAAATCAGGAAAGTTTCAATCATTACTGCCGCCAAGTTTTGCCCTTTTTCTTCCTCGATATTTTGGAATCTAAGATAAAATTCTGACCTGTCCATCTCCCACTTCAACATCCCACTTTTTTCTTGTTCGACCATTGTTAATCTGTTATCGATATTTCCAATTGTATCATCTCTTTGCTTGTCTTTCTCTTCTATTTTTTGGATTCTCTCATCGTGTTTCACCATCATTTGTTGAAAATTTTCAAATTTCTCATCCATCTTTCCAATTCTTTGGTCAATACTCTCCATTCTTTGTTCAATACTCATTTTAAGATCTTGTATTCCTTGCATAACCATCGTTAAATCCACTTGCGCTTTGTCTTGCTTCACCATTGTTGAGTCGTCCTCCAGATGACGGGGAGACAGGAGCAGAAGTTGAGATGCCCGAAGGTAAAATTTTCTTACTCATTTCGATAACTCAGGGTCTTCCGGGTCTTTTAATCCAATTAGTGAGGTAGTCAATTATAATCCAATTTAGAAAAAGGAAAACACCATAAAAAAACGAAAAACAAAACCAGTAATAAGTAAAAAGCCCAAAATTAAAAAGAAAAAATTCTTCAGGTTCTTCAAGACCTTAATCCAATTATGAAATATGCAAATATAATTCAAAAGTAAAAATTAAAAAATGAAGAGAAAAAAAGAAGCAAAATAAAGCCCAATAATATCAAAAAGTAATAAGCAAAGAAAAAGGAAAAGAAAAAAAAGAAAAAGAGAGTTCTTCAAGTTCTTCCCAATTGAAAAACCTCAGAAGATGAAAAAAAGCCATAAAAATAAGTCAAAAATAGAAATCAAAAGGCAGACATCCCCATGAAAAAAAGAAAAAAAAAGAATATTCTGAGGCTTCCCCTTTAAAAAAAAATAAAAATGAGATATAATAAAAAATAAAAATATGAATATTACAAAATAGTGTGGGGTTGGAGGGGAGGGATGAAACAATTAATAAGGAGTTAAAAAAAAAAAAAAGACACACACTGCCTTTTATTTATCCAAGGCTCTTATTTGACTTCTCCACAAATTTCAAAGCCAAACTTCAGATATTCATTTAATAATAGAAGTTCCAAAGGGCACCTGTGTAAACATCCTCCAGTACTCTTCCCTCTATCTCATCATTTCCAGTAGCCTTGAGAAAAGTTTTTCAAACAAAAGTTTTTCAACTTCAAACAGAATATTTTCAAGCCTCTAGTTGGCAGTGTTACAAAGTTTCTTCTATCCACTCCCCCTTCTTCCCCCTTGAAAAACCCTAAAAAGAGAAAAAAAAAAGTATATATGTATATTTATATATATTAAAAAAAAATATTAAAGGGGGCCTCTATTTTAAAAAATATAAACAGTCAGAAAGGCGAAGAGAAAGCAAGTAAATATAAAAATGTAAAAGAAAAAAACCAGTCTGATTAACTAGATCGCAATAGAAATTCAGTAAAGAAAAAAAAAAGTAAAAATAAAAAGCCAAGCCTCACTTTGACATTATTAAAAAAAATCGCTGCTAAATCAAATTCTGTCAATAAGTTTACAGATTTCTTCTCATATTAGAGTGTTCTTAAGTCCCAAGCAAAAAACAAAAAAGATCCTCACCAGCCACCAACTTCTCTTTCTATCCCATTCTTCCGCAGCTGTCCCAGCTTCAGCAGCCTAATGGCTGCCTGTCCGACGTTGGCGAAAGGGCTTCTTCTGGATCGACCAGGGACTTGCAATGTCCCCGGAATCTACAGAACGCGCCCCTTACTGTCACCGTCACTACGAGACGGTTTAGGTCCGTTGGGGCCGACCAGGGGCGAAGATATCAGCTGTGATCTCGGAGCCCCGAGATCGCAGCTGTATCGTGGCGACGAAGCTCCGCCTTCTTCTTCTGGCTGGAGTCTTGGAAATAACAGAGGAAAAGATGATGGATGGAGTAGATGAGATATATCGAGTCTTCACAAGATATGCGACGAGGAACCAATTACCAAGAGAGGTCCATGTTAGATTCACCAAAAAAAACTATTAAAAACCAAATATTACAAGTGGTAAGAGAGAAGGGGTTGAAATATAAAGGCAAAGAGATCCTGGTTTTAAAACAAGTACCTAGAAAAGTGAGAGAGATTAGAAGAGAGTATCGATTTTTGACTAAAATGCTATTGAAAAAAGAGGTGAACTATAGATGGCTGATTCCAGAAGGATTAATGTTTACATGGCAAGAACAGAGATACAGAATTGATTCAATTGCGAAAGCAGAAATATTCTATAAGGAATTTTTCGAAAGAAGAGAAATGGAGATAGAAAAAGAAAAGATTTTAACTGAATTTCAAGAGGACCAAATGGAGATGGAAAAAGAAGAAGGCGCAATAGATGGACAAATGGAGATCAAAGAACAACGTGAAATAAGATCCACGAGAGCTGTTAGACCTAAATATAAAGCATAACCATGGGGGGAAAAAAACTGATTTCCATGAATATAAATGGACTGAACTCAGCTATCAAAAGAAGGAAAACTTTTTATAAATTAGAGAAGCTAAAATTTGATATAATTTGCTTACAAGAAGTACACATTAAAAAACAACATGAACAATTATTGACACGACCAAAGTTAGGGAAAATATTTACTTCTCTGACTTATTGTAAGAAAAGAGGAGTGGTTTTGTACATCAAAGAAACCACTCCAGCCAAATTGATTTAGACTGATGAAGACGGAAGAGTATTAATAGTTGAAATAGTGGATAATAATATAAAAACACTCTTGGTTGCAATTTATGCCCCGAATGATAAACAAGAAGAATTTTATAAAAAATTACATATGAAAATAATTGAACTGGACTATGTTAATATACTTATGATGGGGGATTTCAATGGAATTGTAGACAATAAACTGGACTATACAGTAAAAACAACACGACAAAATAGGAAAACTCTCCCTAAATCCTTTTTTAAAATGACAGATGAACTAAATTTAAAAGATACATGGAGAGAAAGAAATGCTAAAACTCAACAATATACTTTTTATTCAAACAGGCATTTATCGTGGTCCAGAATAGATATGATTTGGACATCAACAGAATTATTATCTAATATTCAAGAAATAAATATTGAAACAAGTACATGGGCAGACCATAATCCAATAACAATTAAATGGAAAGGACAAAAGATCTAGATGGACATTAAACAATACTATTCTAAAGGAAAAAGATTTTACACAATGGATGGAAAAAGAATTGGCCTTCTTCTTCAATGAAAACAAAAAAGAAGATACTTCAATACAGAATGTTTGGGATACAATGAAGGCATATGCAAGAGGATTAATAATTAACTATACAAAGAAAAAGAACATTAGGAAGAGGCAAATGATTAAAGCTTTAGAAGATGACCATAAAAAACTGGAAAAAGAATTACAGAAGATGCCACAGAAAAAAGATATCAAACTTAAAATGGACATAATTAAACATAAAATGGATCAAGCAGAGAAAGAAGAACTGGAACAAAAAATTAGAAGTGCTGAACAGAACTATTTTGAAGATGCAAATAAGCCAGGTAGATGGTTAGCATATAAATTGAGAAAAGAGAAAGAATCAAGGAAAATATCACAGTTAATAGATGATCATGGTCAAATTTGTTATGGTAATAAGGAGAAAAAGGCAATCATTCAAGATTTTTATGGACAATTATATAAACAAGAGGATCTTGATGAGGAAAAAATTAAACAGTATTTACAAAATGCTAACCTACCTAAGATACCTGATGAAACTCGGAAAATGTTAGAAAGTGCTATAACAATGAGGGAATTAACCGAAGCACTCAACAGACAGAACAATGGAAAAGCACCAGGACCAGATGGTTTCCCAGCAGAATTTTATAAAACATTACAAGAATCGTTAAGCATTCCACTGTTAGAAGTCATGAATGAAGTTATGATAAATAAGAAAATACCTAAAACATGGTCAGAAGCTTATATTACACTTATTCCAAAAGAAGGGGTTGACCCATTACAAATTAAGAACTATAGACCTATTTCCTTATTGAATGCAGACTATAAAATCTTTGCTTCAATCTTGGCAGAAAGGCTTAAAAAATACCTAAATAACTTTATTCACTCTGATCAGAATGGATTTTTACCAAAGAGACAGATTAAAGACAATATGAGGGTAATCCTGGACACATTGGAATATTATGAGGCGCACCCGGAAAAACAAATGGCTTTGATATTTTTAGATGCCCAAAAGGCATTTGATAATGTGAACTGGAGATTTATGTTATTACTATTGGAACAGATGGACTTTGCTAGAAAATTTATCTAAGCAATAGAAGCCGAATATTATAAGCAAACGGCAAAAGTAATGATAGATGGAGAATTCACAGACTCTATCAATATTAAAAAAGGTACAAGACAAGGATGCCCATTATCTCCTTTGTTATTTGTATTGACCTTGGAAGTCTTAAATAGAAATATTAGGATATAAACATAAAAGGAATGAAAGTCAAAAAGGAGGAATTCAAATTGCAAGCCTTTGTGGATGACTTGGTCTTTATTTTGGAAGACCCCTTAGAGACAGCTTTAAAACTATTGGAAAAGATAGAGACGTATGGTGAAATGGCTGGTTTAAAAATAAAGACAAAACAAAGATTCTGACAAAGAACATGTTATTAAGATAAAGAGAAGAGCTGGCAGATTTATTGAAAATTCAAGTTACGAACAAAGTTAAATATTTGGGGATATATTTGACGTCAAGATGTACAACACTGAAAGAGAATAACTATATTAAACTTAAACAGCAGATAGCATTCCGACCTGAAAAAAATGGGAAAACTTACAACTGTTATTGATAGGTAGAATTTCAACAATTAAGATGAATATTTTACCCAGAATTTTATATTTGTTCCAAACAATACCAATTAGGTTAAGTAAGGATTGCTTTGAAGAATTAAATAAAATTGTGTTGAAGTATATATGGCAAGGCAAGAAAGCGAGAATAAAATTAAAACTTTTACAGGATGCTAGAATTAGAGGAGGATTTGGCCTTCCTAATTTTGAGTTGTATTATCAAGCTGCAAACTTAATGTGGGTTAAAGAATGGATAACGTTAAGAAAGACTAGATTGATGACATTAGAAGGTCATGATTTATTATTGGGTTGGCATGCTTTTTTATGGTATAAGGAAACTAAATCACAGGGTTATTTTAGAGGGCATTATATATGGGAATCGTTATGGTTGAATTGGGAGAAAATTAAGAAACAATGTTATTTGAAAATTCCAGTTTGGTTATCAACTATTGAAGCTTTTTCGCATCCTATAACTTATAAGAAGGAACAAACAGTTAGATATGGGGAAATATTGGATGAAAAGGGTGAACTTAAAATGATGCAAAATTTAGAAGAACAAGGTATAAAGATGAATTGGTTTTCATATGCGCAAATACATGCAAGGTATCTTAAAGTTTCTAAAATAGAAGGATTTTATGATAAATTGAATGATTTAGATAGGATTTTGACAGGTACTGATGAAAAAGTGATTAAAAAACTATATAGTTATTTGTTGGAAATTAAATTAGAGGAAGAACAAGTTAAAGAAACAATGATTGCTTGGGGGAAGAATTTTGGATATGGGATTGATTTAGAGAAATGGCAAAAATTGTGGTCACAAAATTATAAAATGACAATGTCAACAGCATATAAAGAAAATTTGTATAAGATGTTTTACAGGTGGCACTTTCTCCCCGGACAAGAATAGCAAGAATGTTCAAGAATAAATCTGAAAAGTGCTGGAAATGTCATCAGATACCTGGCTCATATTACCATATGTGGTGGACTTGTGAGGAGGTCAGGAAATACTGGACTAGAATTCGCATATGGCTGGAAAAAATGACAAAGAAACACATAGATTTGAAACCAGAGATTTTTTTTATTGGGAATCGTACCTGATATATATAATAAAAATTTAAAGTATTTGATTGTAAATGTATTAACAGCGGCTAGGATTGTATTTGCTAAACATTGGAAAAGTGAGAAAATACCATTAGAGGAAGAAATTATTAAGAAAATATTGGAATGTGCTGAAATGAACAGATTGACATTTGAAATTAGAGAACAAGAAGATAAACAATTTTATGAAGTTTGGGATCTTTTTTGTCAATGGTTAGATAATACAATATAATAATAGAATATTTAGAAATTTAGGAAATAATGAATATATAATTTTTCTTGGTTTTGATAATTTTTTAGAATATTTTATTAAGATAGATTTGGTATGATTCTATGATTTGTTATAAAATAATTTAACTTAATTATAGTTATCTTGCTTAAATATGAATTTGTAAAATTAGAGTCAAATGATTGTTCAATAATGATATTGGGATATTTTACTGATGATTGATAATGGGAGTTATTATGTAATATAATTATTTTGATGACTATGAAATGGATGCACAAAAGGGAGTTATGAAGAATGATATTTTTTTTAATGTTATGTTTTATGTCTTATATGTTTTTTGTTAAAATCAATAAAACTTTTATCAAAAAAAAAAAAATCAGGAAAGTTGTATGATTGCTGCTGTGGTAGACCTAAAAAGGAACAGGCAGGCAAGGGGGTTGAAATGCTTTTTTAAATGCAATTGTCCACACTGTTTTTATTGTATCTTTCTGAATGTAACAATCATAAATAAAGAGTGTGTTTGTGTGATGTTTTAATCCTGGTTTCTGCTGGATTCTTGCCTCTGAAGAGATTCTACATGGGGTTTTGGGGTCCTGACATGAATTCTGAGAGTATCAGAGGATGCAGGATGAAGTAAGCAATAAATGTAAGTTTCTGGTTCATTCTATGGGAGGCAGATCTGCTCTTTTTTAAAAAAAAAAAAAAAAAAGTTGCTGTTTCAGAGGGGATGGATACCCCATGTGATCTATTTGGCATTCCTATACCAATCCATAAATTAATCTCCATGTTTTGGCTCACATTCATGGTATAAAACACATTGACCAGGATTATGTTCCACTGGCTGAACTGACACTTTTCTCTTAAAATCTATTAAGCGCCTTTGTCAATGCCATCAAATATAAGTCATATTCCCATAATATCTTCCACTTGGGCCAACAAAGCTCAACTGCAGCTTTCTACTGCATGGCACAAACAAACCATTGAGATTTGCCAATAAAGAAGAATATTTGTAATTCAGGGTAGAAATGGTGATTTGGTTATTTTCTTGCACGTTTCATTACCCAACTAGATAACATCAGTGTTAATCATCATCATGGCTAGTATGGATGATGTTACCTAGTTTGGGTAATGAAATGTCTGCAAGAAAAACTCAGAGAGCACCAAGAACTCCTCATGTTATGGCTTAATGTGGAAGTCTGATTCACAAAACTTGCTATAACAACCATTAAGGCTGGACCACAAACAACATTCTTCACCAAAATCTAGCATGTTGTGGGAACCTCAGTGTCCTAGTATAGTTAGGACTCTTAGGAAGAATTGAGAATCGTATTACTTTTAGGCAGGCTAAAGCTTTGCCCAACTGCAACTCCAAATGTTGACATTTTAGTCAAAAGCTGCCTTGACTTTGATTAATCTTCAAAACCAACACGAATCAGGAATTTTAAGCCCGTTTTCTAGCTCCAAACACAAGTCCTTCTTTGGAGTAAACCAAGGGATTAATCGTCTATATTGCAGGTTTCTGCACCAGTTCAGCTGTGAATGGGTGGAGTAGGTTGCTATTCACCTGGCCAGATGAAGTCAATTGCTTTCCCTAACCTTAATAAAGCGGTATTTCAGACAAGGAGGGCTGGAAAAAAGACGCAGATTGCAGTTTGGGGCGCTTCTCCACCATGGCGTGCCCTCTGTCCAGAGCTCTCCTCTTGTTCTTCCTCCTAGGACGCACCGCTGGGGCTGGCCGGAGCGACACGTGCCGCCTTGGGCCCTACGGGACGCCGCTGCTGGACGCCTCCGAGGAGTGTTCCTTACACCGAGCTCGAAGGTCCTCCACGAACCCAGGAAAGACACGCGCTGCCAATCCGCCGGCGAAGGAAGGCAGCCGGTTCTGGATTCGCCTCTACGCCTCTGCGCAAGAAGTTAGCCATTTTCCCACCGACTCACCAGGTCAGGAGGAGTATGGTCTACGGCGGTTGGGGAAGGGGCAGTGAGTAACGGAATAGCTGCAACCCTTGCTGCCTTTTGTTGCGCCGTCTTTTGACTGCGCAAAGTGCGCAAAGCTGTTTGAAGTGTTTGCCGCTGGGCCCGCGTTCTCCACCGCCGGATGAGGACACGCGAGGAGAACGTGGAGCTTTGGGAGTAAGCCTCCAGAAAGTAAGTTTTCGGAACTGGCATGGCACAAATGGGCAGCCTTCCGAGCCAACTGTCTTCCATTGCTGCGTTGAGCTAAGAATAGTGTTGGATGACCTTCTGTATACCATCACCTACGCTGTTTATAAAGCCCCTCTTTAAAAAAACATTTTGTTAAATGTATTTAAGTACCGGTACTTAGTTTTTAGTTTGTAATCCCAAGTTATAAGGTATCTAATCAAACTTATGAGGTACTGTTTTCCTTGTCCCTGCAACTTTGCCATTATTCCTAAAGGCGATTGGGTCTGTGAATGTATGAGTATAGCAGGACTTATTCACATGTTCTTTTTTTCTCCATTAGATGCTGGGGTTCCTCTTATGGAAGGTGAGCAATGCAACAAATGGGTGCCTGGAAAGGCAAGTCCCATTGAGACCTTCCACTGCTCCCCCCAAGACAACCAACGGGAGGAGATGTTTTGCTGTGGCACCTGCACAGCCTCCTACTGCTGTTCATCCACAAAGGAGCGCCTAGACCAGGCAAGCTGTCCCAAGGTTAAGACAGAGGACCAAGAGCCTGAAGATTCTGTTGGTCCCACAGTTCAGAAACTCAGTAAGATAGTGACATCCATCTCTCATTTTGGGGGCCATTTGTATATTGACTGTCAAAGGGGGTGTCTTCAACATAGACAATCTATCCCATGTGTGAGTGTAAGCCTTGGCTTACTCCAAAATACAATTGGTGGTGTAACTTAATATTCTCAAACTTGGTACCTTTGACTTCAGCTTCTAGAATTCCTCAGTCTGCCATGCTCGTTGGAGAATTCTTGGAGTTGAAGTCAACATATCATAAAATTGCAAGCTTTTGAGGAACACTGGGTTAAGTAAAAAATCCATAGCAGGAGACTAGATATAAGTAGATAATTGCCTAAAGCTAAGCAAGGCTTGACCAGGTTAATACTTGGATGAGAGATGGCTAGGAATTGAGAATAACAAATTGTGAAGAAACATGAAAGTGAAGCTCAAATTCTATATCATTCCCAAGAAAAATCATAAAAGTGTGTTGATAGGTATGCAGGTACATTAGTCAATCAAACTACCTCTTCCTAATATATATGCAAATACAGGTAGTCTTCAACTTATGACCACAATTGAGCCCAAAATTTATGTTAAGAAATGTAAGTGAATTTTGCCCCATTTGATGACTTTTCTTACTACATTTGTTTCTTACATTTGTTAAGTGAATCACTGCAGTTCTTAAATTAGTAACATGGTTAAGTGAATCTGGCTTCCCCATGGACTTTGCTTGTCAGAAGTTTGCAAGAAAGGGATCGCATGACCCCAGGACACTGCAACAGTTGCCAAGCATCCAAATGTGAATCATGTGATCATGGGGATGCAACAATGGTCATAAGTGTGAAAAATGATCATAAGTCACCTTTTCAGTGCTGTTGTAACTTTGAACTAAATGAACTAAATTGAGTGTACCTCTCTAGCAGTTGGCTGGCAAAGCCATCTTTACTGAATGTCCTGTTTGCAAAGCACATCATGGTTGTGCTTCCCCTAATTATACTAAGCAGTCTCATTTGTGCAGCAGTGAATAGCTTAATTAAGTATTTTGGTAGCTAATTCTGCTGTTCTTGCCCAGAGATGGTTGTTGATTTGTATCTTTAGTCAGAATATGGATTAACCAAATTAAACCTGTTGTATGAGTGTAGCTGCTGCCTCTCAAACCAATATTGGAGTCTTTGGTATGCATCCAACCTGCACATTTTATGCATCTTGTAATTGCAGACCTAGGCAATTGTTTTATTTTAAATTTATTGGCTGCTCAACTTGGGGTAGCATATAAAACTAGAAAAAAAAAAGTTAAAATATAAAGCAGGCAGCCAAGCTGAAATAATTTGGTAAATAAAAAATTCAACAACAAAATAAGGGGAGGGGGATTAAACTTCTAATCAACAAAGCATGGCTGGTAAATATGGATAATTGTTAAGCAGATAATTTTGGATAGTTGTTTTAAAAGCTAACATGTTTATTGCTTAGCCTTAGTACCACTCAGAATCCAGGCAGGCCTTTGTGTTGTAACTAAATCCATGACTACTAAGGCTTTGATCTTCTGCAGATGTTGACTCTGGCTGGTAAATAACTTTTAGTGGCCAGAATCATATATCAAACTAAACTATCGTGGTTGGCAATCTGGGAACCTAGCTTGTTACAGCTTATACATTGTGGCTTAGCATGTTATCCCCTTGTGAATTCAATAAGCCACAATGGCTAGGCATGAAACTCTGCAAATGGGCAAATTAATTCACGATAGTGCAGGTTACTGGGAAGATGAAGAGGCCATAGTCTGTTTTTAATGCAGAACAATTCTCTAGAAAGGGGAGGCATTTAAGCAAGGGTCTCCAAACTTAGCCACTTTAAGACTTGTGGACTTCAATTCCCAAAATTCTTCAGCTAGCATGGGGAATTCTGGAAGTTGAAGTGCACATGTCTTAAAGTGGCCAGGTTTGAAGACCCCTGCATTTGAGGGTTTGCTGAAAGACTCAAAGAGGAAAAGGGTTCACAAGAGAGAGTGCGTGGCACCCAAATCTTTAGGAGAACAAGTACAGGTAGGGTTCAACTTACAACCACGACTTTTGTTAAGTGAGACATTTGTTAAGTGAGTTTTTCCCCATTTGGTAATCTTTCTTGACCATTGATTGTAAAGTGAATCGCTGCAGTTAAGCTCGTAACAGGGTGGTTAAGTGAGTCTGGCTTCCCCATTGACTTTGCTTGTCAGAAGGTCAAAAATGGGGAGCCTATGACTCCAGGACACCGTAACCATCATGAATGTGAATTTTGATCATGTGACCATGGGGCTACTGCAGTGTGGTGGGAGGTTGAAAGTCACTTTTTCCAGTGCCATTGTAACTTTGAACGATCACTAAATGAACTGTTGTAAGTTGAAGACTCCCTGTAACAACCAGCTCCTTATTTTTCAGGTACCTTCAGCATCCTTGAATTCATCTTTTTAGCAGTTGCGCTCAGCACAACTTTCACTGTGTTGTTCTGTGTTCTGCGCTGTTGGATCCAATGCATGGAGGACCGGGTGGCACAAAGGATAGCCAATGCTCAGCTGGACTTGGTCCGTGGGATTTCTGCTGCATCTGTCGCTGACAATCCTCAGCCTGGATGGGCTGCCTCTGCAGCTTCTGATCCTCCATCCTCTGTGCCCGAAGAATCCCAGAGCTCCTCGGAGTTGCCCATGGCTGTGGCCCACACACCTTGGGGCTCTGGAAGTGGCACCCATGAAGTGACCAAACCACCAATATTTGTCCTAGGAGGGCCACCGGGGGTTGTACCTGGGGAAGAGAAAGAGGAAGAGGAGACATTTTTTTAACCAGGGACTTGTTAGGGAGGAGAAATTAAGCAAGCTCTAAGCTCAGCCCTGAGCATTGGTGTCATTAACTTTTTTAGCATTAAGAAGTGAACTAATCTTTTTAAATATCTTCTTTTTAGCAGGTGCTGCTCTGTTAGCTTAGCCATGTCTTTCACTTGTGTGCCACCCATTCCCTGCCCCACATGGCCTTTGGTTTACATGGATTATCTTGCTTCTTCCCCTCCCTTCACACCACTGGGGCCCTATCTGAGATATTTGAATTGCTCTCTTTAATCTTTCCTTTGGAGATTGGGGTTAGAAAATACGGAGTTCTCCCAGCCATGACACTCAAAGGGGTAGTGAGACCTTGTTTTAGCCAACATGATTTTAAATGCTCTGTAAAAGGAACAGCTGATAGGTAAGAATACTTTTCCACTTAGTTCTTTCTTAAAACATGTGGTTTGCATGCAAGTGGAGGAGAGGAAAAAAAAATCTCTTTGCTGAAACTTTTATCAAACATCTATAGAAACTACCTTCTGCACCCTAGCTAAGACTGCAGCTCCCGAAATTCCTAGTTTCATTGGCTTAAGAATATTGGGAATTGCACTCCCCATGCGTACTCAGAGCAACAGGTTGGATGAGATACTTCTAGCTTAGGGATCAGGTAGAGAAACCCCAATCTCTTCCCTACCCACCACAAACACATGCATTTTGATGACTTGAGAGAGTTCAAATGCAAGTAGAGACACAAAGCCAGAGAAAGTGGCTATTTAAAACTCTCTGTGGGTGATTTTGCTTTATTTACATTTGGTGAGGGGGTATGCATTTTAGAAAACACAAATGTCTTTTGTTTCACTTTTCTCATTTGATTTAGCCACTATTGATAAGACAAAGAGTGTTCCCTTTTAAATAGGAAGGGCTGTGTGACTTTTGCTGTGTTTTAGCAAAAGAATAGACGAGGGGCATGAAATGCTTTTATAATGCAACTATCAACTGCAAACTCCTTGTACTGTCAAAGTTTTTATTGTATCTCTCTGAATGTAACAATAAAGAACATGTAGTTGTGTGATGTTTTAAACCTGCTTTCTGATGCATTCTTGAATCACTAAAGAGGCTCCTCCACACATAACTTGGCGTTTTTAGGTCCTGCCATGAATTCTTCTAAGAGCATCAAAGTATTCAGGATGAAGTAAGCAACAGATATAAGTTTCTAGTTCATAATGTGAATGACACTTTTGTGCTTTTTTCTTAAATGTTGCCCTTTCAGAGGATGCGGGCTTTCTGTTGTTCCTGTGGGAATCCCTGCCACAGGCACATTCAGGAATTCAAACCTCCAGATCCCCCAAAAAGTACTTATGACATGAATCAAATCGCTTAAAAAAATCCTTGCCCTTCAAAGTTCTATAACATGTTTTCTTTTTTATTAATTTGTATAATGTTTATATGTTTGATCTTTTTATCTTTTTTTGGTTATATTGATGTATTCTCATGTTATTTTTCATTTTATTATTCTATTTTGTTTCTGGTTATATTCCTTTCATTTTCTTCCTTTTTATTATTATAAGCTACCAAGAGTTCCACAGCCAGACAGGCAGCAATAACTTTAACAAACTAGCAAGCTGCCCATATAGTCTCCTTAGCAGGAAGGTGGGTGGCGTATAAATGAGTTTTAGTTAAGTATTTGTCAGATTTACACTTAGGGTTCACAATAGCTTGCATGGGAAGATGTCTTCATTACACTGTTCTGACACAACAGTCGTGTGATGTAGACTGGGCTGATTCGCTCATAGTTGCCTAGTGAATTTCCATAGCTGAGGGTAGATTTGAACCTTCATCCTGTGAGCAACTGTACCACTTTGGCTATCCTGCCTATCTCTAAAGCGCTACCTACAAGACAAAAAAAATCATCTTAGGAAAGAAAGAAAAAACTAAACCAAGACCAACATGCTGATTCCTGTTCCAGCTGCAGGAAAATAAGAGGCTGCGTTCTTAGCAGGAATGCAGGAGAAAACTCTAAAAGGTAAAAATTATGCTGTATACTGTAGTTACTTTTTTTTCTTTAAGAAAGGCACCTAAAACCAATCTTGATAAGTGAACTGCAGAATGATCATAATGTAAAGTCAGATTGTCCTGACCCTTCTAATGCATCTCCAGCCTCTTGAACAGCAGAAAAGTAGAGGAATCCTTTTTTAAGCCCTGGGAAAAATATATTTGAAGGACCTTCAAGTTCTGCTCAGTTGTTGTTCCGCTGAGTTATTTCCCCCGCAGTTGTCTAACCCAATGTTTCTCAACTGTAAGATAGATAGGGTTTAACTCCCAGAATTCCCCAGTTAACATTTACCTTCCTCTTCTTTGTGGCAGCCTCTCAAATACTGGAACATTGCTCTATCACCCCTAGTCCCTTTCTTCTTTAGACTAGACATATTCAGTTCTTGCAACCATTCTTCATGTTTTAGCTTTCATTCCATAATCAGTTTTGTTTCTCTTTTCAGAGTCTCAACATCTTTTTTATAATGGTAACTAAACTGTTGTCAGGTGAGGACTAGCTATTCCTTGCTCTCTTCCCATCTTCCCTTCTTTTTTGTTCCTCGTTTCCTATCTCATTTCCTGTCCCTTTCTTGGAGCTGTTTTTGCTGGCAGAAGGCCATTCAGGCCAAAAATGGGGCTGGCAGAGGGCCACACATGGCCCTCCCAAGCTCCATTTTTGCTGGCAGAGGCACCGTGGGCCAGTCCTTCGCTGTTTCCATGGCTGCCCCGTGGGCCAGAATTAAGCACCCTTTGGATTGGCTTCAGCCCGCAGGCCTTGTTTGACACCCCTGGTCTAGAGAGTTAATTCAGCCTCATTTCTACTGCTGTTTTCCTAGTTGGTCTCTTAAATTAAATTCTGCTGGTGAACTACAACTGCAATATCTTTGGTCAACTGCACAATTGAATTCTTTATTGTCATTGTATGTATATACACAGTATACATATACAACCAAATTCACATAACACCCAGAGACCAGAACACACATGAACACACACGTAGCAATCCTCAAACACCTCCCCACCCGCCAAAATTCCCCGCCCCCTAAAAACACACAAGCATCCACACAACTGACCAAGTAATACTGTCCAACTTCTCACTGATGGTGGTCCTTAAGTTCATTGTTAAGTGCAATTATAGGTCTGGGATAAAAACTGTCCAGGAAATGTCTGGTCCGAAGTTTTCATGGTTCTGTATGTTCTGCCAGAAGGCAACAGTTCACAAAGATTGTGAGTAGCATGGGAAGAGCCTCTGAGAATGTTGTGCAACTTCCTCAAACAGCGAGATGCAAAGATGTTGTCTAGGGCTGGTAGCTGGAGCCCAACAATATTCTGGGCAGTTTTAATGATTCTCTGTAGAGCTTTTTTGTCCACTACAGAACTGCTCCCATACCATGCAAGAATGCTGTAGGTCAGGACACCTTCAATGGTCCTGCAGTAGTCGGACAGAAGCAGATGCTGAGATAGATTTATCTTTCTGAGCATTCTCAGGAAGTACAGCCTCTTCTGTGCCTTCTTTACAATGGGGCCGAGAGTCAAGAAAATGTGTAATTAGCTATCTTTTCTCCAGGGATATTTTTACAGATCTGGTGGCAGCAAAGAGGATTGTGGTTTTGGGGTATCTTTCCAAGCTTATGTCCTCCACATACATTGGACTTCATCCCTCATAATGCCCAGGCAGGGGATCATAGGTGTCCAAGCCAAACACACAAGGATGTGGGTATAGAAAAGGCAGCTTAGAAGTAGGAAGAAATATGAAAATTTAAGGGCTGTTCTGTCAAGTTTAGCTCTGGGAGTGTGAGTTTTGTTTCTTTGCACAGGCATCTGCAGAAAGTCCAGACACAACACAGGATCAAAATCTAGATAATCATTAGAGGGCAGCAGAGACATTTTTTTCCTCCATTTTGCTGCCCTCTGATGGCTGTTTGGAGGCCTACTTTGCTCCAAAACCTCTTTGTTGGCGATAAAGTAACTTCTTTAAGTAAATTCTTTATTAGAGAAATAATAGATTTTATAGAATTTTGCATAAAAGGATTTGTGGATTGATGATTAGAAAAAGGATAATTAGGACTGCAGAAAAAACAATTAGTACTACCAACCTGCCTTCCATTGAGGACCTATATACTGCACAAGTCAAAAAGAGGGCTGTGAAAATATTCACAGACCCTTCACATCCCGGACATAAACTGTTTCAACTCCTTCCCTCAAAACGATGCTATAGAGCACCGCACACCAGGACAACTAGACACAAGAACAGTTTTTTCCCGAATGCCATCACTCGGCTAAACAAGTAATTCCCTCAACACTTTTCAACTATTTACAAAGTGTACACTACTATTACTATTAATTTTCTCATCACTCCTTATCACTCATCCCCTCACACTTGTGACTGCAACTTTGTTGCTAGTATTCTAACAATTTTATTGACTGTTTCCTAGTATGATTTCATTGCTTATTTGTACCCTAAGACTATTGTTAAGTGTTGTACCTGATGATTCTTAACTCTCAACAAATGTATCTTTTCTTTTAAGTATACAGAGAGCATTTGCACCAAGACAAATTCCTTGTGGGTCCAATCTCACTTGGCCCAATAAAAAAATTCTAATTCTAATTCTAAAAAACTTTGGATAATGGAAAAGAGTTGAACTTTCTTTTGTAATCATAGAACTTCTACGGTTGTTCTACTTTCTTGTCCAGTTGCAGAAATTGCAAAGATAAATGCTTTGGATCGCAGATGGCATATCAAATGAATAAGAAGATTAGGAACCTACTTGCTTGCTAATGTAGCACAGCCAACATCGGTTCTTTTTTTTTTCTTTTTCTTTTTGTGAATGGAGCTTCTTTGCTTGCAACAAAAGTTCAAGATGGGGGGGAGAGGGAGTCAAAAGTCACTCTTTCAAGAAAAGCGTGTAAGAAAAGTGCTTCTTAGAATTTGCAAAAGTCCTTCCAGGAATACAAGCTACAATATCCCTTCTGACCACCAAACTTTCATCTGCCGGCTCAGTACTTTTTCTAAGGAATGTAATTCGGTCTCGGCGCCCCCCACCCCCGCAAACCAGATGTGATGTAATGGTTGGCCGAGGGAATTGTGGGAATTGAAGTGCTGCAACGTTCTGGGCGGACCCGATTGAGAAGACGAAGTGCGAGGCGATCTCAGCGGAACTCAAGGGCAACAGGAGCGCGAGAGGAAGGGACAGGAAAGCTGCAACTCCCGTCGGCGCTTGGCGGTCGCCACGGCAACGCGAACGGCCTCAGCGGCGCGGGTAAGCCCGCGCTCGAGTTGGGATCGGATCCAAATATTTTCTTTAGGGTGAAAAGCTCCTGGAGGGGGCGGGGGGGGGGAATGGACATCGTACCTTGCCTCTGTGAATGGACGACGCAACGACCTCTTCCTTTCCCTCATTTTGGAAAAAGTTTGGATCCTGTTGAAGGTGGATGTGTAATCGCAGGGTTGTTGTGAACCTTTGCTGCTCTGCACAGAATAGCAGACATAAAACAAGCTAGAATTTGAACAAATGAAGTGCCCACAGGTTCCCCTGTCGCTTAACAACACAACAGCCCTTCAAGGTAGGCTGCTGATCTTTCTGTCATTGTAAGAAAGATCAGCAGGAGAATGTCTCTGGAAAATTATTTGCTGCGCATTTGCTAGATTTGCAGGGCACTCTCTCTACACAACAACCCTGTGAGGTAGGCCAGGCTTGGTGATAATAATTCTCCAAGAGGCTCCCCGTGAGGTCCCGTGGCTGAGAATGGATTTGAACCAGAAACTCTCGTACCAGGATACCTTGCCAACTTTTTCTATGAAAATGAATTGATTTTAGGGAAGCTTACTCTAAGAGAAATGGACATCAGATCATAATCTGGAAACTGACCAAGGAAAGATTCAACCTGGAAATAAGGAGAAACTTTCTGACAGTGAGAACAATCAACCGATGGAACAGAAGTTGCCTTCAGAAGTTGTGGGAGCTTCATCCCTGGAGGTTTTCAAGAAGAGACTGGACTGCCCACCTGTCAGAAATGGTGTGAGGTCTCCCACTTGAGCAGACTTACAAAGTCCCTTCCAACTCTGTTATTCTAATTCTTCTTTAGAGAAAAGTAACTTTTACACTTAGGCAATGGCACCATAGAGAAAAATAAGGGTTTATCCTTAGGCAAGGAAAACCAATTGTACAAGTACAGATTAGATGAAACCTGGTTCAAAAGCAGCAGCTGTGAGCAGAAGCAAGCAGTAGAATGAGTTGCCTCCAAAGGTTTTGGGTGCTTCATTACTGGAGGCTTTTAAGAAGAAATTGGACAACCACTTTTCTGAGGTGGCATAGGTCTCCTGCTTGACCAAGAGGTTGGACTAGAAGACTGGGAGCTTCATCACTCGAGACTTTCGAGAAGAGACTGGACTGCCGTTTGTCAGAAGTGGTGTAGGGTCTCCTGCTTGGCGGGGGGTTGGACTAGATGATCTATAAAGCCCCTTCCAGCTCTGACTATCTTTTATCTTAGCTGGGTGGGACATTGCCATGGTACTTGCTCATGGCTTAATGCATTTCCTTTTCTGCAACATCTCCTTGTCAGGTAGGCCTGCTATTGGTTTATTTAATGTGGCATGAAAAATGAGTACAGGTAGTCCTTGACTTAGAGCCAAAATTGAGCCCAGTTGCTAAGCAAGACAGTTGTCGGGTGAGTTTTGCCCCATTTTATGACCTTTCTTACCACAGTTATTAAATGAATCACTGTAGTTGTTAAGTTAGTAATACAATTGTTAAGGGAATCTGGCTTCCTCATTGACTTTGCTTATCAGAAGGTCACAAAAAGTGATCACATGACCTGGAACACTGCAACTGTCACAAATATGAACCAGTTGCCACCTGAATTTTGATCATGTAACCATAGGGATGCTGTAACAGTCGTGTGAAAAACAATCATAAGTCACTTTTTTGGTGCTGTAGCTTCGAACAGTCACTAAACAAATGGTTGTAAGTTGAGGACTACCTGAAATTTATATTCCTGAGACTGAGCCTTGTTGCCTGGGGAATTCTGGGAACTGAAATCCACCCATCTGAAACTTGCCAAGTTTGAGAAATATTGCTCGACTATGCAAAGATTGGACATAAGATGAATCTCAACATAACTGTGAGTTATACTTTGAGGATGCCTGGTGTGATCCAATAAAGAAACTTTGTATGGAAGCCTTTGTAGAGTTTATCTAACTATATTCAGCCAGCAATTTAAAGACAGAACAACTGGGAAATGGTACATAAGTCTAAATGCTATTGCTGTTGCAAGTATGATGGTTGTTAAGTGAATCTGGCTTCCCCGTTGACTTCGCTTGTCAGAAGGTTGCAAAGAGGCATCAGGGGACCCTGGGAATCCATCATAAATACAAACCAGTTGCCAAGCATCTGAATTTTGAGCACATGACCATGGGAATGCTGTAGTTGTCATACATGTGAAAAATCATCATAAATCCCTTTTCAATGCTGTTGCAACTTTGAACAGTCACTAAAGTTCTATTGTAAATAGGACTATCTGTATTTTGTGATTCCTCTTCCCCCTTTAACAATTTGTATTTATTTGACTTTCTCTAACTCCTTCCTATGCAAGGATTTTTAAAAATAAAACATCTTGAAATCCTGGCCATTATTTTGGGAGAATTATTAACTGTTGGAATCATAAACTCTATACAATGCAGTCTGGCCCTCTGTCATATTAAGGTATGGATGAATTATGCAAAGCCTTTCTTCCAATGTTTTTTCTTTTCCTGCTTCGTATTTAAGGTTGGCAGAACCTCAACTGTGGTAAAGTTAGGAAATATCTTTATCCATTCTCTTTTAATGGAGAATGGTAAATTTGCCAACATGTTGCCTGGAAGACATTTGTATCCTGTGGGGTGAAACAGGAAATGGCTGATCATTTTCTGTTAATTTCCCCTTCAATTGCTTCACATGGTGGGGCAGCCACAGCCTAATTGCTGCTACCCTCAATGAGAAATAATAAAAGGCAAACAGGAAAGTTTTAATTAACTTAGAGATTTCTGCTGCTTCTGACTGATTTCTAAATACAGCGGGAGCTTGACCATTGAAAAGAACATTCTGAATAACACAGCATTATATTAAGTGCTGTGTAGAACCAGCTTTTAATTTTACTTCCAGCTGTTTGCAGAAAGCCATGGCTAAGCAAAGCCCAACAATTCTAATCTAGAAACCCCTGTAATTTACACTAATTTAAACGGTGTTCTCTGATCTTATAAATCTCTGTGGTGGGTTTTAATAAGCAATAATCATTTGTGTTTTGTAAGTTTATATGCTGTCTTTCCAGTGTTGTCCATAAGCCATTTTGTCAGAAAGTAGTGATCTGTTCCTAGAGCAGAATTTCACACTTTAGCAACTTTATGATGCATAAACTTCAACTCCCACAATTCCCCAGCCAGCTTGGGATTCCGGGAGTTGAAGTCCATGCATCCTTAAGTTGCCAGGGTTGAGAACTAGTGACCTAGAGAATTTTGGCCTGGTTTAGAGATTGGGTTGACTCATATTTGGGGTTTCTTTGGATTAGGCATGGTTATATTATAGAATCTAGGTTTCAGGAACAAGTATTGGAAAGCAGTTGTGAGTATACCAACACTTTGGGGATTGCAAGTAGTCCTTGATTTACAACCGTTCAAAGTTATAACAGCAGTGAAAGAAGTGACATCGCTGTTTTTCACACTAATGGTTGTTGCAGCATCCCCATGGTCACCTGCTCAAAATTTAGATGCTTGCAACTGACTCATTTTATATATAGTTGTTATGTCCCAGGGTAATGTCCCAGGGTAATTTGCATTGGCTGCAAAAAGTGATGACATTACCCTGGGACATATCGATGGAGAAGCCAGATTCACTCAACATCTGGATTACTATCTTAACAACCACAGTGATTCGCTTAACAACTGTGGCAAGAAAGGTTGTAAAATGAGACAAAGTGCACTTAACTGTCTCAACAATAGAAATTGTGAATTCAATTGTGGTCATAAATTGAGGACTACCAGTATTTTTCAGTTTCTGTGTTCTTTTTTATTCTGTTTTTTAAAATTCTATTAATTAATCCACACTACTTGAAGAACTGTTCAAGTCAGTTTGGAGACATGATTAAGACACCGGACTATACATTGGAGGGGCTGCGAGTTCTAGTCTAGCATTAGGTATGAAGTCAGCTGAGTGACCTTGGGCCAATCCCTCTTAGCCCTGAGAAGAAGAAAATGGCGAACCACTTCCGAAATCTTGCCAATAAAATTGCAGGGACTTGTCTAGGCAGCTGCTAGGAGTCAAACAAAAGCATGTGCAGGTGTGCTTGCGTGCACATACACACATGCACAAAGGAAAACTAGCTTGCTAAAAAGCAAAGACTGTCTTTTATTTTTAAACCATTTAAGTTGCAAATTCAGAAGAAATGTCCTTTCACTTTAAGCACTGTGACTGTTTTACCATTGTTAAGTATGTATCTTGCCTTTTTCATACAATGCAAAATGACATTCATAATGCTCCTACCTCTTATTTTTCACACCTGGCCATTTTTCACACCACACCAGAAAGTTGCCTAAAGGAGGACTAGAACTCACAGCTTCCTGGTTTTACTGCACCACTTGTTTACACTAAGCTGGATCACCAACTGGAGCCTGGAGGCATTCCCAGAAAATAAATTTGGGAGAATTTCTCTAGATTAAGTATGCCCTCTTGTTCAGGAAAAAGCTCCAAGGAAAAGAACATTTTATCAGGCATAAGGAGATGGAATTTCTTTCTGATAAATGTGTGTTTTTCTGACACTTATTTTCTGAGTATCTGAACCTGTACATAGAGTCCTTGACTTATGACTATAACTGGAACCAGAATTTCCATTGTAAGCAAAATGGTTGTTAAGTGAATCACATCCAAATTTATGACCTTGTTTGTTAAGCAAATCTGACATTGATTTTGTCTATCAAAAGCTGGCTGGTAAGATTTCAAATGGCAATTACATGACCAGGATACTACAACTATTGTAAAAACACATGCCAGGTCTCCAAATCTTGATCATGTGACCATAAGGATACTGCAATATAGGTGCAAGGTCCAGTTGTTTATTCAGTAGTGTTGTAACCTTGAATGGTCGATAAACAAATGATTGTAAGTTGAGGATTACCCACTCAAGAGCTGGATCTGTGATATAGCATTACTACTGAACCAGCCCCGGGTGGTTTGTTCTGCAAATCTTGAAATCCTGGCTTAGTTGAAAACACAAATTTAGTTCTTATTTTGAGAATCAAAACTTCATTTTGCAATCATATGGACTTGTCTACTGAAGCCACTGAGATTTCCTTCAGTTTAGGAAATTATGTTTGCAAGCAAACCTCTAATCTAGGTGCTACAGGGTTATTTTAATATTCTTGCTGGAGAGAGGAAGGAGCATTAAAAGAGAATGAGCAGAAAAGGGAGATGTTCAAGATCACCACTGTGAAGGAAAGAATGGACAACAAGATGCAAATCTTAAAGTGCTAAATCCAGTGTTTCTCAACTGGCTGGGGAATTCCGGGAGTTGAAGTCCACCCATCTTCAAGTTGCAAAGGTTGAGAAACACTGGAGAAGTCTCTAGGCTGCCCCTTGCCCATCCCTGAAGTTATATGTATGTCCTACATCATGCATTGTCTTTTAGTACTTAATGTTGGATCAGTTTGCCAGTGACCCTGAACAGCAGTTTAATGTTACAAGGATTACAAAGTGAGCCTTCGGCTTGTTCATTTCTCCTTAATCCAGTTAATTTTAATTGTGCACACTTGAAAAATATGTGTACCATAAATTATCGTTCTGAGTTGGCTTCTTGCCATTTACTTATGGTTGATCATGACATAAGCCATCTTCACAATAATAGTGTATTGATTAGCCAGGGGGTCTCCTCAGAATACAAAATATAGGTAGTCTTCAACTTGTGACACAGCTGAGCACAAAATTTCCATGGTTAAGCAAGAAAGTTGTTAAGGGACTTTTGGCCCATGATACGATGTTTTTTTGCTATAGTTGTTAAGTGAATCACTACAATTGTTATATGAGTCATGTGGTCATTAAATGAATCTGGCTTCCTCCATTGACTTGCTTGTTAGAAGCCAGCTGGGAAGGTTACAAATGGTGATCACACGGCCCCAGGACAGTGCAACCTGTCAGCTTTGGAAGCCATATTAACACCAGAAGCTTCCACGCTGTCACATTCCTGTGTCTGGGAAATTAGGAGGGGGGGATTTTTAGAGTGTTCGTAGTTAGACATAATAGCATTCTTCTTTTCGATCAAGATCATGTTATTCCTACACCTGGAGGAGGAGTGGTTGAAGGGATGTCTCAAGTTGGGACAGATGGTGATTGGAGCATGTGATGGGTGCAGGGATTGGGTTTTGATTTTGATTTACTGAAGGAAACCCCAGAACTCTCAGATTCAGGTTTTCCCAGATGTGCCAACAGAGTTTACTTGGAATGCTAACATTAACCTAAATCTCTAAAGAAAATCCCAGTGGCTTCTTGCAAAGCGGTGCTGCTGTCCGGGGTCCTGAGCCCCCAAAGCATCCCAATCTAATGGGGGCATAAAGACTCAGGGAAGATGGAGCAGGGAACGGTGACCCCAGAGAGAACAACCAGATCCGCTTCAGAGGATGTGCAGCCCTCTGCTATCCATCAGCTACTGCGGTAGCTGAAGCAAAGGTAGCAGAGGTCGAGCTCCGGAGGGGCGCCCAACCCAAGGAGCCAGTCCTAAGGCAGTCCCAATCAACCGAACCAGCTGTGCAGTTAAAGTTGGAGTGATCATCCCCTGGGCCACCAATGGTATTGGGACAACCCAAGCAAGTAGCAGCCTTTGAGTGGAGACCATCAAGGCCCCTGGAGCTTAGTGAATCCAGGGAATGGAGGCTCCAACCATTGTCGTGGAGCCAGTTGCTTGCAGAGCTACCTGAGAAGTTTGATCAGCTGAGTGTGGGACCCACTGCTCAGACATCCCCATATCTGATCCAGCCTGGTTGGACTCTAGTCCAGCCTACATTCCACTTTCCGGGCTTAGGGAGCATAGCAGTCCAGGGCTTCGGCTTCGTTCCACTTGGTACTGGCCAGACTAAGGCTCAGCATTCTGCTTTGGACCCAATCCGTCAGAGCCATGGCCCAGCAGGGTGCAGTGGCCAGGCGACACCCCGGATTTCTGGGACATTTAAGCCCAGTCACCAGGAGAGGAATGAGAGGACTACCCAGGCCTGCCCGTCATCTCCACCTCCCGGAATACCACCCGCCAACCAAATTCCGCCCGTATGGGCCTTTTACCCAGGCCAGGGATGGATCCAGTATCAGTGGATGCCCGGTCCTGTCCCACCACTGATCCCACTGACCACAGCGGCCCCACCAGCAGCTGCCCCACTGCAGTTCTTGGCAACCATTGACAGCACCCTGGGAAAACTGGCCTATTTCCTAAACCAAATCTGGGCTCACATTGATCGGCATGGGGCTCAATATCAGTCCAGGACATGATCTCAGTCATTGCAGATAATATGAGAGAGGGGGAAGCCGTGGACTGGATTGCTCAACTCCACAACGAAGGAGCCCCTGAGTTGGAAGATGTGGATGAGTTCGTGCAGTCCCCAAGAGCCCGATTCAAGGATATGGCTAATTGGGAGGAAGCTGAAGTAGAAATCAAAGAACTGAAAGAGTGTGGTCAGCCCCACAAGGAGTTTGTGTGAGAGTTTAGAAGAGTGGCCAGAAAATTACGAGATTGGCCTGAGAGACTCTTTGTGCACTACTTTAAAGAAGCCCTGGATCAGGACCTTAGGTAAGTGTGCGCTTTCAGGAGGGTGCCCGACTGTATCCAAGATTGGTACCAGATGGCGGTGATTATGGACTTAGAGATTCATCCCCACTGGAGATCTGTGCCAGAGAAACCCCCTAAGCCAGTGGTCGCCAACCAGTGCTCCGCAGCCCACTGGTGGTCCGCGAGAAAATTTTGGTGGTCCGCAGAGGAATGTCATCCCCAGAGCACCCCCCAAAGCAATTAATCCAGCCTGTGCAGGAACACAAGGCTGTGCTGCTCACATGGCCCACGGGAACCCTCCCTGCCCACTCACTCCTTACCTGGCAAACTTGCCTGCTAAGTTGCTATTTTTCCTCCCCCCCCCCCCCCCCCCGACCATCAACTGTTCTGCTGTGCCAAGAGAATTAGATTAGCTAGAAAGCAGGAAATTGTTGGATTTCTTGCTTTCTAGCTAATCTTTAGATCTGAGCCTGATCTGAGTCTGCACTGAATAATAGATCCTCAAAAGCAGAGCTGAACCTTCCTTAGGACTGAAGGTTCTATTATTCAGTGCAGACTCAGATAGCTGATGGCAGAAACAGATCTCTGGGTGATTCTGTGAACAACTTAATCTGCCTGCTTGCTTTGCCTGATTTTGGGTAAAAGTTGCTTTTTTAAAAATAAAAAAAATCAATATTTACATGCATGATGTGTTGTGAGTTAATTTTGTGAGTTTGCTTGCTAGCAAATTTTATGTGACAGACTCAGGTAGCTGATAGCAGAAAGATAGATCTCTGAATCTGTGATTCTGAGAGCAACTCAATCCGCCTGCCTGCTTTGCCTGATTTTGGGTAAAAGTTGCTCTTTTTTTATAAAAAATTCAATATTTACATAAATATTTATAATATTTGCATAGAAGCCATGCCCAGCCAATCACATGACCACCAAGCCATTCCCACAAATTAGGCCTCACCCAAGAACTGGTTGTTAAGAAATTTGAATCCCACCCCTGCCTCTGTGGGAGATACATTATGAAGTAAAGAAAATATTAGACTCTAGATTACACAGGGGTCGGTTACAATACCTAATCTACAGGAAGGGGTACCCTTTGTCTGATGCCACCGGGGTGAAGAGTTGGGATGTAAAAGCAGATAGGCTGGTGAAACAGTTTAACGAGAAGTTTCCTGATAAGACAAAGGCCCCCCCCGGGAGGGGGGAAGAGGTGGTGAGCTCCGATTTTAGCTCTGATCCCTAACCTCCTGTCACTTGTCTCATTTCAGGATGTTCTCATCGCTTGAGGAGAGGCAGCCTGTCATTCCTTGATCCATTTTGAGGCAGATTCCGGGCTGCCACAGTGGGGGATGGGCAAGCTGTGGGAACGGGAGAGTAGCGAAGGGAATACAGCCACAACAACTGGGACAAGGACAAGCTGCTGGCACCTGGAGGGGAGTGATTGGAATTTGGTGGCAGTTGAGACAGTGTAGAGGGGGGAAAATGCGGGAAATCAGATTCAGGTTTTCCCCAGATGTGCCAACATGACTACTGTAATAAATTCACCAGAGCCCTTCCTGGGTGTTTCCCGAAGCTGGGCTGGCCTGTGAGGGAACTGCATGGGAGATCGTGGCATCAGAGCCCTCTCCATCCCAGGGGATGGCACTGGCTGCGGTAGTACTGCCCCCCTGCCTTCCCAGCCTCTAGCTTGCTTGCCTTGCTTCACCCCTGTATCTGCATCCCATGTGGCGCCGGGAAGCTGCATGGCTGGGAGAACACTCTCCCCAGGCCGCATGGCTGTGCTGGCTAGGAGAATAAATTCCCTAAGGATTTCTTTGCCTATCTGATTTCCAGCTCTTTCGCATTTCTCCCCATCTTGTGCAAGGAAACAAAAGAAAAAAAAATCAATCAATCCTCCTCCATGCTGCTGCGAGAGCCCAGGATGGGTTAGACTCCTCCTGATGATGTCATTAAGCTGAGTCTGTTCTTGTATATAAAAGGCCAGTCCCTGGGAGTGTCCCCAGCTTTGACTCAGCTTCTTTTAGTCAGTAAGCTGTGTCTCTGAAAGCACTGATAATTCTACCATTCAAACTCTTCAAAAGCAAATACAGCTTTAAACACAGCTCCCAGGAATCTGGGCAGCTGTGTCTTCAGGAAAGCGGGACTCCACTCTTCTGCCATGCCGAGGACTCGACGTTGCTAACATCAGGGAAGGCAAGTAAGGGAAGCGTTCATCGACCTCACCCACAGCCTTTCCCTCTTTCTAACTGCCGAATTTGTCATTCAGGGCTCTTAGCGCCCTAAGGAGCGACCACCATTACCAGAGGCCACAGCACATGCAGGTGGCCATTTTGGGGGAGCAAATCCTCCACTGCATTTTAAGTGGCCCAACTTCAGATCGGCCTCAAAACAAGGGCAAATTTCTTGGATTCCTCGGCAGCAAGGCACCACTAAGGCAGCACATTCTGAGGGTAGCTTCCAGCACCACTTGTGTTTTGCCTATTCTTGCCATCGATCAGGACAAGGCCCAAGTTGACCTTCCTTGTCCAGAGGACCTGGCCCTCCAACCAGCCAGAAGAAAAAGACGCAGACAGAAATCTCAATCAGTACAGAGAGAGGTGGCTCCAAAAATTAGGGCTAAGGCTCTGGCCCCCAAGAAAACATCCCAGGCCGAACTTAAGGCTGAGAAACAAAGACATATTGCCTTAGAGAGACAGTTTAATAAAACAATAGAGCAAATGAGAGGGCAACTGCAACAGGCTTCCCAATCAGGAGAATCCCAGGGTTACCAGGGATTCTAGGGGAAGGGGGGAAGTTTCAGGATTCTTTGGAAACCCTCCATCTTGGTCCCCTGAGAGGCTGGAGGAACAACTCGATCTTCAAGATCTAAGCATGTCAGGGCCTAATTTCTTTTTCTTTTTTTTAAAAAAGTTTTTATTGGTTTTTAAAAACAAATATAAACAAACAAAACATAAAAACATCAAGCCATCTTCTATATGTATACATACAGTGTGCCGGTTGGTTTACAAATTGTTTTGTGCTTCCATTTCATAGTCTTCAATTACAATTACATTGCATATAATCTCATATTGTCAATCAAAAATTAAATACCTTAGTATTATTAATCAATCATTTGATTAAATACCTTAGTATTATTAATCAATCATTTTATGCATTCATGTTTTACAAGATAATCATAATTTACTTAGTTTGTTTTATAACAGTTCATATTATCATCCCGAATCTATCCTAAAATCATTTTGTAGATATAAGAAAGAAGTACATCTTTATATATTTATTATTTTCTAAAAGTCTACATATTTCATTACTGTATTTTATTGTCTAACCATTAATAGAATAGATCCCAAATTTTATAAAATTGTTTATCCTCTTGTTCTCTAATTTCAAATGTCAATCTACTCATTTCAGCACATTCCAATATTTTCTTAATGATTTCCTCCTGTGATGGTGTTTTCTCATTTTTCCAGTTTTGGGCAAATACAATCCTAGCTGCTGTTAATACATTTACAATCAGATATTTCAAGTCTTTACTATATATTTCAGGTAAAATTCCCAATAAAAATATCTCTAGTTTGAAGTCTATATGTTTTTTTTGTCATTTTTTCCAACCACATGTGGATTTTAGTCCAGTATTTTTTAGCATCCGCACAAGTCCACCACATATGGTAATATGAGCCAGGTATCTGATGACATTTCCAATATTTTTCGGATTTATTCTTGAACATTCTTGCTATTCTTGTCGGGGGAAAATGCCACCTGTAAAACATCTTATACAAATTTTCTTTATATGCTGTTGACATTGTCATTTTATAATTTTGAGACTACAAGTTTTGCCATTTCTCTAAATCAATCCCATATCAAAATTCTTCCCCCAAGCAATCATAGTTTCTTTACTTGTTCTTCTTCTAATTTAATTTCTAATAAATATCCATACAATTTTTTATCACCTTTTCATCAGTACCTGTCAAAATCTAAGTCAGTCAATTTATCATAGAAACCTTCCATTTTAGAATCTTTATCATACCTTGAATGTATTTGTGCATATGAAAACCAATTCATCTTTGTACCTTGTTCCTATAAGTTTTTGTATAGATTTGAGTTCACCCTTTTCATTCAATATTTCACCTTATCTAACTATTTGTTCCTTTTTGTATATTATAGGATAAGAATAGTCAATATATTGAATTGAAGAATAGTTCAATTGAAGAATAATTCAATAGTCAATAGCCAGACTGGAATTTTCAAATAACATTGTCTTTTAGTCTTCTCCCAGCTTAACCACAGAGACTCCCGTATAAAATGTCTTCTAAAATACCCCTGTGTTTTAGTTCCTTTATACCATAAAAAAGCATGCCACCCCAACAACAGATCATGTCCTTCTAATGTCAACAATCTAGTATTTCTTAATGTTATCCATTCCTTAACCCACATCAAATTTATAGCTTGGTAATACAACTCCCAATTAGGTAAACCAAATCCTCCTCTTATTCTAGCATCTTGCAAAAGTTTTAACTTTATTCTCGCTTTCTTACCTTGCCATATATATTTCAACACAATTTTATTTAAATCTTCAAAGTAGTCTTTCCCAAGCCTAATTGGAATTGTTTGAAACAAATATAAAATTCTGGGTAATATATTCATCTTGATTGTTCATATTATCCCTATTAATGACAGTTGTAAATTTTCCCATTTCGCCAAATCTAGCTCTATCTGCTGTTTAAGTTTGATATAATTATTCTCTTTTAGTGTACTGCATCTTGCTGTCAAGTATATCCCCAAGTACTTGATCTTATTTGTGACGTGAATTTTCAATAGGTCTGCCAGTTCTTCCTTTTGTCTTGATAGCATATTCTTTGTCAAGATCTTTGTCTTATCTTTATTTATTTTCAAACCAGCCACCTTTCCATATGTCTCTATCTTTTCTATCAATTTTGATGCTGTTTCTAGTGGGTCTTCTAAGATAAAAACCAGATCATCTGCAAATGCTTGCAACTTAAATTCTTCCCTTTTATATTCTTTTCATCTCTAATATTTCTTTTTAGCACTTCCAAAGTTAACACAAACAACAGAAGTGATAGTGGGCACCCATGTCTTGTTCCTTTTCTTATATCGATAGAGTCTGTCAGTTCTACCTCTATCATTACCTTTGCTGTTTGCTTATTATATATTGCTTCTATTGCTTGAATAAATTTTCTAGCAAAGCCCATCTATTCCAGCAGTAATAACATGAATCGCCAATTCACATTATCAAATGCCTTCTGTGCATCTAGAAATATCAGAGCCATTTGTTTTTCAGGATGTGCCTCGTAGTATTCCAAGGTGTCCAAGATTACTTTCATATTATCTTTAATTTGTCTCTTTGGCAGAAATCCATTTTGATCAGGATGAATAAAATTATTTAGATATTCTTTAAGTCTTTCTGCCAGTATTGAAGCAAAGATTTTATAATCTGCATTTAGTAGGGAAATAGGTCTATAGTTCTTGATTTGTAATGGATCGGCCTCCTCTTTTGGAACAAGTGTGATATAAGCTTCTGACCATGATTTAGGTATCCTCTTCTTTAACTTAACTTCATTCATAACTTCTAGCAATGGAAAGTTCAATGATTCTTGTAATGTTTTGTAAAATTCTGCCAGAAGTCCATCTGGGCCTGGTGCCTTTCCATTATTTTGCTTCTTAAGTGCTTCAGTTAACTCCATCATCGTCATATTACTTTCTAACATTGTTTCAATCTCTTTAGGTATCTGGGGTAAATTAGCATTCTGTAAATACTGTTTAACTCTTTCCTCATCAATATTCTCTTGTGTGTATAGTTTCCCATAATTGTCTCGAATGATTCCTTCTCTTTACTACCATAGCAAACTTGGCCTTGGTCATCTGTTAATTGCAATATTTTCCTTGATTCTTTCTCCTTTCTCAATTTATATGCTAACCATCTCCCTGGTTTATTTGCATCTTCAAAGTAGTTCTGTTTAGCACCTCTAATTTTCTGTGCTAATTCTTCTTTTTCCATTAGACCCATATTATGTTATATCCATTTTTAACTTAATGTCCTTTTTCTGTGGCATTTTCTGTAGCTCTTTTTCAAGTCCTTTATACTCATCTTCTAATGCCTTAGAGCAGGGGTGGGCAAACTACGGCCCACGGGCCACATCCGGCCCATTAGTCTTTTTTACCTGGCCCGCCGAAGATTGGTCCGTATGTAACCGCGGCCACTTTTCGGCTGCTTTCAGATGCGTCGAGAGGAGGTGGTTGAGGTGGAGGGAGGGTGATGGAGAATGAGCAGGGCACCTGGCGGGCTTGTCAGGCGGAGCAGGAAACGGGAGCAGGAGCCCAGCGGAGCAAAGAAAGTTGAAACCTGTTGAGGTCTCGCCGCAGTCCCTTCGTGGGGAGAGAAGCCGCCGAGCTGGGAGAAGCACAGGATGCTGCCCGCTCGCCTCCCCGCCCCTCCGTCGTGACTGCGAAGGAGCCCTGAGCACTGCTCTCGCGGCCACCACCGACGGAGCCCAGGCTTGATTTTGCCTGAGTCGCGTTTGATTTGGAAAGGGGCGTGGGAGTTGGCACCAAAGGAGCACTCTGGGGTTTAGCCAACTGCCCGCTGAGCGCTTCCGGGATCCCCACCGTGGCTGCGCTCCAGAACCCAGCGCCACAGGACGGCGAAGCTGAGCGGCAGGAGGAGGCGCATTGGAGCTGCAGCGGCCAGCTCCGATCTCTCGGTCCTGGGGAATCCCCCTCTGCCGAGGCGTCTGAGCCCTGAGCACCGCCGGCAGCGAGGAGCACGAGAAGAGCAATGGGGCCACGGGAAGAGCTGCGCCCCAAGGAGCAACTGGCGTCCAGAGCGGCCGGGACTGGCAGTGGCGGCGAGGGTCCGACCTGCACGGCGGGGGCCTGGGGCAGTTTTCTCCCGCGCCCAGCTTCGGAGCAGCCCACCGTGCGCTCTTGGGCATCTGGCTCACTGCACCCTGGGCGCGCCTTTCTCTCACCTCTCAGCCAGCAGCAGCAGCTCCGCCGCTGCCTCCTTCCTCCCCTAATGCCCGCTGTTGTGATGCGTATTCCCATAGACCCGAGCACCAGCAGGCGTTTCACACCTCCCTCCACGGCCTTCCCCTGCGGTAAGATGGGAGAGAACAGCGGCACCCGAGGTGCGCCGGTCCCGGGACCTCACAGCCGGTCCGAGGCGTGCTCGGTGGTGGATTTCCTGGCCGATCATCCAGGAGAACTGGTGAGGATCAACAGCCCCAATTAATGCAATTCTTGTGCTCGGTGCTGCCTTCCCACTGGAGATGCAACAAGACCCTCCCCATGGCCTTCAAGTTAAGTCGGGATGGGAGGCTGGGCAGAGCGGGCAGGTCCTGGGAGAGGCGCGCAGATGTTTCCTGCCGAGCGGGCTTCCCAAGCACCTGGGAGGACTCACGGTTTAATGGCAAAAGCGGCGGCGGGATGGGCGCTGGGCGGGCGGGGGGAAAGGCAGGCAAAAGCCCCCCTCCCTACACCTCAGCAAGCGGTTTGCAGGTTTAGCCAGCAGTTTCTTGCAAGAGACTGAAGGCCGGTCTGCTCCCCCCAATTAGACGTTGGTTCAAGAGGGAAGGTCAGCCCTGCTACTAATTGGTGGTTCACAGTTTATCCGTGGGCACCGGAGGAGTTATGTTTTGGGGGGGTGGGCGTTTATTTATTTTTTATCTTTTAAGTGGCCAACTTGTGTAAGCTGAGGGGGTACATTCATACAAACATACATACATACACACACACACACACACAGTCGTTTATTCGTAGGGGAAGAATCTATCTATCTATCTATCTATCTATCTATCTATCTATCTATCTATCTATCTATCTATCTATCTATCCATCCATCCATCCATCCATCCATCCATCCATCCATCCATCCATCCATCCATCTATCTATCTATCTATCTATCTATCTATCTATCTATCTATGTTGTGCAAATTTAACTATGATGCCAAACTTGAGTTTTAGAGGGTGTCTCGGAGAAAAAATTGTTATTTTTCCTACCCCGAGTAGGCGTCTCTCCCGCTTAAAAAACAAAACTCTTTCCTCCCCTCGCTTTGAAAAGGGGAACTGTTAACAAATGCAGTTTTTTATATGTATTGTATCTTGTGCTGACCTGGCCCGTCTGTCAAATTTTAAAAGTCAATGCGGCCTCTGACCCAAAAAGTTTACCCACCCCTGCTCTATTGCCATCAGGCAGGGGTTGGCAGAAGGATTCCAGCAAACCCTTCGGCCCTTAGAAAGGGCTCACTCCCTTTTCCCTTCATAACCTCAGGGCCCCTTGCCCCTTCAGAGAGGATTTCATCCACCCCAGGAGCATAGGGCCCTCTCCACCCACTTAGAATGGGAGGATTATGGGGAGGACGATTGTGCTGGCCCTTCTGTGCACAGTCACTCCCCTCGTTCAGATCGGGAAGGGGACCCTAACCTCTCAGAGGAGGAAGAATCTCGCCCAGATCAACCTCCCTCAGCAACAGTCTTCAAACCAGCCTTATTCAAACCATTCCTACATAAGGCTCTGGTTACAGCCAAGCTGTCCCCTGAGGACGTGGCCTCCGAACCACAAGGGGAACCCTCTGGGCAAGGAGACTCCCTTTTCTCCAAGCCGGCATTTTACATGGAGGTCTTATCCTCACCTCTGTTGTTTCTTGACCTGGTCAGGGAACAGTGTGTTTCCCCGACTGCAGGTCCTCGCCCTTCGTCTCACAATAGACGATTTTACAATGTGGGCCCATCACTAGCCAATGCTCTAGCAGTGCCCCCTGTAGACACGTCGGTTGTGGCCTCATTCTCTTCCTCTAGCACCCCCACTGAGCCAGAGGACATACTTAAGCCCGAGGACAAACGGTCTGAACAGACACTCAAATGCAACCACCAAGCAGCTGCGTGGACTGTCTGGGCTTCGACCGCTGCATCGTTTTTCACAAGGGCCTCGCTCCACTGGCTGCACCAATGACAAGGCCGGACCCCGGCATCTGACTTCAGGTCTCACCAGGACCTCCACAAAATAATAGCAGCAGTGGAATTTACGGCAGATGCCACCCTTAATTCCACCATGGTTGCAGCCAGAGCCATGGCCTCCTCGGTGGCAGAGAGAAGGCTCTAATGGCTTCGGAATTGGCAGGCGGAGTTGTGACGGAAGTGGAAATTGGCTTCGGCTCCCTGTACTGGTGAAAGGCTCTTTGGCAATGCACTAGAGCCACATCTCATCAAGACCAGGGACAAATGGAAAATTCTTCCCTCATCAGGAAAGAAAACTGACTATCGCCCTGCTCCATACCGTCCACCAACATTTTGGCCCAAGACTACCCCCCATTTTTCCCAGCTACAGAGGGCATATTCCCAGCGACAAGATCAACGCCCAGACACACCCGGCAGACAACAACCTTCTGCGGATAAACAGCCCTTTTGTGGGGGAGGGAGTCATTCTTTCCATCACTCTAATCCCTCATTCTCTCCACCCATCAGAGGTTGGTTATCTTACTTCACCTCCAGATGGGAGGAGTCAACGACGAACACCTGGGTACTCAACACTGTACGGTCAGGACTGCAGTTGGAATTTCTCTCGCCACCCCCAGAGAATTTTGTGTTCTGTCCCATTTCATGGAACAGTTCAAAAAGGGCCCTTATGGAATCGACCATTCAACACCTAGTTGACCTAAGGGACATTCAACCTGTCCCGGAACATCAATGTGGACGGGGATTTTATTACCGACTTTTAATGGTCCCTTAAACGTTGGGGGGTTGGCGAGCCATCCTTGACCTCAAATTTTTGAATGAGTTTATCCCATACAGGCACTTCAAAATGCAGAGCCTGCATTCTATTTTAGAGAGCATTCAGAGGATGATCTCTCCTTCATTGACCTTACAGAGGCCTACCTCCATATACCCATTTGGCCTCACCATCACCAGTTTCTCCGTTTCTGTTACCAGCACCATCACTTCCAGTATCGAACCCTCCCCTTCGGGCTCTGTTCAGCTCCAAGGGTCTTCACGAAGATCCTAGCAGCATTGGTGGCTTCACTTCGGTCTGTTCCAGTGAGGATCCAATGCTACCTGGGCGACATTTTGATAAAGTCCTCCACCCACTCTGCCCATCGAGACCTGCAAATTACACTTTGCTGCCTTCAGGACCACGGCTTTTCCATCAACACCAGGAAGAGCCATCTTATTCCTACAATCAGATTGCTTCACCTGGGGGCTGTCATCGACACAACCCTGTGCCAAGTCTTTCTGTTTCCAGACCAGGGGTAAAGCCTCACCGAGATCATCCATCAAGTTCGACATCAACAGTGTTCCCCTGCCACTGCTGTCCAAATTATTGGGGAAGATGTTCTCGTGCATCGGCATCGTCCTGTGGGCATGGCTTCACTCCCCATCTCTACAATGGTTCCTGCTCCCTTTTCAACGAGCAGGAACCAGCCACACATCGATCAGGGTCCGACTCACTCCACAGGCCCTGCGTTCCTTCAAGTGGCGGCTCTCCCCAGCCCTCCGGAAGGGACTCCCATTCAAGGAGCCGTTAGTCACCATGGATGCCAGTCTTCTGGGTTGGGGGGCCCATATGGAGGGCCAGATAGCTCAGGGGATTTGGTCCCAAATAGACAAAAACTACCCCATAAACTAGCTAGAGCTCAGGGCCATATCTCTAGCACTGATGCACTTCAGGGCCACGGTAACTGGATCCCATGTACTAGTTGTCAGACTTCAAGATTTTTCTCCCTTTGCTTTGCATCTTTTGGCTGTCATAAGTAACGGGGGGAGGAGGGAGAGAATGGTTATGGGAATTGAGCTGGAGGTGTTACAAACCAGCACTGTATAAGCTGGGCGGAGGTTACATTCTTGCTTAGGTTTCTATCCTGTGCTATGCGCAGCTGCAACCCTTTATCAAACCATGTCAAGGTCTACGGACAGAAGCCTCATGGGCACCTGGAGATGCCCACATGATGATATACACAACTTTTAATTGGAGGAGCCAATTGAACTATTGGGGGTGGGAACGTTGCCATTACTTTGTATATGTGATTTACGCGCCCATTTTCTCAGATTCAGAATTCTTTTGTTGCTACCACTTGATTTCCGGTAAAAGATATCTTTTCTCTGATTAAAAGAGTCTTAAGTATTTCTTTCTTGGATTTTGAATGGAGCACCAGTTGACACTAGTGTTGATGGACCTGACCGCAAAGGCACACATCAACAGGCAAGGGGGGACAAGGTCCAGGGCCCTCATGAGAGAGGCCGAACATTTGGGGCTGTGGGCGGAGAGACATTTGTTGTCGATAACGACAGACAACAACTCCCAAGCCGACTGGTTAAGCCGGAGCTTGGTCAAACCATGCAGAATGACACCTCCACCCATCCCTTTTCAGAGACCTTTGCCTGAGGTTTGAGACCCCGGAAGTGGATCTCTTCACTCCCCAAAACGCCCAAGTAAACAGATTTTTCACCAGGTTTCTTTGTCAGGGAGCAGAGAGAACCAATGCTCTTCGGTGCAGATGGTCCAGGGGTCTTCTCTACGCCTTTCCCCCTCTTCCCATCATTCCGGCAGTCATTCGAAAGATGTTGGAGGAATGGGCAGAACTAATTCTCCTGGCCCCCTATTGGCCACGGAGGCCCTGATTTACAGACCTGGTGAACCTGTCTGTAGCCTCTCCCTGGAGGATTCCAGCCCACACGTTCTCCCTCCATCAGGGAGCCTTGCTCCATCCGGATTCCCAGTGGTTCAAACTGATCATGTGGCGCTTAAGCGGCAACAGTTGAGAAAGGCTAATCTCCTGGAGAAAGTTATTCTCACCATCCAGGCGTCTTGCAAACCATCCACGACGCACACCTACGATGCCACCTAGAGGGTTTTTTTTGTCAACGGTGTCATAAGGAGGGTCTTTCACCCACCTCAGCTCAACTGGCAGAGGTTCTATGTTTCCTTCAAGAGGGCCTAGAGAAGGGACTAGCCCCTAATACCTTACAACGCCAAGTAGCGGCCCTTTTCTCAGTGCTGTCCTGGGACTCATTTCCTTCCTTGTCTCAACATCCTTCTGTCAGGAGATTTTTAAAAGGGGCTTCTCACCTTCATCCCCGGTAGTACACAGGTATCCTTCATGGGACCTTTCTAAGGTGCTTCAGGCCCTGATGGAACCACCATTTGAACTCCTTAGGACAGCGTCTCTGCAATTCTTGACACTAAAGGCGTTTTTTCTGGTATCAATAACATTGGCTAGAAGGGTGTCAGAACTGGCTACCCTCTCAATCAGGCAGGATCTATGCACCTTTCATGATAATAGAGTTGTTCTCCGTCTAGATCCCACTTTTATCCCAAAGGTCAATACCTGGTTCCACAGGTCCCAGGATATTGTGTTGCCAGATTTCTGCCCCCTTCCGCACCACAACTTAGAGTGCATGTGGCATACTTTAGATGTTAGGAGAGCGCTTAGAATTTACCTCAAGCGCATTTCCACCTTTAGGAAAACTGAAGCTATGATTATCTCCTTTTCCCCATCTCACTTGGAGAACAAGGCCTCTCCTCCCACCTTAAGCAGGTGGGTCAGGGCATGCATTGCACAGGCCTACAAGGCTATCGCTCTTCTGGTGCCTCAAGGGCTGACTGCGCACTCTACCAGAAGCATCGCAACTTCAACTGCCTGGGCCAACCTGGCGTCCCTGGAAGAGATTTGCAGAGCGGCCACATGGGCATCCCTGTCATCCTTTATCAGACATTACCTTTGCCTCTGCGAGTGTGGCCTTCAGCAGACAGGTATTTCGCGAGTGGTTCCACAATTGGAGTGATCACCAGACGAGGACCCTCCTGTGGACATGCAGGCTTTGGTATGTCCCATCTTGGGCTCTTGCAGCAGCATGGAGGAGAATGGGCGTTAGTATAATTATCTGAGAATGCCCTTTCTATCTATGTTGCTCGAGAGCCCAGCCCCTCCCTTGTTTTGTCTGGATTTAGCGTTCTAGATTCTGTTTTGCTTTCATACAGTCTGTCAGGTATCTTCGCCAACGCTGGGGACACTCCCAGGGGCTGGCCTTTTATATACAATAACAGACTCAGCTTAATGACATCATCAGGAGGAGTCTAACCCATCCTGGGCTCTCGCAGCAGCATAGATAGAAAGGGCGTTCTCAGGTAATTATACCAACGCCCATTCCAACTTCTCGCAAAAGAAAAAGATCTCGCAAAGTTGCAATTTATTGAGTGAATTTTTTTTCCTTTCATTTCCCTGAACACGATGTCAAGAAATGCAAAGGAGATGGAAATCAGATAGGCAAAGATAGGCTTGGGAGAAGCGACAGCATCTGTGCGGACAATTTATAGCAATGCAGCTTTGGTCTTTAAGGTGTCACAAAAATTGTCACAAAATCCCCCACCTTTTTTTTTCTTGCTCTGCAGACTGAAATGGCTGGGCATTTGGAGTTTAATTGGATAATTTAATGAATAGAATAGAAACTGTTGATTTAGTCATTTGACCATGTCAAAGAGTAACTTAAATGAAAAATAGCAAAAATATATTACTCTCCCTCTCCTGCTTTGGATGTTGGTTTTAAATTTTGGGATTGTGCTATTCCCGTTGCTGGTTTTTAGATAACTTGCTGCAAAGTTACTCTCGTCTTTGCAGATAGTGGACAGGTTGGTCGTTATTTTTAATCTCATGCTTTTACATTTATAATTAATTTTGACCTGGTTATTTTTAGTTAAAGGGTGTGATGACCAGCTGGGGAGATGAGTCGGGGACATCTATTGTGGAGCAAATGGGGCCAAACTGAAACTGCAGCATGTCTCTTCCCAACTACTCAGAGGATACGTTTACCTCCATAACCGAAGAAGAAGAGAACGAGAGGCAGTACGAGGATGACTTGTTTGAATCTTATGACTCAGCGGATGAGTTGGAAGAGCCAGCAGCCTCTGATCTGACCGAGTGCGCTTGGCAATCCTCATGCCAAAAGGATGAAGGTCGGTTAGGATCCACAGGGATCTGGTTCAGTTCCTTCTACAGGCTTACAACTGGGAAGGGGAGGGAGACTTAGGCCAGCAAAAGTAGGGAAAAAAGTACAAGGGGAGAAAAAGGCAAAAGAGAAACTTGCCAACTTTGCATTGAATAGCAAATTAAAACTTTTTTTTATTTTGCTAATTCAGAACATCTAGCAATATTAAAGAAATATTAATTATATTTAAGTCATTATTAATATAAAATGTATTAAGAATTATTAAATGTATTAAATTAATTATACAATTTAAATTAAAATAGCTAATTAAAAATTAGACAATATTACAGAAATAAAGAAATATGTGCCAGGCAAAAGAAGGAAATGTTTGTGTGTAGCAATTGGCAATGGGGGCAGTCAATTTGTAGAGCATCAGGGAGATCGGGTAGCACTGTAAGATATCATAAGGGAAGATCATTTTTAATGTTTTATGTTTTTTAAATGTTTTAATTGTATAATTAGTGACAGCTGTAGACAAAAGACACTCTTGCTTTGGCCAAAGATGACATTAATCAAGAAGAAAATCCCAAATGGTGGGAAATCATAACAGGAGAAGATGACAACCCTTGCACTCTTATAAGATTGTGTGCTTAGAGTACCCTTTAACCAGGGCTTGTCAGGCCTGAGCCCCCAAAACAACAGAGTGAGATCCACTTGAGTCTGGTTCTTTATTTGCCTACATCCATTTGACAGAATCTTGTCAGACTAAATTTATAAGCTTCTAATGTAACATATACATCATGAAAGGTTCTAGGATGTGGCTACCCTGAACCTTTTCCTTCTTCCCATTCCAGTTCAGGACTATGCAGTCTTGGGCCTCATTCTGGAACGTGCTGCCTCCTCCCTGGGAGACTGTGGGGCTACTGTTGACATTCCCCCCTCTGCTCTCTCAACTGCAGACTCCATTGAAGCACTTTAATAACTACTTGACTAAGAAAAACTGGAAGGTTTTACACACTTTTGTTTCTACATATTTAGTTTATCTTTTAGTTTACTTTATCTTTTACTTTTAGTTTATCTTGTACAGCCTAACTGTTCCTACTAGAAAGCTAGGCCACAGTTAAACAAGCAGTGTTTTGGATTAGCATAATGTAGGGACATAGCAAAAAATCTTTAAAGGGTAAGTTACCAAGAATTGCACCCGAACATAAGGAGGACTATATGTTTTTTAAAAGTGCTAGCCTATATGCTTGTGAATTAAACAGCTTCACACATCTCTTATGAATGTCTGAGGAGTTTAGATTATACATCATGCACGGAGTTTCGCATGTATGAATCCATTTGAATCCATTTGTCATTTGGTTGATCTCTGTGTTTTTTCCTCCCTCCCTCCCCCGCTTCCTTCCTGTTAGAATTGTTAGATTCTGCATTTGTAAGAGAGTCTTTAACTAGAAAATGGATCAGTCTTCTGAAAGGCAACAGAACTATTGTTGAGAGATCCAAACCTTCCATAGAATCAGATACTGGTAAGTAATTTTCAGGTCTGAAACGTCTTAGCCCAATAACTCTCATGGTAATGGTGATACCTATTTAGTGGCATTAGACACTATAAGGACACTATAGTGATGCTATAATGTCAGAATTTGGGGCATTCCCCCATTTTTCAGGGTTTTTTAAAAAAAGCATACAGATACGATAAGCCTATCAAAGCTAAATGTAATTAGAATACTTTAGAATAGCATAAAGCTGGAAGGGATCTTGGAGGTCTTCTAGTCCAGCCCCCTGATCAAACAGGTGAACCTATACCATTTCGGACAAGTGATTGTCTAGGCTCTTCTTAAAAACCTCCAGGGATGGAGCAACCACAACACCTGAAGGCAAGCCGTTCTACACTGGTTAATTGTCCTCACTATTAGGAAGTTTCTACTCAATTTCAGGTTGCTTCTCTCTTTGGTTAGTTTCCAACCATTGTTTCTTGTCCTACCCTCTGGTGCTTTGGAGAATAATTCGACCCCCTCTTCTTTGTGGCAGCCCCTCAAATACTGGAATACTGCTATCATGTCACCTCTAATTTTTCTTTTCTTTAGAGTAGCCAGATCCCTGCAGCCATTCTTCATATGGTTTAGTCTGTAGGCCTTTGTTCATCTTAGTTGCTCTTCTCTGAACTTTTTCCAAAGTCTCAACATTTTTTTTTGTAGTATGGTGACCAAAATTGATTGCACTATTATATATTATATAAGCCAGAAGCACTCCGAATGCTTCCCCTCCACCCCATGATCATTCCGTTTTTCTGTTTAGGTAATGATGTTCTGTTCTGAAATGATGGCCCAACGAAGCACAGATTTTCTAAACAAAATGCCAGTGGCTTAGCATTAGCACCACTGGTGTTACTAGAAAATAGAAATTGCTAGCTGTATTTGGAAGAGGTCCAGTTGCCCAGAACAACCTCTAAAGATAAGCCTGAGAAATCTGCACACTGATAGTTTACAGAGATGGCACACAAAACAGTTCCTCAGTTTGGATATTTCGGGCCATTCATAATCACCCTGGCAATCATTTTGTGAGAATGCAGATGAGCTTGCAACTATGCCTGTTGGCCTTAAAAGATAATTTAGCCCTGACATGATAGAAATGGGAGCTCAGCAATTAATGCAAAATCTAATGACTAGGTTATTAATGGGAATTGTAACACCATCTTCCTAAGGTTAGGATTAATTCCCTTCCATTCTTCCACAAATGGTTTCTATTTTTAAAATGTTTTCCTAGAGCTAGATAAAAGGAACTCTTTTTTTAAGAAAAAGTTTTAGTGTGCTTTCCTAAATTCATAGCATATATTCCCTGTGAGATTATTATATTAAGTCATCCAGAATGTCCTTAATCACACCAGTTGTATCTTAAAATGTACCTCTGGGCAGAACAATGCAGCAATTGCTTTGATTTGCCACTGTCTAAAAATGTATCTGTTGAATTTAATACCCGCTTGCTGGAGACTTCAGCTGTGGGAGCCTATTACAATTTGCTTTATCTCCTTGAAAGAAGTAGGGAGAACAGTTTAATTGTTTATAAGTGCATAATTGCAGATTAGCTGCAGAAGAATTAAGACCTACACAGTAAGTTTTGGAAAAAGTCTAAATTTATTTGCTTTGAAATATTCCTCCTCAGGTAGATGCTATTAAGAATGAACTAAAATGCAAGCTTACATTAACAAAAGGGTGGGGGGGGGTTTGCTTAGTTTTTTCCTTATTGAGATTTTTATCCTGATAAGTTGTGTGATCCCATTTGCAAAATGGCAGCGTGGGAGTATCGAATTTCAATATGGCTTCCAAAGCTGACAAAGTGAGAGAGAGAGAATATATCTAGCATCTATCTATCCTACTTTTCTGATTCTAGATGACTTTAAGCCACTGCATATTAAACAAAACCATTAAAAACCAGATAAAGCCCTCATCAGACCATTTCCTAACTCTCCTAGATTTTAGTAGACCTCTGATTTAAAAGCAAAGAGCTTGTACTGTGTTTTAGAACAACAACTGAAGTGATACCAAGTGCATGTGATGATATAAGATTTTGGCTTGTCTTTCTTGGATTGAACAGCTCGATGTCTGAAATATTCAGTAGGAAAGTTGCAGGTTACATTAAAACTATTACCAGTGAAAAGAAGCCCATTAAACTTCCTGCATTTCTCTTCACTCTTACACATTTACTGGTTTGTTAATTATTTTCCCTGGCTATGGATACCCGGAGAGAGGTGGCTGCCTACAAACAATTCTTCTCTTAGGAATTTGATGTCCTTAGAGAGAAGTTAATGTTGTTTTGCATTGCTGTAAAGTATGGGCACCCAGCTGACTTTCAAGCCAAGAGTGATGCTGTTCAAGACAGATAAGTAGCTGTGTTCTGTTAACATGGATTCATCCCTCCTCCCCAATCCTGCATTTATTTATTTATTCCGTTTTTTAGATCTTGACTATATTACTTTATATACTTCTTCCTTCTTCCTCACAATTCACTGCAAAGTGAATTGGGCTGAGAGAGAGAATTACTGGCCCAAGTCACCCAGCTGGCTTTCATACTTAAGGTGGGACTATAAGTCTCCTGGCCCAAAGTCACCCAAATGGCTTTCATGGCTAAGGTAGGATTAGAACTCAGTATCTCCTGGGGGTTGGCCCAAAGTTACTTATTCAGTTTTAGGCCTAAGGAAGGACTAGAACTCACTGCCTCCTTGGGGAGTGGCCCAAAGTCACCTAGCTGGCTTTTATGCCCAAGGTGGGACTAAAACTCACTGTCTCCCAATTTCTAGACCAACCCATTAACCACGACACCAAATGGCTATTCAGCAAAATAAGCTCATGCTCAGGGCACTGAAGGAAGTGGGAGCACATCCGAGTCTCCCCCTGCCCCCAAGCTAGCATGCCCTGAACTCTTCCACTGCCATTCCCGGCTTTAATTTTCAATATTTATTTGCATTTGCATTTTCCCTTATAACAATTTTATTTAAAAAGACATTAAAAAGTGATGAAAATTTGCATGTTTCCCTATTGCCCTAGTTATAAGTAAACAATTTGCTTAAATTGCTTACTGAGATTTGATGTTACAAACATATTTTTTAAAAGGGTTTACATTTAATATAGCTGCAGGGGTTCAATGGCCTGGAATAACATGGAATTCTTAATCACTTATTCCCTCTTCAGCACTTGATAAGTCCAAGTCCATGCTGGTCAGTGAAGCAATGGAAGAGCTGAGGGGCACCATTGCTGTGCTGTGTTTAGGGCAGGGGTGTCCAACCTTGGCAACTTTAAGACTTGTGGACTTCAACTCCCAGAATTCCTCAGCCAGCAAGTCTTAAAGTTGCCAAGGTTGGACACCCCTGGTTTAGGGCATCGGGGGGCTTAATCGGGCCCTTCCTTCCTTCTCGCTATTTGGCTGAAATACAGGCCCAGTTTCATAATACTGCTTTTTTAGCATTTCCCTTTTTTCAATTTGATCATTTTGTTAACATACAAAGCCTTGAGAGTTTTCAAAGTGAAAAGCTGAGAGGTTCACTAGCACCTGCTGTTTGGTCTCCAGTTCAGTGCTTTTCAGCCTTAGCAACTTGAAGATGTGTAGACTTCAACTCCCAGAATTGCCCCGCTAGAATGGTTTGAGGAAACACTGTTTTGCAACATCTTGCTTGGGTAGTCCAGAGTCTGGAGACATGGTCTAAAGTAGTTCAAACCGGGGAGAAGATTGGCATGCTCTCCCACATCCATTTTGCTTTTCTGTGTTCTGGCCTTCCTCCACCAAGGAATTTGATGAAAAGATTTGAAGGAAGTCTTCCTGGTCCTAAAAAGTAAAATGATCAGCCATCTGAAGGGGCAAGAGGAAGTAGGTCCCACTTGCTCTATTCAGACTCATTTCTGGACCAGGTAGAATCTGTTTCCTAATAATGAATTACTTTGCCCACTATACTTGGGATTTAAAAAGCTGAGTTTCTAAACACTTTTCACCTATGTTGTTTAAGCTAGAAGTATTTGATTAGAAAGGAAAAGGAAGCCTTTGACTGAAACTGCTCCAGCATCTGCATCATGGATAATTTTTGTGACACGGTTTACCATGTTTCTATTTTCTCTTTATTATCTGCAATCAAATACTTTTTATTCTTCCAAAAGTCTAACTTTCCTTTTTGGCAAGGTTATTGCTTTACTGCTGTTGAAAGAGTTTCTTGTTTTGTCCTTGATTGTTGTAAAGATTGCTGACCGCAAATGCACTATTCAACAAGCAATGCTAGTGTTATACAGGTAATCCCTGACTTACAACAGTCCATTTAGTGGCCATTCAACATTACAGCGTCATTGAAAAAAGAAACTTATGACTGTTTTTCACACTTACGAATGTTGCCATCATGATAGTCCTGGTAACTGGAAATAAGACTCTAAACGTTTTCATCCCTGGATAGTATATGATATTTTGTTCTGTTTCTTCCTCCCCCTCCTTCTTGATGAAGCATTACCAGGAACTTCTAAAGTTTCTGAAAAAGAACTGGGGGTTCTGCAGTCTTTCTGTGCCAGCAAGATTAACCATCTCCATCACCAGAGGACCTCAGAGCCATTGAGAAGGAATAGCCGTAAGGAACAGAGGCCTGGGATGGTTTCACGGAGGCAGCAGATGGGAGGTGGCAACTTTGCTGTCCCTTCTGAGCTCGTAAACAGGCTTCATCTGAAAAGTCTCCAGGAGATGATGAAAAAGGTGCTGAAATCAGGATCTTTTTTCCTTCAAATGATGGGAGGGTGGGGAAAAGCCAAGTGTTACTTACCATTATTCACAGACTGACAAGTATTCCTGAATTTACAACCATTTGTTTAATGACCAAAGTTAAAACAGCACTAACAAAGATGACTTATGACTGTTTTTCACACTTAAGATCATCACAACTTCCCCATGGTCACATGATCAAAATTCAGATCTTGGCAACTGGCATGTACTTATGAGATTGCTCTGTCCCACGGTCACATGATCACCTTTTGTAACCTTCTGAGAAGTAAAGTCAACAAGGAGGTCAGGTTCACTTAATAAATGTTTTACCAACTGCAATGATTCACTTATCAACTATGGCAAGAATGGTCATAATATGAGGCAAAACTCACTTAACTGTCTTGGTTTTAACAACATAAATTTTGGGCTTAATTGTGGTCGTATGTCAAGGATTACTTGTATAAAGGTTTGGCTGAACCTAGTAGGTAGGTAGGTATATATGTATGTATGTATGTATGTATATATATATGTACATATGTATTACATACATATACATATACATATACACATATATAAAACAAAATTGCAAAAATCAAATTAAAATTGAATGTTTATTGTACATGCATGTTTCATGTTATATGTATAACAAGTAAGCACTTCTGTTAGTCAAGTTATTTTTGTTAATTGTGACATGATTTTGCATAGTACAGTTTTCATATGCAGTTAAGAATCTCTAACTGTTTCTGTTGTTAGTTTTAGCTGAAGCCATAATGAAGATTTGATGTATATTTTCAATTGCAGAAGAAAGACATCTACTAATGAGGAAGCAGAGGTTGAGAAAGGGCAATTGGCCTTGAAAAGAAAGTAAAAAATAGTCTCACCATAATTTTCTAAGTCCTGCTCTTTAACTAATTAACCCTGAGGGGAAATGCTCAGTTATCGATGATGGAATGTTCTTAGAAGGTGGTTTATCTTCCTTCACAGTAGCTTCTTGTTCATAGTGACAGGATAGAATCAATGAATTGAGTAATATGCACTTCTACCCTTCTCTCAATCTGAAATAATGTAAGCACTACAGCTGTAATGTGATGCTTTTCCAATGTCATCTGATACATGCTTATTCAGAAGTGAACTGTTACATTAAATGAAGCTTTCCCCTGATAAATGCATCTAAGATGGCAACCTTAATAAAGCTTTCTGCCGGAGCTCTTTACATTATTTTCTCTTTTTAAGAAGCTGAGTTTTAAAATACTTTTTGACAGAAGGAATGAATTGCAGTATGATGATTCCAAAAGATATGGCTAAATAAATTTATAATACTGCTGCTAGAGAAGCCATTGCAAGAGAGAAATAAAGGCTATCTCCTGGGGAAAAAATAATAGTTTCTTTATTTAGTTCATTTTGGAAGAAAGCTTATCTGGCTTTAGAGGCTGCCTTCATTGATACACTTTTGTTCTGAGATGTTAGTCATGCTCTTGTTTTTTGGTGAATGTAGTTAGAAGGCTGCCTCATAGAGGGCAAAGAAGCAGCAGAGCTTGGGATGTCTGGTAGGCAGGAAGGGGGCAAACACAGCCCCGTCTCAGCAGTTCACAGAATCCATCTATACTTATGCGGATAGCTGCTTTGGTCTGGCAAGATTCTGTCTATAGGCAAATGACAATAAAGAAACTAGTCAGAAGTAACTCAAGATATTTTTTGTTTTTGGTAACTGACAAGTATTTTTAAAAATTCTGTCTCCCTTTGCCTTTAAGTTAGCTGAAAATGAAATGCACCAACCTTCACAATGCCCCTTTTGCACAATGAAAAGAGCAGAGTTTGCAAAAGTTGAATTTCTCCGTCGAAAGAAAACCATATTGGACAATATTTTGCTTCAAGAGAAACTGGAAGACTATATGTACACCAAAGTAAGCAAAAAGCAGAATATATGTACCAAAAGTAGATATGTTGTGTTGTGCTGTGCTGTGCTGTGCTGTGCTGTGCTATGCCATGCTATGCTACATACTACATGAGCCATAGTAGCGCAGTAGTTAGAATGCAGTGTTGCAGGTTAATTCTGCTTACTGCTGCTTGCCGACTGCCAACAATTTGGCAGTTCGATTTTCACCGACTCAGATTGACTCAGCCTTCCATCCTTCAGAGGTTGGTAAAATGGGGGCCCAAATTGGGGGGGGGGGCGGGCAATAGGCTGACTCTGTAAACTGCTTAGAGAAGGCTGTAAAGCACTCTGAAGCAGTCTATTGCTCAGTGCTATTGCTATTGCTATCTGCATATCTCCAAATTGCTACTAACATGTTAAAAGGATTCGGAATTGGATTAGATGTACTGTAGAGATATGCTGCTTTGATTTGGATTAATTTTGAATCTGTTCCTATCAGCCTCATTTCTGGATTCTGTTGAATCTAATTTGCTTGGCCTCTAGTCTTTCCTTGTATTCTTTCAACATTCCTATCTAAGAAAAAAAAATTGTCAGTAGAATAATGTAATCTTGGAAAGTTCTCTCGGTAGCCATCCAAGCTGTGTCTAAATGTTTTCAGATGTTTTTCTGACAAAAAGAGTTCATGAAATTCGTGTAACTGATTTTTTTTAACCTTAAGGAATTAAAGTTTGGAATCAAAAGGTCCATAGTACAGGTAGTCCCCAATTAACAACAGTTTATTTAGTGACCTTTGAAGTTACAATGGCACTGAAAAAAGTGACTTATGACCGTTTTTCACATTTATGGCTGTTGCAACATCCCCATGATCATGTGATTTATATTTAGATGCTTAACAACTGACTGACATTTATAACAGTTGCAGTGTCCTGGAATCATGGGATCCCCTTTTGCAATCTTCTGAAAAGCAAAGTGAACAGGGAAGCCTGATTCACTTAACAACTGTGGCAAGAAAAGTCATAAAATGGGAAAACTCACTTAACAAATTTCATCATAAATTTGGGGCTCAATTGGGGTCGTAAGTTGAGGACTACTTGTATTTGCGTGAAATCAAGTCCGTAGCAATGAATGCAGTTATTTTGCAATGCAATTTTTCTTCTGACTGGTTGTCAGTTTTGTGTAATGGGTGATCCAGTTGGTTAAGCCAATGTTTCTCAACCCTGGCAACTTTAAGATGGGTAGACTTCAACTCCCAGAATTCTCTAGCCAGCCAGGCTCTATGTCCATGTTCTGCATTCTATCTCATTATTCATGATCCTTTAATAACAATCAGAGCTAAATTCTTACGCATGCATTTATAAACGACTGGGAGTTTAATGGATTCTACCAACTTAAATTTTAGCACAATTTAATATTATTTGTATGTTGCTTTCATCTACAGTCTGATGTCTTCTAATTTGTGATGCCTGTGTTTTTATATAAATATAAAACTAAACCATGTTAAAATTGCAATGGCTTGCTTCTGTGTACGGTCTTTAAGCATCCAAAATATCTCAGCTTTGTTAGCAACCCCAAATTTCTAGAGGCCTCCAGATTGTTGAGTTTCAGTTCTTGTAACACATACACACCCCAAGCTCGGAGTTGAAATCTAACACATTTGAGGAATTACTGTAGAGACACCTTCATTATTGTGATTAAGGGTTGAAGTTAGGAGCAGATAGCTTCCCCAGTGTCATTTTTTATTATAATGTAAGTGGAATACAAGGTAGACATGTCCTAAATGAAAACCACCTCCCTTTTTTTTCTGTATCCTAGCAACTAGAAGAGTGATGTCACTGACTTTTACTCTACCAACTAATTTGTTAACAATACCATGTTTCTTCAAAAATAAGACTCTGTCTTATATTTTTTTTGCCACCAAAAAAAGCACCAGGTCTTATTTTGGGGGGAAGTCATCCATTGACGAACCTCACGCGATGCCCCTGGCCTCCTTTTCAGTGTCAGAGGCCTTCAGGAACTTCTTCTGTGGCTGGAAAGGCCTCTGCAGTCAATAACAGAGCTCCAGATCGATCCAGAGCTTTGTTACCAGCTACAGAGGCCTTCAGGAAAGCCTTGCCAGCCTTGCTGGCTGCAGAAGAAATGGGCTGGTAAGGCAGGTGTCGGAGTGTGTGAGGCCTGGCTATACCTGTCCAAAGGTAAGTAGTAGGGCAGCTCCACCCCACCCCCCACATAGCTTATTTTTTACCCATGCACTCTGGAGTTGTTGGGGGTCTTAATTAGGGCTTACTTTGGGGATAGGGCTTATGTTGGGCACATGTGTAAAAATCAAGCTGGGACTTAACTTTCAGGGTCGGTCGTATTTTCAGGAAAACAGGGTAGTTGTTAGCCAGTTTGGTTAGTGGTTAATGGCCAAGAAACCAGGAGAATATGAATTCTAGTCTCATCTTAGGGATGAAAAGTGGCTGGTGACCTTGGACCAAGTACCAGGAGATCTAGTGCTGTCATAGGCATGAAAGCCAGCTAGGTGATTTTCAACCAATCACCGGGTGACCATGAGTTTTAGTCCCATAAAAGCTGACTGGTTGATTGCACTTTCAGTTTGCAAGCTGCTGCACTGCTCCCCTCTCCCTCTCTGTTGGCAACTCTAAAAAGAGACTGAAAATTCCAGTCTCACCTTAGGCATGAATGCCAGCTGGATGACCCTGTCCAATTACTCTCAGCCAACTCACCTCACAGAACTGTTGTTGTGGGGAAAATAGGAGGAGGAAAGAGTATATGTTCTCCCACATGAATTCCTTATACAAGGTAACAAAGGTGGTACAAATATCAAATAAATAAACTAATTTATTAACAGTTGTAATGGCAAATAGTCTGAATTGGAAGTCTCTCACCGTATTTTTCTCTTCTTTTAGGATTCTCTCACACTCATTGGAGAAATACATAAAAATCTTCCTAAGCTTTCCGAAGATCCCAGCAATATATGGCAGGAACTGAATAAAAGTGGTTGGCAAGAATAGCTTTTGCTTGTGGGGATATTGGAGCAAGCAAAGTTAGAATCTCTATAGGCTGAGCAGTGACAGCATTAAGAATAATGACAATTTGGATTCCAGAGACAATGTTTACCCTTTGTCTCAGGAAGAGCAGAGCTGTATGTGATTATTGATCTAAATAATATATTTTCAATTAACATAAAATATTTTTTTACTGTGGGGATTTGTCATAAATATCAACCTTTTTTTGAGTAAGATTCTTTTTTGGGATTTGGACACGAGCTTGCAACGAAACTGCAGAAGTTGTAAAATTGAATATATTTTTTCATCGTGCTGAAAATCTTGACAAATCTGAAGCGAAGTTAGGCCATCACTGTGACGATTCCAAAGAAGAAGCTGCAGAGTTGCTTTAGAAATGGAGATATACGTATGGATATTGAAGCAGAGAAGAGAATAAAATACCTAATGCAACCCAACTGAAATGCCTGAGTGCTTCTGAAAGCTATGGACTTGGGGGAAGTAGATTATATGGTGATGATTGTCTGTTGCTGGGTGCGATTGCTGAAAATTTGAAGGCTCAGATTTGTTCCAGTATGAGGAAAGAGATGAAAGCTGAACATTAAATAGGCATAGTTTAAGTTAACAAAACCAGACAGGCCTCTAAAAGTTCTGTGGTGAAACCCACCCATGTATGTGAAACTTGACCCCATTCTTTCTACAGCCCTCCTCCTTTCATCCAAACTAGTGTCCTTTGGCCACACAAAAGTGCTCACACTTTGGGTGACTGCAGTTACAGTGACCCTCTTTCTTGCCCTGCTTGGAACTTTTGGGAACTTCAATCTAGTAAGTTCTGGTCTTCAGAGTCCCAATTAAAATTATGAGCCTTTGAAGGTTCAAAGCTCCAATCCAATTCCAGTCATATTATGGCATGGGAGAAAAGGACCAGGGGCTTTCTGGAAGGATCTCCATTGATAAAGGACTGGGTAGTAGGTGATGGAATGATGAGACCCAGGAAGCTGATGATGACCAGAGGAAACCACGTTAAGTGAGATCAAGTTGCAGAATTTAAGGGTTACCCTGGCCTAGGGGACTTCTGCTGCAATGCAAATATGCAGATTTATGATATGTATTAAACAGTGTCATATACTTGAGTACATCACAATTATCTCCATGGAAAAATAAAATTTGATAGCATTTTTGCAAAGTCTTCACAGGTCAGTGAGACTTTTGTGGGAACCAAGGGTGGCCTTGGGTGCTCCAGTTGGGTTTTCCTTGGCTCAATCGAGAAATTACTTGAATCAGGATGAGGAAGTTCTGAAAGAGAAATTCATAAAAGAACCACTGCTTACCCTATTTAGTGTTGGGTTGGGTGTCCCTGTAATACCCAACTGAAACCTGCTTTCTTTCAGCATGATACAGCTAGTCCTTGACTTACAACCACAATTGAGCCCCAAATTTAAAGTTGCTAAGTAAGTCAGTTGTTAAATGTATTTTGCCCCATTTTACGACCTTTCTTGCCATAGCTGTTAAATTAATTACTGCAGTTGTAAAGTTAGTTCCACGGTTGTTGAGAATCTGGCTTCCCCACTGACACTGCTTGTCAGGAGGTCACAAAAGGGGATCATATGACACTGGGACACGGCAACTGTCATAAATATTTGCTAAGTGTCTGGATTTTGATCCTGTGATCATGGGGATGCTGCCATGGTTGTAAGCATGAAAAATAATCATGTCACTTTTGTAATAGACACTTTTGAATAGACACTAAATGAACTGTTGTAAGTTGAGGACTACCTGTAATTTCTTTGAATTTCCTGGGAAATTCTGTGGTTTATTGAAAGCTCTCAATGATATGATCCTTCCAAGAATAGCTGCCTATTCTTCCATTTATGGTCCTTGGTCTTTTGGGAGAAGGCTAAACAAAGAACAGTGGGCATATTCTGGAGGACAAAGATCCTGGGAACCCTTTGTCCCATGCATTTCCTATGAGACGGTCATTTTCCAGGTCCACCAAAGAGGCTAACGAAACAACTCAGAAAGGTCTCTCGCAAAAAAGTCATGAAAGTTCACAGCTTCTTTGATTTATTAAATAATAAAGTTATATTGTTTTGTTCCTGCATAGAATCACCCGAATGACCCATAAATAACATTTTTCAAAACCTCTCTAGCAATCAAACAGAGGCTCTTAAGGCTCTTCCATGATTTCTTCTTTGTGGCATTCTTAAGAACCGTGCTCTTCTGTCCATGAGCTCTTTCAAGTCCTTCAAGCAGTTTTTTCACTTTTGTTTCTCGACCCTCCCCCCAAAACTGGAAACATCTTCCCCACTCTGGAAGAAAAGGTGTAAAGTCTTTTCACAGTTTCACAACTTATTGAAAAATGTGCATTACATTGGCAAATGGCAATTGCAAGCAAGCTATATATTTAGCAGGATGGTTGCAGATTTATATATGCATGCTACCTACTTAAAACCATAAAAAACATAGTCATTTTTATGATATATCTCACATTCTGGTTAAAAAGGATTACTTTTAGTATGCTATCTATCAAATTATTGTCCTTAGTATGATGTCAGAAAGCCATTAAAATAGAAACATGCTATTATAAATAAGCTCAGTTAAAAGGAATTGTAAACATGGTAGGCAAGGAAAGAAGAATATAAAAAAACAATAATTGATTAATCATAAGGGCTTCAGTTGATTATATTTGCATGTGACTAAGAGCACTGGCCTCCTTGGGCGTTCTCTCCATTGCCGTGAATGCAAGGCCATTGTTCTTGCCAAGGTCATGTCTCCCTTGCACATGCTTTTTAAGTTTTCATATTAAAATAGTGTTGTTGTTTTAAAAAAACCAGCCCTACTTAACTGAGGGCACCATTTTTAAAAGGTTTTACATATCATCTAACTAATTAATGGGCTCAATGGGGTATCCATCCATCAGATGTGGTCTTTACCTGCCATACTGATACCCTTGCTATACCAGAATAGCCAAAGGTGATATCTGTTTCTTTTACATCAGATCATTTTCATAGCTAGATCTGTCTGTCTATCATCTGTAAATCTATTTATCTCTCTATCATCATCTGTCTATCTCTCTATATCTGCCTGCCTGCCTACCTACCTATCTATATCATTTATCTTATTATCAATCTATCTCCATATCTTTTTGATGGTTTTTCTTACTTTTGGATGACAGATTTTGGTGGCCCCTTAATAACTACCTTTGAATTTCTGTTTCAAAAATGGTTTTCTGTGTGTATCATATTTATAAATATATTGGCCATTTGAAATACAGGTCCCAAATCCCTTTGTACTATTTGTGTATATTGTTACCTTTTTCTTTGTATTCAACCATAGGATGTCAAAAAGAAGCCTATTAATGCTCCTCTTGAACACTCTGGTGCCATTATTACAATCATAGATTTTATACTAGATTTCTACCACAGGTTGGGTTCTCTGATTCTTTTTCCATAATTCTTACAAACGTAGGGAAACAAAACAAAACAAAAATAGAAAGGTTTTTATATTAGAGTACAAATTTCATTCTCATGTAGAGGCACACCCTCCCCCCAAATGATGGAAGAATAACTATTTTTCACCCTGTAGTATTTCCCTAAGAGAGATATTTTACCTCACCTTTATCTTACCATCTGCAGTGATATCTGTAACTGTAACAAATAAAGTTGTTCCTATTGTTTTAAAAGTGAATTTCCATCAATTGAACTGAAACTTACATGAGAAAGTATTTGTGGTGGGTATTTTATGGGATGGAAATACCACTGCCTTTGATCAGGCTGCCTTCTACTGTTTTGAAAAATTAGGACTTTCTTTGAAGTTGTTACACCAGAGGATTTATATGGATTTCAGAGTTGCGCTGCCCTTTTTTCAACAGCTCAGATTTAAGCTCTCTGATACCACTGGAAAATCTGGATAAAAGAAAAGAGGTTATTTTCAAGTTGGCCTTTCCAGAGTAGCCCTACACAAACAGTAGAGTGATGCTTTTTTATGTTTGAATATTGCTTCCTGGAGATTGTGCTAGTAAAGGTAGCTTTGCAATCCAGTCATAGTATGGTCTTAAATAGAGAATGAAAAAGTAGGAAAAATCTCAATCAACGATGAGTCCATATTAGGAAAGCAATATGCTATATTATTGAATCAATAATGTCCACAGCTATCTTCTAAGGTTTTATCTTCAGCCGTTCTTATTAATGCAGAAATATAATAGTTAACTTAGGTTGATGTCTTTGCTTTGAGTTTTGTTCCCTCTTGTTAAACAAGTCTTGATGTGATTCGGTGTCCACTGTTTTCATAGTCCTTCTGATACTCTTCATGAGCTTTCTGTAGTCTTTTGCTCCTCAGCTTCCATTTATGAAAGCAGTAGGTGGCCAGGGACGTAGAGACCAGGCAGAAGAGGAGGATCAGCACCACAAGCAATGCCACGGCTGACGAAAGAGATTCCTCTGTCTTTTGGGCTTCCGCTTCTTGCGTGGCATTCAAAAAGGTCTCACGCACCTTGGCTGTTAGAAAACTGGGAACCAAAGTGTCTCTAAACTTGGCCCTCATTGGAATGTTTAGGATGGCTAACGTTTTAGGCAGAGTTGTTTTCAGAGGAAGTGTGAAGAGAACACAGCTTGCTTCTAGTTGTGTCCATTAAGTTATATGGTCCACATGATACGTTTAACAGCTGGCAGTGAAAGGCATATCTTTTCAGGCTCTTTGCTCTGAACATCAATGGAAGACTGATGATCACTTTATTTATGAGTTTGTTTCACTCTGAGTTTCGTAATCAATCCTCATTCCAGAAGCTATTGCAAAGACCCCTTTTTGAGGTCCATTCAAAAATGGCTGATGCAATGAAATCCAAAAATGTTGTTTTCATTCCTAGCTTAGGCTGGTGTGTGCTGTATTCACTTGCTTCTGCTTTTCTCTTCTAAATGGTAACCACTTTTTCATCCCAAGTCTCACAATGTAAAGAGTAAGAATTATCCAGATAGTTTGTGACTCTGGAAAAGTGATCTGGATAAAACAACAAAAACATCAAGCAGGTTAGTCTATGATACAGAGCAAAGCAGCTACTTATCTGCTTAATTTAGTCTATACATTTAGTCTATACATTTCAATTAGAAAGAGATTGGAAGGTTTCCTCTGAAAATAAACTTCAATCCATGAAATGAACATGGATTGCTTGCTAGGGGAAAGTTTCGTTGCATTGTTCCCAGGGTTATTATTTCCAAGGAGATTCTCTTCAAACTTGTAGGCATGGGTGGCTAATAGAAAGACATCATGACATGATGTTTGTTATGACATCAACTCCTACTGCTTAGTCCTCCTTCTAGGACACCTATCCTGGAGCTTGATTCACACAAGAGTGCTGTGCTTGGTTTTAACTGAGCATTTACTTACTTACTTACTAGATTTGTATTGCCACCTATTCGCCATGGTGACTCAAGGCAGCTTAGAACATATAAAACCACAATTTAAAAGCAATAAAACTCATAAAATCAAATAAATTAATATAGTAAAATCCCCCCCCCCCCAGCAGATTACACAAACCATTTAACCCACTCTGGGTTCCCCAGGCCCGCTGGCAGAACCAGGTCCTCAAGCATGATGTTTGAACTGACCGAATATAGCCATATATACCATTATGCTTGGTTCAACAAATTGTGAGGCCCCTTTTACAGGAGAAAGTAGGTGCTGCTTAGGACTCTTCCAAATAAGTATTAATAGCCAAAAAAGGTTGGGAACTTTTCTTTTGTCTTAAACCAAACTCATGTTTGTTTATCCCTTTAGTGTAGTCAATGAATCACTCCACTTGCTGTATGTTATCTCCTTTTATAGAACCACAAGCCTCTGCAAACGGTGTTACTTAATTTTAATTTTTAATTAAAAGAGAAGGGGGGAAACTATTAGATACATCAGTAATCATATTAACTTTAATTAATGTACTGTTAACTAGAATTATGTTGAAAGTAGCTTTAGATTTAATTTTAACTCAGTTGTGACTCTTGGTGTGAAAAAGGTTGCACATCATGGATCTGTTGGCAGAATTGTTTTGCCGTGCGAAAAGTCTTGTGTGAAGGCACACAAAACCACCCATTTCTTGATTTTACTTCTAAAGCTCCATAATTGCTTTGCAGCTTTATGAAGCTGTTGAAACAACTAATTAGAAGAATTTGCAGTACTTAATCCTTTATGCTCATTACACCAGATACAGTATCAAAAGTGTTGTTTTATTCTCAAGGTTTATCTGGTAGCTGTGCCATTGAGGTCTGTGTTGCTTGTGCTATTTCTTTCCATCAAAATGGTCTTCTTTCCATTTCTCCAATGGAGAGAATGCCTGAATTAACTTCCAAAGGAAAGGACTTGCCTTTTTTCTGCCTCCCATTTGCCAAAATCTGCATACTTATTCTTGCTAATTAATTTCCTATTTGCCCACATGCCTATTTTTGTAATCCACACAGTAACCCCTAGATGTGTTATAAAGATGCTTTTAAGATTAAATTGAGGGAAAAGGGAAAAACGGGGAAAAACAATGAAGTGATTTAATATTACTGCATTTTCTATCCCCTTTTCATCATTTTTTTAAACAGAAGAGGAAAATAGAAAAAAATATAAAACATCAGATTTGGAAAATGCTTGGAAGAAGAGGAATAGCAATGACAATAGCAATAGCACTTAGATTTATATATATATACAGTTGTGCTCAATAAGTTTACATACCCTGGCAGAATTTATGATTTCTTGGCCATTTTTCAGATAATATGAATAACAAAAACGTTTCTTTCACTCATGGTTAGCAGTTGGCTGAAGCCATTTATTATCAATCAACTGTGTTTAATCTTTTTAAATCATAATGACAACAGAAACTACCCAAATGACCCTGATCAAAAGTTTACATATCCTGGTGATTTTGGCCTGATAACATGCACACAGGTTGGCACAAAGGGGTTTGAATAGCTATGAAAGGTAACCATCCTCACCTGTGATCTGTTTGCTTGTAATTAGTGTGTGTGTATAAAAGGTCAATGAGTTCCTGCACTCCTGACAGACCCTTGCATCTTTCATCCAGTGCTGCACTGAGGTTTCTGGCTTGAGTCATAGGGAAAGCAAAATAATTGTCAATAATTATCTGCAGGAAAAGGTAGTTGAACTGTATAAAACGGGAAAGGGATATAAAAAGATATCCAAGGAATTGAGAGTGCCAATCAGCAGTGTTCAAACACTACTCAAGAAGTGGAAAAGAAGGGTTTCTGTTGAAACCAAACCACGATCAGCTAGATCAACTAAAATTTCAGCCACAACTGCCAGGAAAATTGTTCTGGATGCAAAGAAAAGCCCACAAATAACTTCAGGTGAAATCCAGGACTCTCTGAAAACGTGTGTGGTTGTTTCAAGATGCACAATAAGGAGGCACTGGAAGAAAGATGGGCTGCATTGTCAAGAGTCGCCAGAAGAAAGCCATTACTACGCAAATGCCACAAATTATCCTGCTTACAATACGCCAAACAGCACAGAGACAAGCCTCAAATCTTCTGGCACAAAGTTGTTTGGAGTGATGAGACCAAAATTGAGCTTTTTGGCCACAATCATAAATGCTACATTTGGAGAGGAGTCAACAAGTCCTACATGATGAAAAGTACACCATTCCTACTGTGAAACACGGAGGTGGATCACTAATGTTTTGGGGATGTATGAGCTACAAAGGCACAGGAAATTTGGTCAGAGTTGATGGCAAGATGAATGCAGTAATCAAAAGATACTGGAGGAAAATTTGCATTCATTAGCCTGGAAGCTGTGCATGGGATGTACTTGGACATTCCAACATGACAATGATTGACCTGTCAGAATAAAGTGAAGGTTCTGGAGTGGCCAACTCAGTCTCCTGACCTCAATATCATTGAGCCACTCTGGGGAGATCTCAAACGTGCAGTTCATGCAAGACAGCCCAAGATTCTGCCAGGAAGAATGGGCAGCTTTACCATCTGAGAAGATAAAGACCTTCATCCACACATACCACAAAAGACTTCAAGCTGTCATTGATGTTAAAGGGGGCAATACACCATATTGTGGTATGTAAACTTTTGATCAGGGTCATTTGGGTAGTTTCTGTTGTCATGATTTAAAAAGAGTAAACACAGTTGATAATAAATGTTATGCCAACTGCTAACCATGAGTGAAAGAAAAGTTTTTGTATTATCATTCATATTCTCTGAAAAATGGCAAGAAATCATAAATTCTGCCAGAAATCATAAACTTATGAGCGCAAGTATATAAGTTTATACATAATTCACTAAATATAATTATATATAGTGCTTTACAGCCCTCCCTAAGCAGTTTACAACTCAGCATATTGCCCCCAACAATCTGTGTCCTCATTCTACCCACCTCGGAAGGATGCAAGACTGAGTCAATCTTAAGCCAGTCAGGATTGAACTCCTGGCAGTGAACTGAATTAGCCTGCAATACTGCACTCGAACCACTGCACCACCATGGCTCCTACCACTGTGCCACCATGACACCACAGAGTAGCCTATTGCTGGGAAGGCATCAGTGTGAAAGTGAACAGCAAAGATGATTAGGAATCTAGAGGCTAAATCAAAGAATAAATGGTTGAGGGAACTAGGTAGGTCCAGCCTACTGAAAAGAAGGATGGAGAGTGGACATGATAGCTGTCTTGAGGGACTTTCACAAAGAAGATGGAATCAACCTAATCTTCAAAGCACCTGAGGGCAAGGCAAGAAGTAATGGATGGAAGCTGATCAAAGAGAGATCCAACCTGGAATTAAGGAGAAGTTCCTGAGAGGGAGATCTTACTTCCTTGGGTTGTGGGCATTCCATCACTGGAGGTTTTCAAAAAAAGGCTGAAGAACCATTTCATTGGGATGGTGTAAGGACTCCTGCCTTGACCACTGCAGTGCATTAGATAGAAGACCTCCGTGGTTGCTTCCAGCCCTGTGATTCTTATGTTTTATGCAAGACCTTATGTATGTTTCAAACAGAACCTCCTAATCAGAACAGGCTCCTTGCTTGAGGAGATCTTGGAAAAGAAAAAAATATAGAATATTTCTTTTATAGAAATATAAAAGAAAAGAGGCCAGGCTCCATCCATATGGATGGAGGCATCCCTTGAAATACTCCAAGACATAGAATTTGACCCCAAAACAGACTGGCCCCTTTTCTGTTTTCCTTTGTCCTCATCAGTTTTACTAATCATTGGTGTACTTAAATAGTCTTAGAGCCTTTGATAGAATGTCCTAATTTATTCATTTATTTATCAAATTTATAGGCTGTCAACCTCACTGTTGAGCAATTCTGGGTGGCTTAAAACTTTAAATAGCAGCAAAATAGCACACTTAAACATTAGAAAAAAACATCAAAAGTTATGAAAAGCCAGGTAAGAAATGTAATGCATCTTATGGAATGGTGTCACGAGGTGCAAACAAAGCCAATTGCTTAGAGTTGTCCACATTGAAAGATGGAGACTAGACTGCCCTCAACCTCTGATGGAGCCCACTTAACATTGCTAATCTACCAGCAAATTTGCCAGTCTCACAGATGTCTTTTTTGTAATTGGCGTTAGTAGTGGGTAGAGGGTGTTTAGCACTGAAGACCCAATGCTAAAAAGCCATGTTGGGAGTGGGTGCGTGGTCCTTCCCATCTGTTGATACCTCCTTGAGGAAGCTACACCAGGAATATCCAGTCTTAGGAATTTTAAGAACTGTGGACTTCAACTCCCAGAATTCCCCAGTCAGTATGGATGACTAGGGAATTCTGAGAGTTGAAATCAACAAGTCTTAAAGTTGCCAAGGTTGGACAGCCTTGTTTTACACATGAAGCCCACAGGAAAATACACATTTGAATTAAGAAGGCTCTCATAGGGTGCCCTTTGCCTAAAGTAGCTTCTGATGCCCACTCCATCAAAACCTCCCTCTCTATGGTGCCTTGCCCGTTCTGAAGAAGTTTAAATCCTGGAATAACCAAAAGACCTAAATTGTGGACTGGGGACCAAAATTCTCTTTTGGATAGCCTCAGGTTAAGAAAAACAGATTCCACATTTGACAGGCAGGTGTTTTTCTTGATGCTGGTGATCAAGTAGCAGGTTTTATTTCATCGTTTTTCAGGGATCTGAAAGAAATCTCTGGCTAGGTTATAATTATACACTTTTTAATCATACTTGTAAATTGGCTTAGCTGTTGGATATCACATTAATTGTATGTACGCTTCATTGGTGTGCTTTGGGCTTTCTTTAGTTTTATGTTTAGTTCATTAGTTTAATTAGTTGCACCTAGTGGTTATAACAATAAACATCAGTCACTAGATGTAGATAAATGAAATCAGGAACAAAAGGAGGGAAAATAACAGCAAGAAGAAAAAAAAAGGGAGACAAAGATAAGAAAAAGTCTCAAGACAACATGAATGATCAATGAGGTATGTGTTGTAGTGAAGGATTTAAAGAGGGAAATATTTGCTTTCTCATACTGATTGTTGGAAAGTGAATATTAAAAGGAAGATATTTAATGCCATCTTTAAATACCAGATAAATCCACAACACATTTGTTTCCATCTCTTCCTGTGCAGGCTGATGTAAAAATGACACTTCTCCATTGTATTTAGGAAACATTTTCCTGATTACCTAACTTCCTTTTAATTGCAAGAGGACAAATATTCAAAGATACATTTGCAGGTTCTGTGCACCCATCTGTATTTTCAGGTGTTTCAGGATCTGCCTGCTGCTTCCATTGTATTCAGTTGCTGCATCTTTCCATAAAAGGTTCATCAGTGTGATTACTGTTAATAACACCCATGAACAGAATCTGGTTCGCTAAATTAACTGAGCATCTAAAGAAGTATTCCAATTAAAATTGGTGGGAAAAGCTGCAGATGAAGAGTGCATAGTCAGTAAGAAACAATGGAGTGGGGAAGAAAGGCTGATCTCTTGGCAATGTTGGGTTTTGTGCAATATACCAGGAGGAGGTTTTGTGTGGTGTCAGAGGCTGAACCGAACTTGCAAAGCTGATGAGGAGATCACATTTGGTTCGTAGAGATTATGGACAAGGGGAAGCCCAAATAGTTTATACCAAGGATGATCATATTTGATTCAATTTTAGGCTTAATTATCAATCAGTTATATGATTATTCTTCATTTAATAATTCCTCATTGTTTTGACATTTAGGTAGAATGTGAAGAATACTTGGTTTTCTGTAATGCAGTAATGATGAAGTCTTTTTTCTTTTGAAAAATGTAATATCCCTGAAAACACTCAACAGATTTTGTAAAAAAGGAACAAAGTGAACACCAGCATTTTTCTTAAACTCAGCCTATAGAGCAGAATTCCCCAAGCTGGGTCCTTCAGAGACATTGTGATTACAGCTGTCAACAATTTTTCAGTCAACTTGGCTAATTAAGTTGTGGTGCCAACTAATATGTGGATTGCTAAATTTGGGGAGTTGATTATTAACCACAAAAAAATATTAGTTATGTTATTTGGTATATCTTTCCATTTCTCAATTCATTTTCATTTTTAATTTTCTAGGGCAGTGTTTCTCAACCTTCCTAATATTAAGACCTGTAGTCTTCAATTCCCAGAATCCCCTAGCCAGCACAGGATGTTGTTCCTTCTTATCTATCTGATTCAATCTGAAACAAACACAAATTTTTTTTCAGCAACTCCACAGAGGTTTAAAAAGATAAGACTGATGATAAATAATGATGACACAATTAAAACTTCTTTCCTCCTGTATCTTTTTTGCACTATTCAAAGATGCAATGTATTTGTTATTCACTGGTAAGCAAACAATTCTAGTTTAAACTAAGTCCAAATATTCCAACTTAAAAGAGCTATAAATAATTCCAAATCTTGATGGAAATATGAGTACAGTATCCTCAAAATTTTCCAAGCCATTTGAAAAACACCAGACTGCATTTTATGTTGACAATAGAAGCATTTTACTACTCAGATTCAACAACTTGTCAGAGAAGATTTTAAAATGCATAACTGCACATTCATTCCTCATAATATACTTTAAATGCTATGGGAGAAGCCTGCAATGTTTGATCATTGTATATCATGCAAAACTATATTAATTAACAAAATATCTTTTATTCTGCTAGTAAAACAACCCAATGCTTAGTTTTCCTAATTTTTGATTCTATTAAATAAAATACCTATCTGTTCTCCACCAAAATACATTGAATGTAAAATGTTACTTGCTATCTCTAATTATTTCCAAACTGTTCATAATTTCATTGCCCTGCATTCTGAAATTCCAAACTGTTTTTCAATCCCTTGTCAATCATATTTTTAAGAATCCTTTTTCAGACTGATGGAATTAAGCTAGGCATTCAATTACCAATTATCATATTAAACGAGGAAAATCTTCTACGTACCAATTCCACCTGCGCTTTGTACAATTTTGTAAACAACAAACTAAAAGACTCAAGGTCCACCCCACCCCTGAAAGGACCTAATGCAACGACGACACTATTAAAGCAAACCTCTTTGACACATTCTTTGGCTCAGTATTTGTAAACAGCAATAGATCATGCCCAGTATTTCCTAGCCGAACCACAGACAATTACAATGATCTAATGCATATCGATTTTACAGAAGACAATGTTGAAAAAGCACTACGCAATCTAAAATCATCTCTATCTATTGGACCGGATGGAATATGTGCCTACTTCTTCAAAAAGCTATCCACTGCCATAGCTGAACCTCCAAGCATAATCTTTGAAAAATCTTAAAGGACCAGCTTCTTGCCTAACCTTTGGTCACAAGCCACGGTCATTCCCATCTTCAAAAAGGGAGACCCCAGCCTAGTTGAAAATTACAGACCAATCTCTTTATGCTGCGTCACCTGTAAAGTCATGGAATCAATTATTAACCAATCCATCATCCTCCACTTAGAAACAAATAACCTACTCTCTAATAAACAATTTGGTTTCAGAAAAAAACTATCCTGTAATCTGCAACTCTTACACTGCAAAAACATATGGACTACACAACTCGATCAGGGCAATGCAATAGACGCAATCTACATAGACTTCTGTAAAGCCTTTGATTCAGTGGTATATGACAAACTACTAAAACTAAAATCTTATGGTATCTCTGGATAACTGAATAATTGGATAGAAGCATTCCTGTCAAACAGACAACAAATGGTCAAAATTGGGAGCGTCCTATCAAATTATGTACCTGTCAACAGTGGTGTCCCCTAAGGCAGTGTTTTAGGACCAACTCTCTTCATACTCTACATAAATGACCTCTGTGATCATATTAAGATCAACTGCGTTCTCTTTGCTGATGATGTAAAGCTGTTCAACACCACAGACAATACTGCTACCCTTCAAAAAGACCTTGACTATGTATCAGAATGGTCAAACAAATAGCAACTTCAAATCTCAACAAATAAATGCTCTCTCCTACATATTGGCAAAAAAAAAATCAGAAAATAAAATACAAGCTAAATAATCAAGACCTTGTTGATGATCCAAGGACCTTGGAACACTCATCTCTAATGATCTAAGTGCTAGAGCTCACTGTACCTACATAGCCAAAAAGGCATTAAGAGTTGTTAACCTAATCCTACGTAGCTTTTTTTCTGGTAATATCACACTACTAACTAAAGCATACAAAACATTTGCTAGACCAATACTCGAATACAGCTCATCAGTCTGGAACCCACATTACGTATCTGATATTAACACAGTTGAGAAAGTCCAGAAATATTTCACAAGAAGAGTTCTCCACTCCTCTACTCGTTGTAGAATACCTTATGCCACCAGACTTGAAATTCTAGACCAAAAAACCTTGAATTACACTGTCTTCAGTCCGATCTAAGTATAGTATATAAAATCATACATTGCAATGTCTTACCTGTCAATGAATACTTCAGTTTCAACCATAACAACCCAAGAGCAAACAATAGATACAAACTCAAGGTAAATCGCACCAAACTTGATTGCAGGAAATACTACTTCAGCAACAGAGTGGTCAATGTCTGGAATACTCTACCTGACTCTGTGGTTTCTTCCCCAAACCCCCAAAACTTTAACCTTAGAGTTTCTACTATTGACCTCACCCCTTTCCTAAGAGGTCTGTAGGGGGCGTGCATAAGCATACCAATGTGCCTACCGTCCCTGTCCTATTGTTTATTTTTCTTATATGTACCCATTTTATGTATTCATAACTATGTATATACTTATACGTATTATTTTGTAAACGATTGACAAATCAAATAAATAAATAAAAATAAATTCAACAAACTAAACTGTTCACCCAACAAGATCAATAGACAGATCAATAGAGTCAAATTGATTCCTGTAGAGGATCTGTTAAAAAGATAGACTACAAAAACAACAACAGCATCTATAGTTTGCAGCTCAAATTACTCAAGCAAATATTCATTAGCTCTAATGCAACCTGGTCAAGGACACTTCTCTTTTTGAGGTCCGGGGTGGCCAAATCCATAGTTGCATACAGACAACTGCTGAGCTGAACCTAACCCACCCAACCTGAAACAGATTCTTACAAGCAACAACAGAGCAATAATACTCACATGAAACCAGATCCTGCAACAGATCCAGATGCATCTTTTGCCCCATGTCTACATCCACAGAAGCATCATGGGACCTCAACAACTTTACACAAAAAAATAGAGATGACTTCACAAGTTCTTTCTCTAAGGTGTTGGACAAACAGACTGACTTTGCCCCAAAGAATTAATGGACATTTAAAGTTTGTCCTCAGGACTCAAAGTGAGACAAAGCAATATGAGAGGATTCTGATCTTCCAAGGCCCTCCATTACAGATCTCAAGGTGGCTGTTTTGGCATAAAGAAATATTAACAGCTCCATTGAGTAAGAGAAAACAAAATTTACATATATGAAAAGATTTCAAGCCATTTCAGAAGTTCTCAATGAGCACAATGAGTTCTTAATGCATTACAATTGCTACTTGATAAAGACACTGGCATAGTTGCATTGGCATAATCATCCCGTTATTGTGTGCCAGACGTATGGTCTGCTCAACCAGGATCTCAAGCCAACATTATTATTGAGATACGATGAACTTAAAAAAATTGACTGCCCTATGCAATTCAATTCAGGGCCTGAAAATGGACTTCTGTAGAACTAGGTCTTCTGCTTATAGTCCAACACACCACACATTACTTTGGCACTCATCCTTTCTCACACCACTCAGTAATCCCATGCAACAGAATTTAGAAATATACACAGTGTTTTTCAATCTCAACAACTTTAAGATGTGTGGACTTCACCTTCCAGAATTCCCCAGCCAGCCAGAATATTAATCTACATTTCTTAGTATCCATGGTGTTGGCTGGTTTTTCTGTAAGTTCTATTTTAGTGATATCTCAATAGTTAGTTACATGGTCCCCAACCTTTCTAAACATATTGATCAAAAAAAGAGGTTATTTGGCCCTTCTCTATAGCAGAAACTGCTTCTCTCCTGTGCTTTAATGCAGAGGTTGCCAACCTTTTGGACCTCAGAGACCACCAAACTCATAATTTTAAATCCCAGGGACCACTTACCAGTTCTGCGGGCATGGCCTAATTTGTGGGTGTTGTTTTAGTGATCATGTGACTGGCTGGGCATGGGTTGTATGTAATATTATAAATATTTTTATAAATATTGAATTTTTTATAAAAAAGGAGCAACTTTTACCCAAAATCAGGCAAAGCAGGCAGGCAGATTGAGTTGCTCACAGAATCACAGATTCATTCAGAAATCTATCTATCTGTCATTGGCTAGCTCAGTCTGTCACATAAAATTTGCTTGCAAGCAAACTCATAAAATTAACTCACAACACACCATGTATGTAAATATTGAATTTTTTATAAAATTCAAGAGCAACTTTTACCCAAAATCAGGCAAAGCAGGCAGGCAGATTGAGTTGCTCACAGAATCATTCAGTGATCTATCTATCTGTCATCGGCTAGCTCAGTCTCTCAAATTTGCTTGCCGTGAGTTTGCACTGAATGACAGAACCTTTAATCCTAAGGGAGGTTCAGCTGTGCTTAAAAGCAAAGCCAAAGATCTAAAGACTAGCTAGAAAGCAAGAAATCCAACCATTTCCTGCTTCCTAGCTAATCTAAACCTCCTGGCACAGCAGAACTGATGATAGCTGGAAAAAGGAAAAATAGCAATTTAGCAGGCAAGTTTGCCAGGTAAGGAGTGAGTGGGCGGGGAAGGTTCCTGCAGGCCATGTGGGCTGCACAGTCTTGTGTTTCTGCACAGCCTGGATCAACTGCTTTGGGGGGGAGTGCTCTGGGGTGAGATTTCTCTGCAGCCCACCAAAATTTGGTGACTGCTGCTTTATGGTATGATGACCAGGGACAATCAGGATTAGTGAAAATGAACACTGTATTCAGGTTCCTAAACTGCAGGAATACTAAAAGCCCTTTTCCATCTTGTCTCTCAACTGCATTAGCTTCAGCCATAGAAAAAAATTGGGATATCCAATTGTGAATATTTAGCATACCTTAGAGCTCCTCCAAGAAGCTGAGAATATTCTGAAAACTTGGAGACGTTAATGCCAGCTCTGGAAGAAGCATATTTTCTTGCAGTAGGTAGTGTGATTCACCTCCAAGTACATGAATAAAGTGAAAATGGCTTGGGTCATCTGGTTTTCAGTTTGAGAATAGAAGGGGAATTACAACAAAATCTTGCAGTCTGGGAACCTCTTGTGGTTCAGCTTCCAAACATCACCACCTGTGCAGTTTTGAAGGATACAGATCATTGCATCCAAAAGAAATTGCATAGCCATATTTACACATCATCATAGGGAAAAAAGTTTATAAAGTAATGCCAAGATACATTAGCACCCTCAATTCTTCTTCTTCTTTTTTTAATATGCATCTTTTATTCCTCTACTTAAAACAATTCAAGTAGTGACTGTTTGATGTTACAATGGCATTGAAAAAAATTGACATTACCATTTTTCACAATTACAATTGCAGCATACCTAAAGTCATCTGATCAAGATTCAGGTGCTTGGCAAATGATTCATATTTATGGTGGTTTTCAGTGTCCCAGGATCATGTGATAGTATTTTGTGACCTTCTGACAAGCAAAGTGAACAGGGAAGCCAGATTCTTAATAACTGCATTGATTTCCATAACAACTGTGGCAAGAAAGATTTTAAATGGGGCAAAACTCACTTAATACTTGTCTTGCTTAGCAACAGAAATTTTGCAATGATTTGTGGTCATAAGTTGAGAACTATCTGTGTATCATTTTCTGCCTTCTTCTGGAAACCTTGTTATTGCTTGAATTCATGGATAGATTAGGTCCTTCTTGAAGAATGTTGAAGCCTGTACATTTGTGCTATGGAATTGGGCACGTTGACCAGATTGGCAGATAGGAAGCCATGGTTATCTTAAATAATGTTGAATAAGTTACAATTGGCTGGTTTCATGCCAACCATGGTTTATAAAAGGCATAGGCTGCCATAAAACTAACCCCAAAGCAGACAAACCACATTGTATTTTATCATGAGGTACAAATCTATCTTTTCTATTTGTAAAGAAGACAGAAAGAGCAATGGGCAATACAGTTGTGCAGTTGGGGATAGAATTGTATAAAGCTCAAGGCCAATTTTTAAAAAAGTAGACACAAGAATGAAAGAAATAAATGGTTTAACGGTACATTAATATGTCCCTTCTCAACTTATCCCTTTATTTATCCTTCCTTCCTTCCTTCCTTCCTTCCTTCCTTCCTTCCTTCCTTCCTTCCTTCCTTCCTGCCTGCCTGCCTGCCTGCCTGCCTGCCTGCCTGCCTGCCTGCCTGCCTGCCTGCCAGTTAGCAATTCTCAGAGACTACCTGGAAAAGTCCCTGCAGTTTTGCTAAGAATTTTCAGAAGTGTTTGTCATTTCTTTCTTCCTAGGGCTGAGAGAAAATGACTGGCCCAAGATCACCCACCTGGCATTGTACCCAATCTGGGACTAGAATTCCAACTCTCCCAGTTTCTAGCTTTGCAAGCTCAGTTAAGAGAAGCAGACTGAAATCTCATGTAGAACTTCCACCACTTGTCAGGGATAATTGTACATAAGATGGGTCCAGTATCTTACAAGCTATTTTGTAGTTATTTCTTCTTCTGAGTCTTGTGTAAGAATGCTTTTAAATGAGAGCATCAGCTACTTATGCAGTCTCAGTGATGAATACTCTTACGTATGTAAGAGATCAAGTACAAAGTTGATAAAAAAAATCAAGGACTTCTCTTCAGGGTAAGTCAAGGCATAGCCACCCTATTATATCGATTGACAGCCCAGAATATGACCTCTGGACATATTTATAGTCTTTCTGTCTTGACTTTTCATTTTCTTGCACATATATTACATAGTTGCTTTACTGGCCCCAGTATATGGACCTCTTACTGCAAATACGGGCATTGGGTACAGATTTGCAAATTTACAATTGCTGCATGGATACAGGTTTTCTTCCAACCTTTTCTGACATTGGAGTGAACTGCAATAAAGTTCATCTCATGGAGTGAACACAAATGTGGTTAGCTGTGGAGCAGTGGCGCACAGGACTGAAGAGTCACTAGCAGAATAACAGAATACCAGAGTTCGAAGGGACCTTGGAGGTCTTCTAGTCTGACCCCATGACAGGAGACACTATACCATTCTACACAAATGGTTGTTCAGTCTCTTCTTAAAGACCTCCAGTGATGGAGCACCTACAACTTCTGGAGACAAGCCGTTGCACTGGTTAATTGTTCTCACTATTAGGAAATTTCTCCTTAGTTCTACGGTGCTTCTCTCCTTGGTTAGTTTCCATCCATTGTTTCTTGTCTTGTCTTTTGGTACTTTGGAAAATGTTGGCCTCCCTCTACTCTGTGACAACTCCACAAATACTGGAAGACTGCTGCCATGTCACCCCAGTCCTTCTTTTCACTATCCAATTCCTGCAACCATTCTTCACATGTCTTAGCCTCACACACCATAATCATCTTTGTTGCCCTTTTCTGTACTCTTTCCATAGAAGATCCTGGGCTCTCCAGTGATCCATTGTAGGAAGAGATTGAAACATTGCAATATCCAGGTGGCCAGGGGATATTTTAAGAGCAAAGAAAATCAAATCCCAAACTGTTCAAGGGGAATATTTGTAGCTCAAGGCTGAAATGAAGGGTCCTTGGTGCTCTCTGAGGTTGTTTGTGTTCTTGCAAATGTTTCATTACCCAACTAGGTGCCACCATCGGTGCTTGTGTGATGATATTAGCACTGATGATGGTGCCTAATCTGGATAATGCAACATCTGCAAGAAAATAACCCAGTTCAGAAAGCACCAAGGACTTCTCAAATCCCAGCCTGCTCGACCTTGCTTATTGTTCCCTGGGCACCAGTGGAAGGAAAGAAACCCAAAACTCCGTTGGGAAATAGTAAAAAAGTAAGTTTTGTTTGTAAAAGTGTAAGTACCTTCTGAGCAATTATCTTGATTAAATGTAATCTGAAATAAAGAGAATTGTGTGATACGTTCACTCTCACCCCACCTCCAAAACAACTGCTGACTTGCATATATTCCAGTCCATAGGTACATAAGTAAAATAAATCCTTACAGGAAGCACAATTTCCTATTATGAAAGTCAGAGAATAAGGCAGCTGCATCATACACATCTTAAGTTTTTATTGCAGTTCATCCTTCGTACCTTTTTAAATTCATAGATCAAAACACAAAAGTCATAGGCTTACTCTGCTCAGTGCATGTAGTGGATCTTTAATGCTTTGCTACTAAGCTACATGGTTTGGCTGTCACATTGCTCTGTCAGTAATAAATTATTATAAATTAATTTCCTTAAACATTAATTCTCCATGTGTGTATGTGTATATCTTTGCACTGCTTCTTAATTTAGGTAGCATATGACAATGCTCCACCCCCTTTGAGAAGAATATCTCCTGAATGTCATAATGAGAGATATGCTGAAATTAATTTTTTTTTAAAGCAGTGAATGTGTGTGGTTTTCTCAGACATTATTTACCCTAGGGCACAAACAGAATCAATATCATATTGCAACAAATTAAAAAGACATATGTATGTAGAAACGTGTGTGTGTATGCATAAGATATGCTTGAATATTTCTGTGTTCCAAAGTCTTGGAACTGGAAAGTCTAATGAAATAGAATAAATCGCATAATCCTTTGATGAATTCTTAAGAGGCTAGACATGCTTTTGTTCTCTTGCTTTGGAAGAGCTCTGATGGAGCACCATCTTATTTGACCTTTTTGGAGGGAGGGGGAAATGGATCAGAAAGGGAAATAAAGCTTTGGGGGATGGGAAATTTGTTTTTCCTTTCTGATATGAATCTTATATAGAAAGCAGGCTATAAAATGGTGCAAGAGTAGTGTGAAGATCACGGAAAGGTAGTTGTGGTTCTGTTCACATGTGTGTACAGATGCCCACTTTATTGTAGCTTGAATGCACTCTGAACCAAATGCACAATTACCACCAGTGTCTGCCTGTGATGCGTGGTTACCACCAAGGTGTCTCTCCAATATTCTTTGCTCTCTAGAGGTTAGGACTCTCTTACTTTAGAAAACTCATTGCACCATTTCGACTGAATCTCTGGTTGTCCTATTTCATCCCAGGCTCCAATGCATACATTGTGAGCATAACGGTTAAGTTTCCAGATGAGTCAGTTCAGCTAAGGACCTGTTATATTGAGCAGAAGATCGGGATATCCTGCAAAGATAGTGTGCTTATTGCAATATTGATGATTGAATATGGACCACATCTGCATTTTATGATTGTGTTTCCTTTTATCTGTTTTACCCTGCAATTAGGCTCTGTATTTTGCTTTTCTTTGTTATGGTTGTGAAACTAATCAATTAATACATTACTACTATCATTACTACTGTATTACCTCTGCACCATTCAGCTAAGAAACCTTCTCTTAGTCCCTTCCCAATTGCCCTGTGAAGCAATGAGCTTCTCCTCGCAACCTGGATGTAGGATAGGTCTTGCTTTTCAGCCAACATAAAACACGGGTTATTTGAGGAGGGATGACACAATGATTTGCCTGTTAAGCCTACTCACTTTTATTGGGTTGACACCATTGCTCATTCTTAAAACCATCTTTTGCAAATACAACAGTTGACTTTGCTTAACATGGGGTGCGCAGGCATTCACACAGTGGCTCAGTTGAAGGCATGGATGGATTTGAGCCAAATGAAAAGCTACCCAACTGCATTTTAGCCTAGCCTAGTTTGGGCATGAAGAAGAAGAAGAAGAAGAAGAAGAAGAAGAAGAAGAAGAAGAAGAAGAAGAAGAAGAAGAAGAAGAAGAAGAAGAAGAAGAAGAAGAAGAAGAAGAAGAAGAAGAAGAAGAAGAAGAAGAAGAAGAAGAAGAAGAAATAATTAGCTCGCAGCATTGCCATTCCCATCAAACCCGGAAGACAGAAAAGGGCGGGGATGAGCCCTGTTATCACACCATGGCCGGGGCTTTGTGTGTCTCTCTGTGTGTCATCTTAACTAAGTCTTCCTTGGATATCAGTACTGCTGTAACCATTTTTGCCCCAGTAAAGGAAGGCGGTGGGGATTTAGAGGCAAGCTGACCGATTTCTCCCGCGGTGCAAAAACCCAGGTTTTCTTTAAAAAAAAAAAAAAAAGGGGGGGGGGGGGAGGCGAGCTGTCCAGGTGCTGAATCGCTTCAGCTTCCTCGCTCCGTGGTCAAAGCCTTCGGACAAAGGGCGCGTTTCGCGGGAGGAGGGGGGGTAGTTTGGGCTCACCTCGCCCCCTCCCAGCCCCTCCCTGCCCCCTTCCTGTTCTCCTAACGTTTCCTTTCTGCAGGGCATTAACACGGATCAGGAATTGTCGGGGTGGGGCGGGAGAGAGGAAGGACCGCACGTGCTTAGCTTACCTTGCCTCCCCCGGGGCGAAGGGACGCGCGTCCCTGCGCGCGCCACCCGCTTTCAGACCCCGCGGCATCGAAGCTGCCCAACCTCTTCCTTTCATCCATGCCCTCCTGGCTCCCCTACCCACCCACCCACCCCGACGACCTCCGCCCCAGACCGCCGAAGGGTCCGTTTTCGATCCCAGTGCGGCGCTTACCTGACTTGGGCTGGGTCCTTTGCGGAGGTCGCGGCTCCTTTCGGGCGTGCTTCCGAGGCGCGTCCCCCTTGCGGTCTCTTCCCCTTCCCAAATACCCCTGCCCGCCCCCCAGGCTTTGCCTTTGCCTCCTGAATCTCCGCCCCGGGACAGATTTCCCTCTCGGAGAGCAGAAGGTGTGCGGGGAACGGGAGAGATTCGCTGGCTTCCCCGGGCACTGAGCTGAGCGGAGAAGCAGCACACGCCGCCGAGGCGCGCCAGCGCGTCTCCGCCCCAGTAGCAGCAGCAGCAGCAGCAGCAGCAGCAGCGCTGTGAGAGCCCAGCCAAATCCTTCAACTTTATTTATGGAGAGATTGGGGGTTGGGGGTAGCTTCATCAAAGGGGGAGGGGCCTGGGAATGGAGGATGGGGGGGAGTGGGAAAGCAGACGCGCACACCTCTAGGCACGCCATCGCTTTAGCCCCGATCTCTCATTGCGGGAGAGGCTCGCACCTTGCAAGAGAAGAGGGGAGCTTCCTCTTTCTTTGGAACGGCCGCCCTTTTCATCCAGAACTGATTTAGGCTTTCCGTTTGAAATGAGAGGCACATCCCAAGGGAATGTAGTGCTGCAGAGACGTCCGTTTTGGGGAGGGGGGGGTGGAGACTGCCACAGAAGAAGGGTTAGGGCTGTATTTTTCAAAGCCAAGGAGAAGGAAATCGATCTTTTGTGAAAGGTTGGGGGAAATAGCCGCATTCCAGAGTAGTATTTCTGAACGTGACAACTTGGCAAGATGCATGGACTTCAATTCCCAGAATTCCCCAGCCAAGAGAAACACTGTTCCAGACTGTACTGGAGAAGAATGCAGGATCAGGATTGGTTAATACTTTAGTGCAGGGGTGTCCAACCTTGGCAACTTTAAGACTTGTGGACTTCAACTCCCAGAATTCCTCAGCCAGCTTTGTTGGCTGAGGAATTCTGGGAGTTGAAGTCCACAAGTCTTAAAGTCGCCAAGGTTGGACACCCCCTGCTTTAGTGAAAGACCACCATGGAAATGTAGCCCTGCAGAAAAGACTGAGAAGATTTGGGGTGGTGTGCTGGAAAAAGAGAATGATCATGAATGAAGGCAAATATATGTCCCAGGATAATGTTGCAAGATCCAATCTGAGTTGGTCACTGCGACCAGAAATTTATTCTTATATCTAGCACGAGCCCAAAAGCTTGGAAGAATAAACCTAATGACCGACTCAGATTGGATCCTGCAGAATGATTAATGTTTATTGTGATCTAAAAAAAAAAAACACGGTCTGAACCTAACTATGAAGACTGCTGCAGATTTATTTAGCTAACTTGGACTGTTTTTGGAATAGCTAAGCAGGGTTGAACTAGTTGGCACTTTGATTAGAGGTTTCCAAGAAGTTTTAGGAAGGGAAATTGAACAAGGAAAGCTTTCTTGGAAAAGGCAAGGAAAAAACACAACCAAATGGCCAAGAATAAAGCCACATCTGTGTCCACAAAATCTGACAAAAGCAAATTTGCCTCAAGGATATCTTAACTTGAGTAGAAACATTGTGAGTCATTCTGGCTGAGGAGAGGAAAAGGGGGGGCAAAATTTGTTCCAAATGAATTAGTAAAAAAAACAAAACCCCAGCCACTTAAAAACCCTCCTATTTTCATCTGCTTGACAGATATTAGCAATAATACTCGACTTACAACAGCTCATTTAGCAACCATTCAAAATTACAGTGGCACTAAAAAAGTGATTTATGACTGTTTTCACACTTAATGACTATTGCAGAATCCTACTGGTCATTCAAACGCTTGGCAATTGACTCATATTTATGACAGTCACAGCATGCTAGAATTATGTGATCAAACCTCTGTCAATCAAAGTCCATGGGGAAGCAGATTCACTTAACAATCGTATTATTAATTTAATGAATGCAGTGATTCACTTCATAGCTGTGGCAAGAAAATTCGTGAAATTGGGCAAAACTCCCAATAAATGTTTCACTTAACAGTAGAAATTGTGATTGTAAGTCGAGGACTACCCGTATTTATCAGCCCTACTCTTTATTTTCGCCTGCACTGGAGGGACTACAGTTCCTATTATCCCTAGCCAGGATGCCCAGACACAGTGGTAGCAGGAAAGAACTGTAGTCTAATAGATTTGTAGAATGTTGGCTTGGGAGAAAACTCCTTCTCTTCCCCCTTTCCCCCCCCCCCCCGCTTATTTATAGTTCGAAGAATGATTTTCGCTACAAGGAGTTGTATCACCAGAGTTCATTAAGAAATGGATCCTTTGGGCATTGAATAACCAAAGTTTGCATGATTAAAGTAAGATGCATTTCATTCCCCCTTCAGACGAATCATGCTTGGGGGGGTCTTCCTTGTCTTAATATCTTATTGTTCTTATGATGCCAACCCATTTGGAATTCTATAACTTGCTGGAATGCTTGGGGCCATTCTGTTCTTGAATGTATTATGCCAACATGCCCTCTCACTTATCTCTCAAGAAAAGAAATAAATCCTACTCTGACAGATCAGATGAAAGAGGCAAAGATGGCCAGAAGCAAAAATAAAAAATAACAAACTGCTTGCTGCACTGAATGAATTCCAGCACTGAGAGAGAGAAAAAGGCAAGGTGGAACTAAGACATAATGTAGCCAATTGTTTGGGGAAATCTGCCTGGCTTTTGCTGTGATCCTTTCCTCAAGCCGAGAAAGCGGAAGGCTAAAGCAGCCAGTGGATATAATGGATGAAATAAATTAGCTTCTTACGTTCTGAACCAAGTAGATTTTTTTAAAAAATATCCCACCTTAAGGTGGCAAACATACTTAGTTCTTATTCCTCTTATTTTCGTCACAATAACAACCTATGAGGTGGCTGGGCTGAAAGATTGACTGGTCCAAGGTCACCCTGCCAGCTGTTATGCCTAAAGTGTAACTAGAATTCACAATTTCCTGGTGATCAGACTAGATAACAGACAATAGATTAACAGAGTTGGAAGGGACCTTGTAGGTCACCTAGTCCAGGGGTCGCTAACCTTTTGGACCTCAGGGACCACCAAACTCAAAATTTTAAATCCCATGGATCACTAATATGAATTTTGACTGACAGTGGCTTGCTGACGTTGGTGGGAAAGTCGGTCCCATATTCCAGAGCTGCAGTAGTCACAGGACTGGCCCTTTTGTCATTCTGCAGACTTTTTTGGGGATTTTCCCAAGGTGCTTCTGCAGAGACCCTGGGAAAATCCCCCAAAAAGTCTGCAGGAAAATCCCCATCCTGTTTTCCTACCGATCGATCGCTCTTTATTTGGGATCGCAGGATACTGTCTCCAGCTCTGTTCTCGGAGGAGAGACAGAGAGAGAGAGACTTTTGGCTTCATGCAAGGGAAGCAGCAGAAGTCTTTCTTTCTCTCCCCCAAACTCTGCCAGAAATGAGTCTTTGTGAGACCTGTCATGCTGGCACAACCTCTTGGAGCAGGAGGCCTTTGCAGGGTCCCAAAGACTCATTTCTGGCAGAGTTTGGGGGAGAGAAAGAAAGACTTTGGCTGCTTTCCTTGCACACAGCCAAAAGCAGAAAAAGAAAGAAGCGGAAAGAAGCAGCCCAGTAGCCAGGCAAGGCCAGTGGGGCAAGTTCCCCCTCTCTGCCCTTTTCCCCCTCCCCTCACTACCTCGTGCACAATGCAAGCAATGCAACCCTTGTGCTCCGGATGGCCATGTGGGCAGTGCAGCCTTGTGTTCCCATGCAGCAGCCTGGATTAATTGTTTTTTTTTTGGGGGGGGGGCATTTCTCTGCAGACCACCAAATTTTTCTTGTAGACCGCAAGATTGCTCAGCTTGTCACTCGTGCCTTCATTCAAAATCCAAGAAAGAATTCCCTCAACTCCATTGTTGTGGAGAAAATGTACTTTTACTGAGTTTGAAGTGATAGCAATGAAAGAAAGCAAGATCTGAGGCAAATAGGCATGGAAATTACACATTGAAAGTTATCCCAAGTTCCCTCCCCCAAGGGTCCAGACTGGACATCCAGTCTGTGCTTATGTTGTGGTTCGCTGGCAGCAGGTACAAAGAGTGAGGACTCAGATGAGGGGCCTGCGTGTGATGCAGGGATGGGGCCAGGACCCTCAGGGAGTGGAGATGGTCTTTGGAGATGGTGGAGGCTGGTAGCAGCAATGAAGAGGTCCCCAAGAAGCCTGGGCCCAGTGCATCTGCGCACAGGGCTGCTCAAAGGAAAGAGCAGCTGCAGCAACACGGGCGACTCGGGAGTAAGGCCAGAAGGTAACGGCCCCTCCCTGAGAAGATAAAAGCCAGCTAAGAAACCGGAGTTCTTTGCAGAAGGCAAAAAAGTTTTACACTCAACATTAGGAATATTTGAGTTGGTGTTTGGAGACTTTCTGTTGGAATTATTGCTTAGTAATGTTATCTCTTGTTCTTGGCAGCCTTGCAAAACCTTGCCAAGGCTCTATCTTATCAGAGCTAATCGGTTTGAAGCAGCCTTTTATTCAGGAAGGAACAGGGATTTGAAAGAAACATTAAAAGGTCGTGCTATTACTTTTGTCTCATGTTTGCTTCTGTGGAACCAGGTTTGGGTCAGAACAGCTTATGGTGACGTGGGGTACATTTTCAGGTGGATATTCCCTCATCTGATATCCCAAGATGATTGACCTTGGCTCCACAGTCCATGCAGTTGTGCAGTAACCAGGAAAGCATTCCCTCCTTTTTAGTTCACACAGAAACCATTTTCACTCTGCAGCAAACTTTCCCTCCCAAATACCAAATTTCCTCTCCCTCCATTTCTATGACAGCCAATAAGAAGCAAGCAGTATGAGATGTCAAGAAAACATCATGGAGGCTGACAGCTAGTCTTCTTCTATGATATGTTTTTGAACTGAGATCCCTAAAGTATTTTTAAGCAAATCCTGGATTTGTATCTATTCCATATTATCAATAAAGCATGTCTAACAAAATGATTTTTAAAGTTCATATTAACTTTAACTTCATCATGCTATGCATCCAAACCTCAGGTTTTGATTTTCTAACTGTAAAAGTTTTTTTGTTTCTTAGCAATACTCATTCTTTCATCCAGACCAAACAAGCAGTGAAATACAGTTTCAAATCTACTAAACCCAATCCTCTTTTCTTTGCATCTTATAACACTTTATATTCAACTTGTGTTTTTTCCCCATCATATAAATTCCACACCTATCCTAGCACTTCTACCCTATGGAGCTGAACAATTGTTTTGCTGGAAGAGATGGGCTTCTATGGATGTGTAGCACAGACAGTGAAAAAAGAATCTGGCTTGGGAAAAGGTAGGAAGTAGTGTCCAGGTGTGTTTGCAGGATATGGCCAATAGCACTAGCACTTTAACTTATATACCACTTCATAGTGCTTTACACCCCTCTCCAAGTGGTCTATAGAGTCAGCATATTGTCCTAGCAATCTGGTTCTTCATTTTACCAATTTCAGAAAGATGGAAGGCTGAGTCAACCTTAAGCCAGTCAGGATTGAAATCCTGGCAGTGGGCAGACTTAGTCTTCAATACTGCATTCTAACCATTGTGCCATAGTGGCTCTGTAGGAAGAAAAAGTGGAAGGGAGGGACAGAGGGACGGAGGGAGAGAGGAAGGAAGGAAGGGGGAAAAGCAGGGTGGCAACTTGGATACAGGCATGGAAATGTTTTACAAGTAAATTATGTATGCTAGAGTTGGCTTCATACAGGTCATGCCAATATGTCACTCCTAATAAATTATTTGAAGTTTTTGAAATTTGGCTCAAGGCTCATGATTTAATGAGAGCGATCGCTGGAATCCTGACAGTGGGAAGGTAGCAATAGCAATAGCACTAGACTTATATACTGCTTCATAGTGGTTTACAGCCCTCTCTAAATGTTTTAAAGAGTCAGCCTCTTGCCCCCAACAATCTGGGTCCTCATTTTACTGACCTAGGAAGGATGGAAAGCTGAGTCAAGCTTGAGCCAGTCAGAATCAAACTCCCGACAGTCAGAAGAATTAGCCTGCAATACTGCATTCTTACCACTGCGCCACCAGGACTTCAATAAAATCAAGAGAGTGACTGTGGTGGTGCATTGCACATGAAAACATGTATCACTTTGATTGCAACATCATGGCTGTCCTCTTGGCTTTAGTGACCAAATCTTGTAAACACCCCTGGACAGGAGCAGTGAATTTCTCTATCTTCGAATGACACCCATGCTCCTACCTAGACAAATTGAAATGCTGAATAAGGACAAGGTATAGCCCATTGCAAACTGCTCAGGGTCACAATGTTTGAGTCAGGTGGCCGTATCAATTCCATAGCATAACTGAAAGAGCTCTCCTGGGTCAAAGTGCCTTGTTAAGGCTAATTTCATCTACCTCTCACAGCTGTATCGGAGATCTAAATGGCTACTAGACATGTCCTTTTCAGCAATGACCCTCTTTTCTGAAGAAAGTAGATAGCAGGCATGGTTTGCTATTGTTTTAATTATGGTTTTGAAGTTACTTCTGGACAACTTTATTCTCTGCCTTTCTTAATTGAATTGAGGCATAAATTATCATTTGGGTTGCTATTCACAGTTGATGATTGCTTTGTATATATATATATATATATATATATATATATATATATATATATATATATATATATATATATATATATATATATATATGTTTTCTTAAGTTTTCTTAAGAATATATATATATATATATAGAGAGAGAGAGAGAGAGAAAGAAAGAGAGAGAGAGAGAGAGAGAGAGAGAGAGAGAGAGAGAGAGAAGAGTCGCTTGAGACTGAAAGACTGAAACCTAACTTGAGACCTAACTTGAGATGACATGAGAATTTATCTACTGGATTTATCAATACACTTCTTTACCTCTATCTATTCATCTCCACCTCCACCTCTATATTGTTTTTCAACCTTATGATTGATGAAGAAAAGTGTAACTTTTAAAGCAAGGCATGAACATTTTGAGAACAATGAAGTCTGTGCCACCTGAACTGGGTATGTCTAATCAAATGAAAAGAAGGACTGGGGTGGGTGCAACAGGAGAACAGTGTTCTAATATCTGAGGGCTGCCCCAAAGAAGAGTGGGACAGTGAGAGTAGGTAATCAGTGGAACAGCTTGAACTTCAGAAGTCATGAGTTTTAAAAAGAGACTGGACAGCCATTTGTCTGGAATGGTATGGGGTCTCCTGCCTGAGCAGGGGCTGGACTAGAAGGTCCCTTCCAACTCTATTTTATATTAATTTCCCTTGCCAGTATGGTTTTATTCTTAGTGTAAAAATCTGTACTAGCTCTGGCTTATAGCAGTTGAGTGCAACTCTCACCCAGGAATTAAATGTGATGTCATCCTGGCCAGCCTTCATTTTCAAAACAGTTGGCCACAAAAAAGGAAGAAAAAGCCACTTTCCTCCAAGAGCCAAACTATTTGCGGTGACAGTGACATATTTAAAGAAATCCAATGTTATCCTCTGCTTTTAGGAGTCAAAGCAGCCACAAGGTTTAATATAGAAAATGCTTAATGTCTTTTTCCCTGATTCTTTCAGAGTTTTTAACCCACCCTTCCCAACCTCTCTCTGGCATATCTGGAGCCTTATTAAGTTACAGTTTCTGTCATATGACTTTTATTACACACTCATGTACCTTTACCTCCCCCAACAAAGACATACTCTTCAATCGAAAAATAGGGTAATCAAACTCTATTTGGCCACTAGATGCGGGGAAGAGGTGCATCGATGTATCTCTTTGGATGCCATCTAGTGCAGATCACCAATTGTTTGGATCTCAGGGACCACTGAACTCATAATTTTAAATCCCGTGAACCACAAATATGAGTTTTGACTGACAGTGGCTTGCTGACATTGGTGGGAAAGTCAGTCCCATATTCCAGAGTTTCTGTAGTCACAGGACTGGCCTTTTGGTCATCCCGGAGCAGCTGCTCCTCCACCCGGGTGCACCGGCCTGCCATGGACTGGAGGAGCTGTTCCAGGATGACCAAAGGGCCAGTCCTGTGACTACTGCAGCTCTGGAATATGGGAACAACTTTCCCACCGTCAGCAAGCCACCCCGGGGTGGATTTCCCTCCCCCGCCGGTGGCTCTACTCTCGGTAAGGTTTGCATTCAGCCGAAGTGGGGGGGCAGCAGGTGGGCGATCCATGTGGGTGGTGCAGCCTTGTGTTCCCACTCAGCCTGGATTAATTGTTTTGGGGGGTGCTTTGGGGGGAATTTTCCCTGCAGACCACCAAAATTTTCTTGTGGACCACCAGTGGTCCCCAGCCCACTGGTCGGCGACCATTAATCTAGTGAATACCTGTATTGCATTATGCAATGAGCTTTATTTTATTTTCATTTATTTGCATGCTATGTTTATGCTGGAATAAGCTATGTTTATCCCAGTATAAATTATATTGCACTGTTCTAATTAGTAAGTGATTTGTTACTTTTTGCCTTAGTTCTGTTGCCTTAATTATGTTGCATTCAGTTCAGCTCATCTGGCTTATAAATCATGATCTGTACATTATTTGGAATATTTAACAAAGCACGGTTAAAATAAACCTTGACAGAGTGCAACTTGCAAACCAGTCATTATCATTAAGACTCATTGAGGTTCAGTAAGTGAATTTATTTGGAATTTTTAGCATGGATGCCTTCATTGCTTTGAATTGTAAACTGCTTTTCTTCCTTGGAAGAACTGATATTAGGTGCTGTGATGACTCAGGGGGTGGCACAAAGGCAACACAGTCACATAAGTAAGAAGAGTCCCTTTAGTACCTCCAACATTCACAGTTTCCTTTTGCAGCCAAGATGGCACCAACAATGGCTGCCTCGGTGAAATGTTCTCTAATTGTACAATTAGCACCAAGGCTGTGTGCTTTCTCCACTTCTCTTCTCCCTATATACCAATGACTGCATCTCAAATGATCCATCTGTTAAAATACTGAAGTTTGCAGATGACACAACAGTGATTGGTCTCGTTCGAGACAACGACGAATCTGCATATAGACAGGAGGTATTACAACTTGCATTGTGGCAGCAATGAACATGATTCCATAGCTGACAGGCGTCCCCCCCTTGAAATGTTCATCTCCTATAAGAAAATAAGAAACAAAACACAACCAAGGGTTAATGTGATGTCCTTAACCTCCTCTCCCCACTCCAAGAGGACCCTTCGGTTTGTTGGGGAATTCCTCATGGAATTGGTTAACCAATCTATCTGCATGTACATCCAACTTTTTACCCAAGTAGTTTCTGATACAAGGAAACCCTTCCACAATACCAAGTATTGTAATCGTCCTCGATATAATTTTGAATCGAGAATTTTGTTGATTTCATAATGTGTCTCACCCTGTACGATTAAAGGTTTAGGGGGAGTGATTGGTATTGGTCTTATCATTGATGTAATAGCTGGTTTTAATAAGCTACTATGGAACACAAGGTGAATTTTTCCGAATAGCCGGGGAAGACTTAATTGGACTGTGACTGGATCGATTATTTTTGAAATTGGGAATGGACCTAAGAATTTAGGTCCCAACTTCTTACTAGGAAGTTTCAATCTAAGATATTTGGTTGACAAATATACTTTGTCTCCTACTTTAAACAGTGGCTGGAGGGATCTATGTTTGTCCATCTGTTTTTTGTAATCCTTAGCAGCTTCAGTCAAAGCTTTTTTCATATCCTCCCAACCTTTTTTTAATGAGTTCCTCCATTCTGTTACAGACATGGATGTAGGAGGTTCTCTAGGTAATTCTGGCATAGGGACAAATTCCATGCCAGTGTTGATTTAGAATGGAGTCAAGCCTGTGCTGCTGTGCAGTGCATCATTATAAGCAACCTCTGCAAGTGGTAATAACTCCACCCAGTTTTCCTGTTGATAATTTACATAGCATCTAATGTATTGTTCCACCATAGCGTTAGCCCTCTCTTGTGCTCCGTTGCATGCCAGATGGAACACTGAGGGATGATCCAATAGACTTTAAAAACTCCCTCCAGAACTTAGTGGTAAACTGTACCCCTCTGTCTGATATTATGCCATGAGGTACTCTGTATAGATATGCTTCACGAACAGTTTTGCAAGCTTTTTTGCAGATGGAAGTCCTTTACAGGCTGTACAGTGGGCCTGCTTAGAGAATAAGTCAATAACAGTGCAAATGATTGTATTCCCTCCACTCTCAGGTAATTCAATGATAAAGTCCATTGCAATTTCTTCCCACGGTTGTGTTCACTCAGTTACTTGTTGGAGGAGGTCAGGGCTTTTCCCAATTCTGTGTTTCATTGTGGCACAAATTGAGCAGCTTTTCACATAGTCCTTGACATCAGGTTTCATTTTTAGCCACCAGAACTGTCTTCTGACTAAATGTTGGGTTTTTAAGAACCCGAAGTGTCCTCCCAATCATGAGTTGTGGCTACGCTTTAGTACCATTAGCCTTAGATTTGCGAGTACATAAAGTTTACTCCCCTTCCAAGCCAGCCCCTCATTCATTGTCAATTCGGTTTGATGCTTGAGGAACCAGGGATCGGTCAACAGGGCTACTTTCAACTCAGTTGACAGTTTGTCTTCCAGGCGTCTGGGGTTGCAGTTGGGTTGGCTTTGAGTGGTTACTTGGCCTGCCGATTGAGCTTCTGATATCATAGTCTGCACTATTTCCTCTCAGCGACTGTCAAATTGGGGTTTCCTTGACAGGGTGTCTGCCAATATGTTTTCCTCTCCGGGGATATACTGTATTTCATGTTGAAGTTGAACCACTTGAAATATTGAGCCCAGTGGATTTGTTTTGGTGATAGCTTCCCAGGCGTCTTTAAAGCCTCGAGGTTTCTGTGATTAGTCCAGACCTCAAATGGCTCTTTCACCCCTTCTAGGAAATGCCTCCAAGTCAACAAAGCCCATCATACTGCAAATGCTTCTTTCTCCCATCTTCGCTCTGTATTTGTAAGCTTTTTGGACACATAAGCTCAAGGCATCAGTTGGTTCTGAGAGTCTTTTTGAAGAAGAATGGCCATGACTGCCACATCACTGGCATCAGCTTGGACTATAAAAGGTCTGGTCAGGTCTGAGTGCTGGAGAATATGCTCAGCTGCAAAGAGGCATTTTAAGGTTTCAAAAGCTTTCTGACAGTCCATGTCCAAGCAAGGGGTTGACTGGGCTTCGGTTTGGTGGGGGAAGGCGCTGTTTTTAATAACTCTGTCAAAGGGAGGGCAACCTCTGCAAAAGAAGGAATGAATTGTCTATAGTAATTGGCAAAACCCCAAAAGCTCTGAAGTTGCTTTCGCATTTTGGGGGGTTGCCAGTCCAGCATGGCTTTCACTTTTCCAGGGTCCATCTCAATTCCCTGGTTGGATATTTGGTAGCCTAGGTAATGTAGCAACTTCCTGTGGAATTCACATTTTAACAGTTTTACATATAACTTGGTGGCTAAAAGTTTTTCAGCACTTGTCTGACCAATTTGACATGTTCCTTGACAGTTTTGCTGAATATAAGGATGTCACTCAGGTAGACAAGGACCTCCTGGTACAGATGCAGATGTAACACTTCATTGATGAGTTGCATAAATACTGTGGGAGGCCCTTGGTGTCCAAAAGGCATTACTCGGAATTGGAAACTACCCAAAAGGCAGTTAAAGGAAGTTTTCCATTTGTCTCCCTCTTTTATGCAGACTCAGTAGTAAGCTTCTCTCAGATCTAGTTTGGTAAAGACCTTACCTTTTGACAGGTGGTTTAATAAGTTCTTCATGAGGGGGAGAGGATTCATGTTTTTGACACACATGGCATTCATGCCCCTAAAATCAACACATCATCTCAAGCCGCCATCTTTCTTTTCTTTGAATAGCACTGGGGCGGCTTACCTAGATTTGGCAGGTTCAATGAAACCTCTGTCCAAATTGTTATCAATGTATTTCCTTAATTCAGTCATTTCAGCTAGTGTCATGGAATACATTTTTGGTTTTGGCAGTTTTGCCCTGGGTTCTAGCTCTATGGCGCAATCAGTGGCTCGATGGAGAGGTAAAACATTACATTCCTCTTCATTGAATGTCTCAGTCAAGTCTTTGTATTGTTTGGGTACTTGGGGGGTACCTGGAAGAAGTTCTGATGCGGTGGCTGCTGCTTCAGGTTCTGGACTCATGTTGGGGAGTGGTTTCTAAGTGGGAGGGGGGGCAGTGGGCCCACACCAATTATGATTTTTCTCTATTCATCCTCCCACTTCATGGTAGGGGCCCATTTATCTAGCCAAGCAATATGACAGATTCTGACATCCTTGGAACTACTATAAAACATATGAGTTCACGGTGAGCACCCATTTCCAGTTTGATTAAATCTGCCATTTGGGTGGCTGGGATCTCCCCAATTAATGTCTCATCCACTTGCTCAAAACTGATTGGGTGTTTAAGGGGTTTTGTCTTTATGCCAATTGTTCAATGATGGGGAGCACAATAAGGCATCTAGAGCATCTGGGATCAATGACAGCTTCTAACTCCACTGCCTTCCCTGTGTCAGGCACTACTAACTTCACTTTGACAGTACAAGGTGTGATGGGTGCGCTCACCATGGGGTTGTCTTTGTTAGTGGCTTCTCTGGGGACGGTCTGTTGGGTTGGATATTCTTGCAAAGTGGCCAGTGTTGGGAGGCTTCCCTAGAATTTTTCGACCCCTGGTGGCTGTATTAGACCTTGGCTGTGGAGCTTGTGGAACAGGTGCAGGGGCCAGACAGTTGGCTGCTCTATGGCCATTCTGGCCGCAACAATAACATTTTATCATTCTGGTGAGTCAGGTGGGAGCAGCTTCAGCAGGTCTGGTTTGTAGTTGTCTGGCCCCAGCTCTCCTAGGAGGGCCTTCGGGTAGGGGTCTTTTTTGTTGATTGATGTCATGGTCTAATTTGAGGGCGGTCGCATACCATGCTTGCAATGTCTCGGGAATCCCCCCTAATATTGCAGGCCTATTTTACTTCTGGGTCAATGGCATTTTTAAAATAGTGCAGGATGATTTTTTCAGGCCAGGCCATTAGGTGGCTTGCGACCCTTCTAAAGTCCCATAAAAAGTTTGATAAGGGTCGCTTGCCCTGTTTCATTTCCATTAATTTGTCCTCATTTTCTACCACTTTGTCTGGATTTTCAAATCGGAATCTCAGCAAATGAATAAAAGCATAGATATCCTGCAGTTCTGGGGCCTGTTCGTAGTGCAGTTGGGCCACCCAGTCAGAAGCATCCCCCTCATTCATTCCATCTGTTATCGCAGTAACCAGATCATGTTCTGTTGCATATTGGTCTCCTAATTGGTCTATGTGAGACCAGGTTCGAGTGAGGAAATAAGCAAAATGTTCATGATGTCTGTCAAAAGTGGCCTTGAACTGCATCTGGTCTGGTCTGGGGGGTGGTATCACCCTGGCAACTGCAGGCTGAGCTGGAATGAAAGGGGCCTGATGAGGCATTTATCCACTTGGGAAGGGTCTTCTGAGGCCCGGCTGGGTTGGGCCACTCTGGAAGAAGGGCCTCTGCAGGGTTGCTCTGAGTGGGGGCTGATCAGGAGCTTGCCATGAAGAGGCCGGTTGTTGCCTTATTCCCTGCATGAGGAAAGGGGGAGGTGGCTGCCTCCTGCTGCCTGTAGAGATCCCTTTGTTGGGAAGGGATCGCTGATTCTCTCTGTGGCCAGGGCATTGCTGGCACTGGCATCCACTGGTACTGGATCCACCCTTGACCAGGATAAAATCCCCACCCTGGAGGGATACTTTCTGCAGGGGGTAAATTTCCTTCTGAGTGTGTGTGTGTGTGGGGAGGACTTGGAGGTGCAACATACCTGTTATAGTCTGCGGTTCTCATCTCTCCCTTGAAATTCGATCCTACTGGCCTGGGCTGTTACACTGGCCATCTCCAACTGACATAGCTAACAATGATCTTTCTGTGCCAACTCAGAAAGCTCAAACTGCCCAAGAAGCTGCTGATCCAGTTCTACAGAGGAATTATTGAGTCTGTCATCTGCACCTCTATAACTCTCTGGTTTGGTTCTGCAACCCAATAGAAAAGACACAGACTTCAGAGGATAATTAGCACTGAAGAAAAAACAATTACTACCAACCTCCCTTCCATTGAGGACCTGTATACTGCACGAGTCAAAAAGAGGGCTGTGAAAGTATCTATATACCCCTCACATCCCGGACACAAACTGTTTCAATTTCTTCTCTCAAAATGACACTATAGAGCATGTTCTGTCCTTAATTAGCATTCTTGAGATCCCCGCGCTTTGATTGGCCAAAGCGCGGGGCACTCTGATTGGTCAGGCGAGCCGCGCCGATTGGCTCGCTAAGAATCTCCCGCGATTGGTCCATTCGGATCGCGGGAGATTCAAAGCGGTGCCATTGGCCGCGGCCGCCACGGCTAAAAGAATAAAAGCCGCGATCTTTTTCCCTTTGCCCCAGTTCGGTTCCAACCTCAAATAAAGAGCATGATTTGAAGTCACCGACTCTTGGCATCATTTCGCGGACACAACATTGGCGACGAAGGTGGGATCCAGGCCCTGAACCGAACCACGTGTCCGACGGAAGCCAGACGAACCACCGCGATGGCGAAAACCGCACCCCCCGCACCCTTCAACCCCACCACCGAGGACTGGGAATCGTACTCCGACCGATTCCGCATGTTCCTCGAGTGCAGCGACCTGAAGGACGCCACCGGCCCCATGAAGCGCGCCGTCTTCCTGACCTACTGCAGGACCGAGGTCTTCCAGATGGCCAAGGCGCTTGCCAAACCCGCCGATGCGACCGCGATGGACTGGGATGTCCTCGAACCCATACTTCGGCGGCACTACGCTCCAGAGGTACCCATCCTGATCCGACGCAACGAATTCTACCGTCGGGACCAATGGTCGGGTGAGAGTTTCAGCGACTTCGTCGCCGAGCTGCGGCGCCTAGGGGGGCTCTGCGAATTCGACAACCTGAACGATGCCCTGCGAGACTGAATCGTGCTCGGTTTGTGGGACCCCGTCCTCCAGAGCCGGCTGATGGCCAAGGGCAACATCAGCCTAGCAGACACCCTCACCGCAGCCGCAGCCGCCGAAGCAACCCGAACTTCCGCCGACTGCATGCGCAGACCGAACACTGGGGACCGCAGCGGAAACAACAACCCGGCGAGGTCGACCGAGGCCCAACCCGAGACGACCACCCACCGGGGTGACTTCCACTCGGCATCGGGCACTTCCGAGGACAAGGAGGACATCCATCGCCTCCAGATAGGCCGCGACCCACGGAACCGGCGGGGTCGTAAGTCGAGGACCAACTGTGCCGGTTGCGGCGGCGACCACCCCAGGTCGGAATGCCGGTTTTTCGAATCGATCTGCTGGCATTGCGACAAGAAGGGACACATCGCCCGTGTCTGCCGCCTAAAGAAGAATCGCAGCCCGGCACGATGGGACCAGAGCGACCGGAGGAGAGAGAGCACACCACCCCGGACCAGAGATCGCCCCTTGGACAACAGATGGGACCGGAACGGACGATCCCTGCGAGGCGACGATAACCGGCGAAGAGAGGAGACCCATCAGACGGTCACCATCGGCCACGCCATCACCAATGACGCCCGGAAGGTCCACGTGGAGGTAGGCATCAAGGGCCAGCCATGCAAAGTGGAGGTGGACTCCGGGTCCTACCTCTCCATGATTGCTTGGCATGAAATAAAGCGCTTGGTGCCTACCCTCCAAAGGAGGAACCTACACAGCCAGAGACTCATTGTAAAGGACTACCAGGGAAACCGCATCCCGGTAGTCGGAACCAAACACTTCAACATCACATATAAAGGGCACACCGAAAGACTTCCCCTGACAATTGTCGACCGCGACCGCCCAAGCCTACTGGGACTGCAATGGTTCACCCCGCTCGGCATCGCAGTCACGGGAGTCGACCACGTCACCGACGATAGCTGGGAGCAGCAACTGGCCCGCGAATTCCAAGAGGTCTTCGACGGAAACCTAGGCAAGTACCGAGGGCCCCTTATATCCTTCAACCTAGACCCAAACATCCCCCCAAAACGCCTGAAACCAAGGCGGGTGCCATTCGCACTTAAACCCAAGATAGACGAGCAAATTGACAAGCTCGTCAAGCAAGGGGTCCTACAGCCCATAGACCACGCCCGGTGGGAGACCCCCATAGTCACCCCGATCAAGCCCGATGGGTCGGTGAGGATCTGTGGGGACTATAAGGCCACCCTAAATGACGCGCTACAACAAAGCGCCTACCCCGTCCCAGTAGTGCAACACCTACTGCACTCACTGGGAGGGGGCAAGGTTTTCGCCAAGCTCGACCTTGCCCAGGCTTACCAACAGTTTCCAGTCAATGAGCAAACGGCAGAAGCGCAAACCATAGTCACCCACCGGGGACATTTAAATGCAACCGACTCCAATTCGGAGTCAGCGTGGCACCGGGAATATTCCAAAGCCTAATGGAAAGACTACTGCAAGGCATCAAGGGGGTGGTACCTTACTTCGATGACGTCCTAGTGTCGGCAGCCAACCAAGCCGAACTAGAGGGTCGCCTAAGGGAGGTCCTAACCAAATTTAAAGAGACCGGACTAAAAGTCAAGAGGGAGAAATGCCAGCTATGCACGGAACGGGTAGAATTCCTGGGATACCTCCTAGACTGTCACGGCATTCACCCCACAAACCAAAAAATCAAGGCCATCAAAGAAGCCCCCACACCCAAGTCGAAGACGGAACTACAGGCATTCCTGGGGCTACTTAACTTTTACAATGTTTTCCTGCCCCAAAAGGCGACGGCGGCGGAGCCCTTGCATTGGCTCCTGGACAAGGCGGCGACCTGGACTTGGGGGAAACGCGAGCAAGCCGCCTTCCAAAGAACAAAGGACCTCCTCACTTCGGACGCCGTCCTCATACATTACAACGAGACCCTACCTCTGGCCGTCACATGCGACGCATCACCCTTCGGCGTCGGCGCTGTCCTCAGCCATACCCTTCCCGACGGAAAAGAAGCGCCCATCGCGTTCTTTTCAAGAACCCTCACCAAACCGGAGCGGAACTATAGCCAGCTGGACAAAGAAGCTCTGGCTATCGTTGCCGCCGTAAAACAATTCCATGAGTATCTCTACGGCTGGACTTTCACCATCATAACTGACCACAAGCCGCTGCTGGGAATCCTTGCAGGAAACCGGGCCACCCCGAACATTCTGTCTCCCCGAATGACAAGGTGGTCCGAGTTCCTGGCAGCCTACAACTACGGACTCATACACAGACCGGGTAAGACGATCTCCCATGCAGACGCCTTAAGCCGCTCGCCGCTACCAGAAGCCGACACCAACCCAGCACCCACGACGACCACCCTCAGCATAGAGACTCTACCCAACCTGCCCATAACCGCGTCAGACATTGCCCAAGAGACTAATAAAGACAAACGTCTGGCGCGGGTGTTGCATTGGGTAGAAAAAGGGTGGCCGGAAAGGGACAACGACGAGTCCGTCAAAACATTCCGAAACCGCCAAACAGAACTCTCGTTATTAAAAGGGTGCATACTATGGGGGGATAGGGTGGTCATTCCAGAAAAGCTACAAGGGAAGGTTCTGGAACTGCTACATGAGGGGCACCCTGGCATTGTTAGGACTAAAGCCCTGGCCAGAAGTTACGCTTGGTGGCCAGGGATGGACAAACAAATTGAGACCTGGATAGCAAGGTGCCAACGATGCCAGGAAACTAGGCCAAGCCCACCCACAGCACCCGTCCTAGAGTGGGAAACCCCAAGGGGACCTTGGTCTAGGATTCACGTAGACTTCGCCGGGCCCACAAAAGGACACACCTTCCTTATAACAGTAGACGCTTACTCCAACTGGCTGGAGGTAAGCAACATGAAGACGACAACCACGGAGGCCGTGATCAAGGAACTCTGCAAACTGTTTGCAACGCACGGCCTCCCAGACGTCGTCGTTTCTGACAACAGGCCCCAATTCACCTCGCTGGAATTCGAAAAATTCCTAGTGGAAAGGGGCATCCGCCACGCGCTGACAGCACCAGCGCACCCGGCGGCAAACGGTAGGGCGGAACGGATGGTGCAATTCACTAAGAAAACCATCCAGAAAATAGACCACGGGGAGATCCAGGAGAAAATAAACAAACTACTCTTCACCCAACACATAACCCCAAATACCACAACAAATAAGAGCCCAGCCGAACTATTAATGGGGAGGAAATTAAGGTCCCCACTCGACAGGTTACACCCCACGTATAACCCAGGGAAGCCCCCAGACTCAAACAGCAAACACCGAACCTTCGCACCCGGCGACCCCGTATACGCGAGAAACATGACGGGAGACCCACTATGGATACCAGCCGTCATCACACAAATAATAGGCTCACACTCGTACCGGTTACAAACAGCAGACGGACGAGCGTGGAAATGCCACATCGACCAACTAAGGTCGAGGACTACCAACCAAGAGACCACCGACGCACAAACAGGCGAAACCAACCCCCACAACACAAACCAAGCGGGGAGGGAATACCCAGGGGACCAAAACCAAAGAAGAATAAACTAGCCGTACTTACCGGAAAGCAGCCATCACGACCCCTCGCCAGGAAGAGACAGCCAGGCCAGCTCGACCGACCCGGAAAGACCGAGCGGGAGCGGCGAAACCCGCAGCTCAACCAACCCGGGAGGCCCAGAAGGGAGCTACGGAGAGGGGCCCGGCCAGATCGACCAGCCGGTTCCCACGACGGCAGCAGGAGCAGCAGAGATCCCAATCGAACCGGCCGGGATCCAACCTACGACTGAGCTGCGCAGGTCCAGTAGGCTCAGACGGAGCCCCGCCTACCTACATGACTACGCGACGTAAGGACTGAACCAAGAGGGGAGGGGTGTTCTGTCCTTAATTAGCATTCTTGAGATCCCCGCGCTTTGATTGGCCAAAGCGCGGGGCACTCTGATTGGTCAGGCGAGCCGCGCCAATTGGCTCGCTAAGAATCTCCCGCGATTGGTCCATTCGAATCGCGGGAGATTCAAAGTGGTGCCATTGGCCGCGGCCGCCGCGGCTAAAAAAATAAAAGCCGCGATCTTTTTCCCTTTGCCCCAGTTCGGTTCCAACCTCAAATAAAGAGCATGATTTGAAGTCACCGACTCCTGGCATCATTTCACGGACACAACAGAGCACTTCCCACCGGAACAACTAGACACGAGAACAGTTTTTTCTCAAATGCCATCACTCTGCTAAATAAATAATTCCCTCAACACTGTCCAACTATTCACAAAGTCTGCACTACTATTACTATTAATCTTCTCATCACTGCTTATCACCCATTCCCTCCCACTTGTGACTGTATGACTGTAACTTTGTCGCTTTATATTGACTGTTTCCTAGTATGATTTGATTGCTTATTGTACCCTATGACTATTATTATGTGTTGTATCTTATGATTCTTGACAAATGTATCTTTTCTTTTATGTATACTGAGAGAATTTGCACCAAGACAAATTCCTTGTATGTCCAATCACATTTGGCCAATAAAGAATTCTAATTCTAATTCTAAAATACCTGAGAATCCTTTTTGCACCCATCCAATGCAATTGTATTGGTGCAGCAGTAAAGCAACTCAAAATGCTCACTGCACAAGCTATGTCTGGTCTGAACACTGTGACAATTATAACAGACTCCTTATTGCTGACTGATATATCTCTTGATCACAGGCTTCACTTTCGTCCTCACCCAAACTGTTATGAAAATCTGTACTCATGGGTGTTGCAGCAGTATTACAATCTTTCATGTTATATCTCTCCAACAACTGTTCAATTTTCCTTTGTTGACTGAGAATATAACCACCTCTATCAGTTCTTTGTATTTCCACACTGAGATATTTTTTTATTTCTCCCAAATTTTTCAATTCAAATTTCTTCTCCAACTTATTAGCAAATTCTATCTGTGATACATTCTTTGCAATGAAGCAAAGATCATCCATAAATGCTAATAGTTGACAATCCCCATCTTGTAACTTTCCAGTGTATATGCAACCATCAGCCTTGCAATTCTTGAACCCAAGACCTTTCAATGCCTTATCTAGATGTATATTCCAATTCCTGGCTGACTGCTTCAGCTCATAAATGGCCTTGTTCAATTTATGCACCATGTTAGGCCTTTTATTTCCATACCCTGGTGCTTCAACCATGTAAATTTCTTCCTCTAATTCTGCATTGAGGAATGCAGTGGTTATGTCAAAATGCCAGATTTTATCGCCATGTCCCGCTGCCAACGCTAGTGCCAGCCTGATGCTTTCACTCTTTAGAGTTGGCGCAAATACCTCATCATAGTGCACATTTTTCATCTGTGAAAACCCTTCTGCCACTAACTATGCTTTATATTGTACCTCCTTACTGGGCAGTACCTTCTTCTATGCACACTTGCATCCTACAGCTTTGCTACCCTGTGGCAAAGTCATAGATGTGAACACTTCAAGTTCTCCCATGGATTTCATTTCCTTGTCCAAGGCTTCTTTCCACTTTTCTTGTTCAATTTTAGGTAATGCCAATACTTCCTTATAGTTCCTTGGCTCATACCACACATTACACACTTTAATTTTACCAGCAGAATATACCATTTTAACATTCAAGTCCAGAAAACACACCGATGACTGATTCAGCAGGATCATTAACTTCTTTATAAACATAATAAGATGAGTAAAGTTTGCAATACCATTTGTAGATTCTTTCAACCTAACATAAGCAAAAAACACAAGCAGCAGCTCAAAGGGCTCAGAACAGAACTGTTTCAGTTTCAATTTTCAGCAAAGCACATGGAGCCAAACTATACCCAAGCTGTCAGTTCCCATTGGCTGGTCTGTTGTCATGCCTACTTTAACTTTGTTAACCATGTCTCTGCCAACCTTAGAGAGGTACATTCTAGATCCTAGGACCATGATGGAGAACCTATGGCACATGTGCCAGAAGTGGCACGCAGAGCCATCTCTCCAGGCAAGGCAGCCATTGCCCATTACTCTTCCAGGTTCCAGTGTGTCAGCCAGCTGGACTTCACATATGAATGTGCACCAAAAACCAGAAGAGCAGCTGCCCAGTGTGCATGTGTGTGCTGGGAAGGTGATCTTCCAGTTCCCAGTGCGTACATGTGCAGTGGCCACCTGGTCATTCGGTTTCTGGAATACATGTGTGTGCGAAGACTCGCTGGCCAATGTGCATGCCTGCCAGAAACCAGAGTATCATCAGAGCTGCCAGCCAGGTGCCCCAGACCGTGGACACACATTGCTGCCATGGGGTGGAGGGCTGGGACCACACAAGAAGCCCACTCAGGCAGGGAGGAAGGAAAGCCCCATCCTGCCCATCCTGGCCGGCAGCTCTGCTCCCCTTGCTCCTCCGGGTTCTGGCGTGCTGGCCAGCTCGGACATGTGGCAGTTGACTGCCCAGCTAGCAAATGCTGCCCCGCCTACTACTCCTGCCACTGCCAGGTGCCAAGAGGGCAGCAGTGGTTCACATGTACAGCCCCGCCTCCCAGAACAGCAGCAATGGCAGCCACAACAGGGTGAAAGGCAGGAGCAAGAACCGCCGCTGCTGGAGTCGAGGGGGTGGCGGTGGTTCAAACATGCAGCCCCGCTGCCCCAGAAGAGCAGCAGCAGCAGGCATAGGGCGAAAGGAAGGAGCGAGAACCACTGCTGCTGGGCTGAGGGCATGATGGTGGTTCACATGCACAGCCTCACCACCGCAGAAGAGCAGTGGCGGCAGGCCGGGGTGAAAGGCAGGAGCGAGAATCACCACTGCCAGGGCCAAGAGGGAGTTGGCAGTTCTTGTTCCTGTCTTTTGCCCTTTTGTGGCTGCCACTGCTGCTCTTCTGGGGCAGCAAGGCTGTGAAAAACTGACTCCACGTGGGGGGAACATCAGTTTGGCACTGGGGTAAGAGGTGTGCTGGCTGGGAAACAGTTGTGCTCCTTTGGCAGAAGTGGTGGTGGTGGGTTTCTGCTGGCTTGTTCTTGGTGGCAAGATGGAAAAGAGTGCTTCATCCCAGCCAGAGTTGGGATGAAGCTCTCCCACCTGCTCGCCCCCAAACCCAATCCCTGGGAACGCCAATGCCTCTTCCCTCTGAGGCCAGGAAAGTACTCCGGTTTTCCAGCAGAGGGAGCTGGCATTCTCTCCCTGTCCAGGGCTGTGGAACCAGGTTGTCGGTGGAGAGATCCTGCCGTCCTGATGGGGACCAGGGGGCCGGGCAGGGAGGCACGAAGACCCCTGAAAGATCCTTGACTTATGACCACAATTGAGCCCCAAGTTTCTGTTGCTAAGTGAGAAATTTGTTAAGTGAGTTTGGTCTCATTGTATGACTTTTCTTGTTAAGTGAATCACTGCAGTGGTTAAATTAGTAACATGGATGTTAAATGAATCTGGCTTCCCAATTGACTTTGCTTGTCAGAAGGTCACAAAATGGGATCATATGACCCCAGGACATTGCAACTTTCATAAATATGAGCCAAGCGCCTGGATTTTGATCACATGAGGATACTCCAATGGTCATAAGTGTGAAAACTTATAAGTCACTTTTTCAGTGCTAGTATAACTTTGAATGATCACTAAGTGAACTGTTGTCCATCAAGGTCTACCTGTATGCATTCAAAAGTCAATTAAGAGGGATTCTTTTACAGCTTTACCTTCTTGGAGGTATTTGGCAAGAAGACTTTTCCTGCCCACACAATTGCAGCACACTTCTTTCTCTCTTCTTAGCCACAGCTTTCCTGAACATCTTTTGGTAACTTTTGGTATGAAATCTGGGCTTTTGTCACCCTGCATTAGACAAACTGTCACTTTTGATCAGGCTGCCTGGTCTCCAACCCAAAGTAATTGAGCACAGCAGGGTAGCGAGAATGAAACTGAAATGTGAGAATGCTCTTTGCTCTGTCATGCTGAAAAAGTCCTGAGAGGAATGCTGATGACATCTGTGGAAACATATGGGCCTGACATTGGTCCAATCAGTTCAAAGATGATTCAGAAAAATTTCTAATCAGGAGGAATATCTTGATGTGGCAAATCAAATTGAGCTGTTGAATTGGATTTATCTGTTTATCCAATTATCAGCTATCTAGATTGCTGAAATAATCCTACGGGCATCCGAGCCCATAGGAAGAAAGGGAGTGTGGAAAATGTCTCAGAAGAGACCTGCCCTAGTGTCTTCAACTGTAAAAAGGAGCAGGGAGAAGTCTACTTTCAGACTTGGGACATATACGGGAGAATAGCAATAGCACTTAGACTTTTTACCATTTCACAGTGCTTCACCACACTCTCTGAGCAGTTTACAATATCAGCATCTTGTCCCCCAACAATCTGAATCCTCATTTTACTGACCTCGGAAGGACGGAAGGCAAAGGTGGGCTGCTGGGGGTTTGCAGGGGTTTGGGAGAGCCTTTAGCTAAGATTCCGTGCAGTTCAGAGAACCCCAAAACTCCACTCCTGGCTGGCCTTGCCCACTCCTCCCCTCCCCTCCCAGGGGTCCCCACATTTTGGATGCAGGGCATGCACAGAGGGCATGCACAGAGACTTAGGGAGGGCAAAAAAATGGACCTCCTGGAAATTTGGGAAGGCAAAAATGGGCCCATTTCCAGTTTCCAGAGAGCCTCCAGAACCTAGGGAGGCCATTTTCTCCCTCCTGGAAGCTCAAGAAAAGCCCCCGGAGCCCAGGGAGGGCAAAAATGCTGGGGCCCCCTGTGGTGCAGGAGGCTGACTAGGCCACATCCACCATGGTCACACCCATCCAGCCACTGGGTAGAGGATCCTTTGCTAAAATGTTTGAAGCCCATCCCTGATGGAAGGATGAGTCATCCTTGAGCTGGTCAGGATTGAACTCCAGACTCTGTGCAGAGTTAGCCTGAAGCACTGACAGTTGCATCACCAGCAGAGGTGAGATTCAGCAGGTTCTGACCAGCAGGTTCAGGAGAGCCGGTAGTGGAAATTTTGAGTAGTTTGGAGAACCGGCCAATCCCGCCTCTGACTGGAGATTTTACAGTCTTCTTCCCCTGCCACGCTCACCAACTCATGCCCATAGAACCGGTGTTAAAAAAAATTGAATCCCACGACTGATCACCAGGTCTCCAGTCTCTATGTACCCAGCTTTGACCTTCTGAAGGAAAGACTAGATAGAAATCTAATACTGGTGCATACAATTGGTTTATGATATTTTCAGTGCCTCTTTTTGGATTGAAGAAAAGTTCTCTAAAGAAGCAGTAACCATTGTGTGATCAATGCCACTGAAGTTACTTTTTTACTTGTTCATTTTCTAAGTTGTTTCAGTAACGCTTTATAAATCTTAGCAATAATATGTTCATTGTTACCACATAATGAAAGTTCTAATGCATTTTTAACAAAATCAAATCCATAGCACTTTTTATCCACTTTAAACCTTTCTGTAAGCCCTATTTCAGAAATCCAGAAACTCAGTCAATGAACACACTTGCTCACAGGTTTGGTGAAAAGTAGTTTATTGTAGATTGTTTCCTTCCAGTGGGCAAACAACGGCAATCCCGAACAAAGCCAGCGCTGAGAGTGAACGCCTCCCAGCGCCTTTTATGCCCCATCCCCTTCCCATTCCCAAACTAGCATCCGCCTAACTAATTAACCCCATGTGCCGCCACCCTGCAATCCTAATTGCATCTATATCTGACTCCCAGAACACACCTAACCTCAAAGTGCTAACTCATAAACCAAAGAAAAGGAAACCACAATAAAATGAGTTCCCCCCCTCATCGCTGGAATGCAATATAATCCTTACGCCCTGCAATTAAAGATAGTTTGGCAGGAACTTACAATGGATCCACCTCGTTAACTGGAACAGCCAACAGTCCCGTGTTGTTTCAGCCAGGGGAACAGCTAGTCGGGTAGGAGGCACAGATTCGGAGACTCATCTCCCGCTCCCTATTAGGTGGCTGGCAATGTGTCGGGTACGATCAGTGAAGCCTGACACTTTCTTTCAATTGCTGATAAATAAACGAAAGGCAAGTATAATCTTCTGATTCAAGTTTTTCCAGAATGGAAAGATAAAATTTTACCATATGTCAACCAATCTGGCTTTGCCACCATTTCTTTTCTAAAAAGACAGCACTTCAGAGGGTTAACGGCATTGTCCAGAAGATCGTTGGTTGCCCTCTCCCCTCTTTGGAAGAGCTTTATAGCTCCCGCTGCCTTAAGAAAGTTCAAAACATTCACAAAGATCCATCTCATCCTGGGAACCCTTTTTTTGAACTATTACCATCTGGCAGACGGTACAGGAGAATAAAAACAAGGACAAATAGGTTGAAAAAGAGCTTCTATCCCAGAGCAGTAGCTCTTTTGAGTTCTACTGTATATTAGTGCAATATCAGGGGCTTTCAATTCAATGCATAGTGTTAGATCTGGGAGAGTGGGCGCAAAGAACGGAGACGAGGCATCGAATAGTGACTCTAACTCTTTATTAGTGACTTCAGAACAGAGCAAAATACTAGGGCAGCAGCAGCTCCTTTTATAGAGCTGGCTGCTGTCACAATACCCAATGATTTGAGTTTGCCGCGCTGGGAGCGTCCAATCAGCGGCAACGCACTAACAGCCAATCAGATCAGCCAACAACGACCAATCATGATCCGCTATCAGCGGGCCAATCAGAAGTGCAGGTTTACGAGCCTGTCGGAATGGCTTTCCCCGGTCGGTGCCGCAATTGGTAATGTGTGTCATTCTTGGTGATAAGATGTGGGGAGTTGGTTTATCCCCTGCCAAGATGCCAAGTAATGGTTTGTGATCGGTGATTATAGAAAAAGATCTTCCATATACATACTCATGGAATCGTTTGATTGCAGACACAATAGCGAGAGCTTCTTTATCTAGTTAGCTATGGTTTCTCTCAGTTTTAGATAAAGTTCTAGAAAAAAATGCAATGGGCGCCTCAGTACCGTTTGGCAGGACATGGCTCAGGATGGCTCCTACTCCAAACGGTGAGGCGTCACAGGTGACAGTTAAGGGTAAAGTCTCGTTATATTGTATCAATACAGCATCTGATGTTAAAAGGTCTTTTACTTGCTGAAAAGCTCACTCTTCTCGATATCCCCAGACCCAGGAAGCTTTCTTGTCAAGGAGCCTATGCAGGGGTTCAGCAACAGTCGCCTTCTGGGGTAGGAAGATGTTATAAAAGTTAATGAGTCCCAGGAAGGCTTGGAGATCTGTTTTGTTCTTAGGTCTCAGGGCATTTTTTTATTGCAGCCAAGAAGGTAACCAAGGAATTCAACCCTCTCAGTACATAGTTGGCACTTGTCCTTCTTGACCTTCAGGCCAGCATCTTTAAATTTTTGGAGAACCATTCTTAGTCGCTTTTCTAGTAGACTTCTAGTGGGGGCGGCTATCAAGACATCATCGAAATATGGCACGACCCCTTTTATGTCTTGTAGCAATCTCTCCATCAGACTTTGGAAGATGCCAGGTGCTACGCTCACTCCGAACTGGAGTCTATTACATTTGAACGCACCTCTGTGCGTGACTATAGTTTGGGCTTCTGAGGTCTCTGCATCTACGGGCAGCTGCTGGTACACCTGGACTATATCCAATTTTGCGAATATTTTTCCGCCCCCAAGGGAGTGAAGGAGGTGTTGGACCACAGGCAAGGGGTAAGCGCTCTGCTGAAGTGCATGGTTTAGGGTGGCCTTGTAATCCCCACAAATTCTCAAAGATCCATCAGGTTTTATGGGGGTTACAATTGGGGTCTCCCATCGGGCATGGTCAATTGGTTCCAACACGCCCTGGGCTATTAATTTGTCCAATTGTTCGTCAATCTTTGGTTTGAGTGCAAAGGGCACTCAACGAGGCTTAAGACGAATGGGCGCAATATCAGGGCAGAGATTAAACAATATGGGGGAACCCTTGTACTTGCCTAGCTTCTCGGTGAAAACTTCCTGGAATTCCTGGACAAGGGCCGCTTCCCAGTCATCGCCTTAGGTCTGGTTGATGCCCGCCAGTTCGATTCCTAGTGGCGTGAACCACTGCAAGCCTAGTAAGCTGGGTTGATCTTTATCGATGACGGTAAGAGGTAGGGTTGCAGTGTGGTCTTTGAAGGAGACTTGGACGTGGCTGGAACCGGCAACTGGGATCCTATTTCCTTGGTAGTCCTTTAATATAATTCTCTGAGTGCTGAGGTCCTGGCGACGGATGTCAGGGATCAGCTGTTTGAGGGTTTTCCAGGAAATCATTGATAGGGAAGACCCGGAGTCGACTTCCATAATGCATGGTCGATTCTCAATGGTGACCTTTACTCGGATTTTTCTTGCATCAAGGGATGAAGCGTGGCCAATGGTGGTGGTTTGGTGCGCCTCTTCTCGTCTGGTAGAAGTGGCTGGTGCTCAATTTCTGTTGTAGTGGTTCCATTGGTTGCTTGGGCGGTCCCGATTTACTGGTGGGGTGCCTGTTGTCTGTCAGAAATTATTTTCTCTTTGGTTTGGGCTGGACCCTCGCTTGCTTTTACAGGCCTTTGCAATGTGGCCCCTCTTTCCACAGGAACGGCAGAGGGTATCTAGGAATTTGCAGTCTGATCGCGGGTGGTTTCCCCCGCATCCAGCACACTGATATGAGGGCTTACGATTCCGTTGATCTCGCTAATCGCGTTCTGACCTGAGTCTGTTGACCTCCTCTTCCTCGCTTTCTGATGAGGATTCGAGGTCTTCATGGTGGGTGGTCGTTGTGTGCCTCTCGGGAAGGGGCGTAGTGTCACTGGCGAGTTGGCGGTGTGGTCCGTTTGCTCGGTGCATTCGAGCTGCCGACTTCCTGGTTGCTTCTGCTGCAGTAGCATCGGCGATGACATCTGCAAGGCCGATGTCCCCCTTTGCCATAATCTTGCTCTGGGTTGTGGGGTCTCTTAGACCCATAACAATTCGATCTCTCATGGCTTCTTCAAGATTTGCGAAGCCACAGAGTCCCCCCCCGTTTCTGAGGTCTGCGATGAAGTCTCCAACACTCTCGCTTTCCTGTTGGTCCCTCTGGTAAAACTCGTGTCTCCTGATGAGTGTTGGCACCACTGGGGCATAATGGGCCAGGAGGATTGGAGCGAGGTTGTCCCAGTCCATCGTCTTGACTTCAGCTGGTTTTGCGAGTGCTTTTGCCATCTTAAAAATGGCGGGCCCGCAATGGGTCAGGAATACAGCTCATTTCTTGCCAGGCGTAGCATCCTTCAGGTTGTTGGTTTCCAGGAACATCTGAAACCTGTCCATATACGAGTCCCAGTCTTCGTTAGCCGGATCAAATGGAGCGGGTGGTATGGCGCCGCTGGTCATTCTGCCACTATTAGTGCGCCCTCAGCCATGTGCTCTGTTAACGTTCAATGAGTGTTCAGTCAGCTCTATCATCTCCGCATCCCATTCTTGTCACCAGAGTTAGATCTGGGAGAGTGGGCGCAAAGAACGGAGATGAGGCATTGAATAGTGACTCCAACTCTTTATTAGTGACTTCAGAACAGAGCAAAATACTAGGGCAACAGCAGCTCCTTTTATAGAGCTGGCTGCTGTCACAACACCCAATGATTTGAGTTTGCCGCACTGGGAGCGTCCAATCAGCGGCGACCTGCTAACACCCAATCAGATCAGCCAACAACGACCAATCACGATCCGCTATCAGCGGGCCAATCAGAAGTGCAGGTTTACGAGCCTCTCGTGGAAGGAAAACTATTAGAATTGCAAACTAACGAGTTTGCTTAGTTCGGAACACATAGAATGTGAAAGATGTGTGGTTTATTTGTGTTTATTTTCATCGTCATACTGTACATTGAAGATGGTATTTAATTTCGTTGTACAAGGTGCAATCACAATAAAGTAAACTAAACTAAAAAAAACTCTCTGCAACAGCATCCAGAGAGGTCTTCGCAGAGAGTCTTGTTTCATATTTATTCCAAACTCTTAGTATGGCACATCTAACAAATTGGTTATTAAAATCAACATTAACTTTACTTTTGTCATACCATAAGTAGCCATGCCATCCAAACCTTAATTCATGTCCCTCTAATTCAAGTAACCTCTTACTTTGTAAATTCACCCATTCTTTTGCTCAGGTCAAACAGCATGCATCAAAATACGATTTCATATCTGGTAGGCCCTACCCCTCTTTTTCCTTGGGCATCTTGCAATAGCTTATATCTAATTCTTGATTTTTTTTCTCTTGCCATATAAACTTAGAAATATCCTTCTGCCATTGTTTAAATGGGTTATCAGTTGTAAATATTGGTAATGCCTGAAATAAAAAAAAGCATCTTTGGTAAAATATTAATCTTAATTACAGAGATTCTTTCCAGTAATGATAAAGGCAATTTATCCAATCTTTGTAAATCTTATTTAATATCCCTTCAAAGAGGAACATAGTTATTTTCAAATAGTTTTATGTTTGTATTTGTCAACTTAACTCCTAAGTATTCCACCTTTTTCTCAACCCTAAAATCCAACTTTTTATTCAATATATTACTGTTCTGAGAAGATATATTCTTAGTCAACATTGTTTTCTGTTTGTTCTGCTATTCTAGCAGAAAGATTAAAGAAAAATTTACACGTATATGTACATGAAGACTATGCAGGCTTTCTGCCGAAAAGACAGCTAAGTGATAACATGAGAACTGACTTAAATATTATTGAATATTTACAATATCATAATAAGAAACAGGCTGCTTTAATTTTTTAAGATGCAGAGAAGGCCTTTGACAACCTGAACTGGGGCTTTATGTTTAAAGTGCTGGAAGAAATGGATTTTGGAGTGAATTTTATTCCAGTACTTAAAGTGATTTATATGACACAAAGGCAAAAATTGTTATAAATTAACTAATTCATGTAAAATTCAAAAAGATACAAGACAAGGATGCCCCTTGTCCCCACTGCTGTTTATTTGGTTTTGGAAGTCTTAAATAGAGATATTAGACATGATGAAGGGGTATAAGTATTGAGAAAAAAGATTATAAATTATTTATATGTTATAAATTGAGAGCTTTACTGATGATTTAGTTTTATTTTTACAAGATCCCAAAAATAATATAGAACACCTGATGAGGAAACTGAAATGAGTTTGGGGCTTTGGCAGGTTACAAAATAAACAAACAGGGTGGGATTCAATTTTTTAACAACCTGTTCTATGGGCGTGGCTTAGTTCGTGGATGTGGCTTGGTGGTCATGTGACTGGGTGGGTATGGCCAACTCATCACTCACGTCAAGGAGCGCTTCTCCTCGCCTGGCCTCTCATGACAGTGGGGATGCTGCAATGGTCATAAATGTGAAAAATGGTCATGTCACTTTTTTCAGTGCCATTGTAACTTTGAATGCTCACTAAATGAACTGTTGTAAGTCAAGGATTACCTGCACAAAAATACAAAAGCTTCTTTGCTTGCAAAAAGCTGCCCTAAATACCAACCATTAGATTAAAAATACCTGCAAGCTGGAGTTACAAATCAGGCAGGGTGCCAGAGCACCGTGAGGAATGAAAATAGTTAACATGCAGTGATAACTATCAAGCAACCATCTCTTGCTCATAAAGTGAAATTCTTTAGCAGAGAAGTCATTTAAGTGCTCCAGAAAGAGCACACCCAGGAGAAGCAATCCTTAGATCCATTCACACCACTTAAAGATACCATTTGGTCTCACTCATCTCATAAGATATCCTAAGGAAATCATCCAGGTTTAAGGAAAAGTCACATGCTTGTTAAACCAATTACCAGAACAAATAGACACAGGAACTAGCAGATTTCTCAAACCAGTTTCTTTTCAGGAACAGAGATTAATCTTTTTCCTTCCAAACAAAGTTGAATAGGGAAAATTGTCCCATTAATAAACACAGGATTAAAAGTTACCAAGCACAGAATTAAACTTCACCAAAAACCAGTTTTAGACCAAAACTCAGAAAGGGTATGTAAACTCATGTTTGAATGTCAATCTTTCTAGCTAGCCAAGAAGAAGTATTTCCAGGAGAATATTTCCTCCCAACAGCAGTGTAAAAAAACTTAAAACAACCCTTCCCCTTTAAGAAAAAAAACCCTCCTTCACAGACAGTAAGTCTAGACTGTCTGCCAAGAATGTAATAAGGGTGGGAAAAAACAAAAGGAGGTTTCTTCTAACTACTGGTTCTCCGAACTGCTTTGAAAGTTAACAAGGGGTTCCATAGAACCGATCAGAACTGGTAGAATCCCACCCCTACTTCTCAACTTTTTCTTCAGGTAAAGGTTCCCCTTGCACATGCGTGCTAGTTGTTTTGGCTCTAGGAGGTGGTGCTCATCTCCATTACAAAGCCAAAGAGCCAGCACTGTCTGAAGATGTCTCCGTTGTCAGGTGGCTGGCATGACTAAATGCTCAAGGCACACGGAATGCTGTTACCTTCCCTCCAAAGGGCTCCCTATTTTTCTACTTGCATTTTTTACATGCTTTCGAACTGCTAGGTTGGTAGAAGCTGGGACAAGGAACAGGAGCTCACTCCGTTACATGGCGCTAGGGATTTGAACTGCCGAACTGCTGACCTTTCTGATCAACAAGCTCAATGTCTTAGCCACTGAGCCACTGCATCCCAATATTTTTTTTCTTCAGCATGGATCTCCTTTAAATACCTTTTATGGCCATGAACTATGGCCATGAGCTGCCAAGACTTAAGATTTAAATCATAATATTTATTCAAGTACCCCCTGTGACAATTGAGAACCACTGATACAGGGTTTTAGTCAGTGGTGGGATTCAAATTCTTTTACTACCAGTTCTGTAGGTGTGGCTTGGTAGGTGTGGCAGGGGGAGAATACTGTAAAATCTCCAGTCAGAGGTGGTATTTGCTGGTTCTCCAAACTACTCAAAATGTCTGCTACCGGTTCTCCAGAACTGGTCAGAACCTGCTGAATTCCACCTCTGGTTTTAGTCAGACCCCATTGCCCATTTGGAATACTGTATCCTCTATTGGAGACCTCACTTAAAAAGGATATTGATAAGAGTGAGTCCAGACATGGGCAATAAAAATAGTGCAAAGTTTGTGGAATAAAACATACAAGGAGAGATTGGAGGAACTGAATATCTACAGCCTAGAGAACAGAAGGGAAATGGCGGGCATGATTGAAATCTTTAAATATATTAAAAGTGTGAATAAGGTTCTAGAAGGCAGTATTTTCAATATTAAGCAAAAATCAAAAACACAGGGCCATCACCTCAAACTGACAGGAATGAAGTTCAAAAGTAATGTTAAGTATTACTTCACAAGAGAGAGAAGTTTGGGACCAAGTTCCAGCAGAGAAAGTGTGTCAATAATCATTAACTGAGTTCATCATCTGACAAAAATTTAAAAAGTGTTTTTAAAAAACCCCTCAAAGGACAGTCTAGGTCCATGATGTTGAACCTATGGCATGCATGCCACAGGTGGCACGCAGAGCCATTTGTGCTGGCACGCCAGTCGCAGGCAAGCTTACCTCACTGCACATGTGTGTGCCTCACAGCTGATTTTCAGCTGGTTTGAGGCCTTTTTCGGCTTCCCAGGCTTGAGGAAAGCCTCTGCAGCCTGAAAAATAGATTTGTTTCATCACTTCCTGTAATTCTGGAAATACTGCAAGTGATAAACAGGCCTATTTTTCAGGCTGCAGAGGATTTCCTCAAGCCTGGGAGGCCGAAAATTAGCTGGGAGGCGCAGTACAGGTAAGAGGGCAGGGATTGTGTGCGCATGCACGGGGGCATGGGGGGGCCACGGCATTTCCTTCTGGGTGCTGGCACGCATGCACGTGTGTGCAAGAGCACACACAATTTTTGGCATAGGAGCTCAAAAAGATTAGCCACCACTGGTTTAGGTCTTTGTCTGCCATCTGTTTCCTATGTTTCTATGTTTGCCATCCAGCTGGTGGTGGGAAAAATGCAATATGAGAAACAACAGAAAAGACCAAGGCCTCACTTCTGTTTAAGGAGAACCAATACTTGTCACAGTAGAAACATTCTGCATGATTTTCCTGGCACCGGAAAAACTAATATTGCTTTCTCACTAAGCAAGTTTCTTCTGATTTCTGCAAGGCTATGAGAAGCTGATTCATTTACTGAGCAGTCACACGTTGCCTGTCTTCATAATTAGCCTCTGTGTTAAGTAACAGTACACCAGTTGTTCTAAAGTTAACAAGGACACAATGAAATCTTGCAAGAAATATCGAGCTGAATCAGGATTTTTGTAAAGGCTTCATTCTCCTTCCAACAGTGGACTGGCAAGTTTAAAAAGAGTGACAAACTGATTGCGTGGGGGAATTCTTAAAAGACTAAAATTAAGCCTTAATAGATTGAGTCAGACAACAGAACAAAATTCTTGCTGAAAAAATCTCTCTCTCTCTCCCTCCCTCCCTCCCTCCCTCTCGCACACACATACAACTATATATATCACATCTATATGAGTAAAACATGTTGGTGAATCAAAGGTAGGAAGGAAAATTAATTTAAAATATGAAGCAATGAGTTTCCACATATGTGACTTTGCTACCTAAACATCTCCATTCATGTTTGCAGTCTGGGTGACTCAGAAAGTAATTAAATCTCAAGACCTGATTATACAACTGCTTCATAAGCTGCTGATACTCTCTTGTGAGTTATTCTGAAAGCATCTGCTGCCAACCGAACGATAGAAAATGCTAAAGCAAGTGAACTGGACCCAGTTTTGGAGTTCAACTTGTATTGTTTAATTAGCACTTTGGGGCTGGAATATTGTTGAAAAGTAATAAAGAAAGTAAGGAGTCTACTTGTCCTGTCCTTGATGGCCCTCAGCATTTCAAATATACATTGTAGATAAGCCTGACGCTCTGAGAATTTGGCCATCAACAGGCAAACAGACACAAAACAACATCTACATACAATTCAAAAGAGACAATCAACAAGCCAAAAAAGGAATACAAAGACCAAAACACCTCCCTCCCAGCAATCAACACCCTTTTCCAGTTTCTTCTGTGTAAATGATTTCTATTTTTTTTTATAAAATCATTTCTCCTGAGATCGGGGGTGTGGGGGGAGGAAGATCAATGTTCCAGAAGTGAGAATAAACAGCCAAAGGGACTTTTGCAATACACCCGTGCCTATGATGAATGGGCGACATTATCTCAATGCTAATAAATGCTGAGCTAGAAATGGATTCATTTTTCTTCATTCCTCAGCAACCTGTAGTTGGGGATTGATGTTAAATCTAATCGAAGACAAACAACAAACCAAAGATGAAGGTGCTTGTTCTCTTTGTACCGTCTCAATGTAATTGAAACTCTGATTATATGTACAAAATTCAAATTTGTGATTAAGCCATCTGTAGGGAGTGACCCATCAAACGATTTTGAGGCTATGCAGCCTGACAAGGGAGAGAAAGATTCTTTTGCCATCCTTGTTCTACTGATACACTATTTTCAATTCAAGGATCATATGGAGTCCTCAACGTATGACCAAAATTAAACTCCAATTTCTGTTGCTAAGCAAGACAGTTGTTAAGTGAGTTTTGCCCCATTTTACAACCTTTCTTGCCACAGTTGTTAAGGGAAACACTGCAGTTGCTAAGTTAGTAACATAGTTGTTAAGTGAATTAGGCTTCCCCATTGACTTCGCTTATCAGAAGGTCGCAAAAGAGGATCACATGACCCCTGGACACTGCAACTGTCATAAATATGAACCAATTGCCACATGTCCAAAGTTTGATCACCCATGTGAATGCATGTTGTTATATGTGTGAAAAACACTCATAAGTCACTTTTTTCCTTCCCACCCTTCAAAGGGTCACTAAATGAATTGTTGTAAATCAAGGACTAGCAATACTCAACAATACTCAACAGGAAGAACCTGGAAACTCGCGCTCTCTGAAAAGTGCCAGTGGGTGATATCAATATCCAAGCCAAAATGGATTTAAATTTAATTTACATTTAAATGTTCTTATGATCAAGTGAATTAGACTGTAGGTGTGATTAATGGTGAAGTTGCCTTTATATCTGCATGAAGCTAATTCAAATTTTTGATTAATTTGTGAGTCTATCAATTGATATCTATTATTTTCTTAGCAGAGGGATATTGTATGAAATTGAAGACTCTTGTTCTAAATTCCTTTGAAGAACTACATAGTCCTACTTCAAAGGTTGACAAGCATCTGTTGGAAAAGATTTTTTTTCTTTTAATTAAGAAATAAAAGTACTGCTTTTTATATTAAAGTGGTGGTGCCTGAACTAGTCTAAATGGTTGATTCAGTTTGAATGGTTCAATTGTTTTGATTTCAAAATGGTGTCCTTGTTTGAAAAACTGCAATTTTTGTCAAAATGAATTGATAGAATTAAAAGGATTAGCCATGGAAATTCTGCCCTCAATTCTGCCCTCAAAACCAGGTCATTTTCCAGGCTGTTTTCTGGCCATTTTCAGACTATTTTTCATGGCCCAAAACAGCCAAAAAATGCCCCCCAAACAGGCATGTGTGCACTGGCCAGCTGGTCTTCAGTTTTCCAGTGCTCTGGCATGCACCCATGCATGTGCATTCTGCTTTGGGCAGATTCACCATCACAGCTGTACACCCAAAGGTTGTCCAATCTCTTGTTAAGAGATTCCAGTGTTGGAGCATCCACAGCTTCCAAAGACAACCCATTCCACTGATTGATTGTTCTGTTAGGAAATCTTAATTCTAGGTTGCTTTTTTCCTTGGTCAGTTTCCATGCACTGTTCCTTGTTCTGCATTCAGGTGCTTTGGAGAATCCTTGTGGCGGCCCCTCAAATATTAGAACACTTTCTGTGATCTGTGTCTCTTCTCATGGGGTAAAAGAGCTTTCAGTCTTTTCTTACTGAAGTCAGGCATTTGGTAACATCAAAAGTGTTTTGCAAGTTGGAGTGGTTTTTTAGCACTGTTTTATCAATCTGCATTAATAATGAGCAAGAAATACACTCACTTTGCTCCATTAGGAATTAAATAGAACAAAACTGAATAATTGAGCTTCCTAAAATAGGTTGAACTTCATGAAGAAGACCCAATTTTTTGGAAAAATGGATGAAAATCTGCTGTTATAATTGAAAACAGTTAATTCTTCTTTTTTTAAAAAAAGTTTTCAGTAAAACTTTTGTACCTTTTTCTGTGCTTTTCTGGCACACATTTTCATCTGTAGAGAATTATTACAAACCATTTCTTCTACTATAATACTATATATCTGTATATGTATGTGTGTGTGTGTGTGTGTGTGTGTGTACACACACATACATACAAATAGACATATACATATATATTTACATATATTTACATGAGTGATACGGTGACCTAAAGGTAAAGCGCTTGCTTCCAACTTAAAAAGGTTGAGAGTTCAATCCTAGGTAGTGGCAATTATTGATTTTAATGTGTGCTGCATCAATAATCCAAAATTAAATAAATCTACAATTCAAATGCAAACAAGATGAGTAGATCATTGGTTGCCTTCTGCCCTCCCTGGAAGACTTAACTCAGGTCCCGCTGTCAAAGCAGAATCAAGGCCATCATAGAAGAACCCTCACACCCTGGCAATTATCTTTTTGACCTGCTGCAGTCTGGATGGTGCTTTAGGTCAATAAAATCCCACACCACTAGACTAACAAATAGTTTCTTTCCCTGGGCCATCCGAAACGCAAATAAATGCAAGTCACTACCTTATTAAGATGTGAAAAAATGTGAAATCTCAATACCCCATTCAGATGTATAATAACATATTACAGTACAATCCATCTCTTGTGTATTACGCTCGGCAAAGCGTTACAGTCAGTGTTGGATGTATATTTTGTGTATATTCATAGATATTGTCCTCTCTATTTGCAAATGAAGACGCAGGTTTATTTTTCTTATTTTCATCTCTAAGTGCTCTGGTTTTATTGTATTGTGAACAGTTGCTGGGGTGCATCCACAGTTTCGTTGTACTTGTACAATGACAATAAACTTCTTCTTCTTCTTCTAGACAAAGGGAAAATTTGAACTTCAAACTGTACATTTATAACCTCTGCTGAATTAATTTCCTCTTCATAGTTTTGAATATGTAAATTATTGCTAATGTTTTATTTCTAAACTACATGCCTCCACTGTACACTAATGCAACATTGGTGCAGATTTTCTGAAAAAGAACTTAATTTGGATCCCCCATTAAGTAAAATAACAAAATTTTTGTTCAGTTTCTCCTTCCTTCCTTCCTTCCTTCCTTCCTTCCTTCCTTCCTTCCTTCCTTCCTTCCTTCCTTCCTTCCTTCCTTCCTTCCTTCCTTCCTTCCTTCCTGTGTTGTCATTCTTCTTGCTTGCTTCTTCTTTACTTATTTTATATATTTATTTATTTGATTTGTCAATTGCTTACAAGATAATAGGTATAAGTATAAACATAGTTATGAATACATTAAATGGATACATATAAGAAAAATAAAAGAAACAATAGGACAGGGACAGTAGGCACATTGGTGTGCTTATGCACGTCCCCTACAGACCTCTTAGGAAATGGGTGAGGTCAGTAGTAGACAGTCTAAGGTTAAAGTTTTTGGGGTTTGGGGAAGAAACCACAGAGTCAGGTAGAGTATTCCAGATATTGACCATTCTGTTGATGAGGTCACATTTCCTGCAATCAAGTTTGATGCGGTTAACCTTGAGTTTGTATCTATTGTGTGCTCTTGTATTGTTATGATTGAAGCTGAAGTATTCATTGACAGGTAGGACATTGCAATATATAGTTTTATGTATTATACTTAGATCGGACTGAAGGCAGCATAGTTCTAGGTTTTCTAGGTCTAGAATTTCAAGTCTGGTGGCCTAAGGTATTCTGCAATGAGTAGAGGAGTGGAGAACTCTTCTTGTGAAATATTTCTGGACTTTTTCAACTGTGTTAATATCAGATACATAATGTGGGTTCCAGACTGATGAGCTGTATTCAAGTATTGGTCTAGTAAATGTATTGTGTGCTCTAGTTAGTCGTATAATATTACCAGAGAAAAAGCTAGGTAGGATTAGGTTAACAACTCTTAATGCCTTTTTGGCTATGTAGTTCCAGTGGGCTCTAGCACTTAGATCATTAGTACTCCAAGATCCTTGACACAGTTTGGATCATCAACAAGGTCTTGGCTATTCAGCTTGTATTTTATTTTCTGATTTTTTTTGCCAATATGTAAGACAGAGCATTTATTTGTTGAGATTTGAAGTTGCCATTTGATTGACCATTCCGACATATAGTTGAGGTCTTTTTTGAGGGTAGCAGTATTGTCAGTGGTGTTAAATAGCTTTAATCATCAGCGAAAAGAATGCAGTTGCTCTTAATATGATCACAGAGGTCATTTATGTAGAGTATGAAGAGAGTTGGTCCTAGAACACTGCCTTGAGGGACACCACTGTTGACAGGTACATAATTTGATAGGATGCTCCCAATTTTGACCATTTGTTGTCTGTTTGACAGGAATGTTTCTATCCAGTTATGCAGTTGTCCAGAGATACCATAAGATTTTAGTTTTATGGACTTCCGGTTTCGCGTGGCTTCGGGGCAGCAGGAATTCGCGATAGCTCGCGATTCCTGCTATGCTAGCCGTCGAGGTACCCCCGATCCAGATGGGTCAGGGGGATATGGCTGCCCTGTAGGGACAGCTGAAGAGAGAGGGGAGTCGGATAGGGAGGTGGGGGTGTCGCAGACCCCCCCTTCTCCGGGAAAACCCCTTTTTCCCAAGGCGGTGGAGCGGCGGTCAGCAATGGCTGCCACGAAGAAGCCAGCAACCGGGTAAGAACTGTGCTGGAGGAAGTGTGAAGAGTGAAAGTTCTGTCTGAGCCGGGTCAAGTAACATCTTTTAAATTGCCTGGAATTGAGCTGTTTGAATTGCTGGAGGATACATTGTATCCCTAAGAAGAGCGAAAAGCGGCGGAGAAGTTGTTAAAGGGAACTTTTTTTTTTACTCTCCCACCCCACGGAAAAAGCAGAAATATTTGGATATATTAGACATTGAAAGTGGATTGCTTTGAAAGCTGAAGCTAAGAGACAAAGGGATTTTTGGACATTGAAAAATTTAAGAAATTGGAAAATCTCTGCTGGAGGTATGGATTTTTGATTATTTAAAATTGTCATTGCAAGTGGGAAGGGAGAAAAAAAATTGGAGCAGAAGCTGAAAAAGGAGGAGATTGTCTAGAACGTCTTTGTGGATCCCAAAAGAAGATATATGGTAATTGGACCTCTTTGATTAAAAATTAATTCAGAAAGAGAAAGAGAAGAAGAAAGAAAAGTATTAACTTTTGGAACTTTTTTTTTTTTTAATTGCTTTTGATTGTCTTTGATTAAAAATACTTGTGGTTGTTTTGGAAAAAGTTTCCCTTTTCATAATGGCATCGTCTGTGGATGAACTAGAGATTGAATATCAAAAATATAAAAAAGAAGATACTTTGGGCACTTTGTTTCAATTCTTAGAAATGGCATTATGTTCTTTTGAAAAGTTGATTACACAGCAGAAGGACTGGGACAAGGAAGAAGAGGAAGAAGAAGCCATCTTTGATGAACAATGGGTCCCTTCCGGAGAGGAGGAGAAAAAGGATAAGAAAAAGGGGATTTTAAGAATTATAAAAACAACCAAAAGAGAGAAAAATGAGCGAAAAGATGGAGGCAAGGTTAGAAAGCAAAGGAAAAGGAGCAAGAAAAGCGAAGAGAAAAAGCAAAGGGGTAGAAAGGGCAAGGAGAAGAATAAGCAAGAGAGAAAGGGGGGGGAGGAGAAGCCTTAATGGGGGGAAGCAAGACCTAAAGAAAAAAAGTTTATTTAGAGACAATGGGTGAATTTAATTTAGATTAAAAGAGGGATTCTGGAGGGTATATAAGAGTATGTTTTTTATATGTATATTTAGAATATAAAATTTATTATGTAATTTTAGAATCTTTTAAACAGAATCCCAAGAAAGATTGCTATATGTAGTATTTCTAAGTTAGGGTAATGAGTTATAGATGTTACTCCAATTGGTGTACAGGAGAAGTATAGTAAAAGAAAAAAAAGATGAATGGATAATTGGAAATAGAACAGACAAAGAATGTTGTTGAAAATGGTAATAAGATATGGAAGGATATATATGCTTTTTTTTTTTGGATTTTGTATATTGATAAAAGGCAATAAAATTTTAATTAATAAATAATTTGGATGGAAAAGAGAAGTAGGGACAAGATATGAAGTTAATATTATATGAAATATTGATATTATAATCTGGAAATGTTATGCCTTATTGGTCTTTTATTATTATTTTTTCTTAGAAAAGAATTTATAAGCTGCTATGCCTTGATTCTTTGTGCATTGTTTTTATAAAACTGATAAAAATGGTTTTTATATATATATATAAAAAAGAAAATGATAATAAGATATGGAAGGAGATATGGGTTGAATATGATGTTTGAATTTGTGTCTGTGTAAAGAGTTTTAACCCGGGAACAGGCAACCTTCAGAAAAGATCTTTTAGTTTTGTTTATGTTTTGTGTTTGTATGTTTGTGTATTGTGTTTATGGTAAAACTAACAAAATTTGTTTTTTTTTAAAAAAAAAAGGAAAAAAGAATCAATAAAACCTTGGAGGAATGTTAGATGAGAATAATTTAAACAAGCCAGAAAGAAAAGAATATGATGACTATAAAATGGATAAATATGGAAGAGAAATGAAATTGAATAGGAGTAAAGAGAAATAATGAGAAACTTGCTGAAAGATATTTGTGTGTCCATATGGAGATGGGATAAATTGGAATTATGCTGTATAAAAATAATGTTTTGTTTGACTTGTAAGGATTTACAATGTTAAGAGGTTTTATGTGTTTATGTATTTAATGGTTAATGATGTGTTGTTTTATCTTTAAAATTAATAAAAATTTGTTTCAAAAAAAAAAAGATTTTAGTTTTATGAGTAGTTTGTCGTGTACCACTGAATCAAAGGCTTTACAGAAGTCTATGTAGAGTGCGTCTATTGCTTTGCCCTGATTGAGTTGTGTAGTTCATATGTTTTTGCAGTGTAAGAGTTGCAGATTATATGATAGTTTTTTCCTGAAACCAAATTGTTTATTGGAGAGAAGGTTATTTGTCTCTAAGTGGAGGATAATGGATTGGTTAATAATTGATTCCATGAATTTACAGCATAAAGAGATTTGTCTGTAATTTTCAACTAGGCTGGGGTCTCCCTTTTTGAAGATGGGGATGACTGTGACTTGTGACCATAGTTTTGGCAAGGAGCTGGTCCTGAAAGATTTTTCAAAGATTATGCTGAGAGGTTCAGCGATGGCAGTGGATAGCTTTTTTAAGAAGTAGGCACATATTCTGTCTGGTCCAATAGATAGAGATGGTTTTAGATTGCATAGTGCTTTTTCAATATTGTCTTCTGTCAAATCGATATATATAAGAATTGGATATTAAACCTTAAGAAAAAGCTGAGCCTACAGATATTATATAAATAAGAACTGTCATTTCTTTGTACAAGGAAGAGGCAGACAATGCTCATTCAAGCTCATCTTATAAATTGCTCATAAACTTATGTGCCTCACTGGAATCAATCTGGTATAATATCATGCCAGCCTTACTTACTGGACAACTCTCTAGTTTGTGCTGAGTGCACAGATTGTGTTATGCTTCATAGATGCATGAATATTTCTCCTGAATTGTACTCAAGTGGCATCATTTGCAATATTTGAACTTTGGGTCAGCTGTAAATTCTACCTCAGAGAGCGGCCTTGGATGCAATCCTCAAAAGGACCCCAAAAGTGGTTCCAATAGTGACAATTTTATTACAAGTAGGTGATTATAAATGCAATCACTTGGTCTGGATAATTTTAAAATTAGTTGAGTTGAAATTTATATGTAAGTGGAATAAAAATAAATATTTCTTCTCTCTTCCTTTATTGTAGGATCTCCTACTCTAAGACAGAAGCCTTCTGACAGAAGATCATCTTCCCAGCAGAGCTACCAGCCAGGTACTCCAGACCACGGACGCATGTCAGTGCCATGGGCTGCAGGGATGAGGCCATGCAAGAAGCCCACTCAGGTGGGGAGGAAGGGTAGCCCCAGCCCACCCATCCTGGCCAGCAGCTCTGCTCCCCTTGCTCTTCCAGGTTCCGGTGCACCGGCCAGCTCATGCATGGGGCAGTTAAGTTCCCAGCCAGGAAATGCTGCTCTGCCTGCTGCTGCTGCCACCACTGGGGCCGAGAAGGAGGCAGCAGTTCACATGCACAGCTCCCCTACCCCAGAAGAGCAGCAGCAGCCACAACAGGATGAAAGGCAGGAGCGAGAACCACTGCTGCGGGGTCTGAGGGGGCAGCGATGGTTCACATGCGCATCCCCACTGCCTCAGAAGAGCAGCAGCAGTGGCAGGCAGAGGGCAAAAAGCAGGAGCTGTTCTGACCTAGGCTTCCTTAGAAAGCATAAAACACAATCTTAGTCCCAGCAAAAACCTCTTTTATTTCAACCGCTATGAATTACGTTCATTCACAGTCTGCAAGGCTTCACTAACAGTCTTTCAGGGGAATGTTTATAAACACCCACCTTATCGCAATTGGAATGCTGCCAGAGAACTAATTTCCAAATGCAGGGAAGGCCAAACTTGACACAGAGTCAAACAGAATTTTTCAAAGCTTGAATTGACCAGGTGAACTAATTGCTTCCTGCAAAAGCTCACATCCCATTGGCTCCTCTTTTATGTCCTATGGGAGGAGCCATCATCTCTGAGGTGTGGCCTTACTCCTGAGTCAACCCTGCTTTCTCAATTGTTCTTGTCTTCTGGTAGCCCTGCATGTGCACAGGCTGGGAACTGGTTCCAGAAACTCCCCAACCTCACTGCTGTCTGAGTCTGAAGGCAGCTGATGACCACCAGCCTGCTCTGGCCCCATCATTGCCTCTAATGCAGAGCCCTTGTCCAAGCCTTCCTCAGTCTCCAAACTGGCCCAGGTTCTTCCCCAACCTTCTCACTACTGTCTGACTCTGCTGCCAGCTCCGTCAGCTGCTAGTGGGCCATAATAATCGCTGCTGCTGGGGCCAAGAGGGCAGCAGCAGTTCTCGCTCCTGTTTCTCACCCTGCTGTGGCTGCTGCTGCTGCAGGACTATCCAGGACTGCACAAGAGTTGACTCTTGTGGGAGGACTGTCCAGCACCAGGGTAAGAGGCATGCTGGCTGGGAAGCAGTGGGGGGGGGTTTCTGCTGGCTTGTTCTCAGTGGTGGGTTGGAGAGGGGCGCTTCATCCCAGCCAGAGTTGGGCAAAGTTCTCCCATCTGCTACCTCTCCAACCCAAGCCCCAGGAACACTGACGCCCCTTCCCTTTGAGTCTGGGAAGGGGCTCTGGCTTTCCAGCCAAAGGAGGTGGCATTTCCCACCCAACTTTCTCTTCCTGTCCAGGGCTGTGAAACTAGGTTGTCTGTGGGGATGTCCTACCATCCTGACAGGGACCAGGGGGGCAGGCAAGGAGATGCGAGGACCCCTGAAAGGCTTGGTAGAGCCGGCACATGTGCACTGGCCAGCCGTTTTCAGCCATGCATGCACACCAGAAACTGGAAGACCAGGTGCACCAGAAACAGAACCACTCCTCCCACACCCGACACCTGTTGCAGTGCCACCTGACTTCTGTGGCCATAAGTGCCAGATCTGCATAGTTTATTGCGCTAGTACTGCCACTTGCAGCAGGAGGTGTGGTGCATTATGCCATTGCATGTCCGAGTGGCAGCACTGGCGTGATGAGCCTTGTGGTGACCACAGAAGAAGTTGGGCAACAGCATGACAAGTGTTGGCGCATGGGAGGCCTTGCTATGGCGGTCCTAAGGTACGGGGCATGTGAGGCAGCTCCACCCTCCCCCTAGCTTGATTTTTATGGCTGTGGCTTGCCCCACCTGATACAACCAGATGTTGGGTGGGGCTTAACTAGGCTTTATTTTTTGGCTAGGGCTTATATTAGGCACAGGTGTGGAAAATCAGGCTAGGGCTTGTTTTCAGGGTAGATTATATTTTTGGGGAAACACGGCATGTTCTCAACCAGGAACCAACCACATTAGATGCATCAATGGAAAGGTCTTCAAGGAAAAGAAGGGATCTAGCACAAACTTATCCCCATACTCTAAAAGTTTAGTGGTTGAAGACTTCTTACAGTCATCTTTAAATCAGAACCCCAATGCTCTGTTTGAATAGCCCCTCCCCCCTCTGTGTGTCTGTCTGTCTGCCTGTGTATGTGAGTGTGAGGGATATTTGCCACACACATGGAGCACATCAATGTTATGTTCATATTTAAAAGCAAGAAATGAGTTCCCAAGGGGTCTATTATAAAGCTGTGATTTAGCAGCATCATTTGTGAGAAGCCTGTGAGCAGACAGTTTAGTCAAGCTTCAGTTTGATGGTGATTTCACGGATGATCTGTATGGAGATTTATTCCAGAATGGACACAGCTCAAAGTTCACTTGTTGTGTCTCCTGCTCTCTGGCATTGGACCCATCACCTTATTGTTAATTTGTGAAACAGTGCATTCTCTCTGGCTTTGAGTAGTGAGGGCTCTGCTATGTATCACCTGCACCACCTGCATCCAGTGGCTTTTGCAGACCTTACAATCTCTTGCTTCTGCCCATAATATTCAGACTGAATCACCATGGAGACCAGAGTAAAGTGGCAAATAAATATACCTGGGGGGAAGGGTGGGTTCACATGGCAGAATTAAGAAATATGCAGTAAAATAAAGAGAAGTCAGGAGTAGGGGAGGATAAATTCCTAATACCAGCTAGTTAGGGTGGAGATCAGTAAAAATTCATTCAATTTGCCAATGTTGCACAGAAAAAAATATCATGTATTTTCCCCATCTCATGCTAACTCAGTTTAAGAATGTAGTCTAAATATATATTCAGGTTAAGAATTGATAATATAGTCTATCATTTTGTGGGTCTATCTACATCTACATACAATTAAAACACTTGTTGGTCTTTAAATTGAGTTAACAATTGAATTAACACAGGGCAACAATTTTTGAACCAAGATACCTCAAATGGCCTGATTTACAAAATCTGTCCAAAATCTAGCATATATGACTTCTGAGGGAATGAAATTTGGAAAAATTGTGACTGTTTCAGTGCTACTGACAGTTGCTGCTAAGGTCACACATTCATTGTCAATGTTCCATGGCTGTTTCCCAGCCAGTCTCACAATCCCTCATTCTCTCCCCCACCCAGTGGCAGCCACCTGCTGGGAAGGGAAGGAGGGAGGGAGGAATCAATGGGAAAACTGGCAGGAAATCTGAAGTCTCCTGATCCCATTGATTTTGCCTGCCTGTGCTCTTTCAGTAAGGAAATGTCTTTGGAAATGATGACCCAACAGCCCATGCATTATCTAATGCCCTTCTAAATTAAGCTGGATAATGACCAACTTGTTCCTGAAACACGCCATTTCATCCAGACTTCTCATCCCCATTCTATAGCTTAAGGCAGTGGTTTTCAACATTTTCTTTACCACAGATCCTCTTTAAATGGACTATGGCTACGGACCACCAAGACTTAAGATTTAAAGCACTAGACTGCATCAAATATTCACAGACCCCCTGTATCAACATCATGACTCCCCCAGAGGTCTGCCGACCACAGGTTGAGAACCACTGGCTTAAGCGTAGATGGTTTTCAATTTTCCTGAAGTGTTTCTTCTACTGTCTCTTAGCAGGAGCCTTGATGTCTTTTTTTTTTTTTTGAAACAAATTTTATTAATTTTAAAGATAAAACAACACATCATTAACCATTAAATACATAAATACATAAAACCTCTTAACATTATAAATTTTTACAAGTCGAATAAAACATTATTTTTATACAACATAATTCTAATTTATCCCATTTCCATATGGACACATAAGTATCTTTCAGCAAATTTCTCATTATTTCTCTTTACTCTTATTCAATTTCATTTCTTTTCTATATTTATCCATTTTATAGTCATCATATTCATTTCTTTCTGGCTTGTTTAAATTATTCTCATCTAACATTCCTCCAAGGTTTTATTGATTCTTTTTTTTTTTTTTATAAAAAACAAATTTTGTTAGTTTTACAAAAAACACAATACACAAACATACAAAACACAAAACATAAACAAAACTAAAAGATCTTTTCTGAAGGTTGTCTGTTCCCGGGTTAAAACTCTTCACACAGACACAAATTCAAACATCATATTCATCCCATATATCCTTCCATATCTTATTATCATTTTCTTTTTTATATATATATATAAAAACCATTTTTATCAGTTTTATAAAAACAATGCACAAAGAGTCAAGGCATAACAGCTTATAAATTCTTTTCTAGGAAAAAATAATAATAAAAAACCAATAAGGCATAACATTTCCAAATTATAATATCAATACTTCATATAGTATTAACTTCATATCTTATCCCTACTTCTCCTTTCCATCCAAATTATTTATTAATTAAAATTTTATTGCCTTTTATCAATATACAAAATCCAAAAAAAAGCATATATATCCTTCCATATCTTATTACCATTTTCAACAACATTCTTTGTCTGTTCTATTTCCAATTATCCATTCATCTTTTTTTTTCTTTTACTATACTTCTCCTGTACACCAATTGGAGTAACATCTATAACTCATTACCCTAACTTAAAAATACTTCGTATAGCAATTTTTCTTGGAATTCTGTTTAAAAAATTCTAAGATTACATAATAAATTTTATATTCTAAATACACATATAAAAACACAAACCTATGTACCCTCCAGAATCCCTCTTTTAATCTAAATTAAATTCACCCATTGTCTCTAAATAAACTTTTTTTCTTTAGGTCTTGCTTCCCCTCATTAAGGCTTCTCCTCCCCCCCTTTCTCTCTTGCTTATTCTTCTCCTTGCCCTTTTTACCCCTTTGCTTTTTCTCCTCGCTTTTCTTGCTCCTTTTCCTTTGCTTTCTAACCTTGCCTCCACCTTTTCGCTCATTTTTCTCTCTTTTGGTTGTTTTTATAATTCTTAAAATCCCCTTTTTCTTATCCTTTTTCTCCTCCTCTCCGGAAGGGACCCATTGTTCATCAAAGATGGCTTCTTCTTCCTCTTCTTCCTTGTCCCAGTCCTTCTGCTGCGTAATCAACTTTTCATAAGTACATAACGCCATTTCTAAGAATTGAAACAAAGTGCCCAAAGTATCTTCTTTTTTATATTTTTGATATTCAATCTCTAGTTCATCCACAAACGATGCCATTATGAAAAGGGAAACTTTTTCCAAAACAACCACAAGTATTTTTAATCAAAGACAATCAAAAGCAATTAAAAAAAAAGTTCCAAAAGTTAATACTTTTCTTCCTTCTTCTCTTTCTCTTTCTGGGGTTAATTTTTAATCAAAGAGGTCCAATTACCATATATCTTCCTTTGGGATTCTAGGCAATCTCCTCCTTTTTCAGCTTCTGCTCCAATTTTTTTTTCTCCCTTCCCACTTGCAATGTCAATTTTAAATAATCAGAAATCCATACCTCCAACAAGGATTTTCCAATTTCTTAAATTTTTCAATGTCCAAAAATCCTTTTGTCTCTTAGCTTCAACTCTCAAAGCAATTCACTTTCAATGTCCAATATATCCAAATATTTCTGCTGTTTCCATGGGGTGGGAGAATAAAGAAAAAAAAAAGTTCCCTTTAACAGCTTCTCCGCCGCTTTTCGCTCTTCTTAGGGATACAATGTATCCTCCAGCAATTCAAACAGCTCAATTCCAGGCAATTTAAAAGATGTTACTTGACCCGGCTCAGACAAAACTTTCACTCTTCACACTTCCTCCAGCACAGTTCTTACCCGGTTGCTGGCTTCTTCGTGGCGGCCATTGCTGACCGCCGCTCCACCGCCTTGGGAAAAAGGGGGTTTTCCGGAGAAGGGGGGGTCTGCGACACCCCCACCTCCCTATCCGACTCCCCTCTCTCTTCAGCTGTCCCTACAGGCAGCCATATCCCCCTGACCCATCTGGATCGGGGGTACCTCGACGGCTAGCACAGCAGGAATCGCGAGCTGTCGCGAATTCCTGCTGCCCCGAAGCCACGCGAAACCGGAAGCCAGGAGCCTTGATGTCTTGATGAGCACAATGTCTATCATTTTGGAGGACACTAAGCTGAGGATGCAACATTGGAAGGTGTTTAGTCATTGCTGCTTTTCTTTCCCTCTGCACTGCACAATATTTCATCAATTAATTAATTAATTCGTGCATAAAATCTATCATATTTCTGAATGGCTAACAAACCAATTCACAGCATTAAAAAAATCAGATATGAAAACACCAAAGCATCACAATACAAACACATTGGGGTCTTCTAAAATCCCTTCCATTCCTCACCATTTAGTCAGAACTGAAGAAGCTTCTTGGATGACAAATGAAATGTTTTCAAGGAAAAAGAAGGGGGGATGAAAGGACCTGGGAAAGGAGAAAGTAAGTAGGCAACTTTCTTTTTTTTAACTTTGTAACCACTTGGCTTTAGTAAATGTATTCCTTTCACCACAAATACAGTCAAAGGCTTGTCTTTTCTAAATGACCAAGTTGAAAAAAGCCCAACAGACAGTGTCTTTTTAATAATTTGACTCACCAATCTTGCAGCTCTGGTCCTCCAATTTTGTGGCTCTTCCATAGTTCACAAGTATCCAAACAAATTTTATGATCCCTAACCCAGGCATATGGTCTAGGGATACAGCTTGGATCTGATAAAAATGACTGCTCAGAAATTCCTTGGCTTCAGCCTGTCATTAAAGATGAGCAATCATAATTTTTTTCAGAAGTAAGAGAGTCAGAATCCATTTCTTCTCTGGAAGTGAGGGACATTGTTGTGGCACAGTTCCCAGACCTGTGAGGATCAAGATTTCTGGAAAGTAACGAAATATTTATGCTGATCTAAAGAATAAATTGGAGCTTATGGTCCAAGTTCTTGGCAGGTTCACACTAAAAAGCTAACTTGCCAACTTTAGTGTGCCTGAAAATATGATAGAGATTAATAGAGGTGAGGGCAGATTAACAGAGCCAAGAAAAGCAGCAACTATAGATAACCCTCAATTTACAACCTCAAAGGAGCCCAACATTTCTGTTGCTAATTGAGACAATTTGTTAAGTGAGTTTTGCCCCATTTTACGACCTCTCTTGCCACAATTTTTAAATGAATCACTGCAGTTGTTCAGTTTGTAACACAGTTGTTAAGTCAATCTGGCTTCCTCATTGACTTTGTTTATTAGAAAGCGGCAAACAGTGATCACATGACCCTGGGATGCTGCAACAGTCAAAATATGAGTAGTTGCCAAGCATCTAAATTTTGATCACATGTTCATTGGGATTCTGCAACAGTTGTAAGTGTGAAAAAATGGTTATAAGTCACTCTTTGCAGTGTCATTGTAACTTTGAATGGTCATACTGGTTTCGGGGTAATGCTGGTTTGGGATCCAAGGGCAAAAAGCAAAACAGAAGAAACAAACACAAACTATTTTGATTTTTAACATTGAAATACATCAACCTCAAAAGCTTTCATGTTATTCCACAACTACCTAGAGGCAATCTCCCAGGGCCACCCATCCTTCTGAATCATAGTTCAAGTACATTAATGTTTTCTACAATAATGCTAACAATAATGTCTATAATAATAATAACACCTCCAATCTATCACTCCCATGCTGCCTCCTATGAGGTGAGGACAAGAATCTAAAAGAACATAGATGGTGGTGATTTTGACCCCATGAGTGTCACAGTGCACTGATAGAGTTACTTCTGGTATGGAGATAGGACTGGGTTGTAACTCAGCAAGTGTATTATGACCGAGGGCCAGAGGGATGCCATGGTAAGCACAGCAATCAAAATTCAAGAATATTTGAATTCAAACCACTACATGGTGCATGAAATGTCAAGGCAATTTAATGTTCAATGTGTGTTGATTACATGGAATTTCATGGTGTGAAATATGGATATAATATATCATTAGCTCACAGCCAAGTTTTTAATCTCCCTTTCATCAATGTGAATAATTACTTTAAGGACAACAATCTGACACAGATGTCCAGTTCTCCAAAAATGAGGACATGAACCAGGACTAGTCTGTGCCCCTAAATTTCTCTGTAGAGGTTGATATTTTTATTCTGCAAGCAAGTGGGATGTTCCCTTCAGAAAGAAATCTAAAAACAGAATCCTTTCCCACAAGGCCATTCAAAGACCAGGTGGCAAAGAAATCAAGATGGCAGCTCCAACTGTGTGATTGAAGCCCCACCCCCTTTAAACATGCATCATGCATGCAGTGCAGGTGGGAAAAGAATGGCATTCTCATGCTTGCCTTCTTGACTATTTGACCCCTCCTCCTGTTCTCCCATGTACCCCAGTCCCCTTGCAAGATAACTGTAAAGAAAAAAATCCTAATGGGGATACCATGCAGGTCTTAGTAAGTGGAATACAACTCTAAGACACTCACTTTTAGTCTAAAGATTTATACCTCTTTTTCCTCAGGATGGCATGCAATACATAGTGTTCCCAATACAGATGAAGCAAATTTAACACGTTAAAATATCTAACATAAATAAATAAATAGAATAAAATAAAAGAGTGAGAGAGAGAAAATAAAATAAATAATAATTACCTTGATGTGGTTGTGGGGCTTGCATGCTTTGAGGAAGATGAGAGCTATGCCAGAAGTTCAGCCATACTGGACAGGTTTCATCAGAGGAACCAGATGAAGAGTTGTCCCATTCCCAACATGGGGAGAGTAATTCGTAGAAATCCATACTGGGTTGGTCATCATTTGGATCAGCAAAGACTCTGCTAGATGTTGGAGTTCCTGGACATCTAGTGACAAATGGGCTACAGGACTCAAGCCTGTTGGCTGAGCAATCAGGGCCAGCAACTGAAGGACTAATGGAAGAAATGTTTTTACTGATTACAAATATACAATGACTGAAAACAAAGTAATAATGTAATAAAAATATTGCCAGAAGTAGTAAGTGCCTTGGATGCAACCCCCAAACATCTGGCACTGACAAAGTCACCACCAATCAATTGCAAAAGACAGCTTTGCTTGAAACAGCTTAAATCCTGTAACAGTACCTGTTTGTGAAGCAAGTTTCCACATCGGTCCGCATAAGAAGCGGGAGATAGTGTGGTCGTAGATTGGCTGTTGCGTCTGACAGCGTGCTATAAAAGGAGCACTGTCAGATGGAATCAGCTGTCACCTGTCATCCACTTTGTGAGCTCGTGGTTTGACTTTTAAACCCTTTTTAGTGTTTTAATAAAACACTCTTTACTTGGTTGTCTCCATTAACTCCACACCTGATTAACAGTACCTTTAATATTATTAAACAACAACACCTGCCTATTCCAGATCCTTGGGAAGGAATCAGAAGGTGAATAAATTTTCCAAACCCAGTCTAAACATTTGGTGACTGTATGATGAACCATAAAAATTGGCTTCTAACTCTCCTGCTTTTTTTTTACACACATTTGCTAATTTGCAATATTTATAGGCATCAACTGACAGATTCCATCCCTGCTCATATGCAAATATTTTATTCTTGCTGATTGAATCAGCAAGAGAATAGAAGATGTATCTCCTTTTGCTGTCACTGGCCTATAGGGATGGCCATAATTGAATTTAGTGGGTGTAGGAGAGAGCGTTATTTCCATGCAAGTCTCTATTGCCTGTGACATTTTTAACTGCGAAAATGCCATAGGAGCAAGGAAGTTTTGGCTAGGGAAAAGAAATCTTGGAAATAGGCAGAACAGTGCCATTCTTATTTCTAGAATAGAATAAAATAGAATAATTTTATTGTCACTTTACACTTAGCATACATTAAAATGAGATTTAATTGCATACTCAAAGGGTAACCACCTCCAATATACACTACATAAACACGAGAAAAAAAAATGCATGGATGGCATACAGGTACTCCTCGACTTACAACAGTTGATTTAGTGACAATTCGATGTTATAAAGGTACTGAAAGAAGTGACTTATGACCATTTTTCACATTTATGTCCGTTGCAACATCCCCATAGTCACATGATCAGTATTTGGGCACTTGTCAACTGGCTTGTATTTATGACAGTTGCAGTGTCCTGGCATCATGGGATCCCCTTTTATGACCTTCTGACAGCAAAGTCAATGGAAGAAGCTATGTGATTAACAACTGCAGTGATTCACTAACTGTGGCAAGAAAGAAATGGGGCAAAAACCTTTCAACAACTGTCTTTCAAAGTAGCAGAAATTTTTGGGCTCAATTTTAGTCATAAGTCAAGGACTAACCTGCATTGGTTGATCATTTTTCCTAGAGTTTAATTCAGTCCTTCTATGCACTTTTTTTTCCCCACTTCTAAGGAGAAGTGAAAAGCAGCAAAACCATAGAAGAACTTGGAAAGGGGAAGCAACCGTTTTCCTATTATTTGCTTGCAAACAATGTTCAAGGTCTCTTCCCTCCCGCAATCCAACAGCCAGCTTTTGGCTTGAATGTGGTCACTTCTGACAGAATAACAATAACAGGTTGCCAGCAACAAAAGAGAAGGTGTGAGCACTGGCATGAATTGCTGGGATTCTGAAGCTTCCCCAGGTAGGTTTCCTTGTGAGTTAATTGCAAGTGAAAGTGAGGGGGCCTGGGAGAACAATAGAACACCAAGGTGCAAAAACAACATGTGGATCCTGTTATGTTTTGAGCATGGGCGAGAAAGAATGGAGACAAGCCTCTGAATGGTGAACTTCAGCTCTTTATTTACATTGTGACTTCTGCTTCAATAGCAGTTAAACCCGCCTTATATAGGCAAACCCTGTAACTTTTAACCAATAACGAGCTAGGAGTGCTAGCTCTTATAACCAATAGGAACTCTTTGTTAAGGGCCAATCGGATTCCCCGGAACGGGCCAATCCGGTCCGGCCGCTTAACAGCCAATCAGAAGTGCAGGGCCAGAACCCTGCACTTAACTCCAAGCTCACACTTTATTAAATCTTTATGCATTCACAACACCCCTTCCCCCTGGCTTCTTATTTGCAGGGCACAGTTACATAGTCCCTTAGGTAGGACGGTTGTCTTATTAGTCTCTTTGATTTCCGTTGTATCAGCTGGCTGCAATCACGCTGAGGTAGATCGTTGTTTGGCAGTGGGGCTGTTTCTGGTTCAGAGTTCACTTCTACGTCGTTGCCCACATTCTCTGCAATTCCCTGAGGTGCAACCGTTTCTCCCTCTGGCTCTGCTTCCTGAGTCTCCATCAAGCCGTCATTTCCTTCGAACAGGTTCTCTAGGACTTCATCTTCTTCTGTACCTCCCCCTCCCCCAGTTTGGTCATAGGGGAGTTGCGGACTGGCTGCTGGAAGCCACGATCGTAATTGATCGATATGATGTTTCCAAAGTTTATCGTCAAAGCATTGTACAAGGTAGGATCTGGGGCTGGTTACATGTACTACTGTCGCCTCCACCCACAACGGGTCGCCCGATAGATTTTTTGCATAAACCAGGTCTCCTACCTGGAAGGTACGACAGCGGCCGCTGGATCCTAGTGGTTTCTCCGGTTCGTAAGCTGGGTACAACCGGTCGAGGTGGGAGCAGAGCTTTCGTCCCATTAGCAGTTCGGTGGGAGTTTTGTTGGTGACGCTATGTGGGGTGATGTGTTGCAAGAAAAGGATTCGATTGACCTTGTCGTCAATGTTGTCGTAGTCTACCTTCTTCAAGGTTTTCTTCACAAATTGGACCATGCGTTCTGCTTTGCCATTGGTCGCAGGGTGCACAGGCGAGGTGAGCGCATGGCGAATGCCGCGGTCAGCGAGGTACTGCTCGAACGCTAGTGCGGTAAATTGAGGGCCATAATCGGATACCAGGATGTCTGGTGATCTGTGGGTTGCAAAGAGTCTGTCTAAGGTTTTGATAACCGCCTCGGAGGTCGTAGTCGTCATGCGATGGATCTCGAGCCAATTCAAGTAGGCGTCGACGGTAAGCAGGAAGGTGTGGCCTTTGGTTGGCCCCGCGAAGTCCAAGTGAATTCGGGACCAGGGTCCACGTGGTGTCTCCCATTCAGTAGGCATGGCTTTTGGTAGGGCGTTGCTGACTTCTTGGCATTTGGGACAAGCTTTAACCCACTGTTCGATTTGCTTGTCAATGCCCTGCCACCATGCGTAGCTTCGCGCAAGGGCTTTCATTCGCATGATGCCAGGGTGGCCATCATGCAAGGTTCTCAGCAGCACTTTCTGGAGTCATTCTGGGATAACGACTCTATCGCCCCAGATGACACAGCCTTTCTGGGAGAAGAGCTCGGTTTGTCGAGTCTTGAATGGTGTGAAGTCATCTGATAACTGGTCCAATGGCCATCCGTGTTCTACCCAGCTTAGAACTCGTGCTAGGGTGTGGTCGTGTTTGGTTTCTCTCGCGATATCTCGGGCGGTTAGTGGCGACGAGTTGAGTGCCTCGATTTGCAACGTGGTTACTGTTGGTGCAGGATCGTCGAGAGTCTCTGGAAGTGGTGCTCGGCTCAATGCGTCGGCATGGGGAATGGCCTTCCCCGGGTGGTATTGCAGCTGATAGTTATAAGCAGCTAAGAATTCTGACCATCGGGTCATCCTAGGGGATAATATGTAGGGAGTCGGCTTATCTCCGGCTATTATCCCCAATAATGGTTTGTGGTCAGTCACAATAGTAAAAGCCCGGCCATACACGTATTCGTGGAATCTTTTCACAGCTGAGACAATTGCGAGGGCTTCTTTATCAATTTGTCCATAGTTTCGCTCAGTTTTTGAAAGTCTTTGAAAAATATGCAACAGGGGCTTCGTTCCCATTAGGCAGTACATGGCTCAAAATGGCGCCTACCCCGAAAGGCGCTGCATCACAGGTTATAACTAACGGCAAAGTCTCGTTATATTGCATGAGTACAGAGTCAGAAGTGAGCAATTTTTTAACATTTCAGAACACCTGTTCTTCACAGTAACCCCATAACCAATTTGCTTTTTTATCTAATAACCGGTGTAACGGTTCAGAGACTGTTGCTTTGTGTGGCAAAAATACATTATAAAAATTGATGAGGCCTAGGAACGCCTGGAGATCGGCCTTGTTTCGTGGCCTGGGAGCGTTTTTGATTGCTTTTAGTTTACTTTCGGTAGGGTGAATGCCCTGGCTATCAATCAGGTACCCTAAAAACTCAACACTGTCAGTACACAATTGACATTTGTTTTTTTTAACTTTAAGACCGGCCTCTTGGAATTTTTTAGGACTAATTTTAACCGGTCCTGTAAGATATTTTTTTGTAGGGGCTGTAATTAATACATCATCAAAATAGGGGACCACACCCTTAATTCCTTGCAATAACCTTTCCATAAGGCTCTGAAAAATCCCCGGGGCTACACTAACTCTGAACTGAAGCCGGATACATTTAAAGGCACCTCGGTGCGTCACAATAGTTTGGGCCTGTGCCGTTTTTTCATCTACTGGTAATTGCTGATATGCCTGAGCTAAATCTAATTTAGCAAAGACTTTCCCGCCCCCCAGGGAATGGAGGAGATGCTGTACCACCAGAACTGGATATGCGTTCTGCTGCAGGGCGTGGTTCAAAGTGGCCCGGTAGTCCCCACAAATTCGGATTGATCCATCTGGCTTAATGGGTGTTACAATAGGGGTTTCCCAAGGGGAGTGATCGATGGGCTCTAACACCCCCTGAGCTATCAGTTTGTCGAGTTGTTCATTGATTTTCGATTTTAAGGCAAGCGGAACTCGACGGGGCTTTAGGCGAATGGGAGCTATTTTTGGATCTAGACTGAATGAAATCGAGGTCCCCTTGTAGTCGCCTAAGCTGTCCGCAAAAACGTCCCTGAACTCATAGATAAGGTCTTCCTCCCAGTCACCGCCGCTGACTCGGTTTATGCCAGCCACTTCAATGCCGAGTGGCGTGAACCATTGGAGGCCTAGTAGGCTAGGCCTATCTCTATTGATGACCGTTAAAGGTAAGTATGCTTTGTGCTTCTTGAAAGAGACTCGGACTCGGCAGGAACCGACAATGGGGATTCGATTCCCTTGGTAGTCCTTGAGGATGAGGCGTTTGGAGCGGAGATCTTGGTGTTGAATTGTGGGGATGAGTTGCTTGAGTGTCTTCCAGGACACCATCGAGAGAGACAATCCCGAATCGACCTCCATGTGGCAAGGCTGGTTCTCGATGGCTACTGTGACTCAGATTTTCTTAGTGTCCAAGGCTGAGGCGTGACTGATAGTGACAGTATGGTGAGCCTCTTCGCTCTGCAAAGCTCAATTTCTGTAAGAGTGGTTTACTGACTTTCGCCATACAGGACGGTTTCCTGTCGATTGGCAATAGTTAGCCCCTTCTGAGGCCTGGCTGGGTCCTGGCAAGCTGCGGCAGACCCGCCCGATGTGGCCTCGTTTCCCGCACTCATGGCAGAGTCCGTCACGGAATTTGCATTCGGACCTGGCATGGTTGGCTCCACAGCTAGCGCAAGGGCGTAAGGGCTTCGGGTGATGGTCCCGATCGGACCGCAGTCGATGGATCCCTTCTTCGTCGCTGTCTGATGACGAAGAGAGGTCCTCGTGGTGCGTTGTTGTAAGCTGTCTTTCAGACCTGGATAAAATGTCACTTGTCGGTGGTGGTACCGGAGCGCGGTTTCGGCGTAGTTGTGCAGCCGACTTCCTGGTTGCTTCTGCTGCAGTAGCATCGGCGATGGCGTCAGCAAGGCTGATGTCACCTTTCGCCATCAGCTATCTTTGGACGCCTGGTGCATCTAGTCCCAGAACTATGCGATCTCTTAGTACTTCTTCTAAATCGGTGAATCCGCAGAGGCCTCCCAAATTTCGGAGGTCTGCTATGAAGTCGGCCACACTTTCTCCCTTTCGCTGGCTCCTCTGATAAAACTCGTGGCGTCTCATGAGCGTAGGCACGGTCGGGGCAAAGTGAACTCGTAGGAGAGGTTCGAGGTCGTCCCAATCCATAGCCTTCACTTCTCGGGGTTTGGCTAGTGCTTTAGCCATCTTAAATACGGTTGGACCGCAATGTGTTAGGAACACCGCCCATTTCTTTCCTGGTGTGGCGTCCTTTAAGTTGTTGGTTTCTAAGAACACTTGGAAACGATCCATGTAGGACTCCCAGTCCTCCTGTACCGGATTGAACGGAGCGGGTGGTACGATGCCGCTGGACATGGTTCCGTTGTTAGCGTTGTCTGTCACGTGCTCGGTGTTCTTCGAAGTTTCGTTGGTTCAGATATCTCCAAATCCCACCTTTGTCGCCAGTGTTATGTTTTGAGCATGGGCGAGAAAGAATGGAGACAAGCCTCTGAACGGTGAACTTCAGCTCTTTATTTACATTGTGACTTCTGCTTCAATAGCAGTTAAACCCGCCTTATATAGGCAAACCCTGTAACTTTTAACCAATAATGAGCTAGGAGTGCTAGCTCTTATAACCAATAGGAACTCTTTGTTAAGGGCCAATCGGATTCCCCGGAACGGGCCAATCCGGTCCGGCCGCTTAACAGCCAATCAGAAGTGCAGGGCCAGAACCCTGCACTTAACTCCAAGCTCACACTTTATTAAATCTTTATGCATTCACAACAGATCCAGAACGCACTGAAACCAAACTGTTTAGATGGGATTTTGAGCAGGTGACTAAATAATGTAATTTAATATCTCCAGGATCTAATTCCAAGCAAAAAACCCTAGAAAACAAATCAAATAATGAAGTAAAGAGGGTGGGGAGGAAGACAAACACAAACACCAAAAAGGAGACATAGGAAGCACACCTAGCGTCAGACATAAAGATCTCAAATGCACAAAGTCTGGAGGAAAAAACAGGATAAACTTGAACTACTAATAGATGAAGGTAGATATAATAGTTGAAATAACAGAAACTTGCTGGGATGAAACCAGTGGTGGGATTCAAATAATTTAACAACCAGTTCTCCGCCCTAATGATTTCTTCCAACAACCAGTTCACCAAACTTCTCAGAAAGTTAACAACCAGTTCTTCCAAACTGGTGCGAACTCACTGAATCCCACTATTGGATGAAACCCATGACTGGAACATACTGATAGAAGGATACAAACTGTTCAAAAAAACCAGACCCCATAAAAGAGGAGGTGGAATTCCACTGTATGTAAAGGACCACAATATTGCTACACTATAAATGCATGAAACCATAAGATGAAAACTATAAATGCATGAGGACCACTATAAATGCATGAAACCAAAAGATGAAAACCTCCTAGAATGCATATGGGTCAATATAAAAGAAAAAAAGAATGACATGGCCATAGGTGGATATTATAGGCCACCCAACCAAGCAGAAAACATAGATGGTCTTTTTGCCAACCAACTAATAAATATATGAAGGAATCACAGTACAATAATGTAATGGGGGACTTCAATTACCCTGATATCAGTTGGAAAACTAATTCTGCACCGTGAGAAATCAAATAGGTTCTTAACCACCCTAGCTGACAACTTTGTTGTCCAAAAGGTAGAGGAGGGAACTAGTGGGACAGCCATACTGGACTTAATACTTACAAACAGAGAAGAAATAATAGAGGGAGTTGAAACTGCAGGAACCTTGGGGAAGAGTGATACTTTCAACATAACACAAACATAAGCAATAGAACAGAATGACACCAGAGCCTTAGATTTTAAAAGAACTGATTTTAATAAATTCAGAAAGAACTTGGGAAAGATTCCTTGGATGAAAATCCTACAGAGGAAAACAACTCAAGAATCTTGGGAAACTCTGAAAAGTACGATCAAAGAAGGAAGAAAGGAAGGGAGGGAGGGAGGGAGAGAGGGAGGGAGGGAAGGAAGGAAGGAAGGGAGGGAGGGAGGGAGGGAAGGAAGGAAGGAAGGAAGGAAGATTCAGGAAACACTGCCTACATACAACTCTGATACAGTCATATTAACACTGCAGCACCAACGCTGCCCTTCTTATGGCTGGCCATAACCACTGAAAAACTGTCCTTCTCCCACCCCACAATCATGGATTGGTGCCAGTGCCTCAGCCCTGCCTGATATGTATGTGACTGATTCCAGAAATCAAACAAAATCATGCAATCATCAAATGGAAGGAACCTTGGAGCTCTTATAATCCAAACTTCTGCTTAGTGAGGGAATCCACCATATCAAGTCATGATTTTGCACACTGCATTAACCCTGACACTGTGAGTTAGTGGTGCTATGCAACAGAAGCAGAGGAATCAACAGAAGCACACCAATCACTGGACTGTAATTGCCAATATAAAATAGCTGCAACCATTGCTTGATGCTACTTCAGTGGGGCTTCACAGCTGGTGGACCCTCCACTGATGGTATTTTCAGTTGAGAAAGACTTTCTATAAACTGCCCCTCCTCAGATATCTCCTCATTTGCCCTCCTATGCTCTCATCCCTGAATGTCAGGTGAGTGTAAGGCTCTCTGTTGCAGCCCCATTTTGCATTTCCAAAGTAATTGGATTGTCAGCCCTATCTTTGTCTTCATTAAATTACAAGACAAGCATGAATGGTCAGGAGATTTAAGTTTGCCAGACTGACCAGTCTCACAAGAGGAATTAACTAATTCATTGCAGCTTCACATACTATTGTGTGGTTTCTTCTCAGCTGCTCTACAGTGGAAAAGGAGAACAGTAAATCACAGATTGCTGAGCAAAGAAATTCTCTGATAGTTGTTTGTATCGGCTCTCCTTCAATGTCATGAATGAGAGGTTGCGCTCAAAATTTATTTCTAAGGACTGCAGAATCTGAACGAGGCATGTGAGCGAAGTGCAATGCTCAGGCACACTTAAAAGTAAGGTGGCCAAGGAGAGTGTGTGAAGGGATTGTTTCTCTGTGCACAATCCCTTTTCAGAGTATCTGCAGCTTTATTGGTGTTCCTCAATTCTACTCAATTCCAACAACAAAGTCAAGATCCTTTTCCTTTCCTTCTTTCAGTTCCTTCTTTCATTTCATTTCCCCTCCCCTCCTCTTCTTCCTCTCTCCCCTCCCTTCCCACCCCTTCTCTTCCCTCAGTACTATTGTCAAGGGAATTCTGCTTATGAACATTTATTTATTTAGCTTATGGCAAATTCATGGACTTATAGTGGTTCAAATGTTAATGTCCAGTCCACCCAGCCATTCAAGGTCAAAAGGGCCCAGCAGAGATTATACTACCTGAGGCTTCTCAGGAAACAACAACTGAATGGAAAACTGCTGGTGACCTTCTACCGCTGCACCACAGAGAGCATTTTAACTTACTGCACCACTGTATGGTTTGCCAACTGCACCGTGGCAGAGAGGAAAGCATTCCAAAGGGTGAATGTCATTGCCCAGAAGATAGTTGGTTGCCCTCTCCCCTCTTTGGAAGAGCTTTATAGCTCCCGCTGCCTTAAGAAAGTTCAAAACATTCTCAAAGATCCATCTGATCCTGGGAATCCTTTTTTTGAACTATTACCATCCGGCAGACGATACAGGATAATAAAAACAAGGACAAATAGGCTGAAAAAGAACAGAGCAGTAACTCCCAGAGTAAAAACTATATTTAATTCTATGTATCATGCAATATTAATGCAATATCGGGTTTTCAATTCAACTGTATAGAATGTGAAGGATGTGTGTTATGTTTTATTTTTATAGATATACACTGAAGATGGCATTTAATTTCATTGTATGAGGTGCAGTGACAATAAAGTAAACTAAATTAAACTAATGAATTCTTAATGCACATTTGGAGAGAAGCCCAAAAATATTCAGAGATTATGGAATTGATTAAATATGTTTAGCTAATTGATGCTTGGAGGTTAATTATACCATAACTTGAAGATTATGCATGTTACACAGTTAATCTGACACAGAATAAAAGACTCATGTAATTCAGTTGGATTCATAGATCAATAAACTTTTCAAAGCCAAATCTGACCATTTAATGTTTTAAAAATAGGTTAACTCCCTTAATTGCTGCCAATTTTCATTAAAGATACAGTAGATTTTTCAAAGAATGAAAAAAATATGTTCAGGTTAAATATTAGGGATAACATTGTTTACCCTAACTGGTTTAGGTAAAATAATAAATATGTAATCATAGTTTATAAGTTAAAGTGTCTGCAACTTTAAATATGGGAATGTAATTAGGGGAGTGGTTGTGAAAGCACTTTAAAAGAAGCAAGACGACAGCTTGCTCTCTCTCTGGCTTTGATGATCCCTAATTACTGCATAGAATCAAGATTGCGTTACTCGAACGGGAGAGATAAACTAAGGACTGATTTGTAAGTGAACTGACATAGGATATTCTACACAGACTTTGCGAACTGAATATCCTTGAATGGACTGACTAAATGATACATGACTAATGGACTGTTATTTTGACTATGCTATAAATGGAATAAACTATATTTTTGATAGCACAAGCGTATCTGTTATTTTTACTGTATGTTAATAAACATACAAACATATCTCACTCATTTATCTGTGTGCCTATCTGACTAACGCTGCACATTCTGTTTAGCTTGTCTCCTTAACCCTCGTTGGGGAACACAGGCTTAACACTGGTTATGGGTCCAGAGGCTGCAAAGTCAGTTTAACTAGGATAAAACAGATTTATGTAAAAAGTGAGAGTTTGTGTTGTTATACATTACAGTAAACAAACAGCTGTGTTTTATTAGTTATAGTTTTATATCCTTATATAAGAAAACATGGCACAAGTCAATCTACAAAGTTTGTCCCTTATATCCAAGCTGGATGGAACAAACTATGTATCATGGTCTATGAAATGTAGTCTACTTCTATGAAGAGAAGGTCTGTGGAACAAAATTGAAAATCCACCATATGTAGAGGAATGGGATCCAAAGGATGATGAAGATAGACTAAAGATAGAAGAATTTATGCAAAAGAATGAACAAGCTATTTGCATAATAGGATTAACCTTAACTGACCAACAACTTGTTCATATCCACGGAGAGCAAACAGCTGTTGGGTGTTGGCAGAAGCTGAAGAGGATTTATGTTCGAGATAACGTTGGTGCACACATAAATCTAACAAGGAAGCTTTTCAGGATGCATCTCCAGAAGAATGGTGATATGCTGAGTCATTTGGAAACTATAAAAAGCATTTTTCAAAAACTGCACGAGAAAGAGCTTATTTTCTCTGAACTACACCAAGTCTACATAATTCTATCATCACTAAATGAAAGTTATGATAACTATGTCACTTCCCTTGAAATTTTGCCTAAGGAAAGTTTAACTTTAACTGATATAACTGGCAGATTGATTGAAGAGGCAAGAAGAAGGGTTTCCTGTTTCGCGTGGCTTCGGGGCAGCAGGAATTCATGACAGCTCGCAATTCCTGCTGTGCTAGCCGCCGAGGTACCCCCGATCCAGATGGGTCAGGGGGATATGGCTGCCCTGTAGGGACAGCTGAAGAGAGAGGGGAGTCGGACAGGGGGTTGGGGGTGTCGCAGACCCCCTCCTTCTCCGGAAAAACCCCTTTTTCCCAAGGCGGTGGAGCGGCGGTCAGCAATGGCCGCCACGAAGAAGCCAGCAACCGGGTAAGATTGCGCTGGAGGAAGTAAGAAGAGTGAAAGTGCTGTCTGAGCCGGGTCAAGTAACATCTTTCAAATTGGTTGGAACTGAGCTGTTTGAATTGCTGGAGGATACATTGTATCCCTAAGAAGAGCGAAAGCGGCGGAGAAGCTGTTAAAGGGAACTTTTTTTTTTCTTCACTCTCCCACCCCATGGAAACAGCAGATATGTTTGGACATATTGGACACTGAAAGTAAATTGTTTTGAGAGTTGAAGCTAAGGGACAAAAGGGTTTTCGGACATTGAAAAACTTAAGAAATTGGAAAACTCTTGTTGGAGGTATGGATTTCTGATTATTTAAAATTGATATTGCAAGTGGGAAGGGAGAGGAAAAAAAATTGGAGCAGAAGCTGAAAAAGGAGGAGATTGCCTAGAATCCCAAAGAAAGGTATATGGTAATTGGACCTCTTTGATTAAACATTAACCCCAGAAAGAGAAAGAGAAGAAGGAAGAAAAGTATTAATTTTTGGAATTATTATTATTATTATTTTTGGAATTATTTTTGATTAAAAATATTTGTGGTTGTTTTGGGAAAAGTTTCTTTTTTCATAATGGCATCGCTTGTGGATGAATTAAAGACTAAATATCAAAAATATAAAAAAGAAGATACTTTGGGCACTTTGTTTCAATTCTTAGAAATGGCGTTATGTACTTATGAAAAGTTGACTACGCAGCAGAAGGACTGGGACAAAGAAGAAGAGGAAGAAGAAGCCATCTTTGATGAACAATGGGTTTTTTCCGGGGAGGAGGAGAAAAAGGATAAGAAAAAAGGGGATTTTAAGAATTACAAAAACAACCAAAGAAGAGAAAAATGAGCGGAAAGGTAGAGGCAAGGTTAGAAAGCAAAGGAAAGGGAGTAAGAAAAGGGAGGAGGAAAGACAAAGGGGTAAAAAGGGCAAGGAGAAGAATAAGCAAGAGAGAAAGGGGGGGAGGAGAAGCCTCAATGGGGGGAAGCAAGATCTAAAGAAAAAAAGTTTATTCAGAGACAATGGGTGAACTTAATTTAGGATAAAAGAGGGATTCTGGAGGGTACATAAGATTGTGTTTTTTATATGTGTATTTAGAGTATAAAATTCATTGTGTAATTTTAGAATCTATTAAACAGAATCCCAAGAAAAATTGTTATATGAAATACTTTTAAGTTAGGGTAATGAGTTATAGACGTTACTCCAATTGGTGTATAGGAGAAGTATAATAAAAGAAAAAAGATGAATAGATAGTTGGAAATAGAACAGACAAAGAATATTATTGAAAATGGAAATAAGATATGAAAGGATATATAAAGGTTTTGTTATGTTTTTTTTTTTGGATGTTGTATATTGAAAAAAGGCAAAAAAAAAAATTTAATTAATAAGAAATAATTTGGATGAAAAGGAGAAGTTGAGATAAGATATGAAGTTAAATAGACAAAGTATTGATACTATAATTTGGAATTGTTATGTTCTATTGGTTTTCTTCTTCTATTATTTTTTCTTAGAAAAGAAATTATAAGCTGTTATGCCTTGTGCATTGTTTATATAAAATTGATAAAAATGGTTTATATATATATATATAAAAAAGAAAATGATAATAAGATATGGAAGGATATATAAAGTGAATATGATGTTTGAATTTGTGTCTGTGTGAAGAGTTTCAACCCGGGATCAGACAACCTTCAGAAAAGATCTTTTAGTTTTGTTTATGTTTTATTGTGTTCTCTGTAAAATTAATAAAATTTGTTTTAAAAAAAAAAAAGAAGAGGCAAGAAGAAGACTTGAAAGAGATGAGTTAAGGAGGGAACAACCTCTAAAAGAAGATAATGAATCTCCTACTGCATAAGCAATTAAAAAGTGCTTTAATTGTGGAGGAAGAGGACATTTGGCAAGATTTTGTAAAAAAGCAAAGCGCCAGAATGCTGGCCAGAATACTAAAAGTCATCAAAAGATAAATAAAAATTTAGAGTTAGCCATGTATACTAACGGAGCTGTAAAAAATAATTTATGGGTGGTTGACAGTGGAGCATCCCACTGTATAACAAATGATAACAAAAATTTTATTAAAATGTCCAAGAGTACACAGCAGATATCGTTAGCCAATGGCTGGAAACTGAAAGCTAAAGGTCAAGGTATAGCATATTGTTCTTTCATAAAAGAGAATGTAAAAATGTTATATGTACCACAACTTAAGTTTAATTTAATTTCAGTTAGAATTTTGGTTAAACTAGGATATGTAGTTACCTTTAAAGGAGATAACTGCATAATTGAAAAAGAAGATAAGAATATTACTGCATCTTTAAGAGGTGAATTATATGTGTTAAATGATAATGGTTTAGAGGTGGCTAACACGGTTTATGATAATAAGAAACCTCATGATGAATGTATTCACTTGTTACATCAAAGGCTAGGGCATTTAAATTTTAAAATGCTTAAGAAAACTGTTGAATTATCTAAGGGAATAAGTTTAAAACCTTGTAATAAGTATTTGCAATGTAATGCTTGCAATCAAAGCAAGAGCAAGGTCAAACTGGCTAATAGAGTTGATGGATTTACTACCAAAGAGCCTTTAGAAGTAGTATTTGCTGATTTAATAGGTCCGAAAAAACCAAGTGTAGGAGGAGCTCGATACATACTAAGTATAATGGACCACTATTCTAGATATGGGTTTTGCTATTTAATGAAGAGCAAAACTGAAACGTATCTAAATATCTTTAATTGGATAAAATTTGCTGAAAGGAAAACTAAAAAGAAATTAGTAACTCTTATAACAGATAATGGTATGGAATTTACAAATAATAAATTCCAGAATAGACTTAGAATGTTAGGTATTCAACATAAAAAGTCTGCACCATATAGGCCACAACATAATGCCTTTATAGAGAGACGAGGCCAAACACTACAGTCAATGGCACGAACTATGATGTCTGATTCAGGATTACCTGACAATTTATGGGGAGAAGCAATAATGTGTGGTAATCATATATTAAATAATGTTGTTAATTCAACAACAGGTGAACTACCATTCACACTGTGGCATGGTACAAAACCGGATTTAAGTTACATGTACACATTTGGAGCACCAGCATGGGTGCATATCCCTTCACAACTCAGACACAAAGGACAGCATAGAGCTAAAAGATTATTTTTTGTAGGATATAAATCTAATCATAGATCTTATAGATTCTGGGAACCAGGTACATCTAGAGTTTACAACAGTGCTAGTGCTAAATTCCTAGAACATGTAGGATGGAATAGATTAGAGCAAGATTTAAATAATGAAGTAATTATTGAAACCTACAAAAGGCAGAAAGAACAGACTAGTTATAAGAAGAGTCCAATTAAAGAAGAAGTCCATGAAGAGCAAATAGGACCAGAACAAGAGGAAACAGTTGATCAGGAAGAGTTAGATAATCAAGAAGAGTTAATAAAGGAAAGTCCACCTGTAAGTCCTGTAATACCTAGACATACTACACGTGTAACTAGACCACCTGATAGGTATCAAGCAAGTATAGTTTGCCAAGTAACTAAAGTTCCAACTAGTATAGATGAACTTAAGATGGATCCTGCTAAGGATCAGGAGAATTGGAAAAAGGCAATGGAAAAAGAACTAAATTCATTAAAGGTAATGAAAGTATATGAAGATGCCAAATTACCTCCAGGAGAAAAATCCATTGGGTGCAAATGGATATTTAAAATAAAAACTGGAAATGATGGGACTGTTACCCATAAAGCTAGGTTGGTAGCTCAAGGATTTAATCAAACTGCATCTGATTACGATGAAGTTTTTGCACCAAGTCTTAAAGCAACATCTTTAAGAGCAGCATTAGTGTGGGCAGCTAAGAAAAACTATGTCATTAACCATTTAGATGTAGAAACTGCTTATCTGCATGCACCATTGCAGCACACTATATATTTGAAAAAGCCAATTATTATAAAAGATAATAAAGTAAATAGTAATGATTGTTGGAAACTCAAAAAGAGTCTTTACGGATTGAAACAATCTGGCTTTGAATGGAACCAATATATTGCGAAAGAGTTAAACAATATAGGTTTTAAATCTGGTTTAGCAGATCCATGTGTGTTTAAAAGAGAAAATAATGGAATGGTGTCATTATTTTTATTATTTACAGATGATATTGCTTTGATAACTAAGACTAATGATGAAGCTAATGAGATTATATCATTATTAGCCAAAAAGATAAAATTAAAGCATTTAGGTGAAATTAAAAGGTATCTAGGATTGACAATTAACAAAACAAAAAATGGTTAATTAAAACATATAAAATGGAACTTTGTAAACCGGCAAAGACTCCAATGAATCAGGAAGTTTGCCAAACTGATGATCAAAGTCCCAAATTTGATAAGTCCATATATCAATCTTTGATTGGTAGCTTATCATATATCAGCCATTGGTCAAGGCCTGATATAGCTTATAGTGTAAATCAGCTGGCACGTTTTAATTCAGATCCACATCAATGTCATTGGCAATCATTAAAGAGAATTTTAAGATATCTTAAAGGAACAATGAACCATGCATTGTATATAGAACCAAAGGGTGATTTGAGTCTTAGTGCCTATGCAGATGCAAGTTTTGCAACTGATATAAACACTAGAAAATCAACATCTGGGATGGCTATATTATTTGGTAAGACACTAATAGGGTGGGGTCAATCAGACAACAGCATATTAGCTTGTCCACGATGGAAGCGGAATTTTCATGTCTGTCATTACTATGCACTGACTTAATTCTGTACAAACAGTTATTATTAGACATGGGTGTAACTGTTAAAGATTCCATTATTGTGTACGAGGACAACCAGGCAGCCATAAAGTTGGGCTACTAGTATTGCTGTAAAAACTAGATCAAAGCATACTGATTTAAGATACTTAAATGTTAGAGAATCTGTAAAGAATGGGCTAATTAAATTGGAATACTGCATGACGGAAGAAAACATTGCAGACCAATTTACAAAAGCTCAAGGAGTAATTAAGTTTAAAGAGAGTTGTAACAAATATGATTGAAAGATGTAAATAGTTATATATATTATTATTTCCTAAAAGGGGAGAATGTTAGGGATAACATTGTTTTACCCTAACTGGTTTAGATAAATAATAATATGTAATCATAGTTTATAAGTTAAAGTGTCTGCAACTTTAAATATGGGAATGTAATTAGGGGAGTGGTTGTGAAAGCACTTTAAAAGAAGCAAGATGACAGCTTGCTCTCTCTCTGGCTTTGAGGATCCCTAATTACTGCATGGAATCAAGACTGCATTACTCGAACGGGAGAGATAAACTAAGGACTGATTTGTAAGTGAACTGACATAGGATATTCTACACGGACTTTGCTAACTGAATATCCTTGAATGGACTGACTAAATGATACATGACTAATGGACTGTTATTTTGACTATGCTATAAATGGAATAAACTATATTTTTGATAGCACAAGCATATCTGTTATTTTTACTGTATGTTAATAAACATACAAACATATCTCACTCATTTATCTGTGTGCCTATCTGACTAATGCTGCACATTCTGTTTAGCTTGTCTCCTTAACCCTGGTTGGGGAACACAGGCTTAACATTAATAATTGGCTTGGAACTGAACTCAGAATTATATTTATATAGGATGTCATGGAAACTGCTCAGAGGGCATTTTATGACAATTTATCTTTTTAAAAAATTAATACTCAAAAAAAAAAATAACTTCAAAGATTAGAAAATATGAACATTGGGAATGTTATCATTTGTTCAACATTAAATATAAATCATAAAAATGTATAAACCCTTTTCAAAATGAATGTATTAAAATGAATTTGCAGGAATGTGTGTATACAATTTTGGAACTTCCTCATTAAAAGTATTTTTAAATCGAATTTAATTTAGAATAATTGTCAATCAGAAATAAACTAATATTATTTATTTATTTGATTTGTCAATTGCTTACAAGATAATAGATATTAGAATAAACATGAGTATGAATACAAGAAATAGATATGAATGAATGGGGACAATAGGACAGGGACGGAAGGCACGATGGTGCACTTATACACGCCCCTTACAAACAAAGTCAACTAAATGCAAAATGCTTTTTATTGGCCATGATTATAAAGAAATTATAAAGAAATAATACATGCTAATTAGTAAAATTTAATTTAATTTTGATTTAAATATGAAACATAAAACAACCCACCTCAAAGGATGCTGTTATAAGGAAAATAGGAGGAAGAAGAATTATGTTGGTTGAGTTAGTTATAAAGTAATGAAGTCAGTATAAAGAATCTAATTATCACTAAACTACTGTTCTCCCAATCCATGAGACTTATATTTGATATGCAGCTATTATAGCAATATTTTTCATATTAGTTTTCTACTTCTCAGAGATTCTTAAGATGATATGAGACAATAAGATAAGGTATAAGATGAGATAATCTTTATTATCAATTTTTACTTGAGCATACTGGCCCACCTTAAAAATGAAATTCTGTTGCCTGATTTCAAAGAAAGTATATATCTACTTGTTAAGTCTGGAGCATGGGTGAGAATAATGGAGACGAGCCGGTAGAAACAATGAACTTCAAACTCTTTATTTACATGGTGTGACAGCTCAAACTGGAGGGCTGCTATAGCCTTCCTTATATATGCAACTTATTAACTATTCAACCAATAGCAATCCTGGAGCGCTAGCTCCGTTAACCAATGAGAATGGCCTGTTAATGGCCAATCAGATGCTCCTGAATGGACCAATCCGATCCTGCCATTAACAGCCAATCAGAAGTGCAGGGCTAGAACCCTGCACTTGACTTCAAGCTCAAGATAACTTTATTTGGCATTATTCATTCACAACACCCCTTTCCCCCGGCTTCTGCCCATGGGGCGCGGTTACATAGTCCTTGAGGTAGGACGGTTGTTTTATCAGTCTTTTTGATTTTCGCAAAGTGCCTGGCGGTTGGCTGCACTTCTGTTGAGGTAGATCGTTGTTTAATGGTAGATGTGCCTCTGGTTCCGAGTTCGCATTCCCGTCATCACCGATATCACTGGCCACTCCCTAAGGTGAACTCACTCCGGTCCCCGGTTCCTGTTCCTGCATTTCAGTTCCGTTTTCAGTCCCTTCAAAAAGATTTTCCTCTAGTTGCAATTCGTTTTCCTCTGTATCTCCCCCCCCCCTCAGTTTGGTCATAAGGGAGTTCGGAATTGCATGACGGTAGCCACGATCATAGTTGATCTATGTGGCGCTTCCAAAGTCTATCGTCAGGGCACTGAACGAGTTATGATCTTGGGCCGGTTACGTGGATTACAGTTGCTTCTACCCACAGCGGATTGCCCGATAGGTTTTTAGCAAATACTAAATCGCCTACCTGGAAGGTACGGCATCGGCCGCTGGATCCGAGGGGCTTTTCCGGTTCGTAGGCTGGGGGTAACCGATCGAGGTGGGAGCGGAGCTTTCGTCCCATTAGCAGCTCGGCGGGAGTTTTGTTGGTGACGCTGTGAGGTGTGATGTGCTGTAGGAAAAGGATTCGGTTGATTTTCTCGTTGATGTTGTCGTAGTCTATCTTTTGTAGAGTCCTTTTGACAAATTGTACTATGCGCTCAGCCCTACCGTTGGCCCCAGGGTGCGCAGGCAAAGTAAGCGCATGTCGGATACCGTGGTCAGCCAGGTACTGTTCAAAAGACAGCGTGGTAAATTGGGGCCCGTTGTCAGATACCAGAACGTCTGGTAATTCGTGGGTTGCAAACAGTCTTTCCAGTCTTTTGATGACCGCTTCAGTGGTTGTATTCCTCATTCGGTGAATCTCAAGCCAATTCGAGTAGGCGCCAACGGTTAGCAAAAACGTGTGGCCTTTGGTCGGCCCAGCAAAGTCCAGATGGATGTGGGACCAGGGTCCCCGTGGCATCTCCCATTCGGTTGGGGTTGCCTTTGGTGGAGCATTGCTTACTTCTTGGCATCTCTGGCAAGTTTTAACCCACGATTCGATTTGTCTGTCGTTGCCTGGCCACCACGTGTAGCTTCGTGCGAGGCCCTTCATGCGCACGATGCCAGGGTGGCCCTCGTGCAAGGTTCTTAGCAATGCCTGTTGGAGTTGTTCTGGGATAACGACTCTATTGCCCCAGATGATACAGCCCTTCTGCGAGAACAACTCTGTTTGACGGCTTTTGAATGGTGCAAAGTCGTCTGGTACTTGGTCCAATGGCCATCCGCGTTCCACCCATGTGAGGACTCGTGCTAAGATGGGGTCGCGTTTTGTTTCTCTCGCGATGTCAGGGCAGTTAATGGCGGCGTATGGAGTGTCTCGATCTGCAACGTTGTCATCGTTGGTGCAGGATCGTTGATGGTTTCAGGGAGCGGTGCACGGCTCAACGCGTCGGCGTGGGGAATGGCTTTACCGGGATGATATTGTAGCTGATAATTGTAGGCAGCCAAGAATTCTGACCAGCGGGTCATCCTGGGAGAAAGTATGTAGGGAGTTGGCTTGTACCCAGTGATGATCCCCAGCAATGGTTTGTGGTCAGTTACAATGGTAAAAGCCCGGCAGTACACGTACTCATGGAATCTTTTAACAGCTGATACAATTGCCAGGGCCTCTTTATCAATCTGGCTGTAATTTCGCTCGGTTTTCGAGAGCGTTTTTGAAAAGTAAGCAACAGGGGCTTCGCTACCATTAGGTAATACATGGCTCAAAATGGCGCCCACTCCAAAAGGCGATGCATCACGTGTGATATTTAACAGCAAAGTCTCATTGTACTGCATTAGTACGGCGTCCGAAGTCAGTAGTTGTTTTACATTACGGAATGCCTGCTCTTCTTTGTGACCCCATACCCAAATTGCTTTTTTATCTAGTAGGCGATGTAAAGGTTCAGCGACAGTTGCCTTGTGCGGCAAGAATACATTATAGAAATTGATGAGGCCTAAGAATGCCTGGAGGTCGGCTTTGTTCCGGGGTCTGGGAGCGTTTTTTATTGCTCTCAATTTGCTATCGGTAGGGTGAATACCCTGACTGTCAATTAAGTACCCTAAGAATTCAACACGATCGGTACACAGTTTGCACTTATTTTTTTTCACTTTCAGGCCTGCTTCTTGGAATTTTTATAAAACCAGTCTTAAACGATCCCGTAAAATTTTTGGAGTGGGGGCAGCAATGAGCACATCATCAAAATAGGGGACAACGCCTTTGATCCCCTGCAATAGTCTCTCCATTAGGCTCTGAAAGATCCCTGGGGCTACACTGACTCCGAATTGAAGCCGCATACACTTAAAGGCACCTCAGTGTGTTACGATAGTCTGTGCCTGTGCCATTTTTTTCGTCAACCGGCAGTTGCTGATAAGCCTGAGCTAAGTCTAGTTTAGCGAAGACTTTTCCGCCTCCCAGGGAATGGAAGAGGTGTTGCACCACCGGCACTGGATATGGATTTTGTTGCAGGGCGTGGTTTAGGGTGGCTTGATAGTCCCCACAAATTCTAATGGAGCCGTCCGGCTTAATTGGGGTCACGATTGGTGTTTCCCATGGGGAGTGGTCGGTTGGCTTTAAAACTCCCTGGGCTATCAACTTATCAAGCTGTTCATCGATTTTTGGCTTTAGAGTGAACGGGACTCGACGAGGCTTAAGGCGGATGGGAGCTATCTTTGGATTAAGGCTAAAGGATGTTGGGGTCCCCTTGTACTCGCCCAGCTTTTCCGCGAAGACGTCCCTGAATTCATGGGCGAGGTCTTCTTCCCAGTCACTGCTGCCGATTCGGTTAATGCCTGCCACTTCAATGCCGAGTGGTGCGAACCATTGCAGGCCTAACAGGCTAGGCCGGTCCTTGTCAATCACCGTCAGGGGTAAGTACACCGTGCGGTTCTTAAATGCAACCCGGACTCTACTGGATCCTACGACTGGAATCCGGTTCCCCTGGTAGTCCTTTAACACGAGCCATTGGAATTGAAGGTCAGATAGTGGGGATGAGTTGCTTGAGGGTCTTCCAGGAGACCATTGACAGGGACGACCCCGAGTCAACTTCCATTTGGCAAGGTTGATTTTCGATGTCCACTTTGACCCAAATTTTCTTAGCGTCTAGTGAAGAGGCGTGGCCGATAGTGAGTGTTTGGTGGGCCTCTTCCCGTCTCATTAGGTGATTCACGGGTTGGTTTCTGTAGGAGTGGTTTGCTGGTTCTCGCCTTACAGGGTGATTCCCTGTCGATTGGCGGAGATTGGTACCCTTCGTGGACTAGCTGGGTCCAAGGAGACTTCTGCAGACCCGTCCGATGTGGCCTCGTTTCCCGCACTCGTGGCAGAGCGCGTCGCGGAATTTGCAATCGGAGCTGTAATGGTTGGTGCCGCAGCCTTCGCACGGTTGCTGGGACTTCGGGTAACGGTCCCGATTGAACCGCAGGCGATGGACCTCTTCTTCATCGCTGTCTGACGACGAAGAGAGGTCCTCATGGTGGGTTGTCTGCAGCTGCCCTTCTGCCTTAGGTGAAACTTCGCTGGCCAGTTGGTGTGCTGGAGCGTGATTTCGGCGTAGTTGGGCAGCTGACTTCTTGGTCGCCTTCACTGCTGTAGCTTCGGCTATGGCGTCTTTGATGATGTCGCCCTTTGCCATTATTTTGCTCTGTACGTTTAGAGCGTCTAACCCGAGAACTACTCGGTCTCTCAAAGCCTCCTCTAGGTCGGTGAAATTGCAAAGGCCTCCCAAGTTCCAGAGGTCTGCAACAAAATCGGCAACGCTTTCTCCTTTCCGCTGGTTTCTTTGATAGAACTCGTGTCGTCTTACGAGCGTTGGAATGGTCAGTGCGTAGTGGGCCCTTAGTAGCGGTTCGAGGACGTCCCAGTCCATGGCCTTCACTTCAGCTGTTTTTGCTAATGCCTTAGCCATTTTGAATACCGTCGGGCCGCAGTGCATTAGGAATACCGCCCGTTTCTTCCCGGTTGTGGCATCCTTCAGATTATTCGTTTCCAAAAACATTTGGAAATGGTCCATGTAGGACTCCCAGTCCTCTTGAGCTGGATCGAATGGAGCGGGTGGTACTGCACTGCCGGACATGGTTCCGCCATTGTGCGCTTCAGCCACGTGCTTCGTTGTCTTCATCATTGGCTCTGATGTCATCCAATCCCACCCTCGTCGCCAGTGTTAAGTCTGGAGCATGGGTGCGAATAATGGAGACGAGCTGGTAGAAACAGTGAACTTCAAACTCTTTATTTACATAGTGTGACAGCTCAAACTGGAGGGCTGCTATAGCCTTCCTTATATAGACAACTTATTAACTATTCAACCAATAGCAATCCTGGAGCGCTAGCTCCGTTAACCAATGAGGATGGCCTGTTAATGGCCAATCAGATGCTCCTGAACGGACCAATCCGATCCTGCCATTAACAGCCAATCAGAAGTGTAGGGCCAGAACCCTGCACTTGACTTCAAGCTCAAGTTAACTTTATTTGGCATTATTCATTCACAACACTACCCATACACATAACACACATATACATATGCTATATACATTACACACACGCACACACACACATTCTTGTGGCTCTTCTAATTGCTCCCAGTCCAACCTGCTGTGGAGAAACCTAATCTATTTCAATTTTATTTAATAGTATGATAATATAATCAATGTTTTATAAAACTCCTGTTAAGCACAAGAGGTTCCTACTGGTATATATCAGCAGTCATTGATGGTAATATATAATTTTAATATGCTTTCTGTTAAATGTTTTTGAAGAAATTGGGAAAAATCACCCAACAAGTTTTCATGATATGTTTAACTTTGATTCATTTTCCATTTTTTTCTAAGGCCTTGTTTCCTAATGGAAATGACTTGGTTTTGATCATTAGCCTTTTCATTTCTTATATAAAAACATGTATCTTTCATTTGATCAGTAGGGTTTCTTTAGATGTAAAATTGCTTTAGGGATAAAATTATCACAAGAGAGACCTTCAAAGTATTCGGTAATGAAGGAGAAATTCTGTCTAATCTGATCACCTATTATTTCTAATAAATTTCTTTTGTACAAATGTTAGACAAGAATGTTAAATATGGATGTTTAAATTGTGTGTCTCCTTAAATCATGTAAGAATAAAAGTGCGCACACACTTACACACAGCTACAGGAACATGTAGGAATGCAAATATAGCATAAGCTTCTATGTCTTTTTTCAAAGATGGCCACCAAAATTGCCATTTGACCAAATGTAAGGTTTTCACAAAGCCAAAATGTCCAGCAACTTTCAAATCGTGGGCTTGCTTTAAGATGGGGCCTCTTAGGCTAGCTGGGACATATAATTTGGTCCCTACCCATGCTAAACCATCTCAAATGGTACAGTCATTTGAGTGGTTTAAGAACCAATCATCCAATTTTAAAGCTTTTTTTAACTGCACAGTTATATCATTTGACAGATTAACATCCTCTATTCCCTGGGCTCTGGTGACCATTGGGGCAGCCAGTTGCCTTGTAGGAACAATAGGATGGATCATTTCTGGATGGACACTGTTATATTGGGGCAATCTAGATAAAGCATCCACCATAAAATTCTTTTCCCCTGGGAGGTACTTCAATGAAAAATTAAACCGCTTAAAATATTGCACCCAACGAATTTGCTTAGGAGACAATTTTCGAGGAGTTTTTAGGGCCTCTAGGTTTTTATGATCTGTCCATACCTCAAAGGGGTGTTTTGCCCCTTCGAGAAAATGCCTCCAAGTTAATAATGCCCATTGGACAGCAAACACTTCTTTTCCCCAAATAGCCCATTTTCTTTCAGTCTCAGTTAGTTTTGAGAGGTGTAAGCACAGGGTTGTAAAGTTCCACTCTCATTTGATTGAAGTAGCACCGCTCCCACTGCCATGTCACTTGCATCGGCCTGGGTCACAAAAAGGGCATCCATCTCTGGATGCTTTAGCACTGGTTCAGCTTCTCAAAAGCCGCCTGTCACTCCATGGACCATTCCAACGGTCGACAGGGCACCCCTTTTGGGTCCAGCTTAGTATGGCAATCTGCAGCCTGGTGACCTTCCTTTCCACATTGGAAGCATGCTGTGGTTTGGGGTTTCACAGCCAACCCCCTCCTTTTGAGCTTTAGGGGCCTCTCGGGGGAGAGGGCTTTCTCCAGTTGGGACCAGCCCTGCATCTTTTTCTGGTCAGATAGATCTCCACATCCACATCAAACACGTACCAGAGTTTCAGGTCTCTAGGATCTCTTCTGGAGGTACAGCTTTGATAAATATCTTCATTCAACTCATCCTTGAAAGCCTCTGTCAGAGCTTCTTGGGACCACCCTCAAATATGGCACACCAGCTCTCTAAATTCCTGGATGTATTCAGCCACAGATCTTCGCCCCTGATTTATGATTTTCATCCTAATCCTAGCCTTGCGTTCAGCAAAAGGATCTTCAAATCGGGTGCGCAAGGCTGCCATAAACAGATCAAAGTTCATCAATTGAGGGGCATTATCATTATGTAGGGTGACCATCCACTTTGCTGTGGTACCCTCTAATGCTCTGGTGATACATCCTCACTTTAGCTGCCTCTGAGGCAAAATCCTCACTATATTTCTCCATATGGTTCCAAACTTGGGCTCAGAAGAATCCTAACTCCTTGGGATCTCCTCCATATTTTACTTCCAGTGGAGGAACTTTTGGAATTTGGTGCCTCCATGGTGCTGCTCCCCGCCCCCCAGTGGGAGCTTGGGTGACAGCAGCCACTTGAGCTGGCCTGGGCTGAACTATGGGAATTGCCGGGAATGCAATTACTTCTGCTTCTCTCCTCTCCTCCCCACAGGCTCTTCACGGGTCAGCAATTCATACCTTTTCTCCAGGTTTTCACCCCTCCGTAACCTCACTAAACAGATGGAAAGCTTGGGTCAGCAGAAGGTCTTTTCAATTTTCCTCCTGCCACACAGTTTCTCCCTGGCACTGTCTGGCAGTCGTCACCCCAGAGGGGGTTTCTTCTGCCAATTTCCATCTGACTTCCACTGGTTTCTCTTCAATCTGCAGCCCTGCCAGCAGCTTGGCCTCCTCTTGAGTGTCAAGAAGCAGTGAGGTTGTAGTTCCAGCAGCCCCCAGATCTTCTTGATCACTGGCTGCTTTAAACATTTTTTCAGACCCCCTCGGAAGATAAAAGAATAGATCTCTGGGTGGGCTAATAAAAACAGAGATCTCGTATAATGTCAGGTGAAGCTCCATTCCAAATTCAAGAAGGAAAACCTTAGACTCCATTGCTTTAGAGAAAAGGACTTTTATTGAAAATTGAAGTGGAAGCATCAGAAGAATACAAGATCTGAGGCAATAGGTGCGAAAATCACATATAGAAAGTTATCCCATGTTCCCACCCCAATAGTTCAAACTGCCCATCCAATCTGAGATGTGTATAGTGTCATGTGGGGCATCTTCAGGTGTTGTTTCAGACATCTGGTATATCAAGACCTTGACCTAGACAGATAAGAGGCTACACCTGCGCAGTAAGTAAGTAAGCATAGTCAAGAAAACATCCCAATTTTTACATTTTACAACTTAAACCTCCAGCATCCTTCCCCCCACAAAGCCCAATTATTCTTCCCTCCCCCCATTTCTATGGAAGCCAGAAAGACAAGCAGAAGGAGGATTGTTGGAGGCTGACAAGATGAAAATAAGAGCAAACTCCATTCCCTTCTAGTACTGATGATGTTACCTAGTTTGGTAATGAAACACCTTAAAAAAAAACTCATCAAGCTCAGAGAGCACCAAGGACCCCACAGTTCAACCCTGAGCTACAAATATTATTGTCAACTCATAAAACATTTTGTATACATGTTTTATAGTTGACAACAGAAAGAAGGGGGGAGTTTCAAAGAGCAGGCAACAGTGTGAAATCAAAAGTATATTCCATTCATATTTTCTTCAGAGACTGAGTAGATGACTGAAGCTTCTGCCATGAAAAAGTCTAATTGAAGAGATTGATGACTCTTGGCTATGGACGTGTTTCGTTGGATGATACACCCAGAGGGGTGGGGGTGGGGAAGCAGGATCAAGGGAGACAGTGAATTACATATCTCAGAGTTGGCTACACCCAGATTAGTGCTGGACGTAGAATGTTACCTTCAAATAAATCCTCTTTAGTTTTGGGAGTATGGCTCGAGGCTCATGATTTAATTGGAGCTAACTGCCGGAATCCTGACAATTATCTTCTATCTATAAACACTTTTTGATTAGAGGGACTCGGACCCAGCCTCATATGAGATGGCTCCCAGTGGATTTCATTCCAAATTTTGGTATGATTTCTGTAAATAAGGAATGCAGAATTATAATGGCTGAGTATAAAAAAATACAAAGCTAAGGGATACACAAATAAAAAACAGATTTGGAAAAAAAAAGGCTCAGAAAAGAAAAAGAGTGAAAGTGTAAGAAAGAAAGAGGAAAAGAAGGAAAACCAAAAAAGAATGACTTCCAAGTTTCTTTGGTACAGATATAAGTAATATATATATCAAACTCTTATTCTAAGATTAACATTTGTCTAATCATCAAAGCCTTCATTAAATTTTAATTTGTTTCTCACAAAAAGTCCAGTAATGGTTCTTATAGCTTTAATCGCTATTTGTTAAGGAAACCACAACTGATTTATTTAATTGCACCAAACTCTACATAAAACAGGAATGGAAAATCCTAAGCTCTAGTGTAGACCCATGTTTCTCAATTTTGGCAATTTTAAGGTGCATGGATTTCAATTCCCAAAATTTTCAAGGCAGCATGAAGTTCTCCAATCTTAAACTTGCCAAGACTAAAAATGCTGATCTACAGGTAGGGATTTTTCCATCCTCTTTTACTGGTTCTTACTTATTATAAGCAATCATAATGCAATATCCTAACTTCTACCCCATCCCACAGCAATGATAATGCAAAAGCCTCACTTCCACCTCCATCCAGAGCAAAACTGAAGTTGGGAAGATCTTACTGAACATTTTTTAAACTGGTAGTCACATTGTCTTCTTTTGCTGCCCTGCATGCAGGAGAATAGAGCTGAAAAGCAGGTTAGAGAGAGAATGGGGTTTGCTCTGGAATGGGGTGGAAGTGAAGCTTTTGCATTATCATTGCTCTGGGATGAGGTGGATCAATATAAAAGAAAAAAATAATGATTTTGCCAAAGGTCACCCAATCAAGCAGAAAAAATAGATGTCCTTTTTGCTAACCAACTAACAATATATGTAGGAAATACACTACAATAGTAATGTGGGACTTCAATTATCCTGATATCAATTGGAAAACTAATTCTGCACCAAGTGAGAAATCAAATAGGTTCATGATCACCCTAGCTGACAACTTTGTTGTCCAAAAGGTAGAGGAGGGAACTAGAGGGACAGCCATACTGGACAATACTGACAAACAGAGAAGAAGTGATAGAGGGAGTTGAAATTGTGGGAATCTTGGGTGAGAGTGACCATGTCATACTAGAATTCAACACAATATAAACATAAGCAATAGAACATAATGACACCAGAGTCTTAGATTTTAATAAACTTGGAGAGAATTTGGGAAAGATTCCATAGATGAAAATCCTATAAAAATAACTCAAGAATCTTGGGAAACTCTGAAAAGTACAATCATAAAAGCCTACCACTAAGAAAGAAAAACAAAAACTCCAAGAAGAAATCAGCATGGCTGCACAAAGATCTCTCTGACAAATTGAAAGACAAAAAGGAAAAGTACAAAAAATGGACAGAGGGACACACAACTAAGGCAGAATATCAGCAGATAGCCAGAATCTGCAAAGACGAAGTCAGGATAGCAAAGGCTCAGAACAAACAAAGACTTGAAACAAAAGTCAAAGATAATAAGAAAAGTTTCTTCCAACATATAAATAACAAGAAAAAAATCAAGGAAGCAGTCAGTCCAAGAGAGAAAATGGCAAGGAAGTAATAGGCAACAGAGAGCTGCTTAATTCATTCTTTGCATCGGTCCTCACAGAAAAAGAAATTATAGCCCAACCTACCAAAAACATAACTGTAAAAGACAGACTAGAAATAAAAGTTAATATAAGCAAAAAAAAAAAAAAAGTAAGAGAACACCTGTCTGATCTTGATGAACACAAATCACCAGAACCTGATGGATTATATCCCAGAGTTCTAAAGGAGCTGGCAGAGGTCATCTCAGAACCACTGCACTACATCTTTCAAAAATCCCGGAGCACTAGGGAACTACCAGAGGACTGGAAAAGAGCTGATGAGGTTCCCATCTTCAAAAAAAAAAAAGGGGGGGGGGCGGAAACAGACACAGGAAACTACATACCATTCAGCCTAACATCAATACCCCGGAAGATACTGAAAATAAAAAACCTGATCTGCCAACATCTAGAAACAAGTAAAGCAATAACTAGCAGTCAGCACAGGTTTGTTAAAAACAGATCATTCCAAACAAATCTTATTTCATTCTTCAACATAGTGATTGAATTAGTAGAAGAGCAAAATACTGTGGACATAATATACACAGACTTCAGCAAGGCATTCGCAAAGCAGACCACAACCTACTAGAAAAAAGTGGGGTAGATAGCATCCCCACCAGATGGATTCGTAACTGGCTGACAAACCATACTCAATGAGTAAGTCCTTAATGGATCTATGTCTACATGGAAGGAAGGAAGCAGTTGATGCCACAAGGTTCTGTCTTAGGCCCAGTACTCTTCAATATATTCATAAACAACTTAGAAGAAGGAATAGAAGGGGAACTTACCAAATTTGCAGATGATACTAAGTTGGCAGGAATTGCTAATACCCTAGAACAGGGGTCACCAACCTTTTTGGACCTCAGGGACCACCAAACTCATAATTTTAGATCCCAGGGACCACTAACCGGTTCTGTGGGCATGGCCTAATTTGTGGGTATGGCTTGGTGGTCATGTAACTGGCTGGGCATGGCTTGTATGTAAATATTATAAATATTGATGTAAATATTGATTTTTTTATAAAAAAGAGCAACTTTTACCCAAAGCAGGCAGGTAGATTAAGTTGCTCACAGAATCACAGACTCATTCAGAGATCTATTTATCTGTCATTGTCATAGCTCAGTCTGTCACATAAAATTTGCTTACAAGCAAACTCAAAATTTGCTAGCAAGCAAACTCACAAAATTAGCTCACAACACACCATGCATGTAAATATTGAATTTTTTATAAAATTCAAGAGCAACTTTTACCCAAAATCAGGCAAAGCAGGCAGGCAGATTGAGTTGCTCACAGAATCATTCACTGACCTATCTATCTGTCATCGGCTAGCTCAGTCTCTCAAATTTGCTTGCTGTGAGTTTGCACTGAATTTGCTTGCAAGCAAAACTTCAGTCCTAAGGGAGGTTCAGCTGTGCTGAGCTGAAGATCTAAAGACTAGCTAGAAAGCAAGAAATCCAACCATTTCCTGCTTCCTAGCTAATCTGAATCTCCCAGCACAGCACAACAGATGATGGTTGGAAAAAGGAAAAATAGCAATTTAGCAGGCAAGTTTGCGAGGTAAGGAGTGAGTGGGCGGGGAAGGTTCCTGCAGGCCATGTGGGCTGCACAGTCTTGTGTTTCTGCACAGCCTGGATTAATTGCTTTGTGAGGGTACTCTGGGAGTGAGATTTCTCTGCAGCCCACCAAAATTTTCTCATGGCCCACCAATGGGCCGCAGCCCACTGGTTGGCGACCACCCTAGAAGATAGGCTCAAGATCCAGATGGACAGACTTGAACACTGAGCCCTATTCTAACAAAATGAAATTCAATGTAGAGAAAAGTAAAGTCCTACACTTAGGCAAGAAAAACCAAAAGTACACATATAGTCTGGGTGAAGTCAGTCTTAATAGCAGTAATTGTGAGAGGGACCTTGGATTCTTAGTGGACAACCAACTAAATATGAGCCAGCAGTCTGCAGTGGCAGCCAAAAAAGCCAATGCAATCCTAAGTTGCATTATCAGAGGGATACAATCAAGATCAAGGGAGATACTACTACCACTCTATAACGCCTTAGTAACACCACGCCTAGAATACTGCATCCAGTTTTGGTCATCACACCAGTAGTGGGATTCAATTTTTTTTATTACCAATTCTGTAGGTGTGACTTGGTGGGCATGGCAGGGGAAGGATACTGTAATACCAGTCAGAGGTGGTATTTGCTGGTTCTCCAAACTACTCAAAATTTCCGCTACCAGTCCTCCAGAACTGGTCAGAACCTGTTGAATATTACCTCTGCACCACACTCTAAAAAGATGCTGAGATTCTAGAAAAAGTGCAGAGAAGAGCAACCAAGATGATTAGGGGACTGGAGACTAAAACATATGAAGAACAGTTACAGGAACTGGGCTTGGCTAGTCAAGTGAAGAGAAAGACCAGTGGAGATATGATAGCAGTCTTCCAATATCTGAGGGGCTGCCACAATGAGGAAGGGATCAAGCTATTCTCCAAAGTGCCTGTAGGCCAGACAAGGAATAATGGATGGAAACTGAACAAGGGGAGATTCAACCGGGAAACAAGGAGAAACTTTCTGACAGTGAGAACAGTCAACCAATGGAACAGCTTCCTTTGGAAGTTGTGAGAGCTTCATCACTTGAGACTTTCAAGAAGAGATTGGACTGCCATTTGTCAGAAATTGTGTAGGGTCTTCTACTTGGGCAGGGGGGGGTTGGACTAAATGACCTACAAGGTCCTTTCCAACACTGTTAATCTGTTAAAGAATTGAATAGGCCAGCTAGCTCAGCTAAGTTCATCAAGGTGATGTCTACTGTTTCCCAGGAGAATAGAACGTTATCAAACCTGTTATTCTCACATGTCATCTGCACCATTTTTTAATTTAAAAAATCCAATCCCTTGTCTTTGGGCCAATTGCTTCCTTGCTGTTTTTGTCTTGCAAGAGAGTTTGGTAAGGAAAGTGCAAATGGAGATAGAACTTCTTGGATAAGGTTTACAAGAAAGATCAGGAAAAAGACAATAATGTCACCTAAGTTCTCTTTTGAAAAACTTTTGAACAAATCCTTCTTTTCCTAAATCAAGATGGGTAGCTATTTTGTATCCTCCACTGGCTGCAGTGACAGATTTCAGCACAGATTTTCTGATTATTTTTCCCCCTCTGTCATTTCAGTTTTATCTCTGGCACTTAGAGCAGGCCACCTGTATCTCTCTCTGATGCAGGATGTTAGTTCCTCCAAGCTGCCTTCATCTCATCCTCATTATCTGCTGGGGGCTAAGGTTTCTGCTCCTTCTATTCTATTGGCCTCTCTGCTGCTCACCATTAAAATAAAAGTGAGAAGAAAAGGAAGAAGAGACAATGGTCATTGGTATTGTCTTCCTTATCATAAAATGTCCCAGGGTCAGCCCCTTCTTTCAAACTAGTTTAGACTTCAGAAGCTTTCTGATATTATTTGGGACTTGTTTCCTTGTACTGATGGCTACATAAACATGATAAATTCAAGAAAAAACTTTTATTTTGGGGTGACTTCAGAATTCAGCCAGCCAGAAGTCCCATCAGAGCTGATTTCATTTCAGCAAAACCTGCCAGCATTCCATCCTGCAAAATCCACCTGTGCACTCCAGATAGAATTGTGGATGTAGAAAGAGCAGATGCTTTTAAGGAGTGAGCTAATTTGAAGAAGCAAATAGGATACAGAGGAACTGGTCACCCCTCCTCCCCCAGATCTCTCTCCAAATAGGTTAATTAGCCAACTGCTTAGCTCAGGCCAATTTCTAAAGGTTTTGAGTTTTCAAAAGAATGAAATGAAGGAAGAAAGTGCTAGGTAAGGACACCTTTCATCTCAGCAGTGGCTTTCATAATGCACGATGTGAGTCATACAAGAAAAATGGAATGAGAGTGGAGCAGAAATACTGTATGAGATGGTGTCAGGAATTACCAGTAGTCCTCAGCTTATAGCCATTCATTTAGTAACTGTTCAAATTTATGACATTGCTGAAAAAAGTTACTTACAATTGGTCCTCTCACTTATTATTGTTAGCAATAGCACTTAGATTTATAAACCACTTCACAGTGCTTTACCGTCCTCTTTGAGTGGTTTACAATATTTTGCATCTTGCCCCCAACAATCTGGGTCCTCATTTTACCAATCCCAGAAGGATGGAAGAGCCGAGTCAACCTTAAGCTGGTCAGGATCGAACTGCTGGCAGTCAGCAGAGTTAGCCTGCAATGCTGCGTTCTAACTACTGTGCCACCAAAGGCTCCTGGCGATTGCAGTTTTTGTGGTGACATGGTCAAAATTTGGGCCCTTGGCAACCTGCATGGATTTATGATAGTTTTAGCATCCTACAGTCACTTGATCATTGTTTGTAACCCAGCCAGCTTCCAATAAGCAGAGTCAGTGGAGAGAAACCTGATTTGCTTAACAGTCACATGCTTCACTTAAGAGCCACATGGATTCACTTGACAACAATGGCAAAAGGTCATAATATTGGGTGTGGCTTACTTAACAACTGTTTTGCTTAGTAATTGAAGTTCTTGTCTTAACTGTGGTTGTAAGTCAAGGACTATCTGTATTACAATGACTTAGTATGAGGCATGGATTTTTCTGAACTAGATTAATATGTGCATTTTCAGATAGTAATGAGAAGGGTCAAATGCCCTTGTCCTTGAGAAGATATTTTTCCTAAAAAAAAAAGGTACCTAACGTTTTACCCTTCAAAACATTCTTGTTCCACTACGTATCTGGGCCTTTGGACTGCCTTCTTAATTAATGTAGGGTACATTATTGCTTTAACTTATTTTAAAATATCTTGAGGTTTAGTGGAGTGCAAATCTTGCTTGTAAATCTTGGTGTAATTGCAATAAATGTGTATTTAGAAAGAATTTGATTCACAGGGAATCGAATCAAATGAAATCAAAACATTACTGGTGTCATTTGAGCAGAAATCTGATATGATAAATAAAACTAATAGAGTGTATTGTATCTTGTGTGTGTAAACAAAACCACATCTGAAGATAAGCATTCCATCCCTTAACTGTGATTTTCTCAGAATATATCCGTGTTGCTAAGCAGCAAAATTTTGCCATAAATAAGTAACATTAAGATTTTGGTCAGCTGTAAGATAGCTTCCATAAAATTCTCTAGTACAACTAGGAAGGTGATTTTGAAATGGTTGAAGCAGTCACAACCCTGAAATTGGAACAGAAAATACAATTTAGAAAAAAAAAAAAAGCTCCCTGAAATCAATCATATTTGATCCATCTGAGCATTGCTGCTATGATCCTAAATGTTCTTTCTTAGGAAACTTTTCTGTAGGATGGATAGATGAAGCCTGAAACATCCCCAGGAAAATAATTCATGGATTTTTCAAACAAGGCTCTGTGCTCATTGATCAGGACAGGTGAAGAATTGCCTTTGGAAATATTCAAGTTGGAGAAATAGCAGGTGATGGAGAACTTACATTTCTCTGCATAAATTCCTTTGGATGTTCCTGAACTCATTCACAAGAAATATGGTTCCCCCCGCCCCTGCCCATAGGTTAACATAGTTAGCAATAAATAGTATGCTAGCACTGACCTTATTGTCAAAGTACAAAATGTGTATGAGACCAATCTCATAACTAATAACTTTGTTTATTGGACACAGTACCCACCAAAGTCTTTCAAAAGTCTACAAGGATCTGATCCCCTAAATCAGGGGTGTGCAGGTTTGGCAACTTTAAGACCCGTGGACTTCAATTCCCAGGATTCCCCAGACAGCATGACTGGCAAGGGAATTCTGGGAATTGAAAAGTCCCCAAGTCTTGGAGAGCAGAACTGGCGTTGCAGCGGTACGACACGCGATCTTGATCCTCCAAGATCGCTGTCGATATCACTGCTGCTGGACGGTCCCAACAGACCTAAACCATCCTGTAGAGACGGTGATTGATAAGGGCACATCCTGCTGATCCCAGGGACATCGCAAAGTCCCTGGTCGATCCAGGAAAATCCCTTTTTGCCGGTGGCAGAGAGGCAGCCATTCAAGCTGCTATAGCTGGGACAGCTCCGGAACGGAAGAGATTGAAAGAAAGTGTGTCAGTTTGGTGAGATGAACTTATTGTTTCTTGAAGAGAACACCCTGAAAGACCTAAAGTGGAATTAAAAGTGAAGAGAAAAGAGTTTAAGCTGTGAGATTAAGCTAGTTAAAGTGAAAGGGTTTTTCCCCCCTTTTTATTGGAACTTTGAATCTGGCAAAGCTTCTTAATTTTAAACTGGACTGGTCTTTTTTAAATTTCCTATTCTTATTTTTATTTTTTTAACAATTCTCTTGAAAGTTTGTTTTGATTAAGACTCTTCTTTCTGGTTTGAGATTTACTTCTTTTTAAAAGAGAAGATTTTTCTTTTTTTATGTTCCTGGCTTTGTATATATGAGGGGGAAGTTAAAGTGAAGGAAAATAAGTAGCACTGCCATTTGGAGGCTGGGATATATTCTTTTTTCTTTTACTTGTTTATGTATTTGTGTTATACTCAAGGATTCTAAACTTTACACTGGAAAAGATAGTGGGATGAGCATGGCAGATTGTTTATGCAGGTGCTCATCTGTGAAATTATAGATAGCTGGAGTCTGGAGTTGAAATTGAAAGAAAGAAGATTGAAGTGACCTTGAAAACACTGGAACTGAATACTTTGAGCTGATTTATTAAAAACCCTTGGATATTTAGTGGCAGAGGTTTGCTTTACATTAGAATTGTTTGTTACTTTTTACCTTCTTTTCTACTTCCCCTCTAGTTGGGTTTTTTAATTTGGATTTCAACCTTTCAACCCAGGAACTAGAATGTAAGTTTTTTATTTTGCTCTCTCTTTTTTCTTTTCATTAAGAGAAATACATAGACTATTATTTTTTATTTTTATTTTTCCTTTCCCCTACCCTCTTTTTCTCCAAAAGAAAAATCTTTTTGTCCCTTTTTCCATACCTTCTCTCTCTCTCTCTCTCTTGCATATTGTTGCAACTAATTGGATTAAGGTATACAAGTGCCTGAAGATTTTTTTACCTTTTTTTTTGAGTGGCAATTGCCTGCCTTCGCTTTTTTTCTTTTTTCTCTCTCTTTCTTTACAGATAAGTACCATAAGATGAGCAGAAAGACAACAACCCCAGTTTCCTCAATACCAACCTCTTCACCATCTGGAGGACAACGATCTATACAGACAATGTTATAACAGGAGAAAGAGAAAGAAGTGACATTGCAGATGATTATGCAAGGAATTCAGAAGATTGAAAAGAGAATAGAGAATATTGAGCAAAGGACTGAAAAGACAGATGAGAAAGTAGAAAATATTCAACAGATGATGAAATATGAAGACAGATTCAAAAAAATTGAAGAAGAAGATATACAAAGAGATAAGAAAATTGGAGATATTGATACTCAATTGAGCGATGTTGAGAAGGGCAGGAGTGAACCATTAGGATGGGAAATTATCCAAGATTTCAAAATGTGGAAGAAGGAAAAGGTGAAAACCTTGCTGAAATAATGACAGAAATATTGGCAGAAGTGTTAGAGATAACCAAAGAGAAGATGATGGATGGGATGGATGAAGTGTTCCATGTCTATACAAGATATGCAATGAGAAACAGGTTACCAAGAGAAGTCCACATCAGATTTACTAAGAAGATTATCAAAACACAGATACTGCAGGTGGCAAGAGAGAAAACATTAAAGTATAAAGACAAAGAAATTATGGTGCTGAAACAGGTACCAAGAAGAGTAAGAGAGATGAGAAGAGAATATCTATTTTTGACTAAAGAGTTACTTAAAACAAGAATAAACTACAGATGGTTGATGCCAGAAGGCCTCTTGTTCACTTGGCAGGAACAAAGACACAGAATTGACACAGTCAAAAAAAAAACTGAGCTATTCTATTTAGAATATTTTAGAGGAAAGGAGGAAGAAGCAAGAAAAGAAGAGTCACTAATTGAATTTCGAGAGGAGTGTATAGCAATAATTGAAAAAGAAAAAGAAGGTGCAGTAGGTGGTGTACCCAGAGAGCAACGAGAATTAAGATCTATTAGATCAATAAACTCCACTTTTAAAGCTTAACATGGATGAAAGAAAATTGATTATGATTAACATAAATGGACTTAATTTGGCTACTAAAAGAAAGAAAGTATTTCATAAATTAGACAAATTAAAATTTGATATACTATGTTTACAAGAAGTACATATTAAAAAGCAACATGAGGGGAGAAGGCGGAGCTTCATCGCTGCGATACAGCTGCGATCTCGGGGCTCCGAGATCGTAGCTGATATCTTCGCCCCTGGTCGGTCCCAACGGACCTAAACCGTCTCGTAGTGATGGTTACAGTAAGGGGCGTGTTCTGTAGATCCCAGGGAAATCACAAGTCCCTGGTCAATCCAGAAGAAGCCCTTTTACCAACGGCGGAGAGGCAGCCATCAAGCTGCTAAAGCTGGGACAGCTCCAGAAGGACGAGATAGAAAGAGAAGTGTATCGGCTAGTGAGGATCCTTTTTTTTGCTTGGGACTTAAGAACACTCTAATATGAGAAGAAATCTGTAAACTTATTGACAAAATTTGATTTAGCAGTGATTTTCTTTTTAAGTAATGTCAAAGTGAGGTTCGGCTTTTTATTTTTACTCTTTTTTTTTTCTTTACTGAATTTCTATTGCGATTTAGTTAACCAGATTGGTTTTTTCTTTTATATTTTTATATTTACTTGCTCTCTCTTCTTCTTTTTGACTGTTTATATTTTTTAAAATAGAGGCCCCCTTTAATATTTTTTTTAAATATACATAAATATACATATATACTTTTTTTTTCTTTTTAGGCTTTTTACAGGGGGGAAGAAGGGGGAGTGGTTTGAAGAAACTTTGTAACACTGCCAACTAGAGGCTTGAAAATATTTTGTTTGAAGTTGAGAGTTGGGAAAAAAAACTCTTCTCAAGGTTACTGGAAATGATAAGATAAAGGGAAGAGCACTGGAGGATGTTTATACAGGTGCTCTTTGGGACTTCTATTATTAACTGAATATTTGAAGCTTGGCTTTGAAATTTGTGGAGAAGCCAAATAAGAGCCTTGGATAAATAAAAGGCAGTGTGCGCTTTTTCCCCCCCAATCCTTTATTAATTGTTTTATCCCTCCCCAACAACCCCACAGCATTTTGTAATATTGATATACTTATTTTTTATTTTACCTCATTTTTATTTTATTTTTTTAAAAGGGGAAGTCTCAGAATACTCCTTTTTCACTTTTTTTTCTCATAGGGATGTCTGCCTCTTTATCTATATTTTTGACTTATTTTTATGGCTATTTTTTATTTTTTGAGGTCTTTCAATTGGATTAAGATGGGAAGAACCTGAAGAACTCTCTTTTTTTTCCCTCTTTTTCTTTGCTTATTACTTTTTGATATTATTGGGCTTTATTTTGTTTCTTTTTTTCTCTTTATTTTCAATTTTTACTTTTGAATTATAATTGGGTATTTCACAATTGGATTAAGGTCTTGAAGAACCTGAAGAATTTTTTCTTTTTAATTTTGGGCTTTTTACTTATTATTGGTTTTGTTTTTTGTTTTTTATGGTGTTTTCCTTTTTCTTAATTGGATTATAATTGGCTACCTCACTAATTGGATTAAAAGAGCCGGAAGACCCTGACCTATCGAAATGAGTAAGAAAATTTTACCTTCGGGCATCTCAATTTCTGCTCCTGTCTCCTCATCATCTGGAGGACGACTCAACAATGGTGAAGCAAGACAAAGCGCAAGTGGATTTAACGATGGTTATGCAAGGAATACAAGAACTTAAAATGAGTATTGAACAAAGAATGGAGAGTATTGACCAAAGAATTGGAAAGATTGATGAAAAATTTGAAAATGTTCAACAAATGATGGTGAAACACGATGAGAGAATCCAAAAAATAGAAGAGAAAGACAAGCAAAGAGATGATACAATTGGAAATATCGATAACAGATTAACAATGGTTGAACAAGAAAAAAGTGGGATGTTGAAGTGGGAGATGGACAGGTCAGAGTTTTATCTTAGATTTCAAAATATCGAGGAAGAAAAAGGACAAAACTTGGCTGCAGTAATGATTGAAATCTTGGCTGGAGTCTTGGAAATAACAGAGGAAAAGATGATGGATGGAGTAGATGAGATATATCGAGTCTTCACAAGATATGCGATGAGGAACCAATTACCAAAAGAGGTCCATGTTAGAGTCACCCAAAAAACTATTAAAAACCAAATATTACAAGGGGTAAGAGAGAAGGGGTTGAAATACAAAGGCAAAGAGATCCTGGTCTTAAAACAAGTACCTAGAAAAGTGAGAGAGATTAGAAGAGAATATCGATTTTTGACCAAAATGCTATTGAAAAAAGAGGTGAACTATAGATGGCTGATTCCAGAAGGATTAATGTTTACATGGCAAGGACAGAGACACAGAATTGATTCAATTGCGAAAGCAGAAATATTCTATAAGGAATTTTTTGAAAGAAGAGAAATGGAGATAGAAAAAGAAAAGATTTTAACTGAATTTCAAGAGGACCAAATGGAGATGGAAAAAGAAGAAGGCGCAATAGATGGATAAATGGAGATCAAAGAACAACGTGAAATAAGATCCACGAGAGCTGTTAGACCTAAATATAAAGCATAACCATGGGGGGGAAAAAACTGATTTCCATGAATATAAATGGACTGAACTCAGCTTTCAAAAGAAGGAAAACTTTTTATAAATTAGAGAAGCTAAAATTTGATATAATTTGCTTACAAGAAGTACACATTAAAAAACAACATGAACAATTATTGACACGACCAAAGTTAGGGAAAATATTTACTTCTCTGACTTATCATAAGAAAAGAGGAGTGGTTTTGTACATCAAAGAAACCACTCCAGCCAAATTGATTGAGACTGATGAAGACGGAAGAGTATTAATAGTTGAAATAGTGGATAATAATATAAAAATACTCTTGGTTGCAATTTATGCCCCGAATGATAAACAAGAAGAATTCTATAAAAAATTACATATGAATATAATTGAACTGGACTATGTTAATATACTTATGATGGGGGACTTCAATGGAATTGTAGACAATAAACTGGACTACACAGCAAAAACAAGACGACAAAATAGGAAAACTCTCCCTAAATCCTTTTTCAAAATGATAGATGAATTAAATTTAAAAGATATATGGAGAGAAAGAAATACTAAAATTCAACAAGATACTTTTTATTCAAATAGACATTTATCGTGGTCCAGAATAGATATGATTTGGACATCAACAGAATTATTATCTAATATTCAAAAAATAAATATTGAAACAAGTACATGGGCAGACCATAATCCAATGACAATTAAATGGAAAGGACAAAAAAGAACATCTAGATGGACATTAAACAATACTATTCTAAAGGAAAAAGACTTTATACAATGGATGGAAAAATAATTGGCCTTCTTCTTTAGTGAAAATAAAAAAGAAGATACTTCAATACAGAATGTTTGGGATACAATGAAGGCATATGCAAGAGGATTAATAATTGACTATACAAAGAAAAAGAACATTAGGAAGAGGCAAATGATTAAAGCTCTAGAAGACGACCATAAAAAACTGGAAAAAGAATTACAGAAGACGCCACAGAAAAAAGATATTAAACTTAAAATGGACATAATTAAACATAAAATGGATCAAGTAGAGAAAGAAGAACTGGCACAAAAAATTAGAAGTGCTAAACAGAATTATTTTGAACATGCAAATAGGCCAGGTAGATGGTTAGCATATAAGCTGAGAAAAGAGAAAGAATCAAGGAAAATATTACAGTTAATAGATGATCAAGGTCAAATTTGTTATGGTAATAAGGAGAAAAAGGCAATCATTCAAGATTTTTATGGACAATTATATAAACAGGAGGATCTTGACGAGGAAAAAATTAAACAGTATTTACAAAATGCTAACCTACCTAAGATACCAGACGAAACTGGGAAAATGTTAGAAAGTGCTATAACAATGATGGAATTAACCGAAGCACTCAACCGACAGAACAATGGAAAAGCACCAGGACCAGATGGTTTCCCGGCAGAATTTTATAAAACATTACAAGAATCGTTGAGCACTCCACTGTTAGAAGTTATGAATGAAGTTATGATAAATAAGAAAATACCTAAAACATGGTCAGAAGCTTATATTACACTTATTCCAAAAGAAGGGGTTGACCCATTACAAATTAAGAACTATAGACCTATTTCCTTATTGAATGCAGTCTATAAAATCTTTGCTTCAATCTTGGCAGAAAGGCTTAAAAAATACCTAAATAACTTTATTCACTCTGATCAGAATGGATTTTTACCAAAGAGACAGATTAAAGACAATATGAGGGTTATCCTGGACACACTGGAATATTACGAGGCGCACCCTGAAAAACAAATGGCTTTGATATTCTTAGATGCCCAAAAGGCATTTGATTATGTGAATTGGAGATTTATGTTATTACTATTGGAACAGATGGGTTTTGCTAGAAAATTTATCCAAGCAATAGAAGCCGTATATTATAAGCAAACGGCAAAAGTAATGATAGATGGAGAATGCACAGACTCTATCAATATTAAAAAAGGTACAAGACAAGGATGCCCATGATCTTCTTTGTTATTTGTATTGACCTTGGAAGTGTTAAATAGAAATATTAGAGAGGATACAAACATAAAAGGAATGAAAGCCAAAAAGGAGGAATTTAAATTGCAAGCCTTTGCAGATGACTTGGTCTTTATTTTGGAAGACCCCTTAGAGACAGCTTTAAAACTATTGGAAAAGATAGAGATGTATGGTGAGATGGCTGGTTTGAAAATAAATAAAGACAAAACAAAGATTCTGACAAAGAACATGTTATTAAGATAAAGAGAAGAGCTGGCAGATTTATTGAAAATTCAAGTTACGAACAAAGTTAAATATTTGGGGATATATCTGACGTCAAGATGTACTACATTGAAAGAGAATAACTATATTAAACTTAAACAGCAGATAGCATCCGACCTGAAAAAATGGGAAAACCTACAACTGTCATTGATAGGTAGAATTTCAACAATTAAGATGAATATTTTACCTAGAATTTTATATTTGTTCCAAACAATACCAATTAGGTTAGGTAAGGATTACTTTGAAGAATTAAATAAAATTGTGTTGAAGTATATATAGCAAGGCAAGAAAGCGGGAATAAAATTAAAACTTTTACAGGATGCTAGAATTAGAGGAGGATTTGGCCTTCCTAATTGGGAGTTGTATTATCAAGCTGCAAACTTAATGTGGATTAAAGAATGGATAACATTAAGAAAGACCAGATTGTTGGCATTAGAAGGTCATGATTTATTATTGGGTTGGCATGCTTTTTTATGGTATAAGGGAACTAAATCACAGGGTTATTTTAGAAGGCATTATATACGGGAATTGTTTTGGTTGAATTGGGAGAAAATTAAGAAACAATGTTATTTGAAAATCCCAGTTTGGTTATCAACTATTGAAGCTTTTTCGTATCCTATAACCTATAAGAAGGAACAAACAGGGAAATATGGGGAAATACTGGATGAAAAGGGTGAACTTAAAACGATGCAAAATTTAGAAGAACAAGGTATAAAGATGAATTGGTTTTCATATGCGCAAATACATGCAAGGTATCTTAAAGATTCTAAAATAGAAGGATTTTATGATAAATTGACTGATTTAGATAGGATTTTGACAGGTACTGATGAAAAAGTGATTTAAAAACTATATAGTTATTTGTTGGAAATTAAATTAGAGGAAGAACAAGTTAAAGAAACAATGATTGCTTGGGGGAAGAATTTTAATATGGGATTGATTTAGAGAAATGGCAAAAATTGTGGTCACAAAATTATAAAATGACAATGTCAACAGCATATAAAGAAAATTTGTATAAGATGTTTTACAGGTGGCACTTTCCCCCCGGACAAGAATAGCAAGAATGTTCAAGAATAAATCTGAAAAGTGCTGGAAATGTCATCAGATACCTGGCTCATATTACCATATGTGGTGGACTCGTGAGGAGGCCAGGAAATACTAGACTAGAATTCGCATATGGCTGGAAAAAATGACAAAGAAACACATAGATTTGAAACCAGAGATTTTTTTTTTATTGGGAATCTTACCTGATATATATAATAAAAACTTAAAGTATTTGATTGTAAATGTATTAACAGCGGCTAGAATTGTATTTGCTAAACATTGGAAGAGTGAGAAAATACCATTAGAGGAAGAAATTATTAAGAAAATATTGGAATGTGCTGAAATTAGATTGACATTTGAAATTAGCGAACAAGAAGATAAACAATTTTATGAAGTTTGGGATCTCTTTTATCAATGGTTAGATAATACAATATAATAATAGAATATTTAGAAATCTAGGAAATAACGAATATATAATTTTTCTTGGTTTTGATAACATTTTTAGAATATTTTATTAAGATAGATTTGGTATGATTCTATGATCTGTTATAAAATAATTTAACTTAATTATAGTTATCTTGCTTAAGTATGAATTAGTAAAATTAGTCAAATGATTGTTCAATAATGATATTAGGATACTTAATTGATGATTGATAATGTGAGTTATTATGTAATATAATTATTTTGATGACTATGAAATGGATGCACAAAAAGGAGTGGTAAACCAACCGATACACTGTAAATTTATGAAGAATGATGTGTTTTTTATGTTATGTCTTATGTTTTATGTGTTGTTGTTTGTCGTTAAAACCAATAAAACTTTTATCAAAAAAAAAAAAAAAGCAACATGAATATATATTGAAACAAAAAAAAACTTGGAAAATTATTCACATCGTTGACACAATCTAAAAAAAGAGGTTTGGTCTTATATATTAGAGATACAATTTTGGCAGAACTAATTCATACAGATGATGATGGAAGGATTTTGATGGTGGAAATAATGGACAAAAATGTTAAAACACTTTTAATTGCAATCTATGCTCCAAATAATAACCAAGAAGAATTCTACAGGAAATTACATTTGAAAATAATTGAATTGGACTATGTTAATATTTGTATGATGGGAGACCTTAATGGAATAATTAATGATTGGTTGGATTATAAAACGCAGAAATCAACAAAGAAAGCTAGAAAGATATTACCAAAATCTTTCTTTTGAATGATAGAAGTATTAAATTTAAAAGATGCATGGAGAGAGAGAAATGTGGAAAGTAAGCAATATACTTTTTACTCAAACAGACATCAGAATTACTTACCAACATACAAGAAATTGAATAGAAACAAGCACTTGGGCAGACTACAACCCAATGACAGTTATCTGGAAAGGACATAAGAGGAGCTCTAGATGGACTTTAAATAATACGATAGTAAAAGAAAAAGACTTTAAACAGAAAATAGAAAAAGAACTGGTTTTCTTTTTTAAATAAAATAGAAAAGAGGATACACCTTTACAGAATCTCTGGGACACGATGAAGGCCTACACAAGAGGCTTGATAATAAACTATACAAGAAAAAGAAATATAAAGCAGAAAAAGACTTTTAAATCATTGGAAGATGACTATAAAAGACTGGAAAAAGAACTACAGAAGTCCCTTCAAAAAAGACATTAAAAATAAAATGTAATTAATCATAAAATGGGACTAATAGAAAAAGAGAAATTAGCACAAAAAATTAAAAATGCTAAACAGAATTACTTTGAAGATGCAAACAAACCAGTCAGATGGCTAGCCTATAAATTGAGAAAGGAAAGAGAATCAAGAAGGATTAGTCAATTAATAAATGAAGAAGGACATGTTTGCTATGGAAATGAGAAGAAAAAAATTATACAAGATTGCTATGGAAAACTGTATTTTCAAGAGAATATTCAAGAAGGAAAAGTTAAGCAATATTTATAGAAAGCGAATTTGCTTCAGATATCCAAAGATATTGAAACAATGCTAGAAGGGATCATAACAATGATGGAATTAACAGAAACTTTTAAATAACAGAATGTTGGAAAAACACCAGGTCCAGATGGATTGCCAGCAGAATTTTACAAGACCTTTCAGGAAATATCGAATCTTCACCTATTGGAAGTTATGAATGAAGTTATGTTAAAGAAAAGAATACCCAAAACATGGTCAGAAGCATATATTACACTTATACCGAAGGAGGATACAGACCTGCAGCAAATTAAAAATTATAGACCTACATCCCTACTAACTTCAGATTATAAAATCTTTGTTTCAATTTTGGCAGAAAGACTGAAAAGATACTTAAATAATTTTATCCATGTTGACCAAAATGGATTCCTGCCAAATAGACAAATTAAAGACAATGTGAGAATAATTCTGGACATTTTGGAAAACTATGAGACACATCCGGAAAAGCAAATGGCCCTGATGTTTTTAGATGCACAAAAAGCCTTTGACAATGTGAGTTGGTGATTCATCTTGCTGCAATTGATACAAATGGGCTTTGGTAAAAAAATGTATCCAAGCTGTTGAAATGATATACTATGAACAAACTGCAAAGGTTATAGTAAATGAAGAATTAACAGAATCTATAGATATAGGAAAAGGGACAAGACAAGGTTACCACTGTCGCCTCTGCTGTTTGTGTTAACATTGGAAGTGTTGAATAGGAATATTACAGAAGAAAAAGAAATAAAAGGAATGAAAATCAAAAAGAAAGATAGAAGAATATGGAAAAGTAGAAGGTTTGAAAATAAATAAAGATAAAACAAAGATATTAACAAAGAATATGTTAGCAAGATGAAAGAAAGAGTTGGAAGAAGTTTTAGAAATGCAGGTCATAAATAAGGTTAAGTATTTAGGGATATACATTACACCAAGATGTAGCACACTGAAAGAGGACAATTATCTTAAACTCAAATAGCAGATTGCAACAGATTTGACAAAATGGGAAAATTTACAACAATCATTGATTGGGAGAGTATCTAAAATTAAGATGAATATATTACCTAGAATTTTATATCTATTCCAGACAATTCCAATCTGACTAGGGAAAAGTTTTTTTGAAGTTTTAAATAGAATTGTGCTGAAATATGTTTGGCAGGGTAAGAAAGCAAGAATAAAACTTAAACAGTTACAAGATGCAAGAATAAGAGGAGGGTTTGCCTTGTCCAATTGGGAGTTATATTACCAGGCGACAAATTTGATGTGGGTAAAGGAATGGATAACATTAAGGAACAGTAGACTATTGACTTTAGAAGGGCATGACTTGCTGCTGGGATGGCATGCTTTCCGCTGGTATAAGGGAACTAAAATACAGGGGTATTTTAAAAGACATTACATTCAAGAGGCACTGTTTTTGAACTGGGAGAAGACAGAAAGACAATATTACTTAAAAATTCCATTATACCATTGAAGCCTTTTCCTATCCAGTAATATATAAAAAGGAACAAACAGTTAGATATGGTGAGATATTGAATGCAAAGGGTGAACTTAAATCTATGCACGCATTGGAAGAACAAGGTGTAAAAATGAATTGGTTTTCATATTTGCAAATACAATCTAGATTTGATAAAGATTTCAAAACAGAAGGTATTTATGATAAGTTGATTGATTTAGATAAAATTTTGATGGGTACTGATGAAAAGGTAATTAAAAAACTGTATGGACATTTTATTAGAATTTAAATTGAAAGAAGAACAAGTTAAAGTAACGATGATTGCTTGGGGGAAAATTTTGGATATGGGATTGATTTAGAGAAATGGCAAAAATTGTGGTCTCAAAATTATAAAATGACAATGTCAACTGCATATAAAGAAAATTTGTATAAGATGTTTTACAGGTGGCATCTACTCCCGATGAGAATCGTGAGAATGTTTAAGAACAAATCGGATAAATGTTGGAAATGTCATCAGATACCTTGTTCATACTACCATATGTGATGGACATGCTTGGATGCAAAAAGATATTGGACTAAAATCCACACATGGTTGGAAAAAATGATAAAACAACACATAGACTTTAAACCAGAGATCATTTTATTGGGAATTATACCAGAAATATACAATAAAGAGCTGAAATATTTGATTGTAAATGTTTTAACAGCGCCTAGAATTGTATTTGCTAAGGATTGGAAAAATGAAAAAATGCCTATGCAGGAGGAAGTTATTAAGAAAATTATGGACTGTACTGAAATGAGTAAATTGACATTTGAAATTATAGAACAAGAAGATAAACAATTTTATATGATATCAGATTTGTTTTATTAATGGTTGGACAAAAAGACATGGTAATGTAATGGATTAGATAATTTTGTAATAGAAGTTTAATAGATTGATATAATATATAATAGAGACATATATAACCATTGGATGAAAGTATAATATAAATTTTAAAACAAAATTTGGAATATCTCGTATAAAATGATGGAATAAATAGTTTAGTCATGGATGATTAATAATTGATAAATATATAAGCATATGTTAGTTTAACAATGTGAAAATTTATATAAACTGTGAGTAATGACTACGAAAGGATAGCACAAAAGATTTGTAATCAACTGACACACTGTATGTATATAAAATGGAAGATGGTTTTATGTTTTGTTTGTATATATTTGTCTTAAAAAATAAAACCTTTTTTTAAAAAAGGAAAAGTCTCCAAGTCTTAAAGTTGCAATGCTTGGGCACCTCTGCCACAAAGAAAAGAGGGTCAATCTATTCTTCAAAGCGTCTGAAGGCAAAACAAGAAACAATGGATAGGCATTTATCAAGGACAGAACCAGGCTGGAAATTAGCAGAAACTTCCTGGCAATGAGAACAATTAACTAATGGCACAGCTTGGCTACAGAAATTGTGGGTGCTCCATCAATGGAGGTTTTTAAGCAGAGAATGGACAACCATTCGTCTGAAATGGTATAAGATCTCCTGTTTGAGCAAAGGGTTGGACTAGAAGATCTCCAAAGTCCCTTCCAATTCTACTATTCTGTTAAAATGTCACCTCAAAATGTCTCAGCCAATCAGACACTTGTAATATTGTGATCCCTTGACCCAGAATTATTTTTTTTTTTGTGAGAAGCAATTCAGTCCAACTACCCACGCAATTTCTTCAGGTCTGTTACTGAATTCAGCAAGATTTACTTCTTAGAAAATATGTATATAATTACAGTATAAAATGAGTTCAGGGTGACAAAATTTAACATTTACTTAAAAGTAGATAGGGAGTAAAGAAAGGATGGGAGATGGAGAAGGTTGTTCATTACTGAATGCCCTGTTAGACTGATGATAAAAAAGAAAATAAATGAAATTGTTTTCTCCTCCATCCAATGCCCTTTTAAAAATGGCTGTTTTGCATTTAATATATTCACTGGCAAGCTAATGATCACAATCCAGTAACACTTTGAACTCCTGCCATTAATATAATCAGAATCCCTGCACCTAACCAGAATACAATCTAAATCAACTCTGAGAAGAAAGTAAAGGAGGGAGATATAAAGGTAGGATGGGGATTAGAATTTTAATCACACAGTTAAGATTTAGCTATCGAAACAAGGTTGTCCCAAAGGTGCTTTTTTCAAAAGACAACTGGACTTTCTTTTTCCTTAAAGACATTTCAATTCTTCTCCAAGAAGCTTCTTCAGTTCTCACTCTTCAGTCAGAACAGTCACAGGGCTGCCAACCTTGAGTGATAGTTCGGAGTGAGACACTGCGAGGGAGCGGAGCGACCGAGGGAGGGATGGTGTGGAAGGGGGGTGCCCCCCTTCCACGGTAGGGAGCTTTGACAATTTTACATTTTAAATGGTGCAATCTGATGCATACTTTAGTCATGATTTGGACATATACATACATACATACATGCAAGCAGCACCAATGTACTTGAACCGGATTTGTAAGATATTAATAATGCAGTTCACTGACCATCTTGGCCGGAAAGGGTCCACATTCTTGGGCCTCTGCCCATCTGCTCCGTCCCTTTGGGCTGCTCCGGCTCTCCTCCTCCTCCAGGGTCCCTGGCTGAGAGGGGCGTCCCAAGTGCCTGGGATCCGGCCCCTCCAGGCTGCCTCTTCAGGGCCACAGAAGCCTCCCTCACATGGCCCTGGGGGTGGAGGGGGCCTTGCCAGGGTTCCCGGCCTTGGAGCTGGGCAGAAACGGCCCTTCCCAGCCCTCTCCCACCCTCTGGGCCTCCCACCTGCAGAGGGGAGGGGGATCCAGGCTGAGTCTTGGACCCACCAGCCTCACAGTCCAGCTGAAGGGTTGGAAAGGGCCAGGCAGGCAGATGGACACACACACACACACACACACACACACACAGAATGGGGGGGAGGCTGGTGTCCTTCAGTCCCCAAACGCCCCCCTCCCAGTCTGTGCATGGGACCCCCAGCAATGCTGCCATCAGTTGCTCCCCTGCAGGGAAGTCCTGGATTGTCTGGGGGAGGAGAGGAGAGGACAGTGGCCACTCCCCCCCCTTTGCTTGGCATTTGTGGGGAGACCCCTCAAGGCGAGATTCCTTCCCAGGTGCTCCCAAAGAGCATCCAAACGTTCCTGGCATCAAGTGGGGAAAGAAGCCTAAAAAGAGAGAAACTCCTGCACCGGCTGCGATTGGGGCTCGGAGGGGACAGGAACCCCCCCTCCTTGCGAGCCCCCCCCGCCCCGCTCCAGCCTGCCCTCTGGCGGGACCCCCTTCCTGGAGAGGCTCCTCCCTGCCAGACTCTCTTGCAGCCTCTTGGACCCAGGGGAGGCTGGGGGGGGCGCATATCTAGGTGCAAAGGGCGGGGGGAGGGACACAATGTACCCGGGAAGGAGCCCTCCCCCCCTCTTCCCCCTCCCTCTCCAGGGACTTCCCATCAGGCTGGGGAGCGAGAGAAGCTGAGGCGCGCAAGAGGCCAGCCACGGCAGCTCCCCTTGCGAGAGGGAAGCCGGAGAGGGACGCGCCTTTGCGCCCCAATCCCAGCGGCCTTGAGACCAGACGGGTGCGGGGAGGGGATGATGGGAGCTCAGCGAAAGGCCCAGGGATGCCCTGTAGTCGTACTTCATGGGGGATAGAGAGTTCGTCTCTCTCATCTCCGCCTGCCAGAGCAGAGTGCAGCACAAGGGTTAAGCCCAGAGAGTTGTGACATCCTAGAGCGGAAAGGAGTAACCGCTTCCTGCAGCGTGGAATTCTCTCCTCACTTCGGAATATCAGAGAATGTAGAGATATATTTATTTTTGTACATTCCATTTTGGGGGTTTAGCGTGAGATTTCGTTTATCAGAGTGAGACAGTCAAAATTGGTTGAATTGCGTGAGTCTCACGCTGATTGCGTGAGAGTTGGCAGCCATGCAGTCAGAACTGAAGAAGCTTCTTAGATGAGAAGCAAAATGCCTTCAAGGAAAAGCAAAGTCCAACTGTCTTTTGAAAAAGCACCTTTGGGACAACCATGACTTGGATGACTGAGAATCTCCACAGACTTATAGAAAAAAGGGTTATAAATAAAAGCATCTTAAAAGCTTGGAGGAAAAAGCTGGGATAGAGCTTCTCCCTTATCCAACAGAGTGTGAGTTGGAAAGTATGTAGATGGCGGCATCTGCTTCAATTGCTCTTGTATCTTCTTGCTCCTGTCTCCAACCTCAGAAGAAAATAATGGAGAAGCAAATGAGAGCAAATGAGAAGAGTGAAAAGGGCCACTTCCTCGAGGAAATACATGGGCTGTGTGCAAAAGGTCCCAGATATGACCCCTGTACATATCCCTACAGTATAGAATACTGTATATATAGTTCAAGTTCAAATGGTGGGGTTCCTGGTGTTCTCTGAGCTTGGTTATTTTCATGCAGACATTTTGTTACCATGCAAGGTATCAGCATCAGTGCATGAGAGAGCAAAGCTGGATAATTGTTGATAGAGGGTATCCTGCCATCTTGGCATATGATTTCTTTCTTAATGGTCCTTGACTGAGGTATGGTTTCTTCCTTGATGAACTATCTGGTAGTTTTTCTTCTTTATCTGTTGCTAGGGAGGATGTGATTTGGGCTCTTTGTTTCCTTCCTTTTAGTTGCATTTCTTATTACTAAATAATCTATGAGCTGTTGGGTCATCCTTTCCTAACTGAGAAAGATAACATACCTGTTGCGAGCAGAATGGACATTATGTTTTTCTGAACCATATTGTATGGCTTTGCTTTCACCCCTTCTTTTCAGCATAATTATATGGACCATTTTTCTTATCTCAAGGCTGGGTGGTCCTGCCATCATCTCAGCTGACTATAGATACACTTGATTGTGGGGACACTGCAACAGCCAGAACATTGTAAAAAAAAAACTTCACAGGAGTAATGGTTCCATGATTTTTAAAGTATTAATGTCTACTCATAAAACATTTCCAATGCCTGTTTCATAGTTGCCAACAGAAAGGGGGGAGAGAGAAAGAATTTGAAAGAGCAATGCAGCAGTTTTGAATTGAAAGTGCATTCCGTTCATATCTTGCAAAGATTATAACTAACCGACTGGAGTTTCCATGCAAATCTTTAATTGGAGAACATGAGAACTCTTGGCTATGGACATGTTTCATTGGAGAATATGAATTATGATACACCTAGACGGGTGGGGGAAAACCAGGGTTCAGGGTGACAGTGAATTATATGTCTCAGAATTGGCTACATATAGGTCATACCGTCATGTTAGCTCCTAATAAAACTCTCATAAGTTTTGAAGCTTGGCTTGAAGCTCATGATTTAATTAAGGCCACTGCTGGAATCCTGGCCATTATTTAATTTAGCAGATTTGAGGTAGCTTGATTCAAACATTGTTGTAGTATAATGCATTAGGAGTGGGGTGACTTCCATTTTCCTGATGGCTTCCCCATTTTATTCTATTCTAATCTGATTGACAGAAAACAGAACTTTACAGTGGATATAAAAAGTCTACACTTTTTTTCCTATAAAAGTATCATTTTTAGATGTAAAAAATTCAGACCAAGGTAAATCACTTCAGAATTATTTTCACCTTTAATGTATATTAAATAAATATAAGATGCACAATTCAAATGAAAAAACAAACTGAAAACTCTTAGGGGGGAAAATAACAATAAAAATATACAATAATGTATACTTTTATATCTACTGCTGATGACTATTATCTCTCTGTGCCTACCGATGGCTGATTAGTCAGAATACCAAGCTTCCAGAAATTCCCTAGTAATTTTTAGATTTGGTTTGATTTAAAATGTCAATAATATCCCAATAGAAATAGTGGTTGGATTTGTTTATTTATTGAGAGACTAAGGAATTGGCATCACCTCTCTGCCATACCTATTGGCTGTCACAATCCTTAATTGTTGACTCCTTTGATTATTTGGTCTTTAGGTTGGCTTAGAATGTTCTGGAGCAATTTTGTTGCTTTGTGTGCTACTGTGATACCAAAAGGAATTTTACTAGTCTCAGATATCTTTTTTATTATTGGAAGAGTGATCCTTTTCATGGGCTGTGATGTTTGTGTTGTGATAAGTTATGCATCTAGGCACTTTTTACATGAAGTTGTGTGAGATTTGTTGTATTGGACAAAATTGTATATGTAGTCTATTTCCTCTTTTTGGACTTCTGGTTTATTATAACATGTTTATGTGATTAATGTGCTCATAAACATCATTTTGTGGGAAGTTTGGGTTGTTGATTTGCCAGAAATACCACTTAATGTGGATTGTTTCTCAATAAACCTAGGTTTGTAGTCTGCCATTGTTTCCTCTGCAGATCACAATATCCAGGTAGGGTAGATTATTGTTGTTTTCTTCTTTGTGTATTTATTTCATTAAAAGTGTTGTTGATTACCTCATGTATCTTCTCTATTCTCTACTACAAAGGATGAAATTATACCTTCTTATAAATATTTTAAGTGTCATAGGTATTTAAGGCAAGAATAGATGAATATAGTAGGAAAATAGAACAAGCTAAACTAAAGTCAAGGCTCAAAAAATTGAAGGAAGCCTTTGAATTTTTTGTGGTTGAGTGGAGCCTCCTAACATCCAAATGATCCTATGAGAAGATGGAAATAAAGTTAAACCATGGAGCCCTTAGTACAGGATCCTGGACAGCTGCTATATAGAGTCAATGAATTCAGGACTAGGTTCAATAACCGAGGACAACAACCCTAATATATTGTAAACAACCAACTGTCTTTTATTATAAGCTGCCTTGCAACACAAAAGGAAAGATGGGTGGCTATATGAATTGAGCAAACGCATAAATAAATAAATCTTCTATTCAGTCCCTTTGCATTTGGATTTATAACTATACCATTTTCCCTACCATTATCTTTTAAAAATAATTATAAAGAGGGTTTGGACAACCAGCACAGTGGGTTAAAGGTGAAGATTCTCGCCTCCCACTCAAAAGGTTGAGAATTCAATTCTAGGCAGTGAGAGATATTTCTCTGTCAGGGCACAAAGAGAAAATATCTGCTGTGAACTCTGCATAATCAATAGGAAGGCATCCAGCCAGTAAATGCTCAGCTCAGCCTTCTTTGTGCAATTATTCAAATAAGTGACTGATGGAGCAGGCATAGAGCTAATGGTTTAATTCAGAGGTGCAAAACATCTGGCCCAGAAGGAATGGTGGTTGCAAAAATTTTTTTGTAGTCTCAGATTCCCCTTGAATAGATATAGACTGTGCACAAATTTTGGAGTTGGGATTTTCTAAAGAGTGGGTGATTTAAGCCTTGCAGAATAACAGAATAACAGAGTTGGAAGGAAACTTGGAAGTCTTCTAGTCCAACTCCCTGCTGAAGCGGGAGACAATTTACCATTCCAATCAAATGGCTCTTCAATCTCTTCTTTAAAATCTCCAGTGATGGAGCCCCCACAATTCCAGGAGTGAAGGTGGAAGTCCACCCATACTGACCAGGAAACAATTCTGGTTTTTTAAGCTGCAGAAGAAATGTATGTGAACTGAAAATAGACAATATGGGGAGGATTTAATGCTCTGTCAAGTTGCTTAATCATATCAGCTTCAGTTCTATAAGAAAAGACAACATTTATTTATTTATTTATTTGATTTGTCAATCCCTTACAAGATAATAGGTATGAGTATAAACATAGTGTCAGCTCTGAGATTCAGCTGCCAAGAATGTTAAGGAATGAAAGGGGGTGGAGGAGTTGGAAAGTTCAAGGTTATGTCCTATGTCACATTAAAAAATTCCAGCTGCAGTTAATTGGTTCTCGTGATTAATGAAGTATAAGAAGTGGGAGGAGAGAAGGTGGATTTTGTGAAATGGGCTGAAAATGACTTTCAGTTTGGGAAATCCCATAGACATACCAGAGATGTTCTAATAAATCAATTGGAGATTATACTTGTCTCAGAGTGATTGATTACCATGGACAATTTCTGGATGCCTAACACATAGTTATGAATACATGAGATGGATACATATATATAAAAAAAGAAACAATAGGACAGGGATGGTAGGCACAATTAGTGCACTTATGCACACCCCCTACAGGCCTCTTAGGAAAGGGTGAGGTCAACAGTAGGCAATCTAAGATTAAAGTTTTCAGGGTTTGGGGAAGAAACCACAGAAAAAACATCTCACAGTTGCTTCTGAAATCCCTCTTTAAAAAGCAGGACGCAAAATTTTATGTTGATGTTTTGTGAGGTTGTAGGAAATAAAAACTAGAAATAGTGTCCATTGCTTTCCTCACTCTCCCCCACAACCCCAAAAATGATGAAAGCTTCTTCCAGATAGGATTGGCCTCCCTTGGAAGGAAGACCATATTGCCTACTTTCAAGTACAAGTAGTCCTTGACTTATAACCACAATTGAGTTCAAAATTTATGTTGCTAAGTGAAATGTTTGTTAAGTGAGTTTTGCCCCATTTTACTTCCTTTCTTGTCACAGTTGCTAAGTGAATTGTTGCAATTATTAAGTTGGTAACATGGCTGTTAAGTGAATTTGGCTTCCTCAATCGCTTTGCTTGTCAGAAGGTTGCAAAAATTGATCACATGTTCCTGGGACACTGCAGCCATCACAAATATGAACCAGTTGCCAAGCATCAGAATTTTGATCACATGACCAAGGGGGTGCTGCAATGGTAATAAGTGTGAAAAATAACTTATGGTGAAGTGCTGTTGTAACTTGGATGCTCACTAAATGAACTGTTATCAGTCAAGGACTACCTGTATTGTCTTGTATTTTCCCTGGGCATCATTCTGTCTCTACCAAAATTCAATCCTTGAAGCCACCTGATTGTCAGAAACTTTAGTTCCAGCTGCAAAAAATATTTTGTAAAGCATCTAACGAGCCTCTCACTGTGACCCTCATTTAAGCCCCAGCATTCTTTCTGACACTTGGACAGTGGAGATGGGAGATCAAAGAACATCCTTGATGACAGGAGAACTGAGGGAGGAACAAAGAATGACATGTCCCTCTCTTTGCCAGCAGTCTTGAGTTCCCTAACATTTTTTTTCTTCCTTCCCTTCTTTCATCTGTACAAACTGTTCTAGATGGGTTTGGCTTTCTCTTGATCATTTCTGGATAATATTCTGGTTTCTTTTGCTCTTTGACACAGCTTTCCAAGAAGCTTCCTCTGCTCCTGGCAAGCTCTGCTTTATGAGCCATTTCCTTTTGCTGCTTCAAGGAAACACAAAGAATTTTGTGTTACAATGAATGCTGCAGAAAATTGTAAAAAGAAAGAATCAGCTTGCATTGTCAAAAACATGTAACAAAAACAATAATCATCTCCCATTTGGCAGGTCCAGACAGTGGATTCTGTCCCCAAAAGAAAATCCATCACTGATATTAATTACGTGATCACTGCAGTAACAGTTTTATGGACTTTGTTAAAAAGTTATTTATGCCATTGTACCAACACTGGACACACTGGTGTTGTGACTGAAAGGATCGATCCTGCTGTGAGCTTTGATTCTGATGACTCTGAGGATGAAAGGCTGGAACCTGCTGAGAATTTGGAGTCTGAATTGTTAGAGGACACAGATGTGAGCCAGGGGGATGAGAGGTTATCACACAGACATTCTTCACCTGAACCCTCGACCTCATTCATGCCTGCAGTTGAGCCACAAGATGAGTCAGAGGAGTCGAGCAAGGAAGCTGACAGATCGTGGCTAGATGCCAGAACAAGAAGGAGGCTGAAACGTCAAGCTGTGTGGAGGCATCAGGCCAAATGAGGATTTAGGGAGATTGACACGCCCATCTAGGTGGTTCACGGAGACAAACTGAGTTAGAAGGGAGGGCGAGCCAATTAGAACGTTGCCTCAGGGATTATAAAAGGACACAGCTGTGTGTCGGAAGTTTGTCAGGAACAAAGTGATTGATTACGTGCAGAGGTTTTCGGCAGAGGCTCAGAGCTTTGAGAATTTGTGCCAGAACTGTTGTGATAAAGAGGGCGTGTGGAATATAATCTTGTAAGACTCCTTTCTGTTGGATTTGAGTTTTGGGGTGGCTGCCTTTGGTTTGGTTTTGTTGGAACTTTGAAGGGGGAGCCATAACATTTTTGTTCCTGACCCACAACAAACCATCTTAGAAGCAAGATGGATTCTAATCAACTGCAGCATCTGGAGAGCAACAACAAGAACAAATAACTCAGCTTTTGCAAAATAACATGACACTGCAAAATCAGGTAACACAATTGCTGAATTATGTTTCCAGTTTACCAAGCACCGCTGCTGCTTCCCCTGCCTCTCCTGTGAGGAAAAGCCCGGTATCCATGCCAGAGAAATTTTCTGGGCAGGTTCCCAGCATTTATGGGCCAATGCCCATAAGACCTGAAGACTTTCCAACCGACTGGGCTAAAGTAGGCTTTATTATTTGTTTATTAACTGGGCAGGCTGCCAATTGAGCTACTCCCTTGTTATTTCAAGATAGCCCTTTATTGAACAATTTCCAAGGTTTTCTCCAACATATGAGTGTAATGTTTGAGGATCCCATTAAAGGACAAACTGTGGACAGACGGCTCATGGATATTAAGCAGGGAAAACGTTTACTACAGGAATACATGGCAGAATTCCGTTTGTTGTGCATGGACTCTAACTGGAACGAACCGGCTCATATGGCTGCATTCCATGAAGGATTGTCTGATGCCATTAAGGATGAGCTAGCCATGCAGAACAGGCTTCAACTTTGGATGCATTGATAGTTCAATGCTTACGTATTGAAGCTCGTTTACAGCAATGTGGGAGCAAACGGCCCATTGGAACCACCTGTGTTTGCTCGCGCACGCATTCCGCCACTGAGAGTTTTCCAATCCATGGTTCAGGTTGAGGAGCCGATGGAAATAGGCACACTCCACCCTCGCTTAATGGCATGAGAACATTCAAGAAGGTTCCAGGAAGGCTTGTGCCTTTACTGCGGGGGTCCGGGACATTTTGCAAATTCCTGCACTCGGAGAGGGACTCGCAGACCTGTGCCCGAAAACCACTCCTGGCCAGTCGGGAAACAGGGTAGGCCCGACCTAGGAGAAACCCTAGGTCGGGCACGTTCTACACCCCCACCCCAAATTGCTGAAGTAAATCCTGGTCCTCCTCGGCATTTACTTTTGGACACTCGAATATTTCTGCAGTCCCAGAAGGAGGGAATTTTCACTGTTGCGCTGGTGGATTCAGGGGCTACAACCAGCTTTATGGACTCTGCTTTTATTGAACATTTTGGAATTCCTTTAATTCCTGTAAATCCCCTCATTAAGGTGGAAACTGTAGATGGGCGAGAACTCAAGTTGGGACCCATTCGTTTAGCAACTCAGCCAGTGCGTATGGTCATTGGGGATCATGAGGAGCCGATCAGTTTTTATGTCACCTCGAACCTTCATCTCCCTTTGGTGCTTGGAGTATTCTGGCTACATTTGCATGATCCGTTGGTGGCTTGGGCACAGAACGCCATTTCGTTTCCAAGCCTACAATGTGTGGACCATCTGAGGCATGTCTGCGCCAGACAAGATATCGTCGCTCCTGCTGTCTCCATTCCTTCGGAGTTGTTGGGTTTTTCTGATGTTTACAGCGAACAGAAGGCAGATCGATTACTGCCACATCGTACCTATGATTGTCCTGTGGACCTGATACCGGGCACCCCATTGCACAAGGGGAGGTTATATTCTATGTCGGAGCCCGAGTTGGTTGCACTCCGAGAGTTTTTAGATAAAAACTTAGCTCGGGGATTTATTCGCCCCTCCTCATCCCTCTTTCGGCGCCCGTTCTTTTCGTTAAGAAGTCGGGAGAACTTCGTCTATGTTGTGATTATAGACGCCTGAACTCTATCACTGTGGGGAATAGCTATCCTTTGCTGCTCATTCCGGAATTGATGGAGCGGTTGCGGGAGGCTACTATCTTCACTAATTTAGATCTGCATGGGGCCTACAACCTGGTTCGGATACGCAAAGGGGACAAGTGGAAGACGGCGTTTGGCACTCGTTATGGTCATTTCGAATACACCATCATGCCATTTGGTCTGACAAACGCTCCTGCTGTATTCCAGCACCTAATGAACGATATTTTTGGGGACATGCTGGATAGGTTTGTCATGGTGTATTTGGACGACATTTTAATTTACTCTCGGTCCAGAGATCACCACCTTCAGCAGGTTCGTCAAGTGCTTCAGCGTCTTAGGGAGCATAAACTTTACGCGAAACTGGAAAAGTGTTTCTTTTTTCAGTCATCGATAGAGTTTTTAGGGCACATCATTTCTCCCGAGGGCATTGCTATGGACCCTAAAAAGGTTGAAGCATTTTGTAGTTGGGAAGCCCCTCGTCGAGTCAAGGACGTACAACGTCTGTTGGGATTCGCCAACTACTATCGGACTTTTATCCCGGACTTTGCTAAAGTAATGGCCCCCATAACTCAGCTCCTCTGTAAGAAGGTCCCGTTTGTGTGGGGGCCCCCTCAACAACAGGCTTTTGATATTTTAAAGAAAGCATTTGTAGCTGAGCTGATATTGAGCCATCCGGATCCGAATCGTCCATTTGTGGTTGAGACCGATGCCTCTAATGTCGCTATCGGAGCAGTACTGTTACAAGCTTCGAAAGATGGCGCGCCCTTTTTCCCATGCGCATACTATTCTAGGAAGCTCACAGCTTCAGAGCGCAACTACACCATCTGGGCAAAGGAGTTGTTGGCCATTAAGGCTGCTTTTGAGACCTGGAGACATCATTTTGAGGGGGCTTGGCACAAGATAGAGGTTTGTACAGATCATTGAAACTTGGAACATTTGACCACAGCTAAGAAATTGAACCAACACCAGATTCGGTGGTCATTGTTTTTTGCCAGGTTCAATTTCTACATTACTTATGTTCCAAGTGGACAGAATCGGAGAGCCGACGAGTTGTCTTGGAAGCCTGAGTATATCGGTCCTGAGGATCCTCTTCCTCTACGAATGGTGTTACCACTGGAATCCTTGGCCATACTTCAAGATCCAGTAGATTTGCAGGCTCACATACGGGAGGCAAGATTGGACGCGTGGACACAGCAGAGAAGGGGGGAAGTTGGACCCGATTCCCCATGGTCCTTTGAAGAGGGCTTGCTAAGACATCGGGATTTATTGTACGTAGCCACCAGGCGCTTAGAGCCCTCATCATGACACAATATCATGACAATCCAGCTGCTGGTCATTTTGATTTTCACAAAACCCTGCACTTGGTCACCTGGACTTTTTGGTGGCCTCGGGTTCGACACGATGTGTCTTCCTATGTCGCTTCTTGCGTACAATGTCGACAAGCGAAAACGGCATCGGGTGCACCTCCTGGACTTCTTCAACCACTATCGACTCCCAGAAGACCATGTGAACGATCTCCATGGACTTTCTAACGCACTTGCCCCTTTCGTCGTGTTACACGACGGTGCTCGTGGTGGTTGACATGCTCACTAAGATGGCCCATTTCATCCCGTGTAGGAGATTACCCTCGGCTCGTGTTACTTCCCGGCTTTTCATACAACACATGTTCCATTTACATGGCTTACCGGACAGAGTTGTTTCAGATCGCGGTGTTCAGTTCACCACTCAATTCTGGAAAAGTCTAATGAACGCTCTACGAGTACAAGTATGCTTTCTTTCTTACTGTGCAAATGCAGCCACTTATCATTTCTTGCCAAGGTCAACTGTCTTTGCATACCAGATGTGTGAAATGCCACCTGAAGATGTACCCACATGACATTATACACACCTCAGATTGGATGTCCAGTTTGAATTGTTGGGGATGGGGACATGGGATATCTTTCTATATGTAATTTCCGCGCCTTTTACTTCAGATCTTGTATTTCTTCTGTTGCTATCACTTCAGATTCAGTAAAAGTCTTTTTCTCTATAAACATGGAGTCTAAGGTTTTCTTTCTTGGATTTTGAATGGAGCCACACCTGACACAGACAGACAGATGAAAGAAGAGGGAGAGGGAGAGAGCGGGAGGGGGGGGAGAGAGATAGGTGATAGGAAGAGGATAGATTGATGATAGACAATCAGGGTTGGGATTCTACCAGTTCACATCTATTCGCTAGAATCAATTGTTAATATTCTAAGCAGTTCGGAGAACCAGTTGTTAGAAGAAATTACGGGCCTAATCCTGTAAGGAAGGCAGGAAATTCTGGTGTTGCTTACAGAAACTGCCTCTCCCTTAACCCTTTTTACATTCTTGGCAGGACTAGACTTCCTGTCTCAGGAACTTCTCTGGAGGTTTTTTTCCCCTCCTTTGCTGGTACTTTGCTTGTGTGGAGTGACCGTTCAAAGTTACAATGGCACTGAAAAAAGTGACTTCTGACTATTTTTCACACTTACAACTGTTGCAGCATCCCCACAGACATGAGAGGCCAGGCGAGGAGATATATGCCTCGATGTGAGTGATATTGAGTTGGCCACACCCAGCCAATAACATGACCACCAAGCCACATCCACCCAGTCACATGACCACCAAGCTACGCCTACTACCTAAGCCATGCCCACAGAATCAGTTGTTAAAAATTTGAATCCTACCCCTGTAGACAATCGATAGATGATAGACAGACATATATAGATAGATCATTGCTTTGTCCTCTAGGATAGCAGAATATCTCAGACGAAATAAATTTCCTATTTGGATTCTGGGGAAAAGAAAAAAAACAAATACAAAATTTACTGACCACACTCCAGAAGTAATAATTTATTCCCTTCATGACAGAAAATGCCAAAGAAACATTTCTCCAGTTCTTGGTTTTTAGTTATTTTTTTAGTCTTTCAAACTCCGTCAGCAGTATGAAGTAATCTAAAATCATTATTTGTCAGCAAAATTGTAATTTTACTGCCACTGACATTGAAACAAAAATTACATAACTCCCATCAATGTCACTCCTTTGTGGATCTTCGCTGCACAGCTTTCGGACACAGTGACATTTTTTAAAAAAGATGAGTTACCTATTTCATTTGTTATAGTATAAGTGCCATATATGTGGCTCAGGAAATTGAATTGGCAGTATTTTATTCAGAAAGTCGGAAAATAACTTTTTTTTTTTAAAAAAAATGTTTTTTACAGGCATTAACCTTATACAAACAGAACATAAAACATAAAACATAAAACCATCTTTCAGTTACATACAGTGTGTCGATTGGTAATCTTTTGTGCATAATCTCTATAGTCTTTCCCCTATGGTTTATATTATCAATCAATTATATATATGTATATTATTATCATTGTTAATCATTTATTAGACTATTACTACCATGCCTTCATTTTATGTGAGCTGATCACCATTAACTTAACTTACATTATAACATTCATTTCATCATCATTAATCAATACAATAATAGTACACTGCTCAAAAAAAAAAGGGAACACAAAAATAAAATATCCTAGATCTGAATGAATGAAATATTCTTATGAAATACTTTGTTCATAGTTGAATGTGCTGACAACAAAATCACACAAAAATTATCAATGGAAATCAAATTTAGCAACCCATGGAGGTCTGGATTTGGAGTTACACTCAAAATTAAAGTGGAAAAAAACACTACAGGCTGATCCAACTTTGATGTAATGTCCTTAAAACAAGTCAAAATGAGGCTCAGTAGTGTGTGTGGCCTCCACGTGCCTGTATGACCTCCCTACAACGCCTGGGCATGCTCCTGATGAGGTGGCGGATGGTCTCCTGAGGGATCTCCTCCCACATCTGGACTAAAGCATCTCTTAACTCCTGGACAGGCTGTGGTGCAATGTGGCATTGGTAGATGGAGAGAGACATGATGTCCCAGATGTGCTCAGTTGGATTCAGGTCTGGGGAATGGGCAGGCCAGTCCATACCATCAATGCCTTCGTCTTGCAGGAACTGCTGACACACTCCAGCCACATGAGGTCTAGCATTGTCGTGCATTAGGAGGAACCCAGGGTCAACCGCACCAGCATATGGTCTCACAAGGGGTCTGAGGATCTCATCTTGGTATCTCATGGCACTAAGGCTACCTCTGATGAGCACATGGAGGGCTGTTCGTCTCCCTAAAGAAATGCCACCCCACACCATTACTGACCCACTGCCAAAACAGTCATGCTGGAGGATGTTGCAGGCAGCAGAACATTCTCCACGGTTTCTCCAGACCCTGTCACATCTGTCACATGTGCTCAGTGTGAACCTGCTTTCATCTGTGAAGAGCACAGGGTGCCAGTAGCGAATTTGCCAATCTTGGTGTTCTCTAGCAAATGCCAAACGTCCTGCATGGTGTTGGGCTGTAAGCACAACCCGCACCTGTGGATGTCAGGCCCTCATACCACCATCATGGAGTCTGTTTCTGACCATTTGGGCAGCCACATGCACATTTGTGGCCTGCTGGAGGTCATTTTGCAGGGCTCTGGCAGTGCTCCTCCTGTCCCTCCTTGCACAAAGGCGGAGGTAGTGGTCCTGATGCTGGGTTGTTGCCCTCCTATGGCCTCCTCCACATCTCCTGATGTACTGGTCTGTCTTCTGGTAGCGCCTCCATGCTCTGGACACTATGCTGACAGACACAGCAAACCTTCTTGCCACAGCTCGCATTGATGTGCCATCCTGGATGAGCTGTACTACCTGAGCCACTTGTGTGGGTTATAGACTCTGTCTTATGCTACTGCTAGAGTAAAAGCACCACCAGCATTCACAAGTGACCAAACCATCAGCCAGAAAGCATAGGAACTGAGAAGTGGTCTGTGGTCACCACCTGTAGAACCGCTCCTTTATTGGGGATGTCTTGCTAACTGTCTCTGCTTTCCACCTGTTGTCTATTCCATTTGCACAACAGCATGTGAAATTGATTGTCAATCAGTGTTGCTACCTAAGTGGACAGTTTGATTTCACAGAAGTGTGATTGACTTGGAGTTACATTGTGTTGTTTAAGTGTTCCCTTTATTTTTATATCCTTAAATTATTTCATCTCTACAATTCTATTGTACTTATATAATCTTATATACAGGATCAGAAGTTTTGGTCCTGCCTGCTCAGGGACTATGGCGGGGCCCTTGATACCTTGATGTTTTGTATTCCTTTGGATCTTCTGATATCATCTACATGAGATGTTTATGCTTCTCTCTGCCTGCTGGACTTCAGTTGATGTCATTCTTTTTTCATTAGCCTCCAGCTTACCCAAAACCTTTTGAAAAGAAGACTGATTCCAATCTTGATGGCGTGAAGAAATTAAAAATAAAAGGTCACTCTGCCAGTAAGCCTAAGGGTTTAAGATTGTGTCAGAAACATCCAGCTGGATTGCCAACTAATTCAGGTTATGACTTTGTTGTGTAGTATTTTCTTCTCTGGAGGAGAATATAATAACATTGAAAATAATATTTGAAAGCTAGAAAAAGCCATCTCCTGGTGCACAAGTGCTCTCCTGCTAAGATAATGCTAACAATAAACTGTTCATTGTGTCCGCAATCCCTTGCCCTAATTACAATGTTCTACATCTGCAGCAGAATAATAACAATATTCTGCCTGTGTTGGATAATATTTTTATGTGCAAAGAAGAAACATACCAAGGTGGGGCAAAAGCGGTGGCAACGTTGCTCTGGAAATCTTACAGCTTACACTCACAAATACCCAGACATAAATGGAGAAGTGGTTGTAGGAGATGATCAGGCTGAGCCTGAGGGAGGGGTCAAGTATGTCATCAGTCTCCACCTGCAAGAAACCCAGCAAGTTCACAGGATTCCACAGTTTAACCCTAAACTAGAATACTCTCTTCCATTACATTATTTTCAGCACTGATTTTTCACAACGTTGACCTCAGATAAAGGTAAAAATAGGTGCATTGACCTTATAATTTGAGTTCATCAAATTCAGACTTCTGTTAAACAGGTACCTCCAAAATCAAGGACTGCTTGGATTTTGAATCCTATAATTCAATGTTTTTCAAACTTGATGTGAAGATTGTTATGTATTAAATATATATAGATGTGTTAAGTCATGCTAAAGTGAAACTAACCTTTAGATGACCCTAATTGTTAACTCCAACTATTTTGGAGGGAAACTTAGAACATTCATATTTGGGGGGGGGGGTGTTTGTAAGTATTAAGGCCCTATGGGCCCAGAGTATAAATCACAGGTAAATGCCTGTAGTTCCTCAGTTTCAGTTAAGTCAATAAATGCTGGTGTAACTATACTGGCCTGTTGCTTGCCTACTGCAGTCCACTATACAATAGTGGCAAGGAAGGTGGGATCCTGCAGAGGAGAGAGCTGCTACTAACCAAGAGGCTGAATCATTGGGAGTCAGACTGGGTAAGTAACTCTGGTGGGACCACACTCCCTTTCCTGTCTGCCAGTAGGACACACTGGAGGCATAGACATACCTGAGGGATCCATCCCCATGACTTCCAAGTGCAGCCAAGCTCCAACTGCAGTAGACAGGCATCTCAGCCTTCCATCCTTCTGAGGTGGGTAAAATGAGGACCTAAATTGTTGGGGGCAATATGCTGACTCTGTAAACCGCTTAGAGAGGGCCAGAAAGCACTATAAAGTGGTATATAAGTCTAAGTGCTATTGCTATTAATCAGCACCACAGGGGCCTTCTCAAAATGGCTAAACTGGGAGGGTACTCAATGAGTTCAATATTATTCACCCAGAACAGTGGAGCTCATACATCTCCTGAGCAGATAGCTATTCTGGGATAACCAGGTCACGGATGACATCCTGAAGGAGGCAACCCTGCTATGTGTCTGTGGACAGGCCACGTTTGATATTGCTGAAAACTTGATAGCACCGGTAATTGTAGAAACAGTGGCCCACGCAGACCTCAAGAAAAAATTAAGGGAACATTTTTAGCCTAAACTCTTGATCATTGCCCAGTGCTATGCATTCAAGCAATGAGAACAGAGAGCCAGGGAATCTGCAACAGAGTTTGTGCCAGCCCTTTGCCAAGCTTCGTGCCAGTGTAAGTTTAGATTAGTTATGGTCCATTGATGTTGTTTATATTTTAATGAAGAAGAGTTTAAATCTAGCCCTGCCCAGTTTGTGAGTCAAGTGGATTTTAATTCAAGGGACCCCACTTAAAAGTATTGTGAATCCTGGCTTTATCAATATACATTTTCTGCCAAATATGCATGTTCTGTTGATGTTTTATTTCACTTTCAGAGGAATGTAAAAGCAGCTACAGATAACTGAGAAGAGCTGTTGAGGTTTCAAAATCTCTTTCAGAGTGGATTGTGTAATCTCAGCGTTGTATAGAAATACTTCTTCTGAACTGAATCAGTTTTCAGATGAGAGAGAGAGAGAGACAGAGAGAGAGAGAGAGAGAGAGACAGAGAGACAGAGAGAGAGACACAGACAGAGATTCCATATATGTAAAATGCATAGTCCTCGATCCCCACCTAGTGTTGAAAAGTATGGACTACACCCTATGTAAACATTTTCTTAAATCAGTAGGATTATCTAACTATCTATCTATCTTTATCATCATCTCTATCAACTATCTATCATCTATCTATCATCATCTATCAATCTATTCAATTTCTATAGCTGCCCAACTCAACCTAGTGACTCTCAGCAGCTGGATGTGATTTATTGTACCACAGAATCTTACTTAATGATTTGTAGTGTGTTGACTAATGTATAGGTAGTGTGTTGACTGATATTCATGTTTAACTTAGAGCTTAAAAGCAATTGTACACCTTAACAGCAATTTTTAATTTTTTAAAAATATATAATATATACTGTATCTCAATACCTATTGGACATTAGGGTTTGAAGACAGAATAAGGGACATTGGGATTGCGCAAGGAATGAATCAGCCACTGTTGAGCATACCTGAAAAAATATTCTTCTATTCTCTTATTTGCATAATGCTAACAAGGAACAGAGAGGGATGGCTCAGTGGCTAAAAGCCTGAGTTTGTTGTTCAGAAAGGTCGGCCGTTCTGCGGTTTGAATGCCTAGCACCATGTCACAGAGTGAGCTTCCATTCCTGGTCCCAGCTTCTGCCAACCTAGCAGTTCAAAAGCATGTAAAAATGCAGGCAGAAAAATAGGGACCACCTTTGATGGGAAGGTAACAGCGTTCTGTGCACTTTCGGCATTTAGTCATGCCGGCCACATGACCATGGAGATGTCTTCGGACAGTGCTGGCTCTTCAGATTTATAACAGAGATGAGCACTGCCCCCTAGAGCCAGAAATGACTAGCATGTATGTGAACACCTTTTACCTTTAAGTAGGAACAGACTTTTATGTGCAGGAAAGGTGAGTATTTTAATTTATTGCAAAAAAGATCCAATTAGATTGGTAGCTTTTTACCCATGGCTGTTTTTGACCTCTAATCATAAATGTTTGAAAAAAATAAATCAAAACACTGGAAAGCACTTATAATGTTGGTAAATATTTTATTCATGTATTTATTTTATTGAGTTTGATATGGCTGTTCACTTCAATAGAAAATACAGCATATTTGTTTTCATTCAAAAAAAAATCCAACATCTTGCTGTTAAATGGAGTTTTTAAAGCTGAATTTATTCTAAGGTGAGTGTATTGTTGTGTGCAGTGAGTAGAAATGCAAATGCTTATATTGTTATGGCTTTTTGTGCCAATAATAGGCACAGTTGCTTTTTCTTTTAATCTAAAACATAGCATCAAAATAGACTCAATGATTTTGCTTGAATTTAACTGGAATTTGTGGAGTGTAGTGTATGATAGGTGCTAAAAAACTAACTTGAATGTACCCTGAAAACTGGCTTCACATTTTTAGAAAGAGCAGATGATAGACTATAGGCTGATAGGCTACATAGATTACAATTGATTGGCTAATAGGTTGCAGGATGATAGATTAAAGGTTGATAGATTACAAATGTTAAATCTCCCTAAAACAGGAACATCTGGTTTTGGATACTATCTGCATCTACAATATACTGTGGGAACTATTAGGGAGGAAATGACTTCTCCCTCTTTCTCTCACACATGATATCTAGACTGTGTTGCCTCTTAATACACCTCCTGGGGATCCACCTCCTCACTACATTCCATTACAGTGCCCTAGGCCATGTAGGGCTTTTTAGGTAATAACTTGACTCACACCCAGAAGCACACTGACCACCGGTGTTGTTCACAGAAAAGAGGTATTACATGGGCATGCCAAAGCAAGCCATCACTGCTTGTGCCACTGCATTCTGGACCAACCAAAGCTTCTGGGTGGTCTTCAAGAGCAGTCCCAGGTATTATTAACACTTGAGGTTTGGCTTTGAAGCTGTTGGAGAAGAGAGTCATAACAAGAGCCTTGGATAAATAACAAAGTGCAGTGTGTTTTTTTTATATGTACCCCATTTGTTAGTTTTTTTTATATATATTTTTATTTTTGCCTTTTAATTTAAAGGGAAAGCCTCAGAGTTTCTTCTCTTTTCTTTTTTATTTTTTTTTATTTTTATTGGGATTTTTTTGCTTTTTATATTTTTTTTTTTGGATTATTCTGTTGTTGTGGTTGATTTTTTTTTTTTGTTTTCTCTCTTCTTCCTCTTTTGGATTATCTTTTTGGATTATTGAGATTTCTCAATTGGATTAAGGTGTGAAGAACCTGAAGGAATTTTTTGCTTTTTGTTTTTCTTCTCCCACTTTTTGCATTTTCCCTTCTCTTTTGCTTTTAATTAATATTATTATTTTTGGATTTGTTTGTTTTTTTCTTTCTATTTTTTCCTTTTTTATGGTGAATTATTTTGTAATTGGATTAGGGTCTGGAAGAACCCGAAGATTTTTCCTCTTCTTTTTTTTCTGTTTCCTCTTTGGTTTCGTGTTTTTTACTATTGGAGTTCTCCATTTTGGATTATAATTGGCTGCCCTACCAGTTGGGTTAAAAGTTAAGAAGAATTTGAAGTTTTGCAAACATTGAAATGAGCAAGAAACTAATACCATCTGGCATTGCTGCTTCTACCTCTGCTTCCCCACCAGCTGGAGGACAACGTTTAATTCAGACAATGTTGAAGCAAGATAAGGAACAAGAAAAAATATCTTTACAGTTACAGATGATTATTCAAGGAATTCAAGATCTCAAGACAAAATCAGACACCATTGAACAAAGAATAGAGAAGACTGATGAAAAAGTGGAAAATATTAAACAAATGATGGTTAAGTATGAGGAGAAATTCCAAAAAATTGAGGAAGAAGGAAAACAAAGAGAGAAGAAGATTGAAAATATTGACAGTAGATTAACAGCGGTCGAACAAGAAAAAGGTGGGATGCTGAGGTGGGAGATGGAAAGGTCAGAATTTTACCTCAGATTTCAAAATATAGAGGAGGAAAAAGGAGAAAATCTGGCAGCGGTAATGATAGAAATTTTGGCAGATGCTTTGGAAATTACACAGGAAAAGATGATGGATGGAATAGATGAGATATATCGAGTCTATACAAGATATGCGATGAGAAACAAATTACCCAGGGAAGTTCATATTAGATTTACCAAAAAATCCATTAAAACGTAAATATTACAAGTAGCAAGAGAGAAAACACTGAAATACAAGGGTAAAGAGGTTGTGGTTTTGAAACAAATACCTAGAAGAGTGAGAGAGATGAGAAGAGAATATCAATTTCTGACCAAAATACTATTGGAAAATGAAGTGAATTATAGATGGCTGATTCCAGAAGGATTAATGTTTACGTGGCAAGAGCAGAGATATAGAATTGACTCAATTGAGAAAGCAGAACTTTTTCAAGCAGAATTTTTTGGAGGAAGAAGAGAGGAAGCAGAGAAGGAGACTTCATTAATTGTGTTTCAAGATGAACAACTGGAGACTGAAAAAGAGAAAGGAGCAATAGGGGGACAGATTGATAATAAAGAACAGCGTGAAGTGAGACCCACGAGAGCTGTTAGATCTAAATATAAAGCATAATCATGGAGGAAAAAAAACTGATTACAATGAATATAAACGGACTTAATTCAGCTGTTAAGAGAAGGAAAATTTTTCATAAATTAGAGAAATTAAAATTTGATATAATTTGTTTACAAGAAGTTCATATTAAAAAACAACATGAACAATTGTTATTACAGCCAAAATTAGGGAAAATATTTACCTCTTTGACTCAATGTAAGAAAAGAGGTGTGGTTTTATATATTAAAGAGGCTATTCCAGCAAAATTGATTTACTCGGATGAAGATGGAAGGGTATTAATGGTAGAAATAATGGATAATAACATAAAAATACTCTTGATTGCAATTTATGCTCCGAATGATAAACAAGAAGAGTTTTATAAAAAACTGCACATGAAAATAATTGGACTGGACTATGTTAATATAATTATGATGGGAGATTTTAATGGAATTGTGGACAATAAACTGGACTATATAGCAACAACAACAAAGCAAAATAGAAAGGCTCTCCCAAGGTCCTTTTTTAAAATGACAGATGAATTAACTTTAAAAGATATTTGGAGAGAAAGAAACGTTAAAGCTAAACAATATACTTTTTATTCAAATAGACATTTATCATGGTCCAGATTAGATATGATTTGGATCTCAACAGAACTAATATCTAATATTAAAGAAACAAGCATTGAAACAAGTACATGGGCAGATCATAGCCCAATGACAATTAAATGGAAGGGACAAAAAAAAAGATCGAGATGGACATTAAATAATACTATTTTAAAGGAGAAAGATTTTACACAATGGATGGAGAAGGAATTGGCTTTTTTCTTTAGAGAAAATAAAAAAGAGGATACTTCAATGCAAAATGTGTGGGACACTATGAAGGCATATGCTAGAGGTTTGATAATAGATTATACAAGAAAAAAGAACATTAGGAAAAGGCAAGCTTCTAAGGCCTTGGAAAATGAGTATAAAATTCTTGAAAAAGAATTACAGAAAATGCCACAGAAAAAGGATATTAAATTGAAGCTGGATATAATTAAACATAAAATGGATTTAATAGAGAAAGAAGAATTGGCACAGAAAATTAGAAACTCTAAACAGAATTATTTTGAAGATGCAAATAAACCAGGTAGATGGCTAGCATATAAATTGAGAAAAGAGAAGGAATCAAGAAAAATATTGAAGTTAATAGATGAACAAGGCCAAGTTTGTTATGGGAATAAGGAGAAAAAAGAAATTATCCGAGATTTTTATGGGCAATTATATAAACAAGAGAATATTGATGAAGGAAAAGTTAAACAGTATTTACAGGAAGCTAATCTACCAAAGATACCTAAAGAGACTGAAGAAATGCTAGAAAGCAATATAACAATGATGGAACTAAATGAAGCATTTAAGAGACAAAATAATGGGAAAGCTCCGGGCCCAGATGGGCTTCCAGTAGAATTCTATAAAACATTTCAAGAACTATTGAGCATCCCATTGTTAGAAGTTATGAATGAAGTTATGTTAAAAAAGATGATACCTAAAACATGGTCAGAGGCTTATATTACACTTATACCAAAGGAAGAGACTGACCCATTGCAAATTAAGAATTATAGACCTATTTCTTTACTGAATGCAGACTATAAAATCTTTGCTTCAATTTTAGCAGAAAGACTTAAAAAATATTTAAACAATTTTATCCACTCAGATCAAAATGGATTTCTGCCAAAGAGACAAATTAGAGACAATATGAGAGTAATCTTGGATACTTTGGAATATTATGAGGCTCATCCTGAAAAACAAATGGATTTGATATTCTTAGATGCTCAAAAAGCATTTGACAACGTGAATTGGAGATTTATGTTATTATTATTGGAGCAGATGGGTTTTGCCAAAAAATTTATTCAAGCAATAGAAGCTATATACAATAAACAGACAGCAAGGGTAATGATGGAGGGGGAACTTACAGATCTTATTAATATAAGAAAAGGCACAAGACAAGGATGCCCCCTATCTCCCTTGCTATTTGTGTTGACCTTGGAAGTCTTGAATAGAAATATTAGGGATGATAAAAGCATAAAAGGAATGAAAATTAAGAAGGAAGAATATAAGCTACAAGCTTTTGCTGATGATTTAGCTTTTATTTTGGAAAATCCGATTGAAACAGCTCCAAAGTTACTGGAAAGGATAGAGTCATATGGGGAGGTGGCTGGTTTGAAAATAAACAAAGATAAAACAAAGATTTTGACAAAGAATATGTTATTGAGACAGAGAGAAGAATTGGCAGATCTTTTGAAAATTCAAGTTACAAATAAGGTTAAGTATTTGGGGATATATTTGACAACAAGATGTAGCACATTAAAGGAGGATAATTATATTAAACTTAAACAACAGATAGCTACAGATTTGAAGAAGTGGGAAAACTTGCAATTGTCATTAATAGGGAGAATTTCAACAATCAAGATGAATATCTTACCTAGAATATTATTTTTGTTTCAAACAATACCAATAAGGCTTGGAAAAGACTATTTTGAAGATCTAAATAAAATTATGTTGAAGTTTATATGGCAAGGTAAAAAAGCGAGAATAAAGCTAAAGCTTTTGCAAGATGCTAGAATTAGAGGAGGTTTTGGTCTGCCTAATTGGGAATTGTATTATCAAGCTGCAAATTTGATGTGGGTCAAAGAATGGATAACATTAAGGAAACATAGGTTGTTGACATTAGAAGGGCATGATTTGCTGTTGGGTTGGCATGCTTTCTTATGGTATAAGGGAACTAAAACACAGGGTTATTTTAGAAGACATTATGTACGGGAGTCTTTGTGGTTAAATTGGGAGAAGATAAAAAGACAATGTTATTTGAAAATTCCAGTTTGGTTATCGACCATTGAAGCATTTTCCTATCCTATAATTTACAAGAGGGAACAAACAGTTAGATATGGGGAACTTTTGGATGAAAAGGGTGAACTTAAATCGATCCAAAACTTAGAAGAACAAGGTATAAGGATGAATTGGTTTTCATATGCACAAATACACTCAAGGTATGATGAAGATTCTAAAACGGAGGGATTTTATGATAAGCAGACTGATTTAGATAAGATTTTGATGGGTACTGATGAGAAGGTGATTAAAAAATTATATGGTTATTTACTGGGAATGAAATTAGAGGAAGAACAAGTTAAAGAAACTATGATTGTTTGGGGGAAGAATTTTGGATATGGGATTGATTTGGAGAAATGGCAGAAATTGTGGTCTCAAAATTATAAAATGACAATGTCAACAGCATATAAAGAAAACTTGTATAAGATGTTTTACAGGTGGCACTTTCCCCCGACAAGAATAGCAAGAATGTTTAAGAACAAATCTGAAAAATGCTGGAAATGTCATCAGATACCCGGCTCGTATTACCATATGTGGTGGACTTGTGAGGATGCTAGAAAATATTGGACTATAATTCGCATGTGGTTGGAAAAAATGATAAAGAAACATATTGATTTGAAACCAGAGATCTTCTTATTGGGAATTTTACCTGATATATATAGTAAAGATTTGAAATACCTGATTGTAAATGTATTAACAGCGGCCAGGATTGTATTTGCTAAAAATTGGAAGAATGAGAAAATACCATTACAGGAAGAAATTATTAAGAAAATATTGGAATGTGCTGAGATGAGTAGATTGACATTTGAAATTAGAGAGCAAGAGGATAAACAATTTTATGAAATTTGGGATCTTTTTTATAAATGGCTGGATGATAAAATACGATAATAGAATATTTAGAATGCTAGATAGTAAGGAATATCTTTATTTTGCTATTATTTTGCTATTTGATATTATATTTATAAAGGATTTTTTAGGATTGATTTGATATGACTAGATGATTTGTTATAGAGTAAACTGGCTTAAAGTATTGTTAGCTCATTAAGCATGAATGATTAAAAATATAGTCAAAAACTTCTTTTTTTAGTGATATTAGGATATATAAATTTGGATTGACAATATGAGTTGTTATGTAATGTAATTGTAATTTGAGACTACAGAATGAATGCACAAAAATGATGAACCAACTGACACACTGGATGTACATATAAGAGTTGATGTTTTTATGTTTTGTTTGTCTTGTTTGTTTGTAGAAAATTAATAAAAACTTTTTTTCAAAAAAAAAAAGAGCAGTCCCAGGTATAACACATTGCAACAGTCGACTCATGAGGTCACAAGGCTATGAGTGGCTATCTGGGATGATTGACCAGAAAGGAGTGCAACCAGTGAACCAAATGTCCAAAAGCTGTCTTGGTATCAGGTCCCAAACCAAGAATGACATGTGGTGATTCTTCCCAAGCTGAGTTCAGACTGAGGACTCTACTATCTGCATGTACAATATACTGTGTGAACTATTGGGGAGTGGCTGTCTTCACCCTCTTTCTCTCACACAGGATATCTGGGCTGAGTGCCTCTTATTCCTGTGCACTCTTCTCTCCAGGGAATCCACTGCCTCATTCATCACAGGATGATCAAAAAAGTTAAATTGATGGCCATGGTGATGGAAATGAAACTCCACTGTCTTTTTTAATCTACATCATACAGGTGTCAAGCTTGAATCTGGTTAGATGGTGGATTGGGTTATATCTGGGTTATTCATATGAATTCAGTTTGACACATTGGGAGCTGAAAGGGGGTAGAGCTGAGGTGGATGGAGTTCCAGCTAAAGCAACATAGCTGGACGATGAATCAGTTATGTTCCCATGGCTGCCTGGCCAGAGGAAGGAGGAGCGAAGCCGCCAGGCAACCGTTCCACATCCCAGTTCGACAATGTTTTGGGAAATTGAGAAAATTCTAGTTATAGTGATGTGGAAAGCCGGGAAACTTTCAGTACTGCCTCTCTACTAGTTAATGTCAAGATGGTATATATCAATAAACATTCTGAAATTTCCTCCGCCATACACACCCAAGTGAAATACAAATGACATCTATACTGTTTATACATTACTAATCTTATACAGTTATTTCTGACCAACATATTCATTCTAATACATATGTAACATCTCATTCTGGGTCTACTTAACCAAGTTGTTTTGTGTTCCAACTCCTACCTCTTGATTCCAGCCATTGGTAATACCTATTCCATGTATCGTAGTATTCTGTCTCCCCTTTGCTTTTTAATTCTAATGTTAATCTGTGCAATTCTGTGCAAACTAATATTTTCTTTATTATCTCTTTTTCTGAGGGGGTATTTTCACTTTTCCATTGCTGGGCATATACCATTCTGGCAATCAGGATGTGTAATATTAGATATACTAACGCTTTTCTATAACTATCTGTTATAATTCCTAATGGAAACAGTTCTGGTTTGAATTCTATGTTATCCAACTGTTTTTTCTAACCACATCTGGATTTGTCACCAAAATTCCCTTACTTTTTTACACGTCCACCACATGTGGTACGTATCCAGGGGTTGGATTCAAATTTCTTAACAACAGGTTCTGTGGGTGTGGCCTAATTTGTAGGTGTGGCTTGGTGGTCATGTGATTGGCTTGCTGGGTGGCACGGCTTGGTGGTCACATGACTGGGTGGGCATGGCCAACTCTAAGTCATTTGCATGGGTGTTGCCTGTATGGGCCAGGAGGAAAGAAAGATCCGACCTCTGTGCATATGTGTGTGGAGGGAGAGAGGAAAGTTAGTTTTTTAAAAGAGCCCAGAGGAGGGAAAAAGATAAAGTTGTGCCAAAGAAATCCCAGGGCGGGGGCAAGGAAAGAAAAGGAACCCCTGCTCTGAAAAGGGAGTATCCTCCCAAGAAAACAAAGGAGTTAAAACCTTATTTATTCATACTTTAAAAAACAGACATTAAAAAGCAATTTCAGTTTCACTTTCCCAGGTTCAAGTCTCTTTGCTTAAAATATGTGATATGTTAACATATTTATACCGCTCTATGTTTTTAAGCACTAGAAATTCTCTATTTAACTAGATTTAAGAAAAGCACTTATGTTAAGTTAGTGACAATTTTCTATATCTCACAGGCAATGAACCATCAGACATAAACTTTTGGTCTTTTTTTTTATTCCATCTGACACATTCTTCATTCTTAGATTCCAAAGTGGTTTTTCTTTTCAGAAATTCTCCTTTGAGTCTCACCCTCTTTGTGGACTTCATCTACTCTGTTCTATCGCCAGAACAAAAGCAGACTCGAGACTGGAGTTGAATTTAGCTCTTTATTAACTGTCAGTAACTTCAACTGAAGTCGAGCCGCGGCAGCCCTTTTTATAGCAGCTGCTCACGGCTCGCAACCAATGGCATTTATTTAAACTTCCCGCCGCTTAGGCGGCCAATCAGAAATGGTTGCTGTCTACCAATTGCCCAGCGATGGTTAACTGTCCAATAGGAATGCAGTATTACGAGTATGAAAACAAGTACACTACACCCCTCCCCTCTTGGTTTGATCCAACGTTACGTGACGTAGTCACGCAAGTAGGCGGGGCTCTTGTGGGTCCTAGTTGAACTGCGCAGTTCAGTCTCTGCATTGACCTCGGTGGGTTCAGACAGGTCCACCATCCTTTCTGTTCTTCTCTTGGGAACCTCCCGGGAGGATGGTTCAACCCTGCCGCTTTCGCCGTGCCTTGTTGGGCTGGTTGGACTGGCACTGTTGCTCCTTTCTGATGTGTTTGGGCAGGTCAACTCGGCTGCTTCTTTCCTGGTTCTCCTTCAACTCTTTTTTCGAATTCGCCCAATGGTAAGTAGGTTTTATTTCTTTTTGGTTTTTCAGTTTCTGGTTGGTGGTTTGTTAATGGAGGGTTCTCTTTTCCTTTATTATTTAAGGGGTTCCCCCCCCCCCGGTTTTATTATTATTTTCTATCGGTTCTTGTGGAAGTGTCTTTTCCATGTTCTGGGGTCTGACGGTGTTGCGTTCGATGTGTCATGACCGTAGTTGATCGATGTGTCTTTTCCACGATCTGCCGTCAGTTGTCTCTAGCTGGTATGATCGAAGGCCTGTGATTTGTGTTATCGTGGCTTGTAGCCACAACGTTTCTCCGGTAAGATTTTTTGCGTATACCAAGTCGCCTGGTATAAATATGCAGTACTTACTGGAGGAGTCTTGTGGCTTTTCGGGGTTGTAGGTGGGGTGTAGTCTGTCCAAGTATGAGCACAATTTTCTGCCCATTTTCAGCTCTTGTTTGTTGATGTGCATGGTGTTATATGTTGAAAGGTGAGCATGGTGTTGATTTTGTCTTGCATGTCGCCTCCTTCAAGTTTTTCTAAAGCTTCTTTCATGCACCGAACCATGCGTTCTGCCCTTCCGTTCACCACTGGATGAGCTGGCTCTGTCAGAGCATGTCGTATTCCTTGTTCTGTGAGGAATTGTTCAAAAGTTAAAGCTGTGAACTGTGGGCCATTGTCCGATACTACTACATCTGGTAAACCATGAGTGGCAAAAAGTTTCTTAAGTTGTTTAGTGACAGCTTCAGTCATTGTTAAACTCATGATGCAGATCTCTAACCAGTTCGAGTAAGCATCAACGATGATTAAATATGTATATGCCTTTGTGGGTCCAGCAAAATCTATATGGATCCTTAGGGTTTCCAGTTCCGTGTGGCTTCGGTGGCAGCAGGAATTCGTGACTGTCCGTGATTCCTGCTGCGCTTGCCGCCGAGGTGCCCCCGATCCAAATGGATCCGGGGGATATGGCTGCCCTGTAGAGGCAGCCGAAGAGAGAGGGGAGCCGGACAGGGGGCTGGGGGTGTCACAGACCCCTTCCTCGTCCGGAAAAACACCTTTTTCCTGAGGTGGTGGAGTGGCGGTCAGCAATGGCCGCCACGAAGAAGCCTGCAACAAGGTAAGATTGTGCTGGAGGAAGCAGGAAAAGTGAAAGTGCTGGCTGAGCCGGGTCAATCAACATCTCTCAAACTCTCTGGAACTGAATTGTTTGAATTGCTGGAGGATACATTGTATCCCTAAGAAAATCAGAAAGCAGCGGAGAAAGCTGTTAAAGGGATTTTTTTTTCTTCACTCTCCCACCCCATAGAAACAGCAGATGAAGATTTGAAATTTATTTGGGCACTGAAGGTGAATTATTTTGAAAGTTAAAGCCAAGGGACAAAAGATTCTTTGGACATTGGACTTAATAATTTAAGAAATCGGAAAACTCTTATTGGAGGTATGGATTTCTGATCATTTAAAAATTGTTGTTGTAAGTGGGAAGGGAGAGGAAAAAAATTGGAGCAGAAGTTGAAAAAGGAGGAGATTGCCTAGAATTCTAAAGAAAGATATATGGTAATTGGACCTCTTTGATTAAACAGTAACCCCAGAAACAGAAGTAGAAGAAGGAAAAAAAAGTATTAACTTTTGGAATCTTTTTTGAATTATTCTTGATTAAAAATACTTGTGTGGTTGTTTTGGGGAAAGTTTCTCTTTTTATGATGGCATCGCTTGTGGATGAATTAAAAACTGAATATCAAAAATATAAAAAGGAGGAACAAGATGGAAAAGATACTTTGGGCACTTTATTTCAATTTTTAGAAATGGCATTATGCACTTATGAAAAGTTGACTATGCAGCAGAATGACTGGGACAAAGAAGAAGAGGAAGAAGATGGGTTTTTTCTGGGGAGGAGGAGAAAGAGGATAAGAAAAAGGGGATTTTAAGATTTGAAAAAATCTTAAAAAGAGAAAAATAAGATGAAAGGTGAATGCAAGGTTAGAAAACAATGGAAAGGGGGTAAGAAAAGGGAGGAGGAGAGACAAAGGGGTAAAAAGGGCAAGGAGAAGAATAAGCAAGAGAGAAAGGGGGGGAGGAGAAGCCTTAATGGTGGGAAGCAAGATTTAAAGAAAAAAAGCTTATTTAGAGACAATGGGTGAATCTAATTGAAAAAAAAGGGGGATTCTGGAAGGTACATAAGATTGTGTCTTTATATGTGTATCTTGACTAAAATGCTTAAGATATAAATGAGTATTAATATATACGATTAGTTTTTTTTAATGATATGGATAGTGCTTATATAGGATTTTATTTAGTTATTGCTGGGTTTTTACCTTCTTTATAAAATTTATTGTGTAATTTTAGAATGTACTAAACAGAATCCCAAGATAAATTAAGTGTTATATGAAGTAATTGTAAGTTAGGACAATGAGTTAAAGGCGTCACTACAATCAGTGTATAGGAGAAGTATATTAAAAGAAAAAAGGTGAATGGATAGTTGGAAATAGAACAGACAAAGAATGATATTGAAAATGATAATAAGATATGGAAGGATATATAAAGTGAATATGATGTTTGAATTTGTGTCTGTGTGAAGAGTTTCAACCGGGATCAAGCAGCCTTCAGAAAAGATGTTTTAGTGTTTTTTTTTCTCTATGTTCTGTGTTTTGTATGTTTATGAAAGGCAATAAAATTTTAATAAGCAAGAAATATAATTTGGATGACTAGAATGAAAAGGAGAAGTTATGAAGATATGAAGTTAAATAGATAACGTAAATATTGGTATTACAATTTGGAATTATTTTGTATGTTCTATTGGCTTTCTTCTTTAATTATTATTTTTTTTAGAAAAGATTTTTCAAGTTGTTATGCCTGGATTATTTGTGTATTGTTTCTGCAAAATTAATAAAATTTGTTATAAAAAAAAATCCATATGGATCCTTGACCAGGGGTCTCTGGATGTCTCCCAGTCAAGGACCAGTGCTAACGGGGGGTAGGTCTGGACGACTGGCATTTATTACATGTTTTGACCCAGGTTTCAATGTCTTTGTCTATTCCTGGCCACCAGATGTAGCTTCTGGCCAGGGACTTCATCTTTTCCATGCCCGGGTGTCCTTCGTGTAACATATTCAGTATGCCTTCTTGCAATTTCCGTGGAACAACAACCCTATCCCCCCACAATATGCAGCCTTTCTCAACTGACAACTCAGTTTGCCAGTTTTTGAATGGTTTAAAAGTCTCATTTTTTTTCATTTTCTGGCCAAACCCTCCCCACCCAGTTCAGGATTCGGGCCATCAGTGCATCTTTTGCTGTTTCCCTTGCAATGTCCGATGCAGTGATGGGCAAGTTCGATATAGTTTCAATTTGTAGAGTGTGTGTGGTGGGAGCTGGGTCATCGTCGTAGCCTGGTAGTGGTAAGCGGCTCAATGCGTCTGCGTGGGGTATTCCCTTTCCTGGTTGGTAGATGAGCTTGTAATTGTACGCTGCAAGAAATTCCGACCATCTTGTCATTCTTGGAGACAGGATGTTGGGGGTGGCCCTGTCTCCAGCCAGGATTCCTAGCAGAGGTTTGTGGTTGGTAATCAAAGAAAATGTCCTACCATAAAGATATTCGTGAAAACATTTTACCCCCGAGATAGCAGCCAAGGCTTCTCTATCCAGTTGGCTGTAGTTTCTTTCAGTCTTGGACAACGTCCTAGAATAAAAGGCGATCGGTGCCTCTCTGCCATCCGGTAGTGTGTGGCTAAGTATTGCACCTACGCCAAATGGTGAAGCGTCGCAGGTGACAGTTAGTGGTAGCGTGTCGCTGGATTGGATCAATACAGATTTGGATGTAATTAAGTCTTTAATTCTTTGGAATGAAGCTTCTTCTTGTCGACCCCACTTCCAGATGGGTTTTTTATCGAGCAGTCTATGGAGTGGTTCCACTATTGTTGCCTTCTGCGGCAAAAAGACATGATAAAAATTAATGAGTCCCAGGAACGCCTGTAAATCCATTTTGTTTTTGGATCTGGGTGCTTCTTTTATCGCTCGTATTTTTTTTTTTTTTTTTGGTGGGGTGGATTCCTGCTTCATCAATAAGATATCCTAGGAACTTGACCTGATTTGTGGCAAGTTGGCATTTTTCTTTTTTGACCTTGAGTCCTGCTTCTCTAAACTTTTACAAGACTGCCCTTAGCCAGTCTTTTAGTTGTTTTGTATTCCCGACTGATATCAGTACATCATCAAAATAGGGAACCACCCCTTTTAGTCCTTGGAGGAGGCATTCCATCAGGCTTTGGAAAATGCCTGACACCAAATTGTAACCTGTTGCATTTAAAGGCTCCTCTATGTGTTACGATAGTTTGTGCCTCTGCCGTCTCGGAATCAACTGGTAACTGTTGATATGCCTGCGCGAGATCGAGCTTTGCAAAAAATTTTCCTCCCCCAACGAGTGCAACGGGTGGTGGACTACTGAAACGGGGTATGTGCTCTGCTGCAATGCATGGTTCAGGGTGGCCTTATAGTCACCACAGATGCGCACTGACCCATCTGGTTTCATGGGGGTCACAATCGGGGTTTCCCATCTCGCATGGTCGATTGGCTCTAACACCCCTTGTGCGATGAGTTTGTTCAGCTGCTCATCGATTTTTGGCTTTAACACAAAGGGAACGTGTCTAGCTTTAAGCCTGATGGGGGCTATGTTCGGGTTTAGGCTAAATGAGATAGGGGTCCCACAGTACTTGCCTAAAGTCCCGTCGAAAACGTCATGGAACTCCTCCATCAGGTCTTTTTCCCAGTCTGTCATGGTGACACTGTTGATTCCTGTCACTTCGATTCCTAGAGGCTCCAACCATTCTAAGCCCAGCAGGCTGGGGCAGTCTTGGTCGACGATGGTCAATGGGAGAATTTCAGTGTGTTTCTTAAATGTTACCTTAAAATGTCCCAATCCCACTACCGATATCTTGTTTCCTTGGTAGTCTTTTATTCTCAGGCTTTGCTCTTCGAGTTCTTTTCATTGTATGTCGGGTATCAATTTTTTTATTGTGTTCCATGATACCATTGACAGATATGAGCCGGAGTCTACTTCCATTTCGCATGGCTCTCCTTCTATCTGGACATTTATTTGAACCTTTTTAGTATTAGTTGCTCTGGCAGTTCCAATAATAACTGTCTGATGTGTTTCTTCTTTCTCATTGAGTCATTGACTTCTACTTTCCTGGTTCCAGCAACTTCTGGTTGGTTTCTCCTTAGTTCTGGGGGGGGGGGGGGTACTGCCTCGTCTCTTTGGACTATAGCTCTTTTTGTTTTGGCAGACCCTTGCAATGTGCCCCCGTTTTCCAGTGTCTGCAGATGGCATCCAAGAAACGACACTCTGCACGCAGGTGATTTCCTCCACATCCAGCACACTGGAAATCAGGTTTTCTCCCTCTTCTTTCTTGCCGATTTTGCTCTGATTGGAGTTTGTTCATCTTCCTCGGAGTTGGTTGATGATTCGATGTCCTCATGGTGGGTGGTTGCGGTAGTGTGCTTCTGGGTACCTTCTGCTTTCTTTTCTCTGTTCTGGCTTGGACTGTTGGCTGTATTCATTTGTTTCATTTTCACCGCAGATTTTTTTGCTGCTTCAGCTGTGGTTGCTTCAGCGATGGCTTCATTTGCAGTAATGTTGGGTCGATTTAGTAGTTTACTCTGTAGGATAGCATCTCTCAAACCGAGGACTTTGTGATCCCTCATGGCTTCATCCATGTTGAGGAATTCGCATGCTCTTCCAATGTCCCTTAATGCTGCTACGAAGTCTCCAATACTTTCGCCTTCTTGTTGATCCCGTTTGTAAAATTCATGTCTTCGAATAAGGTTGGACACAACGGGCACGTAATGGTTTCTCAGCATTCAGTTCAGGTCTGGCCATGCCATTTGTTTGACATTGTTCGGTCTCGTCAATGCCTTCGCCATCTTAAATATGGTTGGGCCGCAATGCGTCAGGAATACAGCTCTCTTCCTCTGGTCAGTGATTCCTTGTAGTTCGTTGCTTTCTAAAAACACCAGGAACCTATCAATATATGATTCCCAGTCTTCTTCAGCTGGGTTGAACGGTCCAGGTGGTGAGTTGTTGCTGGCCATCTCATTGAATTTTCGGCCGTTGTTGTCACGTGCTTACGGTCTTTGTTCCTTCAATCCCATCCTCGTTGCCAGTGTTCTATCACCAGAACAAAAGCAGACTCGAGACTGGAGTTGAATTCAGCTCTTTATTAACTGTCAGTAACTTCAACTAAAGTTGAGCCACAGCAGCCCTTTTTATAGCGGCTGCTCGGGCTCACAACCAATGGCATTTATTTAAACTTCCCACCGCTTAGGTGGCCAATCAGAAACAGTTGCTGTCTACCAATAGCCCAGCGATGGTAACTGTCCAATAGTAATGCAGTATAATGAGTATGAAAACAAGTACACTACATAGTCAGACACAGATGAGCCTTTAATAGTACAAAAACTACCCAAATCATTTTAGCCTATCTAATCACTCTTTTCTGGATTATATTCAATAGCCATCAGAACCAAATCTATTCTAACCAATGTACTGTAGTATCTTTAGTACTGCCATCATCTCTATAGCCATACATCTGCTTTCCAGAATTTTGTCATATTTCATCTTGTATTGATAAAGACTTGTCTCCTTATTACCAAAGCAGAAGATATCTAGTACAGAAAGTGTTTAAATTATTCAGGGATGCAGGGATACATAAAGAGCTCATGAAACAGAACAGGTTATCCCAAAACCTGGTTTGTATTTTGAACAAGTGAATCCCATAAAGGGAAGGTATCTGACTGGCTTCATATTGAGATAGTTCTTCAGATTGCTTTGAAATCATTTAAAGTTTAACATTGTAAATTGTTTTTGACAATAACTGTAAACTTTATAACACATCTAGCAACTTAATTGCTGTATTTTAGTTAAATTTCTGGAGATTCAAATGCAGCACTGCATATAACACATTGCATAGTCAGTCAATATGTAATTAAGGAATAGGTGACTCCGGCTAAATCTTCTAGCTTAGAAGTAGTTGCTACTCAGTGTAATTGTGCAGTTGCATTCTTTTCCAACACTGTCACTTGAGAATCCAAACATTATTGAAAAGTAAGAAGTATTTCCAGATCATTCAAAGGGATTATATATTATATATTCACCTAAAATAGAGAATATCCCAATCCCTGATCATCATACTTATTAATCAGTTCACTTCTGCTTCAGCATTTTCTTCATTAAAATTTTTAGTTTAGTTTACTTTATTGTCATTGCACCTCGTACAACAAAATCAAAAACCATCTTCAGTGCACATCATGACCATGAATATAAACACTAACACACATCCTTCACCCTTCACACATTGAACCGAAAACCTCTAACACCACACCAACACTGCACTATACAGTAGAATTCAAAAGAGCTACTACCCTGGGATAGAAGCTGTTTTTCAGCCTATTTGTCCTTGTTTTTATTATCCTGTATCGTCTGCCAGATGGTAGTTCAAAAAAAGGGTTCCCAGGATCAGATGGATCTTTGAGAATGTTTTGAACTTTCTTAAGGCAGCGGGAGCTATAAAGCTCTTCCAAAGAGGGGAGAGGGCAACCAAAGATCTTCTGGGCAATGACATTCACCCTCTGGAGTGCTTTCCTATCTGCCACTGTGCAATTGGCAAACCATACAGAGGTGCAGTATGTTAAAAAGCTCTCTATGGTGCAGCGGTAGAAGGTCACCAGCAGTTTTTCATTCAGTTGTTGTTTTCTGAGAAGTCTCAGGTAGTGTAATCTCTGCTGGGCCCTTTTGACCAGGGCTGCAATGTGAGCACCCCAGGTCAGGTCTCCTTTTTAGGGCAACACCCAGAAACTTAGAACTGACCACTTGCTCTACTCGGTCTCCATTGATAAGCAAGGGCTGGATGTCTGATCTCTTCCTTCTATAGTCCACTATAAGCTCTTTGATCTTATTGGTGTTGAGGACCAAGTTATTGTCTTCACACCACGAAAGCAACTGATCCACCCCATCTCGGTAGGCAGATTCATCCCTCCCCCCCCCCCGAGATGAGTCCCACCACAGTTGTATCATCTGCAAATTTAGCAATAGTGTTACTAGCGTGAGTGGGAATGCAGTCATGCACATGAAGAGTATAGAGTAAGGGACTCAACACGCAACCCTGTGGTGTACCAGTGTTAAGAATAAGGGCTGAAGAGATATGATTACCTAATCTGACCCTCTGTGAGCAGCCAGACAGGAAATCCATAATCCAAAGGCAGATTGAATAAGAAAGTCCAAGGTCCAGAAGTTTAGACACTACTCTATGTGGAAGAATTGTGTTAAACGCAGAATTAAAATCCACAAAAAGCATCCTCACGGGAGAAGGCGGAGCTTCGTTCCGGTGATACAGCTGCGATCTCGGGGCTCTGAGATCGTAGCCGATATTTTCGCCCCTGGTCGGTCCTAACGGACCTAAACCGTCCCGTAGAGACGGTGATCGTGAAGGGCACTGTTCCAGGATCCCAGAGATATCGCAAAATCTCTGGTTAGATCCGGAAGAAGCCCTTTTGCTGGCGGCGGAGAGGCAGCCTCCATAGCTGCTGAAGTCGGGACAGCTCCGGAAAGAAAGTGATTGGAGTGAAGTGTGTCGGCTGGGTGAGAAAAACTCTTTGGTGTTGTAAATTCGCTGAGGTTGGAAAGTTCATTCTGAAGAGAGAAGAAAGTTGTGAGGTTTTTTTTTTTTTGACTGAAATTGTCTGGGCGGCGTTTTTTAAAGTGATGTCAAATTGAGGCTTGGGGTGTTTTTTTTTTCTTTTTATATTTTTTGGGAAAGATTTTACTGTGACTTTGTAGGTAACCGGATTGAATTTTCTCTTATATATATTTCTATGCTCCCTTTGATTTTTTAACTTTCTTTAGGATAGAGGCTTCCTTTGGTTATTTTTTCTTTTTTTTTTTTCTGTATATATTATTCCTTTTTTCCGGATGGGGGGGAGAAAGAGCATTAGGAAAATTTGTAACACTGCCAACTAGAGGCTTGAAAGTATTTTATTTGAATTGGAGAGAATTGCAAAAAGACCTCATCTCAAGGACATTTTAACGTGATAAGATAGAGGGAGAGCACAGCAAAATATTATTGCAGGTGCTTTCCTGGACTGTTATCAACAACACTTGAGGTTTGGCTTTGAAGCTGCTGGAGAAGAGAGTCATAACAAGAGCCTTGGATAAATAACAAAGTGCAGTGTGTCTTCTTATATATACCCCATTCGCTAGCCTTTTTCTAAATTTCAATTCTAGTAATATTTTTATTTTTGCCTTTTATTTTAAAGGGAAAGCCTCAGAGTTTTTTCTTTTTTCTTCTTTATTTTTCTTTTCTTTTTTATGGGACTTTTTTGCTTTTCATATTTATGTTTTTGGACTACTTTGTTTTTGTGGTTGTTTTTTTTTTTTTTGGATTATTGAGACTTTTTAATTGGATTAAGGTGTGAAGAATCTGAAGGAACTTTTTGTTTTTTTTCTCTTTTTGCTTTTTCTTTTTTCTTTTGCTCTTAATCAATATTATTATTTTTGGATTTGTTTGTTTTTTCCTTTCTATTTTTTCCTTTTTTATGGTGGACTATCTTGTAATTGGAATAGGGTCTAGAAGAACCTGAAGATCTTTCTTCTTCCTTTTTTCCTGTTTCTTCTTTGGTTTCGTGTTTTTTACTATTGGAGTTCTCCATTTTGGATTATAATTGGCTGCTCTACCAGTTGGATTAAAAGTCAAGAAGAATTTGAAGTTTTGGAAACATTGAAATGAGCAGGAAACCAATACCATCTGGCATTTCTGCTTCTACCTCTGCTTCCCCACCAGCTGGAGGACAACGTTTAATTCAGACAATGTTGAAGCAAGATAAGGAACAAGAAAAAGTAACTTTACAGATGATTATGCAAGGAATCCAAGATCTCAAGACAAAATCAGATATCATTGAACAAAGAACAGGAAATATTGAACAAAGAACAGAAAATATTGAACAAAGAACAGAAAATATTGAACAAAGAGCAGAAAATATTGAACAAAGAATAGAGAAGTCTGATGAAAAAGTGGAAAATATTAAACAAATGATGGTTAAGTATGAGGAGAGATTCCAAAAAATTGAGGAAGAAGGAAAACAAAGAGAGAAGAAGATTGGAAATATTGACAGCAGACTAACAGCGGTTGAACAAGAAAAAGGTGGGATGTTGAGGTGGGAGATGGAAAGGTCAGAATTTTACCTCAGATTTCAAAATATAGAAGAGGAAAAAGGAGAAAATTTGGCAGCGGTAATGATAGAAATTTTGGCAGATGCTTTGGAAATTACAGAGGAAAAGATGATGGATGGAATAGATGAGATATATCGAGTCTATACAAGATATGCGATGAGAAATAAATTACCCAAGGAAGTCCATATTAGATTTACCAAAAAATCCATTAAAACGCAAATATTACAAGTAGTAAGAGAGAAAACACTGAAATACAAGGGTAAAGAGGTTGTGGTTTTAAAACAAATACCCAGAAGAGTGAGAGAGATGAGAAGAGAATATCGATTTCTGACCAAAATACTATTGGAAAACGAAGTGAATTATAGATGGCTGATTCCAGAAGGACTAATGTTTAGGTGGCAAGAGCAGAGATATAGAATTGATTCAATTGAGAAAGCAGAACTTTTCCATGCAGAATTCTTTGGAGGAAGAAGAGAGGAAGCAGAGAAAGAGGCTTTATCAATTGAGTTTCAAGATGAACAACTGGAGACTGAAAAAGAGAAAGGAGCAGCAGGGGGACAGATGGATAATAAAGAACAGCGTGAAGTGAGATCCACGAGAGCTGTTAGACCTAAATATAAAGCATAATCATGGAGGAAAAAAAACTGATTACAATGAATATAAATGGACTTAATTCAGCTGTTAAAAGAAGGAAAACTTTTCATAAATTAGAGAAATTAAAATTTGATATAATTTGTTTACAAGAAGTTCACATTAAAAAACAACATGAACAATTGTTATTACAGCCAAAATTGGGGAAAATATTTACTTCTTTGACTCAATGTAAGAAAAGAGGTGTGGTTTTATACATTAAAGAGGCTATTCCAGCAAAATTGATCTACACGGATGAAGATGGAAGAGTATTAATGGTAGAAATAATGGACAATAATATAAAAATACTCTTGATTGCAATTTATGCTCCGAACGATAAACAAGAAGAGTTTTATAAAAAGCTACACATGAAAATAATTGGACTGGACTATGTTAATATAATTATGATGGGAGATTTTAATGGAATTGTGGACAATAAACTGGACTATATAGCAACAACAACAAAGCAAAATAGAAAGGCTCTCCCAAGATCTTTTTTTAAAATGACAGATGAATTAACTTTAAAAGATATTTGGAGAGAAAGAAATGTTAAAGCTAAACAATATACTTTTTATTCAAATAGACATTTATCATGGTCCAGATTAGATATGATTTGGATCTCAACAGAACTAATATCTAATATTAAAGAAACAAATATTGAAACAAGTACTTGGGCAGATCATAGCCCAATGACAATTAAATGGTAGGGACAAAAAAAAAGATCGAGATGGACATTAAATAATACTATTTTAAAGGAGAAAGATTTTACACAATGGATGGAGAAGGAATTGGCTTTTTTCTTCAGAGAAAATAAAAAAGAAGATACTTCAACGCAAAATGTGTGGGATACAATGAAGGCATACGCTAGAGGTTTGATAATAGATTATACAAGAAGAAAGAATATTAGGAAAAGGCAAGCTTCTAAGGCCTTGGAAGATGAGTATAAAATTCTTGAAAAAGAATTACAGAAAAGGCCACAGAAAAAGGATATTAAATTGAAGCTGGATGTAATCAAACATAAAATGGAATTAATAGAGAAAGAAGAACTGGCGCAGAAAATTAGAAACTCTAAACAGAATTATTTTGAAGATGCAAATAAACCAGGTAGATGGCTAGCATATAAATTGAGAAAAGAGAAGGAATCAAGAAAAATATTGAAGTTAATAGATGAACAAGGCCAAGTTTGTTATGGGAATAAGGAGAAAAAAGAAATTATTTGAGATTTTTATGGGCAACTATATAAACAAGAGAATATTGATGAAGAAAAAGTCAAACAGTATTTACAGGAAGCTAATTTACCAAAGATACCTAAAGAGACTGAAGAAATGCTAGAAAGCAATATAACAATGATGGAACTAAATGAAGCATTTAAGAGACAAAATAATGGGAAAGCTCCGGGTCCAGATGGGCTTCCAGTAGAATTTTATAAAACATTTCAAGAATTATTGAGCATCCCATTGTTAGAAGTTATGAATGAAGTTATGTTAAAAAAGATGATACCTAAAACATGGTCAGAGACTTATATTACACTCATACCAAAGGAAGAGACTGACCCATTGCAAATTAAGAATTATAGACCTATTTCTTTATTGAATGCAGACTATAAAATCTTTGCTTCAATCTTAGCAGAAAGACTTAAAAAATATTTAAATAATTTTATTCACTCAGATCAAAATGGATTTCTGCCAAAGAGACAAATTAGAGACAACATGAGAGTAATCTTGGACACTTTGGAATACTATGAGACTCATCCTGAAAAGCAAATGGCTTTGATATTCCTAGATGCTCAAAAAGCATTTGACAACGTGAACTGGAGATTTATGTTATTATTATTGGAGCAGATGGGTTTCGCTAAAAAATTTATTCAAGCAATAGAAGCTATATATAATAAACAGACAGCAAGGGTAATGATGGAGGGGGAACTTACAGATTTTATTAATATAAGGAAAGGCACAAGACAAGGATGCCCCCTATCTCCTTTGCTATTTATGTTGACCTTGGAAGTGTTGAATAGAAATATTAGGGATGATAAAAGCATAAAAGGAATGAAAATTAAGAAGGAAGAATTCAAGCTACAAGCTTTTGCTGATGATTTAGCTTTTATTTTGGAAGATCCGCTAGAAACAGCTCCAAAGTTACTGGAAAGGATAGAGGCATATGGAGAGGTGGCTGGTTTGAAAATAAATAAAGACAAAACAAAGATTTTGACAAAGAATATGCTATTGAGACAGAGAGAAGAATTGGCAGATCTTTTGAAAATTCAAGTTACAAATAAGGTTAAGTATCTGGGGATATATTTGACAACAAGATGTAGCACATTAAAGGAGAATAATTATATTAAACTTAAACAACAGATAACTACAGATTTGAAGAAGTGGGAAAACTTGCAATTGTCATTAATAGGGAGAATTTCAACAATTAAGATGAATATCTTACCTAGAATTTTATTTTTGTTTCAAACAATACCAATTAGGCTTGGAAAAGACTATTTTGAAGATTTAAATAAAATTATGTTGAAGTTTATATGGCAAGGTAAAAAAGCGAGAATAAAGCTAAAGCTTTTGCAAGATGCTAGAATTAGAGGAGGTTTTGGTCTGCCTAATTGGGAATTGTATTATCAAGCTGCAAGTTTGATGTGGGTCAAAGAATGGATAACATTAAGGAAACATAGGTTGTTGACATTAGAAGGGCATGACTTGCTGTTGGGTTGGCATGCTTTTTTATGGTATAAGGGAACTAAAACACAGGGTTATTTTAGAAGGCATTATGTACGGGAGTCTTTGTGGTTAAATTGGGAGAAGATAAAAAGACAATGTTATTTGAAAATTCCAGTTTGGTTATCGACCATTGAAGCATTTTCCTATCCTATAATCTACAAGAAGGAACAAACAGTTAGATATGGGGAACTTTTGGATGAAAAGGGTGAACTTAAATCGATCCAAAACTTAGAGGAACAAGGTATAAGGATGAATTGGTTTTCATATGCACAAATACATTCAAGGTATGATGAAGATTCCAAAACGGAGGGATTTTATGATAAACAGACTGATTTAGATAAGATCTTGATGGGTACTGATGAGAAGGTGATTAAAAAACTATATGGTTATTTACTGGGAATGAAATTAGAGGAAGAACAAGTCAAAGAAACTATGATTGTTTGGGGGAAGAATTTTGGATATGGGATTGATTTAGAGAAATGGCAGAAATTGTGGTCTCAAAATTATAAAATGACAATGTCACCAGCATATAAAGAAAACTTGTATAAGATGTTTTACAGGTGGCACTTTCCTCCGATAAGAATAGCAAGAATGTTTAAGAACAAATCTGAAAAATGCTGGAAATGTCATCAGATACCTGGCTCATATTACCATATGTGGTGGACTTGTGAGGATGCTAGAAAATATTGGACTATAATTCGCATGTGGTTGGAAAAAATGACAAAGAAACATATAGACTTGAAACCAGAGATCTTCTTATTGGGAATTTTACCTGATATATATCGTAAAGATTTGAAATACCTGATTGTAAATGTATTAACAGCGGCTAGGATTGTATTTGCTAAAAATTGGAAGAATGAGAAAATACCATTACAGGAAGAAATTATTAAGAAAATATTGGAATGTGCTGAGATGAGCAGATTGACATTTGAAATTAGAGAGCAAGAGGATAAACAATTTTACGAAATTTGGGATCTTTTTTATAAATGGCTAGATGATAAAATACGATAATAGAATATTTAGAATGCTAGATAGTAAGGAATATCTTTATTTTGCTATTATTTTGTTATTTGATATTATATTTATAAAGGATTTTTTAGGATTGATTTGATATGACTAGATGATTTGTTATAGAGTAAACTGGTTTAAAGTATTGTTAGCTCATAAAGCATGAATGATTAAAAATATAGTCAAAAACTTCTTTTTTTAGTGATATTAGGATATATAAGTTTGGATTGACAATATGAGTTGTTATGTAACATAATTGTAATTGAGACTACAGAATGAATGCACAAAAATGATGAACCAACTGACACACTGGATGTACATATAAGAGTTGATGTTTTTATGTTTTGGTTGTCTTGTTTGTTTGTAGAAAATTAATAAAACCTTTTTCAAAAAAAAAAAAAAGCATCCTCACATAGCCCCCCCCTCCCCCGCTGTTCTAGATCAGTCAGAGCAGTGTGAAGAGTGATGGCTATAGCGTCCTCTGTAGATCTATTTTTTCTGTATGCAAACTGGTGTTTACCAAATGTATGAGGAAGACCAGAAATGATGTGCCAGCAGACCAATTTCTCAAAGCATTTCATGATGATAGGAGTGAGTATCACTGGTCTCTAATCATTGAGATTATTGATAGGGAACTTCTTTGGCAGTGGAACAATGGTGGAAGCCTTCAAACAAGATGGAACAGTGGACTGGAATAAAGACCGGTTGAAGATCCTGGTAAAGACTCCAGCCAACTGATTAACACAGTCTTTAAGCACTCAGCCAGAGATACCATCAGGACCAGCAGCCTTTCTAGGGTCCACAGCCCTCAGAATGCTCCTCACATCCTGCTCCACCACAATGAGGTGGGGGCTACAATTGGCCGGTGGTTGTATTTTATCTGTCTCTGATCTCCACTTCAAAGCGAGCAAAGAAATGATTCAGTTCCTCTGCCAATGAAGCATCCCCCTCAGCAGGGATGACATTGGTTGGTTGATGATTTGTAATTTATTGAATCCCTCGCCACACCTGCCTCATGTTATTGCTATAAAAATTATCCTCAATCTTCCTCTTATAAATTATCCTCAATCTTCCTCTTGGCCTTCCGAATACCTTTCTTCAGATTAGCTCTGGCACCACTGCATCTTGCCCCATCACCTGTCCTAAAGGCCTTGGTCCTGTCATGCATGAGGCGCTGGACTTCCTTGGTCATCCAGGGTTTCTGATTGACATAGATCCTAATACGTCTATCCACAGTGATAGTCTCTGTGCAGTGTTTGACATAGAACAGAACAGTTGCAGTGTGCACCTCTAAGTCAGGGTGGTAAAAGATGTGCCAATTTGGGAAGCATCTTCTGGGCAAGATTTCACTGTCTTTATTATAGGCAGAGCCCATCTCCTAAGAGGGATGTACACTGGTGCTAAAAGCAGTGACATATGGTCTGATTGTCCCAAATGTGGTAATTTTATAACCTTATAGCCATGTTTGATGTTGTTATATTGTGCTGTCCCAGCCAGTCTATAGGAATTGGACAGTTACTTAGGAATTATGAGCTGTCCCCTTAAGGGAATGCATCATGGTAAATGTAGTTAAAGGTATCCTGGGAAATGTAGTTCATGTCATGTGACCACATCTGTAATCCTGATTGATCACTAGTTTGACCCTCAAGGGGTTGGGGGAAGTTTTCCTCATTCTTTGTCTGAACTCTCTTACTCATGGCACCTTCTTTCTATTGCTACGAGATGGGTTAGGAAATAACCATCTTTTACTACAAGGCAGATATACAAAGAATTGGTCATTAAAGAAGAACTTCATCACAAACATGAGTCATGAGGATACCTGATGAATATTCAAATAAATACCAAATAAATGTTCTTTGATATGGACGTCTTGTTGAGTTATCTCTCTGCATCTGTACAGTTTATAAATCCACTTCTGTACAGGATACAGAAAATATATACTTTGTCCAATAGTTTGCTCCTCTAGTAGCACACTTAACATGCTGATAGAATTTAGGGAGCACTGCTTTTAAATCAGCTTGATTAAAATCCCCCGCCATGATATGCACAGCATCAGGATACTTATTCTGCTGATTACTAACAATGTTATACAAGAATCCCAAAGCTATGGTAGTATTGGCATGAGGTGGGACATAGACTGCAGTAATCAAAACATGCTGAATTCCCGTGGAAGATATATGGGTCTACATTTAAGAGTCATATACTCCAGATCCATGGAGCAGTGGCTGTCTGCAGTCTTTGTATTGATACACCAGCTTTTGTTCACATAAAGGCTTAAACCTTTGATTTTTCCAGAATCTCTACTCCTGTCCTGCCGGTGAACTATGTAGCCTTCCAACTCAACAGCTGCAGTGGAATGAGTGAATGAAGCCAAGTTTCTGTGATTAGCAAAACACAGCAGTTCTTGATGAATTTAGTCTTTGCAATCTGTAGCCTTAATTCATCCATTTTGTTAGTCAAAGATCTTGCATTGGTAAGAAATATACTTAGAATTGAAAGCTTGTGTGGAAACTTAATCAGCCTAAAGAAAACCGCAGCACGGCATCCTCTCTTCCTCTTCCTGTTCTTCTTTCTCCACTTCTTCCACCTTCCTACAGGGATAGTGATCCATGGCTGCCCTAGGGGCCTAGCTGCCTCCTTCAGTATGTTATGAGAATGTATATAATCGTCCACAATAGCCTTTTCACATTTCAGTCCAATTTGCAACAAGGCTTGTGTCAGCCTCAAGATACCTTCCCCTTCTACCTTTCTGCTAAGATACTTTCCCCTTCCTGATTATCTGCTATTATTTCATTATTTCTCTCGGCTGTCATGGCAACGGTGGGAGGGGGGATTTTATATGGGAAGAGAGCTGGAGGTGTTTGCATTCCTTGCTGGGCTAGCAAGGGGAGGGGGATTCTTGTCCTTAACTTTCCGTTTCCTGGCTATCTTTTCCTCTTTTGCGCAACTGCGAACTTTTATCAAAATATGTCAAGGTTATTTGACAAGACGTCTCATCATCATCTGAAGATGACCACATGAGCCGTTTCAAAAGTTTTAATTGGAAGAATCATTTGAACTTTGGGGGGTGGGGGCAAACCTATTTCTTTGTATATGCATTCTACCCGCCAATTTCTCAGTTTCGGAATTGCTTTGTAGCTACTACTTTATTTCCCAGTAAAAGGATAACTTTGCTCTACCCCATGGAGTCTGAGTATTTCTTTCTTGGGATCTAAAAGGAGCGCATCCTGACATAATTCCGAAACTCACACATCAACCCACCCGGAGAAAACAGCAACTTTTCTTCCGAGGGGGTTTCATCCCATGTCGTCTCCAACCGGCGATGAAGAGGATCAGGGAGCTGTGAGGGGGCAGCCCATGCCGCTGCCGGAAGTGTCGGTGGCTGACCCGCTGGCCGAACTGACTCTGGAAGAAACCTCAGCTGAGATGCCCAGATGGTCGTTGGGGGTTGGTTGGAGAGACCCTGAAGACCCCCCTCCTCCCAGGATCACTGTAAGACAAAAAGGTGCGAGGGGACGGCTTTGGCAGGAGGGGGAGGAGATGGAAGGCAAGCTGGATGAAGCCAAGAAATTCTCTATGGACGTTCCTGGAGAGCCCGGCACAACTCAAAGGTATGAGGGGGAAGAGGGAGCGAGATCAGCCCAGGGGAGCCAAGCTACCTCTACCCCCCTTGCCCAGCGTCCGCCAGCGCAACCGCCCGCTGCCGCCCGGGGAGCCCCAGCAATAGGAGTGGCTCCTAGAAGGCGCCACCTGCCCCCCCTAGATGTAAAGTTTGGAGGAAATCCAAGAGATTTGGGATTTTTCCTGGTACAAGTTGGGAGTTATATGGCAGAATTTGAGCGGGAGTTCACCTCTGAAGCAGCCAAAGTGAGATGCGTTACCAGAACCCTGGAAGGGATGGCAGCAGATTGGGTGGTGACTTTGTACAATGATAACTCCCCCCAACTACAAACCCTTGATGTTTTCATGACTGCACTGAGGAGAAGGTTTGAGGACCCTCTGGCAGAGAGAAAGGCCAGAATCAGAATGAAGACCCTAGTCCAAGGGGGGAGATCGGTGGCAGACTACACCCAAGAATTCAGGCAGCTGGCACACTACATCCGAGGTTGGTCCCAGGGGGCCCTGGTGGAAGCCTATAAAGATGGCTTAAATGAAGATGTATACCACACGTGCATCTCCAGAAGGGATCCACGTGAGTTACAGTCATGGTACTTGCTGGCGGAAGAGGTGGACATTGATCTAGCCAGAAACACACGCAGAGGAGGTCCCGCCTGGAGAAAACCGCTTCCCCCCCCCCCGTCTCCAGGAGACCTTAGGGCCCCAACCGAGAGGGATGGCGGCAGGAGCCAAAACCACGGCATGTTTCCGTTGTGGAAAGGAGGGCCACCGGATGGTGGATTGTCGAGTAAAGGTGAACCCACCGAAAGCGCGGGACCCCGGGAGAAAGCCAAAAACCCCCTCAACCAAACCCCGTGAGACCGGGCTGAAGACAGGAGAGGTTGTAGAGGTCGCCCTTTCGGCGGGAGAGGAGCTGGAACCTCCAACCCCACTCGACGAGAACGAGACAGATTCGGAAGATGACGTCCCGGTAAGTCCTAATCAAGGGCCCATGACCATCCCAATAAAGTTAAGGCAGCCCACCTCTGTGACTGAGGGAGAGATGTTGGCCTTATTGGACTCGGGGTGCACGAGGTGTGTAATTAACATGAAAGTAGTTAAGGGTATGAGCATCGGACTGAGAACTTTAAGAACGCCCATATCTTTCTGCCAATTGGATGGATCTGTGGCGGGAGGTTGCCCTGAACGTTTTATAACAGAACCCCTAGAAATGACCATGGGAAACCACCTCGAGACCCTGTGTTTTATTGTGGCCCCTGGGATGGAACAGTCTCTAATATTGGGATTACCCTGGCTTCGAAAGTGGAATCCCCACGTGAACTGGAGAGAGGGGTGGATACGTATCCGCACTGATCGGCCACCGGAAGGGGAGGAGCAACCCTATCCGGAAGGGGAGGAGAAATCCCATCTGAAGTCCCAGGCACTCACCGAGATAGCTTCTACGGGTGCCGAACACGTGGAAGGAGAGGAGAAAATCCCGAAGGAGTATTGGGACTTAAGAGAGGTGTTTAGTGAAGAGGCTTCCGACGAACTCCCCCCCCATCGGTCGACCGATTGTAGCATTGAATTCCTGCCGGGGGTGACGCTCCCGAAACCGAAGATGTATCCGATGACACCGGGGGAGTTGGAGGAATTGAGGGCGTTTATTGACAAGAACTTGGAACGAGGTTTCATCACGCCTGCCAGACCTCGGGTAGCGGCCCCTGTGATGTTCCGCGAGAAGAAAGATGGCTCCAAACATTTGGTAGTGGACTATAGAAACCTGAACGCAGTATCCGTAGAGAACATGTACCCCCTCCCTCTGATGAAGGACATGTTAGCCCACCTGGCAAAGGGGAAAATTTTCACAAAGCTGGACTTGAGGGAGGCATACTACCGGATCCGGATAAAGGAGGGAGACGAGTGGAAGACTGCGTTCAACTGCCCAATGGGGTGTTTCCAGTTCAATGTTCTCCCTTTTGGCTTACAGGGGGCGCCTGCTGTTTTCATGCAATTGATCAATCAAGTGCTTCACGAACATTTGTACAAAGGTGTTCTAGTATACCTTGATGATATTCTTATCTACACGGAGACAAGAAACGACCACGTGAAGTTGGTACGCTCTGTGTTACACAAGCTGAGGGCCGTCAAACTATACGCCAAATTATCCAAATGTGAGTTCCATCAAGAAAAAATCGACTACTTGGGATATCGTATCTCCCCCGAAGGTATTGAAATGGACCCAGAAAAGGTGCGAGCCGTTTTGGACTGGGCCCCACCGAAAACTCGTAAACAGCTTCAAAGTTTTCTGGGATTTGCAAATTTTTACCGCCAATTCATCCTGTCTTTCGCAAAAATAGCTATGCCCATCACCAACCTCCTAAAAACAAAGGGGGAATTGAAACCAAAGCCCAGTCAACCATTGAATTGGACTATGGAGTGCCAAGCTGCATTTGAAAAACTTAAGAGACTTTTTGCTGCAGAACCAATACTGAAACACCCTGACATGGACGCCCCTTTCGTGATCCAAGCTGATGCAAGCGATGTAGCAGTGGGGGCGGTCTTACTCCAATTGAACGAGAAGGGGACACTACAACCATGCGCTTACACTTCTCGTAAATTCACTGAGACTGAAAGGAGATGGGCCGTTTGGGAGAAAGAAGCATTTGCAGTCCGTTGGGCTTTATTAGCTTGGAGGCATTTTCTGGAAGGTGCGAAACACCCATTTGAAGTGTGGACTGACCATAAAAATTTAGAAGCTTTAAAGACCCCTTGGAAACTCTTCCCTAAACAAGTTAGGTGGGCTCAGTTCTTCAAGCGATTCAACTTCTCCTTGAAATATATCCCGGGGGGGAAAAATTTTATGGCAGATGCTTTGTCTAGAATGCCTCAATACAACAGTATCCGAAAAGAAGTGATTAGGCCAATCGTATCCACTACACAACTGGCTGCCCCTGTTGTTACCCACGCACAGAAAAGAAACCAGGAGAGGGATCTACCTACTGATCTGATGGAACAGTTTAAGGAGGCTTTGAAGACAGATAAGTGGTTTCTGGCAAATGCGAATAACTGCACCATTCGAGATGGCCTAGCCTGGATGGGGGCGAAATTGTATGTACCACAAACCCTGAGAAGCTATGTATTGCAACAAACCCATGATTCCAAAGTGGCTGGTCATTTTGGTTTTGTGAAGACCTTGCATTTGGTGAAACGACAGTTTTGGTGGCCTTCCTTGAAAAAGGACATTGAGACTTATGTGGCGAGTTGTCCGACTTGCGCCTCAGCAAAAAGACCGCCGGGTAAGCCACCAGGACTGTTACAGAATGTGGCCAGACCAACTGCCCCTTGAAAGGAAATTTCCATGGATTTTATAGTAGATCTACCTGAAAGCAGTGGACACATGGTCATTTGGGTAGTGACTGACTTGTTTTCCAAACAAGCTCATTTCATTCCTTGCTCAAAGATCCTTTCGGCGAAAACCTTAGCCAGACTCTTCATTCTTCATGTTTACCGATTGCATGGTGTACCTGAACGTGTAGTTTCTGATCGAGGAGTCCAATTTACCTCTAATTTCTGGAGGGAATTTCTGAAGTTAATAGGCTCCACCCAAAGCTTAAGCTCCGCCCACCATCCCCAAACTAATGGAGCCTGCAAGAGGACTAACGGAGTACTAGAGCAATACCTCCGATGCTACATAAATTTTCAACAAGACAACTGGGTGGATCTGTTACCTTTTGCGGAAGTGGCGTATAATAACTCTGTTCATAGTAGTACGGGGTTCACTCCTTTCAAAATAGCAACGGGGCAAGATTTTGTACCCATACCTGAACTGCCTGGTGAAAACCCAACTGTCCAGTCATTGAGTGATTGGATATCTCAACTTCAATTTAATTGGCCAATTGTCCGCAAAGCTTTGGATGAGGCGCACCAATCTCATAAGAAATTTGCTGACAAAAAGCGAGCTCCACAGATGTCATATCAAGTGGGTGATAAAGTATTTCTTTCGACCAAGTATTTACAAACTACCCAAAAATCAAAGAAATTGGGTCCTAAGTATGTAGGACCTTTCCCCATTGAGAGGATTATAAATCCTGTAACTGTCCAACTGACTTTACCAAAGACTCTTCGTCGTATTCATCCTGTTTTTCATGTTAGTTTGTTGAAACCAGAACGTACCTGTGCCTTGAGACCAATCCAATCTGATCCCCCTGTGCCAATATTAATTGAGGGAGAACAACATTTTGAAATTAAAGAAATTCTGGACTCTAGAAAATGGAGGGGTCGTACCCAATACCTTGTAGCTTGGAAACATTTTCCTCCATCCCATTCTGAGTGGGTAAATGAAAAGGACCTTAGGGCTCCTGAACTGTTAAAGAAATTTCATGCCAAATATCCTGATAAACCATAGAAATGTACATTAATGTTAACATGTAACTATTTTCTTTTTCTTTCAGGGACTTATGTCCTTCTTCTAGGGGGTCTGAATGTCAGCCTCAAGATACCTTCCCCTTCTACCTTTCTGCTAAGATACTTTCCCCTTCCTGATTATCTGCTATTATTTCATTATTTCTCTCGGCTGTCATGGCAACGGTGGGAGGGGGGATTTTATATGGGAAGAGAGCTGGAGGTGTTTGCATTCCTTGCTGGGCTAGCAAGGGGAGGGGGGATTCTTGTCCTTAACTTTCCGTTTCCTGGCTATCTTTTCCTCTTTTGCGCAACTGTGAACTTTTATCAAAATATGTCAAGGTCATTTGACAAGACGTCTCATCATCATCTGAAGATGACCACATGAGCCGTTTCAAAAGTTTTAATTGGAAGAATCATTTGAACTTTGGGGGGTGGGGGCAAACCTATTTCTTTGTATATGCATTCTACCCACCAATTTCTCAGTTTCGGAATTGCTTTGTAGCTACCACTTTATTTCCCAGTAAAAGGATAACTTTGCTCTACCCCATGGAGTCTGAGTATTTCTTTCTTGGGATCTAAAAGGAGCGCAACCTGACAGCTTGTGAGTATAGATGCTCCTTGCCCCACAGGATTCAATCAAGGAAAAGATCCAAAACACACACAGAATCATGCACACCATACACTGAGAGAAGGAGTGGTTAGCTGCTGCATCCATGTGTGCAGCCATTTTGAAAACCCAGGCTCCTGGGCAGCAGAGAGAAGCAGGATTCAACTGAGCTGCTCCTTTTTCGATGAGATGAGGACTCGCAGGCTTCTCGCTTTGCCAGCTATTGCTTACCTGCTATTGCTTTCTCAGCAATAGCAGGTAAGAGAAGCAGTCCGGAGCAGACACATGCGTCTCCTCCATTGTTCTTTCCAGCTGGGAGAGTGAGAGTGCCTCTCTCCTGGCAAAGTGAGAAGCCTGCAAGTCCCCCTCTCATCAAATGGGCTTCTGCACAGCAGAGAGAAGCAGGATTCAATCAAGCTGCTCCTCTTTCAATGACAGGGGGACTTGTAGGATTCTTGCTTTGCTGGGAGAGAGGTGCTCTCGCTCTCCCAGCTGGAAAGAACAGTGGAGAAGTGTGTGTTGGCTCCGGACTGCTTCTCTTACCTGCTCTTGAGGAGCGTCTCCCCACGTGTGTCCACCCTCCCAGCCCCACTACAGCCTCTGGTCGCAAGAGAGGGGGGGAGGAGAAGAAGGGTTGCCTGAAGGAACTGGCTGAACAATGATTGCCAGCCGCAGTGGAAGCATCCCTTCGGGTGACCCTGCTCCTCCTCCCCCCCCCCATCGCAAGACTGGTGGCAGCGGTGGCAGCAAAACAAAAGGAAGCAGTTTTGCTCCTGGTAGAAGCGGCTGCGCAGCAAAACGAAAGGAAGCAGGCAGAGGTGGCAATGCGGCACAGGTGCTGAGGCGTTAGCAGGGCCATGGAGCACCCCCCAGGCCCTCCCAAAGTATGGTACCTCCATGAGTGGCAGCGGCGGGGGCAGCCAAATGAAAGGAAGTGGGCAGAGGTATCAGACCTGGCTGCCTCTGTCCACTTCCTTTTGTTTTGGTCCCAGTAGAAGCGGGCAGAGGTGGTGAAGGTGCTGCGGCAATGGTGCTTCTTACAGGAGGCCGCCACGTGTTAGGGAGAGCTGGGAGAGCATCATGTAGCAGCTTAGCCAGCCAGCCGAGCCTGGGATTGGGGGACAGGTAGACAGGCCTCAGCCAATGCCGCGGATGGGATGGGGCCACGCCAGTGGGGAAGCCAGGCAGCTGAGCCCAGGGATGGAGGGTGGGTAGGTAAGCTGGGTGAGGCCTGGGGAGCTCCAGAGATGGTTAGGGGAGGCTTGGAGAGAGCCGAAGACAGTGGGGGAAGGGCTAGCATGACTCTCAAGCTTTCCTATGAGCAGGCAGATCAGTGAAGAGGCTCGTGTTGCAGAGAAAGGCAGGCAGCAGTGGCTGCCTGGTGGGTGGGCAGAAACAGGCTCCAGGCATGTCAGGCATGCACAACATGTATATGCATGATAGTTGTTGTGTCCGCGAAATGATGCCAGGAGTCGGTGACTTCAAATCATGCTCTTTTATTAAAGTAGGAACCGAACTGGCTCTTCGCAAAAGGTTCGCGGCTTTTATTCTTTCAGCCGCGGCGGCCGCGGCCAATGGCACCACTTTGAATCTCCCGCGATTCGAATGGACCAATCGCGGGAGATTCTTAGCGAGCCAATCGGCGCGGCTCGCCTGACCAATCAGAGTGCCCCGCGCTTTGGCCAATCAAAGCGCGGGGATCTCAAGAATGCTAATTAGGGACAGAACACCCCTCCCCTCTTGGTTCAGTCCTTATGTCGCGTAGTCACGTAGGTAGTCGGGGCTCCGTCTGAGCCTACTGGACCTGCGCAGCTCAGTCATAGGTTGGATCCCGGCCGGTTCGGTCGGGATCTTTGCTGCTCCTGATGCTGTCGTGGGAACCGGCTGGTCGGTCGGGCCGGGCCGCTCTCCGTAGCTCCCTCCTGGGCCTCCCGGGTTGGTTGAGCTGCGGGTTTCGCCGCTCCCGCTCGGTCTTTCCGGGTCGGTCGAGCTGGCCTGGCTGTCTCTTCCTGGCAAGGGGTCATGATGGCTGCTTTCCGGTAAGTATGGCTGGTTTATTCTTCTTTGGTTTTGGTCCCCTGGGTATTCCCTCCCCCCTTGGTTTGTGTTGTGGGGGTTGGTTTCGCCTGTTTGTGCGTCGGTGGTCTCTTGGTTGGCAGTCCTCGACCTTAATTGGTCGATATGGCGTTTCCACGCTCGTCCGTCTGCTGTTTGTAGCCGGTACGAGTGTGGGCCTGTTATTTGTGTGATGACGGCCGGTATCCATAGTGGGTCTCCCGTCAGGTTTCTTGCGTATACGGGGTCGCCTGGTGCGAAAGTTCGGTGTTTGCTGTTTGAGTCTGGGGACTTCTCCGGGTTATACGTGGGGTGTAACCTGTCGAGTGGGGACCTTAATTTCCTCCCCATTAATAGTTCGGCTGGGCTCTTATTCGTTGTGGTATTTGGGGTTATGTGTTGGGTGAAGAGTAGTTTGTTTATTTTCTCCTGGATCTCCCCGTGGTCTATTTTCCGGATGGTTTTCTTAGTGAATTGCACCATTCGTTCCGCCCTACCGTTTGCCGGTGCTGTCAGCGCGTGGCGGATGCCCCTTTCCGCTAGGAATTTTTCGAATTCCAGCGAGGTGAATTGGGGCCCATTGTCGGAAACGACGACGTCTGGGAGGCCGTGCGTTGCAAACAGTTTGCAGAGTTCCTTGATCACGGCCTCCGTGGTTGTTGTTTTCATGTTGCTTACCTCCAGCCAGTTGGAGTAAGCGTCTACTGTTATAAGGAAGGTGTGTCCTTTTGTGGGCCCGGCGAAGTCTACGTGAATCCTAGACCAAGGTCCCCTTGGGGTTTCCCACTCTAGGACGGGTGCTGTGGGTGGGCTTGGTCTAGTTTCCTGGCATCGTTGGCACCTTGCTACCCAGGTCTCAATTTGTTTGTCCATCCCTGGCCACCAAGCGTAACTTCTGGCCAGGGCTTTAGTCCTAACGATGCCAGGGTGCCCCTTGTGTAGCAGTTCCAGAACCTTCCCTTGTAGCTTCTCTGGAATGACCACCCTATCCCCCCATAGTATGCACCCTTTTAATAACGAGAGTTCCGTTTGGCGGTTTCGGAATGTTTTGACGGACTCGTCGTTGTCCCTTTCCGGCCACCCTTTCTCTACCCAATGCAACACCCGCGCCAGACGTTTGTCTTTATTAGTCTCTCGGGCAATGTCTGATGCGGTTATGGGCAGGTTGGGTAGAGTCTCTATGCTGAGGGTGGTCGTCGTGGGTGCTGGGTCGGTGTCAGGTTCCGGTAGTGGCGAGCGGCTTAAGGCGTCTGCATGGGAGATCGTCTTACCCGGTCTGTGTATGAGTCCGTAGTTGTAGGCTGCCAGGAACTCGGACCACCTTGTCATTCGGGGAGACAGAATGTTCGGGGTGGCCCGGTTTCCTGTAAGGATTCCCAGCAGCGGCTTGTGGTCGGTTATGATGGTGAAAGTCCGGCCGTAGAGATACTCGTGGAATCGTTTTATGGCAGCAACGATAGCCAGAGCCTCTTTGTCCAGCTGGCTATAGTTCCGCTCCGGTTTGGTGAGGGTCCTTGAAAAGAACGCGATGGGCGTTTCTTTTCCGTCGGGGAGGGTATGGCTGAGGACAGCGCCGACGCCGAAAGGTGATGTGTCGCATGTGACGGCCAGAGGTAGGGTCTCGTTGTACTGTATAAGGACGGCGTCCGAAGTGAGGAGGTCCTTTGTTCTTTGGAAGGTGGCTTGCTCGCGTTTCCCCCAAGTCCAGGTCGCCGCCTTGTCCAGGAGCCTATGCAAGGGCTCCGCCACCATCGCCTTTTGGGACAGGAAAACATTGTAAAAGTTAAGTAGCCCCAGGAATGCCTGTAGTTCCATCTTCGACTTGGGTGTGGGGGCTTCTTTGATGGCCTTGATTTTTTGGTTTGTGGGGTGAATGCCGTGACGGTCTAGGAGGTATTCTAGGAATTCTACCCGTTCTGTGTATAATTGGCATTTCTCCCTCTTGACTTTGAGCCCAGTCTCTTTGAATTTGGTTAGGACCTCCCTTAGGTGACCCTCTAGTTCGGCTTGGTTGGTTGCCGACACTAGGACATCGTCGACGTAAGTTACCACCCCCTTGATGCCTTGCAGTAGTCTTTCCATTAGGCTTTGGAATATTCCCGGTGCCACGCTGACTCTGAATTGGAGTCGGTTGCATTTGAATGCCCCCCGGTGGGTGACTATGGTTTGCGCTTCTGCCATTTGCTCGTCGACTGGCAACTGTTGGTATGCCTGGGCGAGGTCGAGCTTGGCGAAAACCTTGCCCCCTCCCAGTGAATGCAGTAGGTGTTGCACTACTGGGACGGGGTAGGCGCTTTGTTGTAGCACGCCATTTAGGGTGGCCTTATTGTCCCCACAGATCCTCACCGACCCATCGGGCTTGATCGGGGTGACTATGGGGGTTTCCCACCGGGCGTGGTCTATGGGCTGTAGGACCCCTTGCTTGATGAGCTTGTCAATTTGCTCGTCTATCTTGGGTTTAAGTGCGAATGGCACCCGCCTTGGTTTCAGGCATTTTGGGGGGACGTTTGGGTCTAGGCTGAATGATATAAGGGGCCCTCGGTACTTGCCTAGGTTTCCGTTGAAGACCTCTTGGAATTCCCGGGCCAGTTGCTGCTCCCAGCTGTCGTCGGTGACGTGGTCGACTCCCGTGACTGCGATGCCGAGCGGGGCGAACCATTGCAGTCCCAATAGGCTTGGGCGGTCGCGGTCGATGATTGTCAGGGGAAGCTTTCGGTGTGCCCTTTATATGTGATGTTGAAGTGTTTGGTTTTGACTACCGGGATGCGGTTTCCCTGGTAGTCCCTTACGATGAGTCTCTGGCTGTCTAGGTTCCTCCTTTGGATGGTAGGTACCAAGCGCTTTATTTCATGCCATGCTATCATGGAGAGGTAGGACCCGGAGTCCACCTCCATTTTGCATGGCTGGCCCTTGATGCCTACCTCCACATGGACCTTCCGGGCGTCATTGGTTATGGCGTGGCCGATAGTGACCGTCTGATGGGTCTCCTCTCTTCGCCGGTTATCGCCGCCTCGCAGGGATCGTCCGTTCTGGTCCCATCTGTTGTCCGAGGAGCAATCTCTGGTCTGGGGTGGTGTGCTCTCTCTCCTCCGATCGCTCTGGTCCCATCGTGCCGGGCTGCGGTTCTTTTTTAGGCGGCAGACACGGGCGATGTTTCCCTTCTTGTCGCAATGCCGGCAGATCGATTCGAAAAACCGGCATTCTGACCTGGGGTGGTCACCGCCGCAACTGGCACAGTTGGTCCTCGACTTACGACTCCCCCGGTTCCGTGGGTCGCGGCCTGTCTGGAGGCGATGGATGTCCTCCTCGTCATCGGAAGTGCCCGATGCCGAGTGGAAGTCGCCCTGGTGGGTGGTCGTCTCGGGTTGGGCCTCGGCCGACCTCGCAGGGTTGTTGTTTCCACTGCGGTCCCCAGCGTTCGGTCTGCGCATGCGGTTGGCGGAGGTTCGGGTTGCTTCGGCGGCTGCGGCTGCGGTGAGGGTGTCTGCTAGGCTGATGTTGCCCTTGGCCATCAGCCGGCTCTGGAGGACGGGGTCCCACAAACCGAGCACGATTCTGTCTCGCAGGGCGTTGTTCAGGTTGTCGAATTCGCAGAGCCCCCTAGGCGCCGTAGCTCGGTGACAAAGTTGCTGAAGCTCTCACCCGACCGTTGGTCCCGACGGTAGAATTCGTTGCGTCGGATCAGGATGGGTACCTCTGGAGTGTAGTGCCGCTGAAGTATTGGCTCGAGGACATCCCAGTCCATCGCGGTCGCATCGGCGGGTTTGGCAAGCGCCTTGGCCATCTTGAATACCTCGGTCCCGCAGTGGGTCAGGAAGACGGCGCGCTTCATGGGGCCGGTGGCATCCTTCAGGTTGCTGCACTTGAGGAACATGCGGAATCGGTCGGAGTACGATTCCCAGTCCTCGGTGGCAGGGTTGAAGGGTGCGGGGGGTGCGATTTTTGCCATTGTGGTGGTTCGTCTGGCTTCCGTCGGACACGTGGTTCGGTTCAGGGTCTGGATCCCACCATCGTCGCCAGTGTTATGTCCGCGAAATGATGCCAGGAGTCGGTGACTTCAAATCATGCTCTTTTATTAAATTAGGAACCGAACTGGTTCTTCACAAAAGGTTCGCGGCTTTTATTCTTTCAGCCGCGGCGGCCGCGGCCAATGGCACCGCTTTGAATCTCCCGCGATTCGAATGGACCAATCGCGGGAGATTCTTAGCGAGCCAATCGGCGCGGCTCGCCTGACCAATCAGAGTGCCCCGCGCTTTGGCCAATCAAAGCGCGGGGATCTCAAGAATGCTAATTAGGGACAGAACAATAGTGACTGACCAGGCAGGGAGCGGAGAAGCAGGAGGAGAGGGGCAGGACCAGCCAGAGGTCCGATTTATCGGTTCTCCAAAATACCGGGAATGGTAACTACCGGTTCTATAGAATCAGACCAAACAGGTAGAATCCCACCCATGTACGTATCCGGTGATTGTTTACATTTCCAACATTTTAGGGAGGTATTACTAAAAATGTAGGCAATCTTGCTGGAGGAAGGTGCCACTTGTAAAACATTTTATACAGATTCACTTTGCATGATGTCAATTTCCTATTTCTTTCCCAAAGTTTTTACCAACTATTCAGCTCAATGTTATATCCAAAGTTTTTAGCCCATATAACCATTGTCTCCTTAACTTGTTCTTCCTCCATTTAATAGTCTAGTAAATATTTATGTATTGTCTATTAATTTGTCATCGATCCCCACCAATAGTTTATCTAATCTCATTAATTCTCTATGAATACCCCATACTTTCACATCCTTCATATAACATGAATGTATCTGCACTCCAATTCCACCTTTTGTTCTTTTAATTCTAGTCTAGTTTTCAGCTCACCTTCTTTGTTTAATATATCCTTGTATGAGACAATTTTTCCATGTTTATAAGATTTGGATGTACCAGCGCTTCTAATGTGGAGAGCCAGACTGGTATTTTCATATAGTTTTGTTGTTTGATTTTATTCCACACTGCCAATAGAGCATTTCTTATGTAATGCCTTTGAAAGTATTGATGTACCGTGCTTCTCCCATACCAAAGAAATGCATGCCACTGTACTTGGATATCATAGCCCTCCAGTACTAATAATCTCCTATTCCTTAAAGTTACCATTCTTTTACCCATGTGAATTCCACAGCTTGGTAACATAGTTCCCAATCGGACAGACCAAACCCTCCTTTCTCTTTTGATTCTTGCAATAGTTTCAATTTAATTCTCAGGTTTTTTTTCCCTTGTCATATAAACATTATTTTGTTCAAGTCCTCAAAATATTTTTTCTCTACTTTTATGGGTATATTTTGAAACACAAAAAGTATCTTCAGCAGAATACTCATTTTTATTGCAGCTATTCTGCCCATTAGGGAAAGTTGCATATTCTTCCATCTCTCCAAGTCCTTTGATTGTTATACACCTTACTGTTAAAGATATTCCTAAATACTTCACTCTTTTCACTATCTGAATATTTATTCCCTTTGTTAATTCATCCTTCTGTTTATTTGTCATATTTTTGACTATCATTTTGGTTTTTTCCTTGTTTATTTTTAATCTGCCTACTTCTCCATATTTCTCCAGTTTCTCTATAAGTCTCGAGCCTGATTGTAATGGTTCCTCTAAGATGAAAACTAAGTCATCTGTGAAGGCTTGTAGTTTGTACTTTTTTCTTTTAATTTCCAGGCCATTGATTTACTTGTCTTTCCAAATGATCCTAGTTAGTACTTCCAATGTTAGAACAAACAATAACAGAGATAATGGGCAGCCTTGCCTTGTATCTTTCTGGATTGCAAAATTTTGAGTCACCTCACCATTCACTATTACTAGTCTCCTGTTTTGAGTATATTGCCATGAACATATTTATAAATTTATCGTCAAAGTCCATGCATCTCAATTGTTGATGCATAAATTTCTATTTCGCATTGTCAAACACTTGGTTTAAGGCCCATCTTATACTTTTCTTTCATCCTTTCCAGCTGATTCTGATTGGGTTATGATTTTCCCAGAGATTTGCATCTATTTCTACTTCATTTACATCAGAATTTAATTCCATCAACATCCATACTATATCATATATATACATATACATATACATATGCATATGCATGTGCATGTGCATGTGCATGTGCATGTGCATGTGCATGTGCATGTGCATGTGCATGTGCATGTGCATGTGCATATACATATACATATACATATACATATACATATACACATACACATACACATACATATACATATATATATACATACATACATACATACATACATACATACCGTATATACTCGAGTATAAGCCGAGTTTTTCAGCACATTTTTTGTGCTGAAAAAACCCCCCTCGGCTTATACTCGAGTCAGATTCCCCTCTGAAAAAAAATGGTGTGGAGCTCCGAAGCTGGGCAGCCGCTTCCCTGCTTCCGTGTTTCCTTTGCAACTTTTAAGCATGGGGGTAATCGGAAGCAGAAAAGTTCTTGCTTGAGGATATATTGTTTTTTCTTTTTTTAACTGTTTTTTTGGGGGGAAGACCCACCGCCATGTGAGAATGCTCAGACATGAAATCTATCCAACCGAAAATAAGTGTGTGTGTGTGGGGGGGGGATTTTAACAGAGGGAAGATGTAGGGAGAAGGCAAAAGCGACAGAAGATCCTTCAGGGGAAACTGAGGGGGAGACTCACCCTTGGTCCAGATGAGCCCCCTTCCTCTTTCTCTAGGCTGAGAAAACAACGCGAGCTGAGGTTGCTTCGGCTCCATTCAGCTTCATTTCCTCAGCTCCAGCTGCTTTCAGTCCACTCGGGAGGAGGGGGAGGAGGGGGAGGAGGAGGTGGAGGCAGCTCGCGTTGTTTTCTGAGCTCTAGGCTGAGAAAGCAATGCGAGCCGAGGTCGCTCCACTCAGCTTCATTTCCTCAGCTCCAGCTGCTTTCAGTCCACTCGGGAGGAGGGGGAGGAGGAGGGGGAGGCAACTCGCGTTGTTTTCTGAGCTCTAGGCTGAGAAAGCAACGCGAGCCGAGGTCGCTCCACTCAGCTTCATTTCCTCAGCTCCAGCTGCTTTCAGTCCACTTGGGAGGAGGGGGAGGAGGAGGTGGTGGTGGCAGCTCGCGTTGTTTTCTGATAGTGAGATCATTTCCCAAATTAATTGATTCACTAACCCAAAAGAAGATGTTGATGGCATCTATTTTTATTTTTGAAATTTACCAGTAGCTGCTGCATTTCCCACCCTCGACTTATACTCGAGTCAATAAGTTTTCCCAGTTTTTTGTGGTTAAATTAGGTGCCTCGGCTTATATGCGAGTCGACTTATACTCGAGTATATACGATATATATATATATATATATATATATATATATATATATATATATATATATATATATATATATATATATATATATATAACCAGGATTGGTGTCAGTTAGAAGAAAAATGTACTGATTCCTCTCCTGGTTCCTCTCTCTCCATATATCCTGTAAATTTAGCTCTTCTGCCATTTTAAATAAGGTTCTGGGTAATATTCTTCTAATTCCCTTATTTTAGTACTTTTATAATCTATTTTTTTTTAGCTAGTATTGCATTGAAGTCTTCTAAAAAGCAAAGATTATCATACTCTATGTCACTTATAATATTATGTATAATATTATGTAGTTTCTTGTAGAATTGCTCTTGTCTCCCATTTGGTGCATAGATTGCAGCTAGTAAAATCTGTTTTTGGTTCAGTGTTATTTCCACAATCAGAATTCTTCCCTCCTCATCATTGTAAATTTGTTTAGCCTGAATTGTTTCTTTATTATATAGCACCACGCCTCTCTTCTTTTGTTGTGCTAATGATACAAATAGTTTCCCCAATTTGGGGTATTCCAACAGTTGTTTATGTGGTTCTTTTATATGAACTTCTTGCAGTGCATTTCTTGGAACCTGACATTAAGCCAGTACTGCAAAAACCTCACTCCAATCAGAGCTACCTTCTGGGGTCCTGAACCCCGGCTGCTCCCTGGACATCCCAGGGAGTTTTCTTACTCAGGGAAGACAGTGATGGAGAAATGGAGGAAGAGAAGGGAAGCAAAGCAGACGGAGCTGGGGAAGGATGCTGCAGGTCCCTAAAACAGCCCACTGGATGGTTGAAGGAGCAGCAGACAAAGCTTGAGTAGGAAGTGAGCCACCAGATTCCAGCACCCAGACATTAACAAAGAGGGTCCCAGGCTGAGAAGAGGAGAATGCCTGGTCCTGCAGCTCATTCCAAGGCCCGGTGGAACCCCTACTGGAAACATTGCCTGGGAACCAACAATCACTGCCTGAAAGATAGAGTGGAACCTGTCAAACCCAGGTGAATCAGAGTCGCTTGAGTTTCCTTCTATGGAGGCCAGTGACCAAGATCTGAGAGACTTCCCAAGGGGGCTCAAGGGGTCAAATTGTGATCACCAAAAGCCGCAGGTGAGCCTAAAGCAAGGCTGCAGAGGAGACCACTCTCCCAACTGCCCGCAGCCACCCGGGCCGACTCTCTTTCCTTACTGCCCATCAATGCACCGTGGTCTGGAGGCCTGCCCCCCAAATGCTGACTTGACCAGCAACACTCTCTGCAGCTGGTAGCAGTGCCTGACCAGGATGTGGGATACCCTGGGACCAGTTGTTGAGGTCCGAGGCAACACTTAGGCAGACTGAGACCCGAGGAAGAGATGGACAAATGGTCCTATGGGGTGGGGCCTCACCCTCACCCCTCCTCTCCAGTCACCAGCCTTACCCCAGACCCAGGCCCAGCTTCCGAGGTGACATGACCTCCAACAGCTTCCTCCCTCACCAAATGAAGCCCTCGCTGGGTCAAATGAGCAACTTCTGGGTAAGCAGGTGTTCGTGAAATGGAGAACAGTGCTGCTGAAGCTGGTAAGTTCAGACCAAGTGGGGAGCTCAGGCATAAATAAGAACCCAGCTAAGGAGGTGCCTGCTCAGCTAATGAATCCTCACAAATTGCAAGGGGGGATCCAATCTGGCCAGCAGAGGAGCTGGTGGAACTGCAAGAGGCTCCCTTAACCCATACTGAGGAGCCAATGGAGCTGTGTGGAGCCTTCTCAACCTTGACTGAGAAGCCTGCTGTGCTACCAGAGATTTTTGTTTCCAGCTGCACACCAGAGAGAGAGAAATTCTGGCCCTGCCCAACTGAGGGGAAGGTTCACACTGGGGAAAAGCAAAAGATGGATTTGCCTAACAAGCTGCAGAAGTCAGCAGAGCCCCAGCTGAAGGAAAGGGGACACATATGATCTATGACAGCAATGATGAGGGTGAAGATGACCCGATGATGAGTGAACTTGTCCGGTCCTTTGCTGTACCAATAAGGATAATAGTGCCAAAGACCAGGGCCCAGGGAGAAATAAAGGCAATTATTGATATGGGCTGTACCTGATGCCTAATCAACCTGCCTACCATCCTAAAGCTGGGGATCTGAATGAAGAAAATGACCCAACCCATACGCTTTGAGCAGGTCGATTGGTCGCTAATCAATGGGTGCCCAGCTACACAGAGTCTGTAAGACATGAGATGGGCTAATGCACAGAGAGATTCCGCTTCATCATGGCACCAAAAATGAGAGAGGTGGACATCCTGGGGTTGGTGTGATTGGACAAGTGCGGCCTGTCCATCACATGGCAGGATGGCTACTGGACACTAAAGACAGGGGTGGGGCCTAATCCCCCCATGCCTGACCACTGGAGGGGAATCCACCCAACCACAGATGACAAAAACTGGAGCGAAAACACAATGGTTGCCACCCCCAGGCAACCCTCAGATCCCTAGAGAATACCAGGACCTAGCAGAGGCATTCAGCGAGGAGGAAGCAAGCATGTTGCAACTCCATTGTCCTTTGGACTGCACCATCTTTTGTGAAGGCAAGGACAATGTCCACAATCAACAATAAGGTTAACTATTTATTAATGTAGTGACAGGTTGCCACAGTAGCCACTAAACTGTTTGGATCAGCTGACGGTAGCAGGCAACAGCTGACATTGTCTGACAGCTCCCTTTTATATCGTTCACTGTCAGACAGCTCAGCCAATAGGAACAGTCTCCTGCTCAAAATTTGCCGAACATAATACTCCTCCTCACCAGTCAAGTGCATGCGTAGTCATTGTGGTAGGCAGGGCATTGCCTAGCTCGGCCCAACCTACATAGTTTGGCTTGTACAGCAGGCAAGGAAGGATCGCTTGCAGGACTTGCATTCACCGGCAGGGGGAATAGTTGGACCCTGCTCCATGGCCAGCTCAGATTCAGGCGGGGAAACTTCTAATGGTAGGTCAGCCTCTCGTGGCAGCTTGTTGATTGTTGTTTCATACCTCGGCGTGTTGGCCTCTTCGAGTTCGCTTTGTCATGTGTTGGCCTGCTTGCTATCTGACGGGTCATCCGGGGCCTCGACCCAACGCCCTTTTACATGGTCTATATGTCGACGTCATACTCAGCCCTCCGACAAACTTATTTTATAAGATTTCAAGTCTTTGACTGCCAATATCTTACCTGGTAGCCACAAAGGATTAACCAAGAAATTCCGGGTGTATACCAAATCCCCAATCTGGAAAGCCCTCATTCCTTTGAATGAATCTAATGGAACGGTTGGGGCATAACTGGGGTGGAGTCTGTCCATGTTATTCCTCAGCTTCTACCCCATTAACAACTCTGCTGTGGAATTATTTGTAACTGTACGGGGGGGTAATATGCTGCATCAGCAAATATTTTGCTAGTTTAGAATGCCAGTCTTTGCCCTCTAACCACCGCAGCACTTCTTTGGCTGCCCTCACTGTGCTCTCTGCCTGGCCCTTCGAAGCCAGGTGATAAGAAGTGATGAGCATGTGCCTTATGTCCCAGCTCGCCAAGAACAGCTCAAAATTTGGCGCAGTAAATTGTGGACCATTGTCCGATATCAGGATGTCCGGGAATCCATGGGTTGCAAAAAGGCGATCTAAAGCCTTGATAACCATGTCAGATGTGGTAGTATGCATGAGGGTCAGCTCCACCCACTTAGAATAAGAGTCCACTAGAACAAGGAAAGTGCGGGCCTGGAAAGGTCCTGCAAGGTTGATATGGACCCTCACCCTTGGAGACTTAGCTGACTCCCATTCACCAGGGTCAACAGCGGGTGGGGAAACTCTAGAGACTTGGCATGCCTTTCAAGTTCTAAGACTTGTGGTGATGTCAGAGTCTATGCCTGGCCACCAGGCTAAAGCTTTCATGCAGGCCATCCTGGATGGCCCTCGTGCAAACTATTCAATATTCTAGGCCTCAGGTGGCTGGGAACTACCACTCGGCATCCCCATAGCAGGCAGCCTTGCTGGGTGGATAAGTCATTCTGCTTGGCTCTGAAAAGCAGAAATTGGCAATCTAAAGAACCTTCCGGCCACCCCCTTCTCACCCAGTCTAATACCTGTAAAAGAATAAGATTGTTAGATGAGGCTTTTGCAATGTCCACGGCCATGACAGGTAATTGTTGATCGTCAATCAATAGTACCCCCGTGGAAGGCACGGGATCGCTTAAGGCATGCATGTCCAAGGTGTTTCCCAGCCCTGTACAACAAAGTGTAGGAATAGGCAGCAAGGAATAATGTCCAGCGGGTCATTCTTGGTGACAAAACAGGGGGATTCTGACAATCACCGGACAGGATACCAAGTAGAGTTTGTAGTCCATTACTAACTGGAACTGGTGGCCATACAGGAATTCATGGAATAGAATTCTTTATTGACCAAGTGTGATTGGACACACAAGAAATTTGTTTTGGGGCAAATGCTCTCAGTGTTCATAAAAAGAAAAAGAAAAAAAATGTGTTTGTCAAGAATCGCAGGGTATAAATAAAGCCTGTTAGCTGAGCATTTCTGAGGGATTTGAGGGGAGGGGAAGAGTAGCACAAGGTTGGCATGGCATATTTGATGCTTTACTGGATCAGATGGTGATGAAAGCACAACAAAGTGAAATGAAATTACTTTCATAACACATTTGTTGCACAAAGGTGAATGAAAATGTTGGAAATACAATTATTTCCAACAATTAATTCAAGGTTAATTTAATGTTGCTCTCTGTCCAAGATTGTCTCCTTTAAAAATGCAGCCTTAGGGAACTACCTATTTCTGAGTCTGATAATGAAAATCTATATTGACTACAATGGTCCTCCCTCTTTGGCAGCCCTGTTGTTGAGGGTTATAGAGGGGATATAAAGCCCAGGTGATCTGGAAGAGGAGTCTGATTTATTTTCAGCACAGAGGAAGTAACTGGTGGAAACTTTTCAAAGAGTGATCCAACATGGAAGTACGGAACAATTTTTTGACAGTGAGAACAATCAAGCAATGGAACAGCCTGCCTCCTGGAATTGTGATTATTCTGTCACTGGAAGTTTTAAGAGATTGGACAACCATTTGTCCAAGATAGTATAAGGCTCTTGCCTTGAGCAAGAGGACCCCCAAAGTCCCTTTCAGCCCTATGATTCTATGTCCTATGTAAAACACAACAAGAATCAGACCATGAGTAATCGCCATCTGTATTTTAAAGTGCTTTTCTTGATATGATTAGAAATCTACAATAAATTATTCCTAGAGTTGGAGGTTTGCAATAGAGAGGTTGTTATGCCCAATAGTCTTTTATTTTTTAACCACTGTGTTTATAAATACAAATTTGCAGCAGACTGAAGGCAGTTGTGCTTCACTGAATTAAAGCAGTATAAAATTGCCGTTGGTGTTTCTGCATTAGCTACATGAAGTGCAATTGAGTTCAAGAGGGGAGGAATTCATTTATGATCCATTTTCTGCTGATCTGTAGCTGAAAAGAGGACATATTGGTTTGACAGCTGGTATTAATTCTGTTCCCCTTTTTTGTCATGTTCTTATTGATATAAAACCCTACAAAGCCAACACAGTCTAGGCTGCATTAATAGAGGGGGAAAACAATTTCATGCTAAGTGTTAGTAGCACTTTATAATGCCTTGGTACAACTACACTTGGAATATTGCATCCAGTTTTGAATGCCACGGTATGAAAAGGATGTTGAGACTCTAGAAAAATGCAGAGAAGAGCAGCAAAGGTGACTAAGGGACTGGATGCTAAAACATATGAAGAATGGTTGCAGGGATTGAATATGTTTAGTTTAATGAAAAAAAGGTCCTGCCTTGCCAGTCTTCTCAAGAAAGCAGAACTCTTGAAACAAAAGCCATTTCAAAAGGAAACTTTTATTGGAAGATTGTGATTGTTATGTTCTGTGCGTGGTGCAAGAAGTGGAGATGAGTCGATGAACAGTGAACTTCAACTCTTTATTTAACATGCTGCAACAGTTGTAAAACCGGCCACAACAGCCCCCTTTATATAGGCAAACTCTTGGGTATTTAGCCAATGAAAACACAGGAACGTTAGCTTTTTTTAACCAATGAGAAAGGCTCGTTAATAGCCAATCAGATTCTCCTGAACGGACCAATCCGATATCGCTATTATTGGCCAATCAGAAGTGCAGGGCCAGAACCCTGCACTTTACTTTAAGGTTTCAACAATCTTTATTCAAGCACTTTTATTAATTCACAACACCCCTTCCCCCCGGGTTCTGTTTAAGGGGTGCGGTAACGTAGTCTTTGAGGTAAGCAGGTTGTTTTGATTGTCTATTTGATTTACGTTGTCCTCCCAGTATTTGTCTAGAGTCTTGTTGGGGTAGGACGTTATCTGGTGAACAGGGTGCCTCTGGTTCTGTATCTAAACTTCCGTTGCCACTAATGTCCTCGGTATTCCTTTGAGGCAAGTTTATCCCTGTCCCCGATCCTTCTTCACATGTTGTGTCTGAGTGGTCATTTCTTCCGCTTGTGCTTTCCGCCGTTTCAAACTCAGCCTCCTCGGCGTCTCCTCCCCCCTCAGTTTGGAAATCACCGGAATCACAGACCCCAGACTGCAGCCTTGAACGCAGCTGATCAATATGGCGCTTCCATATTCTATCATCGCGACATTTCACTCGGTACGATCTGGGTCCGGTTACTTGGATTACAGTTGCCTCGGCCCACAATGGGTCGCCATAAAAGTTTCTCGCGAAAACCAAGTCACCTACCTGGATATTACGGCATTTCCTGCTGGATCTGTGTGGTTTTTCAGATTCGTACGATGGGTGTAGTCGATCGAGGTGGGAGTGGAGTTTTTGTCCCATCAATAACTCAGCGGGAGTTTTGTTGGTGACTCTGTGTGGAGTGATATGCTGCAAAAGGAGTATCCGGTTAATCTTGTCTTCGATATTGCCATAGTCCATTTTATGTAGAGTTCTTTTGATGAATTGTACCATGTACTCGGCCCTTCCATTGGCCGCCCGATGCACCGGTGAAGTTAGTGCATGGCGAATACCGCGGTCTGCCAGATACTGTTCAAAAGAAAGCACGGTAAACTGGGGCCCGTTGTCGGATACCAGAATGTCCGGTAGTCCGTGTGTTGCAAATAATCTGTCCAATTTCCTGATGACTGATTCGGCTGTTGTATTTTTCATCTCATGGATTTCGAGCCAGTTCGAGTAGGCATCCACTGTTAATAAAAATGTGTGTCCATTCGTTGAAGTATCTTCTTTTTTATTTTCTCTGAAAAAGAAAGTCAATTCCTTCTCCATCCATTGTATAAAATCTTTCTCCTTTAAAATATGTGTGTCCATTCATAGGTCCCACAAAGTCCAGATGAATACGGGACCATGGTCCCCTGGGTGTTTCCCATTCTGTTGGGGTTGCTTTCGGTGGGGCATTGCTGACTTCCTGGCATTTGTGACAAGTCTTTACCCAGGCTTCGATCTGCTTGTCTATGCCCGGCCACCACGCATAGCTTCGTGTGAGTGCTTTCATGTGCACGATGCCGGGGTGGCCATCGTGCAAGGTTCTCAGTACTGCTCGCTGTAACCGTTCTGGGACAACGACTCTATCGCCCCAAATGATGCAACCTTTCTGGGAAAACAGTTCCGTCTGTCGACTTTTGAAGGGAATGTAGTTGTCAGGGATTTGGTCCAATGGCCATCCACGCTCTACCCAGCTGAGGAGATCGTGCTAAAATGAGATCGCGTTTAGTTTCAATCGCGATATCGTGAGCTGTCAATGGCGGTTTTTGGAGTGTCTCGATCTGCAGTGTTGTGACGGTCGGAGCAGGGTCGTCAACGGTTTCTGGAAGTGGTACACGGCTCAATGCATCAGCGTGGGGAATGGCTTTCCCCGGGCGGTGTTGCAACTTATAATTATAGGCAGCCAAGAATTCTGACCAGCGAGTCATTCTGGGAGATAATATATAAGGGGTTGGTTTATCTCCCGCTATTATTCCCAGTAAAGGTTTGTGGTCAGTTATTATAGTGAAAGCTCGCCCATAAATATATTCATGAAATCATTTAACAGCAGATACAATAGCAAGAGCTTACTTATTGATTTGACTGTAATTGCGTTCTGCTTTTGATAGCGTTTTTGAAAAATAGGCAACAGGGGCTTCACTTCCGTTTGGTAAAACGTGGCTCAAAATAGTGCCCACTCCGAATGGTGATGCATCACATGTAACAGTCAAAGGCAAAGTCTCATTATACTGCATCAAAACAGCGTCAGAGGTCAATAGGTTTTTTACTTGTCGAAACACATGTTCCTCTCGGTGTCCCCAAACCCAGGGTGCTTTTTTGTCCAATAAACGATGTAGGGGTTCAGCTACGGTTGCTTTGTGAGGCAGAAAGACGTTATAAAAATTGATAAGGCCTAGGAAAGCTTGGAGATCAGCCTTATTGCGGTGTTTTGGGGTGTTTTTGATTGCCCCAAGTTTGCTATCGGTGTGGTGAATGCCTTGTTTATCTATTAAATATCCTAAAAATTCTACTCGATCCGTACATAGTTGACACTTGTTTTTTTTAACTTTGAGACCCGAGTCTTTAAATCTCTGAAGAACCAACCCCAGGTGCTCCCTTAGTATTTCTTGAGTCGGAGCAGCAATTAAAACGTCATCAAAATAGGGGACAACGCCTTTTATCCCTTGTAATAGTCTTTCCATCAAACTTTGAAAGATTCCCGGGGCCACGCTTACTCCGAATTGGAGTCGGTTACATTTAAACGCACCTCGGTATGTAACGATCGTTTGGGCCTCTGCCGGTTTTTTTGTTTACAGGCAGTTGTTGGTATGCCTGGGCTAGATCTAGTTTAGTGAAGACTTTTCCACCCTCCGGGAATGGAGAAGGTGTTGCACCACCGGTACCGGGTAAGCGTTTTGCTGCAGGGCATGATTCAGGGTGGCTCAGTAGTCCCCACAAATTCTTAACGATCCATCCGGCTTGATGGGTGTCACGATCGGGGTTTCCCAGGGAGAATGGTCGGTTGGTTCTAACACCCCCTGGGCTATTAATTTATCAAGCTGCTCGTCAATCTTTGGTTTAAGGGCAAATGGGACTCGACGAGGCTTAAGGTGGATGGGAGCTATTTCGGGGTTGAGGTTAAATGATATCGGGGTCCCCTTGTACTCGTCTAGTTTATCTGCAAAGACGTCCTGGAATTCATGGACGAGAGCCTCTTCCCAGTTGCTGCTGGTTCGGTGAATGCCGGCTACTTCAATTCCAAGTGGAGCAAACCATTGGAGGCCTAACAAGCTAGGCCGATCCCTGTCGACTACTGTCAAGGGTAGAGATGCAGTATGATTTTTAAATGAGACACGGACTTGGCTGGATCCCATGACTGGAATTCGATTTCCCTGATAATCTTTGAGGATGATTCTTTGGAATCGGAGGTCTTGTCGCCGGACGGTAGGGATGAGTTGCTTGAGGGTCTTCCAGGAAACCATCGAGAGGGACGATCCTGAATCGACTTCCATCATACAAGGCTGGTTTTCGATGGCCACCTTCACCCGGATCTTCTTGGTGTCCAGTGATGAGGCATGACCAATCGTAATAGCTTGGTGCGCCTCTTCTCACTTCGTTGAGTGGTTTAGGGGTTTGTTTCTGTAGGAGTGGTTGTTCCATTGGTGGTTCAAGGGTTCTCGCTTTACAGGATGGCTTCCTGTGGATTGGCGATAGTTAGCCCCCCTTGGGGGCTGGCTGGGTCCTTGTTTGCTTCTACAGACCCGTCCAATGTGGCCTCTTTTCCCGCACACATGGCAGAGCGCGTCGAGGAATTTGCAGTCTGATCGGGGGTGGTTTGCCCCACAACCAGCGCATTGGTACTGCAATCTCTGGCGTTGGTCTCATTCAGACTGGAGCCGGTTGACCTCTTCTTCATCGCTCTCCGATGACAATTCGAGGTCCTCGTGGTGGGCTGTCATTGCCTGTTCTTCTAAGTGAGGTGAAACTTCGCTGGCGAGTTGGCGAAGTGGGGCATGGGTGCGGCGCATTCGGGCAGTCGACTTCCTGGTTGCTTCTGCTGCAGTAGCTTCAGCGATGGCATCTGTAAAGCTAATGTCGCCTTTCGCCATCAGCTTACTCTGCACGCCGGGTGCATCTAATCCCAGAACTATTCGGTCTCTGAGGGCTTCTTCGAGGTTGGCAAACCCACATAGGCCTCCCAGATTCCGGAGATCAGCTATGAAATCAGCAACACTTTCGCCCTTCCACTGATCTCTTGGGTAAAATTCATGCCTTCTAACGAGCATTGGTACGGTCAGTGCATAGTGGGCCCTTGGCAGGGGTTCGAGGACGTCCCAGTCCATGGACTTCACTTCTGCCAGTTTCGCTAGTGCCTTGGCCATCTTGAATATGGTCAGTCCGCAATGAGTTAGGAATACTGCCCGTTTCTTTCCGGTAGTGGCATCCTTCAAATTGTTGGTTTCCAGAAACATCTGGAAGCGATCCATATATGAGTCCCAGTCTTCTTGTGCTGGGTCGAATGGAGCAGGTGGTATGACGCTGCCGGACATGGTTCCGCCGTTGGTGCGTTTCAGTCACATGCTCAGTTATCGCTCTGTAGTGTTCAGTCAGCTCTGACGTCTCCACATCCCACCCTCGTCGCCAGTGTTATGTTCTGTGCATGGCGCAAGAAGTGGAGACGAGTGGATGAACAGTGAATTCAACTCTTTATTTAACATGGTGCAACAGATCTAAAAACGGCCACAACAGCCCCCTTTATATAGGCAAGCTCTTGGGTATTTAGCCAATGAAAACACAGGAATGTTGGCTCTTTTAACCAATGAGAAGGGCTCATTAATAGCCAATCAGATTCTCCTGAACGGACCAATCCGATATCGCTATTATCGGCCAATCAGAAGTGCAGGGCCAGAACCCTGCACTTTACTTTAAGGTTTCAACAATCTTTATTCAAGCACTTTTATTAATTCACAACAGTGATAGTAAGAGATGCAAGCAGGAACTAAGCTTTCCCACTCAAAACATTAGATTAAAGTATTGCAGCAAGTGAAGGCGGAGCTTCGTGCCGGCGTTACAGCTGCGATCTCGGGGCTCTGAGATCGCAGCTGATATTTTCGCCCCTGGTCGGTCCTAACGGACCTAAATCGTCCCGGAGAGACGGTGATCGTGAAGGGCACTCTTCCAGGATCCCAGAGACATCGCAAAGTCTCTGGTTAGATTCGGAAGAAGCCCTTTTGCTGGCGGCGGAGAGGCAGCCTCCATAGCTGCTGAAGTCGGGACAGCTCCGAAAAGAAAGTGACTGGATTGAAGTGTGTCGGTTGGGTGAGAAAAACTCTTTTGTGTTGAAAATTCGCTGAGGTTGGAAAGTTCATTCTGAAGAGAGGAGGAAGCTGTGAGATTTTTTTTTTGATTGAAATTGTTTGAGCGGCGTTTTTAAAGTGCTGTCAAATTGAGGCTTGGGGTGTTTTTTTTTTTTTCTATATTCCATGGGAAAGATTTTATTGTGACTTAGGTAACCGGACTGAATTTTCTTTTATATATACTTTTAGGCTCCCTTTGACTTTTTTATTTTTTTTAGGATAGAGGCTTCCTTTGGCTATTTTTTTTTCCTTTTTTTTTGTATATATTAATTCTTTTTTCCGGTTGGGGCTGAGAAAGAGCATTAAGAAACTTTGTAACACTGCCAACTAGAGGCTTGAAAGTATTCTATTTGAATTGGAGAGAATTGCAAAAAGACCTCATCTCAAGGACTTTGGAACGTGATAAGATAGAGGGAGAGCACAGCAAAATATTATTGCAGGTGCTTTCCTGGACTGTTATCAACACTTGAGGTTTGGCTTTGAAGCTGCTGGAGAAGAGAGTCATAACAAGAGCCTTGGATAAATAACAAAGTGCAGTGTGTTTTCTTATATGTACCCCATTCACTAGCTTTTTTTTTTAAATCTTAATTTTTAGTAATATTTTTATTTTTGCCTTTTACTTTAAAGGGAAAGCCTCAGAGTCTTTTCTCTTTTCTTCTTTATTTTATTTTTTTTTCCTTTTTATTGGGACTTTTTTGCTTTTCATATTTATCTTTTTGGATTATTCTGTTGTCGTGGTTGATTTTTTTTTTTATTTTTCTTCTTCCTTTTTTGGATTATTTTTTGGATTATTGAGATTTTTTAATTGGATTAAGGTGTGAAGATCCTGAAGGAACTTTTTGTTTTTTGTTTTTGTTTTTTCTCTTTTTGCTTTTTCCTTTTTCTTTTGCTTTTAATTAATATTATTATCTTTTGGATTTGTTTGTTTTTTCCTTTCTATTTTTTCCTTTTTTATGGTGGACTATTTCGTAATTGGATTAGGGTCTAGAAGAACCTGAAGATCTTTCTTCTTCCTTTTTTTCTGTTTCTTCTTTGGTTTCGTGTTTTTTACTATTGGAGTTTTCCATTTTGGATTATAATTGGCTGCTCTACCAGTTGGGTTAAAAGTTAAGAAGAATTTGAAGTTTTGGAAACATTGAAATGAGCAAGAAATCAATACCATCTGGCATTGCTGCTTCTACCTCTGCTTCCCCACCAGCTGGAGGACAACGTTTAATTCAGACAATGTTGAAGCAAGATAAGGAACAAGAAAAAATAACTTTACAGTTACAGATGATTATGCAAGGAATTCAAGAACTTAAGACAAAATCAGATATTATTGAACAAAGAACAGGAAATATTGAACAAAGAACAGAAAATATTGAACAATGAATAGAAAATATTGAACAAAGAACAGAAAATATTGAACAAAGAATAGAGAAGACTGATGAAAAAGTGGAAAATATTAAACAAATGATGGTTAAGTATGAGGAGAGATTCCAAAAAATTGAGGAAGAAGGAAAACAAAGAGAGAAGAAGATTGGAAATATTGATAGCAGATTAACAGCGGTTGAACAAGAAAAAGGTGGGATGTTGAGGTGGGAGATGGAAAGGTCAGAATTTTACCTTAGATTTCAAAATATAGAGGAGGAAAAAGGAGAAAATTTGGCAGCGGTAATGATAGAAATTTTGGCAGATGCTTTGGAAATTACAGAGGAAAAGATGATGGATGGAATAGATGAGATATATCGAGTCTATACAAGATATGCGATGAGAAATAAATTACCCAGAGAAGTCCATATTAGATTTACCAAAAAATCCATTAAAACGCAAATATTACAAGTAGCAAGAGAGAAAACACTGAAATACAAGGGTAAAGAGGTTGTGGTTTTAAAACAAATACCTAGAAGAGTGAGAGAGATGAGAAGAGAATATCGATTTCTGACCAAAATACTATTGGAAAACGAAGTGAATTATAGATGGCTGATTCCAGAAGGATTAATGTTTACGTGGCAAGAGCAGAGACATAGAATTGACTCAATTGAGAAAGCAGAACTTTTTCATGCAGAATTTTTTGGAGGAAGAAAAGAGGAAGCAGAGAAAGAGGTTTCATTAATTGAGTTTCAAGATGAACAACTGGAGACTGAAAAAGAGAAAGGAGCAATAGGGGGACAGATTGATAGTAAAGAACAGCGTGAAGTGAGATCCACGAGAGCTGTTAGACCTAAATATAAAGCATAATCATGGAGGAAAAAAAACTGATTACAATGAATATAAACGGACTTAATTCAGCTGTTAAAAGAAGGAAAACTTTTCATAAATTAGAGAAATTAAAATTTGATATAATTTGTTTACAAGAAGTTCACATTAAAAAACAACATGAACAATTGTTATTACAGCCAAAATTAGGGAAAACATTTACCTCTTTGACCCAATGTAAGAAAAGAGGTGTGGTTTTATACATTAAAGAGGCTATTCCAGCAAAATTGATTTACTCGGATGATGATGGAAGAGTATTAATGGTAGAAATAATGGATAATAATATAAAAATACTCTTGATTGCAATTTATGCTCCGAATGATAAACAAGAAGAGTTTTATAAAAAACTGCACATGAAAATAATTGGACTGGACTATGTTAATATAATTATGATGGGAGATTTTAATGGAATTGTGGACAATAAACTGGACTATATAGCAACAACAACAAAGCAAAATAGAAAGGTTCTCCCAAGGTCTTTTTTTAAAATGACAGATGAATTAACTTTAAAAGATATTTGGAGAGAAAGAAACGTTAAAGCTAAACAATATACTTTTTATTCAAATAGACATTTATCATGGTCCAGATTAGATATGATTTGGATCTCAACAGAACTAATATCTAATATTAAAGAAACATGCATTGAAACAAGTACCTGGGCAGATCATAGCCCAATGACAATTAAATGGAAGGGACAAAAAAAAAGATCGAGATGGACATTAAATAATACTATTTTAAAGGAGAAAGATTTTACACAATGGATGGAGAAGGAATTGGCTTTTTTCTTTAGAGAAAATAAAAAAGAAGATACTTCAACGCAAAATGTGTGGGATACTATGAAGGCATACGCTAGAGGTTTGATAATAGATTATACAAGAAAAAAGAATATTAGGAAAAGGCAAGCTTCTAAGGCCTTGGAAAATGAGTATAAAACTCTTGAAAAAGAATTACAGAAAATGCCACAGAAAAAGGATATTAAATTGAAGCTGGATGTAATCAAACATAAAATGGAATTAATAGAGAAAGAAGAATTGGCACAGAAAATTAGAAACTCTAAACAGAATTATTTTGAAGATGCAAATAAACCAGGTAGATGGCTAGCATATAAATTGAGAAAAGAGAAGGAATCAAGAAAAATATTGAAGTTAATAGATGAACAAGGCCAAGTTTGTTATGGGAACAAGGAGAAAAAAGAAATTATCCGAGATTTTTATGGGCAATTATATAAACAAGAGAATATTGATGAAGGAAAAGTCAAACAGTATTTACAGGAAGCTAATTTACCAAAGATACCTAAAGAGACTGAAGAAATGCTAGAAAGCAATATAACAATGATGGAACTAAATGAAGCATTTAAGAGACAAAATAATGGGAAAGCTCCGGGCCCAGATGGGCTTCCAGTAGAATTTTATAAAACATTTCAAGAATTATTGAGCATCCCATTGTTAGAAGTTATGAATGAAGTTATGTTAAAAAAGATGATACCTAAAACATGGTCAGAGGCTTATATTACACTTATACCAAAGGAAGAGACTGACCCATTGCAAATTAAGAATTATAGACCTATTTCTTTATTGAATGCAGACTATAAAATTTTTGCTTCAATTTTAGCAGAAAGACTTAAAAAATATTTAAATAATTTTATTCACTCAGATCAAAATGGATTTCTGCCAAAGAGACAAATTAGAGACAATATGAGAGTAATCTTGGACACTTTGGAATATTATGAGGCTCATCCTGAAAAGCAAATGGCTTTGATATTCCTAGATGCTCAAAAAGCATTTGACAACGTCAACTGGAGATTTATGTTATTATTATTGGAGCAGATGGGTTTTGCTAAAAAATTTATTCAAGCAATAGAAGCTATATACAATAAACAGACAGCAAGGGTAATGATGGAGGGGGAACTTACAGATTTTATTAATATAAGGAAAGGCACAAGACAAGGATGCCCCCTATCTCCTTTGCTATTTGTGTTGACCTTGGAAGTCTTGAATAGAAATATTAGGGATGATAAAAGCATAAAAGGAATGAAAATTAAGAAGGAAGAATTTAAGCTACAAGCTTTTGCTGATGATTTAGCTTTTATTTTGGAAGATCCGATTGAAACAGCTCCAAAGTTACTGGAAAGGATAGAGTCATATGGAGAGGTGGCTGGTTTGAAAATAAACAAAGATAAAACAAAGATTTTGACAAAGAATATGTTATTGAGACAGAGAGAAGAATTGGCAGATCTTTTGAAAATTCAAGTTACAAATAAGTTTAAGTATTTGGGGATATATTTGACAACAAGATGTAGCACATTAAAGGAGAATAATTATATTAAACTTAAACAACAGATAACTACAGATTTGAAGAAGTGGGAAAACTTGCAATTGTCATTAATAGGGAGAATTTCAACAATTAAGATGAATATCTTACCTAGAATTTTATTTTTGTTTCAAACAATACCAATTAGGCTTGGAAAAGACTATTTTGAAGATCTAAATAAAATTATGTTGAAGTTTATATGGCAAGGTAAAAAAGCGAGAATAAAGTTAAAGCTTTTGCAAGATGCTAGAATTAGAGGAGGTTTTGGTCTGCCTAATTGGGAATTGTATTATCAAGCTGCAAGTTTGATGTGGGTCAAAGAATGGATAACATTAAGGAAACATAGGTTGTTGACACTAGAAGGGCATGACTTGCTGTTGGGTTGGCATGCTTTTTTATGGTATAAGGGAACTAAAACACAGGGTTATTTTAGAAGACATTATGTACGGGAGTCTTTGTGGTTAAATTGGGAGAAGATAAAAAGACAATGTTATTTGAAAATTCCAGTTTGGTTATCGACCATTGAAGCATTTTCCTATCCTATAATTTACAAGAAGGAACAAACAGTTAGATATGGGGAACTTTTGGATGAAAAGGGTGAACTTAAATCGATCCAAAACTTAGAAGAACAAGGTATAAGGATGAATTGGTTTTCATATGCACAAATACACTCAAGGTATGATGAAGATTCTAAAACGGAGGGATTTTATGATAAACAGACTGATTTAGACAAGATCTTGATGGGTACTGATGAGAAGGTGATTAAAAAATTATATGGTTATTTACTGGGAATGAAATTAGAGGAAGAACAAGTCAAAGAAACTATGATTGTTTGGGGGAAGAATTTTGGATATGGGATTGATTTGGAGAAATGGCAGAAATTGTGGTCTCAAAATTATAAAATGACAATGTCAACAGCATATAAAGAAAACTTGTATAAGATGTTTTACAGGTGGCACTTTCCTCCGACAAGAATAGCAAGAATGTTTAAGAACAAATCTGAAAAATGTTGGAAATGTCATCAGATACCCGGCTCGTATTACCATATGTGGTGGACTTGTGAGGATGCTAGAAAATATTGGACTATAATTCGCATGTGGTTGGAAAAAATGACAAAGAAACATATAGATTTGAAACCAGAGATCTTCTTATTGGGAATTTTACCTGATATATATAGTAAAGATTTGAAATACCTGATTGTAAATGTATTAACAGCGGCCAGGATTGTATTTGCTAAAAATTGGAAGAATGAGAAAATACCATTACAGGAAGAAATTATTAAGAAAATATTGGAATGTGCTGAGATGAGCAGATTGACATTTGAAATTAGAGAGCAAGAGGATAAACAATTTTACGAAATTTGGGATCTTTTTTATAAATGGCTAGATGATAAAATACGATAATAGAATATTTAGAATGCTAGAGAGTAAGGATTATCTTTATTTTGTCATTATTTTGCTATTTGATATTATATTTATAAAGGATTTTTTAGGATTGATTTGATATGATTAGATGATTTGTTATAGAGTAAACTGGTTTAAAGTATTGTTAGCTCATTAAGCATAAATGATTAAAAATATAGTCAAAAATTTCTTTTTTTAGTGATATTAGGATATATAATTTTGGATTGACAATATGAGTTGTTATGTAACATAATTGTAATTGAGACTACAGAATGAATGCACAAAAATGATGAACCAACTGAACTTCCGGTTTGCGTGGCTTCGGAGCAGCAGGAATTCGCGACAGCTCGCGATTCCTGCTGGCTAGCTGCCGAGGTACCCCCGATCCAGATGGGTCAGGGGGTTATGGCTGCCCTGTAGGGACAGCTGAAGATAGAGGGGAGCCGGTTAGGGAGGTGGGGGCATCGCAGACCCCCCCCTTCTCCGGGAAAACCCCTTTTTCCCAAGGCGGTGGAGCGGCGGTCAGCAATGGCCGCCACGAAGAAGCCAGCAACCGGGTAAGAACTGTGCTGGAGGAAGTGTGAAAAGTGAAAGTTCTGTCTGAGCCGGGTCAAGTAACAACTTTTAAATTGCCTGGAATTGAGCTGCTTGTTGCTGGAGGATACATTGTTTCCCTAAGAAGATCGAAAAGCGGCGGAGAAGCTGTTAAAGGGAACTTTTTTTTTATTTATTTTTTTACTCTCTCATCCCACGGAAAAAGCAGAAATATTTGGATGTATTAGACACTGAAAGTGGATTGCTTTGAAAGCTAAGCTAAGAGACAAAGGGATTTTTGGACATTGAAAAATTTAAGAAATTGGAAAATCTCTGCTGGAGGTATGGATTTTTGATTATTTAAAATTGTTATTGCAAGTGGGAAGGGAGAAAGAAAAATTGGAGCAGAAACTGAAAAAGGAGGAGACTGTCTAGAACGTCTTGGTGGATCCCAAAAGAAGATATATGGTAATTGGACCTCTTTGATCAAAAATTAATTTGGAAAGAGAAAGAGAAGAAGGAAGAAAAGTATTAACTTTTGGAACTTTTTTCTTTTTTTCCTTTTTTTAATTGCTTTTGATTGTCTTGGATTAAAAATACTTGTGGTTGTTTTGGAAAAAGTTTCCCTTTTCATAATGGCATTCTCTGTGGATGAACTAGAGATTGAATATCAAAAATATAAAAAAGAAGATACTTTGGGCGCTTTGTTCCAATTCTTAGAAATGGCGTTATGTTCCTTAGAAAAGTTGACGCAGCAGAAGGACTGGGACAAGGAAGAAGAGGAAAAAGAAGCCATCTTTGATGAACAATGGGTTCCTTCCGGAGAGGAGGAGAAAAAGGATAAGAAAAAGGGGTTTTTAAGAATTATAAAAACAACCAAAAGAGAGAAAAATGAGCGAAGAGATGGAGGCAAGGTTAGAAAACAAAAGAAAAGGAGCAAGAAAAGCGAAGGGAAAAAGCAAAGGGGTAGAAAGGGCAAGGAGAAGAATAAGCAAGAGAGAAAAGGGGGGAGGAGAAGCCTTAATGGGGGGAAGCAAGATTTAAAGAAAAAAAGTTTATTTAGAGACAATGGGTGAATTTAATTTAGACTAAAAGAGGGATTCTGGAGGGTATTTAAGAGTGTGTTTTTATATGTAGGTATATTTAGAATAAAAAATTTATTATGTAATTTTAAGAATTTTTTAAACAGAATCCCAAGAAAGATTTATATGTAGTATTTTTAAGTTAGGTAATGTGTTATAGATGCAACTCCAATTGGTTTACAGGAGAAGTATAGTAAAAGAAAAAAGATGAATGGATGTTTGGAAATAGAACAGACAAAGAATGTTGTTGAAAATGGTAATAATGGAAGGATATATATGCTTTTTTTTTTTATTTTGTATATTGATAAAAGGCAATAAAATTTTAATTGATAAATAATTTGGATGGAAAAGAGAAGTAGGGATAAGATATGAAGTTAATATTATATGAAATATTGATATTATAATCTGGAAATGTTATGTTTTATTGGTCTATCATTATTATTTTTTTTTAGAAAAGAATTTATAAGCTGTTATGCCTTGATTTTGTGTGTATTGATTTTAGAAAACTGATAAAAATGGTTTTTATATATATATATAAAAAAGAAAATGATAATAAGATATAGAAGGAGACTTAGGTTGAATATGATGTTTGAATTTGTGTCTGTGTAAAGAGTTTTTAACCCGGGAACAGACAACCTTCAGAAAAGATCTTGTAGTTTTGTCTATGTTTTGTGTTTGTATGTTTGTGTATTATGCTTATGATAAAACTAACAAAATTTGTTTTTTATTAAAAAAAAAGGAAAAAAGAATCAATAAAACCTTGGAGGAATGTTAGATGAGAATAATTTAAACAAGTCAGAAAGAAAAGAATATGATGATTATAAAATGGATAAATATGGAAGAGAAATGAAATTGAATTGGAGTAAAGAGAAATAATGAGAAACTTGATGAAAGATATTTGCGTGTCCATATGGGGATGGGATAAATTGGAATTATGTTGTATAAAAATATTGTTTTGTTTGACTTGTAAGGATTTACAATATTAAGAGGTTTTATGTGTTTATGTACTTAATGGTTAATGATGTGTTGTTTTATCTTTAAAATTAATAAAAATTTGTTTCAAAAAAAAAAAAAAATGATGAACCAACTGACACACTGGATGTACATATAAGATTTGATGTTTTTATGTTTTGTTTGTCTTGTTTGTTTGTAGAAAATTAATAAAAACTTTTTCAAAAAAAAAAAAAAAAGTATTGCAGCAAGAGCCCCTCCCAAAGTCCAGTCCATCATCGAGCAATCCTGAGGTGTAAAGATGTTATGAGAAACTCAGGCCCAGAAGATAAGCCGGTTCCCAAATCAATGCTGCCACTCTTCTCCAGAGATGCGATAAGGCAGATGGCTCAAGGCACATTCCTTTCCCCCCTCCTCCCAAGGTCCCAAATGTTACAGCAAGGCAAAGCAAGGAATAGAAACAGAAACCCCATATAGAGATCCCCCCCAAGCCTCCCCACTCCACCAGAATGACAGTCTCTCTATAGAAATCTATGGGACCTGACAGATTAAGGGTGACATGAAAGTAGCATTTCAACAGCTGAAGGGCTACCTATTTATTTATTTATTTATTTTTTCAAAAGCTGACAGTGCAATAGAAATAAGAATAAACATAAATTTAAATGCAAGAAATAGGAACTAATAATTGGGGACAAAGGAACAGGGATGGTAACCACGTTTGTGCGCTTATGCATGCCTCTTACAGACCTCTTAGGAATGGGGTTAATAGAGGTTAGTTTGAGGGAAAAGGAGTGGGGGGTTTGAGCAAGTAGTGAGTTCCAGAGGCAGGTAGTTAGTTCCAGAGGCAGGTAGTGAGTTCCAGGCATTGACTGTTCAGTTGCTGCAATCGTACTTTCTGCAATCAAGTTTGGAGTGGTTTACATTGAGTTTGTATCTGTTGTGTGCTCTTTTATTGTTGTGGTTGAAGCTGAAGTAGTCATTGACTGGTAGGACATTGTAGCAGATAATTTTGTGTGCTACACTTAAGTCTAACCATAGGTGGTGTAGTTCAAGGTTGTCCAAGCCCAAAATCTCAGGCCTGGTGATATAGAGCATTCTGTTGTGAGCAGAGGAGTATAGTACTCTTCTCGTGAAATACTTCTGGATTTGTTCGATTGTATTGATGTGCAATATGCAATGTGGATTCCAGACCAATGAACTCTATTCCAGTATTGGTCTCGCAAAAGTTTTGTATGCTCTAGTTAGCAATTTGATATTTCCGGAGGAGAAGCTTTGTAAGATTAGATTTACAACTCTTAATGCCTTTTTGGCAATGCTGTTACAGTGAGCTCTGGCGCTTAGGTCATTTGATATGAGAACTCCGAGGTCCTTGACAGAGTGAGAATCATCAAACGAGGCCTAGCTTGAATTTGGTATACTGATTTTTTTTACCAATGTGTAGGACAGAACATTTGTTGAATGAGATTTGGAGTTGCCAATTGTTTGACCATTCATACATATAATCAAGGTCGCTCTAAAGGACAGTAGACAATGATCGCATGGGCAAGGAATGTAGGGAACAATATTAATTTGGAAGATTGGGAAAAAATTTGGAATCAAAATTACAAAATAACAAAATCGGTGATCTATAAAGAAAATCAATATAAAATGTGTTACCAGTGGTATCTGTCACCCTCAAGGTTAGCTAACATTTACCCAAACATGAGTCTGATGTGTTGGAAATGTAAGCAAACGAGGGGCACCTTCTTCCACACTTGGTGGCTCTTCTCAAAAAGTAAAAAATATTGGGGAAAAATTAGACTGTGGATAAAAAAAATTACAAGTATTCAATTAGAATTTAAACCTGAAGTATTTTTGTTGGGAATGTTAAAAGGGGACTATGCAAATGAAATGAAATATTTAATTCTCCATATAATCACAGCGGCAAGAATTGCATTGGCACAATGTTGGAAGGGCGAACAAATGCCAACAAATAATTTGATTACTAAGAAAATACTTGACTGCACTAAAATGGACCTACTCACACAAAAACTTAGGAATAAGGAAGACTCAAGATATATTACAGCTTGGGATAAATAGTATAAGTGGATTAAAGAGAAAAAACCAGAAATTAAAAGATATGGTTTTGATGAATGGAGTGGTTAAATTAAAAATGTTTATCAAATTAAGAAACGAATAGTAGTAAAATTATTACCAATAAAAAAACCACACCGTCTTTAGTTGATCAGAAACATATGTTTTATATGTTTATCTATTATATATTTGTATATATAGATTTTGTCTGCAACGTAAAGTTGTATTTGATGTATTGTACGTAGTGTTTTTTTAATCTTTAATAAAGTTTTTCTTTAAGAAAAATAAAGGACAGTAGCATTGTTGGTGGTGTTGAATAGTTTTACGTCTTCTGCAAAGAGAACGCAGTTATAAGGTGATCACAAAGGTCATTTATACAGAGTATAAAGAGTGTGGGTCCTAGGATGCTGCCTTGGGGGACACCGCTGTTAACTGGAGCAGGTTTTGATATAGTGCTCCCTATTTTTACTGTCGACATCTTTGATGCCTGTTCGACATCTTTGACATGATAGCAGCATTTCAATAGCTGAGGGGGTACCTATTCTCCAAACCACCTGAAAGCAAGACAAGACACAATGGATGAAAACTAATCAAAGAGAGATCCAACTAAGAAGAAATGTCCTGATAGTGAAAACAATTAAACAGTGAAACAACTTGCCTCCAGAAGTTGTGGATGCTCCAACACTGGATATTTTTAAGAGGAGATTGGACAACTATTTGAACTGATATAGGATCTCCTACTTGAGCAGGGGGTTGGACTAGGAGACCCCCAAAGTCCCTTCCAACTCTGTTATTCTGTTAAGTAAGAATTACAGGTTTCAGTAAGATGTTTAAGAGGATACATACTTAGTCATGGAACCTTTCACCCAGCCTTGAGTGAGATAATTAAGGTGGAATCTCTTTGACTCAACCAAAATGTTTCTGCCTGATTTCATTTCACTTGGACAATTGCTATCTGTGAAAAAAATACACGACTGGGTCACCCTCATCTTTGCTCCCATCCTTTCCTTTCCACCCTCCTCTTCATTACTTACAATTACAGTAACACAATATTAATAGCAACAGATTTAAATAAATTGTTTTGGTGACATATAAGGATGTGTTGGAATCTGAAGAAAAAAATCCAAGCCCACAGACTCCTAGAATTAAGTTTTCTTTTTATTGAATTATCTTCTATAAATCAAGAATCTTGTTCACACAATGCAACCAGTTAGCTTTCAACAACTTTGATGTCTTCTCCATATGTGGACTTTCTGTCAGGTTCCAAAAATGAAAAAAGACATGATGAATAGCTTCATAGCAGTTTCCTTTCATGTTCTTCACCTCTTCACCTCCATTAATTGTGACAATTCCAAAATATTGGTGTTCTCTAGAGCCCGGAAATTGTATAACTGGGCTATCAATGGTAATGCCCTTAAGCAGGTTTTCCATTTTAAGTATTTAGGTATTCAATTTCAGAACACCGGTGATTGGACTAGACATTGAACCTAGGTGCTGTATTCGGCCTCCTGTAGTCACCAGCAGATTTTAACATTTTTTTATACTCAAGGAGGCCAGTTTATTCCTTTTGCTCTGCGTATTTACAAAGCCAAAACTTTGGCTCAAAATCTTTATGAAATTCCCATATGGATACGGGGCTTCAAGGATTGTATCAAAAGAACCCAGGTTGTCTTTCTTAGAAAACTTCTGGGTCTTCCTCCTTGTGTTGGTTTTGCTCCGATGTACCTGGAACTGGGTACTCGATCAGTCAAATGTATGGTGTGGATTAAAACCTTTAAATGGTGGTTTCGGGTGCTCTTTCTGGCAGTTCCTGGTAGCTACATCTCCCTGACGTTTGCTGACTCTCATATTTCTCATTGGGAGAGGGAGCTGATGAAGAAATTACACCTGCTAGGTTTTATGTGGGATGCCCTGGGGGATTATGGCCTTAAGGATGCCCAAGTTAGGGTAGTCCAACAGCTTGTAGACATTGACTTGCAATATCTACGAGCCAGAGCTAACAAAACTTGCTCCCCTCTGATCTTCAGCCAATTTAATAATTACGGACTGAGGATGGCTTCCTATTTTTACACTCTAACCATTCCCAAATATAGAAGAGCTTTCTCCCTAGCTCACTTTAACGTCTTGCCCTCAGCACTACTGGAGGGGCAATTTAAGAGGCTCCCGATTAACGAGCAGCTATGCCCCTCTGACAGAGCTGAGGTTGAAACTGTGGAGCATGTCCTTTTATATTGCCCAATGTTTAACGCAGGCAGATCTAAGTTACTGCCTCTCCTTGAAACAGACCCTTCTAGACCCAATGTTAGTAATTTGTTCTTATATTGCCTAGGGGATGGCTCCTCATACATCACTTCTCAGGTTTCCAAACTTTTTTTTAAGAGCTGTAACCATCAGAGGAGAACACTGTAATTCCCCTTAGTCAAGTTTTTGGTAACCAATTGTTCATGACTAATTTTCCCATGTTCTTCTTTTGTTGTACTTGTGTTTTGGTCTGTGACCGCAAATAAAGTATCATTATTATTATGTTCTTCACCTCTGGATAGAATCTTGCCAAACTAAAACCGACTACTTGCATCATCAAGACATACTCTGAGAACTTTTAGGGAAGAGCCATCTTAACCCTCTTTGTTCTGTATCTTACTTTGCATTCTTGAAATCCCCGCGCTTTGATTGGTCAAAGTGCGAGGCAATCTGATTGGTCAGGCGAGCCGCACCGATTGGCTCGTTAAGAATCTCCCACGATTGGTCCATTCGAATTGCGGGAGATTCAAAGTGATGCCATTGGCCGCGGCTAGAGAATAAAAAGCCGGAAAACTTTCTGTTGCGCTAGTTCGGTTTTCCTGTACCCAATAAAGAGTTAATGCACAAGTCACCGACTCCTGGCATCATTCCGATGGACACAACACTGGCAACGAGGGTGGGATCCTGATCCTGAATCGAAGCACGTGTCCGACGGAAGCCAGACGAAACTCCAAGATGGCAAACATTGCGCCACCCACACCCTTCAACCCCGCCAGCGAGGACTGGGAATTGTACTCAGACAGATTCCGCATGTTCCTCGAATGCAGCGACCTGAAGGATGCCACCGGCCCAAAGAAGTGAGCCATTTTCCTAACCCACTGCGGGCCCACAGTGTTTAAGATGGCCAAAGCGCTAGCCAAACCCACCGACGTGACCGCGATGGACTGGGACAACCTCGAGCCAATACTCCGGTGACACTACACTCCAGCCATGCCCATCCTCATCCGACGACACGACTTCTATCGGCAGGACCCATGGTTGGGTGAGAGTTTCAGCGACTTCATCACAGAACTACGGCGCCTAGGGGGGCTGTGCGAATTCGCCAACATGGACGAAGCCCTGCGAGACCGAATCGTGCTCGGCCTTTGGGACCCCGTCCTCCAAAGTCGGCTGGTGGTCAAGGGCAACATCGCCCTCACCGATACCATCACCGAAGCCACAGCAGCCGAAGCTACCCAACAATCCGCCGACCGCATGGGAACAACCACCCTACAAGGTCGACCGAGGCCCAACCCAAGACAACCACCCACCAGGGCGACGTCCACTCCGCATCGGGCACTTCCGACGAGGAGGAGGAAATCCACCGTCTCCAGGCAGGCCGCGACCCGCAGAACCGGCAGGGTCATAAGTCGAGGACCACCTGTTCCGGTTGCGGAGGCGACCACCCCAGGTCAGAATGCCAGTTTTTCGACTCAATCTGCCGGCATTGCGACAAAAAGGGGCACATCGCCCGCGTCTGCCGACTCAAAAAGAACCGCAGCCCTACACGATGGGAACAGAGTGAACGGAGACGAGAGAGCACACCACCCTGGACCAGAGATCGCCCCGCTGACAACCGATGGGACCGGAACGGACGATCCCAATGAGGCGGCGAGACCCGGCGAAGAGAGGAGACCCATCAGACAGTCACCATCGGCCACGCCACAACCAATGACACCCGGAAGGTCTACGTGGAGGTAGGCATCCAAGGTGAGCCATGTAAAATGGAGGTGGACTCTGGGTCCTACCTCTCCATGGTAGCATGGCAAGAAATAAAACGCTTGGTGCCTACCATCCAGAGGAATGGCCTGGACAACCAGAGACTAATTGTGAAAGACTACCAGGGAAACCGCATCCCTGTAGTCAGAACCGGACAGTTCAAGGTAACCTACAAAGGGCATACTGAAAGACTTCCCTTGACCATCGTCGATCGTGACCGCCCAAGCCTACTGGGACTCCAATGGTTCGCACCGCTCGGCATCGCAGTCACGGGCATCGACCACATTGCCGACGACGACTGGGAGCAAAAACTAGCCCGGGATTTCCAAGAGGTGTTCGGCGGAAACCTAGGCAAGTACCGAGGGCCCCCTATATCATTCAGCCTAGACCCAAACGTCCCCCCGAAACACCTAAAACCAAGGCGGGTACCATTCGCGTTTAAACCGAAGATTGACAAGCAAATTGACAAGCTCGTCAAGCAAGGGGTCCTACAACCCATAGACCACGCCCAGTGGGAGACCCCAATAGTCACCCCAATCAAGCCGGATGGGTCGGTGAGAATCTGTGGGGACTATAAGGCCACCCTAAATGGCGCCTTGCAGCAAAGCGCTTACCCCGTCCCAGTAGTGCAACACCTACTACATTCACTGGGAGGGGGCAAGGTTTTCGCTAAATTTGACCTCGCCCAGGCATACCAACAATTGCCGGTCGACGAGGAAATGGCAGAAGCGCAAACCATAGTCACCCATCGGGGAGCCTTTAAATGCAACCGACTCCAATTTGGAGTCAGCGTGGCGCCTGGAGTATTCCAAAGCCTAATGGAAAGGCTGTTACAAGGCATCAAGGGGGTGGTACCCTACTTCAACTATGTTCTAGTGTCGGCAACCAACCAGGCCGAACTAGAGAGTCGCCTAAGGGAGGTGCTAACCAAGTTCAAAGAGACCGGGCTCAAAGTAAAGAGGGAAAAATGCCAATTATACACGGAGCGGGTTGAATTCCTAGGATATCTCCTAGACCATCACGGCATTCACCCCATCAACAAAAAGATCAAAGCCATCAAAGAAGCCCCCACACCCAAGTCAGAAACAGAACTGCAGGTGTTTCTGGGGCTGCTTAACTTTTATAATGTCTTCCTGCCCCAAAAGGCGACAGCGGCGGAGCCTTTGCATAGGCTCTTGGACAAGGCGGCGACCTGGACTTGGGGGAAACGCGAGGAAGCCGCCTTCAAGAAAACAAAGGACCTACTCACTTCGGATGCCGTCCTCATCCAGTACAACGAGACCCTACCACTAGCCGTCACCTGCGATGCATCACCTTTCGGCGTCGGAGCTGTCCTCAGCCACACTCTTCCCGACGGAAAGGAAGCACCCATCGTGTTCTTTTCAAGGACCCTCAGCAAACTGGAGCGGAACTACAGCCAACTAGACAAAGAGGCGTTGGCTGTCGTCGCAGTGGTGAAGAGGTTCCACGAGTACCCCTATGGCCGGACCTTCACCATCGTCACCAACCACAAGCCGCTGTTGGGAATACTCGCAGGGAACAGGGCCATCCCGAACATTCTGTCTCCCAGAATGACAAGGTGGTCCGAATTCCTGGCCACATACAACTACAGACTCACACACCGACCCGGTAAGACTATCTCCCACGCGGATGCCTTAAGCCGTTCACCGCTACCCGAACCGGACACTGACGCAGCACCCACAACGACCACCCTGAGCATAGAGACTTTACCCGACCTACCCATAACCGCATCAGACATTGCCCGAGAAACTAATAAAGACAAACGTCTGGCGCGGGTCTTGCATTGGGTAGAGAAAGGGTGGCCGGAAAGAGAAAATGACGAGACTTTCAAAACATTCCGGAACCGACAAATGGAACTTTCATTGCTAAAAGGGTGTATACTATGGGGGGACAGGGTGGTCATCCTGGAAAAACTACAAGGGAAGGTACTGGAACTGTTACACGAGGGGCACCCGGGCATCGTCAGAACGAAAGCCCTGGCCAGAAGTTACACTTGGTGGCCAGGGATGGACAAACAGATTGAGGCCTGGGTAGCAAGGTGTCAACGATGCCAGGAAACCAGGCCAAGCCCACCCACAGCACCCATCCCAGAGTGGGAAACCCCCAGGGGACCTTGGTCTAGAATCCATATAGATTTCGCCGGGCCCACAAGAGGCCACACGTTCCTAATAACTGTAGACGCTTACTCCAACTGGCTGGAGGTAAGCAACATGAGAACAACCACCACGGAGGCCGTGACAAAAGAACTCTGCAAACTTTTTGCAACTCACGGCCTCCCAGACATCCTCGTGTCAGACAACGGGCCCCAATTTACCTCGCTGGAATTCGAAAAATTCCTAACGGAACGGGGCATACGGCACGCACTGACAGACCCGGCGCACCCGGAGGCAAACGGAAGGGCGGAACGGATGGTTCAATTCACGAAAAAAACCATCCGGAAAATAGACCATGGGGAGATCCAGGACAAAATAAATAAATTACTATTCACACACCACATAAACCCGAACACCACAACAAACAAGAGCCCGGCGGAACTACTAATGGGGAGGAAAATAAGGTCCCCACTCGATAGACTACACCCCACATACAACCCAGAGAAACCCCCAGACTCTACCAGCAAACACCGAACCTTCACACCAGGCGACACGGTCTACGCGAAAAACCTAACCGGGGATCCAATGTGGGTGCCAGCAACAATAACACAAATAACAGGCCCACGCTCGTACCGGCTGCAAACAACTGACGGACAAGCGTGGAAACGCCACATCGATCAGTTAAGATCGAGGACGGCCACACAAGATAGACAACCAAACGCAACCAGCCCCCTCAACGCAAACCAAGAAGGTAGGGAATACCCCGGAAACCAAAACACAGAAGAAGGTAACCAGCGATACTCACCTGCAAGCAACCAGCACGAACCCTCACCGACAAGGGAAAGCCAGGCCAGCTCAACCATCCCGGAAAGACCAAGCGGGAGCGGTGAAAACCTCAGCTCAACCAACCCAGGTAACCCAGGAGGGAGCTGCGAAGAGCGGCCCGGCAGGACAGACCAGGCGGTCCCCACGACGGAAGCAGGAGGAACAGGTAACCCGACCGAACCAGCCGGGATCCAGCCGACGACTGACCTGCGCAGGTCCAGTAGGCAAAGACGGAGCCCCGCCTATCTACGGGACTACGCGACGTAAGGACTGAACCAAGAGGGGAGGGGTGTTCTGTATCTTACTTTGCATTCTTGAAATCCCCGCACTTTGATTGGTCAAAGCGCGGGGCAATCTGATTGGTCAGGCAAGCCGCGCCGATTGGCTCGCTAAGAATCTCCTGCGATTGGTCCATTCGAATCGCGGGAGATTCAAAGCGATGCCATTGGCCGTAGCCGCCGCGGCTAGAGAATAAAAAGCCGGAAAACTTTCCGTTGCGCTAGTTCGGTTTTCCTGTACCCAATAAAGAGCTAATGCTCAAGTCACCGACTCCTGGCATCATTCCGACGGACACAACACTCTTCCTCCTAAACTATCCAAATTCTGCTGTCTCTTGGTCCTCTGGAATGCAGTTTGTGAACCCCAAGAAATTTTGCAGTTGTTTTCGGGTGCAAGGGGGTTGCCAGTCAAGCATTGCCTTAACCTTAGCTGGGCCCATTTCAATCCCCTTGTTGGATACTAGGTAGTCTAGGGAGGTTTCATGGAATTCACATTTTGATAGCTTGACATACAGTTTGGCATCGAGGAGTTTCAGTCTTACATTGTCTCAGTGAAAATGAGAATGTTGACCAAATAAACTAGGACCCCCTGGTAGAGATATCATGCGAATGTCCCCTTCTCAGGCAGCTTGCGGGGAGTTCGTTTCAGCTTGGATATGATCAGTGTCCTTACTTGAGGAATGGGCCCAGGCACAAGGCACTAGGGAGCTTGGTGCCTGAGTTGGCCGCATCGGTAACACTTAATGGTAGGTCTGGTTGCTGGCTTCGGTTCTGCCATGGCTGGATGCCTGCCCAACTGGTGCTTAGGAGCTTTCTCCTGTGTAGTCCTACAGTGGGGGTTAATTTCTAAGTCCATTGCCACCATCATCCAGCATCAGTTTGGATTTGATCAAGCATATCTCTGATTGTGCATGACTTCCTAAACTCCAGATCCAAAACTTCCTTGAAGTAATGTACAAAGAGCTTTTTGGGCCAGCCTTGCAGCCTTCCAGATACTCGTCTAAACTCCCACACCAACTCTTTAGGTGGGTGACCACACTGTTTCAGTCCTCTGATTTCCATTTCTGCCTCCTCCCAGTTCGCCAGGTCTTCAAAACGTGCCCTCAAGGACTGCATGAATTCATCTATATCTTCTAACTCAGGGGCTCCTTCATCATGGAGTTGGGCAATCCAATCAGCTGCTTCCCCTTCTCTCATATTATCCAGAATAGCAATAATAATATCCCAGTGTGATTGGTATTGTGCACCATAATGGTCAATATGAAGCCAAATCTGGTTGTGGATGTAGTATAGTTTGCCTGGGGTGTCATCAAAGGTGACCAGGAATTGTGGCGGGGAAGTGGCTGGAGGGAGCTGCAGCTGCAGCTGGAGGAATTTGTGGCAGAGCTGGAGCTGGCATCCACTGGTACTCGATCCACCTGTGCCCAAGATAAAAACCCTACCCAGGTGGAATTTGGTCTGCAGGTGGCATCCCCAGAGGTGCTGATGGGGCTTGCTGGATTGGTCTGGGTGCACCTCCCTGCCTGCCTCTGTTCCCAGGGTTCAATCAGTCCAGTGGCCCTGGGGGATCATCCTGCCATGGCGGGTGACTGAGCTACAGCTGCAGCAGAAGGATTTCATGGCTGGGACCCAGGCCTTAGGCTGGCCACCACCGGATGAAACGAAGCAAATGCTCCGCTCTGGTCTGCCATTGCTCCAGGTCCCAGATAGTGGAAAACCAGCTGTGGCAGCATCCATCCTGGCTGGACCGTGTGTGGGGGAAGTCTGGATTGTGAGGCCCATGCTCAGCAATTCAAATTTTTGGGTAACCCAGCTAGCGACTGACTCTGCAACACTGGCTGAAGCCTCCATTCTTGAAACTTGCCAGGCTTTAGGGATCACAGTGGTCTCCATTCATAGGCAGCTCCGGTTCCTGGTTGCCATGGTGTTCCTAGAGGTTGGGGAATACCAGTCACTGGTTGTGTCGGCGGGGTCTGCCAAAGGGTTGGTTCCTTGAGTCTTGCGCTGCTCTGGATTTCAGCCTGTGTGGCCTCGGCTGCAGCCACGTCTGCCTCCAAAAGGGAACAGCAAGTTTCACAGACTTCCCCTGCAAGGATCCAGTAGCCCCTTCACCTGTCTCTGGTTCTTCCTCCATTTTCCCTGAGTCTTTATGCTCACAGTACTTTTGGGGAGTGTCTCAGGGCTCAGGACCCCAGACAGCGGCACTGTTTTTGTGAAAGCTGCTGTGATTTTCTTTTTAGGGGAGTCAGCGTTCCAACCAAACTCTCTATCCTAATTCAGCACTCAGAGACAAAGTCCATCCAAGTAAGAATTTATTAGAGAGTCCATCCAAGTAAGAATTTATTAAAGAAATCGTATCGGCACATCTGGGGAAAACCCAAATCAGAATTCCCATGTTTCCCGCTGCTACACTAAAAGTCATACCCAGCCCCCTTACTGATGATCCGCAAGTCACACTCTCCAATCCACCTCCATTCTCAACTCCTGCCTAGTCCAGTCACTCCCCTCCAAACTCCAGCAACTCAACCTTGAGCTCTGGTGAAAGAATGTTGTTGTGGCTATCCTCCCTTCTCATTTCACTCTCATTCCCACAGTTACCCATCCTCCCTTGTGGCAGTCCCAAATCTGATTCAAGATGGACCCGGGCTGACAGTAGCATCCCCAAGATCATGTGATCACAGTTTAGATGCCTGGCAACTGATTCATATTTTCATGGTTGCAGTGTCCTGGTGTCATGTGATTCTCTTTTGTGTCCATCATTTATCATTTAAGAACTGTGTTCCTAACTTAACAATTGTGGCAAGAAAAGTTGTAAAATTTGGCAAAATTTACTGAACAAATTTTTCACTTACCAACAGAAGCTTTAGGCTCAATTACGATTGTAAATTGAGATTTCCTGCCATTTTTAGGAAGGCACCAACAAAAATATGCAATGGCTAAAGTGGTGCTGAGATCTTTTTTAAAAAATTGGAAGAACTATAATTTCCTTCCTTCAAATCATGCCCCTGCCCCAAAAGATCCACTGAATTTCTAAATCTAGCATGGCACAAACTGAATGTAAGATTAAAGTTCTACCAAACCATTTTTTTGAATTGAACCAAATATTTCATTTTGAACAAGAGTCAATTGACCTTATCTATGCCATTTAGAGTTTGACCATTTATTGCCTTTTCTATTTTCCTTTTCTTCCAGGGATTCAAGTAGGCCTTTTATGGGTGTCATCCTTTATTGTCTTCTCATTATCTTCAAATGTTATTGGGCAACTGAAAATCATGATTCTAACTTTAGCATTATTTTACTAATTATATTTTGGTAGAATCACACTTTTATAGAAAAGTGTCCATCAATGAGCAAGAGCAACTGAAATTGATAAGTAAAAGGTGGGTTTTTAATATAGTGCCTTTAAAATAGGTTATACTGACATCAGTAATAAAAACTACTTCACTTGTGACTTTATAAAAAGGTACATTGTTGTGTATGCAATATAATTAATAAAGTATGAGCTTGGAGTTAAGTGCAGGGTTCTGGCCCTGCACTTCTAATTGGCTGTTAAGCAGCCGGATCGGATTGGCCCATTCCGGGGAATCCGATTGGCCCTTAACAGAAATGTCTTATTGGTTATAAGAGCTAACGTTCCTAGCTCGTTATTGGTTAAACATTACAAGGTTTGCCTATATAAGGCAGGTTTTACTGCTGTTAAAGCAAGCAAGTCACGATGTAAATAAAGAGCTGAAGTTCACCGTTCAGAGGCTTGTCTCCATTCTTTCTCGCCAATGCTTAAACTTAACACTGGCGACGAGGATGGGATATGGAGACATCTGAACCAATGGAACCAAGAAGAAACACTGAGCACATGACAAACAGCGCCAACAACGGAACCATGTCCGGCGGCATCGTACCACCCACTCCATTCGACCCAACACAAGAGGACTGGGAGTCCTACATGGATCGCTTCCAAATGTTCCTTGAGACAAACAACTTAAAGGACGCCACACCAGGAAAGAAATGGGCGGTGTTCCAAACGCATTGCGGTCCAACTGTATTTAAGATGGCTAAAGCACTAGCCAAACCCCGAGAAGTGAAGGCCATGGATTGGGACGATCTCGAACCTATCCTGCGAGCCCACTACGCTCCTACCGTGCCTACGCTCGTGAGATGCCACGAGTTTTATCAAAGAAGCCAGCGAAAAGGAGAAAGTGTGGCCGACTTCATAGCAGACCTCCGAAATTTGGGAGGCCTCTGCGGATTCACCGATCTAGAAGAAGCACGAAGAGATCGCATAGTTCTGGGGTTAGATGCGCCAGGCGTCCAAAGCAAGCTGATGGCAAAAGGCGACATCAGCCTTGCCGACGCCATCGCCGATGCTACCACAGCGGAGGCAACCAAGAAGTCGGCTGCACAACTACGCCGAAACCGCACTCCGGTACCACCACCGGCCAGCGAAATCTCACCTAGTTCAGAAGGGCAGCTCGCAACAACGCACCATGAGGACCTCTCTTCGTCGTCAGACAGCGACGAAGAAGGGGTCCATCGACTGCGGTCCGACCAAGACCACTACCTGAAGCCTGTACGCCCTTGCGTTGGATGTGGAGCCAACCATGCCAGGTCCAAATGCAAATTCTGCGACGCACTCTGCCATGAGTGCGGGAAACGAGGCCACATCGGACGGGTCTGCCGCAGCTTGCCAGGACCCAGCCAGGCCTCAAAAGGGGCCAACTATTGCCAATCGAAGGAAACCGTCCTGTAAGGCGAAAGCCAGTAAACCACTCCTACAGAAATCGAGCTTTGCAGAGAGAAGAGGCTCACCATACTATCACTATCGGTCACGCCTCAACTTTGGACACTAAGAAAATCCGAATCACAGTAGCCATCGAAAACCAGCCTTGCCACATGGAGGTCGACTCGGGATCGTCTCTCTCGATGGTGTCATGGAAGACACTCAAGCAACTCATCCCCACAATTCAATGCCAAGATCTCCGGTTCCAACACCTCATCCTCAAGGACTACCAGGGGAATCGAATCCCCGTCGTCGGGTCCTGCCGAGTCCAAGTCTCCTTCAAGAAGCACACAGTGTACTTACCTTTTACAGTCATCGATAGAGATAGGCCTAGCCTACTGGGCCTCCAATGGTTTGCGCCACTCGGCATTGAAGTGGCCGGCGTAAACCGAGTCAGTGGCCGTGACTGGGAGGAAGACCTTATCTCTGAGTTCAGGGACGTCTTCGTGGACAGCTTAGGCGAGTACAAGGGGACCCCGATCTCATTCAGCCTCATTCAGCCTAGCTCCCATTCGCTTGAAGCCCCGTCAAGTTCCGTTTGCCTTAAAGTTGAAAATCGACGAACAACTCGACAAACTGATAGCTCAGGGGGTGTTGGAGCCCATCGATCACTCCCCGTGGAAAACCCCTATTGTAACACCCATTAAGCCAGATGGATCAATCCGAATTTGTGGGGACTACCGGGCCACCTTGAACCACTCCCTGCAGCAGAACGCGTATCCAGTTCCGGTGGTGCAGCACCTCCTCCATTCCCTGAAGGGCGGGAAAGTTTTCGCTAAATTGGATTTAGCTCAGGCATATCAGGAATTACCAGTAGATGAAAAAACAGCACAGGCCCAAACTATTGTGACGCACCGAGGTGCCTTTAAATGTACCCGGCTGCAATTCGGAGTTAGTGTAGCCCCGGGGATCTTTCAGAGCCTTATGGAAAGGTTATTGCAAGGAATTAAGGGCATGGTCCCCTATTTTGACGATGTATTAATTGCAGCCCCAACCAAAAAAAATCTTACAGGACTGGTTAAAATTAGTCCTAAAAAAATTCCAAGAAACTGGTCTTAAGGTTAAAAAAAACAAATGTAAATTGTGTACTGACAGTGTTGAGTTTTTAGGGTACCTGATTGATAGCCAGGGCATTCACCCTACCGAAAGTAAATTAAGAGCAATCAAAAACGCTCCCAGGCCACGAAACAAGGCCGATTTCCAGGTGTTCCTAGGCCTCATCAATTTCTATAATGTATTTTTACCGCACAAAGCAACTGTCGCTGAACCGTTACACCGATTGTTAGATAAAAGGGCAATTTGGGTATGGGGTTACCGTGAAGAACAGGCGTTCCGAAATATTAAAAAACTGCTCACTTCTGACTCTGTACTCATGCAGTATAATGAGACCTTGCCGTTAGTTATAACCTGTGATGCATCGCCTTTCGGGGTGGGTGCCATTTTGAGCCACGTACTGCCTAATGGGAACGAAGCCCCGATTGCATATTTTTCAAAGACTCTTTCAAAAACAGAGCGGAACTATGGACAAATTGATAAAGAAGCCCTTGCAATTGTCTCAGCTGTGAAGAGATTTCACGAATACGTGTATGGCAGGTTTTTTACCATTGTGACTGACCACAAACCGTTGCTAGGGATAATAGCTGGAGATAAGCCGACTCCCTACATATTATCCCCTAGGATGACCCGATGGTCAGAATTCTTAGCTGCTTATAACTATCGGCTGCAATATCGGCTGGGGAAAGCCATTGCCCATGCCGACGCATTGAGCTGATCACCGCTTCCAGAAACTCTCGACGATCCAGCATCCATGGTATCCACATTGCAAATCGAGGCACTCAACTCGCCGCCACTGACCGCTCGAGACATCGCAAGAGAAACCAAACGCGACCACACCCTAGCACGAGTCCTAGGCTGGGTAGAACGCGGATGGCCATTGGACCAATTATCAGATGACTTCACACCATTCAAGTCTTGACAGACCGAGCTCTTCTCCCAGAAAGGCTGTGTCATCTGGGGCGATAGAGTCGTTATCCCAGAACGGCTCCGAAAAGCGCTGCTGAGAACCTTGCACGATGGCCACCCCGGCATCGTGCGAATGAAAGCCCTTGCACGAAGCTACGCATGGTGGCCGGGCATGGACAAGCAAATCGAACAGTGGGTTAAAGCTTGTTCCAAATGCCAAGAAGTCGGCAACGCCCCACCAAAATCCATACCTACTGAATGGGAGACATCACGTGGACCCTGGTCCCGAATTCACCTGGACTTCGTGGGGCAACCAAGGGCCACACCTTCCTGCTTACCGTCGATGCCTACTCCAATTGGCTCAAAATTCATCGCATGACTACTGCGACCTCCGAGGCGGTCATCAAGATTTTAAACAGACTCTTTGCAACCCACGGATTACCAGACGTCCTGGTATCCGATAACAGCCCACAATTTACTGCACTAGCGTTCGAGCAGTACCTCGCTGACCGTGGCATCCGCCATGCGCTCACCTCGCCTGCGCACCCTGCGACCAATGGCCGAGCAGAACGCATGGTCCAATTTGTAAAGAAAACCTTGCAAAAGGTAGACTACGATAACATTGACGACAAGATCAATCAAATCCTCTTCTTGCAACACATCACCCCACATAGCGTCACCAACAAAACTCCCGCTGAACTGCTAATGGGACGAAAGCTCCGCTCCCACCTCGATCGGTTGCACCCTGCTTATGAACCAGAGAAACCACTAGGATCCAGCGGCTGCTGTCGCACCTTCCAGGTAGGAGACCTGGTTTATGCAAAAAACCTATCGGGCGACCCGTTGTGGGTGGAAGCGACAGTAGTACATGTAACCGGCCCCAGATCCTACCTTGTGCAATGCCTTGAGAATAAACTTTGGAAACGGCATATCGACCAGTTACAGTCGCGGCTTGCATCAGCCAGTCCGCAACTTCCCTATGACCAAACTGAGGGGGGGGAGGTACGGAAGAAGATGAAGTCCTAGGAGACCCGTTCGAAGGAAACGACGATTTAATGGAAGCCCAGGCAGCGGAGCAGGAGGAAGAAACGTTTGCACCTCAGGAAATTGCAGAAAATGGGGGCAACGACGAAGAAGTGAACTCTGAACCGGAGGCAGCCCCACTGCCAAACAACGATCTACTTCAGCAGGATTGCAACCAGCCGATACAACGAAAATCAAAGAGACTAAAAAGACAACCGTCCTATTTAAGGGACTATGTAACTGAGCCCTGAACTAAGAAGCCAGGGGGAAGGGGTGTTGTGTATGCAATATAATTAATAAAGTATGAGCTTGGAGTTTAGTGCAGGGTTCTGGCCCTGCACTTCTAATTGGCTGTTTAGCGGCCGGACTGGATTTGCCTGTTCCGGGGAATCCGATTGGCCCTTAACAGAAAGTTCTTATTGGTTATGAAAGCTAGCATTCCTAGCTTGTTATTGGTTAAACGTTACAAGGTTTGCCTATATAAGGCGGTTTTTACTGCTGTTAAAGCAAGCAAGTCACGATGTAAATAAAGAGCTGAAGTTCACCGTTCAGAGGCTTGTCTCCATTCTTTCTCGCCCATGCTCAAACTTAACACACATCACTCAGGAGAATTATGGACCCATTTGCTCTACTCCAAATTAATTTTATTCAAGTCTGTCAGATCAGTGTATCTGCCATTCTTCAATGGAAAAAGAAGCGGGGGGGAAGTTGGTACAAGTAATCCTTTTTGATGTAACCTGAATATCTTAAGTCTTGTATTGAATCTGTATAACTTGCAGATGATATACTACTGGGAGACTGGAACCAGATGTCTGGAAACTTGTCACCTCTTGGAGAGATAGCAAGAGGAGAAGGGACCATAAAAATTTCAGCTCTGAAAGAAACTTCTTGGGAAACTTTTGTAAGATATGTCCCCAGAAAGGGTGGTGGGGATTAACCTGTTGTCTCCGTTTGACTAAATCCTCATCAGAATAAGGGGAGAGATTCTAACTCCCTTTATCTATTACTGTATGCCTGGAAGGATCTTAGATTCTGCTTTGACTAGTACATTGATCACTTCCTTTCAATAAATAATTCCTTTTGAAGTAGCTAGCTTTCAGAAGTTCATTCTTATCGGTTGAAAGGGAAAAGTCTGGTGCTTACACTGACACAAACAAAATAGGAAGACAGATGGTAATTCCTTGTCTACTCAACAGGATCAAAAACCTTTAGTCAGAGTTCGAATTGTATTTTAACAACATTAAATATGACATTATGGCACATATGGAAAACAGACCAATATCTATAAACCTACTTTTAGATTATGCTTAGTTTATGTAAAATTCATGTGATTGAACTTTAAGACCATGTTTCTAGAGAGTATTAACAGTCATTGATATAATCCCCTTTTACGAATTGTCTTCTTGTTGGAATTTAATGTGCTCCATAAATATTACCTTTTTCCAACGTTAAATTAGAGATATCATTTAGGGCTATTCTTCAATTGATATTGACCCTATCATATCCATATACTCTTGTTGACTTCAACAAGAAACATGGATGATTTGAAAAATGATTTTTAAAAAATACAACCAAATGCATAATACAAGCAATCCTCGACTTACAACAGTTCATTTAGTGACTGTTCAAACTTACACCACTGAAAAAGTGAGTTATGACTGTTTTTCATACTTATGACCGTTGCAGCATCCCCAGTCATATGATCAAAATTCAAATGCTTGGCAACTGACTCATATTTATGACAGTTGCAGCATCCCAGGGACCTGTGATCACCTTTTGTGCCTGACAAGCAAAGTCAATGGGGAAGCCAGAATCACTCAACTGTGTCACTAATTTAACAACTGCAGTGATTCACTTGAAAACTGTGGCAGGAAAGATTGTAAAATAGAGCAAAATTCACTTAACAAATGTCTCGTTTAGCAACAAAAATGTTGGGCTCTATTGTGATTGTAAGTCGAGGATTACCTGTATTTTCTGAACTCCTAAGCGAACATTTTCATATACCTAGCTGAATGATTTGTTAAAAACTATAAAGAAAAATAGTATGACCCTGTAGAAAAACAAAAATTACATTTCAATTGTAATTGTAAGGTTCAGTTGTGAGCTTCAGAATTGAATTGTAATTTTTTGGTTTTCTACAGGATCATACTTTTTCCCCTTTTTTTCTTTTTTTCTTTTTTTTTTTAAAAAGGGGGTTTTCAAATAATTTTTGTTTCCTGAGCAGACAACTAAAAGGGGCAACAAAATTTCAGCCTAGGTCTTTCTCAGGAAATTACTGAGGTAATTATTTTGACCTCCATAGCTGGAAAGAAGCATCTAAAGAATGTTCAGATATTTGAAAGAATCAGATGACTTAACATTTTTTTTCATTTAAGGTGCTAAAATGAATGAGATAAAATTTAAGCAATACAGATCCATGTCTACAAACTTCAGTCACAAATGGAGGTTCGATCCTGATGGGGCTCAAGGTTAATTCAGCCTTCCATCCTTCTGAGGTCGGTAACATGAGGACCCAGTTGTTAGGAGCAATATGCTGACATTAGCAGTATGTAAGTCTAAGTGCTATTACTGTTGATGTACTATGCAATCAAGGGGCTGTCTCTTCAAGAGCCTGACACTAACTAGCCTGGCCCAAATTCACTCTTGGGCCTCCTTCCTCCTAGTCCAGCATCCCCACCATATATTCTACAGGCTGCCTCCTTCTTTAATCCTGACCTCCAATAATTGGGGGGACCCACTTGATCAGCTCAGGCAGAGAAGCCAACTTCAAGAGAGTTCCCATTTGTTCCAGTATGGGGGAAAACCTGCCAGACTGTACCTAGCCCAGGTATTCCTGCAAAGCAATTGGCTACTGTGTGGAGAAGGTCCCTGCAGAGGTTCAGGGTGGGCAATGGCATCTCCTCCACTTTCAGACCCAAGGATAGGCAACCATTTAATAGCAAAGGGTTGATGTAACATTTCACTGGGCAATACTGATGCTTTAAACTTCCACTCAATCTTAGGAACTCTTCCAACCATACATCAATCAAGAGAAGCAATGTCTCTGAGGGGATGACCCAGAGGACAGCTACCTTCTCTGGGTCATCTATCTGGGGTGCTTCACTTTGATGACCTGCATTGGGAGGGTGGGATTTGATAGCTTCTAGAGAACCTTCTGAATCTCCAACCTTGGCAACTTTAAGACTGAAGAATTCTGGGAGTTGAAGTCTACAAGTCTACAAGTTGCCAAGGCTGGAGACTCCTGCTCCAGAGGATCCTGGCTTACTTGTTATGCGATTTCCTTCAGTCTGAAAGAGAATACACTTCTTCAAGTTATTATTTATTTAATGTATGATGAGAACTTGACAGAAGAGAGGTAAACATATACATACAATGTATGTAATTATATACAAAATTTCTATGGGGTATGGCAGGGGTGTCATAACTGGATATCCAATTCTGTCATTGCTTCATGCAGATCTTCTAGGGAACCAGAGAATGCATGTTGTGGGCAATCTTGCACAATATGTTTAATAGTTTGTGTATCAATACTACCATCGCACTCTTTCCATCCCCACTAATACAGGGCAGAGGCCCTTCTTCCTGCATCACGCCCAATTCTGTTCAATTCCAACCAGACAAAGTAAGACAGGTCTAAACAAGGTGGTTCAATAGAGGGATCATTAATGGCCAGGCAACAGGTAGGTACCTTGGACCCTTCCTCTCTTTGGGAATTCTTGGGGTTAAACAGGTAGATGTTAAGTGAAAAACTGTTTTCCAAGCTGGCCTACAGGATTTCAATCTGGTGATGGGCTGTACACTGTCCTGGTGAATAGGCAGGGCCTTCTTGTTCAGCATCCTTGACCAAAGCCTAAAGAGAGCTTGTCTTCTCATGATGGGTGGTGTGATATTGCTAAGTGCTGGTAACCAGTGCACAGTGGTGAGATGCAACGTGGCAGAGATGAAACCCATTGTCTGGCAGAGTTGGAAATTGAGCGTTCGGGTGTTGATGCTGTTAAGCTACACACTGGCACAATAGTCAGCTGTGGAATACACCAAAGCCAAGACTGTTGTTTGTAGGGTGTTAGCATCAGCACACAAGATATTCCACCCAATCTGTTCAGTAAAATGTTGCCACTTTTCAATTTTGCAGCTGTTTTTTCCAGGTGTTGCCAAATTGCTTAGTGATCTGTCCAGTGTTATTCCTAGGTACTTCACATAGTTATTGTAGTTCCAGAACTTCACTGAAGGCTGCTAATTTGCGTACCTATTGCTGAGGTGGAATGTGGCTGCTTCTGTTTTTGTTAGGCTTGGTTGGAGGTGCCATTTTATAAAAACAATCATCCAATTTCTGAAGATCTTGAGAAGGGATGTCCTCTGCATCACTGAAATGGGTTCCTTGGACTGTGAGATTGATATCACTGGAATAAATAAATTTCCAAGAATGTTTCCAGCAGGACATGGATCTTCAAGTTAAAACATGCAGGGGATAGCACTGATATTGTGGTAAGTCCATTGTTCAACTTATGGTATCTACTTCTACTGAAGTCTGTGAAAATTTAAAATAACCTCTTATTCAACATCTTGTCAAAGTAATGGTGTTATGACAGGTAGTCCCCAAGTTACAACCACAATTGATCCCAAAATTTATGCTGTTAAGTGAGACATTTGTTAAGTGAATTTTTCCCCATTTTACAACTTTTCTTGCCACAGTTGTTAAGTGAATCACTGCAGTTGATAAATTAGTAACCTGGTTAAGTGAATCTGGCTTCCCCATTGACTTTGTCAGAAGATCACAAAAGGTGATCACAAGATCCTGTGACACAGAAAAGATCATAAATATGAACCAGTTGCCAAGCATTTGAATTTTAATCACATGATCATTAGTATGCTCCAAAGGTTGTAACTATGAAAAATCACATTTTTCAGTGCTGTTGTAACTTTGAACAGTCATTAAAAGAATTATTGTAAGTTGAAGTTGTACTATTGTAAGTTTGAGGAAAAGTCCTTCTCTCCAGATAGTATTGTAGGCTGTCGAAAGGTCAAGAAAATCAGAGACCTTTTTCATTTTCCTTTGGGATCTGTCTTCCGGATAAGGAATTAGTGCAAGGACCTGATTGATGCAACCGCATTGGGACGAAATCCAGCTTGTTCTACCTGGATTTACAGATTCTACTGCTATGGCTATTCTGTTTAGCATAGGTCTTTCTAAAAGTTTGTAGGTGACAGAGAGAAGAGCAATGGTCTGTAACTTTGGGGAAGATTTGGATCCTTCCCTGGTTCAAAACTGCAACAATTTTGATCTTCTTGTATATAGGGAGGCAGCCATGCTGAGTATAGCAGGGAACTAAAAAAGGGAGCAAGCCAAAATTTAATTGATGATCCACAGTTATTCAGTAGTTCTGGGTAACAGTAAAGGTTTCCCCCGTCGTGTCTGCTTCTAGGGGGCGATGCTCATCTGTTTCTTAGCCAAGGAAGCCAGCATTGTTTGCAGACACTTCCTCGGTCATGTGACCAGTATGGCTATATGTGTTGTGGTTTTCCGGCAGCAGGTGCGGACGGCTGAGGTCTCGGAGAGCAAGGATTCAGATGAGGGGCCTGCGTGTGATGCAGGGATGGGCCAGGACCATCACGGAGTGGAATGCTGACTTTGGAGATTGTGGAGGCTGGCAGCAGTGAGGAAGAGGCCCCTGAGGAGCTTGTGGCAAGTGTGCATGCGCGCAGGGCTGCTTGAAGGAAAGAGCAGCTGCAGCAGCAGGGGTGACTCAGGAGTAAGGCTGCAAGGTGATGGTCCCTCCCATAAGAAATAAAAGCCAGCTGAGAAACCGGAGTTCTTTGCAGGAAGCAAAGAAGTTTTTGCACTCAAGCCTTGTGGACATTCAGAATATCTTGGTTGGTGTTTGGAAACCCTTTGTGTTTGAAATCTTTCTTGGTAACTTTATCTAGTGTTCTTGGCAGCCTTGCACCACCTTGGCAAGGCTCGTTCTTATCAGAGATAATTGATTTGAAACAGCCTTTTAACTGTGAAGGAACATAATTCATAAAGAATCATTAAAAGGTTTTTCTGTTACCTCTGTTTTGTGTTTGTTTCCTTGGAACAAGGTTTGGGTCAGAACAATATGCCAAAGGTGCACAAAACACTGTTACGTTCCCATCAAAGTGGAATCTATTTATGGACTTGCACTTGCATGCTTTTGAAGTTCTAGATGGGCAGGAGCTGGAGCAAGGAACGGGAGCTCACCCCATCACGAGGTGCTTGGGTTTCTCAAACCCAGGCTGTAAGCTTAGCTTCTTTAACCGTTGAGCTATCGCACCCTCCTTAGTTATACCAAAGCACAAAACGAAGTAAACATTACACATCCTGACATCTGTATGAAAAGACTCTTCAGCATTGGAGACTGAATGGAAAAGTAGAGTCTCAGTACAAAAATATTGTCCTGATAAAAAAATAAACAGGTCATGGAAACAATGGGCCTTTGATCAGTTGAATAAAAAGGGGGCTTGAGGTCCAATTGCTACTTCAGCATGTGCTGTTAGAGGAGACAAGCCACCCATTGTGTTCTCTGCACCAATGTCCTTTGCTATCAAAATGGCATAGCCCCTGTGGGTCTGCAAGGTCCAAAGGTTGCACCGTTTGCTCTTCATGTCTCCACCAAAAGCAGCCCCCTTCCCAGATTTGCTGAAAACCAGCATCACTCAACCGACTGCACAAGGGTGCTGACACGTTAAACAGAACAACAGCTTAAGCACACTCAGATTTCACATGCCAACAAATGTAGATCATCTGGACGGGTCTACCACAAAAGGAGGAAAAGGTCTTCCGGTTTGGGGCTGGGGTGGCTGGGCAAGACGGTTCTGTGATGTTTTCATTCATCTTGCTTCCTCTTGGGTTTCTTAGGATTACGTGACCGGCTTTTGGCTTTGCAGAGAGGACAGATGGGGGCATTCCGGTGGATCTGTTGGTGGCAGGAGAGACAAGCCTAGAGAGAAGAACAAAGTTGATCTGTTAGGATTGGGAAGGTAGGAGAGACGATGACCCTCTTTGCCTGGACTGGTCTTTCCCAACAGGACTATAGGAACCAGAATTCCTAGACAGGACTCTCCAAACTTGGCAACTTTAAGACTTGTAGACTTCAAGTCCCAGAATTCCCCAGCCACCACAGTTGGCTGAGGAATTCTAGGACAAAGTCCACAAGCCTTAAAGTTACCAAGTTGAGAGACCCTGTCAGTGGGATGGCAGTGATGCTCAGCTTGGGAAGACTGACCCAGACTGAGGTCATACAAATCACCGGGTGATGGTTTGCTTAAGCAGAATTTACAGACTAAACCATTAATGTGGAGTCCTTGGTGCTCTCTGAGCTTGTTTGGTTGTATACATTTCATTACCCAACTAGGTAACATCATCAGTGAGAGTGGGATTTGCTTCTTATACAATAGTTTGCCCTGCCCACATTGGTGGGGTATTTTTCCTTGAAAATTCCTTGGTTAAGGTAATACTTAATTAAAGAACTATCTAATTTAGGGAATTAGTTGATTAGGAAACTTTAGCTGTGGAGTCTGGTTGCAGAAGTTTCATTACCCAACTAGGTAACATTATCAGTGCTAATGAGGGTGAAGTTTGCTTCATGCATAGCAGCATAATTGTTTGAATTCAGACCACATATTCTTTATTGATGGCCTTTGAGTAAAGAGAGAATGATAGAGCCTACAGGAGAAATTTCCCATCCCAGTTTATACTGCATTCATTTTATTGGAATTTCTTTGAATGATCTAAAATATTTTTTCCCAGATTGTTCACCACCTGGACTGAATTGCTGTTTATAAGATAAGCTGGCTTGCCTTCTGTCTTTTGATCACATATAGCTCTCTTCGCTTCCCCTCCCCTCTCTCCTCTCCCTTCTCTGGACTACATCTCCCCACAATCTGTCTATGAAAAATGTTCCTATATCATGGTTCCTGAATTCAGAGGTATGACCATGAGGAAAAATATGAAAAATACAAGATCACAGAGATCAGAAAAGAAGCACAGAACATTCATGATCCAAGAGGGAGAAACTCACTGTCTGTTGCTCCAGAATTTTGGACCAAGTCTTAGAACCTGAAGTTCAAGGAAAGTAAAAAGTTGCTCTAGTTGAAATGGCTGGTTGCAGTCTCAGATCTGGGGGTGCATCTCACAATGTCTAGTTTTAGTTGTTAAACTGAATCATCTAAACTGGTGTTTTTTCAACGGAGGCTACTGAGTGGTGGGACTCAAATTTTTAAACAACTGGTTCTGTGGGCGTGGCTAGGTGGACATGGCCATGTGACTAGATGGGCGTGGCTTCTTTTTTTTGATAGCACCCCTCTCCCCCAAGTTTTTTTTTTGTCTCCTGGACCCCAGGGAAGCCTCGGGGGGGAGGAGGCAGTTTTGTTCCCAGAAGGCTTCCCTGGGGCCCAGGAAGGCAAAAAATAGAGCCTGGTACTGTGCCTCCCCGCTCTGTTTTTGGGACTTTTGGGCCCCAGGGAAGCCTCAGGGGGTCGGTTTTGCTCCCAGGAAGGCAAAAAAATGGAGTGCGGGAGTGGTGCAGCTCCCCTCCCCCCCCCGTACTCTCCTCCACGCCCCTTTTTGCCTCCTGGGCCTCAGGGAAGCCGCCTGGGTGAAGCAGTAAGATAGCAAGGGGGATCCTTGCACAGCTGATCATCGGAACAGCTGATTGTTGAGAGGGAAAAAGGGAAATAGCTGAAGGAGTGGCTGGGAGGGGGAGAATGCAGTCCGCGATGTCGGGCATTTGCATATGCACAATAAGGGCTGATGGAGAGGGGCGGGGGGGGGGCAACCAGGGGCACGATCTGCCGGTTGTCCGAACTGCACAGAATCGTAACAACCAGTTCTATAGTCCTGGTCCGAACTGGGAGAATCCCACCTCTGGGGCTACTCAAAGTAGTATGGACCATGCTAGCCAGAGAATTCTGGAAGTTGAAGTCCAGAAATCCTCAAGTGGCCAAGACTGAAAAACAATGATCTATATACGAAAAGTTTTAACTACCGAACTTGTTCCTGTTTACCTTCATAGGAGGCGGCTGTTGTCTGAAAGTGGCTGTCTGCCTTGTATCCTGTTTCCGGGCCACCTGCAGCTGTTGAGCAGCTGCTGCAGCTGCAGCCAAGGATTCTGGGATTGGAGGTTCCTGTGGCTCCGTCTGCCATTCGGCTTTCTGCTTTTCAAAGTAACTAGATAGATCATAAAGCCAAAACAAAAAAACAAAGAACAACAAAAAAACCCAATTAGGTCTTGAAATATTCAGAAACCAACCAGTTCTTTCATTTCACTTTTATTTTTGGAGAGCAAATCTCCAGGATAGCTATCTCCAGGATATTCTAGTTTTCTCCCTCTGTGAAATGTGGAGGAAAGATGGGGGTTGGGGGTATAATTACAGAAGTTGATGTGAATCACCCACAACAGCTAAATCCATTTCTTGGTCTCAATAAAGGAGAATCTTTTAGCTCAGGGTTGAAATGAGGGGTCCTTAGTGCTCTCTAAGCTTGGTTGTTTTCTTGCAGATATTTTATTACCCAAGTAGGTAACACTGTCAGCTGGAGAAGGATGATGATGACTGAGGGGTCCTTGGCTGTTTTTTTGCAGACCTAGATAATAGCATCAGTCCAGCATTAGTTTTACCTACTTTGGTAATGAAACATCTGCAAGAAAAGCACCAAGGACCTCTCATTTCAACAATGAGCTACAAGTACTCTTCTTTATCGGTACTCCCAATATACTCTTTCATACATCCATGGTCCTCTTCACTTTCCCCTCTGTACTTCTACCAGACCTAGAAATGGACTTTAGAACATTATGGTCAGTGTCTTCGCAACTTACTCAAGAGAAAGTTTTTCTTCCTCTTCGCACAAATCAGGCAATCTTTGCAAACCCAAAGTCATTCTCAGAGCATCCACATGTTCTTTGAGAGGCTTGTATTCCTCATGCAGACGGCGTGTTGATTCCAGGAGCTTGTTCAGGTCATTCTCGGACTGTTTGATTGTGTTCTCCATCTGGAAGAGAAGCAGGAAATCCAGTCTTTGAGCAGATCTCTCCCTCGTACCTTAACGGCTGGTCCCAATCCTCCAAACTTGAGGTCATTGAGGGTGATCATGGTGGCCTCCCTCAGGGGTGGGATTCAAATTTTCTAACAACCGGTTCTGTGGGCATGGCTTAATTGGTGGGTGTGGCTTGGTGGTCATGTGACTGGGTGGACATGCCTTGGTGGTCATGTTATTGGCTGGGCAGGGCCAACTCAATATCACTCACATCGAGGCATGTATCTCCTCGCCTGGCCTCTCATGACTGTGGGGATGCTGTAACAGTCGTAAGTGTGAAAAATAATCATGTCACTTTTTTCAATACCACTGAAACTTTGAATGGTCACTCCACACAAGCAAAGTACCAGCAAAGGAGGGAAAAATAACTCCAGAGAAGTTCCTGAGACAGGAAGTCTAGTCCTACCAAGAAGAGTTAAGGGAGAGGCAGTTTCTGTAAGCAACACCAGAATGTTTCCTGCCTGCCTGCCTCACAGGATTAGGCCAATAATTGCTTCTAACAACCGGTTCTCCGAACTGCTTAGAATGTTAATAACCGGTTCTAGTGAATAGGTACGAACTGGTAGAATCCCACCCTTGGCCTAATGCTAGGCTTTTTTTCTCATGTAAAATGCTCCAGATTGAAGAGGATATCTTATTGGGTACAGAACACAGAAAAAGGAGGATGTGGCTGAAAAACACACATTCCCCCACTCCCCCGCCCAGCTTAGTGTGCTTTAGAACTGCAACCTCCAGAGTTTTCAGTCAGCTACAGTAAATTGGCAGGAAACTCTGGAAAACACAGAAGGGTCACCTTGAGAATATAGGTGTCCTCAACTTACAACAGTTCATTTAGTGGCCAAAGTCACAATGGCATTGAAAAAAGTGACTTGTGTTTCACACATACAATTGTTGCAGCATCCCCATGGTCCCATGACCAGGGACCTGTGGTGGTACAGTGGTTAGCATGGAGTATTGCAGGCTAACCTTGCCCTCAGCCAGGAGTTCAATCCTGACCAGCTCAAGGTTGACTCAGCCTTCCATCCTTCCAAGGTCACTAAAATGAGGAATTCAGAATTAAGACACTGGCAACTGGTTCCTATTTATGACCGCTCAGTATCCAGAGGTCACGTGATCTCCTTTTGCGATCGTCTGACAAGCAAAATCAATGGGGAAACCGGAGGCACTTAAACTGTATTACTAACTTAACTGCTGCAATGATTCACCTAACAACCGTGGCAAGAAAGGTCATAAAATGGAGCAAAATTCACAACTCACTTAATACTAGAAATTTTGGGCTAAGTTGTGGTTGTAAATTGACAACTATCTGTATAAAAATTGATAGCAACCAGACAGGGCTTTACCTCCTCAACCCTTTTCCTCTTTGCCCACTCAAGGTCCCTGGTGACTGTATCTCTTCCCATCCCTCCACTTACAACATTGATGTCAGCGTGGATGAGTCTCAGTTCCTCCACATGGGCCATCTTTTCTTGCAGCAAGAGATCCATCTCCTGCTTGTACTCCTTCAGGTGTCTCTCCTCGGATTCCAGAGCCTCAAATTCTGCCTTCAAGCGAGCTTTGATCTTTTCCATCTGCAGTGTTTTATTTCTGGGGGTGGGAAGTGGGGGGAGAGAAATGGAGAAGACAGAGAAGCTGGGTGACATTTTCAGGGTCGCCAGAAGGTACTTCATTGTATCTCACTGCAGACGGAGAGTCTGGCAATGAGAGAGAAAGAGAAGCTTAGCTTTACAAACCACCAGGTCTTCAGGGTGTAGTTCTGACATCAGGATGGTAATTGTGATGATGGAGTAAAGCTCTACCTATTTGCAACCTACCATGTTGACTGTCTATGGAGATTCTCAGTCACCCAGGTCATGGTTGTCCCAAAGGTTCTTTTTTCCAAAAGGCAACTGGACTTTGTTAGTTTTTGTCATGCCTCCAGAGGACCATGAGCAGGAGCTGAAGCTGATGGAAATCAAGGGGCAGCTTTGTTGGCTTTGTAGGAATGTGGGGAAGGGCAGTCCGAGGCCCCTCAGGATTGGGACGGCTTGTCAGAGAAGCAGCCAGGTTGAATCCTGCTTCTCTCTGCTGCCTGGGAGCTGTTTCCTGATGGGAGGGGGACTTGCAAGCTTTTTGCTGTGCTGGGAAAGACTCTCTTGCTCTCCCAGCTGGAGCAGCAGGTGAGAAAAGTAGCCGCTGACCTGGCCAGAGCCTACACAAACCTCTCCATGTGTTCCTTGGTGGAAGGCAAGTAGTGGGAGAAAGGCAACCGGCAGTGGTGGCAGCAAAAGGCAAGGCAGTGGCAGCAAAAGGCAACTCGTGGTGGGAAAGGCGACCGGCAGTGGCAGATAGGCGACTGGGCTTGTAGAGCCTTACTCACCCAGGGAGATCAGGCAGGGCTGCAGCGGAAGGCAGGCAGCAATGGCTGGCCTGGCAAGCACGCAAAAGCAGGCTGCAGGTAGCGATGTTGTGCATGCACGATAAGGACTGTGTCAGAATTCCGGCAGTTACTCCAATTAAATCATGAGCCTCGAGCCACACTCTCAAAACTAAAAAAAATTTATTTGAAGTTAACATTCTATGTCCGGCATTAACCTGGGTATAGCCAACTCTGAGATAGGTAATTCACTGTCATCCTTGATCCTGCTTTCCCCACCATCCCTCTGGGTGTATCATCCAACGAAACACATCCATAGCCAAGAGTCATCAATCATGCTCTCCAATTAGATTTTTTCATGGCAGAAGCTTCAGCCATCTAACCAGTCTCTGAAGAAATTTTGAATGTAATGTACTTTCGATTCCACACAGCTGCCTGCTCTTTGAAACTCTCCCCCTTCTTTCTGTTGTCAACTATAAAACGTGTATACAAAATGTTTTATGAGTTGACATTCGGCTCCCCTCACTTCTTGAAGGTGACCTGTACAACACACACAAAATCAATTTGATTGCAGATATGGAAGCTTATGCTCATGAAACTCCCCCAGGCTTGGTTGGATTTTCTGCATGGAACCTTGCTACAAGGCGATCGGCTTGGACGTTCCTACTCTTTACCCATAATGCCTCTGATAAGGGGTAGCCCTTCCACTTGATTAAATATTGGCGTTGTCTCCTTTACCACCTCAAATTGAGGATTCACTGCATCTCATAATGGGCTTGGCCTCCTATGATGGGATCTGGGGGGTCTCAAGATAGGGGATTAGTGTTGATCCAACCAGAGGTTTTAATAGGCTACTATGGAATAGCAGGTGTATTTTCCCTAACAATTGGGGCAACTTCAATTGCACTATGACTGGGTTGATGATCTTTACTATGGGGAATGGTCCCATGAACTTTGGCCCCAATTTCTTGCTAGTGAGTCTTAACCTCAGATATTTGGTGGAGAGATAGACCTTCTCCCCCAACTGGAATGGTCATTGTGGGGCTCGGTGTCTGTCTGCCTGTCTCTTATAGGTTTGTGCCGCTTTTGCCAGTACTTTTTTGACATTCTCCCAAGTTGCTTTCAGTGTTGACATCCAATCGGTCGGGCTGACTAAAGAGGGGGGAGTCCCTTGGATACTCAGGCATTGGGACGAAGTCCATGCCGCTCGCTACCTTGAAAGGGGTTAGTCTTGTGCTACTGTGAACAGCATTATTGTACCCGACCTCCATGAAAGGCGGGAGGTCCACCCAATTGGACCACAGATAATTCACGTAGCACCTCAGATACAGCTCTACCATGACATTGAATTATGTATCTCAGAGTTGTCTATCTATCAGGATTCCAGTAGTTACTACAATTAAATCATGAGCCTAGACCACACTTCCAAAACTAAGAAAGATTTATTTGAAGTTAACATTCTATGTCCTGGGCAGGGAGTGGAGAAGCAGGCAGAGAGGGGCGGGGCCAGCCAGAGGCCCGATTTACCGGTTCTCCAAACTATGGAGAATTGTAATAACTGGTTCTATTGAACCGGTCCGAACCGGTAGAATTCCACCCCTGCAGATGACCCTGGGACACCGCAACTATCATAAATGTGAGTCAGTTGCCAAGTGTTCAAATTTTGATCATATGATTATGGGGATGCTACAATGATTGTAAGTGTGAAAAATGGACATAAATCAATGCCATTGCAATGCAATGCCATTGTAACTTTGAATGGTCACTAAATGAGCTGTTGTAAGTCATTGATTACCTGTAATAGGACTCATTTACCACATCTTGTCCATCTGTTCTTTGAGAGGTTTCCCCTCAGATACTGACCCAAACAGAATGCATCAAAGGTTCTCTTTCCCTTTGTAAACTGTTCACCACAAGATCCATGCCTACAAACTTCAGTCACAAATGGAGGGCCAAACCACAACAATACGGGTAGTCCTTGACTTACAACAGTTTATTTAGTGACTGCTTCAAGTTACAATGGCACTGAAAAAAGTGACAACCTTTCACACTTTCGACCATTGTAGCATCTCCATGGGCACATTATCAAAATTCAGATGCTTGACAACTGGCTCATATTTATGACAGTTGCAGTGTCCCGGGGTCATGTGATACTTTTTGTGTCCTTCTGATAAGCAAAGTCAATGGGGAAGCCAGATTCACTTAATAGCCGTGTTAATTTCACAACTGTAGTGATTCACTTAACAACTATGGCAGGAAAAGTCATAAAATGGGGCAAAACTCACTTAACAAATGTCTCTCTTACCCACGGAAACTTTGGGCTCCATTGTTGTCGTATGTTGAGGACTACCTATGCAACCTCCTGATCAAGCTTCAAATGTCCCAAAGTCTCCTTCCACAATTCCAATGGGTTCGTCTTCTTCAACAACTTTGGAGTGGGTCTGTTCCCTGCCTGCTTTCCCCAGCAGCTCTTCGCCAGGGGCGTTAAGCTCCACACCCTCCCTACTCCATTCACAAACAGCCCCCTTATCTATGAAGATTCTCAGTCATCCAGGTCAAAGACAACTGGACTTTCTGGTTTGGCTAGAAGATGCTTCGCTTGTCATCCAAGAAGCTTCTTCCATTTTGACCGAATGGTGGAGAATGGAAGGATTTATATTCTCCACCATTCAGTCGGACCTGAAGAAGCCTCATGAATGAAAAGCAAAACATTTCAAAGAAAACAAGAAAGTCCAGTTGCCTCTTGAAAAAAACACTTTGGGGACCCGGCTCCCTTGATTAGCTTGAACCATGTTAGCTCCGCATCTCTGGAAGATCTTCAAGGTTGCTTACAACCCTTTGGTTGTATGAAACCCAGCCGGGGCACTTCGCTCAATGGGTTGCGAGTCCCCCCAAAACTGGATTCTTCTGAGAAAAGAGAATTTGCAGCTGACCGTGCTTTGTGCAAAATCAGCCGGCGGAAGGAGGAGGAAGAGACCCTCGGCTGGCTGGAAGAACTCCCCTGCCCCGCCCCATGGTCCTTTTTCTTGCATAAACAGGCCCCCGTGAAAATGGGGACCAAGGGGAGGGGACGAAGCGATGCATCTTTATGCAACCCCCTTACCTGATCTCTTTGATGCTCTCGAGTTTGCACATGATCTCCTGCTCATCAGCCATTCTGCTGCGCTCACAATGCAGCCGTGGAAGATGCAAAACCCCGACGGGGAAAACGGAGGAAGGAGGGAAGGGGGAGATGCCAAGACAATGGACCCCGATGCACCGCCCGCGCCGGGCTCCTGGGCGCGGACTGCAGTTGCGGAGAGCAAAACCTCTCGGGACTTGCAGTTCCAGCCACTGTAGCCGGCCAGGCTCCCGCGGGTCGCGGGACTACATGCCCCACCATGCAAAGCGCGCAGCTCCTGCCAGCTGTCTTCCGGCAACTATTTCTTTTCTTTTCTTTTCTTTTTTTCATTGCATCTGTCCTGTTTCATTTTGCATTTGTGCAGGTGAGCGTGGCAGGTCGTTACAGGAGGTAAAGAGGCCTTTCCCCAAACAACGTTAGAGGCGAAGGAGAGAGAAGAAAATTAGCATGCTGACCTCCTCTGCTTTTGCAACTCTAATGAGGAAATATAACACAGCGTCTCTCAATCTTGGCAACATTGTAGAATTCATGAGGGCTGGGGACTTTTGAGAGTTGAAGTCCACACATCTTGTCAAGATTCACTTAAAGGTTCTTTTTTCCAAAAATCAACTGGACTTTCTTGGTTTTTCTTTGGAAACACATCCAAGAAGCTTCTTCAGTTCGAACTGACTGGTGGGGAATGAAAGGATTTATATTCTTTGTAGTCATCTCTGCCAACCTGAGTGCTAACAATCAGATGACTGTGAAGAATATTAATCCTCCCTTTCCCCCAGTTAGAACTGAAGAAGCTTCTTGGATGAGAAGGAAAAAGTTTTCAAAGAAAACCAAGAAAGTCCAGTTGCCTTGAACCTTTGACACAACCATGACCTGCATGATTGAGAAGGTCCATAGACATTGCCAAAATTGGGTAACACTAATGTAACTGAAAGAATAGTCCTTTAGATTTAATGGGAAAACAATTCAAGCTATTTGTAAAATAGTAAATCCATACTGAGAGCAAATTAGCGAGAACTGAGTTGCTACCAAGCACAAGGAAACTATGGAATAAGTTTTAGCTGATTTGCTTTCAGTATGGATTTGTTATTTACAGACACCCAGGGAATTATTTTCTTATAAGATTTGGGGGTTCCAGTAACAGTGCTATGGTGGGTATTCTACTAAAAGGGAGATAATGAAGTTAATGCAGTAATTTGGATTTTTCACTTGGGGAAGCTGAACAATTTAAAATGCTCCCTGAGGAAAAAAAACTCTGGGATCTTTATTTTATGTAATAAAATGGGAGAAGGTTGTGATTGAATAGATGACATAAAGGAATCCTTCATGTTCATAGGGTTGGGGTTTGATTTTGGTGGTAGTTCACCCCCCTTTTCCAAGTATGGCAATAACCTGCAATGTTGACTGCTCAGTGTAATATAATTCAACATCAGATTACAAATTCCATACTCCAAGCTAGCATGGTCAAACTGTGCTATTCAAGAATGGTACAATCTATCATCCAGGACGCTGCAGAATCTTAAGAGCAGTTCGATCCCTTGGAAAAAAAAAAAAGACTAAGTTGATAGACCAAGCCATTGCAGAATTTTTGACACCAATGAATGGACAGAGAAAAGCTTTCTGTCACCCAATGATTAACTGATGGGCAAATAACATCTCCAGAATGACAGGGAAAGTGCCATTAATGTCAGTTTGGGAGACTCCCTGGTTTCTGTCGTGGGTTAAGCAGAAATTGAATCAGTTTCAAGCTGTATGTTCGGAGAACTGCAAAAAGGTTGGGTAGAATATGTGCAAGCTGTGAGTGGCAGAAGGAGATGAATTATGTTTACTTTCTGCAATAGCAATAGCTTTTCATCAGTACAGGTAGTCCTCAACTTATGACCACAACTGAGGCCAAAATTTCTCTTGCCAAGCGAAACGGGAATTTTTGCCCCCTTTTACAATCTTTCTTGTTGCAGTTGTTAAGTGAATCACTACAGTTGCTGAGTTAGTAAAGTGGTTATTAAGTGATAACCATCAACTTTGCTTGTCAGAAGGCCGCAAAAGGAGATCACATGACCCCGGGAGATTGTGATTGTCATAAATACAAGGCAGTTGCTAAGCATTTGAATTTTGAACACGTGATCAAAGGGATACTGCTATGGTAGCATGAAAAACGGTAATGTCACTGTTTTCAGTGCTGATGTAACTTCAAATGATCACTAAATGAATGGTTGTTAAGTCGAGGACTCTGTATTTTTGAGAAAATAAAAAACCATCATGGGGAATAAGATTTATTAGTATATATGTTGTGGTTTTAATTTCTGCTTTTCAGTGGTGAATGGATGAAGGAGAATCAGATGCTGTTGGCTTGAATGTTCTTTAAACTGATCTTGACACCAGCCACTTTAATTCATCAATCCCAGTAAGATAATTAGTCTGTTGTTTTTCTAAAGAACAACCATTTGCAACTTAAATAATCCAAACAGTTCTTTGCTGGAATACAGCAAAATATACATAAGGGATTTCTGGCCACAGAGGAAGCAAGTGCTGCCTCAAATCCCATCATGTCATCAATTCAATGATGCAAAACATCAAGTGTGCAGTGAAGACATTTATTTTTATTTATTTATTTATTTGATTTGTCAATCGCTTACAAGATAATAGGTATAAGTATATACATAGTTATGAATACTTGAAATGGGTACATATAAGAAAAATAAAAAAAACAATAGGACAGGGTAGACATGGTGCTTGAGAAGTCTTTGTGGTTTCTACCTCACCTATTCAAACATACACGTTACAAAACAATGCAAAGTATTAAAGAATTGACTCTCATGAAGGTAGTTCACAAAACATCCAATTCAATTTATGGTTTCAGGGACAATCAGTGCAAGACAAGATGCGAATATTGTAAACTGATATTGCCATGATATCCCCTTAATATAGCGTTTTATAGTTTTCCCTCCCTTCCATTCAATAGGGTTTGATTCTTAGAGATGGCTTGGAAAAGTCCCTGCATATTTTTTATCAAGGTTTTTCAGACGTGGTTTGCCATTGTCTCCTTCTTAGGGCTGAGAGTGACTAGCTAAGATCACAATGCTGGCTTTGTGCCTAAGGAAGGACTAGAATTCACAGTCTCCTGGTTTCTAGCCCGGTGCCTTAAACACTATACCAAACTGATTCTCTGTAGCAGATTACATCCAATCAATAAATTTACCTCATTTTTCTAGTAATAGGAATCTTTTCTCTGTTCTCTTCATTATTATTATCTTTTGTTCTTTTGTCTCATCTAATGGCAGTGTTGGTATTTATTTCCCAGGGTTTTTTTTTAATTGTTCAAGAGCTGTCCCATCTGTGCAGTTTGTAAAATATAACAAGACGTACACAACAAATTTTAAGTAGTCCGTGATTAATCTTGAATGAATTATTCGTGGCTGCTGATTAATCTGTTTTGAATCTGCTTCCCTGGCAATTTTCAGTCACATAAAACATTGGAATAGAAAACCCTATTGCATAAAAATGTGCAGGATAATAAATGGATCATTAATCTTGATGTGTGGCTGGTTGTTAGGTTCTGTTGTGTAGCATAGGGACTCCCTCAGAGGTGGTGTTCAGCAGGGTCTAACCAGTTCGGGAGAACTGGTAGCGAAAATTCTGAGTAGTTCAGAGAACCGGCAAATCCCACCTCTGACTGGAGATTTTACAGTATCCTTCCCCTGCCATGCCCACCAAGCTATGCCCATAGAACCAGTAGTAAACAAATGTGAATCCCGCCACTGGGCTCCCTTCTCTTATGAGGCTGAGATTCAATCCCCAATGTGGTGATTGTCACATTTGACCATATGCGGACCTGCTTTACCAGATTTCCAGTGTATTTTGTATTTCAGATCATTTGTGCATTTATAATAAACAAATGTAAAAAAAAAAAAAAGGCAAATGTACCAAACCTTTGCTTGGTTAGTGACTAACCCCTCCCCAGCCATGCACACCCTCCCAGCCACACCACAGCAGCCAGGGAGTCAAGAGGAGGAGGAGAGTCGCCTGAAGAGAAGCCTCTGCCACAGCTGATCGTTCCTCAGCCAGCTCAGATTTCTTGCTCACACAAACACAAACATACACGCACACAAACACGCACACAGAGAGAGTCATAGAGGGGGGTGGGTGAGTGCTTTCTCTGAGTCTGACCCCCGGGGCCAGCCCCCTTCTTCTGCTGCCCCAAGCTTCTTAAAGCCATGTCTGGGCTCCTCCCGGATCTCATTCCCACCCTGCCAGCCCTCATATTAGTGAGGCCGGCATTGGTTGTGAGACATGCCCAGCACCAACAAGCAGTAAGAGTGAGGTGCTGGAGAATCAACCCCAGCCGCTTCTCCATCCACTGCCATCACCATTTCCTTCTAAGGCCAGGCAAGGGAGGGCAAGGGGTGGGGCCAGCCAGTGATGGGACAGGGAGCCACAGCAGAGGCTCCAAAGAGCCACATGCGGCTCCAGTGCCACGGGTTGCCGACACCCAGGTTAGTCTCTGTAATCAATACAGAGTCTCCTTGACTTATGGTCATAATGGAAACTACCTATGATGGTCGTAAAGCAGGTCACCCAGGTGACCGACCTGATTTTACAACCTTTTTTTGCAGCGGTTGTAATGGACATGCAGTGATCATTAAGTGAATTCACTGTTCGCTATGTTTTGCTGAAAACTGAAAGTACAAATTTCAACAAAAATATAAATCTGTCATGTGGGAAGCTGCAAACAGCTTTACATTCTGGCTAGATGCTGTGACTGCAAAGGGGGGCAGCAGTCAGAATTTTGGAAATGGGTTGTTAAGTACCTTTTGGGAAGGTTTGTTGTAACTTTGAATGGTCATAGTGACTGATTCATAAGTTGAGGACTATTATAATTAAATGTAACAGTTAAAAAGACTTGGAGAAAACCTAAGTTCAGTCACTAACCATAGAGCTCCCAATGACTTGGAATTAGCTCAAACCAAGAGTGTTATTTTGTTTTAATTTAATTAAATTAATTTCATCTTATTTTTATTGATTTTCTGTTATTGCCCAATTCAGCTAAGAGACTCTGGGTGGCTTTTATCTTAGTTTTATCCCTGAGACAAAACACCGTGAAGTGGTTTGGGTTAAGAGATAGATAAAAATGCAACATATAAAAGACATTGGAAGTTTACATATTTACAGTCCAATGGTTTACAAATACAACATATAAAATACATGTTTGTATTAAAAAGTGTCAGATGGACTTGAGATGAATAACATGAAATAACACCAGGTGGTTTCTATAAGCCATTATTGATAAAATGTCTTGCAAAAAATCATATGGACTTTGCAATATAAAGAAATGCACAGGGCATCACTCTTGTTTATGTCAACATTCCAAATGGCTGACAATGATATTTTAAAAAATCACAAAATGTTGGTTTATATGACTAGAGTGAGTAATGTTAAAGGACTTTATATTAATCCTTTATGGATAAATTTTTACTTTTTTTCATTTCAATCATTTATTTCATCCCCATTCTGTATATTCTCTTTTGATTTTATTAGCACTTCATGGGTTACACTTTATCATATTTTATTGTGTTGGAAGAAATATCCTTCTGGGTTCAGTTCCAAGTAGAGAAGAAAGACACTGGAAACATGGTGACTGCTTGGAAAGATGGTTTAATGGTGGACAGGATCACATGCCTTGGAGCTCTTGGGTGAAGAAAAGGGCAGAAATGCTGAGAATCCCTTGGTTATATGACCTCTGTTGGGCGCCACCTTAGTGTTTCCTATTGCTTTGCAAGAAATGTATCCCATTGGCTGTCAGACTCCCAGGGGTGGGGGGTCTTAGCTAACTTTGTAGGCTTTATCTGGACCACATGGCTTCACCTGAGTGCTGGCTGATGCAATTTTCCCAGGCCAGGTGGTGAGATGGGTAGAGGGCTTTGTTATGTAGAACACTCTGGCCTAGGCCTTAATGGCCCACCAATTAACAAAGGTGGGGGTGAGCTTCCGCTTCTGAGTTTCTACTCTTTTTTGGGGAAACTTTCTGCCTTTTTAATATTTCCTAGGATATTTCATTTTTCTAGGAGAGGGATGGGTGCTAACTTCCAACAGTTGTTATATTTCACTGCTTTTTTTTAAAAAAAAAATTTACATAGGTATTGGAAGAAATATCTATCTGATTCAGTTCCAAGTGGGGAGAAAGACACTGGAAATATGGAGGCTGTTTGGAAAGCGGGTTTATTGATGAACAGGACATACCGGTAGGTTTGAGGTCCTGTGAGGTCGCCATGGTGGGTAGTGGTGGTCGCTCGGTGGCTTGCCTCTGGTTGCGTCTTGGCTGCTGGGGTCATCTCGGTGGTTGCGGCTCAGTCCCCTGCGTCTGGTCTCCGCATTCGGGGAGTATTTATGCTCTCTCTTGGGCCTTGCTTCCTGTTCCTGTGCAAGAAATTATTCTTTCTGTTGTCAGACTCCCAGGGGGCTATGCAGGGGTCATAGCTGAAGTTCTGGTTGAAGCTTGCTGGGTGATGAAATGAGGTTGTGCCATGCGGTGAGCTCTGCTGATAGATAATCCTGATATGTCATGGAGGGTCATGTCTTAATCCCATCACCCTGTAGATGAAGGTCTAATTGTCTTGTAATTGGGCTGGCCCAGTCCTTCTCAATGGGCACCAGATATCTGCTGAGGGCAGGGAGCTGTAAAGAGCTGCTCTTTGTCTTTAAAAACACGTTTCTCCTTTTCCCATTCAGGGAAATGTAATATATTCTGCCTTTTTAATATTTCCTAGTGTTGGAAGAAATGTCCATCTGTGTTCAGTTCAAAGTGGGAAGAAAGGCATTGGAAACATGCAGACTGCTTGGAAGGATGGTTAATGGTGGATAGAGCCACATGGTTTGAGTTCCTGGGTATAAAATGAACACATGGGTGAGAGAGGGAGAGAGATGTATGCCCTCCATTGGGGTTTAAAGTTGCTTCCTGTGGCAAGAAATGTATTGATTGGTTCTCAGACTCCCATGGGGCCACGCTGGGGTAACCTTGTAGGTTGCCTTGAATTCAAGGCTTGGTTGAATCTTGTTGGGTAATGTAATGAAGGGGCTCTGGGCAATTCCTTTGATGGCTTAATGGCTTGGATCTGACTGAGGGCTTGGATCTGACTGAGGGCTTGGATCTGGAGCTTCGGTCTTGTTATCTACTGATGGCTCAGTCTTTCTGGGTCTATTAACAAAGGTGGGAGATGCTTTCCAAGAGCACGTTTCTCCTTTTCTTATCCAGGGAGGTATAATATTCTGCCTTTTTAATATTTCCTAGAATATTTTATTTTTCTAGAAGGGTGGGGGTGTTAACTTTCTACACAGGGGGGGAAAAAAATCACCGAAGAGAAAAAAAGTTTAAATTATAAGCATTTTAATGTTTAAACATTAAAAGAAACCTGAAAAGAAAAATGTTAACCGATCCTATGAAAGCAAATAAATACCTTCCCAACTATCAAGAGCATTTATCATAGTCTACCCCTCCGCCCTTAACCAGGCTTACTTCTCCAGCACCACTTCACGTTCCCCAAACCCAACAACCACCCGCTCCAGCTGGAGGGCAGGAGCATAAGCCGACTTCCCAGAGCGCATGCGCTGGTGGGGCCAGCCTCCTCCGGCCCGGCAGCCTCAGCAACTCCGTTGGGGAGGGCGGGGCCGCGCAGTTGCCTAGCGACGGCGCCCGGGCGGCCTAGTGCAGAAGCCGTCTCAACTGGAGCCCGGCGGCGGCGGCGGTTCTTCCCGGATTCCGGAGCCGATTCGCCTTCCGGCTGCTCAGCCTCCTGCGGCCGCCCTCATGCTGTGGATGCCGCTAGGCGGGAGCGGCCACCACGAGGCCCCCCAAACGGAGACGCCGCCGCCGCCGCTGCTGCCGGCAGACCCAGAGCGGGCAGCTGCTTCGGCGAAGTGGACTGGTGAGGGGGACAGGGGACTCTGGCTGGAGGAAGCGGGTGTTGCTGTTCTTCTGAGATCTCCTGGCCCAGGCCGGGAGAGCTTACCAGTGCAGGGACACTCTACCTTGCAGAGTTCCAGGGCTTTAAAACAGCGGGGGTAGGGGAGGCTTTTCCGGGTCTGGCTGGGATTGCTGGGGTCGCAGAGTTGTCTTCATGTTGGATGGGGCAGGTGATGGTTACCGCCTTTTTTCTTCCCCTTCAGAGAATTGAGTTGATATCCTGGTTTTCCCTCCAGGGAAAAGTGACTTATGACCATTTTTCACACAACCGTTGCAGCATTATTTCCATGGTCTCGAGATCCAGTCAGACAGTTGACAACCCTGACTTACATTTATGAAGGTTTTGGGATTATGTGATCTCCTTTTGCGACTTTCTGACAAGCAAGTCAATGGATAAATCAGATTCACTTAATAAACATGTACAATAACTTAGTGATTCAGCAACTGTGGCAAGAAAGGTTGTAAAATGGTGCAAAACTCACTTAAGAAATGCTTTGCTTAGCAACTTAAATTTGGGCTCAGTTGTTGTTGTAAATCTAAGACTACCTCTATTATAGATAGATAGATAAATAGATAGATAGATAGAGTTAAAAAGTCACAGAGTTAGTCATAAAAGAAATGAACTTTGGGTTTGAAGTCCGGGGCTTTTCAAGGTCCGGCTAGGGATCTTTGGAAGGAGCCCAGGAAGTGGCTTTGATCTCTGGTGCGGGAACTGGCAGGAGGAAGCCCAGGGTCTCAAAATAAGACCTGGCCTTTGGTGGGTCTTTCATGGGCATTGATTAGGTAAACTAGGTAATGGCATCAGTGCTATTAAGGAATGCAGTTTGCTATCAGTTTGTATTCTCCTTTATTGGATTGAGATCTGGCCTTTGGTGTGTCTGACTTGGTTGTGTGTATTGTGTTGATTGATTGATAGCATTGACTTGATTTATATAGCCTCCCATCTCCCAAAAGTCATGCTGAGCGGCTAACAACAATTTTAAAAAATCATTAAAAAACAAAAAGCAGATTATAAAACCAGGTTTAAAAGCATAAAGCCCCATAAGCAGGTGAATTGAAAAAATATTCACAGCATTCAGGATAACAGCTGAATGGGCTTACATCTATAGATGTTGGGCAAGGTATTTTAAAGGTCATCACTGGCAAAACTGTTAATATATCATTCGTTTTGTCTGCTGATCTTTAGAAAAGAAAAGAATCACCCAACAAGGCCCTGAAGAAAGCAAACAAATCCTTACTGGAAGAGAACAATTACTTGAAGCTGCAGCTTGAACTGGTTATGGACATGCTGACAGAGACCACAGCACAGCTACACTTAGTAGAAAAAAAGCTGGACACTACTGCTTGGCATTCAAATATGAAAAAGTCAAATAACAAGGTTCTGATGCTTTGAGCTTAATAAACAGCTTAGATATAAGACCTAAACTAATTGTATTTCTGAAGTACTTACACAATACAATCTTGCAAAAAATAAAAAATCATGGGAATCCTTGGAGCTGAAATATTGCATTAAAGCTAAAATAACTAGAAGGCACGTTTGCACCTTATTCATTATATGGCAAGAATAGTTCTTTGTCAAGAATCCTGTGGGGTATATGACTTCTGTGGTGTACTTACCCAACTCTTTAGATATTGGTGACAGAACTGCAATATCATCTGGTTTGCAGTACAGGTAGTCCTCAACTTACAACAATTCATTTAATGACTATTCAAAGTTACAACAGCACTGAAAAAAATGATGTTTTTCCACACTCAGCAGCATCTCCATGGTCACATGATCAAAATTCAGTCGCCTGGCAACTGACTTATATTTATAATGGTTGCAGTATCTTGGAGTCATCTTTTGTGACATTCTCACAAGCAAAGTAAATAGGGCAGTCAGATTCGCTTAATCGTGTTACAACAACTGCAGTGATTCACTTAACAACCGTGGCAAGAAAGATTGTAAAATGGGGCAAAATTTTAACAAGTGTCTCAGCAACAGAAATTTTGGTCTCAATTAGTAGTAGTGGTCATAAGTCGAGGACTACCAGTATTAGTTTCCAGCAAGAACTATACTTAAAATAAGAGATAAAAAGGAACGACCAGAATAAAACTAGTCCTCGACTTACAAAAGTTCATTTAGTGAACATGCAAAGTTACAACACTGAAAAAAATGACTTATGACCATTTTTCACTGTTACAACTTTGAAGCATCCCCCTGATCATGGGATCAAAATTCAGATGATCGGCAAGTGGTTCATACTTACAACTGTTGATGTGTTCCAAGGTGATATGATCACCTTTTGCCACCTTTTGACAAGCAAAGTCAATGGAGAAGCCAGATTCACTTATCAACCGTGTTACTAACTTATCAACTGCAGTGATTCACTTAACAACTGTGGCAAGAAAAGTTGTAGAATGGGGCAAAACTCTCTTCACAAATGCCTCACTTAGCAACAGAAATTTTGGGCTCAATTGTGGTTGTAAGTTGAGGACTACATGTATTCATTTCATTTGTGCAGAGCTTACATACCTAAGATAGCTTGCAGCCAGGATTAAAAGCTGCTAGTGTTATGGAATGACCACGATCAGTTTGTATTGCTTCAGTGGGGAATTGGACTAGATGACCTACAAAGTCCCAATTCTGATGTTCTCTGTTAGAGCAGTGGTTAGAAAGTGCAGGGTAGTAACAACAGCAGGCAAGAACACAACAAATTATCTAGGTTTGCTGGAGAGTGCCTTTTGCAAGAAAATGTTCCCTGAATATATGTCAGATCCGTGTATCTGTCATTTCTTCAGTGGAAGAAGAAAAGGGCGGGGGGGGGGGGAGAGACTGATAAAGAAATCCTTTCTTGATGTAACCTGAATATATTTAATCTTATATCAAATTGTATAACCCACACATGATACAATGGAGGAAGAGGCACAGCCAGGAGATGAGAAGATCATAAAAATTCCACAGTGAGATGTGTCCTGGGAATCTCTGGAAAAAGTTCATTCTAAAAAGGGGGTGGGGGGAAATTAGGTATCCCCTGGGAAACTGTGAGAAAGATCATTCCTACAGAAGGGCTGGGAGGGGAATTAACATGCAGGCTTTTGTTTCACTAAATACACATCGAGATAAGAGGAGGGGTTTCTAAACTCCCTTATCCCTGTGTGCCTGAGGGATCTCAGACGCTGCTTTGAACTCCTACATGAATTGTCTCATCTCAATAAAGGATTCCTTTTGATACGTTTGGTGTTCAGAAGTTCATTCTTGTTAACTGAATGGGGAAAAGTTCTGTAGCCTGACAATATGTAGCATGAGTCCTGGAAAGTTATTTCTCAGCATTGGGCATTCTTGCATAATTATTTCATGGCATCTTTGATTAGAGGCAGTGGACTCTGAAATCAGCAGCTTCTCTGACTATAAAATGGTTTGAACAGACAAAAGTGAAAATAGGTTTATCAACAAAGTATTAATTATGGTGGTTACACCACAACATTCTTGATAGATTGCCTTTTCAAGATAGAATCTTTGTAAAGTGGTCTAATTACCCAGAGTTGCTGGGTGTTAAGCAGCATATAAATTTAATTATTATTCATAAAATGTGAACTATAGTATAAGACCACCACTTTTCAACCAGAAAAAAAGGAATACAGTAGTCCTCAACTTACAACCACAATTGAACTCGAAATTTCTGTTGCTAAGTAAAACATTTGTTACATGAATTTTGCCACATTTTATGATCTTTCTTGCCACAGTTGTTGAGTGAGTCACTGTAATTATTAGTAATATGGTTGTTAAGTGAATCTGGCTTCCTCATTGACTTCGCTTATCAGAAGGTCGCAAAAGGGGATCACATGTCCCCAGGACACTGCAACTGTCATAAATATGAGTCAGTTGCCAAGCATCTGAATTTTGATTACATGACCATGGGGATGCTGCAACAGACAAGTGTGAAAAACAGTTGTAAATAACTTTATAGAGCTGCTATAACTTTGAACATCACTAAATAAACTGTTGTAAATTGAGAACTTCCTGTAATTCCTGAATCTGTTTATAGTAAAAGATAAAACAGTATAACAGTAGCCAAAAGTTCACTGAGAGAGTAATATAATCAATAAAATTATATCAGCTAATATTCATTTTAAGTAGACAATTCTTTAGAACTGTAATTGAAAGCAAAAATAATAGACTTCCTCCACTCCTTGGGAAGAGTTTTACTAAGAATTCATGTGATTAGTGGATCTTAATATTTGCCCTCAGGTTGGGCTTCTGATAAGCTTTGCAGTTGGGACAAGTTTTCGTGGATGTGGATGATCACTTGATAGTGACTCAATTACTTTATTTCATAGGGACCATTGCTCTGAGAGAGGAAGGGAACCATGATTACGCCATTCCATTTATGCCTGTAGTCTTCCCAAGACCCATGTTCTTTTGCTCTGACTTTCTGTAAGAAGTGGACATTGAATTAATGAGTTTATACCTTGGTTATGCAGAACTGCTTTCTTCTGAAGAAATAATATTGTTTATTTACGATGTCTTGCTTGGTCAAGAAATGATGTCTAACTTAGATAGCCAACACCTGTGGTCCTGTTCATGACCATCCTTCAAATGATATGGTAGCTTTTGTGAGATTGGATCTATACAAAATTTTAATGCTGGTGAGCTGGGTAATACCTTCCATTTGTTTTCAGTTCCCTCATCATATTGACCATCATAATCCTTTCCTGATTATTCATTTTCACTAACTGTATATTTAGTTTTAAGTAAGCTTTCATATACAATTCAAAGATCATAATATGCACAGTACGATCCCAATATGACAGAACCAGATTGTATTCTCAGTGGTGAAGCTCAGTCATGACATATCTATCTCAGGGTTTTCTCAATTTAAACTGCCTAACAGAATGTCTGTTAGGATAAAGTGGGACGAAGAAATCACAAATGCAGTCTTCTGCAGAGGGAAGAAAGGAATTAGTGGCTGAGCAGCATTTAATATCCTAAGGCTGCTCCCTTGAAGCAAATACCACTAAAATCATAGCATTAGTTGGAGGCACTTGCTCAAATTGAAAGGAAGCTTTATCAATTTTAGTCACTGCCCATTTCAAACTCATTGTGGGAATGCTCAAGACAGTCCAACATCTGAATATCAAATGATCAAATTTAAATTATTTACTGGAAAATAAAGTAAAGTGAAAATGAAAGGTTTTTATGGCATCATGAAGACTAATCCATACCTTCAGATGAATTGTATTATGAGAGAGAGAGACAGAGAGAGAGAGTCATATACAAACTTTGTGATGCACATACTTTTTTATATATGTTAAAAGTTTATGTGACTGAGAATATAGTAAAATCAAAACATGGACTTGCTGTATTATATTTATTTTATTTCCAGGTGGGAAAATGCTTGCACTTTACATATAGAAAATAAGTTACAGATACAATTTAAGCAATGAACATTGATGTAATGAGTTTAGTAAAGATAATTCATGGATATTATGTAATTGCAGTTCAAAGTCATTAAAAAGAATGGAAGATTTAAGGCTGAGTTCATGCAAAGTTTATTGTCACTGAAAAGGAAGTTGAGCTACAAGAGAGTGATTTGAAATGATAGAACAGGCTTTTCATAACATTTACAATTTTGGGCACTCTCTCTGCCCAAAGGTACTTTATTTTTACCAGTAGCTATACTGATCAGGATTAGTATTAACTAAAGTTTATACTTTCTATGTTGATATGCAAGCAAAGGTTAAAGTTAACCTTGACTTGTAGCTAAAATGTAACAATATCGTATTGAGAGCAAACAAAGAAGATCATTTATATTATAAATTTATGATAAGGCATTGTGTTATCTATGACTGTTACGAATGCTTTTATCAGGATATGTATGGCATTTGTTCCAGCCAAATATAATTAATAAAATTCTCGTTCTGCTGTATTTAAATTTCATTCCAAATGACTTGTATATTAGTACTGAAAACCTGCTCCATATTATTGCACAATGGGTATTCTAAAAGATGTCTAATTGAGTTCAGTTCTTAGTAAAAAAAAAAAAAAAGCTAAAATATAGTTTTATTCAATTTGAAAATGTAGTAATTGTGCTTTTGTTGGTTGTTTATAATTTTCATCTCACTTTTCTATTTCAGAGAACACCCCATGTAGTTGTCAGTAAGAATATATAAAACAAAGTACAAACTTATTAAAGCATAAAAGCAAGCCTCTAAAAGAAATAGTTTAGCAACTGTTTTAACAGATTATTTAAGAGTCCAAAGCATAGCTATAGGGAATATATTTTATCTGCCAGTTCAAGGACATATAAAATTTGCAATTATATGGGCATAGTTGGCAATGATTCACTTAAGAAATGTGGTGAGAAAAGTTGTAAAATGGGACAAAACTCACTCACTTACCAACATAAATGTTGAGTCCAATTGTGGTCAAAAGTTAAAGATTATTTGTAATTTTCCCTCAAAGTCTTAAACTTGCCTGGTTCATATGGAGATCAAAGAATATAGATACAAAGAAATTCCATGATATTATGCCCCCGTAAGAGCCAGCTGATCTCATGGTTTAAGTCCTGGACTAGAAGTCCAGAAACATGAGTTCTAATCCTGTCTTAGATATAAGGCCAGTTGAATGACTTTAGGCCAGTCCCTCTTTCTAAGAAAGGGGTGCTTAAATCTGGCCTATGGGGCCGGCCTGGAAATAACAAAGGACTGGCCTACAGTGCCTCTGACAGGCAAAATGGGGTATGGGGGCCTTGCACAGCCCCCCCTGCCCTGTTTTCAGCCTGGACGGCCTCCTGCACCATTCTAGAAACCAAAATGGGGTATGGGGGGCTCCCTGTTTTGGCTGGCAGAGTGCTGCAAGGAGGCCATCCAAGCCAAAAATGTGCCACTTGCCCCCCCCCGTGCCCTCTTTTGGTTGGCAGGGTGCCTTCTCTTTAACCTTCTCTTTAGCAGGATCTGCCTCCAAGATCTAGATGGCTGTTGTTCAGAAGAGCCAAAAACATCTGGCTCTTCACCCAGGTCTTTGATGAGAGACTGAGCCCCCTCGTATTGAGGGGGCGTTGTTGAGTTTGTCATCTTTTATCTTAATCTTTTACCTGTGATTGATTTAATTGTATTTTTTTATTTTTGTGAGCCACCCAGGGTCATTGGGAATTGGGTGGTATATCAATTTTGTAAATTATTACTAATATTAAGTCCTCCTATAGGGCTGTGTCAGAGGTAGTAACAAAGATTAATAGACTGTTGGACAGACAGTTTTTAGAGACATCTGGAGAAATTGTCAGCTCATTTTGCCTAACTCAAAACTTGACCTAATATTTATAGGTATGTATAATACAGAGCTGGCACTTTTTCTTTATAAGGTTCATCTGTTTGAATTCTGCATGTTGTGAACTATTTATGGATTGTTTGTTACAAGCAGAAATTGTAATTCTAAACTACGGAGTCAACAGATTTGGAAAAGAATCCCACTTCTAATTTCATCAATTTGTTCACTGTGACTAGCACAGTAGAATTGATTGGCTTTATGTTCTTTCCTTTGTTTAGCTTGATTACATTTTATCTCCTTGTATTACTGTATCAATTATTCCAAATATTTGGAATCATTTCTGATTAGGGCTGCAGCCGTAGGAGAAGGTGTAAACGAAGCAGCATGCATATTTCTAAGTCACATTGCTTGAGGCTGAATCCTGCATTCATTAAACAACATATTACATGGTCAGTTTTTCCAAGTAGTAGATTTTACTACAAGTGTATAAAATCATAGAAAATCTTTCTGCTATATTGTTTTGAATAATATAGTTTAGTTGAACTGTCCAAATACCTTGATGTACCAAAGCCCTGAAGGTTTGGAGAAGCCAAGGCTATGTTCTCTTTGGCTTTCCAGTATAGCAATGATTTTTATTATATAAGGGAGACTAAAGATGCAGTCTCTCTGACAAGAACAGTTCTCTATTTCTAATTTGAACAAAGTTGCTTCCATTTAACGAGTGACCTATTTAAGACTGCACATTATGTTTATCTTCTCCTGCGTATCCCTCTTTAAATTTTAAAATATTTTATTTGAGAATGTTTGGGTGCAATTCTATATGAAATTTTAATATACACCCAGATTGGAATGAAGAAGAATTGTGCAAAAGGATAATCATATGATTCTAGTTTATTTCAAGAGTCCTATACTAAAAGCCATGCTGGTGGTTTATTTCCCACTTGTTAAAGAACAATGTGAAGGCATTCTTAGACATTAGCATCTTTTAAGGATACTGGTCAGTTTTATATGACATTGTGAGCAGTGTCATAGTGAAAAAAAGGATAATGAGGCAGATTTGTGGAAACATTTATTATATTCAGCATGGAATTTCTACTCCAATATTGCAGTGTTGTGATCTGATGAAACAGCAATTTAATTTTAACTGTCAGGTCTACAAAAGGAATTGAGTTCAGTCAGTTCTCTAAGATGCAATGATTTGGAATAAAAAAATGCAAGGATGTATGCCTGATCTCTTTCTATGTGGGAAGGCTTTTTTCCTCAGTTATATTTATGCAACCAAGTTTTACAATTCAATTAATTGTCATGAGATAATGAAGTAGTAGCTTACTGAAGCAACAGGCCTGGTGCTGTGAGGGCATGAAATAAATATATTTTCTTTGCTTGCAGTGGGAAGATATCTACATATTTAAATGCATCTACGGTATGTGGAGATCTATGTGGCAAGCTTTGTGTGAGATTCTAATGACTTTAACCCAGGAGTGGGATTCAAATTTCTTAATGACCAGTTCTGTGGGTGTAGACTAATTTGTGGGTGTGGCTTGGTGGTCATGTGACCGGGTGGACGTGGCTTGCTGACTGGGCATGACTGGGTGGGCATGGCTTGTATGTAAATATTATAAATATTTATATAAATATTGCTTTTTTTAATAAAGAGCAACTTTTACCCAAAAGCAGGCAAAGCAGGAGGCAGATTGAGTTGCTCAAAGAATCACAGATTATATTAGAGATCTATCTATCTGCAATCAGCTATCTGAGTCTGTCACATAAAATTTGCTTGCAAGCAAACTCATAAAATTTGCTAGCAAGCAAACACACAAAATTAACTCACAACACACCATGTAAATACTGAATTTTTTACAAAAAAAAGAACAACTTTTACCCCAAAGCAGGCAGGCAGATTGAGTTGCTTAGAGATCTATCTATCTGCAATCGGCTACCTGAGTCTGCACTGAAAAGCTTCAGTCCTAAGGAAGGTTCGGCTCTGCTTTTAGATTAGCTAGAAAGCAAGAAATCCAAGGATTTCCTGCTTTCTAGCTAATCTAAATGTCCCGGCAGAGCAGAACAGCTCATGGTCGGGGGGAAAAAAGGAAAAATAGCAACTTACCAAACCAGGCAAGTTGGATGGCTCACTTGCCAGGTAAAGAGTGAGTGGGCGGGGAGGGCCAGCCAGTGGAGCGATTTGCCAGTTCTCCGAACTGGGGACAATCGTGTGTGCAGCATTTGGAAGAAATCATCAGCTTTGCTGCCTGGACAGCAAAGAAGCGCTGTGCTCTGGTGTGCAGCATTTGAAAATCCTCTTGTTTTCTGCTTTTTCAACCTCCGCTGTGCCATGCAAAGCAGCTGAGGAGGGAAAAGCAGGGGATAAAGGACAGCCTAGAGCCCGGGCAGGTGGGTGGGCCAAACACCGAACTGGTTCGGTGTTAGCTACTCTTCGCAGCTACAGGTTCTATAGAACTGGGCCAAACCGGTAGCATCCCACCCCTGCTTTAAGCCTTGTCATAGCAATTATTCTAGTAAGCAGACTTTCTCTGTGAAACTGCTTCTGTGCAATTGTCTCTACCTCTTGATGCATTTTATGTAACCCTATAACAATACCTGAGTCATGCTAAAGTTATAGCCAGCATTAAGTTATATATTTTGATTGTTTTGCTGTGGAGATGAAGGAGGTAGGAGAGTAAGAAGCAGCAACTAAGGCAGAAATCAACTGAAGCCAAGCATCTTAATAACTGCATGAAGCTGAATCCTACTAAAGCAAAAATGTCCCATAGTTAAATAAAATTGAACAAAGTTGAATAAAAATTGCTAGGAGGAAACATTACCTGAAGAATTACCTTTCAACAACGGATGCACATAATATAAATATTTTGTGTCTGTCACAATGCATAACAGTACTAAATCTGAGTGAATAAGACACTTTTTCTTTTTTTGAAGTTAATATAAGGTGTCACATTCTTCCTTTCTGACATGACAAGTTAAAGGTGGGAGGGGCTAGACATTTATGGATTGGTTTTCTATTGAAAGAAAACAATCTGGGCATAGGTTAGCTTCAAAATATTTGTATAATCTACAGGGTGCAATAAACTCCAATTTATTCTGAGTTGATATGGAAATGTTATTCTTCCTTGTAAGGCTGCAACAGGTCAGGAGTGGCTAGCAGCTCTTGTCCTAGCTGCTTGGGCTGAGTCTGTCTAAAAAGGCTGATTAGCCTAGCTCCGCCCACTGTGGCTGGCCCTTCCCAGCTTTTTACTCAGTCTTCAGCTAGGACGGACGCAAGTCACTGCCTCTGCAGCCTTTGTATTTTTCAAAGGCAGCCTTACTTGTTTTCAGTACAGAAAAGAAAAAGAAAAAAAGCCTCCAAATTCAAAAACACGCAGCTCCAACTCTCAGCTGTTTTTCGGAGCTGGCTGAGAGCTGCTCTGGCAGTCCAGAGCAGCCGGCAAGGGCCGCGGGCTGTTTTTGGGCCTCTACGGTGAAGAGGAAGCCACAAAGACCGGGTGGCTATTTCAGCCCACACTGTCCTGAGCCATAGGGCCATTGCCAAGCCTCCGTGGCGAAGAGGGAAGCTGCTATTCGAGCGGCCACCTGAGGAGCTGCCTCTGCCCTCCAGGGAGCAGCGAAAGGCTGAGGATGCTGTTTTTGGGCTCCTCGGTGAATCAGAGAGCCTCATGGCCGAAGTAGCCATTTTGAATTGCCTTGTGGCCGAAGGTGGCCATTTTGAAGACTTCCTGGTCTGAGGTGGCCATTTTGAAGAGGCTCAGCTTGCTCTTCCAGACCACTTCAGCACCTGAGCCAACCCTAGGCCATTGGCCTCTCATCGCTGCTGGGCCAGAAGACAACGAAGGTTTTAAATTGTTTATTCTGGTGAGGGACCTGTCCCTAGACAGAAAGTAGACCAGGGCCTCCAAGCTTCATGCCAGACCTGGTCTATATTTAATTGTCCTATTAGGTCCCAATGGATGTGAGTCCCAGTAGGAAGTGTTAAAACCTCCTACTGAAGTTGCATAGGGCTGAAGAAGAGTGGTTTTGGAGATAATGGATAAGCAAGGTATTCCCTGGTTTAAAAATCCCTTTGTGTGTTCTCCTCCTTGCATAGGACTTCAAGTTCAAGAAAGGCCTTCTATATTCAAGATGGCGGACACCCCTAGAGGCAGCAGGGCCTCCAGGCAGTAAAATCCTGCAGCGCAGCTCCTTGTGCTTCAAGTCGTAAACAGAGAAAGCAGCCATTGCCAGCTAAGAAGGCCTCTAGGACAGAGGAGAAGGATGCTTCCAGGCGCCAGAAGGCCTTAGCACATTACCAAGGTACAAAAGGCCTCTAGGATCAGATCTCCAGAAAATGAAACTTCTCCAGCTTCTCATCATAGTGGGGTTGACCTTCAGGATCAGGAACCTGAACCTTCCTCCAGGACCATTGCCCAATCTTGGTCCCCTAATGCAGTTGGAGAGGAGGCCTTTCATCATCCCTCAGCTGAGGGAACTCATTATGGTGATCCTCAAGGAGGTTTCAGGGCTGTACCTTGGCAGGAGCAAGATTGCAGTAGGCCACTTTTACTCCTACTGCTGCTGGCCTCAGACCTGCTGAGCCTTCTGAGTCAGATGTCCTGGTTAATCTGCAGCTCTTGATTGATAGGGCTATCGAAAAAGGTATCTCTGAAGGCATTCAATGGTTTGCCTGGTATTCCTCAGTGGCATCTGAGGTTTCGGTGAGACTGTCCTGGGATCAGGAGGCTCTACTTTCAGAAAAGGGTTCCTTGATTCAGGAACATGTTTCTCCTTCTGCTTCGGCCTATGCTCCATCTGGTGCTGCTGAGCTTTCCTTGATAGGTGAATCAGACAAGAGGGAATCTGACATGTCTGAGGATGAGGGCCTTACCCCTGAAATTCCAGTGTTCATAAGCTGTTTCAAGCATACATTATTCATCCCTTTGCTATTCAAAGCTAGAAACATGGCCAACCTGAAGAATATGGATGATGAGGATGCTGCTGCTCAGCCTCCCATGGAGTCGGATGTTCTCTTCAATAAACTTACTGTGAGAAAGGAGGTGGTCCCATCTCCCAGGCTCTTTCCGAAGATTATTCAGAAGCAGCTGGAGTCACCTGCTACAGGGCCCAATCCTTTGTCTTTGGACTGCAGGTTTTTCAATGTCAGTCCAGAGCTCACCAAGAGCATCCAAGTGCCCATGGTGGCTGCACCTGTAGAAGCATTGGCCTCCACCTCTTTGGCTCCTTCTAATCCGGAAGGTGTCCTCAAGGCTAAGGAAAAACGGATTGAACAGCCTCTCCAGAGATCACACCAGGCAGCTGCCTGGGTGGTCAAGGCATCTACAGCAGCCTTGTTCTTCACCACAGCATCCCTTAAATGGTTGAAGCAGCTACAAGAGAGAATTCCTGCGGCAGACATGCGAACCCATCAGGATCTCAGTAAGATTGTAGCTGTGGCTGAATTCACAGCAATGTCACTCTTCACAGGGCCAGGTTTGCCACCAAAGCTGTCGCTTCTTCTGTTGCAGCCAGATGCATGTGTTGGTTGCGTAATTGGCAGGTGGATGGAAGGAGGAAGTGGAAGTTAGCATCTACCCTTGTGTGAAGGAACAAGCTATTTGGAGAAGCTTTAGAACCATTCCTGGTTGAAACCAAAGATAAGAGGAAGGTGCTTCCATCGTTTTACAAGAGGGCAGAGAACTGACCTGCCCCATACTTCAGGCGCCCTTCTTTCCAGGCAGAATCTGGATCTAGCTTCCATTGTTCTGCCAAGGCCCCCTATCAATGTCCTGAGCCTCCTTCAGATTGTTCAGGCAAGGGCAGACAGCAGTTCTTGGGCAAGCAGCCCTTTCGAGGAGGAGGAAGTCGCCCGTATCATCTCCAAAACTAATTGTGCTCAGTCTTTCCCCATTGGCAGATGTTTAGCTAGATTTGCTGACAAATGGGGAGAGATTACATCAGATGCCTGGGTGATAAGTACAGTAACACTGGATCTTTTGCTAGAGTTCTACTCCACTCCTCTGAGGTTTTCCATCTGCCCTATTACTAGGGATATGGTGAGAAGGGGGCTCATGGAATCAGCTATCCAGCACTTGCTGGAGCTCAGAGCCATCCAAAAGGTCCCAGAAGACCAACAGGGGAAAGGTTTTTATTCCAGGCTGTTTGTCATCTCTAAGGTCTCGGGAGTGGGGGTGGAGAGCAATTCTTGGTTTGAAAAGGCTCAATAAATTCATAGTTTACAGGCATTTCAAAATGCATTCCCTCCAGACTATTCTGAGAGCGTTAGGCAAGGGGACTTCCTCATTTTCATTGATTGGACGGAAGCTTATTTACATATTCCAATCTGTCACTCCCATAGAAGTTTCTTAAGGTTTTGTTATCAGGGGCAGCATTTTCAATATAGGACTCTTCCCTTTGGGTTATCTTCCGTCCCTAGAGTTTTCACCAAAGTTTTGGCTATCCTGGCAGTGCAGAACTGGAATTTTTATAGGCTGGTTTGGATAGAGGCCTTTCTCCCAACACCCTTCAGCGTCAGGTGGCGGCTATTTCTTTGGTGTTGACTTGTGGCAAGTTGGAGTCTTTAGCAGAGCATCCTACAGTCCATAGGTTACTCAGAGGGATGGCCAATCTCCGCCCTCTTGTAGCACACAGGTACTCTACATGGGATTTGTCTAAAGTGTTGCAGTCCCTGACTAAGGCTTTGTTTGAGCCTCTAAGATTGGCTAGCCTGCATCTTCTTAATCTGAAGGTAGCCTTCTTGGTGGCAATCACTTCACCCAGAAGAGTATCTGAGTTGCTCGCGCTCTCAGTTCGCCCAGATTCAGCATTTATCCCCAAAGTCAACACCTTGTTCCACAGGTCTCAAAAACTGGTTCTTCCAGATTTCTGTCCCAAATCGGTCCATGACTTGGAAAAAGCTTGGTACACCCTAGATGTGCGCAGGGTACTGAAGATCTATATTGAAAGGACATCTGAATTCCACAGAACAAGATCCTTTTTTGTTCCTTCCAACCTGCCACGTTGGGGAGAAAAGTGACCCCATCCACAGTCATCAGGTGGATCAAGTCATTTATATCCGGAGCATACTTGAGTCGTTCCCTCCCGGTACCCAGAGGCATTACGGCTCATTCCACTTGCAATGCTGCGACAACTGCAGCCTGGGTTACGTAGGCTTCAATTGAAGAGGTCTGCAAGGCGGCCTCTTGGACATCCCTATCTCCTTTCATTTGCTACTCCCGCCTGGACGCCTTTGCTTCAGTGGACGCTGCGTTTGGCAGAAGGGTTCTGCAAAGAGTTGTCACGGAGCATGGGAACCAGGAGCAAGGGAGAATGGGCGTTTTCTTACCTGAATGCCATTTCTCCTTGTAGGCAAGACAGGTCAGCCCCACCCTAATGGAACTGGTCCATATTGTGGGCCGATGGGAGGGGGGAGCTGATAACGGTCTCTTATTTGTTTTTTCAGAGGCAATCCTGTCTGTCATGATGGCTTCGCTGAAAGCTGGGAGGAGCCACCCAGAATGGGTGGAGCTAGGCTAATCAGCCTTTTTAGACAGACTCAGCCCAAGCAGCTAGGACAAGAGCAACCCACTCCTGACCTGTCTTGCCTACAAGAAGAAATGGTGTTCAGGTAAGACAATGCCCAATTTCCACGAGCCAACTTTGGAAGCTACAGTAATTCTGTCCTGTGTCAAAGAATATGGTATGAGTTCCATTAATAATTTAGAGTTTCCCAAAATGAGGCAACCTGGAAGTTGGAAGAATCAATTGATCAGTAATCTGGTCAATCTTGAATCTGCAGGAAGGTCATCCCATAATTGGGAAGCTGTGAATAGTAGCCCCTCTAAGTGAGCAGACTTGATCCATACTCAAATTGAACTTGGAAATTTGCTAATCAGTATGTTTTTATAAAACCAGAAGTATTATGATCACAGTATCATCTTTAATTAGCTGCTTAAGTGTTGCATTTTGCCTGAATTGAAACTGATGAATGCTCTCTGTAGAAAATGCAGCAATGTACAGGTAGTCCTTGATTTACAACAGTTCATTTAGTGACTATTCAAAGTTACAACAGCACTGGAAAAGGTGACTTATCACAGTTTTTCACAGTTATGACCTTTGTAGTATCCCCATGATCATGTGATAAATTCAGATGCTTGGCAACTGGTTCATATTTATGACTTTAGCTATGTCTCAAGGTCATGTGATCCCCTTGTCCAAACTCCTGATAAGCACAGTCAATGGGGAAGCCAGATTCTCTTAAGTTACTGACTTGTCAACTGCAGTGATTCACTTAACAAGTTTGGCAAGAAAGTTTGTAAAATGGGGTAAAACTCATTTAACAGCTCTCTCACTTAACAACAAATTTTCAACCCAATTGTCATTGTAAGTTAAAGGCTACCTATAATTATGAAATCAAAGTATTGAGAACTGCACCCAGATCACACTGACTGGTTGCATCTGAGGTATGAGACATAGATATACAAATGCTTCTTGTCCCTCAAGATCTAGAGAACAGCATAGAATCAATAGGAATTTCTAAGCTACAAACCTTTAAGGAGAAATGTGTTACATTTTTGGAAAATTTCAGAGCCCTAGGCTGAAATCTGAAATGAACTTCTGAGAAAGAAAGGTTAAAATCAGATACCAATTTTATTCTCTCTTTGACTTATCATCTAATAAAATGATTTGTTAACTCTTGTGTGGTTTATCAATAACAGAAAATAATTCTTGCATACAACTATATATTGTTTAACAGTTTCAATCTTCATAGATTGAAATGTTTATATAAATTAGTTAGATATTATTGTAATCTCTGCTGCTGTGAATTTTTTAACTAGGAATTCCTGTACCTACCATATGAGGCTGTAACAGAGATACAAGAAATTATTTGAGCGTTTAGAGAAGGAAGGAAGATAGTTTAATGGTAAGTTAAAGTCTTCTATTTCTTTTTAATGTGGATATTATTCTTCAAAATAGTAGTTGGCTTAGGTTAGTCTACGAAGCATGGAACAATAATTTAAAATATGTTTTTATTAAACTATGAATTTGACTGAAATTATGGAAATATAGGCATGGGAAAGCAGTTATTAAAAATACAAGAAAGGATTTATAAGTTGGAATGGCATTCAAGGTGTGATTCTTTGGTTTGACGGGAAGATGTACACTGATACATATGGAGGACCTCCAAAGTCCCTTCCAAGTCTTATTCTATATTCTATGTCAATTCAATTTTGTGTGTCCTGTGATTCATACATTGGAGAGTTTTCTCCCTGTTGACCACCAGGGGGCAGGTTCTATTTGAATTAATATATTAAATGCTGGCTTGGTTTCCACCAAGAAAACATTAAAAAAAATAGTCAGTGTCACTTTAGTTTCTTTGAGGATGCTGAGAATTGAAACTATGATCTGGTACTGATCCTTGTTCTTGAGACAGCAGGGTTGCTTTTTTTGCATTATTGGGGGTGGTGAGAGTGGGAGGAATATTCTGATTGCAATTTCCTTACTTGGATTAACAAAATGGCGATTCAAGTTACTTTGGGGGTTACTATTGGGGAATCAGTAAGAATTTCTACTAGATACTCTAATACACCTTTTGGGCACCAGGAACTGGTTCTGTGGAGAAAGGTTTTTCCGTGGACCAGAGAGGGTGTGGCTTAGGGTGATGCCTGCTTCTCCACTGTGTCAATGGGAGAATTCAGATTAGGGTAGTCTCTTGTCTCGTTGCTCTTCAGACTGAGTTGAATTCTGAGGACACGCCTCCCTGTTAACAGTCCCCAGTTTTCAACTCAGCTTGTTCAGACGTCTTCCTTAGAGACTCTGAACCTCTCAAAGGACTTCCAATCCCTGGATTCTTTCGATCGACAATAACTGGAACAGAAGGGAATTTGACAGGCAGGCTGTCCAGCTCTGTCAGGAGGAAAGCCTTGTGCCTGACAGGGACTTAAGCTGTGGACCTTCAGACTGGCCAGAACAGCGGCCGAGACCCTCCTGGTGCATTCTGTGGCTGTGAAAGGGGGCTGGAGTCCCTGATCAATTGTTCGGTCACACTCCTGCTTTTAAATTGCCATGGCAGCTGCGTTTCCGCGTAAGCCTGCCTTTCGGTCTGCGACGAAGTTCAGGTCCCGCTGGCAAGCACCCTGGCTGTTGCCATGCCTGCACCTGGAGATTGAGATTCTGGGGATCTCCAAATCACCGTGACAGCTGCGCTAACGCATAAGCCTGCCTTTTGACTTGCTGCAAGGCCAGCATTTCATTTGCAAGCTACTAAAGTTACCAGGCTTGCCAAATAACCCCAGGACTGTGCCGCAGCTGCGGAGGGGCTTTTCGGAACAGTTTTCCATCTGCAAACGCCACTAAACAGGCAGCAGAACTTTTCAAGTGTGTCTGCCCATTTACCAAAGGGAATTTGACGGACAACTGACTGTGAGTTTGGTGTTAATTTTGGCGCGAATAGGGTAGAGGCTGATGGAGCTGATTGTGAGGTGACTGCCTCTCAGCAACAGGGGTTCATGTCACCTTTGTCTCATAGGATTAGACATATTAAGGGATCAGCTAAGCCCAGATCAGCAGTCAAGATTAGGGTCAGAGCACTTGCTCCCAAGAAGCCCACCAGAGAAGCAAGCTAGGTGAAGGCAGAAAGCCTTAGACAGGGAGTTTGAAAAGGGTAGAAAGGATTTAGAACATCAGAGGCAGTCTGAGTTTAATATGGCTGACAACGTGTTTCCCGCCATTTTTCTGATGACAGATCACAACCAGAAGAAGCTGCAGGGAAGAAGCTCAATAGACTGCATTTAGAAGCCTGGTTACTAGGGGGCTCTAGCGAGCAATATATTCAGCAAGGCCTTCCATTGCCTTCAAGCATCCCCGTATCTCCTAATTCTCTGGCAGGAATGGCTTGTAGCTACTGGAGAAGGGGAGCAGCTTATTACAAGGGCTGTCCCAGAGACTACCTTCACTCCTACAGTGGCGGGGCTCCACCCAGGGGAGCCTCATAGTCAAGAGATGCTCTGTTGCATGAGGGCTTCAATCTTGCAGGCCATCAGTCAGGGGATCGCTGAAGAACTACAGCAGCGCCAGCAGTTTCCCACGTCAGTGGCTGAGCATGATTTACACCCAGATCATTGGCTTTCTGTGGGTGAGGGGGCACTCTGCCAGAGGCCTTATTCTCCTCAACCTTTGTTCCAAAGCCAATCCTCTGTCTCAGAGGGAGAGCTTCAAGGAGACAAGGATTTTTCAGAGGATGAAGGAGAATCATGCCAGCCTTCAAGGGCCTATTCCATCCCAACGTATTTAAGCCACTGTTTTTCAAGGCAAAGAGCATGGCTCATCTGAAGAAGGAGACAGTCGTCCAGGATCCCCCTCGAGATGGGTCTGATCAAGAGAACTTCATCTTTACAGAAAAAACTACTGAGGTGGATGCTATTCCTGTGCCCAAGATGTTCCTTGATGTGATGAGGAGACAGTGGGCCACTGCCAGGGGTATACTCCCGACCCAGCAGTTCGGAGGCTACATTTTTCAACATAGACCCTGAGCTCCTAGATGCAATTCAGTTCCCAACAGTGGACATTCCAGTAGCAGCCTTGACTTCCTCATCCGTCCTGCCACCAGATGCAGAGGATGCATTGAAAGCAGAGGAAAGAAGGAGGAGATGTCTCTTTGCAGAGCACATCAAGCGGACTCCTGGGCAATTAGGGCTTTCATGGTGGCATCCTTCTTCGCTTGGGCCTCCTTGCGTTGGCTCAGACAGCTACAGGGAAGGATCCCAGCAGAGGATCTTTGCATACACCAGGACCTCAACAAGATCATCGCAGCTGCTGAATTTACTGTGGACGCCATGCTAAATACCAAGTTTTCTTCACAGGCCATTGCCTCTTCAGTGACGGCCTGTTGGATGATGTAGCTCTGCCATTGGCAGATGGACAACAAGAACAAGTGGAAGCTAGCTTTCACCCCCTTCAGGGTGGAGAAGCTATTTGGAGAGTCTCTGGAGCCATTCTTAGTGGAGACCAGAGACAAGCAGAAGATTCTTCTGTCCCTGGGCAGGAAAGATGACTACCGCATCTCTCCCTATTTTCAGAGGCCCTCCTTTCAGCAGGGGGAGGATGGGGCTAGCTTTCCCCGACTGCAAAGGCCCTTTTTCTCTAGGCCCACCTACCAGGCTTACAAACCTGCGTTTGGAGCCAGTGGCTGACAGCAACCATGGGGCAAGCAGCCCTTTTGTGGCAACAATGGCAGGTCCTTCAGATGTCCCAAGTGACATTGGGTTTCATCCTTCCATAGGGGATCATCTTGGTCTCTTCGCACATTGATAGGAGGAGACCACGACAGATACCTGGATCAAGGAAACAATAGAAAGGGGCTTTCCCTAGAGTTTCACACCTCACCTCTGAGATTTTTCATCTGATTTCCTGACTCCAGAGACCTGGCAAAGGGGTGCCTTATGGAATCAACAATTCAACATTTGTTGGATATTCAGGCTATCCAGCCATTCCAGTGTATCAGATGGGGCAATAAAATGATCTCCTGTTCTCCTTGGAACTGCTCGGATTGTCCAGAGGATGGGTGGAGCTTCAGTCTCTGCTTATTGTAGGCTGAGCTTGATTTCTGAGGAACGCTCCTCCCTCCATCACGTGGCTTGCCATCTCGTTCCCCAGTTTATGCTCAGCCTTCGAGCAGAGTAGGCTGTGTGTTTGCATGCTCTTGGCCGTTTCTGGATTCCCCTCATTCACCCCTTTTTCTACCTGTTCAGGTTGTATACAACCCTTATTCCTTTCTATCTCCTTAGCCCTGCGCAGCTGGTTCCTTTGTTGGCTTGGTTTCCTGGGAGGGCTTCCCCCCCCAGGGGTTGCCAGGGGGTAGGCTCAAAACTTTGCGCTGCCTACCCCACCCTTTTTTCTCAGCTTTTCTGCCATGTAAAAATTGTTTAAAAGGCTCCGTTTCGTTCCGTTTCATTCCGCCCCCCCGAGCTCCGTTTGAATTTTTTTATAGCATTTAAGGTATTTTTGGCTCTATTCTCTGTGGGCTTCCTTAGGGACCCTCTGATTGTTACCGGGATCCTCCTGGCCTTTGCCAGGTTAATTTCCACAAGAACTGTTAGTGGCGACCGCCATTTTGAAGCTCGCCTCGTGGCCGGGCGCCATTTTGGCATTCATTTCTTCTTCTCACTGAGTGCCTATTCAAAACAGCAGGTCCGGTAGGCCTGCCGAGGTTTAAAAAAAAGAAAAAAAGAAAATTGCTTTTGCAGTTGGAGGTTTTTTCTCCTCCTCCCCCTGTTGGCTCTCACCGCAACCAGCTGTAGCGGCTGCGGTTTTTTCCACCACTCCTGCCCGGTTGTTGCCTGGGTCGGCAGTTGGTTTAGGCCCGGTTTTGCCCTTAAGGCCCTTAATCTAGACCTTGCAAGGTCGTTTCTTCAAGTTCTTCTCTAGGCCTTGACTTCAAAAAAAAAAAAAAAGGAGAAAATAACAGAGTGGGGGGGAATAATCATACGGAGCAAAGAATCCTATTGATTCAAGTCAATAATATTCGGGGGAAAGTGTGTCATGTATAAAGGAACTCCCAGGGCTCCCGGCCTTCATTGTAGGTCGACCCCTAGGCGCGCCAACCCCCTCAGATTTGCACCCCTAATTATCTGGAATGGCAGAGAGCAATCCCTCAAAGGGGCCTTCCTTGAAGGCCAAGGCAAAGACCCACCACTTGCGCAGTCAGGCTAAGGAGCCCACCAAAGCCTCTCAAAAGGACGCTTTAAGACGTCACAAGGCTCTAGAAAGAGAAATTGACAGATGTGCTAGACAGACAGGCTCAGTGCCTCCAGCACCTGCCACTCCTTCCACCTCCACCCTCCCTCCCCCTCCTGTAGCTTTTTCCTCCCTATCCAGGCACAGCTCACCCTCTCAAGGGCATCAAGCCCCGGGCACACCAACCAGGCAAACTCCTGAGGCCACCTTCACGCCCACGGCCGCTGGCCTGCGCCAAGAGGAACCTCTCATTCAGGCGGTTCCGGAGCAGCTCAGAGTCTGGATGGAGATGGCCATTCGACAGGGAATTGCAGAAGGGATGCAGCAGATGACCAGACCGGGGTTGCCTCCGCAGGCCACCGAATCTGTAAGATCATTCTCTCTTATGCCTCCCCAAGAGGAGGTTTGCCCTTCAGTCAGGGAGGATGAGGAGGAAGTGGAAGGGGACCTAGATTTAGACAGGGAGGAGGAGGAACAATATGACCTAGGGTCATTACCATACGATGAGCCTCTTCCGGACTCAGACCCATCAGAGGCGGAAATGTCCGAGGACGAAGGTCTCTCTCCGGACCAGCCCACCTTTGTAGGGCTCTTTAAGCCCCAGCTTTTTAAATCCCTCCTCTACAAGGCTAGGAACATCTCGGGCCTAACAGCCCAGACCCCCTCTGATCCCATTCCCGTAGTTTCGGAGGAACAGGAGGACTCCATGTTCAGACAACCGGTAGTGGAAGCCGAGGTCATCCCTACTCCCCCCCATATTCCTGGATCTGGTGTCCAAGCAACTGTCCTCTTCAGTTGCTCCCCCGGCCCCCTCGGCCAATGATAAAAGGTTCTTCAACCTCGACCCGGAGCTCTCGACCTTGCTGAGTACCCCGGAGGTTGATGAGTCTGTCGTAGGTCTGACCTCTTCCTCCGCCCTCAGTGACCCTTTAGAGGCCCTCAAACCAGAGGACAAGCGGTCAGAGCTCGCATTAAGGCGAGCTCACCAGTCGGACGCATGGGCAATCAGGTCGGCTACGGCCGCTTCTTTTTTTATCAGATCTTCCATTCGCTGGCTTTGCCAGCTTAAGCAACATGTCCCGACCTCCAATATCCCCGCCCATCAACACATCGCCAAAATAACGGCCGCTGCTGAGTTTTCAGCTGATGCCACTTTTCACTCCGTAAAATTCTCCTTCCGCGCCATTTCCTCCCATGTCTCGGCCCGCCGCCTGCTCTGGCTAAAACCCTGGCAGGAGGATCTCAAGCACAAGGTCAAGCTAGCTTCCGCACCCATAGCCGGAAATAAGTTGTTTGGTACTTCCTTGGACCCTCTCCTAGTCGAGGGAAGGAATAAAAAGAAATTCCTCCCTTCTCTTTCCCGCAAGTCTGATTCCAGATCTCTGCAGCCCTTTCGGAGGGCTCCCTTTCGTCCCTATCACCAACCCTTTCCTCCCAGATACCAAGGGTCCCCCTCCTTTGGTTCGGGACAGTCCCAGGACAGGTCCGACCCCTTCAACAGGCACAGAAGAGGCAGAAACTTCAGGAGGCCCTTTCGTGGCTCTGGCAGCAGGCCCTTCCGCCACTCCAAATAAGCCTCCTGACATTATTCCCATTGGCGGGCGACTTAAAGCCTTCGCCTGTCAATGGGATTCATCCACTTCAGACGCTTGGGTCAGGGATACAGTCAGGTTTGGCCTTGCCCTCGAGTTTCTCTCCCCCCCCCCCGATTTTTACATTTCATGTCCCCGCTCCAACAACCCTTCCAAACGTAACCTCATGGAGGAGGCAATTCAACACCTACTGGACATTCAGGCTATCCAGCCTGTTCCTCCATCCCAAAGGGGACAGGGTTTTTATTCACGTTTATTCGTGGTGCCCAAACACTCGGGGGGATGGAGGGCTATTTTGGACTTAAAGCGTTTAAACCGTCACTTAGTGTACCGTAGATTCAAAATGAACACACTTCAATCCATCCTTTTGGGAGTTCGGCAGGGAGACTGGTTGTCTTCTATAGGCATATTTACACATCCCAATTCGACCCTCCCACTCTAAATTTCTCCGTTTCAGCTACAATAACCTACACTTTCAGTACGTGGCCCTTCCATTCGGGTTAGCCTCAGCCCCCAGGACCTTCACCAAGGTTCTGGCCGCGCTGGCTGCCCACCTCAGATCCATCCCGGTACAGCTCCACTGTTACCTGGATGATATTCTCATCCTCTCCCCTTCCAGGGGACAGGCTATCAGGGATATCCATACTACTCTCACCTCCCTCCAGGAACACGGGTTCCTCATAAATTGGAAGAAAAGCCAACTGGCCCCCGCGACTAGACTACCCCACCTAGGGTCCATAATTGATACAGTCATGGGGAGAGTGTTCATCTCCCCAGAAAGGATACTCAGCATCCAACAATCAGTCAGGTTCATCAGACGACACAGGAAGGTCTCTCTCCTCGATCTATCCAAGTTATTAGGTAAAATGATCTCTTGTATTCCCATTATTCCCTGGACCCGTTTCCACTCCAGATCCCTCCAGTGGTTCCTGCTTCCGTATCAAAGAGCTGGGACAAGCAACTCAAGGAGCAAGGTCAAGGTCTCGCCAAGGGTTCTCACCTCCCTCCTCTGGTGGAGCAAGGCATCGATCAACAAGGGCTGCCTCCTCAAGGAGCCTCCAAGACTTATCGTCACCACAGACGCCAGACTGTCCGGATGGGGCGCCCACCTTCTCTCCCTTACAGCTCAGGGCAGATGGTCACCGTCAGAGAGGCTGCGCAACATAAACTGGTTAGAGCTTCACGCCATCCACCTGGCCCTCTGCAGCTTCCTACATCATATTCAGGGCAGCCACGTCCTCATTCTCACCGACAACATAACAGCAAAGGCACATGTCAACAGACAGGGGGGCACTCAGTCCTCAAGTCTAATGAGGGAGACCGAGCGCCTCTGTCAGTGGGCAGAGTCTCACCTCCTTTCACTCAGGGCAGACCACATTTCAGGCACCCTCAACACCAGGGCAGATTGGTTGAGCAGGGCCACCATAGACCAGGCGGAATGGCGCCTCCACCCAGACCTGTTCAGGGAGGCGACAACAATATTTGGCCTGCCAGTGGTAGACCTGTTTGCTTCCCCCAGCAATACCCAACTTCCACGGTTCATCTCCAGATTCCCGTCCCTCGGGGCGGAGAACCACAATGCTCTCCTATGCCCGTGGCCCTCGGGCCTTCTTTACGCCTTCCCCCCTCTGGCTCTGGTGCCAAGAGTACTCCAGAAGGTCCTTCAAGAAAGGAAGGAATTGCTTCTGGTAGCTCCTTATTGGCCCCATCGCTCCTGGTTTGCGGACCTCCGCAGCCTATCAGTAGCTCCACCTTGGAGGATCCCAGCAGACAGGATCTCTCTGTCTCAAGGCCCCCTTCTTCACCCAGACCCCAATGGCTACAGCTAGCCGTCTGGAGGTTGAGCGGGAACGTCGAAAAAGGGAGAATTTCTCCACGGAGGTCATCAACACCATTTTAGCAGCCAGGCGTCCTTCTACCAGAAGGATTTACGATGCCACTTGGAACAGTTTCCGCAAATGGTGTGCCAATCTCCACATTGACCCATCAAACCCATCGGTAGCAAAAGTCCTCGTTTTCTCCAGGAGGGTCTCGGTAAAGGTCTCTCCCCAACACTCTAAGGCGTCAGGTAGTAGCCCTATCCACCGTAATTTCCTGCGAGGGCTCTCTCACCATCCCTGCATCCGGGCATTTCTAAAAGGCGCCTCAAACTTACGACCTCCGTCCCTTCACCTATACCCAACATGGGATCTCAACAAAGTCTTGACCTCCCTCACCAAGCCTCCCTTTGAACCCCTTAGAGAAGTTTCCCTCCAGTTCCTATCCTATAAAGTAGTTTTCCTGGTGGAGATTACTTCGGCCCGAAGGATTTCAGAGATCGCTGCTCTGTCAGTCAGGAAAGACCTGTGCGTCTTCCACTCTGACCGAGTACTACTTAGACTTGATCCTTCCTTTCTACCAAAAATTAATTCTATTTTCCACAGGGCTCAGGAACTTATCCTCCCCAATTTTTGCCCCAGGCCAACTCATGAAAGGGAACAGCTTTGGCACACCTTAGATGTTAGGCGGGCCTTGCGGATTTATATTAAACGTACTCAGACCTTCCGCAAATCCGAGGCCCTGTTCATTTCCTTTCAACCAAAGTCACAGGGGCTCAAGGTTCCCTCTACTACAATAGGCCGCTGGATAAGGGCGGCCATTTCTAGGGCATACCAGGCTCAGGCACTCCCAGTGCCCAGGGGTATCACGGCTCACTCTACCAGGAGTGCGGCGACATCGGCTGCCTGGGCTACACAGGCCCTATATTCGACATTTGCCGGGCAGCAACATGGTCCTCCCCGTCGCCTTTTATTAGGCATTACAGGATTGATAAGTATGCCGCGGCGGAGGCGTCTTTCGGTAGAAGGGTCCTCCAGAGGGTGCTCGGGGATCCCGAGGACTTGACAAACCAGACGGTGTCCCTCCTGTAGGACAAGCCCCAGCTTTGGTATGTCCCATCCTCTGGACAATCCGAGCAGTTCCAAGGAGAATGGGCGTTGGTTCTTACCTGACACGCCATTTCTCTTGGACTGGGAGGATTGTCCAGCCCCTCCCTTTTCCTTTCACCGTCTGGGGGGGTTCTCGTTTCAGCCAAGGCACCTTAAGTCTAGCAAAAGGGACAGCACGAATGCCTGTGTCTTTCTTCTCTTCTTCGCATAAACTGGGGAACGAGATGGCAAGCCACGTGATGGAGGGAGGAGCGTTCCTCAGAAATCAAGCTCAGCCTACAATAAGCAGAGACTGAAGCTCCACCCATCCTCTGGACAATCCTCCCAGTCCAAGAGAAACGGCGTGTCAGGTAAGAACCAACGCCCATTTTGCCATAGTCCCCTGGGCACGGTTCCATGCTGGTCCCTGCAGTGGTTTCTGCTCCCCTATCAAAGGGCAGACCAGGGCAACTCAGCGACGAGGGTTCAGGTGCCACCAAGGGTATTTTGCTCATTCCACTGGTGGCAGTCCCAGGTCATCGCCCGGGGTTGATTCTGCAAGGAGCCACAAAGACTGACAATCACAACCGATGCCAGCCTGTTTGGCTCAGGGACCCCACCTCAGATCCAGGTGACCCGGAGTGGTGGACACAAGAGTAATTACATCACAATGTAAACTGGCTGGAACTCAGGTGGCCCATTTGGCCCTCAGAAGATTCTAGCAGGAAGTTTTGGGACAGCATGTCCTCCTCACAGACAATGTGGTCACCAAGGCCCATATCAGTCAGCAGTGGGGCACTCAGTCCAGGTCCCTCATGCAGAAAGCGAACCAACTGTACTTTGGGAAGAGAAACACCTCCTACCAAAATGGGAGAGCACATTTTGGGAGTCTCAAATGTGCAGGCAGACTAGCTCAGCAGGGCCACAGTCAATCAGTTGGAGTGGTGCCTGCATCCCAGTCTGTTCAAGGAGCTTTCGGAGTGGTTCGGCCATCCGATTCTGGATCTCTTTGCCTCTCCATTGAACACTCAACTTCCAAGATTATTTGCGAGGTTTCCAGCACCAGGGCAGAAGGAGTCAATGCACTACGCTGCCTGTGGCCCCAGGGCATGTTGTATGCCTTTCCCCCCTTCCCCTGATTCCAGGGACAATCAGGAAGGTGCTGTCTGAGAGGGCAGGGGTTTTGCTGTTAGCTCCCTACTGGCCCAAATGACTGTGGTTTGCCGATCTGGTCAGCCTGTCAATTTCTAGGCCTTGGAGGATCCCCCCAGACAGAGTCTCCCTCAGCCAGGGTCCCATCAACCATCCAGAGCCCCAGTGGCTCCAGCTGACCATCTGGCACTTGAACGGAAACTTCTGAGACTGGAGAAGTTCTCCAGTAAGGTCATACAGACAATCCAGGCAGCCAGGCGATCTTCCACTACTTGGATTTATGATGCAATGTGGAAGATTTTCTGTGGTTGTGGTTCAAAGTGCCACATTGATCCCACCTCAGTGTCGGTGGCACACATACTGGATTTTCTACAAGAGGGTGTGGACAAGGATGTATCCCCTAATACCTTACGACAGCAGATGGCAACCCTGATTTCTGTGGTGTCCTTCAAGGACCTGAGCTCTCTTGCCTAGGATGTGGGCATTTCTTAGGGGTGCCATGAACTTGAAGCCTCCAGTGGTGCACCTGGGACCTACCAAAGGTATTGCAGGCTCTTATTTCTGCACCATTTGAGTCCCTGCGAGAGGCCAGCCTATGCTTACTGATGTGCAAGGTGGCTTTCCTTGTGGCCATTACATCTGCCAGACAGATTTCAGAGTTGGCGACCTTATCTGTGAGAAAGGATCTATGTGTTTTATATCTGAACAGGGTGGTTCTGTGGTTGGACCCTGCATTTCTGCCCAAGATGAATTCTTTGTTCCATCGATCACAGGAGTTGATCTTGCCTGATTTCTGTCCAGGGCTAAACATGCTCTGGAAAAGAAATGGCACATCTTGGATGTTAGGAGGGCCCCCTCTGCATTTACATCCAATGAACCGCTTCCATCAGGAAGACAGAGTCCCTGTTCGTATCCTTTCAGCCGTCAACTCTGGGTCACAAGGTTACACCTTCCACCGTGGGTCATTGGCTACAGGCATGGCTGTAACCAAAGCCTACGAACTTCAAGCTCTTCCAGTGCCCAGAAAGATTACGGTGCACTCTACCAGAAGGGTGGCCACAATGGCAGCTTGGGCAATGCAGGCCTCTGTGGAGGAGATTTGTTGAGCGGCGACATGGTCATCACTGTCATCGTTCATATGGTATTATAGACTAGACCAGGGGTCTCCAACCTTGGCTCCTGGAAGCCTGGCGGACTTCAACTCCCAGAATTCCACAGCCAGCTTTGCCAAGGTTGGAGACCCCTGGACTAGACACTTTCAACTCTGCAGAGGCAGCCTTCAGCAGGTGCATCCTGCAAGGAGTACACGTTGAGGCGGGGACTCCAGACCAGACCAATTCCTGCCCGTAGGACAGCCAGCTTTAGTATGTCCCAAACTGGATTCACCCGTCAATACAGTGAGACTGTTACAGGGAGATGTGCCCTCAGAATTCAACTCAGTCTAAAGAGCAACGAGACAAGACTACCCTAATCTGAATTCTCCCGTCGACTCCCTGAGAAAGGACGTCTCAGGTAAGACCAACCCCCATATCATGGAAGGGGCTTCACTTGTTTGTGTAGCCTGTTGCTGGTATGCCACGGACTGGGAGTTGGGGATCCCTGCTCTAATAGGAATGTTAAACTATGTGCCAAGCCTTTGCCTAAATTTGATGATGGAGTGGATGAAGATTGATAAACTGAACCAGAATCAGTATAAGATAGAGACTGAGCCAGTTTGGTTAAGGCACCAGGCTAGAAAGTGGAAGACTGTGAATTCAAGTCCCACCTTAGTCATGAAAGCCATCTGGATGACTTTGGGCCAGTCCATCTCTCGCAGCCTAACCCACCTCACAGGGTTGTTGTGGGGAAAATAGGAGGAAGAAGGTGTGTTGGATGTTGGATGCCTGGAGTTATTTGTAAAAATAAAGGCGATAGATAGATAGATAGATAGATAGATAGATGAAAGATAGATAGATAGATAGATAGATAGATAGATAGATAGATAGATAGATAGATATTTAAAGGTAGGACTTTGATCATGCTGGTTAAGGAATTCTTGGAGTTGAAGTCCACAAGTCTTAAAGTTGTCAAGTTTGCACATCCCTGCTATAAAGCAATGGTGGGCATACTTAGTGCTGTAATCAGAGTGTAACGGTTGAAGGTCTGAGTAATCCATGGAGAAATGACACACCATGCAGTGTCATGCAGTTGGGGTGATGTTTCACAGGATGGGGGAATTTGCCCTTGTTTTTTTCTTTAGCATGTTCCTGTTTTAACTTTTTTTGCTGCATCATGCATTTTCTAATTCAGGAAAAATGGGCTGCAAATGTTTAGCAGTGTGACTAGAAGAGCTGGTTGTGGGAGCTGAAATTTCCCATGCGTATAGTCACGATTGCTTCACTTGTATCAACAGGAATCAATACATCTTTGATTAATTATGTAAATTATACCCAAGCCTTTGGGTGATTTTTCTTGTACAAAGGTTTTTTTCCCTCTTGAATATTAAGCTGATGAATGTTATACAGGAGAGTGTGCCTACACTGTACATATCAAACAGCATATAACATTATAATGAAGTTTACAGCTAATCGTTGTAACACTGTTGTTTTGACAATGTTTATAAAATTTAGGGATGTAAAAAAGAGCTTTAAATGCCTGTCTTGCTTTTGGAAGTTGTGTTGTAGGCAACTGGTAACACATTTCTTTTTTTAATGGTCCTGGGATTTAGAAATTGTTTTGTGCGCTCAAAAATGATTAGCTCAATGTTTAAATTTCCTATAATCCCCATAACATTTTGAAAGGTAGATTCATGTTCTTGCTGTTGCTACTATCCCCATGCCTATTGTGACCCTAAGACAGATAATGCTTTGTTGATTTCCATGTATTTGATGCTTCATGTGCCCTTGTGCCACTGAAATAATATATCTGTTTGTTCCAGTGGAATATTTGGTCCTGGTCTTTGATCCCTGCAGGAAGTTAAATGAGATTCCTTGCTTCTGATGAACTTTAGGAATGTTCTTTTCATTGCTGTTGTTTGGAAGTCAATTCTTGGCTTTCGAACTCATCACGAGAAAATGCTTGTCCATGTCTCTGAATGAAGGACTTTCAAGCACCCTTTAATTTATGCTGTTTATTTGTAAATTAGATGGATTGGTGGGACCATTTTTTGATACAATTGCCTGAATCAGAATAGAAGAGTGTGTAGAATCACGATGATCAACTATTATATTTTAACATTTAAAAAAAAATGGGAGTGAAAAACATATTGTTTTTTAATTTTTGATTTTGTTATTTTCATGATGCATAATTGCTGACAGGAGAGCCAGTTTGATGATGTGGTTAAGGCATCAGACTAGAAACATAGAAGACCATTTTAGTCCTGTTTTAGGCTTAGAAGTCAGCTGGTGACACTTTTTCAACCCTAACAGGACAGCAAGCAGTTGTTGTAGCCACACTCACTCTTAAGTTGAATAAATAAATAAATCAGAGAAGACCTTTTTAAAAGACTTGAATAGCAACTTCATTAAGCTATGTAACCAGGACTCAGGCCATTCTAAAATACATGTTTTCTCTGAAGTGCATTAGCAGCCCCACTCGCTCGCTCCTCAGTCGTGACTCTGCTGGAAAGCAATGTTTAGGTAAGGATGCCTGGTTGCTAAGCAACGGGCAGCAAAGGCTTGAACACTTAAAGCTGTAGTGCAAAGTTTTCACTTCAGATGATGACATCTTTGCAGATTACAAATGGGAAGCTGTTAGTACTGGATGGTTTTCTCCTTAAATTGCTTTGTGTGTATCTGTGTCTGTATGTGTGTATGTGTTGTATTTACAATAGTATTGCTGTACTATGATGAAGTTTAAAATTTGTGGGATCCTTGATGCTCTCTGAGCGTGGTGGCATTGTTGCAGATGTTTCATACCAAACCAGGTAATATCAATTTTAAATTTTACTACACCGTATGACAAATTAGCATTATTTATAGATTTTTCTGCTGAGATAGCGTAGGAATCCAATCATAATCTCCCTTTGATTCTGACCAATCAAAGAGAAAAAGGACATCATTTGTTTTAATAGTTTTGTTTGTGGGTAATGTATTTTTTCATGACTTACTTTCTGTTCAGAACAGGAAAGATCTTTTCAGAACTTTTAGTCAGGAGAAAGTTAATGTTTTCAGCAATCATAATATTAATCCAATTGATAATCTCTTCCTCATGTGATAGTAACAACCTTTAATTTTTGATATTTGGATGTCAGCACTATTGATTGTATCACCAAAATATTATAATGTTGAACAAAAGTGAAACATTAGCATGTATAGGATAACTATTGACAACACAAATGCAAAACGCACACATAACAACCTTCAAGAGGGAAAAAGCCTCCAATATGGGGAACTCCCCAGCTACACCAATGACTAAGGAATACTGTCCCAAAGAGGACTGATTGTGATTTCTCTCAAAATGTAAACCACCTTAGAATGATTAATGGCAATAAAAATCAAATAGGATTACTTCCTCACAATGGTTTTCACATGAAAGTACCCCTAGATCCTGGTGGTTTTTAAAGGAAAAATGACACAGCTGAATTTTCTTAATAGCTTTCAGAGTTGACAACTATTTAAAAAAAAAAGGAGATAGAAACTCCTGTGAGTCATAGAAGTGGGTGTGTTTCTGTGGAGAGCAGCTTTCATAACTCATCCAGTCCCTTAGCAGAGTCCAAAGAATAAAAAACTGCTATACACACTATTTTTTTTGCCGAGAACGTATCATCTGTATTAGCGGTGTGGATGACAGGTAAGCCGTGTGCTTCCTCTAAAGAGAGTTGTGAGAATCTAGCCAGAGTGCCTTAGGAGATACATTTTTAAATTTGCTTTGTTCGCTTTGAAATTTTTTGGGGGTATTTGTGACAATTCTTTTAGGTGCCTCTTCTTTATACTGTAAAGATAGGTGCCCATGATCTCGTGAGATTTTGGGTCCATCAGTGATAGATTTTGATTAGAGTTCTGAACAAAGCAGGAAAAAAGAATTTTGGAAAAAAAGTGTATATTTTAATGTTCTGAGATTGATTTTGAAAAAAAATATTTCTGGAAAAAAGTGTATATATTTGTTTCTGCTATGCCTTTTAGAAGAGTTTAAGTTGTAGTTGTGAAAGTAGTTTGCAAAAAAGGAAAAGTGGGAGGATAAAATATTTAACCCTTCATCTTTCAAAGATGTGCTTCTCTGATGGTGCCAGTTGGTTTTATTCCAATAAGTACAATTGGGTCAGAAAACAAATATTATCAAAAAAGATATTCATGGGAAAAGAACAGGTAGCAGAATTAAATGCCTCTTGTTAAGGTTGCTTTGCATTAAAGAAACAAGTTTTCTTCATTTTGTTAAGTTTTAAAGAGTTGCTTGTTCTGCATTTTAGGTTGTGCAACTTTTTATCCTTCTTATAGCAAACAAGGGCAAATAGTTCATTAGTAAGAATTGACTACAATTGCTTATTGTAAAAAATAGCTGGGCAGATGATATGATAATACCTATTCAGTAGATTCAAGGTTCTTATCTCTGTGATATATTTCACACTAACATTGTTTACATAGTAATCTACACAGGTTCTCTTTTATTGCTTTTAATCTGTTTTGTTTTGTTATTTTGTGCTTTCTATATTTCCTGGAATTAGAATTGTGACTGCAAGTCTTTAGACAGAATTTTTTAATAGCCATAAATAACACAGATGCATACAATGCTGATTGATCTGCTGGTTTTGCATTTTTCAATTACTTCCTTTTTTAGGATTCCTTTTATTTATATAGTTATTTATTTATTTTATTTTATTTATATTGCCACCTATTCGCACATGGTGACTCAAGGTGGCTTACAGAATATAAAACCTCATTTAAAACAATAAAACTAATAAAAAGAATCAAATAAATTAATATAATATAATAAAACCACCCCTCACCTACCGCCCCGGCGACAGCAGATCACATGAGCCTTTTAAAGGGCTCCATCCCTTTCTGGGTTTCCCAGGCCCGCTGGCAGAACCAGGCCTTCAGCGCCTTCCGGAAGAGTGCTAGAGTGGGGGCCATTCTAATCTCGGGGGAATCATGTTTCAGAGAGAGGGAGCCACCACGGAGAAGAAGGCCCTTCTTCTGGGTCCCACCAGGTGTATCTCCCTCAGGGATGGGACCCGCAATATTCCCTAATTAAGGAGAGAAGCAACCTACAATTAAGGAGAAGTTTCCTAACAGGGAGAGCAATTAACACCTTGCCTCCAGAAGTTGTAGTGCTCCATCACTGGAGGTTTTGAAGAAGAGATTGGACAACCATTTGTCTGAAATGGTATAGGGTTTCCTGCCTGAGCAATGGATTGGACTAGAAGACCTCCAAGGTCCCTTCCAACTCTGTTATTCTGAGTTGTGAAAACTATTGTACACTCCAATCTGTGTGTACATGCAGTAATATAGTTTGCATCTGAAAATGTCATAATCTATTTAACAATGTTAGTTTCACAGGAAAACACCAAGAGTTGGAACGCTAACCAGATCTAACCCCTCCCACAAAGACCTCCTATATCCGTGATGGTAAACCTATGGCATGTGTGCCACATGTGGCATGCAGAGCCATTTGTGCCAGCACGTGAGCTGCAGGCAAACTTGTGCACTGTGCATGTGCGCACCTCACAGATGATTTTTGGCTGGTTTGAGGCCTTTTTCGGCCTCCCAAAGGGTTGAGGAAGGCTTCTGCAGGCTTCTACAAGCTTTGTAGGCCGAAATCTAGCCCCGTTTCGTCACTTCTGGTATTTTCAGAAAAACGGGAAGTGACGAAACAGGGTAAGATTTCAGCCTACAAAGCTTGTAGAAGCCTGCAGAAACCTTCCTCAAGCCGAAAAAGGCCTCAACCTGGCAGGCCAAAAAAGGCCTCAAACTGGTCGAAAATCAGCTGGAGGTGCAGTGCAGGTAAGGGGCTGGTGGGTGGGTGGATTGCGCCTGCATGTGTAGGGGTCATGGGGGGGCATGCATTGCCTTCTGGGTGCTGGCATGCGAGCACAAGCATGCAAGTGCACACACAATTTTTGGCACAGGAGCCCAAAAAGGTTAGCCACCACTGTCTATATATTTGTATATATGTTGTTGGAAACTTTCATTGCTTCTTCGGTCATATTTTTCACTCTGCTAGAGAGATTTGGAAGTGATTTTGAACTGCACAAGCACAACTCCTCTCTGCTATCCATTAAAAGAGACACAACATTTTTCAAGCCTTAGAAAAAAATGTGAACTTTTCAACCAATTGCAGATCTGTGTTATGTTTTCAAATTCTGAATATTTTATATTTATATTTATATTTATATATATTTATTTTTATATATATATATATATTCTTAAGTTTTCGCGGGTACTTACATGTTTGGCATTCAGCTTTGTTTGGGTATTTTCCCACGTCATTGTAGTTGTGCTTTTAAAGTTGTAGCAACGTTTCAGCAGAATCTCATCTGCCATAGCATCACTATACAGAAGCCTGATGATGGCAGATGAGATTCTGCTGAAACGTTGCTACAACTTTAAAAGTACAACTACAATGACGTGGGAAAATACCCAAACAAAACAGAATACCATTATAACACTTCTGTCCAGACCTAACATCCAGGGTGCATTTTTCTTTTTCCTTTTTTGAATTATTTTTAAACATAGATCAATATCATTTCATGGACAGTGTAGGATCTGAGTATCATTCCTTTTGGTACAAAAATAGTATTGATACAGATAAAAATTACCACATTTATTAAACTTACATAATCTAATGTTATTATACATATCTGTATTAACACATAATCTGTCGTTTTTCAATTTTTCAATATTTGCTACATCCTTCTAATAGTAATAGCATAATTATTGAGCAAAGATCCACTTTCAAAATCTGATCTTATTCTTTAACATTCAGTTTAGCCATGTTACGTAAAAACATCTATAAAAATATTCCCCCTATTTCCAATTTTTTCATCTATTCTAATTTTTAATACAGCCAATTGTTTTTTTTAATAAAAATCCTTCCTGCCCATCGTCCCTCATCCTCTTGGAAATTCCACTACTTCTCTTTTTGACTTGCCTCCCATACTCCTCTCTTGGGTCCTTATCTACATCTTTCCTATTCAACCCAACCTTCATTTCCAACCCCACTATTTTTTGCTGCCCATCCACCCTTAGGTCTGCCAAATCTTCTGTCTTTTTTCCAAAAGTATATTTCAATTTTTCCATTTCCATTTTTCTATCTCCTAATATACATTCTCCCAATTTTATTTCACCTAACTTTGTAGTCTTCTCCTTTTCTCCTTGTTCTATTCGTTATGTCATCTGCTCTATCTCATATTCCAAGGTTACAGTTATCTTTTTTCCTGGGTTTTATTATCTTGTTTCATAGTTGCTCATTTTCAGTCTTTCCAGTTATATCATGCAATAAGTCCTTTATCTCCCTGGAATTCCTCATCATCGTGTTGTAAATGTTTCAGAGTAACATCGCTCTTCATGTCTCCAATTCCTCCTAATGGGCCATCTTGCCTTGTTTTAAAAAGTCCAAGTAGTATTCAATGTTCTGTCAGCAATCTGTCACTGCTCCAGAATCTTATTCTTTTTGACTTCCCAAATCCAGCAGATTACTTTATCTTAGTATTGTCTATCAGGGAATGCAATAGCTATAGTTTTTTATATCACACAGTTAGTCAATAAATTCCATTTATACAATCCAGGGGATTTTCCCAATAATTCTTAGATCCATCTTTTAATTTGCTAGTTCCAATATACAAAAGTCATTCCGTTAATTATCCTCCAGATTTTAAGGGTTGATTTTCTGGTCACCACAGATAAATATAAGTAGTAAATAATATAGCAAATCTCCAGGTGTTACTCTTTCTTATCAGGGTTCCCAGGCTGCTATCATGCTTGGGGTATAACATAGAATATATCCATTCACCAATAGATGGTGCCTTCAGGTTGAAAATCAGTGTTAAAAATCTACTTTAAAAGTATTATTTCAAACATGATATCCAAAAGCCAATCAAATGTCCAGCATTTTAAACTGCCTATTCTAGGACTTGCCAGTAAGGTTTAAACATCCAGTCTTTCGATATTTTAAGCGTTTAGTGATTTCCTGTCATGGTGCAGTGTTTCTCTGCCTCTTGTCAACTTATAAAACATTCTTATCCCTGTTTTAGTAGTTGCCATAAAAGGGGGGCGGGGGGGGGAGGAAGGCATAGGAATGTTTTATGAGTTGACACCTGTCTTTAGTCATGGCTAGAAAACACTCCAGAGAGCCTCTTCTTTGGGATTGATTTTCTTTTAGGGTAAATACTGGGTAAAATTCAAGGCACTTCACCCAGCTCCAGTCACTGTTCATTCACTCCGCTCCTACACAATCTTAATTTCTTCAGCTGCCCCTGCTTTGCGGCAGCCATTTTGGTCGCTTCATCCTTGGCAAAGAGGGAAAAACCCTGGGTCCAGCTGGAGAGCCACCGCTTTCAGCAACCAGCAGGGTGCCCCTCCTTATCTGTCACCCCTACAGGGTGACTTTAGCCCTGGGGGGGGGGGCTCTGACAAAGAGGATTCAGCGTGGGGATGCGCAGCCCTGCTCCCCTGCATCGATCACACTGCGACATCAAACCGGAAGTCTAGAACTCCAGAGTGCATTTTTCTTAAACAGATTCTATCCTGTGCTTCGAAGACTTGTTTTCCTTTTTTCAAATAGCATTTGAATTTATTTTATGTTAAGTCTGTTTTTCATAAGTTAGAAATAGAGGAACCTCTGTAAAAGAAAACACAAAAATATACAAATGAATTGGGACACTTAGCATTAAAACATCCTCAAGTGGATACTTGCCCAATATTTAACAGAAAACTTCCAAGAATCAAGGGTGAATAGTTTTTGTAGGCCATGTTGGGAAACTACTCTTAATGCTGCTGCTTTGTAATTTCAAACCCAAATAGTCATGTTTTAGTTTCATTAACCTCATTAGAAATAGGGACCAGTTGCTAAATTATGTCCCATTAACTCAATGAAATTCTAGCATGCCTGATTTTCTTTGTGATAGTATTTATAAAATCATAGGACTGAAAAGGATCTTGGAGGTCTTCTAGTCCAACTCCTTAGCCAAGATAGGAATCCTTATACTATCGCAGACAAATGGAAGTCCAATTTTTTCTTGAAAACTTCCAGTAATGGAGTACCCCTGTCTCTGAGAGGCAAGCTTTTCCATTGACAGCTCTCACTGTCAGCAAATTCCTCCTTAGTTTCAAGATGGATCTCCCTCTGATCAAACTTTATCCATTGCTTCTTGTCCTGCCCTTGGGTACTTTAGAGGACAAATTGACCCACTCCTTCAGGTATTGGAAGACTACTGTCCTGTCATCCCTAAGCCATCTCTTTGTTAGGCTAAACATAGTTCCCTTAGTTATTCATCTTTATGGTTTATCCCTTATGTTCTTCTCTGCACTTTTTCTAGGGCCTCAGCATGTCTTTTTTTGTATTCTGGTGACCAGAACTGGTCAAGGTATTCCATGTGTGGCCTCATCAGTGCAGTATACAGCAGTACTGTACTATCATTTATTGTGATCTTGATGCTATATCCCTTTGTTGATGTAGCCTTAGACTGCATTGACCTTTTTGGCAGCTGTAACACATTGCTGTCTCATACTTAAGTGATAGTTTACTAGGACATCTAGATCCCTCTCATATGTACTACTGTTGGGTTAGATACTGTCTATTTTATACCTGTGCACTTGGTTTTTCCTGCCTAAATTCAGAACCTTACTTTTCTCATCATTGAACTGCATTATAATGGATAGGATGCAATACCCAAGTCTGTCAATATCCTTCTGAATCTTGAGTCAATTTTTCAAAGTGCTAGCAGTTGCCCCAGCTTGGTGTCATTTGCAAATGTGATGAGCTCTCCTTCTATCCCCTTACCTGGTTCACTTATGAAGATGTTGAAGAGTACTGGCCCCAATACAGAATATTGAGGTACCCCACTTCATTCTTTCCTTCATGTAGAGATAGTTCCAGAACCACACACTGATCCAACTAGTAGTGATACTGTTTATTCCACATTGTTCTATCTTATCAAGAAGCAGGCTGTCATTTACTTTGCAAAATGCCTTTCTGAAATTCAAACATATTATATCCACAGATTTCCTAGATCCACTAATTTAATCACTTTATCAAAGAAGGTAATAAAGATTTGTTTGGTATGATCTGCTTTTAAAAGATTGCTGACAATCACCTTATTCATTTCTAGATTCTCAGAAATTTGCTGCTTGATTAACTTTTCCAGGATTTTCTCAGGTATTGATGACAAGCTGATTGATATGTAGCTTCATGGGTCCACGTTCCTCCTCTCTTTTTGAAGATTGAAATCACATCAGCTCTTTTTCAGTCCTCTGACAGAACCCTCTTGCTCCAGGATCTCTGAAAATTCAACATGGCTGGCTGAGGAATTCTAGAAGTTGAAGTTCACAAAGTTCTCTATCTTCTGCGGGCTGTCTTAGATTTGCTGAACTCACTCTATGTTAGATATTTCAAAGGCAACACATGGTTGATAAAGACAACCTCTAAAAACAAGAAGACAGGAAAGTGGAGAACCAGCAACCCAAAGTGCACGTGGTTACACCTCCATCCTCAAAATCAAGTCTTCTTCTTTAGTCTTGTCAAGATTTCTCTCCTTTGAGCAAAGTGCTAGCTTGGCTTCCACATTATAGGAAACTCAAGTAGAGGAACCACAATGAGCCAAAGCCATCACCTACTTGACGGAATATATCTTGATGATCAGCAAAGTATCAATGGGTCGGCTCAACCTGAAAGACCTGGACTAGTGAATGTGATTAAGTTTTCTGCAAAGAGAAGGAACCATACCTTCAACCTTAATGTCAGACCTTCATCCTCAATGTCAGACTTACCAATGGCCTTAACAAAGGACTACAACCAAGCAGGCAGCTTTGAGTCTTCTTCTTGGTCTCTTATTTGGAAGCAATAATCATTCTCTCTGCTCATCCTTATACCAAGAATTCTTCAGAGGGTCTGCATACTAAGACCAACTAGTATCCACTAGTACCTATCATGGGATGATGCTCTAATTCAACTCCATGCTCAAAACCTTGCATGAGTCAACCTCTGCCAGGCAGGTATCCCAGATAAGGGTGCTCTCTGCCAAGATTTTTGCATCTTATGGTAGAAATTATCACAAAACAAACCCTTGCATCTAAATTGAATTTGGCTCCCACCATAGTCAGGAAATGATCCTCCTGATCTATCATAATTCTAAAACCGAGTTAGAATATTTGAAATATTGAATGATACTCCCAGCAGACCTGCCATAGAGCTGTAAGGCCTCATTGTTCATGATCTCCAGGTGAGTCAAGGCTTGTCTCACTAGCCTATGAGGCCCAAAACAAGTCTGCTTCACAATGAAATGTAGCACATTGCATTAGAAAGGTACACTTTCCACATCCCCAGGAGACAGGCAACCAGTAGAAATCTTTTCAGAACACTGTGCTTTCTGGACTTCTGAAAAGGATGTGTTGAATCAGAAGAATGAAGGCACATATAGCATCTTTTGGCCATGTTGTCGGAGAATTCTAGGCTTTTTTGAATTTTGAAGGATGAGCAGGATTGCTATGTAGAATGCAGAAATGTATCAATCAAAATTCAGACTTTCTGTCTTGAATAAAAAAAAGGTGTAATTGTAGTTGGAGCTGCTAATGCAATCATGAACAATCTAAAATTATAAATTTGGTCACGTGTTGACCGAGCAAGCTTTGTTTTTAGAAGTTCGAAAACAAATACTAGTATTTTTTGAAATACCTTTAGCAGACTCTTCACTGTTTTTCAAAAGTAAAGGATTATTTTCATTGATTTCATAACAAATTAGGCAGGAGTTCCATGTTTATAAAATACAATTTGATGCTTCTTTAGTCTTAGGTCATATTTAAGTGGTCTTTTTGGGTTCAGTCCAAATTCATGCTATTTCCAGACCACTGGCAACTCAGGTTGTTTATAAGGACATGTTCTGGAAATATCTGGGAATGTGGAAGGTTTTTCCTCACCTTATTTTTAACTTTCCCCTTTAAGTGTTTGTTCCATTTTTAAAAAATCCTCAAGGTGTTCCTCTGTTTTCTGCTGCTGAAGATCAGAGCTCCAATTTCCTCCAATTCTTGGCAATGACTTCCATAGCTAGGCATTAATGTTAATGTGCAGCAAAAATTAGCCTTAATAATTGGGAAAAACAAAAGAACCCCAAGTTTCTCAGTTTTGGGGAAAAAGTTGATTTATGCTTTGAACTGGTTTATGCTTACATGTCAGTAAGTCAGTTTTAATTTTTAATTGCTAGTAAAATACCTTTAATTTACTTTATATATATATATACACACACACACACACAATTTCAGTGCTTGAAATGTTTAAGTTTCTTGTTGATTTGTGTTAGAATGAGAATTTAGAATGCTGGTATCTTTCCTTCACCCTTAAAGTTAAAAAAAGGGCGGAAGAGAGAGACCCATTCCTTTCTGTAACTCTCATGGAAATTCTAAGCTGAGAATTCCCCTTGATTTGCATAGCTGGGTTAGAGTGCAAGACAAAGGGCTAAACTTTACTTTTAGTTTTCGGTTTCAGAGAGCACGTGGGCTATCACAACTTTAAAGCAAGCAGACTTTACATTGCAAAATAATTCCCAGGTTGCAAAACAGATGTCAGTAAACATACCAGTTTCCCTATTTTTTTTGAGTGTGTGTGTGTGTGGGGGGGGGAATACCTAGATAATTGTAACAGCAGTTATTTTCTAATGAAGTTTCCCAAGAGCTTCAGATTGTGCTATATTTGGAAATTTTTGGTGAAGCTTTCTTAGTTTCTAATCAACATTTCAACCTTCCAGGATGCTGTTTAGCAGACCTCAAAGTGGACAGTTTGGGAAAAGTGGATTTTAAAAAACTGCTATGGGATGAGAGGTTGCTAAACTTACATGCATCAAAAGGTTTCAGGCCATCATTCAAGCTCTTGGAAAATACTATTGGTTTTTACACATTACAGTTCTTAATTGAGGAGGGACATTATTAATTGATGACGGACATCTTACGTATAACCTGTGTTTGCGTAACAAAAACATCTTTCTGTCTCTTTCTGCCTCATTCCAGTTTAAATTCTTCCTAAGTTTAGCCCTCTATACATGTGATGAAGCAAATTTCAGTTCACAAGAGCGGATGCCTTTCATTAACATTTGTGCTACCAGACTCCTTCTAAAGAATATCTCTTATTTCTTGGAGATATAGGAGAGATACATAATTTATATTATTTATAAATAATGAATTTACTGAAGAAGGATGTTTCCTTTATTGGAGAAGGAAGGGAAAAAAGGCATGAAGCAGAAACAAAAAGAATAGGTGGATTCCAGTGATATTGTATACTAAGTCCTAACTTTTGACACAGTCCTATATTTGTTCTAGGAATATCTACCATTGAATTCAGTGGAATTTACCTCTGAGTCTGTGTGTAATATATGTATGAGATAGGTTTGTGGGTTTCATATATGGTTTCCTGATCTTGGGTCTATTGACCAGTCATCTGATCGGTAGGCTGCCTGTGAGACGCAAGAAACCAGGAACCAAGGTTTTTCAAATGAGTTCAAGTTTATTCCATACTAGCTCTCTACAAGAATCTGAACTACTAAAGTCAAGACAAATTGACAGTAGATAAGAGTCAGTGGAATTTAAGGAGGGCTGGTCTTAGATCTCTTGTGGGCACGATGGGACTACAGACTGATGACATACTTGCCCCCTCCCTCAAGAGTCAGCCTGATCATCTCCAACAAGTTGTAGGCTAGGGAAAGTATAACACCAAGATTAACATTAGAAAACAATCAATTAGTAAATAATATCCCAATCAAGGAACTACCAAACAAGCTAACAGTAAACAACCCAAATAAAGAACCTCCAGATCCATTCAATACCAACACTGACAGGGCAAGCCACTAGAATATAAATTGAGAGCAAACCCCACTCCTCACTAGTACTGATGATGTTACCTAGCTTGGGAAAGGAAACGATCAAGCCCAGAGAGCACCAAGGACCCCTCATTTCAATCCTGAGCTACAAATATTCTCCTTTTTCAGATGGTGTTCTCTCAGAGCAGAGGAGTATACTTCTGGCAATTGATGCGTGAATTGTTGGTCAGTATGTGAAAGTTGCTCCCAGTTATGACAGCACATCTCAAAGAAAAGAGGGATATGTGCTTGGATGCATAGCCTCTAACCCTTCTGCTGCCCACCAGATGTTGACCTTTCATGTGAGCAATTTGATGCCCTTTATGTATTTTGATCTAGAACTTCCAGAATCAGTCACCAGCATTTGCACTAGCCTAGGTGGTTGAGAATTGTTTTTTAACACATTGGGAGGACATGATATTGCTTACTTCTTTGAGAACAATGGTATGTATTAAGTCTTTCAAATAACAGGTTGAATTTCAAAAGAAGCTACATGTCAGTTAATGTAACATGCTGGAGATTTAGTAGAGTTCATTTTCCATTTTTACTGAATGCTTTGTGAAACTGTCAATGACAGTTTAATCAGTCTGTGGCCAGCTTTCTGAAGACCACAATTGAGCATCACTTTTTTGCCCGTGTTTTTCTGGAGGTAGTGATTTAAAACATACTGAAATTTTAATCATAGACTCATAGGGCTGGAAGGACCTTGGAGGTCTTTTAGTCCAACTCCCTACTCAAGGTAGGAATCCTTATACCATCCTGGACAAACGGTTGTCCAATCTTTTCTTTAAAATCTCCAGTGCTGGAACAATTTGGGGATGTAAGCTGTTCCATTCATTAATTGCTCTCACTGTCAAAAAGTTCCTCATTTCCAGGTCAAATCTCCCTCCAAAGAGCTTCTACCGATTGCTTCTTATCCTGCCCTCAGGTGCTATGGAGAATAAATCGATCCCCACTTCTCAGTTACAAGCCTTTAATTATTAGAAGACTATTATTGGGTCTCCCTGAGCCTTCTCAGCCTTCATTAGGCTAAATATAATCTATTTTCCTTAGACAGTCATTGTATGATATGGTTTCCCATATCTCCATGATGATCTACCTTATTAATGTATTTTCTGAAATAAAAATCCTATATTTCTTTGAAGGAGTTTCTCCTTTAATACTGGCTAAAGCTTTCTTGCTCTACAATTTGCTTGAGTTACTGCAAACAAAGCGACACATAGTATTTCATGTAATCATATAGTATACTTTCATAAAACCATTACAGCATTAATAATTTTGTTTTTCTATCCCTTTTCTAATGATCTATAACATATAATTTCCTTTTTATTTTTATCTTTTTACAGCTGCTGAATACTGGCTGGGTAATTTCTTGGAGCTATCCAAGAAAACAACAATCCATTTCTCTTCAGTAAGTTTCAGCTTGGACACCTTCGGCTGATACATGAAATATGGGGAGGGAGGTTTGGTCCCAATATGCTATTGTCAGTGTTTAAAAATTAACTAGTTACTATAAAGGGATGGGAGTATATGCTAATTGATACTTTTCTACTATTGAATTATTGCTTCATTAGATTACTTGCTCATATCTATTTCTTGCAGTAGCCTCCAACCAAATCCTAATCCCTTCAACCAAAAATATCAGTGATTTGAACTTGGAAATGTTTGTACTGTATACATTCAATAAATTATGGTTCTTCTTTATGGTTATGGATATCATTGTGTTGGCTGCTGTTTAGAGATGAAAAGAGATGCATGTATGTTTGGAACAGTTTATCTGCCATAATGCTATTCTCTACTGATTATATGCTCCTACATTCCTTAGGATGAATCCACACGTTAATGCAAATCTCTTGAAATTAATATTCCTATGTTAGCCTTAATATCTTTAGCTTTTTTCCATCCCATTGATTTCAGTGCATGGACTTAAAGGTGGGTCACATTGAACTATAGTGTGATTTGTTTGACATCAGTTTAGTATGAATTCAAACATTGTGGTTTGTTGTTATAAATTAGTTGCATGTGAACCATGCCAGTTACAATTTGTTCAGTAAAGGGTAACTAATGAAATCATGGTTTAGTGCCTTGATTGACAGCATAGCTTGGAGAGCACATGTGGTGCATCACATTACAACCCCTTATATTGCTTTTATTGTCCCCCAATAACAAGTCCCATTCTGCTCCCATGTTGCTAAGTTTCATGTCGCCTCTTTTGAATCTGTTTTCTGTGTAGTTTGTGGACAGATAGTCCCTGACTTACAACAATTAGGATTATAGTTTCCATTGCTAAGCAAACTGATTGTTGAATGAATTGCACCCAATTTTATGACAATTTTTCCCATGATTGTTAAGTGAATCACTGCATTTGTTAGTGAATCATGTGGTCATTAAGTGAACCCAGCTTTACCCATTGAATGTGCTGGTTGGAAACTGGCTGGGAAGGTCAGAAATGGTAATCACATGGGCTCCGAATGCTGCAGCTATTGTATATACGTGCCGGTTGCCAAGCACCTGATTTTTGATCACATGATTGTGAGGATGCTGCAACTTTGGAAGTGTGAGGATCAGTTGTAAGTCACTGTTTTCATTTCCATTGTAACTTGAGTAGTCACTAATTGAATGGATGTAAATCAAGGACTATCTGTATAAGCGTATGAGAAAAAATATGAGACATTAAGTTTTTATTTGAGGGAACCACTTTTAATGCTCCTTGTCTTTTTAGCATGGCATCAAATACACTATTTAAAAACTGGTATGGCTACTAAATTTATGCACTTCTACTTTAGCATAATATGAGGTGTGAATTTGGCCTACATTTAACCAATTTTAGATCCCATTGTCTGATCTGTTACCGTATTGTCCCAAGCAGTATTGATTTCTCAAGCAGAGATAATGATAAATAAGGTTATAATTCTGCATTCCTCACAAATCCTTTCCGCATGAGCAATTTAACTGGATTTGAAACCTTTACTTTTCTTATTGTGGCAACTGCTACTTGTCAGTAATTTCATTTTTTCCCATTTATTTTTCTTTCCTCCCTGCCCAAAAGGTATGCAATTGTTTTTGTGACTCTCACAAATCAGGACCAATTTAAGAAGCAAGCCACAATGCAGCGGCGCACCCATTCCCAGCACTTTTGGCACTGAGAGCAATTTGAGAACAATTTGAGGGTATCTCACCAGAAGGTCAACGTGATGACGGTCTGGTCTATGGTGGAAAGGCTGAAAATGGAGAAGAGGCACGCCCAAGACAAGAGGATTGTTGAGCAAGACAGCAGGGATTGCAGCACCGAATCTGAAGAATGGACAAGCTCTGAGAGTGACAATGAGCAGCCTTGCATCAGGAACAGCTCCAGCAACACCCTGCCTAGGGCGAAGGATGTTCCCCCTCACAAGCCTCACCGACAGCTTTGCCGCTCTCCTTGCTTGGATCAACCCAGCTTCTCCCAGAGCAGCCTTCTTCAGGATTTAAAACTGGAAGATGGTAAAGCGAACTCGGACAAAGAATATCAAGCAAAAATTGATTTTGCTTTAAAACTGGGCTACGCAGGGGATCAGATTCAAGCCGTGTTGAACAAGTTGGGGGCGGATGCTCTCATCAATGATATTTTGGCTGAACTTGTGAGACTTGGCAACAAGGCTGAGAATGAAGGACCAGCTAGCCTTGGAAGTAGTACTGTTCCCACGAGTGGAACGGCTGCCAAGGAGGTGACCAGCCCCGAGATGTCCCTGGAGGAGGATGTTGTGGACAGCTCTGATAACTTGAGGCCGATTGTAATTGATGGAAGTAATGTGGCAATGAGGTAGTTCATACTTTGTGCTCTTTTTATTGCACTTACGCCCCTCTTTTTTTGCATAAAAACCCTTGAAGGAAATCAGCATCCAGATAAAAGTTAATTTCAAATGTGGATAAGAGTATACCATAATGGATTCAAATGGCAACTTTTGCAGAATTCCTTGCATTGTATACCCAGGTACATTAGATCCAGGTAGTCCTGGATCACATTTGAACCCCAAATTTCTGTTGCTAAGTGAGACAGTTGTTAAGTGAGTTTTGCCCCATTTATAACCTTTCTTGCCACGGTTGTTCAGCAAATCACTGCAACTGTTAAGTTAGTAACATGGTTGTTAAGTGAATCTGGCTTCCTCATTGACTTCGCTTGTCAGAAGGTCACAAAAAGGGATCACATGATCCCAGGACACTGCAACTGTCATAAATACGAGTCAGTTGCCAAGCATCCAAATTTTAATCACATGCCCACAGGGATATTGCAATGATTTTATGAAAAATGGTGAAGAGCCGCAATGGCATAGTGGTTAGAATGCAGTACTGCAGGCTACTTCTGATCATCAGCTGCCAGCAGTTTGGCAGTTTGGATCTCAGGGTTGACTCAGCTTTCCATCCTTCCAAGGTCAGTAAAATGAGGACCCAGATTGTTGGGGGCAACAGGCAGACTCTGTATAAACTGGTTAGAGAGGGCTGTAAAGCACTGTGAAGTGGTATATAAGTCTAAGTGCTATTGTTATGTCATTTTTTCAGTGCCATTGTAACTTTGAATAATTACTAAATGAACTGTTGTAAATCAAGGACTACTTGTACCTTACAAAGACTACTTACAAGGTTTGACTGTCCATCCACTGAGAACATCCTAAAAATGCCCACATAGTGTCCTACTTCACTGGGGATTAGGAAGATGTGGACCACATGGGAGTCCTTTTCTATTTTATCCCTGTACTTCCTATTCCTAGAGATCTATGCAGCCCGCTCCTACGGCCCTGTCCCATGGAACTGTTATCCCTAGTTCAGCAGCCCCCAACCTTTTATGTATCTGGGACAGGTTCTGTGGAGAGAGGCTTTTCTGTGGACCAGAGTAGGCATGGTTTCACACAATGCCTGCATCCCACACATGCACAGATGGAGCTTCACTCGTTTGTGCAGCTCGGTTTCTGATGCGCCACAGACCAGTGGTAGTCCATGGCCCAGGAGTTGGGGATCCCTGCCCTAGTTGATTGTTGGAGGTATCCATTTTGGGAGAGACATTTAGAACTAGTGCACCTTGAACTGCTTCTTGCACAGTAGTAATCTGCCCAGAGTCTTCTGATTCAGGCATGCTATAAAAATAAATTTATTCTATTTGGATGCCGCTCGACTCCAGCTGACTCTGGGTGACTCACAGCAATAAAATAGCAAAAACAACAGATACAGAGAATGAATCAAAACAGATTTTTTGAAAACCCTGCAAAATAAACACAAGGTGCCAACTCATCAACACAGAAGACATAAAATCTCACAAACAGGGTGTTGGTGCCAGTGTCCCATCGAAGGCTTGGGTAAGTAGCCAAGTCTAGACAGCCCAATGTCATCAGGGAGGGAACTATATGTATCTCTGTGACATCTCATCATTATAGAATAGAGATCTCCAACCTTGGCAACTTTTAAGACTTATGTACTTCCAACTCTCACAATTCCCCAACCAGCAAGAAAACAGAAGTTTGCAGGATCCAATCTTGACTTGACAACCCCCCCCCTCCCCAAACATTTATTCTTCCAAGCTTTCAGGCTCGTCTAAAGCCTATCCTCAGGGAAATTCTCTCTCTCTCCAGAATGGGCATATATTCTAGGGACAGAGAATTTCCCTGAGGATGGATAGGCTCCAGCACAAGCCTGAAAGTTTGGAAGAATAAACTTTTGGTCCCAGTGACCGATTCAGATTGGATCCTGCAACATTATCCTGGGAAATATATATTTCCCTTCGTTTGCAAGAGTGAAGTTTGTCTGTTTTTTTCTAGATCTTTTTAACATTGTCTCCTAAACTTTATTAAACACTTTCCTTTTTTATGTATTGTATTTTTATCTCAGCCATCTTCATCAAGATATATTAGAATTCTCTGAATTAATTTTGTTCATTTTCAGCCATGGAAATAAAGAAGGATTTTCCTGTCGAGGGATTCAGCTAGCTGTTGATTGGTTTCTGGAAAAAGGTCACAGAGATATAACAGTATTTGTGCCAACCTGGAGAAAAGAACAGAGTCGACCAGACGCGCCAATTACAGGTAACCATTTCGGGAAATGGTTAGATTTTTCTCAGTAGGATAACTCAGTTATTCTATCTCAGGGGTGTCAAACCCAAGGCCCGCTGTTGAGGTTTAATCCGGCCCACGTGGCCATCCTGAAAACTATAGAAGTCCAGCCTGTGTCACTTTGGCCAGGCCCACCCCATCCTGGTGTGCATGTGTGCATGTGCAAAGGCCCAGTTCTCCATCCCCGTGTGCAGAGCATCTAAAGTCGTCTGTGGGAATACGGTAAAAAAATAACCCAGACCTTCCAATCTCACAAGATCTTTTTTTTTTTTTTTTGTGAGAAGCTGGAAGGTCTGAACTATTATTTTTACCGTAGTCCCACAGACTACTTTAGTTGCTCTGCGCGTGGTGGCGGCGAAAGGAGCTGGAAAGGTTAGGAAAAGGATGTGGCTGCCCTGGCGGGTGGGGGGTGAGGGTGAGGGTTTGGCTGGCTGGCTGGCCTGGCTGAAGGGCCCCAAGATAAGCCGGGTGGGGCAGGGCAAATGGGGCAGCCTTACTTCGTCCTCCACCCATCTCACTTCGTTCTTCGCCTCGTCTCCTTGCTCGCTGCCATAATGTAGCAGGAGGCTGAGCAGCACACTCGTGCGACGGCCACAAAACATGGCGGTAGGGGGTGGAATCTGAAGCAAGGCAGCTTACCTGAGCTTACCTGAGCACCCTGCCAGCCAGGCACTGAACACCACAGTGAGACGGGGGGGAGGAGGGCTCTCCAAACACATGCGTGTATGAGAGACGTGCAATCCCTGCTTCAGTCGGGGCATTCAAGCTGCTGGAGATGACAGCTTCCTAATGATTTGCCCCCTCCCCAACCAGCCAGCCAGCCGCTGCCCCAGCGCAGCGAACTCCGGTGGGCTGGATGCAGGTGTGAAGAAGGGCTCAGTTGAAGACTCCATTCAGCTTTCAAACGGTAAGGCTGGCTCAAATACCAGGGCCACGGACGGCGTCTTCAACTGAGCAAGGATGCACTGTGGGGCCAGGCCCTTCACACCTGCGTCCAGCTCACCGGAGTTCGCTGCACCAGGACAGGAAGGAGACCGTGTCCCGCGGAGCCTGCTGCTGCTTGGGTGGCAAGGACAAGGACAAGGAGGAGAAGAATGGTGAGGCTTTCTGCCAGCTGGCCAGGCACAGAGCAGGCCAGGCGGTGCTGGCTGATTGATTGGGGAGGGGGCCGTCATTAGGGGGCTGCCGCTGCCAGCAGCTTCAATGCCCCAACGGAAGCTGGAATTTGCCACGTCAGGGGAGAAATGAGGGGCCCTGCTGCCCCACAGAGCCCGCCGCTGCTTCAGTGGGGAGGATGAGGAGAAAAACGGCTGCTCAGGTGGCCCCTGCTACCACCAACAGCTTAAATGCCACGACTGAAGCAGGGATTTCACACTCTCTCATACACACACACAGAGTTTAGAGAGCCCCCCTCCGCCCCGCTCTCTCTCCAGTGGCTGTTGCGGCACTTCAGTGCCTGGCTGGTGGGGGGCTCAGGTAAGCTTGCTTCACCCTGCTTCGTATTCCAGCCCCCACTGCCCCACTGCTCAGGTGGCTCCTCTTGCCCCTGCTGCTGCCAGCAGCTTGAGTGCCCTGACTGAAGATGACTCTCTCTCCTTGCATTGGATTGCTCTCTCTTTCTGTCTCTCCCTCTCCCCCCATTTGCATGCAACTGTGCTCCATGGGACAACAAGGTCTCATTAAGTGGAAACAAGGGGTTTTTTGGGGTGGTGGTGGTGAGGGAGGAACAGGAGATCAGGAAACACCGAGATTGAAAGTTTCTGGGTCCCTGACTCTCTGCAAAAGAGGAATGGCTGCCTGAATCTGCACGACATTATTTTATTTATTTATTTAATTTATATTGCCGCCTATTCGCCCATGGTGACTTGAGGTGGCTTACACAATGTAAAACCATATTTAAAACAAAAAATAAAAACAATAAACAATAAAAACTAACAAAAATAATCAAATAAATTAGTGAAGTACAATAGAACAAAAAAATTTGGGGGGGGGGCAACTCCTACCCACCCCCATCCCAAGGACAGCAGATCACACTAGCCGTTTGATTATAGCACCCAGGAGTGTCCATTCTCGGCACGAAAAGCATTTCCAAGCCAAATCTCCTCTCCCTTCCTCTGAGGCAAAGAAACAGAGAAACATAAAGAGGTGACCGATGGTTGCAAGGAAAGCGAGTCCTTGTGGCAGGAAGGGGAGGGGAGAAGCATGAGGCAACTTGAGGGCCCCCCACATCCTTCCCTACCGTGAGATACCTCATGTGCACATTGATATTCTTGAATTGTGAGCTCTTGGGAAATTATCCCCTCCTTGTGTGAGAAAACAGGATGAAGCAAGTAGGGGAAACATATTTTCCTTTGCTATAGTACCAGTCTGAATTAGACCATGGCAGGGTCCCTACAAGAGAGCCCTTTTAAGGATTATGTATTAATAGAAAAGCAACTAACTTATTTCTGTTCTAAAATGCTAAAGCTGTTGCACATAAAAAACAGGAGTTCTGATCAACTCTCAGAGCCACCATTTTGACAGTTTTGCTGCACTGTAGTCTGTGGACGCATGGGATAAACTGAATCTGGTTTGTTTGCAGTCTTATAAGTACTTGGCCACACATTATTAGCAAAAGTGACATTTGATCACAAGGCGAGGAATGTTTCCCCTTTTGCATTTGAGTATCCAAGAAGGGACAGGAAAGACAAAGAAAAAGAAGGAAAAAGGGGAAGGAAGAAGAAAGAAAGCAGAATGAAGAGGGAAGGATAAAGAAGGGAAGGATGGATGGACGGAAGGAAGGAAGGAAGGAGATTATAATGAGAGAGAGTGAAGGTCTGAGGTAAATCTTGCCTCAGCAGTTGGCTACCAGCAGCCCTGCTGCCTTTTGCCATTCCCTTGTCCCCTCCTCCTGACTTCTCCTGGTGGTCTCCCATCTTATCAATGAGGATGATTTGGTTACAAAGCCGGGTTCCTGGTAAGGAGATGGGGTGGGCCTCCCTCTGACCTCCCACTTTGCCCTCCTGCGCACACCATGAGCCAAGGAGAGCGAGCACAGCAGCAGTGAGAGCTGGCCATATCCACCACGCTAACCATGCCCACCCCAGCCCCCTGAAGTTCAACCACAATCCTGATGCGGCCCTCATGAAATGGAGTTTGATACCCCTGCTCTATTTATTATAATGGAGGGTATTTGCATATCATTTTTGCAGAATATAATAGAAAAAATGTGCATAACCATTTAAATCTTATGGGCTATATTAATGCTTGCATGGAGGAATGTTTTGAACCACGTGAGTTGATTGGTACTTATTTTGTATTCTAGCGTATTGAATGCTCAATTTGCTTAAGATCATTTCCACTGTATACAGGTAGTCCTCGACTTATGACCACAATTGAGCCCAAAAGTTTTGTTGCTAAGTAAAACATTTGTTAAGTGAGTTTTGCTCCATTTTATGAGTTTCTTGCCATTGTTGTTAAGTGAATAATTTCAATTGTTAGTAACAAGGCTGTTAAGTGAATCTGGCTTCCCAATTGACTTTGCTTGTCAGAAGGTTGCAGAAGCAGATCACATGAATCCAGGGCACTGCAACTGTCCTAAATATGAACCAGTTGCCAAGCATCTGAATTTTGATCATGTGACCATGGGATGTGCAACCATCGTAAGTGTGAAAAATGGTCATAACTCACTTTTTTCAGTGCCGTTGTAATTTGAACAGTCACTAAACAAACCGTTGTACTCACTTTTAATATACTGTGAGCCCTGTCAAAAGTGGGATATAAATTAACACAAGTGTAGTAGCATCAGTGTCTCCTCCCCTCTCCCCCCGACTGACTTTTTCTGGAAACCAAAATGGAATTAAGGAAGGGGACAACCAAGGGGGGGAGGGATTCTGTGTTCAAAGAAAATTCTGCTAATTGCTGGAGGAATTTATTAATCATTTGGGGAAGTAGCTTTAGTATTTCATAACTTCACTCATAGCTTCAGTCAGCTTCACCTGGCAAATCCTCTTGGGAGAAAAGGAATTGTCAGAGTATTGTTGGCATCCTAGTAGGAAAGAAAGAGACGCTGGAAGGATTTAATCTCATTCTGTCTCTTACTTGGGGATTGAAGGGCGTTTGAGACCTACTCTACGAACCAGAAAAATCATGGCTCCCGTCACTGTATTAAATACCATTCGTTGCTAAGAGCCTTGCTGTAAGGATGAAAATGGCTCCATTATCTTGACTCCAAATGTGAAAGACAAGCATTAATCTTGAGGTTCTGAAAGCTGTAGTCTAGGGTTCTTTTTAAACACTTTTTTTTTTTTTTGCTGTTCTTTAAAATTCCCCGTTCATATGTTTCTCTAGATGGAAATGTTGCTGTTGGAGCTAATTTTGCAAAACACTATCTAGTGAGAGAAGATGACAATGAATTCTGGATTTTTTAAGGATTTTGTTGAATAGAAGTCCCAGTGATTTGGAGAAAACCCATGTGCATTTTCATCATCACTCTTTTCCCTCCTGATTTCATTTCAGTAAATTTAATTTAAGCTTATTAAGCCCCTCCTATGCCCCCTAACAGATCGAAAGCATGCAAATGTGAGTAGATTAATATCTATCACTTTGGTGGGAAAGTAACAGCATTCCATGTACCTCAGCGTATAGTCATGCTGGCCACATGACTACGGAAGGGTCTTTGGACAACGCTGGTTCCCTTGGCTAAGAAACTGTGATTAGCAGCCACCCTCTAGAGGCTGAAACAATTGGACAGGGAAAACCTTTTATTATTAAAAGCAGAACTAATATGTTGGGCACAAGCAAGCCTGGGTGACAGGCCACTTGGAAATTTTGTTGCAACAAATGGATCGAAGCTACTAGGGCAGGTGTGTCTCGTCTGCCGGGTGCTTTTATCTGGCCCAGGGGGCTGCCCTAGAAACAGCAAAGGTGACGCACCACTGGTCCCGCCCAACCAATGTGAAAAATGGACAAGGGCTTCTGGTTCAGGAGCGGGACTGGTTAAAGAAGCTAGCTCAAAAGAAGCCAAAACCACTGTGCATCGCCACTCTCAACATAAGAACACTGATTGAATGTAGCCGCGAGCTAGCCAAAATTCTGAAATACCACCTTATTGACATAGGATGCCTTCAGGAGACCAGATGGAAGGGACAGAAATCCAAAGACATTGGAGAAGGTTACAAGTTGGTTTAATACACTTCCAATAACTATGGTGTTGCTGTTGTCATGAGCAAAGATCTATGTAGCTACGTGCCTGAGGTCCAGAGACACTCTGACCACCTCATGTCTGTCACCATTGATACACCCACCTATTGACTCTGGGTGGCTTATGCCCACAAACAGGACTTGATAAGGACACCAAAGATCAGTTCTGGAATGAACTGCAGACTAAAATCTGTGCCTGCTCCGAAGATCTGCTGCTCCTTTGCCGTGACTTGAATGGTCATGTGGGAAGTAATTGGGAACAAAGGTTATGGAAATCCAAGATTGTTTTCAAATCCTGGATTTTGTAGAATCAAAGAATCTCATGATCTGCAACACATTTTTCAAGAAACGTCCAGACCAACTCATTACTTTCATCAGTGGCGGAAATAGTCAGATCGATTTTATTCTTTTGAGAAGACGTGACCTTCCCATGGTATGCAATACCAAGGTTATGCCTTCTGATGTTCTTGCCCCACAACACCAATTACAAATTACACAAGTTACAGATCTGAAAATAAAAGGCCATAAGAAAATGAACAGCACCACAGGCCCCGAGAGGATCAAATGGTGGAAGTTACACACAAAGAATCATTGACCAGAAAAATCGTATTCACATCTGTCAGTGCTGCCACAAATAACATTACCTAGTCAACACTCTGTGACTCTGTCATTACCACTGCCAGAGAAATCAGGTCACCATTATATTGACAAACAAATGTGGCTGTGGACTGAATAAGTGCAGGAGAAAGTGCAGGAAAAGAAGCAAACTTTCAAGAAATGGCAGGCTGTGATGACCTGGGGCATGGCACAAAGGCAACACAGTCAGATAATCAATGGGAATCCCTTTATTAGCTCCAACTTTGCCCTCAATGTCCTGGTTACCTTCTGGCTGGAGAAAAACTCTCCCAGGAACATCTTTTGGCTGCAGAGAATCAAGTCCAAAATGTAATCAACAAAAACTAACTATAATCAAGGCAAAATGAGGTAATTACTCTGACAGGACAGGAGCAAGAATTCCAGATGTGAAAGCACAGCAATAACTCAACACGGTTGGGAAGATGCCAGGAACCCAGATAAGCAAAGATAAACTCATGTTTCTCCCAGCAGCTGCTGCACTCAGCATACATTTCTTTTAAACTCTCTTCACAGCTGTGGCTGATGAAGGGAATCAGGGCCCTTTCCTCCCCCATAAGCACACAACGCATGTTGCTCTCTTCTCCATTCTTCTCTGCATGCCCTAGGATGAAGAGGGGCTGGGGCTGGGTTTTCCTTTGAACTCCAGCCAGAGTTTGTCCTTCTCCAGTTTCCTCCACAGCCAACAGAACAACACCCCCACTCCCTGTGAGCTGTTCACCTTTCTCCTCAGATTCAGACTCTGACAGGGGCATGACCAGGGGTGGGATTCTACTGGTCCAGCCTGGTTCTATAGAACCAGTTGTTACGGTTCCCGGTAGTTCAGAGAACCGGTAAATCGGGCCTCTGGCTGGCCCTGCCCCTCTTCACCAGCTTTTCTGCTCCCTGCCCAGTCAGTCCCTATCGCGCATGTGCAACATAATGTGCATGCGTGACATGCCTGCAGTCTGCTTTTGCCTGCCTACCAGGCCAGCCATTGCTGCCTGCCTTTCGCTGCAGCGGAATAACAAAAAGCTTGAAAGTCCACGGCCCCTCTCTTCGGGATACAGCTCCTGTCTGCTCACAGGTAAGCCTGTGAGTCACACTAGCCCCTTCCCCACTGTCCCCGGGCCTCGCCCAGCCTGCCTACCTGCCCCCCCCCCTCCCCGGGCTTGACTGGCTGGCTTCCCCACCGGGGTGGGCCACAGCCCTCTGGTGGCCCTGACTGGGGCCTCCCTATCTGCCTCCCCCATCCCCAGGCTCGGCTGGTTGCCTAAACTGCCACGCGGCACTCTCCCAGCTCTCCCTACCATGTGCCAGCCTCCCGTAAGAAGTGCCATCACTGCAGCACCTCTGCTGCCTCTGCCACTTCCACCTGCTTCTTTTCGTGTTGCTGCCGTCGCCCCAACCACCTCTGCAGCTTCTACCGGGCGGCCGTCATCTCCCCACACCCGCTTTCTTTTGTTTTGCTGCTGATGCCGCTGACACCTGCAGACAGAGATACCGCATCGTACCGGAGGGCTGGGGTGCTCCATGGCCCCGCTACCACCACATGCCTCCCCTCCTTTCTTCCTTTTCCCACCGCCCGCTGCTATCTGGAGCTCACAGGATCATTCAGTTCATCCCAGACCAGGTGTGTGTTCACATGTGTGTGTGTGTGTGTGTGTGTGTGTGTGTGTGAGAGAGAGAGAGAGAGAGAGAGAGAGAGAGAGAGAGAAATAGGAAGAAAAACAAATAGTAAGGGGGGAGAGAGAAAAATCTGTGCTATTATTTTAATTGTTCCATTATTTATCATATATTAATATTTTACACTGTCCCTATACCTAGAGTGATTTTACTGCCTTTCTTTTGCCCAGGTATTTTTCAAGGTTTACAATACATGCATTTAATGTCTATAGTCCAGAGGCATAAATACATGTGTGTTTAACAAGGTTGAAAGAGACCTTGGAGGTCTTCTAGTCCAACCTCCTGCTGAGGCAGGAAAACTGAGGATGCCAAATTCTGAGTAGAGGTCCTGGGAAAGGTGTCAGAATAACAAAATAATGCTTAGAAAGGACCTTGGGGGGAACCCTACCATTTCAGAGAAATGGCTGTACAGTCTTTTCTTAAAAACCTCCCATTGTTCGAGCATCCAGAATTTCTAGTGGCAAGCAGTTCCACTTCTGTCAGGAAGTTTCTCCTTAGTCTTAGTTTGCTTCTCTCTTTGTTCAGTTTCCAGCCATTGCTTCTTGCTTGCCTTCTGGTCCTTTGGAAAATACATTGCCCCCCCTCCTCTTTCTGGCAGCCCCTTAAAAGCCTCTTGCCTATATCACACTCTTGAGCAAAGCATGTGAGCCATTTCCTCCTTTCAGTGGTCCAAGAAAGTACATCTATATTATGTAGATAATAAAGTCAAAAAAAGATGAACAACATTTTTACAGAACTATAGATAAATTGAGACTGGGTGTGACAAGGAATGGCTGGGAGGGGAGGGGCCAGGTGAGGCATCCTTTGATGTGAGTGACATTGAGTTGGCCACGCCCACCCAGTCACATGACCACCAAGCCACTTCAGCCAATCATGTGACCACCAAGCCATGCCCAATCAGCAAGCCATACCCACCCAGTCACCCTTAATATCTTCTTAAAAATATTCTATATATTATGACAAAAACTTAATAGCGTGGGGAAATGATGACTGTGATATGAACTGGAAATGTTAAATATATAAATATATGTAAATTCTGTAAAATTCTTTTGAAATCCTTAAATGTAACTTAGATTCTATAGCAACTAAGCCACTGGTCTGCTACACAAGCTCTCAAAACTTTGGGTATGGCCCCAGAGAAAATTACCTTGTCAAAAAGTACTTGTTTTGATGTGAGAAACTGAAACATGATCGCATACATAATGTATAAAGTATTAACTAAGTTTAAATATAAATAAATTCAAGCCTACTTTTTATTTTTAAAGCCAAGTGTGATCTAGAACTTGAAAAAAAGTTATGGAATCCTGAACTAAAAGAATTAAATAAAGTCAATGAACCAAATGGGTCACATTAATCCCTATAGTTATATAACTGCCAACAGTGACAAACCGTAATAAATGCTCTTTATCCAAATACCTTGATCTTAACATTCTTATGTAAATCCAATTTTGCAGACCAAGAAATCTTGCACAGATTGGAGAAGGAAAAAATTCTTGTTTTCACCCCGTCACGGAGAGTGCAAGGGAGACGAGTCGTCTGCTATGATGACCGCTTTATATTGAAGTTGGCCTATGAGTCTGATGGCATTATTGTGTCCAATGACAATTACCGGGACCTTCAGAATGAGAAACCAGAGTGGAAGAAATTCATAGAGGAACGGCTGCTTATGTATTCCTTTGTAAATGACAAGTACGCAATTTCCCCTCATCTGCTGTGCACAAATCTTCCTTAGAGAGATTCCCTCTTCTTTTTGTGTGGGTCCAATTCTCATTATAGATAGTCCTCGGCTTATCATCACAATTGAGTCCAAAATTTATGTTGCTAAGGAAGGCAGTTAATTGAGTTTTGCTCCATTTTGCAACCTTTCATGCCACAGTTGTTAAGTAAATCACTGTAGTTGTTAAGTTAGTAACATGGTTATTAAGTGAATCTGGCCTCCAGATTGACTTTGGTTGTCACAAAATGGGATCATGTGACCCTGGGACACTGCAACCATCATAAATATGAACCACTTGCCAAGCGGCTGAATTTTGGTCACGTGACCATGGGGATGTTGCAATGGTTGTTTGAAAATGGTCATAAATGACTTTTTTCAGAGCCATTTGCAACTTCAAAACGGTCACTAAATGAATTTGAGGACTACCTCTATTTGAAAATAGCATGGTCAAGAATTTATGCTTGTGGATAACGGAAATAGTAGTTAACTGATTTAAACGTTTGTTCTCTGTAGTCTTCAGTTCTTATTCTCTCCATAATTCTAAGCTAGAATAACATTTTTTCTTCTTTAGTGGGAAAATCCTGTTAGATTTTTGGTTAGCCATTTTTGCTTGTTCTTCAGTTATCTTTTACTTTTTGGAAAGTAAAGTGATTGGCAGAAGCTTTCTGAATTCACTACTACTAAACCACAAAAGTGGTTGTGATCTTGGCTTGTTAGTAAAGGTTGCTGGTTTGAGACTCAGCAACAATATTTTAAATCACCATAAGTCTGCATTCAGTTTGCACTATGTACAATAAATAAATCTGTGTCATGGCCAATTTTAATCTTAAGAATATTGTGTGATCTTCTTACCCACTAGAAGCTGGTTACTTTATAGATTACAGAACAACAGAATTGAAAAGGACCTTGGAGGTCTTCTAGACCAACCCTCTGCTTAAATCAGGAGACCCTATACCAGGGGTTTCAAACTTGCAGCCCACACCCATTTTAGTAAAGGAAAAAATTTGTGATATGTCCCATGACAATAACAAGTTTGACACCCTTGGCGTATACAATTCTGGAAAAATGGCTGTAATCAATCTCTTCTTAAAAACCTCCAATTATGATGCCCTCACAACTTCTGGAAGCAAGCCATTGATTAATTGTTCCTACTGACAGGAAATTTCTCCTAAGTTCTTGGCTGGATCTTTTTAATGATTTCCCAACTGTTACTTCTTGTCCTGTCCTCGGATGCTTTGGAGAATAGGTTGACCCCTATTTCTCTGTCACAGCTCCTTAAATATTGAAAGACTGTCATGTCTTTCATTTTCCAAAGCACCTGTGGACAGGACAAGAAGTAACAAATAGAAATTTGTTAAAGAGAGATTAATGCTAGGCAGTTAAATTTGACAATGTTTAATTTTTCTAGGTTTATGCCACCTGATGATCCATTGGGACGCCATGGCCCTAGTCTTGAAAACTTCTTAAGGAAAAAGCCAGTTATTCCAGAACACAAAAAGCAACCGTGCCCTTATGGTGAGTAGGTTACAAGAGGGATTTGGAGAAACTTGGTCTCACATTCTCTTATTGTTGGCTGGGAAATTCTAGGAGTTGAAGTCCGCAAGTCTTACCAGGTTTGGAGATCCATGCTCTAACGGCTAGTGGAATACTTTCAGACTGCATAGCCAGCATATATTTAAATTGGTAATTTGTAGTCCTCTGAATCTCTGGAAGACTCCATGTTGGGGAAGGTTAAAATAAGGAATCAACATATTGAATAATTATATTGTTATTTTGCAGCCCATAATGGTAGTAAATTAGTACTGCTTTGAAGAAAATACAATTTAAATTTATTGGCTAATCAAGAATTTACTCTGAATTTTTAAAATTGGGAGACAGCATAGAAATACTGTTTCTCTAATTTATACCACCTGATCCATTGGTTAGTGTCAACATGATCTTGGAGAGTAAAGACTTAGTTTTTCTGCTCTCTCTTGTTTGTGGGGTTTCAATTATATATACAGCCAAGAAATTCATTTTGTTTAGGATCTAATCTGGCTTGGTCACCGGGACCAGAGGTTTTGTTTTCTGAGCTTTCGGACTCATGCTGGAACCCATGCCCAGGGAACTTCTCTGTAGCAGAGTATGTGCTGTTCTGTGTGTAGTATTTATAGTACCTGTTGTAAGTTGGCTGTTTGGGGTGTGTTGATGGCTGGCTTTTAAGTCACTGGCTGCTGTTTCCTTGTGCTGCCCAACCCTCACCTTGTAAGTACTTGATAGGCTGGTGATAAATCAATACTCCTGTTGACTGATGAGGAGCCTGTTTCTCCGGCTTCCGTCACTTCCCTGGCTGCTTTTGTGCACACACTCTGCTAGAGAGAAGTTCCCTGAAGCTCCAGCATGAGTCCAAAAGCTCGGAAGTCAAAGCCTCTGGTCCTGGGTGACCAATCCAGATTGCATCCTGCAGCATTATCCTGGAACATGCATATTCACCTTCATTCATGTTGTTTTTAGATAGGAATAGATCCTAATGATTCTCTTTGATCATTTAGAATAATACTATCACAACAAAACTGTGTCCTAATTTAGCTGAGAGTTTGTAACCCCAAAGCATTTAGCGACATCTTTTAACATGTATGTGGAAGACCTTTATTTAAGATCTCACAACTCCAAGTGGACATTAAAAGACTAAATGAGATGCTTTTCATCTCATTTTGAGTGAACATTTAAATGAATGTATTTATTTGTGGAGGTTGCTCTAGCTTCCTTCATGGAGCATTGTCACTCAAATTAAAACCTTGACAAGAATTTGGAACTGTTAATAAGGAAAATTCTGAACATCATGATGTAAGAAAATACCAATGTCTTATTTTATGTTTTTGTGGTAAGAGCAAAAATTTCACTAGGGTTATCCAGTTAAGACATATAGTTGGCAAAGAACATGCCTAATCAGAGAGGATTTTTTTTCCCCCCAGGGAAAAAATGCACATATGGGCACAAATGTAAATATTACCACCCTGAACGGACAAACCAGCCCTTGAGATCTGTCGCAGATGAGCTTCGCATCAGTGCAAAATTATCTGCAGTGAAAACCATGAGTGAAGGTGCCTTGGCCAAATGTGGTTCAGGGCCAGCCTTTTGCAAAGGGGGTGAGAACATTTCAGAAGTGAAGCGCAATCCTCCAAAACGCCAGTCTGATCCAAGCATCCGGTCTGTAGCGGTGGAACCGGAGAACCGGCTGTCGATGATGCGGAAGCCTGAGGCCAGCTCTGTCCCATCTCTTGTTACGGCATTAAGTGTCCCAACGCTCCCACCTCCTAAAAGCCATGCAGTTGGGGCCTTAAATGCTCGGTCAGCGAGTAGCCCCGTGCCTGGGTCATCTTCTCAGTTCATCCATCAGAAATCCTCCCTAGAACACATGACCAGCATGCACTACCCTCCAATCCTGGTCACCAACAGCCATGGGGCTTCAATCAACTACACGGACCCATACCCCAAATACGAATCTTTGGGAGACCACGGCTATTATTCTATGCTCAACGACTTTTCCAGTTTGAACATTAGCAACATCAATAACACAGATTATTATGGAGTTGATCTAGACCAAGATGTCTACTCAAGAAATTCAAGTCCGTGTCCTGACAGTTGCTTAAGCCATGCAAGTAATGACTCTTACTCTTCGTATACCGACCTGTACCTGGGTGTAGGAGATGTGGGTTCAGAGGATCACGCTAAAGTTCCTCAAATTCCACCGCAAAACCGACTTCAGCCTTTTTCTCATGGCTATCACGAGAGTTTAACTAGAGTTCAGAGCTACGGCACTGAAAGGTCCAAACATACTCCACACAAGCATTCAGCTTCTCATTTAGCACTACATGTCCAACACCCTCTTGTTGGGGCACGATCCAGTTGCCCAGGAGACTACCCAGGGCCTCCAAATGTTCACCCATCATCAGCCACAGCCCAACCGAGCCGTGCACTAGTTATGACAAGGATGGATAGTGTTTCTGATTCAAGACTTTACGAAAGCAACCCTACTCGGCAGAGGAGGCCCCCACTCTGTCGAGAGCAACACGCCAGCTGGGATCCGTTACCATGTGCAACTGATGCCTACTCTTACCATTCCTATCCCTTGAGCAACAACCTCATGCAGCCATGTTATGAGCCCGTCATGGTGAGGAGCATGCCTGAGAAGATGGAACAACTCTGGCGTAACCCTTGGATTGGGGTTTGTGGGGAGCCCCAAGAACCATGTGTTATCCCAGAGCATCAGTACCAGACCTATAAGAACCTCTGTAATATTTTTCCTGCTGGCGTCGTCTTGTCCGTGATGGAGAAGAATCCACACATGACTGATGCACAACAGTTGGCAGCTATGATTGTTGCCAAATTGAGAACAGGACGTTAGCATGGTATCCCTTTGGATTCTTGGAGAGAAATACTGACTACATCAGACCAGCATCCTGCAGGAGGTACCCGTGATCCTATAGAGATATTCTCTGTTTTGGGAATAGTTTCACGCTGTGGTATACCATTCTGTACATTATTTTGGCATTTGCACTGAATATGTGGTTGAAGAATTCTGTAAAAAGCAGATTGTATTATAAGTAAGTATTAAATAATTTTTTAAAGCTGGGATTTTTTTTAAAAAAGGTGTATTTTACAGGAAGTGCATACTTTTTGCATGGATATATATTGTTTCTTGAATCCAAAAGGTCCTATGTTTGAAGTGAGTCCCTCAAACTTATTAGCAATTATATTGCATGAGTGAATTTTGTAGTTTCCAGTGTTAACTGACAAGGTGCTCCAAGGAAAATGTGCTGTGTACATTTGAACATCCTCACACACTGAAGGTTGGCCTGTTCTGGTCCATCTCTTTCAAAGAGCTTCCCCGAGGCCCCATCAGTTGCTGTGTCTTAGTGGTTCATGGTGAGCACTTCTGATCTGAACAACTCTCAGTGCTCTAGCTACTTAGGTTTGTGTTCACTGGAGAAATCTTTACTCCCCAAGTGAGGAAAATAGAAACACAGATTGGGCAGGGGGGAGAGACTCATTGCATGGATGCACAATTAATGGGGTGCTTTGGATTTGGGGGAGGTCTTTTAGATCATGCCCTTTGGGACAAGGCCATCCATGTCAATGACATGAAAGCAAGTAGGACAATTCTCAGCTAAATTTTAACCGTCCTATTTCCATATAAATCTTGTTAAAATTGGCAGGTGGGTTTTAAAATATGATTAATTGTACAATTCAATTCTTTACAATCCAAAGGTGGTATAATTGTAGCATCGCAGATCAAATTTCACATTTCGGTTTAGCCCAAGTACAACTAAGTACAAAATGAGTAAACACGTTTTTTAAAAAAGATTAAATGTTGATTATAAAAGATGGAGTCGATGCTATACAATTGATAAACTTGTTTCAATTTTTCACTTTCGGATCCATGCAAAGGTATGCATTTGGTTCTTTGGAGCTGTTTGACTGGCTCAAATCATCTCAGCAAATGTTGGGTATTTTTGCTCAAGAACGGGCAACTTTTGTAGCTAAATGTCTCCTCTAAGAGACATTTATCCAGGTGTAGTAGCTTTTCCATTTTCTTTTTTCAAAGCTACACTGAGTGGACACCCTTTTTAAATCCAAATATGTCTTTGAACATTTTGAACCATTACTAACTCGATATGTCTCGAGCTAGGACTTGTTGACTTCTACTGTAGTTTTTTTCATGAAAGTCGAGAAGGCCAAGTTACTGGCCTTTGGTTTCTTCATGAGAAGGTGTGACACTGCCTAAATGTTTCTGACTAGGAAACACATGGAATGCGAGGCTGCCGTCAGGGTTGTTTCTGGTGTTTTGAGAATGGCTTCCAAGCTGCTTTCTGAATTTTTGTTTTCAGACCCAGGGGATTGGGGTGTGAGGGATAGTCCAAAGGGTGTTTCATGTTGCTGGAATAATTCCCAGTAATGTCCAGAATGTTTGCTTTATTTTTGTTTGGCATCATATAGGATATTCAAAGTGGATCTAAACAGGGGTGTCATCAGTAACCAGCAGGGTGGTGATTCTGTCTTGGGATCCACAATAAGCATAATTGTGCAATGATACTAACAAGAAAGAACTTGTTTAGATTATTGAGATTCTGTTGAATATATTAAAGAAGGCTGCCTAGGGGTAGCATCTCTCCAGAGTAGTGTTTCTCAACCTGGGCAACTTCTAAAAAGTGTGGATTTCAACTCTGAGAATCCCCCAGCCAATATGAATTCTGGGAGTTGAAATCCATTCGTCTTAAAATTGCTAAGTCAGAGAAACACTGCTGTAAAGAGAAGATTGACAGTAATTCATCTTAACAACTTTCCAACCACAAGAGACTATGTCACCTGCCTGTAGCATGTTTGCTCTTCCACAAGGCTGCCTTCTGATTTTAAAGACAAGCCTGTAGGAAAATGGTGGTGGGTCATCTGACATGACCCCTGCATTTGTCATGGCACAGCTTTTTTCAAATTGCTGCTGGCACACTGTGGCTTTGTCTGTTGTGGCTGCTGATTAGATTGAGTTTGGATGGTGCACCATGCTTTTATCCAGTGCTTTTAAGAAGCACCAAAGAAAAATGCAGATTAGCCCTTTGGTTAATCTGCCCTGAATATTCTTCGCAATATTTGGCCCTTTAGTTGTAGAAAAACCCAACAACCTTGAGTTATCTAGACCCCTTTATTAATGAGGACAAAACCCACTTTTTTGGGTGGGGGGGGGAATATTTCTTCTCTTTTAAAAGTAGCTGAGAGCAACACCTCAAATAACCAGAAACGACTTTTTGTTTGTTGATACAAATTGTATCTTTCTTGATTGTATAAAACATGTATAAAAGCCATCTCTAGATTAGCTAAATATTGTATTTTCATCACTATGTTTGTGACACTGTGTGTCAAAGGGGAGTAGCTCATGGAGGATTATAAATCTTTTTATTTAAAATGGGCACTTAACAATTTATAGAAAAAAAAAAGGCAAATTTTGAATTCCATTTTATTACTATAATGCGCACTGCTAGTGTGTGTACATTTAAGAGCATTATGCTGCATAAATTATATATTGTCTATTTATTAATACATTCTTGCAGAGAATTTTTTGGTAAAATACTCATGTTAATAAGGCTTATATTCATATTTATACATGGCTATTGATAGTCAAAGTGCTATATATCCCGCTTTTGTTTTTAACAGGATCATTATAGAAGTACGGCTTTTCAGTTCAGTGTTGAAATTTTGTGTGCTCTTATTTTTTTTGCATGGAATCCAGTTTCTATATGCATAAAATAGATGTTTTCCATTTTATCTCTATTTTAAGATAATCTTGTAGACAACTGTAGCAGAATCTTTCAGCACACCAAATGCTGAACAAAAGCTACTGTTTTTTTTTTTAAATTAAGGATGAAAATATTTTACTGTCAGTAAAAGCTATATATTATATACTATATATTAGGAATATATTAAAAATGTTATAAGTCTCTTGTGTGCTTTTTTGGGAAGTAAAGCTATGGAGAGTAAGTGGTGTACTATCAGTAGCACCTCTTTTCCTCAAGGAAGGAATTAATTTTTTTGTAAAAAATGATTTTAAAATCTAATCTGTAAAAGCAAGGAGTGAATGGCAATTTTATAATAGCGTCTAGTTTTTTTGCTGCTAATTATTTTTCTCTGGAACTGTTGCAGCATTTGTTAAATCAGTATACTTCTTTCTGTCTGGACTTTTCAATACCAGTTCCAAACTGACATTTCACTGCCTTCATTTCTCAATGCTAAATTTCTTCTTATACAGAAGGGATGGTATATATATATATAAAAAAACTGCCTATACTGTAAATACACTTTGCTTTTAAATGCTCTTTTTGAGAGCACAGTATTTATTTATTTATTAATTTGTGTATCAGATAGCTATAGTATCTCTGTCTATCTTGAAAAACTAGAAAACCCCATCCTATAAAGTATTTATTTACATTTGAATTTTCTGTAATATATTGTTATATCAATGCTTAATTACTTAATTATATCAATTTGCTTAACTACTGAGAACTGGGATAGATGAAATAATTTTGAAATGTGAGCTTCAGTGATTATGTAAATATTTAGTAATCCTTTTTTGCTTGTATAGCTTCTAACTACTGTTAGACTCTCTGTAGTATTTACAGTAGTGTACATTTTTCATTGATAGAATTTAACATGACTCTTTAATTGTTCCAAAAAATATATTTAAAAAATCTTTGGGTTTTTTTCTGTTGACCCAAATATAAGGTAAGTCTCAATGACAAAGAATGAAGATCTACTTTAATTGCCCTGATCCAATAAGACAGGGATGGACAACTATGGCAACTTTATGACCTGTGGACTTCAATTCCCAGGGTTCCTAAGCCAGGCTTGCTTAGGAATTCTGGGAGTTGAAGTCCACAGGTCATAAAGTTGGCCATCCCTGCAGTGAGAGGTGTGACAATGACTTTCATAAATGCAAGGAGCAGACAGTACATCGCAAGTGGTAGCCTCTCAACCCCTTCTTTGGATAGCAGAATAAGGGAAAAGGAACGTAGGCACCAGGAAATGTCACTAGCTTTGGGTTAGGGCTGGCATGCACGTCTTGTAAATACTATAAACTGCAGTGCTTATTTATATCTGTAGCTGCATGTAAGCATTAATGGGCAAGGCCTTTCTTTTTGAGAAAGCATGCTTTTTAACTGAAATGGCCAAGCTCCAGAAGGTTAGCCTCTGGGAGAAACCCCCATTTTTTTCTTTACGAGACAGTTCACACTTTTGCATATTGCATTGACATATATTTGCAGGCAGTTGGTTGTAAATATCGCTTTATCATACCAGTGATGTTCCTAGCTTGGCCTTAAATTATCTTGGTTGCTTTCTGGTGGTCACTGACCACAGAGCAAATACACTTGTCATTGTGTTAATTGTCTCTCCCCTCTACCAGTAGCATCCGTCTTTATACAGACCTACTTGAAAGAGGGACAGTTTTTGTGGCATTGTTCTGAGCTGCCAAATAAGGGTGAGAAAACAGTCTACTTATTGAATGCATTGGACTTGTTAGAAGACTTGCCCAGTGGTGCCCCCTAGTTAGTTAATAAATTAAACTACCTTGTGTGGCTTTGCAAGAATCATAACCAATCTTAGAACAAACAGCTGTTTGTTGTTGGATGGTGTTTCTTTTTTTATCCTCTTTCATAGGCTGCTAATTCTCCATGAATGCACTTTGTTCTTGCAGTCTTTGAGGATGCTAACAATCACTTAACCTGCTTACCATTCTAACCTGCTCGATCCTTTGGTTTCTAGGGACCAGTCTAGGTAAGAATGATTATTCAATCCTTATCTTAGGACTTTTCCCTACCATTGTTGGAATAGTTCCAATTTCTGTGTAACGCTCTTTGTAGATGCTTTATAATAAATAAGTAATTATAAAGAATTAATGTGTATTCAATAAATGATCCACTCAGACTCTGAAACAACTTCTTTGTTTCCTCTGTAAAAAACAAATCCCACTTGTGATTTCATAGATGTCTTCACAATAAGCTTATATGTGTTCCAAAGTCCAGATCCGGAACAAATAAAGAGCAAGTATATATTTTAAAGTTGTTTTTTAAAAACCTTAAGGGAACCTAAACATAGCAACAATGATATACCATATGACTCACATGCTTTTTTAAATAAAAAGCACACATATCTATTAAAAATATTGAAACATTTAATTATTTTTTAAAAATACAAAAATGAATTTTAGCAATGGGCAGATCTGTTGTGTGGATTAAGTGTGCCTGCTTCTTCACAGCCCTTAAATGTCCAGGGGGAATATCTATGATGGAGAAGTAGCTGCATTGCACAAAAAAGAACTTTCAAAGAGCAGGCAGGCACAGTATTGTTCCTTGAGTGGCAAGGAAAACCTCCCATTGTGTTATATCATTAATAAAGAATCTCCTGCTCAAAAATGCTGAATCCCACTCTTTAATTTATGAAGCTCGCTCTGGGTCCATATTAGTCCTGACGTAAGGCAACCAGACCATTCTGGTGAGCTGTAGGAAAAAGAACGGGACAACAATTAGATGAAAGAACCACGGCACACAATGACTTTACCAAGTGTGATTGCATCATGTGGCAAAAACTGGGGGAAGGTATCCCCATCTCGTCCAGGAAAGGGAGGGGCACATGAAATATAATGGAACTGACCCATTCTGAGCTTCTTTATGTCAGCTGGTGGCTCCACTCAAAATCCAAGAAAGAAATACTTAGGCTCTTTTAATCAGAGAAAAGATATCTTTTACTGGAAATCAAGTGGTAGCAACAAAAGAATTCTGAATCTGAGAAAATGGGCGCATCACATATACAAAGTAATGGCAACGTTCCCACCCCAATAGTTCATTTGGCTCCTCCAATTAAAAGTTGTGTATATCATCATGTGGGCATCTCCAGGTGCCCATGAGGCTTCTGTCCACTGACCTTGACATAGTCTGATAAAGAGTTGCAGCTGCGCATAGCATAGGATAGAAGCCTAAGCTTCTACCCCCCCCCCCCAGCTTATACAGTGCTGGTTTGTAACACCTCCAGCTCACTTCCCAGAACCATGTCCCCCCTCCTCTCCCCATTACTTATGACTGCCGAAAGATGCAAAGCAAAGGGAGAAAATCTTGAAGGCTGACAGGTTTGGACAATTAGAAGATTCCAATGAAAAAACAAGGCAGGGAGTAGGGAAATTTATCTGGGTCCCAGTTTATTTCGTTCAGACTGAAGCAAGGGGAGCCATCCAAGCCTGATCAAGGCCTGAATTTGACTGGACAACAATTGCAAATAGACATAGTTATTTTGGCATTGTGAGTTCCAAATAAATCAATAATTTATCAGAACCAATTTATGCACATTTTATTTTTAATAATGATTTTTTAATTTTTTGTTGTATGCTGCCAAAGTCATGTTTCAGTTGGACAGATCTATAAATGTTTATGATCAATCCATCCATCATTCAAATCACATTGGAATCCAGAGAAATTAAATAACTTGTAGCTTGGCACCCTGGGAGTCAATTTGGCAACTTACTCATGGAATAGTGCAAGAACAAAATGAGCAATGTAATTACAGAAGCTCTTTCTTCCAATTATTACAATCACTTCCCCTTCAATTATTTCTTCCAGATTCTGAGATTTTAGCAGCTGGTCAAAGCTTTGAGTGTATTGACATAAAATGTAAATGCTACAAACTTCCTTTAAAAAAAAGGCAATTTATTGTTCCATAAAACAATTGTTTACCTTAATTTGGTACAGGTAGTCCTCGATCTATGACTACAACGGAGCCCAAAATGTATGTTGTTATGTAAGACATTTGTTAAGTGAGTTTTGTCCCATTTTATGACCTTTCTTGCCACAGTTGTTAAGTGAATCACTGCTGTTGATATGTTAATAATCTGGTTGTTAAATGAATCTAGCTTCCCCATTGACTTTGCTTGTCAGAAGGTCTCAAAAGGGGGTTACATGACCTCAGGACACAGCAACGATCATAAAATATGAACCAACTGCTAATCATCTTAATTTTGATCACATGATTATGGAGATACAGCAATGATCGTAAGGGTGAAAAATGGTCCTGTCATTTTTTCCAGTGCCGTTGTAACTTTGAATGGTCACTTAATGAACTGTTGAAAGTCAAGGACTACTTATGTGCTAACTTTGGCTTAGAAATTACATAGTTCCCAAAATAATTTACTACTTTCCATACTGGCCGCCCACCTACTTGTTATGCTTCAAAATTTAATTTTCATACTAAAACAGTAATCTTGCAATAATTTAAACTCCTCCAAAGAATTCTGATTGTCTAAGATCTGATCTTAAGAATTCAAGCCTTTTTACATATTACTGATGTTCTTCACCTGACATTGTCCCCCTTAACTACTAGTATTCTGTGAAATCCAAACCAACATTCAATAATAGTCTAGCCAGATTTGATGTCAGGGTGGAATACAGGTAGTCCTCAACTTTTATGTCCACAACTGAGCACCAAATTTCCACTGCTAAGTTAAGTGATTTTTGCTCCATTTTACGATCTTTATTACCCACAGTTGTTAAAGGAATCAATGAGGTTGTTAAGCTAGCAACATGGTTGTTCAGTGAATCTGGCTTTCTCATTGACTTTGTCAGAAGGTTGCAAAAGTTGACCCAGGACACTGCATCTGTCATAAATATAAACCAGTTGCCAAGCATTTGAATTTTAAGCATGTGACCATGGGGATGATGCAGTGGTGGTTGTAAGTGTGAAAAAGGGTCATAAGTCACTTTTTTCATCACTTTTGTGAAACTTTGGTCACTAAACAAATGGTTGTAAGTCAAGGACTACCTGTACAGACATAACAAGGTGTCTTGATGTAACCAACACGAGATGTTACACAAAATGAACTTCATACTCTGGAGAATAAGTGGTGCAGAGAAAAGGAAGTAACATTACAATGGCCCTGCTCTGAACGTTAGAATGGGCAAAGCCTTATGAATGAAATGTTGATGCCTATTCGAAAAATTTCGCTGTCCATCATCAATTTCTCCCAGAAAGCAGATGCATCATGTACGCCAATCAAGTTCTTCCTCTATAGCTTGTGAAAGCCGACAGGGAAAACAGACGCAAACCCGTCAATTTCTGTCTCTGCCCTTCAGCAACAGGTGCAAACTCCAGGACTAATACCTGAAAGGAAACACACACAGCCCCACCCGCTCAGAAGGAAATCTGCTCTCTGAGCGTGATTTCCAAGTCAGAATAACCTCCTTTTCTTACAAGCCATTCTTCCACCATGAGGCAAGTGCGCTTCTGCTTGTTTGCAAGAGCAAATGCTATTAAGGATTCAAATAAAACCTCAAAGCAGATGACAGTGAACGGAAAGAAGACAAACAGAATCTCATCTGAAACCAGTTCAGAGAAAATTCCTTTATATCTATATAGCAATAGCATTTAGGCTTAAACAGGTAGTCCTCGACTTACAACCACAACAGAGCCCAAAATTTCTGTTGCTAAGAGACATTGGTTAAGTAAGTTTTGCTCCATTTTAGGACTTTTCTTGCCACAATTGTTAAGTGAATCACTGCAGTTCTTAAGTTAGTAACACGGTTGTTGTGAATCTGACTTCTCTATTGACTTTGCTTGTCAGAAAGTCTCAAAAAGGTAATTACATAACCTTGTGATACTGCAATTGTAATAAATATGCGTCAATTGCCAAGTGTCTGGATTTTGATCATGTGACCATGGGGATACTGCAATGGGCAAAGTATGAAAAGTCACTTTTTCAGTGCTATTGTAACTTTGAAGGGTCACTAAATGAACCATTGTAAGTCAAGAACTATCTGTACTTCTAACCAAGGAGCTCAGAACATAATTATATTTTTCCCTTTTTATTTCAATAGTAGCCCTTAGAGACATCTCAAATTGAGAGGAGCAGGCAAGAGGCCAACCACCCCAAAGCCTTCCTTCCATTACCAAGACTGAACTAGCCTCCCTCTTCCTTTTTCCATGAGGTGTAACATTAACTCTTCTCCAACAATAGAAATTTCCCCAATCTCTAGGGAAATACTCACACATTGTTGGGGGAATTTTTCCTGTCTCCATTCTCCAGTTGGTCAAGAGCTGACATCATGGTATAGTTATCCACTAACAGGGTATCGGGATCATCCGTTTGGCCAGGTAGTTTTCCCAGAGGAAAATTTCTCCATTTCAGTTCATCTGTGGGGGAGGGGAGGAGGGAATGGATGGAGCTTAGCAAGATCAAGCATAGCCAATGATGTATACAGCTCACCCAGGAAGTCATAGAAGCTGAGTTCAAACACTGCACCGAGCCAAAAGGGACAATCTACAGCAGGAGTGTCCAATCTTGGCAACTTTCAGACCTGTGAACTTCAACTCTCAGAATGTGCTCTGATACCATTGGAAATTGAGGAAGGTTGGCTTTCTGAAACGGCCCCATCTTGGAACCAAACCTTTTCCATCTAATCCATGGTGTGGCCTAGTTGGAAAGACAGACAGGGTCACAGCCATCCGAACATGATGTTCCATATAACAGGTCCTCAGCAGAGAAGCTGGGGTCCCCCCTGGGTCCCACTAGGTGACTTATTTGAGAGATGGTAATAAACCACGCCAACTCTGCTGGATATTACAGAAAAAGCAGAGACAGTTGGAAAAAGGAGGTCCTACAGGTAATCTAATTGGGGATAGGCCGGAACGGATAGGTTTTCTACATATTGTTAGGAGCATGGGTGTTCACCACCTGGGAAACCTAAATGTCTAACTGCCTGAGAGAGATAACAATATGAAGTTATCAATTCCACACCCCCAAGCTCCCTTTGTCCAATAGTAACTTAGATATCTTAGAGCAGGTGTGTCAAACTTCATTTCATTGAGGGCTGCATGAGGGTTGTGTTTGACCTTGGAGGGCCGGGGGGGGAGGCGTGGCCGGGGGGCATGCCCAGGGTGGGCGTGACAGCACTCTGCCAGCCAAAACGTGGCGCAGGGGTTAATTACAAAATGTGGGGCTTTGTGACATCCAGATCCAGCAAGCAAAGAGTGTGAACTGCACAGAAAATACACTTCTGTTTGGTTATGAAGAAATATCCTCAAAATCAAATGTAGACTGACTTTTAGTTACACCCTTCCCAGCAAACAGCAAATTTTGAAGCTCCAGGTAAAGAGGATTCATTTTAGGATGAGTAACCACAGTTTGTATGTTGGAGGTTCCTAAAGGAATGCTGGGAAACTCTGTATTTTAAAGAACATTTGAGGGAGCGCCTTTCTCTGCCAGAGGCTGTAGAGACCTGGCACCAATCAAAACATGGTTTGTGAAGCAACTGACAGGGTAAGCTACTAGTATATGAAAATAAGAGCAAACTCCACTCCCTTCTAATACTTACGATGTTACCCAGTTTGGTAATAAAACATCTGCAAGAAAACCATCAAGCTTAGAGAGCACCAAGGACCCCACAGTTCAACCCTGAGCTACAAATATTATTTTCTATTGATAAACACTTTTTGATTAGAGGGACTCAGACCCAGCCTCATGTGAGATGGCTCCCAGTGGATTTCATTCTAAATTTTGATATGATTTCTGTAAATAAGGAATGTAGAATTATAATGGCTGAGCATTTGATCCTCATACATCAAAAAAAACCACAAAGCTAAGGGATAAACAAATACAAACCAGATTTGAAAAAAGAAAAGGCTCAGGAAAGAAAAAGAGAGAAAGTGTAAGAAAGAAAGAGGAAAAGAAGGAAAACCAAAAAAGAATGACTTCCAAGTTTCTTTGGTACAGATATATATGTATGTATGTATGTATGTATATATGTATGTATGTTTTCTTAAGTTTTCTTGGGTACTTACGTGTATGTTATTCAGCTTTGTTCGGGTATTTTCCCACGTCATTGTAGTTGTGCTTTTAAAGTTGTAGCAACGTTTCGGCAGAATCTCATCTGCCATCATCAGGCTTCTGTATAGTGTATACACTCTCAGTATATACTCACAGATGAACACTATACAGAAACCTGATGATGGCAGATGAGATTCTGCCGAAACGTTGCTACAACTTTAAAAGCACAACTATAATGACGTGGGAAAATACCCGAACAAAGCTGAATGCCATACATACATACATACATACATACATACATACATACATATCGAACTCTTATTCTAAGATTATATTATTTCCATAATCCCATATCTAATTATCAAAACCAACTTTTAATTTCAGTTTCTCACAAAAAGTCCAGTAATGGTTCATATTGCTTTAATCACTATTTATAAAGGAAACCACAACTCATTTATTTAATTGCACCAAACTCTAAATAAAACAGGAATGGAAAATCCTAAAAGTCTAGACCCATCCTTCTTAATTTTGGCAACTTTTAGGTGCATGGACTTTCAAATGTCAGAATTACCAAGGCAGCATTAAGTCTTAAATTTGCCAAAACTGAGAAATGCTCATCTACAAATATGGCCTTTTCCATTCCTCTTTTATTGGTTCTTACTCATTTATGAGCAATCATAATGCAAAATCCTCACTCCAACCCTTCCTCAGAACAATCAAAATGCAAAATCCTCACCCCATCTTGGAGCAACCACAATTCCCTCACTAACCTGCTTTCCAAAATTGCCTGAGTGCAGGGCAACAAAAGATCATGTTTTTAAAAAGTGCAATCAGACCTTCTAACTTCTTGGGTAAAAAGATCTCGCGAAGTTAGAAAATCTGATTGATTTTTTTTTTTACTGGTAGTCCCACAGTCTTCTGTTGTTGTCCTGCACGCTGGAGAAGAGAGCTAGAAAGCAGATCAGTGAGGGAATTGTGGTTGCTGCAGGATTTTGCAGGAGGACGTCCAAGCTAAAAACAGGGCATGGCCTGTGCCCAGACATGATATTCTTCCGATTAAAATCGGAATTCCGATTTTTTTGGAAATCGCCCACCCTCCCTTTCCCCCCCTTCTCCTCCTTCCCCTCCCCTCGGAGACCCCGAGTCAGGAGTTGCTCCTGCCAGTGCGGCTCCAGTCCTGCGTTGCCTCGGGAAGGGAAAGGCAAAAAGGAAGAGCTGCCACGGTGCTTTGCAACAGCAGCAGCAGCACCAGAGGCTCAGGCGCAGCAGCTCCCAGTTTTGCCTTTCCCTTCCCAAAGCAACGCGGGACTGGAGTCGCGTGGAGCCGCGCCGGCGGTAGCAACTCCTGACAGCCCCAGCCGGACACCTGAGCGGAGCCTGGGCGGTGTGAGCGGAGGCCGCTGAGCGGCAGGAAAAGGGAGCTGGGCAGCCACGGTCCATCTGTCTCTCCATGCAACACGCCACCGCCCGGTCCTGGCAAGGGAAAGCAGCGGGCACTCCCCGGCCGGCGGCCTTGGCCCCACCACCAGGGAAGCAGCTGCCCAGCTCTGGAGCTGATCCACACGTGACCGGCTGGAAAGGAAGGGTGTGTAGCGTTGGTGTTGTGTGTGCGATTTCTTGGCTCACGGCACGGGGTCTCTTTTGGCCAGCCCCAATTTTTTTTTCAGAGGGGAATATCATGCCTGCCTGTGCCTCATTTTCACTAGCAGAGGCACCACAGGCCAGTCCTTGGGCAAGGTTTCTTTTTTCCTTTCCTCACAGGTTGGCCCCGTGGGCCAGATCTAAGCACCCCGCGGGCTGGATCCAGCCAGTGGGCCTTGAGTTTGAAACCTGTCCTAGAGGATGGGCAGGGTCTTATCCCTTGTAGAAAAACAGAGAAAGGAGAGAGAAAGAGGGAAGGAAGGAAGGAAAAAGAAAAGAAATAAAAAGAAAGAGAGCTTACTTACCCATGTTGCTTTACCTCCTAAGAATGCACAACCCTATTCCCATCTAACTTCACACCAGTTATGATTTATTTTGTTCAGTTCCAATAATAATGGTGATTTGTGGTTTAGCAATTGTCAGAAGCTCCCACCTTTATTTTGTTCTTTTCTGAGCAGCAGATCTCCAAGGTTTTAGGTAAGTTACACATATTACATGGAAACACCCGAGATCAACCTTTGGAGACATATGGCCTCTTCCTCCAGACCAGAAGTGAGGAACTATGGTCCCTTTCTGACTTGAGAATTTCAACCCCCAGAATTCCTGAGCTCAGAAAGGGCTATCATCCCCCTCCCCGCTCTACCGTATGTCCTACCTTTTGGTTTGCCTGGGCCACGCCGAGAAAAGAGAAATTGTCTTGAGCCACATATAAAATAGATATTATAGTTAATATATATTATATACATATTACATAATATAACAATCTTACTTTATTTTTTATATTTTTAGAACATCTTGTGAGGCCATATTACTAGCTGTCCAGGGCCAGAGGGAGCCCGTGAACTGCATATGCTCTCGACTATAGACAGATGCTATTCAAAGGGATATCCCATAAATCAAAGGCAATTATTACGGGGCATAGTTTATCTAAGCTCTATGTTCCTTTCCTCCTCCCCTTTAGCATTCCTCCATTTTTGCTCCTTCCAACCATAGAATTATTTATACAAGACATTCTGGGATGGACTAAGCAGCACTCAGGCCCATTTTTTGCCCTTAACATGCCAAACATGCTAACTCCCAATGGATTAGAAGCCAGGTTTTACCTGAGCCGACTTGCCAGACTGTCCCCTGAAGAGCTTTTCTTTTTTCAGCCAAAGCTGCTGGGTCTTCCAGGAAAAAAGGTTCTTGCTGTGACGGTGACTGAGTGTACATCTCTTCTTCCTCCTCCTCTTCCAGTCCTTTCTCTTTCACCGTTCCTGGCAACACCTCCGTCCGCCTTGTTCTCTTCAAGAATTCGTGGGCAGAAGCAGCAGCAGCAACGTTGACCTTCAGCAAGCTCTCCACAGTGTAAATGGGCTGCTTGCAAACGTCCAGTGTGGAACCAGAAGTGGGAAAAGCACCATCTTCTTGGGTGTAAATAGAGGTCAGGTAGAGGAGCTTCTCCTGAGCCTCAGCTGGCAATGGGGGCTCCATACTCAACAGGATACTGGCAAACAAAATCAGATTTGTACAGGTAATCCTTGAATTACAACCACAATTTAGGGTGATAAGTCAAACAGTTGTTCAGTGGGTTTTGCCCTATTTTACAACCATTCTTGCCACAACTGTTAAGTGAATCATTTCATGTGTTAAGTTTGTAACATGGTTGTTAACTGAATCTGACTTCCCCATTGACTTTGGTTGTCAGAAGGTCGCAAAAGGGGTTCAAGGGTGAACCCAGGACACAGCAACTGTCACAAATATGCCAAGCAGCCAAATTTTGGTCATGTGACTATGGGGATGCTGCAATGGTTGTAAAGTGTGAAAAATGGTCATAAGTCACTTTTTTCAGTGCTGTTGTAACTTTCAACAATCACTTAATGAACTGTAGAAAGTCAAGGACTAACTGCTAATATGCAGTTCACAAAGAAAGGGAAACTCAATTATTACTATCTTCAGGCATGATATTCCCCTCTGAAAAAAAAATCGGGGCCGGTCAAAAGAGACCCCCCGCCGCGCGCCAAGAAATCGCACACACAACACCAACGCTACACACCCTTCCTTTCCAGCTGGTCACGTGTGGATCAGCTCCAGAGCTGGGCGGCCCCTGGGGGCGGGGCCAAGGCCGCTGCCCAGGGAGCGCCCGCTGCTTTCCCTCGCCAGGGCCGGGCAGTGGCATGTTGCACGGCCCAGCTCCCTTTTCCTACTACTCAGCGGCCTCCGCTCACACTGCCCAGGCTCCGCGGCTCTTCCTTTTTGCCTTTCCCTTCCCAAGGCAACGCAGGACTGGAGCCGCGCGGAGCCACACCAGCGGTAGCAACTCCTGACTTGGGGCCTCCAAGGGGAGGGGAAGGAGGAGAAGAAGGGGTGGGGAAAAAGGGTGGGGGGGCGATTCCCAAAAAAATCGGAATTCCGATTTTAATTGGAAGAATATCATGTCTGTATCTTAAAGGGAGTTCCTTGCACTGGTCATCTGTGCCTCCTGACCTGTTACCAGTCAGAAATCCATACAGGTAGTCCTTGATGTATGGCCACCATTGAGTCCAATATTTCTGTTACTAGACAAGGCAGATTTTAAGTGAGTTTTGCCCCATTTTATGACATTTCTTGCCACAATTGTTAAATGAATCACTGCAGATTAGTACAATGATTGTTAAATGAATCTGTCTTCCCCATTGACTTTGCTTGTCAAAAGGTCACAAAAGATTATCACATGCCCCCAGGACATTGCAATAATTATAAATTTGAGACAGTTGCCAAGCGGCCAAAATTTTATCACGTGACCTTGCAATGGTCATGAGGAAAACAGTCATATGTCACATTTTTCAGCACCTTTTTCAGGGGGTGTGTGAGAGCTGGTTAAAAAAAAAGTCTGAAAAAATCTGAAGTGAATAAGGTGTGCGAAGTGCATGTGCACAAAGTGCACATCACGAGCGTGAAGTCCCTTAGGCCGGGGTCCAGGGCCCTAGGCGGGCCCTGGAAGCTCTGGGGTTCTAGATGCTCTCTGGTGCAACTTAGGCTTATTTTGGAGACTATTTCCATCAATTTCAACTGCTGTTTTTGAGAATAAACACTTTACTTTTTCCATACCTAACCTGAGGCTTGAATCTTTGCATCTGGGACAACCACTGTAAAAAACACTTCTAAATAATCTGCTGCCTGGCAACTGGCATTTGCTGGTAACAGGTTGAAAAAAACACCAGGCAACTCTCAACTTTGCAGTGAAATCCAATTCTATACAGTCATGTATAACAGTTCAAAAAGTGTTTGTGAATTCAAATCTGCAAATTCAATTGTCCATGTATAAAACTTCTGAAACAGGCAAAAAATAAAATAGATTAAAAAATAAAGATATTCAATGAGTCCATTCTATCAAATTCAAAATAGCCAAACAATCATGCAGAAATGTAGGCTCCAAACATCCATGATGATTACAAATAAAAGCCAGGATATATTTTTTAATCTGAATCAGAATTTTTTTAAAAAATGTTTGTTTTACTTTTATGTTAAGTGCTGTCTGGGGCAAACTATTTGTATAGGGCCCCATTTTCTCTCTCTCTCTTCTTTCTTTCTTTCTTTAAATTGGGGCTGAGAGAAGGGAAGGGAAGAAAAGATCATTGACAGGGAGAAAGACAGGGAGAAACACCTGGAAGTGTGAGCCCTCGAGTTTCCTTAGGGAAGACCAGACAACAAGGGGAGAGGAGAGGAGGAGGAGGAAGAGGAGAGTTAAAAAAAAAAAGAGTGGGAAGCCAACTCACGCGTGCCATCAAAGCCAGGGGGAAGTGGGGCTTTCTCCGCCTGCTGCCGCCAGAGGAGTGCGGGGGGGGAGTGCGGGGAAAGGGGGTTCGTGCCGAGGCTCCGCAAGCGATTACCAGATTTGCAGCTCCGTTTGTTGGTGAAGCTGGAAGCACGCAACGCAGGAGCTTGCGGGGGCCCCGGGCGCCCGTTAATGGGGAAGGAGAGGCCGCTTGGGGTCGCCAGGCTCAGGCAGCCTCCCCCACCCCCTCCCCTAGCAGCGAAGAGCTGCTCTGGGGGCTCCCGCCACGGCGCAGCCAGGCACTTTGTCTCACTGCCCCCGGAGCAGCTCTTCGCTGCTGGGCTAGGGGGTGGGGGAGGCTGCCTGAGCCTGGCGGTTTCTTTGCGAAGCTGGAAGCGCGCAACACAGGAGCTCGCGGGGGCCCCGGGCGCCCGTTAATGGGGAAGAGGCCGCTTGAGGTCGCCAGGCTCAGGCAGCCTCCCCCCCCCAGCAGCGAAGAGCTGCTTCGGGGGCTCCCGCCACGGCGCAGCCAGGCACTTTGTCTCGCTGCCCCCGGAGCAGCTCTTCGCTGCTAGGCTAGGGGGTGGGGGAAGCTGCCTGAGCCTGGCAGTTTCTTTGCGAAGCTGGAAGCGCGCAACACAGGAGCTCGCGGGGGCCCCAGGCGCCCGTTAATGGGGAAGAAGAGGCCGCTTGGGGTCGCCTGTGTGTACCTCAGTGGGTAGACAGCCGCGGCGGCGATGCTGCCATGGAGGCGCGATCAGTTGCAGCCACGCCAGCGCAGGCCAGGCATGGTGCCGTAGCGGCTGACTCGAGTATAAGCCGAGGGCGGTTTTTTCAGCACAAAAAATGGGCTGAAAAACTCGGCTTATACTCGAGTATATATGCCTGAGCTGAGAAAAAAAACGCGGAAAATGTAGATTGGTGTTTGAGGGAAAAAATCGGAATTCCGCGTAAAATCGGAGATTTCACAGCCCTGCTTTTTAACTTTAAATGAGTGGTTGTAAGTCGACTACCAGTGTTCAAGAACATTCTTGCAAAATGAATATTTTGCATTGCTAGGTTCTGGCACTTTCTGAACCTTTCTTATTGGCTCAATGACTGAAAAAAAAAAGTGAGGTGAAACTCCGCTGATGGACTCTGAGAAACAAGCCTCTTTCTAAGTTCTTCCAGATTTTAAGTTGGGTCTTGAAACAATGAAAACCAAAATGAGGAGATTCAAAACTTGCCTTCCTGCCACTTTCCTCTGCCCCAGAACCACAAAAGCCCCAAATCCACTCTATTGATGTACTTACAGATGCAAAAGGTGAGGACTGGCCCAGCAAGGCGCATCTAGGCAATCTCTGAGAAGCTTCAGCCACTGTAATGAAATATGGTGATGGAACAATCTCAAGCAGCTTTGTTTCATCTTGGTTTTGGAAGACTTTACCTTTTTTTCTTAATCCAGAATCATGGAAAGGGAAAAAAAAAAACAAGAAGGAAGGCTCTCACTACCATACTCAAGAAAAGCTTAGAGGTGAAAATGATACAGGTTGAAGTTCAGATGTCACAAACATCAGTTGCATTGGTGTGTTGCATTGGGTCACTCCCCAGTTCCATCTATAAAATGGAAGCAGGGAAAGGAGACAGGAGCATGTCCATTGACCAAAGCTGATCAATGTCCAGTCTAGCATTCATACTGTACACTTCAGAACTGAAGAAGCTTCTTGGATGTGAAGCGAAACATCTTCAAGGAAAAACCAAGAAAGTCCAGTTGCCTTTTGAAAAAGCACTTTTGGGACAACCATGACCTGGATAGCTGAGAATCTCCACAGACATTCACTTTCATGTTTCAGTAAGGATTTGTTCAGTTAATCATGGGTGTTACTTAGGGTTCACACATACTGGGTGAGTGCGGGCAACATACTGAACTACCAACTAGACTTCAACACTTCAGTCTAGTGCAGTGAATGTCCAACTTTCAATTTGGTACAAACAGATGATCACAATTTTATGGATTGGTAGCTTAAATTGAACAATAGTGGATGCTTTCCAAAACATGTTCAGTGTTCAACCTGCTTTTGGTATATAAAGGTAAGTCCTTAACGTACAACCACAATTGAGCCCAAAATTTCTTTTGCTAAGTGAGACATTTGTTAAATGAGTTTTGCCCCATTTCTTGCTACAATTGTTAAGTGAATCATTGCAGTTGTTAGGTTAGTACCATGATTGTTAAGTGAATCTGTCTTCCCCATTGAATTTGCTTATCAGAAGATCGCAAAAGGGAAACACATGACCCCAGGACACTGCGACTGTTATAAATATGAATCAGTTGTCAAGCATCTGAATTTTGATCGCATGACAATGGGGATGTGGCAAAGGTTGTAAGTGTGAAAAACAGTCAATCACTTTTTTTCAGTGCCATTGTAACTTCAAAACAGTCACTAAATGAACTATTGTAAATGGAGGACTACTTGTAAAATATTGCTAAAGCAGCAATCAGGAAGCTGCTGAGCTGGAATGCTTTAACTAACACAATTGCAATTGAGGCATTAATGCCAGTTTTATTTTTAAAAACACAGCAGTTAATTTGGAAAAATCATGAGCAGAATACTTTTTGAGGTTTCAGAATAATGAGGAAAAGGGGAAAGACATTCCTGAAAAAATGTCAGATGCACTGGAGGTAAGCAAGCAGGAAATCCTTGCTGGAATAGATGAAATACTTAGAATACACAGATCATAATCCAGTAAAAGTTGTAAGGAAAGGGAAAAAAAGAAAATTGAGATGGACATTGAACCAAGAAATACTGCAAGATAAGGAATTTATACAAAGTATGGAAAAAGAACTGGACTTTTTCTTTAAAGAGAACAGGAAAGAAGAGACTTCTTTGCAAACTGTAAAGTGTATACTGGGGGATTAGTCATAACTTACATGGGAAAGAAAAACAACAAGAACAAACAAAATAAAATATATTAGAAGAACATAAAAGATTAGAATTAAGACTACAGAAAGAACCACAAAAAAGAAGTTGAAAAATCAAATAGACTTAATAAAGCATAAAATTAACCTATTAGAAAAAGAATGGCACAAAAAATCAAAAGTGTAAAACAAAACTTTTTTGAAAATGCGAATAAACCAGGAAGATGATTGGCATATAATCTGAAGGGGGGGGGACCTGATACATTGACTAATAGATGAGAAAGGGATCCTTTATTATCAAAATGAGGATAAAAAATAATAATTCAAGAGTATTATGGGAAACTGTATGATCAGGAGAAAATCCCTGAAAACAGAATACAACAATACTTGGAACAATCTAAATTTCCTAAAAGTATGTGAAACTGTTAAAGTCATGCTGAATGAATGAGTAACTATGATGGAATTGACAGAAGCAATTAAGAGACAAAAGAATAATTAAACGCCAGGGCTCGATGGGCTACCGACATAATTTTATAAACAATTACAAGATACGTTAGGCCCAGTTATGTTGGAAGTTCTGCTAGAACGGAAAATACCAAATTCATGCAAATATTACTCTTATACCGAAAGATTACTCAAATTTAATACAGATAAAGAATTATAAGCCAATATCCTTACTGAATGCAGACTACAAAATATATGCTTTAATAATAGCAGAGAGATTAAAAAGGATTTTGAATGCATTTATACATGCAGATCAGAATGGATTTTTGCCAAAGAGGCAGATTAAAAACAGTATGAGAATGATTTTAAACATATTGGACTATTATGGAATCCTGGAAGACAAATGGCATTGGTTTTTCTAGATGCACAGAAAGCATTTGATAACGTTAATTGGCAAGTTATGTTATTACAATTAAAATGCATGGACTTTGGGGAGAGATTAATATGATTAAAGCAATATATCACAATCAGATAAGGTGTTGGTAAATGGGGACATGACGGAATTTTTATACAAAAAAAGGCACAAGACAGGGATGTCCACTATTCCCTCTACTATTTATATTGACTTTGGAGTGTTAACTAGAAACATTAGACAAGATGAAGAGATAAAAGGAATGGAAATTTAAAAAGAGAAATATAAGTTACAGGCCTTTGCTGATGATTTGGTGTTTATATTAGAAGTCCCACTAGAAACTGGACCGAAATTAATTAAAAAGATAGAAGACTATGGGAAAGTTGTAGGATTGAAAATAAACAAGAAAAGACAAAAATATTAAGATTAAAACATAGAAACATACAAATACATAGAAAAGAGTGCTGATGTAAAAAATTGATATATAAATAGTTAAGAAAGTAAAGTTCTTAGGGATACAAGTAACAGCAAAATGTATAACGATTAAAGAGGATAATTATATGAAACTGATGCAATAAATCAAATTAGATTTGGAGAAATAGAAAAATTTGCAATTGTTGGTGGTGGAAAGAATAGCTACTATAAAAATGAATATTTTACCAAGATTATTATATTTATTCCAAACAATACCAATAAAATGGGAAAATATTTTGAAGAATTAAATAAAATAATATTAAGATATATTTGCTTAGGGAAAAAAGCAAGATTAAGTTTGAAAATGTTGCAAGATTCTAAAAAAAAGAGGGGGCTTTGGGTAACCAGATTGGGAATTATATTATCAGGCCTCGATACTTACATGGTTGAAAGAATGGATAAATTTGGGGCATAAAAGACTATTAACTTTAGAAGGATATAATCTTCAATTAGGTTGGCATGCTTTCTAATTGTATGGGAAGTATAAGAAACATAGCTATTTCCAATATTAAAAATGCATTGCTATCAGTATGGGTAAAAATTAAAGAACAACATTATCTGAAAATACCAGTCTGGCTTTCCACAATGGAAGTATTGATACATCCTAATGCCATTAATATAAGATATAAAGACATTTTGAATGAAAAGAGGGAATTAAAAACTAAGCAAGAATTCAATAGTAAAGGGATGGGTATAGCATGGTGGCCACAAATGCAGATACAATCTCGTTATGAGAAAGACACTAAAATGTTTTAATAAAGAATTAACAGAATTGAACTAGACATTAACTGGAACGGATGAAAAATTAATAAAGAAAATATATTTATTTATTAAGTAACAAACTGGAAAGTGAACAAGTAAAAGAGACAATGATAGTTTGGGCTAAAAAATTTGGATATGCAATAGAACTGGACAAATGGCAGAAATAATGGGATAGAAATGTTAAATTATCTATGTCAACTATGTCAAAGAAAATGTATATAAATATTTTACAGAAGGCACTTTTCACCAACAAGATTGGCAAAAATGTTTAAAAAGGTCTGCTAAATGTAGGAAGTGTAATCAGATACTTGGTTCATATTACCATATGTAGTGGACATGCCCCAAAGCTAAAAAATATTGGATGAAAATACATACTTGGTTGGAAAAAATGATAAAGCAGCACATAGATTTGAAACCAGAAATATTCTTCTTGGGCATCCTGCCGGAAAAGTATGATAAAAGAAATATATTCTTAATTTTACATGTATTAACTGCAGCCAGAATTGTATTTGCACAAACAATTGAAAAGCGATGAGATCCCGATAGATTGTGAAAATATCATTGTAAACAACTTGATTATGATTGCCTAAAAATAATTGTACCCAGACAACATACTGATTGATTGAAATTGATTTTTACATGTTACATAAATAAAACATGAAAAAAGAACCATAATGTGCAGCCAAAGGACAGACTTGGTTGCTGATCACACCAGAATCTGGAAACCTGTTGTCAACTTGTTTTGCCTTTTCAAGACAAGCTTTCAGAATACAGCTTGCTACACAAATGTGATAAAAATACCACAAACATATTCACAAAATGTACTGGTATTTAATGCACCCTTTGCTCAATTCCTGTCCTGATAAGGATAACTACAAAGAATATTATCTTACATCTTTGCTAAATTACATCATACTTTAAGTTTTTTGCATTTTCATGCATGTGAGGATATATTTTTGCAGAACACAAAAGCTTTCATTGGAGCATCATGCAACCTATTTTTCTGCAAATGATTTTTCCAAATTAACTGCCACGCTTTAAAAAAAATTGTCATTCACACCTGATTTTGAGCTTTTCTTCTATTTCTTTTGCAGAGATTCCATGAAGGGTCGTGCAAATAAGATCAATGGGAAAACATGACTAGTCCTCTAATTATGTTTGTCATCAACCCTCACACTGATAAAGAGAATAATGCTAAATGAAAATCTTGTCTGAACACCTCCCAATACTTACTAACTGGCAAGTTAGCCTTCAGAATTTTTGCGATCCAGTTGATGAGGTACTGAGACCGAAGTGATGAAATCCTTGCGTGTGCCTTCAAATCATCAAACATTTTCTCCAGCAGAGTCTGAGTGGAATGTTTGGAGTGCAAACCTCTAAGCAGGGGCTGCCAGAAACGAAGAAATGCTGGAGGGATCTTAAAATCCCACTTGTGAGTTTCTACACTCCAAATGACAAGACAAAAGACGGGCGGGGTAGAAAAATAAAAAATGAATATTATATATGAACAATAATACCCTTTCCTCAGTGTCCTTAAAGATTAGAACATTAAAATTTGATATTAATTCCTTGGGGGACAAGAAAATACAACCATAATAAATATTCCTAGTTTTAAAGAGAGAGAAAGGTAAAGACAAACATCAACAAATAAGTGACTGCTATTTTAAAAAGGGCAAGAAAAATGAAATAGATGAGCTCCTGGGCAAACATTTTCTTGGAAGATAAATAATTTAAAAGAGTTGCAATTGTAAAAATAATTTAGGATGACTGGGGGTCAGAGGGCATAGACCAGGGGTCTTCAAACCTGATAGCTTTAAGACTTGAGGACTCCCTGAATTCCTCCTCCAGTCATGTTAGCTCAGGAATTCTGGGAGCTGAAGTCCACAAGTCTTAAACTTGCCAAGTTTGAAGACCCTTGGCATAGACCACCAACCAATCTCAGTGAAGGAAAACAGATAAGTTACTTTTTCCTTGAATTTTTGAATTCTTCACTAGCATGAACTAGTTTTTCACTATGTAGAGCATGATTTCTTTCTATTATTTGAGATGTTATCCAAGGGACCATTATTCTCTCTTCCAAACTGCCTGAAAGTTAAAACCTACAGGAGAAACGTTTCTGATCGTGTCCCACTATCAGAGTCCTGCTGATCTGGTAAAGAGTGTTTGGTAGTTTCAGATGATTAAATTAAAATTAAAACCCATACCTTTAGAAAATCAGTCAAAACCTCTTTTTCTCTGGAAATCCTACCAATTTGAAGCTTTGGTTTTTATCTTAACAAACCGGTCCTAGTAATCGCTTTGAGCGTTTGAATGGAATGGCCATGCTGTGCAGACAATTAAATTGATTGCCAGGATCCAGTGCAGTTAATCTACACAGATTTTGAATGGCCAATGGTTGGAGAACTTTGCTTGTTTGACCAAGGGAAAAAAAAAAACTTGATACACCAACCTTGAGGAGGAATATTCAAGATCTGTAAAGTGTCAGCAGTTGGAATGAGAAAGCCATCTTCGAGCAACGTCTCAGCCACAACTTCCCTATAGGAATTGTAAAGCCCAGTGAGTATTTTCTAGGATCTTCCCCAACATTATTATGATTGGCATATTATGATTAATATCTAGTCAGCTCGATATTCAGACTGGATTTGGCATCCCCCCCCCCAATCTATTGAGTCCTTCCCAGAGATCTGGGACAGACTGATGTCATTGTTTAATAATATTAAAGGTACCACCACAGGATTTAAGCTAGTCCCAAGTAAAGCTGCCTTTTGCAATTGACTAATGGTGATTCTGTCAATGCTAAGGCTATTGGTCAGTGCCAGTGGTGTACCAATTGTTTTGGGATTGCACCCTACATGCCTATCAATAACTTTGCTTTCTTTTGCCACAGTTGTTCTCTTTCTGCAGGTTTTTCTATCTTTTTTTTTGAAAAAAAGTTTTTATTAATTTTCTACAAACAAACAAGACAAACAAAACATAAAAACATCAACTCTTATATGTACATCCAGTGTGTCAGTTGGTTCATCATTTTTGTGCATTCATTCTGTAGTCTCAAATTACAATTACATTACATAACAACTCATATTGTCAATCCAAATTTATATATCCTAATATCACTAAAAAAAGAAGTTTTTGACTATATTTTTAATCATTCATGCTTAATGAGCTAACAATACTTTAAGCCAGTTTACTCTATAACAAATCTTCTAGTCATATCAAATCAATCCTAAAAAATCCTTTATAAATATAATATCAAATAGCAAAATAATAGCAAAATAAAGATATTCCTTACTATCTAGCATTCTAAATATTCTATTATCGTATTTTATCATCCAGCCATTTATAAAAAAGATCCCAAATTTCATAAAATTGTTTATCCTCTTGCTCTCTAATTTCAAATGTCAATCTACTCATCTCAGCACATTCCAATATTTTCTTAATAATTTCTTCCTGTAATGGTATTTTCTCATTCTTCCAATTTTTAGCAAATACAATCCTGGCCGCTGTTAATACATTTACAATCAGGTATTTCAAATCTTTACTATATATATCAGGTAAAATTCCCAATAAGAAGATCTCTGGTTTCAAATCAATATGTTTCTTTATCATTTTTTCCAACCACATGCGAATTATAGTCCAATATTTTCTAGCATCCTCACAAGTCCACCACATATGGTAATACGAGCCGGGTATCTGATGACATTTCCAGCATTTTTCAGATTTGTTCTTAAACATTCTTGCTATTCTTGTCGGGGGAAAGTGCCACCTGTAAAACATCTTATACAAGTTTTCTTTATATGCTGTTGACATTGTCATTTTATAATTTTGAGACCACAATTTCTGCCATTTCTCCAAATCAATCCCATATCCAAAATTCTTCCCCCAAACAATCATAGTTTCTTTAACTTGTTCTTCCTCTAATTTCATTCCCAGTAAATAACCATATAATTTTTTAATCACCTTCTCATCAGTACCCATCAAAATCTTATCTAAATCAGTCTGCTTATCATAAAATCCCTCCGTTTTAGAATCTTCATCATACCTTGAGTGTATTTGTGCATATGAAAACCAATTCATCCTTATACCTTGTTCTTCTAAGTTTTGGATCGATTTAAGTTCACCCTTTTCATCCAAAAGTTCCCCATATCTAACTGTTTGTTCCCTCTTGTAAATTATAGGATAGGAAAATGCTTCAATGGTCGATAACCAAACTGGAATTTTCAAATAACATTGTCTTTTTATCTTCTCCCAATTTAACCACAAAGACTCCCGTACATAATGTCTTCTAAAATAACCCTGTGTTTTAGTTCCCTTATACCATAAGAAAGCATGCCAACCCAACAGCAAATCATGCCCTTCTAATGTCAACAACCTATGTTTCCTTAATGTTATCCATTCTTTGACCCACATCAAATTTGCAGCTTGATAATACAATTCCCAATTAGGCAGACCAAAACCTCCTCTAATTCTAGCATCTTGCAAAAGCTTTAGCTTTATTCTCGCTTTTTTACCTTGCCATATAAACTTCAACATAATTTTATTTAGATCTTCAAAATAGTCTTTTCCAAGCCTTATTGGTATTGTTTGAAACAAAAATAATATTCTAGGTAAGATATTCATCTTGATTGTTGAAATTCTCCCTATTAATGACAATTGCAAGTTTTCCCACTTCTTCAAATCTGTAGCTATCTGTTGTTTAAGTTTAATATAATTATCCTCCTTTAATGTGCTACATCTTGTTGTCAAATATATCCCCAAATACTTAACCTTATTTGTAACTTGAATTTTCAAAAGATCTGCCAATTCTTCTCTCTGTCTCAATAACATATTCTTTGTCAAAATCTTTGTTTTATCTTTGTTTATTTTCAAACCAGCCACCTCCCCATATGACTCTATCCTTTCCAGTAACTTTGGAGCTGTTTCAATCGGATTTTCCAAAATAAAAGCTAAATGCAGGTTTTTCTATCTTGTCCTGTTCTGTCTCTTCTATTTTGCTGTCTCTAGATTACTGCTACATCCACTATCCAGACATTTTGAACTTGTTACTGACAATATTGACAATTGTTATTTAGTAAATTGGTATTCATTTCTGCTGAATTTCTCCTCCCTTCCTTTACAGGTAGTCCTCGACTTGCAACCGTTCATTTAGTGACTGAAGTTACAATGGCCCTGAAAAGTGACTAATTACCGTTATTTATTGACACTTACGACAGTTGCAGCATCTTCATGGTCATGTGACCAAAATTCAGATGCTTGGCAACTGACTCATATTTATGATGATCTTATGAGAAGCAAAGTTGATGGGGATAGTCAGATTCACTCAACAACTTTATTACTAATTTAACTGCGCCGACTGACTTAACAACTCTGACAAGAAAAATGGTAAAATGGGGCAAAACTCACTTAACAAATCTCGCTTAACAATAGACATTTTGGGCTTAGTTGTGGTCCTGGGTCGAGGACCCCCTGTATTTAAGAAGGGATTTTCTTTATACATAAAGCCAATATATTTGGACACAGATATTCCTTATCGCTGTACTGAAAAACAATGGGATTCACATTGCTGTTTCTTTGTGTTTTAAATTTGCTAACATATTTTTGGCTGGAGACTCCAAAAAGGAATTAAGGAGAGATATACATCCTATAAATTTCTCTGCTCTATACCACAACAGCCAGGCTGTTCTTTTCCCCATAAGCAATTTAAAACCTGCTAATTTCCAAAACCACTCTACAAAGAATTAGGATGTTTTTCCCTTTACATTTCCAGGACTTGAGGAAGTTTACACTTTGTCAAAGTCCCTCAACCAGGAAATCCAGCAATGTATTGCAAAATCACAAGGTGATGCGAGAAGTTTAAAAGCCTCCGAGGATTTCCTTCCTCTTTCCTTTCGTACAAACAGAAAGTAATGATGCTGAGTAGTTAGGAAGATGAGTTTGGCTGACCAAAACATGCTGGCCTTGCCGTGCGTATCAGTAAATCTGCTATGTATACTGCAGAAACCTTTTTGTATAAATTATATGTAACCTGCTCCCTTACCCAAATGAAAACAATGAGTTACTTCTTACAAGGCCATTTCTATCTAAAGCAAGGGTGTCCAATCGTGGCAATTGTTAAGACCTGTGGACTTCAACTGTTCATTTAATGACCGTTCAAAGTTACAACGGCATTGAAAGAAGTGACTTATTACCGTTTTTCACAATTATGACATTTGTAGCATCCCCATGATCACGAGATGAAAACTTGAATGCATGGGGACTGGTTCATATTTATGATGGTTGCAGTGTCCCAGGGTCATGTGTTTTGTGACCTGACTAGCAAAGTCCATGGGGAAGCCAGATTCACTGAACAACTATGTTACTAATTTACCAACTATAGTGATTCACTGAACAATGGGGGCAAAAAAAGTCATAAAATGGAGAAAAACTTCTGTTTCATTTAGCAACAGAAATGTTGGGCTCAACTATGGTTGTAAGTTGAAGGCTACCTGCAATGTGTTTTAAGTCATTACAGGCAGCCCTCAAGCCTATATCCATTCGTTTAGTGACTGTTTGAAGTTACAACAATATTGATAAAAGTTCATGGTCCTCACACATGACGATTGTAGTATTTTTATGGTCACATAGTCAAAATTTGGGACCTCACTGGCATGGAATAAGATGGTTGCAGCATCCTGGGGTCATGTGAATACCATTTGCAACCTTTCTAGCGATTCTTCCAACAAGTAAAATCAATGAGAGAAACCCGATTCACTGAATGACCACATGCTTCACTTAACAAGTATAATTTGTTTAATGACCACAGCAGAAAAGGCTGTAAAATCAGGCGCAACTCACTGAAATGTTCAGTCTTATATGTCAAATTTCTACTGCCAACTCTGCTCTCTTCCATTTCATTGACGCAACCCTGCACATGGTTTGGCTGCATTTGTATTACACACAGAAATGTTCCTAAGTGCATTCTAACTGAACTTAAAATCTGAAATATGTATTTATAAGGCAAAATGACAAGAGTAGAGTAAACAGAGTTGGAAGGGACCTTGTAGGCGGTCTAGTCCAACCCTCCACCCAAGCAGGAGACCCTTCACCATTTCTGACATATGGCTGTCCAATTTCTTCTGAAAGCTTCCAGTGATGAAGCTCCCACAACTTCTGAAGGCAAGCTGGTTCTCGCTGTCAGAAAATTTCTCCTTATTTATAGTTTGAATCTCTCCTTGATCAATTTCCACGCATTATTACTTTCAGGTGGAAAATAGGTTGACCTCCACCTCTCTGTGACAGTCCCTAAAATATTGGAACACTGCTATCATGTCTCCCCTGGTCCTTCTCTTCAATAGATTAGCCATGTAGAGTACTGGCAACTGTTTGTCGTGTGTTTTAGTCTTCAGTCCCCTAATCATCTTGGTTGCTCTTCTCTGCACTTTTTCTTGGGTCTCAACATCTTTTTTATTTTATGGTGACCAAAACCAGATGCAGTATTCTGGTGTGGTCTTACTAAAGCTTTATAGAATGGTATTAGCACCTCAGAGAGTATTAGTACCTTGGAGAAAATGGACTTCTAAAAAGCCTTAAATAGGAATCTACCTCTTCCTGTATAGACATCCAGGCTTTGAGGATAAAACAGCCTGTACTGCTTCAGTCAGCACTCTCTGAATCTTGTATTTTTTTTAAAAAGGAAAAAAGTAGCACAAATGGAGAAGACACAACAAGACAAGACATTCTCTTCTTCCTTCAGTAAGGTTTTTACTTGCAGGGATATTTAAAAAACAACAAGGGAGATTATTATGGCTGACTCATAAATTCTAAGAATTGAAATCCACCAACCTGTTCTCTTGTAATAAATCTTTCATTTGAGCCACAACCCACTCCACCTCTGAAGTAGCTATGCTCCAAATTCTGCAAGCTTGATTGACATCTGGCTGCTGCCTGAGAACCTAAGGCAACAGTGAAGAAGCAGCACATCAATCAATGGACGGGATTCACATGTTGGGTTAAAGCAGTGGGGGTGAACCTTTTCAGCACTGAGTGCACCGGCCACCTAGTCTTCCATTTTCTAACACACATGTGTGCATAAAGACCAGCTGGCCGGGCAGCTGCTCTTCTGGTTTCCAGGGCTCATGCGTGCCAAAACCCAGAAGAACAATGGGCAATGGCTGGCGTGCCCAGAGAGATGGTCCTGCATGCTATTTCTGGCACATGTGCCATAAGTTCGCCATCATGGGGTTGTAAGTCTGTTTGAAGCCTAGTGTTGTACCTGAATTGCGCCAGCTGCCTTACAGACAGGATGTAAGTCATTATGACAATCAACTTGGAAAAACTGTTGATTCCAACAATCAATCAGGTTAGGAATAGAAAAGACAATAAGAAGAAATTGAAAGGAATATAACATCTGTACTCATAACTATTCAAAATAAATATAAATTTGGTTCAAAGACAAAAATAGACCATACAAATTAGGTGTGCATATTTATAACATGACAGTCCATTTAGAATTCAAATACAGGTAGTCCTTGACTTACAACAGTTCGTTTAGTGACCAAAGTTACAATAGCACTGAAAAAAGTGACTTATGAGTTTTTCACACTTATACCGGTTGGCAAATGACCCATATTTATGACAGTTGCAATGTCTCAGAATCAGGTGATTACTTTTTGTGACCTTCTGACAAGCAGTCAGTGGGGAAGCTGGGTTCACTTAACAACCACATCACTACTATTACAACTTCAGTGATTCACTTTACAACTGTGGCAAGAAAAGTCATAAAATGGAGGGAAATTCACTGAACAACTATCTTAGCAACAGAAATTTTCGGCTCAATTATGGTCGTACGTTGAGGACTACCCGTATTAGTTTAATTCCCTACATTACTTTTGTTGCCACTTCTGTTTGTGTCCAAGAAACTTAATTACCAGGACTGTCAGTCACTTTGATTTTTTGAAAACACAGTTTTATGTTCTCAGTGATCTCCATCTAGCCTTCTATTTCTGCAAGCATAAGGATTTTTTTCCAGGACCCATGCCTTTACCTGACACATGCAAGAGTTAAGCTTTAGTTTTGTAAGAACTGCTTCCAACGAGCAGTGTGGTTAGCAACTCATATTCTCCAGGTCCAAGATATTCTCAACCAGCACCGCATTTCAAGAGCAATGTTTTTGTCACAGTCTTTTTGATGGCCCAGCTTTTAAAGCTACATTTGTAGCTAGGGAAAACCTTGCAGGATCCAATCTGGGTAGGCCACAGGGACCAGAGGTTTAGTCTTCCAAGTTTTGGGTCTCTTGCTGCAGCCCATTGTCAAGGAACACAGAATAGCCCAAAGCACACATTCTGCCAGAGAGATTCCCTGAGGAATCTCCAGCACGAGTCCGAAAGCTCAGAAAAGTAAATCTCTGGTCCCAGTGACCGACCCTGATTGGCAACACTATCCAGGGACATGCATGTTTTCCCTTCTTTTGTGGGGAAAACCTTATAAACATTTGTTTTTGGTTTGATGTCTATGTATCTTAATTTTCAATCTAGATCTGTTGTAGCCTTTATCTCAAGCAAGGACATCTCTTTATTTCACAGCTCTAGTCATCCCTAAGAATTTTTGAGCTTACTACTATTTCAACTCTCTGACTCTCTGCATTAAGTAGGCCCTGCCTATTGACATAAACATAAAGTTTTCTAAAAAAAAACAAAAAACTACCCTATTGAGCAGCAGCTTGATGTTTACACTAATTTCTTTCATTTCCAAAGAGATTCCTTTTCCTTGTGTCCAACCACATATATCAGATTGTTGATATATAGCAATGTTAATTCCAATTTCTTTTAATCCAATGTTGATATATTCTGCATATGTTCAATGGACAGTGGGACAATATGCACACTCCTCTTCCTATTTTAAACCTTTTAGCTGCTCTATATATCATTCTAACAAAAGGTAAGTGGACTTTCTTTGTTTTTCCTTGAAGATGTTTCACTTCTCATCCAAGAAGCTTCTTCAATTCTGACTGAATGGTGGCAAATGGATTTATATCCCTTGAAATTATCTGGGATAACATTGTTTTACCCTAACTGGTTTAGGTAAATAATAATATGTAATCATAGTTTGTAAGTTAAAGTGTCCGCAACTTTAACTGTGGGATAGTAATTAAGGGAGTGGTTGTGAAAGCACTTTAAAAGAGGCAAGACTGTAGCTTGCTATCTCTCTGGCTTTGATGAAACCTGATTACTGCAAGGACACAAGACTGCATTGCTCGAACGGGAGAGAAAACAAAGGACATACTTGTAAGTGAATTGACATAGGATATTCGACACGGACTTTGCTAACTGAATATCCCTGAATGGACTGACTAAATGATACATGACTATTGGACTGTTATTTTGACTATGCTATGAACTCATAATGGAATAACCTATATATTTGATAGCACAAGCGTATCTGTCATTTTTACTGTATGTTAATAAACATACAAGCTTAGCTCACTCATTTATCTGTGTGCCTATCTGACTAAGCTGCACATTCTGTTTAGCTTGTCTCCCTAACCCTGGTTGGGGAAACCAGGCTTAACACTGGTTATGGGCCCAGAGGCTGCAAAGTCAGTTTAATTAGAATAAAACAGATTTATGTAAAAGTGAGAGTTTGTGTTGTTATACATTACAGTAAACAGACAGCTGTGTTTTATTAATTATAGTTTTATATCCATATAAGAAAACATGGCACAAGTCAATCTACAAAGTTTGTCCCTTATATCCAAGTTGGATGGAACAAATTATGTATCATGGTCTATGAAATGTAGTCTGCTTCTACGAAGAGAAGGTTTGTGGAACATAATTGAAAATCCACCAAACGTAGAAGAATGGGATCCAGAGGATGATGAAGATAAATTAAAGATAGAAGAATTTATGCATAAAAATGAACAAGCAATTTGCATTATTGGGTTAACCTTAACTGATAACCAGCTTGTTTATATCCACGGAGAAAAATTAGCTGTTGGGTGTTGGCAGAAGCTGAAGAGGATTTATGTTCGAGATAATGTTGGTGCTCACATAAATCTAACACGGAAACTTTTCAGTACACATCTCCATAAGAATGGTGATATGCTGAGTCATTTAAAAACTATGCAAAGCATTTTTCAAGAACTGCACGAGAAAGAGCTTATTTTCTCTGAACTACACCAAGTCTATATAATTCTATCTTCCCTCGATGAGAGCTATGACAACTATGTAACTTCACTTGAAATATTGCCAAAGGAAAGCCTAACTTTAACTGATATAACTGGCAGATTGATTGAAGAGGCCAGAAGAAGGCTTGAAAGAGATGAATTAAGGAGGGAGCAACCTCAAAAAGAAGATAATGAAACTCCTACTGCATACGCAATTAAAAAGTGTTTTAATTGTGGAGGAAGAGGACATTTGGCAAGATTTTGTAAAAAGGCAAAGCACCAGAACACTGGCCAGAATACAAAAAGTCATCAAAATAAAAATAAAAATTTAGAGTTAGCCATGTATAGTAACGGAGCTGTAAAAAATAATTTATGGGTGGTTGACAGTGGAGCATCACATTGTATAACAAATGATAAGAAACATTTTATTAAAATGTCCAAGAGTACACAGCAGATATCGTTAGCCAATGGCTGGAAACTGAAAGCTAAAGGTCAAGGTATAGCATATTGTTCTTTTATAAAAGAGAATGTAAAAATGTTATATGTACCACAAATTAAGTTTAATTTAATTTCAGTTAGAATTTTGGTTAAACTAGGATATGTAGTTACATTTAGGGGAGATAACTGCATAATTGAGAAAGAAGATAAGAAAATTACTGCATCTTTAAGAGGTGAATTATATGTGTTAAATGATGATGGTTTAAAGGTGGCTAACACAATTTATGAAAATAAGAAACCTCATGATGAATGTATTCACTTGTTACATCGAAGGCTAGGGCATTTAAATTTTAAAATACTTAAGAAAACTGTTGAATTATCTAAGGGAATAAGTTTGAAACCTTGTAATAAGTATTTGCAATGTAATATCTGCAATCAAAGTAAGAGCAGGGTCACACCGGCTAATAGAGTTGATGGATTTACTACCAAAGAACCTTTAGAGGTAGTATTTGCAGATTTAATAGGTCCTAAAAAACCAAGTGTAGGAAGAGCTCGTTACATATTAAGTATAATGGACCACTATTCTAGATATGGGTTTTGCTATTTAATGAAGAGCAAAACTGAAACGTATCAAAATCTCTTTAATTGGATAAAATTTGCTGAAAGGAAAACTAAAAAGAAATTAGTAACTCTTATAACAGATAATGGTACAGAATTTACAAATAATAAATTCCAAAACAGACTAAGAATGTTAGGTATTCAACATAAAAAGTCTACACCATATAGGCCACAATATAATGCATTTATAGAGAGAAGAGGCCAAACATTACAATCAATGGCACAAACTATGATGTCTGATTCAGGATTACCTGACAATTTATGGGGAGAAGCAATAATGTGTGGTAATCATATATTAAATAATGTTGTTAATTCAACAACAGGTGAATTACCATTCACATTGTGGCATGGTACAAAACCTGATTTAAGTTACATGCACACATTTGGAGCACCAGCATGGGTGCATATCCCTTCACAACTTAGATACAAAGGACAACATAGAGCTAAAAGATTATATTTTGTAGGATATACATCTAATCATAGATCTTATAGATTCTGGGAACCAGGTACATCTAGAGTTTACACCAGTGCTAGTGCAAAATTCCTAGAACATGTAGGATGGAATAGATTAGAGCAAGATTTAAATAACGAAGTAATTATTGAACCCTACAAAAGGCAGAAAGATCAGACTAGTTATAAGAAGAGTCCAATTAAAGAAGAAGTTCACGAAGAGCAAATAGGACCAGAACAAGAGGAAACAGTTAATCAGGAAGAGTTAGATAATCAAGAAGAGTTAGTTAATGAAAGTCCACCTGTAAGTCCTGTAATACCTAGACGTACTACACGTGTAACTAGACCACCTGATAGGTATCAAGCAAGTATAGTTTGCCAAGTAACTAAAGTTCCAACTAGTGTAGATGAACTTAGGATGTATCCTGCTAAGGATCAGGAGAATTGGCAAAAGGCAATGAAAAAGGAACTAAATTCATTAAAGGTAATGAAAGTTTATGAAGATGCTAAATTACCTCCAGGAGAAAAATCCATTGGGTGCAAATGGATATTTAAAGTAAAAACTGGAAATGATGGGACTGTTACCCATAAAGCTAGGTTAGTAGCTCAAGGATTTAATCAAACTGCATCTGATTACGATGAAGTTTTTGCACCAAGTCTTAAAGCAACATCTTTAAGAGCAGCATTAGTGTGGGCAGCTAAGAAAAACTATGTCATTAACCATTTAGATGTAGAAACTGCTTATCTACATGCACCATTGCAGCACACTATATATTTAAGAAAACCAGTAGGTATAAAAGAAAATAAAGTAAATAGTAATGATTGTTGGAAACTCAAAAAGAGTCTTTACGGGTTGAAACAATCTGGGTTTGAGTGGAACCAATATATTGTGAAAGAGTTAAACAATATAGGTTTTAAATCTGGTTTATCAGATCCATGTGTGTTTAAAAGAAAAAATAATGGGACGGTGTCATTATTGTTATTATTTACAGATGATATTGCTTTGATAACTAAGACTAATAATGAAGCTAATGAGATTATATCATTATTAGCCAAAAAGATAAAATTAAAGCATTTAGGTGAAATTAAAAGGTATCTAGGATTGACAATTAACAAAACAAAAAATGGTTTTAAGATATCTCAAGAAGATAAAATTTGCCAATTAATTAAAACGTTTAAAATGGAACTTTGTAAACCGGCAAAGACTCCAATGAGTCAGGAAGTTTGCCAAACTGATGATCAAAGTCCCAAATTTGATAAGTCCATATATCAATCTTTGATTGGTAGCTTATCATATATCAGCAATTGGTCAAGGCCTGATATAGCTTATAGTGTAAATCAGCTGGCACGTTTTAATTCAGATCCACATCAATGTCATTGGCAATCATTAAAGAGAATTTTAAGATATCTTAAAGGAACAATGAACCATGCATTGTATATAGAACCAAAGGGTGATTTGAGTCTTAGTGCCTATGCAGATGCAAGTTTTGCAACTGATATAAACACTAGAAAATCAACATCTGGGATGGCTATATTATTTGGTAAGACACTAATAGGGTGGAGGTCAATCAGACAACAGCATATCAGCTTGTCCACAATGGAAGCGGAATTTTCATGTCTGTCATTACTATGCACTGATTTGATTTTGTACAAACAGTTATTATTAGACATGGGTGTAACTGTAAAAGATTCCATTATTGTGTACGAGGATAATCAAGCAGCTATAAAGTTAGCTACTAGTATTGCTGTAAAAACTAGATCAAAGCATACTGATTTAAGATACTTAAATGTTAGAGAATCTGTAAAGAATGGGCTAATTAAATTGGAATACTGCATGACGGAAGAAAACATTGCAGACCAATTTACAAAAGCTCAAGGAGTAACTAAGTTTAAAGAAAGTTGTAACAAATATGATTTAAAGATGTAAATAGTTATATTATTATTTCCTAAAAGGGGAGAATGTTAGGGATAACATTGTTTTACCCTAACTGGTTTAGGTAAATAATAATATGTAATCATAGTTTGTATGTTAAAGTGTCTGCAACTTTAACTGTGGGATAGTAATTAAGGGAGTGGTTGTGAAAGCACTTTAAAAGAAGCAAGACGACAGCTTGCTCTCTCTCTGGCTTTGATGATCCCTGATTACTGCAAGGAAACAAGACTGCATTCCTCGAACGGGAGAGAAAAACAAAGGACTGATTTGTAAGTGAACTGACATAAGGATATTCTACACGGACTTTGCTAACTGAATATCCCTGAATGGACTGACTAAATGATACATGACTATTGGACTGTTATTTTGACTATGCTATGAACTCATAATGGAATAAACTATATTTTTGATAGCACAAGCGTATCTGTCATTTTTACTGTATGTTAATAAACATACAAGCTTAGCTCACTCATTTATCTGTGTGCCTATCTGACTAAGCTGCACATTCTGTTTAGCTTGTCTCCCTAACCCTGGTTGGGGAAACCAGGCTTAACAATTAGCACTAAGGAATATAAATTATAATATAAACATCTTCAAGGAAAAACAAAGTCCAGTTGCATTTTGAAAGCATGCCTTTGGGACAACCATGACATGGATGACTTAATCTTTCTAACTGTGGCTTTCTGAACAAGAAATTCATTCTCTGAACTTCTGTAGAGACTCTCAGTCATCTGGTTGTCCCAAAGGCGCTTTTTTCAGGAGACAACTGGGTTTTGTTTTTTTCTTTGAAGATGTTTCGCTTCTCATTCAAGAAGCTTCTTCAGCTCTGACAGGATAGTGGGGAAACAATCCTGTCAGAGCTGAAGAAGCTTCTCGGATGAAAAGCGAAACGTCTTCAAAGGAAAAACAAAAAAGTCCACTTGCCTCCTAAAAAAAGCACCTTTGGGACATTCTCTGAACTTACTTCTTCCAATTCCAGGAATATTGGAAGATGTGGAAAAAGTATCAGGTAGCCCCCAACATATGATCATAACAGAGCCTGCCATTACAGTCATATGTCATGATGGTCACATGACAACCTGATTTTACTTTTTCCTGCAGTGATCATTAAGCAAATTCTACGGTTGTTAAGTGTGATCCCATTGTTTATCGCAGATGTGGTTTTGCCCAAAACTGGAAGTGCTGATTTTTAGCAAAACCACCATAAACATTGGTCACGTAACCCATGGGACATTGCAAATGACTGTATAGGCGGCTGTGTTGCAGAGCATTCAAAGTGTGGTCATGTGAGTGTGGGTGTTTGTGTGACAGTAAGAACTTTGAATCCAGGTTGCAAGCCCTCTTTTTCAGGAAGGTTGGAATTTTGAATGGTTGCTAAGTATCCGGCTATAAGTTGAGGATTACAAATCAGGAGACACTGCTTTGTCCTTGTATCGGAAAGTCCAAACTATAAGATTTTAATCATAGCAAAACATCTTGAATTCATACTTTATTTTTTTTCACTTATACTTTAATTGTTTGAAGTATTTTCAATGGAAATAAAAATTGCTAGTCTGATTAAGAATCTACAGAGCTTACCTCAAGTTGTTGATTTTTAAAGGAAGTCAAAACATCTCTGACTTTTCCTGGGGGAGAGAAATTTTGGGGAAAAAAGAATCCTTTAGAAAAACATTAAATGCAAAAAGAAGAAACAATAGATCTGAATACACCTACCACAGAGTTCTTGGTGTTTCTGCTCATCTGGTGTCTTCTCCAGATCATCTTGACTGCTGTCCATCTCATCTTTGCCATCCACTTCTGATGATTCCTCGGTTTCCTCACCTTCTTCAACTAAATTATTGCCCAGTTGGCAGCTCCAATATGAGTGCCTCAGCCAGTCCAGCACAGTATCACAACCTGCAGAGAAGAAAGGATGGCACCATTAAAAATAGACAAGATAATAGTTGTCTCAAAGATGCTTTTTCAAAAGACAACTGAACTGTTTTTTCCTTGAGAGAGAAAAAGACATTTCGCTTCTCATCCAAGAAGCATCATCAGAATTCTATGCATTTGATAAGTTGCCAAGATAGACCCAAAGGTGCTTTTTCAGGACATTGTTTTTTCTTTGAAGACATTTTGCTTCTCACCCAAGAAGCTTCTTCAGCCTAACTGGATGGTGGGGAAAGGAAGAATTTATATTCCTTGCAGACAGCTGGTCATTTGCATTCATTTAGAGAGCCAGGAAGAAACCATTTGCACTTCAGTTTGAGATGCAGACAACATAGAGTAATTCCCAACAGACAATGCCTGTCTTCAACAGTGAAGGGACACAGGAAAGAAAACATCCAGCAGCCCAAAAGGGCTTCACACCATTTGCTCTACTCAGGTGATCCTGAGAACACAGACACACCTCCAAGTGTGTCCAATGACTCCTCCAATGACTCTCTAAAAGATTGCAAATGACTATTGAGTTCACGGGAACCTAAATCCTTCCATTCCCCACTATCCAGTCAGAGCTGAAGAGGCTTCTTGGATGAGAAATGAAACATCTTCAAAGAAGAAACAAGAATGTTCAAGTTGCCTCCTGAAAAAGCACCTTTGGGACAACCAGGACCTGGAGGACTGAGAATCAACTCCATAGTCTTTTTGCCAAGATAGATAAATACTGACTTAACCTTCACTCCTACCATCAGAGCAAAGGTACTGCATCCAGGCACACAACCTCACACAGGCAACAGTAAAACTGAACCACACGGCATTCACAGTTATTTACTATTCCCTTATCTACTATAAACTATTTCCTCAGCTCCCTGATCGAAGCTCTAAACTTGGCAGGGAAGAATAGAAGAGAGAGAACCAGTTTGGTGTAGTGGTGAAGGTGCTAGCCTAGAAACCAGGAGACTATGAATTCTAGTCCTTTCTTGGGCATGAAAGCTGGCTGGGTGACTGGGACAGCCATTCTCTGAGCCCAGCCAACCTCATAAGGCTGTTGTTGGTGGGGCAGGGGGAGAGGAAAAGGAAGGAAGTATTGTGCATGTTTGCTACTCTGTGTAACTTATAAAATAATAAAGGCAGGATAAAAATCAGATAAATATTGTTTGCAAAGACCCCATTTTTGGAAATGTAAGGAAAAACCCCGGAACTCTGCAATCTGGAACAGCTTTCCCCAGATTTGTGTTCTCCAGAGACATGCTGAAAGGTATAATTCCACACTTCTAGAGGGTGTCACGTTGGATAAATCTTATCTGGAAGAAAGAGAAGCATTCTGCATTTTTCCTTCTGCCCTGAAGAGTGAGACATTTCTATTCCCTTTCTCATGCTATAGCTTAAAACCTTTTCCAAACAAGTCACCATTTACAGAGCAGAACTGAAGCTTATCCATCCTCTGGGGACATTAGTATTTGCTACCTGCAGTGCAACATCGCCACCTGGAGAAAGCACCAAGAATAGCATCAAATAGCAGAAATGTATACAGTAACTTGGAGCTGACCTGCCCCTCATCTTATTTTTTAAAAATATACTGATTACATGCTTGTTTACTCAGGTAGCTGTACAGGAAGCGACTCCTTCTTTCCTTCCTTTCCACTCCTCCCCTCCCCTCCCTTCCTTCCATAACTCAAAGTGGCGAATATATCCAACACACCTTCTATTTTCCCCACAACAATAACTCTGTGAGATAGGCTGGGCTGAGAGCGAGTGAGCTGGCTTTCATAGCTAAGAAAGGGAGTATTGCTTTTGTTTCTGCAATTCATTATTTTTAAGTGAATATTCTAAGAGTAAAGGAGTGCAAGTGTTGAAATATTTCAAGTTGCAGCCGTTTCAGATCTGAAACAGCCTGTTTTAAGAGCAGGAAGTACTGTTCTAATTATTCTTGGAAGTGTGTCAGGCTCAAAACACAAAACAAATGTTCACAACAGACAGTTTTGTATTTGTTTGAATCTGAAACATTTTATTTCCTCCCTTCCTACCATATAGTCACCCATATCAACTCTAAAATTCTGGGCAGCTCACTGCATTAAAAATGCATAACCAGAAGCCAACTATAAACTAACAAAGTAATAATTAAAAGAACTACCTCATGGGCTCTGACAATCCAACCCCCATGCTTGGGAACAGAACCACATCTTCAAATAAAGGATCCATACACCCCTCCTTAAAACCCACTGGCTTCACAGAAATGGGCATAATCCCAATGCCTTCCTGAAATCCACCTTAAATAAGCAAAATTATAAAAAAAACAAATTTTCCTCTTTCTTCCTCTCTTCCATCTCCTTATTCTGAAAATGTGGCAAGCACATTGAACACCATAATGAATAATGAACCCAAGAGAAGAGATTACAGGTAGTTATTGACTACCTGTAATCATAATAATCATAATAATATCATAATAATAATAATAGTAATAACAATATCAATAACAATATCAATATTAATAACTAATAACTATAATTAATAACTATAATAATTTGTCATTGTACATATGTACGCAGTATGCATACAACGAAATTCATATAACATCCAGAGACCAGACTCAACATGCACACACACGACAATCCCCAAACACCCCTGCACCCAACAAAATTCCTCACCCCCCTAAAAGCACACGAGCATCCACACAGACCAAGTAATCCTGTCCAACAGCTCACTGATGGTGGTCCTTAAGTTCATTGTGCAATTATAGCTCTGGGATAAAAACTGTTCAGAAAACACGTGGTCCAAGTTTTAATAGTTCTGTATCTTCTGCCAGAAGGCAACAGTTCACAAAGATTGTGAGCAGGATGGGAAGAGTCTCTGAGAATGTTGTGCAACTTCCTCAAACAGCGAGATGTCGTCCAGGGCTGGTAGCTGGAGCCCGATGATATTCTGGGCAGTTTTAATGATTCTCTACAGAGCTTTTTTGTCTGCTGCAGAGCTGCTCCTTGCAAGAATGCTGTATGTCTGGACGCTGTCAATGGTGCTGTGGTAGTAGGATAGAAGTAGAGTCTGAGATAGATTTATCTTCCTGACCATTCTCAGGAAGTACAAACTCTTCTGTGCCTTCTTTACAAGCATGTTAGCATTCATGAGGTCTCCGAGATATAAGTGCCCAGAAATTTAAACTACCCTCTCCACCTCCTCACCATTTATGTACAATGGTAAATATACATCCCTCTTCCTCCTGAAGTCAATTATAAGTTCTTTAGGTTTTTTTGGTGTTAAGTGTAAGATTATTTTCTTTACACCACCGTGTCAGTCCTTGTGCTTCCTTTCTATAAGCACACTTATTGTTCTTATTAATGAGCCCAACCGCTTTTGTGTCATCCACAAATTTGATAACTGTGTTGGTTTAATGACTATTTGAAGCTACAATGGAACTGAAAAAAATGACTTGACTGTTTTTCACACTTATAACGATTGCAGCAACCCTATGGTCATGTGATCAAAATTTTAACACTTGGCAACTGACTTATATTTATGACAGTTGCAGTGTCCCAGGGTCTTGTGAAGTCAACGGGGAAGCCAGAATCATTTAAAACCATTTTACTAACTTAACAATTGCAGTGATTCACTTAACAACCGTGGCAAGAAAGGCTGTAAATTGGGGCAAAGCTCACTTAACAACTTTCTTGTTTAGCAATGGTAATTTTGGGCTCAACTGTGGTCGTAAGTGAAGGACTATTTATATGCAGCTCCAGGTTGAACAGTGGTCTCCTTGGTGCTCTTTGAGCGTGGCTATTTGCAATTATCCGACCAATAGTACTAGCAATACCATTTAGACTTATATACGGTTCCATAGTGCTTTACAGCACCCTCTGAGCAGTGTGCAATGTCAGCATATTGCCCCCAACAAACTGGGTCCTCGTTTTAAAAAAAATATTTTTATTAAGTATATTTCATCATTTACACCACATTTCCAATTTTTACAGTGCTTCAGTATCGATATCAGTCATAATGACATAATAGTATATTCATTTCTCTTCCTTTCCACTATAAATATATTGTTGTTTTTAGATCTATACTCTTACATATATATTTTAGCTTTTCACAGATACAAATACATATATTTCCCTTTCATCTTACTATACCTCTTATGTATAATCTTTAGATCCATTCTCTAACCATTCATACCATAAGTCCCAGATCATATAGTATTCAGTTTCTTTGTCTTTGAATAGTTAGTCTAAGCATCTCTACACAGTCAAGCACCTTTTTTTATCACCACACCCTCTGAGGGAGTGTTGTCCTGTTTTCAATTTTGTGCACAGACAGTTCCAGCCACAGTTGTTATGTGGAGTATAATATACTGAATTTTCTTACTTAAGTTTCCTTTTATTATACCTAGTAGAAATAATTCCGGTTTCAACTTGTTCTTTTGTTTCATAACTTCCTCTAGCCATTTTCTTATTTTACTCCAGTATTTCCTGGCTTCTATGCATGTCCACCACATATTAAAAAATGTATCTTGTTTATGCTTACATCTCCAACATTCTGCCAATCTATTTGGGAACATTTTCGCTAATGTTGCTGGGGTAAATGCCAACGATAAAACATTTTATATACATTTTCTTTATAGGTTGCCAACATAGTTAATTTATATTTTCACCCCCACAATTTTGCCCAGTATTCTAATTCAATATTGTAGCCAAACTTTTTTGGCCAAATTATCATCGTTTCCTTGACCATTTCTTCTTTCATTTTAAATCTCAGGAAGTAATTCTATGCTTTAGTTATCATTTTACCTCAGCCCCCTGTATTATTTTATCAAGCTCTTCTTGTTCCGTATAGAAGCCATATTTTGCCATTTTGAGATTTTGTACCCTTTCTTCTTGTGTCATTAAATTTATTTTGTGTTTTAATAAGTCTCTTTCTCCTTTATCATTTTGGGGTTCTTTTTGTAACACAAGTTCCAATTTTTTAAGCTCTTCCTGCAGTATAGTTTGTTGTTTTCTCTTTTCCTTATTCCTTTGTGCCACATATGCTATCATTAAACCCCGAATATATGCTTTAGTCGTATCCCACAAATTTTGCAATGTTGTTTGCTCTTTTTTGTTTTAAGAAATAATTCCAATTCTTTTCCCATCATTTGCACATAGTTTTTTTTTCCTTTAGAACTCTTTGGTTTAAAGTCCACCTTCTTCTCTTTCCCTGTCCCTTCCATTTCACTTTTAGGGGACTATGATCCACCCAAGTATTTGTCATTATATCTATGTCGTCTTTTCCCCTTCTTAATTCCAGGTTCATCCAAACCATGTCAATTCTTGACAAGAGTTATAGGGTTTTAAAAAAAAGTATATTGGTTCTTCTTTGGATTTAGTTATCTCCATGTGTCCTGTAAATTAAGTTCTTGCGTCATCTTGAAGAATGTATTTGGCAAAGTTCTTCTCTTCTTATTAAAATCTCCTATTAGGCATATATTTTCATTTTCTATCTCTATTATTTTCCAGTGTAGTTTGTGGTAAAAGTCCTTCTGATTGTTATTTGGTGCACATATTACCATAAGCAATATTTGTTTTTAATTTGTTGTTATTTCAATCAGTTTTCCATCGTCAGTTTAGATTTGCTTTGGGCTCAACCACTCTTTTATATATATATCGCTATACCTCTCTTCTTTTGTTGAGCAAGGGACAGATGGAATTTCTCAATTTGGGGGTATTCTAAAATACTACCATGTTGCTTAATATGCTCCTCTTGTAGACATATAGTATCCATATTCTGCTTTTGTAGTCTTACTAATATTTGTTTTCTATTTGCTGGTGAGTTCATTCCATTGATGTTGATTGATAACATCTTTAATTTCTTCCTCCATTTTATCATTTATGTGTAGTTCTCAGTCCTCTGTTTGTCCTTGTTTCTCTGTGTGTTCTTGTTTTCACGCCTTCTCTTTCCAAACATTCTATTTCCGACTGTCCTCTCATGTCTTGGTCTGATTCTTTCCCTTCTAATTTCTGTTCTTCTTGGCTCTTATTTTCTATCTCATCTCTGCTGTCTAGTTCTTCCTCTGCAGCTAAATGGTGTTCATAAACCTCCTGTGCTTTGTCCAGGGTATAAGTTTTGAATTTCTTACCTTGCCACGTAATCAGCACACTTTCCGCAATGAGCCATCTGAAGAGCACCTTATACTTGACCAGTTGTGAGGAGAGGAAGTGATAGTGTCTTCTTTGTTCCCAAATTCTTCTTGGAATTTGTTTTAGGGTTATAATCTCTTTTCATTTGTAGATCATGGATTCATCCCTTGTCCTATATATTTCATCTCTTGTCATTTTCCTAGCTAACCTCACATGCCTTGGTAGTTTGTGTCGCCTTGCATAGTTTGGGTGAAGTCTATAGACTTCATCTATGTCATCTTGAATTTCCTGCTTGCTTTTTTGGATGGTGTCGGCTAGTAATTCTATCATAATCTTTGATAGGTCTTCCTCCTTATTTTCCACTACATTTTGAAATCTCAAGATTTCTAGAGTGACAACTTCAAGTCCTCTGTTTACAGCTATCCAGCAAGCTGGGTCCTCATTTTACCAACCTCAGAAGGATGGAAGTATGAGTCAATCTTGAGCCAGTCAGGATCGAACTCTTGGCAGTGGGCAGTTAGCTTGCAATAACTGCATTCTAACCACTGCACCACCATGGTAACTTCATTGGAATAAAAAATAATCCTCTTACCTTTTCGGCAAGTCACCAGCTGGGGAAGGGTGCCATGGGTTAGGTCATGACGGAGATCAACAATCCAGGTTGGGATGTTCAGCTTGGAGCAAGAACCAAACGATTATTAAAATCAGAGATGGAATCAATACAATTATTTCACAGTTCCCAGAGCTTAATAAACTCAAACCTTTTACCTCCTTTGCTAGATGCCTCAGTGGAATGGTAATCATCTTCTGCTTCCGCTCGGTGATGAGATTCAAAAACCTGTGGGTGACAGAAGTATTGAATGATTTCAGGGAAACAACTTTTGTTTGAGAATGTCATTTGAAACTGAGTCAAACCCAGAAAGAAGAATCCTCCCAGTCTTCAGCCACTTTTTTTCTTTTTTAAATAATATTTTTATTTTGAATACTAATACAAATATAAATCTAAATACAAAAAAGAGGAAAATACAAATATTACAATGCACCCCCTCTGGAGACCTTTTTCTTCTTCTTATATTACTTCTTCTGTAACAACTAAAAGATATGCAACATATTCCAATTGTGCCCTTATCCCCTCCACTATCTTGAAATCAATATGACCCATAGCAGAGGAACTGGTTACTTGAGGGGCTGCCTGTCTCTCATAGTATCTGTTTTGCTGATTTGAACTGGCAGTGTGGCGTGCACCAGGTTTCTTCGCTTTGTTGTTGTTAGTCGTGAAGTTGTGTCCAACCCATCACGACCCCATGGACAACGTTTCTTTAGGCGTTCCTGTCCTCTACCATCCCTCAAAGTCCATTTAAGCTCACACTGATTGCTTCAGTGCCTCCATCCAGCCACCTCATTCTCTGCTGTCCCTTCTTCTTTTGCCCTCAATCGTTCCCAGCATTAGGCTCTTCACCAGTGAGTCCTTCGCTCTCATTAGGTGGCCAAAGTATTTGAGTTTCTTCATTTAAACAATGTCAATTCTTGGGGAGCCCAGAAGCATGGGGTTTTCTCCAAGATCTGATGGTCCCATTCTTTGATGTTTTGAAAGGGGCTTGAAGATCTGGTTCTTTATCCAGGGCTTTGGCAAGAATGAAGCCTCTTACACTAGATAGTGTGGATTTGTTTCTTTTTCGTTCAGTTCTTGTCATCTTTGAGTCTTCCTTTTCATGTATGTTTCAAAACAGTTTTGGGAGCTGCCCAGAGAGAAGCAATATAGTAATATTCAGAACAATGCAGGATAAACAATTCAGCTACCACCTGAAGCAAGTGGTATGCTCACTTACTTCATACGGAGTTCATTGTCAACAACATTTACTAGCAGAAAAAAGACTGGGTTTGAAGAACCCCCATAGATTCCTATTGTTTTTCAAGGTGTTCTTTGCTCAAAGTTTCCAAGAGTGTCTTTAAAGGAAAACTTTCAGAATTCAGAAGCTGTTTTCATTAGAGGTAGAAAAAAGCTTTTTGTAAAATGCAACTCTATCTCTTTCCTAGACTCAATAATAAACCTTACACAGCAGCTTCTGTAAGAAGTTCTTTCTCACAACCCTTACCTCACCAGTGCCAGGCCATAGGTCAAGATCAGTTCGTGGGATTTCAGAACTCCAGAGGCATCTAGGAGCTTACAGCGGATCAGATCTGCAGTGCATTCCACAGCTAAAGGCATCTTGGACCCAAACCTAATTTCAGAGTTAAACACAGTAACATTATGATCTTTTCCATCCAGTGATTTATGTCCCTTCTACTGAAGATTTAGAACATTTTTGAGATTACAAGCATCCTTAAGGAGAACATCAACTGTGGAAGTTCAGTGTTTCTGAAAGAGTTTCTGCAGCAGAGATGAAGGGCATTTTTAGACATACTGAACTCATTTTGGGAGCCAGTGGTCCACAATAGTGCTGAACAACAACCAGTAAACCCCAAAGTTCTCTGCAATGATCAGGAATTCACTGGATTTCTCTGTACCCAAAACTAATATGTAAAGAGCTTCTAAGGGGAAAAATATTTACAAAATTGAATACATCTGGCAAATAAGTGACCTAGACATGGAATCCTTGAATACCTATTACAGGTAGTCCCTGACTTACAACCTTTCGTTTCGTGATCAAAGTTACAACAGCACTGAAAAAAATGACTTATGACCACAACTGTTGCAGCATCTCGTGGTCACGTGATCATAATTCAGATGCTTGGCCACTGGCTCTTATTGATGATGGGTGTAGTGACATGGGGCCATGTGGTCACTTTTTACGACCTTCTCATGAGCAAAGTCAATGGGGAAGCCAGATTCACTTAACAACCATGTGACTATAATTTAACAACTGTGGCAGGACAGGTCTTAAAATGGGGCAAAACTCACTTAACAACCACCTCACTCAGAAACGAAATGCTGTGATAAGTTGAGGACTACGTGAGGTAAGGACTATTACTGATGCAGCTGAAAGAAAAATGTTGAAGAATAATGTACTAAAACAGTGATTTTCTACCATGGCAACTTTAAAGTGTCCGGACTTCAACTCTCGAAATTCCTCAGCCAAATGTTGCCAAGTTTGAAAAACAATTTACAAAAAGGTTGGAGCGAACTGCTCAAAGGAGTGGGATGAGTTTCTAATTCAAAATTCAGGCTGCTATCTCAAAAACTCCTCCCCATATAAATTTGCCTTCAAATGATTGCTTGTAAATGCAAGATATGAACTGGTCCTCTCCACTCTCATCTCTCTCCTTGCTCCCCAGAAATACCAGTTGTATCACTTAATTAAGGAACGAACCCACGTTTGGGATTCATACAAAATGCTAACCACAAAAGCTTATCTCAACCAATTTTAAATGTTTAATATACATATGCAAACAGAACTATTGGGTAATTGACTCATCCTATGGTGCTGAGTGAAAACAAACCCCTCAATGGTGGCAGCTGTTTTCTGTCCACTTTCCTTCTCACCTGCTCTTCCAGACAGACACTCTGTCCAGGGCATCTTGTTGCGTCTGGCAGTCCTCACAATACAGCCCCACCATCACTTGATCCCATTCGGCCTTGCTTTGCCAAGGAACAACATTCCGTGGTCTCTTCAACTGAGATGCCTTGGCTGCCAGTTTCCATCCTGGCTTTTGATTTCTGGGCTTGCTAGCCATGTTGTTGAAGCTCTGCCCTTCTTCAGCTTCCTAGAATCAGGTGCTACAGATCTACAGAAAGGAAACCAGCCACAAATAAATCTCTCACCAACTAATTCCCAAGTGCTCTACAAATTGTCCTCAACTTACAACCATTCATTTAATGACTGTTCAAACTTACAATAGATGTGAAAAACATGACCTATGGCTGGTTTTCACACTTACGACCATTGTGGCATCCCCATGGGGATAAGATCAAAATTCAGTGCTTGGCTGAGGAATTCTGGGAGTGGCTTCTGCCCATCTTAAAACCGCCAGATTTGGAAAACACTACAGGTACGGTGGTCCTCAACCTCAACCATAATCGAGCCCAAAAATTATGCTGCTAAGTAAGAAATTTGCTAAGCAAGTTTTGCCCCACTTTCCTCACATTTGTTAAATGAAAATAAATGCAGTTCTTAAGTTAGTTTGTCTTTGCTTGTCAGAAGGTCACAAAAGGGGACCACGTGACATTGCAACCCTCATAAGGGTGTTTCAGTTGCCAAGCATCCGAATGTAAATCGTGTGACCATGGGGATGCTGTAACAGTCGTAAGTGTGAAAAATGGTCATAAGTCATTTTTTTCAGTGCTGTTCAGTCACTAAACGAACTGTTGTAAGTCGACGACTACCTATATTATTAGAGATGATGATGTATTTTATGCATGCCCAGCAGACACAACCCCGTGTCGAAACCGCAGCGGGACCAACCTCATAACGCCCGGAGAGACCCAACACGTATCTCCCTGGCCACAAACACCCGTTTCGCACGTACCTGTTTCCACTGATCCCCCTTCCGTCCACCGCCACGCCGATCACTCGCGCTCTCTTTGGCCTTTCCAGGACAAAGAGCGCCTGGCGATTCCTCACCGGAGTCGGAGAGGAACAGGCCCAGCAACAGCAGCCTCCCGTGGGAAGGCGGCGGTGCAAAGGCGGCGCAGGAAGGGGCGGGGGGATGGGAAAGCTAGCAAATCCCGGTAGGGGGAGGAGGAAAGAAACCAATCGGAGGGGACTCGAGGCGGCCTGTGCAGGAGTGGAAGCGGAAGTTGGTGACGGTGGGCACCATGCCTAGATCGTCCTCAGGACAGGGACTTCCGGCTGTTTCAGGCCGAGCGAGCGCCCTCTCTGGCCTAGAAGTAAAACCTGCAAGAGGAGTAGAGTATTGGCTTACTATATCTATGCATGTTACGTTACGTGCTATCTATATATTATATTTTGAATTTATTGTATATTGTATATATTGCATACAGTATTACATATTATGTAACACATGAGATACACGTGCACGCAGAAGCAATAACATAACAGCACACACACACCTTAGTGCAAATAAGCAACACATTCAGAATGTGCTAAATAAGATGGATTTGCAAATATTATGTAATGTATTTGATTTGTTTGCTTTTTTATTTATTCTCAAAATGCTTTAAGGAGATATATATATAAATATATATGTATATGTATGTGTATAAAACTTAAGAAAACATATGTATATATACATATGTATATAAAACTTAAGAAAACATATGTATATAAAACTTAAGAAAACATATGTATATATATCTGGCATTCAGCTTTGTTCGGGTATTTTCCCACGTCATAGTAGTGGTGCTTTTAAAGTTGTAGCAACGTTTCAGCTTTAAAAGCACCACTACTATGACGTGGGAAAATACCCGAACAAAGCTGAATGCCAGACATGTAAGTACCCGCGAAAACTTAAGAAAACATATATATCAGTAGCAGAACACAGCAAACTCCAAGACCAATAAACACAGACCAAGACTCTCAACCAATCAGGAGGAAGAAAAAACCATTCTGACACAGCAATAGGCTGCCCCAAATTTAAATCTGAAACCAATATATATATATATATATATATGGATCTTTGGTTATTCGGGTTTTCTCCTGCGTAAGATTGAAAGTATCTAGGCAATGTTTGGATGAAGTCTCATTCATCATCTTCAGGCTTGGTCTTCAGCTCTGTGCTTCTCAGAGTGATGTGAGCTTGCAGCTGCTTCTTCCTTTTAACTGCTAGTGGGGGTGTGACTTGATTGGCTGGGGGCTTGGCTGTGTTCTGATGGGGGGGGTGTTCTCATTGGTTGGGGGTTTGGCTGTGTTCTGATTGGTTGGGGGGTTGGCTGTGTTCTGATTGGCTGGAGGCGTGTTCTGTTCAGGTGGGGGCTTGGTTGTGCTCAGGTTAGTCTTAGTTCCTGGGAGATTTGAGCTGGTGAGCTGTGATCTTGCTGTTTGGCTTTGAGTTTGTGGTCGTGCTGCATCTTCATGGTGGGGGTCAGTTCGCTTCATATATGGCTCAGAGGGGTTTGAGGTGGGTAGTGATGCAGCTGCAGTGCAGCTTCTGGTCCGTGGTCGTGTTTCATCTTCTGTGTGGGTGTGAGTCTGCTTTCTACATGGAAGTGTGGTGGTGGCATCTTGTGTGGCTCTCAGGGGTGTGGGTCTGGTGTCATTCTTCATGTTAGGTACTCGTCTGTTCATGAGGGCGGGTTTCCAAACAAACTCAGAAAACTACAACAATGCCAGAAACCAACTCCTCCCCCCTCACAGCCACACATGAAACAAACAGTGCACAACATCTCAGACAAGATCCTCACCGAAGCCGAAACCAAGGTCCTTTCCAAAGGATTCAACTTTGCTGTCGCTCCCAAACACATCCCCACAGAAACCATCATATGTGGAGTTGAAACCAGCCTGACCAAAATCAACCCTGATGATGCTAATAGAATCAGACTCGAAATCACCAACATCCTCTGCACTAGCAAACCACCCAAAAGCAACTTATCCAAAGAAGAACAAACTGTACTACTTAACCTGAAAGAAGACACCAGCATAATAATCCTACCAGCAGACAAGGGCAACGCGACAGTGGTTATGAACACATCTGACTACCAATCCAAGTTAACCAACCTACTCCAAAACCCCACATACAAACCCCTAAAGACAGACCCCACCACCTACCTAGAAAAAACCACCAGATCCAAAATAAAAGCCTCCCCCATCAGTGAAGAAATCCAGCAAAGAATCATACCCAGAGAGAAATCATCCAGATGCCCTAAACTTTATGGTCTCCCCAAGATACACAAAGAAGGAACTCCACTTAGACCAATAGTCAGCTCCATAGGCTCACCTCTACAAAACCTAGCCAAATTTCTCGCCAAACAACTACAGCCCTATGCAGAATCCATCAACTCACACGTAAGAAACTCATTCCAGTTCATCGAGATCATAAAGAAACAAAACTTACAACCCAGTGACCTACTAGTGAGCTTCGATATCATATCCCTCTTCACCCAAGTGCCAATAAAAGAAGCCTTGACAGCCATCCAAAACAAATACAACCCCCCCAAGCACATCCTAGATCTGACCAACCACTGCCTATCCAATACATACTTCACCTACAATGGACAAAAATACAAACAAATAGAAGGAGCACCCATGGGATCACCCCTCTCACCTGTCATCGCTAACCTCTACAAGGAACACTTTGAAACACAAGCTCTAGAAAAATATGATCACAAACCCAAACTCTGGCTCAGATACGTAGATGACACCTTCATAATCTGGCCACACGGGAAAGAAAAACTGAACAACTTCCTCACACACCTCAACAGCCTACACCACAAAATACAATTCACCATGGAAACAGAAGCTAACAACCAACTTCCCTTCCTAGATGTCTTGGTATACAAAAAATCCAATGGCTCCCTAGGACACACCATCTACCAGAAGAAAACACATACAAACCGCTATCTACACGCACTCTCACACCACCACCCAGCAGAGATCAATTCCATAGCTGAGACACTTATCTCCAGAACAAAATACTTAGCCGACAAACAACACCTAGAGACCGAACTACACACTCTCACTGGCATGCTGACAGCCAATGGATTCCAAAGAAAGAAGATCACCCACCTAATCCAAAAAGAAACCCCAACCAAAATCCAAGACAGAGAACAAGAGAATGGCAAAGCCCTCCTCCCATATATAAAAGGCACTACAGACAAAATCAGCAAGATCCTCCAAAAACACAACATTAAGACAGCATTCTGCACAAACAGAAAGATATCCACCATCCTAAGAAACCCTAAGGACAAAATCAAGTTAGAAAATCAAGGAGTATACGAAATCCCTTGCACTGCCTGCCATACATTGGACAAACTAACAGAAGAATAAGTGCACGCATTGAAGAACATAAGAACTCAATCAAAAAGGAAGAACCGACCTCTTCCCTGGTCCAACACCTCAAAGCCACAGGTCATGAGATTGACTTTAAAAATACCAGAACTATCGCCAAAACCGAACACTTCAGCAGCAGAATAATCAGAGAAGCCATAGAGATAGAAAAACGCCCACACATCATGAATAAACGAGATGATACCTCCCGCCTACCAGCCATTTGGAAACCCGCCCTCATGAACAGACGAGTACCTAACATGAAGAATGACACCAGACCCACACCCCTGAGAGCCACACAAGATGCCACCACCACACTTCCATGTAGAAAGCAGACTCACACCCACACAGAAGATGAGACACGACCACGGACCAGAAGCCGCATTGCAGCTGCATCACTACCCACTTCAAACCCCTCTGAGCCATACATGAAGCGAACTGACCCCCACCAAGAAGATGCAGCACGACCACAAACTTGAAGCCAAACAGCAAGATCACAGCTCACCAGCTCAAATCCCCCAGCAACTAAGACTAACCTGAGCACAACCAAGCCCCCACCTGAACAGAACACGCCTCCAGCCAATCAGAACACAGCCAATCCCCCAACCAATCAGAACACAGCCAAACCCCCAACCAATGAGAACACCCCCCCCACCCAATCAGAACACAGCCAAGCCCCCAGCCAATCAAGTCACACCCCCACTAGCAGTTAAAAGGAAGAAGCAGCTGCAAGCTCACATCACTCTGAGAAGCACAGAGCTGAAGACCAAGCCTGAAGATGATGAATGAGACTTCATCGAAACGTTGCCTAGATACTTCCAATCTTACGCGGGAGAAAACCCAAATAACCAAAGATCCATCCATATATATATATATATATGCATCTTTTTGTTTGCTTCTTTTAAAAAGTTACTTAAATAAAGGTTTTTAGATTACATCTTTTTCGACAGAACAGTGTTTCAGAAATGACCTCACTCTATTTTGGTGGTTGATGGTGTAATGAAAGTAATCTTTTATATATATTGCCCCATTTCAGTAAGAAGCAATTGCATGGATTCATTCAGGATTAAATATTTTCAGGTGTTTATATTCTTTTGAAGTTTATCACATGGGAGTTGACTCCTGGAGAAAGAAAATAGACATGCTCAAAAAACATATTGTTCAGCATTGATTGGAAAGATAAACTTATGACTTCAACAATTCTGTGGTTTGCTGAATTAACTAATATAGACTGTAGTTATATAACTGTACAGTTATATAGATAACTGTAATGAATTATGACTTCAATTCATTGATATAGTACATTTGTAGATATATATCCTGTATGCTTTTGTTTCTTGTTTCATTTTTTCACAAAACAGAATACAGGTTGTCCTCAACTTACGATTGTTGATTTACAATGAATCAAAGTGAAGGGGGTCTGCAGAGTAAAGAGGCAGGACACGGCAGGAACAGGTAAAACTTTCTATTTAAGTTTTTTTAAAAAGCCGCTCAGCCGCGGCAGGTGCCAGCTTTTGTAGCCAGCGCTGTCCAAAGCTTCAACCACTGACAGGACTTTATTTCTCCCACCAGTAGCTGGGACAATGAGTGGAGTCTGCTGGCCGACTCCACTCTATGGCCATATTTAGTAATACTTAACAATGACTGCCTTCGAAAAAGTGACTTATCACCCATCCTTGAACTCATGACTATCACTCCACAGTCACATGATCACAATTTGGACGCTTGGCAACCAACTCACATTTAGAAAGTTTGTAACATCCTTAGACATGCGATTGCAATTTGCAACCAAACCCAGGGAAGCTTCTTGCCTCTGGCCTCTAGCAAAGGATATGTATATGAAATACATGGTGAGTTATCCTTTGCTAGAGGCCAGAGACAAGAAGCTTTAATTTGCAACCATAAGGCCTTGCAAGGGGGATATAAAGGACTGAATGAGCTGCATGAGCATTGTGATATTATACAGACGCACAACAAAATGGAATTCTGCAACAGCACAATGTGATATTTGGATGAAAGCCATGAACCAGCCCACATGGAATTTTCCCTTTTTCAAAAGTTTTGATCCCTGCCAGGAGTATTTCAGACATTTCATTTTTTTAGAGCTCTTTTCGTTCCTTAATCAATCAATACATAATCAAGGACCTATCAAGAAGAAAAGCAAACTGCCACCAACACTTGACAGCCAAGCTAGTGTATATAAAGAGAGAACAAATTCAAAACTGACTAACACTAATTAGGTAATAAACTTCTGCAAGCAAATAACTAGTTCAAATATCACCAAGGACTCCACAGCTAAAGTTCCTTTATCAAGTACCTTCCTAATTAGATAGTTCCTTAATTTGGTAATTCTCTAATCAAGGAAATATCAAGGAGAAAAACACAGCCAGTTGCACTGATGTTATCTAGTTGGGTAATAAAGAATCTGTAAGAAAACAACCAGGTTTAAATGGCACTATGGACAGTGCCATATGTATGTTCCCCGATGGGGCAAGTTTCCCAAGAAACTTGTTTTCAGACAACTTTTGATAGTCCTGCTTTGCATCATTCCTTCCCTGATCAACTACAAACCTTGCAACTTTAGGAATGGCTGGAAACTCCCATTCTACCAAATGTTGGAAATGTCATCAGCAGGGATGGGATCCGACAGGGTTAACTGCCAGTTCAGTCATTTACAAGGTTCGGTCATTTACGATGTGCTTCCCTGCACGCTGCCAGCTGTGTGCCTGTAAATCATCCTCAGCATGCTGCGTGCAGAGAAGCAGCCTTTCAAAAAGCCCTCTTTTCCTGCTTTTTAAACTGTAGCTGTGCCTAGCATGGCAGCTGAAGTTGAAAAAAAATCAGGAAATAAAGGTCAGGTGGGCGGTGGGCAAAAACATCAGCAGACATAGAACTGGTTCTATGTCTGCTGCTCTTCGGTTCTACAGAGGTGGACAGCACCAGTAGAAACCCACCCCGGTCATTAGTATTAGTGCTCATATTATCATATGTGATAGACATGTCCAAAAGCAAAAAAAAAAAAAAAAAATGGACCAAAATACATACATGGTTAGAAAAAAATGATAAAGCAACACATTGATTTTAAACCAGAAATATTTTGTTGGGTATTTTACCAGAATAATATAATAAAGGGAATATATACTTAATTTTACATCTGCTAATGGCAGCAAGAATTGTCTTTGCACAACAGTGGAAAAATGAAGAGATCCGTTTTAGATCAGGGGTGTCAAACTCAATTTCATTGAGGGCTGCATCAGGGTTGTGTTTGATCTCAGGGGGCAGGGGGGCATGGCCAGCATGATGTCACTTGTGTCGGGGAGGGGTGCTTAAGACAGCCCGAGTGCTCTGCTAGCAAACAGAGGCTCCTGAGCTCCATTTTTGGCTGCGATAGCCTCCTGCAACCCTTTGCCAGCGAAAATGGAGCTCGGGAGTGCCATGTGCAACCCTCTTGAGCTCCATTTTCAATGGCAGAGGCACCATGGGTCAGTCCTTCACTATTTCCAGGGCGGTCCCACACGCCAGATCTAAGCACCCGTGGGCCTTGAGTTTGACACCCCTGCTTTATATGAAAATATTATTAAAAATATTAGAATGCACAGAGATGGACAGATTAACACTAAAAATAAAGGACAAGGAAGAAACTGAATACTTTTTAACATGGGACCTGTTTTAACCTGTCGTGTCCGCAAAAAGACGCTCTGAGTCGGTGACTATCATTCAAGCTCTTTATTAAACAGTTGTGAACCGAACCGGCGAAAAGGAAAAAGCCCGCGGCTTTTATCCTTTTCGCTGCGGCGGCCGCGGCCAATGGCAGCGATTCAAGTCTCCCGCTCTTGGAGTGAGCCAATCGCGGGAGACTTCAATTGGGCCAATCAGCGCGGCTCGCCTGGCCAATCAGAAATCCCCGCGCCTTAGCCAATCAAGGCGCGGGGATTTCAAGTATGCAAATTCAGGACAGAACACCCCTCCCCTCTTGGTATAGTCCATCACGTTGCGTAGTCACGCAGGTAGGCGGGGCTCCGTCTAGCCCTAGTTGACCTGCGCAACTCAGTTGCAAGCTGGATCTCGGCCGGAGCGGTCATCTTTTTGGCTGCTCCTCCTTCTGTGTGAACCGGCTGGATGATCGGGCCGGTTCGTTCTCCGTGGCTCCCGCCTGGGCCTACCGGGTCGGTTGAGCTACGGGTTTCGCCGCTCCCGCTTGGTTTCTCCGAGTCGGTTGAGCTGGCCAGGTGGTTCTTCTCCGGTGGGGACTCGCGATGGCTGCGTTCCGGTGAGTACTTTTGGATTCTTTTTTCCTGCGCTTGTTTATTCGGGTATTCCCTCCCCCCTTGGTTCGTGTCTTGGGGGTTGAGGTCTGTTGCCGTTCGCGACCTGAGCTGGTCGATGTGTCGTTTCCAGGCTCGCCCATCGGTGGTTTGGAGCCGGTACGACCGTGGACCTGTGATTTGAGTGATGACGGCTGGGATCCATAGGGGGTCCCCCGTCAGGTTTTTCGCGTAAACTAAGTCACCGGGGGCAAATGTCCGGTATTTGGAACTGGAGTCTGGGGGCCGCTCCGGGTTGTATGTTGGGTGTAACCTGTCGAGTGGGGACCTCAGCTTCCTGCCCATTAGTAATTCGGCTGGGCTTTTGTTGGTAGTGGTGTTCGGGGTGATGTGTTGTATGAAGAGGAGTTTATTGATTTTGTCGTTGATCTCCCCGTGGTCCATTTTCCGGAGGGTTTTTTTTGTAAACTGTACCATCCGTTCCGCCCTACCGTTCGCCGCCGGATGCGCCGGTGCCGTTAATGCGTGGCAGATGCCCCTCTCCGCCAAGAACCTCTCAAAATCGAGGGAAGTAAACTGGGGCCCGTTGTCTGAGACGACGACGTCTGGGAGGCCGTGCGTGGAAAACAGTTTACACAGTTCTTTGATGACGGCCTCCGTGGTAGTGGATTTCATGTCGCTTACCTCCAACCAATTGGAGTAAGCGTCAACTGTGATCAGAAAAGTATGCCCATTCGTTGGACCAGCAAAGTCTAAATGGATTCTGGACCAGGGCCCCCTTGGTGTTTCCCAGTCCCGGATGGGTGCTGCGGGTGGGCTGGGTCTGGTCTCCTGGCAACGTTGGCATTTGGCGACCCATGCCTCTATCTGTTTGTCCATCCCTGGCCACCAAGCGTAACTCCTGGCCAGGGCTTTAGTCCTGACGATGCCAGGATGACCTTCATGCAGCATCTCTAAGACCCTCTCTTGCAATCTGTCCGGGATGACCACCCTGTCACCCCACAAAATACATCCTTTAAGCAGTGAGAGTTCAGTCTGGCGGTTTCTGAATGTTTTAATGGATTCGTCATTGTCCCTTTCAGGCCAACCTTTTTCTAGCCAGTGTAGGATTCGCGCCAGACGCCTATCCTTAATAGTTTCCCTGGCAATGTCCGACGCGGTAATGGGTAGGTTCTCGATGCTAAGGGTGTTTGTCGTTGGTGCTGGGTCAGGATCAGAGTCTGGTAAGGGCGAACGGCTTAAGGCGTCCGCGTGCGAAATTTTCTTACCTGGCTTGTGTAACAGTTCGTAGCTGTAGGCTGCCAGGAACTCGGACCACCTTGTCATCCGGGGTGATAAAATGTTTGGGGTGGCTCGGTTTCCAGCAAGGATGCCCAGCAATGGCTTATGATCTGTCACAATGGTGAACGGGCGGCCATACAGGTATTCGTGGAATCGCTTAACGGCGGCAACTATAGCCAAAGCTTCTTTGTCCAGCTGGCTATAGTTCCGCTCCGGTTTAGTCAGAGTCCTGGAGAAAAAAGCGATGGGTGTTTCTCTTTTGTCGGGGAGGGTATGGCTGAGGACAGCGCCGACGCCAAAAGGTGATGCGTCGCAAGTGACAACTAAGGGCAAGGTTTCGCTGAATTGAATCAGGACGGCGTCGGAGGTGAGGAGGTCTTTGGTTTTTTGAAAGGCGGCTTGCTCTCGTCTCCCCCAAGTCCAGGTTGCCGCCTTATCCAGGAGTCTATGCAAAGGCTCCGCCGCCGTAGCCTTTTGGGGTAGGAAAACATTATAAAAATTCAGCAACCCTAAGAACGCTTGTAGTTCCGTTTTAGACTTTGGGGTGGGGGCTTCTTTGATGGCTTTCACTTTTTTAATTGTAGGGTGAATGCCATGCCGGTCTAGAAGGTAGCCCAAGAATTCCACTTGCTCTGTGCATAGTTGGCATTTTTCTCGTTTAACTTTAAGTCCCGTCACTTTAAATTTTGTTAAGACCTGTCTGAGTCGGTTTTCTAATTCGGCTTCGTTTGGCGCCGCCACTAATACGTCATCAAAATAGGGCACCACCCCCTTGATGCCCTGTAGCAAACGTTCCATCAGGCTCTGAAAGATGCCTGGTGCCACGCTGACTCCGAATTGGAGTCGGTTACACTTGAAGGCCCCCCGATGGGTCACGATGGTCTGGGCTTCCGCCGTTTTCTCATCTACTGGCAACTGCTGATATGCCTGGGCGAGATCGAGCTTGGCAAAGACCTTGCCCCCTCCCAGTGAGTGCAGCAGATGTTGCACGATTGGGACTGGGTAGGCGCTTTGTTGCAATGCGCCATTTAGGGTGGCCTTATAGTCCCCGCAAATTCTCACGGACCCGTCTGGCTTGACTGGGGTCACTATAGGGGTCTCCCATCGGGCATGGTCTATCGGCTGCAACACCCCCTGTTTGACGAGCTTGTCGATCTGCTCGTCAATTTTAGGCTTCAGGGCGAATGGTACCCTCCTAGGTTTTAGCCGCTTGGGGGGAACCCTTGGGTCTAGGTCAAATGAGATAAGGGGCCCCTGGTACTTGCCCAAGCTTCCATTGAAGACCTCCCGAAACTCCTGGGCTAGCCGCTGTTCCCAACCGTCGTCGGCGACGTGGTTGATTCCTGTCAGCGCGATGTCAAGCGGGGCGAACCATTGTAAACCCAGTAGGCTTGGGCGGTCGCGATCGACGATAGTGAGTGGCAGTTGTTCGGTGCGGCCCTTGTAGGTTACATTAAAGCTCTTGGTGCCCACTACCGGGACGCGATTCCCTTGGTAGTCTTTTATAATGATTTTCTGGGCACGAATGTTCCTCTTATGGAGGGTGGGCACTAGCCGTTTAATCTCGCGCCATGCAATCATGGAGAGGTAGGACCCGGAGTCCACTTCCATCTTGCATGGTTGGCCTTCAATATGGACTTCTACGTGTACCTTTCTGGCGCCGTCGGAGATGGCGTGGCCGATGGTCACCGTCTGGTGAGTCTCTTCCTTTCGCCGACCGTCGCCGCCTCTTGAAGATCGTTGGGCACGGTCCCACCGACCGTCCGGTTGGCGCTCTCTGGTCCTGGGCGGGGGGCTTTCCTTCTTCCGGTCGTGTTGTTCCCATTTGGGCGGGCTGCGGGTCTTCTTTTGGCGGCAAACTCGAGCGATGTGACCCCGTCGTTCACAATGCCTACAGATAGAGTCAAAAAATCGGCATTCTGACCTGGGGTGGTCGCCGCTGCACCCGGCACAGTTGGTTCTCGACCTACGACCTCTTCGATTCCGTTGGTCGCCGCGTCCCGTCTGCACGCGATGTATGTCCTCCTCGTCTTCCGACGTGCTGGAAGTTGACTGGAATTCTCCGTAGTGTGCGGTTGATTCGCTTCTAGGGTCGGCCGACCTTGCCGGGTTGTTGTTTCCGCCCTTCGCGTCAGATCTTCGCATGCTGTCAGCAGACGTGCGGGTTGCTTCTGCGGCTGCGGCTGCGGTGAGGGCATCTGCTAGGCTGATGTCGCCCTTGGCCATAAGCCGGCTCTGGAGTGTAGGGTCCCATAGGCCGAGTACGAATCGGTCTCTTATGAGGCTGTTCAGACCTTCAAACTCGCAGAGTCCACCTAGGCGCCGCAGCTCGGCGACGAAGTCGCTCAATTTTTCGTCTGGTTTCTGATTTCGGCGGTAAAACTCGTTGCGCCGTATCAGGATGGGGACCTCGGGGGCGTAATGGCGCCGCAGTATAGGTTCGAGGACGTCCCAGTCCATGGCGGTTGCGTCTGCCGGCTTGGCCAATGCTTTGGCCATCTGGAAGACCTCTGGTCCGCAGTGAGTAAGGAAGACGGCGCGTTTTAGCGGGCCCGGGGCGTCCTTCATTCCGGCGCATTCAAGGTACATACGGAACCGGTCTGAGTACGATTCCCAGTCCTCGGTGGCGGGGTTGAAGGGGGCGGGCGGTGCGATCTTCGCCATCTCTGCGCTGGAACTGGCTCTTGTTGGACACGGGGTTCGGTTCAGGGTCGGGATCCCATCCTCATCGCCAGTGTCGTGTCCGCAAAAAGACGCTCTGAGTCGGTGACTATCATTCAAGCTCTTTATTAAACAGTTGTGAACCGAACCGGTGAAAAGGAAAAAGCCCGCGGCTTTTATCCTTTTCGCTGCGGCGGCCGCGGCCAATGGCAGCGATTCAAGTCTCCCGCTCTTGGAGTGAGCCAATCGCGGGAGACTTCAATCGGGCCAATCAGTGCGGCTCGCCTGGCCAATCAGAAATCCCCGCGCCTTAGCCAATCAAGGCGCGGGGATTTCAAGTATGCAAATTCAGGACAGAACATAACCAATGGTTAACTAACAGGAACAGAGGTTAGAAATTAAAGAGATTAAGAGAATGATTAATTATATAAGGAAAGCTTTCTAGTATAGACAAGCCAATGATATGTATATTATGATTACCATTATTGTCAGTGTATATAGTTTGTGAACTGGAATAGACATGTGAACAGGCCAATGGGGACTGTTTGGATACTGAAACATAGTATTTGCTTTGTATAGGGCCATAGGAGACAGTTGAAGTCTGGGAGTGGCTTTGACTTGCTGAACTGTATATAAGAATTGGTTTGTCCTCTGTAACCTCTGGGTCTCTGTATCTCCCTATTCTGTAAAGACTTGTTTCTGTAAATATTGCTTCTGGGTTCCTGAATTTGTATGCTGCCTTCTGGTGTATGGTATTTTATATAAAGAAATTTCTTATGTAGATGAATCCTGCAGAATTATTTACTTGTGTGCTAGTCAGAATATGCTGCAAATATTCTGACAATTATGCTTATCATCTTTTTGTTGTTCAAAACTAACTGTACTCAGACAACACCCTGTTCATATACATATTGAGTTTTTTATGTTTACTAAAGAAAAATGTATCAATAATATATAGTGGATTTGAGCATCCTTCAGTTAGTTGTTGTTGCTGCTTTATGTTTTCCATAAAGCTGTTTTAGTCAGCCCTAACTTTATAAGTTTTGGTGTTTTTAATTTTGATCAATTCCAAACTTTGGAATTGTATTTTTAATAGTGAAAAGATGTCACAAATATTGTCAAGAAAAAAATGGTTATGGAGACCACTATAAAATACCAGTAAGATCTGTAGCTTAAGGTCCGTAGATCCAGTTTTGGTCACCATATTACAAAAAAGATGTTTGGAAAAAGTGCAGAGAAGAGAAACTAAAATGATTAAAAGCCTGGAGACTAAAACATATGAAGAACAGTTGTAGTCTAATCTAATGAAGAGAAGGAATAGGGATGACATGATAGTAGTGTTCCAGTATTTGAGGGGTTGTCACAAAGAAGAGGAGGTCAACCTATTTTCCAAAGCACCTGAAGACAAGACAAGAAGCAATGAGTGGAATTAATCAAAGAGAGAAACAATATAGAACTAAGGAGAAATGTCCTAACAGTGAGAACAATTTAACCAGTGGAATGGCTTGCCAACAGAAGTTGTGGGGGCTTCATCACTGGAAGTTTTTAAGAAGACTGGATAGATACTTGTCTGAAATGGTGTAGAGCAAAGGTGTCAAAACTGTATCCCGTGAGCTGGATGTATCACATGCCCATCTCTGGTTTAGCGAAGGAGGAAAAGTCATGACATGTCATGTGATGATAATGTGATACTGTGAGTTTGACACCCCTGGTATAGAGTCTCCTACTTGAGCAGGGGGTTGGGCTAGAATACCTCCATGGTCCCTTCCAGCTTATTCTATTCAGAAGATCATCTTTCTGTGCACAGGTGAGTCACATTAGTGGCAATATGGTGATCAGACAGCAGTGGCCCTGCATCATTCAATTATTTTCTGTATCTGGATGGTCATGCTGGCTGGATTGTAGATTGTAGCTTCACTTCAAAGCATCGAAATGAGTTGAGCTGATTCGGCCAGCCTCTTCGGCTCAGTGAAAAAGGGGCTCCTGTTGTAGACTGGGGGGAGGGGGGGCTTTTATATTAAGGGAGAAGCAGGGGAGCTGTTTTATTTCAGCATTTTGAAAGAGAACATTGCTTTAATCAAAGGATTGTTGTCTTGTTCATCTCCTTTGAAACCCAAAACACTCATCAGGTTAGTGACATGTTTTCCGATTAAATGCAACAACAAGCTCCTCCCCCCTTAAAAACAATTAACACCACAACCACCTATGGCCATGATGGTGCATCTATGGTACGTGTGTCAGAAGTGGCATGCAGAGCCATTACTGCCGGCACACAACAGCTGATTGTCGGGTATCTGGAATGCGTGTGTGGTGTGTAGGTATGCTCAGGAGTGCATATGTGCAGAGACATGCACCTGCATGGAGTCATGTGCACAGGTGCAAGGGGCATGGGCAGACCCGTGTGCATTGCCTTCTGGGTGAATGCATGTGAGCGTGTGTTAGGAATGTAAGTCACCTAACAGTTGGGTTGGAAAATATATAAACCAGGACAGCCATTTTAATACTGTCTCTTTAAGGGAATGCTAAAATGGTAATTGGGTGTGGTTCCTCAAATGGCCATAAGATGGAGCCAGAAACTGGGGTTGTTCTGTTCTGTTGTTGCTGAGAGAGTTGCCATTCCTGCATTTCTCTATTGATTGTTGCTGATTGTCGTTATTCTTGGATTTGATGTAAGTCTGTTACTGAACTGTTTTTGAAACTGGACTTTGTTATTGGATTATCCCTGGACTAAAAAACTGACTGCTATAACTGTGAATGACTTGGACTGCTTGTTTGGACTTTGCTTAAACATTTATTGGAAGTAAAAACCTACATTTTATTATACAATGTATCTATGTGCTGGTTGTGTGTTATTCTTCACCACTCTCACTATGTCTCCCTGTGTGTGCTCATTCTCCTAATGGGGAATTACCTCAATAGCATGCAAGCATAAGTGCATGTGCAATTATCAGCACAGGAGCCCACCTATGGCCACCATCCTGCCCCAGATACTTGTGGCCTTCACCATCTCAGTTCGCAAAATATTCTTGATGTCTTTCTGAATGTCCCTCTAAATTGGTTTTGCCAGCAGGCTTGGGATCTCATGAAAATGAGGAAAAACCTGGAAGGGACCTTTGAGATCTCCTAGTCCAGTCCAACCCCTGCTCAAGCAGGAGACCCTACACCATTTCAGAGACTGTCCAGGCTCTTTTTAAAAACCTTCAGTGATGGAGTACCCACATCTTCTGAAGGCAAGTTATTCCACTGATTAATTGTTCTCACTATTAGAAAGTTTATAATAGAAATAATGTCATGTGATAAATTCATGAGCTTGCTGCATTGTGGGTAACATCCAGTGCTCCGCTTTAGACCTTCAGTCTTTTATAAAAATAATATTAAAATATTAATTGTAGATTTTTGTTGTAATTATTGGGTTTTATGGAGTTGCTTATAGAACAACTCCAGAGTCACATTTTGTGAGATGGACAGCAGACAAATATAATAAATAAAAATATACAAATCCCTCAAACTAGATTAACCGGTCTCTGTTGCTGAATTCACATAAGATTTTTGAGCAGAGAAATAAAGCTGTTTTCTGCAACTTGCTCAGGCAACTACGAGTTTGAACTACAAACTGCCCATCCCCATTCTAGCCCAAGGCATAACTCAAAATAGTGGGCTGAACATAATTCAGCAAGAAAATGCCACTTTTGACACACAGCTCAGATTTCAAAAAGAAGCACAAATTCATGTTCCCCAGGGTGGGAAACTCTGAAAAACCATTTCATTTTCGGATCTGAGCTTTCCCTGAGGAGTTATCCCAAAGTATAACTCAAAATGGTGGGTCGAACTCAATTCAGCCAGAAAATGCAACCTTTGACGTAGAGCCTGGATTTCGAAAAGAAGCATGTATTCTTGTTCCCCAGGGTGGAAAACATTGAAAAACGTCTTGATTTTCAGATCCAAGATTTCCCTGAGGAGTTATCCCAAGGCATATTTCAAAATGGTGGGGCGAACTCAATTCAGCCAGAAAATGCCACTTTTGACACAGAGCTCAGATTTCAAAAAGAAACATATATTCATGTTCCCCAGGTGGGAAATGTTGAAAAACTACTTCAAGTTCTGGATCCGAGCTTTCCCTAAGGAATTAGCCAAAGGCATATCTCAAAATGGTGGGTCAAGGCTTCCGGTGGTGATGTCATGGTGAAAGGGGGAAAGGAGAGTGGTTTCCGTCCTTGGACCTCATTTTTTTGCTTTTGGGGATCCTTCAGGGGTGTGAAGAGCCTGGAGAGCTGAGCGGAATAGAGGGGAAGCCTGGACGATGGCGAGGTGAAAGGCAATCACCTGCTGCCACGAAAGGAAACTCCTGAAACCCAAAGTGAAAGTGCCTGTCATACCAGTATGACAGACCCGAGGCCATGACTAAGCTACAGATAAAAAGGAAGTGAAGATATTGTGAACAGACCATGTCATTAAAGCTAATCAGAAAATGCCAGAGGTGCAACGGTGGTGATTTGCCAAAAAGAAAGCGAATCCTCAATACCTACTGAAAAAGGAAGCTCCAGCAGATGGGGAATCTCCGAAGAACGGGTGGCAATTTAGTGGAATGAGCAGTGAATCAGCAAGTTAGTACAGACTGAAAGGACTGAGAAAAGAGAGGGCATAGAACTTCAAGTGAAGGATTCCAGGAGGAGGCAAAGAAAGACGAGTGGACATGCAGAGGAGGATTCAAAGGGAAGAAAGGATCCAAAGGATTTAAAGAAGAAATCTGGAGAGTGGAGGCAGCGAAGCTAAAAGGAAGGAAACGGTGAGATCAGTGAGGTGATGAGAGAGGAATGACTGGACTGACATTTGATTGAACGAGGCAGTGAGAGCTGCAAAGTGCGGAGAAGGGAATGATTAGATGGACACTTAGATTAAAGGAGATCAGAAGAAAAAAGTAGAGAATCCAGTTGGAAAGTGTGAAGTGTAAGAGGAAGAAAGAAACAGAAAGTGGCAGAAAGAAAGTAGAAAGTAAAGTTGAGATTTGAAGAAAGAGGACAAAGAAATGCCAGAGACAACAGAACAGAAGGACAGTCTTTGATGGTGCTGACAATGAGTGATTAAGTAAAAAACTCTGGACTACTTGTTAAGCTTAAATTAAGAAAAGTCAAGAAACCTTGGAAAAAATATAGACTTACAGATATTGTTTGATTATACATACAAAAGTTATATATTTACAGTTACAGTTACATATATTTATTACTATAAATACAGTGTTACATTTGTATTGAAATATTTATACTATTCCTATACTCATATATTAGGTTCTTATTTGTAATCATATTCTCTCTTTGTAATAGGAATATTGATTAATTAGATTGTTATATTGATAAGAATGTTATGACTATTTCACCTATTGAAACATTAATGGATTGTTTTTAAGATAATTTAAGACAACTATTATTCAATAGAATTAATTAAGAACATTCAGCATACGGATTCAAAAGGAATGAACACAATATATTGTATAAATAAAATAAGAACAGTGAGAAAAAGCTTGGCTGAGAGGTAAATATTGGTGATGTGTATGCTTTGTGATTGGTAGAGATATCGTAAATTTGAAAGGTTTAAATATTTAAAATAAGGAAAACCTGAGAGGTTGGAGTAAGGTATAAAACAGAAATAAGTAGAGAAATTAGTTTAAAAAAAAGAGAGATTAACTTAAACTAACTCTTAAAATAAAATATAAAGTGGATGGTAATGTGGGCAGAAGTAAACAGAAGCTTAAGAAATATGACAAATACCATAACATCAACCTTGAAAACAAGGTTGACAACATCCAACCCAGCACTGACAGTCTCATCTCCAGCTGGCCAGAAGATGATCGGGGGAATGCTGGGGGCCAAAAAAACAAAGCACAACATCTAATATGCAAACAATAAAAGCATCGCTGTTGGTGATCCAAGAAACTATGATGAAGATGCAGGAGAATATGTCAAAGAATCATGTGGAAATGAAGGGGAACATTAACAAACTAGAAGATAAAGTAGACATATACAAAAACTATTGAGAAGAATGAGCAAAAACTACAAGTAGTGGAAATCAGATCAGAACAAAATGAGAAGAAACTGGAGTTAGTAGACAGAAAAATGATGACAATGGATAAGGAATTAGAGGAACAAATTATCCACTTGGAGGAACAAATTATCCACCTGGAGATGGATCATGCTGCTTTTTCCGTGAGGTTCCAGAACTTTATGGAGAGCAAAGAGGAAGATCTGAGCATCATCATGGCAGAGCTAATTGCACCAGATCTACAGAGAGACAGTCAAGAGATCCTGATATGGATCAATGGATTTGATTTCTAAAGTAAAAGAAGTAAATATTGAAACAAGTACTTGGGTGGATCACAACCCAATATGAATTGAGTGACAAGGACAGAGGAAAAGATCTAGATGGACTTTGAATAATACAATATTGGAAGAAAAAGAATTTACACAAAAGATAGAAAGGGAATTGGCCTTCTTCTTCAAGGAGAATAATAAAGAGGACACCTCATTGCAAAACCTATGGGATACAATGAAGGCTTATGCCAGAAGTCTGATAATAGATTACACAAGGGGAAAAAATATTAAGAAAAGACGAACACAACAGAGGTTAGAGGAGGACTACAGGAAACTTGAAAAGGACTTACAAAAATATCCAAAAAAAAGAATGTCAAAATCAAATGGACATAATTAAACATAAAACGGGGCTGATGGAAATAGAAGAGTTAGCCCAAAAATTAGAAGTGCTAAACAAAACTTTTTTGAAAATGCAAATAAAGGCAGATGGCAGGCATATAAGTTGAAAAGAGAGAGAGAAACGAAAAAGATCATGCAATTAATAGATGATCAAGGAAAGGCATGTAATGGAATCAATGAAAAGAAAAAGATAATACAAAAATACTATGAAGAATTATACAACCAAGAGAATATTGATGAAGAAAAAGTGAAACAATATTTGCAAAGAGTGAAGTTACCTCAGATATCTGAGGAGATTAAGATGTTAGAAGGAAAAATAATGATGATGGAATTAATTGAGGTGTTAAAGAGATAAAATACTGGAAAGGCACTGGGACCAGATGGGCTGCCAGCAGAATTCTATAAAACCTTACAGGAATCTTTAAGTATTCCAATGCTAGATGTGATTAATGAAGCCTTGTCAAAAATTAAAATACCCAAATTATGGACAGAGGGGTACATTACTCTAATACCAAAAGAGAATACTGACTTGCAGCAAATTAAAAATTATCGACCTATTTCCCTGTTGGACTCAGATTACAAAGTTTTTGCTTCAATAATGGCAGAAAGACTTAAGAGATATTTGAATAATTTTATACATGTTGATCAAAATGGATTTCTGCCGAAGAGGCAAATAAAGGATAATTTGAGAATAATTTTGAATACATTGGAATGTTATGAAACACATTCTGAGAAATAAATGGCCTTGGTGTTTTTAGATCCAAAAAAAGCTTTTGGTAATGTAAATTGGCAGTTTATGATATCACAAATGGAACAAATGGGACTTGGTGGAAAATTTGTTGAAGCTATAAAGACAATATATTATAAGCAATCCGCCAAAGTAATGATAAATGGAGATTTAACAGATAATATTAATATTAGAAAAGGAACTAGACAAGGATGCCCATTGTTGCCTTTGCTGTTTGTTTTGACCATTGAAATATTAAATAGAAACATCAGACATGATAGTGAAATAAAAGGGATGAAAATAAAAAAAGAGGAATATAAGCTACAAGTACTTGCAGATGATCTGGTTTTTATATTAGAGAAGCCATTAAAAACAGCACCTAAACTAATAGAGAAGATTGAAGAATATGGACAAGTAGCAGGATTGAAAATAAAGATAAAACTAAGATTTTAGTTAAAAATAAGGTGGAAAAAAAAAGAAGGAACTGATGGAGAGATTGAATATTGAGATCATAAATAAAGTTAAATACTTAGGAATACAATTGACAGCAAAAGGTGGAACACTCAAAAAAGACAACTATCATAAACTCAAACAAAACATTGTGACAGATTTGAAAAAATGGGAAAACTTTCCTGGCTGAACTGAGCTCTACCCACCATTTTGTGATATACCTAGGGATAACTCCTCTGGGAAAGCTCGGATATGAAAAGGAACCGGGTTTTCCAACGTTCTCCACCCTGTGGAGCAAGAATATGTGCCTTTTTTGACATCTGAACTCTGTGTCCAAAGTTGCCTTTTGTGGCTGAATTGAGTTCTACCCATCATGTTGTGAGATGCCTTGGGACAATTCCTCCAAGAAAGATCGGATCTCAAAAGGAAGCAGTTTTCAAAACGTTTTCCACCCTGGGGAGCAAGAATATGTGCCTGTTTTCAACATCCAAGCTCTGCGTCCAAAGTTGCCTTTTCAGGCCAAACAGAGATCTACCCCTATGCTGTGAGGTGCCTTGGGACAATTCCTCTGGGAAGGCTCTGATCTGAAAAGGAAGCAGGTTTTCCAACGTTCTCCATCCTGGGGAACAAGAATATGGGCTTGTTTTCGACATCCAAGCTCTGCGTCCACAGTTGCCTTTTCTGGCTGAACTGAGTTCTACCCACCACATTGTGAGGTGCCTTGGGACAACTCCTCAGAGAATGCTCAGATCCGAAAATGAAGTGGTCTTTCCAACGTTCCTCCACCATGGGGAGCAAGAATATGGGTTTGTTTTTGACATCCGAGCTCTGCATCCGAAGTTGCCTTTTCTGATGGAACTGAGTTTTACCCCTATTCTGTGAGGTGCCTTGGGACAACTGCTCTGGGAAGGCCCTGATCAGAAAAGGAAGCAGTTTTCTCAACATTCTCCACTCTGGTGAGCAAGAATATGGGCTTGTTTTCAACATCCAAGCTCTGCGTCCAAAGTTTCTTTCCCTCAGGGGTTTGTTTTTGCAGGCTTCCCACTTGACAGGTGATTCAGCTTTCAAGCAGGGGTTTTCGAACAGCATTCAGCTGCACAGTGCCCCTCCTGTTTGCATTTGAAGCAGCCAGATGATTTTGGCATGAGGGCCTTTTGCGGTTTGAATGGCTCTTGCTTCCCCTGGTGTAGGGATCTCTTCCACACTGTCCCTGTCCAGTACTGGTTTCTGGCCATGTCGATCACCACCTCTTCAGCTAGGATGCACCAATCGTGCAGGTGGTTTGGGACCCCTCAAGCTAGGCAGGCATTGTAAAGATCATTGTTCAGTCTGTCTTTAAACCAGCTCACCAAGATGTTTTCTGGCCAGTCTACATGGCAGGCAAGGTCTCGGCACTCTTCAGTGTATTCAGCCACCAGCTGATGGCTCTGCTTCACATTCTAACGCAGTTGTAGGCTTTGCAATCTGCCATGGGTTTCTTTGAAACAATGGTGCACAGACATCATGAAATGGTTGAAGTTCCACAGCTTGGGGGTGTCGGCATTGTAGAGGGTCACCATCCTCTGGGTGGCCAACCCTTCCAGGGCTAAGGAGATGATATGTATCAGAATGGTCAAACAAATGGCAACTTCAAATCGCAACAAATAAGTGTTCTGTCTTACATATTGGCAAAAAAAAATCAGAAAATAAAATACAAGCTGAATAGTCAAGACCTTGTTGATGATCCAAACTCTGTCAAGGACCTTGGAGTACTCATCTCTAATGATCTAAGTGCTAAAGCTCACTGTAACTACATAGCCAAAAAGGCATTAAGAGTTGTAACTTAATCCTGCGTAGCTTTTTCTCTGGTAATATTACACTAATAACTGGAGCATACAAAACATTTGCTAGACCAATACTCGAATACAGCTCATCAGTCTGGAATCCACATTACGTATCTGATATTAACACAGTTGAGAAAGTCCAGAAATATTTCACAAGAAGAGTTCTCCACTCCTCTACTCATTGCAGAATACTCAAAATTCTAGACCTAGAAAACCTAGAACTATGCTGCCTTTGGTCCAATCTAAGTATAGTATATAAAATCATACATTGCAATATTCTACCTGTCAATGAATACTTCAGCTTCAACCATAACAACACAAGAGCAAATAGATACAAATTCAAGGTTAATCGCACCAATCTTGATTGCAGGAAATACGACTTCAGCAACAGAGTGGTCAATGTCTGGAATACTCTACCTGACTCTGTGGTTTCTTCCCCAAACCCCACAAACTTTAACCTTAGACTGTCTACTATTGACCTCACCCCTTTCCTAAGAGGTTTGCAAGAGGTGCGCATAAGTGCACCAATGTGCCTACCGTCCCTGTCCTATTGTTTTTTGTTTTTGTTTTCTTATATGTATTCATGTATTCATAACTATGTTTTTACTTATACCTATTATCTTCTAAGCAATTGACAAAATAAATAAATAAAATGATTCGGACCTGGGTGCTCTGGGTCTGGAAATCCCACCCATATTCTTGCATGTAGGTGAGGATGAAGCCCAACTCCTGTTGGGTACTTCATCCTAAGGGGGAGTTTCCAGTTGCAGGGCTCTGCATTGACTGGGGATGTTCGCAGGGGTCTGCGTTGCATGGAGTGGGTTTTCTGGGATGGCTGCTGCTTGGGGGGGGCATCCATTTGGTTAATGGTTGCCATATCTGAGGTGATGGCTCTGGGTCTGTCAATGGCTGCTGCTGCCTTGGGTGAGGGTGACTCCTCTAGTTCTCCCATCCCAGCTGTTTTTCTTCCCCACTCCAAACAACCACCTAGGCTTCTTGGAGCCTTCCAAGATGTCCTCAATGGGGCAGATGGAACTTGCTTCTGGTTGGGTGGTGGTAGAGGTTTCACCCCAGCATTCTCTTCTCCTTGCTCAGATATGATTTGCAGGGTCCCCTCAGTAGAGCAAATTTGCTTCTCTGGGTTGACCACTTTTGAAGATTCTGCTTTATGTAAGGGTCTGCCTCTCCTCTCTGTTCAAGAAAGTAAAGACTATTGAAACTTCAGCATTTGAAAAGGAACCTTTTATTGAAAGAGAGTGATTGCAGAACAAAGGAAAGTAGGATCTAAAGTCCCACTCAGGCAATATCCAGTTAGGATAAAGTAGTTAGATAAAGTAGTCAACCTCAGCCCAAGGTTGAACGAGCCAATCCACAGATGCAAAGATGTTGGTAGAATGGCCAGCCTAAGAAAGAGATAAGCAATTTCCAGGCTTCAGGACTGAGAGAAAATACATGGCCCTCCGCCTTATTACATTCCCCCAAAGGGAAATCAAGCTTAGGGCACGTAGGTGCCAGGATAAAGACTATAAACTAGGGGGATACAGGATATATGGGAAATAGGAAAATACCAATAAGCTAATAAATGTATCCAGGCCCCTCCTCTTCTCTTGAACTGATGTGGAAGTTCAAAAGTTGCCAATTGGCTCAACAAGCTGATATTTCAGTTCATTTCAGGGCACCAATTGAATCGGCTACAAATCGGATTTCCAGATGGAAGCTTCACATAGTCCTGCCACTTGGTGGAGTGTGTTTGTCTTTGCGGGGAGTATGTTTGTGTGGGGAGCTCTCTTTCCCTGGATGAGTCCAAGTACACCCCAAAGTGCCACATCTGGATTTTGCACAGAGCAGAGGGATTAGCTCATAGATTGTCCCCTTCTATCAGTGATTCTGTGAAATTATTAACACCCATCAATGTCGTCCGGGTCAGAGTCATAAGACCAGGGATGGAAAGTCTCCTGGGAGATCTCCCAATATGTCCTGGATACAACCCTCTCCTCTCTCCCATCTGTGCTTAATACATTGCCAATTTTAATCCCTTAGACATCATACTGCACAGTGGGTCAGTGAGGTTTTAATCCTCTCTATTATACAGCAACAAGAATTAAAAGGGTCCAGATGGTCAATCCTCAAGAAAGAAACAATTTCTCTATATTGTGTATCTGTGTGTGTGTGAGAGAAGGAGAGAGGGTAGTGAAGTGTGGAGGAGAGATTGGGTCCACCTAGTGTTTTAAATCAGCATATTATTTATCTGATTGTGATTTAGCATATTAAAGTAAGCAAACATGATTTTTAAATTGTTTATAAGTTTGGCATTTAGATGTAAAACTTAGATTGCTCTGACAGCTGTCCAAACCTTCGTAGGTGTCACACTTCAAGGTTGATCATGGTTGGGAAACAAATATTCTTTGGTTGCTAAAAACCTGATCTTGAAAGTCTGTCAGAGATTCTCTTGTGATAAAGAAAATCAAGATAGGTCAATTCTGAGTTTCTTTCTCACTCTTTCCTTGCTTCCAGGGTTAACCTGACCTTCACCTAATAGCTGCCAGGGCCATCTTTGAGGGCTATCTCCATCTCCTTTTTGTAGAGGAGTACCTCTACAAAAGCTCGTTTGGACTCTACCACCAAACAGAAATAGGATCAGGTCAAATTATTTGAAAATTAGCAGGAAATTAGCAATAATGACCTAGCATTAGCATGTTATACAGTCTTCTGTATCTGTGGCTCATTCAACAAAACTTGGTTGGGTTAGTCAAGCAAGGCAAAACTCATTAAAGTATTTTCACTGGAGAAGAATTAATTATACGTCTAAATGTATTCATTATGTGTGGTAGGTTTATTTGAGAGAGAAAGAATGAGACAGACCCATCATGCATGACCATGAATGATCTGAGGTAGTGCAGATCTCAGCTTCAAGGCAAAAGAAAAGATCCTCATTTGTGAGGAGATTGAAGAAATTCTTCCACAAATGTGATCTGGTCTGGATTCTAGATCCTGATTAATAGAAAGACCTTATAGAGAGAATCTGGCTAACCAAGAGATATTTTGCCTGATGGTGAATTGAAAAGGGTCACACAGGCAGAATGGTTTCTATGCAACCACTCACCAGCTTCTCCAAAGACAGAAGAGATAAATAACTACTGTCAAAGACAGATAAAGAATATAAGGAGTGGAGAAGATATATGAAATTTAGAAGGGAAAAAACAAAATAAACAGTTCTGGGACTTAATAGCAGCATCTTCAGATTTTATTGCAAAATGTGAGACAGAACTAGAAAACTTGAGTTTTTGAATTGGATGATCTAATAAAAAGTTTATTTTCCATGAAATTAATAGTCAGTTGGACATGTTTGTCCACTTTTCCATACATTTGTTGCTTCTAACATTCTTCCAAGGGAATTACTTGGCTGTCTCTTGCAAGAATTCCAATCACAGTTCTTAGCTGCAAGCCCAACGCTTGGCCTCATTAAATATTGGATTCTAGTGTCCATTGCTCTTTACTATCAGCATTGCATTTCAACATTTACAATGCTACCAATTTTCTACCCATTCTGTGCTGTAGCCTTTTGTTCTTTGAGTTCAAAAGCTCATAGCTTGAATATAAAAATGTAAAGGAGGACCTACTTGCTATTCATAGGAATTAACATATCGGACCCAATCTTTATAATCATTAGTTCAATCCAATTTGAGTATTTAATTGATTCAGAAAATTGCTTCAAACTGATATGATTTTCCAGATTAATTGGTGGGGAGCAGAAAGTCCACATCTTTCCAACAGATCAGTGGCACTGGATTTGATTCAGTGACTCCATTATATTACTAATTAGATTCAGAAATCTAATTTGATTTGGAGATTTGAATAGAGTCAGATCAAATCAAATTGCTCCTTGTCTTACTGTGCCATGACATTCCAACTGTTATCTCCACTCCAAAATATATGGTGGATATAGAGCCAATTTGGTCTAGTTCTAAGAGCTAGAAACTGGGAGACTGTGAGTTCTAGTTCCAATCTTAGGCATAAAGCTGAGTCACTTTGTCTCCCTCAATCCTAGGAAGAAGGCAATGGCAAACCATTTCTGAAATCCTGCCAGGAAAACTGTAGGGACAGCTCCAGGCAGTCACTTGACTTGAAGGAGAAACAACAGAACAACAACAAACAATCCTGCTGGCATAGGTCATCTCAGAACTATTGCATCACATCTTTCAAAAATCCTGGAGCACCGGGGAACCACCAGAGGACTCTGTTGCATTAACAGAGGGATACCAATCATACCAAATGTTCCATATTTCATAATAGTCATTATCTTGTTTATTTTTTAACAATTTGATTAGGCTATCCATCTCAGCACATTCATGTATTTTTTTAATTACCATATCCTCTGAAGGAATGAAAGACAATTTCCAGTTTTGTGCATAGGTTATTCTGGCCGCAATTATGATGTGCAAAATTAAATATTGATATTTTTTCTCCATGTTTAAATCTATCATACTTAGCAGAAAGGTTTCAGGTTCAAGTTTTAAATTTTGTTTTGTTATATTTAAAATCCAATTTCTAATATTTCTCCAAAACTTCTGAGCACATGGGCAAGTGTGAAAATATGTTCCTTGTGCGTAGTTACATTTCCAACAGTTGGGTGGTAGGTTGGGGAACATTTTAGCCAGTCTCGCAGGAGATAGGTGCCAGCGATGAACCATTTTATAAAAGTTTTCTTTATACAAGACTGACATGGTTAATTTGTAATTTGTTTGCCAGATGTGTTCCCACTTATCTAATTCAATACTATGACCTACATTTTTAGCCCAAATTATCATAGATTCTGTGACTGTTTCTTCTTTAATTTGTAATCCAAAAGATATTTATATGTTTTACTAATTGTTTTCTTTTCTTCTCCTAGCCATATTTTATCTAATTCTTGTGGGATCATATTAAAGCCACATTGTTCTCTATCTTTTTTATAATAGGTTTGTATTTGTGCAAAGGGCCACCATGCTATCTCCTTTCCTTGAATTTGTATTTGGTTCCTATTTTTAAGCTCTCCAGTATCATATAGTAAATCTTTATACCCGACAATATTTTCATAATCCAATAGATCTAGATATGTGACTGCTTCCAATGTAGACAGCCACATGGAACCTTTGGGTAGTGGTTTTTTAAATCTTTCCCCAGATAACACATTTCTTACATGGTGCCTTTGGAAATATGAATGTTGTTTAGATTTTCCATCCCACATGAAGGCGTGCCAGCCAAGTTGGAGATCAAAACTTTCTAATACTAATAACCTTCTATTTTCTAATTTAACCCAATCCTTAAGCCAGTTTACTATAGCAGCATCATAATATAATTCAAAATCCGGAAGGCCAAATCCTCCTTTTTTCTTGGGATCCTGTAATAGTTTATATTTCGCTCTGGGTTTTTTCCTCTGCCATATAAATTTAGATATACATTTGTTTAATTCTACAAAAAAGTTCTTTTCCAACTTGACTGGCACTGTCTGAAAGAAGAACAACAGTTTTGGCAAAATATTCATTTTTACTGTCGAAATACGTCCCAATAACGATAACTGCAGTTTGGCCCAATTATCTAAATCTTTAACTATTTGCGTTATTAACTTATCATAGTTATCTTTTTTAATCGACGAACATCAAGCAGTCAACCAGATCCCTAAGTATTTTACTTTATTTACCACCTGCATACCTAATTTATTTGCTAGTTCTTCCTTCTGCTCCTTTGTACAGTTTTTTGTTAACACTTTTGTTTTTTCTTTGTTAATTTTTAACCTTGCCACCTTTTCATATTCTTCTATTTCTCTTAGTAGTATAGGGCTCGCTTCTAAGGGTTCTTCCAATATAAATGCCATATCATTGGCAAATGCCTGGAGTTTATATTCCTCTTTTTTAATTTTTAGTCCTCTAATCTCTTGTTTTTGTCTAATTTGTACTAAGTGAGTCTCTTCTGCCAATATATACAATAGAGGAGCTAGGGGGCAGCCTTGTCTTACTCCCTTATTTATCTTTATGGTATCTGTATTTTCCCCATTTATTAATATTTTTGTGGTTTGCATGTTATAAATTGTCTTAATAAATCCCATAAAATTTTCACCAAATTTCATGCCTATCAGTTGTTTAATCAGGAAGTTCCAATTCAGGTTGTCAAAAGCCTTCTGGGCGTCTAAAAATATCAATGCCATTGTCTTGGTTGAGTGTACTTCATAATATTCTAATATATCCATAATGGTTCTTGTATTTGTTTTGATTTGCCTATGGGGGAGGAAGCCATTCTGATCAGTGTGGATAATTCTACTTAATACTCTCTTTAATCTTTCCACCAATATTGTAGCCATTATTTTGTAATCTACATTTAAAAGTGATATTGATCTATAGTTTTGAATTTTTTGTAGGTCTGATTGTTTTTTATAAATGAGGGTAATATATGCTTCCAACCATGATTTAGGCATGTTAGCGTTCTCCAGGGCTTCATTGTACAAGTCCACCAATATCTCCTCTATTGTTTCTTGGAATTCCTTATAGAATTCCGAAGGAATTCCATCTGGGCCAAGGGTCTTATTTGCTTTTTGTGTTCCAATTGCCTTCCTAATTTCTTCTATAGATATTTTATTATTCAAAATGTGTTTCTCTTCACCAGTAATTTCGGGCAAGTTCTTTTCATTCAAATATTGATCAACAGATTCTTCTGGTATTTCTTCCTGTTTATACAATTTCATAAAAAACTCCTTAGCAGTTTCTTTCTTTTCTTGGGTCTGCGTGCATAATTTCCCTTCCTGATCTTGGAGAGCTACGATTGTTCTCTTTTCTTGTTCTTTTTTAATTTTATGGGCTAACCACCTCCCCGGCTTATTTGCATTTTCAAAATCATTTTGTTTTGCTAATTTAATATTTGGGCCAAATCTTCCTGTACATTTAAATTTATTTTATGTTTTACCAGGTCAATTTCAATTTCTTCATGTTTGAATTGTTTGGGTCCTTTTGTCTACTTATTTCCAAATCTTTCAGTTTCTCCCTCCATATGTTTTGTTGCTGTCTTTTTTCTTTATTCTTTTTAATACTATAAGCAATAGTTAGACCTCTCATATAGGCTTTGGCCGTATCCCAAATATTCTCTTTTGTTTATTTCAAAAAATACGTTCAATTATTTCTTTATCATTTCAATATATTCTTTATCTCTTAATATGGTATTGTTAAATGTCCATCTTCCAATTTTTATCTTTCCTTTCCATTTAATTTGAATGGGATTATGGTCAGCCCATAGATTTGGCAAAATCTCGACCCTTTCAATATTCTCCATTAACCCAGGGTCCATCCATATCTGATCTATTCTGGACCAAGAGTGGTGGGGGTTCAAAAAAAAGGTATATTGTGGTGGGAGAAGGCGGAGCTTCGTGCCGGCGTTACAGCTGCGATCTCGGGGCTCTGAGATCGCAGCTGATATTTTCGCCCCTGGTCGGTCCTAACGGACCTAAATCGTCCCGGAGAGACGGTGATCGTGAAGGGCACTGTTCCAGGATCCCAGAGACATCGCAAAGTCTCTGGTTAGATTCGGAAGAAGCCCTTTTGCTGGCGGCGGAGAGGCAGCCTCCATAGCTGCTGAAGTCGGGACAGCTCCGAAAAGAAAGTGACTGGATTGAAGTGTGTCGGTTGGGTGAGAAAAACTCTTTGTGTTGAAAATTCGCTGAGGTTGGAAAGTTCATTCTGAAGAGAGGAGGAAGCTGTGAGATTTTTTTTTGATTGAAATTGTTTGAGCGGCGTTTTTAAAGTGCTGTCAAATTGAGGCTTGGGGTGGTTTTTTTTTTTTTTTCTATATTCCATGGGAAAGATTTTATTGTGACTTAGGTAACCGGACTGAATTTTCTTTTATATATACTTTTAGGCTCCCTTTGACTTTTTTATTTTTTTTAGGATAGAGGCTTCCTTTGGCTATTTTTTTTTCCCTTTTTTTTTGTATATATTAATTCTTTTTTCCGGTTGGGGCTGAGAAAGAGCATTAAGAAACTTTGTAACACTGCCAACTAGAGGCTTGAAAGTATTCTATTTGAATTGGAGAGAATTGCAAAAAGACCTCATCTCAAGGACTTTGGAACGTGATAAGATAGAGGGAGAGCACAGCAAAATATTATTGCAGGTGCTTTCCTGGACTGTTATCAACACTTGAGGTTTGGCTTTGAAGCTGCTGGAGAAGAGAGTCATAACAAGAGCCTTGGATAAATAACAAAGTGCAGTGTGTTTTCTTATATGTACCCCATTCGCTAGCTTTTTTTTTTTAAATCTTAATTTCTAGTAATATTTTTATTTTTGCCTTTTACTTTAAAGGGAAAGCCTCAGAGTCTTTTCTCTTTTCTTCTTTATTTTTTTTTTTTTCCTTTTTATTGGGACTTTTTTGCTTTTCATATTTATCTTTTTGGATTATTCTGTTGTTGTGGTTGATTTTTTTTTTTTTTAATTTTTCTTCTTCCTTTTTTGGATTATTTTTTGGATTATTGAGATTTTTTAATTGGATTAAGGTGTGAAGATCCTGAAGGAACTTTTTGTTTTTTGTTTTTGTTTTTTCTCTTTTTGCTTTTTCCTTTTTCTTTTGCTCTTAATTAATATTATTATCTTTTGGATTTGTTGGTTTTTTCCTTTCTATTTTTTCCTTTTTTATGGTGGACTATTTCGTAATTGGATTAGGGTCTAGAAGAACCTGAAGATCTTTCTTCTTCCTTTTTTTCTGTTTCTTCTTTGGTTTCGTGTTTTTTACTATTGGAGTTTTCCATTTTGGATTATAATTGGCTGCTCTACCAGTTGGGTTAAAAGTTAAGAAGAATTTGAAGTTTTGGAAACATTGAAATGAGCAAGAAATCAATACCATCTAGCATTGCTGCTTCTACCTCTGCTTCCCCACCAGCTGGAGGACAACGTTTAATTCAGACAATGTTGAAGCAAGATAAGGAACAAGAAAAAATAACTTTACAGTTACAGATGATTATGCAAGGAATTCAAGAACTTAAGACAAAATCAGATATTATTGAACAAAGAACAGGAAATATTGAACAAAGAACAGAAAATATTGAACAAAGAATAGAAAATATTGAACAAAGAACAGAAAATATTGAACAAAGAATAGAGAAGACTGATGAAAAAGTGGAAAATATTAAACAAATGATGGTTAAGTATGAGGAGAGATTCCAAAAAATTGAGGAAGAAGGAAAACAAAGAGAGAAGAAGATTGGAAATATTGATAGCAGATTAACAGCGGTTGAACAAGAAAAAGGTGGGATGTTGAGGTGGGAGATGGAAAGGTCAGAATTTTACCTTAGATTTCAAAATATAGAGGAGGAAAAAGGAGAAAATTTGGCAGTGGTAATGATAGAAATTTTGGCAGATGCTTTGGAAATTACAGAGGAAAAGATGATGGATGGAATAGATGAGATATATCGAGTCTATACAAGATATGCGATGAGAAATAAATTACCCAGGGAAGTCCATATTAGATTTACCAAAAAATCCATTAAAACGCAAATATTACAAGTAGCAAGAGAGAAAACACTGAAATACAAGGGTAAAGAGGTTGTGGTTTTAAAACAAATACCTAGAAGAGTGAGAGAGATGAGAAGAGAATATCGATTTCTGACCAAAATACTATTGGAAAACGAAGTGAATTATAGATGGCTGATTCCAGAAGGATTAATGTTTACGTGGCAAGAGCAGAGACATAGAATTGACTCAATTGAGAAAGCAGAACTTTTTCATGCAGAATTTTTTGGAGGAAGAAAAGAGGAAGCAGAGAAAGAGGTTTCATTAATTGAGTTTCAAGATGAACAACTGGAGACTGAAAAAGAGAAAGGAGCAATAGGGGGACAGATTGATAGTAAAGAACAGCGTGAAGTGAGATCCACGAGAGCTGTTAGACCTAAATATAAAGCATAATCATGGAGGAAAAAAAACTGATTACAATGAATATAAACGGACTTAATTCAGCTGTTAAAAGAAGGAAAACTTTTCATAAATTAGAGAAATTAAAATTTGATATAATTTGTTTACAAGAAGTTCACATTAAAAAACAACATGAACAATTGTTATTACAGCCAAAATTAGGGAAAACATTTACCTCTTTGACCCAATGTAAGAAAAGAGGTGTGGTTTTATACATTAAAGAGGCTATTCCAGCAAAATTGATTTACTCGGATGATGATGGAAGAGTATTAATGGTAGAAATAATGGATAATAATATAAAAATACTCTTGATTGCAATTTATGCTCCGAATGATAAACAAGAAGAGTTTTATAAAAAACTGCACATGAAAATAATTGGACTGGACTATGTTAATATAATTATGATGGGAGATTTTAATGGAATTGTGGACAATAAACTGGACTATATAGCAACAACAACAAAGCAAAATAGAAAGGTTCTCCCAAGGTCTTTTTTTAAAATGACAGATGAATTAACTTTAAAAGATATTTGGAGAGAAAGAAACGTTAAAGCTAAACAATATACTTTTTATTCAAATAGACATTTATCATGGTCCAGATTAGATATGATTTGGATCTCAACAGAACTAATATCTAATATTAAAGAAACAAGCATTGAAACAAGTACCTGGGCAGATCATAGCCCAATGACAATTAAATGGAAGGGACAAAAAAAAAGATCGAGATGGACATTAAATAATACTATTTTAAAGGAGAAAGATTTTACACAATGGATGGAGAAGGAATTGGCTTTTTTCTTTAGAGAAAATAAAAAAGAAGATACTTCAACGCAAAATGTGTGGGATACTATGAAGGCATACGCTAGAGGTTTGATAATAGATTATACAAGAAAAAAGAATATTAGGAAAAGGCAAGATTCTAAGGCCTTGGAAAATGAGTATAAAACTCTTGAAAAAGAATTACAGAAAATGCCACAGAAAAAGGATATTAAATTGAAGCTGGATGTAATCAAACATAAAATGGAATTAATAGAGAAAGAAGAATTGGCACAGAAAATTAGAAACTCTAAACAGAATTATTTTGAAGATGCAAATAAACCAGGTAGATGGCTAGCATATAAATTGAGAAAAGAGAAGGAATCAAGAAAAATATTGAAGTTAATAGATGAACAAGGCCAAGTTTGTTATGGGAACAAGGAGAAAAAAGAAATTATCCGAGATTTTTATGGGCAATTATATAAACAAGAGAATATTGATGAAGGAAAAGTCAAACAGTATTTACAGGAAGCTAATTTACCAAAGATACCTAAAGAGACTGAAGAAATGCTAGAAAGCAATATAACAATGATGGAACTAAATGAAGCATTTAAGAGACAAAATAATGGGAAAGCTCCGGGCCCAGATGGGCTTCCAGTAGAATTTTATAAAACATTTCAAGAATTATTGAGCATCCCATTGTTAGAAGTTATGAATGAAGTTATGTTAAAAAAGATGATACCTAAAACATGGTCAGAGGCCTATATCACACTTATACCAAAGGAAGAGACTGACCCATTGCAAATTAAGAATTATAGACCTATTTCTTTATTGAATGCAGACTATAAAATTTTTGCTTCAATTTTAGCAGAAAGACTTAAAAAATATTTAAATAATTTTATTCACTCAGATCAAAATGGATTTCTGCCAAAGAGACAAATTAGAGACAATATGAGAGTAATCTTGGACACTTTGGAATATTATGAGGCTCATCCTGAAAAGCAAATGGCTTTGATATTCCTAGATGCTCAAAAAGCATTTGACAACGTCAACTGGAGATTTATGTTATTATTATTGGAGCAGATGGGTTTTGCTAAAAAATTTATTCAAGCAATAGAAGCTATATACAATAAACAGACAGCAAGGGTAATGATGGAGGGGGAACTTACAGATTTTATTAATATAAGGAAAGGCACAAGACAAGGATGCCCCCTATCTCCTTTGCTATTTGTGTTGACCTTGGAAGTCTTGAATAGAAATATTAGGGATGATAAAAGCATAAAAGGAATGAAAATTAAGAAGGAAGAATTTAAGCTACAAGCTTTTGCTGATGATTTAGCTTTTATTTTGGAAGATCCGATTGAAACAGCTCCAAAGTTACTGGAAAGGATAGAGTCATATGGAGAGGTGGCTGGTTTGAAAATAAACAAAGATAAAACAAAGATTTTGACAAAGAATATGTTATTGAGACAGAGAGAAGAATTGGCAGATCTTTTGAAAATTCAAGTTACAAATAAGGTTAAGTATTTGGGGATATATTTGACAACAAGATGTAGCACATTAAAGGAGAATAATTATATTAAACTTAAACAACAGATAACTACAGATTTGAAGAAGTGGGAAAACTTGCAATTGTCATTAATAGGGAGAATTTCAACAATTAAGATGAATATCTTACCTAGAATTTTATTTTTGTTTCAAACAATACCAATTAGGCTTGGAAAAGACTATTTTGAAGATCTAAATAAAATTATGTTGAAGTTTATATGGCAAGGTAAAAAAGCGAGAATAAAGTTAAAGCTTTTGCAAGATGCTAGAATTAGAGGAGGTTTTGGTCTGCCTAATTGGGAATTGTATTATCAAGCTGCAAGTTTGATGTGGGTCAAAGAATGGATAACATTAAGGAAACATAGGTTGTTGACACTAGAAGGGCATGACTTGCTGTTGGGTTGGCATGCTTTTTTATGGTATAAGGGAACTAAAACACAGGGTTATTTTAGAAGACATTATGTACGGGAGTCTTTGTGGTTAAATTGGGAGAAGATAAAAAGACAATGTTATTTGAAAATTCCAGTTTGGTTATCGACCATTGAAGCATTTTCCTATCCTATAATTTACAAGAAGGAACAAACAGTTAGATATGGGGAACTTTTGGATGAAAAGGGTGAACTTAAATCGATCCAAAACTTAGAAGAACAAGGTATAAGGATGAATTGGTTTTCATATGCACAAATACACTCAAGGTATGATGAAGATTCTAAAACGGAGGGATTTTATGATAAACAGACTGATTTAGACAAGATCTTGATGGGTACTGATGAGAAGGTGATTAAAAAATTATATGGTTATTTACTGGGAATGAAATTAAAGGAAGAACAAGTTAAAGAAACTATGATTGTTTGGGGGAAGAATTTTGGATATGGGATTGATTTGGAGAAATGGCAGAAATTGTGGTCTCAAAATTATAAAATGACAATGTCAACAGCATATAAAGAAAACTTGTATAAGATGTTTTACAGGTGGCACTTTCCTCCGACAAGAATAGCAAGAATGTTTAAGAACAAATCTGAAAAATGTTGGAAATGTCATCAGATACCCGGCTCGTATTACCATATGTGGTGGACTTGTGAGGATGCTAGAAAATATTGGACTATAATTCGCATGTGGTTGGAAAAAATGACAAAGAAACATATAGATTTGAAACCAGAGATCTTCTTATTGGGAATTCTACCTGATATATATAGTAAAGATTTGAAATACCTGATTGTAAATGTATTAACAGCGGCCAGGATTGTATTTGCTAAAAATTGGAAGAATGAGAAAATACCATTACAGGAAGAAATTATTAAGAAAATATTGGAATGTGCTGAGATGAGCAGATTGACATTTGAAATTAGAGAGCAAGAGGATAAACAATTTTACGAAATTTGGGATCTTTTTTATAAATGGCTAGATGATAAAATACGATAATAGAATATTTAGAATGCTAGAGAGTAAGGATTATCTTTATTTTGTCATTATTTTGCTATTTGCTATTATATTTATAAAGGATTTTTTAGGATTGATTTGATATGATTAGATGATTTGTTATAGAGTAAACTGGTTTAAAGTATTGTTAGCTCATTAAGCAAAAATGATTAAAAATATAGTCAAAAATTTCTTTTTTTAGTGATATTAGGATATATAATTTTGGATTGACAATATGAGTTGTTATGTAACATAATTGTAATTGAGACTACAGAATGAATGCACAAAAATGATGAACCAACTGACACACTGGATGTACATATAAGATTTGATGTTTTTATGTTTTGTTTGTCTTGTTTGTTTGTAGAAAATTAATAAAAACTTTTTCAAAAAAAAAAAAAAAAAGGTATATTGTTTTTTATTTGGATTTAATTCTCTCCACACGTCTTTCAAGTTTAGTTCTCTTACCATATTATTAAAAGATGAAGGGAGTATTCTCCTTTCCTTTTTTTTTTTTTGGAAGTTCTATAATCTTTATCTTTGTCTGGGACTGCATTATAGTCTCCTACAATGCATACATTAGCATACTCAGATTCTATTATCTTATGGTGAAGCCTATTATAAAAGTCTTTTTGGTTTGTATTTGGGGCATATATTGTAACTGATAGCATCTTTTTCTGATTTACATTTATTTCTATAAAGAGCATTCTCCCTTCTTGATCTTTGTATATTTGTTTATGTTGGAACCAATCCTTTACATATACTACAATACCCCCCCTTTTTTTTGTTTGCAAGTGCCAAGTACATTTTACCAAAATTTATATTCTTTAAGAGGTCTGCTTGATTATCTGGAATATGCACTTCTTGGATACAAGTTATGTCAGTGTTTTGTTTTTTAAGTTTCTCAAATATCTGTTTTCTTTTTGATGATAGATTTAAACCATTGATATTGACTGAAAATAAAGTGATTTCTCTGTCAGTGTGTCAGCCTCAAGATATCTTCCATAATATATATATTCTGCACCCTAACAATTGCATCTTCTCTGCTGCTATGCCAATCTATTTCTTTCAGCTGTCATTAGCAACGGAGGGAGGGGGGAATTTGGAGGGAAAGAAAGCTGGAGGTGTTTTGCATTCCTTTGCTGGGTTAGCAAGGGGAGGAGGATTCCTGTCTTTAACTTTCCATTTCTTGGCTAGCTTCTATCCCCTTTGCGCAACTGCGAACTTTTATCAAAATATGTCAAGGTCAACGGACAGAAGCCTCATCACCACCTGGAGATGGCCACATGATTGTATTCAGAACTTTTAATTGGAAGAGTCATTTGGACTTTAGGGGGTGGGAGCATTTCCATTCCTTTGTATATGTGATCTGCGCGCCAATTTCTCAGATTCGGAATTAAATCTGAAGCTTTCACTTCATTTTCCAGTAAAAGGATAACTTTGCTCTAACCATGGAGTCTGAGTATTTTTTTCTTGGATTTTGAAGGGAGCACAGACGGACATTATTCCGAATCTCAGCATCAACCCACCCGGAGAAAATATCAACTTTTCTTCCGAGGGGGTTTCATCTCATGTTGTCTCCAGCCAGCAATGAAGATGACCAGGGAGCTGCGGGGGAGGGGGCAGTTGATGCTCCTATCAGAGATGCCGGCTGCTGACCTGCTGGCCAACCTGACTCTGGAAGAAACCCCAGCTGAGATGCCCAGATGGTCATTGGGGGTTGGTTGGAGAGAACCTGAAGACCCCCCCCGGGATCACTGTAAGTTGAAGAGGTGCGAGGGAATGGCTGTGGCAAGAGAGGGAGGAGATGGAATGCAGGCTGGATCAAGCCGGGAAATTCCTTATGGACGTTTCTGAGAAGCCCGGCACGGCTCCAAGGTATGAGGGGGAAGGGGGAGCGAGTTCAGCCCGGGGAAGTCGAGCTGCCCCCACCCCCCTAGCCCAGCCTATGCCAGCGCAGCCTGCCGCTGTCCGGGGAGCCCCAGCAATAGGTGTGATTCCTGGAAGACATCACCTGCCCCTGTTAGATGTGAAGTTTGGAGGAAATCCCAAGGATTTGAGTTTTTTCCTGGTACAAGTCGGGAGCTATATGGCAGAATTTGAAAGGGAGTTCACCTCTGAGGCAGCCAAAGTGAGATGTGTTACCAGAACCCTGGAAGGGATGGCAGCAGATTGGGTGGTGACTTTGTACAATGATAATTGCCCCAACTGCGGAGCCTCGATGTTTTCATGACTGCATTGAGGAGGAGGTTTGAGAACCCTCTGGTGGAGAGAAGGGCCAGGATCAGAATGAAGACCCTAGTCCAAGGGGGGAGATCGGTTGCTGACTACACCGAAGAATTCAGGCAGCTGGCATACCACATCCGAGGCTGGTCCCAGGTGGCCCTGGTAGAAACCTACAAAGATGGCTTAAATGAAGATATATACCACATGTGCATCTGCAGGAGGGATCCACATGATTTGCAGTTGTGCTACTTGCTGGCGGAAGAAGTGGACATAGATCTGACCCGAAGCAGATGCAGAAGGGGCCCCGTCTGGAGCAAACCACTTCCCCCATGTCTCCGAGAGACCTCCAACCCCCGAAAGGGAGGGGCGATGGCAAGAGCCAAATCCACGTCCTGTTTTCGTTGTGGGAAGGAGGGCCACCTCTGGGACTGAGGGAGAGATGTTGGCCTTATTAGACTCAGGGTGCACGAAGATAGTTAAGGGTATGGGCATCGTACTGAGAACTTTAAGAACGCCCATATCCTTTTGCCAACTGGATGGATCTGAGGTGGGAGGTTGCCCTGCACATTTTATAATGGAGCCCCTAGAGATGACCATGGGATTCCACCGCGAGACCCTGTGTTTTATTTTGGCCCCTGGGATGGAACAGCCTCTAATATTGGGATTGCCTGGCTTCGGAAGTGGAATCTCCATGTGAACTGAGAGAGGGGTGGATACGTATCTGCACCGATCGGCCATTGGAAGGGGAGGAGCAACCCTACCCGGAAGGGGAGGAGAAATCCCATCCGAAGCTCCAGGGTCCAGCCGAGACAGCTTCCGCAGGTGCTGAATGCGTGGAGGGGGAGAAGAAAATCCCAAAGGAGTACTGGGACCTAAGAGAGGTGTTTAGCAAAGAGGCCTCCGATGAGCTCCCCCCTCATCGGTCAACCGATTGTAGTATTGAACTTCTACCGGGGGTGACGCTCCCAAAACCGAAGCTGTATTCGAAGACACCACGGGAGCTGGAGGAACTGAAAGCGTTTATCAACAAGAACTTGAAACGTGGTTTCATCAAACCCGCCAGACCTCGAGTGGCGGCCCCTATGATGTTCTGCGAGAAAAAAGATGGCTCCAAATGCTTGGTGGTGGACTATAGAAACCTAAACGCAGTGTTCATGGAGAACGTGTACCCCCTCCCTCTGATGAAGGACATGTTAGCTCACCTGACCAAAGGGAAGATTTTCACAAAGTTGGACTTGAGGGAGGCGTACTACCAAATCCGAATTAAAGAGGGAGACGAGTGGAAGACTGCGTTCAACTGCCCGATGGGTTGTTTCCAGTTCAATGTTCTCCCTTTCAGCCTACAGGGGGCACCTGCCGTTTTCATGCAAATGATCAATCAAGTGCTCCACCAACATTTATACAAGGGAGTCCTGGTCTACCTTGATGATATTCTTATCTACACGGAGACTAGAGACGAACATGTGAAACTGGTATGCTCCATGCTGCACAAACTGAGGGCCGCCAAATTGTATGCCAAACTATCCAAATGTGAGTTCCATCAAGAAAAAATCGACTACCTGGGATATCATATCTCACCCGAGGGCATTGAGATGGACCCAGAGAAAGTGCAAGCCGTATTGGACTGGGCCCCACCGAGAACCCGAAAACAGCTTCAAAGTTTCCTTGGATTTGCTAACTTTTACCGGCAATTCATCCCATCTTTTGCTAAAATAGCCATGCCCATCACCAACCTCCTGAAGACAAAGGGGAAAACGAAACCAAAGCCCAGACAACCATTGAATTGGACCATGGAGTGCCAAGCCGCATTCAACAAGCTTAAAAGACTATTTGCTGCAGAACCAGTACTGAAACACCCAGACATGGACGCCCCTTTCGTGATCCAAGCTGATGTGAGCAATGTGGCAGTGGGGGAGGTCTTACTTCAGTTAAATGAGAAGGGGACACTGCAACCGTGCGCCTACAACTCCCGTAAATTGATTGACACTGAAAGGAGAAGGGCTGTTTGGGAGAAGGAAGCTTTTGCAGTCTGTTGGGCCCTACTAACTTGGAGGCATTTTCTGGAAGGAGCAAAGCACCATTTGAGGTATGGACTGACCATAAGAATCTGGAAGCCTTAAAAACTCCTTGGAAGTTATCCCCTAAACAAGTTAGGTGGGCTCAGTATTTCAAGCAATTCAATTTCTCTCTGAAGTATATCCCAGGGGGGAAATTTTTTATGGCAGATGCTTTGTCTAGAATGCCTCAATACAACAGTATCCATAAAGAAGTGATAAAGCCAATCATGTCAACTACACAGCTGGCTACTCCTGTAGTTACCAGAGCGCAAAAGAGGAAACAGGAGAGGGATCTGTCCACTGACCTGATGGAATGATTTAAGGAGGCCTTGAAAATGGATGAGTGGTTCCTGGCAAATGCACTGGTTGAGATGGTCTAGCCTAGATAGGCGTGAAATTGTATGTACCCCAAACCCTGAGAAGCCAAATGTTACAACAAACTCATGACTCCAAGGTAGCTGGTCATTTTGGGTTTGTGAAGACCCTACATTTGGTGAAACGGCAGTTCTGGTGGTCTTCATTGAAAAAGGACATTGAGACTCATGTAGCGAGCTGTCCAGTTTGCGCTTCAGGAAAAAGACCTCCTGGTAAACCACCAGGTCTGTTCAAGATGTGGCTAGGTCAATTGCTCCTTGGAGGGAAATTTCCATGGACTTTATAGTAGACCTACCCGAGATCGTGGGCACACAGTCATCTGGGTGGTGACTGATTTGTTCTCCAAACAAGCCCACTTCATCCTGTGCTCCAAGATTCCCTCAGCGAAGTCGTTGGCCAGAATGTTCATTATACATGTCTACAGGTTGCACAGTGTTCCTGAGCATGTAGTTTCTGACCGAGGGGTCCAATTTACCTCGAACTTTTGGAGGGAATTTTTGAAGTTAATAGGCTCCACCCAGAGCTTAAGCTCTGCCCACCACCCCCAAACTAATGGGGCTTGCAAGAGGACTAGCGGGGTGCTAGAGCAATATCTCAGATGTTACATAAACTATCAGCAGGACAACTGGGTGGATCTGCTGCCTTTTGCGGAGGTGGCATATCATAACTCTGTCCACAGCAGTACAGGGTTTCTCCTTTCAAAGTGGCAATGGGACAAGATTTTGTGCCCATACCTGAACTTCCTCGTGAAAGACCCAATGTCCAGTCATTGGATGACTGGATATCTCAACTTCAACTTAATTGGCCGGTCGCTCATAAAGCTTTGGACGAGGCGCACCAGTCTCATAAGAAATTTGCTGACAGAAAGAGAGCCCCGCAGAAGTCTTATCAAGTGGGCGACAAAGTATTCCTGTCGACTAAATATTGGCAGACTACCCAGAAATTAAAGAAGTTGGGTCCTAAGTATGTGGGCCCTTTCCCTATTGAGTGGATTGTAAATCCTGTGACTGTTCAGTTGACTTTACCAAAGACTCTTCGTCGTATTCATCCAGTTTTCCACGTCAGTTTGTTAAAACCCGAACATACCTGTACATTGAGGCTGACCCAGACTGATCCCACCGTACCATTGTTGATTGAGGGTGAACAACATTTCGAGATTAAAGAAATTTTAGACTCTAGGAAATGGAGGGGTCGTATCCAATATCTTGTAGCTTGGAAACATTTTCCTCCATCCTATGCTGAATGGGTAAATGAGAAAGACATTAGGGCTCCTGAACTGCTCAAGAACTTTTATGCCAAATACCCTGATAAACCATAGAAGTGTATGCAAATGTTAACATATGTTTATGCTATTTTTTCTTACAGGAACTAATGTCCTTCTTCTAGGGGATCCGAATGTCAGCCTCAAGATATCTTCCATAATATATATATTCTGCATCCTAACTATTGCATCTTCTCTGCTGCTATGCCAATCTATTTCTTTCGGCTGTCATTAGCAACGGAGGGAGGGGGGAACTTGGAGGGGAAGAAAGCTGGAGGTGTTTTGCATTCCTTTGCTGTGGATAACAAGGGGAGGGGGATATGAATTCTTGTCTTTAACTTTCCATTTCTTGGCTAACTTCTGTCCCCTTTGCGCAACTGCGAACTTTAATCAAAATATGTCAAGGTCAACTGACAGAAGCCTCATCACCACCTGGAGATGGCCACATGATCATATTCAGAACTTTTAATTGGAAGAGTAATTTGGATTTTGGGGGGTGGGAGCATTTCCATTCCTTTGTATATGTGATCTGCGTGCCAATTTCTCAGATTTGGAATTAAATCTGTAGCTTTCACTTTATTTTCCAGTAAAAGGATAACTTTGCTCTAACCCATGGAGTCTGAGTATTTCTTCCTTGGATTTTGAAGGGAGCACAGACTGACACAGTGTCACTGACTGTGTGAGGCATTTCTCATTTCATTTCTTGTTCTAGGCTCTCTTTTTCTTAATCTGTTGCCTTCCCCTTCTTCTCTAAGATTTTGGAGTTCAGAGTGTGAATCAGATTCTTTTTCTCCAGAGAGTTGTTCCTCTTGGCTTCTTATATTTAGGTCATCTCTACTTTCTTGTTCTTCCTCGGGTCCTAGGTGTCGTTTACAAAATTCCTGTGCTTTATCAATTGTATCAATTTTATATTTTTTGTCCTGCCACAAAACTAAAAAACCCTATCTTATTATCATTTTCTTATATATATATATATATAAACCATTTTTATCAATTTTATATAAACAATGCACAAGGCATAACAGCTTATAAGTTCTTTTCTAAGAAAAAATAATAAAAGAAGAAAACCAATAGAACATAACAATTCCAAATTATAGTATCAATACTTTGTCTATTTAACTTCATATCTTATCCCTACTTCTCCTTTTCATCCAAATTATTTCTTATTAATTAAAAATTTTTTTGCCTTTTTTCAATATACAACATCCAAAAAAAAAACCATAACAAAACCTTTATATATCCTTTCATATCTTATTACCATTTTCAATAATATTCTTTGTCTGTTCTATTTCCAACTATCCATTCATCCTTTTTCTTTTATTATACTTCTCCTATACACCAATTGGAGTAACGTCTATAACTCATTACCCTAACTTAAAAGTACTTCATATAACAATTTTTCTTGGGATTCTGTTTAAAAGATTCTAAAATTACACAATGAATTTTATACTCTAAATACACATATAAAAAACACAATCTTATGTACCCTCCAGAATCCCTCTTTTATCCTAAATTAAATTCACCCATTGTCTCTGAATAAACTTTTTTTCTTTAGATCTTGCTTCCCCCCATTGAGGCTTCTCCTCCCCCCCCTTTCTCTCTTGCTTATTCTTCTCCTTGCCCTTTTTACCCCTTTGTCTTTCCTCCTCCCTTTTCTTACTCCCTTTCCTTTGCTTTCTAACCTTGCCTCCACCTTTCCGCTCATTTTTCTCTTCTTTGGTTGTTTTTATAATTCTTAAAATCCCCTTTTTCTTATCCTTTTTCTCCTCCTCCCCGGAAAGAACCCATTGTTCATCAAAGATGGCTTCTTCTTCCTCTTCTTCATTGTCCCAGTCCTTCTGCTGCATAGTCAACTTTTCATAAGTACATAACGCCATTTCTAAGAATTGAAACAAAGTGCCCAAAGTATCTTCTTTTTTATATTTTTGATATTCAGTCTTTAGTTCATCCACAAGCGATGCCATTATGAAAAAAGAAACTTTTCCCAAAACAACCACGAATATTTTTAATCAAGAATAATTCAAAAAAAAATTCCAAAAGTTAATACTTTTCTTCCTTCTTCTCTTTCTCTTTCTGGGGTTAATGTTTAATCAAAGAGGTCCAATTACCATATACCTTTCTTTGGGATTCTAGGCAATCTCCTCCTTTTTCAGCTTCTGCTCCAATTTTTTTTCCTCTCCCTTCCCACTTGCAATATCAATTTTAAATAATCAGAAATCCATACCTCCAACAAGGGTTTTCCAATTTCTTAAGTTTTTCAATGTCCAGAAACCCTTTTGTCCCTTAGCTTCAACTCTCAAAACAATTCACTTTCAATGTCCAATATATCCAAACATATCTGCTGTTTCCATGGGGTGGGAGAGTGAAGAAAAAAAAAAAAGTTCCCTTTAACAGCTTCTCCGCCGCTTTGGATCTTCTTAGGGATACAAAGTATCCTCCAGCAATTCAAACAGCTCAGTCCCAACCAATTTGAAAGATGTTACTTGACCCGGCTCAGACAGCACTTTCACTCTTCTTACTTCCTCCAGCGCAATCTTACCCGGTTGCTGGCTTCTTCGTGGCGACCATTGCTGACCGCCGCTCCACCGCCTTGGGAAAAAGGGGTTTTTCCGGAGGAGGAGGGGGTCTGCGACACCCCCAACCCCCTGTCCGACTCCCCTCTCTCTTCAGCTGTCCCTACAGGGCAGCCATATTCCCCTGACCCATCTGGATCGGGGGTACCTCGGCGGCTAGCACAGCAGGAATCGCGAGCTGTCGCGAATTCCTGCTGCCCCGAAGCCACGCGAAACCGGAACTCCTATATAAAGTGAATATGATGTTTGAATTTGTGTCTGTGTGAAGAGTTTCATCCCGGGATCAGACAACCTTCAGAAAAGATCTTTTAGTTTTGTTTATGTTTTATTGTGTTCTCTGTAAAATTAATAAAATTTGTTTAAAAAAAAAACAAAACTAAAAGACCCTAAAAGCCACCTAAATGGAATGCCATTTCTAATAAGCTGAGTTGATAAAAATTGGTAGCCCCTTCTCTCGTCTCTGACTCTCCTAGTTTCAGTGTAACCACTTCATGATCTTTGTATACAAGTGGTTCATCTCTGGTCTTACTATAGAGCAGGTCTCATGTTATCTTTCTCGCAAATCGAATATGAACCTCTCGGGGTAGTCTATGTTTCCTTGCATAGTGTGTATATTCTCTGTAGACCTCGTTTACATCATTTTCAATTTCTAGTTTGGGTTTCTGTAAAGCTGCCGCTATCAGATTCATCATAATTGCACTTAAATCTTCCTTTTTGTCTTCCACTACATTTTGGAACCTAAGATGAAATGATGCCTTCTCTAATTCCATGTGTACCATCGAATCCTGGAGTTTGCAGTAGAGCACTTTCCAATTTTGTTCTGAATCCTCTAATTTTTTCTCCACCATCTCCATTCTTGCCTCTACTAAATTTAATTTCTGTTTATTTTTTATCACTTTTTCCTGCACCTTTCCAATCTTACTATTCAAATTTTGTATTTCATTTTTCACTTGTCCTATTTCAGTTCTGATCTCTGTTCTCATCTCTTCATGGTTTCTCGCTATCAATTCGTGGGTTTTTGCCATCATTTCCTGCATCATAGTGAGCGTTGCCTGTACTGTCAGCAGGCTTTGAGCTGAACAAGTTTTTTCTGCCAGTAGCATTGCATCTATAGATCTCTGCCCCATAGGTGAAGATGTCGTTGTTGTAGTTTTCTTTCCTGATTTTACATTTGTAGTTGATGTTGTCACCATTTTAACTATCTGTAGCAGCTTTTTCCAATCTACCATCAACTATCCCTAGTAGAGCACTATTTTCCTCTCCTTTTCAGTTCAATAATAATATTAATACATAGATTATTATATTATTAATTACCAAAATTCTATTATGGAAAATCACAATCAGCTCTTATTTCTATTTTTTCTTATTGAACTTATTCAACTATTACAATACTTAAGAGAATTCAATATTAATCAAATACAATCTCTTCAAGAAGAGATTGGACTGCCATTTGTCAGAAATGGTATAGGGTGTCCTGTTCGGGTGGGGGTTGGACTAGATAACCTACAAGATCCCTTCCAACTCTGTTAATCTGTAATCTGTAAAGAACTCAAATTTCTCAATAGTAGACCTGCAGAAATTGGATGTCTCCATTTCTCCTGCTAATTTTTATCAGTCTGCACCTTTCAATTTTTTTTCCCTGGAAAAAGTTCAGAAAGATCATGGCTTGCAAATAGACTTCATTGTATTCAAGGCCATCCAAATCTATGATATTTAGATTTTGAAGGATGTATTTTAGGGGTTGGGAACTCAAAGTCATTGCTACTTTGAATATAAAATTATCCTTCTTCATCCAGCTCTCCATCAAATCAGAGCTTGCTTGCTTAGCTGCTTTAGGTCAATAATTAATATATAATATGTTATATATATTATAAAATGCTAGGAATAGATACTATGACTCTCTCAAGAACTATTGCAAGTACAAACAATAAGAACAACTGCAAACAAATGTGCTATCAAGAACCTGGTAGGCCTGGTTGGAAGCCTCCATTTCTCATGGTATTTTTTTTTTTAGTCTGCACCTTTCAGATTTTTTTCTTTGAAAAAGTTCAGAAAGATTGGGGATTGGGAATAGATTTCATTCTATGGAAGGCTGGCCAAATTTATGGCATTTAGATTTTGAAAGAAGTATTCTAGACTAGAGGAATGAAAGCATTCCATATGTAAATATATATATATATATATATAAATTGTCACTGACTTTTTTTTAGTCCAGTGTAAAACCATGAGTTCATGCTTCCAAACCCCTCTTTAAAGGGGAAAAATAATTCTGCCAAAAGGTCCAGTTAAAATAATGTCTTATCTGAAGCCAAGTGAGGATTTTATTTTTAGCAAAATTTATGTATGACTGTTTCAAAACAATAGACCTGGATAGGAAGAAGGACCTTAGTCCTCCTGTCCTTGCATTTGGGAGTCCCACTTTAAATCAAGCCTTCGAGCATTTACTCAAGTGTAAAGAAAAACTGGAAGAGCTGCTTCACTTTATGTAATTTATATATTTCATAATTTGTTTCTAAATCTGGGAAACAATTGTAAGGTAACATGAGTCAGTTTAACCGTCCAATCATGCTAATCTAATTGCTTTGGAAAATATTTCTTCTGTGCTTAAAATAGACTGGGACACAGGCAAGATTTTACAGAGTAGATATTCTATTCCCTGGTTGATAAAGAAATATCTTCCACAGAGAAGGAAGCATTTAAGAAGTGAAGTATTATAGGATTGGGTTCACATATCCTCTTACTGCTGCATCAAATCGTTCAAATGCCCCTAAAAGTTAAGCTGTCAGCATTATGAGAGGAGGATTAGAAGGATTAAGTCTATGATTTTTGGTGCATATTTATAATAAAATAGACAAAGTAAAAAAAAAATTCTAGAATACTGTTAAAAATACTGCTTATTTACTGAAGATTCTGAGATCTTTAAATTTGCTATTATATTATGATTTTTCCATTTAGAGCTGTCACAACAGCTATCACTTTAAAAAGTAATAATAAGACATAGAATTTTAAAAATGAAATAAAAAATTAAGCTTAAATGCTAGCAAAGTAAGCTGAAAGAAAAAAGGGAATCATTCAAATCTCAACCATTTTTTTCCCCTCCTAAAACATTTTTTCCACCATTAATGATTTAAACTGAATTGATGCCCAGGGCACCAATTATTTGCATGAATTAAATTAAATGTTCATACAGTAATTGTTTTTTAATTGTGCTTTCTGTAGGTACTGTTTTGTGCAGAGTAAATCTCAGCCTTCAAGATCTTCTATTATTGCTTTGCATCTTTCGGCTGTCATAAGTAACGGGGGGAGGAGGAGGGTAAAGTCTGGGAAGTGAGCTGGAGGTGTTACAATCTTGTGTTGTATAAAATGAGGAGGGGGAAGAATACATTCTTGCTTAGGTTTCTATTTCTTGCTTAGCTTTCTTTCCTCTGCGCAACTGCAAACTTTTATCAAAGTATGCCAAGGTCAACAGACAGAAGCCTCATCACCACCTGAAGATGTCCACATGATCATATTCACAACTTATAATTGGAAGAATCACCTGAACTATTGAGGGTGGGAACATTTCCATCACTTTGTATATGTGGTTTACGCGCCTAATTCCTCAGATTCAGAATTCTATTGTTGCTACCACTTCATTTCCAGTGAAAGATATCTTTTCTCTAATTAAAAGAGTCTAAGTATTTCTTTCTTGGATTTTGAATGGAGCACTGCCTGACATTATTCTGAATAATCGAACAGCTAGCAGCTCCAGTAGTTACTAGAGCTCAAAAGAAGAAGCAAGAAGTGGATTTATCAAATGGTTTGACTGCACAACTGAAAGAGGCTGTAAAACTTGATGAGTGGTTCCTGGCTCATTCGAATAACTGTACAGTTAGAGATGGATTGGCCTGGGTGGGAACCAAGTGGTATGTGCCAGAGAAACTGAGGAGCCAAATATTACAACAAGCTCATGATTCTAAAGCAGCTGGCCATTTTGGATTCGTGAAAACCTTACACCTGGTTAAACGGTAATTCTGGTGGCCCACGTTGAAGAAGGACATTGAAACTTATGTGGCTAGCTGTTCGATTTGTGCATCAGCAAAAAGACCTCCTGGTAAGCCAACAGGGTTGTTACAAAATGTGACTGGACCAACGGCTCCGTGGAAGAAATCTCTATGGACTTTATAGTGGAATTTCCCGAAAGCAGCGGAAACACAGTTATCTGGGTGGTAACCGATTTGTTTTCCAAGCAAATACACTTCATACCTTGTTCAAAGATTCCATCTGCAAAAACATTGGCTAAACTGTTTATTTTGCATATCTATAGATTACATGGGGTTCCTGAGCGCATAATCTCGGACAGGGGAGTTCAATTTACCTCAAACTTTTGGAAAGAGTTCCTGAAATTATTGGGCTCCGCCCAATGCTTAAACTCTGCCCACCATCCCCAAACCAATGGGGCCTGTGAGAGAACTAACACAGTATTAGAGCAATATCTTAGATATTACATACATTATCAGCAAAATAATTGGGCTGACCTATTGCCATTTGCTGAAGTGGCTTATAACAATTCTGTACATAGCAGTACTGGATTTACCCCATTCAAGGTGGCATCAGGACAAGATTTTGTACCCATACCTGAACTTCCTCATGAAAGGCCTAACATCCAGTCATTAGATGAATGTATAACTCAACTCCAGCTTAATTGGCAGTCACTCATAAAGCATTAGATGATGCGCATCAAGCTCATAAGAAGTTTGCAGACAAAAAGAGAACTCCCCAAAAACCATATCAAGTAGGCGACAAGGTTTTCTTGTCCACCAGATATCTACAAACCACTCAAAAGTCAAAGAAATTTGGTCCTAAGTATGTTGGTCTTTTCTTGATTGAAAGGATTGTAAACCCTGTGGCAGTCCAATTGAAATTACCAAAAACTCTTTGACATATTCACCCAGTCTTCCATGATAGTTTGTAAAAACCTGAACATACTTCCAATCTGAGGCCAACCCATTTGATCCTCCTGTACCACTGCTGATTGAGGGTGAGCAACATTTTGAAGTTAAAGAAATTCTGGACTCTCGTAAATGGAAGAGTCAACTGCAATATTTGGTTGCTTGGAAACATTTCCCTTCTTCCCAAGCTGAATGGGTCAACAAGAAAGATGTTAGAGCCCCTAGGCTGATCAAAGCATTTTGTACCAAGTATCCTGATAAGCCCTAGACCTATGTTTATTGTTTGTACATGGTTATTAATTAGTATCTTTTATGTTTCTTTCTCTTATAGGACTAACTTTTTTTTCTAGGAGGGCTGAATGTCAGCCTTCAAGATCTTCTATTATTGCTTTGCATCTTTTGGCTGTCATAAGTAACAGGGGGAGGAGGGGGGTAAAGTCTGGGAAGTGAGCTGGAGGTGTTACAATCTTGTGTTGTATAAAATGAGAAGGGGGGAGAATACATTCTTGCTTAGCTTTCTTTCCTCTGCACAACTGCAAACTTTTATCAAAGTATGCCAAGGTCAACGGACAGAAGCCTCATCACCACCTGAAGATGTCCACATGATCATATTCACAACTTGTAATTGGAAGAATCATCTGAACTATTGAGGGTGGGAACATTTCCATCACTTTGTATATGCGGTTTACGTGCCTAATTCCTCAGATTCAGAATTCTATTGTTGCTACCACTTTATTTCCAGTAAAAGATATATTTTCTCTAATTAAAAGAGTCTAAGTATTTCTTTCTTGGATTTTGAATGGGACACTGCCTGATAGTAAGCATCTCAAGGAGTAGGTGGATCCATACTAATGTAGATTCCAGCCCCGTGGCTGGATTAGTATGCATTAATTATTCATTGATTGATTGATTAACAGGAATATGATAGGAAAATATCTGGCCATCCATTGATGAGGTTGCATATCAATTAAGAATAGAGTGAACTGTTGCTCAGCCTCTTTGGAGGATCAGCACCACTAGCCCTTTGGACAGCTCCACATAGGAATACTCTTTACAATCAAGAGAAAGAATATGCCCATACCTCCCTCTCATTTTATTGAGCAGGAGTAACCAGCCATGATTTGGGAGGGACAGAAAATTCAGGGAGAAGGATAATGAGATATAGACTCTATGAGGATTCCCAAATCAATCCAATTGAACTGTGATCAAGTTCAAGGAAGAATCATTTGTCTGGAGTGGTATAGGGTCTCTTCCTTGTGCAGCGGGCTGGACTAGAAGACTTCCAAGGTCCCTTCCAACTGTTATTCTGGTAAAAGATTTCACACCAAGAGGGTCACATTTTTAATAAACTATATCTAATAGAAAAGAACCTAGATATGATGTAGTTCCTGAGGCCTTGCATACTCTTATTTACAAGTCTACACTCAGTCTTAGCTATTACAATGTCCTTGCAAATGTGCACTGTGTAAGGTTTTTAATTAACAAGCATGCTTACAGGAAAATCAAAAGTCATCCAAATGTATAGAACTCGTGAGGATTTTGACAAGGTGACTGTCTCTCTCACACAAAATAAGATGGCCCCTTGGTATGCACTTAAGAAAACCAAATTGAATTCAAACAATTGGAGGTGCATCACATTCTTTCCCTGAGGTACTCACAAGAGTAAGGTTCCAGCAGATAATATGTCAGCAACCAGAGAGAGTTGATTTCTTAATATTCCATATAATATGCAAGTCTGCTGAAATTATAAAAGATTTTACACACTAGTTATTGTGCTGACTCATTTTTTGTTTCAGCACACAGAGAAATGTTGGAGCTTCTCTTGATAGAAAAATAATTTTGACCTTATTCACATAAAATTAAATATTTAATGAATTTAGACATCACTACAGAGATTTGCAAACTTTGTGCAGGCTACTGCTAAATAGAGATTATTTTATCAAAAGTTCCTCATGTTTTGCCATCATTGTATCTTCTTTAATAACAAAGTTTTAATATTTTTACATATTTTTGCATGTTTAATGTATTTTATTAAAGTTTGGCTACTTTTATGTAAATTTTATCTCACATTACAACTGGCAGTCAAAACAATAATATTGAATTGAACTGAATGTTTCAGCACTATGCCGGGGTTTTAATTAATAAAGAATGTTTACAGCAAAATAAAAAATGATCCAAATGTACAGAACTTTTGGGTATTTTGAAAAGATTACTGTCTTTCTCACTCTTTTTTTTAACCGAGTTTAAAGGTGCACTTTATTTTTAACAACAAAGTCAATTAAACCTCAAAATGCACAAGGATTCATAGTGTAAGCAAATATGAGTTTCTCTTGGCCCACATGTTATGAAATATTTTTATGTGGATTTGGAACTCAAGGTTATCACTATTTTGAATACAAAACTATCCTTCACCTAGCTCTCCATCAAATCAAATCAGAGCTTGCTTGATTAGCTGTTTGAGGTCAATAATTAATTTGCTAGTTGTAGATACCATTACTCTCTCAAGAACTATGGGGCAGGAATCATATGCTCAAGGATGGAGAATCACCAAAGTCTACTTGAGAATTACTTTTTAATTGTCTTTTTTCCACATTTTTTATTTATAATTGATTGCAATCTATTTAAAGTGCTGGTTTTTAGTCTTGAAGACCCAAAATACCTGTGGTTTATGAAGACCTTCTCCCTATTGACTTCAAAAGTGTATAACTTTGTCCTTGGGAAAAAAAACTATATTCAGGAACAAACATTATTGTTACACAACCCATTTTTAGAGATCTATCTTGCTTATTATTATTTAAGGTTTTTTTTTTTAATTCCCCTTGTAACAGGCATTATCATCATCACAGGAAAAATGGTAAAACAAATATCTATTTAAAAGAATAGAGAAAAGGAAGGAAGGAAGGAAGAAAAGAGGAAGGGACCCTTAGTTTGGGAAATGTAGTTATCAGAAACCATGGGATAGGAAGGAAGGGAGGGAGGAAGGGAAGAAGGAAGGAAGGAGGGATTTTTAGTTCTGGGGGTATAGTTATTGGAAACCACTGGGCATCAGAAGAAAAGAAGGAAGGAAGGAAGGAAGGAAGGAAGGATAATGAATTACGTATAGGAACATTTTGGCACCATCCTTTTTCTCTGATGACAACCTGACCTAATAAACTGTACTTTACTTTTAATCTTTGTCCTGTCCTTCAGTTCCCTGCAAATTGCTTTACAGTCCACTTCTTCAAGAATACATTTGAATTTTTAAGAGCTGAGCTATTTGAAAAAGCCACAAATATGGTTACTAAATTGCATGTGTATGTTATTTACTTATTTAATTAATTTATTTAGTTTATCAAACATTTACAATATAATAGAAATAAGAATAAACATAAGTTTAAATACATGAAATAGGAACTAATAATTGAGGACAATAGGACAGGGATGGTAGGCACGATTGTGTGCTTATGAATGCTTATTATTATTATTATTATTATTATTATTGTTGTTGTTGTTGTTGTTGTTGTTGTTGTTGTTGTTCTTCAAAGGTCTATTTCAGCAGAAAGTCAAATTGCTTAGCTGATTTATAACTTCTCATCAGGCCTACATTTGAAGTAATAGCAGCAAAATATCTGATTCAAAATTCATGAAAGTTATAGATTGAAAGTCACCCCAAATCCCTCCCACCAGGATTCAACATCCAGTATGATGTTGTGAAAAAAGCCATCTTCAGGTATTTCTCCCATCTGGAGTCTCAGGACAGTTGGCCTTGACAGAGTATGAATGCTTTCCTTCAGCAGTGCCATAATTCATGAGTGCAAACCTCCCTTTCAGTTCTCATGGGACTACACCAGCTCACTTCCCCCTCCCCATTACTATGGCAAGCATACTGAAGAAACCCAAACTGAAGATCCAGCTTACATTTAGCCCTCCTGCAACTGGGTCAGTTAGCCCTGTAAAAGAAGCAAAAACAAAATGCAAACTAACACAGGACCAAACTAACAACATGACCACAGTGTAAACATTAGGGTTTATCAGGATATTTTCTATGAAACACTTGAAGGAGTTTGGGGGTCTAAATGTTTTGAACATCCACCCATTCAAATTGTGAATGGGGGAAATGTTTCCAAGCAACTAGATATTGCAGTCCCTTTCCATTTTCTAGAATTTAGGGTTTCTTGGACTTCAAAATGTTGCTCTCTTTCTATAAGGAGGGATACCAGAGGGGCAAGCTGAGCAGGCCAAAGGGGAGATACTTTCTCCAGCTTGAGTAAGCTACCATGAAACACAGTGCCTGTTTAAGGTTTTTCAGCAACTCTAGTTGCATAGTTACCAGGTTAATTTTCTGACTATGGGGAAAGGGCTCACATACTTAGGTCCCAATTTCTTTAATTTTTGGGTAATTTGTAAGTATTTGTGGATAGATACACCTTATCCCCTAATTTGAATACTTTCAGGTTGGCCTTCTTTTTATCAGCCTGCTTCTTATGGGGCTGGTGTGCCTTGTCCAGTGCTTTACATGTGACTGGCCAAATGCGTTGCAATTGTTCGATCTGCTCCACTAAGGAGGGGATCAGAGGCTTCTCCTGAGATAGTTCTGGTATGCAGACGAAATCCTGACCAGAAGCAACTTTGAATGGGGGTGAAGCCAATGCTGCTATGTATAGAATTGTTATAAGTCACTTCTGCAAAGAACAGTAGGTCGGCCCAATTATCCTGCTTGTAATTTATGTAGCACCTAAGATACCAGAACTGAGTTAAGACATTCACAAGTACCATTAGTTTGAGGGTGGTGAGCAGAACTTAACCTCTGGGCATGGGACAAGGGTGGGATTCAAATTTCTTAACAACTGGTTCTGTGGGCATGGCCTAATTTGTGGGTGTGGCTTGGTGGTCATGTGACTGGGTGGGCATGGCTTGCTGACTGGGCATGGCTAGGTGGTCATGTGACTGACTGGGTGTGGCTAGGTGGTCATGTGACTGGGTGGGTGTGGCTAGATGGTCATGTGACAGGTAACTAGGTAGCCATGTGACTGGCAAAGCAAAAATAAGTGGTCCTCACTTAATGGCCAGTTGCTTAGCAAGTATTCTAATTTATGACTGACTTCCCCAGAGTTACTTGACCTGTTTTTGGTGTTTTGACAGCCATAAATACACATACACACTTATCACCAGTTACAACATCCCACACAGTCTTGTGACTGAGGTTTTCTATGTTTTTTGCAGTTTCCAACAATTCCTTCTGGTTCCCGGTTAAAAATGCCCATTGGGGAAAATGGACTTGTTTAACAACCAGTGTTTGCTTAATGACCACAAGGTTTATTTATTTATTTTTATTTTATTTGGTTTGTCAATTGCTTACAAGATAATAGGTATAAGTAAAAACATAGTTATGAATACATGGATACACATAAGAAAATTAAAAGAAACAATAGGACGGGGACAGTAGGCACGTTGGTACGCTTATGCATGCCCCCTACAGACCTCTTAGGAAAGAGGTGAGGTCAATAATAGACAGTCTAAGGTTAAAGTTTCTGAGGTTTGGGGAAGAAACCACAGAGTCAGGTAGAGTATACCAGACATTGACCATTCTGTTGCCGAAGTCGTATTTCCTGCAATCAAGTTTGGTGCAATTGATCTTGAGTTTGTATCTATTGTTTGCTCTTGTGTTGTTATGGTTGAAGCTGAAGTATTCATTGACAGGTAGGACATTGCAACGTGTGATTTTATATATTATGCTTAGATCAGACTGAAGGTGGCGTAGTTCTAGATTTTCTAGGTCTAGAATTTCGAGTCTGGTGGCATAAGGTATTCTGCAATGAGTAGAGGAAATTCTTCTTGTGAAATATTTCTGGACTTTTTCAACTGTGTTAATATCAGATATGTAATGTGGGTTCCAGACTGATGAGATGTATTTGAGTATTGGTCCAGCAAATGTTTTGTATGCTCTAGTTATTAGTGAAATATTATCAGAGAAAAAGCTATGTAAGATTAGGTTAACAACTTTTAATGCCTTTTTGGTTACAACTCTAGCACTCTTAATGCCTTTTTAGCTATGTAGTTACAGTGGGCTCTAGCATTTAGATCATTAGAAATGAGTACTCCAAGATCCTTGACAGAGTTTGGATCATCAACAAGGTCTTGTTTATTCAGCCTGTATTTTATTTTCTTATTTTTTTTTGCCAATATGTAAGACAGAGCATTTATTTATTGAGATTTGAAGTTGCCATTTGTTTGACCATTCTGATACAGAGTCAAGGTCTTTTTGAAGGGTAGCAGTATTGTCTGTGGTGTTGAATAGCTTTACATCGTCAGTGAAGAGAACACAGTTTCTCTTAATATGATCACAGAGGTCATTTATGTAGAGTATGAAGAGAGTTGGTCCTAGAACACTGCCTTGGGAGACACCACTGTTGACAGGTACAGAATTTGATAGGACGCTCCCAATTTTGGCCATTTGTTGTCTGTTTGACAGGAATGCATTAGATCATTGTAGTTGTCTGTGGTTCGACTAGGAAATACTGGGCATGATCCATTGCTGTTTACAAATACTGATCCAAAGAATGTGTCAAAGAGGTTGGCTTTAATAGTGTTTCATTGCAGTCTTTACCATTAGGTCCTTTCAGGGGTGGGATGGACCTTGAGTCTTTTAGTTTGTTGTTTACAAAATTGTACAAAGCACAGGTGGAATTGGTGCACAAAAGGTTTTCCTCTTGTTTAAGGTGATAATTGGTACATTCAGTCTTTATCTGGTGGCATAAATTTTTGTATCAGCTTTTGAAGTTGGCAACATGACCAGATTTGCTTTTCTGCCAAAGTGATCTCTTTTTGGATTGAAGCTTCCTTATTGTTATGGGTAACCTGTTTTTTCTGGTTTTTGAAGTTGTTATTGGTACATATAGTTTGATGACTCTTTTGACTTCAAGTAAAAATATGTTGTAATGGTCTTCAACAGTATTGCATCCAGTGAATAGAAATTGCCAATCAAGGGATAAGAGATCGTTGTCCATAAGATCATAGTTGCCTTTTTTGAAGTTATAATTGGGGATCACATCATTGTGATGATTTTTGTGTGGACGTATGTTGAGACAAAAGTCAACCATGCTGTGGTCACTGTTGAAAAAGGGTTCTTTAATTTGTATTCCGTAAATTGAATTCAAACTATTGCAGAAGATGAGATCGAGGCAGTTGTTAAGTCTAGTGTTGTTGGTTACTAGTTGTTCCAGTCCCAGGTTTGTTACAGCATTGTAGAAGGTTGCATGTATGGGTTCAGTTTTACATTTGTTTAGGGTCCAGTTAATGTGAGTAGATTGAAGTCACCAAGAAAGATAAAAGTGCATGGACAGGATGTTGCCCATGTTAGTAATGAATTTAGATTGTTTACATGTTCGATGTCATAATCAGGGGCTCTGTAACATAGTAAGAATTGAAATGTGATATTTAAGGACAGTTCACAGACGATGGTCTCTTAACTTAACTTAAGGTTCACTTAACAACCATGGTGTTTGCCTAACCCAGGGGTCTGCAACCTTAAATACTCAAAGAGCCATTTTTCTATTTTCTTTTAAACAGGTATCTCTAGGAAAGACAGATCTCTCTCTCTCTCTCTCTCTCTCATCTCTTTCTCTTTCTTTCTCATTTCTCTTTCTCCCTTTCTCTATTTCTCATTTCTCTTTCTCTCTCTCATCTACAACTGCTAAGATTGGAAGTTATTTTTTTTATAATCCTATTTCTTTGCAGTTTTTTTCCACACACATTTGTTTATATGTATCCAATCTTTCTTCCTTTCCACTATGTATCCAAAATGGGCATGTATGGTATTTCAGCTTTGTTCAGGTATTTTGAAGTTGTAGCAATGTTTCGGCAGAATCTCATCTGCCATCATCAGGCTTCTATATTGTGTTTGTCTGTGAGTCAGACTTTCACAGCCATTTCTATTTTAAATTTGGGGCTAGCCTACTGCTGTGCCAGAATGGTTTTTTCTTCATCCTGATTGGTTGGGAGTCTTGGTCTGTGTTTATTGGTCTTGGAGTTTGCTGTGTTCTGCTTGATTGGTGTTTCTAATATCTTCTGTCTGTTTTGTGGCTTTTTTTGTCTTAATTGGCTGGCAACATTGTGTTTCCTGTATTGGAGGCTTTTAGTGCAGCTTGGCTCAGAGTAAATGGACGGCTATCATTTATTAGGAAGCTAGGTTTCATCTGGGTGCCTGGTTGGGGTGTGTTTGAGCTGGAGGTATCAGGGTGAGTCTGTTTGTGCCCAGGTATTTGCCTGGCTTGTGGTGTGGAGATTTTTTTGTTTGTGAGTGCAGGTTTCCAAATAATTTACAGTCTGGTGGAATCATCTCTTCTATTCATGCTTTCAGGTCTTTTTTCAATCTCTATGGCTTCTCTGATAATTCTGTAGCTGGGGTTTTCTATAGTGGCTAGGGTTTTGGTGCCATTGAAGTCGATGCTCTGACCTGTTGCTTTCATGTGTTGGATTAGTGAAGAAGTGTGTTCCAGCTTTTTTACTGCATTTTTGTGTTCATCCAGGCGGGTACTTATTCTTCTATTGGTCTGTCCAATGTATGTGGCAGGGCATGATGCACAGGGGACTTCATATATACCTTGGTTTTCCAGGTCAATTTTATATTTGCGGTTTCTTAGGATGGCTGCTATTTTTCTGTTTGTTTTGAAGGCAGTCTTGATGTGATGCCTGTGTAGTATCTTACTAATTTTGTCTGTAGTACCTCTTATGTAGGGCAGGACAGCTGTTCCATAGGTCTGTTCATCTTCTAGGTCTCCATTATGTCTCAGTGTGTTTTTGTGGATTAGGCTTGTGATTTTGCTTTTGTGGAAGCCATTAGCTGTCAGTACTTTAGTCAGGGTGCATAGTTCAATCTTTATGTGTCTTGTCTGCCAGGCGTTTGGTTCTGGAGATTAGTGTTTTGGCCACAGAGTTTGTGCTGGGTGGTGGTGGGATTGGGCATCGAGGTAGTGGTTGGTGTGTGTTTTCTTCTGGTATATGGTGTGTCCTAGTATGCCATATGTTTTTTTGTAGAAAGATTAGTACATCTAGGAATGGTAATTGTTTGTTTGTTTCTGTTTCCATGGTGAACTTGATTTTGGGGTATGTGCTGTTTCAGTGTTTAGGCAACCCACAAACCCAAACTAAAGTTAAGATACATCGATGACACATTTGTGATTTGGCCCCATGGAAAAAAAAACCTAAACAATTTCTTAACACACCGGCAGCAGCGGCAATAGGTAAATGGAGGGGGGGGAGGTGACCGGGCCTTGCAGATCCTCACTCACCCAGGAAGATCAGTAAAGGCAGTGCTGCAGTGGAAGGTAGGCAGCAATGGCTGGCCTGGCGGGCACACAAGAGCAGGCTGCAGGCAGCAGTATTGTGCATTTGTGCAATGTCGCTCATGCAGGCAGGCAGCAGAGAAGCGGGCAGAGAGGGGCAGGGGCAGTCAGAGGCCCAATTTACCAGTTCTCTGAACTACCGGAAACGGTAACAACCGGTTCTATAAAACCAGGCCGAACCCATAGAATCCCACTCCTGGATACCTCTCCAAAGAAAGACCAAGTCTGCATAATTTTTGCTTTCTGGAAAGCTCAAGAAATTTCTCAGAAATAAAGATAATGTTGGATACAGGAAGTTTGCCCTGCAGTGGCTTCTTTCATTGTTTTATGATTAAAGGAACTTTACAAAAAATATGAAAAGTTGAAGAAAGTATGAATTAGGAGACAGCTATGGACATACTAAGAGTCCTGTGTACTAGAATGAGGATTTAATGACTAAGACATCTATGCCATTCAATTTTGTTCAAGGGCAAGGTAAGAAACCAGTTAACGATTTGTTTGATTGTCCATTTGTCATTTGCTCTCTTTTAGTAATTTGATGACAGAGCATAAAAGTCTCCATCTCCATCTCACAATGATTCCCACAATCTTCTATATGTTTCAGTGTCACCCCTGCAATCTACCCCATCAATCCCACATATGGAGATCACAACTGAACCATTTTGCTTAAGTACTGTGCTGTGTTAAATGTTTTCAGATTCTGACTTCTTCTCCATACAAGAGCATAGGGGTAACCTTAGCTTTGTATACTTTAATTAATTAGGGTAGGGACTCTGGGTAACTATGATTCTTTAGTTTAAGCAGTAAATTCAAAAAAGCTTTTGCTCTAAGTGTACTCCTTTGATGATGGAAAACTCAAGAATCCAGTCTTGGAAAAGGTTATGCCTGAATACACTAGAACCTCTGGTCACAACCATAATTCATTCCATAACTTTGGTCACAACCCGATTTTGTCGTAACCCGAACCTAACTTTGGAAATTTGGTGCTTACCAAAAAAAAAAAAAAATGGCACGGAAGGGCCATGAAAAAAAAAATCATAAATTTTTTGGTCAGAACCCGATTTGGTCATGGTCAGAAGCATTTGTGACCAGAGGTTCTACTGTATACAAAGGTTTTAACCTGTTCAATTGGTTCACCAGCTAATTGCCATCTATTTTTCTGATGATGTTTTCCAAACACCATGATTTTTTTATTCAGATTTACTAAAGGTTAGGAAGCTAACCTGGCAATAAGAGCTGAATCTTCTTAATAGCTTACATAATCCTACTTATGAATACAATAATAAAATCATATCATCAGCATAGAGCTGTTACAGTATGTATTTAGGATCGTCGGCATATGTACCATGGGATCCTTCATTAACCTTGGTAAGTCTATATAGTCTATAAAATGGGGCCTTTATTTGTGTGAATACTGTTAGTCAGAACCCCATTAAACCCATACCATACCCTCAAATAGGTACTTATGTAAAAGGCTTTAATCAAAGCCAGCGGTCTAGGTTCTATTTTAAGAGATGTCAGTTTTCTCTTTGATATGGTTAGCGAAAAGGACATCTAAAATCAGCTCTTTTTAAAATCTAAGACTGGTATCATTATGTCCTATTGCTTATGTTTGCGTTGTGTTGAATTTTAGTATGATACGGTCACTGTCACCCAAGGTTCCTGCAGTTTCAACGCCCTTCATCACTTCTTCTGTTTGTAAGAATCAAGTCCAGTATGGCTGTCCCCCCTCTATCTTTTGGACAACAAAGTTGTCAGCTAGGTTGGTTAGGAACCTATTTGATTTCTCACTTGGTGCAGAATTAGTCTTTCAATTAACTATTGTAGTGTGTTTCCTACATATATTTGTTAGTTGGTTAGCAAAAAGAGCACCTATTTTTTCTGCTTGATTGGATGGCCTATAGTATACATCTATGGCCGTGTCATTGTTTTTTTTTTCTTTTATATTGATATATATGCATTCTAGGAAGTTTTCATCCTTGGTTTCATGCATTTCTGTAGCAATATAGTGGTCCTTTACATACAGTGCAACTCCACCACCTCTTTTATGGGATCTAGTTTTTTAAAGAGTTTGTATCCTTCTATCAGACTATGAGTCAATGAAATTTTTACTCATTCATCAATTCACTCTGCATACATTGACAGACATTAGTACAAGCAGAAGCTTTGAAACAAAGAGGAGCATAGCTTTTATATTATTTTCTATTACTGCATAATTAAGGTACATAATTGCACATTTATGATCTAAAGTTACCTTGTTAATGACATAGTTCTATTTCTTGGAGGTCAAAAGTAAATCTCACTAAAATGGGAAGTGTTTTTTTGTGAAAAAAATATGGAAGGGGGAAGCAGTGTTGTTCACCTTAGGGTTTGCATCTATTTTTAAATGTTGAGAAATGAGTTGCCTGATTAAAATGGATGTTTGGCCAGTTCAGTTGGATTTTAACAGATTAATTCATCTGATTAAAACAGTTAAGATGTTAATGGAATAACATATTTATTAGCATTGACCAGCTGGTAAAGTCTATAGGTGAAGTCTTCACTGGTGTGGGTATTAACATCAACAACAAATGAATCAATTAATGGTGGAGGTGAAGGAATGTAATTGGATGAATTCTTTGGAAGGAGGGGGTGGTTCCAGAGGAATAAGAGTCAATGCAGTTGAGATATTTTGTGTGAGAGAAAGAGGGTGAGAACAACTCCTCCCAAACTGTTCACAGAGTATATTTTAGCTGCAGATAGAAGAATCTTCAGTCTGGCAAAAGTTTGTCAATCGGTGTGCAATTATGAAAAATCCAGCTTGGAAGAATCACCATGTGTTATTCTTGGTTTTGGGGTCTGATAGTGAAACAGAATAATAGAGTTGGAATGGACATTGGAGGTCTTCTAGCCCAACTCCCTGCTCAGGCAGGAGACCCAATATCATTCCAAATGGCTGTCCAATCTCTTCTTAAAAACAACCAGTGATGGAGCACCACAAGTCCACTGATTATTTGTTCCCACTGTCAGGAAATTTCTTCTCAGTTCTAGGTTGATTCTCTCTCTGATTAGTCTCCATCCATTGCTTCGTGTCCTGCCTTCTTTATGGCAGCCCTTCAAATATTGGAAAACTGCTATCATGTCACCCTTAGTCTTTCTCTTCATTAGATTAAACATACCCAATTCCTGCTTCTGAATTTTGCCTAAGAAACAACCCCAAATATTGCCAGCTAATGAACGAGAATCAAGTTCAACTTGAAAGAAACTCTACTTTATCAACTTTAACTGATCTTGAAAGGTTCAGCAGGATGGGACACTACCAGAAAAATCTAGAGCTGTGAACAAGATAGGGAATCTAAAAGGAGGCAATTTCAAACCCCATCTTAAATCAAAAAAGAACATGTCTTTCTAGTTACCAAAAGCCAAATTCGTCTTTAAATGAGAAAGACTTGAAATAGAAAAGAGATAATGCAGTCTTGGCAACACAATTTCTGTCGACAGTCTTTTGAACTGAAACCCTGAATTACACCAATGTTCACTTTCAAAACACAGGACAGGTATTGCTCCTATTGTGGTTCTAAACACTAAAAATATCCTTTTCCCACCTGCAGCATCTACAGCAACCAGCCAAGGTGAGTTTGGTTACCTTTGACCTCTGGTTTGAGTTGCGCTGAGTAACTTGTTTTGCCAAGAGAAACACCACTACTAGTAAAAAGCTTGGTTGAAGTATTTACTTACTAAGTATATGGCATATCATACATGGACTAGCAATACAGGTAATCCCATGGTTATGAGTATTACCTTAACAAATGTTCAAAGTTATGCAATCAGCACCTCCTAGTGTTTCCGAACAAGGGCCAAAACTATGAATCTTGCAGCACCATGGCAGTTGTTCACCCTTACAAAAACCTGCTGAGGCTCTGCAACATTTGTCTGACATGTTGTTATCCAAAATTGAGTTTCTGAAGGGTGGCTTTATCCCTCAGAAGCCTCAGCCATCCAGAGGCCTCACCTGGCACCTGCAATGAGCCGGGGGAGGCCCATGGAGGGCTGAATGGAGTGTCGGAGGGCCGGACCCAACCCCGGAGGCTTGGATCTGGTTCCCAGAGACTCCATTTCAGCCTGCAATGGGCTGGGGAAGTCCCACAGAGGTCTGAACGGAGCTTCGGTGGGGTGCATGAGGCTGGAGAGGAGACTGCTTGCTAGGTCTTCATAAGGTAAGGGACCCAGTGTAGCAGGTTGGGAGAGGGAAAGCAATTTAGGAAGCATGAGGTATTTCAGTGGGTTGGGGAGGCCTTGGGTGGTCTTAGGCTAGTGGCCTGTTCCATCAATAGGTGCCCCATGGCCTTCCCCACCATGAAATACATCATGTGCACTTAATGAGCTTTGCATTCAATTAGCAAATGAGTGGGCAAAAGTAGAGAGTGATCTCTTTCAAGGTACAAGATTCACTTCCACAAATCCTCAGGTTATGAATGGAATGGCAGGCTCTGTTACATTTGTAACTTGAGGACTACCTGTATATGTTAATGTTTCAACCAGATTAGTAGAACCCAATAAAATATCAATGTTAAGACTTCCTGCTGACATCGTGGTGAGATTGGATGTGAGGAGTGGGTCTCCCTGCTCCTGCTCTGAGTTCTCTCCATTGGAGGGCTCTGAAAGGAGCTAAAGCCACCCTGTAGGGATGGGTGAAGAAAAGAGGGGCACTCTGCAGGTCATGGACAGCAGCAACTCTCCTGCCTGACCTAGGGCTTCTTTTCTCTCATCCATGATGAGGAGAAAAGGCAACCATCATGGCTGCCATGAAGCTGGGACAGTTGAGGCAACAAAGAAATGTGCAGGAGTGGTGTAGATGAAAAGTGACTGGAGCTAGATGGGAAGATTCCTTTTTTATTTAGACCCTAACCTTAAAAGGGAAAAAAGAGGAAAATCCAGGAAAAAAAAGATTCTTAGAACTATTTTTTAAAGTGGCAAACAAATATGGAAAGAAAAATCCTAGACCCAAAAGAAAGGAACTAAGGGGAGAAAGCTAAAGATTTTTTAAAACATAGAAAATTAGATTTTTAAACTGGGTAGGCATTGTTTTGGAAAGGCATTATAAAATGCTGGAACTATTTACTTGAATAGCTGACTTTGCTTCTATAAATTGAACTAAATATGGATTAATAAATTTATCAGATTTGAAGCAATGCTGGAACCTAAGCTGAGGACACCATCTACTGGTGAATGGAAAATATACCATACCCTACAAGTCTAGGAAATTTTTTGATAACTGTTTTATAACTATCTACTTTATAATTTCTGGAGACTATTGTGAGAATAAGGATGACTCTTAAGTAAAGTAAAGTGAACATTGGACTTGAATATATTGGTTTTGGACTTGAGTAAGAGTGGGACTTATTAAAATAAGACAAGATACTCTATCGGGGGAAATGAGTGAGATATAAAGAGAAATGGTATTGATGTTTTAAAGTATTAGTGGTTCTATGACAAAGAATCACACAGAGATAAAGAACCTAATGCAAGGCATAAATGGGAAAATAGAAAACATGCTACAACTATAATGAATGAAGATAAAAGAGTTCAGGAAAGAGACGAGACAGCAGAAAGAATGGAGAAAAATAAGTTGGCTTGAGACAAATCAGCAAACAAAGTAAGAAGATGAGAAGGAGAAGGAGAAAGAGAAGGAGAAGATGATAAAGATAATAATGACTGATGAAATAAACCAAGGGAAAAGTACTTTGAGAGATTTAAAAATGGAATCGGATAACCTGGAAGATACTTTTGAAAGGGTGATAGAGGTTTGGGTGGACACTTTGGAGACCTGGAAGCTTAGGAGGATAGAGATGGGAGAAATATTCAGACTGAATAGTGAAGACACAGATGCTGATAGAGGATGGGAGGCAAGCCAAAAAATGAATAAGAATTGAAGTATTAAAACAAACAAGAAATGATGGATAGAAAGTAATTTTTTTTCCTTTTTTTTAATGATTAAAAATTAGAATAAAGATAGAAATAAGAATACATACCTTTATATAAAACAACAGAGATAGAAAAATTGAAGGTTGAAAGATGGTATTATTAGGTATGTTTAAATAATAGGATGACTGGTACTTGAATGGTGTAGTAATTTTGAAAAACCAAATAATGAAGGATTATGTCTTAATACAAACATGTGTATTAACACTAGGATTAGTAATGGTAGCCTAATTAGACGTTAGAATGAAGGCAGAAATAAGAAATGGGGGAATATTGGCAGATACCATTTTTATATAATAGAATATAAGTAATAATTAGATGGAAAGATTAGAGGTTGAAAGATGATACTATTATGTATGTTTAATAATATCATTGGCATTAAAATGGAACATTGAAATATTGAATAACTACTCTAAAATAATCATGTATATCAATACTAGGATTAATGTAACAACTATTATCATTATTATCATTATTATTATTATATACCTTATTCATTAAACATGAAACTTAGTCAGCTGAACATTTAAAAATGTATCATAAATATTAATAACTGGCACTGATGGTTGATACAGATTGCTGCCAACATCCTAGGCATTGACCAAGTATTTTCTTAAAATATACGATGTTCCAAGAAGTGCAGGTTTTTTGCAGTTCTGCTGGTGTTATTGCAGGAAGTTGCAATTTCTTGATGTACTGTATAAAATTCTTGGACATGGTGCCAAGTACCCTGATGACAATGGGTATCACTGTCACATGTTTCATCCATAATTGGGTAGTTTCAATGGTCAGGTTGCAATATTTTGTGATTTTTTTTCTATTTTTTTTTCAACTCTGGCATCTCCTGGTACAGCAATATCAATAAATTGTATGCTTTGTTTTTTGATGATTGTGATATCTGGCGTGTTGTGTTCTAAATGATGATCCATCTGTATTTGAAAGTCCCACAAGATCGTCACCTTCACATTTTTGACTTTTTCCACTTTGTGTTCCCATGACTTTTTGGATACAGTTAAGTCATATTTTTTACATGTTTGCTTTCAAAAATGTACAAATATTTTTGCTGATTCCAAAGTTTTCCAGACAGGCTGTCAGGTAGTCAGTCAATTGCTTTCTTGTGATCAATCCATGCCATATTCAAATTTGTTTTTCTTCATCTTGTATTTTTAGTACCATTTTGTCAATGAGCAGCTGATCTTTTATTCTTCTTGATTTTTTATAATTTCCTTTTTGTTCTACTGGATACAAGCTGTTTTCTATCAGATCATTGAATATTGAATTTGCCAGTATTCTTGTAAAAAGTTTGAATATTGTTGGCAGCCAAGTCATTGGGTGATAGTTGCTTAGTTTTGTGCCCTTTTCTGGATCTTTCATCTATCTTGCCTTAACATTGTCTGTATTGAATGTTGTCCTCCAGATGGTGGAGAGGAAGAAGTAGAAGTTGAGGAACCAGGAGCTGTTAATTTCCTACTCATTTCGAGCAATTCAAAATCTTCAGGTTCTTCTAGACCTTAATCCAATTGCGAAATAACCAATCGCAATTTCAAATAAAAATAGTAGGAAAAAAGAAGCGAAATAGTAATAATAATAAAAAAAGAAAAAAAATTTCTTCATGTTCTTGTATACCTTAATCCAATCGATTGGTTAGATAACAGTAAAAATTCAAAAATAAAGGAAAAGACCATAAACACACACAAAAAAGAAAAAGTTATAAAATCCTAAAAAAGGCAGAAAAGTGAAGAATAAAAAGCTAAAGAAAGAAAGGAAAAATTCTTCAGATTCTTCAACACCTTAATCCAATTAAGAGGTCTCAAAAATAAAAGGATGCATAAGAGAAAAAAAAGGACAGAAAAATAAACAAAACAAAAAAAACCAATATGGAAGGTAGATGGAAAGACAAAAATACCAGGAAGAAAGAGAGAGAAAAAAGGCCACTCCCTTAAAAAGAAAGGAAAGGAAATAATTAATACTAAAGATTTTCCTTTAAAATAAAAAGCAAGCATAGAAATTTAACTTCCAAAGACAAGAAAAAAATACAAAGACAAGTTCCAAAGAGCCAAAAATCCAAATAGCTATTACAAAAAATAAACTGATGAGGAGGGGTCGTGCAGCTTAGAAAAAATAAAAAGTGCACACTGCACTTTATTTAATTATCCAAGGCTCTTATTGTTGTGTCCGCGAAATGATGCCAGGAATCGGTGACTTCAAATCATGCTCTTTATTTGAGGTTGGAACCGAACTGGGGCAAAGGGAAAAAGATCGTGGCTTTCATTCTTTTAGCCGCGGCGGCCGCGGCCAATGGCACCACTTTGAATCTCCCGCAATCCGAATGGACCAATCGCGAGAGATTCTTAGCGAGCCAATCGGCGCAGCTCGCCTGACCAATCAGAGTGCCCCGCGCTTTGGCCAATCAAAGCGCGGGGATCTCAAGAATGCTAATTAAGGACAGAACACTTATTATAATTCTCTTCTCCCAAAACTTATCACCATTTTTCCCTCTATGTTTCAACACCAGACTCCAGCTGTTGATAGAAACCCAGAAGAGCATCTGCAATAATACTCTCCCATGCTCTTCCCTCTATCTTATCAAATAGCAATGTCCTTGAAAAAGAGTCTCAGTTCTTTCTTTCTCAGCTTTGTCTGGTCACAGGGAAATAGAATATTTTCAAGCCTCTAGTTGGCAGTGTTACAAAGTTTCTTTTGCTTTCACTTTCCCCCTCCTTTTCCAAGCAAAATATAACAAGAATTAATTCAAAAAAAGAAAAAGATATTTAAAAAATATAACTAAAAGGGAGTCTTTAGCCTAAAATATTATTAAATTAAAAAGGAGAGAAAGAAGAGATGAAAGAAGAGAAAAAAATCAGTCCAGTTTCAAAATATAAGGTCATGTGTAGAAAATCCAGCAATGAGAAAAAAATAAAAATAAAAATATTACTTTGACATTCCTGTTTAAAATTGCCACTTAATCACTTCTGTCAAAACTTTTACAGATTCTTTCTTTTCCTTAGGGTGTCCTTTCAAATCTTAGAATAAAGAAAAAGTTCTCACCAAACCGGCACACTCTCTCTTTCTGTTCTCTTTCGTTTCGGAGCTGTCCCAGCTTCAGCAGCTTTAATGGCTGCCTCTTTGCCGCTGGCAAAAAGAGTTTCTCCTGGATCTACTAGGGACTTTGCGATATCCCTGGGATCAACAGGATGCGCTCTTTACATTCACTGTCTCTTCGGGATGGTTTAGATCCAACTGGACCGTTCAAGAGCAAAGATATTGGCAGCGATCTCAGACCTCCAAGATCGCATGCCGTATCGTAGCGACACCAGCTCCGCCCTCTCCCATTATTATTGTTATTATACACAAAAATGTCAGTATACACAGCAAACAAGATAAATATACTGGGTTTTGTATCACAAATCGAACACTACTTTATTCATTAAAAATGAAACTTAGTCAACTGAACATACAACAACAACAATAATAATAATAGCAGCAGTAGTAGTAGTAACTATTATTATCATTCACAAAAAATGACAGTGTACACAGCAAATGAGATAACTATGCTGGGTTTCGTATCACAAATCACTAGCCAAACACTTTCCAAGTGTTTAGGACTGAGGGATGTATTTTGGCGGATTATGCGAGCAGATCCCAGTAAAGTGGCCTTCTGCAGCTGACCAATGGTGATTTTGTCAGCGCCAATTTTTTTTTCAAGTGTTTGCCTAGGTCTTTAGGCACAGCACCCAGTGTGCTGAGTACCACTGGAACTACTGGTTTATGCCAGAGTCTCTACAGATCAATTTTCAAGTCCTGATATCTGGTGATTTTTTTCAAGTTGTTTCTCGTCGATTTTGCTGTCACCAGGTATGGCAATGTCGATGATCTACACTTTTTTCTTCTCCACAATCATGATATCCAGGGCATTGTGTTCCAAACTTTGCCAGTCTGTATTTGGAAGTCCCACAGTAGTTTTGCATGCTCATTTTCAATCACTTTTTCAGGCTTATGATCCCACAGTTCTTTGCTACAGGCAGATGGTAGTTGTGACACAAATTTCATCTGAGCGATGTTGTCACTGTGTTGTGATGTTGTTTATAGTCAGTCTGAGTCACAACAGCTCAGTATGTGATCGATGGTTTCGTCCACTTTGTAGAGTCTGCATTTGGGGTCATCAGCAGATTTTTCTATTCTGGCTTTGATTGCATTTGTTCTGATGGCTTGTTCTTGGGCTGCAAGAATCAGGCCTTTGTCTCTTTCTTCAGTGTTCCGTTGGTCAGCCATAACCAGGTCTTTTCCTTATCTACTTTTCCTTGGAACTTTTCAAGGAACTGTCCACCCAGTGCTTTGTTACACCAACTGTTAGCCCGAGTTTGCATCCCTTTTTTCCTGTATTGATTCTTGGTTTGCTGCACTTTGAGCAACTTCCTATTGTTGACCTCCATCAAAGCTGGTTCAACACTGTCTTTCACATAATCTGCCAGAGCATGCTTCTCTTCTTTGACTGTCTGCTTCACTTCCAAAAGTCCTCTGCCACCTGCTTTTCTGGGCAAATATAGCCCATCAATGTCACTACGTGGGTGCAGCGCATAGTGTATGGTCATCAGTTTTCTCATTTTCCTATCGAGGCTGTCCAGCTCTGCCTGTGCCCAGTTTACAATCCCAGCAGTATATCTGATGATGGGTATGGCCCGGGTATTTATAGCCTTGATGGTGTTACCACCATTCAGTTTGCTTTTTAGAAATTTTCTGACCCTTTGTGTGTATTCTTTGCTGACCACATTTTACACTTGCCCATGCTTGACATTGTCCAGTTGCAGTATGCCCAGGTATTTGTGGGCTTTGGGTTGGTGGCACTTGATGGTTTGTCCATTGGGCATTTCAATTCCATCATTTTCTATGATTTTTCCTTTCTTCAGTGCCACTGTGGCACATTTGTCCAGGCCTGGATTTAGATTTCTGATTTTCCATATAACTTCAGATCATCCATGTACAGCAGGTGAGAGATTTTCTGTGAATTTTTAGTAGTTTGATAACCCAGGTTAGTTTTCTGTAAAATTGTGATAGGAGGGTCATGGAGATGATGAACAGCAGAGGTGACAAAGAATTATCCTGGAAAATCGCTCTTTTGATGTTGACCAGTCCGTAGCTTTCACTTCCAATAAACAGTTGTGTTTTCCAGTGCTTATGTTAGGAATAACAAGGTTACCTAAAGTAGTTTGGGTAAAATAATATATATAAACTATGATAGTAGGTTTAAGTGTGTGTCACTTTAAACTGCAAAGTATGTAATTTTGGGTGTGGTTGTAAAACCGCCATAAGAGGGAGCAAGAGAACTTGATTGATTGCTGGCTTACTGGATTGCTTGCTGACGATGATGGATTGATGGTTTGTTAACTGCGTGTTCCCTGTTGCTGAAGGAAGAAAGGAGGTTTGACTTCTTCATATCTCTACTGTGAAGAGATATATTACTGGACTGATATTTGTAAGTTTACTGACCTCTTTTTCGACACTGGACTTTGCAAATGAATAATCCCTGGATGGACTGAACTAGTGAATGATATATGGACTGTTTTGACTATGCTAAAACTCTTACTGGAATAAACTATTTAACGAGCACAGTGTATCTGTTTTTACTGAGTGTAAGCTACAAAAATGTTTATCTCACATATTTGCCTGCCTGCCTGACTGCCGTGCAGATTCTGCTAGGGTGTATCCCTAACAGCTTCATTGCATTTGCAGTGAAAGTGCCAATGCATTTGCATATTCTGATGACATCCAGGCACTTGATGATCCAGCTGTGCGGTAGTGAATCAAATGCTTTCTTGTAGTCAATCCAAGTTGTATGCAGATTTGTCTTTCAGCTTTTGCAGTTCTCTAGAATCATTTTATCGATCAGGAGCTGATCTTTTGTGCCTCTGCTTCCTTGTTTGTTTCTTTTCTGCTCTACTGGTAAGATGTTATTTGCTTCTAGGTAGTCCTGGATCCTGTCAGATATGATGCTAGTCAGCAGCTTGAACATGGTTGGCAGACACATTATTGGCCTGTAATTTGCAAGTGTTGCCCCTTTTGCTGGATCCTTTGATATCAAGTAGGTTTTCCCAGCTGTTAACTATTCACTGATGTTTCCTGTTTGCAGCATCTCATTGAATTGTTTGTCCATTTTTTCACGCAAGGCTGGTCAGGTATTTCAGCCAAAAGCCATGCAATTGATCATTGTCATTGTTCTTGATTTTTTTTTTTCACTCTGTTGCTTATCATTTCAGTAGTTATTTCCAGTTGGTCCATTTTGTTCTTGGAGAATTTCATCTCAAAGTCTCTGATACACCCAGCATTTTTGTTGTAACATTTCTCAGTCTCCCACAGGTCTTTCCAAAACTGAGCAGTTGCCGTTTACTCGGGTTTTTCAATTTTCATATCCCCCATCTGATTCAGACTCTGTTAGAACCATGTTTGGTCTGATTGGAACAATTGATTTTGTTTGTACTGGATGACTCTGGCTTCATAGCTTTCAATTTTTCTTGCTGTTATCTGCTGCTTCACAATTTCCAATGCCTCATCCATTTTTCTTGTTCTGAGCCCATATTTTTGATCAGATGTTTCTTGATCTTGCTGTTCTTCCGCTTTTTCTCCTGCAAATTCTTCAAGTTGCTTGCATCTGCTTGCAGGCTCTTGATTTTAAACTCCAACCTGATTTTCCACTGTGGTTTTCCAGTCAATTTTCTAGGGGGCTGTGGCTGTTGAAACCCCAGTTCTTCTGTTATTATAACTGCTGCACTGGAGGCAAGCTGATTTGTTTGTTCAATTGATATTATCTGGACTGTGGCAAGTGCATAATTCGCATCTATCATCAATGGTGCCAAATATTTTCTAGGCACAGTCTTCAAGGTTGGAAGCCTTTTTCTTTCTGCATTTGATGCAGCATGTGCCAAGATTTTAGCTTTCAGTTCTTGCTGCCTGGCACTCCTGGTGTTTCAATGATGACTTCAGGCCCTTGCTGTTCCTGTTCTTGCAAAATATTTGCATTTTCTTCGAATTCAGGCTGTTCAGTTGCTCCAGATGTTATTGGAGTATTTTCTACTCCCACTTCAGCAGTCTGCTGTTCAGCAGTCTGTGTTCCCATTTCACAATTTTTCCATATTTCTTCAAGTTCGACTTCATTGAACACTTCGTTCCTATTGATGAATCATCGCTGATTGGCTAATCGTAATTCAGTTATTCTTGAGTCTGAGTATTCTTGTTTCCATAATTTGTACATCCTTTTTTGGTAGCTTCATTTTTCTGGTTTCACTTTGTAGTAGCATTTCATTACAGTGCGGTTCTCTGACATAGTGTATTTCTGCTGCTTCTGAGGTTGTTCAGCTTCCAGTAGACCTGCAAGCCTATGCCCTGGTTGCTCAGCGATGGGATCCGTGGCCTGTAGCCTACTTGTTGATGAATGCCAAGGTTCCCCAACATCCAATGCAGTCCTTGTTAACCAGGGTGACGACCGAGCCGGTATCGGCTTTGTTTGGTTGTGTTTCACCATGATTTATTGCATGGGTTGTTAGGTACACTCAGTCCTGCTCCTCGGCCAAGACCTCTCTGGCATGGTTGGACCTGCTGGTAGCTTGCACTACCACCAACACAGCTTTCAGCTTTCCAGCTTTTCAGCTGGAGCAGTTAAGCCCCCCCACCCCACCATGTCATTATGATTATGATTGTGTTTATGATTACTGCTGTTTGTGTAAAAATGAATTACTCCCAGAATCCACCCTGTTCATATATTGATATTGATGTATATTTAAAAATAAAAATCCAATAAAACTTTATATATACATACAGTTTTATGTATGTGTGTGTATGTATACACACACACACACAAACACACATCAATGTCTAGCCCATCTAACCATTGAAGCACAGCATCGTTTATATTTAAAAAAAACAGATAATGGACCAGTATATGCCCTCAGCTTTATAGTCAGTCAAGATATGATCTACAGTTGGTTGAAGTCACATCTGGAGACACATACAAATTAACTGTCAACTAAAAAAATACTCCTTTGGTTTTTGAGTTTCCAGCAGAAAGGGAGTGGGAGAAAGCAGTGCATTTTTCAAATGCCTCAGATAATCACCTTGGCAGCTCAAAGTTGTTGGCACATAAAAATATTACTGGAAAGCATGATTGATGACTCTTGGCGATGGATGCATTCCATTGGAGAATATACATCCAGGGGGTGGGGAGGTGACCAGGGCCAAGGGGGAAATGAATGATGCATCCAGCTAATGCCAACATGGCAATTCCGACTAAAACCTTTTTTTTTTTTACTCTGAGAGATGTGGCTAGAGACTTATGATTTGAATAGGGGTGGATTTGTTGGAGTCCTGACAGCCAGCTGACACTCCAAAAATTCAACATTCCAGGATACTTGACCCCCGGCCTCTTCAATCGCTTCCTGACATCTGGAATGGGTGGAGAGAAAGTCAGGTTGACATGGCAGAGGGTGGGCTGTCAGAAGAAATCCTTCTAGAAACAGCCCAGCTACGAACAGAAGCTGAGGATGTAATCACAGGTGAAGCTGAGAGGTCTGAACAAATAAAGGAAATGAAACCCCCCACAGCTTCGGAAGGTGAGCTCCCCCAGCCTAAAAAGGAAGGAAAGCCCCTGAGCAAGCTGACAAGAGTGGAATGGATATGGGATTGAGAACAAGCTGGAGCCCCAAAGTGCCTGTCGGAATCCTTGGGGAGATCCACAGAGCAGTTGAAGAAAGAATTTGACCTGGCTGCCATTAGAGAGGGGGATCTCCATCATGCTGCCCAAAACAGAGGGGACCTCCTACAGAGCCTTCTGAAGTGAGGAGAAGCAGGCGGGATTACAGCCCTCCTCTCCTACCCAGCAGAAGAAGAAAGAGCCCACAGTGGCAACCGGTGCCTCTCCCATGCAACAGGCAGCTCCTCCCTCCTTCTGCATGAACTAGAACTGGGGAGGAAGGTCAGCCACCTCAAGTACAGATTTACAGAGGGCAACAGGAACAGGACAGAGCAGAGCTCTATGAACCACCCCAGTTCAGGGAAAAATTTGATGGGGACCCAGACCAGCTAGCTCTATTCCTTGACTCAGCTGAGATCCACCTAGAACATTTTCCCAATATGGCTTACAGCCCCAAAGATGGGGAATAAGGGAGTTTTCCAAGTCTTAATAGATTCAGGTTGCACCAGATGCCTGATTAATCTGACCACAATCCTAAAACTGGGGATCAGAGTGAGAAAGCTAGCCCGCCCGATCTGGTTCAAACAAGCAGATGGCTCCCTGCTGGGAGGAGCCTAAGCCACCCACTTAACCAAACCAGTGAGACTAGAGCTAGCGGAACATTGGAAAACAATTCAATTCATAGTGTCTCCCAAAATGACAGATGCAGTCATACTGGGACTTTCCTGGCTAGACAAGTGGAGCCTGACCATCTGGTGGCAGGAGGGCAGATGCAGATTGAGGATAGCAAAGGGACCTCAATCCCTTCTTCACCATTGAATAGAAGCACTGCCAATGCAAAAAAACCCCTCTGAGAGTTCACCAGAACAACTGGCAGCCATCTCCAACAGAACCCCAGAGGCTGGACAGATCCCAAGAGAATACCAGGACCTTGCTGAAGTATTCAGTGAGACTGAGTGTGACATCCTACCTCCCCACCATGAAACAGACCGCGCCATTGAAATCATCCCCGGGGCAAAATTACCAAAGCCCAAAATGTACGCCATGATGCCGTGTGAAATGCAAGAAATGCACAAATATATAGACAAAAATCTAGAAAGGGGTTTCATTGAGCCAACCAAGCTATGGGTTGCAGCCTCAGTCATGTTCAAAGAAAAAAAAAAGATGGGACCATGATATTATGCGTGGACTTTAGAGCAATCAATGGACTATATCCCCTCCAGCTCATGAAGGACATGCTATCCCACCTGGCCAAAGGGAAGATCTTTACCAAATTAGACCTTAAAGAAGCATACTATCGAGTCCTCATCAGAGAGGGAGATGAATGGAAAACAGCGTTCAACTGGCCCTTAGGGAGTTTTCAATTCAAAGTCATGCTTTTCGGACTACAGGGAGCCCTGGTGGTGTTCATGCAATTAATAAATCAGGTGCTACACAAACATCTTTATAAGGGGGTCCTTGTCTACTTGGGTGACATTCTCATCTACACTGAGATGATGGATGATTACATACTCCTAGTACGCCAAGTACTGGGAAAACTTCTAGCAGCAAATCTGTACATCAAGCTGTCAAAATGCAAATTTCACCATGCACAGTTGGACTACCTAGGATACCAAATCTCCAATGAAGGTATAGAGTTGGACCCAGCCAAAGTACAAGTCGTCCTTAGTTGGCAAGCCCCTCGCAGCCACAGAGAGTTACAAAGCTTCCTGAGGTTTGCAAACGTCTACCGGCAATTCATCCCCTCCTTTGCAAGGATTGCCAAACCCATGATGGACCTTCTAAAAACAGGGAGTACAGAAATGAAACCCTGCCTGGGACAACCCCTACAGTGGGACCTAACCTGCCAAAAATAATTTGAAATGCAGAAAGACTGTTTGCAAAAGAACTGGTGCTGAAGCACCCTGACCCCAAACAACCATTCGTCATTCAAGCAGATGCCAGCAACATGACAGTGGGAGCAGTATTACTCCAAATAAATGACCAAGGAAACCTACAGCCCTGTCGCTACACCTGCCACAAACTCACAGACATAGAGAGGTGATGGACTGCATGTGAGAAAGGTGGGCACTGCAAACCTGGTGTCACCTGTTGGAAGGCGGCCAGAAGCTGTTCGAAGTTTGGACTGACCACAAAAATCTGGAAAGCCTTAGGACCCTGTGAAAACTATCACCCAAACAAGTCTGCTGGGCCCAATACTTCAACTGATTCAACTTTGTGCTAAAACACATCCCGGGGGAAAAGAACTTTCTGGCTGATGCCCTCTCTCACATGGCCCAGTATAAATGTGAAAGGGAAATGATTATAAATGCCAAGATACTCCCTATCCAAATAGCTGCCCAAGTAACCACCAGGCAACAACGCCGTGATTGACAAGACTGACCCGCAGATGACTTAACTACAAAATTAAAAACCGAACTGCTAGCAGACTGTTGGTTCCAAGACAATCAATGCATCTTAACGAGAAGAGATGACTTAGCCTGGAAAGGAACAAAACTCTATGTCCCAGAATCCCTACATACTCTAGTCCTTCAGAGGAGCCATGATGCCAAACCAGCGGGCCACTTTGGGTTCTTAAAGACTTTACACTTAGCTTAGAGGCAATTCTGGTGGCCTAGCATAAAGAAAGATGTGGACAGCTATGTGAAGCTATGGCGTCATTTGCGCAATGATGAAAAAAAGACCAGGAACACCACACCCCGGTTTGCTACAAACGGTTACGGAACCAACGAGGCTGTAGGAGGAGATCACAATGAATTTCATAATAGAGTTACCAAAAAGTGGAGGAAACTCAGTGATCTGGACTGTAATAGACTTACTTTTTAAACAGGAGCATTTCATACCATGCAGCGGGCTACCCTCAGCCCACCAGTTAGCCAAGCTGTTTTTTAAAACATCTACTGCCTGCATGGAGGGCCACAGAGAATTATCTCAGACAGAGGAGTTCAGTTCATGGCCAAACTTTGGAGGGAGTTCTTGCAGACTATTGGGTCATCCCAGGGTCTTAGCTCAGCTCTTCATCCAAGTACCAGTGGGTGGGGGCAGAGAGATTGAATGCCATGGTAGAGCAGTATCTGAGGTGCTATGTGAATTATCAGCAATCCAATTGGTCAGACCTCCTGCCTTTTGCGGAAGTTGCATACAATAACGTAGCAGTAGCACAGGATTAACCCCCTTCAAAATAGTGAGTGGCATGGACTTTGTACTAATGCCTGAATATCCAAGGGATTCCTCCTCCTCAGTCAGCCTGACCAATTGGATGTCAATGCTGAAAGCAACTTGGGAGAATGTTAAAAAGGCGCTGGCAAAAGCGGCACAGAGCTATAAGAAGCAGGCAGATAAATACAGGGCCCCACAAAGGCCATTCCAGGTGGGGGAAAAGGTCTGTCTCTCCACCAAATACTTGAGATTAAGCTCTCTAGTAAGAAGTTGGGGCCAAAGTTCATGGAACCTTTCCCCATAATAAAGGTCATCAACCCAGTCATGGTGCAACTGAATTTGCACCAACTGCTAGGGAAAATACACCCAGAATTCCATAGTAGCCTCTTAAAACCTATGTTGGGATCAACCCTGCTACCTCATGAATCCCTAGACCCCGTGGTCATAGGGGACCAAACCCATTATGAGGTCCAGCGAATCCTTGATTCGAGGTGGTGCAGGAGATAACTCCAATATTTAATCAAGTGGAAAGGCTACCCCTTATCAGAGGCATCTTGAGTAAAGAGTAGGAATGTCCAAGCCAATCGCCTTGTGACAAGGTTCCATGCAGAAAACCCAACTAAACCTGGAGGGGGGTGTTTTTGCAACCCTAAGTTCTATACCTGCAATAAATTTGCTTTCTTTTTGTGTTGTACAGTCACCTTCAAGAAATAAGGAGAACTGAATGTCAACTAAAAAAAAAAAAATACTCCTTTGGTCTTTTAGTTGCCAGCAGAAAGGGAGTGGGGGAAAGCAGTGCATTCTTTTTTTTTTTTTTTTTGTAAATTTTATTTGAGTTTTCACAAAGAGAAAAAAAAATACAAATAAAACATCTTTTTTGAAAGTAGCATAATCCCAGGTTACATTTCTTCATACAGACACAAATTCAGGTTCATGCTCATTTTTATATTCTATTCCATATCTTATTACTATTTTACATTTTTTGCATAGCTTCTCCCCTCTTTTAATTTTCTTGGCTCTGGTGGTTGCTTGGCTGGTGGGTTGGGCTTCTGATATCATAGTTTGCACTACTCCCTCCCGGTGACTGTCAAATTGGAGCTTTCTTGACAAAGTATCTACCAATAAGTTTTTCCCCATTGGGATATATTTCATGTTAAAGTTGAATCTCTTGAAGTATTGAGCCCAGTGGACTTGTTTAGGAGATAGGTTCTGAGGTGTCTGTAGACTCTTGAGGTTCTTCTGATCAGTCCACACATCAAAAGGCTCTTTCACTCCTTGCAGGAAATGCCTCCAAGATAGTAAAGCCTGTCACATGGTAAATGCCTCTTTTTCCCAAACCACCCACCTACACTCTGTGACTGTCAATGTTTTGGACACATAGGTGCAAGGCATCAGCTGGTCTTGAGAGTTTTTTTTTGAGAAGAATCGCCACGACAGCCACATAACTGGCATCAGCTTAGACTACAAAAAGTTTGGTTGGGTCCGGATGCTGGAGGACAGGCTCAGTGGCAAATAGGTGTTTTAATGTCTCAAAAGATTTCTGACAATCCATTGTCTAAGTAAGGGGTGGATTGGGTTTTGGTTTGGTCAGGGAAGGCCCAGTTTTCAGTAACTCTGTTAAAGGGAGGGTGACCTCAGCAAATGAAGGAATAAGTTGTCTACAGAAATTTGCAACATCCAAGAAGCTCTGAAGTTATTTATGTGTTTTTTTTAGTTTACTTACTTTATTGCCATTGCACCTCGTACAACAAAATCAAACACCATCTTCAGTGCACATCATGACCATGAAAATAAACACAAACGCACATCCGTCACCCTTCACACATTGAACCAAAAACCCGCAACACCACACCAACACTGCACTATTCAGTAAAATTCAAAAGAGCTACTGCCCTGGGATAGAAGCTATTTTTCAGCCTATTTGTGCTTGTTTTTATTGTTCTGTACTGTCTGCCAGATGATAATAGTTCAAAAAAAGGGTTCCTAGGATGAGATGGATCTTTGAGAATATTTTGAACTTTCTTTTTTCTTTTTTTTTGTAAATTTTATTTGAGTTTTCACAAAGAGAAAAAAAATACAAATAAAAGATCTTTTTTGAAAGCAGCATAATCCCGGGTTACATTTCTTCATACAGACACAAATTCAGGTTCATGCTCATTTTTATATTCTATTCCATATCTTATTACTATTTTACATTTTCTGCATAGCTTCTCCCCTCTTTTAATTTTCTCAATGTTATTTTAATCATCTCATCTCAATTCAAATCATTGTATTTATATTTTTTGTCTGTCTTGTTTCAATTATCTATTATCTTTTCTCATTAAACAAAATTTCTCCTGTAGTTACTGATTGGAGTATGATGCCTTTATATCTTTTCCCTAAAGTTGTAACATTCAATATAATACATAACTTCCATTCGGATTCTGCTTGGTGTATTCTTAAAATACACACTGTATTCTTAAAAAAAGAAAAAAATTATAAATGTATATAATTAAAACAACATTTCATTCAATTCTACCATTAATATTCATTAAAGTCTTAACATCTTTGACATTTCTTTTCAATTAAATGTCATACTTCTATGGGAACAATTATAAGCTTTCCATAGTTAATTTCCCCCCCTCTTCACTTATATTTTATAAAACATTAGCTAATTAAAATGTTCCTGTTCAGTGCATTCTTGAAATGCCTCAGATAATTGCCTTGGCAGCCCAAAGCTGTCAGCGAGAAAAAATATCACTGGAGAGCATGATTGATGACTCTTGGCTATGAATGTGTCCCATTGGAGAATATACATCCAGGGGGGTGGGGAGGAAGACCAGGGTCAAGGGGGAAATGAATTATGTATTTTAGTGTCGGCTGCTAACTAATGCCAATATGGCTATTCCTAATAAAACAATTTTTTCACTCTGAGAGATGATGCTAAAGACTTATAATTTGAAAGGGGGTGGATTTGTTGGAGCCCTGACATGAACAAAGTTGGAAGGGACCTTGTAGGTCTTCTAGTCCAACACCCTGAGCAGACCCTGCACCATTTCTGAGAAACGGCAATCCAGTCTCTTCTAGAAAGCTTCCAGTGATGAAGCTCCCACAACTTCTGAAGGCAAGATATTTCATTGGTTGACTATTCTCACTGAAAATTTCTCCTTATTTTCAGTTTGAATCTCTCCTTGTTCAGTTTCCATCCATTATTCCTTGTCTGGCCTTTAGGTCTGGTATCCTCTCTGGGGTAGCTCCTCAAATATTGGAAGATTGTTATCATGTCTCCCCTGGTCCTTCTCTTCACTAGACTAAACATGCCCCGTTCCTGTAACTGTTCATCATATGTTTTAGCCTCCAGTCCCCTTATATTGGTTGCTCTTCTCTGCATTCTTTTTAGAGTCTTAACATCTTTTTTATAGTGTGGTCACCAAAGCTGGTTGCAGTATTCTAGGTATGGTCTTACTAATTAAGGCTTTGTAGAGTGATATTAGTATTTCACTTGATCTTGATTGTATCCCTCTGTTAATGCAATTTAGGATTACATTGGCTTTTTTGGCTGCTGCTGCACACTATTGGGTCATATTTAATTGATTGTCCAAGATCCCTCGCACATACTTCTACTAAGCTTGGTTTCACCCAGTCTATATGTGTCCTTTTGTTTTTTCTTGCCTAAGTGTAAGATTTTACTTTTTTCTACATTGAATTTCATTTTGTTAGATAGGGCCCAGCATTCAAGTCTGTCAAGATCCATCTGGATTTTGAGATTATCATTTAAGACAGTGATGGCAAACCTTTTTGGCACCAAGTGCCCAAATAGGAATGCGAATGCATGCGCATGCATATGAGCATGCCAAAGCATCAGAAAACCAAAGACCAGCTCGGTGCATGCATGCCTGTTTTTTGGCCATTTTTGGCTATTTTCAGGCTTTTGGGGGGGGCATTTTCAGGCTGTTTTTTGGGCTGTTTTTGGCCTGAATATAGCTCAAAAAATGGTCTGTTTTCTGGCCGTTTCCCTTTTCTTCTTTTTCCTTCCCTCTTCCTTCTTGTTTCTTTCTTCTTCCTTCCCCTCTTTCCTTTTTTCCTTCCTTGTTCTCTTCCCATCTTCCCTTCCTTGTCTTTCCTCTTGCAAAAGGGGAACATTTCTTGATGCCTCCTTGCCTTGTGATCAAATGCCACTTTTACTACGAGTTTGTGACCACTTAAAAGACTGAAAATAAAGCAGGCTCAGTTTATCTCATGCTTGCATTTAGTGGGGCATCTACAGACAACACTACAACAAAACTGTCAAAATGGTGGCTTTGATAGCTGATCAGAGCTCCTTTGTTTTTTATGTGCAACACCTTTAGCGTTTAGGGACAGAGCTAGGTTACTTGCTTTTTTATTAATACATAATCCTTAAAAGGGCTCTCCTGTAGGGACTCTGCATGGTCTAATTCAGAGGTCCCCAACCTTTCTGGCACCATGGACTGGTTTCATGGGAGACAATTTTACCATGGACTTGTGTGTGTGTGAGAGAGAGAGAGGTGGGGGGAGGGGAGGGGAGACAAGTGTACACTTTGGGAAAGAGGCACAGACAGAAGTGGTAAATTAAATAGTGGGTGGGCCACGCATGGAGTAAAATAAGTGTGAGATTGTTACTTAAGACCTGTCAGCAGATGATTTTTCTCCAGTCCAGAGGAAAATCAGAAAAAACACACAGGGAAGACTTCACTAGTAAGAGTTTTCTCTTGCTCCAGGGGAAAATCAGACTAAAGACATGGAAAAGCCTTCACAGGAAAAGGCTTTTTTGTTCTGCTCTGGAAGAAACTTAGAAGAGACAGAGAAATCTTCACTGGAAGAGGCTCTCTGCTTTTGCTCCAGAGGAAACCCCCAATCAAAGACCCAGGGAAGCAGAAAGAGGATGAATGGCCACCACCTGCACTTTTCAATGGTTCAGCACAGTGTTTCCCTTCCAGATTAGCCCTATGACTTTCTGCTTCTAAGAAAGTGGGAAGGAAGGTGGGGGAGAAGAGACAATACTAAACCTTCCATCAAAACAAATCAAAGTCCATCAGTCTTGGAAATGATGCAGACAAGAGAGATTCCTTTGGAGACACAGCGATGGTGAAAAATTGCTTCTCCCTTCCCCTATTTGCACTCGGAGAAAAAGACATCCACACACACACATACCTTGGGAGGGTCCCCCTCCAACAAAACTTTGGGAAAGCTCCTGGTTTCAAGTTAGGCTGCTGCCTGCTTACCGTGCAAACTTGGAGAGGTGAGCGAAGGGAACGCAAGCCCTGTTGGGGTGCCAGGAGAGCGATTTCATGCTGTTTTGGGGCAGTTTTCAGACCATTTTTCGGGCCTGAAAACAGCCTGAAAACGGCCCAAAAATGGCCTGTTTTTTGACCAATTTTTGGGCTGTTTTCTGGCACTCTGGTTCCCACAAAGACCAGCTGGCCAGTGTGCATGTGCACACCAGAAACCAGAAGGGCAAGCTGGCAACGGTGCACATGCCCACTGATCACGGATCTATGCTGTTGGCTATTCATTTCCAAATTTGGTAAGTTCCCCTTCTATTCCCTCATATAAGTCATTTACAAAGATATTGAAGAGTACTGGGCCTAAGACAGAATCCTGTGGTACCCTACTGCTTACTTCTCTACATGTAGATGTAGTACCATTAAAGATTACACATTGAGCATGGTTTGTCAGTCAGTTACAAATCCATCTGAGGTGATGCTATCTATCTCACTTTTTCCTAGCTTACCAAGAAGTAGGTTGTGGTCTACTTTGTCGAATGCCAAACAAAGATAATCACTTTGCACAATCCTCATTTCTTGGGACAAAACCAATAAATATGTTTTTCAGCATAATCAGGCCAAAAGCTTATAGTATTGGGCAATAGCCACCTTAAAAGGCAATAAGACTCTTGTTTACCATATTTGGTTTTTTTGTGTCATAGAGCAAATGTGTCATAGTGGGTAAGAAAGTGAGTGGTATTTTGGGAAATTACTAGTTCAAATCAATTGCTATTATGGACAGATGAGGCATCCTTTGGCAATCCCTGGAAGCTTTAGTTCCTTACTTGCAGTATAACCTCAGGGAGTCCAGTGGGACATTAGCATTGCACGGGAAGCACTTTGAGCTCTGCAATATACTCTTTCAAAAAATGAAGGATTTTTGTGATGGCTAATGAGGAATTGTAACAAAAAATTGCAGGCTGAAGCCACTGCTGTTTATTATTCTTGTTTATTTTACCTTCCATCCTGTGCTGGAATGTAGTCTGAAGTCCTAGAAGGAAGGGCATGCTTCCCAGAAGACAAGCAGCAGTGGAGCTAGGAAAAGAGCAAAGATGGCCACTCCTTAGCAATTCATAAAGTATATCTATAGTTATGCAAATAGTTGCTTTAGTCTGGCAAGAATGTAGGTGAACAGTAATAAAGAAGCTACTCAGAAGTAATTCCACATGTCTTTATTGGTTCTTGGTGCTTTAAATGTTCATTGCTTTTCAGATTAGGCAACTATAAATGGATTTCAACTCACAGAATTCCCAACATTGTTCTATCCAAGGGGTCTCCAAGTTGGCCTCATTAAGAGTTGTGAACATGGATGGCTGGAGAATTCTCGGAGCTGAAATCCATAAATCCTGTCAACTTTGGAAATCCCAATTCTACCCCAACAGCTGACCACATAGTTTTTTGTCACTGTCAAAATATCTATTCTCATCAAGAGGATGAAAGGAATGGAATTTGCATTCTGATACTGATGCATATTTGTCCCTGTTCCTCCTGTACCCCAGTTGTGTAGGGTGGGGAGATTTAGAATGAATGAGAGGAGAAGAAACATTTATTTAACAAGAGTTATTTTGGTGTAGCTGATAAGACACAAGGCTAGAAACCAGTCTTAGTCCTACTGTAGATATGAAACCCACTATATGACCTTGTGTTATTTATTCTCTCTTGGCCAAAAAGTTTTGGGTATAAAAGAAATATTCTAAGAAAACCACCAGGACAAGTTCAAGCAATTGGCAGAAGTCAACACTGATTTGAAGGTATACACCCATACAAAAAACCCTTTAATACATGGTTAAATAGGGAGGTTTGCTGCCACATGAGGTGAGGATGGTCCTATCATCAATGTAGGTGGGTTTTTTTTTTAAGTGACTGGACAAATTCTTGAACAATGGGATTAATAGTTCTTGCTTGAGATGGCAGTTCTATATTCCCAGCTCTCAGATGACAAATTCTAAAGATGGAGCAACATAGCAGAAGAAGCTTTTTTTTTCCTAGCCACATTTCTGAACTTCCTGGATACATCTGGTTGGCTGGCTACTCCAGAAGAAAGAAAATTGGGTTAGATGGACCTTTATTTTCTCCTACTGTTTGAATTGTCATATTGAGTTTCAGTTTCAACCTTGCTTTCAGTACTGGGATTCTACCAGTTTCCCTACCGGTTTGGTGATTGCGCCCATTGCATGTGTGTGCACACATGCAGCTTTCCAAACACCAGCTGAGGCTCTGCTACACCAATCAACTGAAAGGATAAAGAACAGAAAATCATAGGGGTGGGTGGGAGCGCTGATCCTGCACTTTTTTTTCTTTCTCCTCTTAGCTGATCATTGGAGCTTTCTTTCTTTCTTTTTTTTTTACTGAACCGGGCTGAACCAGTAGTATTTCACCACTGCTTGCTTTGCTAGATGACAGCCTGCCATAAACTATGGGGGAAAGGAATTGTTGGAATCATGGGGAAGTGGGGAAACTAAAACTACTCATTGTGCTACCCAGAGACATCAGTTCATCGCTCTAGGGCAGAGGCCTGGGAGGGAAATACAACAGCCTGCCATCTAGCCCTCCAGAGCAAGGACCATTACCAAAACAAATCCTTTGAATGTAACTGGACAATAGACAGATTACAAGGAGGAGCTGTGGGGAAAAGGAAAAATTATAGGAAACTTTTGTGTGCAAACTTTAGTCCTTGCTTTGCTGTATTGTAACCATTTGGTCTTTAGTAAAACTATACCTTTCACACTAATGGAGTTTTTCTTAAGGATCCAAATTGGGGCAGGTGTGACACTCACCGACCTTATATGCTCTACTTATCTTGGATATGTTTTCACTTGCGCTATGTATTGAATAATATCTGACAATGATCCCATAGGTATTAAACAGGAACATTTGGCAGGCACGTATGGGTCTATCTCATTGCTGTTTCTTACACTGCTCTTGTTTCAGCAGCTCCAGAAATCTTCACTGATTTTTTTTTTAAATTACAGAATGGTGATAGAGAAATACATGTTCTTCTAGTTACTCCCTGTTACCATAGCAATCCTTCTTCTATTGCAAAAACACATGTGGGGCCCCTGTTAAACCTATCTATATAACCTATAAAGCTATCTAACAAAAATGAAGAGAGCCCTTTTGTTACAGATACCAATTAATTTTACTCCCCTTTTCCCCCCTAATGGTTGGTAAAATTCTGGAAGAAGTCTTCATAATTGTAGAAGTTGGTTGCTCTCCTACTGTATGGAATTATTTCCATGATTTTTCTGATCATCGCTCTTCTTTGTGGCCTTTCCAGTGTTTATTGTGGTTCGCTGGCAGCCTGTGCAGATGGCAGTGGGGAAGAATGGGGATCAGTCTGGGAGTCTGGAGAGGACTCAGATGAGGGTCCTGAGTCCAATGCAGAGATGGGGCCAGGACCATCTGGGAGTGGGATGGAGTCTGGCAGCAGTGAGGCAGAGGAACAAGGGGAGCCTGTTCCCAGTGTGCGTGTGTGCAGAGCTGCTAGAAGGCAAGAGCAGCTGGGACAAAAGGGGTTACTCGGGAGTAAGACTGGGAGGTGATTGCTCCTCCCATCAGGTATAAAGGACAGACAAAGATGATTAAAACTTTGCAGGAAGCAAAGTTGTTTGTTCAGTTCAGATTCATTCCTGAAGCTCTTTGTACTTTGGTTTAATTTTTTTTCCTGGTTCATTTGACATTTCTGTTTTTGGCAGCACTTCATAGGAAAGAAAGGTGGGTGCTTATCTCGAGGGACTGTATGAGCTTCATTATCAACTGGAAATGAAAATAATACCCAGTGTTGCAATAAAACAAGACTTGTTTTAAAATAAGTGTGTGCATAATTACGATCTTGGAAGCCTTGGTCAGAACAGTGTTGTTGTTTTTGAACTTTTGTCCTATACTTATTTAAATGTAAACTGCTTTTACATTAGGGCATTCTTTCTTATCTTCATAACTGATGTAGGGATAAATTATGCATGCCTATATACTAACCATTTTGAAACTCTTCAATAATGAGAAGAAGCTTCTCCAGATATTAACATATGCTCTCACTCAGTTCCTCTTTATACAGTGTCCTCTTTATAATGCCCTAAGACAGCAAGATCACTTGGACTTCTATACCACTTCACAGTGTTTTACAGCCGTCTCTAAGTGGTTTACATAGTCAACATATTGCCCCCAACAATCTGGGTCCTCATTTTACCAACCTCAGAAAGATGGAAGGCTGAGCCAACCTTGAGCCAGTTAGGATCGAATTCTTGACAGTGGGCATAGTTAGTTTTCAATACTGCATTCTAATCACTGCACCACCACAGCTTTTGATCTGGTTGCCCCAAACAATTCCAAACATGAGGACCACACTGATCAATTATGTGTTTATTACTTTTTAAGGGATGCTAACCCCACATTCATATATTAGGTATATATGTTATACAACTGTGCAAAACTGTTAATTATATACATTTTATTGTAGCATTGTTTTTTTCTTTCCCTTTTTTCCAAGTTTTTTTATTTTTTTATTTTACATATACATATCAGTGAGTGAACAGTGTGGCACCTGGGTATCATACGTTTTAGAATTAGAATTAGAAGAATTAGAATTAGAATTCTTTATTGGCCAAGTGTGATTGGACACACAAGGAATTTGTCTTGGTGCAAATGCTCTCAGTATACATAAAAGAAAAGATACATTTGTCAAGAGTTAAGAATCATAAGGCACAGCACTTAATGATAATCATAGGGCACAATAAGCAATCAAATCATACTAGGAAACAGTTAATATAAATCATAGGGATACAAGCAGCAAAGTTACAGTCATACAGTCACAAGTGGGAGGGGATGGATGATAAGGAGTGATGAGAACATTAATAGTGATAGTAGTGCAGACTTTGTAAATAGTTGAACAGTGTTGAGGGGATTATTTCTTTAGTAGAGTGATGGCTTTTGGGAAAAAAACTGTTCTAGTTTATTTATTTATTTATTTTTGTCAATTGCTTACAAGATAACAGGTATAAGTAAAAACATAGTTATGAATACATGGATACATATAAGAAAAATAAAAAATAAAAGAAACAAAAGGACAGGGATGGTAGACACGTTGGTGCGCTTATGCATGCCCCCTACAGACCTCTTAGGAAAGGGGTAAGGTTAATAGTAGACAGTCTAAGGTTAAAATTTTTGGGGTTTGGGGAAGAAACCACAGAGTCAGGTAGGGTATTCCAGACATTGACCATTCTGTTGCTGAAGTCATATTTCCTGCAATCAAGTTTGGTGCAATTGACCTTGAGTTTGTATCTATTGTTTGCTCTTGTGTTGTTATGGTTGAAGCTGAAGTATTCATTGACAGGTAGAACATTGCAATATGTGATTTTATATACTAAGATCAGATAGAAGGCAGCGTAGTTATAAGTTTTCTAGGTCTAGAATTTCGAGTCTGGTGGCATAAGGTATTCTGCAATGAGTAGAGGAAATTCTTCTTGTGAAATATTTCTCAACTGTGTTAATATCAGATACATAATGTGGTGAGCTGTGATGAGCTGTATTCGAGTATTGGTCTAGCAAATGTTTTGTATGCTCTAGTTATTAGTGTAATATTACCAGAGAAAAAGCTACGTAAGATTAGGTTAACAACTCTTAATGCCTTTTTGGCTATGTAGTTCCAGTGGGCTCTAGCACTTAGATCATTAGAGATGAGTACTCCAAGATCCTTGACAGAATTTGGATCATCAACAAGGTCTTGACTATTCAGCCTGTATTTTATTTTCTTATTTTTTTTGCCAATATGTAGGACAGAGCATTTATTTGTTGAGATTTGAAGTTGCCATTTGTTTGACCATTCTGATACATAATCAAGGTATTTTTGAAGGGTAGCAGTATTGTCTGTGTTGAATAGCTTTACATCATCAGCGAAGAGAACGCAGTTGCTCTTGATATGACCACAGAGGTCATTTATGTAGAGTATGAAGAGAGTTGGTCCTAGAACCCTGCCTTGAGGGACACCACTGTTGACAGGTACATAATTTGATAGGACACTCCCAATTTTGACCATTTTGACAGGAATGCTTCTATCCAGTTATGCAGTTGTCCAGAGAAACTGTAAGATTTTAGTTTTAGGAGTAGTTTATCGTGTCCTACTGAATCAAAGGCTTTACAGAAGTCCATGTAGATTGCATCTATTGCTTTGCCCTGATCGAGTTATGTAGTCCATATGTTTTTGCAGTGTAAGAGTTGCAGATTACATGATAGTTTTTTTTCCTGAAACCAAATTGTTTATTGGAGAGTAGGTTGTTTGTTTCTAAGTGGAGGATGATGGATTGGTTAATAATTGATTCTATGACTTCATAGGTGACGCAGCATAAAGAGATTGGTCTGTAATTTTCAACTAGGCTGGGGTCTCCTTTTTTGAAGATGGGGATGACCGTGGCTTGTGACCATAGGTTAGGCAAGGAGCTGGTTCTTTAAGATTTTTCAAAGATTATGCTTGGAGGTTCAACTATGGCAGTGGATAGCTTTTTAAAGAAGTAGGCACATATTCTGTCCGGTCCAATAGATAGAGATGATTTTAGATTGCGTAGTGCTTTTTCAACATTGTATTCTGTAAAATCGATATGCATTAGATCATTGTAATTGTCTGTGGTTCGGCTAGGAAATACTGGGCATGATCCATTGCTGTTTACAAATACTGAGCCAAAGAATGTGTCAAAGAGGTTTGCTTTAATAGTGTCGTTGTTGCATTAGGTCTTTTCAGGGGTGGGGTGGACCTTGAGTCTTTTAGTTTGTTGTTTACAAAATTGTAGAAAGCATGGATGGAATTGGTGCGTAAAGGTTTTCTTCTTGTTTAAGGTGATAATTGGTGCATTCAGTTTTTATCTGGTGGCATAAATTTTTGTATTGGCTTTTGAAGTTGGCAACGTGACCAGATTTGTTTTTCTGCCAAAGTGATTTCTTTTTGGAATGAATCTTCTTTATTGTTATGGGTAATTTGTTTTTTTCTGGTTTTGGGAGTTGTTAATGGCACATATAGTTTGATGACTCTTTTGACTTCAAGCAAAAATATGTTGTAATGGTCTTCAACAGTATTGCATCCAGTGAATAGAAATTGCCAATCAAGGGTTTTTCTGGTTTCGCGTGGCTTCGGGGCAGCAGGAATTCGCGACAGCTCGCGATTCCTGCTGTGCTAGCCGTCAAGGTACCCCCGATCCAGATGGGTCAGGGGGATATGGCTGCCCTGTAGGGACAGCTGAAGAGAGAGGGGAGTTAGATAGGGGGTGGGGGTGTCGCAGACCCCCCCCTTCTCCGGAAAAACCCCTTTTTCCCAAGGCGGTGGAGCGGCGGTCAGCAATGGCCGCCATGAAGAAGCCAGCAACCGGGTAAGATTGCGCTGGAGGAAATGTGAAGAGTGAAAGTGTTGTCTGAGCCGGGTCAAGTAACATCCTTTAAATTGCTTGGAACTGAGCTGTTTGAATTGCTGGAGGATACATTGTATCCCTAAGAAGAGCGAAAGCGGCGGAGAAGCTGTTAAAGGGAACTTTTTTTTTCTTCACTCTCCCACCCCATGGAAACAGCAGAAATGTTTGGATATATTGGACATTGAAAGTGAATTGTTTGAGAGTTGAAGCTAAGGGACAAAAGGATTTTTGGACATTGAAAAATTTAAGAAATTGGAAAACCCTTGTTGGAGGTATGGATTTCTGATTATTTAAAATTGATATTGCAAGTGGGAAGGGAGAGGAAAAAAAATTGGAGCAGAAGCTGAAAAAGGAGGAGATTGCCTAGAATCCCAAAGAAAGATATATGGTAATTGGACCTCTTTGATTAAACATTAACCCCAGAAAGAGAAAGAGAAGAAGGAAGAAAAGTATTAACTTTTGGAACTTTTTTTGAATTGTTTTTGATTAAAAATACTTGTGGTTGTTTTGGGAAAAGTTTCTCTTTTCATAATGGCATCGCTTGTGGATGAACTAAAGACTGAATATCAAAAATATAAAAAGGAAGATACTTTGGGCGCTTTGTTTCAATTCTTAGAAATGGCGTTATGTACTTATGAAAAGTTGATTACGCAGCAGAAGGACTGGGACAAGGAAGAAGAGGAAGAAGAAGCCATCTTTGATGAACAATGGGTCCTTTCCGGAGAGGAGGAGAAAAAGGATAAGAAAAAGGGGATTTTAAGAATTATAAAAACAACCAAAGAAGAGAAAAATGAGCGAAAAGGTGGAGGCAAGGTTAGAAAGCAAAGGAAAAGGAGTAAGAAAAGGGAGGAGGAAAAACAAAGGGGTAAAAAGGGCAAGGAGAAGAATAAGCAAGAGAGAAAGGGGGGGAGGAGAAGCCTCAATGGGGGGAAGCAAGATCTAAAGAAAAAAAGTTTATTTAGAGACAATGGGTGAATTTAATTTAGGATAAAAGAGGGATTCTGGAGGGTACATAAGATCGTGTTTTTATATGTGTATTTAGAGTATAAAATTCATTATGTAATTTTAGAATCTTTTAAACAGAATCCCAAGAAAAATTGTTATATGAAGTACTTTTAAGTTAGGGTAATGAGTTATAGACGTTACTCCAATTGGTGTATAGGAGAAGTATAGTAAAAGAAAAAAGATGAATGGATAGTTGGAAATTGAACAGACAAAGAATATTATTGAAAATGGTAATAAGATATGAAAGGATATATAAAGGTTTTGTTATGGTTTTTTTTTTGGATTTTGTATATTGATAAAAGGCAATAAAATTTTAATTAACAAGAAATAATTTGGATGAAAAGGAGAAGTAGGGATAAGATATGAAGTTAAATAGATAAAGTATTGATACTATAATTTGGAATTGTTATGTTCCATTGGTTTTTTATTATTATTTTTTCCTAGAAAAGAATTTATAAGCTGTTATGCCTTGATTCTTTGTGCATTGTTTTTATAAAATTGATAAAAATGGTTTATATATATATATAAAAAAAGAAAATGATAATAAGATATGGAAGGATATATAAAGTGAATATGATGTTTGAATTTGTGTCTGTGTGAAGAGTTTTAACCCGGGATCAGACAACCTTCAGAAAAGATCTTTTAGTTTTGTTTATGTTTTGTGTTTTGTATGTTTGTGTATTGTGTTTTCTGTAAAATTAATAAAATTTGTTTTAAAAAAAAAAAGAAATTGCCAATCAAGGGATGAGAGATCGTTGTCTATAAGATCATAGTTGCCTTTTTTGAAGTTATAATTGGGGATCACATCGCTGTATTCATTTTTGTGTGGACGTATGTTGAGACAAAAGTCAATCAAGCTGTGGTCACTGTTGGAAAAGGGTTCTTTAATTTGTATTCTGTAAATTGAATTCAAACTATTGGAGAAGATGAGATCAAGGCAGTTGTTAAGTCTAGTATTGTTGGTTACTAGTATTGTTGGTTACCAGTCCCAGGTTTGTTACAGCATTGTAGAAGGTTGCATGTATGGGTTCAGTTTTACATTCGTTTAGGGTCTGGTTAATATGAGGTAGATTGTGTCTAGTTGTTCTGGTGTGCAGTGGTCTATAGCATCATTTTGAGGGAAGGAATTGAAACAGTTTATGTCCAGAATGCGAGGGGTCTGTAAATATTTTCACAGCCCTCGTGCAGTATACAGGTCCTTGATTGCAGTATACAGGTCCTTGATTGAAGGCAGATTGGTAGTAATTGTTTTTTCTGCAGTCCTAATTATCCTCTGAAGTCTGTGTCTATCCTGTTGGGTTGCAGAACCAAACCAGACAGTTATAGAAGTGCAGATGACAGACTCAATAATTCCTCTGTAGAACTGGATCAGCAGCTCCTTGGGCAGTTTGAGCTTTCTGAGTTGGCACGGAAAGAACATTGTTTGCTGTACTTTTTTAATGACGTTTTTGATGTTAGGTGTCCATTTAGGTAATGTGATATAATAGAACCTAGAAATTTGAAGGTCTGTACTGTTGATACTGTGTTGTCTAGTATTGTAAGAGGTGGTAGTATGGGAGGGTTTCTTCACAAAGTCTACCACCATTTATGCGTTTTTGAGTGTGTTCAGTTCCAGATTGTTCCAGTTACACCACAAGGCAAGTTGTACAGCTTCCTGTCTGTATGAGGATTTGTCGTTGTCTCAAATGAGACCAATCACTGTTGTGTCATCTGAAACTTCAGTATTTTAACAGATAGTACAATAGAAATTGCAATATTAATCATTTCTTACATTCATCAAGATTATATGGTTCTAACAGTAATACACATGTTTATATTAAGCTATAGTCTTACACTATTTAATTAGTTCATATTTCAGTATATTATTCTAATGCCAACACAATGTTATTTAAACATACCTAATAATACCATCATTTAAATTCTAAGCTTCCCTCTTGCTGTTATTTTTATCTTTATATAGAAATGTGTATACTAATATTCCCCCTTTCTCTTATTTCTGTCTCTATTCTGACTTTTATTCATGCCATCATTATATTAAAAGACATTTCCTTTCTATCCACCATCTCTTTAATACTTTAATTCTTGTTCGCTTTTTAACTTTCTCTGTTACATCTGTTTGTATTGAGATGCAATTCTTCATTATTTAATAATTCAGTGTTTCAAGATACAATTCTAATACCAGTCATAATATTCTTTAAAAAGACATAATAATACTAATCATATTTGTAACATTCATCAAGCCTATATGAACACTATTATTTAAACATACATGATAATACTATCATTGAATCTCTAATTTTCCCTTTTATTGTTGCTTTTATTTTATTATATAAAAGTGTATACACTAATATCCTCATATTCTCTTATTTCTACCTCTATTCTAATTTTTAATAATGCCAACTTTATATTTAAAAAAACCCCTTTCCTTTCTATCCATTATCTCTTGTTCACTTCAGTATTTTGATTCTTCTTCTTTTTTTAACTTGCCTCCCATATTCCTCTCTCGGATCTTTATCTCTATCTGTGTCTGCATTCTGGCTATTCAATCTAGGTACTTCTATCTCTACTCTCATCCACTGCCTAGGTCTCATAATATCTGCCCAAGCCCCCATCTCCCTTTCAAAAGTATCTTCCTGCATCTCCAGTTCTCTTTTTATCTCTCTTAGAATATTTTTCACCTGGTTTAACTCATCAGTCAATAAATAGTTGTCAGTATCCATGAATATTCAAAAAGGGGTAGGTTTCCCCTTGCACCATTTTCCTGATTTTTATCATCTCCTGCAGATGATTCTAGTCCATTCTCAGTTACTGTTCTGACCCAAGCCTCGTTCAAATCAAACAAACACATATTGTCCATAAAAGCAAACCTCTTTTACTGCGACGCTGTGAATTCTACACATTCACAACCAAGAATCATTTCCAACTTACTGTCCCAGATAAGAGCAAGCCCTTTCAAGTTTTTGAAAGGCTGCCAAGAACAAAAGACTAATTGCAGAAAAATATCCCAAGCCAGAAGTTTCCAAAAACAAACTGGAGGATGAGAAGTCTGAGCATAAAGAACTTCTTTGCTTCCTGCAAAGAAACCAACCCTGAAGGCTGGCTTTTATCCCTTATGGGAGGGGCCATCACCTTCCAGCCTTATTGTCGCCCATGCTGCTTCAGCTGCTTCTTTCTTCGAGCAGCCCTGCGTGCACACGCACTGAGCACAGGCTCCCCGTCACTGCTGCCAGACTCCATAAGTCCCTCTTCGTCACTGCTGCCAGACTCCACAACCTCCAAAGGCAGAACCCCACTCTCTGATAGTCCTGGCCCCATCCCTGCATCACATGCAGGCCCCTTGTTCGAGTCCTCACTGTCAGAGACCTCATCTGCTGCCGGTGAACCACAACAGTTACTAGGTGGCTTTGGGTAGATCTACTTTTTCAACTCAGCCTAATTGTAAACACTGGACTTTTCTCCTTCAGTCAAAAAGAATGAACTTCTGAAAGCTAGGTATTTCAAAAGGAATTATTTATTGTAAGGAAGTGAATCCAATACTAGTCAAAGTAGAATCTAAGATGCTTCCAGGCATACAGTAATAGTTAAAGGGAGTTAGAACTCCACCCCTTATTCAGATGTGGATTTAGTCAAACCAATATGTTAATTCCTCCCTTCCCTTCTCTGGGAATGTATCTTAGAAGAGTTTCCCAGGCGTATCTTCCAGAGCTGAGATTTTTATGGTCTCTTCTCCTCTTGCTATCTCTCCAAGAGGTGACAAGTTTCTAGACATCTGGTTCCAGTTCTCCAGTTGTATATCATGTGCAGATTATACAGATTCAATGTAAGATTTAATATATTCGGGGTACATCAAAAATGATTACTTGTACCAACTCCCCCCCTTCTTCTTCCAGTAAAGAATGGCAGATACACGGATCTGACACTTTATTGTTTATTGTTTTTACAAATAATTCACAGAGGTGAAAATATCCATTACACTCTCCTCCTCCTATTTCCCCCCAAAAACAACCCTGTGAGGTGAGTTAAACTGAGAGAAAGTCATCCAAATGGCTTTCATGGTTAAGGCAGAACTAGAATTTATTGTCTCCTTGTGATTGGCCCAAGGTCCCCTAATCCAGATTTCATGGTTAAGGTAGGACTTGAATTCACCATCTTTTGCTTTCTAGCCTTGCACCTTCACCACTAGATCAAACTGGTGGGTTTTTTTCACATGGTTGCTGTTGGGAAAAATAGGAGAGAATAAAAATATGCCACCTGTAGCTGCTGAATTAAAGGCAGGATATAAATCTTGTAAATAGCAAAAGCAATAGCACTTAGACTTATATACCACTTCACAGTGCTTCACAGCCCTCTCTAAGCAGTTTATAGAGTCAGCGTAATGTCCTCATTTTACTGATCTTGGAAGGATGGAAGGCCAAGTCAATCTTGAGCCTGGTGAGATTCGAACTGCCAAATTGCAGGCAGCTAGCTGTCAGGAGAAGTAGCCTGTAGTACTGCAGTCTAACCACTGCGCCACCACAGCTCTTACATACAATATATGCATACAATATATACACAATAACTCCCTTTATGGTTAATTAGCACAGCACATTAATATCTTTAATGCACAGAATCACACACATTGCTATCTGCAGGGGAAGAAGGAAAATGACATTATTTAGATGATGACATGACTCATCACAGAGTAACAACATTTGCACAAGAGTATCATAATACCCATGATGTCATTGGACACCTAAGGCCACTGCAAATCATCATTTTAGTTGCATTTCTCACTCAAGAACACAAAAGATATCTTTTTAAAAAGCTCTATGCTCAACAAAGAATTTTCTATGAAAGATACTGGTATTGATATAAAAGAGAATTTTATATTAAATCTGATTTTATCAATATTTTAAAAATGTTACAAATGGTCATGATGAATAGCATTGTGTAATGGTCATTACCATCTGAGCAAGATTTCATCAAAGTCTGCTTAAACCCAACCATCAGGGACTGCCAACAAAGCATTCCTTCATTGTGATTTTCAGATTTTAGCCACCATTCATGCAACACTCCTAAAACATCAAGGAAAACATCATTGTTTCATGATGCTTATTAGAAGGGCCACCTACAATTTCCTTCTTAGAGATCTTTACAGGGCATATATGTCACTCTCTTTTCAGCACCATGGAGACCTCCAGCGTTTGTCCTAGGTTTTTGATTTGGCACATTTCAACTGATTTAATCTGCTATTCTGGATTATTGGAAGTTTCAGTTTCTTGTGACATCTGATCCTAGTGATGTATTGATTTACTTTTCATTTGACTTCCCAGCAAGCTGCCCAAGGAACTACTTGATTTATGGATTGATATACAAAAAGGACATGCAAGCAATATCTAAATAAAACTATGCATTTTGACTCCTAATCTCAAATACATTTGGCTGTATAGACTTGACACTTCCATAAGATTCATTTATTCAGTCTCACTCAACTGACTGTAGTCATTCCAGAACATCTAGCATGTTATGGGCTGACCACAATCAATTAAGTGAGACTTCAGTTTTTCTGGTTGTTCAGTCTTTAAGTTGTGTCCAACTCTCCAGGGCCCCATGGACCAGCAAGTCAGGGCCCCTGTCCTCCACTGTCTCCTGGAGTTTGCCCAAACATTATTTATTGTGTTGATAGCACTATCTATTCACCTCATCCTCTGCCACCCCCTTTTCCTTTTGCCTTCCATCTTTCCCAGACATCAGGGTCTTTTCCAAGGAGTCCTTTCTTCTCCTTAGGCAGTCAAAGCATTTGAACTTCAGCTTAACCATATGTCCTTCCAAAGAAAAGGCAGGGTTGATTTCCTTTGGGATTGACTGATCTGATCTCCTTGCAGTCCAAAGACCTCAGTACTACAGGCTAAATTTTGTTGAATTCAAATAGGTTCAGAGCCTTATACTTTCAGAAACTGGCTGTTAGAATCCAGAGTGCTGCTTATTTTAGCTCTGATTGAAAGTTTGGAACCATCTGATCCCTATTCTAATTGTGGGGTGTGGGCATCACTCAATATCTCTCTTAGATTGAGAACAGGAAAAGGAGAAAAATTGAGATGGACTTACTCCCCTTTGACACAACCAACCTGGATCTTTGCTAGTTTGCATCTGCTTCTTGGATATATAGCGTGTACACATTTGAAAGCTGTTCAGTGGAAAGATTTGTTTTTGTTTGAAAAACCAGCTCCTGGCAATTATTGAGCCCTACAGCAGTTTATTTAATGTGATGAGGAATAATTATTGTCCACCACCCCCCTTTTTCCTCTGCCAGCATGTGGAAGGAACATTCAATTCTGTTTTGTTCCTCAGTAAAAGGTCGCTTTATAATTTTAGTATTATGTTGATAAATGCCAGTAATGAAACAGTTTGGTCTTTTATAGCCAGCATTAATGCTCCATTTCTGTCTGATGGTTTAATATCAATGTATAATTTATCCTTGTTATTTGAAATGAACATTTCAAAGGCTTCTGCACTTCAACTGTTCTTTTCAGAAATGCAAAGACTTTGGGCTTTGTCTCTCAGTGGCAGCTTTTGTCCTCTGCCACCAAGGAGTTGACACCTCCATGCCACATGAGAATGACTAATGGAGCCATTTCCCAGCAGGACCACTTGGAAAGCTGACCCCTGAGGTGGCTCCACACACACAACAATGATGTTAACAACCAAGTATGTATTTTTTGTCAGTGTAGAGGAAACAGCCAGGGAAGGAAAAGGGGAAATGATTTCCTTTGACCCAACTTGGCTATTTCTTTTTACTGGAATGAGTTACATGTCAGCATTCCAAGTAATGCACCCATAGAAAAGAGAACTCAGAGGCAGGCAGATTTCTCAAAGAACTGTTTATTGGATACTTCATATTGGCACAATTGAAAGCTGACACTGAATTTTTCCACCGCTTTCACCTAACTAAAAGAAAAAGTTTCCCTTTCCCCCCAGGTCACTGGCCATGCTGTCCAATCAAGATGTTGGTCAGTTGCTTGGTTACTTGTTCCTCCTCTGGCCAGTGACCTGTGAGAATGTCCTTGGCTCCCACAAGAAAACTGTATTGTTTGGGCTACAAAATTCCATCTAATTAATCCCCCCCTCCCACCATTGTGTGGCAACCCTGAAGCCTTCAAGATGGCTTTATCTAGGTTCACTTCAGAGTTGACATTACACAAATATAAAAGATGATTAGAGGGCTGGAGCCTAAAATATACAAAAAATGGTTGCAGAAATTGGGTATGTCTAGTCCAGTGAAAAAAAGGACTAGGTGGGACATGATAGCAGTGTCCCAAGATTTGAAGAGTTTCCACAAAGAAGAGGCTGTCAATCTATTTTCCAAAGCACCAGAAGGCAAAACAAGAACTAATGAATAGAAACTAATAAAGGAGAGAAGCAACCTAGAAATAGGGATAAATTTCTTGACAGTGAGAATACTATAAACTAGTGGAACAGGTTGCCTTCAGAAGTTGTGGGTGCTCCATCACTGGGGGCTTTTAATAAGAGACTGGACAGCCATTTTTCTGGAAATTCACAAAAACCATAATCATCACTTTCTGTACTCTGGGGCTGTTTGAGGTCAACCAACCAGATTAGAGGCTAGTCTCACACAACTCAGTATAATCTAACTTTAAGCAACCAACTTTAAATTGAGTTAACCAAAATACTATGCCTATGTTCAGGTAAACTGTGATGCCTTCCAATAAATCATAAAATAGCTTAAGGTGAGACAGCTGAGAAAGTCACAAATGTTGATCAGAAGACCCCTGGACGCTGCAACCATTGTAAATACATGCCGGTTGTCCAAATTTTGTTCAAGTAACCATGGGGATGATGCAACAGTCTCTAATGCAGTGATCAGTCATAAATCATGCTTCTCAGTGCCCTTGTAGCTTTCAACAGTTGCTAAACAAATGTTTTTAAATCAAAGACTGCTTGTAATGGCTCCAATCTATAGATGGTTCTGCATCTTGCTGAACACCAAGTACTTGACAAGCTTATTTATTTCTTCTCTCTCTCTCTCTCTCCCTGCTCCCTCCCTCCCTCCTCTCTCCCCTACTTCTCTTGCAATGCTTACTTTAGTAGTAGAAAAAAACTTAACATTTTGAGAAGTGTGTGTTACCATCTAAAGATTAAATGGTGGTGCTAATATTCACTTCAACATTCATTAATTTAGGTCATGTTCAGATCAGTGTATTTGCATGTTCTTTAAATGATGAACATATTGAAACCACTACAATTATTTTGGCTACAACACAGCTTTTTCTTCTAGTTTATTTTCTGTGGAGGAAACATTAATACAATGGCATATTTCATATTGATTCCTTTCTTTGATTGTTTTTTTCCCAGAGGGAAAAATGTTCCCCCTGTCAGCTTTGGAAGCCATATTAGCACCAGAAGCTTCCAAGCTGCCACATTCTTGAGCCTGGGAAGATGGAAGGGGGAATTTCATGGAGTGTATGTGGTTAGACATAGTAGCATTCTTCTTTAGAGTTAAGGTCATGTTGTTCCTGTACCTGGCTGAGGAGTAGTAGAGGGGACATCTCAAGTTGGGACAGATGGTGATTGGGGCATGTGATGGAGTGATGGGGGCAAGGTGAAGATTTGTAATATTTTACTTATTGGAGGGAAACCCAGGATCTCAGATTCAGGATTTCCCAGATGTGCCAGTTTACTACTCTAATGAAAGGGAACTTTGAGAAGATGTCTCAGTATATGAGAAATTATGAGCTGGGATAGACATAACAACAAGTCATCCAATGGGAACTGTTTGGTGACTAAGAAACAGCACCTGTTGTGAGCCAGATGGCTTGGAGATTGGGCATGGCTTAGAGTTACTGGTCTGTATATAAGAGTTAGTTTGTCCTTGGATCATTTCTTTCTGTGTATATTATAGCTTTCCTATTTATATAGCTTCTGTGATTATGACTTCTGGATTCTTCTGGTTCTGACTTCTTATGGCATGGTATTGTATACATGCAGCATACTTTATATAATTGCATATAAGGAAGTTTCTTCTATAAATGAATCCTGCTGAATTATTTACTTGTGTGCTGGTTGGATTGCTGCAAACTCTAACAGGTTATAAGCCCAGAGCACACAGTAAGACTGAACTGTAATTAAATTGAAGGACAACCTGTGTTAAAAGAAAAAGAGAACAAGGTTGAGAAAGCATGCAGGATGGCTGTTGAGTTCAAGGAGAGTTCTCTGCCTTGATTGGGACAGAAGAATTATATTATTTGGACTGCAAAGATGGAATGTTTCTTCAAGACTGAGGAGCTCTAGGATATTGTTATTAATCCACCCCAGCCACCATTAGCAGCAGCAGATCAAAAGCAGCATGATAAGGCACTGGCCTACATCATCTTAAGTTTAGAAGATGAACAATTTTTGATGTAGCTGATTTAAAGACTGCAAATGAGGTTTGGCTGAAATTGAGAAGTGTGCATGTGAGTGCATCATATTGTGCAATTATCAAGACAATTGTACAGAGCCTGGCTGCAGTCATAAGGGAGTGTGGAGCAGCATTTGGTGAACATACAAACTTTATTTATTGAGTTGGAACAGTGTGGAATGAAGATTCCTGATTCTCAGAGGGTGCTGTTGCTGTTAAACAGTCTTGATGAAAGGTGGGACATTGTTTCAGCTGTTTTTGAGTGCAAACCAGAACAAGACATGAATGGAAGTGTCAGGGCTCCAACAAATCCACCCCCATGAAAATCATATGTCTTTAGCTGCATCTCTCAGAGTAAAAAAAAAAGATTTACTAGATGTGGCCATGTTGCAGTCAGCTGAATGCAGCTGATAGTAAAATACATCATTCATTTCCCCCTTAACCCTGGTCTTCCCCCCCACCCCCTGAATGTATATTATCCAATGGGACACATCCATAGCCAAGCGTCATCAATCATGCTCTCCAGTAATTTTCTTGTGCGCCAACAACTTTGGGCTGCCAAGTCGATTATCTGAGCCACTTGAAGAATGCACTGTTTTCCCTCACTCCCTTTCTGCTGGCAGCTAAAAAGACCAAAGGAGTATCTTTTTAGTTGCCCAGCAAAGTTTTTCTACAAAGAAAGAAACAGAAAAGAAAAACAGAAAGGCGGTGCTTCATCTGTGGTGATAAGACTTATTTGAAAAAAGACTCTTTGCAAGGAAGAAAAACAACAAATGGACAGCCTGCTGTTGCAAAAGTTAGTTATTATAATAGCAGAGACAAATGGTTAATAGACAGTGGGGCTAGTCAAACAATTGTTAATAATTCTAAATTATTTTTCAGAATCGATTTAGCTGGAGATGATGCAGTGGCCTTGGCAAATGTCCAGAAGGATAAAGTCACTGGAAAAGGCAGTGTGGTGATTCCATGTCTGAAGGAAAATTTTAGTAACATATTATGTGTGCCTGAAATGGAGCATAATTTACTGAGTGTCTCTAGTCTAGAACAAAAGGGGTTTGAGACCACATTTGTAAATGGGAAGTGTCTCATAAAAAGGAATGGAAGTATATGTCCACAGGGCATAAAACAGGATAATCTTTATGTGTTGCATGGACAAAAGGTTCAATGTGCCCAAACATTTGGAAATATAGCACAACGTGATCCATGTGTTGCATAGAGAGCTTGGCCATTCGGAGCTTTGCAAAAGATGCAACAGTTTGCAGAAGGTTTAAACTTAAAGGGGTGTAAGGTATACTTAGACTATGCAGTGTGTAAATCATCAAAATCCAAGGCATTCCCAGTAAGCAAGAGTAGCACAAGAGTAACAAGAGCTCTAGAGCTGGTGCATGCGGATTTGGTTGGGCCAATGCAAGCCAGTTTGGGAGGAGCAAAGTATGTACTGGTCATTGTAGATGATTATAGCTGGTTTGGGTTCTGCTAAAGAGTAAACTAGAGGTGCTACAGAAATTTAAGTAATGGGGCTTCCAGTGGCACTTCCATCAAAGACAGACTGAAAACCGCAATTGTGTGCAGCTTTGATCCATGCTTATTCTGTTGGAGGGTCCCAACGGGACTGGATCCATCTAGGACCCACCTTAGAGGGGTGGGAAAAGAGGGGGAGACCACCAGACGGGTCGAGGGGAGCCACATCTCCCCTCCCTGACTGGGCATATTCCCCTTGAAGACAGGAGGTAGCGGCAGTTTTAATGGCTGCCCTGCAGACAGGAAGCTTCCAGGACTTAAGTATGTCCTGGAGCAGTGAAGCAGTGAGCGGCGTGTAACCAGATAAAAGAACTTGGATTTTTTTGACAATCTCAAGAAACAGAAGGAAAGAGCCCTCATTTAAGAGTATGACAGCAGCGAATGGAAAATAAGAGAAAAATATAAGGTAAATAAAAAAATGGATTATAAAAGAACTATAATGGAATTAGAGAATAAATTTAGAATAAGATAAAGAAATTGGCATTAATTAAGCATTGGGTAGAATGCTGGACTTGCCCAGAATTGATTATATTTAAAAGAGCTAATGGTTGAAAAATAGCATTAATACAAAAGTGGAAAGTGATATAGAGTACCATCTAATGATTAAAGGCACTTTTTCTCTTATGATTTCATGGAAAATTACTGGTCTTATAAATGTATGAATGAGAAATGAAATGAAATAAAAGACTATATTATAACAATAACCCTGGAAGCACTAAAAGGGGGGGGGATTTCAGCACAAGGACAAATGAAGATAATACCTTGGGAGTGTTTGGTGTTGATTGCAACAAGGAGACAGAAGGATTAACAAGAGGAATTGAGATAAATGGATATTTTTGGCAAGGACGAAAATAAAAGACTTTTAATAAAATATAGAATAACTCAACTGATTAAAAAATGGAAGAAACAGGCAAAAAAATTGAAGTTGGAACTGTAAACTGTGAAAGGAATGTTAAAAGAAAGAATGGAATTATTGGACACACTGGCAGAAAAATTAATGGCGATGCAGTTCACAGAAGAACAAAGAAAATTCAAGGAGGAGGAGTTAAAGGAAGAGGAAAGCAGTGTAGAAGAGCACAGAGATCAAGGGACATTGCCAAAAGACATAAAAGGAATAAAAAATAAGACATTGATGATAGATGTAATAAATAAAAGGGAAAATACTCCAAGAAGAAGCTGTACAAGAAGAAATTCCAAAAGAGAAAACAGCAAAAAAATAAGCGATTGGCAGATGAAAATAAAAACAATATTTGAGGAAAAAAGAGGAGTTAAGAGGAAAGACCGGAAAAACTTACAAAAGGGAAAGCTGGTTAAAATTACAATAAATTATAAGGGTGAGAAATTTAGAGATAAGGGTTAAAGATATTATAAAGGGGGGATACCATATGGAAATGTATTTTGGTATTTTTTATTAGAAGTATAGATTGGGGAGATTTGAAGTTTAAAACTTATTGGGAATTACCATAAGATTATTATATAATTATATAGGAGAAAAATGAAGATGTGAGAAAAATTAAGAGATCTTTATTGTTATCAAATCCGTGTGTGTGTGTTTGTGTGTGTGTGTGTATATGTAATTGATTATCCAAATCATATCAGAAAAACAGAAAACATGGTAAACTAGAAAAAATTATGCTATTATGACCAAAAAGGGTGATGAAAATTAATAAAACTTTATAGGTCAAACTTGGCTAAATGGAAACAAAAAGGAAACTTAATTTTCTCTCTTTTTCTTTTTCTTTAGTGTGTACATATTATATTAAACATGAAATAGAAAATGAAATTGATTATATAAAGGATATGAGAAAATAGAGAATATGATAAACTAGAAAATATTATATTGGAATGTAAAGTATTTGTAATGAGACTATTATATTGTGATTAAAAAGGAGGGGAATAAAACTTTAATAAAATTTTATAGGTAAACTTTGGCTAAGTGGAAACAAAGAAAAAAAATGAAATAGCTATATGAATATCTCTGGAATAAATATAAGATTTATTGTAGCCTGGGGGTGGATCCTGAATAAATTAGTTTTATTTTATTTTTACTCTTGTTTGTTTATTATATATTGACTTTGAGAAAGTTAATGAAGATAATAATGAATAATGTAAAATAAAATAGGTGGTAAGCTGAAAATGGAAATAATAAGGAATAAAGAATGGAAAATATATGTGAGGATGAAATGTTTTTGATATTGAATTAGTGAATTGAAATATGAAGTTTGAACTTATTTAAAGATCAGTGGAATAGATAATGATTTGATATGAAATTAGACAAGAAAGTTGGAAATGTAACTATGACTATATATAAATGTAACTATGACTATGTTGTAACCTGGAATCACGTTGCTTACTTGAAGAGATGTGTAAAAAAACTTATAATAATAAAAAAGAAATTTAAGCAATGGGAAAGCTTTGTAGAAAGATGGTATAAACAACAGGTATGTCAGCTGCAAACTGACAGAGGTTCAGAATTCGTGTCAACAAGTTTTCAACAGTAGTTGGGACAGTTGGGAATAAAACACAGACACAAAAATCTGTACACAGCAGCTGAAGAGGCAGAATGGAGTCTTACAAACCATGAAGGACTCACTGCTAGAGGATTCTGGTCTGAGCAGGTCATATTGGGGTGAAGCCATGTTGCCTACCAATTATTTAATCAATAGGCTATGGAGTTCCTCAATTAATGATATTCCATATGCAGTGCTATATGGGAGAAAGCCATATCTGGCACATTTAAGGGTGTTTGGAAGCAATGCATGGGTGCATATTCCAAAAGCAATCAGGAGAAAAGGTCAACTAAAAGCTAGAAAGCTCAGGTTTACAAGCTATGAGCCTGGCTCAAAGAGCTATCGCTTTAGCGATGGGAGCAAAAGAATCATGATTTCAAGGCCTGCTAGCTTTGCAGAGCAAAATTGTAACAGAATTGATGCCATTTTTTTTTGAATGATCCACTAAGTGATGGTGATCCACTTAATGGTTGTAACTTAGTCATGGTGTCAGCATTCAGGGAGGAGGAACTAAAAAAGGAGTCAGGAGAAGGTGACGATTCAGATTTGAAGCCAGAGAGGGCTAAAACAAAAGAGCAGTTAATGCCACGCAGGTCAGAGCGATGGAACAAGGGGATTCCACCTGACAGGTATTCTCCTAGTGAAGTAAAGGTGTGTAATGTGTAGCATGAGCCAAGGAACTATAAGGAAGTATTAGCATTACCCAAAGTTGAACAAGTATAGTGGAAAGAAGCCATGGACAAAGAAATGAAACCTATGGGTGAACATCTATGTCTTTGTGACAAGGTTGCAAAGCCGTAGGATGTAAATGAGTGTACAAAAGGAAAGTACTGCCCAACAATGAGATACAATCAGGGGTGGGATTCAAATTTTTTAACAACCGGTTCTGTGGGCATGGCCTAATTTGTGGGTATGGCTAGGTGGTCATGTGACGGGTGGAATTTCCTGCTGGATCAGGGGGTTGGACTAGATGACCTCCAAGATCCCTTGCAGGCCAGCCATAGATTGCTGTGCTGCTTCAAAGAGTCTTCTGAAGCCAGGGTTTGTGTCCTTTCTTCCTCTCCTTTGTTCTCTCTCTCCCTCCCTCCCTCCTTCCATGTATTTATTTATCCATTCATATATCTCATTTACTTTCTCCCCTCTCCCTCTTTCTTTCTTTCCCTTTCTTCCATCCCCCTTCCTTCCTTTCACTTCCTTTCTCTTTCCCTTTTTCTTTTTTCCCTTTTCTTTCTTTTCTTTCTTGTATGTTCCTTCTCTCTTTCTCTCACTTTCTTTCTCTCTCCCCCTCTCTCTTTCCCTCTCTTTCTCTCTCCCCCTCCATCTCTCCCTCTTTCTCTCTCTTTCTGTCCCTTCCTCCTTCCCTCTCTCCTTCTAAAGCTAGGAAGCCCACCTGAAACACACACACACCCAGAGGTGGGATTCTCTCTTTCTCTCTCTTTCCCTCTCTCTCCCCCTCTCTTTCTCCCTCTCTCTTTCTCTCTCCTCCCTTTCTCCCTCCCTTTCTTTTTCTTTTTGTCCCTTCCTTCCATCCCCTCTTTCTGACTTTCACTTCCTTTCTCTCTCCCTTTTTCTTTCTTTCTTGCCCTTCCTTCCTTCCTTCCTTCCTTCCTTCCTTCCTTCCTTCCTTCCTTCCTTCCTTCCTTCCTTCCTTCCTTCCTTCCTTCCTTCCAGAGATGTGCAGCCTTTTCTTCCAATTCTAGCTATGCCCTTGCACTTGCCACTGCAGGAGCCCAGCACTGCTCTTCCCATCGCTCCAACCAGCCACTCCTCCTATCAAGCTGGCAGCCAGGTGGGAAGAGGCCCAGGATGGGCACAAGGTGGAGGAGAAGAGGCACAGCAAGGTCCTGAGCAGTGTGGAGAGGCCCAGCAAGGTCCTGGGAGGAGGGAGGAGGCCCAGTAAGGTCCCGGGTGGTGGGTGAGGTCCCCAGAGAGGGCTGTGGGGGTTCGGGGAGGCACAGGGACAATGGGGGAAGGGCTAGCATGACTCACAGGCTTACCTGTGAGCAGGGAGATCAGTGAAGAGGCTCATGTCACAGTGAAAGGCAGGCAGCAATGGCTGCCCTGGTGGGCGGGCAGAAGCAGGCTGCAGGCATATCGCGCATGCTCATAATGTTGCGCATGCATGATAGGAACTGACAGGGCAGGGAATGGAGAAGTGGACGGAGAGGGCCAGGGCCAGCCAGAGGCCCGATTTACTGTTTCTCTGAACTACCAGGAACCATAACAACCGATTCTGTAGAGCCAGTGAGAACTGGTAGAATCCCACCCCTGGGTACAATCTAAAGCAAGATTAGAGGCACTAGGTTTTTCGCAAAAGAAAAATGTGCACTATGACGAAGTATTCATGCCAATTGAAAAGAATGAAAGTATAAGGTTGGCACTAGCATTGGCAGTGACACGTGACCATAAAATTTGGCATTTTGATATAGCCGCAGCATTCCTCTGCAGAATCAGAGGAAGAAATTTACATGGTTCAAGCACCAGGATATGAAAGTAAAAAGCCTAACATTGTGTACAAACTGAACAAGGTCATTTATGGGTTGAAGCAGTCAGCCAGAAATTGGAATATTTGTTTAGATAGGGCATTAAAGGGTCTTGGGTTCAAGAGTTGCAAGGCTGATGGTTGCATATATATTGGAAGGTTACAATATGGGAATTGTCACTTGTTAGCATTTGTGGATGATCTTTGTTTCATTGCAAAGGATTTGTCACAGAAAAAGGAATTTGCAATTATGCCAATGGTGTAAAAACCAGAAAGTTAATTCTGGGATTGTGGCATTGTTTGGAGGGGCTTTAATTGGTTGGAAGTCCAGAAAACAAACAACTGTAATCATTTCTACTGTGGAGGCAGAATTTATAGCTCTATCTGAACTTTGTTAAGAGGTAACTTGGTACATACAGCTGTTACAGCAGTGGTTCCCAAAGTGGGCAGTATCACCCCCTGGTGATACTGGGGGGCAGTGGGATGCCTTAGGGGGGTGCTAAGAGGCAAGGGGAGGCACTGGAGGGGGGCCCCTCACAGGGGGCAATTCAGGGGTGGTATTCTACTGGTTCATTACCATTCCTGGTCGTTTGGAGAACTGGTAAAATAGGCCCCTGGCTGGCCCTGCTCCTCTCCACCGGCTCCTCCGTTCACTGCCCAGTCAGTCCTTATGGCACATGCGTAACATCATGCACACACACAACAATCACTGATGGCCACAGCAGCGCATTGGAGAAGTGGAGCAAGCAAAGCTGGAGGTCGGTAATTTTCACTGCAAAAAGCATCCAGGTGCCATGTGTTTTTTTCAGTGCAGCTGGAGTCCACGCCCAGCCAGCAAACCATGCCCAGCCAGCCACATGACCACCAAGCCATGCTCACAAATTAGGCCATGCTCACAGAACCAGTTGTTAAGAAATTTGAATCCCATCCCTGGGTGGGGGGCACTCAGGATGAGTTTGTAGCACCAAGGATGCAATGAACTGAAAAAGTTTGGGAACCACTAGAGGATTTAAGCGTAAAGACAAATGATGCTATAACAATGTTTGAGAATAATGCTGCTTGCATTAAAATAACAACAGGTGAATTGTACACCCCTATTTGAGATAATCCATTGGGAAGCTCCATGAAGGCAATAAATGTGTATTAAAAACATCTTTGCCAATGCCTTGGCTGCTGGGATCTTTTGGCAGGATACAAAATGAACCTGTTTGAAAAAAGGTCAGTTACAACCCAAATAACAGTATTTCCTGCACTTTCAAGAGAGCTCCACTATAAAGTCCATAAAGATCTCTCTCCAGGGTGCTGAAGGTTCTGCCACTGTTCGTAAAAGCCCAGAGGATTTTCCTTGTCTTCTTTTTGCAGCAGTGTAGATAGGACAATTAGCAACATAGCTTTCAATATCTTTTTTGAGAGATGGCCACCAGAATTGTCTTTTGATGAGTTGCAGGTTTTTTACAAATCTAAAGTGTCCAGCTATTTTTGAATCGTGACATCGTTTCATGAGGTTCATTCTCTGGCTGTCAGGGACATAAAGTTTGTTTTCTAATCAGGCTAGACCGTCTTTGATTAAGCAGATGTTTTTGTTAGTCTGGAGCCAGTCATCCTTAAGTAGTGCCTCCTTAAATTTGGAAGTTGTTGCATTATCAGTCAGTGGTTCTTTCTTCCCATGTGCTTGGGTGATTACTTTGGCTGCAAGTTGGGTTGGTTGGATCATGGGTTTTACAACTTCAATCTTTTTTCTGTTGTATTGGGGTTTCCTAGACAGGGCATCTGCCAAGAAAATTTCCCCCCCGGGAAATATTTGAGAGTGAAATTAAACCGTTTAAAATATTGAGCCCACCTTGCTTATTTTGGTGAGAGTTTCCATGGAGTTTTCAGGGCTTCTAGATTTTTATGATCAGTCCAGATTTTGAAGGGGATTTTGTTCCCTTCTAGGAAGTGTCTCCATATGAGGAGTGCCTATCGCACAGCATATGCTTCTTTCTCCCATATGGCCCATCTTTGCTTGGTTCCTATCAGTTTCTTAGGAGTATAAGCACATGGTTGCAACTGTCCACGTTCATTCTTTTGGAGTAGAACTTATCCAACTGCTAGCGTCTGCTTGGATGACAAATAGAATAATACTGGGGCTGCTATTTTTGTTCAGGTAGGTTCGATAAAACCCATTTTTCGATTTTGTGAGCATCCATCTCCAGTTTGATTAACTCTGTTATTTGGGTGGCTGGGATCCCCCCAATTAATGTCTCATCCACTTGCTCAAATCTGATTGGACGTTTAAGGGGTTTTGTCTTTATTCCCAATTGTTTAATGACGGGGAGCCCAATAAGGCATCTAGAGCATCCAGCATCTATGAAGCTTCTAACTCCTCTGCTTCCCCTGTGTCAGGCACTACTAACTTCACTTTGACAGTACAAGGTGTGATGGGTGGGCTCACCACAGGGTTGTCTTTGTCAGTGGCTTCTCTGGGGACAGTGTGTTGGGTTGGAAGTTTGTTGCTCCCTTCTGCATGGAGAGGACATTCTACGGTGTGTCTAGCAAAGTGGCTAGTGTCGGGAGGCTTCCCTTGAATTTTTTGACCCCTGGTGGCTGTATTAGACCTTGGCTGTGGAGCTTGTGGAACAGGTGCAGGGGCCAGACAGTCGGCTGCTCTATGGCCATTCTGGCTGCAACAATAACATTTTATCATTCTGGTGAGTCAGGTGGGAGCAGCTTCAGCAGGTCTGGTCTGTAGTTGTCTGGCCCCAGCTCTCCTAGGAGGGCCTTCAAGTAAGGGTCTTCTTTGTTGATTGGTGTCGTGGTCTAATTTGAGGGCGGTAGTATACCACGATTGTATTGTCTTGGGAATCTCCCTAATGTTGCAGGCCTTTTTTACTTCTGGGTCAATGGCATTTTTAAAATAGTGCAAGATGAATTTTTTCAGGCGAGTCCATATGGTGGCTTGCAACCCTTCTAAAGTCCCATAAAAAGTCTGATAAGATACACTTGATCTTACCCAAAAGGCCGAGAAGTGATGTCTGATGTCCGATAAGAGTCGCTTGCCCTGTTTCATTTCCATTAATTTGTCCTCATTTTCTGCCACTCTGTCTGGATTTTCAAATCGGAATATCAGCAAACGAATAAAAGCATAGATATCCTGCAGTTCTGGGGCCTGTTCGTAGTGCAGTTGGGCCACCCAATCAGAACTATCCCCCTCATTCATTCCATCTGTTATTGCAGGAACCAGATCATGTTCTGTTGCATATTAGCCTCCAAATTGGTCTATGTGAGACCAGGTTCGAGTGAGGAAATAAGCAAAATGTTCATGATGTCTGTCAAAAGTGGCCTTGAACTGCATCTGGTCTGGTCTGGGGGGTGGTATCACCCTGGCAACCACAGGCTGAGATGGAATGAAAGGGGCCTGATGAGGCATTTATCCACTTGGGAAGGGTCTTCTGAGGCCCGGCTGGGTTGGGCCACTCTGGAAGAAGGGCCTCTGCAGGGTTGCTCTGAGTGGGGGCTGATCAGGAGCTTGCCATGAAGAGGCCGGTTGTTGCCTTATTCCCTGCATGAGGAAAGGGGGAGGTGGCTGCCTCCTGCTGCCTGTAGAGATCCCTTTGTTGGGAAGGGATCGCTGATTCTCTCTGTGGCCAGGGCATTGCTGGCACTGGCATCCACTGGTACTGGATCCACCTTGACCAGGATAAAATCCCCACCCTGGAGGGATACTTTCTGCAGGGGGTAAATTTCCTTCTGAGTGTGTGTGTGCGTGGGGGGGGAGGACTTGGAGGTTGCAACATTTTTGTTGTAGTCTGCGTCTCTCATCTCTCCCTTGAAATTCTATCCTGTTAGCCTTCCAATGTAATCGGAGCTCCACACCTCCAATCTGCCTCCTTTGCAGTATGTAAAGGGTTTGAGGGAATGATTTCTCCAGGCAGCTTTTTCTCCGGTCCTGTCTGACAACTTCCCTGTGAAGCTGTTCCTTCAGGCCGGGCTCCTAAATCTTGTCTCTCTTCCACATGCCTAAACTCCTCCAAAGACGGGGCTGGGGGATTCAATTAATCTTCCAGAGGGCCCCCCCAATGTCCTTCTATCTCACCTCACCTCTCTCACCTTTGTTGGAATAAATCCTGGGGTTCAGCGACCCCTGATAGCTCCCCTCTTGGGAGTGTTGAAAGTTGTTAAAGTTTCGGATTAGTGTCAGCATTCCAGGGAAAATCCATTCCAGTCAGTAACTCCAAGACACACGTCATCTCAAAGTACTTTTATTAGAATAGCATCTGGCACGTACTGTGGAAATCCGGAATTAAATCTTCCTGGCTTCTCCACAAAGTCCCAACCCACAGACTATCCCTTTTCCTCATCACCCCATCATATAAACCAATCCCAAAGTAAGTTCTAATTCTTTCTATGCCATACTCTGTAACCTTGAACTATCAAAATAATATTTTTTGTCTACTAAGAGCTACTCAGTTAACATCACCCCCCTCCCACTTTCTCCAATGATGTGGCAGTGATGAATTCCATAGCTGACAGTGGTCACATGTTCCCAAGCAAAGAAAGATCCCTCTGCCTTAGGCAATACCACTACCTCAGAATTCAAAATAGCTTTGGAAACAGATGAATGGTTTGGTGCCCATAAACATACCTGCACAATAAAGGATGGATTAACTTGGGTGGGAAACAAACTGTATGTGCCAGCAAAGGAAAGACTGAAAGCTATGCAAGCCTGTCCAAACTGACTCCAAATTAGCTAGACACTTTAGTTTTGTAAAGACTCTACACTTACAAAAATGACAATTCTGGTGGCCATCATTGAAGAAAGATGTGGAAAGCTATGTAGCAAGTTGCCCTATTTTGCACTGCTGCTAAGCGTAGGCAAGGGGAAACCCCAAGTCTACTACAGCCAGTTGCTGACCCTTCAGCACCATGGAGAGAGATTTCCATGGATTTCATTGTAGAACTCCCAAGAGCTCCGGAAACACAGTAATCTGGGTTGTCACAGACCTCTTCTTGAAACAGATCCATTTCATTCCATGCCAAAAGATCCCTACAGCCAAAGCCCTAGCTATGCTGTTTTTAGTACACATTTATCACTCACATGGGGCCCCACAGTGCATTATTTCAGACAGAGGGGTCCAATTCACATCCAAGGTCTGGAAGGCCTTTTTAGACCTTCTTGAAACTGAACAGGGACTTAGTTTTAGTCATCATCTGCAAACGAATGGGATGATAGAATGAACCATCTTGCTTCTGGAATGGTACCTGCATTGTTTTATTAATTATCAACAACACAACTGGACTGAGCTACTACCTTTTGCAGAAGTAAACTCAGCTGCCTCTGAATGAACAGTCGCTCACACAAAGCAGATGGTACTGATTCTTTGATGCAGCCACATCTCAGCTTTATTTAGGAGAATCAGGATTAACAACAGCAAGAATGGGAAATCTGTGAAAAGCCAGCACTGAGAGCTAACACCTCTCAGTGCTTTAAATATCAACTTGCGTAACACAGCCTTGGGCTATCCAAAATTTGCCTCCTTGTATCAATACAAAGACTGTCGACAGCCATAGATCTGGAATATATAATTGTCAAATGTAGATCCATATATATTCCATGGGAATTCAGCGTGGTTTTGATTACTGCAGTCTATATCCCACCTGGTGCCAATACTACCATAGCTTTGGGATTCTTGTATAACATTGTTATTAATCTGCAGAATAAGTATCCTGATGCTGATGATAGCGGGGGACTTTAATCAAGCTGATTTAAAAGTAGCGTTCCCTAAATTCTATCAGCATGTTAAGTGTGCTACTAGAGGAGCAAACATATTAGAAAAGTATATACCAACCTCAAACATGGCTATAAGTTTATACAATTACCACATTTGGGACAATCAGACCATATGTCACTGCTTTTAGAATCAGCATACATCCCTCTTAGGAGATGGGCTCTGCCTATAATAAAGATCTTGAGAACACAAATTGGCACATCTTTTACCACCCTTAGAGGTGCACACTGCAACTGTTCTGTGCTATATCAAACACTGCACAGATACCATCACTGTGGATAAACATATTAGGATCTATCCCAATCAGAAACCCTGGATGACCAAGGAAGTCCAGCGCCTCTTGCATGACAGGACCAAGGCCTTTAGGTCAGGTGATGGGGCAAGATACAGTGCTGCCAGAGCTAATCTGAAGAATGGTATTCGGAAGGTCAAGACTGATTATAAGAGAAAGATTAAGGATAATTTTTATAGCAATAACATGAGGCAGGTATGGCAAGGGATTCAACAAATTACCAACCATCAGCTGACCAATGTCATCCCTGCTGAAGGGGATGCTTCATTGGCAGAGGAACTGAACCATTTTTTTGCTTACTTTGAAGTGGAGATCAGAGACAGATAAAATACAACCACCGGTCAATTGTAGCCCCCACCTCATTGTGGAGAAACAGAGGTGAGAAGCATTCTGAGGGTTGTGGACCCTAGAAAGGCTGCTGGTCCTGACGGTATCTCTGGCCGAGTGCTAAAAGACTGTGTTAATCAGTTGGCTGGAGTCTTTACCAGGATCTTCAACCGGTCTTTATCCCAGTCCACTATTCCATCTTGTTTGAAGACTTCCACCATTGTTCCACTGCCAAAGAAGTTCCCTATCAATAACCTGAACGATTACAGACCAGTGGCACTCACTCCTATCATCATCAAGTGCTTTGAAAAATTGGTCTGCCGGTACATCATTTCTGGTCTTCTGCATACATTTGATAAAGATCAGTTTGCATACGGAAGAAATAGATCTACGGAGGATGCTATAGCCATCCTATACTATAGCATCCTCTGTAGATCTATTTCTTCTGTATGAAAACTGGTGTTTATCAAATGTATGCAGAAGACCAGAAATGATGTGCCGGCAGACCAATTTTTCAAAGCGCTTCATGATGAGTGAGTGCCACTGGTCTCTAATCTTTACACTGCTCTGACTCATCTAGAACAGCAGGGGGGGAGGCTATGTGAGGATGCTTTTTGTAGATTTTAGTTCTGCATTTAATACAATTCTTCCACATAGACTTGTGTCTAAACTTCTGGACCTTGGACTTTCTTATTCAATCTGCCTTTGGATTTTGGATTTCCTGTTTGGCTGCTCACAGAGGGTCAGATTAGATAATCATACCTCTTCAGCCCTTATTCTTAACACTGGTACAACACAGGGTTGCGTGTTGAGTCCCTTACTCTATACTCTAAATGCATGACTGCATTCCCACTTACACTAATAATACTATTACTAAATTTGCAGATGATACAACAGTGGTGGGACTTATCTCCGGGGGGATGAGGTGGAGTGGTTGCTATCATGGTGTGGAGACAATAACTTGGTCCTCAATATCAATAAGATGAAGGAGCTTATAGTGGACGATAGAAGGAAGAGATCAGACATCCAGCCCTTGCTTATCAATGGAAACCGAGTAGAGCAAGTGGTCAGTTTTAAGTTTCTGAGTGTTACCCTAAAAAAGGACCTGACCTGGGGTGCTCACATTGCAGCTCTGGTCAAAAGGGCCCAGCAGAGTTTAGACTACCTGAGACTTCTCAGAAAACAACAACTGAATGAAAAACTGCTGGTGACCTTCTACCACTGCACCAGAGAGAGCTTTTTAACATACTGCACCTCTGTATGGTTTGCCAATTGCACAGTGGCAGATAGGAAAGCACTCCAGAGGGTGAATGTCATTGCCCAGAAGATCTTTGGTTGCCCTCTCCCCTCTTTGGAAGAGCTTTATAGCTCCCGCTGCCTTAAGAAAGTTCAGGACATTCTCAAAGATCCATCTGATCCTGGGAACCCTTTTTTTGAACTATTACCACCTGGCAGACGATACAGGATAATAAAAACAAGGACAAATAGGCTGAAAAACAGCTTCTATCCCAGGGTAGTAGCTCTTTTGAATTCTACTGTATAGTGCAGTGTTGGTGTGGTGTTAGAGGATTTCGGTTCAATGTGTGAAGGGTGAAGGATGTGTGTTAGTGTTTATATTCATGGTCATGATGTGCACTGAAGATGGTTTTTGATTTTGTTGTACGAGATGCAATGACAATAAAGTAAACTAAACTAAAAATTTTAATGAAGAAAATGCTGAAGCAGAAGTGAACTGATCAATAAGTATGATGATCAGGGATTGGGATATTCTCTATTTTAGGTGAATATATAATATATAATCCCTTTGAATGATCTGGAAATACTTCTTACTTTTCAATAATGTTTGGATTCTCAAGTGACAGTGTTGGAAAAGAATGCAACTGCACAATTACACTGAGTAGCAACTACTTCTAAGCTAGAAGATTTAGCCCGAGTCACCTATTCCTTAATTACATATTGACTGACTATGCAATGTGTTATATGCAGTGCTGCATTTGAATCTCCAGAAATTTAACTAAAATACAGCAATTAAATTGCTAGATGTGTTATAAAGTTTACAGTTATTGTCAAAAACAATTTACAATGTTAAACTTTAAATGATTTCAAAGCTATCTGAAGAACTATCTCAATATGAAGCCAGCCAGATACCTTCCCTTTATGGGATTCACTTGTTCAAAATACAAACCAGGTTTTGGGATAACCTGTTCTGTTTCATTAGCTCTTTATGTATCCCTGCATCCCTGAATAATTTAAACACTTTCTGTACTAGATATCTTCTGCTTTGGTAATAAGGAGACAAGTCTTTATCAATACAAGATGAAATATGACAAAATTCTGGAAAGCAGATGTATGGCTATAGAGATGATGGCAGTACTAAAGATACTACAGTACATTGATTAGAATAGATTTGGTTCTGATGGCTATTGAATATAATCCAGAAAAGAGTGATTAGATAGACTAAAATGATTTGGGTAGTTTTTGTACTACTAAAGGCTCACCTGTGTCTGAGCAGATGAAGTCCACAAAGAGGGTGAGACTCACAGGAGAATTTCTGAAAAGAAAAACCACTTTGGAATCCAAGAATGAAGAATGTGTCAGATGGAATAAAAAAAGACCAAAAGTTTATGTCTGATAGTTATAAAGTAGTTCCACACTAATTCATTACCTGTGAGATATAGAAAATTGCCACTAACTTAACATAAGTGTTTTTCTTAAATCTAGTTAAATAGAGAATTCCTTCTGCTTAAAAACATAGAGCAGTATAAATATATTAACATATCACACATGCTAAGCAAAGAGACTTGAACCTGGGAAAGTGAAACTGAAATTGCCTTTTAATTTCTTTTAATTTTTTAAAAAATATATGAATAAATAAGGTTTTAACTCCTTTGTTTTCTTGGGAGGATACTCCCTTTTCAGAGCAGGGATTCCTTTTCTTTCCTTGCCCCCGCCCTGGGATTTCTTTGGCACAACTTTATCTTTTTCCCTCCTCTGGGCTCTTTTAAAAAACTAACCTTCCTCTCTCCCTCCACACACATATGCACAGAGGTCGGATCTTTCTTTCCTCCTGGCCCATACAGGCAACACCCATGCAAATGACTTAGAGTTGGCCATGCCCACCCAGTCATGTGACCACTAAGCCGTGCCCAGCCAGTCACCCTGTTTGCGGGGTGTGGCAGGTCAGGTCCCATAGGTTTCTACAGGGACACTGTCATTCTGGTAGGAGTGGGGAGTCTAGGAACGGTCTCTGTATGGAGTTTTCTGTTTCTATTCCCTGCTCTGCCAGGCTCCATGAAATGAAGCCGGCAACTGCTTGCTGGGAGATTTTACGGGGTTAAGCTGCCCTGGTGGGGTGCTGAAGAAAGGAGAGATGCCCCATCGATTATGAGGAAACTGCAATTCCCTCATTGATCCGAAGAAAGCTCACCTGAATGGCAGCAGCGACGACAGCCATTCAGTTACAAGCTGGGACAACTGGGACGTTAAGATCTTGTGCTGGAGCGGTGCGTGGACAGAGCAGTGAAACTGGGTGAGATAACTTCCAACTGTTACCTTTGAGATTTAACCCAAGTAAAAAGTTCCAAAAAATGATCTCCTAATGTAAAGAAAGTGGCAGTTGGATTTATGGAGAAAGATTAAAGACTAAAAACTAAAGAGGAAAGTTAAAGATTAAAGATCTAGAAGTAAAATAATTCCTAAAGGATGATTTAAAATATAGAAAGATTGGAAAAGCCGAATAACATTGTGAAAAGTGATTATTGAGAGAAATTGCTTTTCTAAACTTTTCTAAACCCCCCATGACAATAAGTTGTTTTTGACTTTTACACTCTGTTAAATGCTGCAATTGGGAGCAGGAGAGCCATCTACTGGAGGAAGAAGATTACTGCAATGTGTAAAAACTCAAAGGAAAGTGAGTAAATAATGCTTGGAAGGCTTACTTGACCTTATCTTATTAGGCGATTTAGATGCTGGGAAATTTTCACTAAGCTTTTTGAAGATCCATAAGGCAAATTAAACTAAACACTAACTTCAATGGAACTGTGCATTGAAAAGTGGATTTGAAAGATTTTAAGAAATCTGGTGGGCTAAGCTTGATTTGGGTTAACATCATGTGGCAAATCATCCTATGAAGCAAAAGAAGAAAAATGATAGAAGATAAAAAGAAGAAGAAAAAGAAGAAAAGATAAATAAGATTTTAAAATCTGGACAATTGGGAAGATGTAAACTGGAAATTATAAAAACTAGTGCAAATCTATAGCACTTAAAGACTAGAAATTTAGGAGACTTGGAGGAATAATTTTGGGATTGAGCAAATTTTATTAACAATTGATTTTTTTCTGGAGTTTTTAGATATTGGGACACTGGAATATTAGAGGTATATTAATTTGGTACAAAATGACCCAGCAGGAGACAATAAAGTTCTATGAGGAAATGTTAGAAATGGCGATAAAGAATTATAAGGAGTTGATGGAAATATTTAAAGATAAAGATGTGAAAGTAGAAGGGCCTCAATAAATGGTTGGAAAAGATGAATATAATACACAGAAGACAGATGAAATTAGTAGAAGTGGTGGACACAAAGTAAAATAAATATCTTCTTTATACAAGAAGATAAAAATAAGTTACAAGCAGATAAAAACACTGAAAGGACAGTAATAATAAATATTAAAAATCAAATAGATAATCCCTTAAGAGCTTATAATAGAATATAGACAAAAGGAAGATTTTCCAAAAATAATGAAAGGGTTATGGATGAATATACAAAAGATACAGCAGAAGGAGATAAAAGGCAAGGCAGAGAAATCAATTAGTCTGTGCAAAAAATCTAGAAAGACATATAGGATTCTAAGAGATAAATATAAAAGAACCACACAAAATTTTCTGATGAAATTCTAAGAAGACTGAGAGATGATGGATAGAGACATAATACCTTGCAATATAGTAATTATATTAAAAAATCAATAGAAATAAGGGAAAGTTTAAATTGGGAAAGTAACACATACAGTATATAGATATGTAATATTATTAACCATAAATATATTAAGATTAGGAGGTGGAACACCAGGATTGGATATATCTAAATGCATTATTATGATCAACAGGGTGCAAAAATATACTGGAATACATAGTTTTCAAGGACTATAAATACAGGGGACTTAGAGATATAATCTGGGGACTGATTAAATCTTATTAACAATTGGTTTTGTTGGTATTTATAGAAAATTAAGATATTGAAAATGTGGTAGAACACTGAGTGATATTTATAATATTAAAACATTAGTGACTTAACAGGATAATAAGTATATTATATGAAGAAATGTTATTGGTGTTTACATATATTTTTGGAGAAAGTGATAAAAATCATAAAGAGAGAATAGTATTGTTTAAAGATAATGAGGTGAATATAGAAAACCCCCAACAAATGGGAAAAATAACAAATAAGTACAAATTGGGAAAATAGTAATATATATATATATATTCTATCTATCTATCTATCTATCTATCTATCTATCTATCTATCTATCTATCTATCTATCTATCTACCTTCATTCTCTTAAGTTTTTGCGGGTACTTACATGTATGGCATTCAGCTTTGTTCGGGTATTTTCCTGCGTCATTGTAGTTGTTCTTTTAAAGTTGTAGCAATGTTTCAGCAGAATCTCATCTGCCATCATCAGGCTTCTGTATAGTGTTCATCTGTGAGTCAGACTTTTACAGTGGTTTCACATTTAAATTTGGGGCAGCCTATTGCTGTGCCAGAATGGTTTTTTCTTCATCCTGATTGGTTGGGAGTCTTGGTCTGTATTTATTGGTCTTGGAGTTTGCTGTGTTCTGCTTGATTGGTGCTTCCAATATCTTCTGTCTGTTTTTTGGCTCTTTTTGTATCTTGATTGGCTGGCAACATTGTGTTACTTTATTGGAGGCCTTTAGTGCAGCTTGGCTTCAGGTAAATGGATGGCTATCATTAGTTAGGAAGCTGGGTTTCATCTGGGTGCCTGGTTGGGGTGTGTTTGAGCTGGAGGTATCAGGGGGGATCTGTTTGTGCCCAGGTGTTTGCCTGGCTTGTGGTGTGGAGATTTTTTTGTTTGTGAGTGCAGGCTTCCAAATGATTGACAGCCTGGTGGAATCATCTCTTCTATTCATGCTTTCTGGTCTTTTTTCAATCTCTATGGCTTCTCTGATGATTCTGTGGCTAAGGTTTTCTATAGTGGCTAGGGTTTTGGTGCCATTGAAGTTGATGCTATGACCTGTGGCTTCCATGTGTTGGACTAGTGAGGAAGTGTGTTCCAGCTTTTTGACTGCATTTTTGTGTTCATCCAGGAGGGTACTTATTCTTCTATTGGTCTGTCCAATGTATGTGGCCGGGCATGATGCACAGGGAACTTCGTATATGCCTTGGTTTTCCAGGTCAATTTTATCTTTGGGGTTTCTGAGGATGGCTGCTATTTTTCTGTCTGTTTTGAAGGCAGCCTTGATGTGATGTCTGTGTAGTACCTTACTAATTTTTTTTGTAGTACCTCTTATGTAGGGCAGGACAGCTGTTCCATAGGTCTGTTCATCTTCTGGGTCTCTATTATGTCTCAGTGTGTTTTTGTGGATCAAGCTGGTGACTTTGCTTTTGTGGAAGCCGTTGGCTGTCAGTACTTTAGTCAGGGTGCATGGTTCAGTCTTAATGTGTGTCTTGTCTGCCAGGCATTTGGTTCTAGTAATTAGTGTTTTAGCCACGGAGTTTATCTGTGCTGGGTGGTGGTGGGATTGGGCGTTGAGGTAGCGGTTAGTGTGTGTTTTCTTCTGGTATACGGTGTGTCCTAGTGTTCCATCTGTTTTTTTGTAGATTAGTACATCTAGGAATGGTAGTTGTTTGTTTGTTTCCGTTTCCATGGTGAATTTGATTTTGGGGTGTGCGCTGTTTAGGTGTGTTGGGAAATTGTTTAGGTTTTCTGTTCCATGGGGCCAAATCACAAATGTGTCATCGATGTATCTTAACCATAGATACAAAGATACAATAGAATCAAAGATACAAACAAATTGAAGGAGCCCCTATGGGATCACCACTGTCACCCGTCATTGCAAACCTGTTCATGGAAGAATTCGAATCCAGAGTGCTGGCCAATGCCATCCGCAAATGCAAACTATGGTTAAGATACATCGATGATACCCGAACAAAGCTGAATGCCATACATGTAAGTACCCGCAAAAACTTAAGAAAACACACACACACACACATATATATACACACACACATCCATCCATCCATCCATACATACATACAAGAATATGTATGTGGATCTTTGGTTATTCAGGTTTTCTCCCGCATAAGATTGGAAGTATCTAGGCAACGTTTCGATGAAGTCTCATTCATCATCTTCAGGCTTGTATCTTCAGCTCTGTGCTTCTCAGAGTGATGTGAGCTTGCAGCTGCTTCTTCCTTTTAACTGCTAGTGGGGGTATGACTTGATTGGGTGGGGGCTTGGCTGTGTTCTGATTGGGTGGGGGGGTGTTCTCATTGGTTGGGGGTTTGGCTGTGTTCTGATTGGGTGGGGGCTTGGCTGTGTGTGAAGCCTGATGATGGCAGAAGCTTGATGATGGCAGATGAGATTCTGTCGAAACGTTGCTACAACTTTAAAAGAACAACTACAATGATGTGGGAAAATACCTGAACAAAGTCGAATGCCATACATGTAAGTACCTGCGAAAACTTAAGAAATATATATATATATATATATATCAAGGTTAGAAGTTGGAAGATAAAACTGTGTGTGTAATTGTATTATTACTTTCAGCATTGTGGAAAAACATATTAACCCAGTCATTACACTTCCACAAAAATGTTGGTTGTTGAAGGAAAACTACAAATAAAACATACAAAAAGAAAAGAAGAAAAAAGTAAAGTAAAGTAAAAGTTAAAGTAAAGTAAAAAGTCCAGATAAACCACTTGTGGGATGTAAGCTGTCCAGAGTTGTAACAGATTGGGAGGACTTATACATTTCAGGAATAAATAGATAAACAATCCTGGGCACCAAAGCAACAGAGGAACTCCTTTCATTCAACTGTGGAACAAGAGAAGGAATCAAAATAGGAAAATCTTGTCTAGAAGCTGTCGTGGTCCTAATTACCACTATGACATCTGGGAGTTTTGGTAGTGAGAACTGAATACATTTGGCAAGAGATCACCAAGTTAGGGAAGAAGTTAGCAGAAAAGAAATTATCCAGTCATGTAATTTACTGTAAACTATTTTCTTCTAGTAAGCATGTTGAGCTGATGATAAGTAGGAACTGTGGTGGTGAGCTGAGAGCAACTGTTAAAATAGAACATAGAATAATAAGCTTGGAAGGGACCTTGAAGGTCTTCTAGTCCAACCCCTGATCAAGCAAGGAGAATCTATACCATTTCAGATAGGTGGCTGTCCAATCTCTTCTTTAAAGTCTGCAGTGGTGAAGCCATTCCGCTGGTTAATTGTTCTCACAGTTAGGACATTTCTCCTTAATTCTAGATTGTTTCTCTCCTTGGTTAGTTTCCATCTGTTGTTTCTTGTTTTGCCTTCTAGTGCTTTAGAAAATAGATAGGTCCCTTCTTGTTTGTGGCAGCCCTTCAAATATTGGAGCATTGCTGTAATCAGCAAAGTAATTTGAATTTATTGCTCAGACTAACAGTATCAAATCTTTTATTTACCTTCATAATCCAAGATAGAAACTTTCTATGAGAATTGCTTGGGAAATCTGCCCCGCTTCTTTTTAAAAGAGATCTGATTAGACAATCATTAACAAGCAGTAATCCTATTACTAGGCCTAAATGGATAGGAACTCGTGTCTAGAAGGCATGATCCATATTTCTGTTATCTTTCTCCTGTAAACTAAGTATTTATCTGCTTATGTATATCTTATCTTAGGGAAGAAGTTGACTCTTAGAAACCAGGTAAATAAACGTTTTACAGTACTTTGTTGCCTTGGTTTTCAGTGACGATAGCACTCTAAGCTCAGTGACAGATTTCATTATATTCCATACTTTCAAAAAGCCTCAAGAGTTTGTTATACTTTTTGGAGAAGGCAGAGCTTCGTCATGGCGATACAGCTGCAATCTTGGGGCTCCAAGATCGCAGCTGATATTTTCGCTTCTGGTCGGTCCCAACAGACCTAAACCGTCCCGTAGTGATCGTGAAGGGCACACTCTTTGGATCCCAGGGACATCGCAAAGTCCCTAGTTGATCCGGGAGAAGCCCTTTTGCTGGCGGCGGAGAGGCAGCCTCCATAGCTGCTGAAGTCGGGACAGCTCCGGAAAGGAAGAGGCTAAAAGTAAAAGTGTGTCGGCTGGGTGAGAAATTTCTTTTTTTTGTTAACTTGCTGAGATTTGAAAGGACACTCTGAATATGAGAAGAAACCTGTGAGATTTTTTGACAAAACTGTTTTTTAAAGGGACGTCAAATTGAGGCTTGGATTTTTTTTTCTCTTTCTCTTACTTTTTTTTACTGGACTTTAGCATGATTTTGTAGTTAAAATTATATATATAGTTAAATATATATATATATATATATATATTTACTTTTTATGCTTCTTTTTGATTTTATAATTTTCTTTTAGGACAGAGGCTCCCTTTGGTTATTTTTTTCTTTTATATATATGTGTGTGTGTGTGTGTGTGCATATATATATATATATATATATATATATATATATATATATATATTATGACATGGGAAAATACCCGAACAAAGCTGAATGCCAGACATGTAAGTACCCGCGAAAACTTAAGAAAACATATATATATATATATATATATATATATATATATATATATATATATATATATATATATATCTGGCATTCAGCTTTGTTCGGGTATTTTCCCACGTCATAGTAGTGGTGATTTTAAAGTTGTAGCAACGTTTCAGCAGAATCTCATCTGCCATCATCAGGCTTCTGTATAGTGTTTGTCTGTGAGTCAGACTTTTACAGTAGTTTCAGATTTAAATTTGGGGCAGCCTATTGCTGTGTCAGAATGGTTTTTTTCTTCCTCCTGATTGGTTGAGAGTTTTGGTCTGTGTTTATTGGTCTTGGAGTTTGCTGTGTTCTGCTTCTAATATCTTCTGTCTGTTTTTTGGGGGGGGGCTCTTTTTGTATCTTGATTGGCTGGCAACATCCAAGACCAATAAACACAGACCAAGACTCTCAACCAATCAGGAGGAAGAAAAAACCATTCTGGCACAGCAATAGGCTGCCCCAAATTTAAATCTGAAACCACTGTAAAAGTCTGACTCACAGATGAACACTATACAGAAGCCTGATGATGGCAGATGAGATTCTGCTGAAACGTTGCTACAACTTTAAAAGCACCACTAGTATGATATGGGAAAATACCCGAACAAAGCTGAATGCCATGCATGTAAGTACCCGCGAAAACTTAAGAAAACAAATATCAAACCTCTACGGGGAGGGAATAAACAGCCAGATCAAAACCTACGAGAAACTGGAAATTAAAACAGCAGGAATACTATGTGACCTCCAATTCCTATGCAGCTGCAGAGACAACAATACTACACCAACCTGCTTCAAATTAACATTTCATCAAAGCACAGCAGCCACTAAACGTATCCTGAAAAGAACTGAAATGGCTCTACTAAGGAACGAGCTCCACAGTAAGAGATTCCAATTAGATCAGTTAAACAAAGATTTGCTAGCACTACACCTGGAATTGAGCAGCAAAATCCACCCTCTACTTTGGGACAAGATAAAACAACTTACAACTTGGAGAGCTGAATCTGCAAGCACTTACAAACAGGAAAAGCTCTTGAAAAAATTAAAGAAATTAGAACATGACAAGAAAACCCCCAACAACTCACAACAACACCTGAAACAATTAGTGTACAATGTTTCCAACAGAGAACTCAACGAAACAGAAACAGAAGTCCTAACCAATTATGCTATAGCACTCCAAAAAATCCCCACAGAATCCATCATATGTGTAGTAGAATCCAGCCTAACTAAATTAAATACAGATGAAGCTGATAAAATAAGACACCAAGTTACCAACATCCTATGCACAAGCAAACCACCCAAAAGCAAATTGCAGCAAAATGAAATTAAAAAGCTAGATCCAACACAAGATCATACCCAGAGAGAAATCTTCCAGATGCCCCAAACTATACGGCCTGCCAAAAATACACAAAGAAGGCATACCTCTCAGACCCATAGTCAGCTCCAGAGGAGTACCACTACAAAACCTAGCTAAACACCTAGCAAAAGAGCTACAGCCCCATGCTGAAACAGCAGCTTCTCATGTACAAAACTCATACCACTTCTTGGAAATGATCAAAGATCTACACGTGGAGCAAGAAGATCTGCTTGTAAGTTTTGATGTGGTTTCACTATTCACTCAAGTCCCGATAAAAGAGACCCTTGAAATCATCAAAAATAAATACCAACCAGCTAAACACCTCATGGAACTAACAAAACACTGCTTAACCAACACATATTTCATATACAAAGGACAAAGATACAAACAAATTGAAGGAGCCCCCATGGGATCACCACTGTCACCTGTCATTGCAAACCTGTTCATGGAAGAATTCAAATCCAGAGCCCTGGCCAATGCCATTCTCAAACCCAAACCATGGTTAAGATACATCTTAACCATAGTTTACATCACATTCGTGATTTGGCCCCATGGACAAGAAAACCTAAACAATTTCCTAACACACCTAAACAGCGCACACCTCAAAATCAAGTTCACCTTGGAAACAGAAACAAACAAACAACTACCATTCCTAGATGTACTAATCTACAAAAAAAAGATGGCACACTAGGACACACCATATACCAGAAGAAAACACACACTAACTGCTACCTCAACGCCCAATCCCACCACCACCCAGCACAGATAAACTCCGTGGCTAAAACACTAATTACTAAAACCAAACGCCTGGCAAATAAGACACACATTAAGACTGAACTATACACCCTGATTAAAATATTGACAGCCAATGGCTTCCACAAAAGCAAAATCACCAACTTGATCCACAAAAACACACTGAGACATAATAGAGACCCAGAAGATGAACAGACCCATAGAACAGCTGTCCTGCCCTACATAAGAGGCACTACAGACAAAATTAGTAAGATACTATACAGACACCACATCAAGACTGCCTTCAAAACAGACAGAAAAATAGCAGCCATCCTCAGAAACCCCAAAGATAAAATTGACCTGGAAAACCAAGGCATATATGAAATCCCCTGTGCATCATGCCCAGCCACATACATTGGACAGACCAATAGAAGAATAAGCACCCGCCTGAATGAACACAAAAATGCAGTCAAAAAGCTGGAACACACTTCCTCACTAGTCCAACACATGGAAGCCACAGGTCATAGCATCAACTTCAATGGCACCAAAACCCTAGCCACTATGGAAATTACCAGCCACAGAATCATCAGAGAAGCTATAGAGATTGAAAAAAGACCAGAAAGCATGAACAGAAGAGATGATTCCACCAGGCTGTCAATCGTTTGGAAGCCTGCACTCACAAACAAAAAAATCTCCACACCACAAGCCAGACAAACACCTGGGCACAAACAGATCCCCCCTGATACCTCCAGCTCAAACACACCCCAACCAGGCACCCAGATGAAACCCAGCTTCCTAACTAATGATAGCCACCCATTTACCCGAAGCCAAGCTGCACTAAAGGCCTCCAATAAAGTAATAATATTGCCAGCCAATATTGCCAGCCAATCAAGATACAAAAAGAGCCCCCCCCCCCCCAAAAAAAAACAGACAGAAGATATTAGAAGCAGAACACAGCAAACTCCAAGACCAATAAACACAGACCAAGACTCTCAACCAATCAGGAGGAAGAAAAAACCATTCTGGCACAGCAATAGGCTGCCCCAAATTTAAATCTGAAACCACTGTAAATGTCTGACTCACAGATGAACACTATACAGAAGCCTGATGATGGCAGATGAGATTCTGCTGAAACGTTGCTACAACTTTAAAAGCACCACTACTATGACGTGGGAAAATACCTGAACAAAGCTGAATGCCATACATGTAAATACCTGCGAAAACTTACATGTATATATATATACATGTAAATATTTTCTCTTTTTTCTCAACTTAAACTAAGTTTTTCTGGCTGGGGGGGGGAAGTGTATTAAGAAATTTTGTAACACTGCCAACTAGAGGCTTGAAAATATTCTATTTGAATTGGAGAGAACTGTGAAAAGACTCCTCAAGGACATTTCAATTTGATAAGATAGAGGGAAGAGCGCAGCAGAATATTATTACAGGTGCTTTCCTAGACTCTTATCAATATTTTAACACTTGAGGCTTGGCTTTGAAGCTTGTGGAAAAGAGAGTCATAAAAAAAGCCTTGGACAACTAAACAAAGTGCAGTGTGTTTTCTTATCTCTTTTCAGTTGTGGAACCCCTCCTTACCAGCTTCTCTGTAAATTTAAATTTTAGTAATATTCTTATTTTTGCTTTTTATTTTAAAGGGAAAGCCTCAGAATTTTTTCTTTATTTTTCTTTTCTTTTCCTTCTTTTTACTGGGATTTTTTGCTTTTTCCATTCATATTTTTGGACCATTCTGCCTTTTCCTTTTTATTATTGAGATTTCCTAATTGGATTAAGGTGTGAAGAACCTGAAGGATTTTTTTCTCCCCCCCCCCCCCTATTTTTGTTCTTTTTTTATTATTATCTTTGGGCTTTTTTCTTCTTTCTATTTTTCATTTTTTATTGTGGACTACTTCATAATTGGATTTTTCTTCTTTTTCCTTTTTCCTTTTTGCCATCGGGCTTTTTACTATTGGATCTTCCCATTTTGGATTATAATTGGCTATTCTACCAGTTGGATTAAAATTTCAAAAGAATGTAAAGGTCTGAAATCATCTAAAATGAGCAGGAAACCCATACCTTCTGGTGTTTCTACCTCTACCTCTGCTTCCCCACCAGCTGGAGGACAACGTTTAATTCAGACAATGTTGAAGCAAGATAAAGAACAAGAAAAAGTGACCTTACAGATGATTATGCAAGGAATCCAAGATCTCAAGATAAAAACAGATACTATTGAACAAAGAACAGAGAAGACTGATGAAAAAGTGGAAAATATTCAACAAATGATGGTGAAGTATGATGAGAGATTCCAAAAAATTGAAACAAAAGAGAGGAGAAGATTGGAAATATTGACAGCAGATTAACAGTGGTTGAACAAGATAAAAGTGGGATGTTGAGGTGGAAGATGGAGAGGTCAGAATTCTATCTCATATTTCAAAATATAAGAAGAAAAAGGACAAAACTTGGCTGCGATAGTGATAGAAATTTTGGCGGATGCTTTGGAAATTACAGAGGAAAAGATGATGGATGGAGTAGATGAGGTATACCGAGTTTTTACAAGATATGCGATGAGAAATAAATTACCAAGGGAAGTCCATATCAGATTTACCAAAAAATCCATCAAAACACAAAAATTACAAGCTGTAAGAGAGAAGACATTGAAATACAAAGGCAAAGAGTTTGTGGTTTTAAAACAAATACCCAGAAGAGTGAGAGAGATGAGAAGAGAATATTGATTCCTGACCAAAATGCTATTGAAAAAGGAAGTGAATTATAGGTGGCTGATTCCAGAAGGATTAATATTTACATGGCAAGAACAGAGACATAGAATTGATTCAATTGAGAAAGCAGAACTTTTCCACGCAGAATTTTTTGGAAGGAGAGAAGAAGAGGCAGAGAAAGAGGTCCCATTAATTGAGTTTCAAGAGGAACAGCTGGAGACTGAAAAAGAGGAAGGCGCAGTAGGTGGACAGGTGGATAGTAAAGAACAGCGTGAAGTAAGATCCATGAGAGCTGTTAGACCTAAATATAAAGCATAATCATGGAAGAAAAAAATTTTATTACAATGAATATAAATGGACTCAATTCAGCTGTTAAAAGAAGGAAAACCTTTCATAAATTAGAGAAATTAAAATTTGATATAATTTTTCTAAAAGAAGTGCATATCAAAAAACAACATGAACAATTGTTAGTACAGCCAAAATTAGGGAAAATATTTACTTCTTTGACTCAATGCAAGAAAAGAGGAGTGGTTCTATACATTAAAGAGGCCATCCCAACAAAATTGATTTATACTGATGAAGACGGAAGAGTATTAATGGTGGAAATAATGGACAACAATATAAAAATACCCTTGATTGCAATTTACGCTCCGAATGATAAACAAGAAGAATTCTATAAAAAATTACACATGAAAATAACTGGACTGGACTGTTAATATAATTATGATGGGAGACTTTAATGGAATTGTGGACAATAAACTGGACTATATAGCAACAACAATAAAGCAAAATAGAAAGACTCTCCCTAAATCCTTTTTTAAAATGACAGATGAATTAACCTTAAAAGACATTTGGAGAGAAAGAAATGTTATAGCTAAACAATATACTTTCTACTCAAATAGACATTTATCATGGTCCAGATTGGATATGATTTGGATCTCAACAGAATTAATATCTAATATTCAAGAAACAAATATTGAAACAAGTACTTGGGCAGATCATAGCCCAATGACAATTAAATGGAAGGGACAAAAAAGATCGAGATACAATAAACAATACTATCTTAAAGGAAAAAGACTTTAAACAATGGATGGAGAAAGAATTGGGTTTCTTCTTTAGAGAAAATAAAAAAAGATACTTCAACGCAGAATGTTTGGGATACAATGAAGGCATATGCTAGAGGTCTGATAATAGATTATATAAGAAAAAAGAATATTAGGAAAAGGCAAACCACTAAGGCCTTGGAAGATGAGTATAAAAGACTTGAAAAAGAATTACAGAAAACGCCACAGAAAAAGGATATTAAATTGAAGTTGGACATAACTAAACATAAAATGGAATTAATAGAGAAAGAAGAATTGGCACAGAAAATTAGAAATGCTAAACAGAATTATTTTGAAGATGCAAATAAACCAGGTAGATGGCTAGCATACAAATTGAGAAAGGAGAAAGAATCAATAAAAATACTGAAGTTAATGGATGACCAAGGCCAAGTTTGTTATGGTAATAAGGAGAAAAAGGAAATTATTCGAGACTTCTATGGGCGACTATATAAACAAGAGAATATTGATGAGGAAAAAGTCAAACAGTATCTACAGAATGCTAACCTACCTAAGATATCTAAAGAGACTGAAGAAATGCTAGAAAGCAACATAACAATGATGGAACTAATTGAAGCACTTAAGAAACAAAATAATGGGAAAGCACCAGGTCCAGATGGGCTTCCGGCAGAATTCTATAAAACATTACAAGAATCATTGAGCATTCCATTGCTAGAAGTTATGAATGAAGCTATGTCAAAGATGATACCCAAAACATGGTCAGAGGCTTATATTACACTTATCCCAAAAGGCTGATCCACTGCAAATTAAGAACTATAGACCTATTTCTTTATTAAATGCAGACTATAAAATCTTTGCTTCGATTTTAGCAGAAAGACTTAAAAAATACTTCAATAATTTCATTCATCCAGATCAAAATGGATTTCTGCCAAAGAGACAAATTAGGGACAATATGAGAGTAATCCTGGATATTTTGGAATACTATGATTTGGAATACTATGATATAATTTATTCAAGCAATAGAAGCCATATACAATAAGCAGACAGCAAAGGTAATGATGGAGGGAGAACTTACAGACTTTATTAACATAAGAAAAGGCACAAGACAAGGATGTCCTCTATCTCCTTTGCTATTTGTATTGACTTTGGAAGTGTTGAATAGAAATATTAGAGATGATAAAAGCATAAAAGGAATGAAAATTAAAAAGGAAGAATTTAAAATGCAAGCCTTTGCTGATGACTTAGCCTTTATCTTGGAAGACCCGTTAGAAACAGCTCCAAAGTTATTGGAAAAGATAGAGATATAAGATTTTGTCAAAGAACTTGCTACTGAGACAAAGAGAAGAACTGGCAGACCTGTTGAAAATCCAAGTTACGAATAAGGTCAAGTATCTGGGGATACACTTGACAGCAAGATGTAGCACATTAAAAGAGAATAATTATATTAAACTTAAACAACAGATAGCTTCAGATCTGAAGAAATGGGAAAGCTTACAATTGTCATTAATAGGGAGAATTTCAACAATTAAGATGAATATTTTATCCAGAATCCTATTTCTGTTTCAAAGGATACCAATTAGGCTTGGAAAAGACTATTTTGAAGATTTAAATAAAATTATGCTGAAGTATATATGACAAGGTAAGAAAGCGAGAATAAAGCTAAAGCTTTTGCAAGATGCTAGAATTAGAGGAGGTTTTGGCCTGCCCAATTGGGAATTGTACTACCAAGCTGATAATTTGACGTGGGTCAAGGAATGGATAACATTAAGAAAGACTAGATTGTTGGCACTAGAAGGTCATGATTTGCTGTTGGGTTGGCATGCTTTTTTATGGTATAAGGGAACTGAAACACACGGTTATTTTAGAAGACATTACATACGGGAGTCTTTGTGGTTAAACTGGGAGAAGACAATGTAATTTGAAAATTCCAGTTTGGTTATCGACTATTGAAGCATTTTCCTATCCTATAATTTATAAGAAGGAACAAACAGTTAGATATGGGCAACTATTGGATGAAAAGGGTGAACTTAAATTGATACAAAATTTAGAGGAACAAGGTATAAAGATGAATTGGTTTTCATATGCGCAAATACATTCAAGGTATGATGAAGATTCTAAAACAGAGGGATTTTATGATAAACGGACTGATCTAGATAAGATCTTGATGGGTACTGATGAGAAGGTGATTAAAAAATTATATGGTTATTTACTGGGAATTAAGTTAGAGGAAGAACAAGTTAAAGAAACTATGATTGTTTGGGGGAAGAATTTTGGATATGGGATTAATTTAGAGAAATGGCAAAAATTGTGGTCTCAAAATTATAAAATGACGATGTCAACAACATATAAAGAAAATTTGTATAAGATGTTTTACAGGTAGCACTTTCCCCCGACAAGAATAGCAAGAATGTTCAAGAATAAATCTGAAAAATGCTGGAAATGTCATCAGATACCTGGCTCATATTACCATATATGGTGGACTTGTGAGGGCACTAAAAAATATTGGACTAAAATTCGCATGTGGTTGGAAAAAATGACAAAGAAACTATAGATTTGAAACTGGAGTTTTTTCTATTGGGAATCTTACCAGATACATACAGTAAAGACTTGAAATATCTGATTGTAAATGTATTAACAGCGGCTAGGATTGTATTTGCTAAAAATTGGAAGAATGAGAAAATACCATCGCAGGAAGAAATTATTAAGAAAATATTGGAATGTGCTGAGATGAGCAGATTGACATTTGAAGTTAGAGAGCAAGAGGATAAGCAATTTTATGAAATTTGGGATCTTTTTTTTATCAATGGTTGGATGACAAAACACAATAATAGAATATTTAGAATGTTAGACAGCAAGGAATATCTTTGTTTTTTTTTCTTTTTTGTTATTTGACATAATATTTATAAAGTGTTTTTAGGATAGATCTGGTATGATTATATGATTTGTTGTAGAATAAACTGTTTAAAGTATTGTTATCTCATAAAGTATGAATGATTAAAAGTATAGTCAAATGATTTTCTAATAGCGATATTAGGATATATGTTTGGATTGACAATTTGAGCTATTATGTAATATAACTGTAATTGAGACTACGAAATGAATGCACAAAACTGATGAACCAACTGACACACTGTATGTGTATAAGAGAGTTGATGTTTTTATGTTTTGTTTGTTTGTAGAAAATCAATAAAATCATTTAAAAAAAAAAAGAGTTTGTTATACTTTTTCACTGAGGTACCTTTCCAGAGAAGTGATAATACATTGCTACCCTGCATGGGTGAGACCACGCTTGGAATTCTCCATTCAGTTCTAGTCACCATGATACAAAGTAGATTGGGGTGGGATTGTTTTTTTTAACAACCAGTTCTGTGGGCATGGTTTGGTTGGTGGATGTGGCTTGGTGGTCATGTGACTAGGTGGGCGTGGCCAATTCAACATCACTCATGTCAAGGGGTGCTTCTCCTCGCCTGGCCTCTCATGAGAGTGGGGATGCTGCAATGGTCATAAGTGTGAAAAATGGTCACATGTCACTTTTTTAAGTGCTATTGTAACTTTGAATGGTCACTAAATGAACTGTTGTAAGTCAAAGATTACCTGTACAAAAATACAAAAAGCTTTTTTGCTTGCAAAAAGCTACCCCAAATACCAATAATTAGATTAAAAATATCTGCAGGCCAGAATTACAAACCAGGCAGGGTGCCAGAGCACCTTGAGGAATGAAAATAGTTAAAATGCAGTGATAACTATCAAGCAGCCATCTCTTGCTCATAAAGTGAAATTCTTTATTGCCATTGCACCTCATACAACAAAATCAAACACCATCTTCAGTGCACGTCATGACCAAGACCATGAAAATAAACACAAACGCACATCCTTCACCCTTCACACATTGAACTAAAAACCCGCAACACCACACCAACACTGCACTATTCAGTAAAATTCAAAAGAGCCACTGCCCTGGGATAGAAGTTATTTTTCAGCCTATTGGTGCTTTTTTTTTTTTTTTATTGTTCTGTACTGTCTGCCAGATGGTAATAGTTCAAAAAAAGGGGTTCCCAGGATGAGATGGATCTTTGAGAATATTTTGAATTTTCTTTTTTGTTTTTTTGTAAATTTTATTTGAGTTTTCACAAAGAGAAAAAAAAATACAAATAAAACATCTTTTTTGAAAGCAGCATAATCCCGGGTTACATTTCTTCGTACAGACACAAATTCAGGTTCATGCTCATTTTTATATTCTATTCCATATCTTATTACTATTTTACATTTTCTGTAAATGTAGCTTCATAGCTTCTCCCCTCTTTTAATTTTCTCAATTTTATTTTAATTATCTCATCTCAATTCAAATCATTGTATTTATATTTTTTGTCTGTCCTGTTTCAATTATCTATTATCTTTTCTCATTAAACAAAATTTCTCCTGTAGTTACTGATTGGAGTATGACACCTTTATATCTTTTCCCTAAAGTTGTAACATTCAATATAATACATAACTTCCGTTCGGATTCTGCTTGGTGTATTCTTAAAATACACATTGTATTCTTAAAAAAAGAAAAAATTATAAATGTATATAATTAAAACAACATTCCATTCCAATTAAATTCTATCATTAATATTAATATTCATTAAAATCTTAACTTCTTTTACTTTTCAATTAAATATCATACTTCTTTGGGAACAATTATAAGCTTTCCATAGTTAATTTCCCCCCCTTCCTTACTTATATTTTATAAAACATTATCTAATTAAAATGTTCCTGTTCCTTCCTAATTCAATTTTCTCATTTATTTTATTTCACTTATTTTATTCCAAACATTTCACTAAATTACACTATTTTATCCCTCATTTTAATCATACGTTGTTTCCAATTTTCTAAAGTTATTTCTATTACTAATATAACAATACAATCTTATGTACCTTTACAGAATCCCCTTTTCAGTTTGATTTTCACCCATTATCTCTAAATAGGTCCTGTTTCTCTATATCTTGCTCCGGTCCTTTGTAACTTCTTTTCCTTTCCTTCTTCCCTCTCTTCTTCTCTCTCCCCATTTTACCCCCTTGTCTCTCTACCTCTATTTTTCTCTTCTGTAATCCCCTTTTCTGTTGTTTTCCAGTATTATACTTATTTTTTGAGTTATTTTTCTTTTCTTTGGTTGTTTTTTTAAGTCTTAAATTCTCCATTCTCTTCCCCCCTTTCCTTTTTCTTCCGCACATGGAGTTACTTGTTCATTAAAGATGGCTTCTTCTTTGTCCCAGTCTTCTTGTTTTGCAGTCTTTTCTTGTTGTTTCTCATATTTCCAAATCTCCATTTCTAAGAATTGAAAAATGAATCCAAAAGAACCCTTCCCTTCTTGTGCATCTTTCATTCTTATCTTCCTCCTGCACGTTCCTTTCCGGTTGAGTTCTTCTTTGTGGTGGCCATTTCTGACCACCGGTGCAACCGCCTTCAGGAAAGGGAGTAATGGCCAGCTGAGGAGCAGACCCTGCTGGCAGTCTTCTCCCTCTTCACCACCTTTATGGTGTGGCTTAGCCCCGAAACCAGCCAGCTTGGGGCGTTCCAGTGGCAAGCCCAGACAGAAACCGCGCACAATCGCGGATTTCTGTCTGTCGCCAAAACCCTTCAAACCGGCTTTCCAATAATATTTTGAACTTTCTTAAGGCAGCAGGAGCTATAAAGCTCTTCCAAAGCGGGGAGAGGGCAGCCAATGATCTTCTGGGCAATGACATTAACTCTCTGGAGTGCTTTCCTATCTGCCACTGTGCAATTGGCAAACTATAGAAAGGTCCAGTAAGTTAAAATATTCTCTATGGTGCAGTGGTAGAAGGTCACCAGCAGTTTTTCATTCAGTAAGTCTCAGGTAGTATAATCTCTGCTGGGCCCTTTTGACCAGGGCTGCAATGTGAGCACCCCAGATCAGGTCCTCAGAAACTTAAAACTGGCCACTTTTTCCACTCGGTCTCCATTGATAAGCAAGGGTTGGATGTCTGATCTGTTCCTTCTATAATCCACTATAAGCTCCTTGGTCTTATTGGTGTTGAGGACCAAGTTATTGCTCCACACAATGAAAGCAACTGGTCCACCTCATCTTGGTAGGCAGACTCATCCCCCCCCCCCAAGAGATAAGTCCCACCACTGTTGTATCATGCATATTTAGCAATAGTATTACTAGTGTAAGTGGGAATGCAGTCATGCATACAGAGTATAGAGTAAGGGACTCAACACGCAACCCTGTGTTGTACCAGTGTTAAGAATAAGGGCTGAAGAAGTATGATTACCTAATCTGACCCTCTGTGAGTGGCCAGACAGGAAACCCATAATCCAAAGGCAGATTGAATTAGAAAGCCCAAGGTCCAGAAGTTTAGACCCTAGTCTATGTGGAAAAATTGTGTTAAATGCAGAATTAAAATCCACAAAAAGCATCCTCACATAGCCCCCCCCCCCACTGTTCTAGATGAGTCAGAGCAGTGTGAAGAGTGATGGCTATAGCATCCTCTGTAGATCTATTTTTTCTGTATGCAAACTGGTGTTTACCAAATGTTTGAGGAAGACCAGAAATGATGTGCCAGCAGAACAATTTCTCAAAGCATTTCATGATGATAGGAGTGAGTGCCACTGGTCTGTAATCGTTGAGGTTATTTTTTTTTTTGAAAAAGATTTTATTAATTTTCTACAAACAAACAAGACAAACAAAACATTAAAACATCAACTCTCATATGTACATCCAGTGTGTCAGTTGGTTCATCAGTTTTATGCATTCATTTTATAGTCTCAATTACAATTATGTTACACAACAACTCATATTGTCAATCCAAACTTATATATCCTAATGTCACTAAAAAAAATAATAATTTTTGACTATACTTTTAATCATTCATGCTTTATGAGATAACAATACTTTAACCAGTTTATTCTGTAACAAATCATATAATCATACCAAATCAATCCTAAAAAACCCTTTATAAATATTATGTCAAATAACAAAGTAATAACAAAATAGCAAAATAAAGATATTCCTTACTGTCTAGCATTCTAAATCTTTTATTATCGTATTTTATCATCTAGCCATTGAGAAAAAAGATCCCAAATTTCATAAAATTGTTTATCCTCTTGCTGTCTAATTTCAAATGTCAATCGACTCATCTCAGCACATTCCAATATTTTCTTAATAATTTCTTCCTGTAATGGTATTTTCTCATTCTTCCAATTTTTAGCAAATACAATCCTAGCCGCTGTTAATACATTTACAATCAGGTATTTCAAATCTTTACGATATATATCAGGTAAAATTCCCAATAAGAAGATCTCTGGTTTCAAGTCTATGTGTTTCTTTGTCATTTTTTCCAACCACATGCGAATTTTAGTCCAATATTTTCTAGCATCCTCACAAGTCCACCACATATGGTAATATGAGCCAGGTATCTGATGACATTTCCAGCATTTTTCAGATTTGTTCTTAAACATTCTTGCTATTCTTGTCGGGGGAAAGTGCCACCTGTAAAACATCTTATACAAGTTTTCTTTATATGCTGTTGACATTGTCATTTTATAATTTTGAGAGCACAATTTTTGCCATTTCTCTAGATCAATCCCATATCCAAAATTCTTCCCCCAAACAATCATAGTTTCTTTGACTTGTTCTTTCTCTAATTTAATTCCCAGTAAATAACCATATAATTTTTTAATCACCTTCTCATCAGTACCCATCAAGATCTTATCTAAATCAGTCTGCTTATCATAGAATCCCTCCATTTTAGAATCTTCATCATACCTTGAATGTATTTGCGCATATGAAAACCAATTCATCCTTATACCTTGTTCCTCTAAATTTTGGATCGATTTAAGTTCACCCTTTTCATCCAATAGTTCCCCATATCTAACTGTTTGTTCCTTCTTATAAATTATAGGAAAATGCTTCAATAGTCGATAACCAAACTGGAATTTTCAAATAACATTGTCTTTTTATCTTCTCCCAGTTTAACCACAAAGACTCCCCCATATAATGTCTTCTAAAATAACCCTGTGTTTTAGTTCCCTTATACCATAAAAAAGCATGCCAGCCCAACAGCAAATCATGCCCTTCTAATGTCAACAACCTTTGCTTTCTTAATGTTATCCATTCTTTGACCCACATCAAACTTGCAGCTTGATTATACAATTCCCAATTAGGCAGGCCAAAACCTCCTCTAATTCTAGTGTCTTGCAAAAGCTTTAGCTTTATTCTCGCTTTTTTACCTTGCCATATAAACTTCAACATGATTTTATTTAAATCTTCAAAATAGTCTTTTCCAAGCCTAATTAGTATTGTTTGAAACAAAAATAAAATTCTGGGTAAAATATTCATCTTGATTGTTGAAATTCTCCCTATTAATGACAATTGCAAGTTTTCCCACTTCTTCAAATCTGTAGCTATCTGTTGTTTGAGTTTAATATAATTATTCTCTTTTAATGTGCTACATCTTGCTGTCAAATATATCCCCAGATACTTAACCTTATTTGTAACTTGGATTTTCAAAAGATCTGCCAATTCTTCTCTCTGTCTCAATAGCATGTTCTTTGTCAAAATCTTTGTTTTATCTTTATTTATTTTCAAACCAGCCATCTCACCATATGTCTCAATCTTTTTCAATAACCTTGGAGCTGTTTCTAATGGGTCTTCCAGAATAAAAGCTAAATCATCAGCAAAAGCTTGTAGTTTAAATTCTTCCTTCTTAATTTTGATTCCTTTTATGCTTTTATCATCCCTAATATTTCTATTCAACACTTCCAAGGTCAACACAAATAGCAAAGGAGATAGGGGACACCCTTGTCTTGTGCCTTTTCTTATGTTAATAAAGTCTGTAAGTTCTCCCTCCATCATTACCTTTGCTATCTGTTTGTTATATATGGCTTCTATTGCTTGAGTAAATTTTTTAGCAAAACCCATCTGTTCCAATAGTAATAACATAAATCTCCAGTTCACGTTGTCAAAGGCCTTTTGAGCATCTAGGAATATCAAAGCCATTTGCTTTTCAGGATGAGCCTCATAGTATTCCAAAGTATCCAAGATTACTCTCATATTGTCTCTGATTTGTCTCTTTGGCAGAAATCCATTTTGATCTGGGTGAATGAAATTATTTAAGTATTTTTTAAGTCTTTCTGCTAAAATTGAAGCAAAGATTTTATAGTCTGCATTCAATAAGGAAATAGGTCTATAGTTCTTAATTTGTAGTGGGTCAGCCTCTTCTTTTGGAATAAGTGTGATATAAGCGTCTGACCATGTTTTGGGTATCATCTTCTTTAACATAACTTCATTCATGACTTCTAACAATGGGATGCTCAATGATTCTTGAAATGTTTTATAGAATTCGGCCCATCCGGACCTGGTGCTTTCCCATTATTTTGTCTCTTAAATGCTTCATTTAATTCCATCATTGTTTTATTGGTTTCTAGCATTTCTTCAGTCTCTTTAGGTATCTTCGGTAAATTAGCATTCTGTAAATACTGTTTGACTTTTTCCTCATCAATATTCTCTTGTTTATATAGTTGCCCATAAAAATCTCGAATAATTTCCTTTTTCTCCTTATTACCATAACAAAATTGGCCTTGATCATCTATTAGCTTCAATATTTTTCTTGATTCCTTCTCCTTTCTTAATTTATATGCTAGCCATCTACCTGGTTTATTTGCATCTTCAAAGTAATTCTGTTTAGAATTTCTGATTTTCTGTGCCAATTCTTCTTTCTCTATTAATTCCATTTTATGTTTAATTACATCCAGCTTCAATTTAATATCTTTTTTCTGTGGCATTTTCTGTAATTCTTTTTCAAGTCTTTTATACTCATCTTTCAAGGCCTTAGAAGCTTGCTTTTTCCTAATATTCTTTTTTCTTGTATAATCTATTATCAGACCTCTAGCATATGCCTTCATTGTATCCCAAACATTCTGCGTTGAAGTATCTTCTTTTTTATTTTCTCTGAAGAAAAAAGCCAATTCCTTCTTCATCCATTGTATAAAATCTTTCTCCTTTAAAATAGTATTATTTAATGTCCATCTCGATCTTTTTTTTTGTCCCTTCCATTTAATTGTCATTGGGCTATGATCTGCCCAAGTACTTGTTTCAATATTTGTTTCTTGAATATTGGATATTAATTCTGTTGATATCCAAATATCTAATCTGGACCATGATAAATGTCTATTTGAATAAAAAGTATATTGTTTAGCTTTACATAATTATATTAACATAGTCCAGTCCAATTATTTTCATGTGTAGCTTTTTATAAAACTCTTCTTGTTTATCATTTGGAGCATAAATTACAATCAAGAGTATTTTTATATTATTGTCTATTATTTCCACCATTAATACTCTTCCGTCTTCATCCGTGTAGATCAGTTTTGCTAGGATAGCCTCTTTAATGTATAGAACCACTCCTCTTTTCTTACATTGAGTCAAAGAAGTAAATATTTTCCCCAATTTTGGCTGTACTAACAATTGTTCATGTTGTTTTTTAACATGAACTTCTTGTAGACAAATTATATCAAATTTTAATTTCTCTAATTTATGAAAAGTTTTCCTTCTTTTAACAGCTGAATTAAGTCCATTTATATTCATTGTAATAAGTTTTTTTTCTTCCATGATTATGCTTTATATTTAGGTCTAACAGCTCTCGTGGATCTCACTTCACGCTGTTCTTTACTATCCACCTGTCCACCTACAGCTCCTTTCTCTTTTTCAGTCTCCAGTTGTTCCTCTTGAAACTCAATTAATAAGACCTCTTTCTCTGCCTCCTCTCTTCTTCTTCCAAAAAATTCTGCATGGAAAAGTTCTGCTTTCTCAATTGAATCAATTCTTGCCACGTAAACATTAATCCTTCTGGAATCAACCATCTATAATTCACTTCGTTTTCCAGTAGCATTTTGGTCAGAAATTGATATTCACTTCTCATCCCTCTCATTCTTCTGGGTATTTGTTTTAAAACCACAATCTCTTTACCTTTGTATTTCAATGTTTTCTCTCTTACCACTTGTAATATTTGTGTTTTAATGGATTTTTTGGTAAATCTAATATGGACTTCCTTTGGTAATTTATTTCTCATCGCATATCTTGTATAAACTCGTTATACCTCATCTACTCCATCCATCATCTTTTCCTCTGTAATTTCCAAAGCATCTGCCAAAATTTCTATCATTATCGCAGCCAAATTTTCTCCTTTTTCCTCTTCTATATTTTGAAATCTGAGATAAAATTCTGACCTTTCCATCTCCCACCTCAACATCCCACTTTTCTCTTGTTCAACCGCTGTTAATCTACTGTCAATATTTCCAATCTTCTCCTCTCTTTGTTTTCCTTCTTCGTCAATTTTTTGAAATCTCTCCTCGTACTTCCCCATCATTTGTTTAATATTTTCCACTTTTTCATCAGTCTTCTCTATTCTTTGTTCAATGATGTCTGATTTTATCTGGAGATCTTGGATTCCTTGCATAATCATCTGTAAAGTTACTTTTTCTTGTTCTTTATCTTGCTTCAACATTGTCTGAATTAAACGTTGTCCTCCAGCTGGTGGGGAAGCAGAGGTAGAAGTAGAAATGCCAGATGTTATTGGTTTCCTGCTCATTTTAATGCTTCCAAAGGTTCAAATTCTTTTTGACTTTTAATCCAACTGGTAGTGTAGCCAATTATAATCCAAAATGGAAAAATCCAATAGTAAAAGGCCCAAAACCAAAGAAGAAAAAGGAAAAAAGGAAGAATATATATATATATATATATATATATATATATAGAGAGAGAGAGAGAGAGAGAGAGAGAGAGCACACTGCACTTTATTTATTTATCCAAGGCTCTTATTATGACTCTCTTCTCCAGCAGCTTCAAAGCCAAGCCTCAAGGGTTGAAATATTGATAAGAGTCCAGGAAAACACCTGTAATAATATTTTGCTGTGCTCTCCCTCTATCTTATCACGTTGAAATGTCCTTGAGAAGGAGTCTTCTTACAGTTCTCTCCAATTCAAATAAAGTATTTTCAAGCTTCTAGTTGGCAGTGTTGCAAAGTTTCTTAATGCTCTTCCCTCCCCCAGCCAGAAAAAAGGAATAATGTATACAAAAAAAAGAAAAAAAAATAGCCAAAGGGAACCTCTATCCTAAAGAAAATTAAAAAATCAAAAGGAGCATAAAAATATATATAAGAGAAAATTCAATCCGGTTACCTACAAAGTCACACTAAAGTCCCCAGAAAAAAAGTAAGAAAAAGAAAAAAAAATCCAAGCCTCAATTTGACATCACTTTAAAAAACGCTGCTCAAACAGTTTTGGTCAAAAAAAAATCTCACAGGTTTCTTCTTTGTTCAGGATGCCCTTTCAAACCTCAGCAAATTTACAACACAAAAGAAGTTTCTCACCCAGCCGACACACTTTCTTTCCAGCCACTTTCTTTCCGGAGCTGTCCCGACTTCAGCAGCTATGGAGGCTGCCCCTCCGCCGCCAGCAAAAGGGCTTCTCCTGGATCAAACCAGAGATTTTGCGATATCTCTGGGATCCTGGGACAGTATCCTTCTCAATCCCCGTCTCTACAGGACGGTTTAGGTCCGTTGGGACCGACCAGGGGCGAAAATATCGGCTGCGATCTCAGAGCCCCAAGATCGCAGCTGTATTGCTGAAACGAAGCTCCGCCTTCTCCGTTGAGGTTAATCATTGAGGTTATTGATAGGGAACTTCTTTGGCAGCGGAACAATGGTGGAAGCCTTCAAACAAGGTGGAATAATGGACTGGGATAAAGACCAGTTGAAGATCCTGGTAAAGACTCCAGCCAACTGATTAACGCAGTCTTTAAGCACTCAGTCAGAGATACCATCATGACCAGCAGCCTTTCTAGGATCCACAGCCCTCAGAATGCTCCTCACATCCTGCTCCACCACAATGAGGTGGGGGCTACAATTGGCTGGTGGTTGTATTTTATCTGTCTCTGATCTCCACTTCAAAGTGAGCAAAGCAATGATTCAGTTCCTCTGCCAATGAAGCATCCCCCTCAGTACGTGTTTTTTTATGCATACCGTGTTGACACCCCTAAAGTCCACACATCATCTCAGGCTGCCAACCTAGATTTTTCTGGTTCGATGAAGCCTCTGGCTAAATTGTTATCAATGTATTTCCTCAACTCAGTCATCTCGGCTGGTGTCATAGAATACATCTTTGGCTTCACCCCCGGTTCGAATTCAATGGCACAATCAGTGGCTTGATGAGGAGGGAGAATATTGCATTCCTCCTCACTAAAAGCCTCAGCCAAGTCTCTGTATTCTTTAAGAACCTGGGGCTCTTCTGGAGGAGAGTCTGAAGCAGTAGATGCTGCTGTGGACACCTGTTGGGTGGCAGTCTCTTTTCAGGAAAGAGCAGGGGCAGTGGGCCGATGCCAATTATTATCTTCTGGTACCCATCTTCCCATTTCACTAAATGCCTGCCCATTTCAAATCTGATCAGTTCTTAATTTGGGTGTCTGGGACACCTCCAATTAACATTCCATCTACCTGTTCAAACTTGATTGGGCATTTTAGGGCTTTAGTTTTTATCCCTAATTGCTCAATGATAGGGAGCTCAATGAGGCATCTGGAACATCCGGTATCTATTACTGCTTCTAACTCCCCAGCCTCCCCACGCACCACCAACATCACTTTAACTGTAAAAGGGGGAATGGCAGGACTCACCATGGGATCCTCTTCTTCATTTGCCTTTCCAGGAAGGGTTTCTTTAGCCGGAGGTTCCTTGCTCTCTTCTATGGGGAGGAGAATCTCTACAGCTTGCCTGGCAAACCAACTGGTGTCTGGGGGCTTCCATGGAGCTCTCCTGTATCTGGCAGGTGTATTGGACCTTGGTTGTGGAACCGGTGCAGGGGCCAGACATTTAGAAGCCCGATGACCATCCTGGCCACATCAATACCATTTTGTAATCCCTGTAGGTTGGGTAGAAGTGGCTTCAGCAGGTTTATTCAGAGGGCATCTAGCCAAAGTTCTTCTAGCGGGCCTCTCAGAAGTTTTCGGTGTGGATAGATTTCTCTATCTAGAATAATGGACATGGCATACCAGACTTGCAGTCACTCTGGTACCCCCCCCCCCCGATGCCATAGGCTTTTCTGATTTCTGGATAAATGGCTTCTTTAAAATAGTGCAGAAGTATCTTGTCAGACCAATGCATGAGGTTACCCATGACCTATCTAAAATCCCATACACAGTCTTTTATGGGTTGATTACCTTGCTTCATCTCCACTATTTTATCTTCACTTTCACCTACTCTGTCAGGGTCTTCAAATCTAGCCCTGACAAATGCACCTGCATCATTTAGTTCTGCAGTGTCCTCATTGTGCAGCTGGGCTACCCAAGCAGAAGCGTCTCCCTCATTCATCCCATCTGTAATTGCAGAAACTAGGTCGCAGTCTGTTTTGTATTGGTTGATCTATATGTGCCCAGATTTGGCTGAGGAAGTAAGCAAGTTTCTCAGGCTTCCCATCAAAAGTTGCTCTAAACCTTGGTGGCTCTGGTCTGGCTGGGGGAATCACCATGGCGATTGCTGGCTGAACTGGAATCTGCTGTGCTGCAGCAGACGGCAGGAGGAGCCCCTGCAAGAGGTACTCCAAGTGGCAGCTGAGTTGGGATCTGCTGTGCTGCTGCTGCTGGCTGTTGAATAGGGGCCATCTGCCAAACTCGTTGCTGTGTTGGAAAAGGGGTGGTGGTGGCTACAGCCTGCTGCTGGAACTGACCCCATTGCTACACTGGGATTGTTGCTGCTAATTGGCCCCATGGTGGTCCCGAACCAGATGATGGAACCAGTGCTGGCATCCACTGGCATTGGACCCATCCCTGACCAGGATAGAATCCCCAGCTTGGGGGAATACACTCTGCAGGGGGGTAAGCCTCACTACGGGCTGATGAGGGGGAGGAATTGGAGGTTGTAACCTCCCAAATGTTGGCTGCATTTGCTGTATCTTCCTTGCTGCTTGCCCCTGCAATGCTGAGCTGATTCTTCAGCCACCTCCAGCTGAGGGGAATGTTGTCGATGCCATGCTGGTTCCACTGTCAGGTCCTAGACCAGGAAAAGTGAATGTGTGTTGAGTTAAGTTCCAACTTGGCTCGAGAGCAGGGTGAGATTCTACCAGTTCGCACCCATTTGCTAGAACCAGTTGTTAACATTTTAAGCAGTTTGGAGAACCGGTTGTTAGAAGAAATTACTGGCCTAATCCTGTAAGGAAGGCAGGAAGGAAACATTCTGGTGTTGCTTACAAAAACTGCCTCTCTGTTACATTCTTGGCAGGACTAGATTTCCTGTCTCAGGAACATCTCTGGAATTTTTTTCCCTTTCTTTGCTGCTACCTTGCTTGTGTGGAGTGACCATTCAAAGTTACAATGGCACTGAAAAAATTGACTTATGACCATTTTTCACGCTTACGACTGTTGCAGCATCCCCACAGTCATGAGAGGCCAGGTGAGGAGATGGTGCCTCGATGTGAGTGATATTGAGTTGGCCATGCCCAGCCAGTCACATGACCACCAAGCCATGTCCACCCATTCACGACCACCAAGCCACACCCACCAACTAAGCCACGTCCACAGAACTGGTTGTTAAAAATTTTGAATCCCAGCCCTGCTGGAGAGGTTGTGACTGTAGGACTTAACTCCCCATTTTAAGTCACTTAAAGTACTATGGAAGCTCTGCCAACAATTGGCTACAGGATGGAGGCAACAGGTTCTAGTCTCAGGAGTTGTCAGGTTCAGAAGCCCCCACGCCTCTCCATTCTGGCTCATGGCCCAACCTCATTGGGCTGGAGTAGGAAAGATGTTCAGGCAGTTTTTCCTCCAGTCCCAACTCTGGATTCAACTCAGTCTGGCAGCTTCTCCAGGAATCCGTTTCTTTGGGCTGAGTGCCTTTGTCTTTCCTCTACAGCTTCAATGGCTTGCACAAATTCTTCAGGAGGAGGACACCAGGTGTCAGCCTCAAGATATCTTCCATAATATATATATTCTGCTTCCTAACTATTGCATCTTCTCTGCTGCTATGCCAATCTATTTCTTTCGGCTGTCATTAGCAACGGAGGGAGGGGGGAACTTGGAGGGGAAGAAAGCTGGAGGTGTTTTGCATTCCTTTGCTGTGGATAACAAGGGGAGGGGGATATGAATTCTTGTCTTTAACTTTCCATTTCTTGGCTAACTTCTGTCCCCTTTGCGCAACTGCGAACTTTAATCAAAATATGTCAAGATCAACTGACAGAAGCCTCATCACCACCTGGAGATGACCACATGATCATATTCAGAACTTTTAATTGGAAGAGTCATTTGGACTTTGAGGGTGGGAGCATTTCCATTCCTTTGTATATGTGATCTGCGCGCCAATTTCTCAGATTTGGAATTAAATCTGAAGCTTTCACTTTATTTTCCAGTAAAAGGATAACTTTGCTCTAACCCAGGGGTGGGCAAACTTTTTGGCTTGGGGGCCGCATTGACTTTTAAAATTTGACAGATGGGCCGGGTCAGCACAATATTTTTGGGGAATCGCCCCCCCACCCTTTCCCCCCCTTCTCCTCCTTCCCCTCCCCTCGGAGGCCCCCTGAGTCAGGAGTTGCTACTGCCAGTGCGGCTCCAGTCCCGCGTTGCTTCGGGAAGGGAAAGGCAAAAAGGAAGAGCCGCGGCGGTGCTTTGCAATGGCAGCAGCGGCACCGGAGGCTCAGGCTCAGCAGCTCCTGGTTTTGACTTTTCCTTCCCAAGGCAACGTGGGACTGGAGCTGCGTGGAGCTGCGCTGGTGGTAGCAACTCCTGACAGCCCCAGCTGGACACCTGAGCGGAGCCCGGGCGGAACTGCCTGTTGCTGCTGCCAGAGCACCGCCGGGTCGCCTCCTCCAAGCAGCCCACCCGCCCGCCCGCCTGGCTTCCCTTCCGCAACGTAGCTTGGGGCCAGGTGCGAGCGCCCACGAATTAAAACGAAGCCGAAAGTTGCTGGGAAGTTGCTTGGTTTTCCGGGGCTTCCAGGGCTTTCCGGGGCTTCCAGGGCTTTGCAAAGGCTTTCCGGGGCTTCCAGGGCTTTGCGAAGGCAAAGTTTGCAGGCTGGAGCGTCTTCCTGCCAAGGAGCAGGAAGGGTTCCGCCCAGCAGGCGGGGTGGGCTGCTTAAACTTTGCTTGGGTGGCACTTTAAAAGCCTGCTCCCAGCACCAGAGCAACTTCCCAGCAACTTTCGGCTTCCTTTTAACTCGTGGGCGCTCGCGCCTTGCCCCGAGCCGCACGGCAGCCCACTCTAAGCAGCCCGTCCCGCCTGCTGGGCGGAACCCTTCCCACTTCTACCCAACCGGCAGGTGGGGCGGGCTGCTTGGAGTAGGCTGCCGTGCGGCTCGGGGCGAGGCGCGAGCGCCCGTGAGTTAAAAGTTGCTGGGAAGTTGCTCTGGTACTGGGAGCAGGCTTTTAAAATGCCACCTGAGCAAAGTTTAAGCAGCCCACCCCACCCGCTGGGCGGAACCCTTTCCGCTCCTCGGCAGGAAGATTGTTAAGCCTGGTTTCCCCAACCAGGGTTAGGGAGACAAGCTAAACAGAATGTGCAGCGTTAGTCAGATAGGCACACAGATAAATGAGTGAGATAAGCTTGTATGTTTGTTAACATACAGTAAAAATAACAGATACGCTTGTGCTATCAAAAATATGGTTTATTCCATTATGAGTTCATAGCATAGTCAAAATAACAGTCCAATAGTCATGTATCATTTAGTCAGTCCATTCAGGGATATTCAGTTAGCAAAGTCCGTGTAGAATATCCTATGTCAGTTCACTTACAAATCAGTCCTTTGTTTTTTTCTCTCCCGTTCGAGCAATGCAGTCTTGAGTCCTTGCAGTAATCAGGGATCATCAAAGCCAGAGAGAGAGCAAGCTGCAGCCTTGCTTCTTTTAAAGTGCTTTCACAACCACTCCCTTAATTACTATCCCACAGTTAAAGTTGCAGACACTTTAACTTATAAACTATGATTACATATTATTATTTACCTAAACCAGTTCGGGTAAAACAATGTTATCCCTAACAAAGATGCTCCAGCCTGCAAACTTTGCCTTTGCAAAGTTTAAGCCTGGAAGCCCTGGAAATCCGAGCAACTTCCCAGCAACTTTCGGTTTCGTTTTAACTCGCGGGCACTCGCGCCTGGCGGAGGGGAAGCCCGGAACCTCCTCCAAGCAGACTGCCCGCCCGCCCGCCCGCCGGGCTTCCCTTCTGCCACACAGCTCGGGGCCAGGCGCGAGCGCCCGCGAGTTAAAAGGAAGCCGAAAGTTGCTGGGAAGTTGCTTGGGTGCTGGGAGCAGGCTTTTAAAGTGCCACCCGAGCAAAGTTTAAGCAGCCCACCCCGCCCGCGAGGCAGAACCCTTCCTGCTCCTTGGCGGGAAGATGCTCCAGCCTGCAAACTTTGCCAATGCAAAGCCCTGGAAGCCCTGGAAAACTCAGCAACTTTCCAGCAACTTTCGGCTTCGTTTTAACTCGCGGGCGCTCGTGCCTCGTCCCGAGCCACACAGCAGCCTGCTCCAAGCTGCCCGCCCCGCCCACCGGGCGGAACCCTTCCCGCTCCTTGGCAGAAAGACGCTACAGCCTGCAAACTTTGCCTTTGCAAAGCCCTGGAAGCCCTGGAAGCCCCGGAAAACCGAGCAACTTCCCAGCAACTTTCAGCTTCATTTTAACTTGCGGGCGCTCACGCCTCGCCCGAGCCACATGGTGGAGGGGAAGCCCGGGGCGCTGCCGGGGCGCCTCCTCCAAGCAGCCCACCTGCCTGCCCGCCCGCCGGGCTTCCCCTCCACTGCGCGGCTTGGGGCCAGCTGCGAGTGCCTGCAAGTTAAAAGGAAGCCGAAAGTTGCTGGGAAGTTGCTCGGGTGCTGGGAGCAGGCTTTTAAAGTGCCACCTGAGCAGGACCGCCGAGCTGGGAAACGGGGCACCAAGGCAGGGCAAGGCTCCTCCAGCAGCGGCCTAGCTTTAGGTGTCTCCAAGCAGCCCGCCCCACCCACCGGGCGGAACCCTTCCTTCTCCTTGGTGGGAAGACGCTCCAGCCTGCAAGCTTTGCCTTTGCAAGGTTTAAGCCTGGAAGCCCCGGAAAAAAAAGGGGGATCGGCGGGGACTCACCTTCGGAGAGGTCGCACTCGAAGGTGATTTTGAACTCCCAGCCGAGGCCTTTGCAAAGTTCTTTTCTTTCCTACCCCTAGATCTCTCCGCACCATTTTGCAGCTTTGGGGGCCACGCGGCACAGGGCAATATGCCACGCCCAGCAATTTTTTTTCAGGGGCAGGCCAGATTGGACAGACCAATGGCAGCAATTTTTTTTCAAGGGCGGGCCGGATTGGACAAACCAACGGGCCGGATGTGGCCTGTGGGCCATAGTTTGACCACCCCTGCTAGCCCATGGAGTCTGAGTATTTCTTTCTTGGATTTTGAAGGGAGCACAGATTGACACCAGGTCTCAGTCAGCCCTCCGGTATCCATTCCCACCACTCCTATGATTTCCTCCTTCTCCTCTATCTTCTTTGAGTCTTCGCATCACCGAAGCTTAGGTCGGTACTGGGGCTCAGCATCCCAGACAGCCCCCTTTCAGGACGCTGATAGCTATTTAGAGATTCGGGATAATGTCAGCATTCCAGAAACCTCCATTCTAACAAATAACTCTGAGACAGGCATCTTCTCAAAAGTTCTGTTTTATTTGGATAGTAAACTGGCACATCTGGGGAATCCCGAATCTGAAAGTTCCAGACTTCCTTGCAATGAGTAAAAACTAAAAATCCACCCCCTGCACCCACATCACATCACATGCCCCAATCACCACTTGTCCCCTCACTCAGGTGCCAAAATAGCATGACCTTGACTTCGAAGAAGAATGCTATTATATCTAACCACATCCACTCTAAGAAATTGCCCCCTCCCATTTTCACAGGCTCAAGAATGTGGCAGTGTGGAAGTGTCTGATGTCAATGTGGCTTCCAAAGCTGACAGTGACATTTATAGTTTGCCCCCTCTCTCTAAAGTTACATCACAATTTCTTCTTTACATAAACATCCCTTTCCAATCTTCCAATCCATCAATCACAAGTTCATTTTTCTCTTTTCTCAGTAAAAGTCCATATGGAGTTTCCAGTCACTGACAAATGTAGCTGTTGATCTTTCTCTAATCAGACAAGTTAATTTTGACATTTTCCTCAATGTAAAACTGTTTCATGAACAGAAGATCTGGCTGAAGAACAGATCAAGCCAACTTTGTCCTTTGTCTCATTGTTTTCTTTTTAGAAGATGGATAGATGGATGGATGGGTGGATGGATGAATGAATGGATGATGAGCCATGAAGTCATTCCTGACATTAAGATTCAACTTCTAGTAACAGAATGAATGTACTACAGATAGTCCTCAACTTCAAGCCCAAAATTTCTGTTGCTAGGTGAGACATTTGTTAAGTCAGGTTTGACTTTTGCTGAAGATTTTATGTATACCACTCGGAATTGACTTAATCAGGCAGTGTAGAAAGAATGCAAATAAGATCACTAGAACCAATGCCAAGAAAAACCTTATGGAATTAGCAAGATCAATTTCTTGACTTACATGAACCTGGGGGTGCTGGTATGGCCTGTGACTACAACTAGTCATTTTAGTGACAATTCGAAATATTGTAACTTCGAATTGTCACTAAATGAATAGTTGTAAGTCAAGGACTACCAGCACAGGTTCCTGTAAGTAAGAAATATCTTCTAATTCCATAAGGTTTTTCTTGGCATTGGTTCTAGTGATTTATTTGCATTATTTCTACACTGCCTGATTAAGTCAATTCCGAGTGGTATACCATAAAATCTTCAGCAAAAGTCAACCTTTAAAAAGAACAATTGCTCCCAAACTCACATTTAAATAATGCAGCACAACAATTCAACAACAATAACAATAGCCAGATTTTCCTTTCCAGCAGCTGAAATCAGAGCAAAGAGTTCATGTGCACCTTAGGAGTCAATATGTTCTGCAGTGTTAGTGCAAGGAACCAGAACAACTGAGCTGACTAGAGTTACAGTAGCTCTTCATTGTTGCCTACTTATTTACAGGAATCTCACCAGAGTCACTACATTCTTTTGCAAATAGCCAGAGTTTTGTAAACTGTCCACTAAGAAGGAGTGGATAGCCATACAAATTTTTATGAATAAATGAATGAATGAATAACTGAGCCTTGTTGGCACAGTGGTTAAAGTGCAGTATTGCAGACAAATTCTGCCCACAGCCTGGAATTCAATCTTGATGGGTTCAAGGTTGACTCAACCTTCCATCTTTCTGAGATCAGTAAAATGAGGAGCCAGATTGTTGAGGGCAATATGCAAATAATGCTTCCATTGGAAACTGCCCAGAGAGTGCTCCAAAGTGCTATGGGGCAGTATAGAAGCCTAAATGCCATACAAATTGCTAAATTTGTATTTGTGTTTGTTACTGTTAAATAAATAAAAGTTTCAGAGATTCCAGAGGTTCTTTGGCCTCCATCACTTCCTCTTCTTTAAGAACTCTAAGCCAGCCTTTTCAGTCTCCATGCCCCCCCCCCCCCCCCAAGCTGGAAATTCCACTACATCACTCCTGAGAAAGCTGCATTTTGGTTCATGCACTTCTCATGGTGGTGTGACCTTGAGCAGACCCTCTCTGGATGCCCATAGAGGATGAAGATATACCTCCTGAGTCAGACAGGTTTAACTTCTGTTTCCCAGCCTTGCACTGATTGGTAGAGCAACTGTCTCTTTTGCAGGAATTCTCACTCTGCCCGAAGAAAGGCGGGGCATCTGATTCCCACTGTAAAATCCATGAAAGGTTGTATATCTTTATCAAAGCTATTGAGAGGCCCAGAGGAAGGATTTAATTATGCTTTCCCCTCTCCTTTTTCCCTCACTGCTTCATGTGTGAAAGTCATTTTTTTCTCCTTTGGTCATTTAATATTCATGGTTGAGCAAATGGAAATAAGTAGAGAAACCCCAAATATTCAAAAGCTGTTGAGATTTTAGCAGATGTGCTTGGCTGCCTTGAACGAAAAGTATAGATTCACTGTGTTCGCACAACAGTGGAAGGGTGACGAGATTCCACAGAAGAAAAGATAATAAATTTTTTTTAGAATGTGCAGAAATGAATAAGCTAACATCTGAAATTAAAGAAAAGGAAGACACTGAATATTTTGAGGTATGGGGTCTGTTCGATCATTGCTTACATAGAAGAAACAGGAGTTAGAAATTCGAAGCTTACGAGAGAAAAATTAATCTCATGATCAGGGTTATTTATTGTAACTTATTAATTGTGATTAATTGTGATTAGTTTTACTAATATGTATCAATGTTATGAGGGAAAAGCACTGTTATCATGAAATATCATTAGAGAAGACTATTATTATGATTATGATGAATATTATTCCAAGAAATGTAACCAGGCAACACACTGTATATATGGATTTTGAACACATTGCTCTTTCTTTTTATTTATATATTAATAAAAAATATTTTAAAAAATAAAGTATACATTCACTTAATCATTTAAAATACAGTAATGAGTATTTTTCAGTAGGAAATTCTTCATAGAGGCTGCAGCTTTCTTTCCCTTCTATGGGGATGTACATTTTTATGGGCAAGCTGTACTGCAGCGATCTTGGTGCTCTCTGAGCTTGGTAGTTTGCTTGCAGACATTTCATTTTTTAAGATGTTAAGCAGATGTTTAACACCAGACAAACAACCAAACAGAAAACAAGATCCTAATGAAGGAACTGCCAGGATTTTGTTTATATGCTGTTGCATATAAACAGAGCAAATTCCACCTGCACTGATGTTGTTACCTAATTGGGTAACAACTATCTGCAAGCAAAAGCCAAGCTCAAAGCATCAAGGACTCTACAATTCAACCCTGAGCTACAAAGGTTCTCCCCCATTACATACCTGTATATGTGTGTTTGTGTGAAAGATGACTGACAGGCATCTAGGATGGATGATAGACAATTGTTCTAATCTGTTGCTCTTCATTTAAAAATAAAAAAAAAACTATGCAAGTCTCCTCAAATGTTCTAATTTGGAACTTTCTCATCTGCTTGTTTTCTCCCACCTGCTTTTGTTTCACAAATATTTTGGTTTGCTCTCATTGACTTCTGTAACTCTTGCTGAGATGGGTTCTCATAGATTATTTTCCCTCTAATGAGACAAATATATTCAATAAAAACAATACAAATGTCAAATAGCATATCTTTGCCTGCCCTTACATATGTTCTAATGAAAGGAAAGTTACTGTGCCAGTAACTGTGAATGAAATCTTTGTCTTTTAAATACAATTAGTTTTACATTTTGAGAAGGAAGGAGAAATGAAAGAAGGGAGGGAGGGAGGAGAGGAGAGAGGGGGAAGGAGAGGAAGGAAAGAAACAAGAAAGAAGGAAGGAGGGGGGGAGGGAAGGAAGAAAGGAAAGGAGAGGGAATCGGGATGGAATGAAGGAGGGAGGGAGAGAAAGGTATAAAGGCGGGAAGAGGAGGGAGGAAGGGAGGGAGGGATCCTTAGTTAAGGGCGGTAGTTACCAGAAACCATAGGAAACGGCGAATCCCGTTTTCCTCCTTTCCCTGGAGGGAGGGAAGAAGGACCCCCAATTTCAGCTTGGGAAGAGAGACTGGAAAGCAGGTGGGGAAGGTGGAGAAGGAGCCGGCAGCGCTGCGGTCGTAGCGGCCGAGCTAGCCCGGTGAGCCTCCCGTGCCTGGCCACTCGGGCGCTCTGCACGCGGGAGCTTCGTGGACGGCTGGCCGCGGGGCCGGAGGGAAGGCGAGCGGCACTCCACGGCTTCCCGCGCTCTGCCCGCCCTCGACCCCCAACCGCCGAAGCGCGGCGGCGGCGGCGGCGGCCGACTCCATAGCCAATCCCGAGAGCCAAAGCAGCCGAAGCTGCTCGCCTGCCTCCCCCTCCCCGCAGCTCCCCCGCCTCGTCTGCCCCGTGGATCCGCGCAGCTCCAGCACCGGCTTCGCCAAGGGAGACTCGCCACTCCTCGCCTCGCGGTGGGCGGATGGGCAAGTTTGGGGGGCTCCAAGAGACTCATGGAAGAAGACGCCGCGGGACGACCTTCCCAGACCCCGCCGCCCCCTTTTCTCCCGTGGCCTCGGCGAACATGATGGGTCGCGCCCTCCTTGGTTTTCCTCCCTCCGCGCAAGGGGAGCGGAACCCGTGGACCATCCGGATGAGGTAGAACCCCGAGCGGCGCTTGCTCAGGTGAGTTGGGGTCTGGCGCCATTACCTGGGCTAGAAGCTTTCCTGTTCTGCGTGGTCCTCCAAAAGGCGGGAGGGGGGAGCTCCAGATGCTGCGGGGTGAGCAGGGATGCGTGTCTCTTGTTTACGGGGTTCAGGCATGCGAGGAATTACGTGGTTCAGACATGCAAGGGCTCGGGGGGGGGGGAGGAGGAAAGGAGCGTGCAAGCGATCGTTGCTACGAGCGAGAAATGGACTCGATCTCAGTTACACTCAAAAGCGGAACCCCAAATTCTCATCTCGCCCACGTCTCTCCCTCCCACTCCCGTTACTCTGTGTACACCCAGAAAATTAAGGGGTGGGGGCGAAAATAGACACAAGCATTTCTCAAGCTTAGGCACCTTTATGTACCGTCTTGACTTCATGCAAGGAGGGCCACTATAAAAGCTGAAGGATGTAATCTGACACATTTCCTCTGGGCTAAATCCCATTGAACTTAATGGGATTTACTTTGAAATAGGGTATATTTCTGCTCTGGCGTCTTCCTTAAGTTCCTCTTACCATGGCACAAGTTGGGGTAAAAGCCCTGCCCTCCCCCCAACAGAGAATAGACTAGAATACTTTATTGGCCAAGTGTGATTGGACACACAAGGAATTTTTCTTGGTGTAAATACTCTCAGTATACATAAAAGAAAAAAATACATTCATCAGGAGTCGAGAATTATAAGCTACGACACTTAATGATAGTCATAGGGTACAATAAGCAATCAATCATACTTTCAGTTATATATAGTTTTGGGGCTAAAAACAACCCCACACCCCCAGAAAGACTCCTCAAAATTCCTGAGTGCAAAATCACAACATTTGCAGAATGCAAAACACCAATTTCTGATAGTTATTCTGTAAATTCAAGAGATGTCAGGATAATCATCCTGCAAACTGTGCAGAAGCCTTTAGAAAACCTACTTGCCATGAAAGGCTGTAAGGTAGGAAATGAGTCTGGTTGCTTTTCTGAATTCTCTGGGCCTCACAAAGACTTTGTGCTGCAAATTTGCTCTCTTGTTCAGTGATGTGCTTTGATTGCTTCTTGTCAGATTTGATCCCTGATTCCAAGAATTAGAATTATTTCAGACAATCTTGTTTATTATTATCCTTGTTCCCCAGAAATATCAATTCATGTCTCTCACTTTGGAGAGAAGTCTCTCTCTCTCTCTCTTTCATCCATTTATGCATCTGTCTGTCTGTCTGCCCGCCCATCCATCCATCCATCCATCCATCCATCCATCCATCCATCCATCTACATATCTGTTATCCATCTATTTCTCTATCCTGACTATGTGGGCAGTTATAAACTGAAACTGCACTTGGAAGGATGGGAAAGCCAAATAGGCGGTGTCTTGAAATCTTTAAAGATGCCAGCTCATCTAGATTTTATGACTAGAACTTGTCTGCCTTGAGAGGAAGCAGCAGGTCTTAACTAGAAGTCACTCCATTTAATTTTAGTGGGCTTGATTTCTGTTGAGTACAGGATGGCTTTGATCACAGATCTCTTGCAGGTATTTTTAATTCTTAACAATTTTTATTAACATCAAGTATAAAAAGATGGATATTCTTTGGAGAAAGGGATGGGGAAGAAGAAACTTATCTCTTTCTCTCCCTCTTTCTCCTTTTCTCCCTTCCCCTCTCCCTTTTTTCTTTCTCTGTCTTTCTCTGCCCCCTCCCCTCCCCTTGCTCTGCTCCCTCCCTCCCTCCCTCCTTCTTTGAGGACAATTGAGAAGTCACAGTGTGGGTGTGGGTATGTGTGTGAATGTTATTGTTTATGCTGCTTTTTTGTTGAGGGACGATATAGGTGCATGAGAGACAGACATGCACACACAGGCATAAAAACATAAATTGTGATGCCCCCAGAAAGCCTTTAATACTTTCCACTGGATAAATTTAATGCTGTCCACTAGGCATATTTTCCCCTTCTCTGCCTAAGTGCTTTTTTGCTTAGCTATTTGCCAGGTCTCCTGGCATTTTAAAATGCACACATATCACCTCAACGTTACTCACCTCTCTTTAATAGGAATATGCTCAGAATTTTACTATGGCTCTCTGGAGGCTTGCCAGCTTTTGGGCAGCTGCACAATTTGTTCCTGGTTAGCCCTGTGGGCCTTTCCAGAGGTTGAAAGCCTTCCTCCCAGGGACCTCTGTGCATTATCAAGATCATAAGGTATCTGCTTGCTTACCAGATATGTCTGGGATGAATTTTTTCTTTGATTAGATCCTTTCTGCCTGTTTCCACTGTGGCCACCAAATTACTTTTGCTTAAGTGCCTCTCAGCTGGCCAGAGCAGCAGGAACCTAAATAAAATGCTCCGTCAAGTGAAATTTAAATATAACTTGTTTCAAGACATAACTGAGCAGCTGAGGTGGGATGCTAAGCTTTGTTCTTGCTCAGCAAGCTTTAAAGCAAGATTGAGATTTTTCCAGATTTCCTGTGAGCAAACCCTCCACATTTCCTGCCCCTTTCCTTTCTTTCCCCCTTTCTCACCTCATTCTTAAGAGGAAAAGCTGTATAAATTCTAAGTATTCTTCTTGGTGATCTCAAGCTGCACCTATGAAGAAATTAATGTGCCTTCAATACCATTCTACACAAAAGGGACTAATGAGACTCCTCCTTCCTGTGGGAAAGACTCAACAAGGGTTTTGAAATTTAGCTTTTTGTTATTCAAACAAAATAGGATTCAGTAAGTGAGCAAGACAAGCTTGTTTGTTCTCCCTGTGAATTCTGTTGAGTTGAAAGCTATGAAGCTGTTAAGTAGAAGCAGGCTGGGCATTTTTCTTCTAACTCATCCAGTGAACATAAAACACCTCTATATATGGAGTGAAAATATTGTCTGTTGACCGAAATGCGAGAACTAGTTATTCTTTGGTTTATCATTCTATTTTCCTGGTGTGTTTTATTAGCCTCCTCCCTGTCTATCAGGGAATGCATGAGTAAGTTTGGATGCCTCACCCATTTATGTGGCATCCAAACATGTGCAGAGTTGCATGCATGGACACATAAGCTTTGTGCTGATTTTTTTTTTTTTGGAGCATGGAGAAGGTGCACCCTGGATGATCATAAGAAATTGTGCATTCCTGCAATTGTGATGCATCAGAAGCATAAGTTGAATAATGAGATAATTCTTGAGCATTTGTTCCTAGAAATTATATGGGGCAACTACATATCTTTAACCAAGAGGCCTTTGGATTGTTAAAGTGGGATGCTGACCATAAAATGGACAAACTCCCCTTCCCAGATCAAACTAGGTTTTTATTTTTCAATTTCAGAATTGTAATGGATTTATAAAAGACATTCTGAATGCTATTAATTAAGCAAGGAAGATAAATGTTTAAATAAACATAAAATAAACGATAAATCGCTGTTTTGGTGGGCTTTCTCTCTTACTTTGGGCAAAACCAGCAAAACCTTTAGCACCAGTAAAGGATAATATTTGTAGCACAGGTCTGAAATGAATGGTCCTTAGTGCTCTCTGAGCTTGGTTGATTTCTGGCAAATAAACTAGGTAACATCATCAGTGCTAGAAGGGATAGCAAACTTCATTCCCTTTTAACACTGATGATGTTACCTTGTTTGGGTAAAGAAACATCTACAAGAAAACAACCAAGATAACATCAAGGACCTCACAGTCCTCTTACTCTTCCTTTTCCAGGCAAACCCTTCTCCCTTCTAGCTAATGTTACCTAGTTTGAGTAATGAAATGTCTGCAAAAAGTAATCAAGTTCAGAGAAACCAAGGACCCTAAAAACCTTTATCTCCTGAGTAAGGGAGTCCATGCATGCAGTTTTCTAACAATTAATCATACTGTCCTCATTGCATTTAAAAAAATCCTAAAGGCTTAATTTACTTTAGAGATGACAATTTACTTCTTTTGGTTTGCTTTTTTTTTTTTTTTCCTAAATTAGGCTTGTGGAAAATAAACCAAATTAAGCTTGTGGAAAATAAAGGAAGAATCACAGTGTCCCTTCAGTTTCTGAATTACTAATAGAGATTTTGGGGAAATTGCCATGCAAACATACTTGCTAATATAATGATGTAAAAGATGACATGGATTAAAGAATAGCCAACCAATACTCCCCTTTTCCAGTTCAAAGAAAGTTGGGTATTATTTTAGTAATTTGCATATCCCTTTTAATTAAATCCTTGTTTCCTCATCCAATTCCATCCAGCTCATGTTCACATCCAACTGATTGCCCATAACTATACACATTGTTTTTCAATCTACATTGCACCTGAGATCTCCCAAATGCTAGCTCTGCATTAGAAACTGCCAATGCATTTGTTGCTAATGTCTGTATCCTTTTCTTACATTGTCCAGTTTTACATGTTTACTATGGATTCTTATGGAGATAGCAAAGTTCTCTAAAAATAGTAATATACAAACACTTGTTCTTTGGGAATAGCATGTTTCATCCATGCAGAAACAGTATAAAATTATCCTGAGATTATCAAACTGTTTGATGTTCTCTGGAAGCCTTGACTTCTAGACTTTTTGTCATTTTGTCCCACAATAGACCGGATCTGTTTTTGAATTGGGAACATTTTTCATTTCCATCCTTGAAGCTCATGTAATTTAATCAGCTTTACTTGATCTACTTAATAAAAAAAGTCAGGTCTCCCATAATTTTCCAAAATCAACATTCTGCTTTGTATTCCAGCTGCTATAAGCCATGGTCTATGCCTTACATATACTAGATGGACTAAAACAAGAGTGCCATTGTCAGAAAACCATGCCTTCATAGAATCATAGGGCTGAAAGGAACCTTGGAGTTCTTTTTCAAGGGACAAATGATTGCTCAATCTCCTCTAGGAAACCTCCAGTAATGGAGCATCCCCACCCAAAAAAGCCATTCTATTGATTGTTCTCACTGTCAGAACATTTCTCCTAACTTCTAGTTTAGATCTCTCTGTGATGAGCTTGTGCCGTTCTTGTCCTGTACTCTGGTGCTCGAGAGAACAAACTAATCCCCTCTTTTCTGTGACAGCTCCTCAGGTACTGGAAGACAGTAGATAGATAGATAGATTTGGTATTGCATGTGAAGCCAGCAAAAATGGAGGGTTCATGGAACACATTAAGCTTGTTTTTGAGTGGGGCTATTGTGTGAATCCAAACATGGTACTTTATTTCTGTAAATCAAGATTAAATTAAGGATGCTTAGTATCTTGTATGAATATTATGTAGATTTGGAAAGTTAACAGTTCTGGCTGGAGATGATGGAAGTGGCATATGACAGCATCAGAGAAGTTTAAGCCAAGGTGGACAATTTCAGACTGTATGGATGATCCTGTCACATTGGTTTATCAATTTATTAAATTTATAAAGCTCCCAACCCCACAGCAACTCTGGGCAGTGCACAATACTAAAAAAGGTATGAAACAAACCAAGAAAAAAGAGGATTGTGTGAGATTCTGTTAAGCCTGGTTTCCCCAACCAGGGTTAGGGAGACAAGCTAAACAGAATGTGCAGCGTTAGTCAGATAGGCACACAGATAAATGAGTGAGCTAAGCTTGTATGTTTATTAACATACAGTAAAAATAACAGATACGCTTGTGCTATCAAAAATATAGTTTATTCCATTTAGAGTTTATAGCATAGTGAAAATAACAGTCCAATAGTCATGTATCATTTAGTCAGTCCATTCAGGGATATTCAGTTAGCAAAGTCCGTGCAGAATATCCTATGTCAGTTCACTTACATATCAGTCCTTTGTTTCTCTCCTGTTCGAGCAATGCAGTCTTGATTCCAAGCAGTAATCAGGGATCATCAAAGCCAGAGAGAGCAAGCTGCAGTCTTGCTTCTTTTAAAGTGCTTTCACAACCACTCCCCTAATTACATTCCCATATTTAAAGTTGCAGACACTTTAACTTATAAACCATGATAACATATTATTATTTACCTAAACCAGTTAGGGTAAACAATGTTATCCCTAACAGATTCCATCAATTCTAGGAATCTTTGCATGGCTTCCATGAACTAACAGGCACATTCTGTGTGATATGGAAATATTCTTGCCATTTTTCCACCCAATCCATGGCGGTTGTGTCGGCCGGCTTGGCCAATGCTTTGGCCATCTGGAAAACTTCGGTTCTGCAATGGGTGAGGAAAACGGCGCGTTTTAGCGGGCCCGGGGCGTCCTTCATTCCGGTGCACTCGAGGTACATGCGGAAACGGTCTGAGAACGATTCCCAGTCCTCGGTGGCGGGGTTGAAAGGGGCGGGCGGTGCGATTTTCGCCATTTCGGTGCTAAGTCTGGCTCTCGTCGGACACGGGGTTCGGTTCAGGGTCTGTATCCCATCCTCGTCGCCAGTGTCGTGTCCGCAAAAAGATGCCAGGAGTCGGTGACTACGTTAAAGCTCTTTATTTAGGAGTTGAGAACCGAACCGGCGAAAAGGAAAAAGCCCGCGGCTTTTATTCTTTTTGCCGCGGCGGCCGCGGCCAATGGCAACATTTCAAGTCTCCCGCTCTTGGAGCAAGCCAATCGCGGGAGACTTTCAACGGGCCAATCGGCGCGGCTCGCCTGGCCAATTAGAAATCCCCGCGCTTTAGCCAATCAAAGCGCGGGGATTTCGAGTATGTAAATGAAGGACAGAACATTAAACACTTTCAGCGTTCCAACATCAGTCATTTAACTGCTTTCCGACAGAATTCACTGATACTAGAGAAAGTCAAAGAGAAAGAAAATATAAAATTAGGGGATGGAGGGCAAACTAGAAGATTCAGCCAAAAGGTTTGAGATGTCATCTAAATTATTTGTAATGCCAGATTTTTTTTCTTGAAGAAAATGCTGCTTCAGAGTTCATTGTAATCTACCACCAGGAAGGATGTTGCATGACTCAGATGAATGTAGCTTAGAGTAAACAAACATGTAAATCATTGTGGGGTTACAGAAAGAAGAGAGAGAGAAGGAGAGGGAGAGGGAGGGAAAGACAGAGGGAGAGAGGATGAATTTGTGGAAGGAGCACTCACAGATGAGATGCTTGCAAGGATCAGCTCTGCCAAATGTTGGTCCATTTTAGAACAGCTGAGCTACTTGAAATAAAAATTAGAGCCAGATATTGTCAAGTTTTCATTGCATTTGCTTGTACCTAGGATCCTGTTCTCCAAGATTTAAGGAAAATGCTTATCATCTTCACATTGTACAAACCTTTCTCTGTCCAACACTATCTGAATCACTGGATTCTGAACTCTTTTCCCTGTCCCAGGGAAAAGCCTGGGCTGAGTTTGGATAGAAGCTTACTCACTTCAATCAGTCTCGACTAGGAGAAATGTTAAGGCAATGCCAGGCTAAATTTTAGTAGCTTTGACTAGGCCTATATTTTTGCATTGAAATGCCTCTACTCTAGTGTGTTAAACTAACTGGGTAAGCCATAGAAGGTAGTCCATGGTTTATTGAATAAGCCTACTTGGATTCACCTAATAAATCAATCCATAAATCCATAGGTTTAAAACCACAATAGCTGGCTCTGTCCTGCATTTTGCCAAAGCCATATTAGGCCTGGTGCAATTTTGGAACCCAATCACTCTAACATTTTCTCAGGCCTGTAAACATAGACACAAACTACCCAACATATAGTTCACACTTCTCATTCCAACTACTTTCAATTCAGTAATTCCAATTACTGACAAAAGAAGGTCTACAGTAGATTCAGCATAAACCTATTGCCAACATTTCTGCTTTTTCGGGCACAAATCGGATGGTTGGAGCAATGGAGCTGCAAGGTGGGATCCCACTCAAAGCTGTGGCTGTGGAGAAACAAGATGAGACAAAGCTATCAGTTTCATATTCTCCCATCTTGGAGGAGAAGGGAAGGGGAAGGGAAGGATAGGAAAGGAAAAGAAAGACTAATAGTGGCTTGGGAAGGAAGGAAGGAAGGAAGGAAGGAATCCCCTTCGTCCTCTTTAGGAAGACATTTGAAACATTTAGCATTCATAGAAGAAGGGATGAAAATGGATTTACAAAGCTGAGGAAAAGACAATGGACAACTTACCCTCCCCCACCTAATGACAAGTAATTTTGGGGTTTGTAGGCCAAAACACTGAGAAGAAATTCAGTGAGAAAATGGAACTACACACTGAAGAAATATTTAATCACTAAACATATCAGTGAGGATTTTCCTATCAGACAGTTTCATTGATGGTCTCTTTCCCCAAAGCCTTATCCCTGGGATCGGATGGGGGTGTAACATCTTCTAGCTTTCTTCATTTGCTCTTTTCATAATCCCTGTATATAAGAATGACACATTACAATGAACTTCAATACAACCACGACTGTTATTTTCATTTGTAATTCAAGTATCTTGCAACTACTGCACTGCAACCCAATTTAGAAAATTCTGTAATAAAATAAAAGGGGAAATGATCAGTTGAAATATTCATAGCACAATAAATAAAAATGTCTGCCTTGCAATAAGGCTCTTTCAATAAGCTATAAAGGGCTTCCATATATTATTTCATTAAGTTTAAGAGATAATTGAATTTCTTTCTTTTCTTTGAATAATGCACTGTATTTATTCGGGCAACCAAATCTTATACAGTGGGATATCTGCTGATGGAGGGAACTCCTATTTCTTTGCTCCAGTTATATTTATGCAAATCAAACATAGTCCTCATCATTGTACTTTTGAGGAAAAATACACCTTTAATTACTCATATAAAGCTGTCCCAGGGTAAGATTAATGAGATTAATAACATCTCATTTATGGAAATCCAGTATGGCTTAATGTTATCACCAGGCTGTTAAAAGTGAATAAAGATGACATCTGGTGCTTATTCTCCCACCAGTATAAAAAGCCAGAAATAAAGCATTTTATTTCTAATATTCACTGTAAGCTAATAATCTCCCAAAGAGGGATCTTGATAACTGTAGCTACTGCACACAAATCTGATAGTTTGCAGTTTCTCAACCTTGGCAAATTTAAGATGTGTGCACTTTAATTCCCAGAATTCCCCAGTCAGCCATTGTCAGCATGGGCGAGAAAGAATGGAGACAAGCCTCTGAACGGTGAACTTCAGCTCTTTATTTACATTGTGGCTTCCTCGATTTAACAGCAGTTAAACCCGCCTTATATAGGCAAACCCTGTAACGTTTAACCAATAACGAGCTAGGAACGCTAGCTCTTATAACCAATAAGAACTCTCTGTTAAGGGCCAATCGGATTCCCCGGAACGGGCCAATCCGGTCCGGCCGCTTAACAGCCAATCAGAAGTGCAGGGCCAGAACCCTGCACTTACTCGAATCTCACACTTTATTAATCTTATTGCATACACAACACCCCTTCCCCCTGGCTTCTTATTTGCAGGGCGCAGTTACATAGTCCCTTAGGTAGGACGGTTGTCTTATTAGTCTTTTTGATTTTTGTTGTATCAGCTGGTTGCAATCATGCTGAGGTAGATCGTTGTTTGGCAGTGGGGCTGTTTCTGGTTCAGAGTTCACTTCTACGTCGTTGCCCACATTTTCTGCAATTCCCTGAGGTGCAACCGTTTCTCCCTCCGGCTCCGCTTCCTGAGTTTCTATCAAACCGTCATTTCCTTCGAACGGGTTTCCTAGGAATTCATCTTCTTCTGTACCTCCCCCCCCTCAGTTTGGTCATAGGGGAATTGCGGACTGGCCGCTGGAAGCCGCGATCGTAATTGATCGATATGCCATTTCCAAAGTTTATCGTCAAAGCATTGCACAAAGTAGGATCCGGTTACATGTACTACTGTCGCTTCCACCCACAACGGGTCGCCCGATAGATTTTTTGCATAAACCAGGTCTCCTACCTGGAAGGTGCGACAGCGGCCGCTGGATCCTAGTGGTTTCTCCGGTTCGTAAGCTGGGTGCAACCGGTCGAGGTGGGAGCGGAGCTTTCATCCCATAAGCAGTTCAGCGAGAGTTTTGTTGGTGACGCTATGTGGGGTGATGTGTTGCAAGAAGAGGATTTGATTGACCTTGTCGTCAATGTTGTCGTAGTCTACCTTTTGCAAGGTTTTCTTCACAAATTGGACTATGCGTTCTGCTCGGCCATTGGTCGCAGGGTGCACAGGCGAGGTGAGTGCATAGCGGATGTCGCGGTCAGTGAGGTACTGCTCGAACGCCAGTGCAGTAAATTGTGGGCCATTATCGGATACCAGGACGTCTGGTAATCCGTGGGTTGCAAAGAGTCTGTTTAAGATTTTGATAACCGCCTCGGAGGTCGTAGTCGTCATTCGATGGATTTCGAGCCAATTCGAGTAGGCGTCGACGGTAAGCAGGAAGGTGTGGCTTTTGGTTGGCCCAGCAAAGTCCAGGTGAATTCGGGACCAGGGTCCACGTGGTGTCTCCCATTCAGTAGGCATGGCTTTTGGTGGGGCATTGCTGGCTTCTTGGCATTTGGGACAAGCTTTAACCCACTGTTCGATTTGCTTGTCAATGCCCGGCCACCATGCGTAGTTTCGCGCAAGGGCTTTCATTCGCACGATGCCGGGGTGGCCATCGCGCAAAGTTCTCAGCAGCGCTTTCTGGAGTCGTTCTGGGATAATGACTCTATCACCCCAGATGACGCAGCCTTTCTGGGAGAAGAACTCGGTTTGTCGAGTCTTGAATGGTGTGAAGTCATCTGATAATTGGTCCAATGGCCATCCACGTTCTACCCAGCCTAGGACTTGTGCTAGGGTGTGGTCGCGTTTGCTTTCTCTCGCGATATCTTGGGCAGTTAGTGGTGGTGCGTTGAGTGCCTCGATTTGCAATGTGGTTACCGTGGGTGCCGGATCGTCGAGAGTCTCTGGAAGCGGTGCTCGGCTCAATGCGTCGGCGTGGGGAATGGCTTTCCACGGGCGGTATTGCAGCCGATAGTTATAAGCGGCTAAGAATTCTGACCATCGGGTCATCCTAGGGGATTATATGTAGGGAGTCGGCTCATCTCCGGCTATTATCCCTAATAAAGGTTTGTGGTCAGTCACAATAGTAAAAACCCTGCCATACACGTATTCATGGAATCTTTTCACATCTGAGACAATTGCGAGGGCTTCTTTATCAATTTGTCCATAGTTCCGCTCTGTTTTTGAAAGAGTCTTTGAAAAATATGCAACAGGGGCTTCGTTCCCATTAGGCAGTACGTGGCTCAAAATGGCGCCCAACCCGAAAGGCGATGCATCACATGTTATAACTAACAGCAAAGTCTCGTTATACTGCATGAGTACAGAGTCAGAAGTGAGCAGTTTTTTAACATTTCGGAATGCTTGTTCTTCACGGTAACCCCAAAACCAATTTGCTTTTTTATCTAACAGTCGGTGTAACGGTTCAGCAACAGTTGCTTTGTGCGGCAAAAATACATTATAAAAATTGATGAGGCCTAGGAATGCCTGGTGCATCTAGTCTCAGAACTATGTGATCTCTTCGTGCTTCTTCTAAATCGGTGAATCTGCAGAGGCCTCCCAAATTTCGGAGGTCTGCTATGAAGTTGGCCACGCTTTCTCCTTTTCGCTGGCTTCTTTGATAAAACTCGTGGCGTCTCACGAGCATAGGCACGGTCGGGGCGTAGTGGTCTCGCAGGATAGGTTCGAGGTCGTCCCAATCCATGGCCTTCATTTCTCGGGGTTTGGCTAGTGCTTTAGCCATCTTAAATACGGTTGGACCGCAATGCGTTAGGAACACTGCCCGTTTCTTCCTGGCTGTGGCGTCCTTTAAGTTGTTCGTCTCTAGGAACATTTGGAAACGATCCATGTAAGACTCCCAGTCTTCTTGTGTTGGATCGAACAGAGCGGGTGGTACGATGCCGCCAGACATGGTTCCGTTGTTGGCGTCGTCTGTCACGTGCTCGGTGTTCTTCGAAGTTTCGTTGGTTCAGATTTCTCCATATCCCATCCTCGTTGCCAGTGTTATGTTTTGAGCATGGGCGAGAAAGAATGGAGACAAGCCTCTGAACGGTGAACTTCAGCTCTTTATTTACATCGTGACTTGCTTGCTTTAACAGCAGTAAAACCCGCCTTATATAGGCAAACCTTGTAACGTTTAACCAATAACGAGCTAGGAACGTTAGCTCTTATAACCAATAGGAACTCTCTGTTCAGGGCCAATCGGATTCCCCGGAACGGGCCAATCCGGTCCGGCCGCTTAACAGCCAATCAGAAGTGCAGGGCCAGAACCCTGCACTTACTCCAAGCTCACACTTTATTAATCTTATTGCATACACAACAGCCATATTGCTGGTTGGTATGATAGAACAGGTGTCCCCAACTCCCAGGCGGCAGTCCACTACAGGGCCGTGGTCTATTTAGAATTGGGTCATGTGAGTGGCTGGCTGGGGCATGCAGCTCAACTTGTCCTTCACAGAAGGGCTGCGTGTGCACCGGCCCACCACTTGTGCAGACAAGTTTCCCTTTCCCCTCCCCAGCCAGGCCACCAAGCCGCAATGGTTGGGGACAACTGTGATAGAATGTACAGGTAATCCTTGATGTACAACTGCAACTGAGCCCCAAATTTCTGTTGCTAAGCAAGATCCCATTGTATAACTTTACTTGCCACAGTTGTTAAGTGAATCACTGCAGTTGTTAAATTAGTAACACGGTTAAGTGAATCTGGATTCCCCATTGACTTTGCTTTTTAGGAGGTCACCAAAGTGATCCCATGGCCTTGGGACAGTGCAACCATCATAAATATGAGTCAGTTGCCCAAGCATCCAATTTTTGATCATGTGACCTTGGGGATGCTGCAATGGTCATAAATGTGAAAATTGTCAAAAGTCACTTTTTTCAGTGCTTACCTTGAAATGGCACTAAATAACCCATTGTAACTTAAGGCTACCTGTAGTCTGGTTTCTCAGGAGGGAGGGAGTGCATTCCAGATGAGCAAATGACAAAAAAGTTTAGACAGTTTGTGTGGGAGAAAGAGAATGAAGAAGACTTGTCCCTAATAGTTCTCAGTTTTTGGTGTAGGATAGTTTGTTTTAGTTTGGCAAGATTTCTTTCTATAGGTGAAGAACAATACAGGGAATTGTTTAAAGAGTTTAAGAGTGCTTGGTCCCCCAAACAAGATAAGGAAATTGTTTATCAGGACCTTGGACAGATTGCAAGCCATTAATTGGCCTAAACCTGCTTGAAGAGTAAATTTGTCCAAGGCCACAAATTTGGGTCTTAAAAGGTGCTTCTCAGCCTATAGAAAATGGTGGTGCAACTGAAAATATATCACCAGTTCTTAAAGTATCCATGTCTTCTAAAACATCACATGCCTGCTACTGAGAGGAATTGCAACAATCCCAAGAAAAGATATAAAACATATTTTGAAAAATATTTGCCAAATTATTTTTGACATGCAGCACAAATATATTGAATGTTTTACTTGTCTCCCAAACTGTATTTAAATCGGTACCTTTGTCCAAATTATTTATTTAAAAAATTCTTTTCATTTCTTTTTACAATCCTCTACTATTCTTTCTGTATGAACGTTTCATTTAGCATCCATATAAAAAACTGGATTTCCTTTTAGAAAAAAAACTCCATAGGATTATGATCGGAAAAAAATTCTTCATAATATCTCTACTTTAGAAAACTTAGTAGTGAAATTGTTTGAAATCTGTATCATATCTATTCTTGAAAAGGATCCATGTGTTTCAGAAAAGTAGGTGTATTCTATTGAATTGCCATTTTTTTGTTTCTGCATGTTCACAAGCTCTAAATTGTCCATCAATTCAAAGGAAACATTTGGTTATGGTGCCTTGGGTGATTTTAATGTTTTTCTCAGAAGTTATAGCCAGTTATGAATCTCCTGTGACATCCTGTTATGAGAAAGCTCAAAATATATATTGAATATATTGAAAGAATGTGAATTGCCCAAGCAGGTCAAAATCACCTTAATTGGTCTATATTATTCCATCCACCAGATATGGTGCCAGTTCAGTGGTGGGAATTCAGTTTTTTTTTACTATCTGTTTTGTGGGCGTGGTTTGGTAGGCGTGACAGAGGAAGGATACTGTAAAATCTCCAGCCAGAGATGGGATTTGCTGGTTCTCAAAACTACTCAAAATTTCCACTACTATGTCTCCAGAACTGGTCAGAACCTGCTGAATGCCACCTCTATGCCAGTTGCAATAATGAAGATAATATAATAAAAACTAAGTACTCTGAAAGCTTGTCTATGTCCGAGAACAATGAACTAATAACAAGTGACTGATAGTTTGTTGATGGAGCCATGCGTGCAGATATTTTAATCACAATGGAGAACCTTCCAGATTCCTCCAGATTTCAATCCACCTCCCCAGAAAGAGGCATATATACCAAGTAATTGGGGCTATTATTTAGATACATGAAAGCTGAATTTTATCTCCAGAAAGTCTCCTGATTTCCAAGTGTAATAGAGCAATATTTCCCAATCTTGACAATTTTAAAATGTATGGACTTCAACTTTTACATTCTGGAAGTTGAGGTCCATACATTTTAAAGTGGCTAAGATTGAGAAACACTGCAATAGAGGAAGATTAAAAGAGGAACTGAGGAGAAATAAAAAGTCTACTCACTCCTGCCTTTAATAAGACCCTCACCATCCACTTCAATATTCTCCAATATTGCTTAGGCAGTCTTCTACTATTATTCATCTCTGGTGTGTGGCTTATACATTGAATTACCTGTCCTCAGAGAAATGTTCCTCCAGTCTATTATTAGTCATTTTTGGTCTGGGGAGCTCTGTCTTGATTTTGGAGGTAAGATTAGTTTTGTGACTTCACAGATGGATCAGACAGCTTCCATATTTCCTCTGCCTTTTCCTGTTATCATTACTATTTTGTCTCTAGGACTGTGCAATTGGACTGGATGTCCTTGAGAATGCTAGGTACTGGATTCAGTCATTACATGGTGAATTGTCCAGATATTGTTTTGTTGTCATGTTTTAACTATGCTGCAAGCCCTTATGGGTCACAGAACTAATTGAAAATCTAATAAGTGAAATAATTAACTTGGAGATATTGGATTAATTATTAGTGTGTAATTAATTTGGCTTTTCTATTTGAGTAATGAATGGTGTGGATGGTGATCTCAGCAAGTGTTAATTATTTGTGTTAGTATGCATCTGAAGGCTGATGCATATTAAAGACTGATAGCACTAGATATAGAGTTTGTACAATGTATTAAGCTGAGTTAAAATAGTTGGGCAGTCTATAGTCTAGAGGTTATGGGGAATCAGCTATTGTCTTAACGTGGGTCTGTGTGTGCACACATGGGTGTATCACACATGCACATAGAGATAGTTAATAGATGGCATAGCATGTTTCGAGGACACAGCAATTCTATTTTGTAATTTAGCATTTTGTGTGGATTCATTCTGTATTCTGAAGGTTTCATTAAGTTCTTGAAGGGAGAACATGATTTGATATATTTAATACCACTTACAAATCAAATTCAGACAATAGTAAAATGTATAGTGAGGGCCCTTGTCTCCATGCAAGCAGGACAACATAGCAAAGTTACTTATAACTCATCATCAAGATTCCACCCCATAGCACAGAGCTGGGCAACTGTGAACCCCCAGACCACAGCAGACCCTCATCCTCTTTTTCAGCACTTCTCACCATGATTGTTAAAAATGATTCAGTTCAGTTCCATCCTGCCATTTTGCACCACAAAACGCATTACAATTCTACTGTAAACCCTGAAAAGGATTTATCATAGCTTAAAAAAGACAGACATTAAAACTCTTTCCCAAACTCAGGAAAATTCAAATAAAAGATCCTGTCTATTTGCTTAATTAAGCCTTGGCTTCTGCTCAAAGTCAAGGTCACCTATCTCTGCTTTAAGATGTTCCACATGGAAGTATCTAATGATACGTTTTTTCTCTGGCTGCTGCACCAGTCACAGAGCAAAAAGTCTAAGAAGCATTGATTTCCTCCGAGAGATCACAGAAAAGTTGGACATCAATGATAAATATTACTAGCTTATAATGCAACATTCCTATTTCTGAAGCAAAGCAGATTTCACACTTTAACAAGAGACTTCTGAGATCCTAGAGAAGAAACTGAGTTATTAAATGCATAATGCATATAGTAAATATAGTAAATACATACCAATGTCTCCATTCAAAGCTTTTGAAATAAATTGAGATTGTACAAGTGTATAAGTCTTAGTGGCTCCCAAAGTTGGCGGTACCACCCCCTGGGGGCGGTGGGATGCCTTGGGGGGGGCGCTAAGAGGTGGCAGGGGGCCATTTGAGGCGTCGGCCCTGCAGGTTCACCCATTGACTAGCACCACTCCATAGCTGGCGCCTCCAATGCAGAAGCGGTGGCACGTTACATGCCACTTCAGTTGCGTTTGACATGTCGCCCCCCTGCCGCCTCTTAGCGCCCCTCTGCTGGCCCCCTTGGGGACACTAAGAGGCGGAAGGGGGGCGTTCAAGGCACCAGCCCTGCAGGTTCATCCACTGACTGTAGTAATGCTATGGAGCCGGTGCCTCCAATGCAGAAGCGGTGGCACGTTATGTGCCGCTGCAGCAGTGTTCGATGCACCGCCCCCCTGTCACCTCTTAGTGTCCCCAAGGGGGTCAGCAGAGGGGCTCTAAGAGGTGGCAGGGGGGCATTCAGTTTCACCCATTGAGGCGCTGGCTCCGGAGTCAATGTTTCCCAACATGCCTGTGGGGGCGGCACCTCAAATGCAGAGGCGGTGGCATGGTTTTACTCTACTTTTCCAACACTGCACCACTGCCTGCCCTTGGCTTCCTCAACCCTGCCCTGAACTGGGTCCAGGAAGCAGGGAACAGCGCCACCCTCTACGACATGAGTACCCCAGGAGTGGGGGCGCTTGGGAGGCTGATCCCTGGCGGGAATGGCAGCCTGTGAACTTGTTGTCAGGCACGGCAACTACAAAGAGGGGTGGGCTTGGTTGAGCAGGATTCTGGATATTGGGCATATGGTCAAAGCCTTCCTACCTATCTTCCAATCTATCTATCCATCCATCCAAAAGGTCTGTCTGTCTTTCTGTCTACCTACCTACCTACCTATCCATCCATCCATCCATGCATGCATCAATCCATCTATCTATCTTCCTACCTACCTACCCACCCACCTACCTACCTACCTACCTATCCATCCATCCATCCATCCATCCATCCATCCATCCATCCATCCATCCATCCATCCATCCATCCATCCATCCATCCAAAAGGGCTGTCTGTCTGTCTTCCTGCCTGCTTGCCTGCCTGCCTGCCTACCTACCTACCTATTGTGTTTCTCCAACAATACAGCCTCCCCCAATAGGAAGTCCCAGCATGTTTTATAGGCATAAAATGAAATTAAGCCTCTCTCCCCAAATTAAGGCCTATATTAAAACATGCGAAATGGGGGAAAACGGCAGGGGGCTTGCTGTTAAGAGCGCCATGCCTCACCACCAACCTCCCTACTGTCACCAAGTACTTTGCTGCACACCCGGATATGGTGCTGCCTGCATTGACCTTGGCATTGGTGGGGCACTTCGTATCGGGAGACCTTCTGCCACCATTGCTTTCCCTTCTCCCTGTGGTGCTGCGGTGTTTGGAGCAACGCCATGGCATTTGGTGCAGCTATGTGGCATTTGGCACAGTCATGCGGGACTGGCCAGGGCTCCTCCCTGCAACTGGAGCCCGGCAGAGACATTTGGCTTCAGGCGCTCCTGTCACCACCTTCCCAGGCATCATTCGAAGGTGAAGCCTATTCTTTTAAAAATGACGCCCTACTACATTTCAATCTGATGCATCAGGTCTCTCTCTCTCTCTCTCCCTCTCCCTCTCTCCCTCCCTCCCAGACTGGTTTTGCTCTACTTTCCTGATGTTCCTGTGGAGCTGGCGCCTCGAACATGGATGGATGGATAGATAGATAGATAGATAGAGACAGAGACAGAGATAGGTAGGTAGGTAGATAGATATATTGATAGATACCATGTTTCTCATAAAATAAGACCAGGCCTTATTTTATTTTTTTTACCCCCTCTATGATGCCGAAATTAGATGGGTTTGATGCAGAGCAGAGAATTGTTCAACAGCTGTGCTTCTACAAACAGCTAGTGATTCCTTCTTCCTTTCCAAGATAATATTCTGGCTTAGGTTGTCCATCATGCCCAGTTCCTGGTTAGGACTACAGCATCTGGGTGTACACATCTTGTTATAGTTGGCTTTCACAATGATTTTCTGAATAAGCCATGGGGTCACAATAGCTACAATAGTCACAATAACAATTCCAAATGAGAGAGTGAGCAATATATAGAACATAGGATCATGGGGCTGAAGGGATCTTGGAGTCTTCTAATCTAACCCACTACACAAGGGAGGAGTCATTCTGAATAAATGACTGTTCATTCTCTTATTGAAAACTTTTAGTAATGGAGCACCCACAACTTCTGGAGACAAGCTATTCTATTGATTAATTGTTCTTGCTGTCAAAAAATTTCTCCTTCTAGATTGGATCCCTCTTTGACAAGCTTCTATCCATTATTTTCTTGTCCTGCTCTCTGGTGCCCTAGAGAATAAACCCTCTTCTTTGTGATGGCCCCTTAAGTACTTGTCATGCCCTTGTTAGAGTTGGACTCTGAGGGAGAGGAGAAACAGCCGACAGGGAGTGGAGATGTGTTTCCGGAGGTTGTGGAGAAGGCTGGGGAAGGGCAGAGGCCAGCTGGATAGTCAGAGGAAGAACCAGGCCCATCCCCTCTTCATCCTAGGACATGCAGGGAGGAACGGAGAAGGGAACAACTTGGCTAACAAAAGAAGAAGAGGCCATGATCCCCCTCATTGATTGCAGTTGGGGAGAATAGTATATAAGAGAGATGGTTAAAATGCAGCATTGCTAGAAGCAAAGCGTTTATTATTTTGGGCTAAAGTTATCTTGGTTGGCATCCTTCCAACAGACTGTGCCTTGTTTTCTCCTTGAAGTTGGTAATTACTTATCCTGGTCCATTGTGGAAATTCCTTCATTGTAGTTTGTTTTGGTTTTTTATTTCATTGAGTTTGGACTGTATTGCTTTATTTTGAAGACTAATTTTGAACAAGTTTAATCTCCAACTGAGAATTATTGAACAGTGGGGCCAAGTTGGAGGCATTAAAGGACATTTATTTATGTTTTGGATTTACGTAATGTTTGTGTTACACTTGGGGTCATCACAGTACTGGAAGATACTATCGTATCACCCCTTGTCCTTCATTACACGAGAGGTACCTAGTTCCCTCAGCCATACGATTTAGCCTTCAAGCCTCTTATAATCTTTGTTGCTCTTCTCTGCACACTTTCTAGGGTCTCCACATTATTTGTAATATTGTGACAAGAACTGGATGCAGTATTCCAAGTGTGGTTTTATCAGTACATTATAAAGCAATTCATGTGATCTTTATGTGATAATGTGATCTTGAAACTATTCCTTTGTTAATGCAATCTATGACTGCATTGTTTTTTTTTATGCAGCTGCATAAAAATGGAGGTCCGTTATGGAGGTCCATTATGACACCTAGACCTCTCTTACAGAGAGGTACATACAGAAAAGGTTTGCCCTTGGAGTACCTGATAATGAGCTTTCTTGGAGTCAGGATTCTCAGCAAATATTCCCTATTGTATGGATCCATCTCAATTGGTTGATGTATAACAGGAAAACAGTGTTGGAAGAGACCTTGGAGGTCTTCTATTCCAACCCGCTGCTCCAACCCCTTGTTCAAGTAGGAAACCCTATATCATTTCTTCATGTATGAATCAAAGTATTAGGTGAACCCAGAAAATGAATAGAGAACCTTCCAGATTCTTCCAGGTTTTGGTCTACCTTCCCAGAAAGAGGCATATACCATTTGGATATGTATAATTTATGTACATGAAAGCTGAATTTCATCTCTAGAAGGTCTCCTGATTTTTAAAGGCAATAAAGCAGTGTTTTCTAGCCCTGACAATTTTAAGATTGGTGTATGATCATTCATTTAGTGAGCATCTGAATTTGCAACAGCACTAAGAAAAGGGTGATGGAATCCCTCCTGCTATCCCAGATATGAATTGAAAGTAGACTTTTTGAAGGACATTTGGGGATGGGTGAACCCTGAGTGATTTGGAGTTAGAAAGAGAGTTGGATGATGTTGAGTTTTGGATGAATATAGTTGTTGGATTATGATTTTAATGCTATGGTATTGGTGGCATTGATGCAAGTGATTTATCGGTTTTTAAATTTTATTCCTGTAATGAGGAGTGTAAGCATCTCAGAATCATTTTCTGCAGCATAAAAGTTTTAGTAAACAACAACAACAACAAAGGATAGAAATTACCATAAATAAATAAATAACCAAACTTGTGATATATACATATGGATAAGCTAAGGGTGACGGGAAAATCTTGAATTATACACATGTAGTTAAGCAGAGAGAGAAAGAGGGGGAGGAGGAGGGAGATATTTCTATGAGTTTGGAATTAATTATTTTATACACAAATCTCAGCTACTTTTACATTTATATAGGCTTTGAGCCACACAAGCAGATAAGCAGGCAACATTCATTTTCGAATTCTGGTTTGAAGCATCATTTCACTAATTGCTCAACTGTCAGAGTAATTTTCAGCTATGGCAAAAACAAGGGCTGATGGTCTGGTTTAACAGAATAAGAGAGTTAGAAGGTCTTCTAGTCTAATCTCCTTGCTCAATCTGGAGATCCTATTACCATTTCAGACAAATGGCTGTCCAGTCCTTAAAGGCCTCCAGTGATGACGTACACACAATTTCTGAAGGCAAACTGTATCACTGGTTCCTACTGTCAGGAAATTTCTCCTTAGTTCTAGGTTGCTTCTCTCCTTAATCAGTTTCCATCCATTGTTTCTTGTCCTGCCTTCAGGGGCTTTGGAAAATAGGTTGACCTCCCTCTTCTTTGTGGCAGACCCTCAAATATTGGAACCCTGCTATTGTGTCACTTCTTTTCACTAGGCTAGACATACCCAATTCCTGGAACTGTTCTTGTTTTAGTCTCCAGACCCTTAATCCTCTTAGTTGTTCTTTAGTGCAAAAGGATTCAGACAAAGCAGAACACGGAAGATTCGATTTGCAGAAGTTTTGGAGATGATGATGATGATGATGATTAATTGTACAGTCAACCAGATGTTCAGACTGGATTTGGCATTTTTGTCTACCTAGCGAGTCCTTACCAAAAACCTGGGATAGGCAAATCTGGATGTTTGATGGTGTTGCAGATATCACCACAGCTGGAAGTGTTCCAAGTAAAGCTGCCTTCTGCAATTGACTGATGGCAAATTTGTCAATGCCTATGGTGTTCAAGTGGTGCTCGAGTTGTTTTGGGACTGCACCCAAGGTGCCTATTTCTATTGGTATCACCCTTGCTTGCCTTTGCCATAGTCGTTCTATTTCTATGTCTCTGTATTTTGTTATCATCTCCAGTTCTTTCTCTTCTATTCTGCTGTATCCAGGCACTGCCACACCTATTATCCAGACTTTTTTGTCTTTCTTATCGACAACTGTTAAGTCCGAGGTGTTATGTGGCAGGTGCCTGTCTCTCTGGATTCTGAAGTCCCAGAGCAATTTAACTTTTTCATTTTCTATAAATTTTTCTATTTTATGGTCAACCAGTTCTTACTTACAGGCAAACGATATTTCTTGCAGATCTTCCAATGCACCATTGTTGCTACTTTGTCATGCTGCTGCATGTAGTCAGTTTGTGCAATCTTCTTGCAGCAGCTTACCAGGTGGTCTGCTGTTTCTTCAGCTTCTTTGCATAGGTGGCACTTACTGTCTGTTCCTGTCTTCTCAATTCTGGCTTTGTATACATTTGTCCTTAAGGCTTGGTCTTGTGCAGCCAGAATTAATCCCTCAGTCTCTTTCTTTAACTTTCCTGCTCTTGGCCATTGCCAGGTCTTGTTATTATCTGCTTTCCCTGCTATTTTTTTTAATGTACTGGCCATGTAGTGCTTTGTCTTCCCATGCCTCCATTCTGTTCTTCATTTGGTCTTTCTTGAAGGCCAGTTTGGTCTCTCTGGTAGTCAGCAAGCCTTCCTGGCATGTTAACTTCAGTACATCTTCATTATCCTTCAGATATTCTTCCAAAGCCATTTTTTTCTTCTTCAACTATCTGACGTACTTGCAACATTCCACGCCCACCTATTTGCCTTGGTAGGTAGAGTCTGTCAATGTTGCTGCGAGGATGAAGGGCATGAATCAGTTTCATTATTTTTCTGGTCTTCCTATCCATTGCTTTTAATTTTGTTTGAGTCCAGTTCAGTATTCCAGCTGTGTATCTAATGACTGGTATTGCCCAGGTGTTGATTGCCTTGATGGTATTTCCTCCATTGAGTTTGGACTTTAAGATCTTTTTCACTCTCTTGATGTATTCATCTCTAATATTTTTCTTGACTTCCGTGTGCTTGATGTTGTCAGCTTGAAAGATACCCAGCTATTTGTAGTAATTGTTGAGGTAATTCCCCGTTAGGAGAATGAGTGCACATAGGGAGATGTAGTGATAGTGAAGAATAACACACAACTAGCACACAGATACACTGTATAGTAAAATGTAGGTTTTTACTTCCAGTAAAACAAAGCAAAGTTCAACAAACAGTCCAAGTCATTCACGGTTAAAGCAGTCAGTTTTCAGTCCAGGGATAATCCAAAAAACAAAGTCCAGTATCAAAAACAGTTCAGTAACAGACTTTCATCAAATCCAAGAATAAAATCAGCAACAATCAATAGGAAGGGCAACACTCTCCAGAACAACAGAACAAGCCAGAAACAACCCCGGTTTCTGGTTCCATTTTATGGCCATTTGAGGAACCACACCCAATTACAATTTTAGCATTCCCTTAAAGAGACAGTATTAAAATATCTATCCTGGTTTATATATTTTCCAACCCAACTGTTAGCTGGCTTACATTCCTAACAGTAATCTTCTTCATCTAGACTCTTTGTCAGGGCTCCAACAAATCCACCCCCATTCAAATCATAAGTTTCTAGCCACATCCCTCAGAGTAAAAAAAAAAAAAAAGATTTATTAAAAGTGGCCATGTTGCTGGGTGCTGCTGACACTAAAATACATCATTCATTTCCCCCTTGACCCTGATCTTCCTCCCACCCCTTGGATTATGCTATTATTATTGGAACAGATGGGCTTTGCTAGAAAATTCATCCAAGCAATAGAAGCCATATATTATAAGCAAACGGCAAAAGTAATGATAGAGGGAAAATGACAATGTCAACAGCATATAAAGAAAATCTGTATAAGATGTTTTACAGGTGGCATTTTCCCCCCAACAAGAATAGCAAGAATGTTCAAGAATAAATCTGAAAAATGCTGGAAATGTCATCAGATTCCTGGCTCATATTACCATATGTGGTGGACTTGTGAGGAGGCCAGAAAATACTGGACTAGAATTCGCATATGGTTGGAAAAAATGACAAAGAAACATATAGATTTGAAACCAGAGATTTTTTTATTGGGAATCTTACCTGATACATATAAAAAAAAGTTAAAGTATTTGATTGTAAATGTATTAACAGCGGCTAGGATTGTATTTGCTAAAAAATGGAAGAGTGAGAAAATACCATCAGAGGAAGAAATTATTAAGAAAATATTGGAATGTGCTGAAATGAGTAGATTGACATTTGAAATTAGAGAACAAGAAGATAAACAATTTTATGAAGTTTGGGATCTTTTTTATCAATAGTTAGATAATACAATATAATAATAGAATATTTAGAAACCTAGGAAATAATGAATATACATTTTTTTGTTTTCTTTTGTCTTGATAACATCTTTATAAAATTTTATTATGATAGACTTGGTATGATTTTATGATCTGTTATAAAATAAAGTAAGTAAATTATAGTTATCTCACTTAAGTATTGTGGTGGTCTCCCATGGAAAGAATGAGACACAGAGGCTGGTATACTCGGGATGGGAGTCTAGAGCAAATTCTAGTGCTCCCTTTTATTGAGAATTTCGTACATAGTAAGTATTCACATTGTGGATTAAAATAATTACACAGAATTGTTTATAGTCGTCTGAGCTGCTTAAATGTTCCTGGTGTTTGTTTTTAATTTCCTTGCTTATCTCAGTGACCCTTAGGCAGACATGTATGTATAAGGTCTTAGACTAATCATTACCCAATACTGAAGTCAAAGTTTATTCCCACATCTCCCCTGTTTTAGTTTTTTGATGATCGCGGATGCCTCGGTAGCTTTTCGCCATCTGCAACAATAGTTCTCCTTCCGTAGGCTTCACCCGACATTCCTAAAAGTCCAGGGAGACATTGGATACAACAGCATACACAAAGAGAAAGTATAAAAAGCAATATCACTCCAACAACTAGATGACGAATCCATGAACCATTTGGCAACCAGGACCAAAGTGCAGACCACACATCCAGTCCCTCACCCTCCGATTGTAATGGATTCTCCTTCAGGGTTTGTTCCATATGCTGTATAGTAGCTGTAATGTTTGGAGAATAATCAGAGATATACATGCAACAATGCGTATGAATCACAGCGCAAACTCCCCCTTGCGCAGCCAGAATAGTATCCACCGCATATCTGGTTTGAAGGACAAAGTTACTAATTTTGCCTTGCTCTTCTTCAAGCAGCCTTAGCGTTTTAATGGTGTCTTTAAACATAGTAACTGTCCAATTGTTTAAACGATGCAAATCTCTATAGTTCATCATGACTTCTAAAGGAGGAATAACTCCCCTTGATATCTGTGTCCAGTGGTCATGATTCAAAACAGAGTTTACTTCCGTTGTGGAACGCGCATTGCGGATATGAGCAGTCCCCAAAGATTTTAAAATGACATGAGATGGGATTACTTTCCCAAAGGTGCAGACTCCTTTCCATCGTGCTGGCATGCGATCATAGGCCATCAGTCCACACAGCAACCATAGATTTTATCCCAGGAGATGGTCAACCGTATTTGGTTCAGCATAGATTAATCGTGCAAAAGATTCCATTAACATAGCCAAATAAGTGGGTGGTGGTGCGTATTTCCCATTTGCACATTTGGGCAGCTGGTTTTCTATCATGATGGGACAACATGTGGCAGGGATAATTGGACACCCATTTTCATTGATCAAAGATATGATATCAAATTTAGAAATATTATGTACAAAGTAAGTGAGATTTTTAGTTTTCATGTCATCCAGATAAATCCGACTTCCATTGCCAATAATAATTGTTTTGTTGCAAAATGGATATGTTCCCAAGTAAGTCATATTCTCTACTGTCTCATTGTGAGTCCAGCAGATACCCGCCACCTCTTGGATTCGGCTTCCAAGATGCAATGTATTTATGTTACTTGTAGTCCAACTGTTAGACCACATCCCTGAACAACCATAGCATTGTCCCTTATACCAGTCACCTTCGGCCAGAGGTACTGCAACCATTGGAAGCCCTGATGTTTTGTGAGTTGGCATGTGTATACATACCCAACAATCAGTTTTATTATGAAGGTTTGCTAGCTTCCCCATGTCCTGGATCAACGTGTTTCTTTTCCATTCCCCCAAATCCATCCCCTTGCCCCTTTGGCTGATGATAAGGATGCACACAGCGAGCAGGAACCCAAACAACTGTCCCCTCATCTTCAACAGCAGCGTATCCTCGGCCCCAAGTTATCAGCGGGACAGGTCCTTTCCACGTTGGATCTGGTAGTCTCCTATACCGAACTTTCAGTCTTGGCGTACCTGCAGAAGGGGAGAAAGCAAAATGCCTACCCCCCCCAGGGGCACGGCACTGGGCTTTAAAATGGCCAGGCTTTCCACAATTAAAACAATTCCCTGTAGGTTTCATCCCTTTTTGCAATGCCATAGCCAAAGTCTCCATGTTGCAAGCCTGAGAACCCACCACTGCACATGCCTATAAAAGATCAGCCAGAGTAACCTCACCTCTAGCCACCAAAGGCTGTAAGATACGCTTGCAGTCAGCGTTTGCATTTTCAACTGCCAATTTCAGCAAAAGTTCTTTTGCAGCTTCCTCATTAGAGATTTGCCTGGTAATAGCCAATTGTAGCCTTTCCACAAAATCATTATAAGACTCAGATGCTGTTTGCTTAATTTGAGAAAAAGACCGTGCTGGGGTTCCCACATCCTGAATGCAGAACAACGCCCCAAGGACAGCTGCCATAACCACTGGAAATACGTGATCAGGCAAATTAGCAGTTGATCAGCAGTGGATTCAAACAAGCCTGCCCCATAGATTTGGTCTGGCGTATACAGCCCCCCTGAATTCCTTCCCCTAGTGACAGTTTCCCTTTGGTATTCTGAGTCAAAGACCACATACTGAGTAGAGCTCAATATCATTCTCATTAAATCTTTCCAGTCACTAGGAATCATGCGTGAGGTAGCCAAACTTGTCAAGAGCCCGTTTGTAAAAGGACTTTGAATACCATAATCTTTTACTGCTTTTTAAATTTCCCTAAGAACTGCTAAAGGAATCGGAACCCATTCAGTCTGCAGATTGCCTTGAGCATCCACTTGCCTATTGACTGGAAACAAATTCATCTGGGTAATCTCATCAGACTCTAATTTCCCCTCATTGAAAGCCTGATGCATCATGGCTTGAACTTTTCCCATTTTTGGTTGGATTTTCTCATCCACAGGCATAGGCTGTGGAAATGATAAAGAACACTCCAGTTTTGGGGAAAGCGGGTGCAATACAATTCCTTTATAAGGAGAAGGTTCTACTAAAGTTTTTAAAAGAGGTTGTTGCTGGGTCTCTAAAGCAGTCATTACAACCTTCCAATATATCAAAATTTCAGCTGTTGCCCGTGGTTCTTCATGAAGGATAGTTCCAATTCTCCTCCATGTGTCTAACTTTAAAGAGCCTTTCTCTGGATACCAGGGACATTGCCGCCAGATCTCTTGCAGCAGCTCTCTCACATTATCTTTTGAAAGAACTATTTGCTCCCCCCTGGAGGGTTTAAAGATAAAGAAGTTTGTCCTGACTAACTTCAGCAGCTCACTAACATGCCGTTCCTGTGGCTGAGAGAGTTTTCCCCCCATGTTCCCTGAATAATCCTATTGTCCAGCAATAGTTAAGTACGTACTTTACCTATTCCAGGCGAGGAAACACAGAGGTCCGGACACGTAACACCTGCAGTGGATCACGTCGGGGTCACCACTTGTGGTGGTCTCCCATGGAAAGAATGAGACACAGAGGCTAGTGTACTCGGGATGGGAGTCTAGAGCAAATTCTAGTGCTCCCTTTTATTGAGAATTTCGTACATAGTAAGCATTCACATTGTGGATTACAATAATTAGATATAGTACACAGAACTGTTTACAATTGTCTGAGCTGCTTAATTGTTCCTGGTGTTTGTTTTTAATTTCCTTGCTTATCTCAGTGACCCTTAGGCAGACATGTATGTATAAGGTCTTAGACTAATCATTACCCAATACTGAAGTCAAAGTTTATTCCCACAGATTACAATAATTAGATATAGTACACAGAACTGTTTACAATTGTCTGAGCTGCTTAATTGTTCCTGGTGTTTGTTTTTAATTTCCTTGCTTATCTCAGTAACCCTTAGGCAGACATGTATGTATAAGGTCTTAGACTAATCATTACCCAATACTGAAGTCAAAGTTTATTCCCACAAAGTATGAATTAATAAAATTATAGTCAAATGATTGTTTAATCATTTGTTTAATGATTGTTTAATGATAATAGGACATATAATTGTTGATTGATAATATGAGTTATTTTGTAACATAATTACAATGGTAACTGTTAGGGATACACACCCTAGCAGAACGTGCAACGGCAGTCTAGCAGGCAGGCAAATGATTTGAGATAAACATTGTTGTAGTTTACACTCAGTAAGACAGATACATTGTGCCAGTTAAATAGTTTTTTATTCCAGCAAGAGTTATAGCATAGTCAAAAACAGTCCATATGTTATACACTAGTTCAGTCCATCCAAGGATTAATCAGTTGCAAAGTCCAGTGTTGAAAATAGAGGTCAGTAAACTTACAAATTCAGTCCAGCAATATATCTCTTTTGCAGTCAGAGATATGAAGAAAATCAAACCCCTTTTCTTCTCTTAGCAACAGCAGGGAAACACACCCAGTTATCACCATCAATCCAACATTGTCAGCTCTCCAGTACAAGCCAGCTAAGAGTGAGCTCTCTTGCTCCCTCTTATGGTGATTTTACAACCGCACCCAAAATACATGTTTTGCAGTTAAAGTGATACATACACTTAAACTCACTAACATAGTTTATATATTATTTTTACCCAAACTAAGTAAGGTAAACAATGTTATCCCTAACATTCTACCCTTTTGGGTAATATAATAATATATATATCTATTTGCAATTTCAACCCATAGTTTTCACAATTTTCTTTGTGCTTGACTGCACCTTGGGCTTTTGTAAATCAGTCATGCAATATTCCAATCTTATTACATCATTTTTTACAGATTGTCTTACATTCAAATATCTAAGGTCAGTATGTTTAGATCTTGTTTTTACAGCAATATTTGTAGCCAACCATATGGCTGCTTGATTGTCCTCATACACTACAATGGCATCTTTAACAGTTACTCCCATATCTAACAATAACTGTTTATACAGAATTAAGTCAGTACATAATAAAGATAGACATGAAAATGCTGCTTCCATTGTGGACATACTTATGTGTTGCTGTCTAATTGACCTCCAACCAATCAGTGTTTTACCTAATAGTATAGCCATACCTGAAGTTGATTTTCTAGTTTTTATATCTGTTGCAAAGCTTGCATCAGCATATGCACTTAAAATCAAATCATCTTTTGGCTCCAAATACAATGCATAGTGCATTGTCTTTTTAAGATACCTTAATATACGCTTTAGCACTTGCCAGTGTCTTTCAGTGGGTTCAGCATTGAATCTTGCCAATTGATTAATGCTATAGGCAATGTCTGGCCTTGACCAATTACTTATATATGTTAAACTACCTATTAATGATTGCTAAATGGTCTTGTCAAATTTTGAACTTTGAGCATCAGTATGACAAAATTCTTGACTTATTGGGGTTTTTGCCAGCTTACAAAGTTCCATTTTATACATTTTTAGCAATTGGTAAATTTTATCTTCTTGTGATATCTTATAGCCACTATTGATTTTGTTTATTGTCAATCCTAGATATTTTCTTATTTCTCCTAATTGTTTTAATTTTATCCTCTTATTTAATAATATCTCAGTAGCTTCATTATTATTCTTAGTAATTAAAGCAATGTCATCTGTAAACAACAATAATAATGATACAGCTCCATTTGTCTCTCTTTTAAATAAACATGGATCAGCTAAACCAGCTTTAAACCCTATATTGTTTAACTCTTTTACAATATATTGGTTACATTCATAACCTGATTGTTTCAATCCATAGAGACTTTTATTCAGTTTCCAACAGTCATTATTATTTTTATCATCCTTTATACCTACTGGTTTTCTTAAATGTATAGTGTGCTGCAATGGTGCATGCAGATAGGCAGTTTTTACATCTAAATGATTTATGATATAGTTCTTCTTAGCTGCCCACACTAAAGCTGCTCTTAAGGTTATTGCCTTTAAATTTGGTGCAAATACCTCATCATAATCATATGTGGTTTGATTAGATCCTTGAGCTACCAACCTAGCCTTATTGGTAACAGTCCCATTTTTACCAGTTTTTAACTTAAATATCCATTTGCAACCAATGGACTTTTCACCTGGAGGTAATTTGGCATCTTCATAAACTTTCATTTCTTTTAATGAATTTAATTCTTTCTCCATTGCTCTATGCCAATTTTCTTGTTCCTTTGCAGGATACATCCTAAGTTCTTCAACAGTAGTTGGAACTTTACTAACTTGGCAAACTATATTTGCTTGGTACCTGTCAGGTGGTCTGGTTACACATGTAGTACGTCTAGGTATTACAGGGCTTACAGGTGGACTTTTCATGTTCTACCTGTTCCTGATTATCTCTTTCTTCCTTTCTGGTATTTCTTCCTGTTCTTGTCCTAAATGCTCTTCCTGTACTTCCTCTTTAATTGTACTCTTCTTATTACTGATTTGTTCTTTTGGTCTTTTGTAGGTTTCTATAATTACTTCCTTACTTGAATCTTGTTCCAGTTTTTCCCATCCTACATGTTCTAGGAATTTGGCACTAGCACTACAGTAAACTCTAGATGTACCTTTTTCCCAGAATCTGTATGATTTGTGATTAGATTCATAATCAGCAAATACGACCTCTGGAGGCTCCTTTGTTTTAAATCCATTAACTCTATTTGATGGTATTTCCTTGCCTTTTTCTTTACTACAAGTATTGCAGTGCAAATACTTACTGCAAGGCTTCAGTTTTATACCTTTAGATAGTTCTACTGTTTGTTTAAGCATTTTAAAATTTATATCCCCAAACGTCTGTGTAACAAATGTATGCACTCATCATGAGGTTTAACATTATTATAAACTGTGTTAGCTACCTCTGAATGATTATCATTTAAGACATACAATTCACCTCTTAAAATTGTAGTCACTTTTTTACCTTCTTTTTCAATTATGCAATTGTCTCCCCTAAAGGTAATTACATAACCTAGTTTAACCAAAACTCTAACTGAAAGCAAATTAAACTTAAGTTGTGGTACATATAACATTTTTACATTTTCTCTTATGCAAGAACAATATGATATACCTTGACCTTTAGCTTTCAGTTTCCATCCATTAACTAACGATATCTGCTGTGAACTCAACATCTTAATAAATCTTTTCTTATTTTTCGTTATACAGTGCGATGCTCCACTATCTACCACCCATAAATTATTATTCACAGTTTCGTTGCTATACATGGCTAACTCTATGCATTTTTTATCCTTTTGATGCCTTTTATCTTTCTGGCTGGCATTTTGGCTTTTTGCTTTCTTGCAGAATCTAGCCAAATGTCCTTTTCCTCCATAATTAAAACATTTTCTAATTTTATAGGCTGATGAAGATATTTTCTCTTCTTCACATTGTGGTTGTTCCCTTCTGAGTTGATCCCTTTCAAGCCTTCTCCTGGCTTCTTCAATTAATCTGCCAGTAATGTTAGTTAATGTGAGGTTATCTTTTGGCAGAACCTCAAGTGAAGTTATGAAGTCATCATAGCTAATATCTAAAGAAGACAAAATTATATAAACTTGGTGTAGTTCTGTAAAGATAAGTTCTTTTTCATGCAGTTCCTGAAAAATTCTCTTCATTATGTTTATATGACTCAACATATCTCCATTCTTTTGAAGATGTGTTCTGAACAGTTTCCGTGTAAGATTTATATGTGCTCCTACACTGTCTCGAACATAAATCTTCTTTAAATTCTCCCAACATTTGGCAGCTGTTTCTTCTCCTCGAATATGCACAAGCTGCTCATCACAAAGTGTCAGTCCTATTATACAGAGAGCTTGCTCATTCTTCAGTTGATATTCTTGTATTTTCTGGGCATCATTCTCATCCTCTGGATCCCATGCATCTACTTCTGGTGGGTTTTGAATTATACTCCACAAACCTTCTCTTCGTAAAAGTAGGCTACATTTCATAGACCATGAAACATAGTTTATTCCATCTAGTTTGGATATTAGAGACAAACTTTGTAAATTGACTTGTGCCATCTTTATCTGGATATTAAACTATAACTAATAAAACTCAGCTGTCTGTTTACAGTATTGTGTAACTACACAAACTCTCACTTTATATCTAAGCCTGTTATATCCTGGTTAGTCTGACTGTGCACCTGGGCCCATAACCAGTGTTGGGAATACACACCCTAGCAGAACGTGCAAGGGCAGTCTAGCAGGCAGGCAAATGATTTGAGATAAACGTTGTTGTAGTTTACACTCAGTAAGACAGATACACTTTGCCAGTTAAATAGTTTTTTTATTCCAGCAAGAGTTATAGCATAGTCAAAAACGGTCCATATGTTATACACTAGTTCAGTCCATCCAAGGATTAATCAGTTGCAAAGTCCAGTGTTGAAAATAGAGGTCAGTAAACTTACGAATAATCAGTCCAGCAATATATCTCTTTTGCAGTCAGAGATATGAAGAAAATCAGACCCCTTTTCTTCTCTCAGCAACAGCAGGGAAACACACCCAGTTATCACCATCAATCCAACATTGTCAGCTCTCCAGTACAAGCCAGCTAAGAGTGAGCTCTCTTGCTCCCTCTTATGATGATTTTACAACCGCACCCAAAATACATGTTTTGCAGTTAAAGTGATACTTGCACTTAAACTCACTAACATAGTTTATATATTATTTTTACCCAAACTAAGTAAGGTAACCAATGTTATCCCTAACAGTGACTATGAAATGGATGTACAAAAAAGAGTGGCAAACCAACCGATACACTGTCTGTAAATTTATGAAGGAGGATGATGCTTTTATGTTTGATGTCTTATGTTTTATGTGTTTTTATTTATTGTCAAAGTCAATAAAACTTTTACTTAAAAAAAAAAAGAAATATCAATGATTTGGTTTATGATGGACTGGGCTGGGGTGATCACACAGGGCTGTGCAACTTGTCTCCCTGGTCTCAGGGCTACAGGTGCAGGATGTGGGGATCGGAAGGCCACCTTACAGGGCTGTGAACCTCATGGATCTCCTTTCCTCCTGTAGCGTTCCTGAGGTAATGAAACTGACAAACCTCAGTTTATGGCAGTTAAAACTGGTTCTCTGCTGCAAAGATCTTGTGGCAGCGGTGACACCACACCTCCACGCAACAAGCAGGGAGCAGGGATTGGAGCAGAACACAGGCAGCCTCTAAATGTGCAGGTTTTCCCCACACCAACAGGTGTGTCAGTCAAAGTGCCTCGGCGTGTCACGAGTGACACGCGTGTCATAGGTTAGCCATTACTGAGCCAAAGGTCCTCCTGGGAGTGGGGCAGAGGGGGTTAATTTGGTGGCTGGGATATTAGATTAAACCTCTGTTGTTTTCTTGTTATTTTCTTTTCCTGAGGGGGGGGGGACACCTGTCAGCTTTGGAAGCCATATTTTAATTAGAAGCTTCCATGCTGTCACATTTTAGTGCCTGGGAATTTGGGAAGAGGGAATTTCATAGAGCGGGGAAAGTTTAGACATAATAACATATTTCTTCTGAGTTAAGAACAAGTCAGCCTTCACCTGGGAAGGAGGAGTTGGAGAATGGTCTCCAGTTTGGTCGGGTGATGATTGGACCATGTGATGGATTGATGGGTGCTGGGGATGGATTGTTGCTTTTCAATTATGAGGGGAAAACCCAAAACTCTCAGATTTGGGTTTTCACAGATGTGCCAATATGACAATTCTAAGAAAGTGTAACTTTGAGAAAATACTTGTCTCGGAGTTTATTGGTTTGGAGTTTGTTAGCTGGAACTCTGTGATATAAATCCTTCCATTCTCCATCATTCAGTCAGAACTGAAGAAACTTTTTAGATGAGAAGCGAAACGTCTTCAAAGAAAAACCAAGAAAGTCCAGTTGCCTTTTGAAAGAACACCTTTGGGAAAACAACGACCTGGATGATTGAGAATCTCCATAGACATTTAGAAAGCGTAATGTCTGGATTTGTCAAAATCAGAAGTCTTTATCATTATCATCTTCTTCAGATTCTCCAAGATTTTTCTCCAAAAGCTCTTTTCCTCTCAGCCGATAGGTGAACAAAATGTGATTTTCAAACCTATAAGAAGAAGCTAATTCATCTCTTCCTAATTCTAGAAGTTTGCAATCACTCCAGATCAAGTGCCAAATCAGATCAGCTCCCAACAAGACACATCATGATCTTATAGCCTCAGCTCATCCACTTCTTCAAAAAAATATGGCCAGGTTGCTGTGAAGATAAAATGAGGTTGCACCTCCCCTCCCCCCAATCCTGAGCAACATGAGTGGGGTGGATTTCATGCAGCTTTGAAACTGTAAAAGCAGCTAAAAAACAGGTAAAGTTTTTTTACTTGCCAGCAGATGGCAAAGTCCAACCTTATGTCTTGTCCCATTTTCATTTGCATATTTTTAAAATAAAAGTGGAGCACTATATCTTTGAAATATTTGATGTTTCAGCATAATTAAACATCAGAAATCCACTTGTGAATTTAGGAGGTACATATTGCAATTTTCTCTGACTTTCCTGGAATAATTACAGCTATGTCCCAACAGATCAGGGATCATATTCTAATCGTGGCTTGATAGCTTTTTGTAACCTTTGTAGAAGCTTTGAGGCATTCAGGCAGTTTGTGTCCTTAATGGGCTATATGATGGCTTTGTACTTCTTACAAGAAGCAGTACTGTGATGAGCAATGCTACTCCAGAACAGGATGGAAGTAAGAACAGTACATCTTGTTCTGCAATTTCCTAGATTTTGCAAGAATTGTAAGGATAAGGCTCAGATAGAAGGTATGCAAAAATCAAGATCCATCTTGTCTTTCCCTTCAAATATTTCCTTTTGTTAATTAGTCTATTATCACATTTATTCTTCCCAGTTTTTTTAAAAAGCAAGAAATCACTCTGAATAAAAGCCCTGTTTTTGATCTAGGTTTTCTGGGGGAAACCAATACCAGAAGAGCATGAATACCTGGATCTGCTAACTCATGTAGGGATCCAAGTCCTTTTTGGGGGGTCAGATTAGTGGATCAAAGGGTTTTCTGGGAGCCAGGCAATATTAAATATTTGTAATGGGCATTCATACAAAGAAATTCAGGTTGCAATCAATCAATAGCATCTTTATTATGATCATAGATCAGCATAAGGCTGTAATACAAACAGTTAATGATATTTAAAACTAAAAAATATAAACTACGCAAAGCTAAAAAACATTTCATGCTGTTGCTTCTTACTGGGAGATCCAGCAACCAGAATGTGTAGACTGTTTAGCCATGACAAATTCACATTGCCCAGTGTGCACCCTGAGGAGATAAGTCTATGTTGCACCCAGTTTGGTAATTAAATATCTGCAAGAAAACAACCAAGCTTAAAATGCACTAAGGACCCCATAGTCGTTGTCCTCCTCCTCCTCCTCCTCCTCCTCCTCCTCCTCCTCCTCTCCCACTCCTTCTAGCACTGATCATGTTATCTGGTTGGGTAATGAAACATATGCACAAAAACCATCAAATGCAGAGTACCAAGGGCCACACAGTTCTCCTCCTCCTCCCTTCTAGCATTAATGATGTTAACTAGTTTGGTAATGAAACATTTACCAGAAAACACAGAGAGCACAAAGGACCCCACAATCCATCCTGAGCTACAAATATTCTCTCCTATTGGTAATTTCATTTTGAGTGAGGAATACATCTCTATCTTTGGAATGAAAGGTGTAGAGTTTCTATATAGATGCAAACATTTCTAGGCCTTGAGCAGGAAAAGAGATTTGGAAGGGATTTATTTGAGTTTAAATTATGGATGTCATCTCACCATGGGCATTCTGATTTAATATTGCAAATTATGCCCAATGTATAATACCAATCATGTGTGCAACAACTTCCAGATAGGTTTAATGGGATTATGGTTTCTTAAAGAGACTTGAAAAAATACAATATGTATAATAGCAAAATGTTTTATGCACTGGTCATCAAAATAAATCCATTAAATAAATCTTGATAGAAGCTTAGAGAATGTCTGAGCTTGCAGAAAATTCTAAACTGAATAAATTAATTACTTTTCAGATTCATACAGAAGAAAATTGCCAACCCCCCAAAAAGGGCTGAATTTACATATGACCTGAGAAACCAAGATTAGAACTAATGGTTAGAACGAATGCACCATCACATATGGTGCACAGGCTGCCAATTGAGGTTTCTCTCCAGGGCAGCCATAAGCTCTCTGGCATACGCCAGAGAGGCCAGTTGGATATCTAATTCAGAATAACCAAGTTAGAAGGGACCTCGAAGGTCTTCTAGTCCAATCCTCTGCTCAAGCAGGAGACTGTATACCATTCCAGACAAGTGGCTGTCCAATCTCTTCTTAAAAGCTTCCAGTGATGGAGCACCTACAACATCTGAAAACAAGCAGTTGCAATCCTGTGGTTGATTGTCTGTAGAGATTCTCAGTCATCCAGGTCATGGTTGTCCCAAAGGTGCTTTTTCAAGAGGCAACTGGACTTTCTTGTTTTTTCTTTTGAAGATGTTTCACTTCTCATCTAAGAAGCTTCTTCAGTTCTGACAGGATAGTGGGGAATGGAAGAATTTATATTCCTTGCAGACAGCTGGTCATTTGCATCCTTTTAGAGGGTCGTTGAAGCACCTGGAGGTTTATCTATGTCCTCAGGAACCAGGAGCACTACTCATATGACCCTGAGGACACAGATTAACCTCCAAGTGCTTCAATGGCCCTCTAAAAGGGTGCAAATTATCAGCTATCTGCAAGGAATATAAATCCTTCCATTCCCCACTAACCTGTCAGAGCTGAAGAAGCTTTTTGGATGAGAAGTGAAATATCTTCAAAATAAAAAACAAGAAAGTCCAGTTGCCTCCTGAAAAAGCACCTCTGGTTGATTGTTCTCACTGTTAGGAAATTTCTCCTTAGTTCTAGGTTGCTTCTCTCCTTTATTAGTTTCCATCTGTTGCTTCTTTTCATGCCTTCTGGTGCTTTGGAAAATAGGTTGACCTTCCTCTTCTTTGGGGCAACCCCTCAAATATTGGAACACTGACTTCCGGTTTTGAGCTTCCCTGAAGACGGACCACTGACCATGACTGTGCACAGCTTTGGTCCGTGCTTCAGCATTGGAGAGCCCCGATTGACCAGATTTGGGGCAGAAGCTGCCTCGTAGATGTGGTGGAGGAAGGGGAGACCATCAGCTGGGTAGAGGGGAGCCGCAAACCCCCTTCCCAGCTTGGCAATTGCTCCCTCCCGAAGATGCCTGAAGCGGTGGACTAAAATGGCCACCCTGAAAGGGAAGATTAGACTGGAATATGTTTCTGCAGGAGAGAGAGAAAGAAGCGAACAGCAGGAGGAATGGGATGGTACAATTAAATGGAAAGTACCCCCAGGATTAACATTTCAAAGAATTTTCAAGAAAGGACTTAAAGCGGCGAATAGAAAGAAAGAGAAAAAGGTGTGAAATGCGTTTGATAGTGACAGGCTTTGAACCCAGAAAGGTAGAAGCTGGAGAAGGAATCATCTAATCCATTTGGATAAGTATATTTTGATTCTATATCAGCACTAATAAAGCTGAACTAAAGATTGTTAAAGAGAAATTTTAATATCAATTGGATTTGACCTTTATTTGGAAGATTGTGGTTTAAAAAGCTCTGAATAATTGGGAAGAAAAAAAAAAGAGGGGGTGTAGATTTGTCATAACAAAGAGTGCGATCTGAGTTAAATCTAACTTGTTTTTCTTTCAAAAGACTCTGTTTCTTAAAACTGTAAGGAAAATTGATACAATAAAACAAGAACTTTGAAAAATTGAAACACTGAAACAAAGAAACAGGAAGATTCTACCCTTGGATTAATTGTTGATTCTCATATGGATTTGGCATTGGATTAGTTGAGGATTAAAACCTAAGAGGAAGAAAATAAAAGTTGACTGTTGGAAATTAACTTTGAAGACACTCTTTGGATTAAATTGCGAATTAGAAAGCTGTAAAATGGCAATATCTCTTCTGGCATTAAAAATGGAACTTAGAAACACGAAATAAATATTACAAGAATGAGGTGAAACACTGGGCTTTGCTTTAAAATTCATTGAAAATGCGATTGCAGAGTATGAACAACGAAGACAAAGGACAGAAGAGGAGGTGGAGCAAATCATAGAAGGGGCCATCTTTAATTACCATTGAGAACAAAGAACTCTGGAAAGAAAGAGGAAAAGAGTTAGAAATAAATATTGGAGATTTGGGAAGTTGAATAAGGAGGGAAATATCCAGAAAATTAAAAAAGGGAAAAAGAATCAGCAGAAATTTGAAGGGCGGAAGGAAGTTATAAACTCTTGGCTACTGACCCATATTTATGACAACTGCAGCATCCCAGGATCATATGATCACCATTTGGAATCTTCTGACAAGAAAAGTCAAAGGGGAAGCAGATTCATTTACTACTTAATGTAGTACTAACTTAATTGACTGCAGTGATTCACTTGACAACTGTGGCAAGAAAGGTTGTAAAATTGGGCAAAGTTTATTTAACAACTGTCTCACTTAGCAACAGAAATTTTGGGCTCAGTTATGGTCATAAGTCAAGAACTACCTGTATAAGAACTACCATTCAGGTAGTCCTTGATGTTCAACCATTTACTGAAGTTACAATGGCACTGAAAAAAGTGACTTGTGACCAGGCCTCACTCTTACGACTATTTCAGCACCCATTGTCATGTGATCAGAATTCAGTTGCTTGGCAACTGGCATGTATTTACAATGGTTGCAGGATCCCAGGGTCATGTGATCACCATTTGCAATCTTCCCATCTGGCTTCCCACAAGCAAAGCCAATGGGGGAAGCTGAATCAGCTTAATAACTGCGTGATTCATTTATTTGTGGCAAAAAGGCTTGTAAAATCAGGTGTGGCTCACTTAACAAGTGCCTAACTTAGCAATGGAAATTCTGGTCTCAATTGTGGTCACAAGTCAAGAACTATCTGGTTTCACTTGTACCCTAGTCTTTAAAATTTTCCAAATCAATACATTTATTTGAATCCAAATGTTTTTTACTCTTTTATACATCCCCAATACGTAAATGTAGTTAGGCTTGAAATGACTGTTTGGAGTTTGTAGCATCTTAGAAATGCAAGTGTCACCTGACAGCATGGCAAAAAGAGCTATATGATGTATTGACAGTGTTAGGGATAACATTGTTTACCCTAACTGGTTTAGGTAAAATAATAACTAAGTAATCATAGTTTGTATGTTAAAGTGTCTGCAACTTTAAGTGTGGGATAGTAATTAAGGGAGTGGTTGTGAAAGCACTTTAAAAGAAGCAAGGCTGCAGCTTGCTCTCTCTCTGGCTTTGATGATCCCTGATTACTGCAAGGACTCAAGACTGCATTGCTCGAACGGGAGAGAAAACAAAGGACTGACTTGTAAGTGAACTGACATAGGATATTCTAAACGGACTTTTGCTAACTGAATATCCCTGAATGGACTGACTAAATGATATATGACTATTGGACTGTTATTTTGACTATGCTATGAACTCATAATGGAATAAACTATATTTTTGATAGCACAAGCGTATCTGTTATTTTTACTGTATGTTAATAAACATACAAGCTTAGCTCACTCATTTATCTGTGTGCCTATCTGACTAACGCTGCACATTCTGTTTAGCTTGTCTCCCTAACCCTGGTTGGGGAAACCAGGCTTAACACTGGTTATGGGCCCAGAGGCTGCAAAGTCAGTTTAACTAGTATAAAACAGATTTATGTTAAAAGTGAGAGTTTGTGTTGTTATACATTACAGTAAACAGACAGCTGTGTTTTATTAATTATAGTTTTATATCCATATAAGAAAACATGGCACAAGTCAATTTACAAAGTTTGTCCCTTATATCCAAGTTGGATGGAACAAACTATGTATCATGGTCTATGAAATGTAGTCTGCTTCTACGAAGAGAAGGTTTGTGGAACATAATTGAAAATCCACCAAACGTAGAAGAATGGGATCAAGAGGATGATGAAGATAAACTAAAGATAGAAGAATTTATGCATAAAAATGAACACGCTATTTGCATTATTGCTTTAACCTTAACTGATCAACAGCTTGTTTATATCCACGGAGAGAAAACGGCTGTTGGGTGTTGGCAGAAGCTGAAGAGGATTTATGTTCGAGATAATGTTGGTGCTCACATAAATCTAACACGGAAACTTTTCAGTACACATCTCCAAACAAATGGTGATATGCTGAGTCATTTGAAAACTATGCAAAGCATTTTTCAAGAACTGCACGAGAAAGAGCTTATTTTCTCTGAACAACACCAAGTCTACATAATTCTATCTTCCCTTGATGAAAGTTATGACAACTACGTAACTTCACTTGAAATATTGCCAAAGGAAAGTTTAACTTTAACTGATATAACTGGCAGATTGATTGAAGAGGCCAGAAGAAGGCTTGAAAGAGATGAGTTAAGGAGGGAACAACCTCAAAAAGAAGATAATGAATCTCCTACTGCATACGCAATTAAAAAGTGTTTTAATTGTGGAGGAAGAGGACATTTGGCAAGATTTTGTAAAAAGGCAAAGTGCCAGAATGCTGGCGAGAATACTAAAAGTCATCAAAAGATAAATAAAAATTTAGAGTTAGCCATGTATACTAACGGAGCTGTAAAAAATAATTTATGGGTGGTTGACAGTGGAGCATCCCAATGTATAACAAATGATAACAAAAATTTTATTAAAATGTCCCAGAGTACACAGCAGATATCGTTAGCCAATGGCTGGAAACTGAAAGCTAAAGGTCAAGGTACAGCATATTGTTCTTTTATAAAAGAGAATGTAAAAATGTTATATGTACCACAACTTAAGTTTAATTTAATTTCAGTTAGAATTTTGGTTAAACTAGGATATGTAGTTACTTTTAAAGGAGATAACTGCATAATTGAGAAAGAAGATAAGAAAATTACTGCATCTTTAAGAGGTGAATTATATGTGTTAAATGATGATGGTTTAAAGGTGGCTAACACAGTTTATGAAAATAAGAAACCTCATGATGAATATATTCACTTGTTACATCGAAGGCTAGGGCATTTACATTTTAAAATGCTTAAGAAAACTGTTGAATTATCTAAGGGAATAAGTTTGAAACCTTGTAATAAGTATTTGCAATGTAATGCCTGTAATCAAAGTAAGAGCAGGGTCACACCAGCTAATAGAGTTGATGGATTTACTACCAAAGAGCCTTTAGAAGTAGTATTTGCTGATTTAATAGGTCCTAAAAAACCAAGTGTAGGAGGAGCTTGTTACATATTAAGTATAATGGACCACTATTCTAGATATGGGTTTTGCTATTTAATGAAGAGCAAAACTGAAACGTATCAAAATCTCTTTAATTGGATAAAATTTGCAGAAAGGAAAACTAAAAAGAAATTAGTAACTCTTATAACAGATAATGGTACGGAATTTACAAATAATAAATTCCAGAACAGACTAAGAATGTTAGGTATTCAACATAAAATGTCTGCACCATATAGGCCACAACATAATGCCTTTATAGAGAGAAGAGGCCAAACATTACAATCAATGGCACGAACTATGATGTCTGATTCAGGATTACCTGACAATCTATGGGGAGAAGCAATAATGTGTGGTAATCATATATTAAATAATGTTGTTAATTCAACAACAGGTGAATTACCATTCACATTGTCGCATGGTACAAAACCTGATTTAAGTTACATGCACACATTTGGAGCACCAGCATGGGTGCATATCCCTTCACAACTTAGACACAAAGGACAGCATAGAGCTAAAAGATTATATTTTGTAGGATATACATCTAATCATAGATCTTATAGATTCTGGGAACCAGGTACATCTAGAGTTTACACCAGTGCTAGTGCAAAATTCCTAGAACATGTAGGATGGAATAGATTAGAGCAAGATTTAAATAATGAAGTAATTATTGAACCCTACAAAAGGCAGAAAGATCAGACTAGTTATAAGAAAAGTCCAATTAAAGAAGAAGTCCATGAAGAGCAAATAGGACCAGAACAAGAGGAAACTGTTGATCAGGAAGAGTTAGATAATCAAGAAGAGTTAATAAATGAAAGTCCACCTGTAAGTCCTGTAATACCTAGACGTACTACATTTATAACTAGACCACCTGATAGGTATCAAGCAAGTATAGTTTGCCAAGTAACTAAAGTTCCAACTAGTGTAGATGAACTTAACATGTATCCTGCTAAGGATCAGGAGAATTGGCAAAAGGCAATGGAAAAGGGACTAAATTCATTAAAGGTAATGAAAGTTTATGAAGATGCTAAATTACCTCCAGGAGAAAAATCCATTGGGTACAAATGGATATTTAAAGTAAAAACTGGAAATGATGGGACTGTTACCCATAAGGCTAGGTTAGTAGCTCAAGGATTTAATCAAACTGCATCTGATTACGATGAAGTTTTTGCACCAAGTCTTAAAGCAACATCTTTAAGAGCAGCATTAGTGTGGGCAGCTAAGAAAAACTATGTCATTAACCATTTAGATGTAGAAACTGCTTATCTACATGCACCATTGCAGCACACTATACATTTAAGAAAACCAGTAGGTATAAAAGACAATAAAGTAAATAGTAATGATTGTTGGAAACTCAAAAAGAGTCTTTACGGGTTGAAACAATCTGGGTTTGAGTGGAATCAATATATTGTGAAAGAGTTAAACAATATAGGTTTTAAATCTGGTTTAGCAGATCCATGCGTGTTTAAAAGAGAAAATAATGGAACGGTGTCATTATTGTTATTATTTACAGATGATATTGCTTTGATAACTAAGACTAATAATGAAGCTAATGAGATTATATCATTATTAGCCAAAAAGATAAAATTAAAGCATTTAGGTGAAATTAAAAAGTATCTAGGATTGACAATTAACAAAACAAAAAATGGTTTTAAGATATCTCAAGAAGATAAAATTTGCCAATTAATTAAAACGTTTAAAATGGAACTTTGTAAACCGGCAAAGACTCCAATGAGTCAGGAAGTTTGCCAAACTGATGATCAAAGTCCCAAATTTGATAAGTCCATATATCAATCTTTGATTGGCAGCTTATCATATATAAGCAATTGGTCAAGGCCAGATATAGCTTATAGTGTAAATCAGCTGGCACGTTTTAATTCAGATCCACATCAATGTCATTGGCAATCATTAAAGAGAATTTTAAGATATCTTAAAGGAACAATGAACCATGCATTGTATTTAGAGCCAAAGGGTGATTTGAGTCTTAGTGCCTATGCAGATGCAAGTTTTGCAACTGATATAAACACAAGAAAATCAACATCTGGGATGGCTATATTATTTGGTAAGACACTAATAGGGTGGAGATCAATCAGACAACAGCATATCAGCTTGTCCACAATGGAAGCGGAATTTTCATGTCTGTCATTACTATGCACTGACTTAATTTTGTACAAACAGTTATTATTAGACATGGGTATAACTGTAAAAGATTCCATTATTGTGTACGAGGATAACCAAGCAGCTATAAAATTAGCTACTAGTATTGCTGTAAAAACTAGATCAAAGCATACTGATTTAAGATACTTAAATGTTAGAGAATCTGTAAAGAATGGGCTAATTAAATTGGAATACTGCATGACAGAAGAAAACATTGCAGACCAATTTACAAAAGCTCAAGGAGTAATTAAGTTTAAAGAGAGTTGTAACAAATATGATTTAAAGATGTAAATAGTTATATTATTATTTAACCTAAAAGGGGAGAATGTTAGGGATAACATTGTTTACCCTAACTGGTTTAGGTAAAATAATAACTAAGTAATCATAGTTTGTATGTTAAAGTGTCTGCAACTTTAACTGTGGGATAGTAATTAAGGGAGTGGTTGTGAAAGCACTTTAAAAGAAGCAAGGCTGCAGCTTGCTCTCTCTCTGGCTTTGATGATCCCTGATTACTGCAAGGACTCAAGACTGCATTGCTCGAACGGGAGAGAAAACAAAGGACTGACTTGTAAGTGAACTGACATAGGATATTCTACACGGACTTTGCTAACTGAATATCCCTGAATGGACTGACTAAATGAGACATGACTATTGGACTGTTATTTTGACTATGCTATGAACTCATAATGGAATACTATATTTTTGATAGCACAAGCGTATCTGTTATTTTTACTGTATGTTAATAAACATACAAGCTTAGCTCACTCATTTATCTGTGTGCCTATCTGACTAACGCTGCACATTCTGTTTAGCTTGTCTCCCTAACCCTGGTTGGGGAAACCAGGCTTAACAGACAGTATTTAAAATAATGATACCCAGTTGCAGCTTCCCAAGTGAATTTATTGAAATAACAAATAGCTCAATGTGCTATTTGTGAGCCGGCAGATGTTTAATTTTGATATCTGCTCTAGCCTATTTATTTCAGCTTTGCTGCTCACTTGGGATCCCAACAGACCAGTGATGGAGAGTGGGGCGGAACACACTCTTGTGTAGCAGAGTCTGATTTTCTTTTCCTTTGGCAAAGTAAATAGGTAGCTCCATTGTGTGAGAAATACTTTTCTGAATCAAAAACACATTATAGAGATGCATTCTCCACTTTATCAAAATGGTTTGGAGCTGATAAACTCATCAGTTATGAATTAAAGCAGCAATAAACAAGATAAAACAGAGTGCTTGTCTGCAGAACTTGATATGTAATTGCACAGGGTGTAAAATGATTTTTTTGCTTTGGCTCAGCAGTTCTCATTTATGAAAAAGAAAAGTGTCAGATGTTCTAATTTTGAACACTGGGCTTGTCTCCCTCCATTTGGATAATGCCTATGGAGATTTTCAGTCATCCAGGTCATGGTTTTCCCAAAATTGAATGATGGAGAATGGAAGGATTTATATACCCTGCAATGCCCAGACTATAAGGACTATAAATCCTTCCATTCTCCACCGTTCAGTCAAAACTGAAGAAGCTTCTTGGATGAGAAGCAAAATGTCTTTAAGGAAAAACAAAGAAAGTCCAGTTGCCTTTGAAAAAGCATCTTTGGGACTCCATCTGGAGAGTGACCCAAATTTATGACTTTGGGTGTCATTCAACCTAGAAATAAGGAGAATAAAAAACCAATGGAACAGTTTGCTTTCACAAGTGGTAGGAGCTTCATCATTGAAGGCTTTTAAGAAGAGATTGGACTGCCATTTATCAAGCAGGAGACCCTACACTATCCCTTCCAACTCTGTTAATCTGACAAATTGGAATTCCAGTGGGTAACTATGGCAACTTTATGACTCATGGACTCCAGGCTGGTTCAGGAATTCTGGGAGTTGAAGTCCATAGGTCATAAAGTTGCCATAATTGTGCACCCTTGCTGTAGTGTAGTAAACCTGGTTATTATTTGGTTACTGCTATGCAAAAAGCACCACTCTGCAGCTTTCATTCAGTTTGCTAAACAAGCATTTTCTATTTTTCTTTCTAAAAAGAAATTCTCATGCATGGAGTGTATTATTTCAGTAATGAGTCCATTCAGGGATTGAAGTTGTCAGAAAATTATCAAAAGTTGGAATTAAGTTGGGCTGTCATGGAAAATTTTTCTAGCATTTGACTGCTAGGACAGAAGCTTATATACTGGAGATTCAAAACCTCCATCCAGATATAAATATATTTACTAGAGCTAATTGAAGAAAGGGGGTACTCAGAGTATCAGTCTTTTCCTGAGTAAATTAATACCCTCAGTTCTAATGAAGACAGGTTCTAATGAATCTGTCACATCATATCTATATCCTTTGATTCTTGTATTTGGACACTCTTGTGGTGTCAAATTCTTGTGGATTAGAAGCCGAGCTGAAGATGAATTCCAGAGTTGGGAACTTGGGAATTGTCAAGAAAGGTTTATTCGTCACAAATTTAGATCCATTATAGTTATGTCTCTCAACCACAGCAGCCTTAAGCTATGTGGGACTTCAACTCCCAGAATTCCCTTACTTGCAGGGAAATTCTGAGAGTTGGAACTCTACACAGTTTAAAATTGAAAAACACCATTTTACAGGATACTTCTGGTTCAGGATCAAAAGTATCCTTCTAAACTAAAATTATTTTAAGGCATGATGGTCAGAGTATCTTTATTAAGAACAAAAATTGGCTTGTATTTGTGCACTTTTAGGTGAGTGTAAGAAACATTGCTTCTTCATTTTCAGAACATTGGTGGAATCTGTTGAATTAAATTGATAATTTAGCCCTTTTTTTCTTACATGGGCATGCAGAATGCAGCTCATGTTCTATTCCCCCTTTCTCTGCTGATGGCAATTCATCACAAGTTGACATGTTGTGTTGGGATTTTAGTTGAAAGATGCATAAATGACATGAACATGTTTTTATATCATCTCACATTCTTACCCCAACAGTGAATCCCAGTGGTGGGATTCAAATTTTTTAACAACCGGTTCTGTGGGCATGGCTTGGTGGGCATGTTACTGGTGGGTGTGTCTGAGTGGTCATGTGACTGGGTGGTTATGGCCAACTCAACATCACTCACGTCGAGGGATGCCTGCTCACTCGGCCCCTCCCCTCACAGCCACTCCTTGTCATGCCCGCCTCAATGTATCTATAGTTCTATAAAAATGTTATTCACCTTTTTTCAACTTTATTATCTGCATCTACATATTATAGGTGTACTTTCATGGACCACTGAAAGGAAGAAGTAGCTCACATGCTTTGCCCAAGAGTGTGATAGAAGACAGGTCACAAAACAGGCTTTTAAGGGCTGCCACAAAGAAAGGGGGACAATGTATTTTCCAAACCAGCAGAAGGCAAAACAAGAAGCGATGGATGGAAACTGAACAGAGAGAAGCAACCTAAAACTAAGGAGAAACTTCCTGACAGTGAGAACAATTAATCAGAGGAACTGCTTGTCTCCAGAAGTTCTGGGTGCTCCAACACTGGAGGTTTTTAAGAAAACACTGGACAGCCCAAAGCCTTTTCTAAGTGTTATTTTGTTATTCTGACCTTTCCCAGGCCCTCCACTCAGATCCAAAATGGTGGCTAGATCAGAGCTCCTCTGTTTTTATGTGCAACAGCTTTAGCGGTTAGGAGCAGAGCTAAGTTAGTTGCTTTTCTATTAATACATAATCCTTAAGAGGGCTCTCCTGTAGGGACTCTGCATGGTCTAATTCAGAGATCCCCAACCTTTCTGGCACCATGGACTGGTTTCATGGGAGACAATTTTACCATGGACCTCTGTATCTGTGTGTGTGTGGGGGGGAAGGGGAGACAAGTATATGGTTTGGCAAAGAGGCACAGACAGAAGTGGTAAATTAAATAGTGGGTGGGCCACGCATGAAGTAAAATAAGTGTGAGATTGTTACTTAAGACCTGCCACCAGATGATATTGCTCCCGTCCAGGAGAAAATCAGAATAAACACACAGGGAAGACTTCACTAGTAAGCGCTTTCTTTTGCTCCAGGGGAAAATCAAAGTAAAGAACTGGAAAAGCCTTCACAGGAAGAGGCTTTCTGCTTTGGGAGAAACTTAGAAGAGACAGAGAAATCTTCACTGGAAGAGGCTCTCTGCTTTTGCTCCAGAGAAAACCCCCAATCACAGACCCAGAGAAGCAGAAAGAGGGTGAATGATTAGCACCTCAGTGGTGGGATTCAAATTTTTTTACTACTGGTTCTGTGGGTGTGGCTTGGTGGGTGTGGCAGGGGAAGGATACTGCAAAATCTCCATTCCCTCTCCACTCCTGGGGGAAGGTTACTGCAAAATCCCATTCTCTCCCCACCCCACTAACCTGCTTTCCAGCTCCGTTCTCCTGTGCAGGGCAGCAAAAGAAGACCCAGCTGATCAGCTGAGACTTGGGAGGCAGAGAATAGATGGGGGCAGGGGCAGTCAGAGGTGGGATTTGCCGCTTCTCCAACCTACTCAAAATTTCCGCTACTGGTTCTCCAGAACTGGTCAGAACCTGCTGAATACCACTCTGCACCACCTGCACTTTTCAATGGTTCAGCACAATGATTCCTTTCCAGATTAGATCTGTGACTTTCTAGTTCTAAGAAAGTGGGAAGGAAGGTGGGGAAGAAGAGACAATTCTAACTCACCCTTTCGGCAAAACAGACCAAAGATCCAGTACATTGAGGAAGTGCTGAGAAAACCATTCAAAAGAGAGGAGGGGCAAGGGCAGAGAGAGAGGGAGAGAGAGAGAGACCAAACCAACTCAGCCAGCAGTCTTGAAAAAGGTGCAAATGAGAATGATTTTCTCAGAGACACAGCGCTTAAGAAGGGAAAGGTAGTTTCTCCCCTCCCCCATTCCAAGCCTTGTTGGAACAGGCTTGCAAACTTGGAGAACTGCACGAGAAAGAAAAGAGCATGAGCCTTGTTGGGGTGTGTTAGATTGGGATCAATCAAAGAAACAGGACACATAGGATAGTGACTACAGCTCTTGATTGTAAATTGGCACAAGCCAGTGACTTGCCTGTCCAACAGCTCTCTCCTTTAAAGGGAACTGTCGGATAGTTTAACCAATGAGATTCAACTAATCTTCCCAATGGAAAGGTGGATCAATGAATTTGAACTCTTATTTCCCCTCAGAAAGGCAGACTTGAGTGAAGCCTTCGTCCCTTGGCTTCATTAGCATATCCCTCATTAGCATATCCAACACCCCTCCCCTCTAGGAAAGAGTGTTACCTAATCAGCAAGGCTTAACTGATGTAGTCATGCAGGTAGGTGGGGTGGTGGTAGGCTTGACCTGACCTGCACAGCTCAGTTGGATCAGTGGCAGCAGCCTGGGCAGTCAGGTCTGCTGCCACTCCAGAGCCAGCCAATAGAAACACCTGGAAATTCACGCCTGGATGTGGCTGACTCTGCCAGAATTGATTTCCCGAGAACCCTTCACTGGATTCTTGGTTCTTCAGGTGCATGTATGTGTTGCCAATTCAGAATTGAGTCTATTGTAGGTGGAGTCTTGGGTTATTGGTCGATTTCTATAGGAACTTTGGTTGTTTGGGTAGGATTCCTTGCCTTAGGACAGTGTTTCCTAAATGGCCATGGAGTTGGTCTATGTGCCTCCTCCATGTTTTACTGTCTTCTAGTTCCACTTGATAAGAGCAATGATCCGTAATTTTAACCACCTTTGCAGAGACCCAGGAAGCACCCCCGGTGTAGTTATGGATGTACACTAAGTCCCCAATTCTAAATGACCGGAGCTGGCTGGTTGAATCAGTGAGTGCCTCAGTATTATAATTTGGGTGTAATTTGTCTAGTTGTGATCTTAGCTTGTGACCCATTAATAATTCTTCTGGGCTTAGGGTTGTGATGGTTCTAGGTGTGATGTGCTGTACAAGAAGAAATTTGTCATTTCTAGCTTGCCAGTCCCCTGGGCCCATTCTTGCTAGGGCTTCTTTGGTTGACCTCACCATTCTCTCCACTTGACCATTGCTCAACAGATGCAATGGGGTGATGAGGGCATACCTGATTCCTAGCTCTGTTAGGAAAACCTTGATGTCAACTAAAAAGATACTCCTTTGGTCTTTTTAGCTGCCTGCAGAAAGGGAGTTGGGAAAAACAGTGCATTCCTCAAGTGCCTCAGATAATTGCCTTGGCATCCCAAAGTTGTTGGCATGCAGGAATATTACTGGAGAGCATGATTGATGACTCTTGGCTATGGATGTGTCCATTGGAGAATATTCATCCAGGGGGTGGGGGGAAGACCAGGGTCAAGGAGGAAATGAAAGATGTATTTTAGTGTCAACTGCATTCAGCTAACGCCAACATGGCCACATCTAATAAAGCTTTTTTTTTTTTTTTACTCTGAGAGATGTGGCTAGAGACTTATGATTTCAATGGGGTTGGATTTGTTGGAGCCTTGACAGCCAGCTGACACTCCAAAAATTCATCATTCTGGGATACCTGACCCCTGGCCTCTTCAATTACTTCCCGACATCTGGAATACATGAAGAGAAAGTCAGATTAACATGGCAGAAGGGGGACTGTCAGAAGAAAGCCTTCTAGAAGCAGCCAGCTACGAACAGAAGCTGAGGACATAGTCACAGGCGAAGCCGAGAGCCTGAACAAATAAAGGAAATGAAACCCCCCAGTGCTTCAGAAGGTAATCTCCCCCAGCCTAAAAAGGGAGGAAAGCTCCTGAGCAAGCTGACAAGAGTGGAATGCATGTGGGACTGGAAATAAGCCAGAGCCCCAAAGTCCCTGTCAGGATCCCTGGGGAGTTCCATACAGCAGCTGAGGGAGGAATTTGACCTGGTTGCCATTAGAGAGGATGACTCATTATGCTTCCCAAATCAGAGGGGATTTCCCGCAGAGCCTTCTGAAGTGAGGAGAAGCAGGCAGGATTACAGTCCTTCTCTATCCAGCAAAAGAAGAAAGAGCCCACAACAGCAACCAGTACCTCCCCTATGCAACAGGCAGCTCCTTCCTCCTACTGCATGAACTTGCCAGGGAGGAAGGTCAGCCAACTCAAACACAGATTTACAGAGGGCGATAGGAAGAGGGCAGAGCAGAGCTCTACGAACCACCCCAGTTCAGGGGGAAATTTGATGGGGACCCAGACCATCTAGCTCTATTCCTTGACTCAGCTGAGATCTACCTAGAACATTATGGATACTTCTACTCATCCCCTAGAGCCATGGTGAACGCCATTTCTGAGGGGCTGGAGGGAGAAGCAAGAGGATGGCTAGCAACCCTCCATAAGAGAAGGGCCCCCCAACTGCATGACGCAGATGACTTCCTATGACTGCTGGAGGTCAGATTTGAGGAGGCAGAGGATGACCTGTATGCAGATGAGCTCAGCAACCTAAAGCAGGGAGGGCGACCCATCAAAGAACACATCCGTGAATTCAGGAAAATCAGTGGGAAGCTACTTCTTTTGCCTGAACAGATGCTGATTCACTTTTTCAGAACCAGCCTGGACCAACAAATTAGCAAAGTAACTGCCTATCGTGACATCCCGAACAGACTCTCTGAGTGGTTACGAATAGTCATAAAAGTTGATGGGGAATTACACACTAACAACATGAGGAAGCCATTGGGAACTAGAGACAGAGAACAACCAGACCAGAGGCTACCAAGCCAACGGGACAGCACACCACGATCTGCCCCAAGACCAACCCTTGCATGAAACCCAATTAAATGCTACTGATGTGGAGGAATAGGGCACATAGCAGCATGCACAACTGCAGATTTGAGACCAAGGCCGAAATCACCACCCAGGATGCAACCTGAATGAGGCCCCAGACATGGCATCAACTTTAAGCCCGGCTCTTGAAACTGACTCAGAACTATCCTTAATCGGTCGATTAGTTCTTCTTTATTGGCTGAGAACACTAGAAAATCATCAAAGTAAGGCATCTCCCCCGGGATGCCCTGTAGTCGGTGTTCCATTATACTTTGAAAAAGTCCTGCCACCATGCTTACACCAAATTGCAGCCAGAGGCATCTAAATGCCCCTCTATGTGTCACAATGATTTATGCCTCTGTGGTGGCATCATCCACCGGCAGCTGCTGATACACTTGGGCTAAATCGAGTTTTGTAAAAGTTCTGCCCTTTCCTAGGGAATGCAATAAATGTTGTATGACTGGCACAGGATAGGCACTCTGCTGCAATGCTTTGTTGATCATGCATTTATAGTCTGCGCAGATTGAATTGTCTGGTTTGATCGGCATGACAATCGGGGTTTCCCATTTGGTGTGATCTACCAACTCCCAAAACCCCATGGCAATTAGTTTGTCTAACTGTCAGTTTTGGGTTGGAGAGCAAAAGGGTCTCTTCAAGGTTTCATTTGAATCGGGGTGACCTTGGGGTCTAGGTTGAAAGATGGTGGTTCCTATATACTTGCCTAGATTCCCATTAAAGACATCCATGAACTACTTGATCGTCTCATTGATGCTGTCATCTTGGACGGTGTGGATGCCTGTCCCTCCCAGGCCCAGGGAGTCAAACCAGTCCAAACCTAGCAGGTTTGGCAAGGCTCCTGTCAGTCTGTGCTCCCTTTAGATCCCAAGAAAGAAATACTCAGATTCCATGGTGTAGAGCAAAGTTATCCTTTTACTGGAAAATAAAGTGGAAGTTACAAATCAATTCTGAAACTGAGCAATTGGTGGGTAGAACACACATACAAAGAAATAGAATTGCTCCCACCCCCCAAAGTTCAAATGATTCTTCCAATTAAAACTTCTGAATATGCTCATGTAGTCATCTCCAGGTGGTGATGAGGCTTCTTGTCAAATGGCCTTGACATATTTTGATAAAAGTTCGCAGTTGCGCAAAAGAGGACAGAAGCTAGCCAAGAAACGGAAAGTTAAAGAAAAGAATCCCCCCTCCCTTTGCTAACCCAGCAAAGGAATGCAAAACACCTCCAGCTTTCTTCCCTTCCAAAGTCCCCCCTCCCACCATTGTCATGACAGCCGAAAGAAGTAAAAGTTGCGTAATAGCAGAGAAGCAACAGTGGAAGATATCTTGAGGCTGACATTCGGACCCCCTAGAAAAAGGACATTAGTCCCTGTAAGAAAAAATAACATAATTACATGTTAACATAGATATACATTTCTATGGTTTATCAGGGTATTTGGCATAAAATTTCTTTAGCAGTGCAGGAGCTCTAAGGTCTTTCTCATTAACCCATTCAGCATGGGACGGAGGAAAATGTTTCCAAGCTACAAGATATTGGATACGACCCCTCCATTTCCTAGAGTCTAGAATTTCTTTAATCTCGAAATGTTGTTCACCCTCAATTAGCAATGGTACGGGGGGATCAGACTGGGTCGGTCTCAAGGTACAGGTACATTCGGGTTTCAACAAACTGACGTGGAAAACTGGATGAATACGATGAAGAGTCTTTGGTAAAGTCAGTTGAACAGTCACAGGATTTACAATCCTCTCAATGGGAAAAGGCCCCACATACTTAGGACCCAACTTCTTCGATTTTTGGGTAGTCTGCAAATACTTGGTCGAGAGGAATACTTTATCGCCCACTTGATACGACATCTGCAGGGCTCGCTTTCTGTCAGCAAATTTCTTATGAGATTGGTGTGCCTCGTCCAAAACTTTGCGGGCGACCGGCCAATTAAGTTGAAGTTGAGATATCCAGTCGCTCAATGACTGGACACTTGGTTTTTCACCAGGCAGTTCAGGTATGGGCACAAAATCTTGCCCCATTGCTATTTTGAAAGGAGTAAACCCCATACTGCTGTGAACAGAGTTATTGTATGCTACCTCCGCAAAAGGTAGTAGATTCACCCAGTTGTCTTGCTGATAATTTATGTAACATCGGAGGTATTGCTCTAGCACCCCGTTAGTTCTCTCGCAAGCCCCATTAGTTTGGGGATGGTGGGTGGAGCTTAAGCTTTGGGTGGAGCCTATTAACTTCAAAAATTCCCTCCAGAAATTCGAGATAAATTGGACTCCTCGATCAGAAACTACACGCTCAGGTACACCATGCAACCTGTAGACATGAAGAATGAACAGCCTGGCCAATGACCTTGACAAAGGGATCTTTGAGCAAGGGATGAAGTGGGCTTGTTTGGAGAACAAGTCAGTCACCACCCAAATGACTGTGTGTCCACTGCTCTTGGGTAGATCTACTATAAAGTCCATGGAAATTTCCTTCCAAGGAGCAGTTGGCCTGGCTACATTTTGCAGCAGCCCTGGTGGCTTACCAGGAGGTCTTTTTGCTGAGGCGCAAATCGGACAACTCGCCACATAAGTCTCGATGTCTTTTTTCAACGAAGGCCACCAAAACTGCTGTTTCACCAAATGTAGGGTCTTCACAAAACCAAAATGACTAGCCACTTTGGAATCATGAGTTTGTTGCAATATTTGGCTTCTCAGGTTTTGAGGTACATACAATTTCGCACCCATCCAGGCTAGACCATCTCGAACGGTGCAGTTATTCGCATTTGCCAGGAACCACTCATCCATCTTCAAAGCCTCCTTAAACCGTTCCATCAGGTCAGTGGACAGATCCCTCTCCTGGTTTCTCTTTTGCACGCGGGTAACTACAGGGGCAGCCAGCTGTGTAGTGGACACGATTGGCTTTATCACTTCTTTACGGATACTGTTGTATTGAGGCATTCTGGACAAAGCATCTACCATAAAAAATTTTCCCCCTGGGATATATTTCAAGGAGAAATTGAATCGCTTGAAAAACTGAGCCCATCTAACTTGCTTAGGGGATAGCTTCCAAGGAGTTTTTAATGCTTCTAGATTTTTATGGTCAGTCCACACTTCAAATGGGTGTTTCGCTCCTTCCAGAAAGTGCCTCCAAGCTAGTAAAGCCCAACGGACTGCAAACGCTTCCTTCTCCCAAACGGCCCATCTCCTTTCAGTGTCAGTCAATTTACAAGAGGTATAAGCGCACGGTTGTAGTCTCCCCTTCTCGTTTAATTGAAGTAAGACCGCCCCCACCGCCACATCACTCGCATCAGCTTGGATCACGAAAGGGGCGTCCATGTCTGGGTGTTTCAGTACTGACTCTGCAGCAAAAAGTCTCTTAAGCTTTTCAAAAGCAGCTTGGCACTCCATGGTCCAATTCAATGGTTGGCTGGGCTTTGGTTTCAATTCCCCCTTTGTTTTCAGGAGGTTGGTGATGGGCATGGCTATTTTAGCAAAAGACGGGATGAATTGCCAATAAAAGTTGGCAAATCCCAGAAAACTTTGAAGCTGTTTACGGGTTCTCAGTGGGGCCCAGTCTAAAACGGCTCGCACTTTCTCTGGGTCCATCTCAATGCCCTCGGGGGAGATACGATATCCCAAGTAGTTGATTTTTTCTTGATGGAACTCACATTTGGATAGTTTGGCGTACAATTTGGCGGCCCTCAGCTTGTGCAGCACAGAGCATACCAGTTTCACATGTTCATCTCTAGTCTCCATGTAGATAAGAATATCATCAAGGTATACCAGAACCCCCTTGTATAAATGTTCGTGAAGCACTTGATTGATCATTTGCATGAAAATAGCAGGCGCCCCCTGTAGGCCGAAAGGGAGAACATTGAACTGGAAACAACCCATCGGGCAGTTGAACGCAGTCTTCCACTCGTCTCCCTCCTTAATCCGGATTCGGTAGTATGCCTCCCTCAGGTCCAGCTTTGTGAAAATCTTCCCCTTTGCCAGGTGGGCTAACATGTCCTTCATCATAGGGAGGGGGTACACGTTCTCTACGGACACTGTGTTCAGGTTTCTATAGTCCACTACCAGACATTTGGAGCCATCTTCTCGTGGAACATCACAGGGGCCGCCACTCGAGGTCTGGCAGGTGTGATGAAACCCCGTTGCAAGTTCTTGTCGATAAATGCCCTCAATTCCTCCAACTCCCCCGGTGTCATCGAATACAGCTTCGGCTTCGGGAGTGTCACCCCCGGCAGGAATTCAATACTATCATCGGTCGACCGATGAGGGGGGAGCTCGTCGGAAGCCTCTTCACTAAACACCTCTCTTAAGTCCCAACACTCCTTCGGGATTTTCTCCTCCCCTTCCACGTGTTCGGCACCTGTAGAAGCTGTCTCGGTGGGAACCTGGGACTTCGGATGGGATTTCTCCTCCCCTTCCGGATAGGGTTGCTCCTCCCCTTCCGGTGGCCGATCGGTGCGGATGCGTATCTGCCCCTCTCTCCAGTTCACATGGAGATTCCACTTCCGAAGCCAGGGTAATCCCAATATTAGAGGCTGTTCCATCCCAGGGGCCACAATAAAACACAGGGTCTCATGGTGGTTTCCCATGGCCATTTCTAGGGGTTCTGTTATAAAACATGCGGGGCAACCTCCCGCCACAGATCCATCCAGTTGGCAGAAAGATATGGGCGTTCTTAAAGTTCTCAGTCCGATGCCCATACCCTTAACTACTTTCATGTTAATTACACACCTTGTGCACCCCGAGTCCAATAAGGCCAACATCTCTCCCTCAGTCCCAGAGGTGGGCTGCCTTAACTTTATTGGGATGGTCATGGGCCCTTGGTTAGGACTTACCGGGACGTCATCTTCCGAGTCGGTCTCGCTCTCGTCGAGTGGGGTTGGAAGTCCCAGCTCCTCTCCCGCCGAAAGGGTGACCTCTACAACCTCTCTTGTCTTCAACCCGGTCTCGCGAGGCTTGGTTGAGGGGTTCTCGGGCTTCCTCCCTGGGCCCCGCGCTTTTGGTGGGTTCGTCTTGACCCGGCAATCCGCCATCCGGTGGCCCTCCTTCCCACAATGGAAGCATGCCGTGGTCTTGGCTCTTGTCGCCATCCCTCCCGTTTGGGGGGTTGAAGTCTCTCGGAGACGTGGGGGGAACAGTTTTCTCCAGGCGGGACCTCCTCTGCGTCTGCTTTGGGTTAGATCAATGTCCACCTCTTCCGCCAGCAAGTACCACGACTGTAAATCACGTGGGTCCCTTCTGGAGAGGCACGTGTAGTATACATCTTCATTTAAGCCATCTTTGTAGGCTTCTACCAGGGCCCCCTGGGACCAACCTTGGATGTGGTATGCCAGCTGCCTGAATTCTTGGGTGTAGTCTGCCACCGATCTCCCCCCTTGGACTAGGGTCTTCATTCTGATCCTGGCCTTTCTCTCTGCCAGAGGGTCCTCAAACCTTCTCCTCAGTGCAGTTATGAAAACATCGAGGCTCTGCAGTTGGGGGGAGTTATCATTGTACAAAGTCACCACCCAGTCTGCTGCCATCCCTTCCAGGGTTCTGGTAACACATCTCACTTTGGCTGCTTCAGAGGTGAACTCCTGTTCAAATTCTGCCATATAGCTCCTGACTTGTACCAGGAAAAATCCCAAATCTCTGGGATTTCCTCCAAACTTCACATCTAGGGGGGGCAGGTGGTGTCTTCCAGGAACCACACCTATTGCTGGGGCTCCCCGGGTGGCGGCGGGTGGCTGCGCTGGCATAGGTTGGGCAAGGGGGGTAGGGATAGCTTGACTTCCCTGGGCTGACCTCGCTCCCTCTTCCCCCTCATACCTTTGAGCCGTGCCGGGCTTCTCAGAAACATCCATAAGGAATTTCCTGGCTTGATCCAGCCTGCATTCCATCTCCTCCCCCTCCTGCCACAGCCGTTCCCTCACACCTTTTCGTCTTACAGTGATTCTGGGAGGAGGGGGGTCTTCAGAGTCTCTCCAACCAACCTCCAACGACCATCTGGGCATCTCGGCTGGGGTTTCTTCCAGAGTCAAGTCGGCCAGCAGGTCAGCCGCCGGCATCTCCGGTAGCAGCATGGGCTGCCCCCCCCCCCGCAGCTCCCTGGTCCTCTTCATCGCTGGCTGGAGACGACATGAGATGAAACCCCCTCGGAAGAAAAGTTGCTGTTTTCTCTGGGTGGGTTGATGTGGGAGTTTCGGAATAATGTCAGTCTGTGCTCCCTTTAGATCCCAAGAAAGAAATACTCAGACTCCATGGTGTAGAGCAAAGTTATCCTTTTACTGGAAAATAAAGTGGAAGCTACAAATCAATTCCGAAACTGAGAAATTGGCAGGTAGAACACACATACAAAGAAATAGAATTGCTCCCACCCCCCAAATTTCAAATGATTCTTCCAATTAAAACTTCTGAATATGCTCATGTGGTCATCTCCAGGTGGTGATAAGGCTTTTTGTCAAATGGCCTTGACATATTTTGATAAAAGTTCGCAGTTGCGCAAAAGGGGACAGAGGCTAGCCAAGAAACGGAAAGTTAAAGAAAAGAATCCCCCCTCCCCTTGCTAGCCCAGCAGAGGAATGCAAAACACCTCCAGCTTTCTTCCCTTCCAAGGTCCCCCCTCCCACCGTTGTCATGACAGCCGAAAGAAGTAAAAGTTGCGTAATAGCAGAGAAGCAACAGTGGAAGATATCTTGAAGCTGACAGCTCCATCCATTATGGTCAGCTGAAGAAGTCCAACAAATTCTTTGAATTTTACCTGGAAGGACCCGCTCTCTTTACAGGGATGTGGTTCTCTTGATAGTCCTTTAGCTGCACTCTCTGTAATTTCAGATGTTTCTTCGCCAGCCCCGGAACCGCCTTCTTTATAGTTGCCCAGGATACAATGGTCATGGACGACCCTGTGTCCACTTCCATGTCACATAGGGATCCCTCGATGAGGACTGTGACATGCATTTTCTTGGCACGATGTGCGCTGGTGTGCCTGATGATTGTCTGGTGTGTTTCTTTGTTTCTGCGGCTCAGTCTTCTCTTTGCTTGGGTCTCTGGAACGGTGCCTTTCAGTGTCCTATCTGGGAGTTAGGCTGCCACTGGCAGTACAAGGCTGGCTGGGTGGCACGGCAAACCCTTACTAGGTGCCCCTTCCTTTCACATCTTTGGAAGATGGCGTCCTTGAAACTACATACCGGTCTGGTTGATTGCCCCCACACCCAGCACAAAACGACTGCCTCTCTTTCATTTCAGGGTTATGTAAACAACCAGGTCCAAGTGTCTCTGTTTGTAACAAAGAGATCCAACTGCTCATTGGAACATAGAAAGGGGGTTAGAAAGACAATCCAACAGCTTTCATAGATAGTATACATCAACATAAATTGGTCCTAAATGAAAAATATTTCAGTTGCTGGAATTCATACAATCTTTTCAACCTCATGTTTTTTGTCTCAAGAAATCTTGCTAACGAAAACTTTCTGAAAAATATTGTTTGGAAATACAATCAGTTTCAGCTGTGAAAAAGGTTGTGCCTAAGGTTGACATTGAAGGATTGGAGGGTTACTCTGGTTGTCTGGTGGCCTTTAAAAAAATTATTTAAATTCTTGAATACACTAGGCAGGGAATGAAAACAATAAATAAGCAAACACTGGTTTCTTGTCAGATATCACTTGATAAGACAATGCCATAGGCTAGGGACTTGGTGGCTCATGTGGTTGGACATTAACAAGCCTGCATTGGATATCTGAGTGCTGCTGCATCGGTGAGGGTAAGTCCCATCATTTGCTCCAGTTCCTTGACGGGGGCATGAAAGGAGCCCACATGGGTTTCCTGGGCAATGATGTCGCTGGCTAAACCTTTCAACCCGGAAGTGCTTTAAATGATGCCTTCGACATGAAAGGGATGGCAGGGGCCATAGACTGATATTGGCACAATATCGCCAGAATTTTGGGGGTGTTCTGCCTCTCTACATTGCCCATAATCACACAATTGCAAGAGTGCTAAAACATCCTTTTGGTTTTCTAAGAGGTGCATTTTGTTAGAAACCTACAATGTCAAGATGGAGGGATTCGAGAAGGTGACAGAATGACAACTATGTAATGAAAACATAACTTTTTATTCATTCTAGTTCTTTTATTTAGTTCCAGCCCTGACATTTTTAGTTCAATTTTAACTTATCTGCCCACAGGAAGCAACTTAACAAAAATTTCAGCATTTATGGACTTACCTTAAAAGTCCCTAGTGGTAGTTTTTCCATCATCACGCACCAACTCAGTTTATTCTATCTTCCTTTTTAGAATTAGAGACCATGTACCTCTGGAGGTTTAATGGCTAGAAAGAACTTATGTTCAATTTGCAGTTTTTGCTCAAGAGAGAACTGTCTTGCTCTTGACGATGGCATCCATGGACCAAAAAAATTCAGCCTGCCCTTCTGTAGCCTGAAATCCTCATCAAGATTTATTTATAAATTGTGAAAAGAGAGGAGGTTGCACTAAAAATAATTAAATGTGTCAGAATGTAAATAAAACTACTGCAAGGTCACACAGAGAGTGCTTGGAAAGAACATCAGAAGACTGAAAAAGTAATGGAAAAGATGCTTGCTCATTAACAAGACATTGTAAAAATATGTCAGTGCTTCATTAATGTTCTAGTGATTACAGTTGGTTCACACATATTGAACAACTCTGAATATGTGTTATAAATCAAAGAGAGTTCAGCATATGCATACATTCATATAGATTTGGCAACAGTCTTTCATCTTTCCTCTCTCTTCCTAGACCGCCATAGTTTCTACACATGATCCATTTTAGTTCACATGTTTTGAAGGCACAGTCTAACCCTGAAAATTGAGCATCTCCAATGCAAAGGAATGCTGATCTTGAATTTGTACTTGAAATCTGGAAGAAATTCCTATTTCAAGCTGTGTAAGAATTCTGGGCAACATATCAAATAATGGAATTGGAAGGGACCTTGGAGGTCTTCTAGTCCAACCCCCTGCCCAAACAGGAGACCATATACTGTACCATTCCGAAACAACTGGCTTTCCAATCTCTTTAAAACCTCCAGTGATGGAGCACCCACAATTTCTGAATAGGAATTTGCACACCTGGCAAATTGGAGGGCACATATTTAAGATGTTTGATTTAGATGCTGACAAGATAAATAATCTAAACAGTTTTATGATCCAACTTGTTATGATATGTACAGAATAACTCTTGAGTAACAAGGATATGCACATGGAAACATTTATGAGAGTAATTATGAATAATTATTCAGCCACACACAGATACACTAAATTGAATTAAAGTTTACTTTAAGAAATAGCACAGTCCAATAAACAGTCCAGGTCATATTCATTTTACAGTCCAAAGAATATCCAATTACAAAGTCTTCTTACCGGTTGCCTTTGTCATTTACAGTAAACAAAAATATCAAAGTATAAGCACAGCATAAATACAACAGAGAACCTTAGATAGCAACAGAATGTCAGAGAGACAGAATCTCAGAGAGAGCAAGCTATGATCTCTAGCTCCCTCTTATGGTAATTTGCAATATAATCAACCAATTGGAATATAGTATAAATCAATACAGTGGTTTTGTCTTAAAACTACAAACATACATTGTTGGTTTATATATTGCCCAACTAATTGGTTTATATATTGCCCAACTAATTGGTGGACAGATTGCTAACATTCTCCCCTTTGGGTAGGTCAATATATAACACAGTACATTACATCTTTAAACCATAATTCTAACAACACTCTTTATGCTTAATTGTACCTTGAGCTTTCGTGAAATGATCTGCAATATTATGTTCAGTCATGCAGTATTCTAACTGAATTAATTTATTTTGAACACTCTGTCTAATGTTCAAATATCTCAAATCAGTATGTTTAGACCTTGTTTTAAAAGCTAAATTAGTGGCCATACTAATTGCAGATTGATTGTCTTCATAAACAATAAACGGATCACATACAGTAATTCCAATATCCTTCAACAATTGTTTATAATATATCAATTCTGTATACATTAATGATAAACATTAGAATTCCACTTCCATAGTGGATAAACTAATATGTTGTTGCCTAATAGACTTCCATCCTATTAAAGCATTACCCAACATTACCACTATACCTGATGTTGACTTACGAGTCATTATACAGTAGCAAAACTTGCATCAGCATATGCAGTTAACACTAATTCATTACTTGGTTCTAAATATAATGAATAATTGATTGTGTGTTTTAAAAACCTAATTATTCATTTAGCTGCTTGCCAAAGCCTTTCATTTGGTTCAGTGTTATACCTAGCCAGTTGGTTTACACTGTAAGATATATGTATGTATGTATGTATGTATGTATGTATGTATATATGGATCTTTGGTTATTCGGGTTTTCTCCCGCGTAAGATTGGAAGTATCTGGGCAACGTTTCGATGAAGTCTCATTCATCATCTTCAGGCTTGGTCTTCAGCTCTGTGCTTCTCAGAGTGATGTGAGCTTGCAGCTGCCTCTTCCTTTTAACTGCTCCTGGGGGTGTGACTTGATTGGCTGGGGGCTTGGCTGTGTTCTGATTGGATGGGGGGGTGTTCTCATTGGTTGGGGGTTTGGCTGTGTTCTGATTGGTTGGGGGGTTGGCTGTGTTCTGATTGGCTGGAGGCGTGTTCTGTTCAGGTGGGGGCTTGATTGTGCTCAGGTTAGTCTTAGTTGCTGGAAGGTTTGAGCTGGTGAGCTGTGATCTTGCTGTTTGGCTTCGAGTTCGTGGTCGTGCTGCATCTTCATGGTGGGGGTCAGTTCGCTTCATGTATGGCTCAGAGGGGTTTGAGGTGGGTAGTGATGCAGCTGCAGTGCAGCTTCTGGTCCGTGGTCGTGTTTCATCTTCTGTGTGGGTGTGAGTCTGCTTTCTACGTGGAAGTGTGGTGGTGGCATCTTGTGTGGCTATCAGGGGTGTGGGTCTGGTGTCATTCTTCATGTTAGGTACGCGTCTGTTCATGAGGGCGGGTTTCCAAATGGCTGGTAGGCGGGAGGCATCATCTCGTTTATTCATGCTGTGTGGGCGTTTTTCTATCTCTATGGCTTCTCTGATGATTCTGCTGCTGAAGTGTTCGGTTTTGGCGATAGTTCTGGTATTTTTAAAGTCAATCTCATGTCCTGTGGCTTTGAGGTGTTGGACCAGGGAAGAGGTCGGTTCTTCCTTTTTGATTGAGTTCTTATGTTCTTCAATGCGTGCACCTATTCTTCTGTTAGTCTGTCCAATGTATGTGGTGGGGCAGGCAGTGCAAGGGATTTCGTATACTCCTTGATTTTCTAACTCGATTCTGTCCTTAGGGTTTCTTAGGATGGTGGATATCTTTCTGTTTGTGCAGAAGGCTGTCTTAATGTTGTGTTTTTGGAGGATCTTGCTGATTTTGTCCGTAGTGCCTTTTATATATGGGAGGAGGGCTTTGCCATTCTCTTGTTCTTTGTCTTGGATTTTGGCTGGGGTTTCTTTTTGGATTAGGTGGGTGATCTTCTTTCTTTGGAATCCATTGGCTGTCAGCACACCGGTGAGAGTGTGTAGTTCGGTCTCTAGGTGTTGTTCATCGGCTAAGCATTTTGTTCTGGAGATGAGTGTTTCAGCTACGGAATTGATCTGTGCTGGGTGGTGGTGTGAGAGTGCGTGTAGATAGCGGTTTGTATGTGTTTTCTTCTGGAAGATGGTGTGTCCTAGGGAGCCATTGGATTTTTTGTATACCAAGACATCTAGGAAGGGAAGTTGGTTGTTAGCTTCTGTTTCCATGGTGAATTGTATTTTGGGGTGTTGGCTGTTGAGGTGTGTGAGGAAGTTGTTCAGTTTTTCTTTCCCGTGTGGCCAGATTATGAAGGTGTCATCTACGTATCTGAGCCAGAGTTTGGGTTTGTGATCATATTTTTCTAGAGCTTGTGTTTCAAAGTGTTCCATGTAGAGGTTAGCGATGACAGGTGAGAGGGGTGATCCCATGGGTGCTCCTTCTATTTGTTTGTATTTTTGTCCATTGTAGGTGAAGTATGTATTAGATAGGCAGTGGTTGGTCAGATCTAGGATGTGCTTGGGGGGGTTGTATTTGTTTTGGATGGCTGTCAAGGCTTCTTTTATTGGCACTTGGGTGAAGAGGGATATGACATCGAAGCTCACAAGTAGGTCACTGGGTTGTAAGTTTTGTTTCTTTATGATCTCGATGAACTGGAATGAGTTTCTTACGTGTGAGTTGATGGATTCTGCATAGGGCTGTAGTTGTTTGGCGAGAAATTTGGCTAGGTTTTGTAGAGGTGAGCCTATGGAGCTGACTATTGGTCTGAGTGGGGTTCCTTCTTTGTGTATCTTGGGGAGACCATAAAGTTTAGGGCATCTGGATGATTTCTCTCTGGGTATGATTCTTTGCTGGATTTCTTCACTGATGGGGGAGGCTTTTATTTTGGATCTGGTGGTTTTTTCTAGGTAGGTGGTGGGGTCTGTCTTTAGGGGTTTGTATGTGGGGTCTTGGAGTAGGTTGGTTAACTTGGATTGGTAGTCAGATGTGTTCATAACCACTGTCGCGTTGCCCTTGTCTGCTGGTAGGATTATTATGCTGGTGTCTTCTTTCAGGTTAAGTAGTGCAGTTTGTTCTTCTTTGGATAAGTTGCTTTTGGGTGGTTTGCTAGTGCAGAGGATGTTGGTGATTTCGAGTCTGATTCTATTAGCATCATCAGGGTTGGTTTTGGTCAGGCTGGTTTCAACTCCACATATGATGGCTTCTGTGGGGATGTGTTTGGGAGCGACAGCAAAGTTGAATCCTTTAGAAAGGACCTTGGTTTCGGCTTCGGTGAGGATCTTGTCTGAGATGTTGTGCACTGTTTGTTTATGTGTGGCTGTGAGGGGGGAGGAGTTGGTTTCTGGTGTTGTTGTAGTTTTCTGAGTTTGTTGGTGTGTGTGTCTGTCTTGAGGGTGGTCTGTGTTTCAGCTCTCCAGACAGCGAGCTGTTTGGATTTGTCCCAAAGTAAGGGGTGAATCTTGTTGCTGAGTCTGAGGTGAAGTGTGAGGAGATCTTTGTTGATTTGGTCTAGGAGAAATCTTTTTGTGTGAAGTTCATTTCTAATCAGGGCTAATTCTGTTCTTTTTAGGATGCGTTTGGTGGCTGCTGTGTTGGTGTGGAATTTCAATTGGAAGCTTGTGGGAATTAAATTTTGATCTCGGCAGTTGCATAGGAATGCGAGGTCACATAAAATGGAAGCTCTTTGGACTTCAAGTTTTTCATAAGTCCTGGTCAGATGGTGGGTTTCCTCCCCGTAGAGGTGCAATATTTCTTTTCTGAGGTTCTCGCGGGTACTTGTATGTGGATCTTTGGTTATTCGGGTTTTCTCCCGCGTAAGATTGGAAGTATCTGGGCAACGTTTCGATGAAGTCTCATTCATCATCTTCAGGCTTGGTCTTCAGCTCTGTGCTTCTCAGAGTGATGTGAGCTTGCAGCTGCCTCTTCCTTTTAACTGCTCCTGGGGGTGTGACTTGATTGGCTGGGGGCTTGGCTGTGTTCTGATTGGATGGGGGGGTGTTCTCATTGGTTGGGGGTTTGGCTGTGTTCTGATTGGTTGGGGGGTTGGCTGTGTTCTGATTGGCTGGAGGCGTGTTCTGTTCAGGTGGGGGCTTGATTGTGCTCAGGTTAGTCTTAGTTGCTGGAAGGTTTGAGCTGGTGAGCTGTGATCTTGCTGTTTGGCTTCGAGTTCGTGGTCGTGCTGCATCTTCATGGTGGGGGTCAGTTCGCTTCATGTATGGCTCAGAGGGGTTTGAGGTGGGTAGTGATGCAGCTGCAGTGCAGCTTCTGGTCCGTGGTCGTGTTTCATCTTCTGTGTGGGTGTGAGTCTGCTTTCTACGTGGAAGTGTGGTGGTGGCATCTTGTGTGGCTATCAGGGGTGTGGGTCTGGTGTCATTCTTCATGTTAGGTACGCGTCTGTTCATGAGGGCGGGTTTCCAAATGGCTGGTAGGCGGGAGGCATCATCTCGTTTATTCATGCTGTGTGGGCGTTTTTCTATCTCTATGGCTTCTCTGATGATTCTGCTGCTGAAGTGTTCGGTTTTGGCGATAGTTCTGGTATTTTTAAAGTCAATCTCATGTCCTGTGGCTTTGAGGTGTTGGACCAGGGAAGAGGTCGGTTCTTCCTTTTTGATTGAGTTCTTATGTTCTTCAATGCGTGCACCTATTCTTCTGTTAGTCTGTCCAATGTATGTGGTGGGGCAGGCAGTGCAAGGGATTTCGTATACTCCTTGATTTTCTAACTCGATTCTGTCCTTAGGGTTTCTTAGGATGGTGGATATCTTTCTGTTTGTGCAGAAGGCTGTCTTAATGTTGTGTTTTTGGAGGATCTTGCTGATTTTGTCCGTAGTGCCTTTTATATATGGGAGGAGGGCTTTGCCATTCTCTTGTTCTTTGTCTTGGATTTTGGCTGGGGTTTCTTTTTGGATTAGGTGGGTGATCTTCTTTCTTTGGAATCCATTGGCTGTCAGCACACCGGTGAGAGTGTGTAGTTCGGTCTCTAGGTGTTGTTCATCGGCTAAGCATTTTGTTCTGGAGATGAGTGTTTCAGCTACGGAATTGATCTGTGCTGGGTGGTGGTGTGAGAGTGCGTGTAGATAGCGGTTTGTATGTGTTTTCTTCTGGAAGATGGTGTGTCCTAGGGAGCCATTGGATTTTTTGTATACCAAGACATCTAGGAAGGGAAGTTGGTTGTTAGCTTCTGTTTCCATGGTGAATTGTATTTTGGGGTGTTGGCTGTTGAGGTGTGTGAGGAAGTTGTTCAGTTTTTCTTTCCCGTGTGGCCAGATTATGAAGGTGTCATCTACGTATCTGAGCCAGAGTTTGGGTTTGTGATCATATTTTTCTAGAGCTTGTGTTTCAAAGTGTTCCATGTAGAGGTTAGCGATGACAGGTGAGAGGGGTGATCCCATGGGTGCTCCTTCTATTTGTTTGTATTTTTGTCCATTGTAGGTGAAGTATGTATTAGATAGGCAGTGGTTGGTCAGATCTAGGATGTGCTTGGGGGGGTTGTATTTGTTTTGGATGGCTGTCAAGGCTTCTTTTATTGGCACTTGGGTGAAGAGGGATATGACATCGAAGCTCACAAGTAGGTCACTGGGTTGTAAGTTTTGTTTCTTTATGATCTCGATGAACTGGAATGAGTTTCTTACGTGTGAGTTGATGGATTCTGCATAGGGCTGTAGTTGTTTGGCGAGAAATTTGGCTAGGTTTTGTAGAGGTGAGCCTATGGAGCTGACTATTGGTCTGAGTGGGGTTCCTTCTTTGTGTATCTTGGGGAGACCATAAAGTTTAGGGCATCTGGATGATTTCTCTCTGGGTATGATTCTTTGCTGGATTTCTTCACTGATGGGGGAGGCTTTTATTTTGGATCTGGTGGTTTTTTCTAGGTAGGTGGTGGGGTCTGTCTTTAGGGGTTTGTATGTGGGGTCTTGGAGTAGGTTGGTTAACTTGGATTGGTAGTCAGATGTGTTCATAACCACTGTCGCGTTGCCCTTGTCTGCTGGTAGGATTATTATGCTGGTGTCTTCTTTCAGGTTAAGTAGTGCAGTTTGTTCTTCTTTGGATAAGTTGCTTTTGGGTGGTTTGCTAGTGCAGAGGATGTTGGTGATTTCGAGTCTGATTCTATTAGCATCATCAGGGTTGGTTTTGGTCAGGCTGGTTTCAACTCCACATATGATGGCTTCTGTGGGGATGTGTTTGGGAGCGACAGCAAAGTTGAATCCTTTAGAAAGGACCTTGGTTTCGGCTTCGGTGAGGATCTTGTCTGAGATGTTGTGCACTGTTTGTTTCATGTGTGGCTGTGAGGGGGGAGGAGTTGGTTTCTGGCGTTGTTGTAGTTTTCTGAGTTTGTTGGTGTGTGTGTCTGTCTTGAGGGTGGTCTGTGTTTCAGCTCTCCAGACAGCGAGCTGTTTGGATTTGTCCCAAAGTAAGGGGTGAATCTTGTTGCTGAGTCTGAGGTGAAGTGTGAGGAGATCTTTGTTGATTTGGTCTAGGAGAAATCTTTTTGTGTGAAGTTCATTTCTAATCAGGGCTAATTCTGTTCTTTTTAGGATGCGTTTGGTGGCTGCTGTGTTGGTGTGGAATTTCAATTGGAAGCTTGTGGGAATTAAATTTTGATCTCGGCAGTTGCATAGGAATGCGAGGTCACATAAAATGGAAGCTCTTTGGACTTCAAGTTTTTCATAAGTCCTGGTCAGATGGTGGGTTTCCTCCCCGTAGAGGTGCAATATTTCTTTTCTGAGGTTCTCGCGGGTACTTGTATGTGGATCTTTGGTTATTCGGGTTTTCTCCCGCGTAAGATTGGAAGTATCTGGGCAACGTTTCGATGAAGTCTCATTCATCATCTTCAGGCTTGGTCTTCAGCTCTGTGCTTCTCAGAGTGATGTGAGCTTGCAGCTGCCTCTTCCTTTTAACTGCTCCTGGGGGTGTGACTTGATTGGCTGGGGGCTTGGCTGTGTTCTGATTGGATGGGGGGGTGTTCTCATTGGTTGGGGGTTTGGCTGTGTTCTGATTGGTTGGGGGGTTGGCTGTGTTCTGATTGGCTGGAGGCGTGTTCTGTTCAGGTGGGGGCTTGATTGTGCTCAGGTTAGTCTTAGTTGCTGGAAGGTTTGAGCTGGTGAGCTGTGATCTTGCTGTTTGGCTTCGAGTTCGTGGTCGTGCTGCATCTTCATGGTGGGGGTCAGTTCGCTTCATGTATGGCTCAGAGGGGTTTGAGGTGGGTAGTGATGCAGCTGCAGTGCAGCTTCTGGTCCGTGGTCGTGTTTCATCTTCTGTGTGGGTGTGAGTCTGCTTTCTACGTGGAAGTGTGGTGGTGGCATCTTGTGTGGCTATCAGGGGTGTGGGTCTGGTGTCATTCTTCATGTTAGGTACGCGTCTGTTCATGAGGGCGGGTTTCCAAATGGCTGGTAGGCGGGAGGCATCATCTCGTTTATTCATGCTGTGTGGGCGTTTTTCTATCTCTATGGCTTCTCTGATGATTCTGCTGCTGAAGTGTTCGGTTTTGGCGATAGTTCTGGTATTTTTAAAGTCAATCTCATGTCCTGTGGCTTTGAGGTGTTGGACCAGGGAAGAGGTCGGTTCTTCCTTTTTGATTGAGTTCTTATGTTCTTCAATGCGTGCACCTATTCTTCTCACCTCTACAAAACCTAGCCAAATTTCTCGCCAAACAACTACAGCCCTATGCAGAATCCATCAACTCACACGTAAGAAACTCATTCCAGTTCATCGAGATCATAAAGAAACAAAACTTACAACCCAGTGACCTACTTGTGAGCTTCGATGTCATATCCCTCTTCACCCAAGTGCCAATAAAAGAAGCCTTGACAGCCATCCAAAACAAATACAACCCCCCCAAGCACATCCTAGATCTGACCAACCACTGCCTATCTAATACATACTTCACCTACAATGGACAAAAATACAAACAAATAGAAGGAGCACCCATGGGATCACCCCTCTCACCTGTCATCGCTAACCTCTACATGGAACACTTTGAAACACAAGCTCTAGAAAAATATGATCACAAACCCAAACTCTGGCTCAGATACGTAGATGACACCTTCATAATCTGGCCACACGGGAAAGAAAAACTGAACAACTTCCTCACACACCTCAACAGCCAACACCCCAAAATACAATTCACCATGGAAACAGAAGCTAACAACCAACTTCCCTTCCTAGATGTCTTGGTATACAAAAAATCCAATGGCTCCCTAGGACACACCATCTTCCAGAAGAAAACACATACAAACCGCTATCTACACGCACTCTCACACCACCACCCAGCACAGATCAATTCCGTAGCTGAAACACTCATCTCCAGAACAAAATGCTTAGCCGATGAACAACACCTAGAGACCGAACTACACACTCTCACCGGTGTGCTGACAGCCAATGGATTCCAAAGAAAGAAGATCACCCACCTAATCCAAAAAGAAACCCCAGCCAAAATCCAAGACAAAGAACAAGAGAATGGCAAAGCCCTCCTCCCATATATAAAAGGCACTACGGACAAAATCAGCAAGATCCTCCAAAAACACAACATTAAGACAGCCTTCTGCACAAACAGAAAGATATCCACCATCCTAAGAAACCCTAAGGACAGAATCGAGTTAGAAAATCAAGGAGTATACGAAATCCCTTGCACTGCCTGCCCCACCACATACATTGGACAGACTAACAGAAGAATAGGTGCACGCATTGAAGAACATAAGAACTCAATCAAAAAGGAAGAACCGACCTCTTCCCTGGTCCAACACCTCAAAGCCACAGGACATGAGATTGACTTTAAAAATACCAGAACTATCGCCAAAACCGAACACTTCAGCAGCAGAATCATCAGAGAAGCCATAGAGATAGAAAAACGCCCACACAGCATGAATAAACGAGATGATGCCTCCCGCCTACCAGCCATTTGGAAACCCGCCCTCATGAACAGACGCGTACCTAACATGAAGAATGACACCAGACCCACACCCCTGATAGCCACACAAGATGCCACCACCACACTTCCACGTAGAAAGCAGACTCACACCCACACAGAAGATGAAACACGACCACGGACCAGAAGCTGCACTGCAGCTGCATCACTACCCACCTCAAACCCCTCTGAGCCATACATGAAGCGAACTGACCCCCACCATGAAGATGCAGCACGACCACGAACTCGAAGCCAAACAGCAAGATCACAGCTCACCAGCTCAAACCTTCCAGCAACTAAGACTAACCTGAGCACAATCAAGCCCCCACCTGAACAGAACACGCCTCCAGCCAATCAGAACACAGCCAACCCCCCAACCAATCAGAACACAGCCAAACCCCCAACCAATGAGAACACCCCCCCATCCAATCAGAACACAGCCAAGCCCCCAGCCAATCAAGTCACACCCCCAGGAGCAGTTAAAAGGAAGAGGCAGCTGCAAGCTCACATCACTCTGAGAAGCACAGAGCTGAAGACCAAGCCTGAAGATGATGAATGAGACTTCATCGAAACGTTGCCCAGATACTTCCAATCTTACGCGGGAGAAAACCCGAATAACCAAAGATCCACATACAAGTACCCGCGAGAACCTCAGAAAAGAAATATTGCACCTCTACGGGGAGGAAACCCACCATCTGACCAGGACTTATGAAAAACTTGAAGTCCAAAGAGCTTCCATTTTATGTGACCTCGCATTCCTATGCAACTGCCGAGATCAAAATTTAATTCCCACAAGCTTCCAATTGAAATTCCACACCAACACAGCAGCCACCAAACGCATCCTAAAAAGAACAGAATTAGCCCTGATTAGAAATGAACTTCACACAAAAAGATTTCTCCTAGACCAAATCAACAAAGATCTCCTCACACTTCACCTCAGACTCAGCAACAAGATTCACCCCTTACTTTGGGACAAATCCAAACAGCTCGCTGTCTGGAGAGCTGAAACACAGACCACCCTCAAGACAGACACACACACCAACAAACTCAGAAAACTACAACAACGCCAGAAACCAACTCCTCCCCCCTCACAGCCACACATGAAACAAACAGTGCACAACATCTCAGACAAGATCCTCACCGAAGCCGAAACCAAGGTCCTTTCTAAAGGATTCAACTTTGCTGTCGCTCCCAAACACATCCCCACAGAAGCCATCATATGTGGAGTTGAAACCAGCCTGACCAAAACCAACCCTGATGATGCTAATAGAATCAGACTCGAAATCACCAACATCCTCTGCACTAGCAAACCACCCAAAAGCAACTTATCCAAAGAAGAACAAACTGCACTACTTAACCTGAAAGAAGACACCAGCATAATAATCCTACCAGCAGACAAGGGCAACGCGACAGTGGTTATGAACACATCTGACTACCAATCCAAGTTAACCAACCTACTCCAAGACCCCACATACAAACCCCTAAAGACAGACCCCACCACCTACCTAGAAAAAACCACCAGATCCAAAATAAAAGCCTCCCCCATCAGTGAAGAAATCCAGCAAAGAATCATACCCAGAGAGAAATCATCCAGATGCCCTAAACTTTATGGTCTCCCCAAGATACACAAAGAAGGAACCCCACTCAGACCAATAGTCAGCTCCATAGGCTCACCTCTACAAAACCTAGCCAAATTTCTCGCCAAACAACTACAGCCCTATGCAGAATCCATCAACTCACACGTAAGAAACTCATTCCAGTTCATCGAGATCATAAAGAAACAAAACTTACAACCCAGTGACCTACTTGTGAGCTTCGATGTCATATCCCTCTTCACCCAAGTGCCAATAAAAGAAGCCTTGACAGCCATCCAAAACAAATACAACCCCCCCAAGCACATCCTAGATCTGACCAACCACTGCCTATCTAATACATACTTCACCTACAATGGACAAAAATACAAACAAATAGAAGGAGCACCCATGGGATCACCCCTCTCACCTGTCATCGCTAACCTCTACATGGAACACTTTGAAACACAAGCTCTAGAAAAAAAAAAAAAAAAAAAATATGATCACAAACCCAAACTCTGGCTCAGATACGTAGATGACACCTTCATAATCTGGCCACACGGGAAAGAAAAACTGAACAACTTCCTCACACACCTCAACAGCCAACACCCCAAAATACAATTCACCATGGAAACAGAAGCTAACAACCAACTTCCCTTCCTAGATGTCTTGGTATACAAAAAATCCAATGGCTCCCTAGGACACACCATCTTCCAGAAGAAAACACATACAAACCGCTATCTACACGCACTCTCACACCACCACCCAGCACAGATCAATTCCGTAGCTGAAACACTCATCTCCAGAACAAAATGCTTAGCCGATGAACAACACCTAGAGACCGAACTACACACTCTCACCGGTGTGCTGACAGCCAATGGATTCCAAAGAAAGAAGATCACCCACCTAATCCAAAAAGAAACCCCAGCCAAAATCCAAGACAAAGAACAAGAGAATGGCAAAGCCCTCCTCCCATATATAAAAGGCACTACGGACAAAATCAGCAAGATCCTCCAAAAACACAACATTAAGACAGCCTTCTGCACAAACAGAAAGATATCCACCATCCTAAGAAACCCTAAGGACAGAATCGAGTTAGAAAATCAAGGAGTATACGAAATCCCTTGCACTGCCTGCCCCACCACATACATTGGACAGACTAACAGAAGAATAGGTGCACGCATTGAAGAACATAAGAACTCAATCAAAAAGGAAGAACCGACCTCTTCCCTGGTCCAACACCTCAAAGCCACAGGACATGAGATTGACTTTAAAAATACCAGAACTATCGCCAAAACCGAACACTTCAGCAGCAGAATCATCAGAGAAGCCATAGAGATAGAAAAACGCCCACACAGCATGAATAAACGAGATGATGCCTCCCGCCTACCAGCCATTTGGAAACCCGCCCTCATGAACAGACGCGTACCTAACATGAAGAATGACACCAGACCCACACCCCTGATAGCCACACAAGATGCCACCACCACACTTCCACGTAGAAAGCAGACTCACACCCACACAGAAGATGAAACACGACCACGGACCAGAAGCTGCACTGCAGCTGCATCACTACCCACCTCAAACCCCTCTGAGCCATACATGAAGCGAACTGACCCCCACCATGAAGATGCAGCACGACCACGAACTCGAAGCCAAACAGCAAGATCACAGCTCACCAGCTCAAACCTTCCAGCAACTAAGACTAACCTGAGCACAATCAAGCCCCCACCTGAACAGAACACGCCTCCAGCCAATCAGAACACAGCCAACCCCCCAACCAATCAGAACACAGCCAAACCCCCAACCAATGAGAACACCCCCCCATCCAATCAGAACACAGCCAAGCCCCCAGCCAATCAAGTCACACCCCCAGGAGCAGTTAAAAGGAAGAGGCAGCTGCAAGCTCACATCACTCTGAGAAGCACAGAGCTGAAGACCAAGCCTGAAGATGATGAATGAGACTTCATCGAAACGTTGCCCAGATACTTCCAATCTTACGCGGGAGAAAACCCGAATAACCAAAGATCCACATACAAGTACCCGCGAGAACCTCAGAAAAGAAATATATATATATATATATATATATATATATATATATATATATATATATATATATATATATGTATATGTATATGTATATGTATATGTATATGTATATGTATATGTATATGTATATGTATATGTATATGTATATATGTATATATGTATATATGTATATATGTATATATGTATGTCTGGCATTCAGCTTTGTTCGGGTATTTTCCCACGTCATAGTGGTGGTGCTTTTAAAGTTGTAGCAACATTTCAGCAGAATCTCATCTGCCATCATCAGTCTTCTGTATAGTGTTCGTCTGTGAGTTAGACTTTTACAGTGGTTTCAGATTTAAATTTGGGGCAGCCTATTGCTGTGACAGAATGGTTTTTTTCTTCATCCTGATTGGTTGAGAGTCTTGGTCTGTGTTTATTGGTCTTGGAGTTTGCTGTGTTCTGCTTCTAATATCTTCTGTCTGTTTTTTTGGCTCTTTTTGTATCTTGATTGGCTGGCAGCATTGTGTTACTTTATTGGAGGCCTTTAGTGCAGCTTGGCTTCGGGTAAATGGACGGCTATCATTAGTTAGGAAGCTGGGTTTCATCTGGGTGCCTGGTTGGGGTGTGTTTGAGATGGAGGTATCAGGGGGGATCTGTTTGTACCCAGGTGTTTGCCTGGCTTGTGGTGTGGATATTTTTTTGTTTGTGAGTGCAGGCTTCCAAATGATTGACAGCCTGGTGGAATCATCTCTTCTGTTCATGCTTTCTGGTCTTTTTTCAATCTCTATGGCTTCTCTGATGATTCTGTGGCTGGGATTTTCTATAGTGGCTAGGGTTTTGGTGCCATTGAAGTTGATGCTATGACCTGTGGCTTCCATGTGTTGGACTAGTGAGGAAGTGTGTTCCAGCTTTTTGACTGCATTTGACTGCACTAGTCCAACACATGGAAGCCACAGGAAGGGGTGAGGTCAATAGTAGACAGTTTAAGGTTAAAGTTTTTGGGGTTTGGGGAAGAAACTACAGAATCAGGTAGAGTATTTCAGACATTGACCACTCTGTTGCTGAAGTCGTATTTCCTACAATCAAGTTTGGTGCGGTTAACCTTGAGTTTGTATCTATTGTGTGTTCTGTGTTGTTATGGTTGAAGCTGAAGTATTCATTGACAGGTAAGTCATTGCAATGTATGATTTTGTATACCATACTTAGATCAGACCGAAGACAGCGTAATTCAAGGTTTTCTAGGTCTAGAATTTCAAGTCTGGTAGCATAAGGTATTCTACAACGAGTAGAGGAGTGGAGAACTGTTCTTGTGAAATATTTCTGGACTTTCTCAACTGTGTTAATATCAGATACGTAATGTGGGTTCCAGACTAATGAGCTGTATTCGAGTATTGGTCTCGCAAATGTTTTGTATGCTCTACTTAGTAATGTGATATTACCAGAGAAAAAGCTATGTAGGATTAGGTTAGCACTTCTTAATGCCTTTTTGGCTATGTAGTTACAGTGGGCTTTAGCACTTAGATCATTAGAGATGAGTATTCAAAGGTCCTTTGCAGAGCTTGGATCATCAAGGTCTTGACTATTCAGCTTGTATTTTATTTCCTGATATTTTTTGCCAATATGTAAGACAGAGCATTTATTTGTTGAGATTTGAACTTTCCATTTGTTTGACCATTCTGATACATAGTCAAGGTCTTTTTGGAGGGTAGTAGTATTGTCTGTGGTGTTGAATAGCTTTACATCATCAGCGAAGAGAACGCAGTTGATCTTAATATGATCACAGAGGTCATTTATGTAGAGTATGAAGAGAGTTGGTCCTAAAACACTGCCTTAGGGGACACCACTGTTGACAGGTACAGAATTTGATAGGACGCTCCCAATTTTGACCATTTGTTGTCTGTTTGACAGGAATGATTCTATCCAGTTATGCAGTTGTCCAGAGATACCATAAGATATTAGTTTTAGGAGTAGTTTGTCGTGTACCACTGAATCAAAGGCTTTACAGAAGTCTATGTAGATTGCGTCTATTGCATTGCCCTGATCGAGTTGTGTAGTCCATATGTTTTTGCAGTGTAAGAGTTGCAGATTACAGGATAGTTTTTTTCTGAAACCAAATTGTTTATTAGAGAGTAGGTTATTTGTTTCTAAGTGGAGGATGATGGATTGGTTAATAATTGATTCCATGACTTTACAGGTGACGCAGCATAAAGAGATTGGTCTGTAATTTTCAACTAGGCTGGGGTCTCCCTTTTTGAAGATGGGGATGACCGTGGCTTGTGACCATAGGTTAGGCAAGGAGCTGGTCCTGAAAGATTTTTCAAAAATTATGCTTAGAGGTTCAGCTATGGCAGTGGATAGCTTTTTTAAGAAGTAGGCACATATTCCATCTGGTCCAATAGATAGAGATGATTTTAGATTGCGTAGTGCTTTTTCAACATTTTCTTCTGTAAAATTGATGTGTATTAGATCCTTGTAGTTTTCCGTGGTTCGGCTAGGAAATACTGGGCTTGATCTGTTGCTGTTTACAAATACTGAGCCAAAGAATGTGTTAAAGAGGTTTGATGGTGTTGTTGTTGCAGTCTTTACCATTAGGTCCTATCAGGGATGGGATGGACCCTGAGTCTTTTAGTTTGTTGTTTACAAAATTGTAAAAAGCGCGGGTGGAATTGGTACATAGAAGGTTTTCCTCTTGTTTGATGTGATAATTGGTGCATTCAGTCTTTATCTGGTGGCATAAATTTTTGTATCGGCTTTTGAAATTGGCAACGTGACCAGATTTGTTTTTCCACTAGAGTGATCTCTTTTTGGATTGAAGTTTCCTTATTGTTATGGGTAATCTGTTTTTTGTTTTGTTTTGGGAGTTGTTGTTGGTATATATAGTTTGATGACTCTTTTGACTTCAAGTAAAAATATGTTGTAATGGTCTTCAATAGTATTGCATCCAGTGAATAGAGATTGCAAATCAAGGGATGAGAGATCGTTGTCTATAAGATCATAGTTGCCTTTTTTGAAGTTATAATTGGGGATTACGTCATTGTGATGATTTTTGTGTGGACGTATGTTGAGACAAAAGTCAATCATGTTGTGGTCACTGTTGGAAAAGGGTTCTTTAGTTTGTATTCTGTAAATTAAATTCAAACTCTTGCAGAAGATGAGATCAAGGCAGTTGTTTAGTCTAGTATTGTTGGTTACTAGTTGTTCCAGTCTCAGATTTGTAACAGCATTGTAGAAGGTTGCGTGTATGGGTTCAGTTGTACATTTGTTTAGGGTTCAGTCAATATGAGGTAGATTGAAGTCGCCAAGAAAGATAAAAATGTGTGGGCAGGATGTTGCCCATGTTAGTAGTGAATTTAGCTTGTTTACATGTTCGATGTCATAATCAGGTGCTCTGTAACATAGTAAGAATCAAAATGTGATATTTAAGGATAGTTCACAGATGATGGTCTCAGGGACAGCAAGCTCCTGGGTAACTTGGGTGTTTGTTAGATGTAAGGACTTTTTATAGAAGATAGCAACAGCACCTCCTCTACAAATTTCACGATCTGATCAGTAAACATGATAGTCTCTTACTTTGGTAATGGAATCAGAGAGAGATGCGTTGAACTATGTTTCACAGACAAATACGATGTCAAATTTAGCCATATTTAGTAAGAGGAGAAATTCAGGTATTTTATTCACAAGGCTTCTTGCATTGAGTAGCTTGCACTTAAGGCCAGCAGTAGTTGGAATTGAGGTAGTTCGGGGCGTGCGTGCCTAGTCTTGGGTGATGGTGGATTAGTTGAGGCAGGGTTGAAGGTTAAAGCTGAGTTGCGGGTTGTGTGACTTACTTTTGATACAGTCAGCATGGTAGTCAATGTACAGGTCCTTCTCTCCATTGTCTAGATGTTTTTTGAGTTCAGTGCGGAGTACACAGGTCTATATATCTGGTCTAGACCAATTACTCACATATGATAGACTACCGATTAAAGATTGATATATTTCCTTATCAAACATAGGACTTTTAATATCACTATGTGTAAATTCCTTACTCATTGGTGTCTTAGCAGATTTACAATGCTCCAGTTATAGCGTTTTAATAATTGGCTAATCTTCTTGGCTTGTGAAATTTTAAAACCTTCATTCATTTTCACTATATCAAGACCCAAATAATGCTTAATTTCCCCTAAATTTCTAATCCTGAACTTTTTCTGTAATCTATAAACAATATCATTTGCTTCTTGTTCAGTTTTAGTTATAATTGCTATGTCATCCATAAATAACAGTAATAGAGAAATTAAACCATCTTTTTCTCTTCGGAACAAACAAAGATCAGCTATACCAGCTTCAAACCTATTGAAACTAATTCCTTTACAATACATTTATTCCATTCATAACCGAATTGCTTTAGACCAAAAATACTTTTCTTTAATTTCCAATAATCAGTTTTTCCATCATCCTTTAAACCTAATGGCTTTTTCATATAGATGGTATGTTGTAAAGGTGCATGTAGATATGCAGTTTCAACATCTACATGGTTTATTTTACATTTATTCTTAGCTGCCCAAACTAACTCTGCTCTCAATGTATTTGCTCTCAGACTAGGTGCAAACACTTCATCATAGTTCTTATCTGACTGAGCAAATCCTTGAGCAACTAATCTTGCTTTATGGGTAATAGTCCCATCCACACCAGTCTTTATCTGATACACCCATTTGCAACTTAGTGCATGCTCACCTGGTAGTAACTTTATATCCTCATACACCTCTAAATCCTTTAATGATTTTAACTCCCTATTCATAACTTCCTGCCAAGCTACCTGATCCTTTGTAGAATACAGTTTTATTTCATTGAAGTTAGAAGGTTCTGTATTAACCTGACATACAATGCTTGCTTGAAATCTGTCAGATGGACATCTCTCTCTCGTTGACCTCCTAGGCAACTCAGTACATGTTGTTGGTATGTCCTCTTCCTTTACCTCCCCTATCAAATCCTCATCTTCTACAGTCATAGAGGGTTCTTCTATTGATGATTCCTCCATTGAGGATTCTTCCATTATCTTATCATCAATATTATTATCATTAGGATTATCACTAAACAATGGAGTCTCAACAACACTATCCTGTACCTTATTATATTCCTGTTCAAACTTTCTCCAGCCAATGTGCTCCATAAATTTAGCACTTGCACTGCAATATACATTAGTAACACCAGGCTCCCAAAATCTAAATGATCTATGATTAGCTTCATAACCTACAAAATATAATTGTCTTGCTCTGTGTTGTCCCTTTCATCTTGCGTGGGAATATGAACCCATGCTGGGCTTCCAAATGTATGTAAAGAACTGAGATCTGGGTTTTTTCCATTCCAAAGAGTAAATAGTAATTCACCAGTCATTGAATTCACTACGTTATTCAAAACATGGTTAGCACACATTATTGCTTCACCCCAAAGTTTCTCTGATAAACCGGAATCCGAAATCATAGTCCTAGCCATAGCCTGTAATGTTTGTCCTCTACGTTCAATATATGAGTTATATTGTGGTCTATAAGGAGCAGAACGCTTATGTTCAATGCCAGCTTTCTGTAACATGGCTTCAAATTTTTTATTGGTAAATTCAGTACCATTATCTGTTACTAAGCTAATAACTTTCTGTTTCTTTTTTCTTTCAGAAAATTTTAGCCAGTTTATAAAATGCTGGTATGTTTCTGTCTTCGTTTTCATTAAATAACAGAAACCATATCTGGAAAAATGATCAATTATACTTAATATGTAACAGGCTCCACCTAAACTAGGTTTCTTAGGTCCAATAATATCAGCAAAAACAATCTCTAATGGTTTTGAATCCATTTACCCTATTTGCAGGAGTTACCTTGCTTTTTTCTTGATTGCAAGCATTGCAATTTAAATACTTTGTACAAGTTTTAAATTTTGTACCATTAGATAACTCAATAGTTTTCTTTAGCATTTTAAAATTTATATGTCCCATACATCTATGGAGCAGATGAATACATTCATCATGAGGCTTTTTATTCTCATAAACTGAGTTAGTATTAATTAATGGATTATCATGTATAATAAACAAACCATTATCCAATCTTGCAGTAACGTTTTTACCCTGTTTTTCAATTAAACATTTATCTCCCTGAAAGGTTACAACAAATTCTGCTTTTACCATTTCTCTTACAGATAGCAAGTTAAATATCAGTCTAGGTACATATAGCATTGGTAAACGTTCATTAATACATGAACAATATGCAGTACCTTCTCCAGATGCTCTCAATTTCCATCCATTAGCTAATGATACATGCTGTTTACTCTTTATCATGTTAACAAACCTCTCTTTACTTTTAGTTATACACTGCGATGCTCCACTGTCAACTACTCATATATCATGGTTTACAGTTGTAGTTGTACTTGATATGACTAAACTAACATCTTTATAAGCTCTCTGTATATTAATAGCATTCTGTTTCTTCCCCTTTTTACAGTATCTGGCTATATGTCCTTTAGCCCCACAAGAAAAACTTTTCCTAACAATATAGGCAGTTGAAGACAGTTTTTCTTCCTGTGGTTGTCTTTCTCTCAGTTGATTTCCATCTTGCCTTCTTCTTGACTCTTCTAACAGTCTTCCAGTTATGCCAGTCAATGTAAGTTCATCTCTGTTTAAAACTTCCAGTGAAGACACATAATCATCATGTTTCCTCCAGAGAAGAAAGAATGATGTAAACTTGATGCAACTCTGAGAAAATCAGCTCCTTTTCTTGTAGCTCTTGTAAAGTCCTTTTCATAAACTCCAAATGAGCTAACATATCGCCACCTTTTATAAGACGGGCTCAAAATAGTTTACGTGTAAGGTGTATGTGTGCACCCACACTATCTCGAAGATAAATCCTCTTCAAAATGTCCCAACATTTAGCAGCAGATTCTTCACCACGAATATGGACTAGCTGCTGATCACTCAGTGTCAGTCCAATTATACTAAGAGCCTTTTCATTATCCCGGTTAAAGTCAGCTATTTTCTTTTTATCTTCATCATTCAATGGGTCCCAAACTGTTACATCCGGTGGACTATTAACTACAGTCCTTAATCCGTCTTTACGCAGAAGTAGGCCGCACTTCATAGACCAGGAAACATAGTTTGTTCCATCCAACTGGGTTATCTGAGATATACTGGTTGACTGTTCTTATACCATTAGTAGTTTAACAATAAAACACAATCAGCTGGCTGAATATGAAACTGTATATTCACACTGATTCTCAATATCTCTCTGGGCTCATAACCAATGTTATGATATGTACAGAATAACCCTTGAGTAACAAGGATATGCACATGGAAACATTTATGAGAGTAATTATGAATAATTATTCAGCCACACACAGATACACTAAATTGAGTTAAAGTTTACTTTAAGAAATAGCACAGTCCAATACACGGTCCAGGTCATATTCGTTTTACAGTCCAAAGAATATCCAATTACAAAGTCTTCTTACCAGTTGCCTTTGTCATTTACAGTAAACAAAAATATCAAAGTATAAGCACAGCATAAATACAACAGAGAACCTTAGATAGCAACAGAATGTCAGAGAGACAGAATCTCAGAGAGAGCAAGCTATGATCTCTAGCTCCCTCTTATGGTAATTTGCAATATAATCAACCAATCGGAATATAGTATAAATCAATACAGTGGATTTGTCTTAAAGCTACAAACATACATTGTTGGTTTATATATTGCCAACCCAACTAATTGGTGGACAGATTCCTAACACAACTGAAATACTGCTTTGATTCTTCTCAGGTTTCATCCTATGCTCCAGCTAACATACTGTTGTGATAAATATAGAAAAGTAAAGAAAAAAATCTTCCCCATCTAGTGATAATTAAGGTGTCAGAAAGGGGCCATTTCTTTGCTAGGTTTACATGTATGGCAATAATTTTACTTGGTGACCACACACACATGCACATGCACACACACACACACATATACACACAATTTTAATTGTTAATGTTTCTATGATTGTCCAGAGTCACTTGTTGAGATGGGCAGGTATAAAAACTAAATGCAATGCAATGCAATCAATAATAAAAACTCCTTAAAAAGCATATAACTGTGGTGGCATAGTGGTTATAATGTAGTATTGCAGGCTAACTCTGCTGACTGCCAGGAGTTCGATCCTGATTGGCTCAAGGTTGATTCAACAATCCATCCTTCTGAGGTCAGTAAAATGAGGACCTGAATTATTGAGGGAAATCACTATGAAGTGCACTATGAAAAGCACTATGACTTTGTAAACCACTTAGAGAGGGCTGTAAAGCACTATGAAGTGCTATATAAGTCTAGGTGCTATACTTATTGCTATATTTACCTCTCCTAATTTGGTGCTTGCCAGATAGATTATAGCTTGATTTCCATGCTATTCACAGAATGGACCTGCTAATTGGTAATTTGTCAGCCCTCTCAGGCAAAGCAGACAAGAAACCCAACTAATTTTATTGTATTGTAAGAATACAATACCAGAATCTTGCAAATCTGAATGTATAAACTTCCTGCTGCCCCTTTTAACTGCTTGATCCATTAGGGTGGGCCCTTCCTAAGTTTCTGTAGCAGATCATTAAATGATTGTGGGCTCCTGCCTCTTATCAGCTTGTTTCATAGGCAGCATCTTTTTCCCTCAACCTCCAAGGTCATCTACACATTCCAAAATCAGGAAGACTAGTCCAATACATCTGGAGAACTTCAGGTTCAGGAAAAGTTGATGTCAAATGTTGTGCATGTAGTCTTTCTCAATAATGAATTCAGGAGTTTTCTCCTGATGTAGGGGATGACCAGGCTGAGCCTGAGAGGCCAAATGCATCACAAGTCATGAGTCCCTGCACACAGCAAGAAATCTAAGTCTAGCCCACCTTGAATGCCTCTCTTATCACCCACTCATTTACCTTGACCATTAATTGTTCAGATTTTTGTAGAAGAGAACTTAAGTTTGCAATGAATTTTTATACTCATTTGAATTGACTGAATCTTCTGGTTTCTGTGGTGCTTGACAGCTGCTTTTTTCTTTGTTTCCAAACAGCCCATCAAGTCGCTATGAAAAATGGCTCAGCTCTATTACAAAAAAGTAAACTACTCCCCCTATAGAGACCGGATCCCGCTGCAAATTGTCCGGGCAGAAGTGGAGCTGTCTTTGGAGGAGAAGGCCTACCTCAGTGCTGTGGAGAAGGGGGACTATGCCAGTGTGAAACATTCCTTGGTGGAAGCAGAGATCTATTACAACATTAACATCAACTGCATGGACCCTCTTGGTCGCAGTGCCCTTCTAATAGCCATAGAAAATGAAAACTTAGAGATTATGGAGTTGTTATTGAGCCACAGTATCTATGTGGGTGATGCACTCCTGTATGCAATACGGAAAGAAGTTGTGGGGGCTGTAGAACTGCTTCTGAATTACAAGAAGCGAAATGGGGAGAAGCAGGTAAGTCAAGAATGAACTGAGATGTGTATCCAAGGGGTTTTCCCAAAGGTGCTTTGCAAAAGGCAATTGGACTTTCTTTATTTTGAAGACATTTTGCTTCTCATCCAAGAAACTTCTTCAATTCATGTCAGCTTCCACCTTATGCTTGCTTGTGCTTCACTACCATGTGGTGACAGTCTGCCATGAACTCTGGGGAGAGTAGATGGGAGGGGGAATGCTTGGGGGAAAACAAAAGTTACTGCTGTATCTCCCTGAGACCCTGCCTCAAGGCCCACCAGCTGGGAGAAGAATGCAGCAGCATACCAACTTGATCATTGAAGCGATCATTATTAAAATATTTTGCTTGAATCTGATTAGTTACGGGTGGTGGTGGAGGTGTGTGTGTCAGCAATGGAAAGTAGTTAAGAGAGGGAAAAGTTGAACTTAGGGATTTTGATGCACGATTCTATGTTCTAACTACATATTACTGCAATACATTTGACTTCTAATAAAACTATACCTTTCTCAGTCAGCTGGAAAGGCCACAAATCATAATGAGATGACCTTGGAATAGTGCAATAGTTGTAAATTCATGCCAGTTCCCAAGTGCCCGAATTTTCATCAAGTGACTGTGGGGATGGTTGTAAGTGTGAGGATGCAGAATAGAAGAATAGAATTCTTTATTGACCAAGTATGATTGGACACAAAAGGAATTTGTCTTGGTGCAAGCGCTCTCAGTATACATAAAAGAAATGATACATTCATCAAGAATCATAAAGTACAACACTTAATAATAGTCATAGGATACAATTAGCAATCAAATCATACTAGGAAACTGTCAATATAAATCATAAGGATACAAGCGACAGAGTTACAATCCTACAGTCACAAGTGGGAGGGGATAGGTGATAAGGAGTGATGAGAAGATTAACAGTAATAGTAGTGCACACTTTGTAAATAGTTGAACAGTGATGAGGGAATTATTTGTTTAGCAGATTGATGGCGTTCAGGGAAAAACTGTTCCTGTGTCTAATTCTTCTGGTGTGCAGTGCTCTATAGCATCATTTTGAGGGAAGGAATTGAAACAGTTTATGTCCAGGATGTGAAGGGTCTGTAAATATTTTCAAAGCCCTCTTTTTGACTTGTGCAGTATATAGATCCTCAATTGAAGTCAAGTTGGTAGTAATTGTTTTTTCTAATTATCCTCCGAAGTCTGTGTCTGTTCTGTTGGGTTGCAGAACCAAACCAGACAGTTATAGAGGTGCAGATGACAGACTCAATAATGCTTCTGTAGAACTAGATCAGCAGCTACTTGGGCAGTTTGAGCTTCCTGAGTTGTTGCAGAAAAAATATTCTTTGTTGTGCTTTTTTGATGACATTTTTGATGTTAGGTGTCCATTTTAGGTCTTGTGATACGATGGAACCTAGAAATTTGAAGGTCTCTTCTGTTAATACTGTGTTGTCTAGTATTGTAAGAGGTGGTAGTATAGGAGGGTTTCTTCTAAAGTCTACCACCATTTCTATGGGTTTAAGTATGTTCAGTTCCAGATTGTTCTGGTTACATCACGAGGCAAGTTGTACAACCTCCAATCTGTATGCGGATTTGTTGTTGTCTCAAATAAGACCAATCATGCAAAATCATTTGTAAGTCACTTTTTCAATGCCATTGTAACTTAAAACGGTTGCTAAATGAATGGATGGAAGTCAAGGACTACCTGTATTATAAATAAGGGGAGTGGGGAGAGGTTGAACCAGTTCAGCATTTTGTTTTATTGGTTTGCAACAATGAGTTAGTCCAATTGAAGAAAACTGAATTGGAATTTGCTTAATATGCCTTTGAATCAAATTTCAACATCAAAGGTTTACTAAGAATTCATAGGATTGCTTCTGTTTATCTGGGATATGATACAGAAGGGAGAACTCAGCAGGTGTTAAGTTTGGAATGTGCATAACATGCACTTTGGGAGTTTGTTTGCTCTATGTATAGGCTGAAATGGGCAGTAAATAGTATCAGCCTTTTCATTTAGATCAGTGTTTCTCAACCTCAGCAACTTTAAGATGTGTGGACTTTAACTCCCAGGTTTGCTGGCTGGGAAATTCTGGGAGTTGAAATCCATACATCTTAAAGTTGTTGAGTTGAGAAACACTGTTTAGATGAATGAAGCCATGATTTTGCATGACAATTACTGAACAGGAAAGATTTAGATTTTAAGTTATGTTCTACACAACTTCTTTCCTGTCTCCCTCCCTCTCCCTCTCCCTCCCTCCCTCTTTCCCTCCCTCCCCCCTCTCTCTTGTCTATCACCTGAAACCAGTCAGGCTCTAAGTAGCCCTCAAAGCCTACGTGATACAATACAGTACAAAAATCCACACAACAGTGAACGAACATCACAATTCCACCTCAATTCATTAAATCACTAAGAGTAATGTGCTAAAAATATTAAATCTAATGTCAACAATGGACCTCATCACCAGAGATGGATTCAGTTCTTAATTTAAGTGTTTAGAGTTGTTGCTGATTTTTTGCTACTTTTATTGTAGCCACACAGGACTGGCTGGCAGTCCTGTTTAATGTGATCCTGTTACAGAGAGAAAGAATATCTCCAAGGCTCCAAGGAATCTGAAGGATAAAGTTGATTGACTCTGCTTTAAACTGGATTCTATGATTGTACATTTCTTCTTGAGATGACAAAAGAATACTTTGTTTTGGCTATCTAGGATAAGCTAGAATGCATAAATCTTAAGAAAGTAGATGGGACTCTTGAGGCTGTGGATGCAGCCATCTTTTGACTATATCTTGGTTAGTCTAGGTCTCCTGGGAGATTATGTGTAGTCATATCCAACAGGTAGTGAATTCATCTTTGAGTGAAGGGACATACTTCACTCATTATTTAACAAAATCACTCTTAAAGAAACCATTAGTAGCCCAAACATTGTTGAATAATTTCTGACTGGTCTCCAACATTTCTTTCTGGGAAGCTTTTAGAGAAGGTGTTGAGCTAAGGTTTCAAACAACTGTGGAGGAAGATTATCTGGATTCCATCCGGTTAGGTTTCAGGCATGGAGACAACTTGTGATCTTTGACAGGCATCTATTCTGGTCCTCTATGCCAGTCATCCTTGATCTTTCAGCATTCAATACCATTAATCATAGAATCATTTTTAAACAACTCAGAACATTATAAATGGGGGGGGGGAGAGAGGGGGGAGAAACTATTGTGGTGGATCTCTTCTTCAAATTTCAATTGGTGTTGAGACCTCTATTTTGTAATCCAAAGCTCTCAGATAGATATCATTAGTATATTGATGATAGCCAGCTATATAATCTCGATCTTGAGCTGACCAAGTAATGCTTTTTAAAGTTTTATGCCAGTGTCTGGATGCCTTGGGAGTCTGGAAGTGAATGAACAGGTTTAGGCTCAACTGTAGCATGGAGAAGCCAGATTCACTTAACAACTCTGTAACTACTGCAGTGATTCACTTAACAACTGTGGCAAGAAAGGTTGTAAAATGGGGGAAACTCACTTAACAACTCTCTTGCTTAGCAACAGACATTTTGGGCTCAATTGTTGGCTCAATTGTGGTCATAAATTTAATACAGGACTAGACTACCTGTATTAAACAATGTCATTTTACTGGACATAGGAGATATATCTCCTCTAACATAGTGCCTGCCTAAAACAGCTCCCTCCCCATATTCAGTGATCCTGCAGATTTATAAAGCCTCCAGGTTTACTAGAATCTCCCCAATTAACAGATTAATAGAGTTGGAATGGACATTATAGGTCATCTAGTTCAACCCCCTGCCCAAAAAGGAGACCCTCACCATTTATGGCAAATGGCAGTCCAATATCTTCTTGAAAGTCTCCAGTGATGAAGCTCCCACAACTTCTGAGGGCAATTTCTGTTCCATTGGTTGATAGTTCTCACTATCAGAAAATTTCTCCTTATTTCTAGTCTGCATCTCTCCTTGATCAGTTGCCATCCATTATTTCTTGTCTGGCCTTCAGGTCCCTTGGAAAATAGCTTGACCCCTTCCTCTCTGTGGTAGCCCCTCAAATATTGGAACATTGATATCATGTCTCCCCTGGTCCTTCTCTTGACTAGATTAGCCATGCCCAATTCCTGTAACCATTCTTCATATGTTTTACTCTCCAGTCCCCTAATCATCCTGGTTGCTCTTCTCTGCACTTTTTCTAGAGTCTCAACTTCTTTTTATAGTGTGGTGACATATTTTAGATGTGGTTTTACTAAGGCTTTATAGAGTGGTATTAGTACCTCACTTGATCTTGATTGTATACCTCTGTTAATGCAGTTTAGGATTGCAGGATATTAAGAATAATGGGCCTAAGATGGAACCTTGTGGTACCCACTGCTTACTTTCCTCCATGTAGACGGAGACTCATTAAGGACTACTTGCTGAATACAGTTTGTCAGCCAGTTACAAATCCATCTGGTGGCGATGCTATCTATCCCACTTTTTTCTAGAAGTCTATTTTGCTGAATGCTTTGCTGAAGTCTAAGTATATTATGTCCACAGTATTTTGCTGGTCGACTAATTTATTTAGTCACTATGTTGAAGAATGAAATAAGATTGGTTCGGTATGATCTGTTTTTTTAAAAAACTCATGTTGACTTCTAAGTTATTACTTTACTTGTTTCTAGATATTGGCAGATCTGGTTTTTTATTAACTTTTCCAGTATCTTCCTGGGTATTGATGTTAGGCTGATTGGTCTGTAGCCTGTTTTTTTCTCTTTTTTGAAGATGGGAACCACATCAGCTCTTTTCCAGTCCCCGGTGCTCCAATATTTTTGGAAGATGTGGTACAATGATTCTGAGATGACATCTGCCAGCTCCTTTAGAACTCTGGGATATATCCATCAGGTCCTGGTGATTTGTATTCATCAAGATCAGACATTATTTTACCTTTCCCATTATTTTGCTCATTTTAACTTTTATTTCTAGTCTGTCTTTTACAGTTATGTTTTTGGTAGGTTGGACTATTGTTTCTTTTGGCGTGAAGACCAATGCAAAGAATGAGTTAAGCAGCTCTGCTTTCCTTCTGCTGCCTGTTACTTCTTTGCCGTCTCCTCTCTTTTGTGCATCTACTGTTTCCTTTATTTTATTTTCTTGCTATTTATAGGTTGGAAGAAACTTTTTTTTATTATCTTTGACTTTTGTTGCAAATCTTTGTTCATTCTGAGCCTTTGTTTTCCTGATTTTGTCTTTGCAGATTCTGGCTGTCTGCTGATATTCTGTCTTAGTTATGTGTCCTTCTTTCAATTTTTTTTTATTTGTCCTTTTTGTCTTTCAAATTGTCAGAGCGATTTTTGTGCAACCATGCTGGTTTCTTCTTGGAGCTCTTGTTTTTCTTTTTCAGTGGTATTGTGCTGGACTGGGCTTTTATGATCATATTTTTCAGGTTCCCAAATTTCTTGAGTTGTTTTCCCCTTAAGAATTTTCATCCAAGGAATCTTTCCCAAGTTCTCTCTGAGCTTGTTAAAATCAGCTCTTTTAAAGTCTAGGACTCTGGTATCACTGTGCTCTATTGCTTCTGTTTGCATTATGTCCCCCATTATTATTGTAGTGTGCTTCCTACATATGTTTGTTGGTTAGCAAAAAGGATACCTATTTTTTCTGCTTGATTGGGTGGACTATGGCCATGTCATTTTTTTTTTCTTTTATATTGCTCCATATGCATTCTAGGAGATTTTCTTCTTTGGTTTCATGCATTTCTGTAGCAACATAGTGGTTCTTTACATACAGTGCAATTTCACTTCCTCTTTTATGAGGTCCCGTTTTTTTTGAACAGTTTTTATCCTTCTGTCAGTATGTTCCAGTCATGGGTTTCATCCCACCAAGTTTCTGTTATTCCAACTAAATTTTATCTACCTTCATGTATTAATAGTTCACATTCACCCTGTTTGTTCCCCAGTCTTTGTGCATTTGTAATGTTTCACTCTACACTATTTTTCCTCATTGCTCTACATTATAATTTGTCAACCTTGTTAACTGTCCATCATTACTTGGCAAATAGCCAGCCAAATATATTTAATAGAAAAACAAACAAATGTACAAAATCCATCAATCTTCCACTGCCCTTATCAAGGCAGTTTTGGAATTAGCTCTGGTTAACATTTGAATCAATCATGCTGGGCTTGAATTATTGAAAGCCATCGTTTCTGCTCTGTCAGATTTTAGTTTGTAAGTGCCTTAAGGCAAAGCCTCTCAAGAATAGCTGCGCTGGTAGTACATAAATTATAATAACAAGTAATCACAATGCTCTATTTGGGGTTCTTGGCTCCTCAAAGGTTACCACAGAACTGGAAAAAGAGAAAGGGAATCAGAATGATCAAAGGTCAGAAAAGATCAGTAGGCTATATTTGGTTTTGTTTTTAAAGACACCACTAAAATGGCAATCATACCCAGCTTTCTGTGTAGAGGATTGAGGTGCAAGTGATGATACAGAAAAAATGTCAAAGGACTTTAAAAAAGTGAAACTGGACATAAGTTTCAAATCAGATGTGAACAGGTGGCATTGTTCCCCTGGGGAAATCATACATTTGCCCCCCCCCCCCCAGACTGTACCACCCACCCTGCAATTTTTAACCCTGCCTCCCCCCACCCAGGAACCAAGGTGTTGATATAATGCCAAATGATCTTAATGCCAAAAAGGCATTGAGTTGTAAATCTAATCTTACAAAGCTTCTCCTCCAGAAATATCGAATTGCTAACTAGAGCATACAAAATTTTTGCCAGACCAATACTCAAATACAGCTCGTCAGTCTGGAATCCACACTGCATATCAGACATTAATACAATGGAGTGAGTCCAGAAGTATTTCATAAGAAGAGTACTACACTCCTCTGCTCACAACAGAAATACCCTTTATCACCAGGCTTGAGATTTTGGGCTTGGGCAACCTTGAACTACGCTACCTACAGTTAGATTTAAGCATAGCACACAAAATTATCTGCTACAATGTCCTACCAGTCAACGAGTACTTCAGCTTCAACCACAACAATACAAGAGCATACAAAAGATACAAACTCAATGTAAACCACTTCAAACTTGATTGCAGAAAGTACAACTTCAGCAAGAGAGTGGTCAATGCCTGGAATGCACTACCTAACTCTGTTGTTACATCCTCTAACCCCCACTCCTTTAACCTCAAACTAACCACTATTGACCTCACCCCATTCCTAAGAGGTCTGTAAAGTGCATAATCTTATTATGTCTGCTGGGATATAAAAAAATAATAATAAGTGCAGCATTGTGCCTCCTGTCCCTGTCCTATTGTCCCCATTTATTCGTATCTATTTCCTGTATTCTTACTCTATTATCTTGTAAGCAATTGACAAACCAAATAAATAATAAATAAATGAATAAAATATAAATTAAATTGCCACATATTGGTCGCCTGTAATGAAAACTATCAGACTGGTTAAACACACCAGTGGAACAGCTTGTCCTCAGAAGTTGTGGGTGCTCCATTCCTGGAGGTTTTTAAGAAGAGACAGGATAGGCACTTGTCTGAAATGGTACAGGGTCTCCTGCCTGAGCTAGAGGTTGGACTAGAAGACCTGCAGGATCCCTGCCAGTTCTATTCTGATTGATTGATCCCCAGAACAAGCTACTTTCTGAACTTAAACATGTTTGTATAGATATTTTCAAAGGCAGACACTACCTAGCTTATTGGTCTTTGTTTTTCACATTCACTGCTTTTTGGTTGCAAAAAAAATATTGTTAAATTATTACATTCCAAGGGGGAAAAATAGATACAGGTATTTCTTTTAATACACTCATTTACAAAACCAAAGGGACAAGAGACACTTTGCTATCTAATCTGCAACTCTTTAATGTATACATTATTTTCTTCATGAGTTTTCTTCCCCTCATAAAGTAACAAAGTGCCTTTAGCCAGCCCCAGAGAGAAATGTATTTCTACCTTAGGTTTAAGTGCTGGGAGATGCTATTATCCCATCAAGTGGAATTTTCTTTGGGGGAAACTTCAGAATATCATTGTTAAGCCTGGTTTCCCCAACCAGGGTTAGGGAGACAAGCTAAACAGAATGTGCAGCTTAGTCAGATAGGCACACAGATAAATGAGTGAGCTAAGCTTGTATGTTTATTAACATACAGTAAAAATGACAGATACGCTTGTGCTATCAAATATATAGTTTATTCCATTATGAGTTCATAGCATAGTCAAAATAACAGTCCAATAGTCATGTATCATTTAATCAGTCCATTCAGGGATATTCAGTTAGCAAAGTCTATGTTGAATATCCTATGTCAATTCACTTACAAGCCAGTCCTTTGTTTTCTCTCCCGTTCGAGCAATGCAGACTTGTTTCCTTGCAGTAATCAGGGATCATCAAAGCCAGAGAGAGAGCAAGCTGCAGCCTTGCTTCTTTTAAAGTGCTTTCACAACCACTCCCTTAATTACTATCCCACAGTTAAAGTTGCAGACACTTTAACATACAAACTATGATTACATATTATTATTTACCTAAACCAGTTAGGGTAAAACAATGTTATCCCTAACATTCTCCCCTTTTAGGAAATAATAATATAACTATTTATATCTTTAAATCATATTTGTTACAACTCTCTTTAAACTTAATTACTCCTTGAGCTTTTGTAAATTGGTCTGCAATGTTTTCTTCCGTCATGCAGTATTCCAATTTAATTAGCCCATTCTTTACAGATTCTCTAACATTTAAGTATCTTAAATCAGTATGCTTTGATCTAGTTTTTACAGCAATACTAGTAGCTAATTTTATAGCTGCTTGATTATCCTCGAACACAATAATGGAATCTTTTACAGTTATACCCATGTCTAATAATAACTGTTTGTACAAAATCAAGTCAGTGCATAGTAATGACAGACATGAAAATTCCGCTTCCATCGTTGACAAGCTAATATGCTGTTGTCTGATTGACCTCCACCCTATTAGTGCTTTACCAAATAATATAGCCATCCCAGATGTTGATTTTCTAGTGTTTATATCAGTTGCAAAACTTGCATCTGCATAGGCACTAAGACTCAAATCACCCTTTGGTTCTATATACAATGCATGGTTCATTGTTCCTTTAAGATATCTTAAAATTCTCTTCAATGATTGCCAATGACATTGATGTGGATCTGAATTAAAACGAGCCAGCTGATTTACACTACAAGCTATATCAGGCCTAGACCAATTGCTTATATATGATAAGCTACCAATCAAAGATTGATATATGGACATATCAAATTTGGGACTTTGATCATCAGTTTGGCAAACTTCCTGACTCATTGGAGTCTTTGCCGGTTTACAAAGTTCCATTTTAAACGTTTTAATTAATTGGCAAATTTTATCTTCTTGAGATATCTTAAAACCATTTTTTGTTTTGTTAATTGTCAATCCTAGATACTTTTTAATTTCACCTAAATGCTTTAATTTTATCTTTTTAGCTAATAATGATATAATCTCATTAGCTTCATTATTAGTCTTAGTTATCAAAGCAATATCATCTGTAAATAATAACAATAATGACACCGTTCCATTATTTTCTCTTTTAAACACACATGGATCTGCTAAACCAGATTTAAAACCTATATTGTTTAACTCTTTCACAATATATTGGTTCCACTCAAACCCAGATTGTTTCAACCCGTAAAGACTCTTTTTGAGTTTCCAACAATCATTACTATTTACTTTATTGTCTTTTATACCTACTGGTTTTCTTAAATATATAGTGTGCTGCAATGGTGCATGTAGATAAGCAGTTTCTACATCTAAATGGTTAATTATATAGTTTTTCTTAGCTGCCCACACTAATGCTACTCTTAAAGATGTTGCTTTAAGACTTGGTGCAAAAACTTCATCGTAATCAGATGCAGTTTGATTAAATCCTTGAGCTACTAACCTAGCTTTATGGGTAACAGTCCCATCATTTCCTGTTTTTACTTTAAATATCCATTTGCACCCAATGGATTTTTCTCCTGGAGGTAATTTAGCATCTTCATAAACTTTCATTATCTTTAATGAATTTAGTTCCTTTTCCATTGCCTTTTGCCAATTCTCCTGATCCTTAGCAGGATACATCCTAAGTTCATCTACACTAGTTGGAACTTTAGTTACTTGGCAAACTATACTTGCTTGATATCTCTCAGGTGGTCTAGTTACACGTGTAGTACGTCTAGGTATTACAGGACTTACAGGTGGACTTTCATTTATTAACTCTTCTTGATTATCTAACTCTTCCTGATCAACTGTTTCCTCTTGTTCTGGTCCTATTTGTTCTTCTTGGACTTCTTCTTTAATTGGACTCTTCTTATAACTAATCTGATCTTTCTGCCTTTTGTAGGGTTCAATAACTACTTCATTATTTAAATCTTGCTCTAATCTATTCCATCCTACATGTTCTAGGAATTTTGCACTAGCACTGGTGTAAACTCTAGATGTACCTTGTTCCCAGAATCTATAAGATCTATGATTAGATGTATATCCTACAAAATATAATGTTTTAGCTCTATGCTGTCCTTTGTGTCTAAGTTGTGTAGGGATATGCACCCATGCTGGTGCTCCAAATGTGTGCATGTAACTTAAATCAGGTTTTGTACCATGCCACAGTGTGAATGGTAATTTACCTGTTGTTGAATTAACAACATTATTTAATATATGATTACCACACATTATTGCTTCTCCCCATAAATTGTCAGGTAATCCTGAATCAGACATCATAGTTCGTGCCATTAATTGTAATGTTTGGCCTCTTCTCTCTATAAAGGCATTATGTTGTGGCCTATTTTGTGCAGACATTTTATGTTGAATACCTAACATTCTTAGTCTGTTCTGGAATTTATTATTTGTAAATTCTGTACCATTATCTGTTATAAGAGTTACTAATTTCTTTTTAGTTTTCCTTTCTGCAAATTTAATCCAATTAAAGAGATTTTTATACGTTTCAGTTTTGCTTTTCATTAAATAGCAAAACCCATATCTGGAATAGTGGTCCATTATACTTAGTATATAACGAGCTCCTCCTACACTTGGTTTTTTAGGACCTATTAAATCTGCAAATACTACCTCTAAAGGTTCTTTAGTAGTAAATCCATCAACTCTATTAGCCGGTGTAACCCTGGCTTTGCTATGATTACAGATATTACATTGTAAATACTTATTACAAGGTTTCAAACTTATTCCCTTAGATAATTCAACAGTTTTCTTAAGCATTTTAAAATTTAAATGCCCTAGCCTTCGATGTAACAAGTGAATACATTCATCATGAGGTTTCTTATTTTCATAAACTGTGTTAGCCACCTTTAAACCATTATCATTTAACACATATAATTCACCTCTTAAAGATGCAGTAATTTTCTTATCTTCTTTCTCAATTATGCAGTTATCTCCCCTAAATGTAACTACATATCCTAGTTTAACCAAAATTCTAACTGAAATTAAATTAAACTTAAGTTGTGGTACATATAACATTTTTACATTCTCTTTTATAAAAGAACAATATGCTATACCTTGACCTTTAGCTTTCAGTTTCCAGCCATTTGCTAACGATATCTGCTGTGTACTCTTGGACATTTTAATAAAATGTTTGTTATCATTAGTTATACAATGTGATGCTCCACTGTCAACCATCCATAAATTATTTTTTACAGCTCCGTTAGTATACATGGCTAACTCTAAATTTTTCTTTATCTTTTGATGACTTTTTGTATTCTGGCCAGCGTTCTGGCGCTTTGCTTTTTTACAAAATCTTGCCAAATGTCCTCTTCCTCCACAATTAAAACACTTTTTAATTGCGTATGCAGTAGGAGTTTCTTTATCTTCTTTTTGAGGTTGCTGCCTCCTTAACTCATCTCTTTCAAGCCTTCTTCTGGCTTCTTCAATCAATCTGCCAGTTATATCAGTTAAAGTTAGGCTTTCTTTTGGCAATATTTCTAGGGAAGTTACGTAGTTATCATAGCTTTCATCAAGTGAAGATAGAATTATGTAGACTTGGTGTAGTTCAGAGAAAATAAGCTCTTTCTCGTGCAGTTCTTGAAAAATGCTTTGCATAGTTTTCAAATGACTCAGCATATCACCATTCTTATGGAGATGTGTACTGAAAAGTTTCCGTGTTAGATTTATGTGAGCACCAACATTATCTCGAACATAAATCCTCTTCAGCTTCTGCCAACACCCAACAGCTGTTTTTTCTCCGTGGATATAAACAAGCTGCATATCAGTTAAGGTTAAAGCAATAATGCAAATTGCTTGTTCATTTTTATGCATAAATTCTTCTATCTTTATTCTATCTTCATCATCCTCTGGATCCCATTCTTCTACGTTTGGTGGATTTTCAATTATGTTCCACAAACCTTCTCTTCGTAGAAGCAGACTACATTTCATAGACCATGATACATAGTTTGTTCCATCCAGCTTGGATATCAGGGACAAACTTTGTAGATTGACTTGTGCCATGTTTTCTTATATGGATATAAAAATATAATTAATAAAACACAGCTGTCTGTTTACTGTAATGTACAACAACACAAACTCTCACTTTTAACATAAATCTGTTTTATCCTAGTTAAACTGACTTTGCAGCCTCTGGGCCCATAACCAGTGTTTAGCCTGGTTACCCCAACCAGGGTTAGGGAGACAAGCTAAACAGAATGTGCAGCTTAGTCAGATAGGCACACAGATAAATGAGTGAGCTAAGCTTGTATGTTTATTAACATACAGTAAAAATGACAGATACACTTGTGCTATCAAATATATAGTTTATTCCATTATGAGTTCATAGCATAGTCAAAATAACAGTCCAATAGTCATGTATCATTTAGTCAGTCCATTCAGGGATATTCAGTTAGCAAAGTCTATGTTGAATATCCTATGTCAATTCACTTACAAGCCAGTCCTTTGTTTTCTCTCCCGTTCGAGCAATGCAGACTTGTTTCCTTGCAGTAATCAGGGATCATCAAAGCCAGAGAGATAGCAAGCTGCAGCCTTGCTTCTTTTAAAGTGCTTTCACAACCACTCCCTTAATTACTATCCCACAGTTAAAGTTGCAGACACTTTAATATACAAACTATGATTACATATTATTATTTACCTAAACCAGTTAGGGTAAAACAATGTTATCCCTAACAATCATCTAGTAATTGGAGAATGGCTGCATGGGAAATGGTCTGGCCTATGAATAGAAATAGACAAAGTGCAACTTCAAGAGCCAGGATAATGCTAGTAAAGGAAGAATAAGTTCTGGTGGCCCAATGGTTAAAGTGCAATATTGTAGGCAAACTCTGCCACACTCTGGAGTTTGATCTTGACTGGCTTAACTCAGCCCTCCAACCTTCTGAGGTCAATAAAATGAAGACCCAGATTGTTGGGGGCAATGTGCATATAATTTTTTGACATTGTAAGCCACTCAGAGAGTGATGTAATGAGCTGTGGAGCAGTATATAAGCTTAAATGCTACTACTATTTCAAGGAACCTTTTAAAAAATAGCCAAATTGGAAGAATTTTGGGCAGGTCTTGCAAAATCTCTGAATTTTTGCAGGAGACTTTATAAGATTTCTGATGTTTGAATATACATAGACATATACAGATATTTCTGATGTGGTAGCACCATGCTTTGAGGACGCTTTCTGTCCCCAAAGCTTTCTGACTCCAGATTCAACCAATCCCCTTGAATGATAGATTCTGCCTTGGAATCAAATGTTTATAACAACTGTGATATAATAAATTCAAATAGAAAGTATCTCCCAAAACAGCATTCCTTAATCTTGGGGCAAGGGAGTCTGCCTTGCCACCCTGCCATCCCCGGTGGGGCCACAGCCCTTATACTGCCTGATTTGATCCTTGGAAAATGAACGGCATAGGGTTGGAGGAAGGTATCTAACCTTAACTGGCTTTCTTGCATGAAAATAGCGTAAAAATAGCTTTTTAAAAAAATATGACGAGGTTAGTTTGGAAATCCTCTACTGATTACCATTCCTGCATTTAAATAGGATTAAATTGGATTAAATACTCCTAAACCTGCTAAGAATAGCTTTAAAAGCCAAAGGAAGATTTGGGAAATGGTTGCATTGCATTAACTAGCACATTGGCCCATGCTTATGGTCTCTGTTTATTGTGATCAATTGAACCATGGCTTACTCAACCCAGTTTTATGGGTTCAGTTACACCAAACCATACAGTGGCCACCATTATTCTGCCTTTGAATAATCTACCAGGTTAAATTGAATTTGGCTAGAATTTGGCTTAATGATGTGTGTTCATGCAACATGTTAATTAACTCATTTAAAGACTAAGCAGCTATAATCATACAATATGCTAAATTTGGTGAGCATTAAAGTGGGGAGAAGAAAGCAGACCTGTAGGTGTAATTCTATTTTTATTTAATTTTTTTGCTTTCTTCCTTATCTGCTTAGGCTTACACATGAATCATTACGCTAAAATTCTCTCTTTTCCCCTACCCCATTTAAATTGCAAGGTTGATAATAAACCAATACACTTATTAATTTATGTCTCTCTGAGGATCAACCTGTTACATGGATTTTCCTCCCAGTGCTCATGGCTCTTTTTTCTTTGTGTGTCTTGGAATTGACTAAACCATGTTCATTGTTGTAGCAAAAACATCATTTTGCCTACAGAAGGGATTATTGCAATGGGCCATGCTTTTGATAATAGTGGTACATAATCCCAAGCAAATAAAAACACATGTCTGTTTACTGAACGTTTTTGAAGAGTTACAGATTACAGATCAGAAATAGTCCTTGTTTGCTTCCTGCTCCAAAAGGTTGAAAACTCCTGAGTAAGACATGGAGTAAATGGGTAGCAGGGAGTAAATAACCTACTCTGAACAAAAAAGAAAACACACCACCATGGATCTTGGCAGTTTATCCATAAGTTTACATTGTTTGCTAGGTATGCCTATATAGATCTTCCTATCTACCAAAGGAATCTAGATAGTCCTTTATTTATGACCACAACTGAGCCCAAAATTTCCATTGCTAAGCAAGGCAGTTATTAAATGAGACACACCCTCTTTTACAAACTTTTTTGCCAGTGAAATCGCTGCAGTTGTTAAGCAAAATTGGCCTCATTGACTTCACTTGCCAGAAACTGGCTGGGAAGGTTGATCACATGACCCTGGGATGTTGCAACCATCCTAAATACTGTACATGACAGTTGCTAAGTACCCAAATGCAAAAGCCATAACAGTGAGACTCAGGCACTTTTTTTTAGTGCCATTGTAACTTTGAACAGTCGCTAAACAAATGATTGTAAGACCACCTGTATAACTTCATACATTTTTTTCTTTCAATCCAATGGTTGAAATTAAATAAAATGGGTTGCAAATTTGCCTGTCTGCACCAGAATGCTCTGAAAAATGAACCAATCAGGACCAAATTTAGTGGGGAGAAATCAGCCCAAAGGCTATCATGAAAATAGGCTAAATCCTGCTGGAAGCTGCAACTCAGAAAATTCCAGGAAATGATTCCAGGAAAAAGGAACAGTGAATTGGAATGTTGGGGTGTCTTCCATTCTAATCCTGCCTCCTTCCTAGTTATGTGACCAAGGACAGTGTACGTGCAGTCTGCCTGTGTTCCTTGATATAAACACAGGCACCAATGCTGTTGAATATTCAATGAGGAGAGTCTGTGACATAGACTTCCCTCATTGGTTCGTTTTCCAAGCAGGAAAATGAATGGCTGCCAGTGGCTGAAAATTTGGTTAGTTACCTGTACAAAGGCCTGCAGGCATGCCACGGCTGTTTGTATTTTTACTGTAGCTAAATAAAGGAGTTCTTAACCTTGCCTATGCTGTCCTGCCTCTTCACTCAGACCCCCAATCTAACACTGGTGACGAAGGTGGGATTCTAGGAGAGAACAAAGGACATTCCCCACCTGTCAACAGACTCTTTTCCAGCTGAGATTGAATCTCAAGCACCGGCCATCAGGATGGCTACCTACATTCCACCAGAACCTTTCAACCCAAACCAGCATGATTGGGTCACATATATGGGATAATTCAGAATGTTCCTACGAGCAAATACCCTAGAAGAGGCAGATAACGAGAGGAAGAGACCCTTGTTCCTTGGCTATTGTGGGCACTGCCTATACAAAATGGCTCAGACCCTAGCTGCACCAAAGGATATCAAAACCATGGAATGAAAGGACCTACAAGAAACGCTACAGGAACATTATGCCCCCACAGCATCACCTTATGCCCACCGTCTTGATTTCTACCGAAGTGAGCAACAACCAGGTGAGACCATAAATGAATATGTTACCAAGCTTAGGGATATTGCAGCGGGCTATAAATTTGAAAAGGTAGATCAAATGCTAATAATGAGAGACCTGAGGCTGCAGAGGAAATTAGTAACCAAAAAAGCGCTGACACGTAAAGAGGTGCTGGAAGAAGCACCAGCAGCAGAACTTTCTGACAAACCAAAAGCCACTAACATTAAGTCAGGAAGCATCCACTCATCCAGGGGGGGCAGATTCTAGATACCCAGAAGAAGAGGAAGAAGAGGAAAGTACTAAGGAAGAAGAAGATGTTTATAAAATCAGTTCAGACAGGAGAACGGGGCAGAGCGAAGCAGAGCAGAGACCCCTGAGGTATTCAGGATGAGGGGAAATCACCCCAGGTCGGCATGCAGGTTTAGGGACACCATATGCAGACGGTATGAAAGGAGAGGGCACATCACAGAGACTTGCAGAGTGAGCCTACCTGCCTACCCAAATCAGAGGCAGACATGTGGGCAACAATAAAGGGGATACAGGAAGGTGCCAAATTCAAACTACAGGTGAGAGGAAAGTGGAGCCGCTAGAGACAGAGACTATAATCAGACAACAATAGGACACTCCGATGACTATAAGTAAAAAAAAAAAAAAAGGCACATCACTGTGCAGATTGGAGAAGAACTATGTAACATGGAGATAGTGGATCATATATCTCCATAGTACCATGGGCAACCATAAAGAAGGCAATTCCAGGAATAACCAGCCCCAACAAATTAAATTAAAAGTACCAGGAAAACAGCATCCCAGTATTGGGAAGAGGATTTTTCCGAGTGAAGTTCAACAAATTCAATGGTCAACTACCCCTAACCATCAAGGACAAAGACCTACCCAGCTTGCTCAGAATGGAGTGGTTTAAAGCCATCGGTGTAGAAGTAACCATACATGCAATACAAGGCGATGAATCAGATGACTTGCAAGCAGAATTACAAACCAAATTCAAGAGTGTTTTCAACAGAAGCCTAGGCAAGTATAAGGGGACCCCTATTTCTTTTAATCTGGTTCCTAATATTCCCCATCAGACTAAAACCAAGATGAGTTTCTTTTGCTCTGAGGCCCAAGTTAGATGAACAATTAGGCAAGCTAATTGACCATGGGGTCTTGGAGCCCATAGACCATGCTAGATGGGAGACACCCATAGTCACACCAGTGAAACCAGCTGGTTCAGTGCACATATGTGCAGACTATAAATCGACCATAAATAAAGCACTGCAATAGAGTGCATACCCTGTACCAGTTGTACAACTTCTGTTGCATTCTTTTGGGAGAGGAAAAACCTTTGCAAAATTTGATTTAGCACAAGCGTACCAACAGTTACCAGTAGATGATGCTACTGGGGATGCACAGACTATTGTAATGCACAGGGGAGCCTTTAAATCAGTGGTGGGATTCAAAAAGAATTACTACCAGTTCTGTGGACGTGGCTTGGTGGGCGTGGCAGGGGAAGGATACTGTAAAATCTCCAGTCAGAGGTGGTATTTGCAGGTTCTCCAAACTACTCAAAATTTTCACTACCAGTTCTCCAATTGGTCAAAACCTGCTGAATGCCACCTCTACTTTAAATGCTGCAGATGGCAATTCGGGGTTAGTGTGGCTCCAGGGTTATTCCAGAGCCTAATGGAGCACCTACTGCAGGACATCCCTGGGGTAGTACCTTACTTTGACAATGTCCTTGTGGCAGCAGAGAACAAGGAACAATTAAAACAATTTTGTCTACCTTGAACAGACAGAAGCTTAGTGCATTAAATGAACCAAGCCCATTTGAACCATCAGCTGACCAATTGTTGTGCAAATCCAGAAAGCAATGAAATGTGATAGATTACAGGATACATGAATGCAGCTTTGAGCATATTAGACCATATTTGGAATACTGCATCTAATTTTGGTCACCACAATACAAAAAAGATGTTGAGAATCTGGAAAGAGTGTAGAGAGAAGAACGACAAAGATGATTGGAAGACTGAAGGCTAAAGCATATGAAGGATGATTGCAGGAATTGGGTTTGTCTATTCTAGTAAAAAGAAGAATGAGGGGTGACATGATAGCAATCTTCCAATATTTAAGGGTCTGCCATAAAGAAGAGAGAGTCAGCCTATTTTCCAAAGTACCAAAAGCAAGACAAGAAACAATGGATAGAAACTAATCAAGGAGCAATCTAGAACTAAGAAGAAATTTCATGACAGAAAGAACAATTAATCAGTGGAATGGCTTCCCTCCAAAAGTTGTGAGTGCTCCATCACTGGAAGCTTTTAAGAAAAGATTAGACAACCATTTGTCTGAAGTGGTATAGCATCTCTGCTTGAACAGGGGATTGGACTAGATGAACTCCAAGATCCCTTCCAACACTGTTCTGAATTCTATATGTTAGAAGTCTCTTTGCTGTTATAGTTGATGGGAAGTTTTCAGCTCCCCCCTCACCTCTTGACCTTTTGTGCCATTAAGACTCCTTCCAAAAATGGAAGGAGAGAAAATAGTGCAGAAAAAAAGGTTTTAATTTCATGGTCATGATTAAAAGATTAAGGCAGGCATGGAACTCCACAGATCATCCATCTATGGATCTCATCCCGATTCTTAATTAAAAAAAAACTTTTCTGTGTTAAGTGTATGAATTACCTTTTCCTCTGAAATGTTATTGCAAAAACGCTGAGATGATTCACAGGACAGTAACTATAACAACCCAGGTCACCACTTTGCTTGAATTAGAGATGCTTGACAAGAAACTGGAGAAGAGCCTTTGTTTTTCTTGAGACTCAAAAACCTGAAAGCTACAGAAAAGGACACCTGAGGAGATGTTTTTGAAAAAATGTCCACCACACTCAGACTGAAGAAAATAAACTGATTTGATATTAACCTCTGAGAGAAGGTTCAAGGGCTAAATTAGGGTATAGGAAAGTGAATGGACTGAATTCTCTCCTGGTACTCTTAAAAGAAAAGAAAATATATATGGAGAAACAGAGAATCCATGAGGAAAAATGTCAGGGACTGAGATGGGATTTTCTTATGATGTTGATTTTATCACCAAGGCTAGAGATAGAAAATCAGTCAATCAATCAAACCAATCTTTCCTAAATCCTTTTTCATTGAAGATATTAATTTTCTAGCCATAAAACAGTTGAGGATCTGACTCTCTAACACCGTCTCTCTCCCATTAATAGCTCTTTCCAGACATTAACATCTGTGGAGGAAGCCATTCTCAATATAGCCTCTCTGTAGAAGACTATTTATCAGCACCCAAAAGATGAGTGTCTCTTTTGGAAGCAACAAACAAGTTTCACTTTAGGAAATAGAAGTAAAATACATCCTAGCTGGAGATTTCTAGGAGTTGAAGTGTATACATCTTAAAGTTCCCAAGGCTGAGGAACATTGATTTATAGTAAACTATAATGGTAGGCATCAGTAGTCTTTCTTATCTTTTCCACCAAATTTCTGGATGGCACAATTATTTGGGCAATTTCATCATGAAAGAGGAATTGACACACTTTTAAAAGAGTTGTTTGTCTCCTCAATGATATGAAAGAACTCCTACTTTCCACACATAAGAATTTCTCAAAATGTTTTTCTTTTCTGAAATCAATTCCAGGAGCAAATTCTTAACAGAATTACAGAGTTGGAAAGTTGGAAGTCTTCTAATTCATCTTCTCTTTAAGCAGGAGACTCTTCATTTCAGACAAAATGGCTGTCAAATCTTTTTTTTAAAGCCTCCAGTGATGGAGCACCCACAACTTCTGAAGGCAAGCGGTTCTACTGGTTAATTGTCCTCCATAGAGCTGCTGCGAGCATCCAGAGTGGGAGGTGCTCCAGTCTTCACTCTTACAGGCTGAACTATAATTGAGGAATGCCCCTCCTCCTCCACATGACTCCTCCATAGCGTTCCCCAGTTTTAGCTCAGCCTCGCTAGAGACAGGCAGCTTTATCAGTGACTTCTTGGCCGATCCAGGTTTTTTCTTCTTTCTACAGATTCAGGTTTGATTTCTCCTTTCCTCCTTGATCCCTGCGCTTTTGGTTCATCCCAAATTTAGTGAAGGAGCGATTTTTTCGCCTCTTACGGGGGAGATAGGGGGATTTGGAGCCTTTTGCCCCCCCCCCCACCCGCTCCTTTTTCCTCTGCCGCTTTTCAAGCTGTGCTGCATCTAAGCAGTGGCTTCTGCTCACGCTCTATATAGTGCTCCATTGCGCCTTCCCCCCCCCCATGAATGCCTTGGAAGAAGTAGAGCTTTCTTCTGCAGCCCCTCATTTTTGCCTGCATTCTGGCTCGTTTATTTTTATTATTGAGGGGCTTGTGTCGTCTCCGAGCTACTCGCACCGGGGCCGGTGGCCATTTTGGTTTTTTCTTTTACTTGCTCGATCTGGCTGCGACATTCTTGAAGGCCCATAGCAGGATCGGCAGGCCGTGTGGAGACTATTCATTTAGAGGGTAGTGTGGTTCTGTGCCCTGTTGCCCCCTTTTTCAATTTTAGTTGGCTGAATTTCCGCAGCCCGCTCAGAGGCGCAGGCACCAACTTCCCATTTTGTTGGGAGGCTGCCTCAGGAGGCCTTTTCCTGGTTTTTTGCCTTTGTTGTTATTTGTTTTTTTTTCCTGGCCTCACGTTCATTTGGCCTATTGGATGATCAGAGTTGTTCCTTAATTTTTTCTTTTTCTTATTTGAAAAGAAAAAATAAACAAGAGGATAGAATAGTTTATTGGTAATTTTTTTGAATTAAATTGGCACCTTTGGGTTCCTCCCTCAAAAAATAAAAATAAAAAAATAAATATAAATATAAATAAATAAATAAGTAAAATAAAACAAAAAAATTTTTTCCAAAAGGGGAATGCGGCCCAACCTTAGGACAACCGGCCTGCGTTGTAGGTCGAACTCCCAGGCATGCCAACCGCCCTCTTTGTCTAGTGTCTTTCTTTGTTCCTTTTGTTATCATGGCAGAGGACAATTCCAGCAGGCCTTCTTTGAAGACTAGGTCAAAGACACACCATTTGCGCAAAGGGACAAGGACTCATCCAAAGCCTCTCAGTTGGACGCCTTAAGGTGCCATAAGGCCTTGGAGAAGGAGTTTGACAAACGGTCCAAAGACTCGCATTCTATAACCCTTGCTCCTCCCACCGCCTCTACCTCTACTCAATCCCCTCCCCTGCCAGAACAACCTTCTCTTTCCAGGTGCAGTTCACCCGCCCAGAATCGCCAAGCCTCTCGAGCACCTGAAGCGACATTCACACCAACCGCTGCGGGCCTACGCCCAGCAGACCCATCCACAACCATCATTCCGGACAGTATTAAAGAATGGATGCAGCTGGCTATCCGTCGAGGAATAGCAGAAGGTATCCAACAGCTGTCCAGACCAGGTTCGCAAATGATGGCGCCCGAGGTTGAATCTGCTTCCGGAAGATCCCTCTCCAGACCAGAATCACAACACGGTCAGGTACCTTCCCAAATGCAGGTTCCTTTCCCGGAAGGGGAGGAGGCTTAGGAAGAGGAGGAAATGGGCTTTGAACCCTTCAGGGAAGAGGAAGGGTCAGATAGGGGGCCCCTACAATATTCCGAACCCTTTTTTGAGGTAGACCCTATGGAAGGAGAGATGTCAGAGGACAAAGGCATACCCCCTGATCAACCTGTCTTTGTAGGCCTGTTTAAGCCTCATTTATTTAAGTCCTTGCTATTTAAGACAAAAAATATTTCGGGCCTGACTTCCCAGTCACCCTCTGATCCATCTCCAGCGACCCCGGGGGGCCCAGAGGACTCCATATTCAGACAACCGGTCATTGAAACTGAGGTCATTCCTGCTTCACCAATCTTCTCTGACTTGGTAGCCAGGCAATTGGCCTTTTCATCCCCCCCCCCCTTCCAGCCAGGACAAGAGATTGTTTAATCTCGACCCGGAATTCTCTGTCATGTTAAACATTCCCGAGGTAGATGACCCTGAGTGTTAAACACTCCCGAGTCAGACTAGCATCATCCTCTAACCCCACTGACGCTCTGGAAGCGCTGAAGCCAGAGGACAAGCAGGCAGAGATGGTGCTATGGCGGGCGCACCAGTCGGATGCTTGGGCCATTCAATTTGCCACAGCCGCATCATTTTTCACTCGATCTTCCATCAGGTGGCTCAGACAATTGAAACAGCATGTCTCCCCGTCAAACACCAGGGCCTATCAGGACATTGCCAAACTCATGACCGTAGCAGAGTTTGCAGCCAATGCTACTTTTCACTCTGTGAAATTTTCTTCTCGGGCCATCTCCTCGCACATTACTGCCCGAAGACTGCTTTGGCTTAGACACTGGCAGGCCAACATTAATAATAAAACTAAATTGGCCTCAGCTCCAATCTCGGGGGGCAAATTGTTCGGCCCGGCACTAAAGCCATTGTTGATGGAGAGCCGGAATAAAAAGAAGTTCCTCCCATCACTTTTTTGCAGGCAAGAGTCCAGAGGGTCCCAGCCCTTTCGGAGGGGCTCCTTTCGCAACTCCTTCCAGACACCCTTCACCCCTAGATATCAGAGTTCCCCGACATTTCGGCCAGCCTATCAGGACCGGGGTGACACGGGAGACAGGAACAGAAGGGGGGGCGGCTATAGGAAGCCCTTCTGGGGTGCAGGTAATAAAGCGTCCTGCCGTCCCAGATAGGCCTTCAGCCACTTATCCCATTGGCGGTCGCCTCAAGTATTTTGCCGACCAGTGGGAATCATCCACTTTGGATTCCTGGGTTAGGGACACTGTGAGATTGGGGCTTTCCCTTCAGTTTCAGTCCTCTCCTCCGGAGCACTTCATGGTTTCTCCTCTTTCCAGAGACCCGGCTAAGCGTGCTCTCATAGAAGCTGCTATCAAACACTTTTCTGAAATCAAGGCCATACAGCCCGTGCCACCTTCGCAGCGAGGAGGGGTTTTTTACTCCCTCCTCTTCTTCGTTCCTAAGCACTCCGGGGGTTGGAGGCCCATTTTAGACCTGAAGAGGCTCAATCGCTACATTGTCCATCATAAGTTTAAAATGCATACACTTTAGTCAATCTTACAGGGCACCAGGAAGGGAGACTGGCTTACATCCATTGACCTCTCTGAGGCCTACCTTCATATCCCCATTCACCCCTCGTGCTTCAAATATTTGAGATTTTGCTACAACGGTCAGTATTTTCAATACGCGGCCCTTCCCTTTGGTCTAGTTTCGGCCCTGAGGACCTTCACCAAGGTGTTGGCAGCTCTAGCGGCTCACCTCAGACACTTACCTATTCGCATCCACAGCTATCTTGACAACATCCTCATACTATCCCCTACCCGACATCAAGCCGAGAGTGACACTAAGACCACCCTCTCGGTGCTTCAGGCTCACAGCTTCCTTGTAAACTGGGAGAAGAGTCAGCTTAATCCTTCTACCCGAATAGCTCACTTAGGGGCAGTGATTGACTCGGTTGAAGGGAGGGTTTTCCTTTCCCCCGAAAGGTTCAGCAGTATCCAGAAATTGATCAGGGCCATTAGACGGGCTAGAAAGGCCTCATTGCTGGACTTATCCAAATTACTTGGAAAATTAGTTTCATGCATATCTATTGTCCCCTGGGCACGTCTACATTCCAGATCCTTGCAGTGGTTTCTCCTGCCTTATCAGTGTTCCGGAAGGAGCAATTCAAGTCTCATGGTGAAGGTTCCCCCAAGGGTTCTCACCTCCCTCCTCTGGTGGACCAGACCCACTACCAACAAAGGCCATCTTTTCAGGGAGCCCCAAAGGGTCACTCTCACAACAGACACCAGCCTATCCGAATGGGGGGCCCACTTGCAGTCACTTTCAGTTCAGGGAACTTGGTCAGCAACCGAGTGGCGCTGCAGCGTCAACTGGCTGGAGCTTCACGCAGTATACCTGGCCTTATGCACCTTGCTCCCTCAAGTGTGAAGGCGCCACGTACTAGTCTTGACAGACAACACTACAACCAAGGCCCACATCAACCGTCAAGGGGGCACTCACTCCATCCGCCTCATGAGGGAGGCCGAGTGGCTCTGTCGGTGGGCAGAGGTCAATCTCTTATCCATCAGGGCGGAACACATTTCGGGGGTCTCAAATGTCCAAGCAGACTGGCTGAGCAGGGCCACTCTGGACCAGTCAGAATGGTGCCTACACCCCTCCCTGTTCAAGGAGGCATCAGCGATATACGGTCAACCTCTGGTGGACCTGTTCGCATCTCCCCTCAACGCCCAGACACCGAGATTCTTCTCTTGATACCCCACCAGGGGGGCAGAGAACCACGACGCCATGCATTGCCGCTGGCCCACAGGGCTTCTATATGCATTCCCCTCCCGTTGATTCCCAAGGTGGTTCAGAGGTTGATCCTCGAGAGGGCGGAAGTTCTCCTGGTGGCCCCATATTGGCCCAGGAAACCATGGTTTGCAGATCTCCACAATCTGTCAGTGGTGCCCCCATGGAGGATTCCGCCAGACAGGGTCTCGCTGTCCCAGGGACCTCTTCAGCACCCAAACCCACAGTGGCTGCAGTTAGCCATCTGGAGGTTGAGCGGGAATGGCTAAGAAATGAGGTCCTGTCAGTCCAAGTCCTGGCAGCATGGCGGCCTTCGACTACCCGCATTTATAACGCAACCTGGAGCACCTTTTATAAGTGGTGCCATAAGTCCTCCATCAATCTGCTATTCCCATCGATTGCGTAAATCCTGGCCTTCCTTTAAGATGGGCTGGATAGGGGCCTCTCCCCCAATACCCTGAGGAGGCAAGTCACAGCCCTATCAACTGTGGTCTCTGGCAGCTCTTCTGGTTCACTCTCTCACCACCCCTGCATCCGAGCATTCATTAGAGGGGCTTCCAATCTGCGCCCTCCAGTAGTTCACAGATAACCGACCTAGGATCTTAATAAGGTATTTATGGCACTGACTAAACCTCCCTTTGAGCCTCTCAGGGAGGTGCCACTTCAGTTTCTCATGTTCAAAGTGGTGTTTCTTGTGGCAGTAACATCGGCTCGAAGAATATCTGAAATAGCAGCTCTATCCATTAGGAAGGATCTATGTGTTTTCCACACTGATCGGATGGTTCTGTGGCCAGACCCCTCCTTTATGCCTAAAATCAACTCAGCATTTCACAGATCACAGGAATTGGTTCTGCCTAATTTTTGTCCCAGGCCTTCTCGAGAAAAGGAAAGGCAGTGGCACACTCTCGATGTCTGAAGGGCACTTCATATCTACATCTATCGTACACAGTCTATCAGGAAGTCAGAATATTTGTTCCTGTCATTTCAGCCAAAGACACTGTGTTGCAAAGTATCCCCGTCTACTGTTGGCCACTGGATTAGAGCTACCATATCCAAGGCCTATTTGGCTCAGGCCCTTCCTGTTCCTAGTGGGATAACCGCTCACTCTACAAGGAGTGCAGCTACCTCGGCAGCCTGGGCTACTCAGGCATCGATTCAGGATATCTGTCGAGCGGCCACCTGGGCGTCTCCATCTCCTTTTATACGCCACTATAAAATCGATATTTACGCCTCAGCTGAGGCATCCTTTGGCAGGCGAGTCCTTCAACAGGTGGTGAGAGAACCGGAGGAGATTCTGGACCAGACGGAATCCCTCCTGTAGGACAGGCCATGCTTTGGTATGTCCCACTCTGGATGCTTGCAACAGCTCTGTGGAGAATGGGCGTTGGTGCTTACCTGATACGCTCTTTCTCGTTGAGCTGCGTAGAGCATTCAGCTCCACCCTGATTGGTCCGTCTGGTGGGGAATCCTGTTTCGGCCAATGATGTCTATAGTTTATAGTTGAGACTTGTATAATAGTTTAGATGAGAGGATAGTTGTTGTCTTCTTGTCTTCGTAAAACGGGAACGCTATGGAGGAGTCACGTGGAGGAGGAGGAGCGTTCCTCAATTATAGGTCAGCCTGTAAGAGTGAAGACTGGAGCACCTCCCACTCTGGATGCTCGATGCAGCTCGATGAGAAAGGGCGTATCAGGTAAGCACCAACGCCCATTCTCACTGTCAGGAAATTTCTCCTTAGCACTAGGTTGGTTCTCCCCTTGACTAGTTTTCATTTATCTTTCCATCTTTTGTGAAATGAATGAAGAAGTTGTAAAATACACATACAGGAACAGTTCTTGGTGATATTTTAAAATGCAAAATTGGGCACTTTGAGGATATTTTCCTTTAATTTCATTTGACTTTTGTAGCAGCAAGGCAAGATGACAGATGGGAAGGTTACTAGTATAGCTACTTCTTTACCCTGAAGATAGACATCTCTTAACCTCTCTTGGGAGTATGTGAACCATTCAGAAGGGTCTTCTCAAATCATCAAGGATTTTCTTTATGGCTGCTTTGAGAGGGCTTCTGTTTACCCGCTAACGATATTTCTGCTGGAATTGGAACAAAAATGAAAAATGGAGGATAAGGGGGCGGGCAAAATTGGAGCCATTATACTTTAAGCACTGGGCTTGGACAGGGATCTTTATAAAATCCCTTCTTTACCTCCCTCTTTTGTGAAGCTAAAAATCCTTTTTGGCATATAATTTTAGCAGCCATCTATGTGTACAAAAACGACACTAATCAACAATTAACTCCTCATGGGGTACTTGGGGATCCTCTACTACTATGTAACTGCATATGCAGATAAATCCTCTTCTCCCCGTCCCCCCTCCCCCCCCGCTCTAACTCAAGGCAGCAAGCATCATGTTTACATCTAACATCTAATATTTGTTTCTCAAATATCCCTGTATGTCAACTTCAGCTAGGAATGTATTGTCTGCATCTTTTTCCATTTCATTCACATTTTGGGATCAATATTAGGATTTTGTCACCACTTTTCCTTTGGGAGGTCATGTTGTGATTCCAGTAAATCCAGCATCTTGGAACAGCCCTCATAGGTTTCCCATATTAAATTATTGAGCCCATACATCAACACACACTCTAAGAAAAATCTCTATCACACCCAGCTCCAGTTGATTAGAATAGTTCTTAAGGTCTCCTGCCTTTGTTTTGGATATTTCTACCAAGTCTTACTCCAATGACACTTGCCAGAATTTACCCCTAAAATATTTATATTTCTTATTCAATCACATGTTTAATTCTTTTCCAGGGATAATCATGCACAACATCCAATTTACATTCCTTTGCATTCTTTGAGTGACCTGTACACAAGAGGTTAATGACAGAATTAACTTTGTTCTGTATTTTTTTTTACTGAAAGCTAAGGAGGGATTTTAAAAGGTTGGATTCTATGCTTCTAACTGGAGCTCACTGAAGTGGTTGCAAATTGCGTATCTAAAAATTTGACAAATTATAAACACAGTATCTTAATCTAAAGAAGAGGAAAATGCAGGAGGAAGAGGGAATAGGAAGTAGGGCAGATCTATTTAAGAGCGGATTCAGGTTTTTTCAATATCCACTATAGAGTCATTAGGAGGGGAGGGTGAGGAAGCAGCTGAGCTTGGAATGGGTCACAGCAGGAAGATAGGTAAAACTGTTCTACCCTAGCAGTTTCTAGAATATATCTATAATTATGTAGATAGTTGCTTTAGTCTGGTAAGATTCTGCTTTTAAGTAAGAACAATAAAGGAAACTGTGCTAAAGTAATTCCATGCATCATTCTTGGGACCTGACATTAAATACTGCATCAATCTCTCTGAGATAGGATCTGGTGAAAGGAACAATGGGAATCCAAGGGCTAGTTTTTCCTCACAGAAGGCAAAGTCCAGAATCTTCTTCCTTCTCTTTCTGTGATGTCTCCCTGCTTTCAAGTTTAAGATATAAGAAGTCCTTGTTGAGGGTTGCTGTTGCCTAAGGGAACTTTCAGGTGAAAGGAGTGGTTGGGGGAGGCCACAGCTGCATAAAAGGCAAGAAAGAAAGAGAAAGAAACTTAGAAAGGATCTGCCCTAACCTATTTATAAAAGATGGCAGGAGATTTGTGTTAAGTACTGAGCGTGGGCGCGAAGAATGGAGACGAGCCAGTAAAATAGTGAACTTCAAAACTCTTTATTAACATGGTGTGACAGCTCAGCTCAATGGCTTTAACGGGCCTCCTTATATAGGCAACTTATTAACTATTCAACCAATGAAAACTTGGGAGCGCTAGCTCCATTAACCAATGGGAGAGGCTCGTTAATGGCCAATCAGATTCACCTGAATGGACCAATCTGATGTCGCCATTAACGGCCAATCAGAAGTGCAGGGCCAGAACCCTGCACTTGACTTCAAGCTCTTGATAACTTTATTAACACATTTATTAATTCACAACACCCCTTCCCCCTGGATTCCGTTTACGGGGTGCGGTTACGTAGTCCTTGAGGTAGGCCGGTTGTTTTGTTAGTCTATTTGATTTTCGTATTGCACCCGGTATTTGGCTGCAATCTTGTTGAGGTAGGACGTTATCTGGCGAAAGGGGTGCCTCTAACTCTGAGTTCGAATTTTTGTTGTCCACAACATCTTCAGTATCACCATGAGGCAAACTCACTCCCATCCCCAATTCTTCTTCACGTGTTTCCATTCCGCCGTCGTTTCTATCATTAAAACTTTCTGCTATTCCAAGTTCATCTTCCTCCGTATCCCCTCCCCCCTCAGTTTGGATATCAGGGAACTCGGAGATTCCTGACTGTAGCCTTGATCGTAGCTGATCAATGTGGCATTTCCATAGTCTATTATCGCGACACTCCACGAGGTATGATCTGGGGCCAGTTACTCAGACCACAGTCGCCTCGACCCACAACAGATCACCCGGCAAGTTCTTAGCGAATACTAAGTTGCCTACCTGGAAGGTACAGCATTGCCCACTGGATCCGTGTGGTTTCTAAGGTTTGTACGATGGGTGTAGTCGGTCGAGGTGGGAACGGAGCTTCCGCCTCATTAGCAATTCGGCGGGAGTTTTGTTGGTGACGCTGTGCGGAGTGATATGCTGCAGGAGGAGTATCCAGTTTATTTTTTCCTCGATATTGTCATAGTCCATTTTGTGTAGTGTTTTCTTGACGAATTGTACCATGCACTCGGCCCTTCCGTTGGCCGCAGGATGCACCGGCGAAGTCAGCGCATGGCGAATACCGCAGTCCGCCAGGTACTGTTCAAAGGACAATGCGGTAAATTGGGGTCCGTTATCGGATACTAGAACGTCTGGTAATCCATGTGTTGCAAATAGTCTGTCTAGTTTCTTGATGACCGCTTCGGTTGTTGTATTCCTCATTTCGTAGATTTCGAGCCAGTTTGAGTAGGCATCTACTATTAGCAAGAATGTGTGGCCTTTGGTAGGTCCCGCAAAGTCCAGATGAATACGGGGCCAGGGCCCCCGCAGTGTTTTCCATTCGGTTGGGGTCGCTTTCGGTGGGGCGTTGCTTACTTCCTGGCATTTGTGACAAGCTTTAACCCACGTCTCGATTTGGTTGTTGATGCCCGGCCACCATGCGTAGCTACGTGCGAGGGCTTTCATGCACACGATGCTGGGGTGGCCATCGTGCAAGGTTCTTAGTACCGCTCGTTGTAGCCGCTCTGGGACAACGACTCTATCTCCCCAGATAATGCAGCCTTTCTGTGAGAACAATTCCATTTGTCGACTCTTGAATGGGGTGTAGTCATCAGGTATCTGGTCCAATGGCAATCCGTGCTCGACCCAACTGAGAACTCATGCTAAGGTGGGGTCGCGTTTCGTTTCCATCGCGATATCTCAGGCTGTTAATGGTGGTGTCCGAAGTGTCTCAATCTGCAACGTTGTCCCCGCAGGCGCGGGGTCATCCATGGTTTCTAGAAGCGGTGCTCGGCTCAATGTGTCGGTGTGGGGAATGGCCTTCCCCGGGCGGTGTTGCAGCCTATAATTATAGGAGCCAAGAATTCCGACCAGCGAGTCATTCTGGGAGATAATATATAGGGGGTTGGCTTATCTCCTGCTATTATTCCCAGCAAAGTCACTATAGTAAAGGCTCAGCCGTACACATATTCATGAAATCTCTTGACAGCAGACACAATGGCAAGCGCTTCTTTATCAATCTGACTATAATTGTGTTCTGCTTTTGAAACCGTCTTGGAAAAATAAGCAACAGGGGCTTCGCTACCATTTGGCAAAATGTAGCTCAAAATGGCATCTACTTCGAAAGGCGATGCATCACACGTGATCGTTAATGGCAAAGTCTCATTGTACTGCATTAGTACAGCGTCAGAAGTCAATAAATTTTTTACATTTCGAAACGCCTGCTCTTCTCTATGTCCCCATACCCAGATTGCTTTCTTGTCCAGTAAACGATGTAGGGGTTTGGCTACGGTTGCTTTGTGCGGCAGGAAAACGTTATAAAAATTGATAAGGCCTAGAAATGCCTGGAGGTTGGCCTTATTTCGGAGTCTTGGGGCGTTCTTGATTGCCCTCAACTTGCTATCGGTAGGGTGAATACCATTACTGTCAATCAAATATCCTAAGAATTCGACACGATCAGTGCATAATTTACACTTATTTTTCTTAACCTTAAGCCCTGTGTCTTTGAATCTCTGGAGAACCGATCTTAGGCGCTCTCGTAAAATTTTCGGGGTAGGTGCAGCAATTGACACATCATCAAAGTATGGAACGATGCCTTTGATTCCTTGTAATAGTCTTTCCATCAAACTTTGAAAGATTCCAGGGGCTACACTCACTCCAAATTGGAGCCGGATACATTTAAAGGCACCTCGGTGCGTAACGATTGTCTGTGCCTCTGCCGTTTTTTGTCTACAGGCAGTTGTTGGTATGCCTGGGCTAAGTCTAGTTTAGCGAAGACCTTTCCGCCCCCCAGGGAATGGAGGAGGTGCTGCACCACCGGTACCGGACATGCATTTTGTTGAAGGGCATGGTTCAGGATGGCTCAGTAGTCCCCACACATTCTTATCGAACCATCCGGCTTAATTGGTGTAACGATTGGGGTCTCCCAGGGAGAGTGATCGGTTGGCTCTAACACACCCTGGGCTATCAATTTATCAAACTGCTCGTCGATCTTTGGTTTAAGGGCAAATGGCACCCGACGAGGCTTAAGGTGGATGGGAGCTATTTTGGGATCGAGGTTAAACGATATCGGGGTCTCCTTGTACTTGCCTAGTTTTTCTGCAAAGACGTCCTTGAATTCTTGGACGAGGTCCTCTTCCCAGTTACTGCTACCGATTCGGTGAATGCCTGCCACCTCATTTCCGAGCGGGGCGAACCATCGGAGCCTAGCAGACTAGGCCGGTCCTTTTCGATCACAGTCAGGGGTAGGAATGCTGTACAGTTCTTGAACGATACCCGGACTCGACTGGATCCTATGACTGGAATCCGATTCCCTTGATAGTCTTTGAGTATGAGTCTTTGGAATTGGAGATCTTGTTGCCGGATGGTAGGGATGAGTTGCTTAAGGGTCTTCCATGAAACCATCGAGAGAGACGATCCTGAGTCAACTTCCATCAGGCAGGGCTGGTTTTCGATAGCCACTTTCACTCGGATCTTTTTGGCATCCAAAGAGGAGGCGTGACCGATCATGATAGTTTGGTGAACCTCTTCTCGCTTCGTGGGGCGGTTTATGGTTTTGTTTCTGTAGGAGTGGTTGTTCCATTGGTGGTTCACTGGTTCTCGCCTTACAGGACGGCTTCCTGTAGGTTGGCGATAGTTAGCCCCCCTTGAGGGCTGGCTGGGTCCTATTTGGCTTCTACAGACCCATCCGATATGGCCTCGTTTCCCGCACACATGGTAGAGCGTGTCGAGGAATTTGCATTCTGATCGGGGGTGGCTTGCCCCACAACCAGCGCATTGATATTGGGATTTCTGGCATTGGTCCCGTTCGGATCTTAGTCGATGGACCTCTTCTTCGTTGCTGTCTGACGATGAAGAGAGGTCCTCGTGGTGGGCCATTAGGAGCTGCCCTTCTGACTGAGGTGAAATTTCGCAGGTCGGTTGGTGAACCGGGGCGCGGTTGTGACGCATTCGGGCAGCTGACTTCCTGGTTGCTTCTGCTGCAGTAGCCTCAGCGATAGCATCGGCAAGGCTGATGTTGCCTTTCGCCATCAACTTGCTTTGGATGTGCAGTGCATCCAATCCCAGAACTATTCTGTCTCTTAAGGCTTCTTTGAGATCAGCGAACCCACATAGGCCTCCCAAATTCCGGAGATCCGCTATGAAATCGGCAACACTTTCGCCCTTCTGTTGACTTCTTTGATAAAATTCATGCCTTCTGACGAGCGTTGGAACGACTGGCGTGTAGTGGGCTCTCAGTAGAGGTTCGAGGACGTCCCAGTCCATAGACTTAACTTCTGCCAGTTTTGCTAGTTCCTTGGCCATCTTGAATACGGTCGGCCCGCAATGCGTTAGGAATACTGCCTGTTTCTTTCCAGTAGTGGCATCCTTCAAATTGTTGGTTTCCAAGAACATTTGGAAACGATCCATAAAAGAGTCCCAGTCTTCTTGTGCCGGGTCGAATGGGGCGGGTGGTATGACGCTGTCGGACATGGTTCCGCCGTTGTGCATTCAGTCACGTGCTCGGTTATCGATCTTCATTGTTCAGTCAGCTCGACGTCTCCACATCCCACCTTCGTCACCAGTGTTAAATACTGAGCGTGGGCGCGAAGAATGGAGATGAGCCGGTAAAATAATGAACTTCAAAACTCTTTATTAACATGGTGTGACAGCTCAGCTCAATGGCTGTAATGGGCCTCCTTATATAAGCAACTTGTTAACTATTCAACCAATGAAAACTTGGGAGCACTAGCTCCGTTAACCAATGGGAGAGGCTCGTTAATGGCCAATCAGATTCACCTGAACAGACCAATCTGATGTCACCATTAACGGCCAATCAGAAGTGCAGGGCCAGAACCCTGCACTTGACTTCAAGCTCTTGATAACTTTATTAACACATTTATTCAATCACAACAATTTGTACTTTCAGACATGCAAGACTCTGTTAAAGTAGTCTTTACAGCATCTATGGGGCTTCATATGCGTCAGATCCATGTATCTGCTATTCTTCAATGGAAGAAGAAGGAGTGGGGAGTTGGTACAAGTAATCCTTTTTGATGTAACCTGAATATATTAAATCCTATATTGATTCTATATAACTTACTAACTATGATATAGAACTGGAGTACTGGAGCCAGATGTCTAGAAACTTGTCACCTCTTGGAGAGTTAGCAAGTGGAAAAGGGACCATAAAAATTCCAGCTCTGGAAGATACCCCTGGGAAACTCTTCTAAGATAGAGAAGGGGAGGGGGGAATTAACATGTTGGTTCTTTGTTTGACTAAATCCACATCTGAATAAGGGGAGGGATTTTAACTTCCTTTATCTATGACTGTATGCCTGGGGATATCTTAGACTCTGCTTTGCCTAGTGTTGAGATAAAATCCCTTTCAATAAAGGATTGCTTTTGAAACCCCTGGTTTTCAGAAGTTCATTCTCTTCAATTGAAGGGAAAAAGCCCAATGCTTACAATATGGTCCTCAGCAGTACTGTAATACTGCTTGAACAGCTTGAAATATCAGTAAAAGCCCATGAACATGGCATCTAATACTCAAGAGACATCTGACTTTGTGTGTTCTGGGGAGAGTACACGTTGCAAGCTAAGATGATATGTTTTTCTGCCAAAAATATAATAAGAATATGATCTTTTGCAGCCACCCTGCTAATCCTCTACTACTTAGCAGAGGACATTTCCATTGTGCAGTTTTGAATCCCATAAATCCAGTCATTTGATTCGAAGAAGCTTGTTGGCAATGAATTTTTATTACTGCATGAAATCAGTAGATTTTGTTGCTGTTAGTCGGCTTGCTTCTCCTGGTTTTCTGCAATGATACAGAGATGAAAGTTTCAATATCTAAGGGGTTGCTCCAAAGCACTTGAGGGTAGGAAAAGAAGCAATGGATGGAAACTAATCAAAGAGAGAGCCAATCTAGAATAGGGAGAAATTTCCTAACAGTGAGAACAATCAGTGAAACGGCTTGCATCCAAAAGTGGGTGCTCCAACACTGGAAGTTTTAAAGAAGAGATTGGACAATAATTTGTCTGAAATTGTAAGAGTTTCCTGCCTGAGCAGGAGTTTCGACAAGAAGATTTCCAAAGTCCTTTCCAACTTTGATATTCTGAAAAATTGAGAAGTCATGGAAGATGAAGACCCTTCCAAGAACTCTTTTCTAAAAGACTACAAGGAAAGATACTCTTAAGGCTGTTTGAGAAGGGAATTTTCTTCTGTCCCTTTTGCGACTGTTGCTAGCCAGGGCGCAGATGCTATTCTTCTCAGCTATTTGTATCATTAAATTTCAATATGGTGGAACAGGGAAATGTTGAAGCTTGGCCAGAGTGTAATGTAGTGTGGCTTGAAAATTTGGGCAAATGAAGTAACAAATGGAGCTTTCCATGTTTCAGAAAATTGTAATGACATTGATGGATGACTGTGGGTGTGCTGCAGTCAGGATTCAAAGTGGGTGCATATATCATGCTTGTTAAAAGCTCTTCAAAGAGAGCTGTGTCTTTTTCTGAGCTTGAGTTCCATTAAAGGCAAGATAACCAGTGAAACCTGCCTGTCAGACAGTTTTTCTCCCAGTGAATCTGAATAAATTCACTGCTTACAATATTATTTTGAAAAAGTCATGGTCAAACCCTACATTGCTAAACAAAATCCAGGAAGCAGTAAGTTGGTTTCAGGAAGACTTCCTGAATGCAAATTTGAGTAATGAATCCTAGAAATAAAAAGATAAATTTCTAGCCTTCATTTGCATAGTGCTTTTTTCAACTTGGCAAGTTTAAAAGGTGTGGAATTCAATTCCCCCAAATTAAAGTTGCCGAGGTGAAAAAACACCAATTTACAGTGAGTTTATTAAGGTAGATTTTCTTTGGATAGCATGAAATACTTTTTTACTTGGTTTCTTTCTGCTGCTTGGTCCATGTTTGCTATTTCTTAGATACTTTTTCAGTCACTTGATATTTCTTCCTTCAGGTCCAGCTTCAGGGCCTGTTTCTTCATGCTCTTATAGAAATACTAGCTCGATAACCGTACTTCACTATGAAAACTATATGGTCGGACTTTGTTTCTTGGGAGGAAAATAAGGGGAAAAATTCTGCCTAGCATCCATCGGTTGAGGGCTGTTTGAAAACTGAAACAGGATTTGCTGTGTGAGCAAGAAGGAGACAGCAAGGAGCCTGGGAGTGGCTTAGCTCAACTGTTCTGTACTAAAGCTAGTTGCTGCTGTGAAACTGAAACTGAAACTCGTCTCCTCTGCTTGTGTTTTGTATTTGGAACAGATTTCTTTTCAGGTGGGGAGGGGGAGTAGAACTCCTTAGCATCAGAGCGTGTTAATAATAATGTATGAAATACTAATGCTCTGATGGTCATTTCGAAAAATCCTGTCTTAATGAGCACCTAGAAACAAGAGGAACATACATACCAAATTTCAAGTTTGTAGGCTTTATGATTCTGGAGATTTTGTGATGAGTGGTATTTCATTTATATATATATAAATTATGCATAGCATGTGAAGAAATGTAATGGATAAGAAAAAAGGAAAGGAAAGGAAAAGAAAAACTTATAAGAGACTTCGGGACAAGGTCTCTTACACTAGAGAGAACAGGAAACAGGAGACATGTCTTCTCCATGATGAAGAAAAGAGAACTATTGCTTGTCTTACTACATTCGCTACATCTGTCCATGAGATACAACAGTCATGTGACATTGAGGATATAAAAATATATTTATTTTGAAAAATTATGAAATATTTATTATTTCACTCACAAACATCATCTTGTATTGAGATGGATATGCTGGAATTGGGAAAGTCAATTTGCAAAATCCAGAAAATAGAGAGTGAAGGAGACTCAGTCCACATTAGAGGTGAAGTACAGTGTTTAATTACTACAGCCAACACACCACCAGACAATTCTCCATGGGACAACTCACCATGGGACAATTCAACAATTCAATTTAATTTTTGAAAATATTTTATTTTTTGTCATTCACATTTCATTCTGCTCCTACTTTGGCATTCTTTCTTTATGGATTCTATTCCACCATTTCATTGATATTAGTGGTGAGTTGCCCCATGATGATTGCCCCAGCCAACCTATTTAGAAGAAAGACAAATAAAGCTGGGCTAAGAAAGAAGGAGAATCTATACGGACTAAACAAATCGGTAGGTACCACCATCACAACTTGTACTCAATTGGTGTTTTATTGACTACCATCTCTATTATGGCAGCTTTGTTGTGAGATTGCCACAGTGTGAGTTAGTGTCAAGTAGTTTGGATACTCCTGGCTGTTCTATTTTGATCCCAACAGTGGAATCTTACTTACCTCACTTTGATTTTTTCTGTCATAAATTCTGCCTCCTCTGCTTGCCTCATCTCCCTTGCCTCATCTCCATGATATTCCCAAATGCATATTTGCACTAGAAAGGAATTAGTGAAAAGAGACTCAATCATACTTCTGCACATTCACTTTTCCCTCTTATTCCACCAGCTTGGATTGAAGAAGCAATTGCCTGATTCCCCCCACCTGTTCTTGGAACAGAGCAGCCTCTGTTTTGGGGGGGGGTTGTAAATTTTATTTGAGTTTTCACACAAAAAATACAAATAAAAGATCTTTTTTGAAAGTAGCGTAATCCCGGGTTACATTTCTTCGTACAGACACAAATTCAATTTCATGCTCATTTTTATGTTCTATTCCATATCTTATCACTGTTTTACATTTTCTGTATAGCTTCTCCCCTCTTTTAATTTTCTCAATTTTATTTTAATTATCTCGTCTCAATTCAAATCATTATATTTATATTTTTTATCTGTCCTGTTTCAATTATCTATTATCTTTTTTCGTTAAACAAAGTTTCTCCTGTAGTTACTGATTGGAGTATGATGCCTTTATATCTTTTAAGTTTATCCATTTAACTCTTTTTTTTTTTTAATAAACTTTATTCAGTTTTCACATTAAAAACAAAAATCTCTTTTTGGTGGACAACATATTTCCGGGTCATCATCTTTACATACAAATATGACAGAAATTATACAATGATATATGCATACTTAATTCTATTATTACCTTTTCCATTCCAAATTTTCAGTAGGGAGAGAAACAAACACGTTAATTCTAGCCTCTTTCCTTAATTTCAATCAATTTTGTTTCATTTCAATTATTTCAAATTAATCCTTTAGTATTTGTTTTTAAACATAAACAATATGTATTTGCCTAATAAATACTAATAAGGTTTAATTCTAAATTCTTTCATTAATCCCAATCTAAACATTTAATTTCATTTCAATTATTTCAAATATAATCCTTAATATTTATTTTAAAAATACAAATAAACACTATATATTTGCCTAATAGTGGTAATAATGAAGTTACCAATGTCTCTCCTTGCTTTTAATAATCTATGTTAAACTTATTAATTTAGCTGGTTCTTTAGTCTGTCACATTCCCTTTCAATTACACACATTTAATAAGTTCTAAATTGATACAGATCTTAACATACCTACACAAAAAGAAAAAAGAACAAGTATAAGTTTCCCCTCTTTTACTATTTTGAGTGTGACACCTTAATGATTAGAATATACCTTTATTCCCTCATCTTAATTCCCAATAAACCATTAGTCATTACATCTTCTCAATTGGATTCCACAGCATATTTCCCCCCCTTTAATAAGAGTTATCAATATCTATATTACCCTATTTTCTAAATATTTTTAATTGCAGAAATATTCTTATTATCCCTTGTCACCCTGCAGAATCCCCTTTTAATTCATCAACCATTATCTCTGAAAAGGCAATTTCTTTTCAACATTTTACTAGTTCTGTGGTTCTTTCTGTCACATGCCTGTTTCTTACTGCTTCTCTGGTGCATTGTCCAGGGAGCGAACCCGAGTCTCCTCCCGCTCTCTTCCCCATATCTTTTCTCATTATTTCTACATTTCCTAACTTCACAAGTGTTCCTTCTTTTAATTGTAAAGAAACAATTTCCTTTCAACATTTTACTAGTCTTACTGTTTCTCCTCCCTCTTTTTTCCCCATGACTTTTCTCATTCCAATTTATCTCCTTCTTAATATCTTCTCTTTCCCTTTTCTGCTGAATCTTCCTGCCTTTTCTAACTTCACAATTATTTCCTCTTAATTGCTTTCTTAAAATTCAACTTTTTAACCTTCCTTCTTTCCCCACTTCTTTGTAATGTTCTTTGTGTTAATTGTCCATTCAAAATGTCTTCTCCTTCAATTCCTGCTCTTCTGAGTCAATTCCTGCTCTTCTGAGAATCTTTCTTCTTGTTCTTCAATCGCCATTTCCATTTTTTCTAGCACAGAGCAAAGTGATTCGCCTCTTTCCTGTAGTAATTCTCTCATATTTTTAAGTTCCATTTTTAAGTCCCAAAGAGATATCATCATTCTTATATTTTATAATCCTCAAAGTCCACAAAAAAAAACAACCAATAACCACTTTTACTTTCCTTCTTTCTTCTTTCAATTTTTTAAAGTTCTCAGCTATTCCAGTTCAGGGTTCATACCAAAAACATCAGTCAGTCCCACAAACAATCTCTCCTTCCTTGCTTTTTCCTTTATTCTGGTTCTGCTTTCATTTTCTAAAATTCTTACTTTGTTTCAATATTTCTGTAATTTTATACCAGTTCATTCAAAAACAAAATGTTTTCCTTTTTATTTGAACTAAATTTTTATCAAAAGGTGACACTCTCCATTATACGAAGTCTTCACTTTTTTTCCCCTATATTTTTATTTAAGGTTTTTCGAACCTCAATATTCCAAGACAATCCAGTCTCCAATTTATAAACTTTATTATTATTATTCTTTGGCAATATTAAATCCAGCTTTAATTTTATACTTGATTATTCCCAAATTATTTTAGTCCAATTTCATTAAATCTTTAATTCCAGCTTTTTCCTTTCCCGGTTCGAAGCCCCATTTAGCTGTCAAAAATATTTTCCTTTTTTTTTTTTTCTCTATCCCTTTGTAATTTCGCAGCTCACTTTTCTTTTCTTAAAAATTCCATATTACTTTAATCCCTGTTATGTATTCAAATGGTATACTCGAAATCCCCGAGCCTTGATTGGCCAAGGCGCGGGGATTTCTGATTGGCCAGGCGAGCCGCGCTGATTGGCCCGATTGAGGTCTCCCGCGATTGGTGCAAACCAAGAGCGGGAGACTTGAATCGCTGCCATTGGCCGCGGCCGCCGTTGCGAAAGGTATAAAAGCCGTGGGCTTTTTGCCTTTCGCTGGTTCGGTTCTCCCTTTGTTAATAAAGAGCTTTGAATGAAAGTCACCGACTCTAATCGTCTTTTTGCGGACACGACACTGGCGACGAGGATGGGATCTCGCCCCTGAACCGAACCCCGTGTCCAAGAACCAGTTCCAGCGCGAAGATGGCGAAAATAGCACCGCCCGCCCCGTTCAACCCCGCCGCCGAGGACTGGGAATCATACTCGGATCGGTTCCGGATGTACCTGGAATGCGCCGGGATGAAGGACGCCCCGGCCCCGCTAAAACGCGCCGTCTTTCTCACACACTGCGGACCAGAGGTCTTCCAAATGGCCAAAGCCTTGGCCAAGCCAGCAGACGCCACAGCCATGGACTGGGACGTCCTGGAACCCATACTGCGGCGCCATTACGCCCCCGAAGTCCCCATCCTGATACGGCGCAACGAGTTCTACCGCCGAAACCAGAAACCAGACGAAAAATTGAGCGATTTCGTCGCAGAACTTCGGCGCCTGGGAGGACTCTGTGAGTTCGAGGGTCTAAACAGTCTCATAAGAGACCGCTTCGTACTCGGGTTATGGGATCCTACACTTCAGAGCCGACTTATGGCCAAGGGCGACATCAGCCTAGCCGATGCCCTTACAGCAGCCGCAGCCGCTGAAGCAACGCGCACGTCGGCAGACAGCATGCGAAGATCTGACGCGAAGGGCGGAAACAACAACCCGGCAAGGTCGGCCGACGCAAGAAGTGAAGCAACCGCACACTACGGTGAATACCAGTCAAACTCCAGCACGTCAGAAGACGAGGAGGACATTCACCGAGTGCAGACGGGACGCGGCGATCAACGAAGTCGAAAAGGTCGCAAGTCGAGGACCAGCTGCGCCGGGTGCGGTGGCGACCACCCCAGGTCAGAATGCCGATTTTTTGACTTTATCTGTAGGCATTGTGAACGAAGGGGTCACATCGCCCGAGTTTGCCGCCAAAAGAAGACTCGCAGCCCGCCCAAATGGGAACAGCACGACAGACGGAGAGAAAACTCCCCGCCCAGAACCAGAGAACACCAGCCAGACGGTCGGTGGGACCGCGCTCAACGATCTCAAAGAAGCGGCGACGGTCGGCGGAAAGAAGAAACCCACCAGACGGTGACCATCGGCCACGCCATCTCCGACGGCGCCAGAAAGGTACATGTAGAAGTACATATAGAAGGCCAGCCATGCAAGATGGAAGTGGACTCTGGGTCCTACCTTTCCATGATTGCATGGCGCGAAATCAAAAGACTGGTGCCTACTCTACAAAAGAGAAACGTGCATACACAAAAGATCATCATTAAAGACTACCAAGGGAACCGTGTCCCGGTAGTGGGCACCAAGAATTTCAACATAACTTACAAAGGCCACACAGAACAACTACCACTCACAATCGTTGATCGCGACCGCCCAAGCCTACTGGGTCTACAATGGTTCGCCCCGCTTAACATCGCGCTGACAGGTGTCAACCAAGTCACCATCGAAGCTTGGGAACAGCGGCTAACCCAGGAGTTCCAGGAGGTATTCGATGGAGGCTTGGGCAAGTACCAGGGGCCCCTTATCTCGTTTGACTTAGACCCAAGGGTTCCCCCTAAGAGACTTAAACCTAGAAGGGTACCGTTTGCATTAAAACCAAAAATTGACGAGCAGCTCGACAAGCTCATCAAACAAGGGGTATTGCAACCGATAGACCATGCCAGATGGGAAACCCCTATAGTGACCCCAGTAAAACCAGACGGGTCCGTGAGAATTTGCGGGGACTATAAGGCCACCCTAAATGGCGCATTACAACAAAGCGCCTACCCAGTCCCTGTAGTACAACATTTACTACACTCGCTAGGAGGGGGCAAAGTCTTTGCAAAGCTCGACCTTGCCCAGGCATATCAGCAGCTACCTGTAGACGAGAAAACGGCGGAAGCCCAAACAATAGTGACCCATCGAGGGGCTTTCAAGTGTAACCGGCTCCAATTCGGAGTCAGCGTGGCACCAGGCATTTTTCAAAGCCTGATGGAACGTTTGTTACAGGGCATAAAAGGGGTGGTGCCCTATTTTGATGACGTATTAGTAGCGGCGCCAAATGAAGCCGAATTAGAGAACCGACTCAGACAAGTCTTAACAAAATTTAAAGAAACAGGACTTAAGGTTAAGCGAGAAAAATGCAATCTATGTACAAAGCAAGTAGAGTTTTTGGGCTATCTCCTAGACCAGAAGGGCATTCACCCTACAACTAAAAAAGTAAAAGCCATCAAGGAAGCCCCCACCCCAAAATCCAAAACGGAATTACAAGCGTTCCTAGGATTACTAAATTTCTATAATGTTTTCCTACCTCAAAAGGCAACGGCGGCGGAGCCTTTACATAGACTCCTAGACAAGAAGGCAGCCTGGACTTGGGGGAGGCGAGAACAAGCCGCTTTTCAAAGAACCAAGGACCTCCTCACCTCCGATGCTGTCCTGATGCAATTTAGTGAGACTTTACCCCTAGCTGTCACTTGCGACGCATCACCCTTCGGCGTCGGCGCTGTCCTCAGCCACACCCTCCCAGACCAGAGAGAAGCACCCATCGCCTTTTTCTCCAGGACTCTGACCAAACCAGAGCGCAACTATAGCCAGCTGGACAAGGAAGCTTTGGCTATAGTTGCCGCCGTTAAACGTTTTCATGAATATTTGTACGGCCGCCCGTTCACCATCGTGACGGATCACAAGCCTCTGCTGGGCATCCTCGCGGGAAACCGAGCCACGCCCAACATCTTGTCACCCCGAATGACAAGATGGTCGGAATTCCTGGCAGCCTACAATTACGAACTGCTACACAAGCCAGGTAAGAAAATCTCGCACGCGGACGCTTTAAGCCGCTCGCCCTTACCTGACTCAGAACCTGACCCAGCACCAACAACAAATACCCTGAGCATAGAAAGTTTACCTATTACCGCATCCGACATTGCCAGAGAAACCATTAAGGACAGGCGTCTGGCACGAATCTTGCACTGGTTAGAAAAAGGCTGGCCGGAAAAGGACAGTGACGAGACTTTTAAAACATTCCGCCAGCGCCAGACCGAACTGTCACTACTGAGAAGATGCATTCTATGGGGTGACCGGGTGGTAATTCCAGATAGATTGCAAGAAAAAGTCTTGAGGATGCTACATGAGGGTCATCCTGGCATCGTCAGGACTAAAGCCCTGGCCAGAAGCTACGCTTGGTGGCCAGGGATGGACAAGCAAATTGAAGCATGGGTCGCCAAATGCCACCGGTGCCAGGAGACCAGATCCAGCCCATCCGCAGCACCCATCCGGGATTGGGAAACACCACGAGGGCCCTGGTCCAGAATCCATCTTGACTTTGCGGGCCCCACAAATGGACATACATTTTTAATCACAGTCGACGCGTATTCCAATTGGTTGGAAGTCAGCGACATGAAGTCCACTACCACAGAGGCCGTCATTAAAGAACTGTGTAAACTGTTTTCCACACACGGCCTCCCAGACGTCGTCGTCTCAGACAACGGACCCCAGTTCACGTCCATCGAGTTTGAACGGTTCCTGGCAGAAAGAGGTATCCGCCACGCATTAACAGCACTGGCGCACCCGGCGGCGAATGGTAGGGCGGAACAGATGGTCCAGTTTACAAAAAAGACCCTCAGGAAAATGGACCACGGGGAGATCAACGACAAAATCAACCGCCTACTCTTCATACAACACATCACTCCCAACACTACAACCAACAAGAGTCCGGCAGAGCTGTTGATGGGCAGAAAGCTGAGGTCTCCACTTGACAGACTGCACCCGACTTATAACCCGGAGCAGCCCCCAGACTCCAGCTCCAGGTTCCGGACATTTAACCCAGGTGACCTAGTATACGCAAAAAACATGACGGGGGACCCCCTATGGATCCCAGCCGTCATAACGCAAGTCACTGGTCCAAAGTCGTACCGGCTCCAAACCACGGATGGGCGAGCCTGGAAACGGCATATCGACCAGTTAAGGTCCCGAACGGCGACTGACCTCAACCCCCAAGAAGCGAACCAAGGGGGGAGGGAATACCCGGAGAGACAATCGCAAAATAAAATAAACCAAAAATACTCACCAGAAAACAGCCATCGCGAGTCCCCTCCGGAGAAGAACCGTCTGGCCAGCTCTACCGACTCGGAGAAGCCAAGCGGGAGCGGCGAAATCCGCAGCTCAACCGACCCGGTAGGCCCAGGCGGGAGCCACGGCGAAAGAACCGGCCCGATCATCCAGCCGGTTCACAAAGAGGCAGGAGCAGCCAAAGGAACGACCGCTCCGGCCGAGTTACAACAGGAAAGTGAGTTGCGCAGGTCAACTAGGACTCGACGGAGCCCCGCCTACCTGCGTGACTACACCACCTGATGGACCATACCAAGGGGGGAGGGGTGTTATGTATTCAAATGGTATACTCGAAATCCCCGAGCCTTGATTGGCCAAGGCGCGGGGATTTCTGATTGGCCAGGCGAGCCGCGCTGATTGGCCCGATTGAGGTCTCCCGCGATTGGTGCAAACCAAGAGCGGGAGACTTGAATCGCTGCCATTGGCCGCGGCCGCCGTTGCGAAAGGTATAAAAGCCGCGGGCTTTTTGCCTTTCGCTGGTTCGGTTCTCCCTTTGTTAATAAAGAGCTTTGAATGAAAGTCACCGACTCTAATCGTCTTTTTGCGGACACGACAATCCCGGGGTACTTTTATTTGGTTATACTGCCCAGTTGTCCCAGTTCAGATGTTATTCACTTCTTTCTTCCCTCCTGCACAAATCTTAGTCAAGCTGAATCATCCTCTTCGGGATGGCCATTTTAGACCATCGCTGCAGTCGTCTTCGGGAGAAAAAAAAGCCAAGCCCGGGGGGGGGGAGATGCGGCTCCCCACAGACAGGCTTGCTGCTTCCTCTTACTCCGCTGCCCCTCCAAGGCAGTTTTAGCCCCTAATCAGGATAATTGGGGCTCTCCAACGAAAGAGCACGAACGATAGTCACAGAGAGTTGCGATCTACCGTCCGTCGGCGAGGAGGCTCCGCCTTCTTCCACCATTTAACTCTTATTTAGGCTTCAATATATACCCTAAAGTTATAATATTCAATATAATACATAACTTCCATTCGGATTCTGCTTGGTACATTCTTAAAATACACACTATATTCTTAAAAAAAGAAAAAATTATACATATATGTTATTAAAACAACACATTCCATTCCAATTCAATTCTATCATTAATGTTAATATTCATTAAAATCTTAACTTCTTTAACATTACTTTTCAATTAAATATCATACTTCTATAGGAACAATAATAAACTTTCCATAATTAATTCCTCCCCTTCACTTTTATTTTATAAAACATTAACTAATTAAAATGTTCCCATCCTTTCCAAATTCAATTTTCTCATTTATTTTATTTCACTTATTTTATTAACAAACATTTCACTAAATTACACTAATTATTTTATCCCTCATTTTTTTTTTTTGGAACAAATTTTATTGATTTTAAAGACAAACAAACCATCATTAACCATTAAATACATAAAACCTCTTTCCATTATTAATTTTACAAGTCAAGTAGAATATTATTTTATGCAACATAATTATTTTACACCATTTCAATATAAACATATAGATATCTCTTAACAAATTTCTCATTATTTCTCTTTTCGTATTCAATATCATTGTTACTATTATTATTTTCTATATTTATCCAATTTATAGTCATCATCTTCATTCATCTCTGACTTGATTACCATTATTCTCATCCAACATTCCTCCGAGGTTTTATTAATTCTCAAACAAAACATAGATACACAAAACACAAAAATATAAAACTTCTTTTAAGAAAGTAGTTTGGCCCCAGATTACGTCTCTTTGTATGGACTTCAATTAAATTCGTGCTCATCTTATATATCATTACCTATCTTATTTACCATTCTATATCTTCTATATAACTTCTCCCCGCTTTTCATTCTTCTTATTTCTATTTTATTTAATTCATTTTAATTTAAATCATTGTATTTGTATTTTTTGTCCATTCTTTCCAAATTATCCATTTATCTCATTCCCTATAGTAAGAAAAATAAAAGAATTTCTCCTGAAATCACTGATCAGCGTTTGATGCCTTTCTATCCTCCCCCTAAATTAATATTTAAAATAATGCCTGATACCCAATCTGATTCTGCTTAGTACATTCTACCTACTAATCTTTAAAGAGAAAAAATAATAAATTCATAATAATTAATATAATTAGATAATAAATCTAAATATTAAATCTTATAACATTCCAATTGTCTATTTCAAAAAACAAGTGCTACAATTTTATTAAATTTTAAAATCTGTCATTACTAAACATTTCAATATTTTAATCTTTTATTAATTCTTATAACATTCTAGTTTTCTATTTCTAATACATAGTACCATCTTATGTACCTTGCAGAATCTTCTTTTTTAAAGAAATTATACCTTACCCTTTATCCCTAAAAAAAATCCTTTTTTCCCATCTTGTTTCATACCTTTGTGGCTTTTTCCTCCCTTTTCCCTTCCTTTCTTATCCCCCCTGGCCTTTTTACCTCCCCCCCCCACTAACCTCCACCTTTTTAGCTTTCCCTCTCTGTTGTAATCCTTTCTCCTTTTGCTCAGTAACATTAAGTTGGTTTTGCATCTTATTTTTCCCTTTCTTAAGTGTTTTTTTAGGTCTTAAGTCCTTCATTTTCCTTCCTTTCTTTCTCCTTTCTCTCTTAGTTAATTTTTTAGATTCACTGAAAATGGCGTCTTCTACTTTTTCTTCTTCTCCTTCTATTTCCTCCATCTGTTGTTGTGTTTGCTGATGAATAGCAAGCGCCATTTCTAAAGAAAGAAAAGCTTCTTTCACAGCGTCCTTACTTTCTTGATATTCCTTTCTAAGTTCATCATCAGATAAAGCCATTCTTTGTTCTTCTTATTGCAACCAAAATGTTTCAAAAGTTAAAACAATTCCTCAAAGTCCCAGAGACATCAATCAGTCCAAACAACACACAAAGTTCTCGCTTTCTCTTCCTGGGGTGGTATCAGTAAAAGGGAAAAGAAAAAAGCCCAATCTGTATTTTACAGCCTTGTTACAATCAATTTCTGGTCTCAAGATCTTCAAGGCATCTCCTCCAGCAAGATCTTAATTTTTTTTTTTTTGTCCTCTCCCTTCCCACTTATAACAAGCAGCCAAGTTTTTACCTTTTATAAAAAAACAACAGGTTTCTCAATGGTCATTTGTTGATTCCATAGGGAAGGAGAGTAAACTTTCCTTTCGGCACCTCAATTTTGCCGCTTGAAATCCTCCTCTGGAAACAAAGTATTTTTCAAAAAGTCATAGTTCTCAGGATTAAACGCCTCTTAAAGTCCTGGATCAGCCAAAAAACTTTCTCTTGAAAACTTTCTCCCCTCTTCCTCCTGTTCAGTCTTACCCAGCTGCCGGCTTCTTTGTGGCGGCCATTACAGACTGCCGCTTGACCGCCTTGAGAAAAGGGGGTTTTGCTGGCTGGGGAGGGGGTCTGCAACACCCCCAAACCCCTCACCAGCTCCCCCTATCTTCGGCTGCCTCTGCAAGGCAGCCTTAGCCTCCAAACCCGTCCAGATCGGAGGCACCAAAACGGCTAGCGCGGCAGGAGTTGCGCAGGATCGCAAAACCCTGCCACTGGCGAAGCCGACAAACCGGAAGTTCCCTTTTATCCCTCATTTTAATTATACATTGTTTCCAATTTTCTACAGTTATTTCTATTACTAATATAATAATACAATCTTATGTACCTTTACAGAATCCCTTTTTCAGTTAAATTTTCACCCATTATCTCTAAATAGGTCCTGTTTCTCTATATCTTGTTCTGGTCCTTTGTAACTTCTTTTCCTTTCCTTCTTCCCTTTCTTCTTCTCTCTCCCCTTTTTACCCCCTTTTCTCTCTACCTCTATTTCTCTCTTCTGTATTCCCCTTTTCTGTCGCTTTCCAGTATTATACTTATTTTTCAAATTATTTTTCTTTTCTTTGGTTGTTTTTTTAAGTCTTAAATTCTCCATTCTCTTTCCCCCCTTTCCTTTTTCTTCCCCACATAGAATTATTTGTTAATTAAAGATGGCTTCTTCTTTGTCCCTGTCTTCTTGTTTTGTAGTCTTTTCTTGTTGTTTCTCATAATTCCAAATCTCCATTTCTAAGAACTGAAAAACGAAGCCAAAAGAACCTCTCCCTTCTTGTGCATCTTCTTTATACTTTTAAAGTTCAATTTTCAATTCATCCAGAAGTAGTACCATTGTATAAATTTTTAAACAACCACCCAATTAATTTTAGTCATTCAAATGCAATAACCAAGAATCCAAAGATCACCAGGTAATCCAAATACATGTAAGCTGTTTCTTTTTGCTCTTTTTTTTCACTTTCTCTTCCTGGGGTTCTACTGTTTAGTTACAAAGTTTCAGTTAAAATGTATCTTTTAGAAGTCTTGTTGAAGTTTTACTGTAGATTCTTTTTAATTCCAGGCAGTCTCCTCCCTCTTTCCTGCCCTTTTATTCTTTTTCTCTCCCTTCCTGCTTATGAAAATTTTTTTAATGTCCAGAAATCTTTATTATCCCTTTGACATTTTGTTTTATTTTCAGCTTAATTGCCTGCTGATGTCAAAGTGGATTTTTCCGATTTCTTATTTAAATCTCTTAGTTATCAGTATAGGGAAAGGGAGAGAAGGAAAAAAAAAAAGCCAAACCTTTCCCTTTTCACTTTCCTTCGCTGCTTCCGACTCTTCTTTGGGAGCGATGTTATTTTTTTGTAAATTTAAATTCCAGGGTACCTTAGTTGCTGCTTTTGCAATTTAACCCAGTCAGCCAAAACTTTCACTTCTTATCTTCCTCCTGCACATTCTTTTCCGGTCAAGTTCTTCTTTGAGGTGGCCATTTCTGACCACCGCTGCAACCGCTTTCAGGAAAGGGAGTAATGGCCAGCTGAGGAGGAGAGATGCGGCTCTCCTCAACCCTGCTGGTGGTCTCCCCCTTCTTCACTACCTCTATGGGGTGGCTTAGCCCCAGAACCAGCTGGCTCAGGGCGCTCCAGTGGCGAGCCCAGACCGAAACCACACATGATCGTGGATTTCTGTCTGTCGCCGAAGGAACTCAAACCGGAAGCAGAGCAGCCTCTGTTTGACTGACAAATAGATGGGTCAGCAAAATGGAAATGGGTTTAAGAAGCTGAAAACTTATTTCTCCTTCCCAGCTTTTCATAAAGAAAGCTGAGTAAAACTCCAGCCAAATTGTGTTAAATGTTAATGGTTACAATTGCATCTCTAGAATTCTTGATTAAGTGTGATCTTTCTCCTTCTCTGTCATTCCTGCTCCATTTCTCCTTATCCTTTTCCATCACTCCTACTCCTTCTTCTTTCCTCCCCCTCCCCCTCCTCCTTGTCTGCAAAATGTTCAGAGTCTGCATTCAGCCATACTTGGTATTTAAACAATTTTAAGTTGGGTAAGCATTTTAGTAGAATTAATTTCCAGTCTCTCCCAACCCCAAATGTACCATTGATCTTTTTGTCATTCTTATCACAAGCCTGCTGATTTCTTATATTTAAATAGCTCTTAATCTGGATCTGCGAGTGCTGGGGTGAAGGGCGGTGGAGTGTGAAGTTCAGGTATTCTCCTTTGCATCTTTAAAATGGTCATTTGTCATCAATATCAGGAATGTAGCTTTGCTGCACTGTTACCAGGAAAGGAAGCCTAGCAAATGCTTCAGAAAAATAGATGGTGTCTAAAACCCTGCCCCCCCAACTATTACAGTATTCCTTCTGAGATTGCTCTCTCTGCATTACAATTAAACTTGGAAAAATCTTCCATTAGTGTAATTAAATGGCTGGATGAAAGGGGTGGGAAAGTGTGTGCCTGCTGATAGTGGATGTAACAAAAAGTCAATTCTTCTTGAGTGAAGCTTGACTCACAATGACTTCATTAACCCCGAACTACCTTATTTTGCAATAAGGTAGAAGTAGTTTGTACCTGCTTTTTCTTGGGTGATTTTTCAAGAGCCCTTTGTAAGCTTTGTGTAATGGCATGTGCGAATGATCTTGGGAGACTGAGTGAAGAGATGCTGAATGGTCAGATAAGAGGGAGCATAGCTGTTGCATTGTATCATGGCATTCTGCATGTTGGTCATCTGTGCATCCACTTGCTTGTGGTATCACAACCAGGCGGATGCCAGATGCTTAAGTAGATAGCAGCATATCTTGAGAATTAAGGTCATTTCTGAAATTCCTGTCCTTGCAAGAGAATAGGAGACTTGCAGGTTTGATATCAGCCTTACCAGGTAGACCGGACAGGAAACATGACCAAATAAACTAATTCTACATTACTGTAAAGTTACATTAAAAGAATCTTGCAGTTCTGAAAGTACAGTTGTCCCATCATTTCACAGCCCAATAACTGAGGGAAGCTCCCTGCTGAGCCTCTTGTTCCAAATATTATGCAGCTATGGGTTACCCTTCCTCTTATCTGACCATTCCCTAGGTCTTTCAAATGTATCATTATACTTTGGGATTTTCCAGGACCTTTTCATTCAACTATTAACCAAGTCCCACCTTCCTTAACTTTATGAAGCCCACTGAGATTGATAAAGTACTGCTATCTGGGATCTGAACTTTGAAAGATAACACAAGTTCAGTTGACAGGGCTAGAAGTACTGAAAACAACTTCAGTTGCAAATGAGAGATCAAATGAATTTCACCTAATGGAAGCATGCCACAAACACTCTTGTTGGAGCTGACAAGGTCTAAGAGGGAGAAAAATTGCTTAATACAAGCATAGAAACTATAGAAGAGAATATATGACGTTCAGATAACTCTGAACTGTGAAGTCCTTGGTGGTCTCTGAGCATGGTGGTTTGCTTGCCAATGTTGCATTACCCAACTATGTAACATCATCGGTTTCGGGGTTCCAAGTAATAGACCCATATTGAGCGAAACTCCAAGACAGGCAAATTCCTCAAAGTATAGCCTTGTTGGATATATCATATTGGCATAGACCTGGTGAAACCCAACTCTTTTTTTAAAAAAAAAATTATTCATAAACATTTTGAATACAGTGTATTGTCAGAGCATATCATTTACAGAGGAAGAAAAAAATAGTAACATATATACTACTGACAATAGCAATGGTGCAACAGAATAACTTTAACTAAATTTATCTTTACGTTAGCTTGTTTGTAATCCTTTTGGTTATAAACCATCTTTATATTTAATTCGTACATAACAATAATCTTTTTTATCTAATTTCTACTCTTTCTGACCACTCATAAAATCTATCCCATGTTGAGTAATGTTCTGTATCTCCTTTGTCCTTTATTTTTAATGTCAATCTATCCATTTCTGCACAGTCCAATATTTTCCGAATAACGTCCTCTTCTGATGGAGTGTTCTCATTTTTCCAATATTGTGCAAATACAATCCTGATTGCTGTCAATACATGCAAAACTAGATATATAGTCCCTTTATCATAGTCCTCCGGCATTATACCCAACAGAAATATTTCTGGTTTCAGATCTATATGTTGTTTAATCATCTTGCTGTCCAATATTTTCTTGCTTTCATACAAGTCCACTACATATGATAATAAATACCTGGAGTCTGATTACATTTCCAACATTTGGCGGACATGTTGCTAAACATTTGTGCAAGTCTTGCCGGTGGCAAATGCCACCTATAAAAATTTTTTTTTAAATTTTCCTTATACGCAGCAAGCATTGTCAGTTTGTAGTTCCTATCCCAAAGATTTTGCCATTTATCTAATTCTATAGTATGACAAGTTTTTTGCCCATACAATCATTGTTTCTTTTACTTGTTCTTCTTCCATTTTATAACTTAATAAGTAATTATATATTTTTAATCAATTTTTCATCTGTCCCTAATAATATCTTATCAAGTGCTATTGGTACTTGGTAAAATGTTTTCACATCTTTCTTGTATCTTGATTGTATTTGCAAATGTGGCCACCAAGCTAAGTTCACCCCTTGGTTTTGTAATTGCTATCTAATTTTAAGTTCAGAGTTTTAAGACTCTAAAGGTTCCTGCAGTTTTCACCTAATTAAAAATTTGTCACTTTCTCAAAACATGGTCCAATCATGGTCTGGTTGCCAGGTGAAACCACTTCTGCCTTCTTCTGACCAGATGTGAGAATGTCCTTGGTTCCCAAGAGAAAGTATTTTATTTTGGCTACAATTCCCCTTCCCTATCCCTCAGCTCCAGTCCACACTGAAGCTGTCAAAACAGCTTTGGTCAGGTCATCTTCAGGGTTGACAATCAGTGAAGTTCACTCCAGCAGCCTTCTCCAGAGGCCAACATTCAGATAAGCAGGAATTAATACAAGACAATCAATGAGGCAGAAAGCAATACTGTAATCAAGGAAGTACCAAAGAAGGACCTATATCAACACCCAAAATGGCAGGACAGGTTACTGCATATAAACAGGCACAAACCTAAAATTTGCTTCATGAAACATCTTCAAGAGAATCACTAAGCTCAGAGAACAGCAAGGACTCCAAACTGAGAATTTGGGGACAGATTATTCCTACATGTGTATCAGTCAAAGGGAACTGTTGTGCTGTAGTTGCTCTTCAAAGGCATTGTGGCTACTTAAGTTCTCCATAGTTTGCTTTGGAGAGCTTTGCGCACCTGCAGATGTCTTTTTCTATTTCCAATTCTGCTAACTTACAAGGCTTTTAATAGTTTTTTTCTTCTGCATGACTGTTCAGAACTGATATTCAGAAGAGGTGTTAAAATTACACAAGCTGTTGAAACAGGGAAGTATTAGTTCAACAGATCAAATTGTAAATATTCTAAGTTTTCTTTTCTGGAGTACCTCTTCAGAGTAAGGTCTGAAAGCTATTTGTAGTGTATTAATCTTTCTCTCTACAATAAAGGACTGTTTATTGCACCAATTTATATTAATTCTTCCAGTTATCTTAATATTGCATAAATGAAATATAGCAGGAAGTTTTAATAACTGCATCAGAAAGCTCTCAATCTGTCATTGAGTGTCTGGTGTGTTTGCTTTTAGTCACTGGAAGGATAATTTGTAAACAGAAATTTTCCTCTTTAAAATGTCAGAATGGATGTAGAATTTAAATAGAAAATGGCATAAAATCTCCCAGCCATCCCTTTTTGGAACATCCTTAGAAAAATGTAACAGAGGTAAGACTTTTATACAGATAGTCCTTGACTTATGACTACAACAGAGACCAAAATTTCCACTGCAAGTTAATGATTAAGTATGTTTTACCCCATTTTACACCTTTTTTGCCACAGTTGTTAAATGAATTGTTGTAGTTGTTAAGTGAATCATTCAGTCATTAAGCAAATCTGGCTTCCCCCATTGACTTTGCTTGTTAGAAGCTGGCTGGGAAGATTACATACGGTGATCATATGATCCTGGGACACTGCAACTGTCATAAATGCATACCAATTGACAAGTGGCCAAATTTTGATTATATGATCACAGGAATGCTGCAACAGTCATAAGTGTGAAAACCAGTCATAAGCTGGGGTGGGATTCTATCGGTTCAATAGAACCGGTGGTTATGATTCTCCTTAGTTCAGAGAACTGGTAAATTGGGCCTCTGGCTGGCCCTGCCCCTCTCCACCTGCTTCTCTGCTGCCTGCCCGTCAGTTCTTATCATGCATGCACAACATTGCATGCATGTGCAACACTGCTGCTTGCAGCCTGCTCTTTTGTGCCTGCCAGGCCAGCCATTACTGCCTGCCTGTCTTCCGCTGAGGCCCTGCCTTTACCGATCTCCCTGGGTGAATGAGGCTCTGCAAGCCCCAGTTGCCTCCCCCCCACTTGCCTTTTGCTGCCACTGCCAGTCGCCATCCCCCCCACTTGCCTTCCTCCAAGAAACACGAGAGGCTCATATAGGCTCCGGCCAGGTCAGCAGCTGCTTCTTTCACCTGCTGCTGATAGGTGATAGAAGCAGCTGCTAACCTGGTTGGAGCCTACGCGAGCCTCTCTACGCATTCCTTCCTGTTGCTGTTAATGGGAGAACAAGAGTTTCCCAGCACAGCGGAAAGCTTCCAAGTCCCCCTCCCATTAGAAATGGCTCCCGGGCAAGCAGAGAAGCAAGCTAGGTTGAATCCTGCTTCTCGCTGCTTGCCTGGGAGCCATTTCTGATGGGGGGGGGGAGCTTGGAAGCTTTCCACTTGTGCTGGAAACTTTTGCTCTCCCAAAAACAGCAGCAGGAAAAAACACATGGAGAGGCTTGTGTCAGCAAGGCGCCCCTTGATTGAGTCCGGAACAGCTGACAGCGGCTGTGGGGAGCAGAGCCTGGAAGCCCCGATGCACCACATGTGTGGCCGCATGGATGGCAGAGGGGGACTGGTCCAAGAAGCCCCGACGCCACCGGACTCACCATTGCCACCTTGCTGCCGCTACATCCCCCACCCCCTGCAGGTATGATGAACATGAGCCCCAGGACAGGTGACCGACTGCCTCAACTGCTGCTCCCACTGACTTTTTTCCATGCCAAGAGTGGAGACAAGAGAGAGAGAGAGAGTAGCGCACTTGGTACGGAGAAAAGTCACGCGTCTCCCCATATTCCTCTCTCCGCGAGCAGTTTCTCACAGCACCTTTAAACTTAGCGCACTTCACAAATGAGGAGGAGGGTACAAGGCTGCTCATGGAGAAAGGAATATGGGGAGATGCACAACTTTTCTCCGTGCTGAGCTGCTCTTGCCAGTGACTCCAGACTGTTTTGCCCAGCTAAGACTAGATCAGGGATCCCCAAACTTGGCAACTTTAAGACTTGTGGACCTCAATTCCCAGAATTCCTCAGCCAGCTTTTTTGGAAAATTCTGGGAGTTGAAGTCCACAAGTCTTAAAGTTGGCAAGTTTGGGAACCTCTGGACTAGATTATCAAGGAAGAGAGAATAACATGCAGCAGATGCCTAGCAAAATTTAGTAATACTGCAGATTGGCTGTTTACATTGAAATCAGGTGCAAGATAGTGATGGTAGGTAAATTATTGGGCAGTTTAGTTTGGTATTTATTTCAGTAGGCTGATTTTAGAAAGTTAAACAGGATCAGACCTGGTAAGTACTTTGGCTGGGAAGCCAACACAAAATAGGGTGTGGGGGTGGCAAAGGAAAGAAGGAAGATAGGATAAGATAACTTTTATTGTCATTTTTTATTATAAGTACACTGACACACATTCAAATGAAATATATATACATATCCATACACATACATAACACACATATACACATGTTACACACACACACACACACACACACACACACAAAATAATTGCCCATTTTGGATACATAGTGGAAAGGAATAAAGAGTATTGGATACATATATACAAATGTTTGTGGAAAAAAAACTTTAAAGAAATAGGATTATAAAAAACACCTTCCAATCTTAGCAGTTGTAGATGAGAGAGAGAAAGAGAAATGAGAAACAGAGAGGGAGAAGGAGAAAGAGAGATGAGGAGGAAAGAGAAAGAGATGAGAAAGAGAGATGGAGAAAGAAAGACAGAGACAGAGATACCTGTTTAAAAGAAAATAGAAAAATGGCTCTTTGAGTGTTTAAGGTTGCAGACCCATGGTTTAGGCAAACACTATGGTCATTAATCTTGTGGTCATTAAGCAGACACTGGTTGTTAAACAAGTCCATTTTCCCCAATGGACATTTTTAACTGGAAACCAGAAGGAATTGTTGGAAACTGGCAAAAAACATAGTAAACCTCAGTCACAAGACTGTGTGGGATGTTGTAACTGGTGATAAGTGTGTGTGTGTATGTATGGCTGTCAAAACACCAAAAATAGGTCAAGTAGCTCTGGGGAGGTCAGTCGTAAATTAGAACACTTGCTAAGCAACTGGCCATTAAGCAAAGACCACTTATATTTGGGTTGCCAGTCACATGACCACCTAGCCATGCCCAGTCAGCAAGTCATGCCCACCTAGCCATGCCCAGTCAGCAAGTCATTTGGGTTGCCAGTCACATGACCACAAAGCCACACCCACAAATTAGGTGACGCACACAAAAACCGGTTGTGAAGAAATTTGAATCTCACCCCCGCTCATAAGTCACTTTTTTCTGTGCCATTGTAACCTTGCATGGTTACTAAATGAATGGTAGTAAGTCAAGGGCTACTTTTAGATGCCAATAATCTAAATTCAGGGTTCCAAATTCTAGTTCAGCACTGAGACAATTATGTCTCCACCCATTGAGGATTTAAAGATTCAAGCAAGCACCTTAAATCAGGCCTAGAATCCCATGATTAACCAGCTTGTTTAACTGACGCGTACAGATAGTCCTTGACTTAACAATTCATTCAGTGACCATTCAATGTTACAATGGCACTAAAAACAATGACTTATGATCGTTTTCCTCACAACTGTTGCAGCATCCCCATGATCCACAATCAAAAATCAGATGCTTCGCAGCTGACTCATATTTATGATGGTTGCAGTGTCCCGGGGTCAAGTGATCTCTTTTTGTGACCTTCTGAGATGCAAAGTCAATAAGGAAGTCAGATTCACTTAACAACCGTATTACTAACTTAATAACTGCAGTGATTCACTTAATAACTGGCAAGGAAAGTCATGAAATGGGGCCAAATTTACTTAACAAAAGTTTCATTTAGCAACAGAAATTTTGAGCTCAATTGTGGCAATAAGTTTAGGTAATAAGTTTAGTTCTTATACAGGGTATAAGAACAATCCATTAGAAGTGGATATTTGGGCCCCAACTGATGCAAGCTTACACTTTGTAAGAGTTGCCCCATATAGAATACATTGCAGTAGTCAAATCAATTACCTTTTGTGTGAACTCAAATTATGATTACATCAAATTATGATACAGTACAAACGGAGCTGGTGAATTGTTAAGAGAGCATTACGACTAAATGGCAAAGCAACCATATAGTTGTTTCAGAGAGTATTTTTCTGTTGGAAACATTTTCTGCACCATCCAACTCTATTTTTAAACTAATGAATTTCCCACAGGGGAGCCTGGAGGTCTTCTACCAAATGTTATCCCAGCAAACTTGTAAATTAGATTGCTCCAATATCCCCAGATAACTCTGCCTTTTAAGGAGCCAAGACTGTCAAGAAATATATCTGTACAATTAAATTCTAGTGCTCTTGCTGTGACCATTTCTGAGCTGGCTGAAGCAGCCAACAACTTAGTACTATCTATGCCAGCAAACCAGACCTAATTGATACCCTTCATGCAGCAATAACATGGTGCAACTGTTACCCTTACATGCTTTTCTAGAAGATCGAACATAGAAAAATAGGGTTAGAAGGGGCTTTGGAGGCCTTCTAGTCCAACCCCTTTCTCAAGCAGGAGTCCCTATACCATTCCAGACAAACGACTGTCCGGTCTAATTCCTAAATTCTGGAGGAAAGCCATTGGTTAATTAATCTAGGATTAGAAAATAACAGAACAAAGGAGTTGGAAGGAATCTTGAAGATCTTCTAATCCAGCCCCTGCTCAAGCAGGAGACCCTATACCAGGGGCGTCAAATTTGATTTCATTGAGGTCTACATCAGGGTTGTGTTTGATCTCGGGGGGCGGGGGGGCATGGTAGGCGTGGCCATGGTGGGTGTGGCCAGTATGATGTCACCATGTCAGAGGGCGCATGTGGTGGCCCAAGTGCTCTGCCAGTGAAAACGGGCTCCTGAGCTCCATTTTCAGCTGCAATAGCCTCCTGCAACCCTCTGCCAGCTAAAACGGAGATCAGGAGGGCCACGCAGGCCAGTCCTTCGCTGTTTCCAGGGTAGCCCCATGGGCCAGATCTAAGCACCCTGTGGGCCGGATCCAGCCCCGGGCCTTGAGTTTGATACCCCTGCCCTACACCACCCTGGACAAATGGCTGTCCAGTCTCTTCTTGAAAACCTCCAGTGATGGAGCACCCACAACTGGTTAAGCAACCCCACTGGTTAATTATTCTTGCTGATAGGAATTTTCTGCTTACTTCTAAGTTGGATCTTTCTTTAATGATCTTTGATCCATTACTTCTTGTCAAGTGCTTTGGAGAATAGCTAAGTCCTTTTTTTCTCTGTGATAGCCCCTCAAGTACTAGAAGACAGCTTTCATGTCACCCCTAGTTCTTCTTTTGGTTAGAGTAAACATAGCTAGGTTCCTTTACCATTCATGATACACTTTGGTCTCCAAACCCCTTATCATCACTGAGTGCCGAAACTGGAGTGGCGGAAACCTGAAAAACAGCTCCTTGGCACGTGCGGGAGCGCCAGAGATTGGAAAAGCAACAGGCAATGGCTGGTGTTCCTGGAGAGATGGCTCTGCATGCCACTTCCAGCATGTGTGCCACAGGTTCACCATCACAGTTTTAGGGTATCAACATTTGTAACTACATACAGTAAATACAGTAACTGCTATTATTACTACCAGTAGTACTTGTCACACTTAGCCTGACACATTTAAAATGTGTGAGCCATATAGCAGGGCAGAACATAGTGAATCTACCTTGAAGGTATGCTATGTAATTATTTCATTGTTGTTGTTTTTTAATGTAGGCCTTTCTCTTCAGAGTTCTGGATTGCCAACTTCATTTTTCCCCTTTTAACCCAGGACAGGCTATATATGACCAGTGGAAATCATGAAAAATCTCATGCATGGGGAAATGGCATAATGTAACATCTGTATTTCTCTACTCTGACAGCTTAAGGGCTGTACTTACCTTTTTTTGCTGAATAAAAATATAATCGTCTGTATGCTTTAAAGTGGACAGCATGGTGCCTCAGTGGTTAAGGCCCTGGGCTTGTTGCCTGGAAAGCTGACAGCCCAGGTTTGAGACCCAAGCTCCACACAAAAGGATGAGCTCCCATCCTTGCTCCAGTTCCTGCCAGTTTGAAAGCATGCAAATGTAAGTAGATAAATAGATGCCACTTCAGTAGAAAGGTAACAGCGCTCCATGATGTCATGCTGGCACATGACTGCAGAAATGTCTTTGGACAGCACTGGCTCAATGGCCTTGAAATGGAAATGAGTATTGCCCCCACCACAGTCAGCAATGACTAGTGAAGTGAAATCTGCACAGACTCCATTACTTTTTACCTTATGCTTTTTAAAATAAATGCTGGCTTGATGGAGGCAGTATTGGCCCTCTAGCAAGTGGATCCAACATTTTCAGAATAATTAAACCATCTTTTTGAAGTGCATAGCTAAATATCTATGGAGAGCCTCAATTCCCAGAGCTGAAGCTTTTTGTGTGGGAAGACTTCAAGGAAAAAACAAAGTCCAGTTGCCTTTTGGAAAAAAGTACTTTTGGGACACCTTTTTTAAAAAAAGATTTAATGATTATCCTTGCAAGGGTTGAAGGCATTTTGGCTCCATCTGTTTTTGGAAGTCATCCAGCCACATGACATAAGAATGGTGGAATGCTTCTTGTGCATTTTAAACACCTGGAAATCATGGTCCCAATGAATAGTGGCAAAGGGGTTGTGATAGCTGTTTCTGCTGAGCCTTTTTTGCTTGGGGGACTCAGTTATGCATGCCAAATATCTTATCCTTCATGTCCTATTGTGGCCTGCTGCCCCAATGCATAGCACCATAGTTATCTAATCATCAAAACAAAGTAAATTTCAATGTTAATAGAACAGGGAGAGATAAACCAAACTTTAAAATGTCTTTGAATGCAGAACAAACATTCAAAGACTCCCAAATAGTTTACTGGAGGTGAAAGAGATTCTTAGAAACTATAAAGTCTAAAATTGAGTGAACTCACCAATACGCATGTTAAGACTAAAAATGGCCATACTTGGAACTTTGAACTAGCAATGATTAGAAATCTGCATTTCTCCCCAGGTTTTGCTGAATCCATCTACTTGATTATTAGCCATGGTTTGTTTGATTTTTGTGTCATGGGAAGCTGTAATTCTACAAATCTGTAGACTGCTATATTGAGAGAGATGAGAAGATGAAGGCAAGAGAGCAAGAATTTAACAGCAAATTATCAAATGCAGGACACTAGATGTCAGGCCCAAAACCATAAATGATACATAGAAATTCTTTCAAAGAATCAGATGGAAGCTGATTTATTCAGAATCATAGGGTTTGAAGGCACTTTGGAGGTCTTCTAATCCAAGCTCTTCTTGGAGAAATGGCTATCCCATCTCTTCTTGAAAACCTCCTGTGTTGGATCACACACAATTTCAAGAGGCAAACCATTCCACTAGTTAATTGTTCTCACTGTCAGGAATTTTCTCCTTAATTCTAGATTGACATCTTTATTGTTGCACAACTGCAGACAAAGTCTTGCCAGATTGAAGACTCCATTATATATAGGTATATATAGGTAAATTCCCCTCGCACATATGTGCTAGTTGTTTCCGGCTCTAGGGGGCTGTGCTCATCTCCATTACAAAGCCAAAATGCCAGCACTGTCTGAAGACATCTTCGTGGTTACATGGCTGGCATGACTAAATGCCAAAGGTGCACGGAGTAGTGTTATCTTCCCATCAAAGTGGTCCCTATTTTTCTACTTGCATTTTTTACATGCTTTCAAACTGCTAGGTTGGCAGAAGCTGTGACAAGTAACAGGAGCTCACTCTGTTACGCGGCGCTAAGGATTCAAACCACCAAACTGCTGACCTTTCTGATTGACAAGCTCAGCATTTTAGCCACTGAGCCACCACATCCCTATCATATATAATACAATATAGTATAGTCTGTACATTATATAGTATACTATATAATTTATCCTGTGAATTGTTAGTGAGAGACTGTCTTTACCCTCTTTCTCTGACACATGATTGTGTCATAAGTCGTAAGATTATGTCATAAGATGAGTTGCCTCTTAATCCTCTAGAATTCCTCCAGATATCCATCTCTTCATTAAATACCATCGCACTAAACTTTTAAATGAAGAACTCTCTGGAGACCTACAGGACACTAAACTTGTGGGTTTTTGTCTTTTTAAAATGTATAATATAGAGTTTCAAGGAGTTCTGATCTCTCTGCAAATATCAGCTCTGTTTGCACAACCTACTTCATTTGACCACTTTGAAACTTGATAAGAGTTTTGAATGGCTTAGCATGTTGTTCCAACTTAACCCAACTGGGTTATGTTATGTCTCAGTGAATTGGCTGAAGTCAAAAAATGGATTAATTCCACAGCCAACCTCAGTGTCCAATGTGAATAGGGTCAGTAAGTCTCTTTTTCACATTCTAAGAAGCTATTTGCAAGTTCATGCCACCATGGAAATTGAATTGGCTGTCAAACTCAAATCCATTTTGAGTACTTTTCTGGATCAGTTGAAAGAATGAAATATCATTTCCGTATCATAAAAGCAGGGAGCCTTTTCTGTGTTTGAAGAACCCTGGGGTTTATTGGAATATCATTTTCAACAGGGGTGGGATCCTACCAGCCTAACAACCGGTTCAGTGAGTGCATGTATGCAGTACTTGCAAAACAATTTATCCTGCAAACAATCACCATCTCCTGCTGATGTGTGGCACTCAGCTGTGCCTTGCACAGCAACTAAGGTAAGAATAAAGGACAGCCTAAATCCCGGGTGGGTGGGTGGGCCCAACTGAAGAAAAGAAGATCTTCAGAGAGAACCGGTTCAGTGTCAGCTGCTCTTCGGAGCTATTGGTTCTATAGAATCCCACCCCTGATTTTGAAAGAACTAGAGCAGGCGTCTCCAAACTTAGCAATTTTAAGACATGGACTTCGACTCCCAGAGTTCCTCAGCCAACTAGCAACTCTATTGCTGAAATTCTTGCAACTGGCTGAGAAATTCTGGGAGTTGAAGTCCACAAGCCAGTTCCAAGTTTGGAGACTCCTGAACTAGACTGTGGATTGGACTTAGGCTAGGACCAGGGGTTGCCTAATGAAGAGTTTGGCAAGAGATTTAGAACAGGCAAACAAACTTAATTCTTGGCACAATCTGTAATTAACCTGTGCAATTTGGTACCAGAAGCTGTGATGATGGGCACTAATTTGGATGGCCTTAATACAGATTGGGGAAAATTCACAGAGTGAAGGTCTTGAACACACAATGCTGTTTATTGATGGGAATAGCTTATCTCTCAATACCAGCTGTGTGGGAACAATGATAGAAGAACTACATTTCCATTTGTTTGTTTCTGAGCACCTCAGAGGCAACTGGTTTGCCATGGAGAAACCAGGTGCTGGATTAAGATAGTTGTTCACAAAGCAGAAGAAAGCTAAACATAGCTCAATCCTTCTGCTATGCCCAAATTAATCAAACAATTACTCTGATACTGGAGGTTTTTAAGATATTGGAGTCATTTTTCTGAAACGGTATAGAGTCTCCATTATACTCATCCACAGCCCCTTCAGTAGTAAACAGGAAAGTCATTAAAAATTGCCTCCCTACTATTTTGTGGGATAATTGGAAGTATTTCTTACTGAAATTCTTGCAATTTTCGTTCTTTCATTAAAATAAATCTTATTAAAGAAGAATCTGTAAGAATCTTGCTTGGAAGAATTACTTTTCAATGGAAGAAAATATCTATCGCTTAGGGTTGAACTGTGAAGTTATGGTCCCTTGCAGAATTCATTACACCAATGATGTTCTCTAGTTGCAAAATAGTGAAGTAGGTATGAAATGTCTGCTAGCAAACAACCAGGTTCAGAGAGCACCAAGACATCCAGAAATATATTCAGTTGCAATATCTTCCAAAAAGAATTCCTGATACTAATTCATCAGATCCATGTTAGGTGCTCACCTTCTATTGAGTAGGGCACTTTGGGGCACTTTTTTGTTGTCATTCTTATGCCAATCTGTGCACAAAGTTTATACTTTCTCAGAAAGAATCCCACACCTTCCCTTATCTATTTTAGATCACAAAAGTTCCCTGTTGATCTTTTGGCTACATTTTGTTTGGAATACCTTGGATGGCCCAAAGGCAAACAGGCACGGAGGTCACCTGGAATTAGTCATACTTTTTGAGGTGGTGCAGTAGCTGAGTGGTTAAGATATGAGTTTGTCAACTGTAAAGCTGGCAGCCCAGGTTCGACACCCAAGTGCCACACGACGGAGTTCTCACTCCAACTCCTGCAAGCCTAGCAGTTCGAAAGCATGCAAATGCAAGTAGATAAATAGGTACCACTTCACTGGGAAGATAATAGTGTCATGTAATGTCCTGCTGGCCACATAACCATGTAAATATCTTTGGACAGTGCTGGCTTAATGCAAAAACGACGGTCTTGAAACGGAGATGAGCACCACTCCCAGAGTTTGCAACAACCTGCAAAATAAAATCCAAGAGACCTTTTTACCTTTTATTGGATGAAGTGGGCTGACTGAATGGAATCATGCCAGGCACTGAGTATTACGTTGAGTTGCACATGCCAGCAGCAAACAGAATGGTCTGCCTTCCAAGGGGAATTATTGGCAAATCTCCTGCCAAACTCTTTGCTGTGTTTGAAGGTTTCAGACTTCTGAAAGCAATGTCAATAATAACCTACTATTGGGGGTATGTGCACATTAGCCTTAGTTGTGAGGTGTACTGATCGTTTAATAGCACATTGCTATGTAGACCATTTACATATCTTTCTTGTTGAGAAATACTGCTGCACAGCTCTCTCCCTTCCTTAAAATGGGGGTGTTTGAATGACAGTTCCTTCTGAACAACAGATTCAACCTGAGATTGAGAGTAGGGGAAAGAGTGGAAAGAACCTGCAATATTTAACTTCCAGAATTATGTAATCGGTTTTATTGCTGATTTCTCTTTCACTCTCTTTTGCCAAAGGTGAGTTTATATAGAATTATGCATTCTGATAGTGTGATAGTTGTGTTTTGCAGGAGGCCTCCAAAAATTCCATATTCAAATGTGGGAATGGTTATGTGATGGCTTGTTCTTTTCTCTCCTTCTCTTATGCTTAAAACAGAAAGATTTTTTTTGCAAAAATAAATTTTGATTGAGGCTGAATTGGTAAGTTCCTTCCCAAATATGCAGGTAGTCCTCGACTTACAACAGTTTATTTAGTGAGTATTCAGTTACAATGACACTGTAAAAAGTGACTTATTACCGTTTGTCACAGTTACAACCTTTGAAGCATCCCCATGATCATGTGATCAAAATTCAGGTGCTTGGCAACTGACTCATACTTATGACCTTTGCTGTGTCCCAAGGTCATGCGATCACCTTTTGCAGACTTCTGATAAGAAAAATAAATGGGAAAGCCAGATTGTTAAGTAACAATCATGTTATTAACTTAACAACTGCAGTGATTCACTTAACAACTGTGGCAAGCAAGGTTGTACAATGAAGCAAAACTCAGTTAATAAATGCTTCACTTAACAACAGAAATTTGGGGCTCAATTGTGACTACAGGACTACCTGTATTTTACAAGAGCTTCAGCATTAAACTATCTACAACCATCTCTTCCTGCCTCAAAGCTTACGCATTTGGAAGTGATTTACAGACAGTAATGGTTCCATTTATTTAAAAAAAAAATTACATTAAAGAAATGTATATTTTAAAGATATAGGTAAGAGAAATTAATATAATAAAACATCATCCAGGAACTGTATTTAATAGAGGAAATTTGACTTTAGCTCTGTTTCTATTAAGACCGATGTGACCCAACAAGTCTTCATTTCCTTCCTGGGTTTGAAAATTATTTTTTTAAATGGAATACTAGGGGCATTCTTCACTCCTAGGAACAGTGCTTGATCCTGCATTCTTTAGAATAAAGATGATTTGAGTCAGCCTATTGCCCTCAATAATCTGGGTCCATATTTTACCGACCTTGGAATGATATAAGGCTGAGTCAACCTTGAGCAGTGAGATTGAACTCCTGGCAGTGGGCAGAGTCAGTCTGCAAACCTGCATTCTAGTTACTGTGCCATCATGGCTAGTTGGGTGACCTTGCGCTAGTCACGCTCCCTCAGTCCCAGGAAGAAGACAATAGCAAAGCACTTCCAAAATCTTGCAAAGAAAACTGTAGTGACCAAGAGTCAACGTTGACTTGAAGGTACAATGATGATGATGATGATGATGATGATCATCATCATCATCATCATCATCATCATCATCAAGGATTATAGGAAGTAATTATGATCAACCTCATTTGTTTGTCTCAACACCACTAGATTATACTTTTTTATGCATGGTATAAGAGTCATATACTGTATAATACTCTCAACATTCCAAATGTATCTACTGGTGCAGTTATAACAGATAATCAGAGTTGGAAGGGACCTTGTAGGTCATCTAGTCCAACCCTCTGTCCAAGCGGGACACCCTACACCATTTCTGACAAATGGTAGTCCAGTCTCTTCTTGAAAGTCTCACATGATGGTGTTCCCACAACTTCCGAGGGCAAGCTGTTCCATTGGTTGATTGTTCTCACTGTCAGAAAGTTTCTCCTTTTTTTTTTTGAAAGAGATTTTATTAATTTTCTACAAACAAACAAGACAAACAAAACATTAAAACATCAACTCTCATATGTACATCCAGTGTGTCAGTTGGTTCATCAGTTTTGTGCATTCCTTTTGTAGTCTCAGTTACAATTATGTTACATAACAACTCATATTGTCTTTCCGAACTTATATATCCTAATATCACTATGAAAAAAGAAATTTTTGACTATACTTTTAATCATTCATGCTTTCTGAGATAACAATACTTTATCCAGTTTATTCTGTAACAAATCATATAATCATACCAAATCAATCCTAAAAAACCCTTTATAAATATAATGTCAAATAACAAAGTAATAACAAAATAGCAAAATAAAGATATTCCTTACTGTCTAACATTCTAAATATTCTATTATTGTATTTTATCATCTAGCCATTGATAAAAAAGATCCCAAATTTCATAAAATTGTTTATCCTTTTGCTCTCTAATTTCAAATGTCAATCTACTCATCTCAGCACATTCCAATATTTTCTTAATAATTTCTTCCTGTAATGGTATTTTCTCATTCTTCCAATTTTTAGCAAATACAATCCTAGCCGCTGTTAATACATTTACAATCAGGTATTTCAAATCTTTACTATATATATCAGGTAAAATTCCCAATAAGAAGATCTTTGGTTTCAAGTCTATGTGTTTCTTTGTCATTTTTTCCAACCACATGCGAATTTTAGTCCAATATTTTCTAGCGTCCTCACAAGTCCACCACATATGGTAATACGAGCCAGGTATCTGATGACATTTCCAGCATTTTTCAGATTTGTTCTTAAACATTCTTGCTATTCTTGTCGGGGGAAAGTGCCACCTGTAAAACATCTTATACAAATTTTCTTTATATGCTGTTGACATTGTCATTTTATAATTTTGAGACCACAATTTTTGCCATTTCTCAAGATCAATCCCATATCCAAAATTCTTCCCCCAAGCAATCATAGTTTCTTTAACTTGTTCTTCCTCTAATTTAATTCCCAGTAAATAACCAAATAATTTTTTAATTACCTTCTCGTCAGTACCCATCAAGATCTTATCTAAATCAGTCTGCTTATCATAGAATCCCTCCGTTTTAGAATCTTCATCATACCTTGAATGTATTTGCACATATGAAAACCAATTCATCTTTATGAAGGAAGGCGGAGCTTCGTTTCAGTGATACAGCTGCGATCTCGGGGCTCTGAGATCGCAGCCGATATTTTCGCCCCTGGTCGGTCCCAACTGACCTAAACTGTCCCGTAGAGATGGGGATTGGGAAGGGCACTGTCCCAGGATCCCAGAGATATCGCAAAATCTCTGGTTTGATCCAGGAGAAGCCCTTTTGCTGGCGGTGGAGAGGCAGCCCCCATAGCTGTTGAAGTCGGGACAGCTCCGGAAAGAAAGTGGCTGGAGAGAAAGTGTGTCGGCTGGGTGAGAAACTTCTTTTGTGTTGTAAATTCGCTGAGGTTTGAAAGGGCATCCTGAACAAAGAAGAAATCTGTGAGATTTTTTTTTTTTTTGACCAAAACTGTTTGAGCGGCGTTTTTTAAAGTGATGTCAAATTGAGGCTTGGATTTTTTTTTCTTTTTCTTACTTTTTTTCTGGGGACTTTAGTGTGATTTTATAGGTAACCGGATTGAATTTTCTCCTATATATATTTTTATGCTCCTTTTGATTTTTTAATTTTCTTTAGGATAGAGGCTCCCTTTGGCTATTTCTTTTTCTTTTTTTTGTATACATTACTCCTTTTTTCTGGCTGGGGGGGGGAAGAGCATTAAGAAACTTTGCAACACTGCCAACTAGAGGCTTGAAAATACTTTATTTGAATTGGAGAGAACTGTAAAAAGACTCCTTCTCAAGGACATTTCAACGTGATGAGATAGAGGGAGAGCACAGCAAAATATTATCACAGGTGTTTTCCTGGACTCTTATCAATATTTCAACACTTGAGGCTTGGCTTTGAAGCTGCTGGAGAAGAGAATCATAATAAGAGCCTTGGATAAATAAATAAAATGCAGTGTGCTCTCTTACATATATATATATGTAAGATATATATGATGTGGTGTCTGTATAGAATCTTACTAATTTTGTCTGTAGTGCCTCTTATGTAGGGCAGGACAGCTGTTCCATAGGTCTGTTCATCTTCTGGGTCTCTATTATGTCTCAGTGTGTTTTTGTGGATCAAGTTGGTGATTTTGCTTTTGTGGAAGCCGTTGGCTGTCAATATTTTAGTCAGGGTGCATAGTTCAGTCTTAATGTGTGTCTTGTCTGCCAGGCGTTTGGTTCTAGTAATTAGTGTTTTAGCCACGGAGTTTATCTGTGCTGGGTGGTGGTGGGATTGGGCGTTGAGGGAGCGGTTGGTGTGTGTTTTCTTCTGGTATATGGTGTGTCCTAGTGTGCCATCTGTTTTCTTGTAGATTAGTACATCTAGGAATGGTAGTTGTTTGTTTGTTTCTGTTTCCATGGTGAACTTGATTTTGGGGTGTGCGCTGTTTAGGTGTGTTAGGAAGTTGTTTAAGTTTTCTTGTCCATGGGGCCAAATCACGAATGTGTCATCGATATATCTTAACCATAGTTTGAGTTTGAGTATGGCATTAGCCAGGGCTCTGGATTCGAATTCTTCCATGAACTTCCATTCTATACAGACACCACATCAAGACTGCCTTCAAAACAGACAGAAAAATAGCAGCCAACTTCAGGAACCCCAAAGACAAAATTGACCTGGAAAACCAAGGCATATATGAAGTCCCCTGTGCATCATGCCCGGCCACATACATTGGACAGACCAATAGAAGAATAAGCACCCGCCTGGATGAACACAAAAATGCAGTCAAAAAGCTGGAACACACTTCTTCACTCGTCCAACACATGGAATCCACAGGTCATAACATCAACTTCAATGGCACCAAAACCTTAGCCACCATAGAAAATCCCAGCCACAGAATCATCAGAGAAGCCATAGAGATTGAAAAAAGACCAGAAAGCATGAACAGAAGAGATGATTCCACCAGGCTGTCAATCATTTGGAAGCCTGCACTCACAAACAAAAAAATCTCCACACCACAAGCCAGGCAAACACCTGGGCACAAACAGATCCCCCCTGATAGCTCCAGCTCAAACACACCCCAACCAGGCACCCAGATGAAACCCAGCTTCCTAACTAATGATAGCCGTCCATTTACCCAAAGCCAAGCTGCACTAAAGGCCTCCAATAAAGTAACACAATGTTGCCAGCCAATCAAGATACAAAAAGAGCCCCCCCCAAAAAAAAAGACAGAAGATATTAGTAGCAGAACACAGCAAACTCCAAGACCAATAAACACAGACCAAGACTCTCAACCAATCAGGAGGAAGAAAAAACCATTCTGACACAGCAATAGGCTGCCCCAAATTTAAATCTGAAACCACTGTAAAAGTTTGACTCACAGACAAACACCATACAGAAGCCTGATGATGGCAGATGAGATTCTGCTGAAACGTTGCTACAACTTTAAAAGCACCACTATTATGACATGGGAAAATACCCGAACAAAGCTGAATGCCAGACATGTAAGTACCCGCGAAAACTTAAGAAAACACACACACACACACACACACACACACACACACACACACACACACACACATATATATATATATATATATATATATATATATATATATATATATATTTGTGATATCCCTACTCACCAGCCTTTTTGTAAATTTCAATTCTAGTAATATTCTTATTTTTGCTTTTTATTTTAAAGGGAAAGCCTCAGAGTTTTTTCTTTATTTTTCTTTTTTTCTCCTTATTTTTATTGGGACTTCTTTGCTCTTCCTATCCACGTTTTTGGATCACTTTGTTTTTCTTTTTTGATTATTGAGACTTCTCAACTGGATTAAGGTGTGAAGAACCTGAAGGAATTCCTTCTTTTCTTTTTGCTTTTTTTCTTTGCTCTTAATCAATATTATTATTTTTGGGTTTGTTTGTTTTTTTTTCCTTTCTATTTTTCCTTTTTTATGGTGGACTACTTCCTAATTGGATTAGGGTCTAGAAGAACCTGAAGATCTTTCTTCTTCCTTTTTTCCTTTTTCTTCTTTGGTTTTGGGCCTTTTACTATTGGATTTTTCCATTTTGGATTATAATTGGCTACTCTACCATTTGGATTAAAAGTTAAAAAGAATTTGACACTTTGGAAGCATTAAAATGAGCAGGAAACCAATACCATCTGGCATTTCTACTTCTACCTCTGCTTCCCCACCAGCTGGAGGACAACGTTTAATTCAGACAATGTTGAAGCAACATAAAGAACAAGAAAAAGTAACTTTACAGATGATTATGCAAGGAATCCAAGATCTTAAGACAAAATCAGACACCATTGAACAAAGAATAGAGAACATTGAACAAAGAACAGAGAAGACTGATGAAAAAGTGGAAAATATTAAACAAATGATGGGGAAGTATGAGGAGAGATTCCAAAAAATTGAGGAAGAAGGAAAACAAAGAGAGGAGAAGATTGGAAATATTGATAGTAGACTAACAGTGGTTGAACAAGAAAAAAGTGGGATGTTGAATTGGGAGATGGAAAGGTCAGAATTTTATCTCAGATTTCAAAATATAGAAGAGGAAAAAGGAGAAAATTTGGCTGCGATATTGATAGAAATTTTGGCAGATGCTTTGGAAATTACAGATTTCTTTGGATGCTTTGGAAATTAAAGATGATGGATGGAGTAGATGAGGTATATCGAGTTTATACAAGATATGCGATGAGAAATAAATTACCAAAGGAAGTCCATATTAGATTTACCAAAAAATCCATTAAAACATAAATATTACAAGTGGTAAGAGAAAAGACATTGAAATACAAAGGTAAAGAGATTGTGGTTTTAAAACAAATACCCAGAAGAGTGAGAGAGATGAGAAGAGAATATCAATTTCTGACCAAAATGCTACTGGAAAATGAAGTGAATTATAGATGGCTGATTCCAGAAGGATTAATGTTTACGTGGCAAGAACAGAGACATAGAATTGATTCAATTGAGAAAGCAGAACTTTTCCATGCAGAATTTTTTGGAAGAAGAAGAGTGGAGGCAGAGAAAGAGGTCTCATTAATTGAGTTTCAAGAGGAACAACTGGAGACTGAAAAAGAGAAAGGAGCTGTAGGTGGACAGGTGGATAGTAAAGAACAACGTGAAGTGAGATCCACGAGAGCTGTTAGACCTAAATATAAAGCATAATCATGGAAAAAAAACTGATTACAATGAATATAAATGGACTTAATTCAGCTGTTAAAAGAAGGAAATTTTTTCATAAATTAGAGAAATTAAAATTTGATATAATTTGTCTACAAGAAGTTCATATTAAAAAACAAGATGAACAATTGTTAGTACAACCAAAATTAGGGAAAATATTTACTTCTTTGACTCAATGTAAGAAAAGAGGAGTGGTTCTATACATTAAAGAGGCTATCCCAGCAAAACTGATCTGCACGGATGAAGACAGAAAAGTATTAATGGTGGAAATAATGGACAATAATATAAAAATACTATTGATTGCAATTTATGCTCCGAATGATAAACAAGAAGAGTTTTATAGAAAGCTACACATGAAAATAATTGGACTGGACTATGTTAATATAATTATGATGGGAGACTTTAATGGAATTGTGGACAATAAATTGGATTACATAGCAACAACAACAAAGCAAAATAGAAAGGCTCTCCCTAAATCTTTTTTTTAAATGACAGACGAACTAACTTTAAAAGATATTTGGAGAGAAAGAAATGTTAAAGCTAAACAATATACTTTTTATTCAAATAGACATTTATCATGGTCCAGATTAGATATGATTAGATATGATTTGGATCTCAACAGAATTAATATCCAATATTCAAGAAACAAATATTGAAACAAGTACTTGGGCAGATCATAGCCCAATGACAATTAAATGGAAGGGACAAAAAAAAAAGATCGAGATGGACATTAAATAATACTATTTTAAAAGAGAAAGATTTTATACAATGGATGGAGAAGGAATTGGCTTTTTTCTTCAGAGAAAATAAAAAAGAAGATACTTCAACGCAGAATGTTTGGGATACAATGAAGGCATATGCTAGAGGTCTGATAATAGATTATACAAGAAAAAAGAATATTAGGAAAAAGCAAGCTTCTAAGGCCTTGAAAGATGAGTATAAAAGACTTGAAAAAGAATTACAGAAAATGCCACAGAAAAAAGATATTAAATTGAAGCTGGATGTAATTAAACATAAAATGGAATTAATAGAGAAAGAAGAATTGGCACAGAAAATCAGAAATGCTAAACAGAATTATTTTGAAGATGCAAATAAACCAGGTAGATGGCTAGCATATAAATTGAGAAAGGAGAAGGAATCAAGAAAAATATTGAAGCTAATAGATGATCAAGGCCAAGTTTGTTATGGTAATAAGGAGAAAAAGGAAATTATTCGAGATTTTTATGGGCAACTATATAAACAAGAGAATATTGATGAGGAAAAAGTCAAACAGTATTTACAGAATGCTAATTTACCGAAGATACCTAAAGAGACTGAAGAAATGTTAGAAAGCAATATAACAATGATGGAATTAAATGAAGCATTTAAGAGACAAAACAATGGGAAAGCACCGGGTCCAGATGGGCTACCGGCAGAATTTTATAAAACATTTCAAGAATCATTGAGCATCCCATTGTTAGAAGTCATGAATGAAGTTATGTTAAAGAAGATGATACCCAAAACATGGTCAGAGGCTTATATCACACTTATTCCAAAAGAAGAGGCTGACCCACTGCAAATTAAGAACTATAGACCTATTTCCTTATTGAATGCAGACTATAAAATCTTTGCTTCAATTTTAGCAGAAAGACTTAAAAAATATTTAAATAATTTTATTCACCCAGATCAAAATGGATTTCTGCCAAAGAGACAAATTAGAGACAATATGAGAGTAGTTTTAGATACTTTGGAATACTATGAGGCTCATCCTGAAAAGCAAATGGCTTTGATATTCCTAGATGCTCAAAAGGCATTTGACAACATGAACTGGAGATTTATGTTATTACTATTGGAACAGATGGGTTTTGCTAAAAAATTTACTCAAGCAATAGAAAGTTTCTCCTTATTTCCAGGTTAAATCTCTCCTTGTTCAATTTCCAACCATTATTCCTTGTCTGACCTGCAGGAGCTTTAGAAAATAGCTTGATCCCTTCCTCCTCTCTATGGCGGCCCCTCTAATATTGGAAGATTGCTTTCCTGTCTCCCCTGGTCCTTCTCTTACCTAAACTAGCCAAGCCCGGTTCCTGTAACTGTTCATTGTATGTTTTAGTCTCCAGTCCCCTAATCATCCTGATTGCTCTTCTCTGTACTTTTTCTAGAGTCTCAACATCTTTTTTTATAATGTGGTGAACAAAACTGGATGTAGTACTCTGGATATGGTCTTACTAAGGCTTTATAGAGTGATATTAGTACCTCACTTGATCTTGATTGTATCCCTCTGTTAATACAATTTAGGATTGCATTAACTTTTTTGGCTGCTGCTGCACACTGCTGGCTCATATTTAGCTGGTTGTCCACTCCAAGATCCCTCTCACAGTTTCTGCTATTGAACCTGGTTTCACCCAGTCTATATGTGTACTTTTGGTTTTTCTTGCTTAAGTGTAGGAATTTACTTTTCTCTAATTTGGATTTCATTTTGTTAGATATGGCACAGTGTTCTAGTCTGTCAAGATCCATCTGGATTTTGAACCTATCTTCTAGGGTGTTAGCTATTCCTGCCAGCTTAGTATCATCTGCAAATTTGGTAAGTTCCCCTTCTATTCCCTCTTCTAAGTCATTAATGAAGATATTGAAGAGTACTAGGCCTAAGACAGAACCTTGTGGCACCCCACTGCTTACTTCCCTCCATGTATACTTAGGCCCATTAAGGACTACTCATTGAGTACAGTTTGTCAGCCAGTTGCGAGTCCATCTAGTTTCCACTTTTTTCCAGCTTACTAAGAAATAGGTTGTGGTCTACTTTGTCGAATGCCTTGCTGAAATCTAAATATATTATGTCCACAGTATTTTGCTAGTCTACTAATTTAGTCACTTTGTTGAAAAATGAAATAAGATTGGCTTGGCATGATCTGTTCTTAACAAACCCGTGCTGACTGCTAGCTATTACTTTATTTGTTTCTAGATGTTGGCAGATCTGTTTTTTTTTTTTATTATTATCTTGTTCTGTCCTTAATTTGAATACTCGAAATCCCCGCGCCTTGATTGGCTAAGGCGCGGGGATTTCTGATTGGCCAGGCGAGCCGCGCTGATTGGCCCGATTGAAGTCTCCCGCGATTGGCTCGCTCCAAGAGCGGGAGACTTGAATCGTTGCCATTGGCCGCGGCCGCCGAGGCGAAAAGGATAAAAGCCGCGGGCTTTTTCCTTTTCGCCGGTTCGGTTCACAACAGTTTAATAAAGAGCTTGAATGATAGTCACGGACTCTGAGCTTTCTTTTGCGGACACGACACTGGCGACGAGGGTGGGATCCCGACCCTGAACCGAACCCCGTGTCCAACAAGAGCCAGTTCCAGTGAAAGAGATGGCGAAGATCGCACCACCCGCCCCCTTCAACCCCGCCAACGAAGACTGGGAATCGTACTCAGACCGGTTCCGAATGTACTTAGAATGCACCGGAATGAAGGACGCCCCGGGCCCGCTAAAACGCGCCGTTTTTCTTACTCACTGCGGACCAGAGGTCTTCCAGATGGCCAAAGCATTGGCCAAGCCAGCAGACGCAACCGCCATGGACTGGGACGTCCTCGAGCCTATACTGCGGTGCCATTACGCCCCGAGGTCCCCATCCTGATACGGCGCAACGAGTTTTACCACCGAAATCAGAAACCAGACGAGAAATTGAGCGACTTCGTCGCCGAGCTGCGGCGCCTAGGAGGACTCTGCGAGTTTGAAGGTCTAAACAGCCTCATTAGAGACCGATTCGTGCTCGGCCTATGGGACCCTACACTCCAGAGCCGGCTTATGGCCAAGGGCGACATCAGCCTAGCAGACGCCCTCACCGCAGCCGCAGAGGCAACCCGTTCGTCCGCTGACAGCATGCGAAGATCCGACGCAAAGGGCAGTAACAACAACCCGGCAAGGTCGGCCGACCCTAGAAGCGAATCAACCGCACACTACGGAGAATTTCAGTCAGCCTCCAGCACGTCGGAAGACAAGGAGGACATACATCGCGTGCAGACGGGACGCGGCGACCAGCGAAACCGAAGAGGTCGTAGGTCGAGGACCAACTGTGCCGGGTGCGGCGGCGACCACCCCAGGTCAGAATGCCGATTTTTTGACTCTATTTGTAGGCATTGTGAACGACGGGGTCACATCGCTCGAGTTTGCTGCCAAAAGAAGACCCGCAGCCCGCCCAGATGGGAACAACACGACCGGAAGAAGGAAAGCCTCCCGCCCAAGACCAGAGAGCGCCAACCGGACGGTCGGTGGGACCGTACCCAGCGATCTTCAAGAGGCAGCGACGGTCGGCGAAAAGAAGAAACACACCAGACGGTGACCATCGGCCATGCCATCTCCGACAGCGCCAGAAAGGTACACGTTGAAGTCCATATTGAGGGCCAGCCATGCAAGATGGAAGTGGACTCCGGGTCCTACCTCTCCATGATTGCATGGCGCGAGATTAAGCGGCTCGTACCCACACTCCATAAGAGGAACATTCATACCCAGAAAATCATCATGAAAGACTACCAAGGGAACCGCGTCCCGGTAGTGGGCACCAAGAGCTTCAATGTAACCTACAAGGGCCGCACCGAACAACTGCCACTCACCATCGTCGATCGCGACCGCCCAAGCCTCCTGGGCTTACAATGGTTCGCCCCGCTTGACATCGCGCTGACAGGAGTCAACCACGTCGCCGACGACGGTTGGGAACAGCGGCTAGCCCAGGAGTTCCAGGAAGTTTTCGATGGAAGCTTGGGCAAGTACCAGGGGCCCCTTATTTCATTTGACCTAGACCCGAAGGTTCCCCCCAAGCGGCTTAAACCTAGGAGGGTACCATTCGCCCTGAAGCCTAAAATTGACGAGCAGATCAACAAGCTCGTCGAACAGGGGGTGTTGCAACCGATAGACCATGCCCGATGGGAAACCCCTATAGTGACCCCAGTAAAACCAGACGGGTCCGTGAGAATTTGCGGGGACTATAAGGCCACCCTAAATGGCGCATTACAACAAAGCGCCTACCCAGTCCCAATCGTGCAACATCTGCTGCACTCACTGGGAGGGGGCAAGGTCTTTGCCAAGCTCGATCTCGCCCAGGCATATCAGCAGCTACCAGTAGATGAGAAAACGGCGGAAGCCCAGACCATCGTGACCCATCGGGGGGCCTTCAAGTGTAACCGACTCCAATTCGGAGTCAGCGTGGCACCAGGCATCTTTCAAAGCCTGATGGAACGTTTGCTACAGGGCATCGAGGGGGTGGTGCCCTATTTTGATGACGTATTAGTAGCGGCGCCAAACGAAGCCGAATTAGAAAACCGACTCAGACAGGTCTTAACAAAATTTAAAGTGACAGGACTTAAAGTTAAACGAGAAAAATGCCAACTATGCACAAAGCAAGTGGAATTTTTGGGCTACCTTCTAGACCGGCATGGCATTCACCCTACAATTAAAAAAGTGAAAGCCATCAAAGAAGCCCCTACCCCAAAGTCTAAAACGGAACTACAAGCGTTCTTAGGGTTGCTGAATTTTTATAATGTTTTCCTACCCCAAAAGGCTACGGCGGCGGAGCCTTTGCATAGACTCCTGGATAAGGCGGCAACCTGGACTTGGGGGAGACGAGAGCAAACCGCCTTTCAAAAAACCAAAGACCTCCTCACCTCCGACGCCGTCCTGATTCAATTCAGCGAAACCTTGCCCTTAGCTGTCACTTGCGACGCATCACCTTTCGGCGTCGGCGCTGTCCTCAGCCATACCCTCCCCGACAAAAGGGAAGCACCCATCGCCTTTTTCTCCAGGACTCTGACTAAACCAGAGCGGAACTATAGCCAGCTGGACAAAGAAGCCTTGGCTATAGTTGCCGCCGTTAAGCGTTTCCACGAATACCTATATGGCCGCCTGTTCACCATTGTGACAGACCATAAGCCATTGCTGGGAATCCTCGCCGGAAACCGAGCCACCCCGAACATTTTATCACCCTGGATGACAAGGTGGTCTGAGTTCCTGGCAGCCTACAGCTACGAACTGTTACACAAGCCAGGTAAGAAAATTTCGAACGCGGACGCTTTAAGCCGTTCCCCCTTACCAGACTCTGATCCTGACCCAGCACCAACAACAAACACCCTTAGCATTGAAAACCTACCCATTACCGCATCGGACATTGCCAGAGAGACTGTTAAGGATAAGCGTCTGGCACGAATCCTACATTGGCTAGAAAAAGGCTGGCCTGAAAGGGACAATGACGAATCCATTAAAACGTTCAGAAACCGTCAGACTGAACTTTCAATTCTTAAGGGATGTATCTTGTGGGGTGACAGGGTAGTCATCCCGGACAGATTGCAAGGGAGGGTCCTAGAGATGCTGCATGAGGGTCATCCTGGCATCGTCAGGACTAAAGCCCTGGCCAGGAGTTACGCTTGGTGGCCAGGGATGGACAAACAGATTGAGCAATGGGTCGCCAAATGCCATCGATGCCAGGAGACCAGACCCAGCCCACCCGCAGCACCCATCCGGGACTGGGAAATACCAAGGGGGCCCTGGTCCAGAATCCATTTAGACTTTGCGGGTCCAACAAATGGGCATACTTTTTTGATCACAGTCGACGCTTACTCCAATTGGTTGGAAGTAAGCGATATGAAATCCACTACCACGGAGGCTGTCATCAAAGAACTGTGTAAACTGTTTTCCACGCACGGCCTCCCAGACGTCGTCGTCTCAGATAACGGGCCCCAGTTTACTTCCCTCGAGTTTGAAAGGTTTTTGGCGGAGAGGGGCATCTGCCACGCATTAACGGCACCGGCGCATCCGGCGGCGAACGGTAGAGCGGAACGGATGGTCCAGTTTACTAAAAAAACCCTCCGGAAAATGGACCACGGGGAGATCAACGACAAAATCAACAAACTCCTCTTCATACAACACATCACCCCTAACACCACTACCAACAAGAGCCCAGCCGAACTGTTAATGGGCAGGAAGCTGAGGTCCCCACTCGACAGGTTGCACCCGACTTACAACCCGGAGCGGCCCCCAGACTCCAGCTCCAAATACCGGACATTTGCCCCCGGTGACTTAGTTTACGCCAAAAATCTGACGGGGGACCCCCTATGGATCCCAGCCGTCATCACTCAAATCACCGGTCCACGGTCGTACCGGCTCCAAACCACCGACGGGCGAGCCTGGAAACGACACATCGACCAGCTCCGGTCACGTACGGCAACAGACCTCAACCCCCAAGAATCGAACCAAGGGGGGAGGGAACACCCGAATAAAATAGCGCAAGAAAAAATCCAAAAATACTCACCGGAACGCAGCCATCGCGAGTCCCCTCCGGAGAAGAACCACCTGGCCAGCTCAACCGACTCGGAGAAACCAAGCGGGAGCGGCGAAACCCGCAGCTCAACCGACCCGGTAGGCCCAGGCGGGAGCCGCGGAGAATGAACCGGCCCGATCATCCAGCCGGTTCACACAGAGGAGGAGCAGCCAAAAAGATGACCGCTCCGGCCGAGGTACAGCTTGAAACTGAGTTGCGCAGGTCAACTAGGACTAGACGGAGCCCTGCCTACCTGCGTGACTACGCTACGTGATGGACCATACCAAGAGGGGAGGGGTGTTCTGTCCTTAATTTGAATATTCGAAATCCCCGCACCTTGATTGGCTAAGGCGCGGGGATTTCTGATTGGCCAGGCGAGCCGCGCTGATTGGCCCGATTGAAGTCTCCCGCGATTGGCTCGCTCCAAGAGCGGGAGACTTGAATTGCTGTCATTGGCCGCGGCCGCCGAGGCGAAAAGGATAAAAGCCGCGGGCTTTTTCCTTTTCGCCGGTTCGGTTCACAACAGTTTAATAAAGAGCTTGAATGATAGTCACGGACTCTGAGCTTTCTTTTGCGGACACGACAATCTTTTCCAGTATCTTCCCAGGTATTGATGTTAGGCTGATTGGTCTGTAGTTTCCTGGGTCTGTTTTTCTTCCTTGAAGATGGGAACCACATCAGCTCTTTTCCAGTCCTCTGGTAGTTCCCCAGTGCTCCAGGATTTTTGAAAGATATGGTGCAGTGGTTCTGAGATTACCCCTGCCAGCTCCTTTAAAACTCTGGGATGTAATCCATCAGGCCCCGATGATTTGTGTTCATCAAGATCAGACAGGTGTTCTCTTACCATTATTTTGCTTATTTTAACTTTTATTTCTAGTCTGTCTTTTATAGTTATGTTTTTGGTGGGTTGAGCTATAGTTTCTTTTTGCATGAAGACCGATGCAAAGAATGAGTTAAGCAGTTCTGCTTCCTCTCTGTTGCCTGTTACTTCCTTGCTGTCTTCTCTCTTTAGTGGACTGACTGTTTCCTTGATTTTTTTCTTGTTATTTATATAACTTTTTTAAAATTATCTTTGACTTTTGTTGCAAGTCTTTGTTCATTCTGAGCCTTTGTTATCCAAGCTTAGTCTTTGCAGATTCTGGCTATCTGCTGATATTCTGTCTTAGTTGTATGTCCTCCTTTCCATTTTTTGTACTTGTCCTTTTTTTCTTTCAATTTGCCAGAGAGATCTTTGTGCAGCCATGCTGATTTCTTTTTGGATTTCTTGTTTTTCTTTCTCAGTTGTATTGTGCTGATCTGGGCTTCTATGATCATACTTTTCAGAGTTTCCCAAGATTCTTGAGTTGTTTTCCTCTTTAGAATTTTCATCCATGGAATTTTTTCAAAGTTCTCTCTGAGTTTACTAAAATCAGCTCTTTTAAAATCCAAGACTCTAGTGTCATTATGCTCTATTGCTTGTGTTTGTGTTATGTTGAATTCTAGTATGACATGGTCACTCTCACGCAAGGTTCCTGCAGTTTCAACTCTCTCTATCACTTCTCTGTTTGTAAGAATTAAGTCCAGTATAGCTGTCCCTCTAGTTTCACCCTCTACCTTTTGGACAACAAAGTTGTCAGCTAGGTTGGTTAGGAATTTATTTGATTTCTCACTTGGTGCCGAATTAGTTTTCCAATTTATATCAGGATAATTGAAGTCTCCCATTACTATGGTTGCGTGTTTCCTGCATATGTTTGTTAGTTGATTGGCAAAAAGCACATCTATTTTTTCTGTTTGATTGGGTGGCCTATAATATCCACCTATGGCCATGTCATTCTTTTTTTCTTTTATATTGACTCATATGCATTCTAGGAGGTTTTCATCTTTTGGTTTCATGCATTTCTGTAGCAATATAGTGGTCCTTTACATACAGTGCAACTCCACCTCCTCATTTATGGGGTCTGGTTTTTTTTGAATAGTTTGTAACTTTCTATCAATATGTTCCAATCATGGGTTTTATACCACCAAGTTTCTGTTATTCCAATTATATCATATTTACCTTCATGTATTAGTAGTTCAAGGTCACCCTGTTTGTTCCCCAGACTTTGTGCATTTGTATTAGGCACTTGAGGTCTTTATGTCTGACGCTGTGTTTACTGTCTACATAACCTCTGTTGTGCCTGCCTACCCCTACTTTCTTGCCACCTGTTTGGTTAATGCACATGGTATGGCATTCACTATTAAATGCTTGGTTTTGGTTGGCATCAAGGTTGATAATCTTACCTGCACAAACATCTATTTTGCATGCACTAGTATCCTTATTAGTTTTAGGTTGCTGGGGACAGAAATGTTCTGTATCCATTAATTCTCTGCCCCCGCTGTTCAGTTTAAATGTTTATCCAGGAAATCTGTGAATATAATGCCAAGTAACTCAATCCCTTTCTTTGATGGATGAAAACCATCTCTTTTGTACAGTTTTTCATTGGACCAGCTGCAGACATCATGACTAATAAAACCAAAGCCTTCCCTTTTACACCACTCCTTTAGCCACACATTAAGATCCGTTACACGCTGGCCTTTCCCTTTTTGTTCCTTGTATACTGGTAGAACCTCTGGAAAAATAAGCCTACAGCCCATATTACTAAATTCATATCCCAAGCTCTGGAAATTTTTCTGAACAGAAAGTACATCCTTCTGGGACAGATCATTTGTACCAAGATGTATAATAGCATCAACATCACAGTCCTTACTGGCATTCTTGACTATCTTAAGAATACGCCTCTTGTCTCTGCTGGCAGTAGCACCTGGCAGACACCTGACCTCTTTCAAAACCTCCATATCCTTTCCTAAATTTACATCCCTTACAACTGAGTCCCCAATCAGAAAGTGGCTTCTCTTTTTGGATGCCTTGCTCTTCTTGTGTGACTGGTGCGTAATACTTGATTCACACTTTCTTCTTTCCAAAGTAAGTTCTTCTTCTAGGACCATGATCCCTGGCTTATTTGAATTATCATTATCACAACTACCTTGACCTGTCACTTTAGTGTCCCTATTAAGGTCAGCAAGGGCACTGTATGTGTTATGCTGAGATACAGCAAAAGCTTTGTGTTTATGGTCCACAGCTCTCACCCTGCCGGATCCCACAGTTGTCCGTACTGCCTTTTTTCTGTAGGATCTTTATGGTAGTGAGGGCTGGTAGCATGGCAGCTCAATAGATGGCTGGATTGGACATCTAATTTCTGCTTGGAGAGACAGATTAGAGATTCTAGATAGGTAATCTGTCCATGTAGACTGGTAATTTTTTTTACAAAGAGGACAGTATCCAAATTTGAAAAGAGTACTGTGAATGACAGCTGTAAAGCAAGTACTACATTGAACTAAGCCAGTCATTTTGAAATAAAATAAAATCACAATCTCAAGTGCACTAACCCTAAATGTATTATTGGTATTTTTGGTTTATAGTTATATGATTCGCACACCGTTAGGCATGCGGGCCGCTATCTTTCTTCTTTGTACTTACCCTCTGCCTCCACACAAGCAGCCAGCAGCTTCTCCCACCAACCTCTTGGAATTTGAAATGCAATGAGTGTTTGGACCCTCTCCACAACACAGTTAGGATATAAAGGTAATGAGGACACAAAGGCTCTGCATTTTAGAAGTTATAAATGTAAACTGCAAATTTATTTAAAGGCTCCCCCTTCCCTCATCCAGAGTGAAATGCTGATTTCTCCATGTAGTTAGTAAAGTGGAGCAGATTTATTCTACTCATTGCATCTCTAATAGCAAAGTACAGAAATGATATTTTACCATCACAAACAGCAAATATATAGATATTTGCTTTCTCTCCATGTTTTCTGCTGCTTTGTTTTCTATTCAAGATACATCAAAGCTGACTCTCTTACAATATCCCAAGCATTGAAATAAAATTGTGGCATACATAACTTGGGGATGGAATGGGGACTGAACCTCAAGCCAGATTGTCATGAGAGATTTTGGCACCATGTCTACATTCACATTTGGAACCTGGGATTCTCACATTTTCTCTTTTTCATCCCACTCTCTGAACTTGGAAATGTTGGGTCACCAAAAGTCACATAATTTCTTAAGCGTGAAGCACAGCTTTTTGACATTGAGCAATTTGTAAGCCATAGTAGTACCAGAAGCTTCAATGCTGTCATATTCTTGTGCTTGGGAAATTGGAAGTGGGGATTTCATGGAGTGTATGTGGTTAGATATAAGTCAAGGTCATGTTATTCCTGCACCTGGGTGGGGAGTGGTTGAAGGAATGTCTCAAGTTGAGAAGGATGGTGATTAGACCATGTGATGTAATGATGGGTGCAGGGGATGGATTTTGTATTTTTAATTATTGAAGGAAAACCCAGAACTCTCAGATTCAGGTTTTCCCAGATGTGCCAGTATGACAACTCTAATAAAAGGAAACTTTGAGAAAATGCCTGTCTCAGAGTTTTTAATTGGAGTTGGTTTTTTTGGGAATCCTAACATTAATTTGCTGAACCACTTGTCAAAAGGCAAGATATTTAACAAACAGGACTTCCGGCTGTCCTTCTGCCCTGATTGGAGCGGGGTCCATGATAGTCCATGGCTTCGCTCTGAGCTCTCTGGTTGGAGAGTTCCAATTGGGACCGGAACCACAATGGAGGGGTGGTGAAGGAAGGGGGATCACCTGACAGGTAGAGGGAAGCTGCATCTCTTTTCCCTGTTAAGGATAACCCTTCTGAGCTACTAAAGGTAACCCCGATAAAAACAACAGGAAAGAGAACTCATAAAGATTGGGACTGGTGGTAATTTTAAAAGTTAGAGAAGAATTTGTGAAAGAATTTGTGAAAAGCAAAGAACTTAGTCCTTAAAACTGAAACGGAAGGAAAATAAATATAAAAAAGAATTTACATAATTGGAACTAATGATTGTACAGGATTTGGCATTGGATAGGCATTACTTAAAATGCTGTAATTGACTGTGGAAAAAGAATATAATAACTAACAATTGAAAATATTGATAAACTTGATGAAAGATTAAAGAAACAGTAAAAAAAAGTTGGAAAGTGGAAACTGATATAAGAGCGCCACTTGCTGTTAAAGGAAAAATCCTGTAGATCCCGACAACCTGACTTATTTAAAATTGAAATTAAAGGAAAATAAAAGGAATTGTACTGTTAAAAGACCCCAGAAAATTGGAATATTGGCTTTAAATTGGTGGAGGAATATATAAAGATTTCCCCTGGGATTTGGATACACCAAAAAAAACAAAAAAGATTGATGGACTTTGGGACTTAAAGACTGGTGAATATTGGATTTACTGATGGGGAAAAAATTTTGGTTTAAATAAAGACGCTGGATAATTGGACAATTGGATAGAAAAATAAAACAAGCAAATAAAAATGAGCCAAATATGAAGAGAAATAGCACTGGAACTACAAACTGTAAGAGAAATGATGAACAGAAGCATTAAGGGCTTACTGAGTAAAATACAGAATGTGGAAGAAAATTCAAAAATGGCGACACAAATTACAGAAGAAACTACAGAAGAAAAGCAAGAAGGGCAGGTGGAGAAGAGCCAAACAGATGAGAAACCAGAAAGACAGAGCAGATGGAACAATAAACAAAGCTAAAGGGGAAAAGGGAAATTAAAATTAAAATGTCAATGATTGAGGCAATAAATCCAGGGGAGAAAATTCTAAGAGTTAAGCAACAAAGGAGAGAAATTTAGAGAGAGGTTTTGGGGAGGTCAGGGGCAAAACTAGATAATTGGGGAGAGAAACAGAGGAATATAACAGAATAAAAGGAAAAAGCAAGAGAAAGGGTCAAAAATGATAGAAAATGGGAGGCAAAGTAAGAAGAGATTAAGGTGTTATAGGTAAATAGTGATTAATTTTGATAAAATGGGAAATCAATACATTAGTAAAGATATGTAAGTTGTTAACTAGAATAAATACCAGACTGGATATTTTAATTGGAGTAAATATGGAATTAAGTTTTTATTATAAGGCTATTATTTAAGATATGTAATTGCTAATGGGATATATGTAAAATTAATATGATATTAAGGGGAAAAGTCATGTGCAATTTGAAGGGGAAATATATATATATAAGGTATAGTAATAAAAATATACATATTGTTATTAGAATGTATAGCTGTTGTGGTTAGCAAGCGCAGACGGCTGAAGAGAGCAAGGTCTCAGATGAGGGGCCAGGACCATCAGGGATTGGACTACTGCCTTCAGAGATTGTGGGGGCTGGCAGCAGTGATGAGGAGGTTCCCGAGGAGCCTGATCGGAGGATTGCTCGGAGCAAAGAACAGTTACAACAGCAAGGGAGACTCGGGAGTAAGGCTGCACGGTAATGGCCCCTCCTTCAAGAAGTTAAAAGCCAGCTGTGAATGAACGCACTTTGCAGAAGGCAAAGAAATTTTGAACTCAGACTTGTGGATATTACAGTTGGCATTTGAAGACTCTTGTAAATGATTTCTTATCTGTTGTTTTTTGTCAGACTTGAAAAAACTTGGCAAGGCTCTTTCTTGTCAGAGCTAATTAGTTCATGGCTGCCAACTCTCACGCAATCAGCGTGAGACTCACGCAATTCAACCAATTTTGACTGTCTCACTCTGATAAACAAAATCTCACGCTAAACCCCCAAAATCATGGAATGTACAAAAATATCCCTACATTCTCTGATTATATTCCGAATATTCCCCTTAGCTTAGGAGAAGGATGAGCTCCCAGCGCCGCCCCGCCCTGCCCAGCCACCCCGCCCTGCCCAGCCACCCCACCGCGCCTCTTTTCCCGCCTTAATCCTTCTGCCGGCGTCCCGTAACTGTGCATGATGCTGATCATTAGCAAATCGCTTCAGGAAAGCGAAGAGCAAGAGGCTTCTTCCCGCCCGGGGCGCTCGCAGCCACTTTGCCCCGCCCTCTCCCTCTCTGCAATGTCCTCCGGGACAAGCCAGCTGCCCTTTTCAAAGAAGGACACGAGGGGGCTGGCAAAGCCTCTTTTGCAGGCAACAGCCTCGGCCAGTAATAACCCTGGTAAGCAAAGCTGAATTGTCCGCTGCCAGAGATGTAATCCTGTCAGTCCTCCAACCTTTCTATTTTGCAAAAAAGCTGCCCAGCCCCTTTATAGATCAGCCTGGCGCGCTTCTCGCCTTGCTGGTTTGGGAAGACTCTTTTGGATCAGCTAAAAGAGAGCATAAGGCGTGTAAAGGGGTGGTAATAATAATTATAATAATAATAAAATTTAAAATAATAATAATTTTATTCAGAGTTGTGTTGGATCTCTTTTTTTTTGGGGGGGGGGGGGTTGTCCCATTCTTTCTTGGTGTTCTTTTTGTCCTTTTTGCTTTTTTAAATGGTCTTTCTCCCCTGGGTCAGAAATCCAGCCAGAAAAAATAAAGAAACATCTTTGGTGCTTAAATGGAAGCCACTCCGTAATGGCTTTGTTTCAGAAGAAGGAATCACTTTTTCCTCTTTCTCCTTTGAGTTTAAATCCTAGGTCTCCATGCACCAGATCGACAGGACTGTACTACATTATTATCATATTTTCAAACCCTTAGATAAGGACTCAATAAGGACTTTTTTTGATGCCAGTAGGCTTCTCAGCCCCAAATTGGGATAGCCCTGACTCAACTAGAACATATTCTAATCTTAACACAATTTACCATCCAAAGAGCAGTAAGACCATTAAGTTCAGAATCTAAACTTACCCAATAAATATTGTACGGCCGCACAGCAGGCCGCCACACCAGAAACCCGCTAAATTATTAGAGTTGACAGTTCATCTGTGATGAAGTGTAGTATTTAACCTGTGGCATTCAACTACTATTCCAGAGTTTCCTTGTGAATCAAGAGCTGCACTTGCTGTATTTTTTAGTCTCTACCAGGGCTTTGTTTTGGTTCTATAGCTTCTATGATGAAAGCTAGGGCCAAGCTTCAGAATACAGTAGATGAGTTTTACAGTTAACAATATGTATATTTATATGAAGCACTCATTATTCGATTAAATGTTTAGTTCATACATGTCTGAAATTATGAACCCCTATTTCAGTCAACAAGTTAGTATATAATTAAAGACTGAGACTATAGCATTTGATATTGGCATGTAGTATGGTATTTGATACAGAAAGAAGAATACCCATTGATGTATTTGCATTATCTCTGTAGTTGTTTTGGGTTTTTTGTCTTTTTGTTGCACATTGAATTCATCCTATAGTGGTCTATAGTACATCACTAAGCTAATAAAGTCAGTTGAGGTAGAATACTGCAGTTACAAGTCAGGAACTTCAATTATTCATGGTCAGTGAACTGCATTATTAATATCTTACAAATCCGGTTCAAGTACATTGGTGCTGCTTGCATGTATGTATGTATGTATATGTCCAAATCATGACTAAAGTATGCATCAGATTGCACCATTTAAAATGTAAAATTGTCAAAGCTCCCTACCGTGGGAGGGGGGGCACCCCCCTTCCACACCATCCCCCCCTCGGTCGCTCCGCTCCCTCGCAGTGTCTCACTCCGAACTATCACTCAAGGTTGGCAGCCCTGTTAGTTGGAAGCAGCCTTTAATCTTTGAAAAAACAGGATTCTTAGCTGAAACTTAAAAAGATTATACTGCTGCCTTTGTCTTGTGTTTGCTCTCTTGGAACCAGGTTTGGATCAGAACAATAGCCTGTTAAATGAATATAAGATGGATGTAATGAGATTAGAGAGTGACTTATGGTAAAAATATAACAACATGAAATGTAGTTGTATAAAAAATGTCCCAGTACTGTTTAATATGTGATTGAGATATGTAAAATAGAAAAATCTAATATAAATAGATGATAGATACACACACACACACACACATTTATATTTAAATTCATAATTTCCCTTACTAAAGCAGAGAATTTTGACCAGGTACATAATGTACCATTTGGCCTGCCTTGTAACCTTACCAATCTTAGAGTTCATGTCAGTCAATTTTCCAAAGTACCAGAACACTAAAAAACAAGATGAGAAACAATGGATGGAAACTAACCAAGGAGAGAAGCAACCTAGGACTAAGGAGAAATTTGCTAACAGTGAGCACAATCAACCAATGGAATAGATTACCTCCAGAAGATATGGATCACCGGAGGCTTTCAAAACAGGACCATTTTGAAATGGTATAAGTTCTCCTGTTCAGGGGGTTGGACTAGAAGACCTACAAGATCCCTTCCAACTCTATTATCCTATGTCTATGCTGTCCAAGTAGAATTATTGATATCAAAGATTATGTTCTCCTATTTTGGGGTTCTTGGAACCAAACCTGGACTGGATAGAAGACACCCCCCCCCCCCTCAAAGTAGTTTGTTCTCTGTAAGGTGGATCATGGAACTCGGCAGATTCGTCCCTTTCTTTCAGGTACTACTCAGAATTACCTGTTCTAAGTATCTTTGAAGTTGTGTGTTACTTTATGACCCCACACACATATCAATATTATTTCCTTAACTATTGGGTGCAAGGAATCAGGACCACATGTTAAGTTCCAGTTAAGCTAATTTATTGCTCATGTACACACGAATCGTGTACACGCTATACGCATGAATCTAGTCAACTAAAGCCAGCACTAAATTGGGGCTGGGTAAGAGTTAAGAAAATTTGAGGGTAGGGGTAGACTTCAATGAAGCATGTGTAGATTTGTAAGGATTTTAAAGTGAGTTCTCTCTTGACTGCAACCCCCCCCTCCCCCCAGCTCTGCCTCGTCTGTGCCTACTTCTGCAGAAGGGGTTGGTTCTTCTTCAAGGATGTTTTTATTTTTAACTTTCCCATCCAGCTTGCAACCCAGGGATTTTCTGATGGTTTGCCATTCCAGTACTAACCAGGTTTGACTCTGGTTAACTGTTTGAGATCAGGCAAGGTCAACTATGTACTATTGAGGACTAAGTCTGCTGAGGAGAAAAAATCCAAGCTTGATTGTAGATGATTTAATGAACAGTCCATGTAGTTTTTAATGCAACAGTATAGCAACAGTTGATCACCTTAGAATGTTTATTTAACTTTCCTCTCTGGGATTCATAGAAGTCTTACAGGATATATTTTTAAACATTGATTGTAGTGTTGGTGAAATAGATGTTGTACGAGTCATTTGAACCTTCCTCTTGATATGCTGTAATTTTAAAGCACTTGTGCAGGAAAGATATTAACAGCCTGAACTGATTTTACCTAGGTTCCCACATTAATGATGGACACCCAATTTTCGGAGTTCACCCCTGATATCACACCTATCATGTTGGCTGCTCATACCAACAATTATGAGATCATAAAGCTGCTTGTCCAAAGACGGGTCACCATCCCACGGCCACATCAGATCCGATGCAACTGTGTTGAATGCGTCTCCAGTTCAGAAGTGGACAGCCTGAGGCATTCCAGATCAAGGCTAAACATCTATAAAGCTTTGGCCAGTCCTTCACTCATCGCCTTATCTAGCGAGGACCCAATCTTGACAGCCTTTCGGCTGGGTTGGGAGCTGAAGGAACTCAGCAAGGTGGAGAATGAGTTCAAGGCTGAATATGAGGAGCTTTCCCAGCAGTGCAAGCGGTTTGCAAAAGACCTACTGGATCAGGCACGCAGCTCCCGAGAATTGGAAATCATCTTGAACCACAGAGATGATCAGAGTGAGGAGTTAGATCCCCAGAAGTGCCATGATTTGGCCAAGCTAAAGGTAGCAATAAAGTATCATCAGAAAGAGGTAAGGCTTCTTATTTCTTCTTCTGTTGTGTGTGAGGATCTTTGTACACTTTTTTGATTGTTAGAAATTCTGTTTATATATAGCAGTACAGATCAAACAGTCATCATGTGCTTTAACTGCTTAACTGTAATGGGAAACATGAAACTCTATATAGAATCAAAGAACATAAGAGTATATACCATAGATCAAACTTGCAAACACTGCCATTTACTAGATGAATACTACTGTAGTCATTGCATAAATATACATTTCAACAAAATGTATTCTAACACTGATCTTCTCATCATCTAAGGGAATGGAACTTCTAAGGGAAGTTCCTTCAAATACCCAAGAATCCTTTTTACACCCATCCAATGCAATTGCATTGGTACAGCAGTAAAGCAACTCAAAATGCTCACTGCACAAGTATGTCTGGACCACTATGACAGTTATAACAGACTCCCTATTGCTGACTGATATATCTTTTGATCACAGGCTTCACTTTTGTCTCACCCAAACTGTTATGAAAATCTGTACTCATGGGTGTTGCAGCAATATTACAATCTTTCATGTTATAGCTCTCCAACAATTGTTCAATTTTCCCTTTTTTGACTGAGAATATAACCACCTTTCTCAGTTTTTTGTATCTCTGCACCAAGATAATTTTTTATTTGTCCCAAATTCTTTAATTCAAATTTCTTCTCCAATGTATTAGCAAATTTGTTTACCTGTGATACATCCTTTGCAATGCTAATAGTTGACAATCCCCACCTTTTAACTTTCAAGTGTATATGCAACCATCAGCCTTGCAATTCTTGCCCTTGTTCAATTTATACACCATGTTAGGCTTTTTAACTTTAATATACTGGTGCTTGAACCATGTAAATTTCTTCTTCTAATTCTGCATTGAGGAATGCAGTGGTTATGTCAAAATGCCAAATTTTATGGCCATGTCCCGCTGCCAATGCTCGTGCCAGCCTGATGCTTTCACTCTTTAGAGTTGGCGCAAATACCTCATCATAGTGCACATTTTTCATCTGTGAAAACCCTTCTGCCAGTAACTATGCTTTATATTGTACCTCCTTATTGGGCAGTACCTTCTTCTATTCACACTTGCATCTTACAGCTTTGCTACCCTGTGGCAAAGTCATAGATGTGAACACTTCAAGTTCTCCCATGGATTTTATTTCCTTGTCCATGGCTTCTTTCCACTTTTCTTGTTCAATTTTAGGTAATGCCAAAACTTCCTTATAGTTTCTTGACTGATACCATACATTACACATCTTAACTTTACTAGCACCTGTCAGGTAGAATCCATCGCTCTGAGCTGCATGGCATTGACTGCTCCTGTGTGTCAACCCTATCTTGCTTTATATCTTTTTCAGTTTCTCCTTCCTGAATGCTGACACCATCACTAAGCGAGTTACCATCACTAAGTGAGTTACCATCATTAAGTGGATCACCGTCACTAAGTGAATCATTCCAGAAATTTGCATCAATTCAGTTCCAATTTTGCTCTGAAAAGCTAGCAGACCTTGAAATCACTATTCTTGTGCTCCCAAATGTCCCTGTCTTCTAATTGCTTTTGGAGTATGCACCCATACATTGCATCAAAACACCCTTAAATGTGCCAGAAATGGTTTTCTTCCATATAGCACTGCATATGGAGTATCATTAATGGAGGAGCTCCACAACCTATTAATTAAATAATTAGCAGTCAACATGGCTTCATCCCAATATGACCTGCTCAGACCAGACTCCTGTAGAAGTAAGTCCTTCGTGGTTTGTAAGACTCCATTCCGTCTCTCCGCAACACCATTCTCAGCTGCTATGTAAGAATGTGTGCTTCTGTGTTTTATTCCTAACTGTCCCAACCACCGTTGAAAACTTGTTGACATGAATTCTGAACCTCTGTCAGTTTACAGCTGACATACCTGTTGTTTATACCTTCTCTCTATGAAGCTTACCCATTGCTTAAATTTCTGTAGCACCTCTATTTTACTCTTTAGTAAATAGCAGAACCCAAACCTGCTATACTCATCTACAATGACCGGTGCATACTTTGCTCCTCCCAAACTGGCTTGCATTGGCCCAACCAAATCTGAATGTACCAGCTCTACAGTGCTTGTTGACTGCCTTGTGCTACTCTTGCTTACTGGGAATGTCTTGGACTTTGGTGATTTGCATACTGCGCAATCCAAATATGCCTTACATTCTTTTACAAGTAATCCTTCTGCAAATTGCATCTTTTGCAAAACTTGGAAGCTAGCATGGCCAAGCTTTCTGTTGCAAGAGATGAATACATGAATTATGCTGTGCCACATTTTCGAACATATGTTCGAACCTTTTGTCCCTGCAACATATAAAGGTTATCTTGCTCTATGCCCTTTGCACATACTTTGCCAAATCTCTTTTTTGAGATACTTCTCATTTACAAATATGGTCTCAAATCCTTGCTTGTCTAAACTAGAGACACTGAACAAATTATGTTCCATTTGAAGCACACACACAATATCATTAAATCTTGTTTCCAAATATGGAATTTGCACACTGCCTCTTCCAATAACTTTAGTCTTCTGGCCATTTGCCAAGGCTTTTGCATCTCCAGCAGCTGATTCCATCCTGTAAAACAATTTAGAATTATTAACAATTGTTTGACTAGCCCCACTGTCTATTAACTATTGATCTCTGCTATTACAATTGCTAACTTTTGCAATAGCAGCTTGTCCATCAACTTATTTTCTTCCTTGCAAATTGTTTGTCTTGCAAATAATTTCTTCTTTGCAAAATGTCTTTTCTTTGCCTCTGTTATTGGGCTGTAATCTGATCTCTTCTGCTGCTCTGGTCTTTGGAGACAGCCAGTCTGTGGAGTTTTCCATTGCTCTTACCTTTCTGCTTCTTGGGCCTCATCCTCAGGAAGTTCTCCTCGTGGCTTCTAAACTGATGCTTCTGCTCCTCAACTATTAAACAAGTTTTTAACACCCCCAAACACAATTTCTGCTATGGTTTGCATTCAACTACAGAAACTCTGTCACAAGTCATTTAGATTGTTTAAAACCAACAGCACTTTCTGAGATTCAAGAATCTACATCCCACGCTGTTCTAACTCAACAAACAAAGTTTGCATCTTTACAAAATGCTGTTCCACTGATTCTTCTGGTTGCAAATTGGCTCTGTATAATTTTCTTGATAATTGCACAATCTTGCATGCAGACACATTCACATGCACATTTCTTAACTTTAACCAGACTTCCTTTGCAGTCTTTAAATCAGCTACATTGATAAACTGTTCATCTTCTAAACTTAAGATGATACAAGCCAGCGGTTGCCAACCGCGGCCCACTGGTGGTCTGTGAGAAAATTTTGATGGTCTGCAGAGAAGTGTCACCCCCAGAGCACCCCCCAAAGCAATTAATCCAGGCTGTGCAGGAACACAAGGCTGTGCTGCGCACATGGCCCACAGGAACCCTCCCCATTCACTCATTCCTTACCTGGCCAATTTGCCTGCTAAGTTGTTATTTTTCTTTTTTTCCCCCAACCATTAGCTGTTCTGCTGTGCTGGGATATTTAGATTAGCTAAAAAGCAGGAAATCGTTGCATTTCTTGCTTTCTAGCTAATCTTTAGATCTTCAGCTGTGCTTTTAAGCAGAGCCGAACCTTCCTTCTATTATTCAGTGCAGGTAACCGATGGCAGAAAGATAGATATCTGAATGATTCTGTGAGCAACTCAATCTGCCTGCCTGCTTTGCCTCATTTTGGGTAGAAGTTGCTCTTTTTAAAAAAATAAAAATTCAATATTTATATACATGGTATGTTGGAGTTAATTTTGTGAGTTTGCTTGCCAGCAAATGTTATGTGTTTGTTTGCAAGCAAATTTTATGTGACAAGTTTATGAAAATTTTATGGCAAGTTTACCAGGTGGCTGGTTAGCCAAAGTGCAAATAGGACAACTAACCATGTAAGCTTCAATGTCCTTCTTTAAAGGAGGCCACCAGAATTGTCGTTTGACCAAATGTAGGGTTTTTATGAATCCAAAATGTCCAGCAGCTTTTGAATCATGGATCCATTTCTATGCTGTCATGTGATATGCAGTAGCCTAAATAGTCAATTTTCTTATGGTGGAACTCACACTTGGACAACTTTGCATATAGTTCAGCTGCTTGAAGTTTTTTCAAAACTGACTGTACTAATTTCACATGCTCCTCGAGAGTCTTGGTATAGATAAGGATATCATCAAGATAAACCAGTACCCGCTTGTATAAATGTTCATGCAGAACCTTGTTTATCAGTTGCATGAATACAGTAGCAGCCCCCTATAGGTCAAACGGGAGAACATTGAATTGGAAACATCCCAGAGGGCAATTGAAGGCAGTTTCCCATTCATATCCATCCTTAATTTGATAGTAGGCTTCTCTCAAATCAAGTTTTGTGAAAATTTTCCCTTTGGCCAGGTGGGCCAACATGTCCTTCATTAAGGGAAGTGGATACACATTTTTCACAGAAATGCAATTTAAATTTCTATAATCAATACACAAGCGAAGAGAGCCATCTTTCTTTTCTTGGAATAATACTGGGGCTGCCATTCAGGGTCTAGCAGGTTGGATGAAACCTTGTTCAAGGTTTTTATCAATAAACAACCACAGTTCTTCTAGCTCCTGTGGTGTCATCGAATAAAATTTAGGCTTAGGGAGTTTCACCCCCAGTATAATCTCAATACTACAGTCTATTGGATGATGAGAGAGGAGCTCATCCGATGCCTTTTCACTAAAAACCTTTTTTAAGTTCCAATATTCTTCAGGGATCTTCTCCTGCCCCCCATGCTCTCACTGCCCATGGACACCAACTCTGTGGAATTCTGAGAGTCCAGTTGAGACCTCCCCTTCCCTTCTGAGGGTTGGTCAGTGTCTATGCACACTTGGGGGTTCCACTTCTGGAGTCAGGGCAAGCCTAGTAGACTCCATCCCTGGGGCAACAATAAAATACAAAGTCTCTCAATGTCTCCCCATCATCAGGCTCTGGGGCTTCTTGAGTGTACAGGATTTGAAATTCCACAGAGAAATATCAGCTGCTCTGCAGTCGAATTAAGTGTTTTATCTCTAGATAGTTCCTCCTCAATATGGCTATCTTGAGATAAACACCACCGGTTCTCCAATATGGAAACAAAATTGCCAAATTGCTGAAGATTTTTGCTTAGTTCTACATCCACCCACTCATACCCAATTAGCATAAATTGTTTGAACTCTAGTCAGCTCTGAAAATGTGTGGGAATCATACAAATGCATCTACAGAATGGTGACAGATGGCATTTCCTGGTCACATTTCCTGGTGAAAACAGAGTAATGTTCTTGCACTGCTCTGTGCACCTGCTGCAATATTTTACTAGCAGCATATGGGAGGGCCCTATGGCAGGCAGAGATTGGAGGGGAAGAAGGGAGATAGATAAAAAGGAACTTTGGAGGTTTTCTAGTCCAACATCTTGTTCAGGGCAGGACACCTTACCATCCCAGTCAAATGGTGGTCCAGTCTATTTTTGAAAACCTCTAGTGATGCAACATGCACAACTTTGGGAGGCAAGCTATTCCACTGATTAATTGTTGTCATTGTCAGGACATTTCTCCTTATTTCTAGGTTGGGTCTTTCCTTGATAAATTTCCACCCATTACTTCTTTTCCTGCTCTCTGGTGCTTTGGAGAATAGGTTAACTCCCTCTTCTCTGTGATAAATCCTCAAGTGCTGGAAGGTTGCTATCATGTCACCTCTAGTCCCTGTCTGTGTTAGACTAGACATACCTAGTTACCTCAACATGCAGCACACTGCTGGATGTGAGTGAGGGAGGCGGAATGGGACAATGCACTGCAGCCAAATCACCATGGCCAACATGCTATGGCCAACTCATCACAGCCAATTTGCCATGGCCAACTCACAGTGAAACAATTTTAATTTAATTATTTAAAATAATTTTTAAAATATTTTAATTTGTGTAATTTATGTCAGAGTCTATTCATGACATGAACTGGAATAGAGCTTAGTAACAAGGTCAGCCAATGAGAGCTGAATTGGGGGCTGAAACTTAGAGAATCTGGGTGTGGTTTATCTCTGTTCTGTGTTCAGCTCTAAAGTGAAACTCGCTTGCTTGATGTAACTGATACCTGCTCTGAGCTGCCTGCTTGCTGCTTGTGTTATGTTACATTGAAAGAATCTACTGATAGTATTGGAAACTTTATTCATGTTATTATGTTTATAAAAAAGTTAAGGATCCTGCTGAATGAGTCATCTGTGTGTTTTCTGGACTTGAATTTCTGCTGCAAACTCTAACAATTTACATTTCATTTTGTCACTCCTTTGGCATCCTTTCTTTAATAATTCTATTCCACAATTTCTTCAATATCTTTTCACAAGTTGGCGGGTTGTACCATGGTGAGTTGGCCATGGTGATTGGCCCCACAGTGAGTTGGCTGCAGCCGTTGGCTGAGGTGAGTTGGCCATGGTGAGTTGTCCTGCAGTGAGTTGGCTGTAGCAAGTTGGCCATGGCAGATTGGGAGTGGTGAGTTGTCATAGACCTGATGCAGGTGTGAACTTAGTGAAACCTGGGTGTGGGGGAAGGATGGTGTTGAATAGATTGGGGTCCAAAACCTGGAGTTTCTGCCAACTCAGAGGCTATGTTTTGACCACATATTTAAGCTTGAGGGTTAAATCATACATCATCAAATAGGCTTGGCTTGCACTTAATTTGTAGGAGGGGAAAGGAGAGAGATATTTAACCTGGGCAATCCTTGTTAATGTTCCCTTATGGGAAAAAAAACCTCTCATAGTTTCATAATTAGTTTATTGTGGATTCTTAGCTCATGCTTTTTTTAATGCATATTTTTATTAAAATAACTTTTTGCAAAGATTGAAAAAGCTACAGAAACTGAGAAGAAATAGAAAGACTATGAAATGGTAAATGATAAAAATGAAAAATGACAAAAAGAAAAAAGAATAATATCTAAAGAAGTGAGCAGCAATTGCCATATGTATTTGTATCTAGTATCTTTTCTCTTTTTCACAAATCCACCATGAATGATAAAATATCCCTCATGTTTTCCAAACAGTCATTGGAAGTACCTGTATACATCTTAGACAATATCCCGAGCGTCATATCATTGCAATGCTTATTTTAAAAATCTTTCCTGTTGATAATCGAAAGAGAAGTTGAAGTCTATCATTGGAAATTCCTCCTCTTCTGCTCCCCTTCAAAGACAGTTCTTCAAAAGGTCAAAAAGTTAGGCATTAAAAGGGGAATAATTCAGCTGGCCCTTTAAGAAGGATTATACTTGAGCCTTCCAGTCACACCTTCAGTTCTGAAGATTTAAAAGACCTCTTGATCTGGTTTAAAATACCCTTCCAAAGGCAACCCAAATCAGGACTGAATGTGAAAGAAGAGTGAAAAGCTCAGAAGGAGGGGGAAGGCTGAGAAAGTCATGGTTGGATGCACTTGATGAAATCTTTAAAAATAAAAAGTGGCAAGAAGTTTAAGGGAAAAAGGAAATCTATGAAACAGAAGATGGATGTGATGAAAGACTGGAAAACTATGGAGATGCATCATGAAAGATATCACTTGGATTCTTCTTTTATTCTCTTTTTTATTTCCAATTCTTGCTTATACTTTTTTTTTGGCTGCAGAGATGTGCAAATAGGTACATCTCTGAGGAATAAACACTTACATTATTTTAATTCTGCTACTTCTAACCCAGCAGGAGTCAAAATTATTGGAGACTCATCTATTAGAAATATTACTGATTAAGTAATATTTCTATCCCCAAATGCCATAGAACAGATCATTACTGTAAATTTAGAAGTGATCACTCTGATTTGTAGGATTGGTTTCTAAATAAATGTTTTAATCTATTCTGTCCAACATTGTCTACTGTTAATCTTGATACAGTAGTATTGTAGTCCACAAACCAGGACTTTCTCATGGTATATGAAGGCTTTTTCATTTGATTGGAATTGATGAAATATTATCTTCCAATATTCATACATTTGTGAAACTTCCAATAAGTCCTGACCTCTCTTGAGAGCAAACGAATTGTTAAAATATGGAAAATGTTTATGTAATTTTGATGTGAAGTGCAAGTCAGGATCTATTCATTTCAACAAGAAGTGGATCTTGATTAAGAGGTCCACCATCCATTCTAGCTTTGGTAGGATATTTCTAGTGATATAGTCTCCTATTTGAGGAGTGGAGACTTGCAACATCCTTTCCAACTCTGATGAGATGATGATGAACTCAGATCACCGCCAAGATGGTTGTAAGTGCTGGTGTTCCTTGGAGTTGATACTTATTGATTTTAAATTTTCAGATTCATTTTTTCACCAAAATTGAAATTTGGCATAGTGTAAAACAAGTCATTGCCCTACAATATACTCTGTTATTGCAGCAGAACTTTTCATATGCTTTTAGTAAAAGAACAAACAAACACATTTTCCAACATGTCTATAATTTAAAAAATGCTTCAATAAAATTATTTGTTGGAAAGTAGAGTTGAGAGTAACAAGGATAAGCAGTAATAAAAGGGAAATTCTAATTTATGAATGTTCTATGACTTGCGAGGGACAATCAGCCATTTTGAGGCAGTATACATAAAGGGCTTTCAAAATTCCAACAGGCCTACCAGTTCACAATGTCTGAGGATCTCTGGTTTGGACTTTTACATGATCTATTGTGGATGGACCTCCACCCCATCTCAGACATTAACACATTATCTAGCCTCACCAGAGGCTACAGGCTTAAAAACATCTGCTGTGGATGAAGTGTGACATCCAAACATTTTCAAGTTCTTAGAATCTTCAGGCAACCCTAGAAGAATACAGATACAGCAGTTCATTCAGTGACTGTTCAAAGTTACAAGTGACTTATGACTGTTTTTCATTTACAACCTTTGCAACATCCCCATGATCACATGTTCAAAATTCAGATGGTTAGCAACTGGTTCATATGGGGGTGAGAGTTGGATACTAAGAATAGTTGATCGAAGAAGAATTGATGCCTTTGAACTATGGTGCTGATATAAATTATTGTGTATACCATGGACAGCCCTAGTAACTAACAGAGAAGTATAGAATCATAAATAACGAGACATTAAAGCTAAAATCATAAGACTAAATCTAATCTACTTTGGCCATGTCATGTGTGCAAATTCTTTGGAGAAGTTAGTGATGTTAGGAATAGTTATTGGATAAAGAAGAAGGATTGGCTTGATAACATGCTGGTTTGATAACATCAAATCTGACACAAAACTGAACATCCAGCAATTGAAATAAGTTTCCTGTCAGGATTCTGGCAGTTACCCCCATTTAAATCTTGAGTCCTGAGCCAAACTTCCAAAACTTAAAAGTTATTTATTGTGAGTTAAACTATCCAGCACTGCTTGGGTGTAGCCGATTCTGAGGCACATAATTCATTGTCATCCTTAACCTGGTTTCCCCCCACCTCCTGGGTGTATCGTAATTCATATCCTCCAATGGGACACATCCATAGCCCAGAGTCATCAATCATGCTCTCCAGTTAGAATTTTGCACAGCAGAAACTTCTGTCACCGAGTTACTATCTTTGAAAACATTTATGTAATGCAGTTTTGTTTTGCAAGCAGCTGTACTACTCCCCCTCCCTTTCTGTTGGCAACTCTAAAAATACCATAGAAATATTTTATGAGTTGACATTTGCTTGACAAGATAGGATGGATAGCATTTGCCTATAAAGTCACCAACAGTTGGACATGACAACAACAATTCCCAGTGATATAAACCCAATCTTTTTCTTAGGATCCCATAATTCATAAAAATATATTTGCTTGAACATCACATGAATACAGGAATTAGGTTTTGTTAACCCAGGTTAGAAAGGATCTAAGACAACTTGCTGCAGCCAACTTACTGTGGCCAACTTACTCATCATGGCCCACTTGCCATGGTCAACTTGCCACAGGACAAGAGTTACAGTAATATCAAAGAAATGTGAAATAGAACCATTAAAGGGAGTATGTTAAAAGGGGGACAAAATGAAATGTGACAAAAATTAAAATAGTTTTTAAATTATTTTAAATAATTACATTGAATTGTTGAATTGTCCTATGGTGAGTTGACCCATGGCAGGTTGGCCACAAGTTTTCCCATGGGAGGTTGGCTGCAGCACGTTATTCCATTCTGGGTTAGAAATGTATAATCTCAATCCCTCTGTCAAAAATATATATTGTCGTTATTCCAAATTGAAGAGGAATCAATTTCATGCATCATGGCTATTAATTTCAAGATACCACTTAAGAGGTGGATCCATAATCATTTGAATAACTATATTCAACACATTTCATTGTAGCTCATGATTTCCTATGAAATGATTTGGCAAAGATCAGTGGTTTCAAGAGAAGTTTTTTTGTCTTCCAGGAGAAAAAAAAATCCTTATATTTTCTAAAGGTTCCAGTGAAAGGTCTGTCTCTTGAGAGTTAAGATTGTCTAGAGCAGTGAACACCAACCAATGGGCCAGGGACCACTGGTGGTCCACGAGAAAATTTTGGTGGTCTGCAGAGAAATGTCACCCCCAAAGCACCCCTCAAAGCAATTAATCCAGGCTGCGCTGGAACACAAGGCTGTGCTGCCCATATGGCCCATGGGAACACAAGGCTTGAGTCGCTTGCAACACAAAGTAGTGAGGGAGGGGGGAAGGGCGGAGGGGGGAAACTTGCCCCACTCACCCAATGCGCCTCGCCTGGCTACCAGGCTGCTTCTTTCTGCTTCTTTTTTCTTCTGCTTTTGGCTGCATGCAAGGCAAGCAGCCAAAGTCTTTTTTTCTCTCCCCCAAACTCCTCCAGAATGAGTCTTTGGGACCCTGCAAGGCATCCTGCTCCAGGAGGCTGTGCCAGTGCAACAAGTCTCACAAGGACTCATTTCTGCCAGAGTTTGGGGGAGAGAAAGAAAGACTTCTGCTGCTTCTGCTTGCATAAAGCCAAAAGTCTCTTTTTCTCTCCCCCCCCCCCCGGGAGAATGGAGCTGGAGACGGTATCCTGTGATCCCGAATAAAGAACAAAAACGGGGTGGGGAATTTTCCTGCAGACTTTTTTGGGGATTTTTCCAGGGTCTCTGGTCCACAGGATTTAAAATTATGAGTTTGGTGGTCCCTGAGGTCCAAAAGGTTGGCGACCCCTGTTCTAGAGCCATGAGCTAGAAACCCGAAGAAGTTTTTTCAGGTGTGAAAATGTGTGCATGAATCTGTAGCAAAGATGCATGGGCAAAACTGTCAAAAGCAGTTAAAACAACATTTATCAAAACATAAATATTATGAATAAACTTTGCTACTTTATCCACTTCAATGATGCACAAACGATTATTCTGCATTAGAGTACCCTGCCTCTAATACCATTAGATGTTTCAATATTAAAAATTGTTGAAAAGAAAGAGGAAGAAGAAGGAGGATGGCAGAATATTGATCAAAAGGTCTGTAATCTGCAGCATCCTGTTTTTAGTGGCTTGATTTCCAAGAGAGACTTGGGTTCACCTTTGTATGCTAAACTGAATGTCTTAAATTAGCTGCCCACTGAGATTATTTGCTGCTCTCTGGACCGAGCCACAAATACAGATGTCGGTGTTCCAAGTAATGCACCCATTGAAAGCAGAACTCCGATTCCTCAAAGAACTTGTTTATTGGCTACATCATATCAGTACAGCCAGTGAAAACCAACTCTAAAGGTTTTCACCCAATTAAAAAAGTAAAACTCCCCCCCCCCAGGTGCCACCAGTCACATTGTCCAATGAATACAGCTGGCAGGCCCCTCTCCTCTTTCACCTGCCACCTGTTGCGATGACCTTGGTTCCCACAGGAAAACTTTTTATTTTGACTGTTAGCTGGGCTATCTACTTCCCCCCTCCTTTCCCTCTCTCAGGCTTTGTGGCAACTATGAGGCAGCACAAGATGGCTTCACCCAGGTTCACTTCAGAGTTGACAACAGATTTGTGATTTGCAGGCAATTATAGAACTGTCCAGGTTTCTTTCCTGCTGCATTTGCTATAGTTTAGCTGTTGTGAATGAATAATACCAATAAAGTATATTGAGCTTGAAGTCAAGTGCAAGGGTTCTGGCCCTGCACTTCTGATTGGCTGTTAATGGCAGGATCGGATTGGTCCGTTCAGGAACATCTGATTGGTCATTAACAGGCCATTCCTATTGATTAATGGAGCTAGCGCTCCAGGTTTGCTATTGGTTGAAGTTGCCTATATAAGGAAGGCTATAGCAGCCCTCCAGTTTGAGCTGTCACAAGATGTAAATAAAGAGTTTGAAGTTCACTGTTCTACCGGCTCGTCTCCATCATTCGCACCCACGCTCCAGACTTAACACTAGCTAAATTGATTATAAGATTATTATGCATTTTTTTTTAAATGAGTTCCTGCCCAGGGATCCTATAGCTTTTTGAATATAAAAGTTTAGATTAACGTTATTCTTGTTATATGGATTATAGGAATAGGAATGCAATAGGAGTCCACTTAGCATAGTTTTAATTCATTTTTTTGGTTTGGTGACTGGTTTGAGTCACTCTATGTTGCTCATTTGTGGAGAAAATCCTGAGTATAAAATAGGGATGAACAACTGTGGCAACTTTATGTCTGTGGACTTCAGTGCTCAGAATTCCTGAGCCAACCTGTTGAAGTTGAAGTCCACAGGCCATAGATTTGCCAAAGTTGTCCACCACTGCTTTATGCTCAGGATTTTCTCCTCCAGTGAGCAACATGGAAGTGATCCAGACCAGTCACAGAACACAAAAATTCTGGAAGTTAAAGTCAAGAGGTCATGAATTCAGGAATTCCAGGAGTTGAAGTCCACAGGTCATAAAGTTACCATAGTTGCCCACCCCTGATACAAAGTGAATGTGTCAAGACTAAATCAAACTTTCATCTATATTCTGCTTCACTCACAGCTAGACAAAAGAATGGAGGGAGGATTGGAATGCAAAAGTGTGGGGAATGGCACCCAAGCATTGTCGGTTCCCATGAGACATTGCTCCCCCCTCAAGGGCACCCTAAGCAGTTGTTCCCATAATGAAATGAACAAAAGTGATTGGTGGATGTAATGGGTGGCCCATGGGGAAAAGGGGGAATGCATGCTTTTGTGAGGGAACCCAGAGCTGGTTTTGCTTCTTCTGTGGCAATGTGGATTTATTCAGTAAAGTTTGTACTCTTAGTAAAATAATGTCCCAGGAGTTCCTTTTTCTGGATTCGCCAAATGGACAGTTGACAGAATGTTCATCTCACCACAATATGACTCTGCTGCTATTTTGGGGCTGCAACCTAAAGAATGAGTTAGCAAGTTTCTCCTTCCTTCAGTGGCTCTCCCTCAAAGTGTTGTCTCAGATGTCTGTCACTTTTTATAACACCTTTCGGCTTGTTGGTTTCTGTCTCCATCATGCTAAGAAAGAACTGTCCTAAATTATCCTTGACTGGAGAAAGACCTAATCCCACTTTTGGAAACTCAACAAAAGAATCTTCTGCCTCATTCACATTGTTACAAGTAGGTTTATTTCCCTGTTCTGAATTAAAACAGCTGCAGGTGAAATCTAATTCCCTGCTTCTCATAGAGATTCCTGGAATATTTCAAAATGATGACCCTGATTCTCACAAGTTTGCCTCTCACTTTTTCAGATTATCACATTTTAATTCATCTTGTTATACATAGTCAGCCCTAATTCTTATTTTTCTTATTCTGAATGCCACAATAAAGAGCCTGAATTATAGTAGTTCACTCCAAATTACACATTAACCACAGAATACAAGGCGAAACCATAGTAGTTGCCAAGAGAGGAGGTTGAACTTGTCATTCAGTATGTTTTCCTGTTCTAGTTGTTACCACTTCCCAAACAGTCTCCCATAGAATAATAGAATAACACAGCTGGAAGGGACCTTGGAGTTCTTCTAGTCCAAACCTGATACCATTTCAGACAAATGGCTGTCCAATCTTTTCTAAAAAAATATCAAGTAATGGAGCATCCAGCACTTCTATTTTTTAAAACATAATTTTATTAAGTAAATTATTAAAAAATTGGATGTGGTATAATCGTTCCAAGATGTGTTTGTCATACATATTATTCCCATATTATCCCCATTCTTTCATATCTTGTCTGTATCTTGATTGGACTTGTAGATAAGCCCACCATTCCAATTCTACTCCTTGATCATTTATTTGCTGTCTTGATTTTAATTCTCCTGCTTCATTTATGATGTCTTGTGATAACTTTCCCCTGATTGAAGAAATTCAGGTGGACTAAAGCTTCAAGTGCGGATAGCCAGACTGGGATTTCTATATATGTTTATTGTTTGATTTTATTCCATACTAAAAGCAGTGCCAGTCTAATCTGATGTCATTGAAAATATCGGTGGGCATCATGTCTGCCATACCATAGAAAGGCATGCCAGCTTAGTTGTAGATTATGTCCTTTCAATGCTAACAATCTTCTATTTTTTAATGTTATCCAATCCTTTACCCAGGTTAAGAGAGAGCATCCACAACTTCTGAAGGCAAGCTATTCCACTGATTGATTGTTCTCACTCTTAGGAAACTTCCCTTTAGTTCTAGGTTGCCTCTGTCCTTGATAAGTATCCACCCATTATTTCTTGTCCTGCCCTCAGGTGCTTTGGTGAATAGATCAACCCCCCCTTCCATAGAGGGGAGAGCCCCTTTGTGATGGTTCCTCGTGTACTGGAAGACTACTATTGTATTACCCCTAGTTCTTCTCTACAACCATTCCTCATATATTTTACCTCCAGCCCTCTAATCTTCTTTATTGCTCTTTTCTGCACTCTTTTCAGAGTCTCAACATCTCTTTTATATCATGGTAACCAAACTGGTGCAAACCTCTTAAAACATTTTAATCAATTCAATGCAAAAGCTATTTTTTCTGTTCTCCAACATGCTAATTTCAAATTTTCTTTTCAATAGCTTTAGACAAAAACAGTATTTCATTGGTGGCAATTGTATTACCCAAGCTATAATGGCTTTCAAAATAAAGAGATTCAAGGCTTTAAGACTTTCTTCCTCTGGAATGCAAGTCAGTGGCCTTTAATCCTTGAAGGGCACCATCTGATTTGTATCATGGAGACAATCTGCCTTCTTCATTTTGAAAGCAGGAAAAAATCGTACTTTTAGATCCTTTGTTTCCACATTTGTATTTCTCTCTCTCTCTCTTTTTTTTTTTTTTATTTGTCTTTGACTTTTGCTGGTTTCTCCCCTTTCTTTATGATGTTTACTTCAAAAAAGAACAGGAAGAAACAATAGTTCTGTATTATGAATATTAATTCATTTTGTTGATCTTTCATGACACAGAGCAGAGGGAGGGGTTTGAATTGAGGAGGCCTTTCTGAAACTTTGCAATCTAGAACATTTTGTTCCTGTCAGCTCCCAGGGGGGAATATTTTAATTTTCAGTCAAATTTATTTCTTCAGCAGATTGCTTAAAACATGGACCCATCATGGTTACAGAACAAAGCATTCCACTTTTAGCAAGCATAACATTTACCAAACCTTAAAGTTTATTGAAGTTTCATCATGGTGTTGATAAGTCCCATCTTTAGGACTTGCAGAATCTGGAGATTGTGTGTGGAAGTTGCTTAAAGTACAGAGGCAACACATCTCAGAGGTGAACTAGGGTGAACTTACACTCTGTTTTATGGAAAATAGTTCACAGTTGGAGCACTGGGTCCTTTAATTCCAAGATTTTACTTGAGAAGCCATCCCATCCAGTCCTTGTTTGGTTGAAATATTTTTTTAAAGTAGAAAATGGAATCAAGAAATTTAGAATTATCGGGCTGGAAGGGACCTTAGAGGTCTTCTAGTCTAACTCTCTGTTAAAGCAGGAGTCTTTTTACCATCATGGACAAATGGTTGTCCAATCTTTTATTGAAAATCTCCAGTGATGGAGCACCCACAACTCTGGGAAACAATCTGTTCCAATGATTAATTGTTCTCATTGTCAAGAAATTTCTCCTTTGGGTTGCTTCTTTGGGTGTCTCCCAGGAAACTTTTTAAAATTCAGATACAGATTAATAGAGTTGGAAGGGATCTTGTAGGTCATCTAGTCCAGCCCCCCACCCCCACCCAAGCAGACCCTACACCATTTTTGACAGTCTCTTCTTGAAAGCTTCTAGTGATGAAGCTCCCATAACTTCTGAAGACAAGCTGTTCCATTGGTTAATTTGTCTCACTGTCAGAAAATTTCTCCTTATTTTTAGGTTGAATCTCTCTTTGTTCAGTTTCCATCCATTATTCCTTGTCTGACCTTCAGGTGCCTTGGAAAAACAACTTGACCCCCTTCTCTCCGTGGCAGCCCCTCAAACATGGGAACACTGCTATCATGTCTCCCCTGGTCCTTCTCTTCACTAGACTAGCCATGCCCCGTTCCTGCAACCGTTAATTGCATGTTTTAGCCTCCAGTCCCCTAATCATCTTGGTTGCTCTACTCTGCACTTTTTCTAGAGTCTCAACATCTTTTTTTATAGTGTGGTGACCAAAACTGGATGCAGTACTCTAGATATGGTCTTACTAAGGCTTTACAGAGTGGTATTAGTACCTCACTTGATCTTGATTGAATCCCTCTGTTCATGCAATTTAGGATTGCATTGGCTTTTTTGGCTGCTGTCACAGTGTGTTGGTTCATATTTAACTGGTTGTCCAGTTCCCCCTCGCTGCTATTAAGCCTAGTTTCATCCAGTCTATATGTTTACTTTTGGTTTTTCTTGCTTGAGTCTATCTTGAGTCTATCATCTAGGGTATTGGCTATTCCTGTCAGTTTTGTATCATCCACAAATTTGGTAAGTTCCCCTTATCTAAGTCATTTATGAAGAGTACTGGTCCTAGGACAGAACCTTATGGTACCCCACTGCTTCCTTCCTTCCATATAGATGTAGTCTCAACACCTCTATTATAGTATGGTGAGCAAAACTGGATGCCATATTCTAGGTGTGGTTTTACTATGGCTTTATACAGTGGTATTAGGACCTCACTTGATCTTGATTGTATCCCTCTGTTAATGTAGCTTAGGATTGCAAGATATTGAAGAGTATTGGGCCTAAGAAAGAACCTTGTGGTACCCCACTGGTTACTTTTCACCATATAGACATAGACCCATTAAGGATTACCTGTTGAGTATGGTTTTTTAGCCAGTTACAAATCTGTCTAGTGGTGATGCTATCTAGCTTTCCAAGAAGTAGGTTGTGGTCTACTTTGTTGAATGCTTTGCTGAAGTCTAAGTCTTTTATGTCTACAGTATGTTGAAGAATGAAATAAGATTGGTTTGGCATTATCTGTTTTTAAAAAAAACCCATGTTGACTTCTAATTGTTATTGTACTAGAATTTGGCAGATCTGTTTTTATTATCTTTTCCAGTATCTTCCCAGGTATTGGTGTTAGGCTGACTGGTCTTGTAGTTTCCTGGGTCTGTTCCTCCCCCTCTTTTTTTGAAGATGGGAACCACATCAGCTTTTTTCCAGTCTTCTGGTAGTTCCCCAGTGCTCCAATATTTTTGGAAGATGTGGTACAGTGGTTCTGAGATGACACCTGCCAACTGCTTTGGAACTCTGGGATTCCGCCAGGTCCCAGTGATTTGTATTCATCAAGATCAGACAGATATTCCCTTACCATTTTTGGTTTATTTTAACTTTTATTTCTAGTCTGTCATTTACAGTTATGTTTTTGGTAGATTGGACTATTGTTTCTTTTTGTGTGAAGACCGATGGAAAAAATGCGTTAAGCAGTTCTGCTTTCTCTCTGCTGCCTTTTACTTCTTTGCCATCTTCTCTCTTTAGTGGACTGACTGTTTCCTTGATTTATTTCTTGTTATTTATATGTTGGAAGAAACTTTTTTTATTATCTTTGACTTTTATCTTTGTTCATTCAGAGCCTTTGCTTTCCTGACTTCGTATTTACAGATTCTGGCTATATGTTGATATTCTACCTTAGTTATGTATCTTTTCCATTTTTTGTACTTGTCCTATTTGTCTTTCAATTTGTCTGTCAGCTTTGGAAGCAGTATTAAAACCAGAAGCTTCCACATTGCCACATTTTTGTGCCTGGGAAAGTGGGAGGGGGATTTTTACTATGTTGGTAGTTAGACATAATAGCATTCTTTTTGGTCAAGGTCATGTTATTCCTGTACCTGGAGGAGGAGTTGAAGGTATGTCTCAAGTTGGGATGGTGGTGGATAGACTGATGGGTGCAGGGCAGAGGTGGTATTCAGCAGGTTCTGACCAGTTCTGGAGAACCAGTAGTAGAAATTTTGAATAGTTCAGAGAACCTGCAAACACCATCTCTGATTGGTATTACAGTATCCTTCCCCTGCCATGCCCACCGAGCCATGCCCACAGAACTGGTAGTAAAAAAAAAAATGAATTCCACAACTGGTGCAGGGGTTGGATTTTGACTTTTGAATTACTAAGGGAAAACCTGGAACTCTCAGATTCGGTTTTGCCCAGATGTGCCAGTGTAATCTTATTATTACTTTTATTTCCTTTTATTAAACTTTGAGAAAATGCCTGTCTCGGAGTTTTTAATTGGAGTTGGGTTTTTCTGGAACCCTGATATTGTCAAGAGAGATCTTTGTGCAGCCAGGCTGATTTCTTCTTGGATTTCTTGTTTTTCTTTTTTAGCAGGATTGTGCTGGACTGGACTTTTATGATCATATTTTTCAGAGTTTCCCAAGCTTCTTGAGTTGTTTTCCCCTTAAGGATTTTCATCCAAGGAATCTTTCCCAAGTTCTCTCTGAGCTTGTTAAAATCAGCTCTTTTAAAATCTAGGACTCTGGTACCATTATGTTCTATTGCTTGTGCTTGCATTATGATAAATTTTGGTATGACATGGTCACTCTCACCCAAGCAAGGTTCCTGCAGTTTCAACTTCCTTTATCAATTCTTCTCTGTATGGAATAAGTCCAGTATGGCTGCCACTCTAGTTCCATCCTCTACCTTTTGGACAACAAAGTTGTCAACAAGATTAGTTAGGAACCTATTTGATTTCACTCTTGGTACAGAATTAGTCTTCCAATTGATGTCAGGGTAATTGAAGTCTGCCATTACTATTATAGTATTTTTCCTATATATTTTTGTTGGTTGGTTAACAAAAAGGACATCTATTTTTTCTGCTTGATTGCATGGCCTATAGCAGGGTCTCCAACCTTGGCAAGTTTAAGACTTGTGGACTTCAACTCCCAGAGTTTCTCAACCAGCATAGCTGGCTGAGGAACTCTGGGAGTTGAAGTCCACAAGTCTTAAAGTTGCCAAGGTTGGAGACCCCTGGCCTATAGTATACACCTATGGCCATATCATTCTTTTTTTTCTTTTATATTGACCCATATGCATTCTAGGAGGTTTTCTTATTTGGTTTCATGCATTTCTGTAGCAATATAGTGATCCTTTACATACAGTGCAACTCTATCTCCTCTTTTTTGCTTTTTGTTTTTTGAACAGTTTGTATCCTTTTATTACTATGTTCTAATCATGGGTTTCATCCCACCAAGTTTATGTTATTCCAACTATATCATGTCTACCTTCATGTATTAATAGTTCAAGTTCATCATGTTTGTTTCCCAGACTTTGTGCATTTGTATATAGGCACTTGATATCTTCATGTCTGACTCTGGATATGCTTCCTATGTCTTCTATTTGGTGTCTTCCTGCCCATCCCTCCTTACTTCATTATTCAAGTTGCTTTCTATGGTTTTTTGCTTAGAATTGCATCCTAGAGATCCTAAAGATTTTTCTCTCTCCCTCCTCAAACAGGAGAGTTTAAAGCTCTCCTGATTAGTTGAGCCAGTCGTTTTCCAAAACATTCTTCCCAGTCTTTGTGAAGTGCAACCCATCCCTTGCCAAAAACCCATCATGGAGATAGTGCAGACCATGGTCCAGGAATCCAAAGTTTTTTTGGTGACACCAACCCTTTAGCCAGTGGTTTACTTCTAGAATTCTTTGTTCTTTTACCAGATGTTGTCCTTTTGTTGGCAGTACAGATGAAGAAAACTACTTGTGCACCTTGACTTTCTTGCCAAGCTGCTCGTAATCACTCAATATTGTTTTCAAGTCCTTTTTTGTGTCATTCGTCCATACATGTAGAAAAGAGTGGTAATTTATGGGCCTAATTATTTTGGTTAGGTTCTCAGCCACATTCTTGATTTTTGCTCTAAGGGGACAACATGCCTCCCTAGATTATATGTCTGGTCTGCAGATGGCTGGTTTTGTTCCTTTGAGAATAGAGTCTCCTATCACCAACGCTCACTTTCCTTTTTTAGGGGGTCCAGTCTGGACTGTTTTCTGTTTATCCCAGGTGAGTTTGTTGATGTGACTTTTTTAGGGATATTGGAGAATGTCTTTTTTCTAAGTGTTTGCATGTTTTCTTTGAGGGGGAGGTTGTGGGTCTGAGTATCTTCAACTAGGGGGGAGAAATCAGTTGCTTGGTTTTAATGGGGCTACTCCTATTTTGGTTAGGTTGGGCAGCAGGGGTTTGTTAGATGTGTGCTATTTCTTTCAGCAGGGTCAAATCCCTTGGGAGTTATTTGTTCACTATTTGGTTCAATTTTAGAAAAGAAGTGATGAAGCCAGACTAGTGGACGTACTCTGGTGACCCTACCCTAAAGTTGAGGGAAAAGCTAGAATTAGAAGGTTATGTTTACATTAGTTTACATATCAACAACTGAAATAAAAAATTAAACTAGATAAAAAGAGTCATGGGTTTGATTTTATTAAAAATGAATTGGAAATCTTACTGTGTGGTAGTGACAAACATATTATTGCTAAGGTTTATAAAACATTATTGAAACTGAATTTGGAAAGTGAACATGTAAAACGTATGTTTCAGTGGACAAAGAACTTTGGATATAATGTGATGCTTGAACAATGGGAAAATATCCGGACGAAAGGTTTAAAATTCACACTAAATCAGGGATGTCAAACTCACATCACGGCAGTGTCACATGGCGTATCAGGACTTTTTTCCCCTTCACTAAAGCGGGCATGAGCATAGTCAGCACATGACGCATCTGGCCCGCAGGCTGGGAGTTTGACAGCCCTGCACTAAATCATCATTTAAAAGAAAAGTTTTATAAGATGATGTCTCGCTAGTATTTAACACTGGATAATTTATCTAGAATGTATAAAGGTATTTCAAATAAACGTTGGAAATATAAAAATAAAGAAGGAAGCTTTTATCATTTATGGTGGTTGTTAGGAATATAAGTCACCTAACAGGTATTTGGGTTTGAAATATATAAACCAGCAGAGACATTTTAATACTGTATCTTTATGAAAATGCAAAAACTGTAATTGGGTGTGGTTTCTCAAATGGCCATAAGATGGAGCCAGAAACCTGGGTTGTCTTAGTCTCAGAAAAGAGAGTGAGTCTTTTTTTCCTTCTGTTGAAGAATATTGCAGTTCCTCCATTTTTCCCTAATTGACTGCTATTCTTAGATTTGATGTAAGTCTGATACTGTTTTTTTTTTTTTGATACTGGACTTTGTTATTGGATTATCCCTGGATTGAAAACTGACTGATCTTATCTGTGAATGACTTTGGACTGTGTTTGAACTTTGCTTAAATGTTTCTGGAAGTAAAAAACCTACATTTACTGTATAGTGTATCAGTGTGCTGTGTGTATTATTCAAACACTACTTTCAATACATTCCCTGTATGCGCTCATTCTCCTAACAGGGAATTACCTCAACACTGGTCATGTGATAAGCAAATAAATTTTGGAGTAAGATTCATATTTCAATACATACAATTCTTAAAGCGAGGATAAAGATGAAAACAGAAATTTTTCTTTTGGGTTTAATGGAAAAGAATTGGAATTTTTTTTTTGGAACTTTGCTCTTATATGTGTTGATGGCAGCAAGACTACTTTATGCAAAAAAAATGGAAAGACATTTTAATTCTCATCATGGACAGATGGCTGCAGAAGCTGATAGAGTTGGCAGAGATGGCTAAATTGACTACTTTGATCAGAATATATACTTTTGTTGATACATGGAGAATGCTTCTCAGTTTTGTGCTTGAGGTCGAAAAAATGAATCTTTGATTTTGGGTTTTACTGATTAGGTTGATTGTTGTTATAGAAATGACTACTTTATATTATTATGAAAAAGTAAAAAGTGGAGGTTCTATGTTAATGCTTTATTTTACTGCAACAGTTTTTTTCTTTTCTCCCTCCTCTCCTCACTTTTCTTTCACTTTCTCCTCTCCACTGTGTCCTACTATTTGCTTTTGTATTTTTGTATTTTATTCTATCATCTAATAAAATATTTTTAAAATGAAAAAAATTCTCGTTAGTTCCAAGTAGAAACTCCCTTTGATGATCTTCCTCCATTGGCTTACTCTAAGATACTAGTCCAGTCATAGACTAAATACTTCACCAGTCTACTGGTGAAATGTTGAGGTCAGTTCTGGTTGTAAGTCGAGGACTACCTGTACATATTAGCATGTAAAAGTAAAAAGTTGAGGCTGCAATCTTTTTTTTTAAATAAAGTTTTTTAGTTTTTACAACAAACATACAAACAAAACATAAAAACATAAAACCCTCTTTCAAATATATATATATATGTATGTATGTATGTATGTATGTATGTATGTATGTATGGCATTCAGCTTAGTTCGGGTATTTTCAGGCTTCTGATGATGGCAGATGAGATTCTGCTGAAACGTTGCTACAACTTTAAAAGCACCACTACTATGACGTGGGAAAATACCCAAACTAAGCTGAATGCCATACATGTAAGAAATATATATATATATATATATATATTTCTTTTCTTAAGTTTTCGCGGGTATTTACATGTATGGCATTCAGCTTAGTTCGGGTATTTTCCCACGTCATAATAGTGGTGCTTTTAAAGAAACGGCTATGAAAGTCTGACTTACAGAGGAACACAATACAGAAGCCTGATGATGGCAGATGAGATTCTGCTGAAACATTGCTACAACTTTAAAAGCACAACTATTATGATGTAGGAAAATACCCGAACTAAGCCGAATGCCATACATGTAAGTACCCGCGAAAACTTAAGAAAAAAAAAACACACACACACATGTATGTATGTATATATAATTGAGGCAATCTTATTATCTTATTCTACTGCATGAAAATGAGAGTTCCTTCCCATTTTACTACTATTGTAATTTGTATTTTATATCCTTAGAAATTTAATACTTTATTTCAAAATCTGTAAGTTAATCCTAGTTATATTGTATTGCACAGGAATGGGAAATAAATTAACAATATCAGTGCAAAGGAGAATGCAGTTTGGTCCAGTGGTGGGATTCAAATTTTTTTACTATTGGTTCTGTGAGCATGGCTTGGAGGGCGTGGCTATGTGGTCATGTGGCTGGGTGGGTCAAAAGACAGAAACTCTCTTTAACAATGCTCTTGCTTAGCAACCAAAATTTTGGGCTCAATTGTTGACATAAGGTCTCCTGCTGGAGCAGGTAGTTGGACTAGATGACCTCCAAGGTCCCTTCCAGGCCTGGATTGCTGTGCTGTTTCAAAGCATCCGCTGAAGCTGCGTCTAGTGCCAGGGTTTGTGGTCCTTCCTTCCTGTCCTTTTTCTCTCCCTCCTTCCCACCCTCTCTGCATCCATCCATCCATCCATATCTCATTCACATTCCCTTCCCTCTTTCTCCCTTCCCTCCCTTTCTTTTTCTTTCTTTCTTTCTCCCTTCCCTCCCTTTCTTTTTCTTTCATTTTTTCTTTTTCTTTCTTTCTTTTTCTTTTTCTTTTTCTTTTTCTTTCTTTCTCCCTTCCCTTCCCTCCCTTTCTTTTTCTTTCTTTTTCTTTTTCTTTCTTTCTCCCTTCCCTCCCTTTCTTTTTCTTACTTTCTTTCTCCCTTCCCTCCCTTTCTTTTTCTTTCTTTCTTTCTCCCTTCCCTCCCTTTCTTTTTCTTTCATTTTTTCTTTTTCTTTCTTTCTCCCTTCCCTCCCGTTCTTTTTCTTTCTTTTTCTTTCTCCCTTCCCTCCCTTTCTTTTTCTTTCTTTCTTTCTCCCTTCCCTCCCTTTCTTTTTCTTTCATTTTTTCTTTTTCTTTCTTTCTTTTTCTTTTTCTTTTTCTTTCTTTCTCCCTTCCCTCCCTCCCTTTCTTTTTCTTTCTTTTTCTTTTTCTTTCTTTCTCCCTTCCCTCCCTTTCTTTTTCTTTCATTTTTTCTTTTTCTTTCTTTTTCTTTCTTTTTCTTTTTCTTTCTTTCTCCCTTCCTTCCCTTTCTTTTTCTTTCTTTTTCTTTCTTTCTCCCTTCCCTCCCTTTCTTTTTCTTTCATTTTTTCTTTTTCTTTCTTTTTCTTTCTTTTTCTTTTTCTTTCTTTCTCCCTTCCTTCCCTTTCTTTTTCTTTCTTTTTCTTTCTTTCTCCCTTCCCTCCCTTTCTTTTTCTTTCTTTCTTTCTCCCTTCCCTTCCCTCCCTTTCTTTTTCTTTCTTTTTCTTTTTCTTTCTTTCTCCCTTCCCTCCCTTTCTTTTTCTTACTTTCTTTCTCCCTTCCCTCCCTTTCTTTTTCTTTCTTTCTTTCTCCCTTCCCTCCCTTTCTTTTTCTTTCTTTCTTTCTCCCTTCCCTCCCTTTCTTTTTCTTTCTTTCTTTTTCCCTTCCCTCCCTTTCTTTTTCTTTCATTTTTTCTTTTTCTTTTTTTCTTTTTCTTTTTCTTTCTTTCTCCCTTCCCTTCCCTCCCTTTCTTTTTCTTTCTTTTTCTTTTTCTTTCTTTCTCCCTTCCCTCCCTTTCTTTTTCTTACTTTCTTTCTCCCTTCCCTCCCTTTCTTTTTCTTTCTTTCTTTCTCCCTTCCCTCCCTTTCTTTTTCTTTCATTTTTTTCTTTTTCTTTCTTTCTCCCTTCCCTCCCGTTCTTTTTCTGTCTTTTTCTTTCTCCCTTCCCTCCCTTTCTTTTTCTTTCTTTCTTTCTCCCTTCCCTCCCTTTCTTTTTCTTTCATTTTTTCTTTTTCTTTCTTTCTTTTTCTTTTTCTTTCTTTCTCCCTTCCCTCCCTTTCTTTTTCTTTCATTTTTTCTTTTTCTTTCTTTCTTTTTCTTTTTCTTTCTTTCTCCCTTCCCTCCCTCCCTTTCTTTTTCTTTCTTTTTCTTTTTCTTTCTTTCTCCCTTCCCTCCCTTTCTTTTTCTTTCATTTTTTCTTTTTCTTTCTTTTTCTTTTTCTTTTTCTTTTTCTTTCTTTCTCCCTTCCTTCCCTTTCTTTTTCTTTCTTTTTCTTTCTTTCTCCCTTCCCTCCCTTTCTTTTTCTTTCTTTCTTTTTCCCTTCCCTCCCTTTCTTTTTCTTTCTTTCTTTCTCCCTCCCCTCCCCTCCCTTTCTTTTTCTTTCTTTCTCTCTTCCCTCCCTTTCTTTTTCTTTCTTTCTCCCTCCCCTCCCTTTCTTTTTCTTTTTTTCTTTCTCTCTTCCCTTCCCTTTCCTCCCTTTCTTTTTCTTTCTTTCTCTTTTTCTTTCTTTCTCTCTTCCCTCCCTTTCTTTTTCTTTCTTTCACTGCACACACCCATTTTGGGCCTAGTAAGCCTCCCTGCAGCCTCCTGGGTGCAAAAACGGAGCCCGGGGGGGCGTGCCATACCCCGCCATGTCCTGTTTTTGCTCCTAGAAGGTTGCAGGGAGGCCTACTAGGCCCAAAATGGGGTATGAGGGAGCTGCGCCGCACCTCCCTGCACCCCATTTTGGCTTAGGAGGCCTCCTTGCAGCTTCAGGAGAGCCAAAATGGGGCACAGGAGAGACCAATAGGGCCTTCCAGAACATAAGAAAGGCAAACATGTTCTAAAAGGAAGGCTGTTATAAAGATCTCACAGTTTCTTCACTACACACAGAGGCAAGATTCTCAGTTGCCTTCTCTAGATGTTTGGACTAGATAGACAGAGAGATACTTGGCATATAGCAAGGTAATCCCTGATATTTGTTTGTTTGTTGTCACACCAGATCTAATTTTGTAATTTAAAAAAAAGAGCAAGACAAATGGATGGAAATTAATCAAGGAGAGAAGCAACCTAGAATTAAAGATAATTTCCTAACAGTGGGAACCATTAATCAGTGAAATGGCTTGTCTTCAGAAGTTGTGAGTGCTCCATCACTGGAGACTTTCAGGAAGAGACTGGACAGCCACTTGTCTGGAATGGTATAGGGTCTCCTGCTTGACTAGAAGACCCCCAAGGTTCCTTCCAACTATATTATTCTGTTAATCCTAGAAGATGACTGTCAAGCATCTTTGAGTCCAAAGTCTACATCGAGTCTTGTTAAACTGCAGGAATTGGGTATATCTAGTTTTGTGAAAGGAAAGACTGGGGTGACATGATAACCGTGTTCCAATTTTTTTTTATCAACTTTTTTATTTTATTCTACATATACACATCAATACATAAAGAGTGTGGCACCTAAACATCATACATTCTGGTCCAAAGAAAGATAATGACATTAATCATATCTCTAATGTTAATACACATATTTGTATTAAATTATAATCTTTCATTATTTAATTATTCAATATTCTAATACATTCTTCTAATGCCAATCACCATATTATTTAAGTATACATGATAATTTCATTATTCAATTCCTTCTTTCATTTTTAATTTAAAAAAAACTCTCTTTTGGCAAGCAGTGAGGTTCCAGGTTTTTACATTTCAATACAAACATGACCATAGTTACATATTCATCTTTCTTGTTCAGTTTCGTGTCACATTATTATTTATTAATATTAAATTCATTAAACTTATTTTCTGTGTTCCAATATTTGAGGGGCTGCTGCAAAGAAGAGGTTTCAACCTATTCTCCAAAGCACCAGAAGACAAGACAGGAAACAATGGGTGGAAACTAATCAAGGAGAGAAGCAACTTAGCACTAAGGAGAAATTTCCTGACAGTTGAGAACAATTAACCAGTGAAATGGCTTGTCTTCAGAGGTTGTGGGTGTTCCATCACTGGAGGCTTTTAAGAAAACACTGATCAGCTACTTGTCTGGAATGGTATAGGTTGATTCAGCCTTCCATCTTTCTGAGGTCAGTAAAATGAGGACCCAGATTTTGGGGGGCAATATACTGACTCTGTAAACCACTTAGAGAGGGATATAAAGCACTATGAAGCAGTATATAAGTCTAAGTGTTATTGCTATTGCTCTTGTGGGTATTGCTGAATCTTTCCATCTTTGTGTATGTCATAATCTTGCTGTTGTTATCATGTACAAAAATAAAATTCCATGCCTTTTGCCAACTGTTTACCCATCAATCCCAAAAGACAAACCTCTGTTCTCAGTTGCTTATTAATCTTTAAAATCTTCTGAATCAATGTATGTGTTTGAATCCAACATTTTTTAGCATTTTTACTCATCCCCCAATCATGATATTAAGTCCCTTCTTGCTGATCACATTCCTTCCTTCAGTAGCAAAGAGTCCCAGGGTGATCAAAGCATAAAATTAATGAATATGCTCTGAATCTTTCATTGAAGAATGAATCTCTGTGATTCTTGATGATCTTGTCATTGTTTATCCCCTCATATAATATTCATAAGTAGTTTACTTGAAAAGTAAAATATCATTTGAACTATGGGTACCTAATACACTCTTCCATTTAACTCTCTCTCACACAGAGACACAGACACACACACATTATAGTTAAGGTTAAACAAATTCAGTATAGGCAGAGGCTTTCCTTATATTCTTTTATCCTTCTTTATGAGCCAGATAATTCTCTGGATCTTGCCTTATAAGCAGAGGATGAAAGTAAAATGTATCTAAATATTAGCCCAATGACATTATCCTTATCATTTATTGTAATGCCTTTATTTTAGCTCTTTTATTGGTTCAGTTCATTTGTGGAAATATATGCATGGAATGACAAGGTTAGCTGAATTTGATGGAGCTTAGAAACAAATTCTCAGTTCCAGCACTGATTTTAAGATGTTCTTTTTAAAACCAAAAAGATAGCAAGAATGAAATCCGGAACCTTTGGCATATAAATAAATATATGCTTTTTTAAAAAACTAAGACATTTCTTCTTTGTGTTCCTAAAGAGAAATGCAATTGTAGGTTTCTTGAAGAGAAATATACTGCAATTTGGAAATCATGGGAAGTAATAATTATTGTTTATTTTGTTTTGGTTGGATGTCACCTTCATACCTGCAGCAAGTTCTGGGCCTGCTATTTAAGAAGGATTCAGAGAAATAAGACCAGTTTCAGAGAAGAGTAGTAGGGATTATCATGAGAGACTAAATCCTATGAAAAGAGATTGATTGACCTGGAAATATTAACCTTTGAAAAGATGGGGAGAGAAAAGATACTATTCTATATTTGAAAAGATATTATATAGAAGGTCAAGACTTCTTCTTTTTTATTCTAGAACTCCAGGCAGGGAATTAATAGTTTTTAGATGACAGGAAAACATATTCCAGTTAATGATTAGGAAAAAAAAAACTGCTAACTGTAGCAGCATGTTTGATGGAGGTAGCTCTAACCCAGAGCTCTCATGCATAAGATAAATTCTGGCTGGGGAATTCTGGGAGTCCACTTGTAGTTTGAGGAACACTGGCCTAGAACATACAGGTACTATATGACCTTGACTTAAGATCACAATTGATCCCAAATTTTTATTGTTAAGTGAGAGATTTGTTAAGTGAGTTTTGCACCATTTTACAACCTTTCTTGCTACAGTTGTTAAGTGAATCACTGCAGTTATTAGTGACATGTTTTTAAAGTAAATCTGCCTTCTCCATTTTTTGTCAGAAGGTTACTATTTTTTCTAGTGTTCCTGATATTACCACATTGCAGGAAGTTTTTTTTTTTTTTTTTAATGGAAATACTTGTTTCTGCTGACCCATCCAGTTTTAAAAAGGAGGCGGACAGGCATCGGCACAAAAGCTCTGGGTGATCACATAAATATGCTGTGTATTATTGCTAGATCTGGGCTGGAATAGACGGTCCTTATTCAAGTCAGTTTCAGAACACTTACTTTCAAAAGAAAATGGTAGCAAAATCACTTCCATCTGTACCAGGTTTGAATAATGATGAGGACTGCCAAAAAGAACAATGATCTTGTAGCTTTCCTCTTTGGGAGAAGATGGATGTCAGCCCAGCAACATAAACCAAACTAAGAAATCAAAGCTTTATAGCAGCTATAGTAACAAAATTCAAGTGTGTTTCCCTCACCTTCTCTTTATCCTCATGTGAACTAAAGAGTGACCTTTCTGAGATTTTTTTTTCAAGTTACTTTCCTGGTCTGGGCTCAACACCTTTTACCTGATCATTATTTCTTGGTGGACAGCTAATTCCCCAGTACTGTTTTATGTCTGTATTTACCCATGTGGTATGGCTACATTATTATCCCTCTCATCTTTTCTACTCCTATGGGTATCATTATTATGATTATTATTACTTTGCTGTTTTGCATTAAACTGAGAGTTTCTGCACCAGAGACAAGTTCCTTGTGTGTCTAATCAAACTTGGTCAAATAGTTATTCTGTGCCATGCCACCCCTGCCCAGCCCAGCCCATTCTTCCTGGCGGTCAATGCAATTTCCTATGCTCTCTATGCTGAGCCAAAAATAATCCATTTAGAATTTCAGTTCGAGGAACTGCAAAGATTTCATTGTTTTCCTGCCATTCTTCTACATGTTGCTCCTGCAAAGGTTAGTTTATTGATTTATTATATTGGTACAGCTGCCCATCTCATATGAAAGTGACTCTGGATGATATATGGCACTTAAGATTGTAAAAGCAATATGATTCTCCTATGAGCTGCTCAGAGCATCCAGAGATGGGAGGTGCTTCAGTCTCTGCTTGCTTAGGCTGAGCTTGAATTGAGGAATGCCCCTCCTCCTCCACGTGACTCTTCCAGGGCATTCCCCAGTTTTTGCTCAGCCTCGTGCGAGACAGGCTGTGCTCTCCCTTTGCTCCTTGGCCGAAGCAAGAAACTTGGGATTATCCTTTATTATTCAGCTCTCAGGTTTGATTTTTCTCTCCTTAGCCCCTGTGCATTGGTTTAAATTGGCATACTTGCCATTAAGGGGGAAGCACAGTTTTTCGCCCCTCAAGGGAGGCAAAGGGAGGGTCAGTAGCGTTTTTCCGCACTACCTCCCACAGCCAATCCCTCTCTCTCTCTCTTCTCCTCTCTGCCTCGCATCCTTGTTGCTTTAAAAACCGTTCCGTTTCAAGGCGTTTCACAGCAATTTGCTCTGTTAGAGCCTTACCGCGTTTCCCCCCCCCCCTTGAACACCGTTGTTCTCCTGAGAGCCGGGAGGATCATCCAGAGAGTGGGAGGTGCTTCAGTCTGTGTCGTTGAAGACTGAGCTTAATTACTGAGGAATGCTCCGCCCTCCATCACGTGGCTCCTTGCATTCCCCAGTTTATGCTCAGCCTTCGTGAGAGTAGGCTGTGTATTTCCACTCCTTGGCCGATTCAAGTTAATTGCTGCAAAGTCCTTTACCTTTTCAGGTTTGCCTTTTATTCTTGGCTCTTCCTTAGCCTCTGCGCACTTCAGGTAGCTGTAGCAGGGGAGCGCGTTTTTCGCCCCCAGGGGGGATAACGAGCGGGCAGCTTTCGCGCTCCGGTGCCAATCCTTCCCCCCCCAATTCGTCTCCTTTCCCTGCCGTTTCTCCGCACCTCAATTGCAGCGGCTCCATTTGATCGCGCTGATAAGTGCAGCCGGTGTTCCCCCCCACCGTGAATGCCGATCGCCCCAGGAAAGGGCGAATAGTTTACCTGGCTGCCTTTCCGGCCTCTAGACGTGCCGGAGAGGCTTTTTAATTGCTCTGAGCGGCCCGTGGATAAGAGATCGTGGCCGGCCGCCATTTTGGGTGCCGCCGCGTGTCGGGCTCTATATTTAAAGGCCTCATTGGGCTGCGAAGGGACTAGCTCTAGTCATAGGCCTTCTAGCCTGTGAGAGCTACTAGATTTTAATCACAATTGGCATATACTAGTTGGCTTCCGCAGCACGCTCAGGGCAGAAGCTTGCAGCCTATCCCTCCCGGTTGTTACCTGGGAGCTCCAGCTGCCAGAGGCCTCATTCTAGCCTCAGGCGTTCATTTGGCAGATTGGTGATAACTTACAGCAACCTCTGGGGCCACTCCTTCCTAGGAGCATCGAGCCAGACCCCAAATTGAATATTATGAAATAAAAATAATAAAAATAATAATAACAACAATAAGAAGAAGAAGAAGAAATATTATACATACATATATAGGCATATATAGATATATAAACTTTCTCGCTAAAGGACTATTACACAGTTTCAATACTAATTGTTTTATATATATTAATAATTATAACAATATTAATTTTATAGGCTGTATACATCTAAATTCCAAAAGGGGGCGCGGGCCAGCTGAAAGGACACCCGGCCTTTGTTGTAGGTCGAACCCTTGGCGAGCCAACTGCCTTAAATTGGTATTTCAGTCCTTTCTTCTATAATGGCAGATGACATTTCCACAAAAGGCCCTTATTTGAAGGCCAGATCTAAATCCTACCACCTGCGCAAACAGGCTAAGGAAGCCTCTAGGGATACTTCCTAGGCTTCTCAGAGAGACGCCCTAAGACATCATAGGGCACTTGAGAAATAATTTGACAGGCGATCTAGAGAGGCACAACCCATGCTTCCAGCCCTACCATCCTCTGTTCCTTCTACCTCCAGACACCCCCCCCTCCTCCAGATTGCTCTTCCCTCTCCAGGCACAGCTCATCCCAGGGACACCAGGTCCCCGGACCAGCCACCAGATGGCTGCCCGAAGCTACATTCACGCCCACGGCCGCTGGTCTATGCCAGGAGGAGGCCGCCACAGTCGAGATCCCTGCGTACATGCAGGCATGGATGGAACGGGCTATCCGCCAGGGGATAGCAGACGGCCTTCAACAGATGTCCAGACTCTCCATCAGCCAGGTCCTCGCCCAGATTGGACCCTACTCATGGTCAGGTACCTTTGCAGGGGAACAGTCCTCTCCCAGAAGGGGAACTGGAGGAGGCCATAGAGGACCTGGATCGGTTCGGGGAGGAGGAGGAATTTGAATGGGGTTCTACACACCAAGGGGAAGCCCTATCGGAGATAGACCCGATTAAAAGAGACCTGTCCGAGGACGAGGGTCTCACTCCCGATCAACCCACCGTTGTGGGTCTGTTCAAGCCACACATGTTTAAATCGCTCCGATTTTAGGCCAAGAACATTTCTGGCCTGTCTGTTCAGTCCTGCTCGGTTCTCCTTTCCCTGGTGGAGGGGCAAGAGGACGCCATTTTCAGGCAGCCCGTGGTGGAGGCGGAGGTTATTCCGGCCCCACCCATATTTCACGACCTAGTTTCAAACCATTTGGACTCTACAAGGGCCCCTCCGGCCCCATCCAACCAGGACAAGAGGTTCTTTAACCTCGAGTCGAGCTTCTGCAACCTGCTTAACACTCCCGAGGCAGATGAGCCCATATTGGGCTTAGCACCCTCGTCCTCCCCCAGTGATCCCCTGGAGGCTCTGAAACCCGAGGACAAGAGGTCCGAACTGGCCTTATGTAGGGCCCATCAAGTGGAAACCTGGGCCATAAGATCGGCCACAGCCGCTTCATTCTTCACCAGGTCTTCGATTCGGTGGCTCCGCCAACTGAAACAACATGTTCTCCCCTCTAATGCAAGGGCACATCAGGATATCGCAAAATTGATGGCTGCGGCAGAATTCTCGGCCAACGCCACCTACCACGCAGTTAATTTCTCCGCCCGTGCAATAACCTCTCACATTACAGCTCGCCGCCTGCTCTGGCTCAAACACTGGCAGGCAGATGTGAAAAACAAGGTTAAGTTGGCCACCGCCCCCATTAAGGGGGACAAACTATTTGGCACCGCCCCGGAGCCATTGCTATCCGAAACCCGAAGCAAGAAAAAATTCCTTCCTCCCCTCTTTCGGAGGTCAGAGTCAAGAGCACCTCAGCCTTTTTGGAGAGGTTCCCTTCATCCTTTCTACCAGTATCCTTTCCCGCCCAGGCGTCCGAGACCCCCCTCCTACCGGCCATTCCAGCCCCAGGATCGAGCCGATCGGGTGACAGGAACAGGAGGGGCGGCAGCTACAGGCGCCCCTTCAGGGGTTCAGGAGGGAAGCCTTTCCGACGCAGCCCTTTGGCAGGTGGCCTAGAGGTGGTGCCTCACAGTCAGGAGGTTGTGAGTTCAATCCCAGACAAAGGCAAATATTTGGAATAAACTCTCCTTCTCAAGCAGGGGGTTGTACTTAGATGACCCAGATAGATCCCATCCCTCCCTTCCCATCGGCGGACGCCTCAAGCATTTCACCGACCGATGGGATTCCTCTACCTCCAATGCCTGGGTCCGAGACACCATCAGACTGGGCCTCGCGCTTGAATTCCAGCGCGCCCCCCCGATTTTTTTATTGCATCCCCCCCTCCAAGGATCCCAATGGATTCAGCTATCCACCATCTCCTCACCATACAGGCCATACAACCTGTACCACCATCCCAGCGGAGGCAGGGGTTTTACTCCCACCTCTTCATGGTCCCCAAATCCTCAGGGGGATGGGGGATTCATTCTAGACCTGAAATGCCTTAACTGTTACCTGACCTACCGCAGGTTTAAGATGCACACCCTACAATCCATTCTACTGGGCATCAGGCAGGGAGACTGGCTATCCTCTATAGACCTTTCAGAGGCGTATCTTCACATCCCAATCTGACCCTCTCATTCCAAATTCCTCAGGTTCTGCTACAACCATCACCACTTCCAATATGTGGCCCTTCCCTTTGGATTGGCCTCTGCCCCAAGAACCTTCACTAAGGTCCTCGCGGCCCTAGCAGCCCACCTCAGGGACCTCCCGGTTCATCTCCACTGTTACCTGGATGATATCCTCATCCTGTTTCACTCCAGAACCCAAGCAGAAAGGGATATCAGAGCTACTCTCTCTGCCCTCCAAGACCATAGGTTCCTAGTAAACTGGCAGAAGAGCCATCTGTTACCATCTACACAGATCACCCACTTGGGGTCTGTCATTGACTCGGTTCAGGGAAAGGTTTTCCTTTCCTCCGAGAGATTCCATAGCATCCAGGAAACTGTCAAACATATCAGACGATCAAGGAAGGTAACACCTTTAGAATCGTCTAAATTACTCGGTAAAATGGTCTCATGTATCTCCATTGTTCCCTGGGCCCGTTTACACACTATATCCCTACAGTGGTTCCTGCTCCCGTTCCAAAGGACCGGCAGAAGCAATTCAAAGGCCACGGTCAAGGTGCCTTCAAAGGTCCTAACGTCCCTCCTCTGGTGGACTAGTCCCGCCATCAACAAGGGACATTGCTTCAAGGAACCCCAACGCCTCACCCTCACCACAGACGCCAGCCTGTCCAGATGGGGCGCTCACATCCACTCGCTCTTGACACAGGGCAAATGGTCACAGGTAGAACGGACACGCAGTATAAACTGGTTGGAACTTCGTGCCATCCACCTGGCCCTGCGCAACTTCCTCCCCCATGTACGCGGGTGGCATGTCCTGATACTCTCGGACAACGTCACCCCCAAGGCTCACGTCAACCGACAAGGGGCCACCCAGTCCATAAGTTTGATGAGAGAGGCCGAGCGCCTCTGCCATTGGGCAGAGCGCAATCTCCTCTCCCTCAAAGCCGAGCACATCTCAGGGGTCTCAAACACCCAAGCAGATTGGCTGAGCAGGACCATGGTGGACCAGTCCGAGTGGCGCATCCACCCATCACTGTTCAGGGAAGCGACCATGATGTTCGGTCTCCCGTCAGTAGACCTCTTCGCATCCCCGCTCAACACCCAATTCCCCAGGTTTTTCTCGAGGTACCCCTCCCACGGGGCCGAGAATCACAATGTCCTCCATTGCCCCTGGCCCACAGGGCTTCTATATGCATTCCCTTCATTGGCCCTGGTCCCCAGGGTCATCCAGAAGCTCATCTCCGAGAAAGCAGAGCTGATTCTAGTGGCACCCTACTGGACCAGACGCCCATGGTTTGCGGACCTCCGCAACCTATTGGTGGCCCCCCCTTGGAAAATTCCCCCGCACAGGATATCCCTTTCCCAGGGGCCCCTCCAACACCCGGATCCTCAGTGGCTCCAGTTAGCCGTTTGGAGGTTGAGCGGGAACGTCTAAGGAAGGAGCAGTTCTCTGACCAGGTTATTGATACCATTTTAGCTGCCAGGTGGCCCTCAACAACCAGAATATACAATGTCACTTGGCAGGGGTTCTGCAAGTGGTGCCATAGTCTCCAGGTCAACCCGCTCTCACCCTCCATCCCTCAAGTTTTGGAATTCCTCCAAGAGGGTCTGAGGAAAGGTCTTTCCCCGAGGCGTCAGGTCACAGCCCTCTCAACTGTCATTGTTTGCGACAACCTGGGTTCCCTTTCCCTCCACCCTCGCATTAGGGCATTTCTCAGAGGAGACTCTAACTTGTGTCCCCCAACCGTACATAGATACCCTACCTGGGACCTCAATAAGGTCCTGGTGTCCCTTACTAAACAACCCTTCGAGCCTCTAAGGGAATCCTTACTCTAGTTCCTAACATTCAAAGTCATGTTCCTGATGGCCATTACTTAGGCTCACCGAATATCGGAGATAGGGAAAAGGAGAAGCTTTGGCATACCCTGGATGTAAGACGGGCCCTTCGCATTTACATTAAGTGTACCCAGCCCTTCAGGAGGCCCAAATCCAATGTTCCCCCTAATTTTTCATGTGTCTGAGCATACACACAAACTCCCTGGGAATTCCTTGGACCACTGTGAGCAACATCAGACATGCAAACTGTCACACCACACCAGTATCACCTGTCTAAAACCTTAGATATTACATGGCTTATTAAAAGAATCAAATTACAACAGCTATTTCCGTTAGATTACTTTTAATATAAACGATTTGGCCCACTTACAAAGAAAAAGACAAAAATCTTGTTTTTCATGAGCTGTGTACTGTAGTATGCTGTATGTCAAGGTGAGGGTCCTGCTCTGGTCTGGGTGAGGGTCCTGCTCTGGTCTGGGTGGGGTCCTGCTCTGGTCTGGGTGGGGTCCTGCTCTGGTCTGGATGGAGGCCTTGCTCTGGTCTGGGTGGGGTCCTGCTCTGGTCTAGGTGAGGGTCCTGCTCTGGTCTGGATGGAGGCCCTGCTCTGGAAGAACTAAGACATTTACACCTTTCAGAGATCAAATTTTGTTCACATTAAAACATTCACATTTCGCACAATGAGATGTGTGCTATAGCACAATTTACACTGTGATACAGTGTAAATTTCTGTAACTCTGTCTGTAAAATATGTAATTACACAGTTTTTCCTTCTAATTTCTACTACGCATCATAATCTACTAACAGCATTTAATGGTTAATATCCATAAATTAAATTCTTAATAAATGACACTATAATAAACACAAATCAGATCAGGGTCTTAAATGTCACCTTATTTTTCCCGTCTGTCCTTCTCACTTCTCCAGTGGTTGTAGACTTTGTCCAGGTTGATGGCCCCATCTGCTTCAAGCTTTGACTTTATGCGCATCAGCTGGTCCAAATGTGCCACTTCAAGACGATTTCTGGATTCTGTTTTGATATGATTCATCAAACTGAAGCCTCTTTCACAATCTGCACTGGATGCTTGAAATGTAGCACAAATATCCACAAGCTGTGAAATCTCCTTTAGCTCCTCACATCTGAGTGCTGCAGCCACCATATCTGAGAATGTGCTGATTGACCCTTGTTTAAGTTTTTGGTTCACTATGTACTTGAAGTCAGTATATTCACTGCTAATGGCCTCCACAGAATGTGGCTGGTGGAGAATGGCCTTGTACTTCTTTGCCAGTGTAGCAATGTCTGTTGATCCATACTCAAAACTGATGTCTGAGCTCAATGCTTCGATGTCAAATGCAGACCACTCCTTTAATTCATCCTCTGGGAAACGAGCATCCAAGTGATCACAGAGTTTACGAATAAAAAGAGTAATCTCACCAGTATTTCTGCCACCAGCTGATGAGGTCCTCATCACCTCTCTGACACGGTCACTCCACTGAACATCCTCCTCATCCTTCAAGTATTGAGAACGCAACTTCTCAATCTTTGCTCTTGCAAAGCAGTGCCCTTCCATCACAGTCAGGTTGCGTCTTTGAAAAGACAGGCAGAGTTGTGCCAGCTCGCCCAAAACATCTCCCAGAGCAGTGAGAGTAACCTTGAACTTTGAATCACTTAGCTTTTTGTAGCAGTAATTTGCCACTGGATCTCTGGATTCCCTCTTGCAGTATTCTTCAAGCACAGTGTAGTTCCTCAGAACAGCATTCACAGCTTGGTGCCACGACAGCCATCGCACTTCGCTCAGAGGCCTGAATGACAGTGTGTCCTCATCGAGAATCTTTGCTAGATCCTCCATTTTGCCCCTCTTTACAGTGGACCGAGAGAAAGTGGAATATACAGTTCTAAGAAGAGTTTCCACATCTCGCATCAAAGGCACATCTTTCCAGGCATCATCAATGCCCAAGTCCTCTCTATGTGCCACGCAATGTTGTTCTGTTAGGTGGGGTATTTGCCGCTTTAATAAAGCTGCAACTCCGTTGTGCTTTCCTAGCATTACTGAGGCGCCATCGGAGGTCAGCATCACCATTCTCTGCAGGTCCAGTCCATGCTTGGAGTAAAACTGAGTGATTGCCTGCACAATATCTTGAGCAGTGCATGCTGTCAGCTGGATGATGCCACCGAACACAGTTTTATAGTTGACGTCATTTTTCTCCCTGTATTTGATATACAGGACTAGCATTTTCTTCACTGTTATGTCTGTGCTCTCATCTACAATCAGGGTATGCCAGGGTGCATTTTTAACATTGCACATGGTCTCATTCTGCACTATCTCATTGATTGAGTTCACAAATTCAAAGGCATAGTTTTTACTTCGCCAGCTTTCCGGTATACTCACATACTTTGCCATGTGATCGTGGATTTGTTGAACCGACAGCATTGATGCATTCATTTTGATGGCGAGTAGAATATTGTCGATGAGCACTTTGACTTGCCCAGGGTCGGATTTCTTTTTGTGTGACAGCTCGTTCCTCTTCTCTCGGTCTATTGCGCTCTCCTGCAATAATGTACCGATCCCCATTCCCATCTTGCGTCTTTGTACAATTCCAACTGCATTTAAATGACTTTTCTGCTGAGTGTGACGCTTGAGGTAGTCCAACTTCCATTCAGTCCACACTTTTCCCTCCGAAAACTCGCTTGCTATTTTGGCTTCGCAACATGTTTTGCAGAGCAGCCTTTTCTCACTCGAAAAAGAAAAAATCTCACCCAGTTTTACCTCTTCTTCTTCTATTCGCTCATAGTCCGACAGCCATTCCATCTTAAAAGAACCGCATTTCTTTTTTACTTTGGCTTGTTGAGTGGCTGTGCCACAGCCCGTTCGTTTTGCCATGATGATGGGTTGGCTGGCAGTAGCATTTATCTCTCCACCGAACTCCACCGAACCGTTAGCTACATGCTAACCTGCAAAACACAGGCACGTACGTATGAAGTGCTGTTAATGACACTGATTGGCTGTGCAGCCAATCAATCAATCAATCAATCATTAACTGCGTAACTGACGCAGCCAATCAATGTCATTAACATTTACTTATGCAGCGTAAGTAAACACACATGATGTGAACCGCATCATATCATTGGCTGGATAGTATTAGTCATAGTTTTATCTGTAGTTACCGCTTGTTGTCACTTGTCAGTGGCAGGCTGCCACTCATTGAGTTGCATTGCAAAACGGTACAGAATAAATTGTAATGTGTTTATTTTATTTACAATTCAGGTTGGATTTTATTTTATGCGCTGCATAGGTTTGCTGTGCGCGGAGAATGCGGGAGCAGTGCGCGATTGCGCAGGCGCGCAGTTTAGAGGGATATTAGCCCGAATCCCTATTCCTTTCTTTTCAGCCCAAATCATTAGGCCATAAGGTGTCCCCGTCAACCATTGGCCGCTGGATTAGAGCTACTATTTCCAAAGCGTACTTGTCCCAGGCTCTGCCACTTCCCAGCAGAATAACAGCACACTCCACCAGAAGGGCAGCCACCTTGGCAGCTTGGGCCACCCAGGCTCCAATTGCGGATATTTGTCGGGCAGCCACCTGGGCATCCCCATCTCCCTTCATCAGGCACGATAAGGTTGACATATTTGCTTTGGTGGAGACTTCGTTTGGTAGACGAGTTCTCCAGCGAGTCCTCAAAGAACTGCAGGGACTACAGAACCAGACGGAGTCCCTCCCTTAGGACAGCCAAGCTTTGGTATGTCTCACTCTCTGGATGATCTGACCGACTCTCAGGAGAATGGGCGTTGGTCCTTACCTGACACGCCATTTCTCTGGAGCCGGGAGGATCATCCAACCCCACCCTTTTATTTCACCGTCTGGTGGGGTCTTGTTTCGGCTAATGAACCTTTTAGCATAGTAAGATGAGAGCACGATCTTCTCTTCACTCTCGACTTCGCATAAACTGGGGAATGCAAGGAGCCACGTGATGGAGGGCGGAGCATTCCTCAGTAATTAAGCTCAGCCTTCAACGACACAGACTGAAGCACCTCGCACTCTCTGGATGATCCTCCCGGCTCCAGAGAAATGGCATGTCAGGTAAGGACCACTGCCCACTTTCATTACCCAGGAGAAGCCTTTGCTTTACCTTTCTTTGCTAACTGAGCCCTTAGCTTCATCTCCCAGGCGGGGAAAACGCTGCTGGGAGGTGCGTGTTTTTAGCGGCCGCCATTTTGGAGGCTGCCTTCACATTTCTGAAGCTGTGAGTGGAAATTTTTCAAAACAGCAGGCCCCCGCCTGACTCTTTTCTGCAGCTTTTACTCCAGATTACCTTGGCTTGTATTTAATTGGAGTCTTGTTGGCCAGCCTCACAGCTTCTCCAGCAGCACAGCAGCTGCACCCAGGCCTCGTGTCAGCCTGTGCAGAGAGGCTGCTGCAGGCCCTAACCTTAACTCAACTGGGCCTAGGCGTTTCGATATCCGGCTTATTGGCTTTCTTTCTGTTATCCCAGGAGCAGGGATAGAAATATAACTCAAACTTGATTATAGCATTTATTCATATTTGACAGTATAATATTTTCAAACTTAAACATATTATCACTGAGGTACGGCTCAATTCTCTCCTTTTTGGCTACCTCTACATATCTCTACTTAGAGATATATATATTAAAAAAGAAAAGAAAAGAAAGGAGAGAATAGTAAGACAAATTTTTTTAAAAGGCAGAGGTAATACTGATCAGGGACATCTTCTTGCCAGATCGGGCCCTGGGCATGCCAACCGCCTCATATCATTTCTTTATCTTACTCCAGCCATATTTAGACCATTGCAATGGCAAATGGCAATACCTTGAGAGGACCTTCCTTGAAGGCAAAAGCCAAAACACACCACTTGCGCAAGCAGGTGAAGGAGACCTCCAAAGCGCCCCAGAGGGATGCCGTAAGGCACCACAAGGCCCTGCAAAAAGAAATAGAAAGGAGTTCTAAGGAAGCGCTCAAGGTGCCTCAGGTTCCTCCATCCTTCAGTCCCTTTACCTCTGCTCAACCTCCCCCCCAGATGTTTCCTTCTCCTCCAGGCGCAGCTTGCCACCTCAGGAACAACAGGCTCTGACTCCTGAAACATTGGCCAGAGGGGCTCCAGAGGCCACCTTCACCCCAACTGCTGCCGGTCTCTGCCAAGAGGAGTCTCTCCCTGAGGAGATCCCTGAGAAGATAAGATCCTGGATGGAGTTGGCTATTCACCAAGGCATCGCTTCTGGCATCCAGCAGGCCACCAGGCCCAGTCTGTACCCGGTAGGCTCTGAACAGGAATCTCACTCTGTGAGGTCCCTACCCAGGTCTGAACAACCTTTGGCTCAGGTGCCCTTACATAGGGAACCCCCCCCTCCAAGGGCAGGAGGAGGAGATGGAAGAGGGGGAGGAGGAAGGTGATCAGCTCATGGCCCCACACAACTTTGATCTGGGGTCCATACACTATAGTGAACCCCTATCAGATATAGATCCCCTAGAGGACAAAATGTCTGAGGACGAAGGGCTCACCCCTGACCAGCCCATTTTCATGGGCCTCTTTAAGCTGCAACTATTCAAATCCTTATTGTATAAGGCCAAAAATATCTCAGGTTTGAGTAAGCAACCCTCCTCAGCCCACCCCACCCACTCTGGGGAGGGACCTGAAGACCTCATTTTTAACCAACCAGTGGTAGAGGCTGAAACTATTCCAGCTCCCCCTGTCCTTGCAGATCTGGTCCAAAAACAACCTGGCATCTGTAGAGGTCCCCCCAGCCCCCTCCAAGCACGACAAAAAACTTTTCAATCTAGATCCGGATTTCTCTAATCTGTTGAACACCCCGGAGGTCGACAAGCCCATTGTGGGCCTGGCATCCTCCTCGACTCCTACTGAGGCTTTAGAAGCTCTAAAACTGGAGGAAAAGTGAGCCAAGCTGGCCCTCTCCCTTACCAAAGATCCTTTCAAGCCTCTGAGGGAGATTGGTCTCCAATTCCTAACTTATAAAGTGGTTTTCCTGGTAGCCATTACATCATCCTGACGTATCTCAGAAATAGCAGCTCTGTCTGTCAGGCAAGACCTCTGTGTCTTTCACGCAGATAGGGTGATTCTCCGACCCAACCCCACCTTTCTACCAAAGGCTTTCCACAGAGCCCAGGAGCTCATCCTCCCAAACTTTTGTCCCAGGAAAGGGAAAAAAATTGGCACAAACTCGATGTAAGACGCACATTGCGAATTTACATCAAACGCACAAAGCCCTTCAGGAAGTCAGAGGCCCTATTTCTGTCTTTTCAACCCAAAACACTGGGACACAAGGTATCATCTTCTACCATAGGACGATGGATTAGGGCAGCCATAGCAAAATCGTACCAGTCACAGGCACTTCAGGTCCCCAAGGGCATCACAGCCCATTCAACCAGGAGTACAGCCACATCCGCAGCTTGGGCCACCCAGGCTCCAATACTCTATATATGCCGGGCAGCGACCTGGGTGTCACCTTCTCCCTTTATTTGGCACTACAAAATTGACGTGTTTGCCTTTGCGGAGGCTTCATTTGGCAGGCGGGTCCTACAACGTGTTGCTAGGGACCCTACGGAGATCCAGGACCAGACGGAGTCCCTCCCTTAGGACAGGCCAAGCTTTGGTATGTCCCATCTCTGGATGCTCCGAGCAGCTCATAGGAGAAGGGGCGTTGGTACTTACCTGATACGCCCATTCTATTTGAGCTACGAGGAGCATCCAGCCCCACCCTAAATTACGTCTGGTGGGGCCTCTTTCTCTCGGCCAAGGACCAAAAAATTATTTAGGTGATAAGAATAAGAGCAACCTTTTTTCCTCTCGCCTTCGCAAAAACTGGGGAACGCCCTGGAAGAGTCACATGGAGGAGGAGGAGCGTTCCTCAGTTCAAGCTCAGGCTAAGCAAGCATAGACTGAAGCACCTCCCATCTCTGGATGCTCCTCGCAACTTAAATAGAATGGGCGTATCAGGTAAGTACCAATGCCCCTTCACATGAGTTCAGAAAAATTTCAATCCTCCTTTACCATTTTCAAGTTATAAACACGTCCATTGCATTTGGGCAACTAATAAATTTAAGTAAAATTATACTTTCTTCATTAGAAATCTAACTTCTTTAAGTTTTGTGTGGTTGCTGGTGTTATAACTAGAAGAGGAGAAAAATGAGGGAGAGAGATCCCATATATACACATTAGAGCATCTTTTCCATATTGCTGATTAAAATATTTCAGTGTCTATTCATAATTTCTAAAGAAAATATAGCATGCACATATAATATTAATATTTCTTAATTATTAAAAAGCATTTCCTCTGCTTGATATTTCCCTAATATGTTTTACATACATACTCTAGTCAGATAGAAGAAGAAGGAGATGACAGAGAATGAAGTGACTGGAGCTGGATCAGAGGTGATATTCAGCAGGTTCTGACCAGTTCTGGAGAACCCGGTAGTGGAAATTTTGAATAGTTTGGAATACCGGTAAATACCACCTCTGACTGGCTCCATCCCCATCTATATTTGCTTCCCAAGTCCCAGCTGATCGGCTGGGTCTTTTTTTATTGCCCTGTACAGGAGAACAGAGCTGGAAAGCAGGTTAGTGGGATGGGGAAGGAATGGGGATTTTACAGTAACCTTCCCCCAGGAGTGGGAATGGAGATTGTACAGTATCCTTCCCCTGCCACACCCACCAAGCCACACCCACCAAGCCACATCACGGCCACCAAGCCACACCCACAGAACTGGTAGTAAAAAAAAATTGAATCCCACCACTTAGCTGGATGGAGTGACTAAAGCAGTTGGAGTGAGCTTAAATGGACTCCGGAGGATGGTAGAAGACAGGAAGGCCTGGAGGAACATTGTCAATGGGATTGTGATGGATCGGACATGACTTTGCAACAAAAGAAGACAGAATGGGATGTTTAGGCACCAATCCTTTGTCGTGCCCACTTTACCCCCAGCCATCCACTCAGTCAATTCAAAACCAGTTTTCCCATCCGCTGGCCCTCCCCTGGCCATTGTCTACCACCCATGGCTCTCTGCCCTCCTGCCCTTTGTCCCTGTCCATTGGCCCAAGCAAGTCTCAGCCAGTCTTCGAGTATTGAAGATTTGTCTTTAAATGGAATAGAAGAATAGAATATAACTTTATTACAGTCTTAGACCAGCAATAGACATCACTATTTACAATATATATAAAAATACTGACACATTATAATACATTAATAGTGGATAAAAACATCCGTTAAGAAAATACATGTTCTTAAACAGTTAGGGGCACTCCCTGGTTTATATGAATGGAGAGCTAATAAGTATGTGTGTAAATATCATTTTCCAAAGTTTGTTCTATCTCCAAAAATTGTCACAAATTGACAGCTATAATTCTATAACCAATTTTTTTCTAGTAGACATTGCAGCAACACAGAATTTTGCCAAGGCACATGTAATAGCTGGGTTTGAATCCTGGAGGAGAAAGTCTACATAAAAATTGTCTGCCCTCCCTGGCAATCTCTCTAGTAAGGGGAGAATATACAATGACCTATAAACTCTGTATAACTCACAGTACAATAAAACAGGTGAGATATCTCCAACTTCTCCTTTACCACATATACGTACCCATTCTGCTATTGGTGTTTTCTTATACCCACCCTGAAGGAGTGCTGATGGGAGAATATTAAATCTGGCTCTGAAGAATGCTATTCTTTGTTTTGGGAAGATCAGATCAGTTAGATATCTTGTTGATTCCCACACTCCTTGTTTGATTCTGTCCTTGCTGTGGCGAGCCAACCTATAGTTCTTCTTGGAACTCCATGTCCTTCATTCTATTGATTACTACTTGCTTTGCTTGGTCAAAGCCTAGGGACATTAAGAAGACTGGTGAGAGCCCATAGGAGCCCAGCTTGTGATCTATTGTCTGTTTCCAGGGGAGGGGAAGTTATCAGTCAGTACTAGAGGGGTCAGTCCCTCTGGGAAGAAATGCATTTTTAGCCAATGAATGATCATCTTCCAGGCTCTTACCTGAATTTGAAGCATGCCTGTCTTGATTCTTACTTGGGGGTTCCTTTGGGTGCAGCTAAGGTAGCGCGCAGGAATTTAGTTTGTATAGGTTCTAGCAAGTCTTTTTTTTTTTGCAAGGATTCCTGTTTATGCCCCATATAGAATTTGTGCCAATGTTTTGGCCTCAAAAAGTTTTAAGGCTGCAGGTACTAATTGCCCTCCACTGGTGTAAAAAAATGTTTAATTGCATTTGAGGACCTATAGGCTGCTTGCAATGTGAGATCCAGGTGTGCCTTCCATGTCCCTTGCGAGTAGAAAACCACCCCAAGATATCTGAATGTCCTAATCTATTCTAAACTGTGCCCTTCTATTTTCCAGGAGTATTGTATAGGTCTTTTAGCAAAAACTAAGACTTTTGATTTATCAAAGTTAAGGACCAACTTATTCTGTTTACAAAATTCAAGTGTTGCCATAATTGTTCTCTTCAGTACAATTGCTTAAAATCAAGGAAGGCCACGAAAAGAGAGGATTTTTTTTTATTTGTGTATTTTTGAACCAGATGATGAAGTACCAAGATATGATCTACCGTAGATCTTCCTTCTCTAAAACCAGCTTGCTTATCTTTGATTATCCCCCCAGAAATTAGCCAATCCTGAAGTTTATAGTTTAGGTGTTTGACATACAATTTACTAATAACACTCAGAAGGCTAATAGGTCTATATTTACCTAGGTCCATTTCTATTACCTTTTTTATAAATTGGTATAATAATTGCTAGTCCCCAATATCTTGTCATATGGCCCATTTTATCTATAAATATAAACAGAGATGCTAAAAGTGGAGCCCACCAACTGGCATTCTTTTTGATTATTTCTGGCAGGACATTATCAGCACCTGGTGCCTTATTAGCCTTGAGGGTTCCGATCAACCGAGATATCTCTCCTGGTGTAACCGGGGGCCAGTAAGGAGTTTGGTTCAAATTAATTTGGCTCTTCTTAGTTACATAGTCAGGGGTCTGTATATAGCTCTCTGAAATATTCTTCCTAGGCATGAAATGGTACCTGATTAGTTGGGGGTAGGGGGATTTCCCCAATCCTCTAGTGATGTGCCAGAAAAGGGATGTATTTTTTGTCTTGACTGCTGTGATTAATCTATGCCAAGACTCCTTCAGAGCCACACTTTTCTTTTCTTTTAGCAGGGTCTTATATTCAACTGCTTTAAGTAGTGAGTGTGATCCTCAGAAGGGGTGTTTTTACTTTTCCTATACTTTTTGTTATATGTCCTTTTCAGTTGCACGCAATCTCTATCAAACCAATTTTGTTCTTTAAAATCAGCTTTTTGGACTGAGCTAGTATTCTGTTAGTGAGAACCAATTTCAAATTTGAAATTAAAGTTTCAAACCATTCTAAGTATGATCCTTCAAACTTATTTTTTTGTAGAGATGTACGAAGTTCTATTGTTTCTGGCACTAAGATCCATTTAGTAACTTCCTTTGCATTTTTCTGGGTCCATTTAATTTTTACCTGGGTATTTTGGCTCTCTAGCCTGGGTAGGTAGATTGAACAAGTCCTTAGAGATTTCTGGTGTAATGTGAGAATAAAGATTATGAAATTGTGATCGGTTTCCAGTCATGAATCTATCTCCATCTTTTGCAAGAACTTCTGGAGGTCATATGATGTTATCCAATAATCAACTGTGGATTTTCTTCCTGCTCCCCAATAAGTATATTCTGCTTTTTGTGGAACCATTAAGGATACAAAGGTCCAAATGTAAAGTCTTACACATAAACTTGCCCCATTTGCTTTAGGGTCTTTAAATTGTCTGGAATGCAGGGGTTCTTCTGGTACATTCTCATAATAATGGATCTTAAATTGATTAAATAATGCTTGATCGTTTGGACCCATCCTAGTAAGTCCCCTCCAGTAATTATTGCTGCTGTGGGGTATTTGTCTGAACAGCCAAGGATAAAATCTTCTATGCCATCCCAAATCTTGTTGATCAAATCCTTCTTATTGAGTGGAGGAACGTAGATATTAAAAAGCAAAATCTCCACCTGTTTATATAACAGTAAGGTAAGTCACAACCCATGGCTGAAAAGGTGGCAGTGATACACATTTAAATTGCAGAGCTGAATTAACTAGTGTCACAATATCCCCTTTAGCTCTCCCACCTGCCTTATTTGGGGCAGCCGGGACAGAGTTAGTCCAATAACCATCTAACTGTATCTCTGTGGGGGTCCAGGTTTACTGTAAGAAGAGGATGTCAAATTGTGACATGTAGTCAAAAAAGAGTTGGGTCTTTTGATGGGACAGTCCAGCCCACTATATTCCAGGTTATAATGGAGAGGGGATCATCTTTTGCTGCTCATCAGGAAATTTGATTTCTACAAAGGGAAGTTGTAGGGTTGTTGCAGTGGACTGAGGTGTCGTTGCGCACAAAATTGGCTTTCTCTAAAAGGAGGGGAGACACATCTAAATCCTGTCAGACTCCTGAGGAAATTGTTCAGAATAAGGGGTTTTAGCACTGGCTAGCAGAACTTGCCATTCCTGTGCTTCTCCTCTAGGTATAGGGAAAGGAGTTATTAGATCATACTTCATTCAACTTTGTGATGATGGTACTGTTGTGGGACCTCTCCCAATCTCTTGTTGTGGTGCTGAAGGTATCATAGGATATTCACATAAGGATGATAGTATCTCCATCTCTACTGGAACCTCTAGTGGTCCCTGTATATCTTGGCTTCTGTTTTCCATCTCATATTCCTGCAATCCTTTGCCCTCCAGGGGAGAAGTAAGAGGTTCAATTATTGGGGAGACCAGATCTATAGGCAGTTCAGCAGTGTCCATTGTGACTAACAAGGATTTCTTTAAATTTTCGAACTTGTATAATATGTGATCTTGTTATTTTCTTGGGAGAGCACCAAAACATTGAGGCCCATTTCTGTGCTGTTAAGTACATCTTCACCAACCAAGGCTGGCTGATTCCCACTTTCTTTCTCTCTTTTTTCCAAGGTTGAGAATGCAGAAGAGACAGCAGCCATGGGAGCTTGCATATTAACAATTAAAGGTTTAACCTTTTCCTCACAGAAAACTCTGATGGGAAAAATTTGGAAGGAGGCTAAATGTGCCTTCATCTTAAACAGCATCAGCATTATGGGGGGCTGCTTGAAAGACAGGAGTATCTGCTTCCAATTTGGGACCTCAGGAAGCCAATCTCATAGCACAAAGATCAATCTGCCCCCCCCCTCCCCGATGGCAGTGAAGAAGCTGACTTAGGGAATTTCGTATAGCACTCTTAGTAATCCAGCGTCCGTAATTAAGTCTGTTCACATGGATTCTCAAAGCAATCTCTTGTGTTTGTAATGAGCAATGTGATTGTAGGGAAGATGCTTTCCTGGCTTCCAATGAAACTTCTCTATTGATACCTCCTTCTCTTGTTGCCTTGTCTGGAGAAGGGCTGTTTTTCTGAGAGGGCTGCCACTTTTTAACAGGTTTTTTTAACCGTTTCCCTGGGTCTTTGTTCTTTTTCTTCTTCCATATCCTGAGTATGGGATTTACCCAGGTCTGCTGTAAGCACGTTGGTGGTGGGGTCTCTAGCCCGATGCTGTGCTTGCAGAAAGACAGCAATATCTTTTCTTAGTGTCTCTACATCATGTTGGATGGTTATTAATTGTTCAGATATTGAGACAATTGTTTGCGCTGTGAGAAGGCATTGTTTTGCCATAAACTCTGTTGTATTCTCCCAGGATAAGCTCTCCTCACTTTGAATTAGATTATTGTTAATCTTTTTAGTCTTTATCACAGTCTCCATATCAGCAGTAACTGGCTTAGTTGTGTGTGAAAAAATCTGGCAGTCATATTGCTCCTCCCCACTAGATCGGGAAAGTCTAATATCTGCTGTATTGTCAGATCTCTTTGCAGGTCCTGTTCTAACTGCTCAAGATTGTTGGAAATGGAGGGGGGTTAGTTTTACTTACAGATTTCTTGCCAGCAAAGTGCTCAATTCTTGGTTGTTTTGCAGTATTCACTGGTGGGAGAGATCCTGGGATAGTGCCATGGAGCTTCTTTCTTTTCCCCATGCCTTGTTAGTCCTCAGCAAAACAAAATCTTTTGTCTGTGTTGTGGTCTATGCTGTTATTGTCATAAATTCAGGCATGGGTAGAATGAATGGAGACAGTCTTAGTTGGTGAACTTTCAACTCTTTATTGCATAGTGACTTCTAACTTGTATAACAACAACTCTGCTTTATATAGGCAATGCTAATGTGAAATAACCAATAGGAGCTTGTGAAACGCTAGGTCCAGTACCAATAAGAGTCCTTCGTTAAGGGCCAATCAGATTCTCAGAACCCGACCAATCCGATCTAGCCGCTTAGCACCCAATCAGAAGTGTAGGGCCAGAACCCTGCATTTTACCCCAAGCTTGCCTTTATTCAGCTATTTACATACATAACACCCCTTCCCCCTGGCTTCACAATTAGTTTGTGACTATGTAGTCCTTTAAATAGGACGGTTGTCTCTTGGATCTGTCAGATTTTCTTTGGACTGGCTGCGTGCAGTCCCGTTGAGGTAGGGTGTTGTTTTGTAGTGGCTCAGCTTCTCGTTCTGGTGTGATTTCCCTTGGAGCGTACGATTCTTCTTCCTGCTCCATTTCCTGGGTTTCACTTGATTCATCGCTTTCCTGGAACAGGTTTCCTGGCATATCGTCATCTTCTCTTCCTTCCCCCCCCCCCTCAGTTTGGTCGTTGGGAAGTTGTTGGTTAGCAGTTATAAGTCGTGACCGTAATTGGTCAATATGTCTTTTCCATAGTCTCTCATCAATACATTTTACAATATAGGATCTGGGCCCAGTCTCGCGTATTACTGTTGCTTCAATCCAAACTGGGTCGCCCGATAAATTTCTTGCATAAACGGGGTCACCTACCTTGAAGGTACGGTAGCGTCCGCTGGATCCTGGAGGTTTTTCTGGCTTGTAAGCAGAGTGCAGTCGGTCGAGACGGGAACGGAGTTTTCACCCCATGAGAAGTTCAGCGGGAGTTCTGCCGGTTTCGCTGTGCGGAGTGATGTGTTGTAGAAGTAGAATGCGGTTTATTTTTTCGTCAAGATTATCATAGTCCAGCTTTTGTAAAGTCTTTTTTACAAATTGTACCATGCGTTCCGCTCAGCTGTTGGTAGCAGGATGCGCCGGCGAGGTGAGCGCATGGCGGATGCCGTTGTCAGCAAGGTACTGTTCAAACATTAGCGCTGTAAACTGTGGTCTGTTATCGGACACCAGGACGTCCGGCAATCCATGAGTTGCAAAGAGTCTATTGAGGACTTTAATGACTGCCTTGGAGGTTGTATTGGCCATTCGATGAATTTCTAACCAATTAGAGTATGCATCAACAGTCAACAGCAATGTCTGTCCTTTGATCGGCCCTGCGAAATCCAGGTGGATTCTGGACCAGGGTCCACGTGGCCTCTCCCATTCGGTCAGTGCAGCTTTTGGCAGTGCGTTGCTGGTTTGTTGGCACTTGGTGCAGACTTTGACCCATTGCTCGATGTGTCGGTCCATGCCTGGCCACCAAGCGTAGCTCCGTGCGAGTGCCTTCATTCGCACGATCCCGGGATGTCCATCGTGCAAGATTTGTAACAGCGTCTTTTGGAGTTGTTCTGGGACGGCGACTCTATCACCCCAGATAATGCAGCCTTTTTGAGAAAAAAGTTCAGTCTGCCTTGTTTTAAATGGCGCGAAGTCATCTGGGATCTGGTCCAATGGTCATCCACGCTCTACCCAGCCTAGGACTCGTGCTAGGGTGTGGTCTCGTCTGGTCTCCCTCGCGATATCTTGAGCGGTCATAGGAGGCGAGTTGAGCGTTTCGATTTGTAACGCCGATACTGTTGGTGCTGGATCGTCGAGGGTCTCTGGTAGCGGTGCTCTGCTGAGTGCGTCGGCATGGGGAATGGCTTTCCCCGGTCGATGTAACAATCGATAATTATAAGCAGCTAGAAACTCTGACCATCGAGTCATTCTTGGGGACAATATATAGGGAGTTGGTTTGTCCCCAGCGATTATCCCCAATAAAGGTTTGTGGTCGGTTACAATTGTAAATGTCCTTCCATATACATACTCATGGAATTTTTTTACGGCTGACACAATTGCAAGAGCCTCCTTGTCTATTTGTCCATAGTTACGTTCTGCCTGGGATAGAGTCTTCGAAAAGTATGCAACGGGAGCCTCATTTCCATTAGGTAGCACATGACTCAAAATAGCGCCCACCCCAAACGGTGAGGTATCACAAGTTATAACCAATGGTAGTGTTTCATTATATTGCATAAGTACAGAATCAGATGTAAGTAAATCTTTTACATTTCTAAACGCTTTTTCTTCTCGGTAACCCCAAACCCATAATGCTTTCTTATCTAATAACCGGTGTAATGGTTCAGCCACAGTCGCCTTATGCGGTAAAAACATATTGTAGAAATTGATAAGACCTAAAAATGCTTGAAGATCAGTTTTGTTACAAGGTCTGGGAGCATTTCTAATCGCCCTTAATTTACTCTCAGTTGGGTGAATACCCTGACTATCAATGCGATAACCCAGAAATTCAACACTGTCGGTATACAGATGACATTTATCCCTTTTTACTTTCAATCCCGCTTCTTGGAATTTTTTAAGAACACATTTTAAACGATTCTGCAGAATTTTTTTACTAGGAGCTACAATCAATACGTCATCAAAATACGGAACCACGCCCTTGATTCCCTGTAACAATCGTTCCATTAAACTTTGGAATATTCCCGGGGCCACATTCACCCCGAACTGCAATCGGGTACATTTAAAAGCACCTCTGTGCATTACTATCGTTTGAGCTTGGGCTGTTTTATCGTCCACGGGCAATTGTTGATAGGCTTGAGCTAAATCTAGCTTAGCGAAAACCTTTCCACCTCCCAGAGAATGAAGGAGGTGCTGCACCACCGGCACTGGATACGCGTTCTGTTGGAGGGCGTGGTTTAGAGTGGCCCGGTAGTCCCCACAGATTCGGATTGACCCATCTGGTTTAATGGGGGTTACAATAGGAGTTTCCCATGGGGAATGATCAATGGGTTGCAGTACTCCTTGTTTAATTAGTTTGTCAAGTTGTTCATCTATCTTGGCCTTAAGGGCGAACGGAACTCGACGGGGCTTTAAACGGATCGGAGCGACCTTAGGGTCGAGGCTGAATGAAATTGGGGTCCCCTTATACTCGCCCAGATGAACTGCGAAGACATCGCTGAATTCAGACATAAGATCCTCCTCCCACTCGCAATCATCGACTCGGTTCATGCCGGCTAGTTCGATGCCGAGTGGCGCAAACCATTGGAGGCCCAAAAAACTAGGCCTGTCCCTCTCGATGATTGTTAGAGGTAAGTATGCTGTATGCTTTTTAAACGAGACGCGGACTCGACAAGACCCGACCACATGGATCTGATTCCCTTGGTAATCTTTAAGGATAAAGCGTTGCATTCGAAGGTCTTGGCATTGGATGGTAGGAATGAGCTGCTTTAATGTCTTCCACGACACCATCGAGAGGGACGATCCCGAATCGACCTCCATGTGGCAGGGTTGGTTCTCTATGGCTACTGTAACTCGAATCTTCTTAGCGTCCAGGGCCAAGGCGTGACCTATAGTGATAGTATGGTGAGCCTCTTCTTTCTGCAACGCTCGATATGTGTAGGAGTGGTTTGCTGGGTCTCGCCTTACAGGACGGTTTCCTGCCGATTGGCGAAAGTTGGTTCTCTTTGAGGTCGGGCTTGGTCCCGGTAAACTGCGACAGACTCGACCGATGTGGCCTCGTTTCCCGCACTCGTGGCAGAGTGCGTCGCGGAATTTGCAGTCTGCCCTGGAATGGTTTGCCCCGCAGCTAGCGCAAAGGCGTGAGGTTTTAGGACGAGGGTCCCGGTCGGAACGCAGTCGATGGACCCCTTCTTCGTCGCTGTCTGACGACGAAGAGAGGTCCCCGTAGTGCGTTGTTGCCAACTGCCCTTCTGAGTTGGGTGAGATGTCGCCTGTCAGTGGGTTTGTGGGGTTTCGGCTTCGCCGTAGCTGTGCCGCTGACTTTTTGGTTGCCTCAGCGGCGGTGGCTTCAGCGATGGCGTCAACAAGGCCGATGTCGTCCTTCGCCATCAGCTTGCTCTGCACGTTTAGTGCATCTAATCCCAGAATTAGGCGGTCTCTCAATGCTTCATCTAAGTCTGCAAACCCGCAGAGGCCTCCCAAGTGCCGGAGGTCTACCACGAAGTCAGCCACACTCTCTCCTTTTCGTTGGCTTCGTTGATAGAACTCATGGCATCTCATGAGTGTGGGTACGGTTGGCGCGTAATGGTCTCTCAGGAGAGGTTCGAGGTCGTCCCAGCTTATTGCTTTCACTTCTCGAGGCTTCGCGAGGGCTTTAGCCATTTTAAAGACAGCCGGGCCGCAGTACGTCAGGAACAGCGCCCGCTTCTTGGCTGGTGTGGCGTCCTTCAGGTTGTTCGTTTCGAGGAACATCTGAAAGCGATCCATGTAGGATTCCCAATCCTCTTGGGATGGATCGTACGGAGCGGGTGGTACGATGCCGCCGGACATGGCTTCCGTTGGTGGCGCCGTTTTTTACACGTGCTCTGTTTTTCTTCCAAGTTCCTTAAGATCAGATGTCTCCAAATCCCATCCTCGTCGCCAGTGTCATAAATTCAGGCATGGGTGGAATGAATGGAGACAGTCTTAGTTGGTGAACTTTCAACTCTTTATTGCATAGTGACTTCTAACTTGTATAACAACAACTCTGCTTTATATCGGCAATGCTAATGTGAAATAACCAATAGGAGCTTGTGAAACGCTAGCTCCAGTACCAATAAGAGTCCTTCGTTAAGGGCCAATCAGATTCTCAGAACCCGACCAATCCGATCTAGCTGCTTAGCACCCAATCAGAAGTGCAGGGCCAGAACCCTGCATTTTACCCCAAGCTTGCCTTTATTCAACTATTTACATACATAACAGTTATCGTCTCCGGAAAATATTATTTAAATAAAAAGGATCCAGTAGGAATACTAAAAGTTGATAAAATAAAATAAAACCAAGAGGAATTGCTGCAGCACAGCTCTGGCAGCCAGCTTCCCCTGGCTCCTCCCCAGTGTGTTATCTGTCTTTAAGTGAATCCAAACTCCAGCTCCTCTTTAGGACAATGATGGTTTATTCAATATATCAGCAAACAACAAATACTCTAATCAGGCAAGAATGGCTAAAAGCCAGGCAATGTTACCATTGGGTTTGAGTTTGCTCTCTTTCCTTTTATTACCATTATCATGAGACACACCCTACCACACCCAGGCCTATACACAGTTCTAGTTCTGGCCACACCAACCTATTATCTCTAAATACTATTAACCCTATAACATGTCATCGTCAACCTATTCTGACCCTCACTAACTGATCCCCATCTGGGGCCACCTTCACCATGTTTGAACTCAATGCTTAATTACCACCTATATGTGCCCCAAGCCCTTCTAACAATATGTACCACATTAGTACATGAAAAAAGTCATTTCTAGCCCTGCAGTTGTTTCAGAATCTATCCTTCAGCCCACAGTTGTTTCAGAATCCATCCTGCAACCCGCAATTGCTTCAGATCCATCCTGCAGCTCACAGCTCTGCTGAAGGTAAAGCAACTTTCAACACCATCGGCTAGCACACAAGCAGCAATACAGATCCGGCATCAGCAGAGTTAAGGTGATATTCTCCACTGCCAGCTGACTTGCTGTGAGGTGTGTTTGGAGCTGATGGGCTCCGTAGTGAACTTGGATCCTGACACACTGTTTGATCCAAGCATTTTGCTACATGAGACAAATAGCCCCCAGCCAATCATCTGACTGCAGAAGCAATGGTACTGTGGGGGCCATGTGCAATTGATGGTGGATGGAATGATCACAGGAGCTGTGGGGAGACAGCATGCAATGCAAGATTTTTTTTAAATCCCCACAGCTGCTCTGCACATTTTTTTTTAATGGGACTGCCTTTTCGGACCAATTGGGTGGCTCCAGATTTATGGTCAATCTATTTTCCAAAGACCAGAAGGCAAGACAAAAAACAATGGATGGAAACTAATCAAGGAGAGAAGCAACCTAGAAATTAGAACAATGGAACGGCTTGCCTTCAGAAATTGTGAGGCTCCAATACTGGAGGTTTTCAAGAAGAAATTGGTCAGCCACCAATCTGGAATGGTATAGGGTCTCCTGTTTGAGCAGAGAGTTAGACTAAAAGACCTCCAAGGTCTCTTCCAACTCTGTTATCCTGTTAAGAAATCCGAGATAATTTCTTTACCTGCTGTTGTTGAAAAGAATGTCCAAAACTTTCATATCATATTATCCTTTCAAATAGTGTTAGGTCTTCAGGCAGAAGTTCAGGGCTCAACACAAGAAAGGATTGGATTATCATGCACATTATGAACATGAGCAGGTCATTAGATCATGAAAGTTCAGAATCTAAAATTTCCCGATGCCATCTTTGCTTTTAACATCATTTCTGGTCCAATATTAGGCTTCTTCAAATAACTGATGCTCCAAATTGATTTGCACCAACGTGGAATATTAGATTACATTGATGAATCTAATGAAACTATTATCAACTTATTCAAAGACTTTCAACTTGTATTAGTTCAAGATAATCAAATTAAGATCACTTCAGGGATTTGGTTTGAATCAATTCAAAATTAAATTGATTTTTTAAAATAGTTTTGTATGTTGGAACAAGATTGGATTTATCCGATTTACACTTCCTTTCTATATATTTTATGTCCATGTTTTTATAGAGTACATTAGGCTTGATCATCTTTTCTTCCAAGAGTAGAATTTAACACTGCTAAATGTGGTGAAGTCTGAAGGACCCCAGTTAATACTTACAACATTGATGGACCCTTGTGTTTAATTATCCAGATGGAATCATCAACAGTTGCAAATAATGGCTAACCTGAAAAATATGGATATGAAAAATAGGCATTTATCTGCATTTGGAATAACAAAAAGTGAGCTACCATAAAGATCAGGTCATTAGGAAATTTGTGTAATTAAATACATTGATAGAATGAGAGGTCCTAGACCAAACTGTTAAAATGATACCTTTGGTATCATGTAGCTACCAATACCTTTGGTAGCTACAGTAAGAGTTTGTCCAAGGTATCTACAGACAGTCCTCAACATAGGACCACAATTGAGGCCAAAATTTCCATTACTAAGCAAGAATTTTAAAGTGAGTTTTGCCCCATTTTACGACCTTTCTTGCCACAGTAGTTAAATGAATTACTGCAGTTGTTAAGTTAGTGAATCACATGGTTGTTAAGTGAATCTGGCTTTCTCATTGACTTTGCTTGTCTGAAGGTCACAAATGATGATCACATGAACCTGGGACACTGCAGTTGTGATTATCTAGAAGTCCCCAACTTCTGGTGCACAGACCACTACCAGTCCATGGCCCATTGGAAATTGATCTGCAGAAGCAGGGCACAAAGCTCTATTTGTACATGCATGAGATTAGGTTGTACATGCAAAACCATCCCCTTCGCAACCCCCCCCCCCCACTGCCACCACAACCACTACCTGGCGCCGCCACTGCTGGTCCGTGGATCTGGAAAGATTGAGGATTAGTAATCCAGAACATCCAGGAGCCATGGTGGTGCTGTGGTTAAAATGCAGTATTGCAGGCTACTGACTGCCAGCTGCAAGCAGTTCGGCAGTTTGATCCTGACCAGTTCGAGGTTGACTCAGCCTTCCATTCTTCCGAGATGAGTACAATGAGGATCCTGATTGTTGGAGGCAATATGCTGACTCTGTACCACTCAGAGAGTGCTATAAAGCAATATGGAGCAATATATAAGTCTTAAGTGCTATTGCTATTGATATCTTTATCAAGTTACATGAATCTGAGGCCCAATTCTTCAAAACCAGAAAGTGGAAGCCTCTAGATCAGAACTGGGTATTTTCTACCTCCCAGGCCATATAAGTTTATTATTTATTCATTCATTCATTCATTCATTCATTCATTCATTCATTCATTCATTTAGTCAAATGCTTACAATATAATAGAAAGTCGGCCTGCTTCTATCCAGCCCACATGAGGTCAATGAGAAATTAGAAATAAAATGTAAATAAGTATACACCATGCATGCAACACAACCGCATTGCTTTTATTTTGAAAGCAATTGCTATTTTTTTCAATGTATGTATGTTCATGCATACATGCATACGCACCTTCAGAGCCTGATTGATTTGATGCTCCACAACACTCCCAGTTTATGTTCAGCCCCTTGAGAAAATTAATGACTGTTGAATCATCCCCGTGGTCACAGGATCAAAATTCAGACACTTGGCAACTGACTCATATTTATAATGGTTGCAGTGTTACTAAGTTAACAACTGCAGTGATTCACTTGACCTCTGTGGTAAGAAAGGTTGTAAAATGGGGCCAATTTTACTTAATTGTTTATTTATTTTATTTAGAAAATTTATATTGCCACCTTACTTGTACATGGTGACTCAAGGCAGCTTACAAGGACATAAAAACACAATATAAAAGAAATAAAAACAATAAACAATAAAAACAATAAAATAACAAACCCCACTCCAGGGACAACACATATTCATACCAGCCATTTAATGGGATACATTTTACTCTGGATTCCCCAGGCTGACTGGCAGCACGACGTCTTCAGGGCCTTACTAAAAACTGTTAAGAGTCAGAGCCAGTCTAATTTCCAGAGGGATGATGTTCCAGAGAAAGGAAGTTATCATGGAGAAGATCCTTCTTTTGGGTCCTGCCAGATGTATGAGGACAGGACCCACAAGATTCCTTGCCTTCCTATTATAGTGGGTCCGGGGGATGTCATCCGCAAAAGGCAGTCCCTCAGTTAAGCTGGTTCCAAGCCATGAAGGGCTTAACAACTGTCTTGCTTAGCAACAGAAATTTTGGGCTCAGTTGTGGTCATAAGTTGAGGACTACCTATATATCCAGGTCTGTCTTCATTTGGTTCCTTTCCCTTAATAAGATTTCTTTCTTCTTATCTCACCAGCTTACCTTTCTCCTGTCCTGTGAAGACATTACTTAGCTAACTTGAGCATTAATTTGATTGGTAAAGAAATACATTGAAAATGAGTGTATTCCAATTATTTCCCCTGTTCCAAATGTTGTAGATAATAATCTCCCTAATTTTCCAACTTTATCTTGTTGGAAGAAATAGCCTTCTGGGTTCAGTTCCAAGTGGGGAAGAAAGACACTGGAAACATGGTGACTACTTGGAAAGATAGTTTAATGGTGGACAGGATCACATGCCTTGGGTGAAGAAAGAAGGAAAAGGGCTGAGATGCTGAGATTCCTTGGTTTTATACCCTCTGTTGGGCTCCACCTTAGTGTTTCCAGTTCCTGTGTAAGAATTGTGTCCCATTGGCTGTCAGACTCCCAGGGGCGGGGTCTTAGCTAACTTTGTAAGCTTGGTCGGGCTTTACCTGAGTGCTGGCTGATGCTTCCCAGGCCAGGTGGTGAGATGGGCAGAGACCTTATTATGTAGAATACTCTGGCCCAGGCCTTAATGACCCATTAGCAAAGGTGAGGGGGAGCTGAGTTTCTGCCTCACTGAGTTTCTACTTTTCTTCTTAGGGGAAATATTCTGCCTTTTTAGTATATCCCAAAATATTTCATTTTTCTAGGAGAGGGGTGGGTTTTAACTTCCAACAACCTGATAGTCGGAAAATATGGAGACAGTTGCTGTTTTGGTATAGTGAAAAACTACATTATCTTCTCTTGGTTGATTATTGAGCATGTATAATTAATACATTGTAATTTTACCACTGCTTTTAAAAAAAGGCCACAGATGCAAATGTAATGGAAGCTATAAAAGAATGTCACTCATTTTAAAGAATGATTAGTGGGGAGAATAGAAAATATAGTTGGTTTGGCATTTCTTAGTCCTTGCAAGATCTCCTGTATTTTACAGAGCAGAAATGTTCAGCTATCTGACAGTCATGCAGAAAGGCCATAAATGTGGCATTTCATCCTATCCATCATTCCCCAGTCAAATAATTCTCTTAGAAAGAAAAAGAATACAGTGGCAATCGCATTCAGGATTATTCGGCTGTACTTCTGAAAGGGTAATGTAATTTAGTCAGAACTAAGTCAGTACTTAGATTAGTTAGGTTAAACTAGTTGGCCTCATCAATTACGTCATGCAAATCAGCCCATTCTTCCTATTTTTAAATTAGCTTGCTTTTACTGCTTTCAACAAAAGAAAGTGGGGGAGCTTTGCCCCAACTCTGGGATGAAGCGTCCCTCTCCAGCCCGCCACTGAGAACAAACACACCCCACTTCTGCCAAGGGAGCGTGACGGCTTCCCAGCCAGCACACCCCTTACCCCGATGGTCCTCCGGCAAGCATTTGCTGGCTGGGCGGTTAACTGCTCCACACCAGCGAGCCATGCGGGCAGCTCCTCCTCCAGCATCCCGCCTGGAAGAGGCAGTACAACAGCCCAAAGAGAGGCAGAGCTGTGGACCAGGATGGGCAGGCCGGCACTTCCCTCCCTCTCTGCCTGAGTAGGGTTGTTGCACGGCTCCAGCCCATGGCGCATCCATGCTCTAGCGCCTGGCCGGCTTGGGTGACTGAGAAGAGCCGGCCGTCCCCACGCAGCCCCCCTTCCCACTACTTTTGCCAAGGAGTCATGACCATTTCTGTCCCTGGCATTCCTCCTATGCGGCTTAGCTCCTACACTGCCCCAGAAGAGCTAGCCACCCCCCGTGCAGCCCCCCTTCCCACCTGCCTCCTCTCCTCCCCTCATTGGGGCCCCGTAGCTGTGGAGATGGAGCCCTGATGGGAAGGAAGCGGTGTTGACTTGGCCGCCGGCTGGGAGCAAGCTCCTCGGCACTTGGCCCAGCTTTCCTGGAGGGGCTCCAGGGCAGTCTGGCAAGGCAAGGCAAGAGGGGGGGAATCTGAGGAGATGAGGGAAAGGATGCCTTCAATTCCATACAAAGGAAGTGTCAAGGGAGCAAAAGATAAAAGAGGGAGGGGACAGGATCTTGGTTTCCCTTCCTCCCTTAAGCAGCTTTCAAGGCTGTCCCATCCTTCCCACAGGGGACACCCTCCCTGCCCATCAGCTGAAGCATTCAGCCCCGCTCCCCTGGCTCCCTTTGCTGACCTCCAAAGGACTCCGCAGCCCTGGAAACCCAGCCCCCCCCCCGCCCTCTGGACTCAGCCAAGCCCTTTGTGGAGGCAGCCGGGTGGAGCTGGAGGGCCAGAAGGAGTCTGGGGACTGGCCATTGAGCCCCTCCAAGAGCTCTGTCCTCCCGGGAGCCTCTTCCTTCCTCCCATCCAGCCTCTCCAATAAGCTCTCCCGCTGGATCCCTTTTCTCTCCAACAGGGGCAGGGACTCCGTCAGATCCTGCTGGGGCTGCTGGGTCTTTTGGAGGGTGGTTGAGGGAGCCTGGCTATGGAAGGGGCTTGTAAGGGAGCATCACAAATGTGCTCTGGATTGTTTGTGGCAGTGGATCCAGGAGGAAAACACCTATGAAGGGAAAGATGGGAGGGGGAGGGTAAGGGGGGGTCCACAGATGCCCCAAAGCAAAAGCCGCTGATGAAGAAGGCAGAATTCTGGTGGGTTTGCACGCTGAATATTTGAGTATGTCGGGCTGATTCAGTTATTTGTAGCTACAAAACAATCCAAAGAGAAGGAAGTAAGGAAGGATCTTTTTCCTTCCCTGTTCAAGGCAGGGAACCCAGACAGAATGCAAATTCCTCCTTCCTTGGGATCACCTGGATTTTGTCCCCAGACAGCAAATCACCCAGAAGCAACACCTTCTCTTTATTTATTGCCACGACTGATGTGGACGCCCACCTCATGTGCAACAGCCGTTGCTGCTGCTGGGGGTGAGGGGGCAGCGGAGGCATGATGGGCAGGCCAGGGCTTCTTGTACAGCCCCAACCCTCCAGCTTGTGGTACTGATGCGCATCCGTGCTCCGGAGCGCCTGGCCAACTCGGGTGCACAGGACAGCGTTTGCTGATTGGGTGGATGGCTGCCTCATGCTCAAGCTGGCCAGCGTGCTGCAACCCGGAAGAGCAAGGGGAGCAGAGCTACTGGCCAGGACAGCTGGGGCCATTCAAGAAGGGACGGAAGCCCTAGCCCTCCTGTCCTCACCCCCAGTGCTGCCTCATCTTTAGTGATGGTGGCTGTTGTGGTGCCGCTTCCAGGCAGGATGCTGGAGGAGGAGCTTCTGGTGTGGAAGCAAGCTGAGGGCCTGATTGTTGGCATGCTGAGCCAGATGGGAGGAATGCCAGTCACGCTTCCTTGGTGAAAGTGGTGGGAAGGGGGGCTGGTCAACTCTTCTGGGGTGCCCAAGCCAGCCAGGTGCTCCGGAGCACAGATGTGTGTCAGTGCCGCAGGCTGGAGGGTTGGGGCTGTGCAAGAAGCACGCTCGGGGGGAGGGAGGGAAGCCTTGGCTTTCCCATCCATGCCTCCACTGCCCCCTCGCCCCTGGCAGCAGCAGTGGCTGTTGGGCTGCCACTTCCAGGTGGAATGCTCGAGGAGGAGCTTCCAGCGGGAAGACGAGCTGCCTGAATGGAGATGCCACTGAGGGCCTGATCGCCGGCGTGCTGAACTGGGTGGGAGGAACACCGGGGACAGAAATGATCACACCTCCTTGGCAAACGTGGTGGGAAGAGGGACTGCGCAGGGGGTGGGCAGCTCTTCTGGGGCAAGCTGACTAGGTGCTCCAGAGCATGGATGCACCATGAGCTGGAGCTACGCAACAACCCCACTCAGGCAGAGAGGGAGGGAAGCCCCGTCCTGCCCGTCCTCTCCCTCAGCTCTGCCCCTCTCTGGGTCTTTTGGCATACACGCCCAATACTCTTCCCTTTTCTGGTCTTTGCACCTGCATGCGCACCAGAAACCAGACCAAGTGGCCGATGCACATGCACACATTGGAAACAAGATCAACTTCCTGGAGCATGTATGAGCACCAGGTGGCTGTTCTTCTGGTTTTTGGTGCACATGCACACATGAAGTCCAGCTGGCCAGTACACCAGAACCCGGAAGAGCAACGGGCAATAGCTCCACATGCCCGGAGAAATGGCTCTGCGTGCCACTTCCGGCACAAGTGCCATAAGTTTGCCATCACGAGTCTAGAGTCTTGGATTTTCTTTACTTTGTAGTGCATCTCCCCTTGCACTACAATTGGTTTGGGGGCTGGCCAGTCTACTGGTCTTAGCTGGGATCCAACAATTTTAGCAAACTGCTGTAGAAGATTGGATGCACTTTTCCTAGCAGACAGGGAAGTTTCTGCTGCACTGTAACTGGGCTGATTACTTTCACTATCAGGAAAGGCCCTATAAATTTTAGTCCTAGTTTCTTGCAGGGGAGTTTCAGCCTTAAGTACTTTGTTGAGATATATACTTTGCTCTCAATATGAAAAGGTCTTTGGGGGGCTCTGTGCTTGTTGGCTTGCGCCTTATAGGTTTTTGCCACTTTCTGAAGGAGACGCTTTGTATTTTCCCAGGCTTTCTTTAAATATTCCATCCATTCAGTTAGGGATATGGGGGAGGGTGGCTCTCTGGGGAGCTCAGGCATGAGGACAAATTCCATGCCACTGGTGACCTGTAAAGGGGTTAAGCCGGTTCTGCTATGCACCATGTTATTGTATGCCACCTCAGCAAAAGTCAGTAATTCTGCCCAGTTGGTTTGTTGATAGTTTACATAGCACTTTCTGTATTGTTCCACAGTTGTATTCGGGTGTGAGGAGTTTGCCAGTCTAAAATGGCTTTGACTTTGCCTGGGTCCATTTTCACTCTTTTGCGAGATACCCAATAGTCCAGGTAGTCTAGGCGGGTGGAATTCACACTTTGAGAGCTTGGTTTATAGTTTAGTCACCAAGAATTTTTTAGCACCTGACATACTAATTTATTGCGCTCTTCTAGGATTTTGGTGAATATGAGAATATTGTTCAGATACACAAGAACCTCCTTATAGAGATGACAATGCACCACCTTCTTGATTAGTTGCATAAAACACCACAGCGGCTCCCTGGAGGCTGAATGGCATCACTTTAAATTGAAAGTTTCCTAGTGGGCAATTGAATGCAGTTTTCCACTCATCTCCTTCCCTAATCCACACTCGGTAATATGCCTCTTGCAGGTCTAGCAAGAGGTAGGTGGGCTAGCAGGTTCTTCATGAGGGTGGATCAATACCTATTTTCCCACGCATATGGCATTAATTCCTCTAAAAGCTATGCGTAGCCTCATCAACCCATCCTTCATGTCCCTGAATAGGACTGGGGTGGCTACCCTAGATTTTGCAAGCTATATGAATCCCCCTCTAAGTCCATGTCAATGTATTCACTTAGTTTTTTTCATTTCTTTGGGTGTCATGGAGTACATTTTTGGCTAGGGTAGTTTCGCCCCAGGTACAAATTCGATGGCACAGTCAATGAAGCAGTGGAGTGGTAAGGTGTTGCATTCCTCTTTGGTGAAAACCCCTGCTAAGTCCCGGTACTCTCTGGGGTTATGGCATGTCCCTGGTGTTTGCTCTGACATAATTTTGGCTTTGTTGTTTCCTTTAGCAAAATTTAGCTGTCAGTCAGAATCTCCCATGGCTGTGTTCAGGGGAGGGGTAAGAACCACTCCCAAGCTCAATTTTCTGTTACCCCCTTCCCTCCAGATAGTGGGGCCCCATTTGTCTAGCCAAGCCAGTCCTAGAATCACCGCTTCTGTCATTTTTGGCATCACTATGAAGCAGATGAGTTCTCAGTGTCAGCCCATCTGAAGTCTGACAGGTTCAGTGAGGAGTGTGGCAGGGGCTCCCCTATCAGCGAGCCATCAGCCTGTTCAAATCTTATGGATTGAGCCATCATTTTCATCCTGATCCCTAGCTTTAGGACCATGAATAGTCTAATCAGGCAGCAGGTGCAACCCATGTCTATGATGGCTTCTACTTCCCCTTCTTTTCATGTCTTGGGCACTACTAATTTTGATAGGATGGTGAAGGGCTGGATAGCATCACCTACCATGAAATCATCTTCGCTCTTCTTGTCGCTGTCATAGGTCACGAGCGTTCAAGGTCCCTGGGCCAGAGCTCCCTCCTCCCTGCTGGGTGGAAGGGAGATCTCCATGGCTTGGCAGGCAAACGTCCCCCTTTTGGACACCTTCCAAGGTGGGTTTTTCAGCTTTGCCAGCTCCAGAGCTTTCCTTTTTGGTATAGGGGCTGGAGCCAGTCATTCAGCCTCTCGGTGGTCTTCTTGGCTGCAGTGGAAGCATTTGATGGGCTACCCTGAGGGTCCCCTTGGTTGCTTCTCAGTTTGGCATGGATTAGACTGGTAACCCAGCTGGCACTTTTCGGTCTGGCTCTTTGGTTTCTTCTCAGCTGGTCCACGCTTCTTGTGCTGATTGAGTTTGAGGTCCAAGGCCACTGCGATTCAGTACCATTCATGGATGTGGTTGGGGACTCCTTGGCAGACACATGTGTGAAGCAACTCTGGGTCAAGTCCCTCTTTGAAAAAGTGAACCAAAAGTCACTATGGGTAGCTTTCCCATAATTCTCCTGAATTCCCTAGCATACTCTTTGACAGAACAACCTTTCTGCTTAATGTCACAGATTTCAGCCTCAGCTTCCTGGGTCTGGGATTCATCCTTGAATCTGGATCTCAATTCTTGCAGAAAGATGTCAATATTTTCCAGCTCTGGTGTGTCTTTGTCATGGAGCTGCTTTACCCACTTGGCTACTTTTCCTTCCAGGCAGGTGGTCACAGTTCGCACCATTGCCTGGTCAGTGAGGTATTCAGGGCTGTAGTTGTTGATGTGAGTGCACATCTGGTTCAAGAAAAAGGCCGGCTTGTCTAGGTCCCTGTCAAAAGTGGATCCGAAGTGGACAAGCTGCGTGAGTGGGTTGAGGGGCATGCACCGGAGCTGGCTGCAGCAGCAGAGAAGTCCATTGCACTTGGAGCCAGCCATGGATAGGTAGTAGGCCCATCTGGGGTTGCCTGTAGTCTTGGTTGGTGGTGGGATTAATGTGGCGGGATCCCCACTCAGCGTTGCCTCAGTGGGCTGCGCCATGGTCTGGGGCTTGACTGCAATGATAGAACTAGGAGAGGGCTAGCTGGTTGAGTCACTGGGACAGAGGCTTGGTCCTGTTGAGGAGTGAATGATGAGGGACAAGGTTGGCTGGGTCAGAATCACCCAGGTCCACTCGACCCAGCATGCTTGTTTCAGGTTCTCGAAGCTCAAACTATGGAACTTCTCTGGCAGGCCTTCCAGGGTTTGGTTATAAACTGCTGTCTGATATCTCTGGTCCCTGGACTCATCCAGCTCCAGAGGTCTCTTCGCCCTCCATTGGTGGATGATCATCAAGGTCACCGGCAGGTCTCTCACCAAGCCGTGGGCCAAACTCCTGCATCTGTAATCTCCCTTGGCCTGGTAGAGCTCCCCGATTGTCAGCCATTTGGCACAGACTTTTGGTCAGGTCGCCATCTGGAAAGCAATCTAGGCCACCGCTTTGGCCACTTGCTGGCCCTCAGTGGGGTCTGCACAGCCTCCAGGGAGGTGGCAGCAGTGCCTGCAATTTCCTCCTCCCATTGCTTCCATCTCTACAATCTTCCCTGAGTCTTTTCTGCTCCTGTGAAAAGTTGGGTGAGCAGCTGGGGCTCAGGTCCCCGGAGAGCATTATAACAGGAATTTGGAATTTGGAGAACCAACTTGGCAGCATTCCAAGTAATGCACCCATAGAAAACAGAACTTCAAGCAGACAGGTTCCTCAAAGAATAGTTTATTGATTATTGGCACAACAAATGAAAGCTGACTCTGGAATTTCCTGCTGCTTTCATCTAATTAAAAGTAAAAGTTTCCCCTTCCCCCCAAGTCATTGATCACTTTCCAATCCAAGTGCTGGTCAGTTGCTAGGTTACTTGCTCTTCCTCTGGCCAGCCATCTTTGAGAATGTCCTTGGTTCACACGGGAAATTTTTTTATTGTTTTGGCTACAAAACCCCATCTAACTATTTCCCCCTGTTGTGTGGCAACCCTGAAGTCTCCAAGATGGCTTCACCCAGGTTCACTTCAGGGTTGACAATAGCTATGTCAAAGAAAAATGAACTATATGAAGAAGGGATAAAGCAATTTGAGCAAAACCTGCAGTTTTAAATAAACTATCATTTGCTTTATAAAGTATTGCTAAGAAATATTGCAAATGTAGATACTTGCTGTAATAAAAATGAAATGTACTTTTAGATAACCCAAAAGAACTTAATAAATATGCAAAATAAATCAAATATTGAGAACTACATTGCCTCAGTAAAATGGATGATAGTCATCATGAAAATGATTCAAAATTTGAATTATAAAAATGATTAAAAAATCAAATAAAGAGGGATAAGAACTAGTGGACTGCACTGGTCTGTGGATTTTGATTTAGCATTTGAGTATTCTTTGTGGAAGACTGGTTATATGGTTCAATTAAAGATTATAAATTGGTTAGGTTGAAGAACTAAATTAAACATTTTTAATAATAAAAGTCAAACATTTGCAAGCAGTTACAAACAAATTAGTTGATGTTCAATGTTCAAGATGATAACTCGCATCTGCACTAAAAAGCAACTGCTGAAATTCACAAGGACACAAGGATCCGTGGTGGCGCAGTAGTTAGAATGTGGTATTGCAGGCTAACTCTGCTCACATTGCCAGGAGTTCGAGTCCCTCAATCCTGGCCGGCTCAAGGTTGACTCAGCCTTCCAAAGTTGGTAAAATGAGGACCGAGATTGTTGGGGACAATATGCTGACTCTGTAAACCACTCAGAGAGGGCTGTAAAGCAACATGGAGCAGTATATAAGTCTAAGGGCTAGTGCTATCATCCAGATAAAGAGAAACCTATTTGCAAATAGCTTCTAAAACATTTTTAATGGAAAATAGTACAAAAAAATAGCAATTAGAAATGTAACATCAGGTAAGGAATTTTTAAAGATGATTCATTGTTTCCATTTTTTGTGCTATCCTAATGATACTCCTCACTTGTATCCTAGATAAAAAATCTACGAACTGCCAAGAAACTGCAAAAAAAAATCCTACCTATTATATATAGATAATATAAAGCTATAAGGAAACCTGAAATTGAATCCTTGCTTAATACAATAAGGAAATAGAGTTGGAAGAGTTCTTCTAGATCAACCCTCCCTGCTCAAGCAGGAGATCCTAGACCATTCCAGACAAGTGGCTGATCAGCGTTTTCTTAAAAGCCTCCAGGGATGGAATACCCACAACCTCTGAAGACAAGCCATTTCACTGGTTAATTGTTCTCAACTGTCAGGAAATTTCTCCTTAGTTCTAGATTGCTTCTCTCCTTGATTAGTTTTCACCCATTGTTTCTTGTCTTGACTTTTGATGTTTTGGAAAATAGTGTGACACCCCCCCCCCCCCTCATTTTTGTAATACCAAATATTAATATTATGACAATATTAGTAAAATTGCTAAGTAAAAATTATTAAATATTAGTAATTAGTAAGGAATGCCATTAAAAATGGGTATCTGATAAAATATTTGTCCATATAAAGATTCAAATATCTAGGAATACTCAGATAACACTTTGTATAATGTAGTTAAAACCTACAGTTTTATATATTTAGTGCAAAACAATTGGTCCAGATTCCAAGAGAAGATAATATTTGAGCTAAAGGGTCCTTGGTTCTTAGCTTGATTGTTTGGTTGAGCACTGGTGATGTCACTTAGTTGGGTAATGAAATGTCTGCAAGAAATCAACCAAACTCTGAGCACCAGGACCCACAAATAATGCAGTTTCATTATTTGTGAATAGTTCATACTTCCACCATAACTAGATGCTGAAGATATCACAAAATTCTAAGCAATCATGCCTGGGTTATATTTTCTTTTTATCCCTAACCCCAGTTCCTTACAGATTAATTATTCTGGGAAATTGTCTGGCTGCAAGGTAGAAAACATAACTAAATCAGGTAGAAAACTTAACTAAATCTTAGTAAATGAATAGTTTTCCTGCCCTTCTGCTCTTCTGCTGGTTGCCTTTGGCTAAAACAAGACAGGGTTTTAAGAATTGCAAACAAAAACATTTGTCCAAGGCCTGATTCACAATTAGATTCAGGATGGAAGTTAGCAGTTCATCAATTCCCTCCCTCCCTCCAACGATAAGGCAACCTTGATTAGAAGATCCGATCCCTATTTCAAATTGAGTTCTTCTTTCCTCCTTCTCTTGAATTGTGCTCCCTTCTCCTTTCCATCTCTTTCTGTTCTTGAAAGAACCTCTTGAAGGAAATGTGAACCCTCTTAATTTTTAATAGCAATGGCAGATTTGCAAAATGAAATCATTTCATTGGGTACAGACCCAGCTGGAATCATAGGAGAAAAATGAACATGTCTTCTGATAGAAGGGGCAGAAATCTCTGCCTGCTGTCCCACAGTTCTTATCCATGGGGCTGGACTGAGAGCAGGATAGCCAGTTGCATTAATGAGTAACAAAATAATAGAGTTGGAAGGGACCTTGGAGGTCTTCTAGTTCATTCTCTTGCTCAAGCTGGAAGCCAGAGAAATGGTTGTCCAATCTCTTCTTAAAAATCTCCAGCTACAACTTCTGGAGTCAAGTTGTTCTACTGATTAATTGTTCTGTCAGGAATTTTTTCCTTAGTTCTGGGTTGGTTTTCTCTTTGATTAGTTTCCATTCATTACTTCTTGTCCTGACTTCAGGTGCTTGGAAGATTAGGTTCATCCCTTCTTCTTTGTGGCAGCCCCTCAAATATTGAAATACTGCTATCATGTCACTCTTAGTCCATCTTTTCACTAGACTAGACATACCCAATTCCTGCAACCGCTCTTCATATGTTTTAGCTTCTGCCCCTCCATCTCCGTTGTTCTTCTCTGTACCCCTTTTTTTTTTATTTATTTTGTGGTGAAAAAACTGGGTGCAATATTCCAAGTGTGGTCTTACCAAGGCATTATAAAATGGTATTAACACTTCATGTGATCTTAATTCTATCCCTTTGTTAATGCAGCTGCATTGGCTTTTTTGGCAGCTGCAGCACAATGCTGTATTATATATATTATAGCTGGAAGAGGAAGAGTTTTTAAATTTAAATTTACTGGTGGAAGTGAGCCCAAGTCAGGTTGGGTTTAGACTGTGACCCTCTTTCTTTGACCATAGGTGTCAAGGCTAATGAACCCAAGCAGATCAAAAATCTGAGACTGGGATCCTTCTCAAAGGTCTTTTTTATTGAGCACATCATATCAGCACAGCTTCAAAGGAAAACCATTTCTAAATCTTTCCTGTAGTTTCAGTATAATTAAACTAGGAAATAACCACATCCCCAAGTGTCACAGATCACATTGGCCAGTTGGGTTAATTGGCGGGCTCTCCAGGCACTCCTTCCCCAACCTTATCCTTTGTCAGTAGAGATGAGCTTGGTTCTCACGAGAAAGCTCTCTGTTGTGTCTATTAAGGCATTCCAGCCTCCTTTCCCCCCGCTTCCCCTTCTGGGTGGCAACTGAGGAATAGAAAAATGGCTACTGCTAGGTTTGGTTCAAAGTTGACAGTTGGCTCTCCTCCCTAGTGAGTGAGAAGTATCTGGAAAAATGCCAAATGCAGGCAGGTTAATTTTTTTCTAGCCACCCTGACATCACTCAGTTGTCCTTTTGGCTTTGGGGGATTTTTCTCATGGAATTTTCAGATCAACCTATCTGCTGTTACCTTTGACTCTTCACCCAAGTGGCTTCCAAAAGGGGGTAACCTTTCCACTGTACTAAGTACTGTACTCTCCCCTTATACAGTCTAGAGTCCAGGATTCTTTTCACTTTGTAATGGGCTTCTCCTTGCACTGCAATGGGACCTGGGGCTACCGAAGCTACTGGCCTTAGCTCTGAACCTATTACCGGTGGAAGACCAGATGTACTTTACCCAAAAGGCATGGGAGTTTCAGCTCCACCGTGGTTGGGTTAATGATTTTTACAATGGGAAAAGGTCCTATAAACTTAGGACCCAGCTTTTTACATGGCAATTTCAGTTTTAGGTATTTGTTAAAGAGGTAAGCTTTCTCCCCTGTATGAAACAGCCTCTAGGGGGAGATTGTCTTTTGCCTGCCTGTTCCATTTGCATCTCTGTGGCTTTTGTTAGTGCCTGTTTTACATTCCCTCAAGAATCCTGCATGGAGTTTACCCATTCAGTGAAGCTAACTGAGGAAAGAGGCCCCTGAAGGAACTCAGGCATTGGGACAAACTCCACCCCGTGGAGCCCATGCTGCTATGTACAGCACTGCTATATGCCACCTCAGCAAAAGGCAATAAGTCAGACCAATTAATTTGTTCATAATTTACATAGCTTCTCAAGTACTGTTCTATCATTGCGTTAGCTCGTTCCACCACCCCATTGGTACTCAGATGAACAGGAACAGCTTATGGGCTGAAGGAAGACCAGAACCGTTGATGAAGTGAGCCTGCTTGGAAAAAAGTTCAATAACTATCCAAATCACAGTGTTTCCCCCAGTTTCTGGGAGTTACACGATAAAGTCTGTTGCTATTTCCTTCCAGGGTTGTGACAGCTCGGCCACTTGTTGTAACAGTCCTGGGGGCTTTTCAGATTTTTTCATCACTGCACATATCACATAGCTTTTTACATAGCTTCAATGTCCCTTTTTACTGTTGGCCATCAAAACTGTCTTTGCACCAGATGCCATATCTTGAGAAAGACATACACTAAATCAAGAGTGTGGAACAATAAGCCCTTTACGACCTGTGGACCTGGCTGGCTCAGGAATTCTGGGAGTTGAAATACATAGGTCATAAAGGGGCCATTGTTCCCCACCGTTGTGCTAAATAAATACATAGACTGCAGGCTGGAGGCTGCAAAACAGGTTGGGTGTGCCATATTTCTCCTGGACCATAGATTAACCCCCTTCCTCCTCCCTCAGGATAAATACAGCAAATCTGTTATTTTGTTCTTCCGATTGTCATGGCTCTCACTTGTTGCAATTGTACTCATCTCCACCTCTCCTTTTTTTTTTCTCTCCCCTTCCTTCCTTCTCTCTCTCTTTCTCTCTCTCTCTCTTTCTCTTACTCCAGTTTGTTGCTCAGCCCAACTGCCAGCAACTACTAGCAACGCTTTGGTATGACGGCTTTCCTGGATGGCGGCGGAAGCATTGGGCAGTCAAGCTTTTGACCTGTGTTACTATTGGACTGCTGTTTCCAGTGCTTTCCGTGGCCTATTTGATGGCACCCAAGAGCAGGCTGGGACTGTTCATTAAAAAGCCATTTATCAAGTTTATCTGCCACACAGGCTCCTACCTTACTTTCCTCTTCATGCTACTGCTCGCATCCCAGCACATTGTCAGGACAGATCTACACATGCAAGGACCTCCTCCTACTGTGGTGGAATGGATGATCCTCCCTTGGGTTTTAGGTAAATCAATGAAGGCATGGAGGGTTAACAAGAAGTGATTGCAGATTAATTTTGATGGGGATTTTGTTCTGTTCCATGCAAATAAATTTGGCCAATAAGACAATGTCAGGACAAACAGCTGCTGTCTCTTCTATAGGAAAAAGGGTACTTCCTTCTCCACATTTAGCCTTACTCTCTGTTGCAGTTTTGAAACCAGAGGAAAGGACAACCCATCCTATCCCATTGTCTATGGAGAGTGTCAATCATCCAGGTCATACTTGTCCCAAAGGTACTTTTTCAAGAGGCAACCGGACCTTCTTTGTTTTTCCTTGAAGACATTTCACATCTCATCCAAGAGGCTTCTTCAGTTTTGATCAACTGGAAGTCCAAAGAAAGTCCAGTTGCTTCTTGAAAAAGCACCCTTGGGAATCCCATCCCATCCTTAATAGTAGAATGCAAACTCCAGTTGTAGAAACAGATGTAGGGGTGGGAAGGACAACTAGAATGACTATTATCTTTATCAAGATAGAATGACTATAGTTTTCCTGCCCTGTTATTTAGGCTTTTTGGACAGAATAATGTGTGAAATAGAAACAAGATAATTGACTTAGATGTCCTTAGATCTGATTTAGAGGACTCTTGATTGAATTAGAAGGATTAAGATGGTGAAAACAGATATTATGTCTAGTAATATCCATCCAAGGAATCTTACAGATAAATTTGTATGTCTTACTATATCTTATCTTGCAATTGACACTAAAAGGAGGGACCTGATATTTTTTCAATGCTGGATTACAAATGTTATCACTAATGATCATGTTGACTGAAGCTTCACTGAGCTGGAGATCAAATAACATGTAAAGGATGACTGATTCCTCACTTCTGTAAAATATTCTTCATGTTCATGACATGTGAATGAAATACTGTATATGAACAAATGTTCAGTAAATATATACATTTAATTGGCTAAATGAATGAGTGAGGCATTTGACCACCCAACTTGTAGAATTTGACTCTGAGTGATAACAATAAAAGCAAAATCACAATTTCCTAACAAATTGACTGCAAATACATATGTAGCAAACTTTTTTTCTGATTTGGCTTGTTTCTTGACATTATGTACACTCCCTTGATGTTGCACAGTTAGATAAAAAAAATATAGCAAATCATCACAGATTTAAACATAGTTCAATCTGGTTAGTAGAGGAATAGGAGACTATCAAGAAATTCTTGAATTGTAAGTTAGCAAGGAAGTTGAGAGAGAAAAATAGCCTGGGAGACAGCAGCAAATCTCTTTCATATTCTTTCCTAGAGAACTCCAGAAATCTGTTATAAAATCCATAACAATCTTATCTCAGCTCAAGGATTTGACTTTTCTTCCCTCTGGATGTTAAGTCAAAATGATGCCTTTCTAATGTAATAGAACATTTCAACTTACTGCAATTCAAAGGATCATACTGGAAATCAACCCACAATCAAAGAATTGCAAGGGAAGGAGGTGAACAGTTGAAGATTTCATCCATGGCTTCCTAATTCATATCTGATGAACCTCTTCAGATCTGTGAATCCACTGTACAAAGGAAGTGGTGGTTTCTGCTATGTCATAAATCCTATGCTATACAAAATTAAGTAATATTACAGAGGTGCTATGCAACCCATAACTGCATTGCATGCTGCATTGCAGTTAACTTAAGCAAACTTATAACTCAGATATGGATCCCAATAATACCAATTTGGCATATTTCAGGGCACATTCTTGGATGCAAAGTTCTTAGTAAGAGATGAATGTAATCACAGATAATCTAAAAGCACTGTACAGTGGCTAAATTGATTGATTGATTGATTATGTGCCATCAGGTTAGCAACAACTTCTTAGCAACCAGATAAATGTCTGTGGAAATTCTCACTCATCCAAGTGATGGTTGTTCCAAAGGTACTTTTCAAGAAGCAACTGGACTTTCTTTGTTTTTCCTTGAATATATTTTAATTCTCATCAAAGAAGCTTCTTCAGTTCTGATTGACTTCCATTCTTCACCATTCAATTAGAACTGAAGAAGCTTCTTGGATGAGAAATATCCAAAAAGGAATAGGGGGACAGCCATACTGGACTTAATTCTTACAAACAGAGAAGAATTTATAGAGGGAGTTGAAACTGCAGGAACTTTGGGTGAGAGTGCCCATGTCATACTATAACACAATGCAAACAGAAGCAATAGAGCACAATGATACCAGAGTCCTAGATTTTAAAAGAGCTGATTTTAACAAGCTCAGAGAGAACTTGGAAAAGATTCCATGGATGAAAATCCTTAAGAGGAAAACAACTCAAGAAGCTTGGGAAACTCTGAAAAATATGATCATAAAACCCCAGTCCAGCACAATACCACTGAAAAAGAAAAAGAAGAGCTCCAAGAAGAAACCACACTGGCTGTACAAGATCTCTCTGGCAAATTGAAAGACAAAAAAAAAGCACAAGTACAAAAAATGGAAAGAGGGAGGACATACAACTAAGGCAGAATATCAGCAGATAGCCAGAATCTGCAAAGACAAAGTCAGGAAAGCAAAGGCTCAGAATGAACAAAGACTTGAAAGTCAAAGATAATTTTAAAAAGTTTCTTCCAACATATAAATAACAAGAAAAAAATCAAGGAAAAATCAAGGAAATCAAGGTCCACTAAAGAGAGAAGACGGCAAAGAAGTAACAAGCGGCAGAGAGAAAGCAGAGATGTTAACTCATTCTTTGTATCGGTCTTCATGCAAAAAGAAACAATAGTCCAACCTACCCAAAACATAACCGTAAAAGACAAACTACAAATAAACGTTAAAATAAGCAAAAAAATGGTAAGAGAACACCTATCTGGTCTTGATCAATACAAATCATCAGGACTTGATGGATTATATCCCAGAGTTCTAAAGGCGCTGGCAGATGTCATCTCAGAATCATTGTACCACATCTTCCAAAAATATTGGATCACCAGGGAACTACCAGAGGACTGGAAAAGAGCTGGTGTGGTTCCCATCTTCAAAAAGTGGGGAGAAAACAAACCCAGGAAACTACAGACCAATCAGTCTAACATTACCTGGGAAGATACTGGAAAAGATAATAAAAAACAGATCTGCCAACATCTAGAAACAAGTAAAGTAATAAGTAGCAGTCAGCATGGGTTTGTTAAAAACAGATCATGCCAAATCAATCTTATTTCATTCTTCATCATAGTGACTAAATCAGTAACCAGCAAAATACTGTGCACATAATATACTTAAACATTCAACAAGGCATTCAGTGTAGACTACAAACTACTTCTTGGTAAGTAGTAAAAAGTGGGAAAGATAGCATCACCATCAGATGAATTTGTAATTGTCTGACAAACCATACTCAATGAGTTGTCCTTAATGATACTACATCTACATGGAGAGAAGTAAGCAGTGGGGTACCACCAGGTTCTGTCCTAGGCCCAGTATTCTTCAATATCTTCATAAATGACATAAATGAGATGAGGGAATAAAAGGGGAACTTACCAAATTTGCAGGAAACTGGCAGGAATAGGCAAACCCATAGATGATAGGCTCAAGATCCAGATGGAACTTGACAGGCTGGAATACTGGGCCCTATCTAACAAAATGAAATTCAGTGTAGAGAAAAGTAAAGTCTTACACTTAGGCAAGAAAAACCAAAAATACACATATAGACTGGGTGAAACCAGGCTTAATAGCAGTAACTGTGAGAAGGATCTTGGAGTCTTAGTGTAAAACCAGCTAAATATGAGCCAGCAATGTGCGCTTGCAGCCTAAAAAGCCAATGCAATCCTAAGTTGCATTAACAGAGGGATACAATCAAGGTCAAGTGAGGTACTAATACCACTCTATAAAGCCTTAGTAAGACCATACCTAGAGTACTGCATCCAGTTTTGGTTACCACACTACAAAAAAAGATGTTGAGACTCTAGAAAAAGTGCAGAGTAGAGCAACCAAGATGATTAGGGGACTGGAGGATAAAACATGCAATTAACGGTTGCAAGAACAGGGCATGACTAGTCTATTGAAGAGAAGGACCAGGGGAGACATGATAGCAGTGTTCCCATGTTTGAAGGGCTGCCATGGAGAGAAGGGGGTCAAGCTGTATTTCCAAGGCACCTGAAGGCCAGACAAGGAATAATGGATGGAAACTGAACAAGGAGGGATTCAATCTGGAAATAAGGAGAAATTTTCTGACAGTGAGAGCAGTCAACCCATGGAACATAATTTACTTTCAGAAGTTTTGAGAACTTCATGACTGGAACTTTTCAAGAAGAGACTGGACTGCCATCTGTCAAAAATGGTGTAGAGTCTGCTTGGCCGGGGGGTTGGACTAGATGACCTACAAGGTCCCTTCCAACTCTGTTATTCTGTATCTGTTTCTAAATGAAACATCTTTCAAGTTGCCTTTTGAAAAAGCACCTTTGGGATAATCAACCTAATTCTTTAGATCCTCTAATAATTGGCTGATAAATTTGCTTAAATTGCTGAGTTGATTTCTACTGTCATATTTTGGTATGAAATGTAGAGATAGAAATTGTTACCATTATGATAATTATGTCATTTTTTTAACCACATAGCTCTTATTCATTGCTCTGTCATCATCTCACACAATATATTTTCATTTATAATTATATTTATATTTCTTGCCTTTGGTTTGTAGCGTCATCAAAGCCAGCTGCGGGTCAAATTGGCACAATGGTGATGACACAGTATTTCCTTCTAATTTTAGTGTATTTCTGAACCATTCATTAAAATAATTGTGAAATAGCACATATATATATATGTAAATATATATATATATATATAAAACATAAATACTTAATAAGATAAAATAAAATACAAGTGGTCCTCGACTCACTACAGTTTTTTTTAGTGACAATTCAAAGTTACAACAGTACTGAAAAAAGTGACTTATGATTGTTTTTCATACTTATGATCTTTGCAGAATCCCCATGATCACGTGATCAAAATTCACATGCTTGGCAACTTACTCATAGTTGCATTGTCCCAGGTCACGGGATCCCTTTTTGTGATCTTCTGACAAGCAAAGTCATTGGGGAAGACAGATTCACTTAACAACTGGGTTACTAACTTAACAATTGCAGTGATTTCACTTAACAAGCGTGGCAAGAAAAGTCGTAAAAGGGGGCAAAATTCACTTAACAACTGTCTCAACATAAATTTTGGGCTCAATTGTGGTTGTAAGTCGAGGTCTACCTGTACTGCAGAAAATATAGTTAAAATATATAGTTACAAATGTAGTTAGAAATAGAAAATATAGTTAAAAAATCCTAATCCATTTTTGAAACATCCATCCATATAATGTGTCAAGAAGGAGTTGGCCTCAGTAAGGGAGAAATTATTTAATAAATGCCAGAACCAGAATGCAATATGGAACATGGTATTTTAGCCAATTAACTTGACTTTTTGTCTCTATAAAGGCAGCCCTGAATGACAGTATAGATGCCTTCTGAAGAACCTTCTTTTTTTTTTACAGCCTCTGATTATGTTTAAACTAATATGATTCCTTTTCCTTTTGATTTACTTTCATAGAATCTATTTTTTAAAAAAAGAATGAGAAATTTAGGGTTATGTGAGGGGATTCTAAACAAGGAAGTGCAGTGAAATTATGAAGTGTAGTTCCTCACTTTGACAGCTCTTAAAAATGAATCAGAGACTGAAATTGTAGCTTTGAAGTGGAACTTGGGTAAAAGAAAGTTGATGCCTTCCACACTTGCCAACAATCTTTATTCAATATGTTTCCAACTCAGTTTTCTCATCTTTTTGCTGCTTTTGAGAAGGAGAAATCTCTCTCTGTATCTAGACTCAGAATAAGGCAGCCATTCACAATGATGTTGATGATAATAATCTCATAGTTCCAATCTCTTTTTCAAAATACTTTTTAGAACTGAGCAGAATAACAGTTGAAAGGGACTTTTGGAGGTCTAGTCCAACCCACTGCTCAAGCAGGATACTTGAAACCATTTTAGAGAAAGGGCGTTGGTATGGTACTTACCTGACACGCCCATTCTCTTTGAGCTGCAAAGAGCATCCAGTAGTGGGAGGTGCTTCAGTCTCTGCATTTGTAGGCTAGACTTAATTTGTGGAACCCTCCTCCTCCTCCATGGGACTCGTCCTCAGCGTTCCCCAGTTTTGGCGAAGATGAAAGAAATAAACGCCCTCATTCTCATTGCTCTAACAATTCCTTGACCGAAACAAGACCCCACCAGATGGAAAAGGGGTGGGGCTGGATGCTCTTCACAGCTCAAAGAGAACAGGCGTGTCAGGTAAGTACCAAGTCCTTTCTCCTATGAGTTGTTCAGAGCATCCAATAGTGGAACATACCAAAGCTTGGCCTGTCCTATGGGAGGGACTCTGTCTGGTCTGGAATCTCCTCCTGGTCTCTGTGGACCCTTTGCAGAACTCTTCTGCCAAAGGAAGCCTCAGCAGATGCAAATACATCAATTTTATAATGTCTAATGAATGGCGATGGGGAAGCCCAAGTTGCGGCTCGACAAATTTCAGTTATTGGTGTCTGTATGACCCACGCTGCCAATGTTGCGGCGCTCCTTGTTGAATGAGCTGTTATGCCCCTGGGCACCTGCAGGGATTGAGTCTGATACGTTTTCGCTATTGCAGCCCATAACCAACGGCCTATTGTAGCAGGTGAAACCTTGCATCCCTGAGTGTTGGGCTGAAAGGACACAAATAAGGCCTCTGTTTTTCTGAAAGCCTCTGTGCGATTGATATAAATTCGCAATGCATGCCTCACATCAAGCCTATGCCATTGCAGTTCCATCCCTTGTGATGGTCTGGGGCCAAAATTAGGAAGTATCAGCTCTTGTGCCCTATGAAAGGCTGAGTTGATTTTGGGTATAAATGTAGGATCAGGGCGAAGGACCACATGGTCAGTATGGAAAACACAAAGATCTTGTCTGATAGACAAGGCTGCAATCTCCGAAATACGATGAGTAGAAGTGATCGCTACCAGGAAAACTACTTTGTATGTCAGAAATTGGAGGCTTGACGATTTCAAAGGTTCGAAAGGACCCTTAGTGAGTGCGACAAGGACCTTGTTAAGGTCCCAGGTGGGATAACGGTGCACCGCTGGAGAACGTAAATTAGTGGCTCCTCGAAGGAAGGACCGTATGCGTGGATGATGGGAAAGAGAAATTAGGCCTTCACAAGTGAGAACTGATGCCAAGGCCACCACCTGTCTTTTCAACGTATTAGGTGACAACCCCTTGTCAAGTCCCTCTTGTAAGAACTCTAGAATTTGAGCCACAGAAGGAGAGGTAGGATCAATTTGACTCTTAGTACACCATTTGCAGAAACTGAACCATGTGGCATTGTAAATGCGAGTTGTTGAGGGGCATTTGGCGGCTAGGATAGTGGTGCTAACTCTGTTGGAAAACTTCACTCTTCAAGCCACTCCGCTCAATCTCCAGACAGTCAGGTGCAACCATTGAGGGTCTGGATGTTGAAGGGGCCCTGTCTGGCGGGATTCTCCAAGGAGGTGATACAGAGAGATTGTGGAGGTCTGCAAACCATGGCCGTCTGGGCCAGTAATGAGCTACTAGAAGTAGTTCTGTGCTCTCATCTAGTAATTTCTGGATGACCTTGGGAACCAGTGGAAGTGGAGGGAATGCATACAGGAGCCCCAGGGGCCAACGACAGTGGAGAGAGTTGAAGTTCTCCGCCCCTTGCGATACGTACCTGGAAAAAAATCTCGGGAGCTGAGCATTGAGGGGGGAAGCGAACAGGTCCACCACCGGCTGTTCAAATGTCCTGACCGCTTCTTGAAACAAGGAGGGATGGAGGCGCCACTCCAATTGATCGATGGTGGCCCTGCTCAGCCAGTCTGCTTGTGTATTCGACAGACCCAAAATGTGTTCTGCTCTGATGGAGAGTAGGTTGGTCTCTGCCCAATGACACAAGCGCTCCACTTCCCGCATGAGATGTTTCGATTGTGTGCCCCCCTGTTTGTTTATGTGAGCTTTGGCAGTTACGTTGTCGGTCAGTATCAGTATGTGCTGATCGCATACCTGGGGAAGGAAGCTGCGAAGAGCCAGGTATACTGCTCGAAGCTCCAGCCAGTTTATGCTGTTCTATGGCAGACCAGCGGCCTTGGGTTGTAAGCGACGTGAGCTCCCCATCCAAACAGACTGACATTGGTGGTGATAATGAGTCTTTGTGGCTCCTTGAAGAGACAGTCTCTGTTGATGACTGGTTTGGTCCACCAGAGGAGAGATATGAGAACCTTTGGTGGCACCCTGACCTTGTGTTTGGAGTTGCTACAGCCGGAGCACTGGTACGGTAGCAGGAACCACTGGAGGGATCTAGTGTGGAGGCAGGCCCAAGGGATGAAAGAAATACATGAAATCATCTTGCCTAACAATTTTGATAGTTCAGCTAGGGACATCCTCTTAAGACCCCTGATCTCCTTAACTAATTGCTGAATGCTATTTAGTCTATCTGGTGACAGGTAAACCTTGCCTTCCACAGTATCTATGACTGCCCCCAAATGGATTATCTGAGTTGATGGTGTTCATTGACTCTTCTTCCAATTTATTAAGAAGCCATGCTTTTGTAGGGATTGTAATGTGTTCTGAGTGTCTTTGACTGCTTGATGGGAGGAAGGTGATAAAATTAAGATATTATCAAGATAACACTGGAGTCATATGGGGATGTCCCTGAGATGAGCAACTAGCGCTGAGAGGACCTTCGTGAAGGTCCTAGGGGCAGAAGCTAGTCTGAAAGGAAGGGCCACATATTCAAAGTGGTGGTTATTATAACAGAATCTCAGAAATTTATAGTGGGAAGGCCGAATAGCAATATGTAGGTGCGGCTCTGTCAAATCTATGGATGTGAGGACGTCCCCTTTCCTGATACCCAGTAAAATTGATTGCAGGTATGCATTTTAAACTTGTGATATACTAAGAAACGGTTGAGACGTTTCAGGTCTAATATCGCTCTCCACCCCACCAAACTTTTGGGCACAATGAAAAGATGTGAATAGAAACCTCGCCCTCATTGAGTGGTAGCTACTGGTTGGATGGCTCGTATATCCAGTAGATGTTGGATAGCCAATTACATGAGATTATGTTTAATTGGGTCTCTGGAGAGAGGGCATGACATGAAATCTGGGGGAGTGGATTGAGACTCCAGTGCAAGGCCGAATCTAGCCGTATCTCTGACCCAAGAATCAGAGGTAGAGGAGTCCCATTGGTTGGCGAATAATTTAAGGCGTCCACCAATGGGGATTGGGTCCTGGGAGTTATCTTGGATGCCGAAAGGACCTGTTTCCTGCTCCCCAAAAGGATCTTTTGGATTGACTGCCCCTTCTGCTCCTGTCCACTGAGTCGGACCTATCTGACAGTTGTCCTGATCTGAAAGGTGGGGGTCTCTGGTATCTGGGTGAAAAGGATCCCTGGTAAAAGGGTCAAAAGGAACCCCTCTGAAAGGACTGGGGGTTTGTAGGATCTGATTTCCGAAAAAGGGAAGGAATAATTTTCTTTTTGTTATGGGTTTCGATTAGTAGCGGATCAAGGGAAGGGCCAAACAGTCTGTCTCCCACAATGGGGGATGAGGCCAGCTTGGATTTGTGTTTGAAGTCGGCTTGCCAATGTTTTAACCATAGCAAGTGGCGCGCTGTGACATGTGAAGTAATGGCCCTGGCTGAAAGCTTGACTGCATGATAAGTTGCATCAGCTGAGAATTCAGCGGCAGCAATAAGTTTAGTGATATCTTGGTGTGCTCTAAGGTTAGAAATAGTAACGTGTTGCTGTAAAAGATGGAGCCATCTGAGAGACGACTGTGTGAAGAAGGAGGCGGCCGTGGCTGCTCTGATGGCCCACGCGTCAGACTGATGAGCTCTGCGTAGGGCTAGCTCGGCCCATTTTCCCTCTGGCTTTAATGGCTCCAGTGCATCACTGGGAATGGAGGAGGACGCTAATCCCACTATGGGTTCATCTACCTTGGGAGTACTTAATAATTTTGAGAAATCAGGGGCCAGATTGAAATATTTTCTGTCATATCCAGTGGGGGCTGTGTACACCGCTGCAGAGGCCCATTGCTTCTGTACCAGGTCCAAAAACATAGATGGAACTGGGATCACCTCTGCTTCAACTACTGGTTGGTTGAAGATCAGATCCTCTGGCCCCTCTTCCGAAGGAGTTGGTGCAGTGGACGGGGTCGACTTGTTTAGGTGTGCAATGTTGTTTGCCTTAAACAAGAGAGATCTGAAAAGCTGTGGGTGGAATAAGCCTGTAAAGACAGGTTGGTCAGGAATAAGACCTTCATCCTCAGACAGTCCCCTTTCTAAGGGGTCTGCTTCTGACAGGGGCTTGCTATCATGTATTGATCCTGATTCAGACTCTTCCATTTGATTAATTTGATCCACTTCCTCCTCCTCCTCCTCCTCCTCCCCTTGCCTTTGGAGGGGGGTTTCCCCCTGTAAATGTACCTGGGTATGGTGCTGCTCCGACCTGGTCAATGACCTCAGCGATTGGGACTTGTGATTGGTGATCACCGGGTATTGCCTGGTCATGACTGCGTGATGAAACCCTGCAGCGATTCCTTGGCGAATTGCCAGCTCCATCCAGGCTTTCATCCTTTCTGGAACCTCCTCAATGGGACTATCGCCTTGATGAAGACCAGCAGCCATCGGAGTGAATGTGGCTTCAGGAGCTCTTTGCGTGGATGGTGTCCTGGGCACTTCAGCCTGTTGGCCTTGGGGAACCAAGCTGTGCCTGGATGAGAGGGAGAGATCTAGGGGAGGAGGAGGGTGTGAAGAAACAGATGGGCTGGAAGAGGAGAAGACTTGTGGTACATTGTGCGCCTCTCTAGTGCGCTTGTCAATCTGCTTTTGTAAGGCTTTATGGTGCCTTATAGCATACCTTTCTAAGGCTTTAGAAGTCCCTTTAGCCTGCTTAGGTTTGTGTTGAGATTTGGCTTTTGCCTTCAAGGATGAGGTCTGAGAGGTGCTACCATCTGCCATTTTGATTCAAATTGGAATTATAGTATGTTTGATATAAAATATTGAGAAGGCGGTTGGCATGCCCAGGGACCTGATCTGAGTCAAGACCGGTTGCCCTGATAATATTCTTATTGCCCCCCCTTTTTTTAATATAGTACCTATGTAAAATGAGTTGTATCTCAATAATAATATTTTATTGAAATTAAAATATTATACTGAAGAAAAGTTTTTTTAATATTATTATTATTATAATTATGATAATAATTATTAATATTATAATTATTTTTATTATTACTCTTATAAGCACTAGTATATCTATCTATCTATCTATCATCTATCTATCTATCTATCTATCTATCTATCTATCTATCTATCTATCTATCGTAATAAGTACAGGAATGTTAATTGAATAACATTATGTAATATAAAGCCAAAACAGCCAAATTGCGAATGCCTAAGGCCTGGGTTGATAATTGTAGGGGCCTTCAACAGCTTCCCTGCACAGGTGGACACAGGCCTGTGCTTGCTGTTGTGCCGCTGAGGTAATTAGGCTGTGAGGATTAAGCCAACTATTTGAAACATAATAAATAACCTCGAATGCCAACAAGCCAAGACGAGGGTATAATAGTTCCCAGAATCTTGAAGGGAACCTGCTGCTCCAAGCAGAACTACTTACACAGCTCGAGAATGAAAAGCAGGCGCACAGCCATGAGGTTTTGACAGCTCAAAATGGCCTCTGGCCATTAAAACTTTTGGCACGCTCCTCAAAGCGGCAATTTCCCGCCCTGAAACGAATGGCCGCCGGAATTCTTTCTGTTAAGCTAACAGCGGGGAAAAGTGGAAGTTATCACAAATTCAAGTTCTCCACTTCAAAGCAGCGTTCGGAGAGGGGGAAGAGCGATACGAATCAATTTTGGAGCAAAAGGCTCACACTGCTGACAGAATAAATGAAAAAAAAAATGCTGCTGCAATCAAACTGGCAGGGGTAGAGAATTTGGCTGTAAAGAGGTGGCATGGAGCAGCACCGAAGCCTCCTGCCGTTTTTTGGGAGCAAGAATCGGCGCTTCCCCTAATCAGACCTGTCAGGCTGCAAAATCAATTTGGGATAGAAAGCTAGAGACAAACTGATTAACTATCAAACCTGCTGGCCACAAAAGAATTTTTCCTGTTTCGGTCAAGGAAGAATCAACAAGCACTGCCTATCTCTCACGAGGCTGAGCAAAAACTGGGGAATGCTGAGGAGGAGTCCCGTGGAGGAGGAGGAGCGTTTCACAAATTAAGCCCAGCCTCAAATGCAGAGACTGAAGCACCTCCCACTACTGGATGTTCTGAACAGCTCATAGGAGAAATGGTTGTCCAGTCCCTTCTTAAAAGTTGGTCTCCCATAAGTAGTAATAATACCCTGGGATTATTGATAACACTGAAGAATTAGAGTACAATTCCCTGCAAATAAGTTAATTGTAAGGAGGGTTGTTGTTTTTTTTACAAAATAGTTCCCATTGTTGAAAAACAATTTATATAAGATACTAGTACTTTCTCTGCTGACAGCAGGACAGTAGCTATAGGAACAATTCTGATTTTTACTGTAAACATAACTCATGGGTTTGTACCTCAAAAAATCCACTACCACCTTAATTGTACAGGCAAAGAACTGCAGCGAGCAAGGAAAAGGTATTGGGCGTCCTTGGGGTTCTCTGCACTTTGTTGTTTCGTAGCAGACCTTTCATTACCCAAATAGGTGATGCTGATGATGTTACCTAGTTGTGAAATAAAAAGTCTTCAAGAAAACAACTAAGCTTAGAGAGCACCAAGAACCCACAGTTCTTCTCCTTCTCCTTCTTCTCCATCTCTCCTCCTCCTCCATCCTCCTCCCTTCTAGCACTGATGATGTTATTTAGTTGGGTAATAAAATGTTTGAAAGAAAGCAACCAGGCTAAGAGAGCACCAAAGCACCCCACAATTCAACCCTGAGCTACAACCTCTATTCATAACGTTAGAAGAGAGTGTTTGTGGCAGCATGAAGCCAGTTTTTCAACTGCAATTCCAAAGAGACAGAAATAGAAGAAAGGAATTGAGAACACAACCACACATTTCAATGTGGAGGGCTACTGTTTTGTGACTGCTATTATTATGAATGTTTCCTTTTTTTCTGAATCACCCAGACTGCTCTCATTTCTCTGTTGGAAAAGCTGCAGGTCCAGATCTTGACCACCTCATCATTAAACAGGCACAAAGCAGCACCTTCCGCCCATGAACATTTTACTGATTTTTTTTTCTTTGCTGAAAAAAAGCCAATTTTCTTTCATCAGCTGAAAAGGAAATCAGGTTGGGGAGATAAAGCAGACCCTATCCCCGTGTGGCATTAGCCAGGAATCCTCTGATTTTTGACTGAAACTTTCTAGCCCAAAGCTAATAAATATTTATGCAGTCCTAATGGGACAGTGATGAAATACAAGCCAATGGGTATTGTGTCTCTAATTGGCAGAGTTGATGAGTGATTAGAAATGGGTAGAGACAGTATGGAAAGCCTTTAACCATATCTGTTATGTTCTGTGCATGGGCGCGAAGGAGGAGACAAGCCGGTGAACAGTGAACTTCAAACTCTTTATTTACATGTGAAAACAGCTCAGCTCAATGGCCGCAATGGGCCCCTTTATATAGGCAAACTCTTAACTATTTAACCAATGAAACACAGGGAGCGCTAGCTCCATTAAACAATGGGAGAGGCTCGTTAATAGCCAATCAGATTCTCCTGAACGGACCAATCCGATGTCGCTATTATCGGCCAATCAGAAGTGCAGGGCCAGAACCCTGCACTTTGCTTCAAGCTCTTAATAATCTTTATTCAAGTACTTTTATTGATTCACAACAATATCATTCCAATTTCTTCTGTACTTTGTTCATTCCTTTGTTCAGCGGTGGGATTCAAATTTTGTAAAAACCGGTTCTGTGGGTGTGGCTTAATTTGCGGGTGTGGCTTAGTGGCCATGTGACTGGAAGGGCATGGCTTATTGGTACATGACCACATGGGCGTGGCTTGGTGCCCATGTGACTGGCAAACCAAATACAGGTGATCCTTGCTTAATGGCCAGTTGCTTACAAGTGTTCTCATTTATCTCCCCAGAGCTACTTGACCTGATTTTGGAGTTTTGACAGCCACAAACACACCCTTCTAAACCTGCTATTCTTTGATTTTGTAAGAATGTGGAGGCTGGGGAAGGGCAGAGGCCGGCTGAGCAGTCAGAGGAGGATGCAGGCCCATCCCCTATCCATCCTAGGTCACACAGGGAGGAGAGGATCAGGGAAAAGCGAGGTCTACTTGAGATTACCATGATCCTCCTTGTGGCTTGCAGCTGGGAGCTGTGTATATAAGTTTCTAACTATGCAGTTAGAATTGCTGGAGTCAAAGTTTAGTGTTTACTTTGAAAGAGGTTTATCTTTGCTGGTGTTCTTCCCATGGACTCTCCTTGATTATTTTCCTAGAGTTTATGATTAGTTATCTTGGCTTGCTTTGGAACTCTCATCAACGCGGTTTGTTTTGGGGGTTTTTTGCCTCATTATTTACTTTTGTGACTTTAAACTGTGCCTAATAAAATAATGAAGTAAGTTGAAGGCCTTACCAAACTTTAATGTATGTTTTGGGTTTTGGGTTATTTTGAGAGACATCATCACATTTTGATTCCAGCCACCCCTTCAACTTATTTTTGCTTTTTGTGGGGTGACCATGGATCAGCTCAGAGCAGAGATTGCCCAGTTAACCCAGCAAGTGGCTCTTTTGACTGCACAGGTGGCACAAATGCAAGCTGCCCGGCCACAGAGAAAGTGCACAGTGGCAGTGCCAGATAAAATTGATGGTTCGCTGGCCCAATTTCCAGCATTTTGGGGGCAGTGCCAGCTTTACATGAGCCTTCGGCCTGAGGACTTTCCCACTGACTGGGATAAAGTGGGGTTTTTGATTAGTTTGTTGTCAGGCTCTGCAGCACATTGGGTGATGCCTCTGCTGACCCTGCCCAACCAGGTGTTGGACAATTACGCCGAGTTTTGCCATCAGTTTCAGGCCATGTTTGAGGACCCTGTTCAAAGCCAAACAGGACACAGATGTTTCAGAGAGTTGAAGCAGGGGCGTGGCTCACTCATGGATTATATTGCTAGTTTTTGGGTGGTTGGTCAGGATGTACAATGGAATGAGGCAGCACTATTAGACCAATTCCAGGAGGGTTTGTCGTGAAAGCTCCTGGATGAATTGGTGCACACTGAATGTTCTCGCACCCTTCAGGAGCACATGCATTTGTGTCTTCGTATCGATGCTAGACTTCAGCAGTGACGGGTACGATGATGGACAGAGACCATATCTGTTTCCAGCAAGACGGCACCCTTGGTAGAAGTGCCTTTGGAGGAACCCATGCAGTTGGGGGCTGGCCACCCTCGCCTGACTCAAGTAGAAAAGGAGAGACATCATCGTGATGGTTTATGCCTCTATTGTGGCAATCAATTTTGCGGCCAAGTATCCTGTTAAGACATCCACACCAGCGACGCCTGCAGTGGTGGGAAACGAGCATCACTCGGCCTATGGGGATCTGTAGGTCAGGGTGTAAAGTCCTTAGGCCCGCCATCTTCACCAACCTTGCCACCCCCCGCCGCCTTTGACATTTCCACCACAATTGTTATTGGTGAAGCATCTTGTGCTGAAAGCAAGTGTGTTCGTGCCTGGTGTGGGAGTGATGGAGATCCAAGCCTGAGTCGACTCAGGGACCACACCCAATTTCATGCTCATTTTGTAGAGCAGTGGTTCATTCCTCAGCAACAAGTGTCCCGCCAGTAATGGTAGAGACAATTGATGGTCAGCCCCTTCGATCGGGACCTGGAGTTGCTGCAACAAAACCCCTTTGCATGCATATTGGGCAGCATGTGCAAAAAAACGTGTTCTACGTTACCACAGTGCCTCACTTTCCGGTGGTGCTGGGTTTTGAGTGGTTACAGGCCCATGATCCACAGATTGTCTGGTCATCTGGAGCTGTGCAATTCCTTGAGAGGAAGTGTGCCAACCATTGCTTGCGCTCATGCAGGGAGTGTGGCTATGCCCATGGACCTGCGGAGTTGGTGGACTTTGCTGATGTGTTTGGGGAGAAGGAGGTGGATCAGTTGCCTCCGCATCAGGTGTATGACTGTCCAATCGACTTGTTGCCCGATGCAAAATTGCCGATAGGTCGGATATATTCTCTGTTGGATCCAGAGTTGGCCGCGTTGCGGGATTTTGTTAACAAGAACCTCTGGAAAGGGTTTGTCCGGCCTTCTACATCCTCATTGGCTGCACCGGTGCTTTTTGTAAAAAAGAAATCGGGAGGAGCTACGTTTATGTTGTGATTAACGCAAGTTGAATGCAATCACAGTGAGGAATCAGTACCCACTTCCCCTCATCCCTGAACTGATTGAGCGGCTTCATCAAGCTAAGATCTTTATGAAGTTGGACTTGTGTGGGACCTACAATCTGGTTCGCATTCATGCAGGGGATGAGTGGAAAACAGCTTTCCGGATGAGGTATGGGCATTTTGAATATACTGTGATGCCTTTTGGATTAACCAATGCCCCAGCTGTGTTCATGCATTTCCTGCACGATGTTTTCCGTGACTTGTTGGATCAATTCATGGTCATTTATTTAGATGACATTTTAATTTACTCAGACTCCCTGCCTGGCAACATGTGCGGCTGGTATTGCAATGTTTGCATGATAACCACCTGTTTGCTAAATGTGAGAGGTGTCAGTAAACCACAATTGACTTCTTGGGACATTGTATTTCACCTGCTGGGGGGGAAATTGACCCGGAAAAAATACAATTGTTGAAGGAGTGGGAACCTCCACAGCGGGTTAAGGAAGTGCAACGACTGTTGGGTTTTGCGAACTACTACTGCACATTTATTTCCTGCTTTGCTGCCTTGACTGCTCCCCTTTCTAATCTGCTCAAGAAGGGGGAGAAGTTCCATTGGGGTGCTGAGGAGCAGGCAGCTTTCGAGGCGTTGAAAGTCGCCTTTGCTTCCGAGCCTATCCTCAAACACCCTGATCCAGGCCAGCCATTTGTGGTAGAAACAGATGCTTCCGATGTGGCTGTTGGTGCGGTGCTCCTCCGGGCCTATGGCCTCCCGCAAGCACCTTGTTCCCATGCACTTATTATTCCCGGAAGTTGTCAGCTCTAGAATGCAACTATATGATTTGGGACAAGGAGCTATTGGTGGTTAAGGTTGCTTTTGAGACATGGCGGCACCACCTGGAGGGAGCTCGTCACCAAATTGAGGTTCAGAAGAATCATTGCAATTTGGAACACCTATGTACAGCTCGGACATTAAACCAGCATCAGGTGAGATGGTCCTTATTCTTTGCTCGATTTGATTTCCGGGTGATCTATGTTCCGAGTGGAGGGAACCAACGCCCTATCTCGGAAGCCCGAGTATACCCGAAGGGAGGAGAAAATCTTGCCCCGGACGGTGATTCTGTTGGGGTAGTTTGCAGCTACCAAGGAGCCTGTGGACCTCCGAGTGAGGATTCAGGAGGCGCAGTGGCAGGACCCATTGGTGGCAGCTTGACATCAAGAATTGGATGAGAATGGGAGACAAGAGACTCTTTGAGCATATATTGGGGACCTGTTGCGGTTCCATGATCGCATTTATGTGCCTGGAGGTCCTCATCATGGTCTTATCTTATGTCAAAGTCGTGGTAGTCTGGCGGCTGGACACTTTGGGGTGTTCAAAACATTGCACCTCATCTCTAGGACATTTTGGTGGCCAAGACTTAAACATGATGTGTTGGGATATGTGGCATCCTGTGGGATCTGTCACCAAGCCTAGTATGCTCCTGGTGTGCCCCCTGGTCTCTTGCAGCCCTTGACCATGCCAGAACGACAGTAGGGGGCAGTTTTATTGGATTTCATTGTTGAGTTACAACCATCGAATGGTGCCACAACTATTTTGGTGGTGGTGGATATGTTGACTAAAATGGCCCACTTTATTCCGTTTGTGGGTCTTCCATTGGCCAAGATAATGTCTCAATTGTTTATCTCCCATGTTTTCTGTTTACATAGGTTACCAGACCGCATGGTATCAGATTAGGGGGTACAATTTATGGCATGCTTTTGGCAGATCCTACTTGCGAAACTGCAGGTTCGGGTGTTTCTGTCATCTGCTCATCACCCAGAAACTGATGGGGGGACAGTGAGAGTGAATGCTATTTTGGAGCAGTATTTCCATTGTTTCAGCAATACTCAACAAGATAATTGGGTGGAAGTGCTGCTGGTGGCAGAATTCGCTTATAACAATGCTGAACATGCATCCACCCGTGTGTCCCCTTTCTTTGCTGACTATGGGTTTCATCCACGACTTTTCCCTTTAGCCCCGTCTATTTCCACAGTTCCGGCAGTGGATATGTTCTTGCAGGAGTTAAAAGCCGTGCACCACATGGTCCGCGATCAACTAGAGAGAGCCAAGGAAGACTATAAATGGTTTGCAGATTGACATTGTCGTGATGTTCCGCTTTTAGCAGTAGGCGATCGGGTTTGGCTCTCTACTCGATACTTACCAACGACGCAACCATCAAAAAAGCTTGATCACCATTACTTGGGACCTTTTCTGGTCAAGGTGGTGATCAATCCTGTGACTTATCATCTCTCCCTGCCACAGACCATGCGTATCCATCCTGTTTTTCATCATTCCCTGTTAGTCCCTGCCTCGGCTGACAGTCTGCATGGACCGGCTCCATCACAGCTGGCCCCAGTAGCCCCTCTGGGAGAGGAGGAGTACGAAGTGGATAGCATCCAAGATTCATGTCAGTTGCAGGGTCAATTTCAGTATTTGGTGGCATGGAAAGGTTATGGACCAGAGGACTTCACCGAGGTTGATGCCACTGATGTACATGCTCCCTGTTTGGTCCAGGACTTTCACGCTCGGTTTCCTCAATGTCCTCGTCCACCTGGTCCTGGGGTAGGGGGCCATGTGGGGGGGATAGTGTCATGCCCCTGGTGGAGACTGAGGAAGAGGAGGAACAGCCAACAGGGAGTGGGAGTGTGGCTCCAGAGGTGGTGGAGGAGGCTGGGGAAGGGCAGAGGCCGGCTGAGCAATCAGAGGAGGATCCAGGCCCATCCCCTATCCATCCTAGGTCATGCAGGGAGTAGAGGATCAGGGAAAAGCAAGGTCTACTCAAGAGGAGATTACCATGATCCTCCTCGTGGCTTGCAGCTGGGAACTATGTATATAAGTTTGTAACTACGCAGTTAGAATTGCTGGAGTCAAAGTTTAGTGTTTACTTTGAAAAAGGTTTATATTTGCTGGCGTTCTTCCCATGGACTCTCCTCAATTATTTTCCTGGAGTTTATGATTAGTTATTTTGGCTTGCTTCGTAACTCTCGTCAGTGTAGTTTGTTTTGGTTTTCTTTTTGCCTCATTATTTATTTTTGTGACTTTAAATTGTGCCTAATAAAAAATTGAAGTAAATTGAAGGCCCTACCATACTCTAATGTATGTTTTGGGTTTGGGGTTATTTTGAGAGTCTATGGGTCATCACAGATGTTGTGCACGCACAATACGGACTGACTGGGCAGATAGCAGAGAAGCAGATGGAGAGGGGCGGGGCCAGCCAGAGAGCCAATTTACCAGTTTTCTGAGCTACAGGGAACTACAACAACTGGTTCTATAGAACCAGTCCGAACCGTTGGAATCCCGCCCCTGCCTCTGTTCCTTTTCAATCTAATTCTTCTTGGAAACCTGTGCACATAAAATTAAGAAAAAGATTAAGAGTAACAAATAGTAATTTTAAAAAAAGAGTTAAGGAGCTGTCCAAACAATCGCAATCATTAAACCAATCAGAGTAATTCAAGATAAAAATCATAGCAATTACAGTGGTAAAAATAATTATACAGTGGTAGAATAAAAAAAGAAGGAAGGGGTTACCTGTTTTCAATGTTGAGTTCTAGTTAGAAGAGTTGTATTTAGAACTCTATTCCTCTTGAGTTGGGTCATCTGGATATTTGGTGGTCCATGGTCACTATCCAAGGACTAACACTAATCCCTAACCCTTAGCCACATAAAATCCAGAATGCCAAACCAATTTCATTTAATTATTTGACAAAGTGACTAAATTAGTAGACAAGCGAAATGCTGTGGACAAACTATACTTAGACTTCAGCAAAGCATTTGACAAAGTAGACCACAATCTACTTCTTGGTAAGCTAGAAAAAAAGTGGGAAAGATAGCATCACCACCAGATGGATTTGTAACTGGCTGACAAACTGTACTCAATGAAACTTAATGGTACTACATCAACATGAAGGGAAGTAAGCAGTGGGGTACCACAAGGTTCCATCTTCGGACCAGTTCTGTTTAATATCTTCATAAATGATTTAGATGAAAGAATAGATGGGGAACTCATCAAATTTTCAGATGATACTCAGCTGGATAATAGGCTCAAGATCCAGATGGTTCTTTAACAAATTTGAATACTGTGTTCTGTCTAACAAAATGAAATTCAATGTAGAGAAAAGTAAAGAATTACACTTTGGCAAGAAAAACCAAAAGCACACATATAGACTGGGTGAAACCAGGCTTAACAGCAGTAACTGTGAGAAGGATCTTGGAGTCTCAGTGTAAAACCAGGTAAATATGAGCCAGCAGTGTGCGGTGGCAGCCAAAAAAGCCAATGCAATCTAAATTGCATTAACAGAGGGATACAATCAAGATCAAGTGAGGACTAACACTGGGTCTTTTTTTTTTTTTGAGCCCCGAAAAAATGGCTAGAACGTCTTTTCAGGGGTGAATTAATTTCTCCCCCCCCCCACGCACCCTCACCTAGGGCACCCCACGGGCAGCTATGCCTTGTCACCAGCCACTCCTAATGGCCAATCATGGCAGAGCCTGGAGGGCTCCCTATCCCTGCCAAGTGCCTTTGCTGCAGACCCGGGTCAGCGGGCAGGTGGTGGAGATGTCCGCTGGCAACGTTTCAGCTGCTTCTCCATAGCTTCCACAGTTCCCGCCGGTGTTGGCGCCTCTCTAGCCAGCGCCGTCTCCAACAACAGCATCTGAGTCACTCTCGCTTTTCCCCCATCCCCGTAACAACAGGAAAAAAAACATTTTGAGATACCTGGGAGTGCCACGCGCTGCGTTTTGGTTTAATCCCGAGTGGCTGGGTGGGCGTAAGAAGAGCCGAGTGAGCATCTCTGCTGCTGCTACCTTTGGTGCTCCAGCCTCAGGCTCTGCAAATTTCCAAAAGTCCCGGTGCGCAGCCTGTTCCTGCATTCCAAGCGCACCCAGGCTGAGCTGCAGCTGTCTCTCTCTCACCAGCACCATCTCCAACAACAGCGGCAGCAGCGGCGGGGACCATGGAAGCGTTTCAGCCACTTCTTGGGTGGGGGAGCCACCTCCATAACTTCCACGCTGCCCGCGGGGTGCTCCTAATGGCAAGTTCCCCCCGCCTTCTCCCCCCAATTTTGCATGTTTTAAAATAGGCCTAAATTTGGGGGGGAGGGGCTTAATTTCATTTTATGCCTAGAAAACATGCTGGGTCTTCCGATTGGGGGGGCGTATTGTTGGAGAAACACGGTACCACTCTACAAAGCCTTAGTAAAGGCTTACCTAGAATATTGCATCCAGTTTTGGTCACCACACTATAAAAAAGATGTTGAGACTCTAGAAAGAGTGCAGTGAAGAGCAACCAATATGATAAGGGAACTGGAGGCTAAAACATGATAAACAGTTGCAGGACGGGGCATGGCTAATCTAGTAATGAGAAGGATGAGGGGTGATATGATAGCAGAGTTCTAATATTTCAGGGGCTGTCACAGAGAGGAGGGGTTCAACCTATTTTCCAAAGGACCTAAAGGCCAGACAAGGAACAATAGATGGAAACTGAACAAAGAGAGATTCAGTGTAGAAATAAGGAGAAATTTTCTGACCCGAACCCTTGGCCACACAAAATCCAGGATAGGGATGAAACTCAGTTTTAGAAGTCAGCCTCCCCAGACTAAAATGTTTTCTATTATTGCATGGTTAGCAGATCTTAATACAGATAGTCTTTGACTAACGACCACAATTGAGCTGACAATCTTTTGCTAAGTGTGACAATTATTAAGTGAGTTTTGCCCCGTGTCATGATCTTTCTTGGCACATTTTTAAGTAAATATAATTTGGAATTGTCTTCTTCTTAAACAAGATGGTTTATCTGTTTCTTTTAGAAAAGATATTTTATGTTACTACATCCTATGTTTTGTTTGTGTGTGTAAAAAAAAAACTAATAAAGTTTGTTCAAAAAAAAGAAAAATAGGATGGAAGAGTCTATGGAGATTCTCAGTCATCCAGGTCATGGCTGTCCCAAAGGTGCTTTTTCAAGAGACGGATGGGCTTTTTTGGTTTCCTTTGAAATCATTTTGTGTCTCATCCAAGAAGCTTCTTAGATGCGAAGCAAAATGTCTTCAAAGAAAAAAAAGAAAGTAGTTGCCTCTTGAAAAAGCACCTTTGGATAGTATGAAAGACCGGCAAAAAACAGAACATATTTTAAGGATTTTAGAGTAGATTTTAAAATTGACTGAATTAGAAGAGATAACAAAATTAACTGCCTTGATTACAGACAATGGACTAGACAACTTTATCAAGGATTGGAAGCTATTTGTGGACCTCCTACATGTTAAATACAATAATAGATAGTTTAACAGGGATTTCAAAATTAGTATAATGTTTGGGGTAACCGTTAACTGGTTTGTTTTACATATATATTATGATTAGATGTTGGGTCAATTTAATTATTAGACAGAGACTCATTTGGAATATTTGTTTATTTAATATAATATTTTGGTTAAATGAGGATGGGAAAGCTCATAACTATGTATTGACCCATTATGTAAGTGAGAAAGAACCTATAAGGGTTTATTGGTTTATTTATTTACTTTTCAGCATCCAGCCAGGGTGGGTTTTTTAATGTTCAGTGTTAGATCAATTTTTGACATTTGTTTTGGGTTTTTTTTTTCTGTGCAAAAGAAATTTTTTTCTCGTTGTTAGTACTGGATGTTCATTTTCTGTTTATCTGTTTATTCTCAGTTATGAAATAAATAAATTAATGAAGAAAAACCCAGGATGGAATTTGGTGTTTCCCTGTTGTTTCCAGTATGTTTTAATTAACTTTTCTAATGTGTTCTGCTATGGTGCCCAATAACAGTGGCTTAAGAGAATTGAAAGTTGTCTTTTCCCCTTCCCCTCCCCCCTTACAGGTTTTATTTGGGGAGAAATCAAAGAAATGTGGGATGGCGGCTTTAATGAATACGTGCACGACTGGTGGAACCTGATGGATTTTGCAATGAACTCTCTCTACTTAGCAACCATTTCTCTGAAAATTGTCGCCTATGTCAAGGTACCGTAAATGAGTGCAGTGCATATATTTCTTCTGCATTACTTTTTTTTATAATTCTTCTGTTAAATGACAAGGAAATTGCTTTGGAGTTCTTATTCCTCTCCAAAAAGCTGAAGGAAATTTCTGCAAAACCCTAAGCACATTGGCATTTAGCTTTGCTCTTAGACGTGTGTGTGTGTGTGTGTGTGTGTGTGTGTGTGTGTGCACGCACGCATATGTATGTAAATGTGTTGTCTTTCATTGTGCAGTCATCTCTCAGGTGTTCTGCTATTTGCTTAGTTTCCCCAGCTTCCTTTAAAAAACCCAAGTGAAAAATAGCAAGAAACAGGGATGACACAGAGGAATAAAATAAATTCAAATAGATACAAACAAAAGAGAAATCTATTGTAAGGCAAACGGAAAAGTAGAGGATGAAAAATGTAAGCTGTTTGCAGAGAAAATAAATAGGAAAATGTATTTTGAACAGTTTTACTATGGATAAGAAAATGTGCATCCATGGCTCTGTTGCATCCCTTTGTGAAAAATGGGACAATTCACCATGGCTAACTTGCCATGGTCAACTCACTGTGGCCATTTTGCTGCAGCCAATCCATTGCAGGACAACTCACCATGGACAATTCCATGCGGAGTGAATCAACATGGTAAGTGTTATCAGCCAGTTCCTTTGACATTATTTTGATTTTTGTCAATGGAAATAATTTGAAGAAACAGTGGTGGATAACATTGATTGCCTTGAATTATCCTCAGGGGTGGGTTTCTACCGGTTCTGTCCACCTCTGTAGAACTGGTAGCTCTGAAGAGCAGCAGACATAGAACCGGTTCTATGTTTGCTGATGTTTTTGCCCACCCGCCCATCCAGGCTTTTACCTGATCTTTATTTCCTGATTTTTCAACTTCAGCTGCCGAATGAGGCACAGGTGCAGTTTAAAAAGCAGGAAAAGAGGACTGTTTCAAAGGCTGCGTCTCTGCACACAGCATGCTGATGACGATTTACAGGCGCGCGGCTCACAGCATGCAGGGAAGCTCATAAATCCTGAACCGGTAGTTAACCCTGTCATATCCAGCCTTGGTTATCCTGTGTAGAATTGTCTGTGGTGAATTATCTCACAGCAAGATGGCCATGGAGAGATGGCTGTGTTTAGTTGGCTATGGCAAGTTGTCTTAGATCTATCTCTATAGCCCTTAAAGGAAATAGTTCTTACAGAGAACCTCTGCAAATGCTTTTGGCTCTTCTCCTTCTGATGCAAATCCATATATTTTCTTAGTTTAACTTCTTTCAGGGTAGCCTTTTGATGCATTGTTACTACCCTAAGTTTACCCTGGTTTGCCCCACCTAAGATCAGGAGAGAAGCAGCAGAAGATACTAAGAGAACTAAGCAAGAGAATGGCTCTCGACATCCTCTGAGCAGACATGAGTCCAAGCCTGCCGACTCAGACTTAGGAACAGCTTTATGGCAAGAACAAAAGTTCTTGAGGGTACACAAGAATAAAACCGAATTAAAAGAAAGAGGAAGGAGACCATTGAGGGAGGAATAACATTAAAGGAGGATATGGTTGAAGGATCTGACTTCCCTTATACTACCTGGAGGACCCTGAACAGATTGAGAGTCGGAGTGCTTAAATTAAAACCAATATGCTAAAGTAGCAGTTCTTAACAGGTCACAATACCCTATGTGAACATGGAGAAACACAGTCTGGCCCATCTGCTGGCATGTGGGCTACTACCAGAAATATGTATCAATAGTGACTTATTTTTGACCAATGACAAATCTAAGAAAGTGGCTTCATTCTCTCAGTTAAAAGTTTTATGTAGACATTGAAGAAGAAGAATTACCCTGGTTTAGGAACAGTTCTTCAAACAAACCATGATTATAAATGCTGTTTGAGTTGGGTTCTTTGGCTTGCACCAAGTTCAGATGTTGTGTTGCAGTTCCTCTGTTTAGTTATTGAAGAGTTTGGATGCGTCTTCGCAAAACAAGTTTTGTGAGCCTGCTTATTAATGCATAAAAGAATATAAAACTCGTGTTTGAAACCCAGTGAAAAAACAATCAATATACTGTAAACAGCCACTGGACCAGAGAAACTAAATCAGCAGAAATAAAATTAAATGAAGACTACATTGCAATGTGAAAGGAAATAAAAAATACACCATCGAAGCATCTTTGGTGCCAAAAAATTAATAGAATAAATGCCAAACTTGCTTCCCTATAAAATGTATTCCAAAAACTTTGGGAGGGGGTGGTTATTACTAAAGTAAGCAGGGATTACCCAAAGTCATTATTTCCCACCCATGACAGATAGTCCTGGACTTACAACCATTTGTTCAGAGAACGTCTATGGAGATTCTCTATTATCCAGGTCATGGTTTTCCCCCACCAAAAGGCAACTGGACTTTCAAAGCACGACTTTACAAAGCTTCAATTGTCCACTATCAGCAACTTAACTAAATAAGAGAATCTATTGTAGATATTAATAGTTCTTTATTTCTTTCATTGATTTCCTTATACAACCTGCACTGTGAGGTCACCATCTTCATTCATAAAAGGTAAAGATTGGAAAATCTCATTGGGGACCAAGCTGCAGTTCCTCTGTACTGAACCCAGTGTGCTTTCCAGTAATCCTTTGAAGGCAAGTGAAGTTTGCACACTTTGTAAAAACAATACAAGGACCTCTTTGTGAAAATAACTATTTTTAAAGTACAGGTAGTCCTCAACTTACAACAGTCCTTTTAGTGGGCATTTGAAATTACAACAGCATTACAAAATGTGACTTATGACCGTTTTTCACAGTTATGACCTTTGCAGCATCCGTGTGATGATGTGATCAAAATTCAGATATCTGGCAACTGACTGATATTTATGAGGGTTGCAAGGGTTGAGGATTGAGGTCTTGTGATCATCTTTTGCGACCTTCTGACAGGCAAAGTCAATGGGGAAGCCAAACTCACTTGACAACTATGGCAAGAAAAATAATAAATTGGGCCAAAACTCACTTAACAAATGTCTCACTTAGCAATTGAAAGTTTGGATTCAATTGTGGTTGTAAGTCAAAGATCATCTACATAGCAAGAGAATGATCCTTTTTGAGTGGCTGCATTTGATTGCTGTCTGTCTACTTGCTGTCTTCCTGTCAAACAAACTTCATTTCTGGTTCAAGCAATTACCCTGAGTTTTTTGTAATATCCAGTTCTGATTGAACCAAGAAATTGAAAAGACTTCTTGGATGAGAAGTGAAATGTTTTCAAAGGAAAAAAAAATCAAGAAGCTCCAGTTGCTTTTTGGAAAAAGCATTTTTGGGACATTTGTTCAGTGACTGTTTAAAGCTACCATGACAATAAAAACAACTCACAACTGGTCATCACATTTACAACCACCACAGCAGCTCCATAATGACTTGATTAAAATTCAGGCAGCTGGCAATAAGCATGTATTTGTTACAGTTGTACCATCCTGGGATCATGTGATTAGGAAGAATTAAGGAAAAGGTGACTAATCTAGATTTTATTGTAATTCCATGAGCTTAATTTATAATTTGGATCTTGGCATCTCAGGGAATCTTGTTTAGTGAGAATTCAGAATGGCTTGCATGTAGAAGGGGCAGAAGTTGGAAGATCCCTACACCTAATGCAAGGAGACCAGTCTAGTTGGACAGTAAGGCAGTGGAATAATCCAATACAGTGTCTGAAAATGTGTTGGTGCATAGGGTAGCAGCATTGGGAGATTAAAGTGAAGCACTGAATTGCTCTCATGGACAATATTGGGTTGGTGAAACTTTTTTTTTTTTGGCCCAACTTTCTCTAGTCTTTTCTCTTATGATTCTACCAAGAAAAGCAAGATACCCCAGATTCAGCCATTGTCCTAAACCACAGAATGCTTAGTTAGGTTTTTGGCTTAGTGCACAGTGTGAACCCAGCTGTTTGTGGGTTATTTAGCAAAGCATATTTAATCATATTTGACTGAATTTAATTTATCATTTTCCTCCAACCTTCCCTTTTTCCCTATTATTTCAGCAGCAGTTTGAACTTTAAAAGAGAGAGCGGGGCACAAATATCTACAAGCATTTTTCCTGTTTATTTCTTTTAATGTAGGTTTTTTTGTGTCCTAGAATATATTTTGGGAAGGAGCTATTTGCCCTAATATAACATATTGTATAAGCTCACCTAACACATGTTTCTCATTTTTGTACAGATGGGTTGAGCTTAAACATGTATCACAACATTTAGGGCAATGCAATTAGCTTGCAATTATATTCTAGTAATTAGATAGATTCAAGAAACTATTGTTAAACTGAGAGACAAGGAATTTTGCTTTTTTTTTCTTTCTTTTTTATACTCTGGGAGAAAAAGTTCCAAAGTCCAAGTACCATGATGGAGGTCCAATTGTTTCATCATCACTGACATCTGATTGAAGTCCCCAAGGATACTCTATTTTCAACTTTAGAAAGTTTGTGTTTGTCTAGACCAGGGATCTCCAAACTTGCCAACTTTAAGACTTGTGGACTTCCAGAATTCCTCAGCCAGGAAGACTTAGTTGGTGGTGGTGGGTATTTCAGGCATTTTCCAAAGAAGAACAGAGAGGGTGGGGGTAGCAGAATGAAAACTCTAAGTCCATTCTTGTTCACAAATTCTTAAAATGTTGGGTCTTTGCCAGAGACCCACTGTCACTAATGAATGACAATGGAAAAAATATGATTAAATATGATAAATATGATAAAATTGTTTTTGATGGCATTGATGGTTACCAATGCTAGCGTCAGGATCAAGAACCAGGAACGACACAGGGAGTTATTCCTGAGTTGTTTCTTTATGTTGTTTATACAGACAGAATCTTGCCAGACTAAAGCAACTATTTGCACTCTGTGAACTACTAGGAAGTCTTTGCTCTCTTCCTGCTTACCAGAAATTCCAAGCTCCTGCTGTCTCTTTGCCCTCTGAGAAAAAGCTCATTCCTCCTGCCGTTCAGGATTACATTCCACCACAGCTGGTGGCCAAACTGAGAAAACCTGAACTTGCAATAATAAATGCTTTTAATTGCATTTGTCTTTCCCTTGGAGACTTTTTCTTGGGCAAGAAGTGAAACCAGGAGAAAATAGCAATTATACCATTTCTAATAGGACTTTCTCCAAAGTTGGCCTCCAGCTTTTGGAATTCTCTGCTCTTGAGAGCCCTCTTGCTCCATACAGAATTAACATTATTATATTTTAGCAGATTTCTACCCTGAAGCCTCTCTGATTTGGTTTGCTTCCCCTACTCCCAGTTTGATTCTAATTATAATTATTAGAATATATATAACTTCTTAGGATTTTGATGCCTAAAAGGATATTTTCAATGGACTCTTTTTATTTTCTCGCTTAGCTCTTGAAATAAGCCTTAGCCACACAGTTCTTTACTGATTTTCCTGACTATTCAGTATAGATGACCAAAATATTCTTAGATGCTCTTTCTTAGACATTGAAAATATTTTGTACCTTTTGTGAGGAAAATTCAATGATACTTCAAGGTATGCACCATGTTACAAAGTGGAACTATTCCAACCTTGACATCGATCATTTGGAAAGTAACAGAGTGATCTGGCCTTAAAATGAGCTATTCTGATTTCAGAATGGAGGTTGGAACAGCTCTTTTTAACCACTGGAACTCTTCCAGCATACTCAGAATTAACTGTTTCCAGAATTGTATGGATGTTCTGAAGTTGAAATATTTTGACATCAGAAAAAAAGTTTCATAATTCACATAATGTCACCTTTGAGAACCAGAAGTCTTTCCCACATACCATTACTAACTTCTGCTAAATATTTTACCATACAATCATCTGTGGTCAATGAGATCAAAAGTTGAAGTCAGTTTCATTCTACATATTGAAATTTCAATTATCCAAGAACCATTTGCAGAAGTTCAAATAAGATCAGTTGGTCCATGCATTAACTGCGAGTGAGAAATACATATGGCTGAGACAAGGGAGGAGTGTCCATCTCCTTATAAGTGATGTCCAGGTGTAGTGTTATGTAGGAATGACTTGAGAAATGGAGGAAGAGATGCTGCTTAGGAAATAGCAATAGCAATCTTAGTTAGACTTATATACTGCACACAGTGCTTTACAGCCCTCTCTAAGCAGCTTACAGAGTCAGCTTATTGCCCCCAACAATTTGGGTCCTCATTTTACTGACCTCAGAAGGATGGAAGGTTGAGTCAACCTTGAGCCAGTCAGGATTGAAATGCTGAACTGCTGGCAGCCAATGGTCAGCAGAAGTAGCCTGCAATACTGCATTCTAACCACTGTGCCACCGCATAATAATCAGATAAGAAAGGGCATAGACTACAGAAACAAACAGACAGACTCAGAAAGGAACCTCCCTAACTTTTCACTCTGTAAAAGAGATGACAGAAGTTTTGTAACTATCAGACTTACAAGATTCTGTTAATGTAGCTTTACAGTAAGGTTGAATTAGTTCACCTGGTCATCTTTCACTCAGATCTACCTGGAACTGCTGACATCATGTCTAGTTGACATTCATTAGGATTTGGAAGGCTGCCTTGAGCATTTTGGCAAGAAAGAGCCAAAACTATCCAGGACAAGTGAAAGATGAGTCACTGAAATGTTTCCTTAATTAAACTGAACTCATTAGAGTTTGTCCTTCAGTTTATTCCTCCTTCTCTCCCTCTAAAACAAAAATCCTGGGTAGGAAAATGATTTAATCATGTTCAGCCTTTGTGGTATTCAGCAGACACACTGACCATGAACCAAGCACATTGGGAAGAAATTTGTCAGGGACCATAAAACATATTTAGTATCCTAAGGTCCTCCTGGCATTCATTTTAGCTCTCAATCTCTTCTTGTAACTTTTGGATGAAGACCTAGTGAAGTGTTAAAAGTGAGTTTTCTCAGGGCTTTCTACAAATCAAGTTCAACCCATGACGTTCACAGATGTAGAGAACAGTCAGAACTGTCAAAAACAATTAGACGTCATGTAGAAACAGGTTTGTATACAATTTCAGATCCTCTGTGCTGGAAAAGAATTACTGTTTTTATAAAGAAGTTTAAGTATTCTCCATTCCGATAACTCAATTGAATTTATGTCTTGGTCAGAGGCAAAACAAAACAAATCCATTTGTATTTCTCCCAAGTGAAAGGGTGGGGTGGGGAATACACTTTCTGACCTTAAAAAGTAAGCAAAATATTTGCTCCTTAGCTCTAGAGTACAATAATTTCTTTCAGGGGGGGAGGGAGGGAGGGAGATATATATATATATATATTCTCAGTGAAGCAGTCATATTGATGGCAGCCATTTTGCTTTCTCTTGAAATGAACTGCTATCTATTGGCTCAGCTTTCAGTGGAAGATTCCTTTACATCAAATGTCTGCAGTGTTTTGCTAGGCAAAGACCAAAAATAATTCTTTGGAGAAAAATGATTGCAAAGTCATTGGAACCATATCATGTAAACCCTGCCATTATAATTGTCAAAAGAAGAGAATATTTGTAGTTCAGGATTGAATTGTGGACTCCTTGGTTCTTTTTGAGCGTGGTTGTTTCCTTGCAGATGTTTCATTACCCAACTAGGTAACTTCATCAATGCTAGAAGCAGGAGTGGGACTCTATAGGTTCGCACCTATTCACCTATTGTTAACATTCTAAGCAGTTTGGAGAACTTGTTGTTAAAAGAAATTACTGGTCTAATCCTATAAGGAAGGCAGGAAGGAAACATTCTGGTGTTGCTTACAGAAACTGCCTCTCCGTTAACCCTTATTACATTCTTGGTAGGACTAGACTTCCTGTCTCAGGAACTTCTCAGGAGTTTTTTTTCCTCCTTTGCTGGTACTTTGCTTGTGTGGAGTGACCATTCAAAGATACAATGGCACTGAAAAAAGTGACTTATGACTGTTTTTCATACTTACGACTGTTGCAGCATCCCTACAGTCATGAGAGGCCAGGTGAGGAAATGCATGCCTTGATGTGAGTGATGTTGAGTTGACCACGCCCAGCCATGACCACTAAGCCATGATCACCAACTAAGCCACGCCCACAGAACCAGTTATTAAAAAATTTGAATCCCACCCCTGGCTAGAAGGGAGTAGAGTTTGCTTTCTCCTTATATACAAGTGGCTTGACTTGTTAGTGTTGGTGGAAGGGTTCTTACTGCTCAAACAACAACCTAATCAAGAAAGGTATAAGGCAGGAAACCTTATATCATTTCAGACAAATGATTGTTCAATCTCTTCTTAAAGACCTCTAGTGATGGAGCACCCAAAACTTCTAGAATTGTCCAGAGTAATAGACAATGAGTAATGGACAATGATATGTTCTACTGTTCTCCAGAACTCCTCAGATAGTTTCATAAAGGAAGAAAGAAAAAAACACATTATTTCACCTTAGATGTTTGTTTCCTCCAACAGTTGATTTGGTACAGAAGTAAAATTTTGCAGAAAAGAATTTTTTCCTTCCAGGGAATATAGCTTATTTCTCAATTATTTCCAAAGACTACAATGTTAAATATTTATTGCAACTGTCAATGAGACATACTCTATCCCCCAAAAATCTTGTTGAATTCCCTTTGGAGAATATTTGACAGACCTCTCCCACCTGAGTACTCCACTTGCTTTTCTTGGCAAGCAAAATTCAAACACATTTATTTCAAACTCAAAATGTTTTGAGATCACCCTGCCCCTTTTAAGTACGCTAAGCTCAGAACAAAATTGATGGCTTCTGACACTGATGTTTTGAGGTTCAGGTTGAAATAAAATGCTTCAAGCTGTTTTAAGGTTTGTTCCAGTGGAAGCCAGCCAACTTAATTGTTCCAAAGTGACATTTTGATGGGGCTGTTTTGTTCTCAGCTTGAAATAAGGTGCAGTTCCTGTTTCATACATATTCCTAATGACTGGAGGAGGTTTCCTTGGGTTTGTTCTTTAATCACAGGATAATGTATCAAGCCTGGTCATCAGAATTATGTTCTAATGGAAGGGAAAGATGGCCTGCTTGTTTTGGTCTGCTATGACATGCATTGGGAACCAAGTACAGGTAGTCCTTGACATGACCACAATTGAGCCCAACATTTCTGTTGCTAAATGAGACAATTAAGTGAATTTTGCCCCAACTTATGACCTTTCTTGACACAATTGTTAAGTGAATTACTGCAGTTGTGAAGTTACTAACATGGTTGTCAAGTGAATCTGGCTTTCCCATTGATTTTGCTTGTCAGAAGATGGCAGAGGTTGACCACATGACCTTGGGAAACTACAACCGTCATAATTATGATTTAGTTGCCAGCTGTCTGAATTCTGATCATGTGACCGTGGGCATGCCGCACTGGTCATAAGTGTGGAAAATGATCAGATCACTTTTTCAGTGTTGTTATAACTTTGAACAGTCATTAAACAATGCTGTAAGTCTAGGGCTACCTGTGTGGGAAGGCCTTGGAGGGAGGGAGTGAACTAGAAGGAAATAACCCTTTCTGTTTGGCAGCAAAGTCTTTCATTTTCATGTAATTTGTCTAGTCTACCTGTTTACGTGTGTGTGTGTGTGTGAGAGAGAGAGAGAGAGAGGGAGAGAGAGAGAGACAGAGAGAGAGACAGAGAGAGAGACAAAGAGAGACAGAGAGAGGGAGGGAGAGAGAGAGAGAGAGAACGAGCGGAATGCTTTAACAACATGAAATAATGTGCCTTCAAGAGTTGACTTGCAAGCATTCACCTATGTTCCTTTCCCTCCCCTCCCCCTATTATTTCTTGCAGTACAATGGTTCCCGTCCAAGGGAGGAATGGGAAATGTGGCATCCAACCCTAATAGCAGAAGCCCTCTTTGCCATTTCAAACATTTTAAGCTCCTTGCGTCTCATCTCCCTGTTTACAGCAAACTCTCACCTGGGACCCCTGCAGATCTCTCTGGGACGTATGCTGCTAGACATACTCAAGTTCCTCTTCATTTACTGCCTGGTGCTGCTAGCTTTCGCCAATGGACTCAACCAGCTTTATTTCTATTATGAGACGAGTGCCTCCGAAGAACCCAACAATTGCAAAGGGATCCGTTGTGAGAAGCAAAACAATGCCTTTTCCACGTAAGGCTAACTCACCTGGATTTCCTTGTTGCATCCAACTTGAATGTTGTTTGTCTGTCTCTCTGTCCCTCCTCTCCTGTCTTGTATAGTCCTGATATCTTGTCACAGCATCTGGAATAGCAAAAAAATGCCCTTTTGTGTTCATAGGTGAATGTCAGTCTCAACTGTCAAGGTGTGAGTTATCTCAGATGAACATATTGAACAAGGCAAAGCTGAACTTCAACCTTTGACAACAACCAGGCACCAGGCATTTCTGTTATTAGATTAAAAAACAGAGCTGTTCTCAAAGAACTGACTGTCCTAAGCTGGGTTTCTGGAGTGTAGCTCTTCACTGAGGCTAGATCCTTAAAAAAGAAGCATGCAAAAATAAATTTTCCATCCCTGCAGAATGGATGTGGAAATGCTTGCAAGCTCAGAGGAAGTTGCCGCTCAAGAAACACAGCCTGTTTCTTTACTAGGGATCCTGTTGTGCTAGTTTTTTCTAGCTCAGTGTGTTTGTATATATTGTTTTTTAAAGTTAGATTTTATACTATTCCAATGAAAAGCAAGATAGCTGCTAGATCAAAATGAAGTTCCTTGTGATCCAATAACACCTTTCCAAAATGAAAAACAAGAACTGTGCTCCTTCATCTATAAAACTTAGCTAAATCTTACAAGTCTGAAAGTGCAAATCTCCTACCATCCCTTTTAGGAGTCTGATAAGTTAGAATTTCTTTCTCTGCCCTTTCACAGCTGTGGGCTATTCTGTCTCTTATCTGATTATTTCCTAGGTAGCATCTTTTTTTATGGCCATTCCCAGATATCATTATAGGTAGAACATAGGTGTGATGGCTCAATGGCTTAGTGACACTGGGATAGTCTCAGCTCAAGTTTGAGCTGGTGAGAATTGAACTGCTGGCAGTTGGCAGAATTAGCCTGCAATACTGCATTCTAACCAGTTGCCACCACAGCTCAGTGGTTAGAATGTTACAGTGTTTTTGAAGGTGGAATGTTAGTTCAGCAAGTAAAAGTGTGTGTTGATATCTTGGGATAAAATCACTAAAAATGGTAAAAAGCCAGTACAGAGATTTTAGGTAAATCCTAACATTAGTTGATAACATTAATTGATATCCTATAATAGATGGTAAAATGCTGTAGCCCTTTAGTTCTGTTTCCAGATAGGTTATCCATGTGGCATTCTTTCTCACATGGGCACTCACATCTACACACACATCCACAGACACAAGGACAAGTATTAGGAGAGGGAAAGGGGAGGGAGGGAGGGAGGAAAGGAAAGGAAAGGAAGCCTCTATGCTGAGATGTATTGCACACAAAAATGGAATATTTAGAGTATTTTTTCAGCTAGTTATAGCTAAAGAAGACATATTGTCCATTGTAGGCAGTAATATTAATCTCAGCATTGCTTGCTTAGTTGGCTGTCAGATCAATTCTCTAAAATGTTGATGGGAAAAGCTGGCTTGGAAATTGAGTTCTGCAGTGCTTGCAAAACCTTTGAGAGGAAGCATTCACTGGCTCGTTTTTGGCTCCTGGTTTTTAATCAATATTTTCATTTCTGTCATTTTTAGTGATACTGTATCTTCCTTCTCTCCCAAAATAAATAAATGGCTATATACATTACAGGTAATTTCCCAAAAAATATTCGGGAGCAAATATTGAAAAGACAGCTTTCCAATGCCTAGAAAATGAGTTTGTTCTTTGATTTATAGGCAAGAATAAAAATATTTAAAATGTAACCTTTAATATCCAATACTTTCATCCTTGAATTGTTCTTGTTTTTATATAACAATGAAAAGCCAGATGTTGACTTCATGAATTGGACAGATGGCTGGTGTCATTTTTAAGAGAATGGAAAGAAAGATTTCAATAGATTGGCCTAAGTTGCATTCTGATATTATTTTAAAGCAGGAGAACTTAAGTTTTGAAATATGATTGCCAATGTTTATTTAGAAACACCAATCCTATTCCAAATATTAAAAACTTTTATAAAGTGCATGGTCACTGAACCTGTTTTCTTCCGGTGGAACCCCACCCCTGCTTCCAATCCTATGATTGTATGATGATGATCAAGGGTTGCGGGTGGGGAACCAACAACCTATTTGCAGCATTCAATGATTCTACCAGCAATTGAACATGAGCACAGGTAAAACTTTATAAATACAAACCCTGTAATATACTATGCAGTGTGAGGGGGCTTAACATTCAAATGTTAAGGGGGGGGGGAGTGAGAATTATTATAGGAAACAAAGAAACAGCAGGGCCCTTTTGAAGGCAGAGTGAAATTCACAGCAATGGCACTTTCTTTGGTGTCTCATTTCTGAAGTTCTTTCTGCTTGCCTTGAAAGCTGAAACAGTCATGATTAACACCCCTGGTTCCAAGTGACATTTTGCACTTTGAACAGATACGCAGCAGGGATGACATGCTAAGAATGAACTACCTGCAAAACAAGAAATTATGTCTGTGTGCCGCAGAGAAGGACCAGCCTCACAATGTGAAGTCAAATGCCATTTTGAGCGTGTTACTTTGAAATCCCCACTTAAGAGAAACCTAAACCTCTCTTTTTCCCTGTCCCGAAGAACATCTCTGAAAAGCAGCTTCAAATAATCAGATTGGGCTGCATTTCTGGACATGTGCTAGCAAGCAGTTAAAATCCAGCACTGCACCTTATTCCTTGTTACATCTCAAAGTTAGACTTCATCTTTTTTTTTTTTTTCAGAAAAAGTCCAACTCCTTGAACAGCTATGTACTTTACCAACAAGGGAAGGGTCAATCTGTTAATAATTCATTTTCAAATGTTTTCTCTCTCTGTTCTTGGCAAATCATCTTTGCCGCTGATATCCCAGTTGGAAATTGATTTTAAAGCAGAGTCACAGAGGAAAACATTAACACATATGGAGATTTAGCAGAAATATTCATATCGCATCTGGCCTCCCCACCCTGATGTGTGTGGCTTCGACATCCGTTTGCAATCAGTGGAAGCTGCAGGGTGCAGAGGAGATGAAAGAGCTAGCTATTGCTTAATATAGCCATTTGCAATCAGACTTCTCCAGAGGTATTGAGATTACAAGTCTTTTATTATCGCAGTCACTGACCAGCATTACAGAAAATAATTACAGAGTTGTAGTGACACAGGCTGGACTTATAGGAGTCAATTTAGCTTTTTTAAGCTTAAAATATCCCAGTGGTCTCCTGGTACAGCCAAATAAAGTTTTCAGGAAGGGTTCAGTTAAGGTGTCCTTCTGGTGATGGTTAGAAGTTCATGACATTGGAGTTGGAGAAAAATACAATGTACATAAAATTTGTCTGATTTCTCCAGAGGAAAAAGTGTAATTAAGAGCTGTTTGAATGAATTTCTAGAGAAACGCTGGTGGAATAAAATATGGAAACATTGGTGGAATAAATCTCTAACTGCTCCATTATGATCAGAACATAATTTTTAGGGCATCAGAAATCATCCACAATTGAGGTTTGAGAATTCTGGGAAGTTAAATATTGGAGCTTGATGGCAAAACAAGCAAACTTTAAAAAAATGTTGATCTAAGGATCCAGCTGGAATGAACTTATCGATCTGGTGCCCTAATTGTATTTAAGTTTTCTGCTCTGTTCTGCTTACAAGTATCTTGGCTTCCTAGCCTGATCATTGCTTAGCAATGCCTCAAGAGAACACCTATGAGATTTGCACATCTAAAAAACCAATTACTTATCAACCAAGTGAAAAGTCTAGCCTTTGTGAGTGATGTTAAGTCCCCAGTGGAAGGAAGCCAGGAGTCGGTGACTTTGTATCAAGCTCTTTTATTGCAGTCAGGAACCAAACTGGGGCTAAAGGAAAACTTTGCGGCTTTTTATTTCCAAGCCGCGGCGGCCGCGGCCAATGGCACCGCTTTGAATCTCCCGCGTTTCGAATCTACCAATCGCAGGAGATTCTCAGCGAGCCAATCGGCGCGGCTCGCCTAGCCAATCCGATCGCCCCGCGCTTTGGCCAATCAAAGCGCAGGGATCTCAAGAATTCAAATGAGGGGACAGAACACCCCTCCCCTCTTGGTTCAGTCCTACGTAGCGTAGTCCCGTAGGTAGGCGGGGCTCCATCTTTGCCTACTGGACCTGCGCAGGTCAGTCGTAGGTTGGATCCCGGCCGGTTCGGTCGTGGTCTCTGTTTCTCCGGACTCTGTCGTGGGAACCGCCTGGTCTGTCTGGCCGGGCCGCTCTCTGCAGCTCCCTCCTGGGCTACCCGGGTTGGTTGAGCTGCGGGTTTCGCCGCTCCCGCTTGATCTTCCCGGGTTGGTTGAGCTGGCCTGGCTGTCTCTTCCTGGCGAGGTTTCGTGCTGGCTGCTTGCAGGTGAGTATGGCTGGTTTCTTTTTTCTGGGTTTTGGTTTCTGGGGTATCCCCTCCCCTCTTGGTTTGTGTTGAGGGGGTTGGTTTTGCTTGGTTGCGTGTCAGTGGTGTCTTGTGTGGTCGTCCTTGATCTTAACTGATCGATGTGGCATTTCCACGCTCGTCCGTCGGTTGTTTGTAGCCGGTACGAGTGTGGGCCTGTTAGCTGTGTTATGATTACTGGTACCCATAATGGGTCTCCGTTTAGGTTCTTTGCGTAGACGGCGTCGCCTGGTGCGAAGGTTCGGTGTTTGCTGGTGGAGTCTGGGGGTTTCTCTGGGTTGTAAGTGGGGTGTAGTCTATTGAGTGGGGACCTTATTTTCCTCCCCATTAGCAGTTCTGCCGGGCTTTTATTTGTTGTGGTGTTCGGGGTTATGTGCTGCATGAAAAGTAATTTATTTATTTTGTCCTGGATCTCCCCGTGGTCTATTTTCTGGATGGGTTTTTTTGTGAATTGAACCATCCGTTCCGCCCTACTGTTCGCCGCCGGATGCACCGGGGCTGTCAGTGCGTATCATATGCCCCTTTCTGCTAGGAATTTTTCGAATTCTAGCGAGGTGAATTGGGGCCCGTTGTCAGACACGAGGACGTCCGGGAGGCCGTGTGTTGCGAAGAGTTTGCTGAGTTCTTTGGTCACGGCCTCCATGGTGGTTGTTCTCATGTTGCTTACCTCCAGCCAGTTGGAGTAAGCGTCTACAGTTATTAAGAAAGTGTGTCCTTTTGTGGGCCCGGCGAAATCTATGTGGATCCTAGACCACGGTCCCCTGGGGGTTTCCCACTCTAGGATGGGTGCTGTGGGTGGGCTTGGTCTAGTTTCCTGGCATCGTTGACACCTTGCTACCCAGGCCTCGATTTGTTTGTCCATCCCTGGCCACCAAGCGTAACTTCTGGCCAGGGCTTTTGTTCTAATGATGCCCGGGTGCCCCTCGTGTAACAGTTCCAAAACCTTCCCTTGTAGTTTTTCCGGGATGACCACCCTATCCCCCCATAGTATACACGCTTTTAGTAATGAGAGTTCCGTTTGCCGGTTCCGGAATGTCCTGAAGGACTTGTCGTTGTCCTTTTCCGGCCACCCTTTCTCTACCCAATGCAAAACCCGCGCCAGACGTTTGTCTTTATTAGTTTCTCGGGCAATGTCTGACGTGGTTATGGGTAGGTTGGGTAGAGTCTCTATGCTGAGAGTGGTCGTCGTGGGTGCTGGGTCAGTGTCTGGTTCGGGTAACGGTGAGCGGCTTAAGGCGTCCGCATGGGAGATAGTCTTACCGGGTTGGTGTGTGAGTCCGTAGTTGTAGGTGGCCAGGAATTCGGACCACCTTGTCATTCGGGGAGGCAGAATGTTCGGGGTAGCCCTGTTGCCTGCAAGGATTCCCAGCAGCGGTTTGTGGTCAGTGATGATGGTAAACATCCGGCCATAGAGGTACTCGTGAAACCTTTTTACTGTGGCGACGATAGCCAAAGCCTCTTTGTCCAGCTGGCTGTAGTTCCACTCTGGTTTGGTGAGGGTCCTTGAAAAGAACGTGATGGGTGCTTCCTTTCCGTCGGGGAGAGTGTGGCTGAGGACAGCGCCGACGCCGAAGGGTGATGCGTCGCATGTGATGGCTAGTGGTAGGGTCTCGTTGTATTGGATGAGGACGGCATCTGAAGTGAGCAGGTCCTTGGTTTTCCTGAAGGCAGCTTCCTCGCATTTCCCCCAAGTCCAGGTAGCCGCCTTGTCCAAAAGCCTATGCAAAGGCTCCGCCGCGGTCGCCTTTTGGGGCAGGAAGACATTATAAAAGTTAAGTAGCCTCAGAAACGCCTGCAGTTCTGTTTTTGACCTGGGTATGGGGGCTTCCTTGATGGCTTTAATTTTTTTTGTCGGTGGGGTGAATGCTGTGTTGGTCTAGGAGGTATCCTAGGAATTCGACCCACTCTGTGTACAGCTGGCATTTTTCCCTCTTCACTTTAAGCCCGGTTTCTTTGAATCTCGTTAGCACCTCCCTTAGGCGACTCTCTAGTTTGGCCTGGTTGGTTGCCGATACTAGTACATCGTCGAAGTATGGTACCACCCCCTTGATGCCTTGTAAGAGTCTTTCCATGAGGCTCTGGAAAATTCCAGGTGCCACGCTGACTCCAAATTGGAGGCGGTTGCATCTAAAGGCTCCCCGGTGGGTGACTATGGTTTGCACCTCTGCAGTTTCTTCGTCGACCGGCAGTTGCTGGTATGCTTGGGCCGGTTGAGTTTAGCGAAAACTTTGCCCCCTCCCAGTGAGTGTAGGAGATGCTGCACTACAGGGACGGGGTAAGCGCTTTGTTGCAAGGCGCCATTTAGGGTGGCCTTTTTGTCCCCGCAGATTCTCACTGACCCATCAGGCTTGATTGGGGTGACTATGGGGGTCTCCCACCGGGCATGGTCTATGGGTTGTGAGACCCCTTGCTTGATGAGCTTGTCAATTTGCTCGTCGATTTTCGGTTTGAGTGCGAAAGGTACTCGCCTTGGTTTTAGGCGTTTCGGGGGAACGTTTGGGTCTAGGCTGAAGGATATAGGGGGCCCTCGGTACTTGCTGAGGGTGCCGTCGAACACTTCTTGGAAGTCCCGGGCCAGTTGCTGCTCCCAGTCGGCTTCGGTGATGTGGTCGATGCCCGTGACTGCGATGCCTAGCAGTGCGAACCATTGAAGTCCCAGCAGGCTAGGTCGGTCTCGATCGACGATGGTCAGGGGAAGTCTTTCGGGGTGCTCCTTGTATGTCACTGTGAATTTTCCTGTTCCGACTACAGGGATGCGGTTTCCCTGGTAGTCTTTGAGGATTAGTCTCTGGTTTTCTAGTTCCCTCCTCTGGATGGTAGGCACCAAGCATTTAATTTCTTGCCATGCTACCATTGAGAGGTAGGACCCGGAGTCCACCTCCATCTTACAGGGTTCGCCTTCGATGCCTACCTCCACGTAGACCTTCCTGGCATCTGTGGTAGTTGCGTGGCCGATGGTGACCGTCTGATGTGTCTCTTCTCTCCACCAGCTCTCGCCCCCTCGTTGGGCTCGTCCGTTCCGTTCCCAATGATTGTCTGCTGGACGGTCTCTGGTCCTGGGGGGTGGGCTGTCTCGTTTCCGCTCGCTCGGGTCCCATCATCTGGGGCTGTGGGTTTTCTTGAGGTGGCAGACACGGGCTATGTGGCCTTTTTTGTCGCAGTGCCTGCAAAAGGAGTCGAAGAACCGGCATTCGGATCTGGGGTGGTTGCCTCCGCGACCGGCACACACAGTCCTTGACTTATGACTCCGCCAGCTGCGCTAGTCGCGGCCTGCCTGGAGACGGTGGATGTCTTCCTCCTCGTCTGACGTGCCCGAGGTGGAGTGGAGTTCGCCCTGGTGGGTGGTAGTTTCAGGTCGGGCCTCGGTCGACCTTGTAGGGTTGTTGTTTGCAGTGCGGTCCCCGGCGTTCGGTCTCCGCATGCGGTCTGCTGATTGTCAGGTTGCTTCAGCTGTCGCGGCTTCGGAGATGGCATCGGCGAGAGCGATGTTGCCCTTAGCCATCAACCGACTTTGGAGAACGGGGTCCCAAAGGCTGAGCACGATTCGGTCCTGCAGGGCCTCGTTCATATTGGAGAACTCGCATAGTCCTCCAAGGCGCCGCAGCTCTGCAACGAAATCACTGAAACTCTCGCCCGACCGCTGGTCCCGCCGATAAAATTCGTGTCGTCGGATGAGAATGGGTACGGCTGGAGCGTAGTGTTTCCGGAGTAATGGCTCGAGGTCCACCCAATCCATCGCGGTCACATCGGCGGGCTTGGCTAGCGCTTTTGCCATCTTAAACACTGTGGGCCCGCAGTGCGTTAGGAAGATGGCTCTTTTCTTCGGTCCCGTGGCATCCTTCAGATCGTTGCATTCGAGGAACATGTGGAATCTGTCCATGTAAGATTCCCAGTCCTCGCTGGCGGGGTTGAAGGGGGTTGGTGGCGCGATGCTGGCCATCTCGTCGGTTGGCTGGCTTCCGTCGGACACGTGCTTCGGTTCAGGATAAGGATCCCATCCTCGTCACCAGTGTTAAGTCTGCGTGGAAGGAAGCCAGGAGTCGGTGACTTTGTATCAAGCTCTTTTATTGCATTCAGGAACCAAACTGGGGCTAAAGGAAAACTTTGCGGCTTTTTATTTCCAAGCTGCGGTGGCCGCAGCCAATGGCACCGCTTTGAATCTCCCACGATTTGAATCTACCAATTGCGGGAGATTCTCAGCGAGCCAATCGGCGTGGCTCGCCTAGCCAATCCAATCGCCCCGCGCTTTGTCCAATCAAAACGTGGGGATCTCAAGAATTCAAATGAGGGGACAGAACAAGTGAAATCCAAAATATAAATATAAATCATGTCTTCATCTCAATCTGAGTCAAACCCCACTTCATTATTATAGATGGCCAAACACTATATTGATTTATTTGATGAAGGAGTGAACTATAACTACTTTTATACTGAAAACATTTATAGATTTTTTTTGCTGCAAATGGGTAAAGATGGACTGCTGATTTCAGGATTTCAGGATTTAAATTTTCTGTTTATGATTTCCAATCTAAAGAAGATTGAAGCAGTTACAAATGTGGTAATTACCATCTCCCCCCTCCCATTCTACAGTAATTACTACATTTGTAACTGCTTCAAAGAAGATTGGAAATCATTTCTTTAGAAAGTTGTCTTCTCGAGTTCTTGTTATTTATTTTACTCTTTCATACTCTTCTATTTCTTCTATGTTTTGTATTTTTAAAAACTTTGTAATTGTGAAATCTTTTAATAAAATTGTTAGATAGAGATAAAAAAATAGATAGATAGATGATAGACACATTTATATCCTGTATATCCTTTTCCACAAATTTAGATTAAATAGCTTTATAGTAAGATGATTGCATAGACTTAGTTAGATTTTTGATCACTCTTTGATTATAAATAGTTTAACAAAGAGATTACAAATTTAGCTCAACTAGCACTATCTACCCACCCACTTATCTATCAATCCATCCAATCATTCATCCTTTGACCATTCTGAAAATCCTAAGATGTATAAATGTTGCAAATCTGGTGCAAACCTTCTGGTGTTTGAAACATATCTATACTCGTCAGTCTTTCAACTAACATATTTGATCTTCTCCAAGAAGTCAAAATCTTAATTTGATCAGAACAAAATTGCTGCAAGTGATTTTTCCAACCAAGGAAGAATGCCTTCAATGTTCTCCTCAACCCTTTTGGAAGCTATGCCAGAATGACTGTATCAACAGCTCTGGATTTTTGGTTGAGGGAAGATGCTCTGTTTAAAGATCCCAGCATGAAATTGATCCTGTATGTAATAATTAAAATATCAATAGAGAGAATAATGTACATTTGCTTTACTGTCTTATTTCGTATGGCTTCCAAAAATTGTCCCTCTTAGGTCTCTCTGTCTGATCTGTAATTTGTGGTTTATTTATGAAAATAAGCAGTTGATGGACTATTAAAAAGGGTGGTCTTAAACTTCTGCCAAAGATTCTCCCAAAGACTGAATCAAAGACTTGTTTGAAATCCATAGATGCTGCAAATGGGGCTAATTCTGATTTATGCATATATTTCTTTACCAGTCTTAAGCATCCAATACAAAGCCAACCTGTCCATCAGCTATGATGTTATCTACATCCTGGTAAGGTCTAATGCCAAGAATGACACATGGAGATTCTTCCAAGTTGCGCTCTTTATTGTTTCACACCTATAGATAAAATCTTTTTTTTTTTAAACAAATTTTATTAATTTTTTTTTAAACACATAGACAAGCAAACAAAACATAGGATGTAGTAACATAAAATATCTTTTTCTAAAAACACATAGAATATCTTATTTAAAGAGCAAGATAATTCCAACTTATCGCATTTCTATACAAACACAATTTAATATATATATATTTATCTTATCTGTTCAACTTCATATCCTTCCCCAACTTCTCTTTACTGCTCCCTTTCCTTCTGTTTAATTGTATTTCTTTTACCTTAAATTATGTATATTCATTATATATAATTTCATTAGTTCTCTTCCAACATCCTTTCAAACATAAATAAACATTACACAAAACATAAATACATAAAACTTCTTTTTGGGAAGTGGCTTGCCCCGGATTAGATCTTTTTGTACAGACATAAATCAAATTCGTGCTCACATAATATACTATTTCATATCTTAATTAACATTCTATATTTTCTATATATTTTCTCTCTTCTATTCATTCTTTTAATTCTATTTTATTTATTTCATCTCAATTTAAATAATTATACTTGCATCTTTTGTCCATTCTCTTTCAATCATCTATTTTTCCTTGCTTTCTAATACAATATTTTCCCTGTAACCACTGGTTGAAGTATGACAACTTTTTATCTTTCCCCTAAATTTTACACTTAAAATAATACATACTTTCCATACTGATTCTGCTTCGTACATTCTAAATACTACATTTCAAAATAATAAGACAAGCAAATAATATTGAATTTAGTAAGTAATAATAAAACCAAAAAAGAAGGGATATTGAGTTTATAATATAATAAAAACAATATTTCATAGTAAATTAAACTCTATTATCAAATCTTAAACATTTTCAAGCTTCTCTTTAATGCATTATTAATTCATGTAATATTTTAATTTTCTAATTCAATTTCAAATACTAATATCTACCATACAATCTTATGTACTTTTGCAGAATCATTTTTATAAAATTATATCTTACCCCCTATCTCTAAAAAACTTGTTTTTTGACATCTTGTTTAAAGCTTTTATGACTTCTCTTCCCTTTTTCCCTTCCTTTCTTATCAATTCTAGCTTTTTGACCCCCCCCACCTCTCAAGTTTCACTCTCTTAATCTTCCCTCTCTGTTGTGTTCCTCTTTTCTGTTGCTTTCTGACATCATATCAATTTTTCATCTTATTTTTCTTTTTCTTGATTGCTTTTTTAAGTCCTGAATTCACCATTTCTTTACCCCTCTTACGCTTTTCTTCCTCCACTAAAAGTATCTGTCCATTAAAGATGGATTCTTCTTCTTCTTCTTGGTCCCAGTCTTCCTGTTGCTGTTGTATTTCTTGATAGGTAGAAATCGCCATTTCTAAAAAGTGGAAAATGGATCCAGAAGAGCCCATGCCTTCCTGTTTCTCTTCTTTCAATTTTTGAAATTCCATTTGTAAATCTTCAAAAGATAATGCCATTTTTCCCTTTTTTTTAAAACAACCCAAATATCTTTAATCTTTCAAGAAATAGTTCACAAAGATCCCAAAGTCACAAAGCAAACCAAATCAAAACAAACAGTTCCATTTAGCACTTTTTTCTTTCTATATTTTCTCTTCCTAGGGTAGAATTCAAATACACAGTTCCAAAGTAATCTTCTAGAAGTCGTAATACCTTTTATTTCTGATCTTATAAACTCAAAGCAATCTCCTTCAATACAGTCTTAAAATAAATCTTTACCTCTTCCCTTCCACTTATAACAAATAAAAATAATTTTAAGTTTTTAATTCCAATGTCCAGAAATCCTTTGTCCCCTTGGCTTTAAATTTCAAGTTTACCTTCTATGCCCAAGCAGGTTTTCCAGATTTCCAACTGCTGTTTCTGTGGGAAGGGAGAGTAAAAGAAAATAACTTTCCTTTTCAGCTTTTTTTTTTGCCACTTTTACGATGTTCCTTGGGAGACAATGTATCCTTTGAACGATTTAGTTTCCAGGGTATTTAGAGGTTTCTTGTAGTCCTGGTTCAGCCAAAACTTTCACCTTCACCTGCTTCCTCCAGCACAAATCTTACCCGGCTGCAGGCTTCTTTGTGGCGGCCATTGCTGACCGCCGCTCCACCGCCTTGGGAAAAAGGGGTTTTGCCGGCTGAGGAGGGGGTTTGCGATACCCGCAAACCCAAATCCGGATCCCCTCTCTCTTCGGCTGCCTCTATGGGGCAGCCCTATCCTCTGGATCCATTCGGATCGGAGGAACCTCGGCTGTGAGTGCAGCAGGAATCGCGGAGGATCGCGAATTCCTGCCGCCGCCAAAGCCTTGCAAAACCGGAAGCCCCTCCTATACATAAAATCTTGTCAAACTGTAGACTCTACTGTCTGCATCTACAATATTGGAGACTATTGGAAACTATTGCAGAGGTGCTGTCTTCATCCTTTTTCTCTCACACATCCGGGCTGAGTTATATTTTACTCCTCTGGAATACACCCCCTCTCTCCTGGAAATCCACCTTATCATTACAATTCCATCACAATCCAACCACTGATTCAACTTGCAGGAGAAATGTCAGATACAAAGCTAAAAATGATTCAGAAAGAAATTATTCTTCCTACTATTCTTAGTGAGTTTTATAATGATTGCAGCCAATCTTTAGAGAGTTGACTTATTCATTTAGTACATTTGTTTGACACCCATCTCCCTGAAAGGCAACTTTGTCAGATTGAGATTGAGGTAGTTTGGTCAATATAGGTGTAAAATGAAACCAATATGAAACCAGCAATCAAGAGAAAATGGAATCTCTTATTTCCCCCCAACTTCTTATCTGCTTGATCAACTTAATGCCTCAGCACTAGACCAGATAGGCAGACGGCCTGTGTCTGTCTCCCAAGAGAACGAATGAATGTTTTTCCTCCCAAATAAAGCCAGCAAAAATCTGTGATCTTGCCAACAAGAGGAGACAGCTCAAGTCCTAGTGCAGATTATCTCTAAAGCCCTGCAGACTCATTAATTCTCACTGCTGTTATTAGTTGTCCCTGGAAATTTTAAAGCATTCTTTTTATCATCTACTTTGGACTTGGCCAATCCTTTTCTATTGTACAACACTCTATTAAGGACATCATTAAGGTTCTCTGTTGGCTCAGAATGTGACAACCAGCCTGTTCTTTGTCCTTACATATTCATGATAAGTGATTTCAATTTTTTTTTACTAGTCAGTGTTTGTAACTTAGCAAATCTACTTAGTCCTTCTTATCATGACTTTGCTTGGCAGGGATACTAAAAGAATGAATCTGGGAGGGTTGTTCAAAGTTCAGTCTTTCAGCTAAGAACATCTTGTCCACAGATGACCATATGTAAAAAGGCCTTGTTACCATGTCCAGATTTGGCCTCATTACAAATTTATTTTGTGGCGGGTGTTTGGACTCAAGAGCTATGGCAGATTGCAGATAGCAGATAGCTAGACAATTCTCAATTGCAAAAAATCTCCAATTATTTAGTAGATGATGAGAGATTTCTCTATAGAGAATAACACAACCTGGGGCTTGGCCTGGGATTCTTTGTTTTAACATCCAGAGATCTGGGTTGCAATTTTTATCTTATATTTTATTTTATTTTGTTTATTTTATTTGCATCCCTCATTATTTTTACAAATAATTCAAAGTGGCAAACCAATCCAACACACCTTCCTCCTCCTTCCCTCCCCATAACAAGAACTCTGGGTTGGGCTGAGAGGGAGGGAGTGGCCCAAGGTCACCCAATCAGCTTTCATGGCTAAGGTGGGATTTGAAGTCATGATGTCCTGCTTTCTAGTCTGGTGCCTTAACCACTAAATCAAACTGGCTCTCTGCACATTGCAACAAATGGAGGCTTCTGTACAGGTAGTCCCCAATTTAAACCATGATTGGGATAGGAACTTCCATTGCTAAGTGTTCCCAAAGGCGCTTTTTCAAAAGGCAACTGGACATTAACAGAACTGAAGAAGCTTTTTATATGAGAAGCAAAATGTCTTCAAGGGAAAATCCAGTTGCCTTTTGAAAAACCACCTGTCAGCTGTGCCTTCATTCAAAACCCAAGAAAGAAAATCTTAGGCTCCATTAAAATAGAAATACTTTATTTTACTGGATTTGAAGTTTTCGCAACAAAAGGAAAGCAAGTTCTGAGACAAATAGGCATGGAAATTGCATATTGAAAGTTATCCCAAATTCCCTCCCCCAGGAGTTCAAACTGGACATCCAATCTGAGGTCTGTATAATGCCATGTGGGGTCCATCTTCAGGTAGTGCCTCACACCACTGGTATGCCAAGACGGTTGACCTTGGCCTAGAAAAGATAAGAGTATGCAGTTGTACAATAAGCAGAAAAGTGTCCCATCCTTTTCAGTTTACAAATCTTCGCCCTCCAGCACCCTTCCCCCCTCAACACCAAATTACCCTTCCCCCCATTTCCCTGGCAGCTGGCAAGAGTCAAGCAGCAAAAGATGTCTGGAAAACTTCTTGGAGGCTGACATTCGGCCCTCCTGCAAAAGAGGTGTAGCCCTGTAAAAGAAAACATAGGAAAGTAACAGGGAAAGAAATATTCCAAATAAGAGAAAATAAGTTATATACAAAATTATATCAAGGTTTATCAGGATATTTAGAGTGAACTGATTGTACAAATTTAGGGGCCCTGACATTACAGTCATTAACCCATTCTGACTGAGAAGGAGGAAAATGTTTCCAAACAACTAAATACTGGAGGCTTCCCCTCCTGTTTCCGGGAGTCCAGAATTTCCTTAATTTCAAAATGTTGTTTCCCTTCAATTAGGAGGGGAACTGGAGGGGGGGCTGTTTAGGTTGCAGAGGGGGCTGTTCAGGTTGCAGTAACCCTAACCTGAAATACAGGGTGGATCCTCTAAGGGTTTTTGGCAGTTCTAACTGCACAGCGACAGAATTCACAACCTGTACAATTGGGAAAGGACCAACATACTTAGGTCCCAATTTCTTACACTTCTGGGTGGTCTGTAAGTACTTAGTAGACAAGAAGACCTTATCCCCCAGTTGGTACTTTTTCTGTAGAACTCTCTTCTTGTCTGCCTGCTTCTTATGGGCTTCTTATGAGCATCATCTATGCGCAGGGGTCTCCAACCTTGGCTCCTGGAAGCCTGGCGGACTTCAACTCCCAGAGTTCCACAGCCAGCAAAGCTGGCTGTGGAATTCTGGGAGTTGAAGTCCGCCAGGCTTCCAGGAGCCAAGGTTGGAGACCCCTGACTATGGGTAACCAGCCAGGTAAGCTGGAGCTGGGTTATCCACTCTGCCAGCGATGGGATTTGGGGTTTCTCCTGAGGTAGCTCTGGAATGGGTACAAAATCCTGACTAGTAGCTACTTTATTTTTTAAAAAAAATATTTTTTATTGATTTTACTATTAAAACAGACCAACAACACATACATAAATGTAAGAGAGAAAAAGAACAGAAGAAAGGAAGAAGAAAATAGAAAGAAAGAGAGAAAACAATTAAAAACTTTTTCATCTTCAACAGTTTGTGAGACCTCCTTTTTATCCTTATTTTATGCCATATACACACTTAATCCTTACATATATCTGTGTATCACTACTATGGATCTATCCTATCCTCTTTTGCCTTTTAGTGTAAAGTCTATCTTTGGTCTATCCATTTGTACCAGCAGTTCCAGCTGTTGTAGTATATTGAAGTGTCTTTATCTTTTAATGCCAAGGTTAATTTGTCCATTTCTGCACAACTTGAGATTTATTAATAATCATCTCCTCTGATGGAACAAGAGGCTGTTTCCAACATTGTGCAAAAGCCAATCTGGCCACTGTCAAAATATGTATTATTATATATTTCACTTTTTTTGGTATTTGTTTATCAAAGATCCCTAATAGAAAGGACTCTGGTTTGAATTTGATCTGTTCTCTTGTCATTTCCTCCAGCCAATTTCAAATTTTCTGCCAATATTTTTGAGATTCTGGACAGGACCACCACATATGGAAGAAAGTTCCCTCTTTTTTTTTTTTTTGCATTTCCAGCAATTCAAACTCATATTGGGGTGCATCTTCGCTAATCTCAAAGGAGGAAGGTGCCATTGATAAAACATTTTATAGGCATTTTCTTTGTATGCTACCAATTTTGTAATTTTATTATTTCTACCCCAGACCTTTTCCCATTCTGTCATGGTGATACTATGTCCTATATTTCTACTCCAGGTTATCATGTTCCCTTTTCCAATTTCTTCTTCTAATTCTACTTCTAATAAATAATTATAAAAATATATATATATTTTTTGCCTGATCCTAATAAAATTTTATCTAATTGCTGGAGTTTATTGTTAATTCCAAATTCTTTCTTGTCCTGTTTACATCTACTTTGAATTTGAAGATATGCCCACTGATCAATTTTTAATCCCCGATCTTGAAGTTCTCACCACGATTTCAGATTTCCTTGCATATCCAGTAGGTCCTTATATTTAATCATTTTAGTAATATCCAGATTATTGGTTGAATCATCGCCTCCATTGTTGAGATCCAAATTGGTATTTTTAAATAGTATTTTTCCCGTATTTTCTTCCAATTAGTCAATAATGAATCTCTGATTAGGTGTCTGTGAAAATATTTCTGGCTAGCTTTCCCTACATCCCATAAAAAAGCATGCCACCCCCTCTGCAAGTCATGGCCTTCTAAGAATAATATTCTCTTTTTGGTTAAATTCACCCATTCCTTCAACCATACCAAAGAGGCTGCACTATAACATAACTCCCAATTTGGAAGTGCCAGGCCTCCCCTGCTCTTCATATCCTGCATTGCCTTTAAGTTTATTCTAGGTTTTTTTCCCTTGCCAGATGAATTTTACAGTTATTTTATTAATTTCTTCAAAAAAAAATTTGTGTACTTTGATTGGGATCGTCTGAAGTATATAGAGGAATTTTGGAAGAATATTCATTTTAATAGCAGCGATCCTTGCCCCATGTTTCTAAATCCTTCTTTACCTGTTGTATCAATTTATCATAATTATTTTCCTTAAGTGTTTTACAATGTGCTGTCAACCATATTCCTAAGTACTTAACTTTCTTTATCACGTGTATTCCCATAACTTCTAGTTCTAATTTCTGTTTTTCTGTTAAATTTTTTGTTGTGTATGCAATATAACTAATAAAGTATGAGCTTGGAGTTAAGTGCAGGGTTCTGGCCCTGTACTTCTAATTGGCTGTTAAGCGGCCGGACCGGATTAGCCCGTTCTGGGGAATCCGATTGGCCCTTAACAGAAATGTCTTATTGGTTTAAGAGCTAACGTTCCTAGCTCGTTATTGGTTAAACGTTACAAGGTTTGCCTATATAAGGCGGGTTTTACTGCTGTTAAAGGAAGCAAATCATGATGTAAATGAAGAGCTGAAGTTCACCGTTCAGAAGCTTGTCTCCCTTCTTTCTCGCCCATGCTCAAACTTAACATTTTTAGTCATTAATTTTGTTTTCTTCCTATTAATTTTTAGTCCTGCTACTGCTCCAAATTGTTCTAATTCATTCATCAATTTTTGTTCTCTTTCTATTGGTTCTTCAATGAAAAAAAAATCATATCATCCGCAAAGGCTTGCAACTTATAGTCTTCTTTCTTAACCTTTAATCCTTTTATGTCTGGGTTCTGTCTAATTCGCGTTAATAATGTTTCTAGTGATAACATGAAGAGCAGGGGTGAAAGTGGGCAGCCCTGTCTGACTCCTTTTTCTATTTTTATTGGGCGGGTATATTCTCTGTTTATTTTAATATTAGCCTGTTGTGTATCATAAATGGTTGTTATAATATTTTCAAATTTGGTGCTTAAATTCATATTATAAATTTTTTGGATTAAAAATTGCCAATTTAAATTATCGAAGGCCTTCTCTGCATCTAAAAACATAAGTGCAATTTGTTTTCAGGGTGGGCTTCATAAAATTCTAAAACATCTAATACTATTCTTAAGTTATTCCTGATTTGTCTGGTCAGGAAAAATCCATTTTGGTCTTCATGTATATGCTCATTTAACATTATTTTTAGTCTACTTATTTTGTAATCAGTATTTAACAATGAAATCGGCCTATAATTTTGTATATATCGGGGATCCAAATCCTCCTTCGGGATCAGCGAAATCAATGCCCCTCTCCATGAGTCCGGCATCCTGGCTGCCAATAAGACGTCATTAAAAACTTCCACCATAAGAGGTCCTATTTGTTCTGCTGTTGCCTTGTACAGCTCCCCTGGGATCCCATCTGGTCCCAGGGATTTGTTGTTTTTCTGGTTCTCTATTGCTGATTTCAATTCGAACCAAGTAATGTCTTTGTTTAATAATTCTTCCATTTCTTCCCCAATTGCTTTATCCTTCATTTCATCTAAATAGTTTCTTATCCTATCTTCATTAACATCTTCCTTTTTATATAACTCTTCAAAATACTTATGGGCAATTTCTTTTTTCTGTTCTATCTCCTGTTGTATATCCCCCTTTCCATCTATTAGCTAGTATATCAATCTCTTTTCTTTCCTTTTTTAAAGTCTGTATAATAGCCATCTCCCTGGCTTATTGGCATGCTCAAAATAAGTTTGTCTAGTTGTATTCAAATTTATAACGATTCTCTCTTGTTCAATTCAATTCAATTTATGTTTAGTTATTGTTACCTGATTTTGCAATTTTGAATCCTTTGGGGTACTCTGTAATTGAGTTTCTGATTCCTTAATTTTTTGTTGTAATTTGTTTTGCTGGGTGTATTTTTCCTTATTTCTCTTGGCATTATAAGAGATTGTTATACCTCTTATTACTGCCTTCATTGTATCCCAAATGTTTTGTTTCGTAGTTGCTTCATTATCATTTTCCTTTTAAAAATAGTTTAATTCCTCTTGAGTTTGTTGTTGTTCTTTTTCTCTTATTAACTGAGTATTTAATGTCCATCTTTTCTTGGGTTTTTCCCTACCCTTCCATATTATCTGATTTGGATTGTGATCTGCCCATTCATTGGGTAAAATTTCAATCCCTTTTATCTCATTTGCTATTTCCACATTCATCCATGCCATATCAATTCATGTCCATATTTGATGAGGATTTGAATAGAATGTAAATTGTTTTTCCTCAGGATGTAATCTTCTCCATATGTCAATCAAATTTAACTCCTTCATCATTTCCATACATATCTTGGGAAGCTCTCTTTTTTTCCCCTTTGTTCCTTCCCCCATTACTGTGGTCTTTTTGATAATCAGCAATAGAATTAAAGTCCCCTATAATACATATATTTCTTTTTTCCAATCCTACTATTTTTCCATAAAGATGCTTAAAAAACTCTTTTTGATTTCCATTCGGGGCATAGATTACCACTAAGAGAATTGGGATGGCGTTAATCCAGATCTGCAAAACCAGAGTTATTCCCTCAGAATCCAACCATATTAAATCTGTTTTCAAATCCTCTTTAACATATATTGCAATCCCTTTCTTTTTCCCCGTGTTTGCTGGTGCAGTGAATAGCTTCCCTAATTTCGGACATTCGGACATCTGTTTTCTTTATATGAGTTTCTTGTAGACATACTGTATCAGCATTTTGTTTGATTAGTTTGGCTATTATCCTTTTTCTTTTTATCGTCGAGTTTAAACTATTTATATTAATTGATAGTAGTTTATTTTCTTCTTTCATTTAATTAGTTCTGTTTCACTCTTTGTCTTGTAATGGCTCCGGTCTCTCCTTGTGCCTGAAGATGTGTCCTACTTTCTCCTCTCTTGAGTATTTCCTTGATTTCCTAAAGTTCCATCTCTGTTCTTATGATAGCCTTGATCTTCCTGGGAGTTTGTTTCCAGTTCATCCTTACTGCTCTGGTCTTCCGGGCCTACCAATCGCTCATAAAATTCCTGGGCCTTTTCCATGGAATCTATTTTGATTTTTCTTTTGTCCCAAGAAACTAACATCCCCTCTGGGATTAGCCATTTAAATACAATTCTTTTCAGATTTAGGTAAGCTGCTAAGAATTTATAATCTCATCTTTGTTCTCTTACTCTTCTTGGTATTTGTTTGAGAACCAAGACTTCTTTGCCTTTGTACATGATTGTTTCATCTCTTAATTAATTAAATAATACTTAAGGTTCTTACTATTTTCCCTATATATCTAATCAAAGTATAACTATCACTATTATTAATAAATCAATTTAATCAGTTAATTCAATTATTTAACAATCAATTATAACAATCAATTTTCCTTTCCCCAGTATACATATTTATAATCATTATAAAAAGAGATTGAAGAAGGAGAGATAGTTCATCATAGCACTGGATGGTGGGGGAATAAAGAAAAAATGAGCAAATGTATGCAGGAAAAAGGGAGTAAAAAAGGGGAAAAAGGAATTTTGAAATAAGTTTTTAGCTTTCCATCTCTAAGTTTAAGAGCTTTCACTCCAAATGCACCAGAAGTGGGGAGGTAAAAAATGCTGAGTGGTGACTGTAATTACACGGTATCTCCACACATTCGGAAACTTCCACTTTTACTTTTCGCCTTAACATTCCTCAGTTCAATTTTCCTGATTTTCTTCAGAGGAACCACCTCCTCAGTTAGATCAGTATGCTCCCTGAAGGGCAGTTAAGTGGTTTATATCAGTTATATTGTTACGATAACTTCAGGGTTTCTAAGTATCGCCTGTGGCGCCATACTGTCTCTGTTCTGTCAGCTCTGATCTTCTTCCCGTCTCCACTTTAATAAAGTCTTTCAGCATAAAAATCGAATGAAATAGTCCAAATCCTCCACACCTTCCAGTCACCTTCCAGCCGCTAGATTCCCTTCTATTATTATCAGTGTGGTATATCTCCCAACTTCGTAAACTTCCCTTTTTACTCGTTATTGTCCTCTGTGTTTCTTCTGTCTGCCAAGCCCCTTCACTTTCACTTGCCTCGCATCCGCTTTTTGGCCACTTCCTTTTAGGGTTCCGGACAGACACTTGTAACAGCCTTATAAAAGTCTATAGCATTCCAATCATCCTCTCCGCCGCTAATTTTCTCTGCCACACTCTTCACCAATGATCCCACAAACTGTCACTCACTCACTTCTTTACATAGGTGGCAGTCCGGACTTCTGAGACGCCATTGATAGGCAGCTGTTACTTGCTTGTTGGGCTCTGGAGGGCTCCTCTTCACTGCAGTGGGGTTGCCTTCCCCATACTGCAACCTGAGTCTCCCCTATGCCAGCATGAACCTCTCTGGGACTTGTGCACCCTCAAAGGATCGCACCAACCACAAAAAGAGATTAACTGAAACCACGGATGGGCTTCTGCACCTCTGTTCGTCCTTGCCTTACTGACTAGTAGGGTGAATCCAGTGCTACTATGGATGGAGTCATTATAAGCCACCTCTGCAAAAGGCAATAGATCAGACCAGTCATCTTGCTGATAACTTACATAACATTTAAGGTATTGTTCCAATCCTGAGTTAGTTCTTTCATAAGCCCCATTAGTTTGTGGGTGATGGGCGGAGCTTAAGCCCTGGGCAGAGTCTAATTACTTCAAAAAATTCTATCCAGAAGTTAGCAGTGAATTGTACCCCTCCTTTGAAATTATACATTCAGAAACACCATGTAGTCTATACACATGTAGAATAAACAGTTTAGCCAATGTTTTTGAAGAGGGAATCTTTGCACAAGGTACAAAGTGTACTTGTTTGGAAAATAGGTCAGTAACCACCCAAATGACTGTATTTCCCCACTTTCAGATAATTCCACAATGAAATCCATGGAAATTTCCTTCCATTGGGCACTCGGCCTAGCCACATTCTGTAGTTTACCATGAGGTTGTTTTGCTGAAGCACATGTAGGACAACTAGTAACATAAGCTTCTATGTCCTTTTTCAAGGATGGCCACCAAAACTGCCATTTAACTAAGTGTAGATTTTTCATGAACTTAAAATGCCCAGCAACTTTTGAAACATGGACAAGTTTTAGGATGGCTCCTCTAAGACTAGCAGCGACATATAACTTTGCCACCACCCATGCCAGGCTGTCATACAATCATTTGAGTGGGATAAAAACCAATCATTCAATTTTAAAGCTTCTTTTAACTGTTCAGTTAAATCATTTGAAGGGTTAACATTTCCCTTTCCCTGGGCTCTGGTGACCACTGGGATAGTTGCTTAGTTGGAACAATAGGACAGATCACTTCAGGTCAGACACTATTATATTGGGGCAATCTAGATAAAATGTCAGCCATAAAATTCTTTCCCTCCGGCAGTTATTTTCATGAAAAATTAAACCGTTTAAAGTATTGCACCCAACGAATTTGCTTGGGAGACAGCTTTCATGGGTCTTTAAAGCCTCTAGGTTTTTGTGATCCATCCACACCTCAAAGGGGTGTTTTGCCCCTTCAAGGAAATGTCTCCAAGTTAATAAATGCCCATCGGATGGCAAATACTTCCTTCTCCCAAATAGCCCATCTCCATTCGGTCTCAGTTTTTGGGAGGTGTAAGCACAAGGTTGCAAAGTCCCATCTGAATTTGATTGAAGCAGGACCGCTCTCATAGCAATGTCACTTGCATTGGCCTGGATTACAAAAGGAGCATCCATATCTGGGTGTTTAAGAACATTTAAGAAGTGTTTAAGAACATTTAAGAAACATTTAAGAAATGCAAATAGTCATTTCAGTTTCTCAAAAGCTGCTGGGCATTCGATGGACCATTCCAAAGATTGATTGGGCTTTGGTTTCAGTTCTCCATTTGTCTTTAGGAGGTTTGTAATTGGCAATGCATTCTTTACAAAGGCCGGGATAAATTGACAGTAGAAATTAACAAAACCTAGAAAACTTCGCAATTTTTTTCTGGTGCACGTGGGACCCCATTCTAAAATGGTTCGGACCTTCTCTGGGTCCATTTATGTGAGAAGCGATACCCCAGATAGTCAATTTTCCCCTGGTGAAATTCACATTTAGATAGCTTAGCATACAATTCGGTCACCTGGAGTTTTTTCAAGACTGACCACACCAACTTTATGCACTCGTCCATGGTTTCTGTATAGATAAGAATATCATCAAGGTAAACCAACACCCCCTTGTATAGATGTTCATGCAGCACATCGTTTATCAGTTGCATGGCAGGGGATCCTTGCAGGCCAAACTGGAGTATGTTAAATTGAAAACAATCTAAAGGGCAATTAAATGCAGTCTTCCATTCATCCCCTTCCTTAATTCAGACTCTATAGTAAGATTCTCTCAGATCAAGCTTAGTAAAAATCTTTCCCTTGGCAAGGTGAGTTAACATGTCATTCATTAAGGGGAGTGGGTAAATGGTTTCAACACAAATGGTGCTCAGGTTTTTGTAATCCATGCATAAATGATAGGAGCCATCTTTTTTTCAGAACAACACTGGGGCTGCCACTCAGGGCCTAGCAGGCTGAATAAAACCCCATTTTAGGTTTTTATTGATAAAAGACCACAATTCCTCCAGCTCTCATGGTGTCATCAAATACAGTTTGGGCTTTGGGAGCTTCATTCTAGGGAGGATTTTTATGCTGCAATCTGTGAGGTGATGGGGGGGAGCATGGCCAAAGCCTTCTCACTAAAAGCCTCCCTGAGGTCCCAATATTCTTTTGGAATTTTCTCCTCCCCTGCAATATGTTCACTTGCCACCGATGCCCACTCCTTGGGCCTTACTAGGGTTTATTCCCTGCCTCCTGTAATTGGATGGAGTGAATGTGCAGCAGACCCTTCCTCCAGTCCACCTGAGGGTTCCATTTCCAGAGCCAGGATAATCTGAGTAAGGGGGGCACTCCATCCTGGGGGCCATGATAAAATACAGTCTCTTGGTATTTCCCCATCAACATTTCCAATGGCTCCATTGCAGAATGAGCCAGGCCACCCCTAGCCACCAATCCATCTAGTTGGCAAAATGCTATAGAAGTTTTCGAAGTTCTTAGTCTCAACCCCAGTTTATACACGACCTCTGGGCTAATTATGCATCTAATACACCCTGAGTCCAGCAGAGGTAACATATTTCCCTGGGTGCCAGATGAAGACAACTTTAATGCCACTGGGATGGTCATGGGGTCCATTTGTTGACTTACCAGAGGGTAGTCATTGGAATTGGACTCGCTCTCACCTGAACGGATTGGAGTTCCCAACTCCTTCTTTCCTGGAGGAGCAAATTCAATGACTTCCATGGCCTTCAGGGCTGCTTCACGCTACTTGGCTGGAGGTTTTTTGATTTTCTTTCCTCCAGCTAACGTTCCTTTGACATCCAGTTTAGTATGGCAATCTGCAGCTCGGTGACCCTTCTTCCCACATCGGAAGCACACTGTGAATTTGTATTTCACAGCTGACCCACTCTTTTGAACTTTAGGAGCCTCTCGGGAAATGGTCGGTGAAGGCTTACTCCAGTTGGGGTCATGCCTGCATCTGTTTCTTATCCCAAGTTCCCTCCCTCAGGAGTTCAAACTGGATATCCAATTTGAGGTCTGTATAATGTCATGTGGGGTCCATCTTCAAGCAGTGTCTCACACAGCTGATATGCCAAGACGGTTGACCTTGGCCTAGAAAAGATAAGTGTATGCAGTTGCGGAAAGCAGGAAAGTGTCCCATCCTTTTCATTCACACATCTTTGCCCTCCAGCACCCTTCCCCCTCTCAACACCAAATTACCCCTCTCCCCATTTCCATGGCAGCTGGCAAGAATCAAGCAGCAAAAGATGTCAGGAAAATTTCTTGGAAGCTGACATCACCTTTGGGACAACTATGACCTGAATGACAGAATCTCCAAAGACATCACTTAGTGGTGGTTTTATTTTTGGACTTTTTTTTTCCCCAAAGTTTTTATTTTTTAAAACAAACATACGAACAAAACATAAAAACATAAAGCCCTCTTTCAATTATATGCATACAGTGTGTCAGTTGGTTACAATCTTTTGTGCTATCCTTTTTTTACCATTACTCACAAGTTATATAAATTCTCACCTTATCAGTCTAGCTTGTGCTTATATAATATCAATTATTAAACATTCATTTGACTATTTTTCCCTCATTTTATACGAGATATTCTAATTTTCATTATGATTTAATCTTATACATTCATCCAATGGTTATATATTTTATATTGTATTCTTTATCAGTCAATTAACTTTTATTGTAAGGCTTACTAATCTATTTCTTTACTATGTCTTTTTATCTAACCATTGATAAAATAAATCCCATATCATATAAAATTGTTCATCTTCTTGTTCTCTAATTTCAAATCTCATTTTGGCACAGTCCATGATTTTCTTAATAATTTCCTCCTGCATAGGTATTTTTTCATTTTTCCAATTTTTAGCAAATACAATTCTAGCCACTGTTAAAACATTTACAATCAAATATTTCAATTCTTTACAATATATTTCCGGTATAATTCCCAATAAAAATATCTCAGGTTTAAAGTCTATGTGTTGTTTTATCATTTTTTCCAATCATGTATGGATTATAGTCCAATATCTTTTTGCATCCGAGCATGTCCACCACATGTGGTAAGATGAACAAGGTATGTGATGACATTTCCAACATTTATCTGATTTATCCTTGAACATCCTGGCAATTCTCGTTGGGGGTAAATACCACCTGTAAAACATCTTATACAAATTTTCTTTATATGCAGTTGACATTGTCATTTTATAATTTTGAGACCACAATTTTTGCCATTTATCTAAATCAATCCCATATCCAAAATTTCCCCCCCATGCAATCATTGTTTCTTTTACTTGTTCTTCCTCTAATTTAAACTCTAGCAAGTGTCCATAAAGTTTTTTTATTACTTTTTCATCAAAATCTGTCAAAATTTTATCGAAATCAGTCAACTTATCATAGATACCTTCTGTTTTAACATCTTTATCAAATCTAGATTGTATTTGCAAATATAAAAACCAATTCATTTTTACACCTTGTTCATCCAACACTTGCATAGATTTAAGTTCACCCTTTTTGTTCAACATCTCACTATATCTAACTGTTTGTTCCTTTTTATATATTATTGGACAGGAAAAAGCTTCAATAATAGATAACCATAGCGGAATTTTTAAATAATAATTGATTTTTTATCTTCTCCCAGTTTGGAAACAATGCTTCTCAAATATAATGTCTTCTAAAATACCCCTGCGTTTTAGTTCCCTGATACCAGAGGAAGGCATGCCACCCTAACAGCAAGTCATGTCCTTCTAAATTCAAAAGTCTAGTATTCCTTAATGTTATCTACTCCTTTAACCACATCAGACTTGTCGCTTGGTAGTATAATTCCCAATTGGGCAAAGCAAATCCTCCTCTTATTCTTGCATCTTGTAACAATTCAAGTTTTATTCTCGCTTTCTTCCCCTGCCAAATGTATTTTAGCACAATTTTGTTTAAATCTTCAAAAAATTCTTTCCCTAATCTGATTGGAATTGTCTGGAATAAGTATAAGATTCTGGGCAATGCATTCATCTTAATTGTAGATATTCTCCCAATCAATTATAATTGTAAATTTTCCCATTTTATCAAATCTGTCGCAATCTGTTGTTTAAGTTTGAGATAATTGTCCTCCTTAAGTGTGCTGCATCTTGGTGTTATATGTATCCCTAAATACTTAACCTTGTTTGTGACCTGGATCCCCAAAACTTTCTCTAATTCTTTCTTTTGTCTTACTAACATGTTCTTTGCTAAAATCTTTATTTTATCTTTATTTATTTTCAAACCTGCTACTTTCCCATACTCTTCTATCTTTTCTATCAGTTCAGGTGCAGACTCCAATGGATCCTCTGATATAAATACCAGGTCATCTGCAAAAGCTTGTAATTTATACTCTTCTTTTTTAATTTTCATCCCTTTTATTTCTTTTTCTTCTCTGATGTTCCTATTCAGCACTTCCAGTGTTAACACAAACAACAGAGGCAACAGTGGACAGCCTTGTCTGGTCCCTTTTCTTATATCTATAAAGTCTATTAACTCTCCATTTATCATAACCTTTGCAGTTTGTTTATGATACATCGTTTCGATGGCTTGAGTAAATTTTTTACCAAAGCCCTTTTGGTCCAATTGTAACAGCATAAAATGCCAAATCACATTATCAAAGGTTTTTTGTGCATCTATAAACATCAGAGCCATTTGTTTTTCAGGATGTGCCTCATGGTATTCCAGTGTATCTAAAATTATTCTCATATTATTTTTAATCTGTCTCTTCGGCAGAAATCCATTTTGATCAGGATGAATAAAATTGTTTAAATATTTTTTCAGTCTTTCTGCCAGAATTGAAGCAAAAATTTTATAATCTGAATTTAATAGTGATATAGGTCTGTAATTTTTAACTTGCTGTGGGTCTGTGTCCTCCTTCGGTACAAGTGTGATATATGCTTCTGACCACGTTTCGGGTATTCTGTTATAACTTCATTCATAATTTCTAATAAGTGAAGATTCAATGTTTCCTGGAATATCTTATAAAATTCCACTGGCAAACCATCCGGACCTGGTGCTTTCCCAATGTTTTGCTTTTTTAAAGCTTCTGTTAATTCCATCATTGTTATATTAATTTCTAATATTGTTTCAATATCTTTGTATATCTTGGGAAAATTTGCTTCCTGTAAGTATTGTTGAATTCTTTCTTCCTGAACATTCTCTTGATGGTACAGTTTTCCATAGTAACCTTGAATAATTTTTTTCTTCTCCGCATTTCCATAGCACACATGTCCTTGATCGTTTACCAATTGATTTATTCTTCTCGAGTCTCTTTCCTTTCTCAGTTTATATGCTAGCCATCTGCCTGGTTTATCTGCATCTTCAAAATAGTTCTGCTTAGCATTTCTAATTTTTTGTGCTATTTCTTCTTTTTCCATTAGCCCCATTTTATGCTTAGTTATGTCCATTTTAATTTTAATGTCCTTTTTTTGTGGAAATTTCTGTAGTTTTTCTTCCAACTTCTTGTAGTCATCTTCCAATATTTTAAAGATTTTTTTCTGTTTTATATTTCTTTTCCTTGTATAGTCCATTATCAAACCTCTTGTATAAGCCTTCATCATGTCCCAGAGGTTCTGTAATGATGTATCCTCTTTTGTATTTTCTTTAAAGAAAAAAGTCAATTCTCTCTCAATTTTCTGTTTAAAGTCTTTTTCCTTTAATATCGTATTATTTAAAGACCATCTAGATCTTTTTTTGCCATGGTAAATAGATGAATCACAGGATCATTAAGTGTATGTGACTCTCCCATTGACTTTGCTTGTTGGAAGTTCCTTGGGCAGTCCCATGACTCTGGGGTACTACAAGTGCTGATTGCCAAATTTTGATTACATTACCTTGGAGATGCTATGACAGCTGTAAGTGCAAGGATCAAGTTCAAGTCATTTTCTTCAGTGTGATTATACTTTCAAACAACCATTAAATGAATGGCCATAAGTTGAGGACCACTTGTACTTGGCTTTCATAAATTTGGACTGGCAGACTATCCAGAGGAATATCTTCATTATTGCATTAAGGATGCTGACAAATCATTCTGAGACAACTTTGGGATTGTAATCTCAGCACACTAGAGGGCACCAACTGGTGGACATTGGTTAATTAATATTTGTAAATGGGCAGAAATGATGCAGTAGATGACGCAAAAGGGAAGAAGCATGGACAGGCATCTCCTTTATAAAAATATATATCTCCCATTTTGCACATGGATAGCAGAACACACTTCTCAAATGCACACTTTTCTTTCCTCTCTCCCTCTTCCTCGATTTTTTCAGTCCTGGTAATAGGAAGAGAGATTCTCTCATCATGTAATGTTCTTTGACTGATATCTGGAATGGATTTTGCTGTAGATACTAGAAGGTAGAAAATAGCCCTTCTGCCAAAAGATATCTTTAGAAAGCAGCTGCATTTTGATATTAGTTTTCCTTCCTTCTCTTACGAGTTTCGCTTCTTTGCCAGTGTAACAGATGTAGACTCTCTACTACAGGCTTCTAGAAGTGTTTTCACATGAGGAAATTGTTCAGAGGCTTCTCTGAATTTGTGTCCTGGTTTTCCAAATGCCAGGCTAAGGGAGAAATCTTACACTGTTTGTTATGTCCTGAATTGGAATACTCGAAATCCCCGAGCCTTGATTGGCTAAGGCGCGGGGATTTCTGATTGGCCAGGCGAGCCGCGCTGATTGGCCCGATTGAAGTCTCCCGCGATTGGTGCAAACCAAGAGCGGGAGACTTGAATCGCTGCCATTGGCCGCGGCCGCCGCTGCGAAAGGTATAAAAGCCGCGGGCTTTTTGCCTTTCGCCGGTTCGGTTCTCCCATTGTTAATAAAGAGCTTTGAATGAAAGTCACCGACTCTGAGCGTCTTTTGCGGACACGACACTGACGACGAGGATGGGATCTCGCCCCTGAACCGAACCCCGTGTCCACCCAAGAACCAGCTCCAGCGCAGAGATGGCGAAGATAGCACCGCCCGCCCCCTTCAACCCCGCCGCCGAGGATTGGGAATCGTACTCGGATCGGTTCCGGATGTACCTGGAATGCGCCGGAATGAAGGACGCCCCGGGCCCGCTAAAACGCGCCGTCTTCCTTACGCACTGCGGACCAGAGGTCTTCCAGATGGCCAAAGCATTGGCCAAGCCGGCAGACGCAACCGCCATGGACTGGGATGTCCTCGAACCTATACTGCGGCGCCATTACGCCCCCGAAGTCCCCATCCTGATACGGCGCAACGAGTTCTACCGCCGAAACCAGAAACCAGACGAAAAATTGAGCGACTTCGTCGCAGAGCTACGGCGCCTAAGAGGACTCTGCGAGTTCGAAGGTCTGAACAGTCTCATAAGAGACCGCTTCGTACTCGGCTTATGGGATCCTACACTCCAGAGCCGACTTATGGCCAAGGGCAACATCAGCCTAGCCGATGCCCTTACTGCAGCCGCAGCCGCTGAAGCAACCCGCACGTCGGCAGACAGCATGCGAAGATCTGACGCGAAGGGCGGAAACAACAACCCGGCAAGGTCGGCCGACACAAGAAACGAAGCAACCGCACACTACGGTGAATACCAATCAACCTCCAGCACGTCGGAAGACGAGGAGGACATACATCGCGTGCAGACGGGACGCGGCGACCAACGAAGTCGAAAAGGTCGTAGGTCGAGGACCAACTGCGCCGGGTGCGGCGGCGATCACCCCAGGTCAGAATGCCGATTTTTTGACTCTATCTGTAGGCATTGTGAACGACGGGGTCACATCGCCCGAGTTTGCCGCCAAAAGAAGACCCGCAGCCCGCCCAAATGGGAACAGCACGACAGACGGAGAGAAAGCTCCCCGCCCAGAACCAGAGAGCGCCAGCCAGACGGTCGGTGGGACCGCACTCAACGATCTCAAAGAAGCGGCGACGGTCGGCGAAAAGAAGAAACCCACCAGACGGTGACCATCGGCCACGCTATCTCCGACGGCGCCAGAAAGGTACACGTAGAAGTCCATATCGAAGGCCAGCCATGCAAAATGGAAGTGGACTCCGGGTCCTACCTTTCCATGATTGCATGGCGCGAAATCAAAAGACTGGTGCCTACACTACAAAAAAGAAACGTGCATGCCCAAAAGATCATCATTAAAGACTACCAAGGGAATCGCGTCCCGGTAGTGGGCACCAAGAACTTCAATATAACTTACAAAGGCCACACCGAACAACTGCCACTCACAATCGTCGATCGCGACCGCCCAAGCCTACTGGGTTTACAATGGTTCGCCCCGCTTAACATCGCGCTGACAGGTGTCAACCACATCACCATCGAAGCTTGGGAACAGCGGCTAGCCCAGGAGTTCCAGGAGGTCTTCGATGGAGGTTTGGGCAAGTACCAGGGGCCCCTTATCTCGTTTGACCTAGACCCAGGGGTTCCCCCTAAGCGGCTTAAACCTAGAAGGGTACCATTCGCCTTAAAGCCTAAAATTGACGAGCAGATCGACAAGCTCGTCAAACAAGGGGTATTGCAACCGATAGACCATGCCAGATAGGAAACCCCTATAGTGACCCCAGTAAAGCCAGACGGGTCCGTGAGAATCTGCGGGGACTATAAGGCCACCCTAAATGGCGCGTTGCAACAAAGCGCCTACCCAGTCCCAACAGTGCAATATTTACTGCACTCACTGGGAGGGGGCAAAGTCTTTGCCAAGCTCGACCTCGCCCAGGCATATCAGCAGCTACCTGTGGACGAGAAAACGGCGGAAGCCCAAACAATCGTGACCCATCGGGGGGCTTTCAAGTGTAACCGACTCCAATTTGGAGTCAGCGTGGCACCAGGCATCTTTCAGAGCCTGATGGAACGTTTGCTACAGGGCATCAAGGGGGTGGTGCCCTATTTCGATGACGTATTAGTGGTGGCGCCAAACGAAGCCGAATTAGAAAACCGACTCAGACAAGTCTTAACAAAATTTAAAGAAACAGGACTTAAAGTCAAACGAGAAAAATGCCAACTATGTACAAAGCAAGTAGAGTTTTTGGGCTATCTCCTAGACCGGCATGGCATTCACCCTACGACTAAAAAAGTGAAAGCCATCAAGGAAGCCCCCACCCCAAAGTCCAAAACGGAACTACAAGCGTTCCTAGGCTTACTAAATTTTTATAATGTTTTCCTACCTCAAAAGGCAACGGCGGCGGAACCTTTACATAGACTCCTAGACAAGAAGGCAGCCTGGACTTGGGGGAGACGAGAGCAAGCCGCCTTTCAAAAAACCAAAGACCTCCTCACCTCCGACGCCGTCCTGATGCAATTCAGCGAAACCTTGCCCTTAGCTGTCACTTGCGACGCATCACCCTTCGGCGTCGGCGCTGTCCTCAGCCACACCCTCCCAGACCAGAGAGAAGCACCCATCGCTTTTTTCTCCAGGACTCTGACTAAACCGGAACGGAACTATAGCCAGCTGGACAAAGAAGCTTTGGCTATAGTTGCCGCCGTTAAACGTTTTCACGAATACCTGTATGGCCGCCCGTTCACCATCGTGACGGATCATAAGCCATTGCTGGGCATCCTCGCTGGAAACCGAGCCACGCCAACCATCTTGTCACCCCGGATGACAAGATGGTCCGAATTCCTGGCAGCCTACAGTTACGAACTGCTACACAAGCCAGGTAAGAAAATTTCGCACGCGGACGCTTTAAGCCGCTCGCCTTTACCTGACTCTGAACCTGACCCAGCACCAACAACAAACACCCTAAGCATCGAGAGTTTACCTATTACCGCATCAGACATTGCCAGAGAAACCGTTAAGGACAGGTGTCTGGCGCGAATCTTACACTGGTTAGAAAAAGGCTGGCCGGAGAAAGACAGTGACGAGACTTTTAAAACATTCCGTCAGCGCCAGACTGAACTTTCACTACTAAGAGGGTGTATTCTGTGGGGTGACTGGGTGGTAATTCCGGACAGATTGCAAGAGAGGGTATTAGAGATGCTACATGAGGGTCATCCTGGCATCGTCAGGACTAAAGCCCTGGCCAGGAGTTACGCTTGGTGGCCGGGGATGGACAAGCAAATTGAAGCATGGGTCGCCAAATGCCACCGATGCCAGGAGACCAGATCCAGCCCACCCGCAGCACCTATCCGGGACTGGGAAACACCACGGGGGCCCTGGTCCAGAATCCATCTAGACTTTGCTGGCCCCACAAATGGGCATACTTTTCTAATCACAGTTGACGCGTACTCCAATTGGTTGGAAGTAAGCGACATGAAATCCACTACCACAGAGGCCGTCGTTAAAGAACTGTGTAAACTGTTTTCCACACACGGCCTCCCAGACGTCGTCGTCTCAGACAACGGGCCCCAGTTCACTTCCATCGATTTTGAACGGTTCCTGGCGGAGAGGGGTATCCGCCACGCATTAACAGCACCGGCGCATCCGGCGGCGAAAGGTAGGGCGGAACGGATGGTCCAGTTTACGAAAAAGACCCTCCGGAAAATGGACCACGGGGAGATCAGCGACAAAATCAACAGACTGCTCTTCATACAGCACATCACTCCCAATACCACAACTAACAAGAGCCCTGCAGAGCTTCTAATGGGCAGAAAGCTGAGGTCCCCACTCGACAGATTGCACCCGACCTATAACCCGGAGCGGCCCCCAGACTCCAGCTCCAGGTACTGGACATTTGACCCAGGTGACTTAGTCTATGCAAAGAACATGACGGGGGACCCCCTATGGATCCCAGCCGTCATAACTCAAGTCACTGGTCCATGGTCGTACCGGCTCCAAACCATCGATGGGCGAGCCTGGAAACGACATATCGACCAGCTCAGGTCACGAACAGCGACTGACCTCAACCCCCAAGACACGAACCAAGGGGGGAGGGAATACCCGGAGAGACAATCGCAGGAAAAAATAAACCAAAAATACTCACCGGAACACAGCCATCGCGAGTCCCCTCCGGAGAAGAACCACCTGGCCAGCTCTACCGACTCGGAGAAGCCAAGCGGGAGCGGCGAAATCCGTAGCTCAACCGACCCGGTAGGCCCAGGCAGGAGCCACGGCGAAAGAACCGGCCCGATCATCCAGCCGGTTCGCACAGAGGCAGGAGCAGCCAAAAAGATGACCGCTCCGGCCGAGTTACAGCATGCAAGTGAGTTGCGCAGGTCAACTAGGACTCGACGGAGCCCCGCCTACCTGCGTGACTACACCACGTGATGGACCATACCAAGAGGGGAGGGGTGTTATGTCCTGAATTGGAATACTCGAAATCCCCGAGCCTTGATTGGCTAAGGCGCGGGGATTTCTGATTGGCCAGGCGAGCCGCGCTGATTGGCCCGATTGAAGTCTCCCGCGATTGGTTCAAACCAAGAGCGGGAGACTTGAATCGCTGCCATTGGCCGCGGCCGCCGCTGCGAAAGGTATAAAAGCCGCGGGCTTTTTGCCTTTCGCCGGTTCGGTTCTCCCATTGTTAATAAAGAGCTTTGAATGAAAGTCACCGACTCTGAGCGTCTTTTGCGGACACGACACTGTCCATTCAAGATTCAGAAAGAGTTGAGCATTACCCCCTAGCCAGGAAGACAGCACTTAGCAATAGCAATTAGACTTCTATACTGCTTTACAGTACTTTTCAACCCTTTCTAAGCAATTCACAGAGTCAGCATTTTGCATCCAACAATCTGGGTCCTCACTTCACCGACCTCAGAAGGATGGAAGGTTGATAGAGCCAGTCAGCATTGCACTGCTGGCATAGTTAGCATGCAATACTGCATAATATAATACTCTTAAACTGCAGTTCATTGGTGAGAAAAGTAAAGTCCTAGACTTAGGCAGGAAAAACAAATGCATAGGTACAGGATAGATGGTACATGGTTCAATAGTAAAGACTGTGAGAGATATCGAGCTATCCTGGTGGACTTTTGCTTCAGAATGAGCCAGCAGTGTGCTGCAGCTGCTAAAAAAGCAAATGCAATGATGGATTATGTCAAGAGAGGGATACAGGTAGTCCTAGAGTTATGATCACACTCGAGCCCAAAACTTCTGTTGCCAGGTGAAGCATTTGTTAAGTGATTTTTGCCCCATTTTATTACTTTTCTTCCCATAGTTAAGGGAATCACTGCAGTTATTAAGTTAGTTACATGGCTGTGAAGTGAATCTGACTTCCCCATTGACTTTGCTTATCAGAAGGTTGCAAAAAGGCATGACATGACCCCAGGGCACTGCAAAGGTCATAAATATGAATCAGTTGCCAAACATCCAAATTTCTATCATGTGACCATGGGGATGCTGTAAGGGTTGTCAGTGTGAAAAACTGTCATAAGTCTCTTTTTCTATGCTGTTGTGACTTTGAACAGTCACTAAATGATCTATTGTAAGTCAAGGATTACCTGTAGTATCAAAATCAGATGAAGTGATACTACTACTGCATACTGCGCTAGTGAGGCCACACTTGGAATACTGCATCCAATTATAGTCACCATAATACAAAAGAGATGCTGATGTCCTAGAAAAAGTGCAAAGAAGAACAACAAAGATGATAAGGGATCTGGAGGATGGACAGCTAAGGGAGCTGATCAACCTAACAAAGATTAGGGATGACATAATAGCTATCTTCTGATACTTGAGGGGATGTCATGTGGAGGAGCGGTTGACAGGTTCTCCAAAGCAGGGGTTGCCAACCTTTTGGACCTCAGGGACCACCAAACTCATAATTTTAAATCCCAGGTACCACTAACTGGCTCTGTGGGCATGGCCTAATTTGTGGGTGTGGCTTGGTGGTCAAGTGACTGGCTGGGCATGGCTTGTATGTAAATATTATAAATATTTATATAAATATTGAATTTTTTTATAAAAAAAGAGCAACTTTTACCCAAATTCAGGCAAAGCAGGCAGGCGGATTGAGTTGCTCACAGAATCATTCAGTGATCTATCTATCTGCCATTGGCTACCTGAGTCTGTCACATAAAATTTGCTTGCCGTGAGTCTTCACATAGAACCTTCAGTCCGAAGGGAGGTTTGGCTTTGCTTAAAAGCAAAGCCGAAGATCTAAAGACTAGCTAGAAAGCAAGAAATCCAACCATATCCTGCTTCCTAGCTAATCTAAATCTCCTGGCACAACAAAACAGTTGATGGTCAGAAAAAGGAAAAATAGCAATTTAGCAGGCAAGTTTGCCGGGTAAGGAGTGAGTAGGCGGGGAGGGTTCCCATGGGCTATGTGGGCGGTACAGCCTTGTGTTTCTGTGCAGCCTGGATGAATTGCTTTGTGGGGTGCTCTGGGGGATGAGATTTCTCTGTGGCCCACCAAAATTTTCTCATGGCCCACCAGTGGACTGTGGCCCACCAATTGGTGACCGCTGCTCCAAAGTACCAGAAGTTAGGACAAGAAGTAATGAGTGGAAGCTAGTTAAAGAGAGAGCCAACTTGGAAACGAGGAGGAATTTCTTGACAGTGAGAATGATTAATTAACAATGATTAATTAATTAATTAGTGGAACAACTTGCCTCTCAGAGTTGTGGGTATTCTATCACCAGAAGTTTTCGAGAAAAGATTGAACAAACATTTGTACAGGATGGAATAAGGTCTGCTGTCTTGGACAGAGGGTTGGACGAGAAGACCTCCAAGGTCTTTGCCAACCCTATGATTCTACATCAGGGATAAGCTGAGAGCATACAGGAAACTATATTGGCTGGGAAATAGAAAGATGTAGGTCCAAAAACTTTTGGATGTACCAGCGCATGAGAAAGATAAATGATGTATCTGTTCTCTTAGACTCAATCAAATCTATTAAAACAATTATTTATCTTTTGTTTTTGTTTTTCAGACTCTTTGAAACTCTTCAGTCTCTCTTCTGGTCGGTGTTTGGTCTGTTGAACCTCTACGTCACGAATGTCAAAGCCAGGCATGAATTCACAGAGTTTGTCGGGGCCACCATGTTTGGCACATACAATGTCATCTCCTTGGTGGTATTGCTAAACATGCTTATTGCCATGATGAACAACTCCTATCAGCTCATAGCAGTGAGTTAAATGCATTGGTGTCCCTTCCATTTCCCTGTGAATTAGGCATTCAGTTGGATATGTGTGTCTGGAGCTAGCAGAGGTGTCAATTTATGTAGCAAACATGCAACTCATTTGCTGTGTGCTCAGGTGGCAGTGGTTGTTAATTCTGCTTAATGATGGTAATACAGCAATCAATTTGTAGCAATTGGCAGAGGATAGGGGAGCAGGACAGGAAATATCCAGACACTCACATAAACACATCTGCACATACACACACACACACAGAGAGAGAGAGAGTATGTGTGTTCTTTTGTATTTAGAGAAATATTTAATTGCCTTAGCATAACAAACCATATACAATCTAAGAAACTTTTAATTCAGGGTTGAAAGGAAAGGTTCTTAGTGCTCTTTGAGTTTGGTGGTTTTCTTGTAGATGTTTCTTTATCCAACTACTAGGTAACATGATCAGTGCTAGAAGGGAGAGAGTTGTGGGGAGGAGGAGAAGGACTGTGAGGTCCTTGATGCTTTCTGAGCTTGGTTGTTTCTTACAGATGTTTCATCACCTAAACTAGCTAGCATCATCAGTGCTAGAAGGGAGAGGGGTTTCTGGAGAGAAGGAGAAGGAGACAAATTTTGGGGTCTTGGTGGCCTCTGAGCTTGGTTGTTTCCTTGCAGATGTTTCATTACCCAAACTCGGCAACGTCATCAATGCAAGTTGCAAAAAAACAGACAAGCTCCGAGAACACTAAGGACCCCTCATATACAATTATCTTTAGGTACTCTTCAACTTATGACCACAATTGCAACCAGAATTTCCATTGCTAAGCTAGGAGGTTATTAAGTGAGCCTCATCCAATTTTATGAAATTTTACCATTGTAGTACCATTGTAGGTCATCTAGTCCAACCCCTACCCAAGCAGGAAACCCTCCTTGACAAATGGCAGTCCAATCTCTTCTTAAATTCAGAATGAGATTGAGGCTGATTTGAACATAAAGCTAAAATGACAGCATTCAAGAATGATGTGGAAAAAAATGTTACATTGGATGAAATCAGCTGATGTTTTAATAATGGAAAGGGATATTCAAATAACAAACCGGAACAATCACTTGACAGATTGCTTATTTTGGATTTATAACAGACTTTTTAAAGTCTTGAAGAATCTTCTGAGGAGAGACAAAGAGAAAATGAAAAGAAATCAAATTCTGGGACATTATTTAAAAGGATTAAAGAGCAAGATTGTAAAAGGCAAAGGGAAGAAATCTAACACTGGTTCATTTGATCAGGAAAAATGTATGTGTTGTTCATCAAGAAGAGAATAGGAAGGAGAGATCTTTTGTTGTTGCTGTTGCTCTTTTTAGAAAAGTGAAAAGCTATTGTGTGAAAAGTAAAAGAATACAAAGTTGATTAATGTATGAATGCTGCTACTTCTAGTAAAGTTGAATGGTTTTTTGCTGATTAGAATTTAATTATGTTTTAAGTATTTATTTATAGAAAAAGTGATGAGATATGGGAAGAAGAGATATTTTGATGTATCGGTAGGGAAGGCAGTACATGGTTGAAATTATTTGATTTGTGAAAAAGGGGAAAGTCATTTGTTTATATTTTCTTTGTTCCTTACTATATTTTTCCCTTTTTCTATTCATAATTTTTTGGGCTTTTTTATCTTTGCTTTACCTTCCTTTCTATTTTTCTTAGTTTGTATTAGTCTTTTATCTTTATCACTTGAAACTGACTTTCAGGTTTAATCTTTGTAACTGTAACTTTACATTATTATAAAGAGAGGGGGGAGAATTTCACAGAAGTGCTGCTCTTTGAACAAAACATCAAAAGCAACACAAATGACTGGAAATAAATAAATGTTCTTCTGTCAAGTGAAAGAAGGTTGAAAGGAGAAAACTACCACAAGCATTTTTCTGCATGGGGCACATGACATCCCTTCACCAATCCAACCCCAAAAACTTCAAGTTTGAGTAAAACACAAAATCAGTATCCCAAACCATGGCATCAGAGTCTTGCACAGACCTCACTGGAACAGCAATTAGACTTGTAGACTGCTTCACAGTGCTTTCCAACCCTCTCTAAGTGATTTACAGAGTCAGCATATTACTCCCAACAATTTTACCAACCTCGGAAGGATGTAAGGCTGAGTCAACCTTCAACTGGTGAAAATTAACTGCTGGCAGTAGGCAGAATTAGCCTGTGATACTGCATTCTAACCACTGTGCCACCATGGCTCTTAATTGTTTCTGAGAACAAGCAAATAAGAAAGGGTCAGGGGTAGCAAACTCCATTTTCCTTTTTTCTAGCCTTGGCCTAATTATAACTTACTTGTGGACTTGAACTGCAACTTTAGCATTGGGCTTTCAAATAGACCCAGCTGATAATATCCTGGCTGTGTTTTGCTTGAGTCACAGGAATAATTAAACAAGCCTTCTTCTTTCTTTTCCCTTTGCAAAGCTAACAAATGATTAATGATAATTTATTAGTATTTGGCACCCTACAAACAATTTCAAATTCTTTATTAGCATTTGGTAGAATTGGACAAAACCTCAGCTTTGTTTCACTCCATCCCTACCAGATTTTGAAACAGTCTCTCATTAGCTTACAATGATTTTTTTTAAAAACCAAATCGATGCAAAATGGATATGCATTTATGGGTACATCATCCTTATTGTTACTAGTCCTGTTCCTCAGACATTATTTTAGGGAGGCATTTTTCCTTGCATCATTGAGTTTATCCTTTTCTAAATAATAAAATAACAGAGTTGGAAGGGACCTTGGAAATCTTCTAGCCCAAAACCCTGCTCAAACAGTAATATTTCAGACAATTGGCTGCCCAATTTGTTCTTTAAAATCTCCAGTATTGGAGCACAACTCTGAAGGCAAGCTATTTCACTTATTAATTGTTTCAACTGTCAGGAAATTTCTCCTTAGTTCTAATTCTTGCTTCTCCCCTTGGTTAGGTTCCATCCATTGCTTCTTATCCTGCCCACAGATGCTGCAGAGAATAGCTTGTTCTCCTCTTTGTAGCAGCCCCCCAAATATTGGAATACTGCTATCATGTCACCCCTAGTACTTCTTTTGATTAGACTAGACATATCCAATCCTGCAATAGTTCTTGATATGTTTTAGTCTCCAGATGGTGTCCTTGTCCTAAGCAAATTTTAACCCAGAAAATTTACATTTAGATTAACAGAATTGGAAGGAATCTTGTAAGTCATCTAGTCCAACCTCCTGCCAAAGCAGGAGACCCGACACCATTTCTGATAAATGGCAGGCAAATCTCTTCTTGAAAGCCTCCAGTGATGAAGGTCCCACAACTTCTGAAAGCAAGCTGTTCTATTGGTTCTCACTGTCAGAATATCTCTCCTTATTTCTAGGTTGAATCTCTCCTTGATCAGTTTCCATCCATTATTCCTTGTTTGACCTTCAGGTGCCTTCTTCGGCAACAGACCGAAATCTGCGACTGTGTGCAGTTTCGATCTGTGCTCGCCGCTGGAGCGCCCTGAGCTGGCTGGTTTGGGGGCTAAGCCACCCCATAGAGGTGGTGAAGAGGGGGGAGACTGCCAGCTGGGTTGAGGAGAGCCTCATCTCTCCTCCCCAGCTGGCCATTACTCCCTTTCCCGAAGGCGGTTGCAGTGGTGCTCAGAAATGGCCACCTCAAAGAAGAACTCGACCAGAAAAGAATGTACAGGAGGAAGATAAGAAGAGAAAGTTTTGGCTGACTGGGTTGAACTGAAAAAGCAACAATACAAGGTACCCTGGAATTTGAATTATAAAGAACAGCATTGTTCCCAAAGAAGACTTTGAAGCTGCGAATGAGAGAAGGAAGGGAAAGGATTTGGGTTTTTTTTCTTTCCTTCTCTATATTGACAACTAAGAGATTTAAGCAAGAAATTGGCAAAAATCTACTTTGACATTAACAGGTATTTAAGCTGAAAATAAAATCTCAAAGGGATAATAAAGATTTCTGGATTCTCAAAAACTTTTAAAAGAAGGAAAAAAACAAAAGTGTGGGATCTGGAAAAAGGAGACCACCTGGAAGTGAAAGGAATTAACAGTGAAACTTTAACAAAATTCCTAAAAGATACATTTTAACTGAAACTTTGTAACAAGATAAGAGAACTCCAGGAAGAGAAAGTGGAAAAAAGAAGCAAGAAGAAATAGCTTTGGATTATTTGGATTGTTTGGTGATTTTTGGATTTTTGGCTATTGGATCTAAAGGACTAAAATCAACTGGGTGGTTGTTTAAAAGTTTTTAAAATGGTATCACTCTTGGAAGAATTGAGAATGGAACTTTAAAAACAGAAAAAAGATGCACAAAAAGGAAGAGGTTCTTTTGGCTTCATATTTCAATTTTTAGAAATGGAGATCCTGAACTATAAGAAACAACAAGAAATGCCTGTAAAATAAGAAGGGTGGGACAAAGAAGAAGCTATTTTCAATGACCATGTATTTCTATGTGGGGAAAGGGAAGAGGGGAAAGAGAGTGAAAAATTTAAGATCTGAAAAAACGACTCAAAAAAAGAATAGTTTGAAAAGTAATTATAACATTAGGAAGAAACAGAAGAGAGGATTACAGAAGAGAGAATCAGAATTAGAGAGAGAAGGGGTCAAAAAGGGAGGGGAGAAGAAGAGGGAGAAGAGGGAAAGGAAAAAAAATTATAAAGGACAGAATCAGGACATAGAGATACAGGGAAATCTTACAAGACACAGAGATAATGGGTGAAAACTTAATTGAAAGGGGGATTCTGCAAGGGTACATAAAACAGTATTGTTATATTAGAAATAGAAATGAACTTTGAAAATATGAAACAAGTGTGATTAAAATGATAGATAAAATACTCATTGTAATGTAATGGGATGTTTAATAAACAAATGAAATAAAGAGAATGAGAGAATGAAATTAGGAAAGGAGGGGAACATTTTAATTATTATAAATGTGTTATAAAAATTTAAGTGAAGAGGAATATGAAAGAAACATGAAAAAAATATGGAAATATTATAAGTGTTCCTAGAAGTATGATATCCTATTGAAAAGGAATGTTAAAGATGTCAAAGATTATAACTAACATTAATGATAGAGCGGAATTGGAATAGAATAGGTATTTTATTTATCATTGTAATATATATTTTCTATTTAAGAACTTAGTGCGTATTTTAAGAATGTACCAAGCAGATTTTGACTGGAAGTTATATTGAATGTTATAATTGTAAAGGCATAAATTGAAGTTTAAATAAGAGTTGAATGGATAAAAATTAAAAGATACAAAAGTGTCATACTCTAATTAGTAACTACAAGGGAAAATTTTGTTTAATGAGAAAAGAAAATATGAAATTGAAACAGGACAGACAAAAGTATACTTATGATGACTAGAAAGGTATTGAAACTTAGAAAAAGATATATCTATCTATATATCTATATATCTATATATCTATATATCTATATATCTATATATCTATATCTATATCTATATCTATATCTATCTATCTATCTATCTATCTATCTAAATAATTGAATTTAGAAAGGAATGAGATAGTTAAAAGTAAGATTGAGAAAAATTAAGGGAAGGGAAAATTATTGATTAAAATAGTAATAAGATATGGAATAGAACACAAAGATGAATATGAAATTGAATTTGCGTCTGTATGGAGAAGTGATAACCCAGGACCATACTATTCTAAAAAAGAGAAAGAAATGTTACTTGTATTATGTTTTGTGAAAACTCAAATAAAATTTTAATATATATAAAAAAAGAAAATAGGTTGACCCCCTTCCTCTCTGGGGCAGCCCGTCAAATATTGGAGCACTGCTATCATGTCTCCCCTAGTCCTTCTCTTCACTAGACTAGCCATGCCCAGTGCCTGCAACTGTTCTTCATATGTTTTAGTCTCCAGTCCCTTAATCATCCTGATTGCTCTTCTCTGTACTTTTTCTAGAGTCTCAACATCTTTTTTATAGTGTGGTGACTGAAACTAGATGTATTATTCTAGGTGTGGTCTTACTAAGCCTTTATAGAGTGGTATTAGTATCTTATATGATCTTGATTGTATCCCTCTGTAAATGCAATTTAGGATTGCATTGGCTTTTTTGGCTGCCTCCATACACTACTGACTCATATTTAATTGGTTGTCCACTGAGACTCCAAGATCCCTTTCACAGTTATTGTTATTAAGCCTGGTTTCACCCAGTCTATATGTGTACTTTTGGTTTTTCTTGCCTAAGTGTAAGACTTTACTTTTCTCTACATTGAATTTTAATTCTGTCAAGATCCAAATGGATCTTGAGCATATCTGCTAGCGTGTTAGCTATTTCTGCCAGCTTAATGTCATCTGCAAATTTGGTAAGTTCCTCTTCTATTCTGTCATCTAAATTGTTTATGAAGATATTGAAGAGTACTGGGCCTAAGATGGAACCTCAGGGGTGGGATGCTACTGGTTCTGCCCAGCTTTATAGAACAGCAGCAGACACAGAAGCGGTAGTAACACCGGTTGAATCCCACCCATGCGGAACCTGGTGGTATCCCACTGCTTACTTCCCTCCATGTAGATGGAGTATCATTAAGGACTACTCATTGAGTATGGTTTGTCAGACAATTACAAAACCATCTGATGGTGATGCTATCTTTCTCACTTTTTTCTAGCTTACCAAGAAGTAGGTTGTGGTCTACTTTGAATGCCGTGTTGAATGTCTAAGTATATTATATGCACAGTATTTTGCTGGTTACTGATTTAGTCACTATGTTGAAGAATGAAATAAGATTGATTTGGAATTATCTGTTTTTAACAAACCCATGCTGACTGCTACTTATTACTTTACTCATTTCTAGATGTTGGCAGATCTGTTTTTTTATTATCTTTTCCAATATCTTCCCAGGTATTGATGTTAGGGTGATTGGTCTGTAGTTTCCTAAGTCTGCTTTTTTCCCCTTTTTTGAAGATGGGAACTACATCAGCTCTTTTCCAGTCCTCTGGTAGTTCCCTGGTGCTCCAGGATTATTGAAAGATGTGGTACAGTGGTTCTGAGAATGACATCTGCCATCTCCTTGAGAACTCTGGGATTCTGACAGGTCCCCATGATTTGTATTAATCAAGATCAGACAAGTGTTCTCTTACTTTTTTTTTTTTGCTTATTTTAGCTTTTATTTTTAGTCTAGTTTTTTTTTTGGTAAGTTGGCCTATAGTGTCTTTTTGCATGAAGACCGATGCAAAGAATGAGTTAAGCAGCTCTGCCTTCTCTCTGTTGCCTGTTACTTCCTTGCTGTCTTTAGTGGACCAACTGTTTCCTTGACTTTTTTCTTGTTATTTACCGTATATACTCGAGTATAAGTCGACCCGAATATAAGCCGAGACACCTAATTTAACCACAAAAAACTGGGAAAACTTATTGACTCGAGTATAAGTCGAGGGTGGGAAATGCAGCAGCTACTGGTAAATTTCAAAAATAAAAATAGATACCAATAAAAACTTTCACTAGGACAGTTGAGAATAAGTTTGATGTTCACAATTTCCTCTTTGAAAGAGACCAGTAAATAGGGAACAAGAAGATGAAGAAAAAGAAGTGTGTTTTTTCACACTTTTCACACTGCAGTGAACAAAAATGGCATCATAGGAACAGGCTTATTCTCAGTCCAAAGGTTTGTTTCTGATTTCTTCCCTGATTTAAGGGAAATTTGGGAAACGATCTCACTATCATGAAAGGTTTAATTGATTCACTAACCCAAAAGATGATGATGATGACAGTGGGAGGCAGGAGTCACTCTCTCCCTTGCAAGAAAAAAGCAAGAGCCGTTCTTATGATCTCTCCCTCTCTCTCTCTCTCCCCGTAATACAGTCAAACCCTTTCCAGCACGCGCGATCTGCCTTCACCACTTTGCACCTTGCAAATGCAAAATCCTGGGGTTTTTGCATTTGCAAGGTGCAAAGCGGCGGGGGCGGATCCCGCGTGCTGGAAAGGGCTTGACTGTATTACGGGGAGAGAGAGAGAGAGGGAGAGATCATAAGAACGGCTCTTGCTTTTTTCTTGCAAGGGAGAGAGTGACTCCTGCCTCCCACTGTCATCAACATCTTCTTCTTTTGGGTTAGTGAATCAATTAATTTGGGAAATGATCTCACTATCAGAAAACAACGAGAGCCACCACCACCACCTCCTCCCCCTCCTCCCGAGTGGACTGAAAGCAGCTGGAGCTGAGGAAATGAAGCTGAGTGGAGCCGAAGCAACCTCAGCTCGCGTTGTTTTCTCAGCCTAGAGAAAGGGGAAGGGGGCTCATCTGGACCAAGGGTGAGTCTCCCCCTCAGTTTCCCCTGAAGGATCTTCCGTCACTTTTGCCTTCTCCCTACATCTTCCCTCTGTTAAAATCCCCCCCTACACACACACACACTTATTTTTGGTTGGATAGATTTCGTGTCTGAGCATTCTCACATGGCGGTGGGTCTTCCCCCCCAAAAAAAACAGTTAAAAAAAGAAAAAACAATATATCCTCAAGCAAGAACTTTTCTGCTTCCGATTACCCCCATGCTTAAAAGTTGCAAAGGAAACACGGAAGCAGGGAAGTGGCTGCCCAGCTTCGGAGCTCCACACCATTTTTTTTTCAGAGGGGAATCTGACTCGAGTATAAGCCGAGGGGGGTTTTTTCAGCACAAAAAATGTGCTGAAAAACTCGGCTTATACTCGAGTATATACGGTATATGTTGGAATAAACTTTTTAAAAATTATCTTCGACTTTTGTTGCAAGTCTTTGTATTTCTTTGCTTTCCTTTTTTTTTGTAAATTTTATTGGTTTTTAAAAACAAACATAAACAAACAAAACATAAAACATAAAAACATAAAACATATTTTTTGAAAGCAGCATAATCCCGGGTTATATCTCTTCGTACAGACACAAATTCAAGTTCATGCTCATTTTTATATTCCATTCCATATCTTATTACTATTTTACATTTTCTATATAGCTTCTCCCCTCTTTTAATTTTTATTTTATTTATTTCATCTCAATTCAAATCATTGTACTTATATTCTTTGTCTGTCCTGTTTCAACTGTCTATTATCTTTTCTCATTAAACAAAATTTATCCTGTAATCACTGATTGGAGTGTAATATCTTTACCTTTATATCTTTCCCCTAAAATTATAACACTTAATATAATACATAACTTCCATTCGGATTCTGCTTGGTACATTCTAAAACTACACACTATATTCTTGAAAAAAGATAAGATTATAAATGTATAATATAATTAAAACAACAATTTATTCCAATTCAATTCTATCATTAATATTAATATTCATTTAAATCTTAACATTTTGCATATTACTTTTCAAATAGATATCATACTTCTATGGGAACGATTATAAACTTTCCGTAGTTAATCCCCCCCCCTTCACTTATATTTTATAAAACATTGACTAATTAAAATGTTCCCATTCCTTCCTAATTCAATTTTCTCATTTATTTTATTTCATTTATTTTATTTTCAAACATTTCACTAAATTTTATCCCTCTTTTTATTCATATGTTGTTTCCAATTTTCTAACAATATTTCTATCACAAATATAACAATACAATCTTATGTACCTTCACAGAATCCCTTTTTCAGTTAGATTTTCACCCATTATCTCTAAATAGGTCCTGTTTTCTTTACATCTTGCTCCAAACCTTTGTAACTTCTCTTCCTTTCCATCTTCCCTCTCTTCTTCTCTCTCCCCTTTTTACCCCCCTGTCTCTCCACCTCCATTTCCCTCTTCTGTATTCCCCTTTTCTGTTGCTTTCCAACATTATATCCACTTTTCAAATTATTTTTCCCTTTTTTGGCTGTTTTTTTAAGTCTTAAATTCTCCATTTTCTTTCCCCCCTTTCCCCTTTCTTCCCCACTTAGAGTTACTTGTTCATTAAAGATGGCTTCTTCTTTGTCCCAGTCTTCTTGTTTTGCAGTCTTTTCTTGTTGTTCCTCGTAGTTACAGATCTCCATTTCTAAAAATTGAAAAACGAAGCCAAAAGAGCCCTTCCCTTCTTGTGCATCTTCTTTATATTTTTAAGTTCCATTTTCAAATCATCCAGAAGTGATGCCATTGTAAAAAATGTTAAACAACCACCCAATTGTTTTTAGTCATTCAAATATAATAACCAAAAATCCAAAAGTCACCAAGCAACCCAAATACATGCAAGCTGTTTCTTTTTACACTTTCTTCTTTTTTTCACTTTCTCTTCCTGGGGTTACTATTTAGTTGCAAAGTTCCAGTTAAAATATATCTTTTAGAAGTCTTATTGAGATTTTACTTTAGATTCTTTTGAAGTCCAGGCAGTCTTCCTGCTTATAGAAAAAAATTTTTTTTAGTGTCCAGAAATCTTTATTGTTCCTTTGGCATTTAATTATATTTCCAGCTTAATTGCCTATTGATGCCAAAGCGGATTTTTCGATTTCTTATTCAGATCTCTTAGTTATCAATGTAAGGAAGGAGAGAGAAGAAAAAAAAAACCTTTCCCTTTTCACTTTCTTTCGCTGCTTCCGACTCTTCTTTCGGAACGATGTTATCTTTTATAAAATTTAAATTCCAGGGTACCTTAGTTGTTGCTTTTTAACCTGGTCAGCCAAAACTTTCACTTCTTATCTTCCTCCTGCACTTTCTTTTCCGGTTGAGTGCTTCTTTGAGGTGGCCATTTCTGATCACCGCTCCTACCGCCTTCGGGAAAGGGAGTTTGGCCAACTGAGGAGGAGAGATGCAGCTCTCCTCAATCCTGCTGGCAATCTCCCCCCTCTTCACCACCTTTATGGGGTGGCTTAGCCCCGAAGCCAGCCGGCTCAGGGCACTCCAGCGGCGAGCCCAGGCAGAAACCGCGCATGATCGCGGATTCCTGCCTGCCTCCAAAGCCCTTTAAACCAGCAGTGCCATATTTCTTTGCTTTCCTGACATTGTCTTTGCAGATTCTGGCTATCTGCTGATATTCTGCTTTAGTTATGTGTCCCTCTTTCCATTTTTGTACTTGTCCTTTTTGTCTTTCAATTTGTCAGAGAGATCTTTGTGCAGCCATACTAGTTTCTACTTGGATTTCTTGTTTTTCTTTTTCAGCTGTATTGTTCTGGACTGGGCTTTTATGACCATATTTTTCAGAGTTTCCCAAGATTCTTGAGTTGTTTTCCCCTTTAGGAGTTTCATTCAAGGAATCTTTTCTAAGTTCTTTCTGAGTTTATTAAAATCAGCTCTTGTGTTTGCATTATGTTGAATTCTAATATGACATAGTGTGGTGGTCTCCCATGGAAAGAATGAGACACAAGCGTGTGTTCTCAGGATGGGAGCCCAGAATAAATTCCAGTGCTTCCTTTTATTGAGATTTTAGTACATAGTAAGCAAAATTACATTGTGGATTACAAGTTACATTGTAGATTACAATAATTAGAAATAGTACAGACTTGTTTGCAGTTGTCTGAGCTGCTTAATTGTTTCTGGTGTTTGCTTTTAATTTCCTTGCATTATCTCAGTGACCTTTAGGCAGACGTGTATGTATAAAGCATTAGATTAATCATTACTTGAGCCCAATGCCAACGTTTATTATTTCCACATCTCCCCTGTTTTAGTTTTTTGATGATCGCGGATGCCTCGGTAGCTTTTCACCATCTGCAACAGCAATTCTCCTTCTGTAGGCTTCACCCGACACATTCCTAAAAGTCCAGGGAGACATTGGATAATACAGCATGCACAAAGAGAAAGTATAAAAAGCAATATCACTCCAACAACTCGGTGACGAATCCATGAACCATTTGGCAACCAGGACCAAAGTGCAGACCACACGTCCAGTCCCTCACCCTCCGATTGTAATGGATTCTCCTTCAGGTTTTGTTCCATATGCTGTATAGTAGCTGTAATGTTTGGAGAATAATCAGAGATATACATGCAACAATGCGTATGAATCACAGCGCAAACTCCCCCTTGCGCAGCCAGAATAGTATCCACCGCATATCTGGTTTGAAGGACAAAGTTACTAATTTTGCCTTGCTCTTCTTCAAGCAGCCTTAGCATTTTAATGGTGTCTTTAAACATAGTAACTGTCCAATTGTTTAACGATGCAAATCTCTATAGTTCATCATGACTCCTAAAGGAGGAATAACTCCCCTTGATATCTGTGTCCAGTAGTCATGAGTCAAAACAGAGTTTACTTCTGTTGCGGAACGCGCATTGCTGATATGAGCAGTCCCAAAGATTTTTGAATGAAATGAGATGGGATTACTTTCCCAAAGGTGCAGACTCCTTTCCATCATGCTGGCATGCAATCATAGGCCATCTGTCCACACAGCAACCATAAATTTGCTCCCAGGAGATGACCAACCTTATTTGGCTCAGCATAGATTAATTTTGCAAAGGATTCCATTAACATAGCCAAATAAGTGGACGATGGTGCGTATTTCCCATTCGCACATTTGGGCAACCGGCTGCTGTCCTCCGTGATGGGACAACATGTAGCAGGAATATATGGGCACCCATTTTCATTGATCAAAGACATGATAGAAAATTTAGTGATGTTATGCACAAAGTAAGTGAGATTTTTAGTTTTCATGTCATCCGGATAAACCCGACTTCCATTGCTAATAACAATTGTTTTGTTGCAAAACGGATATGCCCCCAAGTAAGTCATATTCTCTACCATCTCATTGTGGGTCCAACAGATACCCGCCACCTCTTGGATCCGGCTTCCAAGGTGTAAAGCGGTTATGTTACTTGTAGTCCAACTGTTAGACCACGTCCCTGAACAACCATAGCATTGTCCCTTATATCAGTCACCTTCGGCCAGAGGTACTGCAACCATTGGAAGCCCTGATGTTTTGTGAGTTGGCATGTGCATACATACCCAACAATCAGTTTTGTTAAGAAGGCTTGCTAGCTTCCCCATGTCCTGGATCAACGTGTTTCTTTTCCATTCCCCCAAATCTGCCCCCTTGCCCCTTTGGCTAATGATAAGGATGCACACAGTGAGCAGGAACCCAAACAACTGTCCCCTCATCTTCAACAGCAGCGTATCCTTGGCCCCAAGTTATCAGCAGGACAGCTCCTCTCCACGTTGGATCTGGCAGTCTCCTATACTGAACTTTTGGTCTTGGCGTACCTGCAGAAGGGGAGGAAGCAAAATGTCTACTGGCTGCCGTAGCAGCAGGAGATCCTGTCATGTTTAAAAAATTTAAAGTATATAATGTAATATTAAGAATGTTTTGTATGTAAGGCAAGCCATATCCATCCACTTCCCCCGTTTTTGTTTTTATGTGCAGGAGTGCTTGTTTGAGTGTCTGATTAGCTCATTCCACAATGGCCTGATTGTAGCTGCTCAGCTACCGATTGATGTAAAGCTACAAGCTTTTCCTTTGGAAGTGGCCATTGGTCAATCCAAACTGGCTGAGAGGTTAACAATTGTAATTTTTCCATTATCCAAAAACAATTTTTGTGCGGAACTGTGACAGTAAATCTCTACCCCGCAAGTTTATATACAGGGGCAACACAAGAGGTTGAATCCTTGCAGTCTCACCAGTTTCTCTATGCAATGCCTTCAACCAATGTACACTCCTTCTTGCAAACTGCATACCACCCACTCCACGAACAGCCGGAGAGTCCTCAAGCGCCCATTCATTTGGCCATTCCTTTTGGCGTATCACAGAGACATCTGCTCCGGAATCTATAAGGCCAGAAAATGATTTTTCTTGAATTTCAATTGTCATTTTAGGTTGGTCTGTAGTCAAATTTTTTGTTAGCGCTAGCAATTCTGCAGCAACTGGAGAATTGGCCATTTCAGTGGACCCAAAACCGCCAGTTTGTGGGATCCCAATTAAAGGATTTATAGGGATGTATGGAAGCAATAATAACTGGGCAATAAGAGTCACCGGCCATTAATGATGCAGGAGTATCAGTGTACAATTGTATCTTAATAACCCCTTTATAATCTTGATCAATAACTCCTGGAATAACAAAAAACCCTTTTTCTGATGCAGAAGACATGGGAAGTACTAATCCCACTGTTTTTTCTAGCAGTGGCCCATGCAAATGAGTGTCCTCAATATACACTTGATTAGGAAAGGTCACATTAATTGAGTTCAACATTTTTAAACCCAAACCTGCACTCCCAGTAATTGCAGGCGATGCTTTTGTGACAGCCTTGGGAGCAGGGCTAGCTGCACGCCCCAAATTTAGTTTCCCGAATTTTGGTTCTGATCAGAGCGACATTGATTTGCCCAATGAAACCCTTTTTTGCATTTTGGACAGACCGACTTCGGGCGGACGTCCTTATTTTTGTTTTTGTTAAACGCCATTCCCCCCCCCAGGGGCTCTGCACTGAGCTTTAAAATGGCCAGGCTTCCCACAATTAAAACAATCCCCTGTAGGTTTCATCCCTTTTTGTAATGCCATAGCCAAAGTCTCCATGTTGTAAGCCTGAGAACCCACCACTGCACATGCCTTTAACAGATCAGCCAGAGTAACCTCACCTCTAGCCACCAAAGGCTAGATACGCTTGCAGTCAGTGTTTGCATTTTCAACTGCCAATTTCAGCAAAAGTTCCTTTGCTGCTTCCTCATTAGAGATTTGCCGGGTAATAGCCAATTGTAGCCTTTCCACAAAATCGTTATAAGACTCAGATGCTGTCTGCTTAATTTGAGAAAAAGACCGTGCTGGGGTTCCCACATCCTGGATGCGGGACAATGGCCCAAGGACAGCTGCCATAATCATGGGAAATATGTGATCAGGCAAATTAGTAGTTTGATCAGCAGTGGATTCAACCAAGCCTGCCCCATAGATTTGGTCTGGCGTATACAGCCCCCCCAAATTCCGTCCCCTAGTGATAGTTTCCCTTTGATACTTTGAATCAAAAACCACATACTGAGTAAAGCTCAATATCATTCTCATTAAATCTTTCCAGTCACTAGGAATCATGCATGAGGTAGCCAAACTTGTCAGGAGACCCTTTGTAAAGGGACTTTGAATACCATAATCTTTAACGGCTTTCTTGATTTTCCTAAGTACTGCCAAGGGAATTGGAACCCATTCAGTCTGCAGATTGCCTTGAGCATCCACTTGCTTATTAACTGGAAACAAATTCATCTGGGGAATCTCATCAGGCCTGATACAACATTGCTTGAACTTTTCCCATTTGTGGCTGGATTTTATCATCCACAGGCATAGGCGCTGTGAGAGATGAGAAAGCATACTCCAGTTTTGGAGTCGAAAGGTGCAACACAACTCCTTTATAAGGAGGAGGTTCTACTAAAGTTTTTAAAAGAGATTGTTGCTGGGTCTCTAAAGCAGTCATAACAACCTTCCAATATGTCAAAATTTCAGCTGTTGCCCATGGCTCTTCATGAAGGATAGTTCCAATTCTCCTCCACGTGTCTAATTTTAAAGAGCCTTTCTCTGAGTACCAGGGGCATTGCCACCAGATCTCTTGCAGCAGTTGTTTCACATTACCTTTTGAAAGAACTATTTGCTCCCCCCCAGAGGGTTTAAAGATAAAGAAATTTGTCCTGACTAACTTCAGCAGCTCACTAACATGACGTTCCTGTGGCTGAGAAAGCTTTCCCCCCTTGTTCCCTGAAAAATCCTATTGTCCAGCAATAGTTAAGTACGTACTTTACCTATTCCAGGCGAGGAAACATGGAGGTCCGGACACGTACCACCTGCAGTGGATCACGTCGGGGTCACCACTTGTGGTGGTCTCCCATGGAAAGAATGAGACACAAGCGTGTGTTCTTGGGATGGGAGCCCAGAATAAATTCCAGTGCTTCCTTTTATTGAGATTTTAGTGCATAGTAAGCAAAATTACATTGTGGATTACAATAATTAGAAATAGTACAGACTTGTTTGCAGTTGTCTGAGCTGCTTAATTGTTTCTGGTGTTTGCTTTTAATTTCCTTGCATTATCTCAGTGATCTTTAGGCAGACATGTATGTATAAAGCATTAGATTAATCATTACTTGAGCCCAATGCCAAAGTTTATTATTCCCACAACATAGTCACTCTCACCTAATGTTCCTGCAGTTTCAACTTCCTTCATCACTTCTTCTCTGTTTGTAAGAATTAAGTCCAGTATGTTTGTCCCTCTAGTTTCCTACTTTTGGACAACAACATTGTCAGCTAGGTTGGTTAGGAACTTATTTGATTTCTCACTTGGTGCAGAATTAGTCTTCCAATTAATGTCAGGATAATTGAAGTCCCCCATTACTATTGTAGTGTGTTTCCTATATATATTTGTTAGTTGGTTAGCAAAAAGGACATCATTTTTTTCTGCTTGATTGGGTGGCCTATAGTATACGCCTATGGCCATGTCATTCTTTTTTTTTAAACAAAATAAACATTATTAAACTTTAAAAAGTATTTACACATTACAAAACATTTAATTAAAAACAAAACCAAGATGAAAAAACATAACCAATAAACATAAAACATGTACATATACATTTCTAATTGCTTAAATGGTATATTTCTATCAGACTATTTTCTAATACTTATCTCCTCTATCTGGTTAATACTCCTATTATAACCTCTATATATTTTCCATTCCCTATCTATTCACTCACTGGTTTCTATCTTTTATCCAATTATACCAGTTTTCCAAATCTGAGTTTATCCATTTCCGCACAGTTGTAGATCTTCTGAATTATCAGAGTATCTGTTGGCATTTGATCACCCTTCCAACATTGTGCTAATGGTATCCTTGCTGCAGTAATTATATGTAGAATTAAGTATTTTGTTTCTTTTGTGAATTCACCTTTTATTATTCCCAACAAAAAGATCTCAGCCTTAAATTCTAATTGAATATTTATTATTTCTCGTATCCATGTTCATATTTTTTCCCAATATTTTTTACTCTTTGGGCACAGCCACTAAGTGTGGAAGAAGATACTCCTTGTTTTTTTACATTTCCAACAAAGTGGGCTTAAATTTGGATACATATTGGCCAGTCTAGAAGGTGCCAGGTACCACTGATAGCACATTTTACATTGGTTCTCTTTATAAACCACTGATTTTGTTAATTTATAATTTTGCTTCCAAATTCGTTCCCATCTTCCAAATTAATGTTGTGTCCTACGTTCCTTGCCCATGTTATCATTGGGCCCTTAACTATTTCCTCTGCCAGTTCAAATTCTAGTAAACAATTATACATTTTTGAAATTGCTTTTTCATCTGTTCCCTGTAAGAGTTTATCCAATTGATTCAGTTTTATATCTATTCCATATTCTTGGATACTTTTTTATACCTTGATTTAAGTTGTAAGTATGGCCACCAATCTATCTTCACCCCTTGGTCCCTAAATTCTTGGTTTGTTTTCCTTTAGAGTCTAAAACATCATAATATTTGATCCTATTTCCAATTTCTAATGCATTGGGGTGTATCATTGCCTCCATGATGGAAACCCACCCTGGAATGTTCATGTAATGTTTGTGTTTAATTTCATGCCATATTCTCATCAGTGAATTATGAATCACATGTCTATTAAAGAGAGTGTAAGTCTTATTTCCTGAGTTCCACATGAAGACATGCCACCCCGCCTGCAGTTCATGTCCTTCTAAAATTAATATTCTTTTATTCCACAAATTAACCCAATCTTTAACCCACATTAAAGCTGCTGCTTTGTAATATATTTCCCAGGCAGGGAGTCCAAATCCACCTCTACATCTATTATCTTGTAATGCACTCAACTTAATCCTCACTCTTTTTCCTGCCCACACAAATTTTGTAGTCATTTTATTCAATTCACTAAAAAAAATATCTAATTTTACAGGAATCATTTGAAAGAGAAATAAGAATCTTGGTAGAATATTAATTTTAATAATCACAATTTTCCCTAACATCTGTATCTTTCCCCATTTTTCTAGATCTCATTTTATTTCTTGTATTAACCTTAAATAATTATCCTCTTTGATTGTTGAACATCTTGCTGTGAGCCAAATTTCTAAATACTTAATTTTTTAACAATTTGTAATCCCATTGTTTCCACTAATTTCTTTTTTTTTTACTATCAGTTAAATTTTTTGTTATTTTAGTTTTGTCTTTATTAATTGTTAGACCAGCACTTTCCCATATTTCTCTATTTCTCTAATTAAGTTTGGTCCCAATTCTATTGGTTCTTCTACAAAGAATACAAGGTCGTCTGCAAAGACTTGAACCTTGTATTCTTCTTGTTTAATTTTTAATCTTTTTATTTCCTGATTTGAACTAATTCTTCTTAGCAAAATTTCTAATGTCATGATAAAGAGCAGAGGTGAAAATGGACGTCCCTGTTGGACTCCTTTTTCTATCTTAAATGAATTTGTAGCTTCTCCATTGATTATTATGCAGGCATTTTGTTTTGAATATGTTGACTCTATCATTTTTTTCGAATCTATCTCCAAATTTCATCTTTGCCTGGTGAATTTACTTTATCAAATGCTTTTGGGGCATCTAAAAAATTAATGGAATTTGTTTTTCTGGGTGAGCCTCATAATACTCCAATACATCTATTACAGTCCTTGTGGGGTTTTTTATTTGTCTTGATGGTAGGAAACCATTTTGGTCAAGGTGTATCTTATTACTCTTTTTTTTTTTCATTCTTTCAGCCATTATACTCATAAATATTTTATAATCAGTATTCAGTAAAGAAATTGGTCTGTAATTCTTAATCTGTGTGGCATCTGCGCCCTCCTTTGGTATTAGTATAATGTATGCTTCTCTCCACGACATTGGTAGCCTTGCCTCTGCTAATACATCATTATAAATTTCTAAGAGTATTGGGTCAAATAATTCTCCTAGATTTTTGTATACTTCTCCTCGTAAGCCATCCGTTCTGGGGTTTTTATTATTTTTTTGTTTTTGAATTGCCTCTCTTAATTCCTCTTTGGTAATCTCTCCATTCAACCTTTTACTTTCTTCTTCTGTTAAGGCTAGTGTTAAGTCCTGAGCATGGGCGCAAGGAACGGAGACAAGACATCAAACTGTGACTTCAACTCTTCATTGTGACTTCAGAACAGAGCAAATACTTGGGCAGCAGCAGCTCTTTTATAGAGCTGGCTGCTGTCAAAACAACCAATGATTTGAGTTTACCGCTCTAACAAGCATCCAATCAGAGAGACCCACTAACAGCCAATCGGACTGGCCAGAAATGACCAATCATGACTTGCTGTCCGCAGGCCAATGAGAAGTGCAAGATTATGAGCCTGCTGTTAAAGTAAAGCTATTAGGGTTGTTACTGATGCGTTGCCTTAGTCCATAACAGCTGGGATATTTTCTTCCCCTGAATAATGTTTTATTTTCTCATTCCTAATTTCTTCTTGCCTATAAAGTTCCCTAAAAAAATTCCAGTGCTATTTCTTTTTTTTTCCTGTATTGTTTTGTACTTTTCCCTCCTTATCTTGTAATTGCTGAATCCATCTTTTTTCCTTTTTCCTTCCTTAATCTATAGATAAGCCACCTTCCCAGCTTGTTAGCATTTTCAAAATAATTCTGTTTTGCCAATTTCAAAGCCCTTAAGTTTTTTTCCTGTTCTAGTACACTCAATCTGTGCTTAGTTAATCTATATTTGCCTATGAGTTGATCATTTCCCGATGTTACTTGTGCATGTATTTCCAAGATTCTACTCTCCTTCTGTAGTTCATTGTTTTCTTTCTCTTTCTCTTTTTTCCTTTTAGCATTATATGCTGTTGTAAATCCTCTTAGATAGGTGTGTGGCCCCGATTCCCGAGCTATGCTGTCAGAGGAAGAGGACCTGGAAGATGAGGGGGAGGAACTGGGAATGCCTTCCTCCCCAGGACGTTCCTCTCTGGTAATCCCTTCCTCCCCAGGACCTTCCTTCCTGGTAATGCCTCAGGTTCCATCAGACAACCAAGAGGAACAGCCTGAGACGAATCAGGAGGAAGGCATGTCAGAGCAGCCCCTGACAGGGAGTGAAGAGGAGTATTGGCTCGATACCAAGGAGCATCGTAGGGAGAAACGTGAGCAGCAACGTAGAGGCATGGGAGGGTCAGAGAGTGAGATGAGTCACTGAGCCACATCCCACAGGGGATAAAAGTAGGTGTGCTTTCTCCTTAAACTTTGTACGGGACAAAGTTTACCTTACTTCAGATTTTCTTCGTGAACGATTGTTTTGTGGACTACCTTGTGATTTTTATGAAGTAAAAGAACCATTTATCTCTGTGAGTAAGACTTTAATTTATAATTGTTGCCAGCTCAGACTTGGCAGGCAGGACGTATTGGAATGCCAAGAATATTATCAGTTCCAAAGAATTAACTCTGTGAAGTTCGAGCCAGCTTGCCTGTCTGTGTTTGTGTGTGTGTATAATCCCTTACTTTTGGGGGGAAAGGGAAGGGGAGACAGAACAGATAGGCTTTCGTTGTGTCCCACAAATTCTGTAAGGATGTATCTTTTTTTGTATTTATTTCAAAGAATATTTCCATTTCCTTTTTAACTTTTTCTAAGTATTCCTTTTCTCTCAGAATTTGTGGGTTCAACGTCCCTCTCCCTCTTTGTTTTTGTTGACCTTTCCATGTTATTATGATTGGGTTGTGATTTGCTCACACATTTGGTGCTATTTCTACTGATTCTATCTCATTCACTAAAGTTTTGCTTGTCCAGGCCATGTCGATTCTCAACCACAATTTGTGGGGAATAGAATAAAAGGTGAACCACTTTTCTTTTGGGTTATGTGCTCTCCAAATGTCTGTTAAATTTTGCTCTTCTGCCATATTAAAGAATGTTTTGGGAAGGGTTTCTTTTTCTTTTTATGAGTACTGTGATAATCCCTTTTCGTATCCACGACTGCATTAGTCTATCATACAAATATTTTCTTTACCTAATTCTAAATTTTTTTCATGAATGTGTTTATAGTAATTTTCTTGTTGATTGTTGGTGCAAATAGTACGATTAATAATAATTTCCTCTGTTCCCAAGACACATCTAACATTAATATTCTACCTACTAAGTCTGCATATAATACCTCTGCTTTTATTCCTTCTCTTTCATAAACTGCGATTCCTCTTTTTTTTTTCTTCTGCGAGGGCCACATAGAGTTTTCCTAATTTTTTATATTGTAAGTATTTTTCATATTGTGTTCTAATGTGTACCTCTTGTAGGCACACTATGTCCATTTTTTGTTTTGCCAGTTTCTTAAAAGTTTGGTTTCATTTAATTGAAGAATTAAGTCCGTTTATGTTTACAGATAGTATTTTCAAATTACTTTCCATTCCTCTTCTTTGCTGCCACTCGCTAGTTCCTATTGTTCCTTGCCTCTGTTTGTGCTCTTGTTCTTGCTCTTCTTTCTTCCTGGGGTTCTTTTTCTTCTTTCTTCTCTCTCCTTCCTGTTCTTTTTCTTTCCTTTCCAATTGTTGATCTTCTTGGCTAGCTGATTCTTGTTCTTCTCTACTACTGCCCATTTCTTCTGTGCCTATCAGTTGGTTGTGGAAGTCTTGCACTTTCTCTAAAGTATCTATCTTGAGTTTTACCCCTTGCCACATTACCAACATTCCCTCTGGTGTTATCCATCTAAATAGTATGTTATTCTTGTTGAGTCGGGATGCTAAGAAATGATATTCTCTCCGCTGTTCATGTACTCTTTTCGGGATTTGCTTTAATGTAGTAATCTCTTTTCCTCTGGAAGACATTTTTCTTTTATATTGACCAACATGCATTCTAGGAGGTATAGCATAGCAAACTTCAGAAAAAGGGTAGATGTAGTTCAGTTCCTCTACTTGCAAACACAATTGACACCACAGTTTCTGCTGCTAAGCAAGGTAAGTGAGCATTCAGTAAATCATATCCAGTTTCGCCATGGTTGTTAGGTGAATTGCTGCAGTTGTTAAGTGAATCATGCAGTTGTTAAAGGAATCCAGCTTCTCCATTGACCTTGCTTGTCATAAACTGGTTGGGAAGGTCATAGTGATGATCACGTGTCCTCAGGATGCTGCAATTATTACAAATACATGCACCAGAATTTGAACTATGTGACTTTGGGGATGCTCTGGCAGTTGTAAGTGTGAGGTCCAGTTGTAAGTACCATTGTAATCTCAATGAGTCATTAAATGAATGGTTGTAAGCTGGGGACTATTTGTATATGTTAAGTTCTGCGCATGGGTGCAAGGAGCGGAGACGAGACAGTGACAGTGAACTTCAACTCTTTATTAGCCATACTGAACAGAGCCAAAAACCCTAGGGCAGCAGTAGCCCTTATATAGGGTTGGCTGCTGACCTATTAGCCAATGAGAAACATGGAAGTGTTAAACCCTTAAAACCAATGAGAGTTGACCCGTTAACAGCCAATCAGATGTCCCAGAATGGACCAATCTGATATCGCTATTATCGGCCAATCAGAAGTGCAGGATTAGAACCCTGCTTTTTCTTAAGGTTGTTAAAACTTTATTAAACGCCTTTATTAGTTCATAACACCCCTTCCCCCTAGGTTCCATTTGAGGGGTGCGGTGACGTAGTCCCGTAGATACGCAGGTTGTTTTAATTGTCTATTAGATTTGTGCTGTCCCACCGGTTCCTGTCTGTAGTCCGGCTTCGGCAGGACGTTTTTTGATCTATCTGGTACAGGTGGTTCCGCATCCTCACTGGACGACTCGGTGCCGCTAATTCTGTCGTTGTTGTCCTCCGATCTCTGCGGGCTCACCTCCGTTGAGGTATTCCTCTGTGGCGAGGCCAACCCTCTCCCTGATTCTTCTTCATGTAACGTGCCCGGCTGCTGACTTTCTTCGCTTCCGCTTTCCACCATCTCGAATTCGGCTTCTTCGATATCCCCTCCCCCCTCAGTTTGAGAGTCACAGGAGTCGTGGGAACTGGGTTGTCGCCTAGAGCGAAGCTGATCTATATGGCATTTCCATATTTTTCCGTCCCATGTTTGCACACGGTACGATCTGGGCCTGGTGGTTTGAGTTACGGTTGCTTCGACCCATAATGGTTCGCCAGAAAGGTTTTTAGCGAAGACTAAGTCGCCTACCATGAATTCGCGGCATTTTCCGCGAGATCCACAGGGTTTCTCTGGCGCGTATGACGGGTGGAGCCGGTCGAGGTGGGAACAGAGCTTGTGTCCCATCAACAGTTCAGCTGGAGTCTTGTTGGTGATGCTGTGTGGGGTGATGTGTTGAAGTAGGAGTATTCTGTTTAGTTTGTCGTCAATGTCCCCATAGTCCATTTTGTGGAGAGTTTTTTTAACAAATTGGACCATGCGCTTGGCCCTGCCATTGGCCGCAGGGTGCGCTGGTGAGGTTAGCGCATGGCAATTACCCCAGTCCGCTAAGTATTGCTCAAACGCCAGGGCAGTGAACTGGGGTCCGTTGTCGGAGACCAGAACGTCTGGCAGCCCATGCGTTGCGAATAGTCTATTCAATTTGCGGATGACTGAATCGGTTGTAGTAGTCTTCATCCTGTGGATCTCAAGCCAGTTGGAATAGGCATCCACTGTTAGGAGGAACGAATGTCCCTTAGTAGGTCCTGCAAAGTCAACGTGGATGCGGGACCACGGCTCCCGGGGGGTTTCCCACTCTGTTGGAGTTGCTCTCGGTGGGGCACTGCTGACTTCTTGGCACTTAAGACAAGTCTTTACCCAGGCTTCGATCTGCTTATCGATGCCCGGCCACCACATGTAGCTTCGTGCAAGCGCTTTCATACGCATGATGCCGGGGTGACCATCATGCAATGTTTTCAAAACTGCTCGTTGTAGCCGCTCTGGGATGACGACTCTGTCTCCCCATAGGATGCAGCCTTTTTGCGAGAAAAGTTCTGTTTGCCGGTTTCTGAAAGGGGTGAAGTCATCAGGGGTTTGTCCTACTGACCATCCTCCTTCGACCCAGCTGAGGACTCGCGCCAGGACAGGATCTTGTTTCGTTTCGATAATGATGTCTCTGGCTGTTAGCGGCGATGAATGTAGTGTTTCAATCTGGAGTGTCGTAAGGGTTGGAGCTGGGTCATCGACGGTTTCCGGAAGTGGGGCACGGCTCAATGCATCAGCGTGGGGAATGGCTTTCCCCGGGCGGTGCTGTAATTTATAGTTGTACGCAGCTAAGAACTCCAACCATTGAGTCATTCTAGGTGACAATATATAGGGAGTTGGCTTGTCTCCTGCTATAATCCCCAGCAAAGGTTTGTGATTGGTAATAATAGTAAAAACTCGTCCATATACATATTCATGAAACCATTTCACAGCGGATACAACAGCAAGAGCCTCTTTGTCAATTTGGCTATAGTTACGTTCAGCCTTTGATAAGGTCCTTGAAAAATAGGTAATAGGGGCCTCACTACCATTTGGTAACACATGACTCAAAATGGCTCCTACTCCAAACGGTGACGTGTCACATGTGATTGTTAAAGGCAAAGTCTCATTATACTGCATTAAAACAGCATCGGAGGTTAGTAAGTTTTTCACTTGTTGGAATGTGTGCTCCTCTCGGTGTCCCCAGATCCAGGTGGCTTTTTTGTCGAGAAGTCTATGTAGGGGCTCAGCTACAGTCGCTTTCTGGGGCAAGAAAATGTTGTAAAAGTTAATGAGCCCCAGGAAAGCTTGGAGGTCTGTCCTATTCCTGGGTCTTGGGGCATTTTTGATTGCTTTTAGTTGCTATTAGCGGGGTGAATGCCTTGCTTATCGATTAGGTACCCCAGGAACTCTACTTTATCTGTACACAGTTGACATTTTTTTTTTAACCTTTAGGCCGGAGTCTTTAAATTTCTGGAGAACCATTTTAAGACACCTTTCTAGTATTTCTCTATTTGGGGCCACAATTAAAACATCATCAAAGTATGGCACGACCCCCTTGATCCCTTGCAAGAGTCTTTCCATCAGACTTTGAAAAATCCCTGGGGCTATGCTCACTCCGAATTGGAGTCGGTTGCATTTAAAGGCGCCTCGGTGCGTAACGATTGTCTGTGCTTCCGTGGTTTTTTTATCTACAGGCAGTTGTTGGTACGCCTGTGCTAAATCCAATTTAGCAAAGACTTTTCCGCCCCCCAGGGAATGGAGAAGGTGTTGCATGACCGGCACCAGGTAAGCGTTCTGTTGAAGGGCGTGATTAAGGGTGGCCCGGTAGTCCCCACAAATCCTTAACGATCCATCCGGTTTGATGGGTGTTACGATTGGGGTTTCCCAACAGGTGTAGTCAGTTGGTTCTAAAACACCCTGGGCTATTAATTTATCGAGCTGCTCGTCAATCTTTGGTTTTAGGGCAAAAGGAACCCGACAAGGCTTAAGGCGGATGGGGGCTACTTCAGGGTTAAGGCTAAATGATATCGGGGTCCCCTTGTACTCGCCTAGTTTGTCTGTAAAGACATCCTGGAATTCCTGGATGAGGGCCTCCTCCCAGTCATCGCCTCTGGTTTGGTGAATGCCGGCTACCTCGATCTGGAGTGGGGCGAACCATTGAAGGCCTAGCAAACTAGGCCGGTCACGGTCGATGACGGTCAGCGGTAATGATGCAGTACGATTTTTGAATGATACTTTGACTTGGCTGGAGCCGATGACCAGTATTTGGTTCCCCTGGTAATCTTTGAGTATAATTCTTTGGGCTCGGACGGCAGGGATCAATTGTTTAATGGTCTTCCAGGAAACCATCAAGAGGGACGATCCTGAGTCGACTTCCATCACGCAAGGTTGGTCTTCTTCCAGTGGTCCTCTTTGCCCAGCATCCTTCTTTATTCTTCCTAATTGATCCTTCTGCTGCTGTCTGCTTCTTCACCCAAAGGTTGAAAAATGAGAGCAAGGGATGCCAGAAGGAAGGACCAAATGCTACTTTTTTGCCAAGGATTAGTGAACAATGGATGGACTTGTCCACTGGTTCCTTGGGGGAGAGAGAAGAGACATTGCCCCACTCCATACATCTTGTTTCCTTCTGCTGAGTTGTGGGTATTGACTGAGTTAAGATGGGATTTAAACTTGCAGTTTCCTGGTTTCTAGCCTGGTGCCTTTACCATTACATTAAACTGGCTTTCTTATGGAACCCACGTTATGGAAACTATTTGGGGGTGGGGAGTACACCAGCATTATCCAGTATTTATGTATTATATAAAGGAACATTCTGGAATATTCCATGCCAGACCTGAATGAGAATTAATCCAGATGTCATTCAAGTTAAAATGGCATTAAAATATGAGATCAGATGATGCTCTCCAACAATTAAGGAAAGAATAGAAATGTCTCCCTTTTTCAGTTGCAACCATCAAGAGTCTTTTCAGATACACAGGCTTGCAAAGGAGCCAAAGCAATGGCTGGCCTTCATCCTTAATTCAGACCCAACAAGCAAGATTTATGTTAGCCTACACAGAATAAGATGCACATTTTCGTTAACCCTTTTTTCTTTTTACTCCTCCCCCACCTATTTCTACACCAAACTGGACATGCATCATTAAAAATACTTGCCTGGGAAGGTAGCCAACTGCTAAAAGAAAAGCTAAAAATAATTTATAACTGACATAATCTACATCTACTATTACTAATGAAGCTTATCAGCAATGTAATAATTTAGGGCCTGAAGAATTAATGGGACTTGCCAAATTTGGCCAGCGACTTCATTTCTGAAGACAAGAACATTCAATAAAACAAATTAGCTGCCATCTTTCCATATGGAATGATTAAATGGCATAAGGAGGAACAAAAATGTACTATCGAAATTGGACTATTTACTGTATATCTATCTCTTTTTGCCTTCTCCCCAAAAATAGAAGAGCCATGTTACTTCTTTCAGTGCTGTTGTAATTATGAATGGTCATTAAATGAACTTTTGTAAGTCAAGGACTACCTGTATTTGATTCAGCAGCCAGGGCTTACATAAATTTTGTTTGTCGGGTCTGAATTAAGGATGAAGGCCAGCTCAGGGTTTGGTAACATCATTGCTTCTTACCATCCCTTTGGTTCCTTTGGAAGATTGTGGTGACATAGAGGTTAGAATGTAGTATTGCAGGCTTATTCAGCTCACTGCCAGCAGTTTGATCCTGACCGGCTCAAGGTTGAATCAGCCTTCTATCCTTCTGAAGTCAGTAAAATTAGGACCTAGAATGTTGGGGGCAAGAGGCTGACTCTGTAAACCACTTAAAGAGGACTGTAAAGTACTGTGAAGTGTATATAAGTGTCAGCCTCAAGATATCTTCCACATCTTATATCTTCTGCATCCTAATTATTGCAACTTCTCTGCTGCTATGCTATACTATTTCTTTCGGCTGTCATTAGCAACAGGGGGAGGGGGGAACTTGGAGGGGAAGAAAGCTGGAGGGGTAAATGAATTCTTGCCTTTAACTTTCCATTTCTTGGCTAGCTTCTATCCCCTTTTGCGCAGCTGCGAACTTTTATCAAAATATGTCAAGGACAGAGACCTCATCACCACCTGAAGATGCCCACATGATCATATTAAGAACTTTTAATTGGAAGAGTCATTTGGACTTTGGGGGGGGTGGGAACAATTCCATTCCTTTGTATATATGATCTGCGTGCCAATTTCTCAGATTCGGAATTAAATCTGTAACTTCCACTTTGATTTCCAGTAAAAGGATAACTTTGCTCAAACTCATGGAGTCTGAGTATTTCTTTCTTGGATTTTGAAGGGAGCACAATAAGTATAACCTGACAATAACCTGACAATAAGTCTTAAGTGCTGGTGCTAGTGCTAGCCCGTGCATCTGAAAAGATTCTTGATGGTTGCAACTGGAAAAGGAAGAAATTTCTATTCTTTCCTTAGTTGTTTAGAGAACATCTCCTGGATCTCATATCTTCATTCCATTTTAACTTGAAGAATGTCTGGATTAATTCACATTCAGGTTCTACATGGAATATTCCAGAATTTTCCCCTATTTAACAATTGTTAATTGTTTCCCCTATTTAACAGTTGTTTCTGGAAAATGACACTCTACAAAGTATGGATCACCCAGAGTTCTCAATTTTCTTTTTCTACTTTTTCAGCAAGGCTGCAACTGAGCTGGATTTCCACAAATGAAAGTGAAGAGTGTCTTTGCATAAACGGGCATTTTTTTAAAAAGAAGATTAAAACCAAATAGAAACCTTGCTTTCTTCACTTCAGAAAATTTTGAAATACCCCATATTTTACTTGTCATTCTGTCTTTCATGGGGTTTAAGAGATGAAAGCTGTTTCATGCATAACCGCAGAATTTGCTGAGCACAAAGAAATATAGGCTTTAATTAGCTAATGCATAGTATCCAGACTGTCAAAATAGCAAAGCCTCAGCAGCCTTTTTTATTTTTACGATTCAAAGTATTTTCAACTTTCTTTTTTCCTCTAAGGAGTGCATTCTTGGACTACGCATTAGATGAACAAGCTATCAGGATCCTTATATTAAAACAACAGATTTCACGTGCAGTCACAACTCAAAAATCCCTTGTAACATGGTCTTTTATCTACATATGTGGATTTGGTCAGGGTATGTCATAAGGGTGATACAGAAATATTATACAGGTAGTTCTCGCGTTACAACCAAAATTGAGACCAAAATTTATGCTGCTAAGTGAAACACTGGTTAAGAGAGTTTTGCCCCATTTTACGGCTTTTCTTGCCATAATTGTTAAGTAAATCATTGTATTTGTTAAGTTAGTCACATAGTTGTTAAGTGAAACTGGATTCCCCATTGACTTTGCTTGTTAAAAGATCACAAAAGGTGATCACATGACCCCAGGACACTGCAACCATTATAAATATTTTGAACCAGTTGCCAAGCATCTGAATTTTGATCATGTCACCATGGGGACACTACAACAGTTGTAAGTGTGAAAAACTACCACAAAACACTTTTTTCAGTGCTGCTGTAATTTTGAACAGTCACTAAATTAACTGTTGTAATTCAAGAACTAATTGTATATATAATGTATAATTATAAATATTTCTCTGTCTCCTATTTCCCCCAAAATAACAGCCCTGTGAGGTAAGTTGGGCTGAGAAAGAGTCTTCAGAATTCTTCAGAATACCTGCAGCATCTGCCAGACAATTGGAAAATTGTGAACATAGAAAATCCTTGGTATCCTTTTCTTTAGAGTTGGCTTTCTTTATCCAGATAGAAATAGATAGAAAGAAACTCAGATAGATACAGATAGAAATTCTGTTCTTTCAGGCAGAGAATCCCATGGCCTTGAGGATCAAACAGTACCTGAGGAAAGGCTCTAGCTGTGAATGGAGTGGGGCTCCAGCTGTTCTGTCTGCTGTGACAGGAGAGAATGGATAGCTTCAAAAACTCTGTGAAGATCTTCCTATATTGTTCAGGGTAGTGGGATTCTTAAGACAGTGTGAACTGAAACAGAGGCTCTGAGAAATGAGGGGAAATTAAAGGATCAGGGCAACACAGCAATTAAAATCCCTGACTAGAAATGGAGAGATCTAAATTCAAGCCCATCTTTAGTTGAGGATCATCCCTTAATGTGAAGTAATGTTATAGTATACTTTGTAATCCACCTGAATGTTACTAAAAATTCAGAAATCTTGGTATTAGGGATATGTATGCTTACCTCTGTTCCAGAAACAGTAAACAGTTTTCATGCTATCTGTTAGGAATATAAGTCACCTAACAGATACTTGGGTTAGAAATATATAAACCAGGATAAACATTTTAAAACTGTATCTTTAAGAAAATGCAAAACTGTAATTAGGTGTGGTTTCTCAAATGGCTTTTAGATGGAGCCAGAAACCTGGTTTGTTTTAGTCTGAGTCTCAGAAAAGAGTGTATCTCTGTTTCACTTTTCTGTTGGAAAGTATTGCTGTTTCCCCATTTTTCGTTATTGACTGATATTACTGGATTTAATGTAAGTCTGTTACTGAACTGTTTTTTGACACTGGACTTTGATATTTGGATTATCCCTGGATTGAAAAAACTGACTGCTTTAACTGTGAATGACTTTGGACTGCCTATTCTGAACTTTTCTTAAACCTTTCTGGAAGTAAAAACCTACATTTACTGTACAGTGTATCTGTGTTCTGTATGTGTATTATTAAAACACTACTCTCAAATACATCTCCCTGTATGCGCTCATTTTCCTAACGGGGAATTACCTCAACACTATCCAACCATTATACCTACTTAAGAGCTGTGGTGGCGCAGTGGTCAGAATGCAATATTGCAGGCTAATTCTGCTCACTGCCAGGAGTTCGATTCCAACCGGCTCAAGATTGACTCAGCCTTCCATCCTTCTGACATCAGTAAAACAAGGAGTCAGATTGTTGCGGGCAATGTGCTGACTCTGTAAACCACTTAGAGAGGGCTTGTATAGCACTATGAATCAGTACATTTCACTTAGTGACCATTCAAAGTTACAACAGCATTGGGAAAAATGACTTATGACCATTTTTCACACTTATGACCACTGTAGTATCTCCAAAGTCAATTTATTTATTTATTTTGATTTGTCAATTGCTTACAAGATAATAGGTATTAGTATATACATAGTTATGAATACATGAAATGGGTACATATAAGAAAAATAAAAGAAACAATAAGACAGGGATGGTAGGAATGTTGGTGCACTTATGCAAGCCCCCTCCAGACCTCTTAGGAAGAGGATGAGGTCAATAGTAGACAGTCTAAAGTTAAAGTTTTTGGGGTTTGGGGAAGAAACCAGAAAGTCAGGTAGAGTATTCCAGACATTGACAACTCTGTTGCTGAAGTTGTATTTCCTGCAATAAGTTTGGTGCGGTTAACCTTGAGTTTGTATCTATTGTGTGCTCTTGTGTTATTATGGTTGAAGCTGAAGTATTCATTGACAGGTAAGTCATTGCAATGTATGATTTTATATACCATACTTAGATCAAACCGAAGAAAGCATAATTCAAAGTTTTCTAGGTCTAGAATTTCAAGTCTGGTGGCATAAGGTATTCTACAATGAGTAGAGGAGTGGAGAACTCTTCATGTGAAATATTTCTGGACTTTGTCAACTGTGCTAATATCAGATACGTAATGTGGGTTCCAGACTGATGAGCTGTATTCGAGTATTGGTTCACTTAACAGATTCACTTAACAACCATATTACTAATTTAACAACTGCAATGGTTCACTCAACAAATGTGGCAAGAAAAGTCATAAAATAGGGCAAGACTCACTTAAAAAATGTTTCACTAAGCAACATAAATTTGGGGTTCAATTATGCTTGTAATTTGAGGACTACCTGTATATAAGTCTAAGCACTATTATTATTGCTGTTTTCCCCTTAATATGGCCTCTATGATCTAAAATTTTTTGTAGGATACAGATGTTCTTCATGGCAAATTGTGGTAGCCAAAAATGACTTATCTCTTGTTCTTCTCTTTCCCATCTCTTCCTATCCAGGACCATGCAGATATAGAATGGAAGTTTGCACGCACAAAGCTCTGGATGAGTTACTTTGATGAAGGAGGCACACTACCACCTCCTTTTAATATTATCCCTAGCCCCAAGTCATGCTGGTACCTTTGCAAATGGGTCCACAAGCAACTTTGCCCACCTGGGGATCCAGAGAATGAACATAAGCATGAAAACCTGAAGACTTTCACGGTGAGGAACAATGGAACGCTTTCATTAATTAAGGGAAGGTTTGTAGTTTAGCCCTCCCTTTCCTGATTTTGGCAGTAAGGGTGAATCTTTAGTCTGCCATCTTAGTTGGATCAAGGGATTAGCTGGTTCTGGGAGTCATTTTGGAGAAGAATGGCCATGACAGTTACATCACTAACATCAGCTTGGACTATGAAAGGTCTGGTCAGGTCTGGGTGATGGAGAATGGGCTCAGATGCAAAGAGGTATTTTAAGGTTTCAAAAGCTTTCTGAAAATCCATTGTCCAAGCAAGGGGGTGACTGGGCTTCAGTTTTGTGGGAGAAGGCCCTGGTTTTAATAACTCTGTCAAAGGGAAGGTGGCCTCAGCAAAAGAAGGAATGAATTGCTTATAGAAATAGTCAAAACCCAAAAAGCTTTGAAGTTGCTTTCATGTTTTGGGGGATTGCCAGTCTAGCACGGCTTTCATCTTTCCAGGGTCCATCTCAATTCCCTGGTTGGATATTCGGTAGCCTATGTAATCCAACAGCTCCTTGTGGAATTCATATTTTGACAGTTTTACATATAACTTGGCAGCTAAAAGTTTTTTCAGCACTTGTCTGACCAATTTGACATGTTCCTCGATGGTTTTGCTGAATATAAGGATGTCACTCAGGTAGACGAGGACCCCCTGGTACAGGTGCAGATGTAACACTTCATTGATGAGTTGCATAAATACTGTGGGGGGCCCTTGGAGTCAAAAAGGCATGACTCGGAATTGGAAACTACCCAAAAGGCAGTTGAAGGCAGGTTTCCATTCGTCTCCCCTTTTATGCAGACTCAGTAGTAAGCTTCTCTCAGATCTAGCTTGGTGAAGACCTTGCCTTTTGACAGGTGGTTTAATAAGTCCTTCATGAGGGGGAGAGGGTTCATGTTTTTGACACACATGGCGTTCATGCCCCTAAAATCAACACATAATCTCAACCCGCCATCTTTCTTTTCTTTGAACAGCACTGGGGCGGCTGACCTAGATTTGGCAGGTTCAATAAAACCTCTGTCCAAATTGTTAATTGTCAATGTATTTCCTCAATTCAGTCATTTCAGCTAGTGTCATGGAATACATCTTTGGTTTTGGCAGTTTTGCCCCGGATTCTAGCTCTATGGCACAATCAGTGGCTCTATGGGGAGGTAAAACATTGCATTCCTCTTCACTGAATGTCTCGGCCAAATCTCTGTATTGTTTGGGGACTTGGGGAGTAGCTGGAAGAAGGTCCAAGGCGGTGGCTGCTGCTTCAGTTTTTGTATCCATGTTGGATGGTAGTTTCTTAGTGGGGGGAAGAGGGGGCAATTGGCCCACCCCAATTATAATTTTTTGGTATCCATCCTCCCACTTGATGGTAGGGGCCCATTTATCTAGCCAAACAAGTCCCAATATGAGAGATTCTGACATTCTTGCAGCCACTATAAAACGTATGAATTTGCAGTGATTACCCATCTCCAGTTTGATTAACTCTGTCATTTGGGTGGTCGGGATCTCTCCAATTAAAGTCCCATCTACTTGCTGAAATCTGATTGGGTGTTTTAGGGTTTTTGGTTTTATACCCAATTGTTCAACGATGGAGAGGCCAATAAAGCATCTAGAGTACCCAGTTCTGTTACAGCTTCTAATTCCCCTGTTTCCCCTGTGTCAGGCACCGCTAACTTCATTTTGACAGTAAAAGGTGTGATGGGTGCACTAACCATAGAGTTGTCTTCTTCATTGGCTTCTCTGGGGAGGGTGTCTTGGATTGGAAGTACGTTGCTTCCTTCTATGTGGAGAGGACCTTCTACAGTGTGTCTATCAAAGCGGCTAGTGTCTGGAGGTTTCCGTAGAATTTTTCGACCCCTGGCAGTTGTATTAGACCTTGGCTGTGGAGCTTGTGGAACAGGTGCAGGGGCCAAACAGTAGGCTGCTCTATGGCCATCCTGGCCACAATGATAACACTTTATCATTCTGGTGAGTCAGGTGGGAGCATTTTCAGCAGATCTGGTCAGCGGTCATCTGGCCACAGCTCTTCTAGGAGGGCCTTCAGGTTGGGCTCTTTTTTGTTGATTGATGTCGTGGTCTAATTTGAGAGTGGTCGCATATCACACTTGTAGCATTTCGGGTATGCCTCTAATGTTGCAGGCCTTTTTTACATCTTGGTCAATGGTGTTTTTAAAATAGTGCAAGATGATTCTTTCAGGCAAGTCCATGAGGTGGCTTCTAAAGTCCCATAAAAAGTCTGATAAGGGTTGCTTTTCACTCTCCTTCTAACGTGACAGCGGACAGTGGAATCATAAGAAAAATCCGAAAACCTGCATTGGAGGTAATTGAATGCTGAAGGGATAAGGATTTCTGAACATTTAAAGGAAAAAAAAATCTTTTTGGCTGTGAGTGGGAAGGGAGAGGGAAAAAAAATTGGAGCAAATTTGAAAATAAGGAGAAGATTGCCTAAAATTCTAAAGAGTTATTAAACATTAAATGTTCAGAAATAAGACTTCTAAAAAATATTTCTTAGATGGAACTCTGTGACTAAACTTTAGCCCCGGAAAGAGAAAATGAAGAAGGAGAAAGTATTTAGGGGAAACAGCTTGTTTGGATTGTTTGCTGATATTGGAACCTCTGAGAATTCTTTCAGACTGAAAACACTTGGGTGGTTGTTTGGAAAAACTTTTTCTCTATACAATGGCATCACTTGTGGATGGATTGAAACTTGTATACCAAAAATATGAAAAAGAAAAGCAAGAAGGGAAGGATGTTCTTGCACTCTTTTTCAATTTTTAGAAATGGCGGTTTGTACTTAAGTAAAACTGAATGTCCAACAGGATGACTGGGACAAAGAAGAAGCCATTTTTGATGAACAAGTGACCTTGGTTGGGGAAGGAAAGGAGAAAGAGAAAAAGGAAAAGAAGACTTTGAGATTTGGAAAAACAGCCAAAAAAAATGAGGTGAAAAGGGGATATTATGTTAGAAAACAACAGAAAGAAGGAAAGCAGAATAAAAGGGAGGTGGAGAGACAAGGGGGTAAAGAAGACAAAGAGAAGAATAAGCAAGGGAGAAAGGAAGGGATGAGAAGCCTTAATGGTGGGGATCAAGATGCAAAGAAACAAACAAAGAGATAATGGGTAAACTTTATTGAAAAAGGGATTCTAGAAAGGTACATAAGATTGTATTTTTGTATTTGTACTTAGAAATAACTTTAGAAAATTGGAAACAATATGCAATTTAAAATGTGATAAAATATTTAGTATAATTTAGTGAAATTTTTGTTAAGAAAAGGGGAATACCTTAATGAAACAATGATTTAATGGGGGGGGGATAATTTTGGAAAGCATAAGTGTTCCCATAAAGATATGATATTTAATTGAAATGGGTAAAATGCTTAAGATATAAATGATTGTTAATATTAATGATTAGACTATGTTATCCTAGTGAAATTTTTTGTGAAATGAAAGATTTGAAGTAGGAGAAGGGGGAACATTTTAATGAAATAATGATTTATAATATGTGATCTGGGGGGGGGAATAACTATGGAAAGTAGGTGCTCCCATAAAAGTATGTGATTTAATTGAAGAGTAATGTGCTAAGTGTTTAAGATATAAATGATTACTAATATTAATGAATAGATTTGTATTGGTATTGATAATATTGTATAATTTTAGAATGTACCAGACAAAATCCCAATGTAAGCTATGTATTCTATATTAAGTATTATAAATGTAGGGGAAAGAGATAAAGGCGTCATACTCCAATTAGTGTACAGGAGAAGTTTTATTTAAAGAAGAAAGATAAATGGATAGCTGGAAATAGAACAGACAAAGAATAATAAATACTATGATTCGAATTGAGATGAGATAAATAAAATAAAATTAAGAAAATTTAAAAGAGAGGAGAGGCGATATAGTAAATTGAAAATGCTAATAAGATATGGAATGATATACAAAATGAACATGAATTTGAACTGGTGTCTGTACCAAGAGTTTTAACCCAGGACTAAACAACTTTCAGAAAAAAGGTTTTTTATATTTTTATGTTTTGTGCTTTTGTGTGTTTATGCTTGGTTGAGCTAATAAAACCTTGGAGGAATGTTAGAAAAGGATAATGGAAAATAAAAGATAGAAGAGAATAAAGTAAGCCAGAAAGGAAAAATAAGTATAGTGAATAAAAACATATAAAATAGATAAATATAGAAAAGAAATATAACTGAATGAAAGTATAAGGAGAAATAATGAGGAATATGAAAGGATATCTATGTGTTTATAAGGAGATGTGTCAGTGATGTATAAAATGTTTTATTTGCTTAGAATTTACAAATAACTTTCAGAAAAAAGGTTTTATGTTCTTATGTTTTATGCTTTGTATGTCTTTAAAAATTAATAAAATTTGTTCAAAAAATAAAAAATAAAATAAACACATTGACATCTTGTAGCTCTGGGGCCTGTTCGTAGTGCAATTGAGCCACCTAGTCAGAAGCATCCCCCTCATTCATTCCATCTGTTATTGCAGTGACCAGATCGCGCTCTGTTGCATATTAGCCTCCAAATTGGTCTATGTGAGACCAGATTTGAGTGAGGAAATAAGCGAAATGTTCATGCCGTCCATCAAAAGTCACCTTGAACAGCATCTGGTCTGGTCTGGGGGTGGGTGGGGAGGTGGTATCGCCCTGGCAACCGCAGACTGAGCTGGAATGAATGGAGCTTGATGAGGCATGTACCTACTTTGGGAGGGTCTTCTGAGGCCTGGCTGGGTTGGGGCTCTCTGGAAAAAGGGCCTCTGCAGGGTTGCTCCGAGTGGGGGGTTGATTAGGGGCCTGCCATGAAGAGGCCGGTTTTTGCCTTATTCCCTGCATGGGGAAAGGGGGAGAGTCTGCCGCCTGCTGCCTGTGCAGATCCCTTTGTTGGGAAGGGATCGCTGATTCTCTCTGTGGCCAGGGCATTGCTGGCGCTGGCATCCACTGGCACTGGACCAGCCCTTGGCCATGATAAAATCCCCACCCTGGAGGGAAACTTTCTGCAGGGGGTAAATTTCCTTTCTGGTTGTGCGGGGGGGGGGGGAGGACTTGGAGTTCGTACCATATCCATTTTAGTCTGGGTCTCCCGTCTCTCCTTTGAAATTCGATCCTACTGGGCTTGGCCATGTCCAACTGATACCAGACTGAATTCTCCTTCCCTTCTTAAATTGGGGAAGATAAAAGTGGGCTGCGTTATGATCCAGCTTGCCTGGAGAGTTTGTGGCTTTGAGACATAACTTTCCACTTTTAGTTGGTGAAGCTGTTCTGAGATTCCTGCCAACGGTTGGCTTCAGGATGTAATCTCCTGGTTGCCGTCTTGGGAGGCATATGATGCAATTAGGGCTCCAATCTACCTCCCTTGCAGTATGTAGAGGGCTTGAGGAAGAGATTTGTTCAGTCAGCTTTTCTTCCAGTCCTTTTCTTTCAACTCCCCCTTGAGTCTGATCCTTTGGGCCGGGCTCCTAAATCTTGTCTCTCTTCTGCATGCCTCAATGCCTGCAGAAATCACCCCCCTCCCACTTTCTCAAGCTATGTGGTAGCAATGAATAAGGATTCCAAAGCTGACAATATCACTGTGGACAAATGACTATCCAATTTCTTCTTTAAAAGTTCCAGTGATGGAGCACTCACAATTTCTGGAGGCAAATTATTCCACTTATTTATTTTTCTCATTGTCAGGATTTTTCTTATTAATTCCAGGTTGGATCTCTCCTTGATAAGTTTCCATCCATTGATTCTTGTCCTACTTTCAGGTGCTTTGCAGAATAGGTTGTCCCTGTCTTTTTTATGATAGACCCTCAAATATTGGAAGACTGCTATCATGTCACCCCTAGTCCTCCTCTAACCCCTTCTAACTGATGAGTCTAATGAATTGAAATGAGAAGCTTAGCATCCTTCTCTGATCCTAGATGTCCATCTTTCTTCTTCTTCTCCTTGCCAAATAATATCAAATAAATAATTTATCCTTGCTAAAGAATCTATCTGCCAATAGATCAGATGAATTGGCATAAATAGTTGCCAGTTTTTACCATTAAAATCCTCTCTCAAACTGTTTGGGACTCTCCATGACAAAGTACTGTTGTGAAGGACCTGTAAGACTTGGTATTCTAATATCCTCAATTCCCACTTAAGTAACCTGATGCTTGGCACTATGCCCAGTAGTCTAGTAAAGCATCAGAGAAGCTTAATCAACTGGCACTGATTGAAGCAATCCCATCAAAGGAGTCCAGTACCTTAATTTTATGGGACAGCAAAGTGATGCTGAGGTCTGCCTAAATGGGTGGCTTTTCATTATCAAGGTACATCTCATACAGAGACAATCAAAGGCATTTGAAATGTACTACACCCAAGCAGTTCATTTAGTTCATTACTTTGCTGCCTTATTACCTCCTGCCAGTTGATCTAAAGGTCTGATTTAGAAGATTTTGTAATTGATCACTTATTTTCATAAGCTTGTAAAGCCACTGAAAAAGCATGCACAACTACTTTGGTCCTGCCAGCTCAGCAGCTGGACTCCTTTCCTCTGCTTCATTGTGTGGCATGCAGAGTCAGGAGATCTAGGGCCGTCCTGAACAATTTTGTGTTTTCTTCCAACCTCTTCAGTTTGATGAAATTTGCTTTTGTAATATATTTCTGGAAAAAAAAAAAGAATGTTTCTGGATGAGTGTGATATTCCTGCAATTATTTAATGCATGGTGGTCAAGGAGTAGGTGTGAAGGACATCAGTCCTGTCTTTCTTTTGATAGTCTCCTCGCTAGTAATGCACATAATATGTAGCCCAGTGGTTCACAGTCTGTGGTCCCATACCTCGTGGGGGTAGGGGGGCACCATGTCTTCACAGGGCATCCATGAACACTTGAAAAAAAATGTTATGATTTAAATCTTGAATTAAGTCTTGGGGTCCATAGCCATAGTCCGTGGTCACAAATGGTATTTAAAAGGGGGCTGTGGTGAAGAAAAGATTGAGAACCACTGACATAGCCTATGGAATTCACCACCATAAGATGCATTTGGTGACTTTGAAAGTGGGGGGGGGGGGAGAGAGAGAGATAATGCACATTTATGTCCACAAGATGATAAGTTCTAAGACATCAGTGCAATTTTTATTATAATATTTTTATATTTTTATTATAATATTTATTAATATTAGTAAGCAACTGAAAGTCTTATGGCTGTGTGCTTCATCTCTATACATGAATTCCATTTTTCATTTCAGGAACGTCATGCAGACAATTTGATTCAGAATCAACATTACCAGGTAAATGACTCCATTCTTTAAACTGCTTTGTCAAGTGTCCTTAGCTCTTCTGTGGTACCTCTTCTAATTTGATGTCCCTGATAAAGTGAAATTACAATCCCCATCACTGCTACTGGTTTTTGGGAGTGATGGGAGTTGTGATCTTTCACATTGAAGGCACTGGGTTGAAGAAGGATATGCTATGGACTCAACTTGAAAAAAGATTTACTAAGTATTTATATGGTATATTTATAATATCCCTTTTTGGTGAAATTGATTTGTCATCCTAATTCCAGCTCGCTTATTTCATTTAAAAATAATACTTCTGAATGATTAGATTCGTTTGCACTCATGTCAGAAACATCAAGGCATTTCCGGGTTGAAAAGATTTTCTGATGATGTCACCTTTTCCCTGGAGATGCCCAGTTAGCAGCTTCTTAGAGATCCCCAGCAGGAGCTGGAGCTCACCCCCACCCCACGGCAGCTCTCAGGTCTTGAACACGGGCTTGTTAACCTCCTGCCCAGTGTTCCAACCATTCAAGCCATTGTACTCCTACTTGTCACTATAACACATAGAGATGTCTACGAGAGGGTTAAGATAGCATCTGCAACTATATGCCAGGTCCCCAGGTCCATTTTATGTGGGTCTACCCTGTCCCTAATTCCATATTATACCTTCAATTGGTTTTGACAATTTAGCATGCAGCATGGTCCTGCAACAGGGATAAAGAATTCTGAATAGACACACTGGTTTTAAAAAGGACCATGGGAGCCATTCAGAAAGTAGTTCTTGTCTCAGTTCTCTTATTTAGTAGTGGTTAGTATCTCATCAAGTCATAAAAAGCATCATTCCCCCTCATTCGCTTGGCAGAGAAAAAAAAATTCACCCACTGTCTTAGTGCTCAAAAAGATTTATGCTATGAGTTGTTGTTGTTTTTAATTTAATCTTAAATTACTGGGCATAATTTGCACATAACTGGTTGGATTGGATTGAAACAGGATTGTTAAGAGACAACTTGTATTTCCCAAGTGGTTGAAACACTGGTTTACAGAAATGACATTCCAAGTCAGGTTGTGTCATACTACACTGCTCAAAGAAATAAAGGGAACACTTACAACACAATATAACTCCAAGTCAATCACACTTCTGTGAAATCAAACTGTCCACTAAGGAAGCAACACTGATTGACAATCAATTTCACATGCTGTTGTGCAAACGGAATAGACAACAGGTGGAAAGCAGAGGCAGTTGGTAAGATATCCCCAATAAAGGAGTGGGTCTGCAGGTGGTGACCACAGACCACTTCTCAGTTCCTATGCTTTCTGGCTGATGGTTTGGTCACTTTTGAATGCTGGCGGCGCTTTCACTCTAGTGGTAGCATTAGACGGAGTCTACAACTCACACACGTGGGTCAGGTAGTGCAGCTCATCCAGGATGGCACATCAATGCGAGCTGTGGCAGGAAGGTTTGCTGTGTCTGTCAGCGTAGTGTCCAGAGTATGGAGGCGCTACCAGGAGACAGGCCAGTACATCAGGAGACATGGAGGAGGCCATAGGAGGGCAACAACCCAGCATCAGGACCGCTACCTCCACCTTTGTGCAAGGAGGGACAGGAGCCAGAGCCCTGCAAAATGACCTCCAGCAGGCCACAAATGTGCATGTGGCTGCTCAAACAGTCAGAAACAGACTCCATGAGGGTGGTATGAGGGCCCGACGTCCACAGGTGGGGGTTGTGCTTACAGCCCAACACCATGCAGGACGTTTGGCATTTGCCAGAGAACACCAAGATTGGCAAATTCGCCACTGGCGCCCTTCTCTTCATAGATGAAAGCAGGTTCACACTGAGCACATGTGACAGACATGACAGAGTCTGGAGATGCCATGGAGAACGTTTTGCTGCCTGCAACATCCTCCAGCATGACCAGTTTGGCAGTGGGTCAGTAATGGTGTGGGGTGGCATTTCTTTAGGGGACCGCACAGCCCTCCACGTGCTCGCCAGAGGTAGCCTGACTTCCATTAGGTACCGAGATGAGTTCCTCAGACTCCTTCTGAGACCATATGCTGGTGCAGTTGACCCTGGGTTCCTCCTAATGCAAGACAATGCTAGACCTCATGTGGCTGGAGTGTGTCAGCAGTTCCTGCAAGACGAAGGCATTGATGCTATGGACTGGCCCGCCATTCCCCAGACCTGAATCCAACTGAGCACATCTGGGACATCATGTCTCACTCCATCCACCAATGCCACATTGCACCACAGACTGTCCAGGAGTTGGGGGATGCTTTAGTCCAGGTGTGGGAGGAGATCCCTCAGGAGACTATCCTCCACCTCATCAGGAGCAAGCCCAGGCGTCGTAGGGAGGTCATACAGGCACGTGGAGGCCACACACACTACTGAGCCTCATTTTGACTTGTTTTACATCGAAGTTGGATCAGCCTGTAGTGTTTTTTCCACTTTAATTTTGAATGTAACTCCAAATCCAGACCCCCATGGGTTGCTAAATTTGATTTCCATTGATAATTTTTGTGTGATTTTCTTGTCAGCACATTCAACTATGTAATGAGCAAAGTATTTCATAAGAATATTTCATTCATTCAGATCTAGGATGTCTTATTTTTGTGTTCCCTTTATTTTTCTGAGCAGTGTATAAGGCGTATAATAGAAAGTTGCATAATAGAAAGTAGAAATACCTACACACAAGACTCTAGTCAAGTAAAGTTTAACACTAAATTGATTCCAGAGAAGGGTCAACAGAATTCAAGATGGGTTGGATTTGAGCAGCTTATGGGAATGTAATGACTCTAAATTGATTATGCCAGTGTTGATTTGGAATGGAGTCAAGCCTGTGCTGCTATGCCTACTCCTCTCCTAGTTTTACAAGTACTTTTTCTAGAGAATCTATTTTGCTCCAAACTAAACAAAAATCAGACAATCTGAGCAATTCCTACTGTAGTTTCATGCAACTCATGATTGCTGTTCCCAACTTCTTTAACTTTCAGTTGAGAAGTTGACCAAAATTAGAGAATTTACTGTGCCAACAGTTCTACATCTTAGAACCCTCCAAACTGCAAGGAAAATATGAAATGCTTCAAGAGGGGTGGATTTTTGCATCAGGACAAAGTAGAAGGATAAATTATCTTGCATGATCTCTTTTTGTGTTGTTTGATGCCATTTCAAAGGTTCATTGATCAGACAGCAAAAGAAGAATAATTGGCAAGGAAGCACCTCCAACTGTTTGCCAGATAGCAAATATTGAGGAATAGAGATATAGAGAAAGATGAATGAAACATTAATTTCCTTAGAAGCAAAAACAAGAATTCTATTCCCCTAACATTTCAATCTCTTTCCCTAAATAAAAACCTGAGAAAAGAGGAAAAAATGATTATTTTCTTTGAACGTATATTGTGAAAAGTTGCACACAAACGAAGATTAATATTATTTAAAAATTACACTGGGCAACTGTGTTTCTCTGCATCTCTTCTGCCTTCTAGTGGGCATCTGGATTTTGACAGCCCGTCTAGAAGCCCTAAGATGTTAATTAGTGAATCATATTTAGAAGGGATCTATAACATGCATAGGTCTGCAGTTTAACAGAGCTAAGTGCTTCATTATGCTGGGTTTTAATTCCAATAATTGAATGCAATGTTTATCTATTGTGCAGGAAATCAGTTCTTAGATCAATAGAATCAAGTAAATCAATTGACAGAGGTATAAGGCCAATGTTTGTTATCTTATTAGAACAATCCCATAGATTTGCAATGGGAAAAGTTGTCCTGGTTGCCTATGAAGATTCTCATCCAGGTCATGGTTGTCTCAAAGGTGCTTTTTCAAGAGGCAACTGGACTTTCTGGTGTTTTTTTTTTGAAGACATTTTGCTTCTCATCCAAGAAGCTTGGATGACATTTGGCATTCGCAAACTATTCCCTCCTCTTGATTTATGGGATACATTTTCTTTTCTATTTTATTGTTTTGTTCCTCCTATTTTTAATTTCTGAATGAAAACAGGTGCAGGAAGTAACCTGATGTCCCTTATCTATAGTAACTTGAGATCCTTTACCAATTAATACGATGCTCCTCTTGTCTGTTGCTTATGCATTAGTCTCTCCTACCTTTCAGAGATGTATAAACAAAAGTGCAGCTGTGTGTGTGTGTGAGAGAGAGAGAGAATATTCTTTGGAGACAATAGGAGCTTCTCTCTTTTTTTTTTTCAACAACAAACATTATGGAGATACCCACAACAGAGGCTTATGAGTTTGGGATCCTGTTGTTGGGGAAAATCCCAGATAATATTTTAAGAAAAAGCCTTATTATTAAAAATCAATTGATAATATTTGATCCTGCACAGACAAGAGAGAATGATTGTGGTGGCTTATGGTAGACTAGAAGTTGTTATGGACTTTCTGCAAGTGAAATACAATAATTGACTATTAACAGAGGTCTCTGAAGCTGCTGTGGCTTTCACCTGTTAACTGTGGATGAATGGATGGAAAGATAGATAGATAAATAGATAGATACAGACAGACAGACAGACAGGTGATGGATGGATAGATGCCAGATCGAATGGGTTGGGTAAAGTGTTGTAGAACTTTATAAAAATGTGTGCCTATATTCCAGGGATGGGTAAGAATTATTATTTTTAAAATATATTTATCAGTATTCAACTGGGGGGCGGGGTTATGTATATGGTTTTTTTTAATGCACATTTCTTTTTTTCTTGCTCTTATCCAGCTTTGCTTTGTCTGTCTTTTCTTCCTTTCTTTTTGGGAATTTGTATTTTAACATTCTGAATAAAATTATTTTTTTAAAAAAATTCTTTGGAAGGAGTCCCACCAGCATGTGTTGTTTAATAAATTACTGCAGCAAGCTTTGATTATTTGGTTCGGGCCTTATGTTTGATTTCACATTTTTAGGTGCCTGAATTCCAAAATGGAAGTGTAGAATCTTCCAAGGTTTACTTTGTTCTTCAAAATATTTTGAGATGTCCCCAGTTTAAACCCTAAGTCCCAATGCCACAATGTTGAAGACTAGATCTTAAAATGACCATTTGTCCCCCAAAAAAGAAAGAACAATTTCATGCTGTGATTAATATATGAAATGTACTATCATAATGAGAGTGCAATGGCTCAGTGGGTAAAGATGCTGATTTTGTCAGCCTGGGTTCAAGACCTGAGCTCTGCAAAATGGAGTGAGGTTCCATTCCTTGTCCCAGCTCCTGCCCACCTAGCAATCTGAAAGCATGCAAATGCCAGTTAGATAAATAAGTACCACTTCGGTGGGAAGGGAACAGTGTTCTGTGCACCTCAGCTCATGTCAGGCACATGACCATGGAAGCATCTTCGGACAATGCTGGCTCCCTTGGCCAAGAAACAGAGATGAGCATTGTGCCCTAGAGACTAACACAGAGAAAACTTTACCTTTTTTTTACTGTCATAAGATGTGAAGGCTCAGTGGCATTTTAAACCCTATTTCATGGTTAAGAGCCATGCAACTTTCCACCAATGACCTCCATTATCTCAAGTTGTGATGGACTCCCCACTAGAATCCATAAATATCTAAACAGCTGCAAGTTCTCTTTGTCAAAATAAGCAAGCATAGTACATCATTAATGCAGAATTTTATCTGTTCTTGAGTTTAATCATGTGATGCCATCTTATAGTCTGTGTTTTCATTCTGTTGAATGCATTCCCATGGTTCATTAAACCAACTTGGGGAGGACTTAATTTGCTTAATAATCTCTTGGCTTTAGTACACTGTAAATAATGTTATCAAGTAAATTGCATAATTTAGTTCCGGTTGTAGAGTCATTTGACAAAGTAAACCTGTTTCAAGGAAGGGACGCAACTTCATTTGTCATTTATGCCTAATTAACTCATTACTTAATTCACTCTAATGTCAGAATTGTTTTCTGCTTATGGAATTAATTTTCCCCATTGCATCCATGGTATTTGTAGCAGGCTTACAAATCAGTCAGGGTTTTTAATTAGCAGCCATTTTATTAATTCTGTATATATAATTAGCTCTTTGCTCCTGAATAACTTTTCAATTAATTTATTGATAATATCTCGAGTTAACAGGATAATCAATGGCATCTATATTGTAGTTTTTTAAAAAAGTGATAGCATAACTGTTGTGCTATTCTTGATAGCACAGTTGTGTTATTCTCTTTATATCTTTATTATTTCATTGCAAATACCTCCATCTTCCTCATTTAGTTGAACAAAACAGAATTTGATTTCAAAATAATTTCAAAGGGGAAGGAAATGTCCATGAGTGGAGTGTGATTCTTGCCTTTATTGAATATTGTGGTGACTTGGAAGAATGTTAAATTTCTGGTGCTTTTTATTTCAGGAAGTGATCAGGAATCTGGTGAAGAGATATGTTGCTGCCATGATAAGGAATTCAAAAACCAATGAAGGCTTAACTGAAGAAAACTTTAAGGTAAAATCTCAGTGGGGTGTTGGTATGAAAGAAAGAGAGAGAAAGATGGAGGGATGGAGAGATGGAGAGAGATGAAGAGAGAGAGATAGAAGGAGGGAGGGAGGGAGAATGGACTATAATAAGGTTTACATGCCATATTCAACCATGCTTATTGATAGCTATAACTGAACTCAGCTAACTCATGGTTTATGAATTATATTGAAGTAGTTAATATATTATGCTAAGTCATGAATTTAACTTTATTTTTGCTAAATAAATCACCTTTAGCTGGCTTCATACATCATGCTAAATTATAATGGACATGATTTTGGCTGGGGTTGATGAACCCATTTTATGTCCAAGAAGCATCTCACTTTTTCTATTAAATATTATTTATCAAGATTGGTACAACATGAGCCCATTCACATTTTGCTTTTCTAAATGCAAAGGCAATGAAATGAGGATGGACAAAAACTTTGGAATATTTATTTTCTATTTCCAAGTAAACATTTAGTTACTATTATGTGCCTGGTCTGTAGGAGAGAGAAAGCTTAATGCACTTTCTGTTCCCTAATCTCCACATTTTAGTGTCAAGTTCTTGTTGAAAGGTTTTGTTCCATATCATTATATGCCATTTCACTGAGCTCTGTTCAATAGAACTATCCCACTGTGCTAAAAATGAAAGATTTGCAATTCTTGTAATGCATTAGTCATCTCTTGAGGAAAGTGTTCAAAGCCATGCAACTGGTGTGCATTAAAGTGTCAATCATCTCTTGTGACTTCTCTTAGGAGTTAAAACAAGACATTTCCAGTTTCCGCTATGAAGTCCTTGATCTGCTGGGTAACCGGAAGCCTCAAAGAAGAAGTTATTCCACCAGTAGCACAGAGGTCTCCCAAAAAGAAGATGCTTCTGAGGAATGCATGGGAGAAACCTCCAACGCCAAGAGCATCTCCTTTGAGGTGGCCAACAAAAAGAAAGACTTCAATGTGTCAACTCTAATTAAGACCATGTCTGGCATTGAGACCGGGAACAAAAAACCAAAAAGCAATGGGATCAGCAAGCGCTCCTTCGTTCGCAATGGCAACAGAGTCCAAAGGCTCTCCAGTTCAAAAAAGGAGTCCTTCAAGAGGCTGGGTCTCCTCTTTTCCAAGATGAACGGACATCTTGCAGAACCCAACCAAGAGCCCATGTATACCATTTCGGATGGGGTCATCCAGCCCCATTACATGTGGCAAGACATTAAATATTCTCAGATGACAAAAGAGCGAGATAATTGCTCCAAAAGTGAAATTAACCTCAATGAGGTGGGCTACAGTTCAAATATCAGGCATATGGGACAGAGCCAGTGTCCTGTGGTTTGTGCCAGCTCCCTTCACTGTGCTTCCAGCATCTGTTCCTCAAATTCCAAACTCATAGGCTCTTCAGATGATGTTTTTGAATCATGGGGAGATGCTTGTGACATGTTTAGGAACCAATGGAATGATGGGCAGGAGGAGCAGGTCACCACACGCCTATAGATAGAGCTATTTAGTCCCTTGGCCTAGAACATCAGCACCCTGGAAACTGTTTGCTATCATAGACTCTTCATAGTTAGGGACACCTCTTTCCCAGTTTGTCCTTGACAAATATAGGCCCCAGGTTCTTTTAGCATATTTGATAGCCACAGCACACCATTTTTCTTTAATTTGTTTTCTTAAGACTTACTGATGCCAAACCTTTCATTCGAAAGGTCCAGGCCTTTAAAAAATGTCAGAATCTACAGAATACTTATTCCCTCAAATGGGCTTCAGGATGTCCTCTGTGTAGTTCTGGTTATTCCTGCCATCACTTTTGGATTGGTGCATTTTTATTAATTCAACATTGGTGTCCCTAAAACAACATCTCTCTCACCTTCAACTTGTTTAGCGACTCTGTTTCCCAATGTCTTACGTTTTATCTTCTAGCCATTGATCACTGTCCAGGACCAGCAGATGTGAAGCGATTTAGGAGGAGGCCAAGACCCAACTGAGGCTACTTGTAGGGGGACTGTTCCAAATATAAACGGGCTTTTCGCTTTCAAGCAATACAACTTTCCATGATTTCAACTGTATGTCCTTTATTAAAGTTGCATATTGTTTTCTTAATGTAAATGATTACCATGAGTTAAAAGTTGAGCTCTAGAATTTACTGTGTTCAGGTATCCAAAGCATCCATGCAAACACATGGTTCACCTATGATTATGTGCACATAAGTGTATGCACACACACACACACACACACAAGAGGATTCAGATCACCCTCTTTTTACCCTGTACTAGTAATATTCTCCAATTCACCTATAAAACTGTCCCAGGGATTTTTCTGCAAACTAAATAGTCTCGACTCTTGAGCAAGTATGCAATAAAAGCACATCACATGAGCCGAGGTGGTGCAGTGGTTAGAATGCAGTATTTGCAGGCTAGTTCTGCCGCCTGTCAGGAGTTCAATCCTGACTGGCTCAAGGTTGACTCAGCCTTCCATCCTTCCGAGGTCGGTAAAATGAGGACCCAGATTGTTGGGGGCAAGTTGCTGACTTTGTCAATTGCTTACAGGTGGCTGCAAAGCACTCTGAAGTCTAAGTCTATGTAAGTCTAAGTCTATGTAAGTCTAAGTGCTATTTCTATTTCTATTTGAATTTTGCATATACCTGCATTCCAGACAGGAAATAATTGATGGATTTGCACCTCAAATTCTTTCTAAGAGTATTGACAACAGAGTTTGAAAATTCTTATGCTTTTTCTGGTATTGGATTATGGATAATTCCTTTGGTAAATCATTTCATGCTGTAAGACAAGTCTGGTAAATGTAATATTAAGATCCAATGTCTCAGCAGCATTAACTGGCTTTATTTGAAATAACATCAGCAAAAGTAGCAACTCAGCAGTTTCAGAGATGTGTATTTTCCAGGACTTAGGAAAATTAAATGCTCAGCAGCAATGATGCCAACCCAGAGAACTCCTGGTACGTTCAGTGTTTCACTATATACATTTTGGGGATGAGTTGAATTTTTGCAGAGATTGACACTCCTGAAATTCTCATTTCATATACTTTGAATCATGGCAGCTTGTCCAAGAATTTGGAAGTCTCTTTTTTGACTCTTTTTTTCCAAGGGATTGAGCAGCTATTTGTCCAGAATGGTGTAAGGCCTCCTGCTTGTGCAAGGTGTTGGACTAGAAGATTTCCAGGGTCCCTTGTAACTCTGCTATTCTGTTAATACTAACACATTTAAATCATACTCTAACATATCTACAAAGGTGGATCAAAGGAATGCTGTGTGGCATTTAACTTCTGGGAAGGGAGACATTCTGGAGATCAGTTGATTTTGGAATGTGATCAAACTCAGGAACTCTGCAGGTTACTTTCTTTAAAAGCAGCTGAAAAGCACAGCATAACAAAATAGTCCACAGCTCAACTGAACCAAGAGCCCCATAGAGCAGGGATATCAAACTTGCATCATCACAGCAGCATCATGTGACATATTGTGACTTTTTCCTCCTTCACTAAACTGGCTGTGGGTGTGGTCAGTGCGTGATGCATCTGGCCCGCAGGCCACAAGTTTGACAGCCCTGCCATAGAGGAAATAGTCCAATTCTATAAAATCGATCCCACTTGTTGCTATAACAGCTAGAATGTTTCTGCTCAGCACTTTCTCATTCAGATCATCTTTCCATTTATCTTGCACCTACATTAAAAAACAAATATGATTCCACATCTCAGTACTGGTACTCCTCAACTTATGACACAATTGAGCCCCCAATTTTTGTTGTGAAGCAAAGCATTTGTTAAGTGAGCTTTGCCTCATTTTACAACCTTTCTTGTCACAGTTAATTGACTCACTGCAGTTGTTAAATTAGTAACATGGTTGTTAAGTGAATCCGGCTTCCCCATTGACTTTGTCAGGTCACCCAAGGGAATCACATGATCCCAGGACACTGCAACCATCATAAATATGAACCAGTTGCCAAGCATCTGAATTGTGACACTGTGGCCACAGGGATACTGCAAATGGTCATATGTATGAAAAACGGTTGTAAGTCACTTTTTTCAGTGTTGTTATAACTTTGGTCACTAAATGAACTGTTATAAGTCAAGGAATACCTGTATTTGCTTTCTGGCCTCTATAACAGGACATGGATGTGTTACTCTTCAGGGCAATCTGTGTGTGAGAATCCGTGAGATAGGAATGCCATAACTTTCCATTCCAGTTTAGATTCAGCTGCTTCTTACTACAAATTCTGGGACATAAAAAGTTCCTATTAAACAAATGGGTGCTTCTCCAGGCAAACTGCTGGTCCAAAAGCTCTCATCTTTCCAATTTGGAAGGCTTCCATGCCTCACTTCAGTTTCGGTCTTGATTGTCCCATCTCAGAGGACTTTGGGAAAGGAAAATCCAATCATTGCAAACAACTGATATAATTAATTTCAGCTCCCAGATTCTCTATCCAGAGAAATGCAACTTTTAGCAGGAACTGCACACCTCGTGCAATGTGTAATTTCAGTACGAGTTTGCATAAATTGGTATAATTGGGCATTCACTTGTCAAAATACTCTAATGCAACATATGTCCAAAAACTCAAGATTTTTCATCCAGATTTATGAGTCATCACTCTTGCCTAACAGAAGAGCTCTTTGCAGAAAACTAAATATTTGCTAGAATAAACCCAAGTTATAAAGCAATAAATTGCAGCCAAACATCTAACAGAATAACAGAACGGGAAGGAAGCTTGGAGATCTTCTAGGCCGGGGTTGCCAACCTTTTGGACCTCAGGGACCACCAAACTTATAATTTTAAATCCTGCAGACTAGAGACCCTGGGAAAATCCCCAAAAAAAGTCTTCAGGAAAATTCCCCACCCTGTTTTCCCACCAATCATTTTTTATTTGGGATTGCAGGATACAGCTCCATTCGAGAGGGAGACTTTTGGCTTCATGCAAGGAAAACAGTAGAAACAGCAGAAGTCGTTCTTTCTCTCCCCCAAACTTCGCCAAAGATGAGTCTTTGTGAGACGTTGCGCCGGTGTAGCCTCTTGGAGCAGGAGGCCTTGCAGAGTCACAAAGACTCATTTCTGGCGGAGTTTGAGGGAGAGAAAGACTTTTGCTGCTTTCCTTGCATGCAGCCAAAAGCAGAAGAAAGAAGCAGAAAGAAGCAGCCCGATGGCCAGGCCAGGCGCGTGGGGTGAGTGGGACAAATCCCCCTCCTCTGCCCTTTCTCCCTCCCCTCACTACCTCATGTTTTAAGCAATGCAAGCCTTGTGTTCCCACGGGCCATGTGGGCGGAGCAGCCTTGTGTTCCCGCACAGCCTGGATTAATTGCTTTGGGGGTGACATTTCTCTGCGGACCACCATAATTTTCTTATGGACCACCAGTGGTCCCCAGCCCACTGGCTGGTGACCACTGTTCTTGGCCAACCCCCTTCTTAAGCAAGAATCTTTATACAATTTTAGACATATGGCTGTCCAATCTCTTAAAAACCTCAACTTCTGGAAGCAAGTTGTTCCACTGATTATTCTTTCAGGAAATACAGAACTGGTCTTATTAGACAAAGCAATGCAGCAGTATTTCTCAACCTCAGCCCCTTTTAAGATGTGTGGACATCAACTCCCAAAGTTCCCCAGCCAACCTTAAAAAAGTAGTTCTTAATCTTTGGACCTTCAACACACTTTTATTTAATTCATAACTGAAACCTTTTAAACTGGATCCAAGTGCTGTAAAAGAACATTTAGCCACCAGCATTTAGATAAAATGTCTGTTAACCTCTGCACTCTATGTGCATTTGAGGTGATAGAGGAGGTCTCCCTGGCTGGAAGCTCCATCTGATGAAAAAAGATTATTACCTCTGCATGTTCAGTTTAGATGCTGTATACTGAAGCTAGAATTTATTTCATGTCAATTTTAAATGTTAACTATCTAGCAAAGTATTCTCATCTTCTCATGAGGAGCTTAGAATGAATGAAAATTTGAGATGTTCAGAACTTTGTTGCTTCTGCCAATAAGGGAGGCTTGTAACACACCACAGATGGGCACATACAGCTAGATCAGCATTGCACAGAAGTGTAATATAAAGAGCCATGGTGGCACATTGGTTAGAATGCAGTATTGCAGGCTAGCTGACTGCCAACAGTTTGATCCTGACTGACTCAAGGTTGACTCAGCCTTCCATCCTTCTGAGGTCAGTAAAATGAGGACCCAGATTGTTGGAGGCAAGATGCTGACTCTGTAATCTGTAAACTGCTTAGAGAGAGGTGTAAAGCACTACAAAGCAGTGTATAAGTCTAAGTGCTTTTGCTGTCTGTCTGTCTGTCTATACAACTCTGTTAGAACATGAAACACCTGTCTCTTGAGAACATAGTTTTTCTCAAAAGGCAGGTGTTTCAAATTCTAAGACTTGTACAGAGAGAGAGGGAGGGAGGGAAGGGAGAGGGAGAGGGAGGGAGGGAGGGAGGGACTGTTCAACATTACAATGGCACTTTAAAAAGTGACTTATAACCATTTTTCACAATCCCGTGTTGTTAAGTGAATCTGGCTTCTGCATTGATATTGCTTGTAAGAAATTTGCAAAAGACAATAACACCACCCAGGACACAAAGAGGAAAAGATTAAATGCTGTAAAGCAACCAGAAATGCCATAGCCGAACAAATGCCAAGGGAGTCTTTTGATGCAGTATTTTAAATTTTCCAAAAAACAGAATTCAGTCTCTCCAACCTGCCTTTTGTCTTTTCCCCTGATGTAGAGAACCACAGAGGTGATTTTGGAAAAGACAGCAGAGACTGTTAGCAAAATATGAGTTAATGCCGGGGAAGGAAGATGATAGAAAGAAACTTAGTGACTCTATTTGACATTCTTGATGTAAGAGGGAGAGAACAGGAAACACTACCAGACTTTCAAGAGTCTGTTACTTGAATCTATTTACCAGAATAACAGTTGAAAGGGACCTTAGAGGTTTTCTAGTCCAACCTCTGCTCAAGCAGGAGACATTCTATCATTCTGGATAAATGGCTGCCCAGTGTCTTCTTAAAAACCTACAACTTCTGGTGGCAAGCCATTCCACTGATTGTTCTGTCAGGAACTTTCTGAGTTCTAGGTTGGATCTCTCTTTGATCTTCCACCTGTTATTTATTGTCCTGCCTTCAGTTTCTTTGTAGAATATGTTGTCCCCCACTTTTCTGTGACAGCCCCTCAAATATTGGAACACTTCACTCCTAGTTCTCCTTTTCATTAGACTAGACATACCCAGTTCCTGCAACTATTCATCAGGTTTTAGTCTCCAGTGGCCCTTGTTGCTCTTCTCTGCACTCTTTCTAACGTCTCAACATCTTTGTTGTGACCAAAACTGGACATAGTATTCCATTTTTAAAAACTTTAACGTATGGCACATGTTAGCCAGGGATCACTGAGGTGGCTGGCTGCCTCTGTGAAAGGAATTTTTTCAGATGGTGTTATCTTTACCCATGGGGTGCCTGAATGCCAGTAGACAATCAGGGGAGGCTCCTTTCTTGTCCTTCCACTGTTTATTTGCTCAGGGAAATCAAGCCAGTGAGCTGCTGACCTCAGCAGTGCACAGGCCCAGAATCTTACCACGTGAGTCATCGCAGCCCCATAGTATTCAAAGTGTGGTCTTATCAAAGCAATTTGAAACTGTTCCACATTATTTCTGGTGATGTCTCTATCCTGACCTGATGTAATTTGAAGTGTCGAAATCCAGCCTGGTACTTTTAATATACTTGACCCCATTTCATTCACTCAAACAAAGAAAGACTAGACAAGCCTTTGTGCTTTTAAAATTTATTTAGTATTCTTAGTGCCAAATTTCTAGCCCTCTCCCACAATTTTACCACCATTAGTGCAAATTATTTTGATAGACAGAATTCAGACTACAACAATAGTAGATCTTAGTAGGCCTTAGTAGGTTTAAGTCTTCACTTTCAGAAGCCCAGACTAAAGAAAGAGAACAGCCAATATGACTTTGACTTTTAAACCAAACACACTGTGGAAAGGTGTTATAATCAAGGTAGAATGGCATCAGCAAAATTAAATGGTCCAAAATTTCTAATGTCAGACGTTCTTTTCCACTGTTGTTGCCTTTATATTAAAGAGGAAATGATGCCCTAGAGTCAATAGCCATGAAATCTGATAAAGAATAGCATTACAGAGTTAAGCCATTTAGCTAATGACTTAATGAACATTATTGTGATGCAGAAAATCCCAATAATTTAAACAAAAATCCTCTGAACACATTAGATGCTCTTTTGATGCAGCAATAACCAATGAAAATTTAACTTTACAGCATTGTCCATGGCACTAAGGTGCTCAAGACCCTTTCCCCATCACAAATACAAATCAACATTGAAACAAAACATGAAAAAAAAATAAACAAAATCTCCTTGCTGACCACAACACGGTTAGCAAATGGAACATTATGGTAGAAGGACAAGAAATGAACCATTTAACATAAAATGCTGGAATAGTTGTGGATAACCTTTAGATCAGGGGTCTCCAATCTTGGCCACTTTAAGACTTATGGATTTCAATTCACAGAATTCATGTTCTGGCTAGGAAATTCTGGGACTTGAAGTCCACAAGTCTTAAAAGTTGCCAAGGTTGAAGACTGCTGGTTTAGTTTAAATTCTAGGCAGTTGGGTGTGCCATGGCATTCTGGGAATTATAATTCCAAATAGGGGAAGGCTCCCAGATTTGATCCTTCTGAATCTACATGCTTTGAGCTACAAAATGTGGTTGTGGATTGGATGAGGTGACGTAGTTAACCTGGTGGAAATGGCTGGGATTGATATTGTTATGGATTCGAGCTGAGTTCCCATAGGATGCATTGACTGGATACCAAGAACTGATGCAGTGGTATGCAGGCACAAATGAGACACAAGATTCGTATCCTGGCACAGGAGACGGGGTGTATGTGTCTGTTACCACAGGGTAATAGACAGTTCCAGAAGGTGAAGAGGATTCTGGGATGGCTAAGGCACCTGAAAAAGGGGAAAACATTGCACATAAAAGATCAGCAGAGGATGCATTTCTTGGACCTTTAAATAATTACATGGTTAAGGTTCTAAACATTGTTCTAATTATCAGACTGGAAATTGATTGTAAAGAAATGTTTGGAGTTGCTTAATTGATCTCATTGAACCTAATTCTATATATCCTTTATTGACCTCAATAAAGGTATCATTTTAAAGGACTAAATCTTAGGCCACTGAACTAAATCATGGCTTGCATTGCTTTCTTACAGAACAGAATCAATTAAATCAGTGGTTCTGAACCTTTTCTTCACCAGGGACCCCACTTTAAATACCTTTTGTGGCCATGAACCCCCAGAAATATTTTAATCATGTTTCTTCAAGCCTTCGTGGACCCCATGTGATGACATCATGGACCCCCAAGGATCCACAGACTGAGAACCACTGAATTAAATCACATGTACACATGTGTCAAGACCTCCATTTTCTTCATCTTCTTCATCCCCCAATGATTCTTTTTTTTTCATTGCTTGTTATAGAATGTCTTTATTGTCATTGCATTCCACGAATAGAATGAAATTTGAAAGCTACTCCAGCACAGTGCCCCAAACGCTACATCACAATCACACTACAGAGTATTTAAAAATTAAAATAATAATAATAACAGGACTAAATCACAAATGCACTGTTTGATTCAAGACAATTACTGCCTTGGAAAAGAAACTGTTTCTCAGTCTATTAGTCCTCATTTTAAGACACCTATAACACCTCATGTCACCAAGTCTTCTCAATCATGGAACCCTTTTCCAGAATCTGTCCCCAGCTTGGTTTTTCAGACCTTACAACAGTGATTTGAATTATATAACTATATTAGGTGGATTTATCTGTCAATTAAACCCATCAGTCTCTCCCAATTTATCAACTACCACTGTACTGGACAACTTCCATCATCCTCCCCTACCTGATACAACAACCATGCTGAGTGGATGAGAGCCAGTTTGGTCTAGTGGTTAAGGCACCAGGCTAGAAACCGAGAGACAAGTTCAAATTCCTCCTTGGCCATGAAAGATGGCTGGGTGACTTTGGGCTAGTCACTCTCTTTCAACTCACCTTGCAGGGTTGTTGTGGAGAAAATAGGAAGAGAAAGCTATGTTCTGTACATTCGCTTCCTCGAGTTATTTGAAAAAATAATAAAAGTTGGATACAAATAAATACATAACCAAGTGTCCGGACAATATCAAACTGGGTTAAAGTTGTACTACAGTAATCCTCAACTTAGAACCATTGATTTAGTGACTGTATGAAGACTGTATAATGGTACTGAAAAATGTGACTTATGACTTTTTCACACAACTATTGCTGCATTCCTGCAGCCACGTGATCAAAATTGGTCACTGGCATGTATTTATGATAGTTGCAGTGTCCCTTTTCTGACCTTCTGACAAGCAAAATCAAGGGGGAAGCCAGATTCACTTAACAACCATGTTAGTTACTTAACAACTGCAGTGATTCACTTAACAATTGTGGCAAGACAGGTCATAAAATGGAGTAAATCTTGCTTAGCAATAGAAATTATGGACTCAATTGTGGACAAAGCCAAGGACTACATGTACATATTGCAATTTGCAAGACTGTCAATTTTAGCTAACTACATAAAATCCTCATCTTTTCCACAGCACGCACTGTATGTTGAAGCACACATAAAAAAACAGAAAGCAAATTATTATTGCCGTTGTTACTCATGTTGAAGCATGAAATTCCATTCCTGCAGTACCATAATTGCAAAGCAAATACTTAATTCAGCGATCCCAGTGACTGAATAAATCTATGTTCCAACAGTGTTTAGTATGAACTGAATATGTGCTAAATGAGGAACCTTTCCACAATGAACTGTGTGTCATGTGTTCTGCCGCAGAATTGCTTTCCCTCAGGCGCTTTTTTAAAAAACAAAATAAAACCTCAGAGCAGCTCCAAGGAATATCTCCTGGCAGGAAAGAGAATGGTTCATTTTTCTAATCAAAAAGAATAATGCTATTTCTTACCACAGCTGTCTTTTCCCCCCTCCATGCTCCTCGGGGAGAAAATATATTGGTATTACTGCAAAGTCTGGAATTATTATGAAAACTGGAAAGTGGCAGACTTGTAACTGGATTATTGAAGGAAACTATAATCCAAAGCTCAGGATAACTGAGGAGCTTACATCTTTGCCTGGCCTAGAGCAGGTAGAAGCTCAATTTTCTTTTGAATATTTGACTGATATTCAAAAAGTATACAGAGAAATACAGATAGTCCTCAACTTATGACCACAATTGAGCCCAAAGTTTCTGTTGCTAAAGGAGATAGTTGTTAAGTGAGTTTTGCCCCAGTCTGCCATGCCACAGTTAAATGTATCACTGTACTCATTAAATGAATCTGGCTTCCCCACCGATTTTGCTAGTCAATACGTCATAAAAGATAACCACATAACCCCATCATATATACGAACCAGTTGCCAAGCCTCCATTTTTTATCATATAACCATGGGGATGCTGCAACAGTCTTAAGTGTGAAAAACGGTCATAAATCCCCCTTTTTTTTTCAGTGCTGTTGTATCCTTGAACGGTCACTAAACAAATGGCTGGAAGTCAAGAACTACCTATACTTACAGCAGATGAATCCCACAATTAGATACTATACACATAAAAAAGGAAACAGCAAATTACTTCCATCTTGTTATATAACTATGTCCTGACAAGTCATCAGGAATTCAGCTGAGCATCTTTATCATTTTAAATTATTCAGGGCAGTGCAATGATTCAGTGGTTAGGTTAAGAAGCTGAGCTTGTTGACTAGAAAACCAGTAGCCCAGGTTCAAGACCCGAGTGCCGCAAGATTGGGGCAAGCTCCCATCCTTGCCCAGATCCCACTTTGGTGAGAAGCTAGCAGTGCTCCATGACTGTCCATGTGACCACAGAAATGTCTTCAACACCGCTGTCTCAATGGCTTTGAAATAAAGATGAGCACTGCCCTCTGTAGCCAGCAACAACTAGCAGAGTAAAATCCACAGGGACTCTCTTACCTTTACCTTTTTAAACTATTGAAAGGTTATATTAGATCTACAAAATCCTTTTGTTTTGATCTTGTTTACCAGAGTCTCACTGCACTGGTAAAGAATGAGTTAATTATGCTTCTTTTCATTATTATTACATTACATTTAGACCAAAATGGTCTAAAATGAAATAAAATACTAACTTTATCAGTAATGAAGTTACTAGAAGGAATTATGCTATAAAGAGGTTAAAAAAAGTTCAAAAAAAAATCAGACAGATAACCACGTTAACAAAATTGTTGGCAGCAATAGGCTGACTCTCTAAACCGCTTAGAGAGAACTGTAAAGCACTATGAAGTAGTATATAAGTCTTAGTGCTATTGCTATGACTTGGCCTCAAATGGGCGATTCATCACTCTGGTTGAACGCTGGGTGGAAGCTATGAATGTATCAGTAATCCTTGACATATGATCACAATTATGCCCAGAATTTGTTAAACTCTCTTAACAAATGTCTCACTTTACAACAGAAATTTTGAGCTCAATTAAGGTAATACTACCTGTATTGAATTTGCCATGCCGAATTTAAGTTGGTGACACTCAACTCAACCTTCTTAAACTTAAAATAGACAGAGACCAACCGGTTGATGAGGTGTCTGCAGGCATCTGGCTCAGATCGTTCCTCCCTACTTCATTGTAAGGCAGAGGTGCTGATGAATCAACCACAGAGACTTGCTCTGAATAGGTCTGGTAGGTTTCCACATGAGGTGGTGGTGATGGTGATTGCTGTACATACATCACAGGGTTCCAGCAGGTCTGGTGGTAATACTAACACAATTCAAGGCAAGAAAATCAAATTTTAAATAGGTGAGTTACTTCTGCCCAGGCTGGCAAAGTAGCTTTTAAAATCTGACCGTTTAGATCTACTTAAGAAGTACCCTGCATAAATCAACTGTTTTACACAAGACACTGGATCTAGGGCAAAACATAACTTAATCCTAGTCAGCAGACCGGAATGCTTTGTTCTAAAATGTGGTCAAGCTGTTTAGTGGCAGCCTACAATTCTTTCCAAACTGAATTTTCTTCTCTTTAGCAAGATTTATTTGAGATGGAAGAGGTAAGGTTACAGGAATCAATAGAGCTAGTTGCTGTTTATAAATTATTTAGTTACAGTATTACTTATAATAACCATCAGGGTGGCATGGTGGTTAGAATCCAGTATTGCAGGCTAACTCTGCCTGGAGTTCGATCCTGACCAGCTCAAGATTGATTCAGCTTTCCATCCCTCCGAGGTCGGTAAAGAGAGGACCCAGATTGTTGTGGGGCAATATGCTGACTCTGTAAACTGCTTAGCAAGAACTGTAAAAGCACTGTGGAGCGGTATAGAAATCTAAGTGCTATTTAAGTGCTATTACAAATCTGATACAAAGATGACTATCCAACAACTGAAAGAAGCACCTGCCTATAAAGTCACCAAGAGTTGGACACAACAACCTTTACAAAGGAGCAAAAATTATTTTTCTGTGCTTTATGCGTGAGACAAATAATACAGAAGAAGAATGGGAATCTATTTCTTTTGTAAACATTAACAAAAAAAGAAAATGGGTATGCTCTAAGGAAGTAATGTAACTCTTGTCATACCCATCAGCACTGCTTCTCTTACAATCTGCTTGTCAGCACTGGGAAATATTTATCTAACTAGAGAGCAGCAGCTTAGGAAGTCAGCATGGATAAAAGCAATATATTTATAATCTTTTAAGAACAGCTGCAGGTCTTGTGTAGACTTCAAACAAAGATTCCCTGTCAGACTTCAGAAAATTCTGAAAAACATCTGCATCTACCAAATCCCACTCTCACAAAAGGTGGTTGTACCACTAGACTTTTATAGAGCACCTACCTGCAAGCCCAAATTAAAATAATACTGCAAAACCTTTGGATCTAAAAAAGAAAAAAACTTGGTCACTGCATTTCATATACATCCTAGAAGGTGTGAATATTTACATTTTTCTAATGTTTGTCCATCAAAATTACTTTACATATATTTTCTCCCACATAGTTAGCATTTAAATATTAGTTTACTAAACAACTGTGGTTATGAAAAGAAAATCAATTTTAGAAAAATCCATTAGTTTGATTAATTCTGTACTGGGAGAGAGCATTGTGGTGTTTTTGTAGCTATACTTGCTTGACTTATGACCCCAACTGGGATCAAAATTTCCCTTGCTAGGCAAAGCAATTGTTAAGTGAGATGTGCCCGATTTTACAACTGTTTTTGCCATGGTTGTTAAGTGAATCACTGCAATTATTAAGTGAATCCATCTTCCCCCTTCAAAAAAGGGCAGATGTAGTTCAGTTCATATTCAGGTGGTCCTTGACCTACAACCACAATTGTGACCAGAATTTCTGCCGATAAGCAAGGCAACTTTTAAGTCACGCACAATTTTGCCATGATTATTAAGTGAATTGTCTCAGTTAAGTGAATCATGTAGCCATTAAGTGAATCCAGCTTCCTACACTGACTTTGCTTGTCAGAAGTTTGCTGGGAAGGTCGCAAATGGGGATCTAGTGACCCTGGGATGCTGCAACCATCATAAATACATGCCAGTTGCCAAGCAACCAAATTTTGATCACATGATCATGGGGGTGCTGCAATGGTTTAAGTGTGGGGACCTGTCATAAATAACTTTTTTCAGTGCTTTTGTAACTTGGAAATGGTTGTTAAATGAACAGTTGTAGGCAAGGACTACCAGTAGAAGGATGTATCCATGACATCAGGTGAACCAAAATCTGCAATGTGTAGACTATAAAGGAATAAAAACAAAAAAGAAAAGAAATGTGCATAACACCTAGAAAAACAACTAAGTCTGACAGCTACATTTTCCAGCTCGGTTTTTCACAAGAATTATTATATGCCAACTGTTAGAACAGATCACAGCACAGGAAAAATACATTATTGAATCATCCTTCTACAATCTATTTCACCTTTTCTTGTGTATACTTTACTTTTAAACCATTGAATGTTAGAACTCCCTGTCCTAAATATTTATGTAACATCACAGATTAGCAGAAGCACAAGAGGGAAGCTAGAAACTGAATAGCCCATTTTCCTTTTTAAGTTGTTGTTGTTGCCTAATTTGCTTTCTGTGTACCTGCTGTTTCTTTTGCAACATGCACAAGCAACAATAAGGAACAATTTAATGGGAACCTTAGTGTTAAATATTCAGCTAAAAAAACAGAAAACTTTGTTGCACAATGCATATATTGATGTAATTTGCAGTTGCTAGTTTTGAAGGTAAAATCTAACTAATGTTATACTTATTAACATCAGCATTTCAAAGCATATTAAACTTTTTAAAAATTTTATACAACACACCGCATAAATTCTATTTGCAAATTATACTTAGGAGAGATTGGACAACCATTTGTCTAAAATGGTATAGGGTTACCTGCCTAATCAGGGGGTTGGACTTGAAGACTTCCAAGGTGCCTTTCAACTCTGTTATTCTATTTATATTTATTAACTTCAATATTTGAAAGCTTGGTCAATACTGTTATATACTTTTAAAAATCTAATACAACATACATTCTATTTGCAAATATAGAGTTGAAGCAAGCATATAGCCCTGTAACTGGCTTTCAATTTATTTGATTACAGTCAATTCCTGACCCACCGTGTGCAGGTACTCCTCAGTGTACAACGGCAATTGGGATTGAAACCGCCATTGCTAAGAAACATGGTCATAAAAGTGTTATATCACATGAGCAGGCTGTTTTAAACAAGGAGTACGTGGATTTTTAAGTGAGGACCTCATGTGACTGCAACTTTTGACTTTCTGTCAGCTTCCCCATTGACTTTGTTTGTGGAACGCTCTCAGGGAACATCAGAAATCACAATTACATAACTGTGGGGATGCCACAACAGTCAAAACTCTGACTGGTCATAAATGCCAGTAGTTCAGCCCTATTGTAACTTTCAACAGTCACTGAACAAATGGTCATAACCCAAGGACTCCCTATTTGCAAACTTCAAATGAAATACAACTCTGAAGTCATGGAGTTCCTATTAAAAAGCTTGTTTTCTTTGCAAAACAACCTCAGCATTTTTTCTACCATAATGGATTTGGAAAAAGAAGAACCATATAATTAAGCCATTTTTCTAATCCATTCCCTCTTATAATGTGTTTGATGGATAGCTTTTTACACCAATGAAACTCAGATAGCACCAACGCCAAAGCTTAGAGAGACAAAACCAGTTGGTCTATTTCAAACTGTATTCCAAACACTTGGATACATCCATGATTATGTTTCCCTTGTCACAGCAGTTAAGCAAAAGCACATTTAATACAACTCCATATTTTAAAGTCATACTCTTACAAAAATATGCCTTTAAACATATTTGAAGGATTTCTCCAAGCCAAAATAACTGAATCAGAATTTTCTGGCATTCAAAACCTGCTAGATAATGAAGTCCCACATTGTACTTTAATCTGGATAGTCCAAACTAGTTAATGCATATAATAAAATGTAATTTCATAAGCATCTCTAAAATTGACTCATTTTATGCAGCAAAAATTACTCCCAAGTGTCAGAGAAAATGATATCTTACCTCTAGGCAGGTCACTTCCACTCGGATCACAAGAATAAGGGGGTGTAACATTGCCATTTCCCCCCACATCACTGGCAGGAGGAAGGGGAGGTGACTGATACACTGACACAACTATTTGAAAAGTGGGGAGACAAATGTTAAATTAATTTTGAAAGCAGTGGAATCCACAAAACAGACCCTAAAATTTATGCAATGAATCCATTGGGGAAATTTAAGTAATCCCACTCAGAGTTCTCAAAATAAATTTAAACTGGATCAACAATCCAAGTCAAATTGAGAACCTAAATAGATCTGATCTTGCTGTCTCTGCCAAGTATCTTCTAAAATATGGAATGAAGTCAAAATTTTGCACACACAAATGAAAAAACACAGTATAACCAACTCCTTAAAAGGCTCTATTCTGAAGGACTTGACTTAGAAACATATGTTTGAAAGCAACTGTGAAGGTCTTCTGGTCGCATCCAACTCAAGGCAGGAGACAATAAAACCATCTCAATGAAATGGTTATCTAGTCTACTCTTGAAAATCTCTAGCAATGGAGCACCCACAAGCTGTTCCATTGGCTAATTGTTCTTCTTCCCTGTAACTTTATTGCCTAAATACATATGGCTCCTCCAGAAGATCAAGTGAACTTACTTCAATGTCTAGGGACTAAACAATCATTCTTATTCAAAAACCATCTGGTAGTCAGGAACCATAAACTCTAAACATTTTCCAGAAATACTTCAAGTGAAATCAATACTCTACCTGGCCTTCCTACAGAAGAGGTTACTAAGATCGGTGGTACAGCATTCTGGGGAGCAGATGCAGTGATAGTGACTTGAGTTGAAGCACTGCAGCTGGAAGAAAAAATGGTGGCTGGAACTGTATTCACACAGGAAGAGCTGGATATAATGGCAGAATTTACCATGAGCTATGAAAGAGGAGGCAGAAGGGTCAGCATCTTTTCATCAAATGGCAAAATTCAAACATAAAACACAAGGCATCTCGGGAACAAATGATTTTGCAGTATGAAGTATTTTCTGATGTAATTAATAGGTTTCAATGTAATTAACCCAGTTTGAGTGTAACAATAAACTATAGTTTAGCATTACTAGCATGCATGCTGATAAGAGTTGCATCAGTGAGTGAAATGAGCTGTGTATAAATTTAATAAATACTTATAATAAACTAATAAGTAATAAGTAAAAATTCACTTCTAAACTTCTTCCATATGGGCCAAGTGACTCTAATTTTAAAACATCCTAAATTTTGTCAACCTAGTGGAGTATGAATTTTCTGAGGCAAATTACACAGATGTCTGCTATAACAAAGCATCATTTGCAATGAAATCTGATACAAAACATTAGCAATTTTCTAATTTTTCTTCAAACTACTCTGGCCTTTAAGAAGCCACCATGATTGTATAAATGACACAGCTTTGAAGCAGCCGGGTTGGGGGGCACCACTGGGGAGGAAGGAACATACTTTGAATGATATGGAAGAGAAAGTAACCAAATTGGTATTTGAATGATATGGCAGACAGAGTAACTAAATACTATGATCAATACAATTAGCGTGATTAATCCCCTTGAATAATTTTCTCCTGAAGTCACATTAAACACTGGAGAAGTGTTTCTCAACCTCAGCAACTTTAGGAGGTGTGGACTTCAAATCCCTTGCTAGCCAATTTTAGAAGTTGGAGTAACAGAATAACAGAATTGGAAGGAACCTTGGAGGTGTTTTAGTTCAATCCACTACAGGAGACCCTATACCATTCCAGACAAGTGACTGTCCAATCTCTTCTTCTCAAAAACTTCCAGTGATGCAACTTCTGGAGGCAAGCTATTCCACTGGTTAATTGTTCTGTCAGGAAATTTCTTCTTAGTTCTAGGTTGCTTCTCTCCTTGATTAATTTTCATCTGTTGTTTCTTGTCCTGCCTTCAGGTGCTTTGGAGAGGGTTGACCCCCCCTTCTTTGGGGCAGCGCCTCAAATATTGGAAGACTGCTGTCACCCCAGTCCTAGTTGCTCTTCTCTCTATTCTTTCTAGAGTCTCAACATCTTTTACATGACACGGTCGACACATCTTAAAGATGTTGAGGTTGTGAAACACAGCACTGGAGTTTGAAGACAACTTTGGGAGAAATTCAATAGTGAATTTCCATTTTAGCTACCTAAATGTCTCATTTCTTTTATCAAAGTTAAGTTAAAATGTTTGTTTCACAAACACTTTTGAGATCTTCAGAACAGTGAAACTCTTCTTGACACCAAGTTATGTCCTCAGAAAAATTTACCTTCTGAGAGTAACTGTAGGAGGTAGCTGCTTCCTGAGAAGAGACACAATTTGCTCCTGTATCCTGCAAAGACTAGAAAATTCATTTTAAAAAGAAAGAGCAAAAGATTTCCTTATGCTATGTTATTAAAGGGTCACTTGGGCTAATGAAAAACAAGAGCTATTAAAGAGTTTTCAGAGAGATGAAAATGGCGAAGTTTTTGAATATACATGTTCTGTGCCAATCTCTGAATTTTGTTTTCTGTTGAATCCCATTATCCAAATCCACTGCAAGACAGGGATTTATGTTCTGATATGCAGCTACTTCCAAACCAAACTTTCTGTATTCTTGTTTTGGTCAAACTGATGCCGTTCAAATGTTCTGGACTTCAGGTCTATGATTTCCATGCATATCTAGAAGGCAGCAGGTCAATAAAGTCTATGAAGGTCTTTGAACTATGGGGGGGGGGTCCTTGATGCTCTCTGAGCTTGTTTTTTTTTCTTTTTCGAAAAAGTTTTTTTTTATTTTTACAACAAAAACAACAAATAAAGCCATCTTTCAATTTTACAGTGTGCCGGTTGGGTACATATATCTTGTGCGCATAGTAATATTATTATACATTTCTTATATATATTCTCTCTCTCTCTCTCTCTCTCTCTCTCTCTCTCTATCTATCTATATATATATATATACACACACACACACACACACACACACACACACACACACATAATAGACCATTCTAATTAACATTCTATACCATCTTGTTCCATTATTATATTATCATTAACATTATAATTTCAGTTCTATATTATCTTTCAAAAACAAACCTCATTCTTGCAAAGCTATATTCATATTCTTACTCATTTAGAAATAATCAATTATAGTATATTATTACTGTTATCACAGTTTCTTACTCTTCTATCTAACCATTCATAAAATAAATCCCAAATCTTATAATACTCTTTTTCTTCCTATTCCCTAATTGCCATTGTTAGTCTACTCATTTCCACACATTCCATTGTTTTCTTAATAGTTTCCTCCTCTATCAAAATTTTCTCATTTTTCCAATTTTGTGCAAATACAATTCTAGCCACTGTTAGTACATTAATAATCAAATATGTTATTATAATCAAATATTTATTATAATCTTCAGGCAAAATTCCCAATAAAAATATCTCTGATTTTAAATCTATATGTTGTTTTATCATTTTTTTCCAACCACATGTATATTTTAGTCCAATATCTTTTAGCTTCTATGCATGTCCACCACATATGGTAATATGATTCAGGTATCTGATGACATTTCCAACATTTCGCCAATTTGTCTTTAAACATCTTTACTATTCTTGCTGGGGGTAGATGCCACCTTTAACACATCTTATACAAATTCTCTTTATAGGCTGCTGACATTGTTAGTTTATAATTTCTAGTCCATAGTTTCTGCCATTTATCCAAATCTATCCCATATCCAAAAATTTTCCCCCATGCAATCATCATTTCTTCAACTTGCTCTTCTTCTAATTTCACTTCTAATAAATAACCATATAATTTTTTAATCATCCTCTCTTCAGTTCCTGTTAAGATTTTATCAAGTTCAGTCAATTCTTTATAAAACCCATCTATCTTCATATCTCGAATGTCTTTGTAAATATGAACACCAATTCATATTCATCCCTTGTTTGTCTAATTCTTGCTTTGTTTTGAGTTCACACTTTTCATTTAAGATTTCAATATATCTAATAATATGTTCCATTTTAAAAACATTTGGATATGAAAATGCCTCTATTGTCAAATAGAAATACCAGACTGGTATTTTCATATAATGGTACTCCCTTATTTTCTCCCATATTGTTAATAAAACATCCCTGATATAATGTCTCCGAAAGTATCCATGTGCCTTACTTTCATTATATCATAAAAATGCATTCCACCCAATTGCAAATCATGACCTTCCAATGTTAACAGTCTAACATTTTTCAGTACAATGCATTCTTTCATCCACATCAATATTACTGCCTAGTTGTATAATTCCCAACTGAGTAGTCCAAAACTTCCTCGCGTTCTAGTGTCCTGCAACAATTTTAGTTTAATTCTTGTCGTTTTTCCCTGCCATATAAATTTCAACATCATTTTATTTAAGTCCTCAAAATATGTTTTCTTCAGTTTTATTGGAATCATCTGGCATACGTACAGTATTTTTGGCAATATGTTCATTTTAATTGTTGCTATTCTCCCTGCTAAGTATAATTGTAAATTTTTCCATTTCTTCCAAATCTGTCACAATCTGTTGTTTCAGTCTATCATAATTGTCCTCTTTAAGAATTCTTGCTGCCATTTGTATCCCCAAATATTTCACTTTTTTGTGATATGGATATTTAATCTGTCCATTAATATCTTCTTTTTTTTCTATCATATTCTTCACTAAAATCTGAGTTTTTTCCTTATTTATTTTTAGTCCTGCAACCTCTCCATATTCTTTTATCTTTCCTATCAACTTAGGGCCTGTTTCCAATGGTTCTTCCAATATAAAAACCAGATCATCTGCAAATGCTTGTAATTTATACTCTTCCTTTTTTATTTTCATTCCCTTTCTTTATTTTTCCTAATGTTTCTATTCAGTACTTCCAGAGTCAATACAAATAGCAATGGTGACAGCGGGCATCCTTGCCTGGTTCCTTTTTTAATATTAATATTGTCTGTCAAGTCTCCATTAATCATTACTCTTGCTGTTTGTTTGTAATATATCACCTCAATTGCCTTAATAAATCTATCTCCAAAGCCTATCTCTTCCAGTTGCGACAACATAAATTGCCAGTTGACATTGTTAAAAGCTTTTTCTGCATCTAGAAAAACCAAAGCCATTTGTTTCTCTGAATGTGCTTCGTAGTATTCAGTATTATCCTCATATTGTTTTTTATTTGTCTCTTAGGCAGAAATCCATTTTGATCTGAGTGTATAAAGTGATTCAAATAACTTTTAAGTCTTTCTGCCATTATTGAGGCAAATATGTTATAGTCTGCATTTAGCAGGGATATTGGTCTATAATTTTTTATTTGTTGTAAATCGGTATCTTCCTTTGGTATAAGTGTAATGTATGCCTCTGTCCATGTATCAGGAACTTTATTTTTTTTATCAAAACCTCATTCATTACTTCAAGTATTGATTCCTGTAATGTCTTATAAAATTCTGCTGGTAACCCATCTAGGCCAGGAGCTTTCCCAGTGTATTGTCTATTTATTGCTTCAGTCAACTCCATCACTGTTATTTTCTCTTCTAATATTGTCTTAGTTTTATCAAGTATTTTTGGTAATTCTGCTTCTCACAAATACTGTTTAACTTTCCGTTCTGTAATAGTCTCTAGCTCATATAATTTCTCATAATACTTCTGCACTATTTTTTTCTTTTCTTCATTTCCATAGTATACTGTTCCATTTTCATCTATTAATTATGCTATTCTTTTCACTTCCCTCTCTCTCTTTAGTTTGTATACAAACCATCTACCTGGTTTATTTGCATTTTTGAAAAAGTTCTGTTTAGCTCTAATTTTTTGTGCCAATTCTTCTTTTTCTATTAGTCCCATTTTATGTTTAACTATATCCATTTGGTTTTTAAGATTCTTACGCTGTGGATTTCGTTGTAATTCTTTTTCTAATTTTTTATAATCCTCTTCTAAGATCTGTTGTGGTTTTTTTATATTCCTTCTTCTTGTATAAGTTATAATCACACCTCTAGTATATAGCTTGCTTGTTTTCTTGCAGATATTTCATTATCCAAACTTGATAACAGTGCTGCACTGATTATGTTACTCAAGGGGTGGGATTCAAATTTCTTAACAATCGGTTCTGTGAGTGTGGCCTAATTTGTGGGTGTGGCTTGATGGTCATGTGACTAGGTGGGCATGGCTTGTATGTAAATATTATAAATATTTATGTAAATATTGATTTTTTTATATAAAAAATAACAACTTTTACCCAAAAGCAGGCAAAGCAGGCAGGCAGATTGAATTGCTCACAGGATCACAGATTAACTTAGAGATCTATCTGCAATTGGCTACCTGAGTCTCAAAACTCAAAATTTGCTAGCAAGCAAACTCACAAAATCAACTCACAGCACACCATGTATATATGTATGTATGTATGTATGTATGTATGTATGTATGTATATATATGTATATATATATATATACATATATATATATATATATATATATGTATATATATTTGTTTTCTTAAGTTTTGCCAGACATATATACATACACACACACACACACATATACACACACACACATACAGATGAACACCATAAAGAAGCCTGATGATGGCAGATGAGATTCTGCAGAACGGTTGCTACAACTTTAAAAGCACAACTATAATGATGTGGGAAAATACCCAAACAAAGCTGAATACCATACAAATATATATTTATAGAGACAGCAGCTCCGATCACACACTGCTTGCACTGGCATGAAGCTGAAAGCAGCAGCCTGAGGATGGCGAGTGGGACCACGCCAAAATGTCACCAAAATATTCTTAATCTTACACAGGAAAAGACCCAAACACATATATATATATATTTGTTTTCTGAGGTTTTCACAGGTATTTATATTGGATCTTTGGTTATTCGGGTTTTCTCCTGCATAAAATTGGAAGTATCTTGACAACGTTTCAACGAAATCTTATTCGTCAACTTCAGGCTTGTGTCTTTGGCTTTGTGCTTCTTGGAGTAATGTGAGCTTGCAGCTGTTTTTTCTTTTAACTGCGAGTGGGAGTGCGACTTGACTGGGTGGTGGCTTGGCTGTGTTCTGATTGGCTGGGAGTGTGTTCTGTTCAGGTGGGGGCTTGGCTGTGTTCAGGTTAGTCTTAGTTGTTGGGGGATTTGAGCTGGTGAGCTGTGATCCTGTTTGGCTTCGCCTTCATGGTCATGCCACATCTTCATGTTGGGCGTCAGTTCGCTTCATGTAAGGGTCGGAGGGGTTTGAAGTGGGTAGTGATGCAGTTGTGGTATGGCTTCTGGTTTGTGGTCATGTCTCATCATCTGCGTGGGTGTGAATCTGCTTTCTACGTGGAAGTGTGGTGGTAGCATCTTGTGTGGCCTTTGTGGGTGTGGGTCTGGTATCATTCTTCATGTTAGGTACTCGTTTGTTAATGGGGGTGAGTTTCCAAATGGCTGGTAGGCGGGAGGTATCATCTCGTTTATTCATGCTGTGTGGGCATTTTTCTATCTCTATGGCTTCTCTGATTATTCTGTTGTTGAAGTGTTGAGTTTTGGCGATAGTTCTGGTATTTTTAAAGTCAATCTCATGTCCTGTGGCTTTGAGATGCTGGACCAGGGAAGAGGTTGGTTCTTCTTTTTTGATTGAGTTCTTGTGTTCTTCAATGCGTGCACTAATTCTTCTGTTGGTTTGTCCGATGTATGTGTTGGAGCAGGCGGTGCATGGGATTTCGTATACTCCTTGGTTTTCTAACTCGATTCTGTCTTTAGGGTTTCTTAGGATGGTGGATATTTTTCTGTCACTGGCAGATAAAAGAAAAAACAGCTGCAAGCTCACATTACTCCAAGAAGCACAAAGCCGAAGACACAAGCCTGAAGATGACGAATGAGATTTCGTCAAAACGTTGCCAAAATACTTCCAATTTTACGCAGGAGAAAACCCGAATAACCAAAGATCCACATACAAATACCCGCGAAAACCTCAGAAAACAAATATTGCATCTCTACAGGGAGGAAACCCATCATCTGACCAGGACTTATGAAAAACTTGAAGTCCAAAGAGCTTCCATTTTATGTGACATCGCATTCCTACGCAATTGTTGAGATCAAAATTTAATCCCCATAAGCTTCCAATTGAAATTCCACGCCAACACAGCAGCTTCCAAACACCATAAAGCTTAGGGCATCTGGATGATTTCTCTTTAGGTATGATTCCTTGCTGGATTTCTTCGCTGATGGGGGAGGCTTTTATTTTGGATCTGGTGGTTTTTTCCAGGTAGGTGGTGGGGTCTGTCTTTAGGGGTTTGTATGTGGGGTCTTGGAGTAGGTTGGTTAACTTGGTTTGGTAGTCAGATGAGTTAATAACCACTGTCGCGTTGCCCTTGTCTGCTGGTAGGATTATTATGCTGGTGTCTTCTTTCAGGTTAAGTAGTGCAGTTTGTTCTTCTTTGGATAAGTTGCTTTTGGGTAGTTTGCTGGTGCAGAGGATGTTGGTGATTTCGAGTCTAATTCTGTTAGCATCATCAGGGTTGGTTTTGGTCAGGCTGATTTCAACTCTGCATATAATGGTTTCTGTGGGGATGTGTTTGGGAGCGACAGCAACGTTGAATCCTTTCGAAAGGACATTGGTTTCGGCTTTGGTGAGGATCTTGTTTGAGATGTTGTGCACTGTTTGTTTCATGTGTGGATGTGAGGGGGGAGGAGTTTGTTTCTGGCATTGTTGTAGTTTTCTGAGTTTGTTGGTGTGCGTGTCTGTCTTGAGGGTGGTCTGTGTTTCGGCTCTCCAGAGAGCAAGTTGTTTTGATTTGTCCCAAAGTGCAGGTGAATCTTGTTGCTGAGTCTGAGGTGAAGTGTGAGGAGATCTTTGTTGATTTGGTCTAGGAGGAATCTTTTTGTGTGAAGTTCATTTCTGATTAGGGCCAATTCTGTTCTGTTCTCTCCTAAAAAGAACAGAATTGGCCCTAATCAGAAATGAACTTCACACAAAAAGATTCCTCCTAGACCAAATCAACAAAGATCTCCTCACACTTCACCTCAGACTCAGCAACAAGATTCACCTGCACTTTGGGACAAATCAAAACAACTTGCTCTCTGGAGAGCCGAAACACAGACCACCCTCAAGACAGACACGCACACCAACAAACTCAGAAAACTACAACAATGCCAGAAACAAACTCCTCCCCCCTCACATCCACACATGAAACAAACAGTGCACAACTTCTCAAACAAGATCCTCACCAAAGCCGAAACCAATGTCCTTTCGAAAGGATTCAACGTTGCTGTCGCTCCCAAACACATCCCCACAGAAACCATTATATGCAGAGTTGAAATCAGCCTGACCAAAACCAACCCTGATGATGCTAACAGAATTAGACTCGAAATCACCAACATCCTCTGCACCAGCAAACTACCCAAAAGCAACTTATCCAAAGAAGAACAAACTGCACTACTTAACCTGAAAGAAGACACCAGCATAATAATCCTACCAGCAGACAAGGGCAACACGACAGTGGTTATTAACTCATCTGACTACCAAACCAAGTTAACCAACCTACTCCAAGACCCCACATACAAACCCCTAAAGACAGACCCCACCACCTACCTGGAAAAAACCACCAGATCCAAAATAAAAGCCTCCCCCATCAGCGAAGAAATCCAGCAAGGAATCATACCTAAAGAGAAATCATCCAGATGCCCTAAGCTTTATGGTCTCCCCAAGATACACAAAGAAGGACCCCCACTTAGACCAATAGTCAGCTCCAAATTTCTTGCCAAACAACTACAGCCCTATGCAGAATCCATCAATTCACACGTAAGAAACTCATTCCAGTTCATTGAGATCATAAAGAAACAAAACTTACAGCCCAGCGACCTACTACTGAGCTTCAATGTCATATCCCTCTTCACCCAAGTGCCTATAAAAGAAGCCTTGACAGCCATCCAAAACAAATACAACCCCCCCAAGCACATCCTAAATCTGACCAACCACTGCCTATCCAATACATACTTCACCTACAATGGACAAAAATACAAACAAATAGAAGGAGCACCCATGGGATCACCCCTCTCACCTGTCATCACAAACCTCTACATGGAACACTTTGAAACACAAACTCTAGAAAAATATGATCACAAACCCAAACTCTGGCTCAGATACGTAGATGATACCTTCATAATCTGGCCACATGGGAAAGAAAAACTGAACAACTTCCTCACACACCTCAACAGCCTACACCCCAAAATACAATTCACCATGGAAATAGAAGCTAACAATCAACTTCCCTTCCTAGATGTCTTAGTATACAAAAAAATCCAATGGCTCCCTAGGGCACACCATCTACCAGCAGAAAATACATACAAACCGCTATCTACATGCACTCTCACACCACCACCCAGCACAGTTCAATTCCGTAGCCGAGACACTCATCTCCAGAACAAAATGCTTAGCTGACGAACAACACCTAAAAACTGAACTACACACTCTCACTAATGTACTAACAGCCAATGGATTCCAAAGAAAGATTACCCACCTAATCCAAAAACAAACCCCAACCAAAATCCAAGACAGAGAACAAGAGAACGGCAAAGCCCTCCTCCCATATATAAAAGGCACTACAGACAAAATCAGCAAGATCCTCCAAAAACACAACATTAAGACACCATTCTGCACAAACAGAAAAATATCTACCATCCTAAGAAACCCTAAAGACAGAATCGAGTTAGAAAACCAAGGAGTATACGAAATCCCTCGCACCGCCTGCCCCAACACATACATTGGACAAACTAACAGAATTAGTGCACGCATTGAAGAACACAAGAACTCAATCAAAAAAGAAGAACCAACCTCTTCCCTGGTCCAGCACCTCAAAGCCACAGGACATGAGATTGACTTTAAAAATACCAGAACTATCGCCAAAACTCAACACTTCAACAACAGAATAATCAGAGAAGCCATAGAGATAGAAAAATGCCCACACAGCATGAATAAACGAGATGATACCTCCCGCCTACCAGCCATTTGGAAACCCGACCCCATTTACAAACGAGTACCTAACATGAAGAATGACACCAGACCCACGAAGGCCACACAAGATGCTACCACCACACTTCCACGTAGAAAGCAGATTCACCCAAACAGATGATGAGACACAACCACAGACCAGAAGCCCTACCGCAGCTGCATCACTACCCGCTTCAAACCCCTCCGACCCATACATGAAGTGAACTGACGCCCAACATGAAGATGTGGCACGACCACGAAGACGAAGCCAAACAACAGGATCACAGCTCACCAGCTCAAATCCCCCAACAACTAAGACTAACCTGAACACAGTCAAGCCCCCACCTGAACAGAACACACCCCCAGCCAATCAGAACACAGCCAAGCCCTCACCCAGTCAAGTCGCACTCCCACTCGCAGTTAAAAGAAAAAACAGCTGCAAGCTCACATTACTCCAAGAAGCACAAAGCCGAAGACACAAGCCTGAAGATGAAGAATGAGATTTTGTCAAAATGTCGCCAAAATACTTCCAATTTTACATGGGAGAAAACCCGAATAACCAAAGATCCACATACAAATACCCACGAAAACTTCAGAAAACAAGTGTGTGTGTGTGTGTTGATTTTTTTTATTAAAAAAGAGCAACTTTTACCCAAAAGCAGGCAAAGCAGGCAGGCAGATTGAATTGCTCACAGAATCACAGATTAGAGATCTATCTGTCTGCAATCGGCTACCTGAGTCTGCACTGAAAAGCTTCAGTCCTCAGGAAGGTTCAGCTCTGCTTTTACATTAGCTAAAAAGCAAGAAATCCAAAGATTTCCTCCTTTCTAGCTAATCTAAATCTCCTGGCACAGCAGAACAGCTGATGGTTGGGGAAAAAAAATAGCAACTTACCAAACCAAGCAAATTGGATGATTTGCATGCCAGGTAAGGAGTAAGTGGGCGGAGAAGGGCGGGGTCTGTCAGTAGAGCAATTTCCCGGTTCTCTGAACTGGGGACAATCATATGTGCAGTGTTTGCAATAAATCATCACTGTGTCGCCTGGACAGCTGACAAGTGCTTTGCTCAGGTGTGCAGGGTTTGAAAATTGTTTTCTGCATTTTAAACCTCAGCTGTGCCACGCAAAAAAGTTGACGAGGGAAAAGCAGGGGAAAAGGACAGCTTAGAGCCCGGGCAGGCAGGTTGGCCAAACACCGAACCGGTTCGGTGTCAGCTGCTCTTCACAGCTACAGGTTCTATAGAACTGGGCTGAACTGGTAGCATCCCACCCCTGATGTTACTGAGTTTGGGTAATGAAACGTCTGCAAGAAAACAAGTTCAGAGAGCACCCCTCATTTCAACCCCAAGCTACTAATATTCTCCTTTATTTGCATCTTTGAACTATGGAGCAGAATTTCATCTCCAATGGTTATCTTTTTTTATCATGTCATTTAGCTTTGGAAGCTATGTGAAGCAAGAGATATCAGTTTTTGACACGTTCTATTGGGCTTTGCCACAGCTGGATCTCTTATTTGCAAAGAGAAAATAATAGAGACAACTTTTGAAAACATTCAGAAAAATGGACATAAAACCTCCCATAGTAAGTTAGCCAGCAACAAAATTATTATATAAGTAATGGTAGTGTCAACTTATAAAAGTAATTGATTCTGGAATTACAGCGACAATTCTTCACTGTTAAATGGGATACCATGTGACAATGTCTCATTTATAACTTTTTTTGCAGCGGTCATTATGTGCACATGGCAGTCATTAAGTTAATCTGTTTTATCCAACGGGCATTTTTTTCCTATAAGGTCTACTGTTCTTTCCAGCACTTACATTGTTTAACACTCTTTAATACATGAGGTAACAAAATTTTGCTTTATAATTACACATAAAAACCATCTGGCTAAGAAACAAATTAGCGTTTCAAGTTGTATGATTAAGATCTTACAATTGCTAACAAATCCAATAACCACACAGGGTCTCCCATTCTGTAAAATGTTAAAATCAAATGATCGTCTGCTCCATAAGCCAGACACAAAAGTGAGACCAATAATAAAAATCCCCAACAAAGCAGGTTCTGCTTACTGGAAAGGTAGCTAAGGATACCATGCTGCTATCTTTAGAGCAGGCAGTGAGAAAACAGGACTGTTTATGGTCTGTATGTTGGTCCCTTGGCCAAGATGTCTTCTAACGTGGAATGGGACAGCTTGATATGGCCATCATGCCTCTTCCAACTCATCATTATCAAGTTGTTTCAGGGCAACTCGCCAGGAGTGGCTGGAAAGCCAGGCTGGTGGGCAGGTGGGCAGAGTGCAGAGCAGCAGTGGTGGCTGGGGGCTTCCCACCAGAGGGAGAGCCAGGTGGGTGAGTGAATGAATGTATGGGCACAGTGCAAAGTAGCAGTGGTGTTCAGGCCATGCAGCAGCGAGTTGTTCCCACAGCAAAGTGGCTGTGTTGACTTGTCCAATGACTTGCAATGATGAGCTGGAGGAAGCAACTTGGTGGTGGTGAGCTGGCTACATTGAGCTGGCCCTGCCAAATTATCCTAGACCCTTTCCAACGTTAGCAACTAGCCACTACAAAGTAGGAAAGCTGACAACTATTTTGCACCTCCACCTGAGCACGCACCATTTTCATTACTTTGTGCAAGCTTGTAGAAATATATATAATTCAAAGACTAATATCACAACAGATACTATATGACAGTGCCAAGGTTGGAAATTCTAACAGGCTCTGACCATGCTAATTTCAATGTTCTTAATTAAAGCTTACCAAATTTGCAGTAGATTCAGCTGCATTAAATACTGTGGTTGTTTTGCACTCTGGATCTGGAAAGCAGGGAGAAATATGAAGTTGAAAGCAGCAACTATTGGGTATAACTATTTACTACAAAAACAATAAAGTTACAAAATAGACATTTAGGGAAATCCTCTAGTCTCACCTGGAGGAGTATACAGATAATCTTCATGGTATTCTCCTTGAAAAGCAGAGGGTAAGTGCACTATTAGAGACACATATCAGAAGTAAATTCCATGTAAAATAAACAATTCCAAGAGAAAGGATGTAAATCTAGCCTCATATTTTAAATTATCCAAACTCTTCAATGAATTTCTCCCAATGCCTTATGCTTCAAATTTCACAATCCCCAAAGTGTACAACTGCTAAGCAATTCTGATTGGACATCAAGAATTTTTAAGATCTGGCTGTGTAAAACTGGCTTAAACGATGGAATATGGTAACATCATTTGTCATATCATTGTATTGTTTTGTTAATCTATGTAAAACATTAGCCAGATACAAAGTCAGCAAAGTTCAAGTTGCTAGATACCTGGTTAGTCTATATAAAACCCCACAACAATAACCAGATGTAGCTAAAAATTTCAGGACAACATACTTTGCTGGAAGGAAGAAACCTGTTCTCCAATACAGGTTGTCCTTAACAATCACAATTGAGTTCAAATTTCCATTGCTAAGCAAGATAGTTGCTAAATGAGTTTTACCCCATTTTTTAATTTTTCTTACCACAGTTGTTAAGTGAAGGGCTATGTTTGTAAGTCAAGAACTGTCTGTATAGTCAATGAAACCAGATAAATTGCATTACTTATTGCACTTAATTGATCTGTTTTAAAAAATACTCAATTACTCAAATTGTCAATCAATATATAAAATCAATTCAAAATAAATTTCTAAATGCTTAGAAAAACATTCAATGCTTATGACTACAAAGTGCTTCAAACATTTGGCATAGTAACTATATTGAAAAAGTAACGTTTTTTCATGATTTATTTTATTTGTGTAACATATAAAAATTCCATTTCAGTCAAACTGTGTATTGTCTGGGTAGTTGTTTTTAGGCAATCATAATCAAAGTGTTTACCATAGTATTCATTACAATAACATTAATACATGTACTATAATAACAGTAATATTTAGCTTATCTACTTTAACAAATCCCCATTTTGACATTTATCCTTTTTATGTCCCCATATTTATAACTTCTACTTTTATTATCTAACCATTGGTAAAATAGGTCATATATCAAAAATAATTAGTTTCTTCTTTGTCCTTAATAGTAAGTGTTAGTCTATCCATTTCTATCCATTCTAATATTTTCTTAATTACACACTCATCTGTCGGGAACTCATCATACTTCCATTGTTCTGCAAATATAATTCTGGCTGCAGTTAGTACATGTAAAATCAAATATATATTCCTTTTGTTGTATTTTTCCAGCAGATACCAAATAAAAATATTTCTGGTTTCAAGTCTATATGTTGTTTTATCACTTTTTTCCAACCAAGTATGTATTTTCATCTAATATTTTTTAGTTAGGGGCATGTCCACCACATATGGTAATATGAACCAGGTATTTGATTGCATTTCCAACTTTTAGCAGATTTATCCTTATACATTTTTGCCAGTCTTATTGGTGTAAAATGCTATCTATAGAACATATTATACAAATTTTCTTTATATGCAGTTGATATAGACAATTTAACATTACTATTCCAAAATTTCCGCCATTTATCCAGTTCTATTGTATACTCAAAATTTTTAGCTGAAACTATCATCTCTACCTGCTCACTTTCAAGTTCAATACTTTACATGTAACAATATATTTTCTTTATCTGTTTTTCATCCATTCCAGTTAATATCTGGCCCAATTCTGTTAATTCTTTATTAAAACCATATATTTTAGCATCTTTCTCATATCAAGATTATATCTGCATTTGTGGCCACCATGCAATGTCCATCCCTTGACTATTAAGTTCCTGCTTAGTTTTTAGTTCCCTTTTTTCATTCAGAATATTTTTATATCTTACAATTTTTTCCATATTTTCCAATTTTTTCCAACATTAGGATGTATCAATGCTTCCATTGTGGTATTTTCAAATAATGTTATTCTTTAATTTTAACCCATACTGATAACAATGCATTTCTAACATTAATGTCTTTGAAAGTAACTATATATCTTATTTGATTTGATTTGTCAATCGCTTACAAGATAATAGGTATAAGAATAAACATAGTTATGAATACAAGAAATGAGTACATATTAGAAAAATAAAATAGGACAGGGACAGTAGGCACTTTGGTGCGCTTATGCACACTCCAAAAAGCATGCCAACCTAATTGAAGGTTGTGTCCTTCTAAAGTTAGTTGTCTTTGGTGCCTCAAATTAATCCATTCTTTCTCCCATGGAAGTACGGAGGCCTAATGATACAATTCCCAATCTGGCAACCTAAAGCCCCCTCTTTTTTTTTTTTTGGAGTCTTGCAACATTTTCAAACCTATTGTTTTTTTCCCTAACCAAATATATTTTAATATTTTATTTAGTTCTTCAAAATATTTTCCCCAATTTTATTGGAATTGTTTGGAATAAATATAGTCTTGGTAAAACATTCATTTTTACAGTAAGTATTCTTCCTGTTAATGACAATTGCAGATTTTTCCATTTCTCTAAATCTAGTTTAATTTGTTGCATCAGTTTCATATAATTATCCTCTAATTGTTGCACATTTTGCTGTTAGTTGTATCCCTAGGTACTTCACTTTTTTGATTATCTGTATATCAATTATTTCCATCAACACTCTTTTTTGTGTATCTGTGAGGTTTCCAACTACAATTTTTGTCTTGTCTTTGCAACTTCCCCATATTCTTTTCTTTTTAAAAAAAGGTTTTTCTTTATTAAACACACAAAAAATACATTAAAAATGTTGAAAATGGTACAGTCTTAACATCGATCTTTGTCATTACTTTGCTAAGTCCAATAAGAATAAACAATTTCATTCCATATACATTAAATATACATATAATCATTCTTTATTCTCTTGAATCTTCTCTTCTCTAGCCAAACATAAAATTTGTCCCATATTTTATAAAAATCCAAATCATTTTTTAATTCTGTTAGTTTATCCATTTCTGCGCACGTCATAATTTTGCTAAGTATTTCAAATTCATTTGGAGTATCCTTATTTTTCCATTTCTGTGCATATGCCAATCTTGCTGCAGTAATTACATGATTAAGTAAATGATTTCCTTATCATATTTCCTCATATTAATCCCCAACAGAAAGAACTCCGGTCTATGTTCTATTTTTGTCCCACATATTTCTTCCAGCCATTTATGTAGTTTATGCCAATATTTTTGGGCCTCTCTGCAACTCCACTACAAATGATAATAAGTTCCTTTTTCTTTATTGCATTTCCAGCATGTGGGGGAAAGTTTTGAATACATTGTTGCCAATCTCGATTTAGGTATGTGCCATCTATAAAATAATTTGTACAGATTTTCCTTAAACGGTATAGCTAAAGTCATTTAATTCCTTTTTCATAATAATTGCCAATCATCTAAATTTATGCTATACCCAAAATTTTTCATCCATACCATCATCGTTTCCTTTACTTTTTCTTCTTCCAATTTAAATTCCAATAAGACTTTAGTTTTTTTTTTTATCATCTTCTTGGTTCATAATAAAATTTCATCTAATTTTGTCTTAGCTTTACTAATTCCCCACTCTTTCTTATACTAAATGACAAAGAGGAATTACAAACTAGACAAGATTTATAGAACCAAGGAATCTATGTGGAATGGTGGGCCTATTTGCAACTCCAATCGAAATATCTAAAGGATAAGAAATCATAGGTGATTATTTTTCCCTGTCTCAATAAATGTGGGTGCATCAATGCTTCCAAAGTTGATATCTAAATAGGTGTTTCTACATACGTTTGTCTTTTTATTTTATTCCATGTATTCAAGAGAGTCTAACTTTACGTCTTTGCACATAATTATAGCCCTTTAGATTATCCTGCCAGAGGAAGGTATGCCATCCCGACTGCAAATTGTAACCTTCTAATGTTAATATTATTTTATTTCTATGGTTTATCCAATCTTTCACTCAAATTAAAATTGCAGCTCTATAATACAGTTCCCAGTTGGATAGGCCAAATTCTCTTTCTGTAGCATCTTGCAGCAACTTCAATTTAACTCTTGGTTTTTTCTTTTGCCATATAAAATTTGTTATTTTGTTCAAATTATCAATAAACTTTTTTTCCAATTTTGGTCCTAGGTCCATATATTTAATTTGCTGCAAGATGAACTCTCATTTCACATTGTCAAAGGCCTTTTTGGCATCTAAGAACACTAATGCGACCTGTTCACTACTATGATCCTCATAGTATTCTATGACATCTAAGGTTGTCCTAATATTATTTTTAAGTTGTCTATGGGGGAGGAATCCATTTTGATCTGTAGAGATAAATTCATTTTTTTAAAAATTAAATCTTTCTGCTATGATTGTCACAAAACATTTATAATTGATGTTTAATAAGGATATCGACCTAAAGTTTCCAGGGTCTGTTTGATCACTTCCTTCTTTAGGGATGATTGTAATCATAGCTTCTTTCCATGATTGTGGAATTTTTGCATCTTTTAGAACTTCATTAAATATTCTAAGCATTTTACTACTTAAAATATCCTGTTGCGATTTATAGATTTCCACTGGAAGCCCATCTGGGCCTGGAGTTTTATCATTTTTCTGTTTATTGCCCAGTGAAATTCTTCTATTGTTATTTTCCGATTCAGGATATTTTTTTCTTCATCTGAAATTTTTGCAAGATCTGCTTTCTTTAAACACTCTTATTTTTCCCTCTGTTGGATATTCTTCCTCCATATATAATTTCTCATAGTATTTTTGAATTATCTCTCTTTTTTCCTCTTCTTGATAGCAGATCTCTCCTTGGTCATTTCTTAATTTGGTAATCCATCTCTTTTCTTTTTGTTTTTTCAAATTATAAGCCAACCAGTGACCTGGTTTGTTCGCATTTTCGAATAAATATTGTTTTGTCATTTTTAGTTGGCGGACTAGTTCTTTATTAATTTCATTTTATGTTTTAATAGATCCATTCATAATTTGATTTGTTTCTTTTGTGGTCCCTCCTGTAGCTTCTTCTCCAAATCTTTTTATTCCTGTTCGAACGTTTTTGTTGATTTATAGCCATATATTTTATGGCTACTCCTCTATGCTTTAACTGTATCCCAATTATTTTGTGGAGAGGTATCTTCCTCTTTATTTTCTTCAAAGAAAAAATCCCATTCTTTTTTTAATGTAGTGTTAAATTCTTTCTCTTTTAGAATCGACCTTTGGAGTGTTCATCTTATACTTTTTTTTTTGACCCATCCAGCTAAATCTAATCATGTTATGATCTGCCTAAAAGTTTGTCTCAATACTAATCTGGGATAGTTCGGAAATCTATTTTTTAGACATCCACGCCATGTCTAGTCTCAACCATGACTGAAGTTTGTTAGAATAATATGTATATTGTTTTTTCCCCAAATTTCTTTCTCTCCATGCATCATAAATATTAAGATCCTTCCTCAAATCAAAAAAAGGTTTTGGCAATTTTTTTTTCTTCTCTAATTTCGTATGATTTCCTTTATAATCCAATAATTTATCAACAACTGCGTTAAAATCTCCAATAATACAAATTTCTTCATATTGCAACTCTTTAAATCTATTATACAATTTTTGAAAGAAGGTTTCTTGTGGACCATTCGGCACATATATTACTACCATTAAGATCTTTCTATTTCCCATTTCAATTTCAACCATCAAAATCCTACCCTCATTATCTTTGAAAATTTATTTAGCTGGAATCCACCCTTTTATATAAAGTGCTACCCTGCTTTTCTTTTGTACATCAAGAGCAAAAAAAGATTTTCCCTATTTTTTTTTATTTTCTAAAAAATATTTTTGTTTTTTTTATTATATGTAGTAATGCTATTATATCAATATTTAACGCTTGTAAATTTTTAAACAATTTCTTTCTTTTTACTGGGGAATTTATGCCATTAGTGTTCAATGGTATTAATTCACAGCTATTCTGGTTTTTATTGGTTCCTCTGTCTAGTACTTCTTGTGATTCTAATTTCTTTAGGTTCCTTATTTCCTCCCTAATTTCTCTTCTTCCATTTCACCTCACTTTATTATCCACTATATTTCCTTCTATATTTGTTACTTCCCTTTTCATTCCTTCTGTCACATCTTTCTCCTGGGTTGTTTCTTCTGTTTCCTCTTCACTAGTAAATTGTTGGTCAAAGAAATCTTCTGCTTTGTCAAGAGTATCCAGCCTAAATCTCTTTTCCTGCCATTCACTATGATACCCTCAGGCACCAACCACCTAAAATTCACATTATACTTTATCAGCTTTGATGTTAAAAATGATACAGTCTCCTTAATTCTCTTATGCTCTTCAATATTTGTTTTAATATGGTTAGTTGTTTTCCAGCATATTCAATTGGCTCATCTCTTGTCTTATGGAGAATTTCATCTTGAATCGATTTTTTAACTAGTCAGACCTCTCTTGGAAGGTTAAATCTCCTTGCATAACTTGTTTGAACTCTATAGAGTTCATCCATCTCTGTAAACATCTCTTCCTTGTCCATTCCTACCATCTTTGCCAATATGTCAGCCATAAACTCCAATAAGTTTTCTCATTTTTCTTTCTTCAAATTTTGAAATCTTAAGTACTGAGCTGCCTTTTCTACTTCCCAAAAAATTACTGTCATCACTAATTCCTTATTAGCTTTTTCCAGTTTATCCGTTATCTTCCCTTTTTTCTTCTTTATCCATCTTAGTCTCAATTTCTATAATTTTTCTTGATTTTTCCTAACTTCTTTTTGAAACCCTTCAAATTTCTCATCTTTTTTATCTTTTCCTTTAATTCCGATCTCACCACTCCCATCTCAATCTTCATATCCTCATGATTTTTAACCATCATCTCTTACATACTCAACATTATATCTTGTAAATCCTTTATAGAATTTGATCTTTCTTTTGGCAGCATTTCATCAATAGTTCTTTGTGTAGAAGGACTTGCTATGGTTGCTGTCATCATTTGTATGGGTATTTTCCTAATTGTACCAATCCTGGATACATTTGAAGTACTTGTCACATTAAGCAGTCTTGTCACTATATTATTTTTAATCCACCACTCCCAATTTTTCCCCTTCTTCTCCCATCCCTCTACTTCTCTCACCCTTCACCTCCCCTCCCTTTATAACACAATATCACAATATATCTCCTCTTATTATTCCCCACCGGTCACAATTCTATAATAACTTAAATTATCAAATATCTCTATTCGCTTTTTCCTTTAAATCTATAATATAATATACTGATAGTAATAGTAATATAATGATGTCTTAATTAATCAGGGTTATAAATATATCAATTAATTTTAATAATTCTCTATAATATATATGTTATAGTAATATCAATCCATTAATAGAAGATCTAATAATAAATATTCAAATACATAAATCTATTAGCAAATAATATATATACCTCTATATTGCTATCAAATTCAAATATTCAAGGGATGCAAAAAAAGAAGATAGCAAAGGGAAAAACAAGGGAAGAAAAAAGAGAAGAAAAGCTCAGTTCCAATTTTCTATTTGTTAAAGCAGGTACAAAAAAAGAAAAAAAATTGCTTTGAGTCCATTCTCTAGGATGTCTTCTAACTATAAAACAAAAAATCTGGTACTCTAGCAGCCACAGTTCTCTCAACTTTGTTGCAAAGAATTACTGTGTATCTTCTGTCCCATCTTTTTTTTTTTTTTTGGTCTCTCTGCTACCAGCAGGTATCTCTTTCACATTGCAACAATGTCTGTCTTCTTTGAATTCGCTGTGTCACTCTCTAGTTTTTGTCCATTTTCTTACAGGAACATTTATTTATTTATTTATTTATTCATTTATAATCCTTCCAATGTCTCAGTCTAAAGTCCAAATAGGTAGAAAAATAATAGCTATTAAACAAAAACAAGAAAAATAAGGAAAATGAATAATGGAAAATAAAAGGAGCACTCAAAAAGAGAAAAGGAAAATAAACAACCAATCAGCTTTTTACTATCTCCGCTTCCACCGTCCTCCTTTCTGTTCCGATGTCTGAATCAGACCTTTACATTTACAACGTCCATCTAAAAAGACTCCGCTGTTAATATTAAATCCAAAAAATTATTTTCCCCAAAACTCATATTTCGATCTCCAATCCAGGCTTAGTTTGCCGATTAAACACCTGATTGTTTCATCATTCCTGTCTCTCACTTGGCTTTACTGTAATCTTCCGATCTTTCCACTTACCATTTGTCTCGCCACTCTCTTACCTCCTCATCTAGAACTGACTCCGACTGCCGAGCTATCTTTCAACAATGATATATTGCACTTTCTCTTAAAGTACTTTCTCACTAGTTTTCAGGTTGTTACTTTCATCAGTTTGACTGTACCTTCATTCTGCTAGATCATCACTTGTATGAGCGGCTGTCAGTACTCATGGACAGCCATTGCTGGTCATCCGCTCCACGGTTCACTCATCCCTGTTTAACTTTGATTCCCGCCATGAATCACTTTCCGTAACTGATCTTCGAAGACCCCTCTCCTTTAGGAAGCCCTCTGAGCTTCTCTTTGACTCAGTAGAGTCCGGCAGAACAGGGATAAGGGCTCGTGTTTCGCAAAGATTTCTGCTCGCACGTCCCTTCTCCCTGACAACTAGCTCTGCCACCCCCCTTCTATCTTTCTAATTAACTTCAGTCCAGCTTCTAATGGGTCTTCAATTTTAAAGACCAAATCATCTGTAAATGCATGTAGCTTGTATTTATCTTTTTCATTTCCATTCCTTTTTTTTATTCATCTTGTCTAATATTTCTGGCTAACATTTCCAAAGTCAGTATAAATAGCAAAGGGCACAGTGGAGATCATGCTATGCTAGGTCTAGATTCTAACTGAGAAACACATTTTTAAATAATGAAGAAAAAAAAAACCACTAGTGCCTGCAATTGTACACACTGAAATTTTCAGATCACATCTATTCTGAAAAATAACAGCATATTCAATTTTAAGCCAGGAGACTTCTGCAAAGAATTTTTAATCACTTTTTTAACACTCTTGATCAATATCCCAAACTTTGTAAAAGAAATGAAGCAGTAACCCTGGTAGAAGGCATATTTTTGCTTTAACAATTGTGTTGGTATAATTCACAAAAGTTCTCTTGAAATCTGTAAGCTTGAACAATAGGATTCCTAACTTACAATTGGTTGCTTAGCAACTATTCAAAGTTACACCCTATCCACACTGCTCAAAAAAATAAAGGGAACAAGGGTTTCCGGTTTCGCGTGGCTTCGTGATTCCTGCTGTGCTAGCCGCTGAGGTACCCCTGATCCAGATGGGTCAGGGGGATATGGCTGCCCTGTAGGGACAGCTGAAGAGAGAGGGGAGTCGGACAGGGGGTTGGGGGTGTCGCAGACCCCCTCCTCTTCCGGAAAAACCCCTTTTTCCCAAGGCGGTGGAGCGGCGGTCAGCAATGGCCGCCACGAAGAAGCCAGCAACCGGGTAAGATTGCGCTGGAGGAAGTAAGAAGAGTGAAAGTGCTGTCTGAGCCGGTTCAAGTAACATCTTGCAAATTGGTTGGAACTGAGCTGTTTGAATTGCTGGAGGATACATTGTATCCCTAAGAAGATCGAAAGCGGCTGAGAAGCTGTTAAAGGGAACTTTTTTTTTTTTCTTCACTCTCCCACCCCATGGAAACAGCAGATATGTTTGGACATATTGGATATTGAAAGTGAATTGTTTTGAGAGTTGAAGCTAAGGGACAAAAGGGTTTTTGGACATTGAAAAACTTAAGAAATTGGAAAACCCTTGTTGGAGGTATGGATTTCTGATTATTTAAAATTGATATTGCAAGTGGGAAGGGAGAGGAAAAAAAATTGGAGCAGAAGCTGAAAAAGGAGGAGATTGCCTAGAATCCCAAAGAAAGGTATATGGTAATTGGACCTCTTTGATTAAACATTAACCCCAGAAAGAGAAAGAGAAGAAGGAAGAAAAGTATTAATTTTTGGAATTTTTTTTGAATTATTCTTGATTAAAAATATTTGTGGTTGTTTTGGGAAAAGTTTCTTTTTTTATAATGGGATCGCTTGTGGATGAACTAAAGACTGAATATCAAAAATATAAAAAAGAAGATACTTTGGACACTTTGCTTCAATTCTTAAAAATGGCGTTATGTACTTATGAAAAGTGGACTACGCAGCAGAAGGACTGGGACAAAGAAGAAGAGGAAGAAGAAGCCATCTTTGATGAACAATGGGTTCTTTCCGGGGAGGAGGAGAAAAAGGATAAGAAAAAGGGGATTTTAAGAATTATAAAAACAACCAAAGTGGAGAAAAATGAGCGGAAAGGTGGAGGCAAGGTTAGAAAGCAAAGGAAAGGGAGTAAGAAAAGGGAGGAGGAAAGACAAAGGGGTAAAAAGGGCAAGGAGAAGAATAAGCAAGAGAGAAAGGGGGGGAGGAGAAGCCTCAATGGGGGGAAGCAAGATCTAAAGAAAAAAGTTTATTCAGAGACAATGGGTGAATTTAATTTAGGATAAAAGAGGGATTCTGGAGGGTACATAAGATTGTGTTTTTTATATGTGTATTTAGAGTATAAAATTCATTGTGTAATTTTAGAATCTTTTAAACAGAATCCCAAGAAAAATTGTTATATGAAGTACTTTTAAGTTAGGGTAATGAGTTATAGACGTTACTCCAATTGGTGTATAGGAGAAGTATTATAAAAGAAAAAAGATGAATGGACAGTTGGAAATAGAACAGACAAAGAATATTATTGAAAATGGTAATAAGATATGAAAGGATATATAAAGGTTTTGTTATTTTTTGGGGGGGGATTTTGTATATTGAAAAAAGGCAAAAAAAAATTTAATTAATAAGAAATAATTTGGATGAAAAGGAGAAGTTGGGATAAGATATGAAGTTAAATAGACAAAGTATTGATACTATAATTTGGGATTATGTTCTATTGGTTTTCTTCTTTTATTATTTTTTCTTAGAAAAGAACTTATAAGCTGTTATGCCTTGTGCATTGTTTATATAAAATTGATAAAAATGGTTTATATATATAATATAAAAAAGAAAATAATAAGATATGGAAGGATATATAAAGTGAATATGATGTTTGAACTTGTGTCTGTGTGAAGAGTTTCAACCCGGGATCAGACAACCTTCAGAAAAGATCTTTTAGTTTTGTTTATGTTTTATTGTGTTCTCTGTAAAATTAATAAAATTTGTTTAAAAAAAAATAAAAATAAAGGGAACACAAAAATAAGACATCCTATATCTGAATGAATGAAATATTCTGAAATACTTTGCTCATTACATAGTTGAATGTGCTGACAAGAAAATCACACAAAAATTATCAATGGAAATCAAATTTAGCAACCCATGGGGTCTGGATTTGGAGTTACACTCAAAATTAAAGTGGAAAAAACACTACAGGCTGATCCAACTTCGATGTAAAACAAGTCAAAATGAGGCTCAGTAGTGTGTGTGGCCTCCACGTGCCTGTATGACCTCCCTACAACACCTGGGCTTGCTCCTGATGAGGTGGAGGATGGTCTCCTGAGGGATCTCCTCCCACACCTAGACTAAAGCATCCCCCAACTCCTGGACAGTCTGTGGTGCAATGTGGCATTGGTGGATGGAGTGAGACATGATGTCCCAGATGTGCTCAGTTGGATTCAGATCTGGGGAACGGTGGGCCAGTCCATAGCATCAATGCCTTCACTCCAGCCACATGAGGTGTAGCATTGCCTTGCATTAGGAGGAACTCGGGGCCAACCCCACCAGTATATGGTCTCACAAGGGGGCTGAGGATATCATCTCGGTACCTAATGGCAGTCAGGCTACCTCTGGAGAGCACATGGAGGGCTGTGCGGCCCCCTAAAGAAATGCCACCACACCCCATTACTGACCCACTGCCAAACCAGTCATGCTGGATGATGTTGCAGGCAGCATAACGATCTCCAGACCCTGTCACGTCTGTCACATGTGCTCAGTGTGAACCTGCTTTCATCTGTGAAGAGGCGAATTTACCAACATTGGTGTTCTCTGGCAAATGCCAAACGTCCTGCACAATGTTCGGTTGTAAGCGCAACCCCCACCTGTGGATGTCAAGCCCTCATACCACCCTCATGGAGTCTGTTTCTGACCGTTTGAGCAGCCACATGCACATTTGTGGCCCTCTGGAGGTTATCTTGCAGGGCTCTGGCAGTGCTCCTCCTGTCCCTCCTTGCACAAAGGCGGAGGTAGCGGTCCTGATGCTGGGTTGTTGCCCTCCTACGGCCTCCTCCATGTCTCCTGATGTACTGGTCTGTCTCCTGGTGGTGCCTCCATGCTCTGGGCACTACGCTGAGAGACACAGCAACCCTTCTTACCACAGCTCGCATTGATGTGCCATCCTGGATGAGCTGCACTACCTGACCCACTTGTGTGGTTGTAGACTCCGTCTCATGCTACCACTAGAGTGAAAGCACCGCCAGCATTCAAAAGTGACCAAACCATCAGCCAGAAAGCATAGGAACTGAGAAGTGGTCTGTGATTACCACCTGCAGAACCACTCCTTTACTGGGGATGTCTTGCAAACTGCCTAACCTTTTCACCTGTTGTCTATTCCATTTACACAACAGCATGTGAAATTGACTGTCAATCAGTGTTGCTACCTGTGGACAGTTTGATTTCACAGAAGTGTGATTAACTTGGAGTTACATTGTGTTAAGTGTACCCTTTATTTTTTTGAGCAGTGCATAAAAGAGAACTTACAATCTGGATCTGAAGATCCAACGGTTGCCCCCATGTGATCATAAGATTGCACTTTGGGGGCTTGGCAACATGGACATTTGGAGTACCCCACAATTGTGTGAGCATGTTTTACAACAGTTTTGCTGAAAACTGGTAGTTACTTCATTTTCTGCAAAACTATGCCTATAGTGAACCATTAGTTTGCTTAACAACCATGAGATTTGCTTAAAAACTGCCACCCAAAAAATGTCATAAAATTGGAAGCATCTGTCATTTATAACCATTACAACTTATGGCCATAATGGGATGTCTCCATTATTGTCATAATTTAAAGACTATCTTTTGTGCACATCTTATGAAGCAGAACAAGTTGGAAACTGATGGCGCAGTGGTTAGAATGCAGCACTGCAAGCTACTTTTGCTGACTGCCAGTTGCTAGGAATTCAATCCTAACCAGCTCAAGATTGACTCAGCCTTCCACCCTTCCAAGATCGGTAAAGTGAGGACCCAGATTGCTGGGAGCAAGATGCTGACTCTAAACCACTTAGAAAGGGCTGTAAAGCACTGTGAAGTGGCATACAAATCTTAACACTAATGCTATTACTATTCTGTGTTTATCCTTACCAGTATCAATTGGTTCCTCTACTTCTTCTTCAGAATTATTCAGCCCTGGCTTGTTTGGGGGAATGGAGTTTGAAGTCCTTTTTGTCACCCAGAATCCTGCAGGAGCAGGAACTATCGGAGCTGAGTTACCCTGATTCTGAGAAACAAGTCAGATTATTTATTAACATAGCCTTCACTTTATTGCAAATATGCAGCACAGTTTCAACATTTCCTTCTAACCCTGACAGAATGGAATATGCGTGCTGGACTTCAATAGATAGATGCTCTGAAATATACTGCATGATTCTAAAACGAAGTTTATGAAGCAGCTTGCTAAACTTTCCAAATTTGGGTGAGAAAATAATGTTTACTAATAATTAGAGCTTTAAGAATTTATTTTTAAAAATCCGTGTAGAGAAGGGCAAAAAGAAAAAAAGGAAGCATTAAAAATATTCATATTAAAAAACCTCATTTTCAGGTTTCTGACATAAAGCAGAAAATCTCTTGTTTTGGCATTTTTAAAATCCCTAAATTAAATATTATGACAGCAGAAGTTGCCCTGAGGATTTTATTTTATTTTTTTTCAGAATAAGATTTGCCAACACACATTTATACCTTTGAAAGATACTTGAAAGTTAGCAATTCTGTTCCTTTTTTACAATTAATCCTTTTAAACAATTTTGTTGTGCACCACTCTATTAATAAATTTTAGTCCCCTGAACAAAATTGAGAGCCTGAGGCTTTGCAATTATATTTCATCTGTGTAGATTGATCTTTTCCCATAATGGAAATTTAATCAAACTTGATTATTCTTCCTAACAGCCTGCTAGATTAATTCCAGGCCATTTAATCCAGCACTCTCTAATCCCAGGAGTTTCCAAACTTGGCAACTTTAAGACTCGTAAACTTTCCCCTTGCAGTCTTGTCCACCCTATCCTGCTGCCTTACTTTGGCATTTTTCAACTTAATTCAGCTCAAGAACTTACAGGTAAAGCTGGAAAATTGGCATCATCCCCTTCTTCGATCTCATAGAAAGTCATGGTTTCTTCTACACCTTGAGGTTCCGCCCCATTCTCAGGTGAAAATCCATACTGGGACTCTTTATTTACACATTGCATCTGTCTGTGACTACGGCTGTATGAACTTCCAGAATGATCAATAGGTTAAAATGTCATCACCATCACCACCACCACTGTATATTCCAAGTCTAAAACATTTGGAAGAAAATGCCTACAGCTGCAACTACAGGACCAATGGACATTTGTGCTCAATTGTTACCAGACTGGCACTTTTGGCAGTTAAGATTCATGTATTGTGGCATTGGCCTGCTGCATCAGCAAAGCAATAGTTTGGAATCTGAAACAGCAGAGATCCTGGGCTTCTTTGAAAAATGTCTTGGTTAGAAACGGTTTAACATTGCTTCAAGGATACAGAAAGTTGCATCCCTGGCACTGAAAAGCTTAGAGGAATTAGGACAACAGTAGAAAAGTATTTTACAGGTAGGAACTTCACAGGTTCCCATCCCATGCATATAAAGGTTGTCATGAAACCTAGCTAGAGAAATAATTTTGTTTCACAGTGGTTGGAGAAAGTTAATGGATAATCCATCTCAGTACAGCTGACCCCAAACGATAGCTGAGGAATAACACTGGCCGCCTAGTGCATTTGAGTAAAACAATAGCATTACTGTTACTTACCGTGATCTATATGAGAAGTTATCATAGCTCTGATAACATCTCTTTCCTGGACTAGGATAAAATGCTATTTCTGGCCCAGTGATGTTGTTCCTGTTTATAAATCGGGCAGATCCCCTACATTTCAAAGGATAAAAAAACAAAGTAACTACGAATTTAGAAGGCTCAGGGCTCTTAACTAACCCCATTCAAGTATCTCTGTCTGTGAATGAAGAAACTGCAAAGCAGTTCAGGCTCAGCTATCGTTTGGCATTGTGCAAATGTGTGGAAATTGTGCAGGGTCCTGCCTTTCTCTTCCATGTAGCATATTACTTTTTAATTGCATGTCCCAAATGTGCTTTTTCACAATGCAAGTTCTTCAAGGAAAAACAAAGTCCAGTTGCCTTTTGATAAAGCATCTTTAGGACAACCAGGACCTGGATGATTGAGAATCTCTCCATAGACATTTTTAATTGCATGTCAACTATACCAAGTCTCACTTCAGTAAAAGTCAAGAACACCTTCAAGTCCACCTTAACTGCTGATGACTTGGTAAGACAATCATTCACAGACATGGGCAGTGTAGAAATTTAATAAATAAATATGGCTTTCCTGGCAGCAATACAGAAATGTATTTGCTAGTATTGCTGCCTTTGATATCTTTTCATCTCTCCAATTTGGATTGTAGCTCTGGGTTTTCCTAGATCAGGGGTAGGGAAACTTGGTTCTTTTATCACCTATGGACTTCAACTCCCAGAATTCCTGAGTCAGCCATAAAAGATTCTCCATCCCTGGCCTATTGGTTTTTCAGTTGTAGGGGAAATCAATTTTTGACTTGAATGGAACTTCACAGGTTCCCACAAATGTAGGATATATATGAATTACATTTGTATATTAAACAGTCCCATTCAAGTCAAAAATGGATTTCCCCCACAACTGAAAAACCAGTAGGCCAGGGATGGGGAACCTTTTATGGCTGACTCAGGATTTCTGGGAGTTGAAGTCAGTAAGTGATAAAAGAGCCAAGTTCCCTACCCCTGTCCTAGATTAACTCAGTTATGTAAGTTTCTGGGTTTATGAGTCCATTAAAGAACATTGGGTACTATCCCTGTGTAGATCATATTACTGGGCAGGGGGTGAAAATGAGAGGATTTTATTGTCATTGTTACTTTAAAAGTTCTCCCAGTTTGGATATAACATTAATTTACAGAACACAGGTTTGGAAAAAGGGAGTAGATGAATCCAAATCACAAGTGAATCAGGTGTTGAAATTATGGTGAAATGGGCTAGCAAATTCTCTCTCAAATTTAATCACAACTACAGGTCATTCTCACTTAATGATAGTAATTAGGACCAGGATTGGTTGCAAAGTGGGACATCGCTTGACTATGGGGAGGCTATGATGAACAGAACTTCAAGGACAGGCTATAAGACTTTTCATTCAGCACCATCATAACTCGTTTGATGAACTAACATCCATTAACCAAATACAGTTAGTCCTCAGCTTACAACCACAATGGAGCTCCAAATTTCAGTTGTTAGGTGAGACATTTGTTAAATGAGTTTTGCCCTATTTTACTACTTTTTTTGCCACAGTGAATTACTGCAATTGTTAAGATAGTAACCTGTTGTGAAGTGTATCTGGCTTCCCCATTGACTTTGCTTGTCAGGAGGTTGCAAAAGGAGATCACATGACCTTGGGGCAAAATGGTCATAAATATGAACCAGTTGCCAAGCACCTGAATTTTGATCACATGATTATGGGGATGTTGCAAAGTGTGAAATAAGGTCATTTTTTTCAGTGCCGTTGTAGCTTTGAATGATCACTAAATGAACTGTGGTAAGTTGAGGACTACCTGTACTACCTCTAGGTATACTTCAGTTAAAATATTCCTTTCTAACATGTAAATGAAGTGTGTGAGAATAAAGGCTGAAGAAACAGGGAAAAGCGAACAGTAGCTCTTGTGGATATTTCATGACATTATTATGCTCAAATCAGCATGATGCTTATGGCCGAAATCAGCAATGCAACCATCTCTCAACTGCCTATCAGTGAAATGGGTGGGAGAGATTGCAAGTCTCTTTACCTCGACATTCCGTATCCCCGGCCGGTTCTCTGTGAATTCTGAAAATGGTAATGATCGTATGGATTTATATGTCCATTTGGGGAGCAGTGGACCAAAGATGAGCGATCTGATGTGATGCTCTGCTGCAGGCGAGGTGGCAGGATAGGGTGGCCTCTGCTGTAAGCTACAGTCATGTAGACTTCCTTTCCATGCACTTTCTTGAACAGTTTCTTCCGTGCTTTCATATCCATGTCTGGAAGGGGAAATAAGAATAGGAAGACTAACTGACACTTCGGCTAGGATTAATCTACAACTGGGTCAGTTTTCTTATTTTTTCAGCTGGGGACTCTTTTGTTTATTTGTTTGTTTATATTAAAGCAGCACTAGAGCAGGAGGGGAGAAATTTAGAACAATCTTAGGAAAAGTTGTCATGGAACAGTAAATGCTCCATTTTATCTAAAACTAAATGTGGGGAACAGAGAGGAAAGGAAGTTGCAGCAGAAGGGGCCTCATGTAAGAATCCAGGCAAGGTCCAATTGTATAATAAAAAGTGTTAAAGATAGGTTTACAGACATTGAAAAAAATCTATCTTTTGGAAACAAACAACAAGAAAGGATTATTTTTGTGTGTCGTGTTCCAAAACTCCAACCCTCACCTCTTTTAGCCCGTTCAAGATAATTCTTCAGATATGAGAGTAATTTAATAGATCTGCAGGATGGTAATTAGAGAGCAGGTTTCACATCTTTGGGGACTAGACAGTGGGAATGCTCTTCGAAGATACAAAAAAAGTTGATATTTTAAGTGAAGTGTCCACTTATAGAAAATCAACCGTGGCCATCTCCTTCATTATCTCTCCAGATATCTACTTTATGAGTACATTTAAAGTTATTAACAATGATAAATTCTTGAAGCAAGATTTGTTGCAGCAGGTCCTTAAAAGATTGTGAACTTTAAATTTGTTTGCTTTTTGGGCAGAGAAAACTTTTCAATTATATACCAGTAAAATATTTTGATCTTGCCACACGTTGTGCCAGATCTAAAAACATACTCCTTACAGTTTATTTATAGTTTAACACAGGAAAATGTCAGGGATTATGAGAAGGTTGATTTTAATATTCTTTATTTTCTGAATGCTCACCTAGTTTTATGATTTTGTGTCATTGTAACTTTATTGCAGTATCTATTCATGTGTACATCAGTTCTACTTTACCTGGTTAAATCTGCATTAAGCCTGCATTTCAATTAAGCTTCATTAATACTCTACCCAGCCATCCCATTACTATCTTCACTTATGGGTGTACCCACCTGGTATCTTCTGATAACTTCCTCCTTTTCTGTTGGACATCACGTTCCAGGTAGGAAGTGGAGTGACTTGAGTCACAGGCTTCAAATTTACCAACGGAACAACATGCCTACAAATCATCCAACCAGAATTAATATGATCATAAAACAAAACTTAAAATCATAATGATACAATATCTAAGGTTAAAACTTTCCATGGCTAGTTATCTTTAAGAATCCCACACAAAGATGATTGAGTTTGCACAATGATGCCAACCTGCTAATGTAAATTGACTTATATCACAATTAGAATTTAAATTAGTTGTAACCTTATATAAGTTACTTGGACAAACTATAGAATCATAGGACTTGAAGGTTTTCTAGTCCAATCCCCTGCCCAAGGTGGGAGATCTTATACCATTCCAGTCTCTTTTTAAAAGCCTGCAATGATGGAGCCCCCACAACTTCTGGAGGGAAGCCATTCCACTGGTTAATTGCTCTGTCAGAAAATTCCTCTTTAGTTCCAGGTTGGATCTTTCTCTGACCTATTGCTTCTTCTCCTGCACTCAGGTACTATGGAGAATAAATATCCCATTTCAGCCTTTCAAAACTTGGAGGACAGCTATCATGTCACCTCCAAGCCTTCTCTTCATTAGGCTATATACTAACTTAAGTAAAATAGCCTGAAGAAATACCAAAACTGCAAACCGGTAGTAAAAATAAGCCCATTTTCATCAAATTGTCAGAGAACTTTCCATTTCCCCTTTTATAGTTATTTACAGGTATTATTCTCTTAGTAGGTTTCATATTGTGTTTTTTTGTAATATTATAATTTGTTGAGTTTTCCGAGAACTCAAACAAAAAATGAAGAATCAGGAAATATATTAAAGATTAATATATTTATTATCACAAAAGCTTCATGGATCACAAGACATTTGATCCATACAAAAAAACAACAACCCCCAAATACAATTGTTTTAAAGGTTCTATAAGACTATGTCTTAAATGTTTAAGTAACAAGGTTACACCAGGACAAAAATTAAAGCTTTCATTTTCAACACACTTTTGCCTGGGAAATAAAATTAAAACCTTTTCATGTTAGAAATTGTTGAACTGAATCCCCATATTGTAAAAAAATTAAACCCAGCCTATCTAAGGAAATGATACGGAAAGTGAGATATCAATTTTGTATGGTATTAGTTATAACTGTCAACATGATTTCACAGCTAAAATTCTGATATTGATAGCTCTCCCAATGAATACAATTATATGATTAAAAGGAAAGAGATACATACTTCTCTGCCAGCTCTTCAATGAAGACGGTCACCATATTATCCTGTCCTACATCCTGTATATGGGCATTGTAATATTTCCCCCCAGTTTCTAGCCGTACCTGGGAAAAAGAAGACTAACTGAACCCAAAGAGATACTCAGAATACTTGAGTTTTTCCACAGCCACACTGCCAAAAAGTGAAAATAGCCAGACTCAACTTCTGAACTGATGTGTTTCATTTTTGAAAGCTATTCCAGCCTTGCCTTGCCTTGCCTTAGATCCAACAAACTTTGTAATCACTGCTTATAATCTGAAGTTAATTTATATTTTCTGCCCTGGACATTTGCTACAGCAGGTATCAGGTTGTAAGAATCCATATGTTATGAAATGGCTGGACTGCTACCTCTTAGATATGATTAATATTAAAAAATATGTTTTTAAATATGTTATGTATATGTAAATCTACGTATGTATAGTATATGTAAATCAATACGAGACAGTATATGTAAATATGAGACGGTATATGTAAATCAAAATAGTAGGCAGAGGATTTTTTATTTGTGTCCTTTTCTAGTAACATACATACACACACACACACCAGAGGTGGTATTCAACTGTTTTGCACAGTTCAGGCGAACTGGTAGCAGTAATTTGGCATGGCTCGCTGAACTGGTGGCAACCTCTGCTGGCCACGCCTCCAGCCTGGTCACCCCTATAGAATGAACAGGCAGAGAAGGAGGGGAGTAGCAGTCTATTTGTGCTGAAAAAGGAGGGGCTGGGGACCGAAAAAAGTCACCTCCAGCCACCTCTTTCAGAGTGCAGCACCAGTGGGCTCAATGGGGTGGACCTGCATGGCCGGTGGCACATTGGAGAAGTGCAGGAAAGCCGCTTGAAGAAGCCAATAGCCGCCACGTGTTTTTTTTCGGTGTGGAAAGAAGGAAGGTAAGTTTTCAGGCAGTCGGGAAAGCTGCCTAGCCCAGAGCTGCTGGCAGGAGGGTGGGATGGCGAGGCTGCAGCACATGCTTCGCTTGAATTTCTCAGCCCCAAAAGTGGCAGGGGAGGAAGTCCTGTCTTGCCTGCTGGCTTTTTCGGGCAACATGGGATCAGAGACTGGCTGGGAAGAACCCTTGTAACGAGCGATTCTGCCGGGCACTTGGAAGCCTGTGTGTGTTTCAGGTGAGTCTCCTCTCCTAGCTTTAGAAGGAGAGAGGAAGAGAAAGGGAAAGAGAGAGACAGAGAGGGAGAGAGAAGAAAGAAAAGAGAAAAGGGAAAGAAAGAATTGAAATATCTAAAGGATAAGAAAGAGTGGGGAATTAGTAAAACTAAGACAAAATTAGATGAATTTTTTATAGGAACTGAGGAGATGATGATAAAAAAAATCTATCAAGTCTTATTGGAATTTAAATTGGAAGAAGAAAAAAGTAAAGAAAACGGTGATGTGGATGAAAATTTTTGGATATAGCTTTAATTTAGATGATTGGCAATTATTATGAAAAAGAAATTTAAAAAATGACTTTAACTATACCATTTAAGGAAAATCTGTTCAAATTATTTTATAGATGGCACATACCTCCATCGAGTTTGGCAACAACATATTCAAAACTTTCCCCCACATGCTGGAAATGTAATAAAGAAAAAGGAACTTATCATAATTTGTGGTGGAGTTGCAGAGAGGCCCAAAAATATTGGCATAAACTACATAAAGAAGAAATATGGAAGAAATATGTGGGACGAAAATAGAACATAGACTGGAGTTCTTTCTGTTAGGGATTAATATCAGGAAATATGATAAGGAAATTATTATTGGATTTAGCAAAGTAATGACAAAGGTCGATGTTAGGAAGTCTTTACCATGTTTAATATTTTTAATGTATTTTTTGTTTGTGTTTGTTTAATAAAGAAAAACCTTTTGAAAGAAAGAAAGAAAGAAAGAAAGAAAGAAAGAAAGAAAGAAAGAAAGAAAGAAAGAAAGAAAAAGAGAGAGAAAGGAAGGGATAGACAAAGAAAAACAGAATGGGAGGAAGGCAGAGAAAGAAAGAAAGAGGGAGGGAGGAGAAAGTGAATGAGATATATGGATAGATACATGGAAGGAGGGGGGGAAGGAGAGAAAAAAAGGAGAGGAAGGAAGGACACAAACCCTGGCTGAGAAGACTCTTTGAAACAGCACAGCAATCTAGGGCTGGAAGGGATCAGAGATCATCTTCTAGTCAAACTTGGTAAGTTTAAGACTTGTGGACTTCAACTCCCAGAATTCCTGAGCTAACGAGACTGGAGGAGGAATTCTGGGAGTTGAAGTCCACTTAAAGCTGTCAAGTTTGAAGACTCCTGTTCTAGTCCAACTCCCTGCTCCAGCAGGAGATCCTTACAGAATCATAGAACAGCAGAGTTAGAAGGAACCTTGGAGGCCATCCAGTCCAACCCCTGCTCCAGCAGGATGTGCTAGGAACTTCTTTCCCAGATCTTTAATTTTAATCAAAAAATAAAAGTCTGCTTTCTTTGATTGGCAAGCCTCCGTTTAAGTCTTTTTTTTGGTTCATTTTTGGCTTAAGCGCACTGCCAGACCTTACAGTGCCTCTAACAGAGAAGAAAATTGGCAGAGGAATTTATTAGGACAAGGCTGCCATGCAGAGAAAGGCAGAGATAGTCCTTCACTTATGACCACAATTGAGCCCAAAATTTTGGTTGCTAAGCAAGAGTGTTGTTAAGTGAGTTTCACCACATTTTACTCAATCCATGACATCTCCTGGGTCTAATGGTCATATGCAGGCTATGGAAGTAAGTCTGAAGATGTGTGCAATGTTCTAATGTACAGAACTTATAATTAAATGTGTGGCAGAAAGTAGATTATGGGTGTGTTTTTTCAAACGCAGTGAGGTTGAATGTGTATAGTTTTAGAAGAGCTCTCTCTGTGTGTGTACATACACACAGTATATATAGTATATCTTTTTGTGTGTCTATACACACACTATACTATGTAATCTGTTTGTACACATGTGGCATATATACATAGGATTAAATAGTGTATTTTAGATGTTCAGTAATAGTAAATAAATAGAGAGGGAAATTGTATCTCTTTGAGGCAAGGAGACGCCAGGCAAGGCACCACTTGACATGAGTGATGTCAAGTTGGACACTCCCACCCTATCACATGACCACCAAGCCATGCCCATCAAATAAGCCATGCCCACAGAACTGGTAAAAAAATTTTGAATCCCACCACTCACACATGCACACACGCACACACGTGTGTATATATATATGCATATGCATATGCATATATACACACTTTTGATAGAAGCCAGAACCATTTTAGAAATAACTCTGTTAAGCACTAAAATTATATGAGGAGAAAACAGAAAATATTGTCACCTCTTTCTCCTGGAGTCACAGAAACAAAGTAGTATAATGTCTGGGGATAATGCAAAATCCATTTATAAAGTAGGATGAAGATTTATCAGAAGTTAAATTTATGTTTCTTTTGAAAACTCACTGGAACTGGTATCAGGTTCATAACTTAGCACCAGTGAGATCTGAGAAGATCTCAGCTAATGAAGCTCATCTAATTTGGGATAAAGATTGTAAGAACATGCAAGCCAAACAGAAATTTATGTATCAAGAAATAGTCCATACATGGAATTTTTTTCAAAAACAAGAGACCTAATTAGAAACTTTTGTTATTCTAGGGTCAGAGATATCAAACTCATATTCCAGAATTAAGATTGTGGTATGGAACCTTCGACATAGAAAGCATAGCCTTATTCTCTGAGCCACAGAAACCTGGTTCACTCACATCAAAATCAACAGAAACAAGATGGAGCAAATCTATAAATTTTCAAGATTTATACTTGTTTACTCTAGTAAGTCATGATAGTAAGTCCATTTTTCCAATAGGCCCTAAAGGGTTCATCAAGTTAAATGTAATAAAGACGCTGCACAACACATATCTCTGGTCATCAAAGTGGAAAATTGGGGATAAAACAGTGGAGTCAGTGGAATTATGAAGAGGAGACCTCAACAAAGCCTCAATTTAACTGAGGTCTTCTTATACAATAAGGAAGCTCAGAAAACTAACTGAAGACTATTCCTACTTCTGTCAAAGTATGATGAGAAATCTTGGTCAGGATCAGAAACCAGGAACTTGTCCAAAGTTGCTTCAAACAATTATCTTTACTAAACAAACACAAAGCACTAACCTGACATTTGTCTCCTAAATAGTACTGTCTTCCAGCAAACACCAAGTAATCTGTTTTTTGAAGTTCTACAAAGGAAGATCAAAAGAAAACTTAAGCTATTTATCAAGCATCCATGGATGCTATCTGATTATAGAATGCTTTGCATGGAAAATAATATTATGTAACTGGCTTATTTTCCTGATATTAGCAGCAGCTGGCAAGGACATTATGCATACCCAATGAATATTACATCTCTACAGCCTTCCCCAATGCAGAAGTCTTCACATTCTGCCTAGGGATTCATTATTTAACAATTGGGGATAGGGAGAGAAATGAGAAGGCTGCACAGATAGTCCTTGTTTAGTGACAATTGGGACCAGCAACTAGGACTGGTTGCAGTTATATATTTTTATCACTGTTTTAACTGCAAACTATCATTCAACAAAGCAGTCACTAAACAAGGACTCCTTGTACAACAAATAGATGAACTAATACAGATAGGATGAAATTATTTATAGGTTACTGTGAACTTCATAATTAAAACTTCTAAGCTTCATTCTCACTTAGTTGTTTCCAGTTAGATAAAGGAAAATATGTCAAATAGTTCCAAAATAAGAACTAATTTTTTGCTGTCATCTCCCACCCTGTTTTTGATATATTATTGGGTATATGCAAATTCCCTCATCTGGTGCTTTATAGATGTTTTAAGAGTGCATTTCCAAGAACTACCTTCTAGGGTAGTACTCCCAATACAGGTAGATCTCAACTTACAACAGTTCACTTGATCATTCGAAGTTACAACAGTATTGAAAAAAGTGACATGACCATTTTTAATAGTTATAGCCTTTCCAGCATCCCCATGGGCACATGATTTACATTAGGAACAAGGGTGACTGTTCAAGGATGACTGTAATGTATAAACTAGAGTACTCCTTTGCATATGAAACATGGCCCACATGTGTAGGTTTTGCAGTGGGTCTTGTCAACTAGCCAACCAGAACCCAGGAAGAAAATCTAAGGTCCACTGGAACTATGCATTCACTAAGCCCAACATAGCTTAGGTGACATGTTTTCATGACAAACAACTCTTTAGCTGTACTTTGTGACTGTTACAGGGAACAGCAAATTATTAACATGAGAATTTTATATGCGTACACTGGGAATTCAGCTGCTAGGCCAGCTGTGTTCGTCCTTTTGGACACAACATCTTCCAGTTATTGCTTGACTTCAGCCATCAAGTACAAAGGTATGGAACAGATTTTTCAAGTGCAAAATGAATCATAAGACAAAACTACCTTTTCTGCTCTCCAGCCAAACATCAAACTCTATATTCCGATAGATCTCAGGGTCCAGGGCTTTCAATACTTTGTAGGGAAAGGGCATCCTTGGGTTTTCAGGAGGCTGTGAAGTTGAAGAGGAGCAAATTATAAGAACTGCTGGCTACAACTGCTTTTAACCTGCCAATTGTAAAGGAAATGCTCAAACCTATCTACTGGTTTACACTTTGCACCTACTACTTGATATTTATCTTCTAATTGCCACATGCAAGTTGAACTTCCCATGTTCTAGGGTGAGCAACCACCCAAGAATATGTGAAGTTCAACTTGCACAGGGCAATTAGAAGATAAATATCAAATAGTGCAACAAAAGTGGAATAAAAAACGAACAACCGATTAGGCAAATTTACACTTCAATAATCTCCGAGGCTAGGAGACAAATTAATTTGCTTTTATTTGAAATAATTTAGAGCTTGTTCCAATCCTGGAGACAAAGTGCAAAGCAGTCCTCTCCTCTTGGGAATTCTGTTTATAACTAGATAGCCAATGACCACAACATTAAAAAAGGACATAGTTTGGGTTAAACAGTCCTAGGTTAAACTATGTTCAGTATTAACCACAGGTACAAGACATGCATACAAGGTTCACACATACAAGCAGCAAACTACATAAACTCATAGTTGGCTAGTCTCACTTTCAATATGTATGTGTGAACTTACATTCTATTGAGAAGAAAAATATGTGCATAGTGACCTGATTACAGCCCTTTTCCAAAAATAATCCTCTATACCAGGCAGACAGGACACAGTAAAATAAGAGTAGAGCAATTTTGATTTCTCATTCCTAGTCTTGGATCCTGCCTCAATTTCCTGAAGGGTTGCTTAATCTTAAAACAGCGATTATTTTGGGTTAAGGCAAATAGCAGAGAAGCTCAAGTTATCCAGGTTTAGATAAACTACATTATGAGTTTGCATCACTCCTATTTTGAATGGTGCAAAGTCATGTTATAGTTCTGGGGTCTCCAACTTTGACAACTTTAAGACTTGTAGACTTTAACTCCCAAATGTCATGCTGGGTGAGGAATTCTGGGAGTTGAAATCCACGAGTCTTAAAGTTGCCAAGGTTGGAGAGCCCTCTTATACAGGTAGTCTCAAGTTACAACAGTTCATTTAGTGACCATTTGAAGTTAAAAACAGCACTGAAAAAAGTGATTTATGACCATTTTTCACACATGATCTTTGCAGCATCCCCATGCTTATGTGATCAAAATTCAGATGCTTGGCAAATGATTCACATTAATGATGGTTGTCATGTGATCTCTTTTGCAACCTTCTGACAAGCAAAGTCAATGGGGAGTTCAGATTCACTTAACAACTCATTACTAAGAACAACAATCAACAAATATGGCAAGAAATGTCATCAAATGGGGCAAAACTCACTTAAAAATGTTTTACTTAGCAAGATAAATTTTGGTCTCAGTTGTGGTTGTAATTTGGGGACTACCTGTCATTAATTCAAATCCAAACAACAATTTAATGCAGAGTGATAAAAAGTTAAGAGAATGACTATGTTTATTATATCAAAAAAAGCAATCGTATTGAAAAAACTACATACAGAGAAAGGGGGGACATGGCAAAGGAGACTTTGCTTTTTAAAAAAAACTCTCTGTAGAACAGGAAAGGCTGAAAAACAGAATATTTAAATGCCACATTTAAGTAGCACAGCTCAAGAAAGCCAGAAATATATTTATGACACCTTAAGTATAGTTTTCCAAGATGTTATTTTCCCAGCCCTTAAATCTGCCTCCCCTGTAGCCAAATTTAAACATTTTAGACATGTAAGTGTTCAACCAGAGCAGCATAGTATCAGAAGAAGAGGCAAAGTTAAAAGGAAGAAGAGGTAAAGCCATGAAACTGTGCTTCCTGCTACATATATAACTGCATAGATGCTACATAGATGCACATATGGAATCTCCTTGTCTGAAAATTGTCAAACCTTTCCTTCCTCTGTGACTTGCTTGCATTTTTCCTCCGCTGGGTGGGCCGAATCAAAGCTGACCCAGTCTTCCAATCTAAACAATTAAAGACACATCAGATCAAAAAAAAAAAAAAGCAGCAAACCGTCTATCCATCACTGTCCAGTGCTGAAACCCAGAAGCAGGAAAAGCAAAATGCAGCAGCATTGTGGTGCCACCCAGTATTGAATGATCTGGGAAACATCTCCCTGGTGTCACCATCTGGATTTAGAATTTGACCTACAAAAACAACTTGATGACAGCAGCCTTGCAATCCTCATGGAAGAGTTTCCATCCATGAGACTGCAAGAAAGCTAGGAAAGGAAGGGAAAGTAGTCATCAACAAATGAGAGAAGCAAAGCCAGTTGACGGCTTGTTTTATAAACAGCAACTCAGCTGAGATGGTGAGCAAGCTAGGAAGATGGCCTGAATGAAGTCACTATAAATGAGTTTGGGACATTTCTCTTGGAGGTTGTAAGATTCTATATCTACCCTAAAATTAGCATTCAAGATACTATCCTGAAGCAGGGGTGGGATTCAACTGATGTAACTATCAGTTCAGCGTTTATGTTTTGTGTGCGCATGGACATGTGTATAAAACATCATAAGCTGTGCTGCCTGGACAGCTGATAGGCACTGCGTACGGGTGCGCAGTGTTTGAAAAGCCACTTTTTTTACTGCTTTTTCAACCTCAGCTGTGCCACACAAAGCAGCTGAGGTTGAAAAAGCAGGAAATAAAGGACAGGTAAGTGCCCAGGTGGGCCAAAACAGCAGCAGGCACAGAACTGGATCAGTGTCTGTTGCTCTTCAGAGCTACTGGTTCTATACAGCTGGGCAGAACCGGTAGCATCCCACCCATCCTGAAGGCTGTGTAAATTCTGGCTTTCTTAATCTTGGCTGGTGGGGTTGGGCTGATACCACCCTTAACCTCTAGATACATTCCAGATAGCAACTTTCTTTCACCCAGTGTGTCCTCTCCCTAAATTTGTTAAGGAGCAGCTTCCAGGATTCATTGGAAAAAATAATTTTGGCTGACTACTGAAGAAGACTGCTGAATTGGGACAGTTAGTTGTGCTAAAGGTAGCAAAAGTGTTGACCATCAATCCTCTTATTGAGTTTTCCCAGCTTAGGCATGACATGTTAGGATGCTCTGGAACACCATCTCAAGAAGTCTATTGAGACAATAACTAACTTTTTAATTTTCAAAGCATACCTCTTTTCCGGAGCATTTCTGGATGCCCTGTCAGGAAGGCAATCAAAATTTGCATCTTCACTGCCAACAGATGCACTGTTTCTGTTTTTCTTAGCCCCATTTCGAAACATCTCAAGGGCAGTTTTCAATTCTTCTTCATCCACTTTGAAGACATTCTTGTATAGAATTTCATAAAGGACAGCTAGGCAAATAAAGGGTTTGACCTTTATAAAAAATTTATAAGCTAGAACACACTTTTTAACACAATAATTTTTCACCAATTGCTATTTATAGCTGTGAAATGTGGACTTTAAGCAGGCAGATAGGAGAAAAGGGTGGACACCTTTGAACTGTGGTGCTGGAGGGCAACTGTTATGCATCTCATGAGCTGAAAAAAATAACAAAGAAGGTCCTAGACTGAACCTTACCAAATTATCACTTAAAGCCAAGATTGCCAAACAGAGGCTGTCATACTTTGGTCATGTCTTGAGAGCTGACTCACTTGAAAAGCCGATCATGCTGCGAATGATCAGTAGAAAAGGGAGAAGGGGCCAACTTAACACTCACTGGCTGGACATTATAAAGGATGACACTGAGATGACCATGGCAGATCAAAAGGAGGAAATATGCAAGATAGAGGGATGGAGGGTGCTGCTCCATAGAGTGACCAAGGGACAGACGCAACTAGATGACTTATAATGACAATATGCTTTTAAAAATAGGGGATTTCTGGGATATTCTTAGCAAACATCTTACACAGGATAGATTTATTATTATGCTACTTAAAACAGAGTGGTAGGATAGAAAAGGCAATGTTTCATTTACCCTGGCAGATTGCAGCGTTGGCTTGAAATTGTTTGGTGTACACAGAATCATAATGACCATTACTAGAACAGCACAGTAGAATCTGAAAGGCAAAAATCTTACCTTAAAAATAATTCTGGGAATATGAAAACATGTGTTGTTTTGATCACCATACAGAACAGTATGGTGATAGAAATTAAATGTCATTTGTAGATTAAATGCAAAAATGATTTGCGTTCAAATAAAAAGGTGCTTTTAAAATTATGTCTATGCATAAAAGAAAAACAATGCATGATAGCTCTTATATTATTGATGAAGCACATTTTGCAAACACTTATTTTGTGTCATAAATTGATTTTTATGATTGTGAACATATTCAGTTATATATCACAAGAGCTGTCCAATTAAATCAGGACACTATTAATCTGTTAAATGAATGCACTACTTTAGTTATTTGGATATGATGAAGGTGTGGTATTAAGGGGAATAGCATATTTTTTAATATTCATACACCTTAGAAGAAGACTAAAATAGCCTATAGAATTCTATTTTTACTTATACTGTTCTTGTATCACAGATGCAAATAAAAATTAAAGGGATGGTATATACTTTACATTTTCACTATAATTGTGAAAATATGAATCATATAAAGCTTTTATACAGAAGGCAGGGCAGTGCATAAAGTCACATGGTTTGTGGAAAAATTAATACTTTCTTCTGGTGGTTCTAGATCAGAAAACTTAAAAAAAGCACTGGCTGCAAATTTTTTCTAGCTACTATTAGTAACAGTTAACCAATTCATTTTATCAAGTTCTTATGCATCATTATTTGGGTAAAATAAAAATAAACTACAGTAAAAGTGTTGGACTAAAATTCAAAAAAACCTCATTCCAAATGTTGCTTGGCTAATTTCTGTTCTCATCAATCTTCCCATGATACATAAACTGTGGCCACTCTTTCCTCTCAAAATTATACCTGAAAGCACACAATGCACACTAAGGCTATCAAAGAGAATGTGTGGGGTTTTTTCTCTGGATTGTTTATCACAAAAAAGTTCCTGAAATGTCTCACTTCAAGTATGTTTCAAGCATTTCAGGAGTTGGAAATTAATAAAAAGTTTTATCTTTGCTGAAGTGATTTTGTACTTGAGGAAGCTAGAAACAACAGGTTTGCATATCATCTAATGCATAGAGTGGTACCTTCAATTTTTCCCTTATAGGTCAAGTTTGCTTACCTTATCCTCAAAGCCATTGTCAGTAGCGTAAGAAGCAGGTTTTCCAGGGTGCCGATAAAGAATGAAGTCTCGGCTAGATAATTGCAAAGATAAGAGACAGGAAAAAAATAAGTTATCCCAATTATGTTTTTTTCAAGAGGCAACTGGACTTTGTTTTTCTTTGAAAACGTTTTGCTTCTCATCCAATGGATGAGAAGTTCATAACTGTAGCAGCTTCTTGAATGAGAAGCAAAACGTCTTCAAAGAAAAACCAGAAAGTTCAGTTGCCTCTTGAAAAAACACCTTTGGGACAACCATGACCTGGATGGCTCAGAAGCTCCATAGACAAAAAAATAAATCATCTTTCTTCAAAGCGTATGATACACTGGTACACCACAGGGTTGCATATTGAGTTACTCTTATTTTTTATGTGCATGACTGCATGACTCACACTAGTAATACTATCACTAAATTTTCAGATGATACAACAGTGGTGGGATTCATCTCCAAGGGGGATGAGTCTGCCTACCGAGATGAGGTAGATGGTTGCTTTTGTGGTATGGAGAGCGTAACTTGGTCCTCAACACCAATAAAACCAAGGAGCTTATAGTGGACTATAGAAGGAACAGATCAGACATCCAGCCCTTGCTTATCAATGGAGACTGAATGGAGCAAGTGGGAGAGGGCCCAAAGAGCCACATGCGGCTCTGGAGCCACATGTTGCCAACACCCATCATACATGAAGCTATTCGACTACACTTTCTATCAACTCAGTATTTTTTTCCCTGGGTCTTCATTCTTACTGTGATAAAATGTCTCAGCAGTTTTAATTTGATAGCTAAATGCCTACAAAAGCCTTGAAAACTGCTATTAGTTAGCCTTGAATTTATAATTTTAGATAACAGGTTTTATAGTATTTTTATGGTACTTGACTGTACTCTGTCTTGAAAAAGCTTATTTAAAAGGCAGCATGTAAATCACAAACGATCAAGGAAAATGGAGTTATGCTGCTTTTAAGATAGACCCAATAAATTCCTGCTAAAGCCAACTGTTTAGTAATTGCCAAATAGATTTATGTCCTATTCCAACAAAGATTCAGATCATTTTTATAACTGCTAAGAGCTGTAAATGGTGGAAACTCTTTAATGTCTATGAAAGAATAAATAATGAATACTTTCTTTGGTTACTTGTGCTTCTATTAAGTTACAGGATGTATAATTTAAATAATATGAAGAGATCATGTTCTGACATTATAATATAGTACTTACTTATAGATCAATGAGAAGGCACTGATCTCAAGTTGTCCAGCACTTTCCTGTTTAACAGAAGAAAAATGAAGTGACTACTTCGCAATATAACAATTTTGGGGTGACTCCAACATAAGTCCTCATTTACTGCTCAATCTAGTTAACAACACAAGCATTAATGTTCATATTAGATTGCCATAACACATTCCATACAGAGGGTTCCTTAAAAATTCAAACACAACAGTGATTCCCAAACCAAGCAGCTACATGATTAAATCAAATTAGACCAGGAGGTTTTCAAACCTAGCAACTTTAAGACTTATGGACTTCAATTCCTAGAATTTCCCAGCCAGCCATGCTAGCTAAGGAATTCTGGGAGTTGAAGTCTGTAAGTATTAAAGTTGCCAAGCTTGGACACCCCTGAATTAGACTATCCAACATTGGTTACATTGGAGATAGTCCTCAACTTATGACCATTTGTTTAGTGAATATTCAAAGTTATTACCAGTACTGAAAAAAGTTACCTACAACCAATCTTCACACAACTGTTGCAGTGTACCTACAGTTACCTGATCAAAATTACAGTATTTTTCAATCACATATCCCAAAACAACCTGGGGCAAATAGGGCAAGATATCAGCATTTTCATAAAGTAAATTGAAATATATATTTTCTTAAAGGAGCAAAAGTCACACAGAAATGCAAAAGAAATAGGTGCATTATAGCATCAATGTATTAATTATATAACTCAAGTGAAATACAGTAGTAAAATTGATGTCAACTTCCATATTTTTACAAAAAAAGATAACTTCAACATGTTTGGTGGAAAAAGAGAGATCTACATTTCACTTTTGAAGTTACTATTACTATTTTCCAAGACTAAAATCTGCAAAAAAATTTCTCCAGATAAGACCCTTGCTTGTATCTGACAACACATATGTATGGACATATATCATTAACTAATGAAGAAAATATAACCCATCTGGATTGGGAAAAAATGATCTCTAACCTAAACAAAGCCAATTTGAATTTAAATGCTAGTAAAGGAAAATCCTAACATACAGACAGTTCTCAATTTCTGTTGCTAAGCAAGACAGTTGTTAAGTGAGTTTTGCCCCATTTTGAAACCTTTCTTGTCACAGTTGGTAAGCAAATCACTGCAGTTGATAAGCAAATTGTGGGATTGTTAAGCAAATTTGGCCCCACCATTTACTTTGTCGGAAACCAGCTGGAAAGTTACAAAAGGTGATCACATGATCTTGGGACCATCATAAATATATGCCAGTTAGCAAGCACCTGACTTTTGTTCCCTGACCATGGGATGCTGTACAATCATTCCATGTGAAAAACCAGTCATGAGCCACTCTTTTCAGAGCCATTGTAACTTTGAATGGCCACTAAACAAATGATTGTAAGTTGAGGACTATTTGTAAAACTTTGTATTTTACACTGCTTTAAACTTTCAGGGGCTTCTGTTTAGCTGTTCTGATGAGCTACAGCATATTTGCCAAATCTTTCTTACCTTGGGATTTCCAAGTCGTTGCAAGTATTTTTCAAAGGAGCCTTCCACATACTTGATTTGAAAAAGGAGAAAGGGAATGCAATTAATGATTTTGCTTTTATCCAATATCCTAAATTCTGAATAAAACATTCAACTCATGTTTAGACCACCAATTGGTGAAAGCCACAACTTTGCACCCATGTTAGAAGCTCTAAGAACTTCCAGGTTGAAATAATTAATTGGTGATATCACTGCCACCTTGGGACATCCAGTCAGGTTCCTTTCATATCCTTAGCAGGAGCTGGAGTGAAAGACGAGAGCTCAACCCTGCCCCAGGATAGCTCTCTGGTTTCAAAGATGGGCTTCCTAACCTCCTACCCAGCATCCCAACCAGTCCAGCCACTGCGCTCCAAAGCCACCACTGATTCACACTTATACAGGGTTACAGCAACCATTAACTGAACAAAACTTGTGCCTGTGTCCTATGTATGATTGCATGTTGAAACATCCCAGTAAATACATTATCAGATGTTGCAACATAGAAGAAAGTACTAAATAAAGTGGGAGAAGAACTGAGCTGATCTATAATGGAAAAATATCAGGAGTCTTTAACACCCTTTCCAGGTAACATAAGTTTTTGCAAGGTACAACTCCCTTCATCAAATAGACAGTGGCTAACTATTTTCTGCAGCTGATCAAGGGAGCTACAGCTCACAAAAACTTGTGCCTTTTAATAACATTTGGAAAGATGCTACAGACTTCCGATTTTTGCCACCAAAGACTGACACAACTCACTAAATCAAAGTGGCTTGATTTGGAGATCTGACACAATAAAGTATGTATGTGCCTATACATATATCTGCAAATAGGTTTAAAAGTGTTTTAGTCATACTAAAATGCAAACCCACTCCCCTCCAGCATTCATATTATCTAGTTTGGTAGTGAAAAGACTGCAAGAAAACCACCAAGAAAGCAGCCAGAGATCTTACATTCTGAAATGATTTGGCATAATTTTTAATGAAACTTCAATACTACCTGACACTTAACTCTGAGCAGCTAAGAAAATTACTATATAACAAAAATTAGAATTCAATTCCCCACTTAAATATATTTCAAAATCAAACATGTATAAATTAAATGTATATATGATTGGAGGTTTATATACATGCTTTAAAACATACTTCAAAAACAAATATACTCACAGACTCAAAATTTATCTGATTTTTCCTCATGAAGGAAACGCAAGCATTTCTGACTGCCATATGATGAATCTGACAAGCATAAACCTAAAACCATTGATATATTGATTAAAATTTAGGGCAGAATGAACCAACTACAGTTTCATGAAGTGGAATAGAGCTATGTGCAAATTACATCTCTGTTCTGAAGCATCAGTTATTAATGCTTGCTAAAATATTCAAAGATTAAAACAATGTTAAAGGAAATCCTTCAACTTAACTTTGGAATGTGATTAATGTGCTTCCTTGTCTTAAGAGCTTGCAAATAGAAGCACAAATAAAGCATGATCCTTTGATTTGATACTAAATTCAAGGATCAAAAAACATACACACTTACCAAGTTTAGCCTTAATCTTTCTTTGGTGAGATCCTGAAACAGTTTAGATCTTGTACAGAGTACATTTGTTCAATAAATGGTATTTGGGTCACTTCTAGCCAAAATAGGCAGATGCATTGTTATTTCAAATTAGCAATATAAGGGGTCAAGCATTATGCATACTCCATAAATGGTTACATTAGAGCAGTGTTTCCCAATCTTAGCCATTTTAAGAGGTGTGGTCTTCTACTCTCAGGATACCCAAGCCAGCAGTAGGTATTTCTGGGAGTTGCCCATATCTCTTAAAATGGCTAAGGTTGCAAAACACTGCATTAGAGCATTCATAATTATTCCCAGAGACCCATTACATCTCAAAGTAGTCCATGGAACTCAGATGGAAAAGAGGCTACAAGCCCTTAGTTACTCAGACAGGTTGCTCCAGTTTTTTAAGTGTTGAATGTTTGTTTATAAATGTTACATTCCCTTGCAGTCCAGGCAAAACCTAGCAAGCACACCATACTTTTCCATAGCTCAGATCAGAAATACAAACAATAACCCATAATAAGATTACAAACTCTGCCAGCCTTTGCACAAGGACCTGATTATCATTTGCTCAACTACAGCAAAATAACAAGTGTGCAATGTGCTATATTTGGCACTAGTCTTTCCTAATTTGAGAGTTTTAGGCCCAACAAATCAATTTGGGTACTAGGTCAAGAAAAATGCAGCACACCAACTTCACTATTTAATGCTTTGTGTGTGTTCACACTGCTAAACCCCATTTTAATCATGGCAGATTGGTAAGCCACTATATCATTTAACTAGGACTACAAACGAAGGTAGTTGGCTTCATAAAAGACAGGAAGTCAAACCCAACCCAAGTCTGAATATAACCCATTGTAGGAACCAAACTTTTTAAAAAGTTGCTTATAAGTTAGCAGGACCATTTCATCAGGCTGTGTTAAATTCAAACTTTACAGTATACTTCTATCTGGGCCAACATTTACTATAATTTGTCCTGGGATATTTTTTTCTCTTTAAAGGGCAACCGGTAAATCCTTTCAAGAAGGGAAAGGTGCATTCAACCATTTTTACAGAGCAGAAACAAAACTCGAGGGTTTAACTTAAAGCCAAAGAGGTCGGCGGTGAAAGGAGGTCTGACTCGTTAGGTTTCATCTGCTTGGCCGCTGCTCCGCTTGGATAGAGACTCCCCAAACCCAACATTAACGAGGAGGGGCCGGTCTCTGCTCGCGGGTGTTTCGCGTACCCACGGTTTGCAGAGTCGTGGTTTCCCCCCACTTCACCCCAAAAGCCGGAGCGCAGCCCCACTCGGGGCCAAGAGCTAGGGGGCGTCGTTCCCAGGGCCAGCCCGGGCTTTACCTGCTCGGAAATGGCCCGGAAGAGGCAAGTGGCGTCTTTGGCCGTGAGCTTGCGGTAGAGCCCCTGACTACCCAGGTACTCATCCATGGTCACCTCGCTGAGGGACTTCTGGCCAAAGTACTTCTTCCAGCCCTTCTGCATGGCCAAGGTAGGGGAGAAGCAGGCAGGCAGGCAGGCGAGGCTGCGGTGAGCACAACCTCAGGAAAAGGCGCTGGGGCGGGAACCAGGCGAGGATCCCCAAGCGGGCAAAGGGTGCGGGGAAGCAACGCACAACAGTAGGGTCGAGCGCGGCCGGGGAGGAGGGTGTGGCTCTGGCCAGTCCTTTCAAGGCGAGCGCTGGGTGGGAGGCGGCGGCCGGAAGGGTTCTCAGCTGTCGGCAATCTGGCCCGGGCCAAGCGCGCGCTTGCCCGCCCGGCGCACGTGGGAAGCCGGCAGCCCGCGCTTAGTTTGTCCACGAGGCGCTTCGGAGTGGCTGAGATCCTGTTTCGTGGGGCTGAGGTTCTGGATGGTGAAGGAAACCCCGCGTGGCCTTGACCTGTAGGGAGGAGAGTGGGATTATTATTTGGGAGCACTCTATGGACCAGTCTGCTTGACAGGCCAATTGGAGACCTTGATGGAAATGTCTCCTGCTTCGAGCAGAGGGTTGGACTAGAAGACCTCTGAAGTCCCTTCCAGTCCTAAGATTTTATATTCTAGGATTAGTGAATTATCTTAAGTTTATTGTATGGGGTCAGTTGGGTTAATGGAGGCTCCAGGTGTTGCACATAGACACAACCACTGATCTAGCAGCTGTGTTCCCACCATGCATTTATCTGTGATTAACTGGGAACCCCTTAGACAGTTACCAGATGTCTCCTTGGATTGGAGATTACATGCAAACCGGGGTCCTGTAAAATAACCCATGGTCTTGTTTTAAACAGTGCATGCTACATTCAAGTAAAAGTGGTTGTAATCTTTTCATAGACAGCAATGGTTCAAACAGTTCAGCTTACTAACTGTGATTTATCATAATCCAGACAGCTGTTTGACAACACACTGAGTAAACCTATCTGCTCCATGTAGTAATACTCCATGTGAACTTCAAAGTTGCTTTCTCTACATGGTGTCCCACAGCAACTTGGACCCAGGTTCCAGTAATTGGTGAGTGACTCATGCTTGATCTTAGCCCAAAGGATGAGAAACTGGCTATTCCTTAGAGTTAAAAATCAGAGTCTATGGAAATTTTCAGTCATCCAGGTCATGGTTGTCCAAAGGTGCTTTTTCAAGAAGCAACTGGACTTTCTTGCTTTTTCTTTGAAGATGTTTCGCTTCTCATCCAAGAAGCTTCTTCAGCTCTGACTGGATAGTGGGGAATGGAAGGATTTACATTCCTTGCTGGTCTGCCCTGCTGAGGTTACCGTGAAAAATTTTTCTTTGAACAAAATCCAGCAGCTTGCAGTCGGTTTGAACTTAGGGCAAGTTGAGGCAAGAGATTTACCCTAGCCATAATTACCTGTGAGAGTCCCAGAAATGTAAGGAAGAAGGAATGGCTGAAGAAAACTGAAGAAAAAGACACAACATAAGGAATTGGGGAATGGAGTGATTCTACTGCTGGTTGTTCCACCATGGGGCCCCAATGATCTTTAAGTGCAGGCAATTAAAAGAGGTTCTCCATCTCTGAGAGGGAGCAAACATGATTTCAAATCTGACCAATAGTCCAACCAACTGACCAAGCAAAATGACTGGCTCAGAAACTCTTATATATTTAGATCCAACCACAGTGTGGGGCTAATGGTTTCCATGAAAAAAAGATCCAAATCAAATTGTGAAAATGTGAACAAACTGAAGAATCACACACACATTTAACAAGAGAAGGCTTTATAGATTGCACAGAATTTATTTATTTTTATGCATAATGATGTCAGGATCTAGACATTTAAATAGTATGGGGAAGTCTTGGCTATTCATATTAAATTGATACATTTATAAAAGAAACATTAAATTGATCATTATGGTTTACTGAACAAGCCATGATTGCCTAATTCAAAAATTGTATGTTTTATTCATATACTGTGGGAAATCATCCTGCTTAATTATGGTTTCTTGAATGAGACTGGGTTTGCATAACATAAATATCATAACAGATTGGTTTTGGCACTTAGTCCACTTTGTCAACCAAGACAAGGGCTTCTTTGCCTTATATGATAGGCAAGGCACTGAATTTTTCAGACTATAAGATGCACCTTGGTTTAGAAAAAGAAAACAAAAAAAAAACATGTTTTGCCTCCGTGGGTCCCGTTTTTGCCTTCCCCAGCGTCAAGGAGGCCGAAGACGAGACCCACTAATGCCTCTTGTTTTTGGCCTGCAGAGTGCTTCTGGACCCTGGAAAGACCAAAAATGGGATGTGTTGAGGCTTTGGAAGGCCAAAAATGGGTCCATATTTACTTTACAAGACACACTGACATTTCCACCCATTTGGGGGGGGGGGAGTGCGTCTTATAGTCCAAAAATATGATATATTCTCATCTCCATTTGAGGTTTACAAGATGTATGAAAACATCAGATGGTTTTACATAAAAACTGACCCTTGTTGAATGAAAGCTTATATCCTTAATTTCATTGGAGGTGACAAATACTATTGTAAACTTGCATCGATCTTATGCCAGTTTCAGTTAAGGCAGCTCTCTTATTATAATCCACATAGTTAACTGCTGATCACGCTGTCCAAGAATGCAGCAAATTTTTCTGGTTGTCCAGGAAGAAATGGTTTCAGTGTAGACAAGTCCATTGATTTAAGCATCTCCACAAGAGTCCTATGAAAAAGAAAAAAATCATCATAACCCATCAAAATTACCATGAAATACTTGTTTTTCTCACATCTGTTTCTTGGTTTTCCTATAGTCTTGAACTATGTGGTCAACTTGAAACTGTAAAAGGTCACACTAACTATAGAAAGAAATCTCAGGTCTCCAGGAACTCAGCCTCACAGAACCAAAATTTCACAGGCTCACTGTGAAAAGATTTATTGTAGAAAAGAAAAGTCATATAGTATATACAAGAAAGCCAGGACCAATCTCTTCATGAATTACCTTCTACAATTCAATTTCCAGGCTTTTTCTCCTTGTTTTTCAAGCCATTGCACTTTTGGCTTACTTATTGCAGTCTTGAAAGCCAAATGCTCTTGCTCCATGTTTATACTGTATATAAGCTCTGCTTCAGAATCCTTGGTTCCTGCCTTATCAGCTTCAACAGAAATAGTATTTTATACCATGTCTCCACATGCAGACATCTGATTCATCAAAATTTTCCATTCGTAAACAGAGTCTAGCATAGAAGACTGTTCCTTATGCATTTCAGAATTATTTTAAAGCAATGAATGTGATCCTTTTTGCAATCTTCTGACAAGCAAAGTCAATGGGGAATCCAGATTCATGTAACATCCAGGTACTAACTTATCAACTGCAGTGATTCACTTAACTGTGGCAAGAAAAGTCATAAAATGGGGCAAAATTCACTGAACAAATATCTCACTTAACAGCAGAAACTTTGGCTCCATTGTAGTCATAAGCCAAGGACTATCTATATTGCAGGCAAACTCTGCCCACATTCTGAGTTTGTTCCTGATAGAGCTCAAGATTGACTCAGCTTTCCATCCTTCCAAGGTTGGTAAAGAGGACCCAGATTGTTGAGGGCAACATGCTAGCTGTATAAACCGCTTAGAGGAGTCTGTAAAGTGCTGTGGCGTGGTATATAAACATAAGTTCTACTGCTCTTCTTTCAACTATGTTTGTTTCAACTAGCTTGATTTCTATTTATATGGCTGTTGATATATTACCCGGACCCTGCTATTACACTGCTCATTTCCCATTAGACGTATCTGTTCATTCTGAGATCAGCACCATTCCTGCATTTTTGTTAACAACGTCAGCATTAACCTGTGCCACAGCTTCAACCAGAGCATGGCATACATCTATCTCTAAAATCAAGGTGTGGGCAAGCCTATATATTTTATAAATAAATAACAAATTAATTCAGGCTAGATAGAAGACACATTGTAAAGATAAGTTGTTTTTATTACAGATAAAAGACCTCAACCTGCAACCACTTCTTTAGTGACTGTTCAGAGTTACACTGAAAACTGTGATTTACTTATGAGCGTTTCAGCATCCCCATGGTCACATGATCGAAATTCAGGTGCTTGGCAATCAGCATCTGTTTACTAGGCTTGCAATGTCCTGCATTCAGGTGACTGAAATTTAAAGTTTTCCCAGTTAGCTTCCAACAAGCAAAGCCAATGGGAAAGCTGGATTCACTTAACTGCATGATTCACTTAACAACTGTGGCAAAAAGTCACAGAATTGGGCACAACTTACTTAACAACTGCCTTGGCTAGTAATGGAAATTCTGATCCATAAGTCAAGGACTACTTATACAATGAAGCTCTGATAAATTTCTCAGTTACTGTAGAAATTACAAATCAAACCATCTATATGTAACAGCCCCAAGGTTTAACCCAAATCTCTATTTCTTCCACCCTTTATGTCAGGGCTATCAAACTCCTGGCCTGTGGCCTGGATGTGTCACACGCTGTCCACATCTCGTTTAGTGAAGGGGAAAAAAGTCAGAATACATCATGTGATGTCGCTATGACAGCATGAGTTTGACACCCCTGCTTTATGTGATAACAAATTTCTTGATCGTTTCTCTGATTTGGGTGTTGAGCCTACTTACCACATGCTTTGATAAAGATATAATTAGTCCCAGACTTTTTACTTTCAACTTTGCCACCTTCAGCCCTCACACAATGGCACAGAGGACTTGGCATTGCTTCAAAATAAATTGGCTGTTAGGTTGAAAGAAATCATCTGGATCTCTTTGAAACTTTCCTTTCCAGCCATTTCCTTCTAGCAGTTCAAAAAACAGAAGACAAGATCTTCATGAAATCATCTGTGTAATGATGCGCAAGCAGAACATTCATTCCAAATGAATAAGATGTGTCCACAAGAAGGCAGACATCAAAGAAAGTCCAGAAAATGGTCCCTGGGGGTACCATGGACAGCTCCCGGCTAATAGACAAAGGACTACAAAAAGTTGGCAAATCTTGTCTCAGCACTTACAGCTCAAAATGCTGGGTGACAGACATAGACAAAACCATTTTTCCTCCAAAACTGAACAAAATGAATGAGAAAATGTCAGAGCATCTCTTTACCAGTTTAGTTAGGAAATACACGTCCCAATATGTTGTCACTGACTAAATAATAGAATATTTATATCCTGATTAAAGTTAAGCGTTCAGGTAATGCTCTGGTTGTTCATAATAGTGTGGTTCAGGACAAAGAAATGTATTACTGGTTTAGGAGAAGCTTCACAGGATCTCTGGTTCAAAACTGTTCTTAGAAAGCATGAGTGACTTTGGGCCAGCTGAGTGACTTTGGGCCAGTTCCTGTTTCTCAACCCAGCCCATCTCACAGGGTTGTTATTGTGGGAAAATAGGAGGAGGAAGGATGTATATTTACCATCTTGAATTATTAAAATAATTCAGAGTAGATAAAATATCTAAAGGAAATAAAAACTAGAGAATTACCCCATGGCAATAGCACAAAGAAGAGCTATCTATCGTGCTTAATTCAGAACTTAAGATAACTAAAGGACCAACCTCAGCAACAATGAAATTAAAAACACAAAAAGCAATTTACTGTTGTGCTCCTATATTTTTTTACTTAAGAGCCAAGAATATCTGCACGGCAACCAAGGATGTTAGGAAAATCCATACCTGCTTGTGCAGTAAAAGAGATGTCCTTCTTTGTGCAGCTGCCTGGCCAATTCCAACTGATGGTTGTCCATAAGTTTGTCATTAATCACAACCAAGAGAGGTTTCCCAGCTTCCAAAACTTCCAAACAGCTGCCTGCCCCTGTAACAAAAGCACCAGATCATTCTACTTGACATAGCAGCACCTGTTCAGCAAAAATGGGCTGATGGGAACCAAATCTTTTTGGATTAAATAATAAGACTCCCTTGCCCATGGCCAAATTGCATTATTTCATGAGTTGAAGAGAAAGTGTAGAATATAAGTCAGAGGTGTTTGAGCTGAGCACCCCATCTACTCACAAAAGTCTTAGGGTGTGAATATTCTTCCCGTCCTGTCCTCTCAGTCAAATCAATAAAGAAACCATTATGCTTTCTAACTGTTGTATTTAATGTTACAGAAGGGTAAAATTATTCAATAGTCATGGAATGCCTTATTTACAGTATTAAACAAAGTCAATTTTATTCTGGTCCTACTCCTTTGTTTTCATCACAGCCATGTTTTGGACATGCCAATTAATAATTAAAAGTGGATCAGGGTTCTAAAATGGTTGCATTCTTTTAAGGGAAACTAATATATTACTCACCAACTGACTTCTGGGCATTTTATAAATGCAGATAGGGTTTTGTAATGAGTAAGCAGATACTCCAGATAGCACCTAAGTTTTGATGTTTGTGTTAAAAGAAATTGGGAAAAATATTTTTGATTATGAAGTGACAGCCAGCTGGATGACTTTGGGCCAATCATCAGGAGGCAATGAATTCTAGTCCTGCCTTAGGCGTGAAAGCTGGCTCTGACCTTGGGCCAGCTACTCTCTCTCTCTGCCAAACCTATCTCACAGGAAAAGGAGGGACTCATCTTGAATTGCGCGAAATTAAAGATGGGATATAAATCTAGTAAATCAACATGCACAAATTTGACATAGTTTCTACCTATATATACTAGCAGCTAGTCTTGCATAAAAAAAAACAGTACAAATCCATATCTCAGACTATACCTTGCTTGGCTAAGGCTACAAAACAAATTGACTCTTTTCTAACAGTTTTTGAAATTATTTGGGCTTTATATTAGATATAAGTGACATTTCAGGTTGCAAACATATTCATGACTGTTTATAGCTGCTCACTGACCATAAATACAATAAAATGTCCATAACTGTATCTCTTGAACGTAAGACATTTCTCTTTTAAATCCCACCTTCACATTTGTTTCCAGAGGGCAATACTCTACATAAAGGACATTAATAAATTATCCACTTTTCCACATATAAAAAATTATCCTCCTACATTTTGTTCTTTTCGATGGAGTGTGCAAAGGTTCGCTAAGAAACTGGATGTTTGTACCAAGATGCTTTACCTGCATGGCTTATGATCAGATCTGCTTTTTTAACATCTTCAGAAAGTGAGCTCTTGAATCTGAACACTTCCAGAGTAAATGTGGCTGTGCTCAATGAATCTGGACACTCTTTGCCTTGGCCAACCTGAAGGACAAGCTTGCGACAGCCAAGGTCCTGTAAAGCCTGCATCAGAAAGAAATATATATTCTGAGGTTAAAGATAAACTCATTAGAAACTACAAAGGTGAATTTATTTCTCTCTCCAATATGATTAAATGTGCATGACATACTATTTACAACTGTGCTTCTGTATCCTTTTGTAAGAAAAGAATTATTACTAATACATTATTGGTTAGGGTTGATGCCGTCAAAGCAGTATTGACTCCTGGAGATTGACTGGATGAGTCCCTGTTTTCCTGGCAAGGTTTTTCAGAAGTATTTTGCCACTGCCACCTTCCCAGGGTTGAGAAATAGGAACTGGCCCAAGGTCACCCAGCTGGCTACATGCCTAAAGCAGAACTACAACTCATAGTCACCCAGTTTCCAGCATGGTGTTTTAAGCATTACTTCAAACTGTTTCTCTTAAGGCTGGTTTCCTCCAAATATATTAGACTATAATTTCCACCAGCTTCTCTAAGTGTAGCCAATAGCCAATAATGGCAACTGTAGATTGGAAGAGGGATAATGGCTATGCTGCACACCACCCACTTGTTCTCATCATACCTAAAAAGCAATGTAGTGCTCTATCAAATCTAAAATGGCATGAGTTGGCCACCTGTTTTGCATGCTGTCAATCAATTCAGCAGGCATGCACTTCAATCAGAGACAAAGCATTGTCTTTTAGCCACCAGTGTAGAATGTAAATTGTAGACTGAGTCATTTTAAGCAGCTGTAGAATTTTCAGGAGGGAATAAGGATAGGAAGGGCCATTGCAATAATAAGTACCTAATTATTTGATACAATAGCTCAATTGGTTTATAAAATAATTATGTAAAATAAGATTATATAAAATTATATAGGAGGTATGGAACTCCTATGGAAGATTGTTTCTGAGTATTGAAACAATCAAGGGATATCTGCAGCATGTGGTCCAAATAGTCAAGATGGTGGCTGCATCTTGTAAACTGGCAAACAAACGCTACCTAAGGACATAAAAAACAGGTGGCTCTTTGTACAGTTGTAAATGCCATTTGATTTTTTAAAAATCATATACTGTGAATACCCTTCTATTAATACTCTGCAAAACCCAGGTAAGGCAATCATTTTATCAGGAGTGAGATTCCCACAAAAGGATTTACTGTTTACATGGTTAAAATCATTACCCCATTTAGGAATAAATTTTATGGTGTGTACTAAGATAAACTCATAGCTCCTGGATTATACATTTTAATTGTTTCATAATTTTCAATTTCATGCATTCTAATATTGTACACAGCTTGACTGTGAGCATCAATGACAGGAGGTAGGAAACCAGCAAACAGAGTTATCATCTCTTTATGGGATTAAGCTCTGATGAAGTGCATGCAGCTCTATACATTCCATCATGTCATCTGCAGATATCAGAAGCAGTTGCAAAGCATATAGATGGTGTCTTTTACATTTTAGAACTGGAATTTTTTTTATTGGCCAACTGTGATTGGACACACAAGGAATCTGTCTTGGTGCAAATGCTCTCAGTGCACATGAAAGATACATTTTACTGAAATAATCAACAAACGCGGTCATAATCCAGGAATTTAGGATTAAATATTTGACCCAATCATCCTGAGGAATCTTATCCTGATGATCTTTAATAACATTGGTAAAAAGATGTCACCGGAGATTAAAAACAATAGGCTCACTTTTAAACGGTGCACGTTTGCACTGGGGCGCACACTGGGATTCGCGTTTGAGCATGCATGCATGCAACCGGCTCCCCATTTTGAAAGAGAGCCCTGGGATCCGCCCTAGGAATTTATCTGGTTTCTTTGACCAATTCAAGGCAGCTTCCTTCCAAGCGAGCCAGAGAGGACTCGGGGGAGAATTGCACGGCTTCCCTCCCTTTCCGCCTGGATTTTCCCACTCAAGAAAGCTTTCAAAGGGTCAGAAAATGCCACCTTGGATTGCAGAGGAACCACAGAGACGTGGCATGCCGGCGCCTAGAAAAGGCACAGGAGGTGACGCAGGAAGACTTTTTCCGCCCTTTGGCAGCCGCCTGTTTGCTCTGAGGCGTGGCGCGAGCTTTCAAAGATGGAGCGGGAAGGATGGCGTCGGAAGACTCGCCTGGGTCGCTTCGGGAGTCGTCACGGCGACAATGAGGTCGTCGAAGCTGGTGGTGCCGACGGTAACGAAAACGGAATTCATGGCCGACGAAGAGGCGGAGGGATGATAGAGAGGATGGCGGCTGGAACGGCCCCGAGAGCTGCTACACTTCCCGGACGAAGGGAGTCGCCTTAAGACCAGAAATGCACGGACTCGTGATGTTATAGAGATATGAAAATAGACTAATGCATATCACCATGCGGTGTACGCATTCCGGGCTCCAATTAAAAAAAAATACCTAATTTTACAATGTCAGATTTAAAGTTTAGACGGACACCAAAACACCTCGAATATAATGGGAAGGGCAAAGAACTGCTGTCCTTTACAATAATTGGAGTTGCAGCAGTTCCCATTGACGTCTTGCCAGCAGCTGTGCCGGTTGAGGTATATGGAATAGGGAGTCCAAAGAGAGGGCAAAGAAAGTTTTGCGTGAAAAAAGACCCTACAAACTCTAGACCCATTTCGTCTCTGCATCACTAGGTAAGCAAGAGAAATATTATATTTTGAGTTCTGCAAATTTTTGCAAATGCTTCTTAGCAATCCTTCAGTGCCATTTAATGCTCCTATTACTTTAGGAGTTCCAGCTTTAGCAACTTCAACTTCTGCCTTTCTTATTCTTTCAGGCTGCAGCAAAGATTCCCTCCCAGTTGTTCTCTTGTGCAAGCAGAGTCATGCATTGGATTGTAAGCAGGCAACAATTCAGCTGCTTTCATATCCTTGCTTTATAAACAAATATACTTGAGTACAGAGTGTCCTTGACTTACAACCATTTGCTTAATGACAAAAGTTTCAACTGCACTGAAAGAAAACGACTGATTACCATTTTTCACACTTAGGACTGTTGCAATATCCCCATGATCATGTGATCAAAATTTGGACACTTGGCAACTGGAAAGTATTTGACAATTGCTGAGTCCCAGGGGTCCTGTTATCCCCTGTATGACCTGACAAGCAAAGTCAATGGAGAAACCAGATCCACTTAGCAACTATGTTACTAATTTAACAACTGCAGTGATTCACTTAATGGTTGTAAAGTTGGGCAAAACTCACTTAACAACTTTCTTGCAGAAATTAACAACAGAAATTTTGGGCTCAGTTGTGATCATAAGTCAAGGATTATCTGTATGGAAAGTCTAGCTGTCTGCTGTTTGCTTCTCCAGTAATTTTTTATTGCATAGAACTGTCCTAACTATGGTCAAACAAACAAAAGGATGGAACAACAAATAGAAAGGATAAAAAGGAAATAAAACTTAAAATGATAATGTTTGATGCAATAAATTAAGGGGAGAATATTCTAAGGGAAAAACAACAGGGAATGGAATTTCAGAGAGAATATTTTGAGAGGATGGGGTAAAATTAGATAACTGGAAAAAAAGACAATGGAATACAACAGAGAAGGGAGGAATGATTAAGTGGGTCAAAAAATGATGGAAAATGGAAAACAAGCTAGGAAGCGATTAATTAATGCTTTAATGAGAATAAGATGATTGAAAAGGAAAAAGATAAGGATTCCACATGAATGTGTGTATTAATACTTAAGCTATATAATTGTTAATTGTAATAAACATGAAATTAATATTTTATTATAGGATTATTATTAAAGATATATAATTGCTAACTAATATGAAAATATTGTAGGAAAAGAAATGATGTGGAATCTGATAGACATAAAAATAACAGTGAAATATGGTATTAGATGAAAGTGATCATATTACTAGAATTGTACAATTTGCTAAACGTAAACAGGATGAATATTTTGCTTGTATTGTAATGAGATTAGAAAGGGACTTTGTTTAAACATAATAGTGGCAGGGCGCAAATAATGGATAAATAAAAGGGGTTAAATAATGGAACACACAAATTAATATGAATGTATGAATGCTTGTTAGAATTATATAATTTGTTAAACATTGCAAATATGACCATTAATATAACATAATAAAAGAAGTGTTGTTAAGAATATAGAGATGGAAACTAAAATAGCACATGGGAATATTGAATAATTAATATTGATAATTTGCATTGATATCAAACTATATAAGAAAGTTAACAGTTTCAATATGAAATTATTGTCATGTTTGTTCTAAAATATAAAATACTCTGGAACCCACTGTTCACACAATGATGTGTTTGTAGAAATTAAAAAATGTATTAATAAAAAAGCAAAAGGATTTATTAATTTCTAAAGGCAGTGAATGAAAATTTCACTTTTAGCACCATTCCGTTAGGTCAGCGTCTGTCAGACCTGCCTCCACATAAAACTCCTTGGCTCCATTTGTGGGAAAAGCTTAACAACTACAATTCAGCCCAGAATATTTTTGCTAAGTGAGAAATTTGTTAAGTAAGTTTTGTTCCATTTTGTGATTTTCCCTGCCACATTTGTTGAAGCGAATTACAGTTGTTATATTAATAACATGCTTATTAAGTGAATCTGGCTTCCCCATTGACTTTTCTTATGAGAAGGTAGCAAATGATGTTGACGTGACTCTGGGACACTGCAACTGTCATACATATGAGTCAGTTGTCAAGTATCTAAATTTTTATCACATGACCATGGGGATGCTATAATGGTCTTAAATGTGAAAAACAGTCATAAGTCACTTTTTTCAATGCTGTTGTAACTTTGAACTGTCATTAAAGGAACTGTATATCAAGGACTACCTGTAGTTTTATTAAAAGTCAGGTATATTACAGTAATGCATAGCCAGAACTGAGAATCGCACACCAGAATTTCTAAGTTCAACTTTCCCCTTCCCTCAGCTACCTCCTATTGCCTACTCCATGCAAACAGTCAGGTTCAGGCAAGATTTTTTCCTAATGATCAGTCCAAGCACAGTTTGCTATGGCTGGTATGCTGGGTGACCTTGAAACAATGTCTCAAGGAGATACAGCAGTCACTTTGCTTTCCCACAAGCCTTGTCCCTTTCAATTCCCCCTTCATAGTTCATGGCAGTCTGGCACCTTATAGCAACAAAGCACAAGCAAGCATAAGGTGACAGCAGATAGTCTCAATAACTTTCAAATGTGTGGACTTCAACTCCCAGGATCCCTCAGCCAGAACACATATGATGTCCTTAACCGAATTTGGAAGGCTAATGCAGAAGATTAGTTTCAGGTTAAGGTTTTCTTAACAGCGTGAAGTTCAGGTCAATACCGATCTATACAGGTAGTCCTTGACATACAACCATTAATTTAGTGATCACTCAAAGTTATAGTGGCACCTGAAAAATGTGACTTACAGCCAGTCCTCACACTTAGAACCCACGCCCCATCCCCATGGTCATGTGATCAATTTTTGGTTGGTTGGCATGCAGCGTGTATTTCCCATAGTTGCAGTATCCTTGGGGGTCACGTGACCATTGCCATTTAAGACCTTCCCAGACAGCTTCCGGCAAGCAGTGTCAATGGGGAAAGCTGGGTTTGCTTAAAGACTACATGATTCACTTAATAGCTGCAGTGATTTTCTTAACTGGCAAAAAAGGTCATAAAATTGGTCATGACTCACTGAACTTCTCTTTGTGCTAAACTCTGCACATCAGATTTGCTTTGTAATGTGGATCCCAGGGAAAAAGAACATGCTAGGGTTTCTTCAAAACTCCTGTTGAAAAGCTGGTATTTTAGCAGGGTCAGCTGCCATCTTATGCTTACTTGTGCTCACTGCTATGCTGTGACAGACTGCCATGAACTGTGTGAGGGGGCAATGAAAGGGGAGAGGCTAGGGGGAAAATGAAAGTAAGTGCTGTCTCTCTGAGATGCTGCCTCAAGGTCACCCAGTTGGAAGGAGAGACCTATATATCAAACTGCGCTTGGACTGACTGTTTTGAAAATATCTTGCCTGAATCTGATTGCTTAAACTGGGTTGGACGATGAGATAGTTAAGGGAGGTAAAGTAGAATGTAGGAGTGTTGATGGGTGATTCTCAGTTTTGGCTTTGCAATTCTGCAATAATTTGTCCTCTGATAAAACTATAACTTTGTCAATATGGAGCCAAGGACGATTTCTGTTTAGAGGCTTAAGTTGTGCAGATCTGACAGCCAGTTCCTTTCTCCTGAGAAGTGGTCTAGAGGCAGGAGGCTGAGTTCACACATTATGTTAAAAATTTATTCAGGGTTTAGCAAATAGTTGGCTTCACAGTCTATTCTAAACCAGGGGTCTCCAGCCTTGGCTAGCTATGGAATTCTGGGAGTTGAAGTCCACAGGTCTTAAAGTTGCCAAGGTTGGAGATCCCTGTTCTAAACCATAAGTTTAGGCTTTTCCAAAAACTGAGTTACAACAAGAAAGTGCATTATGGCATAACAGAATAAGCAGCTCGTCAGCTAGAGATGGCACGAAAGATTATAATCTACAAATGCTCGTATGGTGCTTGCAGCTAGAGTTTTAATCAAATAAGTTTGACACTTATGTACATACAGCCTGGAAGGAGGGGATATTGTTAGCTAACCTCTACGTGTATAAACTTGTCTCAGAAAACATAAGCTGATTATAGGAAGTTGAGTCTTAACACCCCAATGAGGACAATGTTATGCCATAAACTCTGATGCCTTTGCTGTAGCTCCTGCTCACTCTGCTAATCTTCACTTCTTAATGTGTTGTGACTGCAAGTTATTTTGTTTAATCCTCCTTAAGAACTTGCATTTAAAAAAGATAACACGCATAACCTAATCTTTCCCATATTTTTAATATCATGTAAAAGGACGTTTTAAATGTACCCTCTGATTAACTGGCAGCTTCCACTATCAGCAACTTGAAAGTAATCCTATCAAAATCTAACTGGGTCTTTAATTATGTGCCATTGAGTCAGGACTGACTCTTTGCGACCACTTAGATGGATTTTCCCTGTGATGATGTGCACTCATTACCACTATAGTGGAGTCTGGCCACAATGCTGATCAATCTCTTCTCTTTCCTTACTCAACATTAGAGCCTTCTGCAGAGAGCTAGATCCTCACATAATGCATATGAAACAGGATAATTTGAGTTTGGTTATTTGTCCCTCAAATGAGAAAATTGATTTGTTTGATGTTACATTTGTTTTCTCAGCTGTCCATGGTATTCTCAGGAGCCTTCACCAACTCCAAATTTAAAATGGTTAACATATGTAGTCCTCGGCTTATAACCGCAACTGAGCCCCAAATTTATGTTGCTAAGCAAGATGGTTGTTCAGTGAATTTTGTGCCACTTTACGACCTTTCTTGCCACAACAGTTAAGTGAATCAGTGCAGTGGCTGAGTGAGTAACACGACTGTTAAAGTGAATCTGACTTCCCCATTGACTTTCTGTCCCAGCTGTGCTTGTAAGTCAAGAACTATCTGCAACAAGAATAAAATTGGGCAACCTTTAGCATCTAGAACAGGGCTGGCTGGATGCGTCATGTGCTGGCCATGCCCACGTCTGGTTTAGTGAAAGGGAAAAAAGTCCCAATGCATCATATGACGATGCTGTGATGACATGAATTTGACACCTCTGATCTAGAAGGTGCCAATTCTTCCTTTTTGTGACCTGGTTTCCACAAACATAAGGGAATAAGTCATGATCTTGCTTGCAATTAAGCCATTCTTTTGCACACCAAGTTGAATTTTGGAAGATGTGGTGGACCATTTTTGAAAACTTCCTGTGGTGGAACACACACAACCCTGGGAAGCAAACTATAGATAATCCTTGATTTACAACTAAAATTGAGCCCAAAATTTCCATTGTTAAGTGAGACATTTGCTAAGTGCGTTTTGCCCCATTTTACGACCTTTCTTGCCACTGCTGTTAAGCGAATCCCTGCAGTTGATAAGTTAGTAACCTGGTCTTTAAGTGAATCTGGCTTCCCCAATGACTTTGCTTGTCAGAAGGTTGCAAAAGGGCATCGCATGACATTGGGACAAAGCAACGGTCATAAGTATGAACCAGTTGCCAAGCATCTGAATTTTGATCATCTGACCATGGGGAATGCTGAAATGGTCATAAGTGCAAAAAATGGTAATAAGTCACTGTTTTCAGTGCTGTTGTATCTGAACAGTCATTAAATGAACGGTTGTAAGTCCAGACTCCCTGTGTTCCATTGATTAACTCCATTGATTAATTCCTCACTCTCAGGAAGTTGCATCTCTTTGACAAGCTTCCACTGAACGCTTCTTGTCCTGCCCTCAAGAGTAAGTCAAGTCCCTAATCTCTGTGACAGCCCCTCAAGTACAGGTAGACCTTGACTTACAATGGTTCATTTAGTGACTATTCACTAAATTCAAAGTTACAACGGCACTGAAAAAAGTGACTTATGACCGTCTTTCACACAACATTCCAGCAATCCCTGTGGTCATGTGATCAAAATTCAGTTACTTGGCAACTTATCAACTGCAGGGATTCACTTAACAGCAGTGGCAAGAAAGATCATAAAATGAGCTAAAATTCACTTAACAACAGGAATTTTGGGGTCAGTTGTGGTTATAAGTCAAGGACTATCTGTGTAGCAAGACAGTTCTCTTTCACACACGCACACCCCCATCCTTCTCTTCGATAGACTAGATGAGGGGTCAGCAATCTTAATACTCAAAAGCCGTTTGGATCAGTTTCCCACAGAAAAGAAAACACAGGGAGCCAGAAAACCTGGGTGGGCGTGGTCAACTCGACATCACTCACTCCCATCCAATCACATGACACCCCCATAGCCACGCCTACCCAGCAGGTCTTTGGGACAGAGAACTGGTTGTTAAAAAACACCGGGAACCACAAACTCCTTTTGACATTTCTCTCTCTCTCTCCATACATGCGTGTCTATGTATACATATATACGTATATATCTATATGTATATGCATATATATATTCCTCTCTCCCCTCTCTCTCTGTCTCTCTCCCACTCCCCCCTCTCTTCCTCTCCCTCTCTCTCCCACTCTCTGTCTCTCCCTCTAATTTCCCGCTCTCTGGGTATCTCTCTTTGTCTCTCCCTCTCCCTACCTCTCCCCTCTCTCTCGGTCTTTCTCTCCCCCTTCCCTCTCCCCCCCACAGCTCTCCCACTCTATCTATCTGTCTATCTCCTCTTCTTCCTCTCCATCTTCCCCTCTCTCTGTATCTCTCTGTCTCTCCCTCCCTCTCTCCCACCTCTCTCTCTGTCTCTGTTTCTCTCCCCTTCTATTCCCCTCTCCCTCTCTTATCTCCCCCTCTCCCCTCTCTCTCTGTCTTTCTCCCCCCCTTCCCTCCCCCCACAGCTCTCCCACTCTGTCTATATGTCTATCTCTCTCCCCCTCTCCCCCTCTCTCTGTATCTCTCTCTGTGTCTCTCTCCCCCTTCTCTCCCCCTCTCTGTGTCTCTGTATCTCTCTCTCTCCCCTCTATCTCTGTTTCTCTCTCCCCCTCAACTCCATCTGCCCCCTCTCTCCCCCCTCTGTATCTCTCTCTCTCTGTCTCTCTCCTCCGCCTCTCCCTCTCTGTCTTCCCCTCTCTCCCCCTTCTCCCTGTATCTCTCTGTGTCTTTCTCCCCCTCCCCCCTCTCTGTATCTCTTTCTGTCTCTCTCTATCCTCCCCTCTCCCTCCCTCTCTCTCTCTCTGTGTCTCTCTCCCCTTCTATTTCCCCCCTTTTTGTCTATGTCTCTCTCTCTCTCTCTCTCTCTCTGTGTGTGTCTGTATCTCTCTCTTCTCTCTCTCTTGGAAATCCTTTGCTGTGCTTTGATTGAGCCTGGCCACTTGCTTGAGGAGAGTCTTCCCACTTGTGCACACTCTGCCAGCCCCACCACAGCCAGCTAGAGAGTTGCGAGAGGTGGGGGAGAGGGAGGAGGTTGTCCCAGCCTCGGCTTTCTGAGAAAGAGAGAGAGAGAGAGAGAGAGAGAGAGAGTGAGTGAGAGAGAGAGAGAGAGAGGAGACAAAGAGACAGGCAGAGAGAGAGGAGGGGGGAGAAAGATACAGACACACACACACACATACATACATGGGGGGGGAGACTGGCTGATGGGTGAGTGTCTTTGGCAAGCCTGACCCCCAGGGTGTGCGAGGTTCTCCGAGCCCGACCTCCTGGATGTGCGAGGGTCATTGGGCCAGCCCCCTTTTCCCGCTGTCCTGAGCTTTACTTCTCCAGCGGAGTGGTGCCACCACTGGCTTTCATTGAAAAGTATCCTCCACGCAGTTTAAAGCTGAGGCTGGGCACTACGGGCCTGTCCCCCTTTCCATCCTCTCCTCCTCCCAGATCCTCATGTTAGCGAGGCTGGTGTTGGTCACGGTTGGGTCGGACCAGTGTCTCTGGGCAGAGAGCAGGTTGTACATCTCCCCAAGCGACCGAGGCATGCCCAGCACCAACAAGGCCAGGAGAAGCTCCTTCAAGAGTGAGGCGCTATAGAAATCTGTCCCAGACACTTCTACGTCCCCCGCTGTCCCCCTTACCATCTCAGGCCAGGCGAGGAGTGACTGGGAGGGGAGAGCGAGGGGCGGGATCACTCAACAGGGAGCAAACTAAAGTCAGACCAGAGTTGTCAGAGAGAAGCAGAGCTGCCTGCATGCCCTTGAGTTCAGCTGGGGATACATTTCAAGCTCTTGATTGTTTTCTGTTTATAAACAACTTTCCCCAAGGTGCTCATTAGCTGCCAGGATTGCATGTTTAAGTGCAAGGTAGGTTCTGTTTTTGGCTGGTTTTGTTTTTCCATAACCAAGGTAAAGGCATCTATGTAATCTTTTGAGATTGCAGGGAGTTAAATACCATACACCAGGGGTCTCCAACCTTGGCCCCTGGAAGCCTGGTGGACTTCAACTCCCAGAATTCCACAGCCAGTGGAACTCTGGGAGTTGAAGTCCGCCAGGCTTCCAGGAGCCAAGGTTGGAGACCCCTGCGCATACACCATACCCTCACCCCACTCAGGAGGTAAAGGTTGTTTTTGATCAAGGTGTTAATACTGTACAACCTGGCCCTCTTTATGTGCAACTGGGTCAACCACGCATAAGCATTTGTGGGATCCCTATACAGGTCGTCCTCAATTTTTAGGATCACAATTGAGGCCAAAGTTTCTGTTGCTAAGTAAGACTTTAGTAAGTGAATTTTGCCCCATTTTACAACCTTTCTTGCCACAGTTGTTAAGTAAATCATGGCAATTGATAAGTTAGTGACCTGGTTGTTAAGTGAATCTGCCTTCCCCATTGACTTTGCTTATCAGAAGGTTTCAAAAGATGATGAAGTGACCTTGAGATAGAGCAATGGTCATAAATATGAACCAGTTACCAAGTAATTGAATTTTGATCACGTGATCATGGGGATGCTGCAAAGATTGTTACTGAAAAACAGTCATAAATCACATTTTTCAGTGCCATTGTAACTTTGAGCAGTCACTAAATGAACTGTTGTAAGTCAACAATTACCTGTAATTCTGTCTCCAGTGGGACAGAAGAGGATTATTTTTACTCAATGAAACATGAAACTGCTATGCTCATTTGGTCAGCCATGTTATATGAGCATTGTCCTCCGGTCAGAATGGGTCAAATTTCACTTAAGTGAATTCTCCTCTACAGTGTTTCTCAAGCTTGTTAACTTTAAGATGTGTGGACTTCAATCCCAGAATTCTGCTGTTGGGGAATTCTGGGAGTTGAAGTCCACACATCTAGAGGTTGCCACAGTTGAGAAATACTGCTCCAATAAATAGATGAAATGACTGGGGGGAAAAACAGGCTTTCTCCTTGACACAGCTCATTGCTGACCCCAGATTGTAGACGGTATCCATCACAAATGCTGATTGCATTGTCTAATCCATGCCTGCTATTTTTTAGATCGGGGGTCTCCAACCTTGGCCGCTTTAAGATTTGTGGACTTCAGCTCCCAGAATTCTGGGAGTTGAAGTCCACAAGTCTTAAAGCGGCCAAGGTTGGAGACCCCTGTTTTAGATGACTAATGAGAAAAGGACTAATGATACAATCAAGCTTTTCCAGAATTTCCTATCATAAAATGCTCAAACACTTCCTGGGTGACTTTTCACTCAGGAGAAGGGCAGGCAAAGCCTGAGGGGTGAAGTCAAGAGGAAACAGCCTGGAGTCCTTATGTTCCCATAAGCTGTCTGAGCCCAACACCTTGAATTCCACTGACTTGTTATCTAGTGCCAATTTAGTGCTGAAGTTTAGTTGACTAGATTTAGTTGACTAGATTCTTGTGTGTAGGCCTGAGCATCTTAACTGGAACTTAACCTGTGGTCCTGATTCTTTCTACCTGACACCTTCTGAAAAATGTTTATCCAGGCTTTGGAAATAACTCCTTCCAGACTTGCATTACAGACCCCCTTTCTCAGCATTAAGAAGATCAGTAAAGGTGGATCTCTTTTCATATAAAAACAGTTTTTAAATTGTTAATTACTTTAGCATTCTAATTTATGCTTCCACGTGTTTCTATTGTTTAGGTTTTTATTTTATATTGTTTGGGTATTACATTGTTTGTTTATTTAAGTTGCTTAGTCTCCTGGAAGTATACAAGTAAAAAAGGAAAAATAAGGTTTCACAAGGGATCTTTGATAGGTTTCAGCAAAGTAGTTGTCTTTCCATGAATGGTCCTTTTCGTCATCATCAGCAAAATGTTCTCCCACTTCTATGGAATTCAATTCATCATATTTGCGACTCCCCAATAGGGTATCTGCAATAGAATGCTTCCTTTGGCAGCAGTAAGATTTTTACCCCACATTTTTAACCCCCACCTGATTATTTTAGTCATAACTGAAGGGGCACTGCCAAGCCATCCAACACCACCATCTGTTATACCTCTGAATACCATAAGAGCCCCATAGGCACAGTTATAAACTAGTAATTGCAGATAGGTGCATTTGGGAACAGATTAGCCTTTAAAAAAAGAATATGAAAGGAGACCTCCCCAAAATTTAAATATGACCATTGTTGATGCTATAAATTGTGCAAAGGAGGAGGATTGGGAGAATCTTTCCCATTTGTAAGTAAGGAATGTTGTCAGCGTTCCAGAAAAACAAATTCCAACACCAAAACTCTGAGACAAGCATTCTCTCAAAGTTCCATTTTATTAGAGTTGTCATACTGGCACATCTGGGAAAACCCGAATCTGAGAGTTCTGAGAATTCCGGGTTTTCCTTCAATAATTGAAAACCAAAAACTCATCCCCTGAATGGCCCAATCACCACCTGTCCCAACTGGAGACAATCCTCTAATCACTCCTCAACCAGGTGCAGGATGACATGACCTTGACTGAAAAGAATGCTGTTATTTCTAACTACATCCACTTTATGAAATCCCTCCCTCCCAGTTTCCCAGGCACAGGAATGTAGCAGCATGGAAGCTTCTGGTGCTAATATGGCTTCCAAGGCTGACAGCCCCCCCCCAAAATAATAATAATAATAATAATAATAATAATAATAATAATAATAATAATAATAATAATAATAATAATAATAATAATAATAATAATAATAATGTCCTGGAAAATAAAATCGACAAAACAAAACTTCTATTTTTTTTCCTTATGGCCCCCTTCATGTTTTATTCTCTCAAACTGAGCATTCCGGTTGATTAATTGTTCTCATTGTCGGGAAATTTCTCCTTAATTTCTAGCTTGGACCTCTCTTTGATAAGCTTTCATCTGCGATTACTTCGCCGGAGTTGTTTCAGAGAAACAAAGTTGGTTTGGAGAATAGGTTGACTCGCAGATATTGGAACACTGCTCTCATGTCATCCCTATTCCTTTTTTTTCATAAGGTTAGACATATCTAATTCCATCAATCATAAATCACATGGTATATCCTCCAGTACCCTAATTATCTTTGTTGCTGTTTTCTACTTTTCTAGACTTTTAACAACTTTTATTATATCATATTATATATTATATGTATTATTATCCTAGGATGGTGTGTGTTATAGCCCACTAAATTATGAAGATACTATATTAGAAGAAGAGGATTTGACTGATCATTTAAAACACATTTTTGCCTGTTTTGGTCTCCTCCAAAAGCTGCTGTACTCAAGAGAACTGGATTGTGATCCCTGTGGATCTGCATGGTTCAAATGAACACCAATTATGATGTTTACTCACTGCCAGGGGTTTAAGCCACCGTTTTGTCTTAATTATGTTGTGAATTGTGCACTGAAAAAAGCCAGCATCCTATAAAAGACAACCCTCCTCAGGTAATTCTAAAAACAGTGAATGCCAATTATAAAACAGTTTCCCAGCATGCTTAGCAAAGAAATAATATGCTTGTAAATTCCCTCTGCAACTCCAAACCCCCCCCCCAATTATTCACACACATGCAAGATCAGCTCACATGATTGCAAGAAGATTGCATGATTTGACCTACTTTATTACTTTTTGTCCCTCAATGAGCTCAAGGTTTTTGGAATTTTCCTGCTGCATTTCAAAAATTAAATTTGTATTTGGTGAAAATGTGAGATGAAAACTTGCCAGGACATAATCAGTGGCAATTTGTATGATTGTGGGGTGGGGGACCTCAGCTGTCAGAATTTTGAATCCAGGTAATAAATAATAATGGAAAGGTTGGTTAGAACGGTCATTAAGCATCCTGATGTTAAATGAAGACTACCTGGACTTTGATGACATTGAAATAGAAATAAGGTCAACTCAAATTCAGTTTTCTTTCACTCCAGCAGCCAGCAGAGGCGAAAGGAGGTTCAAAATGACAAAAACTATAAGCCCCACCCCCTTTTAGTCACAACACAACATTGTATGCCCATCAAAAGGGGAAATGCAAGATGCCTGCCAATGCTGATGACTCAGTCTGACCCACTTCCACCTGGTGTCCAAGCCAAGCTGGGTTTTTAGTGCAGTAAATTATTGCATCCCTGCACTAAACCACTGAAAGGAAAACCTTTTTTTAAATTGTTAGTCTTATTGCAGATGTGAATTTTATCAAGTAAGGTCTCGGTGAATTCTTCATCAGCCAGTTGTGCTGTAAAGGGATACATGGCCTTTACTTGTGTATCATTCATGGGTGTTCATAAGACATATGGAAAAAAATTGCTTCTTGATGGAAGTGGCAGTTTGGGTTATATCTGTAAATTTCTATTTATAGATTTTACAGGTTTGGGGAAGGACAGCAAAAATGGACTTGGAGAATATATTGCAGTGAATACATCATCTCTTATGTCAAAAATCCATACAACACTAGGTTGCTGTCTCTGAACCTCACTAACAAATTTCAAAATTCAAATTTCAAGAATGGACATTTTTGGAGGCTCTCTGGAAAACCAGGGATATAAGGTAAAGAATGTACATCAAAGAAAATGTTGGTAAATAAAGGCTTCTTGACAGGTGTATCACAGGTTCAATTACAATTGTATGTTTAGGACTACCTGTAGCAGAATCCTAGACCCCTGATTGTGCTCCCTTCTCCTTAATCTTTATGAGAACTAGGGAAGTGAAATATTTTATTGGACTACACCTTTGGTCAGGACTCCAATTTATCTTATCTAATGGTTGTCTTGATTGTGGCTCTTCCTCCTGTTCCTCAAGATTAAATGTCCTGCCCTTTGTATCTTCACAATCCTTAGCATTAGGTATGTTGGGTGGGGTTGTTAGGTCTTGTTGAATCTCAGGTTCTCAGTTTGAAGGAACTCAGAGCCATATAGTTACTTATCAGAACAGTGGTATGGGGATTCCTTCTTGAGCAGGGAGGTGGACTAAAAGACCTCCAATGTCCCTTCCAACTCTTCTGTTATTCTATTATTTAATTGTTGCAACCCCAGATGACGAACAGTTATATTATTACATCTTCATTCCCCCCTCCCTTTACACAAATTAGCCCAAACTCCCATAGGAGAAGCAACACCCTGAATTAAAGAAGAAAAAATACAAGGCTAACAAAATACGCCACTGTTTATGACACATTGAAGAAATACTTTGTTGTTACAACAGCTGAGACATGTGGTTGCTAATTTTAGCATGGCTTGGATTGAGGAATTTCGAAGTCCACAGAGATAGGGATACTGGCAGATAAATGTTCTATAGCAGGAGCTCCCCTGGCAGTTTATTTCTAGATCAGACCTATATCCCTGATAAGTGATATGCCTAGTGCGTTTTGCTATGAAGTGATCTGCTTCTGAGAAAGTAGAGGAACTCCTTGATTTACAGCAGTTCGCTTAGTCATTGTTTGACGGCACTGAAAAAAGTGACTTATGATTTAAATTTTTCACACGACTATTGCAACATCCCCATGGTCACGTGATCAAAATTCAGGCACTTGGCAACTGATTCATATTTATGACAGTTGCACTCTCCCAGGGTTATGTGATCATTTTTGCAACCCTCTGACAAGCAAAGTCAATGGGGAAGCCAGATTCACTTAGTGACTGTGTTAGTAACTTTACAACTGCAATGATTCACTTAACAACTGTGGCAAGAAAGGTTGTAAAATAGGGCAGAATTCACTTAAAAACTGCCTCGCTTAGCAATGAAAATGCTGTGCTCATTTCTGATTGTAAATCAAGGACTATATGTACAAGGCTGGTGAGGTCAACAAAAGACTTATCAACATTTTTCATCATTCTACTGAATTCTATGTATATCCAACTATATGGACTGGAGAAGACCCTAGAATTCTCTAAGTAGAGATCTTGCTAGTTGTTGGGTTTACTATTTTTCTGGAATTGTAGGACTAGAAAGGAAGTCTCTCTGAGAGGTCTTCTAGCTTATCCCCCTATTTAAGGAAGGAAACATAATATCCTCATCAAATGGCTGTCCTGTTAATTTTTGAAAACTTCCAGTGATGGAGCACCTACAACTTCTGAAGGCAAGCTAGTTCCACTGATTAATTGTTTTCACTGTCAGAAAATTTCTTCTTACTTTTAGATTGGATCTCTCTTTAAATATCTCTGTTAAGCATCTTATCCATCATATTCTCTGACCAAATCCTTGCATGATCTGCATAGGTTTTCTGTAATGTTGTCAGCATCATAGTATATATTGGTGCATAATGAAAATGCAACCTAACAATTAAGATGACAAGAGAATTTACTACTTGCTAACCCTGAAGATAGCTAGTTTGATGTAATGGCTAATGGCATGAGGCTGGGAATTTGAATCTTGCCTTACATAGGAAACTAGTTGAGTGTCTTTGGGCCAATCACCCTCAGCCGTGAGAAGGAGGCAAAAGATTTTGAAAATCTTTTCAAGAAAATTGCTGAGACTTGTTCATGTAGTCATTAGGAATCTAGACTAACTCAAAGGCAGAGTAAGAGGTAGCTTGTTGTTAAAGTTACCAGATTAGAAACTAGGAGACCATGATATCTTGCCCTACCTTAGGCATAAAGCCAAGCTGGGTGACCTTGAGCCAGTCACTTTCCCTCAGTCCTAGGAAGGAAGCAATGGCAAACAGCTTCCAGAAAAACTACAAAACAACTGCAAGGACTTGTCCCGGAAGTCATCAAAATCAAGACTGATTGAAGTCACCAAAGACAAAAAAATACCCCTCTTCTCGAAGTTGTATTTGTTGGCTTGCATTTCTTCTTGCTTTCCCATCAAAAGTCACTTTTGATTCATCCCCCAAATTAATATGCTTTGCTGAAAATTCTTCTTCACCTTCTGCAATCATGTATTTGCTCATCATGTTTACCACATTTATTCATTCTTGGATGATCTCCAAAAGCTAAGCAAGATTGGACATGGATGGGATGCCACCTAAAAATCCCATGCCCATACTTCAATCTCAAATGTTGAAACAAAATTCCTAGGAGAAGATAGCAGTAAACATTTTGTGTATTGTTGGAAACTATGGACATTAGATTTGTCATGTTGGTGTTGTAAGAATTCTGAAGGTCACACAATCTAATCTTGTCTAGCTGTAACCTCATTTTGGTTACATTAATGTCTCTAAATACCAGAAAGAAATATTATCCTTATATGTTCCTGCAATATGGAATTTGTTATCTCATAAAAACCTTTGGCTCTATGAGCCTCAGGCAAGACTGAGAGGATAATTTTACATAACCATAAAGAACTTCACTCATTTTAAGGACTGGATCCAGGATATGAGTTTATTCTCTGTTTTTTAAAGTTTCTATACTCTAAAAATGAGAAAATGGATCAATGTGTTTCTTTTAGTTCTAGATTTAATGAAAAGTTTGACTAAACTTTGTTATCTTTAGTTGGTTTAACTTTATTGTATTTATTTCTTTTTTTCTTTTCATTTTTGATTTCCTGGGGGGTGGGGGGGTGGTAATCAGTACAATTATACATTTTTGTTTTTTGTTTTTTAATAGGGACTGGAGTTTCTCCAGTTGGGAAATCAGTGTCTACGAGATCTATTTCAACTATGTACATGGAATCTTCATTCCAATCCTGATACTAGCATTCATTCAGATACTTGTACATCAATCTTGCAGAATCTCTTTATTTGACCAAAAGAAGCCTCACTTTCCAAAATGGACTTCGCTCCTGCATTTTGCAGTGTCAGCAGAAATTATTTGGGTATGGTAATTATATGTTTGGACCAGAATCCTTTGGCTGGAAAGCAGGTCTTCATTTTGAACCCCAAATTTGTAATTCTCATAGGGCAAAGGCAGTCAGAATTTCTTTCTTTCTTTGTGGCACTCCCTCTCCAAAGAACTAACCAGGCATTAATTGCCACTAGCACTTGTATCATGCACTAAAAGACACATCTGAGACAAGATTAAGCAGGAATGCCATCATCCAAAAATTATAATCTTTTAATAAATGCTTATCCAGAAATTCACCAAGGAAACATATCCAGTATAAACTGCCCCAGGCTTTGAAAACTTCAGTGAAATGGTGAGTATTGGGTTGCTTTTTTAGTATTTTATAAATGTGTCTTACTAGGTTGCATATATTTGCATGCATGATAGCTGGTTACATGAAATATCACAGCAGGTGCCTGTGCAACTCCTAAGGATAAGCAAAACTTGGTAGAAATTGAATATTCCATCTTTTTTAGGTGAGATTCTCCACATCCTGTGACTTCTTCCATGAATCCCAAAGCAGTCCTGTTGCACTGGGACCCTGGAGGACAACTTTACGGCAACCTAGGCTTCCAGAAGATTCTGAAAAGCAATCTTCATTCAACAAGGTCACTACCCTTCAAACTAAATAGTGCAAATGCAAAACTATAGCTCCTCTCTCCCAACTGAAGATGATGGTGATGATCTTTTGGAAATATGAGACAAGCCCTGAAAAGACAGAGCTGCTAAAATAAATCTAAGCCAGACTATAAATTGCTTTGGGCCAGAACTGGATCAAGTATTCTTTGGTTGCTATCCATGGTCCTGAATCTACAAACTTTTGTTATTGTATGCCTCCATAATTGTTCCCTCAGGGTCCTGCTCATGTCCATTGCATCCTTGCAGCCTTCAGTTGTCTTGAAATCTTATTTGTCTGGACCGTTTTCAGCTGGGCCAACAGTGGACAACGTTCCCACATTTCATCCAGTAATCCAAAAGATGCATCTCAACATATTTTTGTGCAGCCTGTCCCATTTTTTAAGGACTGGGAATCCTGGTATGCATTTCCACATCTGTGAACTCCTGGATGTTCTCCGTTCTCTCTGGAGATGTGGTGATGGGAGATATAACATGCTTTAAGCGGAGAAGCATTGTGAACAAAAGAATGAGCAAGATGGCTAGCAGGGTCAGGAACAGCCCCACATACATATACAGGTTGGAATACTTATCTGCAATTGCTGCTTCTGTAGCCAATGTTGGGTGTGGATGAGCACGGCCAGTAAGATTTCCATGGTGTCTGAAAACAAGTTCAGTCATTGCTTACTCAGGCCTTATCCATTCTCTCCCATTCACTCATAAGCTTGTTGCTGCTTTTTTTACACAGTCCAAGAAAGGGGTCGTTGTTGGATTCATGCATTGGAGTTTGAAGTAAATTCTCAGAGATACTATAAATCTTTAAGTTGCATAGGAAAGTTCTTTTCATGGACAGTCACTTTCTCCCAAGGCTTTGCTTGCTCTGTAAAATAGAAGATCCAGATCATCACTAACACCACCATCACCATCAATCATTTTTCCTTGAAAGAAAACCACACACCTGAGATTTGCAAGGACTTTTCAGTCAACAGCATTGAACAATTAATGATATATCCACAGAAGGCTTAGTCAATATCCATAAGCTGGTTTTAATCAGAATCTTTGGTCTTCATTGAAAAGTAAGCATCAATTAACTTCAGAGTAAGCAACCACAGGGATGCTTTTTTCAACATCTAATTTCAAATCTTTGTACTGTGCTTTATTTCTAAACTGAGCAACATGAGTTAATTAAGGGACATTTCAATTAATGTGGTGGTTCTCCAGTTTCCCATTTCTTATGGACCTCTTCACAATTGTTGAGAATTCCAGTTGGCTACTTAATAAACTTCCATTGTTCTAGTTGTAGCTGCTCCTCCTTTCTGCATTAACATCATAAATTAAAAACTGTAAAAATTCTGAGTTTTATGTTAAGGCTTCCTTTGCCTGATGCTCTGAGCCTGTCAATAATCTCAAATGTACTATAAAAATAGTACAGAAGTATTGCATGGATAGTGAGATATTGTGAATCGTTGGAATGGAGCTAACTGTTTTCCTTCAAAGCTATCCCATTCTGGTATCTTCAACCATGAATTTGGTAGATGGTGTCAGGCTTGTTGTGTGCTGTATTATAGAAGACTCTTGATGGTAAAAGATATAGATTTAGGCCAGGGGGTCTCCAAATTTGGCAACTTTAAGACTTGTGTCCCAAAGATGCTTTTTCAAGAGGTAACTGGACTTTCAACTGAAGAATCTTCTTGCATGAGAAGCGAAACGTCTTCAAAGAAAAACCAAAAAGTCCAGTTGCCTCTTGAAAAAAACACCTTTGGGACAACTATGACCTGGATGATTGAGCGTTTCCATAGACATTTAAGACTTGTGGACTTCAACTCCCAGAATTCCCCAGTCAGCATGATTGGCTGAGGAATTCTGGGAATTGAAGTCCACAAGTCTTAACATTGCCAAGTTTGGAGACTCCTGGTTTAGATAGGCAAAAACATATCTCTCTCAAGGCTAAAGAGACCTATGAAGAAGATTTCTGTTGCTGTCTCTTGGACAATGAAATGTCATGTAATAAAATTTCCCTTGCTATTTCACCAAAGATTTTCTCTTCCCTGCATCTTAAAAGCAGCTTCTATTTTCCTGTTTTAATTTCAGGGTACCTGAGATTGTCTTTTTCAACTTTTTGTTTTGCTGACTTTTTGATCATGGGACAGAGATAATGAAATTAAGATAGTCCTTGACTTCTAACCATTAGCTTAGTGACCATTTGACAACAACAGTGAAAAAAAATAACTTAGGACTGGTCCTTGCACTAATGACTGTTGCAGCATCCCCACAGTCTCGTAATCAAAATTCATGTATGATGGTTGCAATATCCCGAGGTCATGTGAAAGTCATCTAGAACATCTTCCACCTGCCATCTCCAGAGTAAGATCAGCTCCAACTCTCCTTACTTTTCATAAGAGCTTAAACACTTGGCTCTGCCATTTGGCTTGGAGCTCCAACAGAGAGATGTCAGCTTTGGAAGCCATATTAGTTTTATATTGGGGATGGTTGATGGGGGTTGGTTAACAACAGGGCTCACCTTTTCATCATACTTCCTCCTTCCCCATCTTTTTAGTTGGGTTCATTTTTTATAATATTGTTTTTATATCAATTATTAGATTTTATACAGGTTTACCTTTTAATATTGTAAGTCACCCAGAATTAAGGTGTGATAAAATGGAGACAGATAGACAGACAATGATTTTGTGATATTCCTCACCATGTCACTAGGGGTAACATGAAAGCAGCCTTCTAATGTTTGAGGGGTTGCCACAAAGAAGAGGGGGCCAGCCTATTTTCTAAAGCACAAAAGGGCAAGACAAGGAATAATGGATGGAAACTAATTAAGGAGAGAAGCAACCTATAACTAAGAAGAAACAGTGGGAACAATTAATCAGTGGAATAGGTTGCCTTCAGAGGTTGTGGGTGCTCCCATCACTGGAGGTTTTCGTGAAGAAGCAACATTTGTTTGAAATAATATAGGATCTCCTGCTTGAGCAGTGGGGTTGGACTAGAAGACCTCCAAAGGTTTCTTCCTGTTCTGTTCTAAGCATCTCATAAGCAAAGTCAATGGCGGAAACTAAATTTACTTAACAACCATGTGATTTACCGAACAACTGCTGTGATTCATTTAATAACCATAACAAAAAAAGGTTGCAAGATTGGACACAACTCACTTAACAACCACCTTGCTAAACAAAGGAAATTCTGGTCCCAATTGTAGTTGTAACTCAGGGACCACCCATAGATGCATATTAATTTTCTTTTTGTTTCGTTTGTTTTCACCTTTTCCAAGCTTAAGTTCTTTCCATCTCATTTCTGCCTCATTTTGCTCAAAAACCAAAACCAAAAACCTCCAGCTTCGTCATGAGTATTTGAAAGAGATGTGGTGGCACAGTAGTTAGAATGCAGTATTACAGGCTAATTCTTCCAATTGCTCGCAGTTTGATCCTGAGTGGCTCAAGTTTAACTCAGTCTTTCCATCCTTCTGAGGTTGATAAAATGAGGACCCAGATTGTTGGAGGCAAGAGACTGACTGTAAACTGCTCAGAAAAGGTGGTCAAGCACTGTGAAGGGGTTTAAATGCTATTGCTACTTGCAGGGCATCCCTTCTTCCCCAACCCAAAGCCACTAAAAATAATGTGGCTCCACTCAGCCATGTAAAGTTTGCACTCGTCCTACCTGATTTTGTAACTGCAATATGGACTGTTTGAATGTCCTAAAAAAGAGGCTCATGTCTCATCCTTAAAGGCTACAGCATTTGTTTTATTGCAAAGATTACTTTTGAAAATTAGATGGCCTAATAGGAAGATGGTTCACCTGGAGTTCAAGTGGAGCAATGAATACAAACCAAAAGCCACAACCTAATAAGTGTCTATTGGACATTTCTAAATTTAAGAAAAGAGATTAAAAGTTGGAAATAATTACAAAGAGGAGAAAATAGCATTTAGCATTTACTTCCTCTTAAAATTTGCAGTCAAATCATCACTTTTAATTTAACTAAGGGAAGAAACAAGACTAAATATATTGAGAATATGCTTATGACTGATGCATCTTTAATAAAATATAGAATAATACAACATAAAATAACAGTTGGAAGGGACCTTGGAGGTCATCTAGTCAACTCTGCATGAGCAGGAGAATCTATACCATTTCAGACGAATGGCTGTCCAGTCTCTTCTTAAAACCTCCAGTGATGAAGCACCCATAACTTCTGAAGGTTAGCTGTTCCACTGATTAATTATTCTAACTGTCAAGAATTTTCTCCTTAATTCCAGGTTGCTTCTCTCCTTGATTAGTTTCCATCCATTGTTTCTTGTTCTGCCCTCTGGTGCTTTGGAAAATAAGTTGATTCTTTCTTTGTGAAAGCCCCTCAAATATTGGAACGTTGCTGTCATTTCACTTCATAGTCCTTCTTTTCACTAGACTAGACATACCCATAGATAAAAGCTAATCATCTGTATTCTAATGCTCTTTATTATTTGGTGAGCTTGTCCATATAATTGTCGTATCCCGTGTATAGTTTAGCCTCAGAAAATGACCACTGGCATTTCAGGAAATGCTCACTGCTGCACTTTTCTTAACCTAAAATGCCACCACAGAAGATTGTTGTGAGGATAAAAAAAAATGGGGGGAAAATCAAGATTATCAATAAAGTTAATTAGAGCTCTTAGATTCCTGGTGTCTTAATAAAGTGCATTGGAGCACACTGGACTTCTGTTCAGATTTTAGGTCAGCAAAGTATTAAATGCCTGAATCTGAAACTCTAAATGACTTTTTTTAATTGCAGAATTTAAAGAGATTTTTATTTCCTGATCCAATTTTCTACTGAAGCTTTCTCCATAAAACTTCAGACACTGAGTGACAAGCATTCCTTTCGGCAAAGAAACTTAATTAAATTCTCTAATTCAAAGTTTTGGATGAGCCCATTTCTTAGGCTTCCCAAAGAGAGTGAACATTAACTTTTCTAAGAAAATTACCCAAGTGTGTGTATGTGTGTGTGTGTAGACAGAGAGAGGTTTGTGTAAATTCAAGAATGAGACTAAAAGTGCAAAAGTGAGCAAGCAAAGATGTAGAGCTAAAATTAAAATAGGCTTAGCCATGAACACTCTGATTTTCTCAGAAGAACTTCAGGAAACAGTTCAATATGCAATACGATTTCAAGAGGTTTTGAAGACAAAGCCAGCTGCCCCCCTCTCCCCCGCTGCCTGAATTAAAACTTAACATTGCAATCAATTATCTGGTATACTGGCTTATAACCTTGCCTCTTCCCCAATTCAGGAATCTGGTATTTTAATGCATGCTTTTAATTTTAAAAAAAACTCTCTTGAGAGAGTATTCATTTCTCTTCTTTCCTTGACAGATGAGTCCCTCACTTCCTCTCTTTTACATTCAGAATTAATACACTGAAAGTCTTTTAAGTAGAGAGAGAAGATTTAAAGTGTAACCAATTTATCTTTCGTTGCTGGATGGAACCTGAGAGGGTTTAACCCCTCAAAGACCCTACCTGGGGGCTATTAGAGATATCTTCTTATGGGTTGTCCTAGAGACACCTCTTGTCCAGATCGAGATTTTTCCTGTTGGGCTATTACACTCAGAAGATTTGACTTTTCAGAGAGAGCACAGTTGAAGTAGGATTCCTTCTGAATGTTCACGCTTGGCAGTGTGATAAGGCACAAAGGGGTACTGCTTTTCCCTCAACTGTCTCAGTTCTCCAGCTGGACTGCACATTCTCCTTCAGAGGCAAAAGAATGGCGACAAATCCATCTGCCTTGCAGACAGCCGACTGAGAGCTGATTTTACTCACCGGTTTTCTTCTTTCCTTTCTTTAGACAGTGGAGAGAATTGAACAGATTTCTCTCTCTGCACACAGCTGTTTCATGAGAGAGGGAGAGAGAGAGGGATGCCCGTGGCACCAATAGCAAAGTTTTGACAAGCTTTTCTTTTAACTCTTTCTATGCCCTGGATTCTTTTCTGAACTGAACAACTAGATAAAAAGCCAAGACCGATGCCAGGAGATAAACTAGAACTAATTCTATTTCTTTTCTAACATTGAGAATCCTTATTGATTGGGGAATTGAAGAAAGCACAGAGACTTGTTGATGTTATCTGCGATAGAAGCTCCAATGGAAATTTTGTCACCTAGTGGAATTCATTCCCAGAAGATGTGGTGAGAGCTATTAAATGGGGTAGATTTAAAAGAAGATGGATTAAATTCCTAGAGGACAGGTCTGTCGAAGGCTATTCATTTTGAAGACTCAATGTTGTCTCCACATTGGAACCAGGCATCTCAAAATAATTTTAGGAGAGGCAGAGATCTACATCCCCTCTCTGTAAGCACCCTAAAAGAATATGGTTGGCCATTGAGAAAAACAACATTCTGGACTAAGAAGGCCCTTTTAAATGTCTACGGAGCTTCTCAATCATGGTTGTCCCAAAAGTGTTTTTACCCCCAAAAGATAACTGGACTTTCTTGGTTTTCTCCTTTGAAAATGTTTTCCTTCTCATCCAAGAAGCTTATTCAATTCTTCAGAAATAAAACATTTCCAAAGAAAAAAAACAAGAAAGCCCAGTTGTCTTTTGGAAAAAGCACCTTCGGGACAAGGCCAAAGCTTTTTAGCACCTAGTTCTTCAAAAATCTGCAAAAGGTATTGCACTGCCCATGACAGATAATGTCCACGAGATGTACATTATGGACAAACAACAGGTTACTTTTCCAATATGGGTGAACTTTTAAGTTTTGTGAGCCTTAACCATACTAATCAATGGTGAGAGACATTGCAGTTAAAGATAAATTATTCCACAAAGCATGGTGAAACGGTGGCTTAGTGCAAAGTGTTAACTTATCTGCAAATGCATTCCTCTCTGAATCTTGAAAATCAGATTTAAGAGGGCTGCAATTCAAACAGGTATCCACCCACCTCTACATTTTCTTTCTCCTGGCCATCTGCTTCAAAAATTGAGCTTTGCACATTTCTACGTGTTTCTGTGTTTATGTTTTTAAGAGACAGGGAAAGAGTCTATTTCTTTGCCAATGAGCATTCTGTTGATCACTCAAGTGGGAATCACAAGGTAATGAGCACTTACATCCTATATATGTCAAGTGCTTTTCTGTAAATAAAGAAACAAATAGAAATTGAGACATCACTTGGCAAAGCATGAGTTTGGAAATTTGAAGGGCTACAAGGAGAATTTAGGATACCCCATAAAAAGAAACCAAAGGCAGTAGGAAGGATATAAACAGTCAGAACATGGACATAAGATCCCCTCTTTGAAGGAGACGAATGCTTTAGAAATATGAAATATAAATAAAATGAAAATGCATAGAAAAAAAAGTTCTGGAGTTCTCCATATCAATCAGCAATGGATAATAGCCATTGGCTTATGAATTCGAACAGGAAGATACTTGCAAGACCCAACTCATTAAAGGAACTGTTGGAAGAAAAGGCAAAAGAGAGGTAGCAGAGGAGGAAGAAAAACAACAGTAACATGTTACAAAGAAGGCATATATATGGTGAATAATGGCGAGAAAAGAAGAAAGGGAATAGAAAAATTATAGTTTCATTTTTAAATAATATAATCATGAATGGAGTCATTCCCCCATATTCTGCAAATATTTACAATTTCTTTTCTTTTTGAGGACATGCAAGAACAATGCATGGAAACTAATCAAGGAGAGAAGCAACTTGGAATTAAGGAGAAACTTCCTAACAGTAACAAAAAACAACAACAGTGGAGCAGCTTGCATTCAGAAGTTCTGGTTCACGGGAGATTTTAAGAAGACACTGGACAGCCATCTGTGAAATGGTATAGGTTCTCCTGCTTAAGCTGGGTGTTGGACTAGAAGACCTCCAAGGTCCCTTCCAACTCTGTTATTCTATGTTCTATCCCACTCTATACATTACAGTAAAAACCAAGCAGCAAAAGCCCAGCTTACATAAATACATCCATTTATCTGGGCTCAACAGGATCTTTGAATTCCAAGAATGATCAATTACAAGTAGTCATATTATAACCATTCATTTAGTGACAAGTAACCATTTTAAGTGGCGATTTCCTCTAAACTGACCACAAAAGCCAGAAGATCAATTTTCATCAACATAATTGTTGTTGTATCCATGTCCAAATGATCATAAAAACAATTATTCACATGCATTAAAAAGGTAAAGTCTCCTTCAAAATAATTTTATTATTATTATGGTTGATTGCACAATCAGCCAGATGTTCAGACTGGAATTTTTAACTCCCTATTGAGTCCTTCCCAAGGACCTGGGATAAGCAAGTGTGGATTTTTGTTAAAAGGTATTGTTGCAGGATGTAAGCTGTTCCAACTAAAACTATCTTTTGCAATTGACTGATGGTGATTTTGTCAATGATGATGGTTTTCAAGTTGTGCTCCAGTTATTTGGGATTGTACCCAAGGCACCTATTACTATTAGTACTACCTTTACTTTCTGTTATTTCTGATTCTGGAGGTTGTTCTTTCCAGAACTGGTGCATGATGATGATGATGATGATGATGATGATGATGATGACTGAATCCAGATTCATATTAAGACCTACATTTCTACATTTCTCAATTCAGATTTTATAAAACCATAATAAATAAATGCATTCATGATGTTGCAAATTCATGATAATAATTTCTGGTGGTGCAGTATTGTACGCTAATTCTGCTGATTGCTGACTGCCCAGCAGTTCAGCAGTTCAATTTTCATCAACTCTAGGTCAGCATTCTGTCCTTCTGAGGTTGATAACATGAGGACCTAGATTGTTGGGGGCCAGATGCTTACTCTGTAAACCACTTAGAGTAGCAAAGCACTATGAAGCAGTATATACATCTAAGGGCTATTGCTGTTGCTAATGACTGATGATGTCAAATAAGGCTATCTTTTTCAATTGACTGGTAGTTTGTTTTTTTGCAATAATACACATTGACCCATCTATCCATCTGAACCTGGAAGTCCCACAGGATCTCAATCTCTATGAATTATATCTATATCTGTATCATCTATATCTGTCTTTGTCTCTAACATTTTTGATATCTTCCTTTTGCAACATTTTGGTCATTTTATTAAATAAAGAGTCAGAGAGAGAGAGAATATACTATCATGAATACTAATTCTATTGTAAATTCACATGAACAGAATTTTACAAGACTGAAAGTATTTCTCCTTTCCTTTCCTTTTACTCTCTGGAAAACTAGGGAGAGTCTGCTCTGAAATGCTTCCCACATCTCCTTCTGTGGGCTGAGATACCTTTACATGCCAGTTGACCAGTCTGTGGTTCTTCATTAATGGAGAGCTAAGCAATTGAATTGGCCTGAAGATGGGCCCTCCAACAGGAATTTATCAGAACCATTTTGTAGCAGCAGCTGTAGTGCAGAACTTCTATTTGGAAAAGCCAGGGAGTTTCCTGACTTTCTCTGCACTCTTCAGTCCATTCCCACAAACTAGTGAAACCATGGTTATTAGGAGTTGCTGTCAAACCAGTCAAAAATGTTCATGAGTAGCAACCAGATTGTTCAGGGTACCAGAGGACAAGACAAGAAATTATGGGTGGAAGCTTGTTAAAGAGAGATCCAACCTAGAATTAAGGAGAGATTTCCTGACAATGAGAACAATTGAATACCTTGTCTCCTGAAGTTGTGGGTACTCCATCACTGGAGGCTTTCAAAAATAGACTGGGTAACCATTTGTCTAGGATGGAATAAGGTCTCCTGCCTTGAGCAGAGGGTTGGACTAGAAATTCCCAAGCTCCCTTCCAGACCTGTGATTTTACTGAATGTTTTGTGTTGGGTCAATTCAGATGAAATAGCTGATCACTGTGGTGACCTTCATCAATCCAGAAAATGTAAGCTCAAAACATCTGCCCCACCCAGAAGTTTGTTGTTCTGGAATCATGGGAATGAGACAACACTGAGTTCAACAACAGTAGTCCTTTCTTTGTATAACTGAGTCATTTGGGGAAAACAACATATGATTTTATTATGAATATGTCTTTATATCCAAACCCTAACAAAATTGGGATATTGTGGGTGAGCCAGTGTGTTATTTAAAGGAGGAATCCCTATATATTGCTAAGAGAAACTGACTCAGGAGGATTCTCATGGCCTTTTACCCAGTGTGTTTGTCCTCATTTTCCTGTTTTGCTCCCACAAGAACCCAAAATGGTGTGCTCAATTTCCTTTCCTGGATTATTCTCACAACAACCTTGGCTTGCCTAGGTTGACCACTCAAGATTCCAAGGTCAAGTGTGAACTAAGCAAAAGAATGGAACACTCCGTCTCCTAGACTTATTTACATTTCCAGAAGTTGCACATGCATCTTTGCTACAGAGAGTCCTTATCTTATAACCTCTCATTCACTGACTGTTTGAAGTTACAATGGCACTGAAAAAAGTGACTTATGTCCATTGTTTACACTTGCAACCCAATTGCAGCTTCCCCATGGTCAACGGAATCAAAATCTGGCCTCTTGACAACTGGTTGATATTTATGATGGACGTAGTGTCTTGGGGTTGTGTGATAACCTTTTGCAACTTACTGACAAAGTCAAGGAGAAGCCAGATTCATTTAAGAAGCAATACTCACTTAACCACCGCAGTGATTCACTTAACAATTGTGGCTTACCAGGTTGTAAAAGAGGGCAAAGTTCAGTTAACAATTTTCTCACTTAGCAAGAAAATTTTGGGCTCAAGTGTGGTTGTAAGTCAAAGACCAGTTGTACTGTATTACAGGATAATATCTATCTTATGGTCACTGCATTGATGGTCTTGCCTCCCTGTGAGAACCTCTGGCCACATATGGGCAGGAGGTGAAAGGAGCCCAGATCAGAATCGGAACTTTCATAAGCATACCTTATTAGGGGCGATCATTGTAATTTATCACATTGGATTTTCATGGAACCTTATTGACATCTCTGTGGGATACTGCCTTTACAATGTGCATATTATTAATTGCATATTATTAATTATTCAATTTCTGTCTCTTCTTTTGATCAGGTGTTCATCAGCAGGCAGAACATTCTCATTTCCAGTTTTATTTATTTGTTTGTTTGTTTGATTTCTATAGCTGCTCCTCTCAGTAAGTAACTCTTGGCTGTTTACAATTCCAAACATATATTACTGTTAAAAAATTTAAAAAACATTTTAAAACAAACTAAAAAAAAACATTCACATGCACACACACAGACACACACCAGGGGACAGGTCATCAGTGTCAGAATGGTAGCTGCTAGTGGGATGATTAAAACCCCAACTCTTTATACATACATGGGACGTCATTCTTTGGTTGGGATCACTCAACATGGTAAGTCAGGAGCCATAATTTTTAAAGCATAATGGCTACGTTCAGACAAATGCTGATCCACAGCTAAACAAACGTGATAGCTTACTAGGAGGAATGAAGTCTGCCTTATTCTAAGGGTAGGCAGTGGCATTTATAGTCCAGCTATGCTCCCTAAAATCTGCAGGGAAGTTCTCTTTTTTGCATTTTATAAAAGAGAAATAGAATAATCGGGGCCTTAATATATTTCAATGATCCTTTTGAAAGCTGGATTGCAACTTCCCTGGTAGATCATGTTTCTTGGATCCATATCAAAAGCACAGCTGGACATGCCAGAAATGGGTTGTAAATCACTGACAATCCCAACAACTTTCAAGCACCTCCTATCACATCCGCTTTTTGTGTGACTTTCATCGAAACAGTGACAGAGTCGTGTGGTTGTTTTTGTTAGAAGTGGATCTTCCAGGGTTTATGTTGATTCTTCTTGGTGGCATGACTGAGGCTTAATTCAGCCACATGACAACAAGATAAATCCTATTCATTGGAGCTACAGGAGGTGGCCTCTTCTAGTAAGAATTGCAGCCCCAAATACATAGATTAGATGGGTTTTAGCTATATCATAGATGATAGAGAGAGAGAGAGAGAGAATATATATATATACAATACAGAATACAGAATACCAGAGTTGGAAGGAACCTTGGAGGTCTTCTAATCCAACACTGCCCAAGCAGAAGACCCCACACTATTCCAGACAAATAACTGTCCAATCTCTTCTTAAAAGCCTCCAGTGATGAAACACCCACAGCTTCTGGTTCTACTGATTAATTGTTCTCACTGTCAGGAAATTTCTTCTTAGTTCTAAGTTGGATCTCTCTTTAATAAGTTTCTATCTGTTACTTCTTGTCTTGTCTTTAGCTGCTTTGGAGAATAGGTTGTTCCCCTCTTCTTTGTGACAGTTAGCTGGCTAGCTAAAGATAGGTAAAATAGATTGAGTGATAAAATAGACAGATTTATTAGATGATAGATAGATATATAAGTTACATATATCTGACTGAGCTGTGGTGGCACAATGGTTAGAATGCAGTATGGCAGGCTTGCTCTGCAAACTGCCAGCAGTTTGATCCTGACCTGCTCAAGGATGACTCAGCCTTCCATCCTTCCGAGGTTGGTAAAATGAGGATCCAGATGTTGGGGGCAATATCTTGACTCTGTAAACCATTTAGAGCGGGCTATAAAGCACTGTGAAGCAGTTATACATCTAAGTGCTATTTCTATAAGGTAGATAAGTTAGATAAAATAGATAGCTAGATGAAATAGATTAGATAGACCTCTGTATCCTAAGGATCTCCATACCTACAACCACCAGAATTCAGTTGAAGCTTCTTGTCCTCCACAGTCTCCAAGCACTGCAAGAGGATAGCTGAAGCATCCCCTGAGTCACTAGAGATGAAGATGTAGAGCTGAGTTTCATCATCATATTTACTTATTATCTATTGTTTACTTCTTTATCTTTTTAAATTTATTTACTTCAAATACTTCAAATGATGTCAACATAACTTGCCAATAAAGGTAATTTAGAAGATATCTTTCCAGAAGAGTAAATTCAAAGAGAGGAGAGAACCACCAGATATTTGAATCGAATAAAATGTAAGGAAATCAAACGCTGATAAATATAACTGGAACTCTTGGCATTTTTTTAAAAAGGCGAGCTAAGTTAATTCCTTACTTTTCATGTTTGCCTTTTTGATTCAAAATTTGGGGCTCTTTTTTGTCTACAGAAAGAAAGGCAAGGGAGAAAGAAGAGGAGGAAAAATCTTCCCTAAAGCTGACAGCTTAACAAATTGAAAGTCGGAGAACTGACTGAGCAGACCTAGTTCAAATTAGTTTCTGTCCATTTATTTTTTTTCCAGTTCTAACACATGACTCTATTTTTAGTCCTCAAAAGTTTCTTCCTCTTCTTTTTCTTGTAAATCACGAAAGAATTTTCCTCCAAAGCTAAAGGAAGTTTTCTTAAACAGATGCACAAATTTCCTTGTAAGAAATTGTTTCAGTATGACATTCTTCATCAATGCATGTCCCTACCTTTTTGATTACTTAGCACTGTTCTCACTTCAGGTTTTGCAGCTGCCCAAAGTAAAAGACAAAACAGACTGAAATCCATTCCTCCCAAAATAGCATTTGTGAATATAATGCTCAACCAGCGATGATTTTTGAAGGGAAGGACCAGAAATTGAGTCTGGAAGGTATACCTGAATCGACTCACACATATGCTGAGTGATCCATTGGGCTATACATGATGCTCTGAATTAACTTCTCTCTTTCTTATATAGGTAGTCCTAGACTTACAACCATTTGTTTAGTGATTGAAGTTAAATGACATTGAAAAAAAGTAACCTATGACCATTTTTCACACTTATGACTGTAGCAGCATCCCCATGGTCATGTGATCAAAATGCAGATGTTTGGCAACTGGCTCATATATATGATGGCTGCAGTATCCCAGGTTCATATGATCCCCTATTGCAATCTTCTGAAAAGTAAAATCAATGGAGAAGCCAGATTCACTTAATAACTATGTCACTAATTTTACAACTGTAATGATTCACTTAACAACTGTGGCAAAACGGGGCACTTGACATCTGTCTTGTTTAGCAACAGAAATTTTGGGCTCAATGGTGGCCGTACATCAAGGACTGTCTGTAATTGTTCTGGCCATTTTAAGGAAGAGAGATAATTCTTATTAACAGAAAAATCTTCAGAAATATTTTAAAGCACTTGAAAACTATTGTAAAATCGTGATGGCTATAAGGAAACATTGGACATATCTAATATTATAGATTATTTCCCAGATTATAAGGCAAATAGCCATATATTTTTTCAGTTTTACTAGGTAGTCCTTATAATTGAATCAGACTTTCCATCATTAAGTAAGGCAGTTGTTAAGCGAGTCACATCTGATTTATGACTTTTTTTTTGCAAATGTTCTTAAATGAATCACATAATTGTTAAGCAAATCCACCTTCCACCATTGACTTTTCTTATTGGAAGCCAGATGGGAAGGTTGCAAAAGACAATCATGTGGATCTGAGAAACAGCAACCATTATAAATACCTGCTGGTTTCCAGGTGCCTGTATTTTAAACAAATAAACGCGGGGCTGTAAGTCCAAGGACCAGTCATAAGTCACTTTTTTCAGTGTCATTGTAACTTTGAATGGCTGTAAATCGAGGACTACTTGCATCTTTGTTGTTGGTTATAGAGGATGAAAAGGGAAAGAATGGAACTGGTGAGGTGAAAATCTCTGACTTTCACTCCAGTGAAAATACCAATAAATACAGGACAGATGGAGGAACCCATCAGAGCTAGGAAATTTGCTCTTTTGTAGCATTGCCTTGAAAAATTGGGGGGGGGGAGGAGGAGGAGGAGGAGGAGGAGGAGAAAAAAAAACCCAGTATTTAACGTTGAGGGCTAACATATATCAAGGGTAGTATTCCAGATGGTTGTTAGAGGACCTCTTGATATATGCCGCTTCTTCAATCTCCGAGATTGAATCTACTTATGAAGAATCTACTTCTTCAATCTACTTATCTAATCATTTCTGCTAGAAAATGTGGTAATGGCAAGAGAGTTTAATAGCCAGACCTGATATCAAGCTGTAGCAGAACAAATGCAAACTGTCCAAATGTCTGGTTTGAGAGATGCTCTGCACAGCCTGGACCAATGTCTTTTGCCACCTGACTCTGGTTGCTAGGCAACACTCTTTCCAGGGGACAGCTAATCTCATCAATGACTATTCCTGGACTTTAGAAGAGTAGCTAACTGTGCCAATACCAAGCCACAATATTATTATCTGGGCATTTTCTCTCTTGCATCAGCCCAAGATTTGTTTTTAAATAGAGCCATCATGGTTTCTACCTGTCTAAGGTAACATAAACATTCATTATAAATTCAGCAAGTGAATGTTGTCGCAGCCTGGTCATCTCCTACACCAACATGGGATATGATTGAATGTTCTGTTTTGAAATAGTCTTGCATAATCTTTCTCCAACATCAAGTAGCCTTCCTAATTCTAGTCTTTCTATTCAATCACAAACGAAGACATCAGAAGGAGCATTATGGATCCTTTGCAGATGTAGAAGTTAAAGAGCCAGAGAAAAGCTGTAGGAACATTGCCATTTTGCAACCATAGGGGAAAATCAAAAATACCCCCGAGGAGAATCTGCAAGTATGTCTGGATGAGAAAATGATGTCTATAGTGCAGTTTTATAAGATAGGATTTGGAGACATATTTGAACTGTTCTCAACCAGTTTCTGGCTTAAAAGAGTTTCCATTGTCAGGCCCACAAAATCGGGAAGTCCAGGCAAGTTCAAAAGAATATAGGTTTATTTATGCTAATGCTCTCTATAAGAATCTGAACTACTAATGGTCAAAGCAAATTGGGGGCAAATAAGAGTCCATGGAATTCAAGGTGGTCTGGACTTAGATCTCTTGTGGGCACGAAGGGACTCAAGACTGACAATGCATTTGACCCCTCCCACAGGCTCAGCCTGGTCATCTCCTACATCCATAGTCTTAGGATTTCCAATCCTGCAATTGTATGACTTGTTTATTTATTTTTATTTATTTTATTTGTCAAACACTTACAATATAATAGAAATAAGAATAAACATAAGTTTAAATACTGATATAGATCCTAATAACGGGACAATAGGACAGGGACAGTAGGCACGATTGTGTGCTTATGCACACCCCTTACAGACCTCTAAGGAATGGAGTGAAGTCAATAGAGGTTAGTTTGAGGGTAAAGGAGTGGGGGTTTGAGCAGGTGACAACAGAATCAGGTAGGGAGTTACAGACATTAACCACTCTGTTCTGAAATTGTATTTCCTGCAATCAAGTTTGGAGTGGTTTACATTAAGTTTATATCTGTTGTGTGCTCTTGTGTTGTTGTGGTTAAAGCTGAAAGAGTCATTATTAACTGGTAAGACATTATAACAGATAACTTTACTATGCTTAAGTCCAATCTTAGCTGGCATAGTTCAAGGTTGTCAACGCCTAGAATCTCAAGTCTGGTGGTATAGGGTATTCTGTTGCAAACAGAGGAGTGTAGTACTCTTCTTGTAAAATACTTTTGGACTCGCTTAATTGTATTAATGTCTGATATACAGTGTGGATTCCAAACAGCGGAGCTGTATTCAAGTATTGGTCTAGCAAAGGTTTTGTATGCCCTAGTTTGCAAATAAGTATTACTGGAAGAGAAGCTTCGCAAGATTAGATTTACAACTCTTAAAGCCTTCTTGGCAATGCTGTTGCAGTGAGCTCTGGTGCTTAGATCATTCTATATGAGTACTCCAAGGTCCTTGATATAGTGAGGGTCATCGACGAGGTCATATCTGCCTAGCTTGCATTTGGTATACTGATTTTTTTTTAACCAATGTGTAGGACAGAGCATTTGTTGGTTGAGATTTGGAGTTTCCAACTGTTTGATACATAATCAACGTTGCTTTGAAGGACAGTAGCATTGTCTGTGGTGTTGAATAGTTTTACATCATCAGCAATGAGGACACAGTTGCTTATAAGGTGATCACAAAGGTAATTTATATAGGGTATAAAGAGTGTGGGTCCTAGAATGTTCCCTTGGGGACACCACTGTTAACTGGTGCAGGGTTTGACAGGGTGTTTCCTATATTCCTATACACTTGTAAACTGCCCAAAATTGTTTTGTACAGCAAGATGAGCGGCATATAAAATTAATAAATAAATACAATAAGGTTTTATGGATTTTTTTTTATAGATAAGAGATTTGGGAAGAAGAGATCATTTGTTGCATTTTAAGAGAAGATTATACATTACTAAAATTGTTTATACTTAATAAAAGTGTATATAAAAATTACAATTGTTTACACTTGTGATGAATTTATACATTTTCTTTTTCTTTAATATGATCTCATTTTTCTTTTTCTCTTAATTGTTCCTTTTTTCTTTCATTTTGCACATCTGTTCTATCTTTTTCATTTTTCATTAGTTTTTACTCTTATAAGTGTAATCTTTAATAAAAATCGTTATAAAATAAGAAAACATTCAAATCGTTCTTCTCTTCTCTTCTCTTCTCTTCTCTTCTCTTCTCTTCTCTTCTCTTCTCTTCTCTTCTCTTCTCTTCTCTCCTCTCCTCTCCTCTCCTCTCCTCTCCTCTCCTCTCCTCTTCTCTGACTTCAGTCAGCTGCCTCCTTCCAACTCTCAATGGTGTCTCTAACCTGAAACATGGAGCTCCAGTGTTGGGTGTCTTGGGAATGCTAACTGTGAGTTACATACACCAGGTCACTATGAAGCTAAATAAAACTCTAGATGCACAAGTTCAGAGCCAAGAGAGAGTTTGGAGCAAGAGATTGTGGCCACCCTGGTAAGCAGTTCCAAGGTCTCAGCCTGAGTGCTGAGGGAGGGACTGGCCCTGATTCTCAAGTCTCTCCTATAGTTAAGGCTTGATTCCTAAACAACCTTCTTCATAAGACCATAAATAAAAGATACATGAGAAATTAAACCGGAGGGGAAAGCTATCCTAGCCAAACATGCCTTGCTGGTTTCCCAAAATGTTTGTGAGAGTTAGTCCTTTTTCATATGTCAGTGTAGAATCGTGAAATGTAAAGCAGGTAATGAGAGCTAACTTAGATTGGAAGAAGCCTCCTTTTTTACCACTAGATGGCAAAATTCAATCAAAGTTGTTCATGTGAGATAAATCTAGAAGGAAAGTGACATCTAAAATAAATGCATGTAACTATGACAAAGTTAGGAAGAACAACAAGAAAACAAACACACTCTGGTGGTTTGCTTCTGTTTGGGAGGTTGGGAATATTGCCAAGAAGACAAGAAGGAGAAGAAGGAGATTTGAAACCCAGAGAGAGAGAGAGAAAAGGAAAAATGAATAAATGAATGAGGAAAAGAAAGAAAAAAGGGAAGAAGGAAGGAAGGAAGGAAGGAAGGAAGGAAGGAAGGAAGGAAGGAAGGGGAATCTGTAGTGGACATTAGGCAACTGGTCAAAAGTCAAGGTTGACACAAGGACTACCGTTTCTTGTATGTTTGCATTTGAACTTCCTGGTAGCATCAACTTGGCCACAATGGATCAACATGCTGAGCAAGAGGGAACCTTGGTTGAGAAAGTGCCCACAACTCTCCTTCTTTTCTGATTATTTGAGTTGGCTTGATGAATGTGGAAAGAAATCCCAAGAGTTGGATTATGTTTGTGGTCATTGAAGCTGTTTTGGTCCAATTATTGCAAGAAACTTTCAATCCTTGAAGAAAAAGTATGCATAAAGCAAGAGGTGGGCAATGAATTTGCTGGGTGAGAATAAAAGAAAAGGGGTGTCCCTGCCTGCTGGAATTAGATTGCCCTCAAGATCCACATGGCTCCTATCCCATAGGTGTGTGGGAGGCCCTTGAAGCCCAGGTTGAAGCCCCTTCTAAGTCATTGTTCCCTAGTGTTGCCATCTTTTGTTTATCTTTGTCGTTGTGTTTTATTGCTATTTTTGTTTGTTTGTTTTGTGATTAAACTGGAATCACTGGATGTTGAGCAATGTGCAAATTTAATAAAGAGGAAAAGTGAGGGAGAGAGGGAAAAGAGAGGGAGTGGGAGGGGGAGGAGAAGGAAGAGGAAAAGCGGAAAGGAGAGAGGAAGGGGAGAGAAAGAGCGGGAAAGAGATGGAGAAGAGAGGGGAAAGGAGAAGAGAAGGAGAGGGGAGAGGAGGAAGAAAGGGAGGGAAAAGACAAAGGAGAAGGAGAGGGGAGAAGGAAAGAAGGAAAAGAGGGGAGGGAGAGGAGAAGGAAATAGGGGAGAAAGAAATGATGTGATATTTTCTACTATTATGGACAAAGTGCTCCAAAGATTAGACTTTCTCTGCAGAATATATGGTTTTATTAGGGCTCTTTTTCATGATCTTATTTTTCCACTACATCCATTCATATTAGTTTCATAGTACAAAAATATGAAAGAAAAGAATTCACATAAATTAATTCTAAAGCGATCCTCAGAAAAGAAACTCTGCTGCTCTAACATAAAATGGATTACCCAGAATAAAATGGGAACAAGATGTTTGAGGTTAGAACTTCTAAAATTTAAGGAGGAAAAGCTAGACAAGTAGTGTTGAATGAGTGTTGGACATAGTGCTATATCAGTAGTAGCTGTAGTGCTAAATCAATATTAGATGTAGTGATGATAATACTGTAATCAAGGACCTACCAAGGAGAAAACCACACTCCTACCAACCCGGTCAAGGCAAGCTACAGGTAGTCCTCAACAACTGAGCCCAAAATTTATATTACTAAGTGAGAGATTTGTTAAGTGAGTTTTGCCCTAGTTTACAACCTTCTTGCCACATTTGTTAAGTGATTCACTGAAGTTGTTAAATTAGTAACACAGTTGTTAACTGAATCTGGCTTCCCCCATTGACTTTGCTTGTAAGAAGGTTTCAAAAGATGATCACATGACCCTGGGACATTGCAGCTGTCAACAATATGAGCCAGGTGCCCAGTGTCCGAATTTTGATTACGTGACTGTGGAGATGCTGCAATGATCATGTGAAAAATGATCATGTCACTTTTCAGTTCTGTTGTAACTTTGAACAGTCATTAAACAAGTGGTGTTATATAAAATGTATATAAACAGGGAGCAAACCCCACACTCCCTTGAAAGCCCAGGACCATGTGAAGTTCTAATTAAACTGATTTATTACTAATGTTTATGTTACAAGTTACTTCTTGTCCTGCCTTCAGATGCTTTGGAAACTAGATTGACACTCTCTTTGATGTGACAGCCCCTCAAATATTGAAAGGCAGCTATCATGACACACCTAGTCCTTTTCTTTGTTAGACTTGACATACCCAGGAGAGAGGGAGAGAGGGAGACAGAAGGAAGGAGAGAGAGAGAGAAAGAGAGAGAGACGGAAGGAAGGAAGGAGGGAGGGAAGGAGGAAAAGAAAAAATGAAAGAAAGAACAAAAAGTAGAGGAAAGGAAGGAGGGAAGGAAAGAAGGACAGGGAGGGGAGGAAGGAAGAAAAAAGAAAAAGAAAGAAAGATACTAAAACTGTATAAATGACTTCCAGCCTTCTTTTTAATAATTACAGTCTCGCTATCCCTCCTCCTAGAATGTTATTCAAATCTCTTCAGCCTCTCTCTGAATCTGCATCTTTTTAAATCTTCAAATCCATAAATCTTTGTTTTATTCCTTTCTTTTTTCAGCAAAAATGTCCATATAAGGTTTCCAGCCTTTCCAGAAAGCTTTTGTTGTTGTTTTTCTCTCTGATCAGAGAGGTCACTTTTGCCCTTCCTGCATTTGATCTTTCACAATGCAGGCCTTCACTGTGGAAATTTCATGATTCTTCCATTGTGGTATATAACAGTAACCTTGCTGGCCTGGTATGCCATTTTGATGAAAACAGTGAGTGCTTGAGGAGGCACGTGGTGTGGTGTCCATAGTAGTTGAACTGTAAGGTGGCTTAAGAAAAACCTGCCCTCTCTTTCCTTTTTTTCTCTATTCCCCCATTCCCCCAGTTGGATTTTTATATTTGGACTTATTCAAGAATAAGACTACTTCTCCCCCCCCCTTTTTTGTTTTACCTCTTTAGCAAGGGGAATATACAGATTTCTGTCTTTTTAAATCTTTTCTTATTTTTTTTTCATCCTTTTTCCATTTTATATTTTTTCCTTTTTTTCCTTTTTTCCTACATAATTGGAACCAATTGGATTAAGGTATTCAAGTGCCTGAAGATTTTTCCCTTCCCTCTTTTATTTTTTTTTTTGAAAAAGTTTTTATTAATTTTCTACAAACAAACAAGACAAACAAAACATAAAAACATCAAATCTTATATGTACATCCAGTGTGTCAGTTGGTTCATCATTTTTGTGCATTCATTCTGTAGTCTCAATTACAATTATGTTACATAACAACTCATATTGTCAATCCAAAATTATATATTCTAATATCACTAAAAAAAGAAATTTTTGACTATATTTTTAATCATTTATGCTTAATGAGCTAACAATACTTTAAACCAGTTTACTCTATAACAAATCATCTAATCATATCAAATCAATCCTAAAAAATCCTTTATAAATATAATATCAAATAGCAAAATAATGACAAAATAAAGATAATCCTTACTCTCTAGCATTCTAAATATTCTATTATCGTATTTTATCATCTAGCCATTTATAAAAAAGATCCCAAATTTCGTAAAATTGTTTATCCTCTTGCTCTCTAATTTCAAATGTCAATCTGCTCATCTCAGCACATTCCAATATTTTCTTAATAATTTCTTCCTGTAATGGTATTTTCTCATTCTTCCAATTTTTAGCAAATACAATCCTGGCCGCTGTTAATACATTTACAATCAGGTATTTCAAATCTTTACTATATATATCAGGTAAAATTCCCAATAAGAAGATCTCTGGTTTCAAATCTATATGTTTCTTTGTCATTTTTTCCAACCACATGCGAATTATAGTCCAATATTTTCTAGCATCCTCACAAGTCCACCACATATGGTAATACGAGCCGGGTATCTGATGACATTTCCAACATTTTTCAGATTTGTTCTTAAACATTCTTGCTATTCTTGTCGGAGGAAAGTGCCACCTGTAAAACATCTTATACAAGTTTTCTTTATATGCTGTTGACATTGTCATTTTATAATTTTGAGACCACAATTTCTGCCATTTCTCCAAATCAATCCCATATCCAAAATTCTTCCCCCAAACAATCATAGTTTCTTTGACTTGTTCTTCCTCTAATTTCATTCCCAGTAAATAACCATATAGTTTTTTAATCACCTTCTCATCAGTACCCATCAAGATCTTGTCTAAATCAGTCTGTTTATCATAAAATCCCTCCGTTTTAGAATCTTCATCATACCTTGAGTGTATTTGTGCATATGAAAACCAATTCATCCTTATACCTTGTTCTTCTAAGTTTTGGATCGATTTAAGTTCACCCTTTTCATCCAAAAGTTCCCCATATCTAACTGTTTGTTCCTTCTTGTAAATTATAGGATAGGAAAATGCTTCAATGGTCGATAACTAAACTGGAATTTTCAAATAACATTGTCTTTTTATCTTCTCCCAATTTAACCACAAAGACTCCCGTACATAATGTCTTCTAAAATAACCCTGTGTTTTAGTTCCCTTATACCATAAAAAAGCATGCCAACCCAACAGCAAGTCATGCCCTTCTATTGTCAACAACCTATGTTTCCTTAATGTTATCCATTCTTTAACCCACATCAAACTTGCAGCTTGATAATACAATTCCCAATTAGGCAGACCAAAACCTCCTCTAATTCTAGCATCTTGCAAAAGCTTTAACTTTATTCTCGCTTTTTTACCTTGCCATATAAACTTCAACATAATTTTATTTAAATCTTCAAAATAGTCTTTTCCAAGCCTAATTGGTATTGTTTGAAACAAAAATAAAATTCTAGGTAAGATATTCATCTTAATTGTTGAAATTCTCCCTATTAATGACAATTGCAAGTTTTCCCACTTCTTCAAATCTGTAGTTATCTGTTGTTTAAGTTTATTTTTTATTATTTTTTCTTTTTCTTTTTTACTGGAGTGGCAATTGGCTGCTCTTGCTTTTTCTATTCAATTTTTCTATTGTACTTGAAGATGAGCAGAAAAATACCAGCCTCAGCTTCTTCAATCCCGACTTCTTCTTCCTCACCATCTGGAGGACAACAATCAATACAAGTGATGTTACAACAAGAGAAGGAGAAAGAAGTGACACTGCAGATGATTATGCAAGGAATTCAAAAGATACAAGTAAAAACAGATAATATTAAAAAGAGAACAGCGAATATTGAGCAAAGAATGGAAAAGACGGATGAAAAAATAGAAAATATTCAACAGATGATGATGCAATATGAGGACAAAATTAAGAAAATTGAAGAACAAGATGCACAAAGAGATAAAAAGATTGGAGATATGGATACCCGACTGAGTGAAGTGGAAAGAGATAAGGGCAGATCTCTGCAATCATTGGGATGGGAAATTGATAGATCAGAATTCTATCTTAGATTTCAAAATATAGAAGAAGAAAAGGGTGAAAACCTTGCTGAAATGATGACAGAAATCCTGGCAGAAGCATTGGAGGTAACTAAAGAGAAGATGATGGATGGAATGGACGAGGTTTTTTGTGTTTATACAAGATATGTGATGAGAAATAAACTGCCAAGAGAAGTTCATATCAGATTTACTAAGAAAATAATAAAATCACAAATACTGCAGGCAGTAAGAGAAAAAACACTAAAGTACAAAGATAAAGAAATAGTGGTACTGAAATAGGTACTGAGAAGAGTGAGAGAGATAAGAAGAGAATATTTATTTTTGAACAAAGAGTTACTTAAAAGAGGAATAAATTACAAATGGCTGATACCTGAAGATCTCATGTTTACCTGGCAGTAACAAAGACACATAATTGATACAGTTGAAAAAGTGGAGTTATTCCATCTGGAATATTTTAGAGGAAGGGAGGACGATACAAGAAAAGAGGAATTGTTAATTGAATTTCAAGAGGAATGTATAGCAGCAATTGAAAAAGAGGAAGGAGCCATAGGTGGTGTACCCAGAGAACAACGAGAGCAACAAACCCTTCTTACAAAGTCTAAAATGGATGAGAAAAAATTGATTACAATTAATGTTAATGGGCTTAATTCAGCTATTAAAAGAAGAAAAGTATTTCATAAGTTAGAGAAATTAAAATTAGATATAATCTGCCTACAAGAAGTACATATTAAAAAACAACATGATTATATATTGAAACAAAAATTAGGGAAATTATTTACAGCACTAACACATTGTAAAAAGAGAGGAGTGGTGTTATACATTAGAGATACAATCCCTGCGGAACAAATATATACAGATGATGATGGAAGGATTTTGATGGTGGAGATAACAGACAATAATCTAAAGACACTTTTAACAGCAATTTATGCTTCAAATTATAATCAAGATTTTTACAGGAAATTACATAAGAAAATAATTGAACTGGACTATGCTAATATCTGTCTGATGGGAGATCTTAATGGATTAATAAATAACAAATTGGATTATAAAACACAAAAAACAGCAAAGAAAACTAGAAAGACATTGCCAAAATCCTTCTTTCGAATGATAGATGAGATAAACTTAAAAGATGCATAGAGAGAGAGAAATGTGGAAAATAAACAATATACCTTTTATTCAAATAAACATGCATCATGGTCTAGAACAGATATGATATGGATGTCAACAGAATTGCTTTCTTATGAGACATTGAAATAGAAGCAAATACTTGGGCAGATCACAATCCAATAACACTTGTATGGAAAGGACAAAAAAGAAGATCTAGATGGATTTTAAATAATACGATATTAAAGGAAAAAGACTTTAAACAGAAAATTGAGAGAGAATTGACTTTTTTCTTTAAAGAAAATACAAAAGAGGTTACATCATTACAGAACCTCTGGGACACGATGAAGGCTTATACAAGAGGTTTGATAATGGACTATACAAGGAAAAGAAATATAAAACAGAATTTTTTTAAAAAAAATATTGGAAGATGACTGCAAGAAGTTTGAAAAAGAACTACAGAAATTTCCACAAAAAAGGACATTAAAATTAAAATGGACATAACTAAGCATAAAATGGGGCTAATGGAAAAAGAAGAAATAGCACAAAAAATTAGAAATGCTAAGCAGAACTATTTTGAAGATGCAAATAAACCAGGCAGATGGCTAGCATATAAACTGAGAAAGGAAAGAGACTCGAGAAGAATAAATCAATTGATAAACGAACAAGGACATGTATGCTATGGAAATGCGGAGAAGAAAAAAATTATTCAAGATTACTATGGAAAACTGCACCATCAAGAGAATGTTCAGGAAGAAAGAATTCAACAATACTTACAGGAAGCAAATTTGCCCCAGATACCCAAAGATATTGAAACAATGTTAGAAATTAATATAACAATGATGGAATTAACAGAAGCTTTAAAAAAGCAAAACATTGGGAAAGCACCAGGTCCGGATGGTTTGCCAGTGGAATTTTATAAGACATTCCAGGAAACATTGAATCGTCACTTATTAGAAATTATGAATGAAGTTATGACAAAGAAGAGAATACCCAAAACATGGTCAGAAGCATATATCACACTTGTACCGAAGAAGGACACAGACCCAAAGCAAGTTAAAAATTACAGACCTATATCACTATTAAATTCAGATTATAAAATGTTTGCTTCAATTCTGACAGAAAGAGTGAAAAGATATTTAAACGATTTTATTCATCCTGATCAAAATGGATTTCTGCCGAAGAGACAGATTAAAGATAATATGAGAATAATTTTAGATACATTGGAATACTGTGAGGCACATTCTGAAAAACAAATGGCTCTGATGTTTATAGATGCACCAAAAGCCTTTGATAATGTGAATTGGCATTTTATGCTGTTACAATTGGACCAAATGGGCTTTGGTAAAAAATTTACTCAAGCCGTCAAAATGATATATTATAAACAAATTGCAAAGGTTATGATAAATGGAGAGTTAACAGACTTTATAGATATAAGAAAAGGGACCAGACAAGGCTGTCCACTGTTGCCTCTGTTGTTTGTGTTAACACTGGAAGTGCTGAATAGGAACATCAGAGAAGAAAAAGAAATAAAAGGAATGGAAATTAAAAAAGAAGAGTATAAATTACAAGCTTTTGCAGATGACCTGGTATTTATATTAGAGGATCCATTGGAATCTGGACCTAACTGATAGAAAAGATAGAAGAGTATGGGAAAGTAGCAGGTTTGAAAATAAATAAAAATAAAACAAAGATTTTAGCAAAGAACATGTTCGTAAGACGAAAGAAAGAATTGGAGGAAGTTTTGGGGATCCAGGTCACAAACAAGGTTAAGTATTTAGGGATGCATATAACACCAAGATGTAGCACACTTAAGGAGAACAATTATCTCAAACTTAAACAACAGATTGCGACAGATTTGATAAAATGGGAAAATTTACAATTATCACTGATTGGGAGAATATCTACAATTAAGATGAATGAATTTTGGATATGGGATTGATTTAGATAAATGGCAAAAATTGTGGTCTCAAAATTATAAAATGACAATGTCAACTGCATATAAAGAAAATTTGTATAAGATGTTTTACAGGTGGCACTTACCCCCGACGAGAATTGCCAGGATGTTCAAGGATAAATCAGATAAATGTTGGAAATATCATCAGATACCTGGTTCATCCTACCACATGTGGTGGACATGCTCGGATGGAAAAAGATATTGGACTATAATCCACACATGGTTGAAAAAAAATGACAAAAGAACACATAGACTTTAAACCTGAGATATTTTTATTGGGAATTATACCGGAAATATATTCTAAAGAATTGAAATATTTGATTGTAAATGTTTTAACAGTGGCTAGAATTGTATTTGCTAAAAACTGGAAAAATAAAAAAATACCTATGCAGGAGGAAATTATTAAGAAAATTATGGACTGTGCCAAAATGAGTAAACTGACATTTGAAATTAGAGAACAAGAGGATAAACAATTTTATATTATATGGATTTATTTTATCAATGGTTAGATAAAAAGACATGGTAAAGAAATAGACTACTAAGCCTTACAATAAAAGTTAATAGATTAATATACAACACAATTTAAAATATATAACCATTGGATGAATGTATAAGATTAAATCATAATGGTTTCCGGTTCCGTGTGGCTTTGGTGGCAGCAGGAATTCGCGACTGTTCGTGATTCCTACTGCGCTTGCCGCCGAGGTTTTGGGGATCCAGGTCACAAACAAGGTTAAGTATTTAGGGATGCATATAACACCAAGATGTAGCACACTTAAGGAGGACAATTATCTCAAACTTAAACAACAGATTGCGACAGATTTGATAAAATGGGAAAATTTACAATTATCACTGATTGGGAGAATATCTACAATTAAGATGAATGAATTTTGGATATGGGATTCAAATGGGTCAGGGGGACATGGCTGCCCTGTAGAGGCAGCCGAAGAGAGAGGGGAGCCGGACAGGGGGCTGGGGGTGTCGCAGACCCCCTCCTCGTCCGGAAAAACCCCTTTTTCCCGAGGTGGTGGAGCGGCGGTCAGTAATGGCCACCACAAAGAAGCCTACAACCGGGTAAGATTGTGCTGGAGGAAGCAAGAAAAGTGAAAGTGCTGGCTGAGCCAGGTCAATCAACATCTTTTAAATTCGCTGGAACTGAGCTGTCTGAATTGCTGGAGGATACATTGTATCCCTAAGAAGACGGAAAGCGGCGGAGAAAGCTGTAAAAGGGAACTTTTTTTTTCTTCACTCTCTCACCCCATAGAAACAGCAGATGAAGATTTGAAATTTATTTGGGCACTGAAGGTGAATTATTTTAGTTGAAGCCAAGGGGCAAAAGACTCTTTGGACATTGGACTTAATAATTTAAGAAATTGGAGAACCCTTATTGGAGGTATGGATTTCTGATCATTTAAAAAAAAAATTGTTGTTGTAAGTGGGAAGGGAGAGGAAAAAAAATTGGAGCAGAAGTTGAAAAAGGAGGAGATTGCCTAGAATCCCAAAGAAAGTTATATGGTAATTGGACCTCTTTGATTAAACAGTAACCCCAGAAAGAGAAATAGAAGAAGGAAAAAAAGTATTAATTTTTGGAACTTTTTTTGAATTATCTTTGATGAAAAATACTTGGGTGGTTATTTTGGGAAAAGATTCTCTTTTCATGATGGCATCGCTTGTGGATGAATTAAAAACTGAATATCAAAAATATAAAAAGGAAGAACAAGATGGAAAAGATACTTTGGGCACTTTATTTCAATTTTTAGAAATGGCGTTATGCACTTATGAAAAGTTGACTACGCAGCAGAATGGCTGGGATAAAGAAGAAGAGGAAGAAGAAGCCATCTTTGATGAACAATGGGTTTTTTCCAGGGAGGAAGAGAAAGAGGATAAGAAAAAGGGGATTTTAAGGTTTGAAAAAACAACCAAAAAAGAGAAAAATGAGAGGAAAGGTGGATGCAAGATTAGAAAGCAATGGAAAGGGAGTAAGAAAAGGGAAGAGGAGAGACAAAGGGGTAAAAAGGGCAAGGAGAAGAATAAGCAAGAGAGAAAGGGGGGGAGGAGAAGCCTCAATGGTGGGAAGCAAGATTTAAAGAAAAAAAATTTTTTGGGAGACAATGGGTGAATCTAATTGGGAAAAAAAGGGGGGAGGGATTCTGGAAGGGACATAAGATTGTGTTTTCGTATGTGTATCTAGAGTAGAATGTTTAAGATATAAATGAGTATTAATATAATTAATTAGTTTTTAATTGATTATAATTGATTAGTTTTTTTTTCTTTTTAAATGATATGGATAGTGGTTATATAGGTTTTTTCTTTAGTTATTGACCTTTCTTATAAAATTTATTGTGTAATTTTAGAATGTACTAAACAGAATCCCAAGATAAATTAAGTGTTATATGAAGTACTTTTAAGTTAGGGCAATGAGTTAAAGGCGTCACTCCAATTAGTGTATAGGAGAAGTAAATTAAAAGAAAAAAGATGAATGGATAGCTGGAAATAGAACAGACAAAGAATGATATTGAAAATGGTAACAAGATATGGAAGGATATATAAAGTGAATATGATGTGTGAATTTCGTCTGTGTGAAGAGTTTTAACTCGGGATCAAGCAGCCTTCAGAAAAGATGTTTTAGGTTTTGTTTTGTTTTCTATGTTCTGTGTTTTGTATGTTGATAAAAGGCAATAAAATTTTAATTAGCAAGAAATAACTTGGATAATTAGAATGAAAAGGAGAAGTTGGGATAAGGTATGAAGTTAAATAGATAACGTAAATATTGATATTATAATTTGGAATCATTTTGTATGTTCTATTGGTTTTCTTCTTTAATTATTTTTTTTTTTAGAAAAGAATTTGTAAGCTGTATGCCTTGATTGTTTGTGCACTGTTTTTGTAAAATTAATAAAATTTGTTTTAAAAAAAAAGATTAAATCATAATGAAAATTAGAATATCTCATATAAAATGATGGAAAAATAGTCCAATGAATGTTTAATAATTGATATTATATAAGCACAAGCTAGATCGATAAGGTGAGAATTTATATAACTTGTGAGTAATGGTAAAAAAAGGATAGCACAAAAGATTGTAACCAACTGACACACTGTATGTATATAATTGAAAGATGTTTTTATGTTTTGTTCATATGTTTGTTGTAAAAAATAAAAACTTTGGTTTTTTTTTTTTTAAAGAAAAACCTGCCCAGATTGAGACAATTGAACACTATCTTTAAAGTGATTTGGTCATAACTACAAGCACCAATGGCTCCCCATTCCTGTCAATTTACCTTCTTGCCTGTCAGCTACATTCATTCATTCATTCATTCATTCATTCATATCCTGCCTTTATTCATTTTACAAATAACTTAAGGCAGTGAACATGTCCAACACACCTTCCTCATCCTATTTGCTCCACAACAACTCTGTGTAGTGGGTCTGGTTCAGAAAAGAGTGACTGGCCCAAAGCAGGGGTTGAAATCATGATTTCCCACTTTCTAGCCTTTACCACTAGAGAAAGCTGGCTCGTTAATGGAACTTTTACTTCTTTATTTTTACAATACAGAGTTGGTCTAGTGTTGAAGGCACCAGGCTAGAAAACAGGAGACTGAGCTCTAGTCCTGCCTTGGGCATGAAAGCTGGCTGGGTGATCAATTGCCAGAATCATAGAGTTAACTTTGAGCAACAATGCTAGAGATACATTCACAGCAATGCCAGGTTGTGAGCAAACATTGGTATTGCTTTCTGGCAGGCCCGAGGAATCAAAAACAACACCAAGAATTACTTCAGAATGGTTTCTCTATTTTTGCTCGCCTATCTGGTAGACTATGTCATTAAACTACTAAATATTTCTATGGTCATTTTAGAGTTGCCAGCAGAAAGGGAGGGGGAAAGGGCAGTGTGGCAGCTTGGAAATCAAAAGTGCATTCCTTACATAGTTTTTCAGAGATAGTAACTAGGTGACTGAAGTTTCTGCCTCGCAAAAATCTAGCTGGAGAACATGATTGATGACTCTTGGCTTTCGATGTGTTTCATTGGAGAATGTAAATTGTGATACACCCAGGGGATGGGGGGAAACCAGAGTCAAGGGTGACAGAGAATTATGTGCCTCAGAATCAGTTACACCCAGGCAGTGCCAACATGTTAACTCCCAAATAACGCCTGTTTAGTTTTGGAAGTTTGGCTCAAGACTCATGATTTAATTGGGGTAACTGCCAGAATCCTGACAGACTAAAGCACTAAAGCACAGATATACCCTGTGAAAGGCTAGGAAAGAGTCCATCTTAGCTCTTTTTCTACCTACCAAAGACTTCAAGCTAAGCTGTCTCTTTGCTCCTAGTGAAATGCCCCCTCCTTCCTGGACTCTGGACTATGTTCTACCATACTTTCCTCTCCAAATGGTTGCCAAGCGATTCTAGTACCAGGTTACTTAGCAATGTGGATATGTCCTATCCTCTCAATTGCTCCTTGAATTTCAGCCAAATGGAGCTTTAGGATGCATCTTAGTGCCATCTGGTGGATGTTTTTTTATCCATAAAATCCATAAACAACTGCTTTTTGAAAAAATAAAAATGTATTTTAATCCCCCACATTCCCCTCCGTTCTTTCCTTCATCTTTTAATAAGTGTGTTTGACTTTCAATTTTAAAAAGGATTGGAATTCTAGTGGCTTACATTTTACCAAGGGATGTTGCTTTGAAATGTTTCAGCGAAGAAATGCAATAGAAACATATGTTAAGTAAGATAGCATTAAAATGCATCTTTAAATAATGCATCAACATTATTATTACTCCTGTAATTCTTATTGCTATTGTTATTATCTAAAAACATTCCTCCTTGCTACAACAAGATATCCACTATGCCTCATTGCATTGCAAGGAGAAAAAGTCACGGGGATTCCATGGTTTAGCCATAAATAAGTAAATAAATAACATGCTGTGTGTCTAGGATTTGATTATCCTTTGAACATTTTGTAATCAACAGCAGAACTCTTGATCATAATGAAAAACAAAGGACATTTTTCAGTAGCAAATTGCCACGTATAATGCACAAACTGCAGTAGGATTTGGTCTGTAGTTTCTTGAATCCTTATTTCCCTGACTGGGGTATTTTCTACTGCTTCATTGTTGACCTGATATTAATCCTGGTGTTAATCTTGGTGTTGATTGCTGGCAAGGAGGTGTTTTGGTCTTTTTGTTTCCTTTTTAGCTTTTTTATTGTTTCTTTTGAATGGTGTGTATAGGTTATTTATCTCTATGTCCCTGTTGATGGCTACCTTATCCAAATACTAAGCTTGCAGGAATTCTCCAGCATTTTTGGAATTAGCTTGGTCACAGTTTCCCAGCTGAAATCAGGGTTAAGTGTGTTGTGAAATTAAAGAGTTTTTATTATGTCTTTGGAGTGCTATTTAGTGTTCATGGATGCGCTCTGCTAGTCTTCTGCCTGCCTGTCCTACACAGTGGCAAAAACAAGTGGCTATTATAGTCCTTACATTGTATGTTGTAGATGACTTCTGTTTGTTCTTCTGAAGTTACTACCATGTTTCCCTGAAAATAAGACCCGATCTTATTTTCTTCTTGGCCCCAAAATAAGCACCAGCTCTTATTTTCAGGGAATATCTTACCTGCTTACCTTAGGACCACCGCAGCCAGGCCTACCATACCATGACACATCTCATGACTTCTTCTGTGACCACTCACTGCCAGATGCCACATAGCTCAGCACACTGGTGCTGCCACTTTCGGCAGGAAGCTGTGTGTCATGTCATGCTGTTGCGGTGCCTGCTATTTAAAAGAGCCTTGATGGCACAGTGGTTGGAATGCAATATTGCAGATTAATTCTGCTCACTGCCAGGAGTTCAATCCTGACCGACTCAAGGTTGACTTAATCTTCTATCCTTCCAAGTAAAATGAGGACCCAGATTTTGGGGGTGATATGCTGACTCTGTAAACTGCTTAAAGAGGACTGTAAAGCATATGAAGCATTATATAAGCAATTGATGTTCCTGTTGCTAACCAAGCTTGATTCTTCAGCCAACTGATATGTCTGATGTGGTGTGTCTATACATATCAGAACCATGAGCATAAGGGGGCTCATGCTCACAAGGGGGAGTCCATAGGATATGGGGGAAGGATCATTATGACAGAGATAGTGGTACAATTGAAGCTCTCTCTGGTTTTTATCTGAGTTGCACTTTGTGTGGGGATCCCTGAGTGCAAAGATAGAGGAGAGGTAGATTTAACCAATTTCTGAAAAAAGAAAGGCTGCAATTTTGCACAATGCCACCAGGTGGCACTACTTCCTGCTTTTTGCTCAGTGAACAAATATTCAAAACAAGAGGATTATCAAAGTTGATTGGGAAAGGGGGATGGGAATTTGGAACCAAGGAATTTGATGGCGTCAGTGGAAGGTAAAGGGTCCATTGTGCAGGGATGGCAACCTTCTGACGCCTTAACCTATGAATGAAATGGGTTGGCCTCTTTTTGGAAAAGAAACAATCTTAGAGTTTTAGAATGTGGGCTCCTTGGTGCTCTCTGAGTTTGCTTGTTTCCTTGCAGAGTTTCATTATCCCAACTAGGTAACATCATCAGTGCTAGCAAGGAGTGCTGTTTGCTGTACATTTATATTCTGTTGTCCTGCCTGACTGTGTGGGTGGGGAAGGTCTTGGAAATTCTTTGTTGGGCTGTTTACTGATAGCTCTTTGGCAGTTTCTTGATTGGAGTCTTGTTTACTTGATTGTTGGTCTGAAGCAGCAGTGGGGTTCAAAATTTTTTACTCCTGATTCTGTGAGCATGGCTTGTTTGTTGCTTGGTGGTCATGTGACTGGGTGGGTGTGGCCAACTGGGCAAGGAGGTGCGGCACCTTGGGGCGAGTGAATGTCGAGTTGGCTACGCCCCTTCAGTCACATGACCGATGCTGCAGACACAAGGGTGATTTTCTACGTACCTTGCCCCCCTCCCCCACTAAGACAAAAAGCCCAACTAAAGATCACGACTGCCTGCTGAGTCTGCCTGCCGAATGGTGTTTGTTTGGCGGTGGTTTCTGTTTGGTTTTTTGCCAGAAGCCTCTCGGAGATAAATTTGCACTGCTGAATTTTACTGTACCTCGTTGTTGTGGCCCTGCCTGTTGCTGTTGCTGGTGCTGCTGCGGCGTCTGTCTGGCTCAGGGCAACTGTGCAGAGCAAGAGGGGAAGCCCAGGCACTCACCTCATAGCAAGTGACTTCGCGCTCTCCCAATGTACCCAAGGAGTGTGCAGGGAGGCAGACATGGCGCAGCTGTGTTTGGAAAGTCAGGGAACCTTGCCCAAGGCTTCTTGGGTCTTCAGGGGCTATAGCTCTCCCAACAATGAGTTGACGGCGACCTAACAAAACGTCTTCCAGCCCTTAAGAGTGACTTTCAGAGCACCCCCATGGAAGAAGCCGAGAACAAGAGCAAATGTAGTGGTGGCAGGCGCAACAGGAGTGTAATGGGTCCCTCCGTGGTCCCCTCCTGTATGACAGCCAGGACTTTGGCATCAGGACTTTGGCATGAAGAGAGGCAGTGCCTGCCTCCCTTCATGCTCCTTGTAGAAGGACACCCATGCACGTCAGCCCTACTGCCACTTGGTTTGCTCCCGGTTCTAGGCTTCTTCCATAGGGGCGCTCTGAAAGTTGACCTTTAAGTGGTCCCAGGACATCCACCCACCTGGCCAGCACCTGCCCTCCTGGAGCCCGCCTTCTTCCTTCTCCTGGTGGCCACACCTCTTCCAGCCCAGCCCGGCCTGGCCAGCCAGCAGGCGGCTACAAGTCCAGGGCTTCTTGCCCCCCTTGTCGCGAGATGCCTGTGGCTGCTGTGCACTTTGTTCAGGGCGTCTGCAGTCCAGCAGTCACAGCGAAATGAGCACACCCTCTTCTTTGTGCTGGGCCCAGCAAGTCCGAGCAGTGGAGCCGGAGATCAGTAGCTGCCCCAAATTGGCTGGCTGGTCTCCTCCTCGGCCATACAGAACAAGCAGAGAACAGGCAGAGAAAGATGAGACCAGCCAGCCGGTTGGGGGAGGCTTTCTGCGCCGCGATAGAGGCAGCTACTGAACTCCGCTTCTCTCTGCTTCTCCAACGGTCTGGTGCCGCCCTGTTCTATGCGCCGGCTGCTCAGACTTGCTGGGCCCGGCACATAGAAGAGGGCGTGCTTGTTTTGGTGCGCTTGCTGGACTGCAGTTGCACCGAAAACGGGTGGAATTCAACTGGTGTTACTACCAGTTCGGTGACTATGTGACTACATTTAGAGATTGGGACTACGATCTCTAAATTTTTCTAATTTTTCTAATGGAAACCAGGACACAGTGATAGCTCTAACAGAGAGATCATTATTTTTACTGCAGTCTCAGCAAAATGCTGAAGGAAACTCAACTAACAGGCAAAATTGCTAAAATTTCTGAGAACGTATTTTGTGCTTAGCTTCTTGAAATGCAGAACCCTATTTCCAATTAAGCTGATTTCCAATAGATTTTTTTTTTCTTTACAGAGAAAATAAAACTAAAACTGATTGAAAGGGTTTGTGGAAAGCCTGTGGATGAAAATGCAGAGAATCAGGAAGGAAGGGCCCTTAAAGATTGCTAATAAAAGTGAGCATTAGGCTTCCCAGTGTCTGGGTGGAAAATGTAGTTTTATACCTTGCCACTGGAGCCACCTATTTTAATATTGTCAGCAGCAACTGCTAAATCATATCTGATTCCACATAATCTAGAATAGTTTCTCCCAAAATATTAAGCCATAAACGAATAATGCTTCATCCATCATGTTCAATTTCAAATCAGCAAAGCATGTTACATAGTAGTTTAGCAGATGTTGGTTAGAGTTACAAGGAAATCTACAAAGTTTTCCAATACATGGAAGAATTTCTACCTGGAGAAGACAGGATTGAATCTGGAATCCTTGAGCTTTTGAACATGACTTCTGCCACTCAGCAACTGTATTTGAAAGAAGGAGTTATATGAACAAAGAGGTATACTTCTCCACTTAAATCTAAGCCCAGACTATCAAAAATGACCATGAAAGAACAGCAGTTAGATGACTGGTCAGAGAATCCCAGAAAAGCTGTACAGTGGGGTCCTTGGTGCTCTCTGAACTTGGTGGTTTTCTTGCAGATACTTCATTGCCAAACTGGGTAACATCCTAGTGCAATCAACAATGCACTGATGATATTACCTAGTTGTGTAATGAAATGTCTGCAAAAAAACTACCAAGCTCAAAGCGCATCCTCATTGTCATTGTCCTCCTCCTCCTCCTCCTCCCACTGATGATGTTATCTAATTGGGTAATGAAACATTTACAAGAAAGCCACCAATCTCCAAGAGCACAAAAAAAACCATTGTCCTCCTCCTCCCCCCCCTCTCTTTCTCTATAAAACCCACTCCCTTTTAGCACTGAGGATGTTACCCAGTTGGGTAATGAAATGTTTGCAAGAAAAACACCAAGTTCAGAGAGTACTAAGGACTTTGCAGTCTAACCCTGAGCTACAAATATTATCTTCTATTGGTAAACTCATACACTTAGACTTCCAAATATGACAACGTCTGAATGTCTAGAATCTAGATATCTAGAATGTCTGGATATGAAATCTTGGTAATCCCATGTTATTGTAGGGTAAGCTTTGCAACATTCAAAGATGAAGAAATCCATAATTTCATTTTTCTACCTTAGCTTGGCTTCCCGTTCCAACTGATGTGCTCTATTTGAAAAATGCTGCCTTGAAAAAAAAGACCATAAAAAAGGAAAGAATCTGGAAAAGAGCCTACAAGGATTAGCAGGTGGGTGATGAATAGGACCTCCCCTTTCCAAAAATATCACCATCACGTTAACACAATGCGCTTTTCACTGAATAGGCGGTTCTTTAACTCCTAGAGAGCTGGTTGGGAAGGGCTGGAATGTGATGTGATGTCTATTTTGCAGTCCACACCATTCATTTTTGCTTCTATTATTGCATGGAATTTAGCTGGAACAGAAATCAGATGAATTTCCTTCAATCTGTTGCTGTTTAGCCCAGAGTCAAATATAATGGCAGCCTGGCATTTGAGAGCAATTTAATTTAGGGGCTCGGTTCTGGTTGAATGTCTGATATTCTTTTTTTCTTTTTTTCCCTCAACATTGTTTATTTTGCTTCATTTGCTTATCAGAGAAGAGTAGCAAGGCATTTCATTTTGTCTTTTGTCTTAGCCTATTATATTCAGCCTTATTTGCCTTTGCTTCTTCTATAAAAATTTGCGGTTGCTGTTGAGGTACAAATGGAAATGGAATCTATTGTTCAAATGCAGCTCGCATGTAAATGGGCAGGCGAAGAAAAATAGACGTATGAGATTTCTTCAAAAAGTCAGCTTTTTTAAAGAGAAGAGGAGCCTCCCGGGTTAAATCTAGGATTAGACAAGATTTTTTTTTCAAATATAAGCCATATTCTGAGTGTTCCAGTGTAGCCATATGGCTATTGGGATCCCTGAGAAGTGACACTTTGCATAATCAGTCAGAATAGACCTGGAAGGCACCTTGGTGGTCTTCTAGTCCAGCCCCTTGCTGAAGCAGGAGACCATATACCATTTCAGACAATCTCTTCTTCTTTTTTTTTTTTTGAAAACAATTTTATTGATTTTCTACAAACAAACAAAACATAAAAACATCAACTCTCTTATGTACATACAGTGTGTTGGTTGGTTCACCAGTTTTGTGCATTCTTTTTGTAGTCTCAATTACAGTTATATTATATAACAACTCATATTGTCAATCCAAACTTATATATCCTAATATCGCTATTAAAAAAATCATTTGACTATACTTTTAATCATTCATGCTTTATGAGATAACAATACTTTAAACAGTTTATTCTATAACAAATCATATAATCATACCAGATCTATCCTAGAAACACTTTATAGATATAATGTCAAATAACAAAAGTGAAAGAAAAAATAAAGATATTCCTTGGTGTCTAACATTCTAAATATTCTATTATTGTATTTTGTCATCTAGCCATTGATAAAAATGACCCCAAATTTCATAAAATTGTTTATCCTCTTGCTCTCTAATTTCAGATGTCAATCTACTCATCTCAGCACATTCCAATATTTTCTGAATAATTTCTTCCTGCGATGGTATTTTCTCATTCTTCCAATTTTTAGCAAATACTACTAGCTGCTGTTAATACATTTACAATTAGATATTTCAAGTCTTTACTGTATGTATCTGGTAAGATTCCCAATAAAAAGAACTCCGGTTTCAAATCTATACATTTCTTTATCATTTTTTCCAACCACATGTGAATTTTAGTCCAATATTTTCTAGCGTCCTCACAAGTCCACCACATATGGTAATATGAGCCAGGTATCTGATGACATTTCCAGCATTTTTCAGATTTGTTCTTAAACATTCTTGCTATTCTTGTCGGGGGAAAGTGCCAATTGTAAAACATCTTATACAAATTTTCTTTATATGCTGTTGACATTGTCATTTTATAATTTTGAGACCACAATTTTTGCCATTTCTCTAGATCAATCCCATATCCAAAATTCTTCCCCCAAACAATCATAGTTTCTTTAACTTGTTCTTCCTCTAGCTTAATTCCCAGTAGATAACCATATAATTTTTTAATCACCTTCTCATCAGTACCCATCAAGATCTTATCTAGATCAGTCTGTTTATCATAAAATCCCTCTGTTTTAGAATCTTCATCATACCTTGAATGTATTTGCGCATATGGAAACCAATTCATCTTGTTCCTCTAAATTTTGTTCCTCTAAATCTTGTATCGATTTAAGTTCACCCTTTTCATCCAATAGTTCCCCATATCTAACTGTTTGTTCCTTCTTATAAATTATAAGATAGGAAAATGCTTCAATAGTCGATAACCAAACTGGAATTTTCAAATAACATTGTCTTTTTACCTTCTCCCAGTTTAACCACAAAGACTCCCGTATATAATGTCTTCTAACATGACCCTGTGTTTTAGTTCCCTTATACCATAAAAAAGCGTGCCAACCCAACAGCAAATCATGACCTTCTAGTGTCAACAATCTAGTCTTTCTTAATGTTATCCATTCCTTTACCCACATCAAATTTGCAGCTTGGTAGTACAATTCCCAATTGGGCAGGCCAAAACCTCCTCTAATTCTAGCATCTTGCAAAAGCTTTAGCTTTATTCTCGCTTTCTTACCTTGCCATATATACTTCAGCATAATTTTATTTAAATCTTCAAAATAGTCTTTTCCAAGCCTAATTGATATTGTTTGAAAAAGAAATAGAATTCTGGGTAAAATATTCATCTTGATTGTTGAAATTCTCCCTATTAATGACAATTGTAAGTTTTCCCATTTCTTCAAATCTAAAGCTATCTGTTGTTTAAGCTTAATATAATTATTCTCTTTTAATGTGCTACATCTTGCTGTCAAGTGTATCCCCAGATACTTGACTTTATTCGTAACTTGGATTTTCAACAGGTCTGCCAGTTCTTCTCTTTGTCTTAGTGGCATGTTCTTTGTCAAAATCTTTGTTTTGTCTTTATTTATTTTCAAACCCTCCACCTCACCATATATCTCTATCTTTTCCAATAACTTTGGAGCTGTTTTTAACGGATCTTCCAAAATAAAGGCTAAGTCATCAGCAAAGGCTTGCAGTTTAAATTCTTCCTTTTTAATTTTCATTCCTTTTATGCTTTTATCATATCTAATATTTCTATTCAACACTTCCAAAGTCAATACAAATAGCAAAGGAGATAGGGGACATCCTTGTCTTGTGCCTTTTCTTATATTAATAAAGTCTGTAAGTTCTCCCTCCATCATTACCTTTGCTCTCTGTTTATTGTATATGGCTTCTATTGCTTGGATAAATTTTCTGGCAAAACCCATCTGTTCCAATAGTAATAACATAAACCTCCAGTTTACATTATCAAATGCCTTTTGAGCATCTAGGAATATCAAAGCCATTTGCTTTTCAGGGTGTGCCTCATAGCATTCCAAAGTATCCAGGATTACTCTCATATTGTCTCCAATTTGTCTCTTTGGCAGAAATCCATTTTGAGCTGGGTGAATGAAATTATTTAAGTATTTTTTAAGTCTTTCTGCTAAAATTGAAGCAAAGATTTTATAGTCTGCATTTAATAAAGAAATAGGTCTATAGTTCTTAATTTGCAGTGGATCAGCCTCTTCTTTTGGGATAAGTGTAATATAAGCCTCTGACCATGTTTTGGGTATCATCTTCTTTGACATAGCTTTATTCATAACTTCTAGCAATGGAATGCTCAATGATTCTTGTAATGTTTTATAAAATTCTGCCCGAAGCCCATCTGGACCTGGTGCTTTCCCATTATTTTGTTTCTTAAATGCTTCAGTTAATTCCATCATTGTTATGTTGCTTTCTAGCATTTCTTCAGTCTCTTTAGATATCTTAGGTAGGTTAGCATTTTGTAGATACTGTTTGACTTTTTCCTCATCAATATTCTCTTGTTTATATAGTTGCCCATAGAAGTCTCGAATAATTTCCTTTTTCTCCTTATTACCATAACAAACTTGACCTTGGTCATCTATTAACTTCAATATTTTTCTTGATTCTTTCTCCTTTCTCAGTTTATATGCTAGCCATCTACCTGGTTTATTTGCATCTTCAAAATAATTCTGTTTAGCATTTCTAATTTTCTGTGCCAATTCTTCTTTCTCTATTAATTCCATTTTATGTTTAGTTATATCCAACTGCAATTTAATATCCTTTTTCTATGGCGTTTTCTGTAATTCTTTTTCAAGTCTTTTATACTCACCTTTCAAGGCCTTAGTGGCTTGCCTTTTCCTAATATTCTTTTTTCTTATATACTCTATTATCATACCTCTAGCATATGCCTTCATTGTATCCCAAACATTCTGTGTTGAAGTATCTTCTTTTTTACTTTCTCTTTTTCTTCTTCTACATTTTGAAATCTGAGATAGAATTCTGACCTCTCCATCTCCCACCTCAACATCCCACTTTTATCTTGTTCAACCACTGTTAATCTGCTGTCAATATTTCCAATCTTCTCCTCTCTTTGTTTACCTTCTTCCTCAATTTTTTGGAATCTCTCATCATACTTTACCATCATTTGTTGAATATTTTCCACTTTTTCATCAGTCTTCTCTGTTCTTTGTTCAATAGTATCTGTTTTTATCTTGAGATCTTGGATTCCTTGCATAATCATCTGTAAAGTCACTTTTTCTTGTTCTTTATCTTGCTTCAACTGTCTGAATTAAACATTGTCCTCCAGCTGGTGGGGAGGCAGAGGTAGAAGTAGAAACGCCAGAAGATATGGGTTTCCTGCTCATTTTAAACACTTCAAGACCTTCAAATTCTTTTTAACTTTTAATCCAACTGATAGAATAGCCAATTATAATCCAATATGGAAAAATCCAATAGTAAAAAGCCCGATGGCAAAAAGGAAAGAGGAGAAAGAGGAGAAGAAAAATCTTCAGGTTTTTCTAGACCCTAATCTGATTATGAAGTAGTCCACAATAAAAAATGAAAAATAGAAAGAAGAAAAAAGCCCAAAAATAATAATAATAATTTTAAAAAAAGAATAAAAATAAGGAAAGAAAGAAAAAATTCCTTCAGGTTCTTCACACCTTAATCCAATTGGAAAATCTCAATAATAAAAAGAAAAAGGCAGAATGGTCCAAAAACATGGATGGAAAAAGCAAAAAATCCCAGTAAAAAGAAGAAGAAGAAAAGAAAAATTAAGAAAAAATTCTGAGGCTTTCCCTTTAAAATAAAAAGCAAAAATAAGAATATTACTAAAATTAAAATTTACAGAGAGGCTGGTAAGGAGGGGTACCACAACTGAAAAGAGATAAGAAAACACACTGCACTTTGTTTAATTGTCCAAGGCTCTTATGACTCTCTTCTCCACAAGCTTCAAAGCCAAGCCTCAAGTGTTGAAATGTTGATAAGAGTCCAGGAAAGCACCTGTAATAATATTCTGCTGCGCTCTTCCCTCTATCTTGTCAAATTGAAATGTCCTTGAGAAGGAGTCTTTTCACAGTTCTCTCCAATTCAAATAAAATATTTTCAAGCCTCTAGTTGGCAGTGTTACAAAGTTTCTTAATACACTTCCCCCCCCCCAGCCAGAAAAACATAGTTTAAGTTAATAAAAAAGAAAAAGTATTTACATATATATATAAAAAGAAGAAGAGAAAATAGCCAAAGGGAGCCTCTATCCTAAAAGAAAATTAAAAAATCAAAAAGGAGCATAAGAATATATATGAGAAAATTCAGTCCAGTTAACTACAAAATCGTGCTAAAATCCCCCCCCCCCAAAAAAAAAAAAGTAAGAGAAAGAAAAAATAATCCAAGCCTCAATTTGACGTCCCTTTAAAAACCGCCTCTCGAACTTCCGGTTTGTCGGCTTCGCCAGTGGCAGGATTTCGCGATCCTGCGTGATCCCTGCCGTGCTAGCCGTTTTGTTGCCTCCGATCCGGACAGGTTTGGAGGCTAAGGCTGCCTTGCAGAGGCAGCCGAAGATAGGGGGGAGCTGGTGAGGGGTTTGAGGGTGTTGCAGACCCCCTCCCCAGCCGGAAAAACCCCCTTTTCTCAAGACGGTCGAGCGGCGGTCTGTAATGGCCGCCACAAAGAAGCCGGCAGCTGGGTAAGACTAAGCAGGAGGAAGAGGGGAGAAAGTTTACAAGAGAAAGCTTTTTGACTGATCCAGGACTTTAAGAGGCGTTTAATCCTGAGAACTATGACTTTTTGAAAAATACTTTGTTTCCAGAGGAGGATTTCAAGTGGCAAAATTGAGGTGCCGAAAGGAAAGTTTACTCTCCTTCCCTATGGAATCAACAAATGGCCATTGAAAAACCTGTTGTTTTTTATAAAAGGTAAAAACTTGGCTTCTTGTTATAAGTGGGAAGGGAGAGGACAAAAAAAAAATATTAAGATCTTGCTGGAGGAGATGCCTTGAAGATCTTGAGACTAGAAATTGATTGTAACAAGGCTGTAAAATACAGATTGGGCTTTTTTTCTTTTCCCTTTTACTGATACCACCCCAGGAAGAGAAAGTGAGAACTTTGTGCGTTGTTTGGACTGATTGATGTCTCCGCGACTTTGAGGAATTGTTTTAACTTTTGAAACATTTTGGTTGCTCTAAGAAGAACAAAGAATGGCTTTATCTGATGATGAACTTAGAAAAGAATATCAAGAAAGCAAGGACGCTGTGAAAGAAGCTTTCCTTTCTTTAGAAATGGCGCTTGCTATTTATCAGCAAACACAACAACAGATGGAGGAAATAGAAGGAGAAGAAGAAAAAGAAGACGACACCATCTTCAGTGAATCTAAAAAATTAATTAAGAGAGAAAGGAGAAAGGAAGGAAGGAAAATGAAGGACAAGACTTAAAAAAACACTTAAGAAAGGAAAAAATAAGATGCAAAACCAACTTAATGTTACTGAGCAAAAGGAGAAAGGATTACAACAGAGAGGAAAAGCTAAAAAGGCGGAGGTTAGTGGGGGGGGGGGGGGTAAAAAGGCCAGGGGAGATAAGAAAGGAAGGGAAAAGCCACAAAGGTATGAAACAAGATGGGAAAAAAGGATTTTTTTTTAGGGATGAAGGGTAAGGTATAATTTTTTAAAAAAAGAAGATTCTGCAAGGTACATAAGATGGTACTATGTATTAGAAATAGAAAACTAGAATGTTATGAGAATTAATAAAAGATTAAAATATTGAAATGTTTAGTAATGACAGATTTTAAAATTTAATAAAATTGTAGCACTTGTTTTTTGAAATAGACAATCGGAATGTTATAAGATTTAATATTTAGATTTATTATCTAATTATATTAATTATCATGAATTTATTATTTTTTCTCTTTAAAGGTTAGTACTAAGCAGAATCAGATTGGGTATCAGGCGTTATTTTGAATATTAATTTAGGGGGAGAATAGAAAGGCATCATTGATTTCAGGAGAAATTCTTTTATTTTTCTTACTATAGGGAATGAAATAAATGGATAATTTGGAAAGAATGGACAAAAAATACAAATACAATGATTTAAATTAAAATGAATTAAATAAAATAGAAATAAGAAGAATGAAAAGCGGGGAGAAGTTATATAGAAGATATAGAATGGTAAATAAGATAGGTAATGGTATATAAGATGAGCACGAATTTAATTGAAGTCCATACAAAGAGAGGTAATCTGGGGCCAAACTACTTTCTTAAAAGAAGTTTTATATTTTTGTGTTTTGTGTATCTATGTTTTGTTTGAGAATTAATAAAACCTCGGAGGAATGTTGGATGAGAATAATGGTAATCAAGTCAGAGAGGAATGAAGATGATGACTATAAATTGGATAAATATAGAAAATAATAATAGTAACAATGATATTGAATACGAAAAGAGAAATAATGAGAAATTTGTTAAGAGATATCTATATGTTTATATTGAAATGGTGTAAAACAGAATTATGTTGCATAAAATAATATTCTACTTGACTTGTAAAATTAATAATGGAAAGAGGTTTTATGTATTTAATGGTTAATGATGGTTTGTTTGTCTTTAAAATCAATAAAATTTGTTTCCCCCCCCAAAAAAACCCGCCGCTCATACACTTTTGTCAAAAAAAAAAATCTCACAGGTTTCTTCTCATATTCAGAGTGTCCTTTCAAATTTCAGCGAGTCAGCAAAAAAAAAAAAAAAAAAAGAAATTTCTCACCCAGCCAACACACTTTCACTTTCACCTCTTCCTTTCCGGAGCTGTCCTGACTTCAGCAGCTATGGAGGCTGCCTCTCCACTGCCAGTAAAAGGACTTCTCCTGAATCAACCTGGGATCCACGGAGTGTGCCCTTCACGATCACCATCTCTACGGATGGTTTAGGTCCGTTGGGACGGACTGGGGTGAAAATATCAGCTGCGATCTTGGAGCCCTGAGATTGCAGCTGTATCACCGTGACGAAGCTCCGCCTTCTCCCCAGTCTCTTCTTAAAGACCTCAAGTGATGAAGCACCCACAACTTTTGAAGGCAAGCTGTGGCTAATTATTCTCTCTGTCAGGAAATTTCTCCTTCATTCTAGGTTGGGTCTCTCTTTAATAGTCTTCCATCTATTACTTCTTGTCCTGCCCTCTGGTGCTTTGAAGGACCCCCTCTTCTTTGTGGCAGCCCCTCAGATTCTGGAAGATTGCTATCATATGTCCCCTAGTTCTTCCTGGGCCAAGGTCTGCATTATCTTGATGAAGGGCTACTGGCAAGGGATCCACTGCACTCATGAGAACTGGAAACAATATATTTGGAAAATAACTGGCTCATCTTATCCAAAGGGCTTTAAACTAAAATTGAAGGGGTAGAGGGGGCAATCTTCATGATCTATAGAACCTAATTCCAAGCAAAAACCACTAGATAACTAATCACATAAGAAGGAAGGGAGTAAAGAGAAAAAAAGAAATAAAAAAAGAAAAACAGAAAAACAGAATGAAATAGAGAGTGACGGAAAGGATGGAAATCCCGGTTACAAAGTAGGCGTTATAAAAAACATACCCAAGACCCATAAAGGACTCAAATGCCTGTATACTAATGCTAAAAGTTTAGGGAACAAATTGGGGAAACTTGATGTATTATTAGCAAATGAAGACAGATATGATATATAGTTGCCATTACTGAAAATTGGTGGGATGAAATTCATGATTGTAATGTACTGATAGAAGGATATAAGCAAAATAGACCTAACAAAAGAGGGGGTGGAGTTGCATTCTACATAAAAGATCACTACACTTCTACAGAAATACACAAAACCAAGGATGAAAACCTCCTAGTATCCATATGGGTCAATATAAAAGGGGGAAAAATGACATTGCTATAAATGTATACTACAGGTCACCCAACCAAGCAGAAGAAATAGACAAACTCTTTGCTAATCAGTTAACAAATGTATGTAGGAAACATACCACAAAAATAATGGGAGTCTTCAACTACCCTTATATCAACTGGGAGACAAACTCTGCAGCAAGTGGGAGATCAAATAGATTTCTAATCAACTTAACTGACAACTTTGTCATCCAAAAGATAGAGGAGAGAACTACAGGAAAAGCTATACTGGACCTAATTCTTACTAATAGAGAAGAAGTGACAGAGGGAGTTGAAGTATCTGGAACTCTGGGTAAGTGTGATCATACTGGAATTCAATATAATGCAAACACAAGTTATAGAATATAATCCAACCAGCATCTTAACCTTTAAAAGAGCTGATTTCAACAAACTCAGAGACGCTAAAGCAAAATTTCATGGATGAAAATCCTAAAGGGGAAAACAGCTAAAAAACAATGGGAAACACTGAAAAAAATGATAATAAAAGCCCAGTCCAACACAATACCACCAAAAAAAAAGAAAAACAAGCAATCCAAGAAGAAACCAGCACGGTTGCACAAAGATCTCTGTGATAAACTGAAAGACACAAAGGATAAGCCAAAGGTGTTTTTTTCAAAGGGTGTTTTGAAAAATACCCTTTTCAATGATGTGGGAGTAGGAATGGATTTCCAGAGAGAAAATTGCAGACTACAGGAACCAGGAGCACTACTCAGGTGACCATGAGGAGACACATAAACCTCCAAGTGCTTTAACGACCCAAAGGATGCAAATGACCAGCTGTTTACAAGGAATATAAATCCTACTATTCCCCACTCTCCTGTCAAGAGCTGAAGAAGTTTCTTGGATGAGAAGTGTTATGTATTAGCATACTTACCTGTAATTGGTCAGTCCGTAGCAGCGGGAAATTTGAAGAGCCATCACTGGCCACAGCCGTGAGCAGCCCAAGTATAAAAAGGGCTGCTACAGTTTCTTCGGGCGCTCAGTCCTAGACGGAAGTAAAACAATTGGAAATCATACTAGTGTCCTGAGTCTCATTCCTGCAACTTCACACTGGCGACGAAAGTGGGATACTGAGACAAAGGGAACCAGTGAGCATGTGGCGAGTGACGAACGCTGGCAACTCATTGAAATGGCCGGAAACAACATGCCACCCACACCGTTCGATCCAGCAACCGAAGACTGGGAATCGTACATCAACCAATTCCTCATGTTCCTTGAAGGGAGCGACCTCCATAATGTATCCGAACACAGGAAGAGAGCCGTCTTCCTCACTCATTGCGGTCCCGCAGTATTTAAGATGGCCAAAGTGTTAGTGGCACCCACTGACATGAAAACGATGGCCAGGCCGGATCTGGAAAGAATGCTGAGGGCTCACTATACACCAACCATTTCCTGCCTAATCAAAAGACATGAATTTTATCGGTGCAACCAAAAAGAAGGTGAGAGCATCGGCGATTTTGTTGCAATGCTGAGGGACATTGCCGGACCGTGTGAATTCCTAAACATGGATGAAGTCATGAGAGACCGAGTGGTCCTGGGGCTAAGAGATCTTACACTCCAGGGTCAATTATTAACAAAACCCAAAATAACACTCCAAGAAGCAATAGAAAAAGCTACCGCAGCAGAAGCAATGCAGAAATCGGTGGCTGCCATGCAGAAGATGAACAAAGCACCACCGGAAACCCAAAAAAACACTGCCACAACCCACCACGAGGACATCGAGTCCCCATCAGAAGACGATGAGGAAGAAGAAGGGGTAAATCAACTCTGGTCAGAACAGGGCAGAAGGAACCGGAATGGAAAAAGGAAAAAAATTCACTGTGCTAGTTGTGAAGGGAACCATCCACATTCCAAGTATCGTTTCCTGGATGCAATCTGCAAACATTGTGAATGGCGGGGACATATTGCTAGGGCATGCCAAGCAAGGAAGAACTACGGCCCTAGACAAAGATGGAACACACACACCCCAGAAAGAGAAAGAGAGACAAACAGGGAACTGTTGGAATCAAGACAACAGAAACAAGTGAGGGAAAGAAACAAATAACGGAAGAGAGGAAACACACCAGATGGTGACCATTGGACACTCCAACATGACAAATGCCAAGAAAGTATATGTCCAGGTCACAAGAGAAGGCCAGCCGTGCCAGATGGAAGTGGACTCAGGCTCATACTTGTCAATGGTATCATGGGACACCATAAAAAGACTGTTACCAGACATAAGCCAGGAAGGACTCAAAAGACAAACACTAACACTGAAAGACTACCAGGGGAACAAAATCCCCATAGTAGATATTGGACAATTCAAAGTAACATTCAAAAAATACACCAGAGTCCTTCCACTAACCATAGTCGAACCGAAATTAACCTAGCCTATTGGGACTCGAATGGTTTGCACCATTAGGAATCGAAGTCAGAGGGATAAACAGCATCATCGAGACAGAGTGGGAAGATGACCTGATGGAAGAATTCTGAGATGTGTTCAACGGAGAACTGGGCAAATACTGGGGGTCCCCACTTTCTTTTAGTCTAAACCCAAAGACTAAAGGCGAGGCGGATTCCTTTCTCACTAAAACCAAAAATTGATGAGCAATTGGATAAACTCATCGCACAAGGGGTTTTAGAACCATTTGACCACGCAAAGTGGGAACCCCCAATTGTTACACTAATTAAACTTGATGGGTCATTGCGCATCTATGGGGACTACAAAGCAACCCTTAGCCATGCGCTACAACAAAGTGCATACCCAGTTCCAGTGGTACAGCATCTATTACATTCCCTTGGGGGGAAAATCTTTGTGAAACTAGACCTCATACAGGCATGCCAACAGTTGTCCCTTGACCCCGAAACAGTGGAAGCCCAGACAATCATGACACACAGGGGCATTCAAATGCAACAGACTGCAATTTGGTGTCAGCATCACTTCAGAGCTTAATGGAACACCTATTGCAAGGAATAAAAGGGGTGGTACCATACTTTGATGATGTCCTGGTATCAGCCAGGGACAAAGAACAACTGTGTAACCGCTTAAGGGAAGTCCTAGTCAAATTCAAGGAGGCGGGACTAAAAGTAAAAAAGGAGAAGTGCCAATTAACCACCAGCAAAGTTGAATTCCTAGGATACCTTATAGACAGCAAAGGAATTCACCCCACTGAAAATAAAGTCAGAGCAATCAAGGCAGCCCCCAGACCCACAAATAAAACTGATGTGCAAGCTTTCTTAGGACTCATATATTCCTACCACAGAAAGCAACCATTGCGGAACCACTACATAGGTTGCTTGACAAGAAAGCAACCTGGACCTGGGGGCGACGAGAAGAAACGGCATTCCAGGAGATAAAAAACTTGATCACATCAGACCACGTACTAATACAATACAGCGAAACACTTCCAATAACACTAACCTGTGATGCATCACCTTCTGGCGTCGGTGCTATACTCAACCACGTATTACCAGATGGGAAAGAAGCACCCATAGCCTTCTATGTCAAAGCCAGAGGGGAACTACAGTCAACTAGACAAAGAGGCATTGGCTGCTGTCACTGGAATAAAATGTTTCCATGAATATATCTATGGGAGAAGTTTCACACTAGTCACAGACCACAAGCCACTCCTGGGCATCATCGCAGGAAACAAAGCTACACCTAATATATTGTCACCATGAATAAAGTGGTGGTCGGAATTCCTGGCTGCCTACAACTACAAATTGACCGACCAACCCAGAAAGGATAAATCATGCTGACATGCTTAGCCGTTGCCCTCTACCTGACATAGAAGACGACCCAGCACCAACCACATCGACCCTTCAAATAGAAACATTAGAAAACCTACCCATAATGACAGCAGACATTGCTAGGGAAACAGCTAGAGACAAAAACCTGGTGCAGATTTTAAATTGGGTAGGAAAAGGATGGCCAGAAACTGAGATCAACGAGACCGCCAAACCATTCCGGAATAGACAAACAGTCCGAATATAAAAAGGGCTGCTGCAGCTTCTTTGGGCGCTCAGTCCTAGACGGAAGTAAAACAATTGAAAATCATGCTGGTGTCCTGAGTCTCATTCCTGCAACTTAACAAAAAGCTAAACATCTTCAAAGGAAAAACAAGAAAGTCCAGTTGCCTCTGGGGAAAAAACACCTTTGGGACAACCATGACCTGATGACTGAGAATCTCTACAGACAAAAGGGATAAGTACAAAAAATGGAAAGAGGGACACATAACTAAGGCAGAATACCAGCAGATAGCCCAAAACAAAGGCTCAGAATGAACAAAGACTTCCAACAAGTCAAAGATAATTTTAAAAAGTTTTTTTCAAAATATAAATAACAAAAAAAAAGTCAAGGAAGCAGTCAGTCCACTAAAGAGAGAAGATAGGAAGGCAGTAACAAGCAGCAGAGAGAAAGCAGAGCAGCTTCAAGCATTCTTTGCATCGGTCTTCACAGAAAAAGAAACTTTAGTCCAGACTACGAAAAACATAACTGTAAAAGGCAGACTAGAAGTAAAAATTAAAATAACCAAGAAAATGGTAAGAGAACAGCTGTCTACCTTGATGAATATATATCACTGGGACATGATGGGTTACATCCAGGAGTTCTGAAGGAGCTGGCAGATGTTATCTCAGAACCATTAGAATTAGAATTAGAATGCCTTTTATTGTCACTATCCACATGTACAATTTGCATTATACGCATACACAGTGAGATTAGAGCAACTCATCGTTCAGTGCAGACATGCATGTCAAGAAAATATACATCTAAAATATAATCACATATTGCACATGTCAGCTAACACAGTAATAAAAAAGATAAAAAAGTGATATTGCACGAGATTATTCACAGTTGTCCCTGAGTATATTTACAGTATATTTGGCAGGACTGGAATCAGTGCATGTGTGAGTTCAAAATGGTTATGGCTTTGGGAAAAAAACTATTCTTGAGGCGGTTTGTCCTTGACCTGATGCTCCTGTAGCGCCTCCCTGAGGGCAACAGGTCAAACAGTCCATAACCAGGATGGGAGCTGTCTTTTATGATGTTCACAGCTCTGCTAAGACAGCGGGAAAAGTAGATGTCCGACAGGGAGGGGAGAGGGCAGCCAATGATCTTCTGAGTTGCTTTGACTACCCTCTGTAGTCTCTCCCTGTCTGCCATGGTGCAATTGCCATACCACACTGTGATGCAGTATGTCAGCAGGCTTTCAATGGACGCACGGTAGAAGGTAATCAGCAGGCTGGAGTCCAGGTTGTGCTTCCTGAGCACCCGCAGGAAATGGAGTCTCTGCTGGGCCTTCTTGATGACTGCCGTGATGTTTTCCGTCCAGGAGATTTTGTCGGCAATGATGACACCCAGAAACCGGAAGGTGTGGATCCTCTCCACCTGCTCTCCATTGATGTAGAGGGGAGCCAGGTCGGTGTTGTGCCTCCTGAAGTCCACAATGAGTTCCTTAGTTTTCTTGGTGTTCAGAGCTAAGTTGTTTTCTGAACACCAAGCTGTCAACATCAGGACCTCCTTCCTGTAGGCTGCCTCGTCTCCCTTCGAGATGAGTCCGACCACTGTGGTGTCATCAGCGAACTTCACAATGAGGTTGCTGTCATGCTGTGGACTGCAGTCGTGGGTGTAGAGGCAGTACAGGAGTGGGCTCAGCACACAGCCCTGTGGGGAGCCAGTGCTCAATGTGCGTGTGGAGGAGAGGTGGGGGCCAAGCCTTACAGTCTGGGGCCGGTCACTTAAGAAGTCCTTTATCCAGGCACATATGAGGGGGGGCAAACCTAATGTGTCCAGTTTTTTGGTCAGTATTCCTGGGATGATTGTGTTAAAGGCAGAACTGTAGTCCACAAAGAGCATCCGGACATAGCTCTGCTGCTGCTCCAGGTGGTTCAGCGCAGCATGCAGAGCTATGGCTATGGCATCCTCTGTAGACCGGTTTGTGCGGTAAGCGAACTGGTGGGGGTCGAGATCCGGAGGAAGATGGTTGATGATGTGCCGGAGCACCAGCCTCTCAAAGCACTTCATGATTACAGGAGTGAGCGCCACTGGACGGTAATCATTGAGGCTGGAGATGGAAGATTTCTTCGGCACAGGGATGATTGTGGCAGATTTCAGACAGGATGGTATAACTGCCTGGGCCAGGGAGAGGTTGAAGATGTCTTTGAAGATGGAGGCAAGCTGGGGGGCACATGCCCTGAGCACCTTACCAGGAACTCCATCTGGACCAGCTGCCTTCCTGGGGTTCACTGCACGAAGCACCCGTCTGACATCATCCTCCGTCACAGAGAATGTACTGGGTGGAGTGGTAGAGCTGGATGTGATTGGAGGTGGGAGTAGGGCTGGTGCAGCTGTATGCTGTTGTGGAACTTCAAAACGAGCAAAGAAGTTGTTCAGCTCCTCTGCTAGCGCTGCACTCAGGTGTTCTGTTGTCACATGACAGCCCCTGTGGTTAGTGATGTCATGTATGCCCTTCCACACCTCCCGTGTGTTGTGGCTGGACAGATGGGACTCTATGCTCCTCCTGTGGTCCATCTTGGCTTTTATGATCCCCCTCCTCAGGTCGGCTCGGGCGGCTGTGTACAAAACTCTGTCACCTGACCTGAAGGCTGCATCGCGGGCTTTAAGGAGTCTGCGGACTTGGGTGGTCATCCAGGGTTTCTGATTTGGGAAAACCCGGATGTTTTTGTCTACAGTCACATTTCCGATACAGAACTTGATGTAGTCCAGCACTGTACTCGTATGCGTTTCCAGCTCCTGGTGTTGAAACATATTCCAGTCTGTCTGCTCAAAGCAGTCTTGTAATCTGCTGAGTGCATCCTCAGGCCAGGTCGTTACAGTCTTTGTAATGGGCCTGCCACTGCGTCTGAGGGGGGTATAGGCTGGGGGTAACAGGAGGGAGAGATGGTCTGAATGCCCGAGGTGGGGGAGGGGTATAGCTCTGTATGCATGCTTGATGTTGGTATAAACATGATCCAGAGTGTTTTCTCCCCTCGTGGCACACTTGACATGCTGGTAGAATTTCGGGAGAACAGTTTTCAGATTGGCCTTATTGAAATCTCCTGCAATGACGTGAACACCATCAGGGTGGGCCTGCTGCTGTTCATTTATGGTGTTCAGCAGGAGAGAGAGTGCCTTGTCTGTGTTTGCATCGGGTGGAATATACACCGCCGTAACAATCACAACAGTTAGCTCTCTCGGTAGAAAAAAAGGCCGGCATCTTACAGACATATACTCGAGATCAGGGGAACAGTGATTGTCTATAATTGTCCCGTTATTGCACCAGTTCTCATGTACATAGATACAGAGCCCCCCTCCTCTGCTCTTACCAGAGTCCTTCGTTCTATCCCAGCGTAAGAAAGTGCGGCCTGCTAGCTGCATGCTAGCGTCAGGTATCCCGGGATGTAGCCAGGTTTCGGTAATTACCATAACGCAGCAGTCTCGAACATAGCGATTGCCAGCGAGTTGTAGATTTAAATAGTCCGTTTTATGTACCAGGGATCTGGCGTTGGCGAGATACAGGCTCGGAAGAGGTGGCTTGTATGGATGTTTCCTCAGCCTTAGTATAACACCAGACCTGCAACCTCGCCTCTGCTTTCTCTCCCTCCTCCGTCTGCGCCGCCTCCTAGTCCCGACAACAATCCACGGAGAGCCCGCTGGTCTCGCTATCTCGTCAGGGATGTTATGTGTGCGGTGAAAGTCACTCGAAACAGACGTCTGGTATTGGTTTCCTATACCTATGATGTCCGATCGTGTGTAGAGTTGGTTCATAGAACCGATAGTCCACAGGTAAACGAGAAAGACGTATACAAACAACAAAAAAGAACACCGAACGGGAGAGCCATAAGCCGCTGCGTCCATGCGCGCCGCCATTTTCCCAAAAGTAATCATATCTTAAAAAATCTTGGAACACTGGGGAACTACTAGAGGATTGAAAAAAAGCTGATGTGGTTGTCATCTTCCAAAAGAAAAAAAAAAGGAAAAGAGGGGAAAAACAGACCCAGGAAACTACAGACCAATCAGCTAAACATAAATACCTGGGAAGATACTGGAAAAAATAATTAAAAAACAGATCTGTCATATATAGAAACAAATTAAATTATAACTAGTTGCCAACAGACCATACCAAACCAATCTTATTTCATTCTTTGACAAAATGACTAAATTAATAGAGCAGCAAAATGCTGTGGACATAGTATATTTAGACTTTAGCAAAGCATTTGATAAAGTAGACTGCAACCTACTTCTTGGTAAGCTAGAAAAATGTGGGATAGATAGCATTACCAGCAAATGGATTTGTAACTGGCTGACAAACCATACTCAATGAGTAGTCCTTAATGGTATTACATTTACATGGAGGGAACTGAGTAGTGGGGTATCATAAGCCTCTGTCTTACGCTTAGTACTCTTCAATATCTTTATAAATGACTTAGATGAACTCATCAAATTTGCAGATGATGCTAAGCTGGTAGGAATAGCCAACATAACAGAAGACAAGCTCAGGATCCAAAAAGATCTTGACAGACTTGAACAATGGGCTCTGTCCCAAAAATGAAATTTAATGTGGAAAAAAAAGTTTTACACCTGGGCAGGAAAAATGAAAGGTATAAGTACAAATTAGGCAAAACCTGGCAAAAAACAGTAACTGTGAGAGGCTTGGAGGCTTAGTGAACAATCACTTAAACATGAGCCAGCAATATGCGGCAACAGCCAAAAAAGCTGATACAATTCTTAGTTGTATAAACAGGCATAGAATCAAAATCATGTGAAGTATTAGTACTACTTTATAAAGCCTTAGCAAGACTATATCTGGAATACTGCATCCAGTTCAATTTTGGTCACTACATTACAAAAAAGATGTTGAAACTCTGGAAAAAAATGCAGAGAAGAGCAACTAAGATGATTAAAAGCCTAGAGGCTAAAACATGAAGAACAGTTGCAGGAATTGGGTTTGGCTAGCCTAGAGAAAAGAAGGACTCGGGAGGGGGGACATGATAGCAATAATCCGGTATCTGAGAGGTTGCCACTAAGAGGAGTGGGTCAGTTTATTTTCCAAAGCATTAGAAGGTGTTTTGGAAACAATGGATGAAACTAATCAGGGAGAAAAGCAACCTGGAATTGAGGAGAAATTTTCTAACAGTGAGGACAATGAACCAGTGGAATAGCTTGCCTTCAGTTGTGGATACTTCATCACTGGAGGTTTTTAAGAAGAGAGTGGTGTTGTGGTTTGCCAGCAACCTGTGCAGACAGCAGTGGTATCAGACAATGGGGAAAAACGGGGGCCAGTCCTAGAGTCTGTGGAGGACTCTCAGAGATTCAGAGATGGGGCAAGGACCATCTGGGAGTTGTGTGCTGACTCTGAGCATCCAGAGCAGTGGTGGTATTCAGCCAATTCACACCAGATCGGGCAAGAATTTGGCATGGGTTGCCAAACCGGTAGTAAGTTCTGGCTGGCCAAACCCTCACCTGGTCGCCCTCCCGTCCAATGCTTGCTCACTCCGCCTGCCTGCTTGACATTCTCCTAAGGTATTTCTTTCTTTTTTTCCCCTCCTGACAATCAGCTGTAGATACGATCAGCTGTGCTGGGATTCCCCTTGCTGAGGCCCAGGAAGACAAAAAATGGAGAGAGGAGCTCAGCCCCCCCCCCTCCATTTTTTGCCTTCCAGAGCCCCAGAGGAGCCTTAGGGGAGCAAAAACACCCCCCCGCCCCGAGGCTCCTCTGAGGCTAGGAAGCTCCCAAAACAGAGCTTGGAGGGGGGCTGTGTGCCCCTCCCATGCGCTGTTCCTTTTCTTCCTGAGCCTTAGGTCCTGGCCCCATCTCTGCCTCGGATGCAGGACCCTTTAGGGGAGCAAAAACGCCCCCCCAGAGGCTCCTCTGAGGCTTCCAAAAACAGGTGGGGGCTGCAAAAAAGGCCACGCCCACCCAGTCACATGGCCACTTCCACCAAGCCACGCCCACAGAACAGGTAGTAAAAGTTTTTGAATCCCACCACTGCTGCAGAGTGACAGCAGCGAGTCAGAGGAACAAGGGGAGCCTATTCCCAGTGTGCATGTGCACAGAGCTGCTAAAAGGCAAGAGCAGCTAAGACAAAAGGGGCGACTTGAGAGTAAGGCTTGGAGCAAATTGCCCCTCCCCTAATGTATAAAGGAAGAGAAATCTTTGCAGGAAGCAAAGTTGCTCACTCTGTTCGAAGCTCTGTGGAGCTCTTGGAAGCTCTGTGTGGATTTTGTACTTTGGTTGGTTTTTGGCACTTTAGTTGTTGGCTGCAAGTCAAAGGAGATAAATATGGGTGCTTATCTCAAGACACTGTTTGAGACTCATTCCGGCTGGGAATGAACATAATTCCCAGCATTGAAATAAAACAAGAGTTGTTTTGGACTAAGCGTGTGCTTAATTACAGTGTCAGGAAGCCTTGGTCAGAACAAGTGGACAGTCACTTGTCTGAAATAGTATAGGGTCTCCTGCTTGAGCAAGGGGCCATTTCAGCTCTATTCTGATTCTGATTAGACTAGCTAGACCCAAATTCTGCAACCATTCTTCATATGTTTTAGTCTCCAGGCCTTTAATCATCCTGGTTGCTCTTCGCTTCACTTTTTCCAAAGTCTCAACATCTACTTTTTAATGTGACCAAAATGGGATTCAGGATTCCAGGTATGGTCTTATTAAGGTTTTATCAAGAGGTATTAATGCTTTGCATGATTTTGATTCTATATATTTGATATATTTGATTCTATATATCTAAAATCAACCGACTAGGAACAAAAATGGTGATATGCAATTTTGGCCCAGGAGGATTGGCAGAATTGCCATTTTTAGCCCCTGCAAAAAATGTTTTTTTTAAACCAGTTAAATAGGAGATTTTGAAGAGGTAAAATTGCAGCCTGCTTTTCTCCTGCTTAAGCAATTGATACAAATGGCTTGAGTGTGATTTTAGCTTCTCAGCTGTTCTTAAAAGGATAACTGGTTCTTGACCAGTTATTCCTAGAATGTTGTCTGACAGCTGGGATATTTTGCACACAGCAGCTGAGCTCAGCCAGAATCGACACACACACTTTCATGTAACATATTACTCATCTCCTGCCAACTGACAGGTTTCTTCACTGGGCTCATGGAGTGTATCTAACGCCCCTGTTCTCCACCGCAAGAGCTGACCTTGACTTGGCCTGAGGCAAGGTCAGTTGAAATGCAAACACATCATTTTGAGGAGAGGCATTGCCTTGATAATTTTAATGTTTACCTTTAAAAAAATAAGAAAGAAATCTGTCAACAGCTAATATATGTCCTCAACTTATCACCAAAACTGAAATGTGAATTTCCATTACTAAGCAAGGGGTTTGTTAATGAATTGCGCCCAATTTTACAACCATTTTTGCCAAGATTGTCAAGCAGATCACTGCAGTTGTTAAGTGAATGTGCAGTTGTTAAAATGCATCTGGCTTCGCCCATTGACTTTGCTTATTGGAAGTCACCAATGGCAATCGCATACCTCGGGGATGCATCATAAATATATGCTGGTTTCCAAGTGCCTGAATTTTGATCACATGACCATGGGGATGCTGCAACAGTTATAATGTGAGGACCACAAATAAGTCCTCTTTTTCAGTTCTTTGAACGACTGCTAAACAAATGGTTATACGTCAAGAATTATCTGTAATTTCTGGGTTTTGATGCTATTTCAGAGTTGTACCAGCTGCAGACTTGATTCTGCTGAGAACTGAGAGTGGCTGAGTAAAGAAGAACAATGTTACTTTAACAGGATTGGGGGGGGGGGGAATAAAATTTAGGAAATACACAGAGTGATATAAATAAAAATAGACATTCACTAAGAAAACTATACCTTGCTGTTGCCTCCCATGGGCATTTTGATTATCAGCCTTCCCAATGATCTTCAGATGACATTTTGGCTAAGATCTGGTGTGGATGATTTGGATTGGTAGACACTTCCCTGCTTGTGATCTAGATAATTAATATGCCAAACAATCTGAGTTGCTTTTGTCTCCCCATGTCTTCTAATAAAGTTGATGGAAATAAGTGTTTAAAAAGGATATAATAGTAAAAAAAAATATTGCTAGTCCTTTCCATTAAGTGCAGGGGCTGCTTTTTTCTTTTTTCCAGATCATCAATCAATTATTGATGTATTAGTTGTGACAGGAAGTGACCCAGCAGGCCATTGCCCAAGCTGACATATGTAATATTCAAGGTGTGTGTGTGTGTGTACATGTGTAGCCCAGTTTCTTCGATCAACATCACTAAAAATCTCCCAGTTTGCATTTCCACTATTCTGCCCATCCTGCAAGCCCAGACTTTGACAAATTTATTGTTTTGCTTGAACGGGTGGATACTTTGGAAGCGTGTCTAGCATCCCTTGAAGAAAAGGATAAAACATAGAAAAGTTAAGCAACATTATCCCGAAATCATGACACAGCACAACAACCCAATCCATGGGAAATCACTAATCCTGCAAGTAACATCTCCATTCTTGTCAAAGACGTGATTGAATGCAAACTGAACTGTCCCAATGCTATCTTATTTGGATTGGATGACACCAATGAATCCGATGACATCACAAAGGTTTGCAACATCATCAACAACTTCCAGGCATCAACCGTCACTCCCGATGAAATCATCAATGTTTCCTGCGGCGGCCCCAAGTTCAAGAACACGTGGCCCCACATTTCTGCAGAATCATTTGCAAGACTGAAACCAGCAAATTCAAATTCATTTAATTTCAATAAACTCACTTGCCAAAAGCTGCACAAACCATAGGAAACTTTGTTAGTGGCCCAATTTGTCCATACTGCAACATGCTCGCATCCACGAGTTCTGCTCGGAGCTCAAAACACGGCAGGACCAAAGAGAGACTGACCTGTACATAGTCTACTGACACTGACTATCCCAACAACCACCACCCCAACAACCAAAACTAGGCATGCATGCCCCCAACTTCCTCCAGGTCCACCCCTACAGGCCTAAAATGCAAGCTACTTAATGCAAGAAGCCTCACAAGCAAAATGCCTGAATTCCTCCTGCTTCTAAATGCGGCCCTGTTAGACCTTTTTGTTTGCAAGACATGGTTGAATGTATCCTTTCCAGACTCCATTATTACAGTAAGTGACTGTCATGTTTTCCGGTCTGACTGTGATAATCTAAGGGGGAGGATGTTGCTATCTTCTATAAAAAGTCACTAGATCTGAAAAACGTAAATGTTACACAAAAGTTTGCTCTTCCTAAGACCATTGTCTGTGAACTGTCCCTAAATACCACAGTTCGCTTCTTGTTGTTATAGAGTCCCTGATTATGACTTTGGTCATATGAACAATTTACTACATATTGATTTTACAGTAGATAATGTTGAAAAAGCACTACGTAACCTAAAGTCAGCTCTATCTATAGGCCCTGTGCCTATTTTTTGAAAAAGCTTGCCACTGCCCTAACACAATCTATGAGGTATCCTTCAGAACCAGCTCCTTGCCCAACATATGGTCATTAGCCATGGTTATACCTACCTTTAAAAAGGGAGGCCCTAGTCTAGTAGAAAATTACAGACCAATCTCACTGTGTTGTATCATCTGTAAAGTTATGGATTCAATTATAAACCAACCCATCACTGTCCACTTAGAGACAAACAACTTGCTATCTAACAAGCAGTTTGGTTTTAGAAAAAAATTGTCCTGTAATCTGTGACTCCTACACTGTAGAAACATTTGGACCACACATTTTGACCAGAATAAAACAATAGATGCAATTGACATAGACTTCTGTAAAGCCTTTGATTCAGTGGTGCATGACAAACTACTGTTGAAATTAATGTTGAAATTAAGTTTTTACGGCATCTCCGGATCCCTCCACAAGTGGATTGCCACATTCCTGTCCAACAGGCAACAATACTCAAAATAGGGAGGGCCCTATCAAATCCGGCACCAGTTAACAGCGGTGTCCTCCAAGGCAGTGTTTTAGGACTCACACTCTTTCTGCTTTATATCAATGACCTATGCAATCATATTAAAAGCAGCTGTGTCTTCTTTGCTGAGGATGTAAAATTATTTAACACCACTGACAAAGCTGCTGCCCTACAAAGTGACCTTGTGTCAGAATGGTCACACATTTGGCAACTCCAAATCTCAACTAATAAATGCTATGTCCTGCACACTGGCAAAAAAAAAAAAATCAGAACACCAAACACAAGTTGGATGGAAATGATCTTGTAGACGACCCTCACTTTGTCAAGGACCTAGGAGTACTCATCTCAAACGATCTAAGCCCCAGAGCTCACTGTAACAGCATTGCCAAAAAGGCATTAAGAGTTGCTAACCTAATCTTGCAAAGCTTCTTCTCTGGTAACATTGCATTGATAACTAGGCATACAAAACCTTTGCCAGACCAATTCTTGAATACAGCTCATCTACCTGGAATCCACACTGTATTTCGAACATTAACATGATTGAGCGGGTCCAGAGGTCTTTCATGAGAATAGTTCTCCACTCCTCTACTCACAATAGAATCCCTTATGCCACTAGGCTTGAAATTCTGGGTTTGGACAATCTGGAACTGTGCCGCCTGTGGTCCGATCTAAACATAGTACATAAAATTGTCTGCTACAATGTTTTACAATCTCTTCAGCTTCAACTACAATAATACATTGGCAAACAATAGATGCAAACTCAAGGTAAACCATTTCAAACTCAATTGCAGAAAATACAACTTCAGCAACAGAGTTGTCAATACCTGGAATGTTCTACCTGACTCCATAGTTACAGCCTCAAACCTTCAGAGCTTCAACTTCAAACTGTCTACCATGGACCTCACCCCATTCCTAAGTGATTCATAAAGGGGGCATGCATAAGCGCACCAGCATGCCTACCATCCCTATCTTACTATCCCCATTTATCTGTACTTACTTCCTTTGTTTATGTTCATACCTATAGAGTGGAACCTCAGGTCGTGACCCTAATCTGTACCTGACTTCGATCCACAACCTGATTTGTTTGTAGCTAGAAGCATGATCGTCTGCACATACATGGACAAAAAAAAATGGTGCCAAAGTGGAAATCGCCATGGCTGGGAAAATTGCTGCTGCTTTGTCTGGTCGCCACCCAAAGATGTGTTCATGGCCAGAAGCAAAACTTTTTTGAAAATTCTGGTTGTCACCTGATTTGGTCATGGACAGAAGCTTTTGCGACCCAAGGTTCCACTGTACTTGCTCTCTTATACATGTTTGACAAACAATAAACTATTTATGCTTGTCTCTCCTCTCTCTCTCTCTCTCTTTGTTACCTATCATCTGTCTGTTTGTCTACCTATCTTTGCAATAATTGGGTATGGCTAGTCTAGTGAAAAGAAGGACTAGGGGTGATATGAGAGCAGTACTTCCAATATTTGAGGGGCTGCCACAAAAAAGAGTGGGACACTTATTTTCCAAAGCATCTGGAGACAGAACAAATGGAAATGTATCAAAGAGAGATCCAGCTTAGAATTAAGGAGAAATTTCATGGCAGTGAAAACAATTAACCGGCTTGCCTTCAGAAGCTGTGGATGCTCCATCAGCAGGTTTTAAAGAAGAGATTGGACAGCCAATTGCCCAGAATGGTATAGAATCTCCTGCTTCAGCAGAGGGAGTAGAATAACTCCAAAGTCCTTTCCAATTCTGTTATCCAACCATCCATCCATCCATCCATCCATCCATCTTTACCTATCTTTCTATCTTCTGTCATCTATCTATCCATAATGAAACTGAGATTGTTCCTTTCCCATTGTCAACTCATAAAACATTTTGTATACACGTTTAATAGTTGACAACAGAAAGAAGGGGGGGAATTTCAAAGAGCAGGAAGTCATGTGGGATCGAAAGTACATTCCATTCATATTTTCTCCAAAGACTGATTAGATGACTGAAGCTTCTGCTGTGCAAAAATCTAATTGGAGAGTATGATTGATGATGACTCTTGGCTATGGATGTTTTTTTTTCTGTTGGATGATACACCCAGAGGGGGGCAGAAAAGCAGGATCAAGGGTGACAGTGAATTACATATCTCAGAGTTGGCTACACCCAGGTTAATGCTGGATGTAGAATGTTAACTTCAAATAAATCCTTTTTAGTTTTGGGAGTGTGGCTCGAGGCTCATGATTTAATTGGAGTAACTGCTGGAATCCTGACAGCCATTTTGCAATCTTGTAGTGCTAATTGATTGGAATAATATGGCAATTAAATAGCATCTAAAAACAGACACTGGTGTTCTTCTTTTTCATCCTCAGAAAATGTATCATGCTCTCAGGTTTCCGGTTTCACGTGGCTTCGGTGGCAGCAGGAATTCGCAACCGCTCGCGATTCCTACTGCGCTAGCCGCCGAGGTACCCCCGATCCAAATGGGTCAGGGGGATATGGCTGCCCTGTAGGGACAGCTGAAGAGAGAGGGGAGCTGGATAGGGGGTTGGGGGTGTCGCAGACCCCCTCCTCATCCGATAAAAACCCCTTTTTCCCAAGGCGGTGGAGCGGCGGTCAGCAATGGCCGCCACGAAGAAGCCTGCAACCGGGTAAGATTGTGCTGGAGGAAGCAAGAAAAGTGAAAGTGCTGGCTGAGCCAGGTCAATCAACATCTTTTAAATTTGCTGGAATTGAGCTGTTTGAATTGCTGGAGGATACACTGTATCCCTAAGAAGAACAAAAGCGGCGGAGAAGCTGTTAAAGGGAACTTTTTTTTTTCTTTACTCTCCCATCCCATGGAAAAAGCAGAAGAAGATTTGAAATTTGTTTGGGCACTGAAGGTGAACTATTTTGAAAGTTGCTTGGACATTGGACTTAAAAATTTAAGAAATTGGAAAACTCTTATTAGAGGTATGGATTTCTGATTATTTAAAAATTGATGTTGCAAGTGGGAAGGGAGAAGAAAAATACTGGAGCAGAAGTGGAAAAAGGAGGATATTGCCCAAAATCTTAAAAAAAGATATATGGTAATTGGACCTCATTGATTAAACAGTAACCCCAGAAAGAGAAATAGAAGAAGGAAGAAAAGTATTAACTTTTGGAATTTTTTTTTTTGAATTATTTTTGACTAAAAATACTTGGGTGGTTGTTTTGGGGAAAGTTTCTCTTTTCAGGATGGCATCGCTTGTGGATGAACTAAAGATTGAATATCAAAAATATAAAAAGGATGGAAAAGATACTTTGGGCACTTCATTTAAATTTTTAGAAATGGCGGTATGTACTTATGAAAAGTTGATTATGCAGCAGAATGACAAAGAAGAAGAAGAACAAGAAGCCATCTTTGATGAACAATGGGTTTTTTCCGGGGAGGAGGAGAAAGAGGATAAGAAAAAGGGGATTTTAAGGGTTGAAAAAACAACCAAAAAAAAGAAAAATGAGAGGAAAGGTGGATGCAAGATTAGAAAGCAAAGGAAAGGGAGTAAGAAAAGGGAGGAGGAGAGAGAAAGGGGTAAAAAGGGCAAGGAGAAGAATAAGCAAGAGAGAAAGGGGGGGAGGAGAAGCCTCAATGGTGGGAAACAAGATCTAAAGAAAAAAAGTTTATTTAGAGACAATGGGTGAATCTAATTAAAGATAAAAGGGGGATTTTGGAAGGTACATAAGATTGTGTTTTTATATGTGTATTTAGAGTATAAAATTTATTGTGTAAATTTAGAATCTACTAAACAGAATCCCAAGATAAATTTAGTGTTATATGAAATACTTTTAAGTTAGGGTAAAGGCGTCATTCCAAATAGTGTATAGGAGACAATGGGTATAGTAAAAGAAAAAAGATGAATGGATAGTTGGAAATAGAACAGACAAAGAATGTTATTGAAAATGGTTATAAGCTGTTATGTCTTGATTGTTTGTGCACTGTTTTTGTAAAATTAATAAAATTGGTTTATAAAAAAAAGAAAGAAAAGAAAATGATAATAAGATATGGAAGGATATATAAAATGAATATGATGTTTGAATTTGTGTCTGTGTGAAGAGTTTTAACCCGGGATCAGGCAGCCTTCAGAAAAGATGTTTTAGTTTTGTTGTTATATGTTCTGTGTTTTGTATGTTTATGAAAGGCAATAAAATTTTAATAAGCAAGAAATATAATTTGGATAAAAGGAGAAGTCTGGATAAGATATGAAGTTAAATAGATAACATAAATACTGATATTACAATTTGGAAATATTTTGTATGTTCTATTGGCTTTCTTCTTTAATTATTATTATTACTATTATCTTTTTCTAGAAAAGATTTTTCAAGTTGTTATGCCTGGATTGTGTATTGTTTTTGTAAAATTAATAAAATTTGTTTAAAAAAAAGAAAAGAAAATGTATCATGTTCTTCTTACAATCATGAATAGCCAAAGCAAGAAATGAGCAAACAGCAGTAGGAAACTTAAACATCATTTGAACCTGCAGATATATTCAGGATTTCTGCAGAGTTTAGACTTATAGAAAACAGCAATCTAGTTCTCACCTGCCTTTTCATACCCACAGGCCCAGATTGACAACTTCTGTCATATTTCACAGCTTCTCTGCATAGCATTATTATTTAATTGCAGAAGCTGAGGGTCCTTTTTAGTATATGAAGCACTATTTGAATTCATATAATGCTACCTTTGGAAGATTAACTTGGATAATGGCAATTTCAGAATTCCCACTGCATACTAGAGATGGATGATTGTGCCAATTTTAGTTTCAAACTTGAACAGTCCTTAGTTCAAACCATTTTTGCAAGGAGTTTACTTTAAGTCAATTGTTTTTTTAAAAAACAGTTGGGACTACTGAGAAGTATAAAATATAAGAAAATATTTTTCTCCTTTTTCTTTTCTAAGGTGTCTCTCTTCTAAATTTTTAAAGATAAAGATTGTTCATTGTGTATGAAATAAATAAACAAAAAGTATTTAAAATATTTCCTCATGTACAGAGAGAGAGTGGGTGCAATTCTTTCAATATGGTAATTGTTTTTATTTTTTAAATTGCTTTTGTGATTTAACGTATTACATTTCTATCCTGCCCTGCTCAAACAGTGTTCAGTGATTTACAAGATATATGGAAAATAGAACATCCATGGTAAATCTAAAAAAAGGATCCAAAATCAATAAAGATCTCCCAAACAATCAGATATGATGGATTAAAAACATATACAGGTAGTCTTCAAGTTACAACAGTTCATTTAGTGATCATTCAAAGTTATAACAGCACTGAAAAAAGTGACTTACATCCATTTTTCACATTTATGACCATTGCAGCATCCCCATGGTCATGTGGTCAAAATTCAGGTGCTTGGCAACTGATTCATATTTATGATAGTTGTGGTGTCCTGGGGTCACATGATCCCTTTTTGTGACCTGACAAGGAAAGTCAACGGGGAAGCTGGATTCACTTAATAACTATATTACTAGAAGATTTCTTTGTGATTTTCTGACAGGTAGGCCACAGTCAGTAAGGATGGGATCTCACCATTCTTCTGCTCTGATACTAAGCAGAGTAGGGTTGTGTACTAAGCCCCTTCCTTTATTTTTTGTACACACATGACTGCACCCCATTGTATAACACCAACACAATTATTAAATTTGCGGATGACACAACAATGGTGGGGCTCATTAATAAGAACAATATGTGTGCTTATAGAAAGGAAGTACAAGGGCTGACACAGTGGTGTAAAGAAAATAATCTTACACTTAACACCCAAAAAACTAAACAACTTATAATTGACTTCAGGAGGAAGAGGGATGTACATTTACCATTGTACGTAAATGGTGAGGAGGTGGAGAGGGTTGGTAGTTTAAATTTCCAGGCACTTATATTTTGGAGGACCTCTCATGGACTATGAATGCTAACATGCTTGTAAAGAAGGCACAAAAGAGGTTGTACTTCCTGAGAATGCTCAGGAAGATACATTTATCTCAGCATCTACTCCTGTCCGATTACTGCAGCACCATTGAGAGTGTCCTGACATATGGCATTCTTGTATGGTATGGGAGCAGCTCTGTACTGGACAAAAAAGCTCTACAGAGAATCATTAAAACTGCCCAGAATATCACTGGGCTCCAGCTACAAGCCCTGGATGACATCTTCACATCTCGCTGAGGAAGTTGCACAACATTCTCAGAGACTCTTCCCATCCTTCTTACAATCTTTATGAACTTTTGCCTTCTGGCAGAAGATACAGGCCACACGTTTTCTGAATAGTTTTTATCCCAGAGCTATAATTGCACTTAACAATGAACTTAAGAACCATAATCAGTGTGCTGTTGGACAGTATTACTTGGTCTGTTGTGTGGATGCTTGTGGGTTTTTAGGAGGTGGGGAATTTTGGTGGGTGGGGAGGTGTTTGGGGATTGTCATGTATGTGTGAATTTCACTGTATGTATACTGTGTATATACATACAATGAAAATAAAAAATTCAATTCAATTCAATTAATAACTGCAGTGATTCACTTAACAAATGCAGCAAGAAAAATCGTAAAATAGGGCACACTCACTTAACAAAAGTTTCACTTAGCAATATAAATTTGGGGCTCGATTGTGTTTGTAACTTAAGGTCTATCTGCAGTCTTCGGCCTACAGCTTAGCGACTGGTCCTGTCGTGCCCCCGTGGGAGTCTGTGGGGAAGATGAATTGGAACAAGAACTTTTGTCTCAACATACATCCTCACAAAAATCCTTATAACAACTCCCAAAACCAGAAAAAAAATTACCCATAACAATAAGGAAACTTCAATCCAAAAAGAAATCACTTTGGCAGAAAAACAAATCTGATCACGTTGCCAACTTCAAAAGCCGATACAAAAATTTATGCCACCAGATAAAGACTGAATGCACCAATTATCACATTAAACAAGAGGAAAATCTTCTATGCACCAATTCCACCTGTGCTTTCTACAATTTTGTAAACAACAAACTAAAAGACTCAAGGTCCATCCCACCCCTGAAAGGACCTAATGGTAAAGACTGCAATGACCACACCATTAAAGCTAACCTCTTTAACACATTCTTTGGCTCAGTATTTGTAAACAGCAATGGATCATGCCCAGTATTTCCTAGTTGAACCACAGACAACTACAATGATCTAATACATATCGATTTTACATAAGACAATGTTGAAAAAGCACTACGCAATCTAAAACCATCTTTAAAAAGCTATCCACTGCCATAGCCAAACCTCTAAGCATAATTTTTGAAAAATCTTTCAGGACCAGCTCCTTGCCAGACCTATGGTCACAAGCCACAGTCATCCCCATCTTCAAAAAGGGAGACCACAGCCTAGTTGAAAATTACAAATTAATGTAATGTAATGTAATGTAATCTTTATGCTGCATCACCTATAAAGTCATGGAATCAATTATTAACCAATCCATTATCCTCCACTTAGAGACAAACAACCTACTCTCTAATAAACAATTTGGTTTCAGAAAAAAACTATCCTGTAATCTGCAACTCTTACACTGCAAAAACATATGGACTACACAACTTGACCAGGGCAAAGCAATAGGCACAATCTACATAGACTTCTGTAAAGCCTTTGATTCAATGGTACACGACAAACTATTCATAAAACTAAAATCTTACGGTTTCTCTGGACACCTGCATAACTGGATAGAAGCATTCCTGTCAAACAGGCAGCAAATGGTCAAAATTGGGAGCGTCCTATCAAATTCTGTACCTGTCAACAGTGGTGTCCCCCAAGGCAGTGTTCTAGGACCAACTCTTTTCATACTCTACATAAATGACCTCTGTGATCATATTAAGAGCAACTGCATTCTTTTCGCTGATGATGTAAAGCTGTTCAATACCACAGACAATACTGCTACCCTTCAAAAAGACCTTGACTATGTATCAGAATAGTCAAACAAATGGCAACTTCAAATCTCAACAAATAAATGCTCTGTCCTACATATTGACAAAAAAAAAATGTCAGAAAATAAAATACAGACTGAATAGTCAAGACCTTGTTGATGAACCAAGCTCTGTAAAGGACCTTGGAATACTCATCTCTAATGATCTAAGTGCTAGAGCCCACTGTAACTACATAGCCAAAAAGGCATTAAGAGTTGTTAACCTAATCCTATGTAGCTTTTTCTCTGGTAATATCACACTACTAACTAGAGCATATAAAATATTTGCTAGACCAATACTTGAATACAGCTCATCAGTCTGAAATCCACATTATGTCTCTGACATTAACACAGTTGAGAAAATCCAGAAATATTTCACAAGAAGAGTTCTCCACTCCTCTACTCGTTGCAGAATACCTTATGCCACCAGACTTGAAATTCTAGACCTAGAACTACGCCACCTTCAGTCCATTCTAAGTATAGTATATAAAATCATACATTGCAATGTCCTACCTGTCAATGAATACTTCAGCTTCAACCATAACAATACAAGAGCACACAATAGATGCAAACTCAAGGTAAACAGCACCAAACTTGATTGCAGGAAATACGATTTCAGCAACAGAGTGGTCAATGTCTGGAATACTCTACCTGACTCCCAAAAACTTTAACCTTAGACTGTCTACTATTGACCTCACCCTTTTCCTAAGAGGTCTGTATAAGCGCATAAGCGCACCAATATGCCTACCGTATCTGTCCTATTGTTTCTTTTTTATTTTTCTTATATGTATCCATTTCATGTATTCATAACTATGTTTTTACATATACCTGTTACCTTATAATCGCTTGACAAAATAAATAAATAAATAAAACAAGAACTGACAGCAATTGAGAGGGCAACTCCATTGGCCTTGGAGGAAACTGGGGAAGGGCAGAGTCAGTCCAGGCAAAGTTTTTCAGAATTAGTAAGGCCTGCAGACAGGGAGGAACAGAAGCAAGATGAACACGAGAGACAGCTCAGACAAGGAGCAAAAATGACTCTCTCCTGATGCAAGGGCTCAGAGCATGTAGAGTGTAGAGAAGATTAGCGCAGATGGAGCAGGCTACTCATGAGGAGAGTGCCATGCCCATCTTCACCAGGCACACCTGGGAAATGAGACTTAAGGAGATACTGTGGGGAGGGACATTTGTCAGAACCAAATGCTGAGTTCCTGAAGTGTTGCATGCCAACATGTGAACTTGCCAAGCATTCCTTTTGGCGTTGTGGACTAATTACCTGGATCTTTTGCTCCCTGAACTCCTTGATTTGCTTTTGAAGTTTTTTTTTGCCAATTGGGCCCACAATACCTGCTAATGTCATCAATCCATCTTAATTTGGGTCTCTTTTGTGGACGCTTTTAATCAAGTGGGATCCATTCTATGATTGCTTTGATCCACCTGACAGTTCTTTTTGCTAGGTGACCAGTCCATTTCCATTTCTATTCTTTGACTCTCTTGATGGCATTGTATACTTTTGTTTGTTCTCTAATCAATGTGCAGATCTGCTGTACTAATAGGAACCATAAATCCAGAAGGACTGCCAAGACATAGATTAGAAAGAGTGCAGAGAAGAACAAAGTTGTTTAGAAGAACAGAGGCTAAAACATAAAAAGAGCAGCAGCTGGAATTGGCTATGCCTAATTTAATGATAAGAAGGACTTAGAGTGACATGATAGCAGTGTTCAATAGGATGTCAATCTGGTCTCCAAAGCACCTGAAGGCAGGGCAAGAGGTAATGAATGAAAATTAATCAAGGGGGGAACCAGCCTAGAACTAAGGAGAAATTAGGAGAAGTTCCTGATGGCTAGAACAATTAATCAGTGGAATGCCTTGCCTCTAGAAGTTGTGGGTGTTCCGCCACTGGAAATTTTTAAGAGATTGGACAACCATTTGTTTGAAATAGTATAGTTTTTCCTGCTTGAGCAGGGAGTTGGACTAAAAGACCTCCAAGGTCCCTTTCAACTCTGTCATTCTGTTCTTTAATTTATTCCCCATCAAGACAATCCTGGCACCAGCAGTGATGGTCATAACTGATGCTGTTGAAGGAAGAATTGCATAGAATTGCAACCTCAACATTTTTGATGAATTTTGTCCCAACTCATTTTTTGATTTGGGAACCACAAATGTGGTAAGCTCCTATGAAAATATGAACTGAATGTCATTCTTCTCTTTTCCTAAATGGTAGTTAGACTGTATGTGTGTAAAGTCATACAATATTTATAATGTTGTATTTTGGGAGACATCTGTTCCTTACAATAGGAACAGTTATGACTCAGGACTTTGCCTGCTTTCTCTCAGTCGGGTATTTTATCACTCATCAGAGAAGAGATGAATTATGACCATTTCTGCTCATGAATGTGCTAAAAATAAAAGCCTCACCCATTCAGACAGTTGTGAGATGTGAGGGCAGTTGCAAACTAACAGCTCAGATTGTTTGATTTCCACATTTGTTGGAAGGGTCAGTTTTCCTCAGAAACTCCCATGTCACCTTAGACCAAGGATGAACAGGGCTGTGATTTGGAGGCCCTCCCAAATGCTTTCTTCTTTCTAAATACAACTTCATAATTTGAATATTTTTTGCTGAAAATCAGAAAAATCAACACTGTGATTTTTCCCCCCATACTTTTGGGGGAGAATCGAATAGCTTTTGTGTTTTATAAGATGCTTACAAAGCACTTCAAAAAATTGAGAAATCCCTGAGGAAAAAACTTCTCCATCTTCTTACCTGACATGGCTTCATTCACCTTGCTTCTCCAATGGAATGGCACCAATCTAACCTGCAAAACAAATGTGTATCTTGATGTGAGAGATTTGCTGGGAAGCTGAGAAAATACTTGACATAAACCATCAAGAACACAGACACACAGAATAACAGAGTTGGAAGGGACTTGAAGGTCTCTTCAGAAACTTCTTCAGTTCTGACTAAATGGTGGAGAATGGAAATCAATCAAAACTGAAGAAGCTTATTGGATGAGAAGTGAAATGTCTTCAAGGAAAAACAAAGAATCCAGTTGTCTTTTAAAAAACACCCTTAGGACATTGAAAGGTGCTTGAAAAAACATATTTGGGACATTGCTTTAAAGTTATACAGTTTATACAGTAAGGACTATTATAGAAGTCATAAATAAATAATTCTTAAGGAAACCAGGGCTAGATCAAAAATATATCATAATCCTACTATGATCTCTTTTGATGGCCATAATAGAATTTTCCATCTTATGGTATAACATTTAATGAGAAAATTGTCTTTTTTTCCTCCTAGTCTGGCAATCTATTCCAAAATAGCTTTATGTGCAATTCATGATATTTGATGGGGGCTGTCACAAATTATTCAGCAAGGTTAGGAAGATATTTTAGATCTTTATTGCTTTTTGGATTGAGGCAAAAGTGGATTAATTGAAAGAAGAAGCCCATCTTAGAAGTTCAGATTTAAGATGGTAAGTAATCTAACTCTATGAGTGTTGCAAGATGCCCTTGGAGAAAACTATGTAATCCTAGAAAATGATGCTAACGCCAAAATAACAATATGTATGTAGTGACATCATGCAAATGTGATTTCACAGGCTCCCGCTTTCTAGTCTGGTTCCTTAACCACTGTTAAACTACTGGCTATTAAAAATTTAATTTGTCTTTTGAGGATTACTTCAGATATAATGGATTTGCCATTTTGAGATCTGGAGGTATGTCTGAATGGAAATTGTTTAAAAATATTTTTTTTTAATCCTGAGTTTATTATTTTTAGAAAATAGTGATGATGCCAAAATGACAACATGTCGTGACAAAGAGGCATAGTAGTGCAATGGTATTGCAGTCTGGCTCTGTTCACTGGCAAGAGTTTGATCCTGACCTGCTCAAGGTTGACTCAGCTCTTGCGTCCTTCCGAGATCAGTAAAATGAGGACTCAGGTGGTTAGGGGCAATAGGCTGACTCTGTAAACTACTTAGAGAGGGCTATAAAGCACTGTGAAGCAGTATATAAGTCTAAGTGCTATTGCTTTGTGTATAATGATGTCATGCAGATGTGATCATTATATCCAATGCCGGTAAATAAGTCATGACCACCTTATTTATTTATTTTTTACTTATGAGATTTTTTTAAAATCCTGCCTTTATTATTTTTATTTTTATAAATAACTCTAAGTGATAGACATGCCTAATGCTATTTGAGGGTCTGCCACAAAGAAGAAGTGGACAACTAAGCACCAGAGGGCAGGACAAGAAACAATGGATGGAAATTAATCAAAGAGAGAAGCAACCCGGAACTAAGAAGAAAATTCTTGACAGTTAGAATAATTAATCAGTGGAACAACTAACCTTCAGAAGTTATGGGTGCTTCATCACTGGAGGTTTTTAAGAAGAGGCAGGACAACCCTGGTATAGAATCTCCTGCTTGAGCAGTGGGTTGGATTAGAATACCTCCAAGGTTTCTTACAGCTTTATTCTGAATTGAATTGGCCAACTAAATTACTAAAATTTAGCTTGATTAAAAAACGAATTTAATTCCCTGTTTTATTTTCTCCACAACAACCACCCTGTGATATGAGTTAAGCTGAGAGTGTATGATTGGCCTAAAATTATCCAGCTGGCTTTCATGCCTAAGAAGAGACTAGAACTCATAGTCACCTGGTTTCTAGCCTTAACCACTGGAAGAAACTGGTTCTTATCTTTTGCTCCTATCTTCGTCCATGAGTGCTTATGGTTATAACTGTATTTGGGTAGTATTGTCGATAGTAATAACTGGCACTCAACCAATTGGTTTCTTCTCACCCTTCAAATTTCAAATTGTGTACATGGGAAATTTACAGAACGAAGTTTTTCACATTTGGGTCAAAACTTTTTTAAAAATATAACTTCCACCAAATTCAGCAAGGGCACTGAAAACAATGCCCATGCTATTTCAAACACATTGCAAATGCTTCTGACCCATAATAATCTAATTACTGCCATTTTAAAACACGGGGCAAAATGTGTTTTTTTCATAGTGAATGTCATTGAGAAATAGCAATTACCATTAGCTCTGTAAGTTCAAATGTGCTGATTACAACTTAAGCATTTCTAGACATTAGTCGAACTGCCAGGCTATGCAACCCTGAATAATATACCCAGAGCTGTGTTTCTTTAGAGTGATATATTTAAATAAATAATTAATAAATGTTGTTTCCTCCCTTTCAAATCCTATACTCAATATTTCTTTTAAAAAACATGTCTGGATGTCATTCTGAATTACAGAAAAATATTGAAAAGCAGGATCTTTTAGCTTCTTAGGGCTAAGTTCTATAATTAGATTAAAACACATTTAGACTAGGCTAAACAGATGCAAGTCCCCAAATAGGTATCTAACATGCAGAAACATTCTTCTTTCTAGTATGTCATCCAGACCTGTTATTTGAAGAATTATTGACTATTAGGTTGAAAGAAAGAAGAGGGAAGTGACACTTATTAATGATAATTATTTAGCTACATCACTCCAAAAAAATACAGCTCGGATATATTATTCGGGGTTGCACAGCCTGGTAACTAGATTCATGTCTGGACAAGCTCAATATTTGATTGATAGATTTGTCAGATTGTGGCTTTGTGAAATGAATCTAGAAGTAATAGGATAGTTCCAACATCATACTGAAAATGCAATTAATTGCCAATGCATAGCTGCTAGATGCTGTGGTTTCAGAATGAGAGATGGCAGAGAGCATATAAAGACTTTATCACTAAGCTATGTTCTTCTTTATTGTTGTGATGACCTATAGTCTCTCAAAATAACCCAAAACCCAAAGCATACATGAAAGTCCAGTAAGGCCTTCAACTTAACTTCACTGTTTTATTAGACACAGTTTAAAGTCACAAAAGTAAATAATGAGGCAAACAGAAAACCAAAACAAACCGCATTGACGAGAGTTCCGAAGCAAGCCAAGATAACTAATCATAAACTCCAGGAAAATAATCGAGGAGAATCCATGGGAAGAACGCCAGCAAAGATAAACCTCTTTCAAAGTAAACACTAAACTTTGACTTCAGCAATTCTGACTGCACAGTTACAAACTTATATACATAGCTTCTAGCTGCAAGCCACGAGGAGGATCATGGCAATCTCCTCTTGAGTAGACCTCGCTTTTCCCTGATCCTCTCCTCCCTGCATGACTGAGAATGGATAGGGGATGGGCCTGGATCCTCCTCTGACTGCTCAGCCAGCCTCTGCCCTTCCCCAGCCTCCTCCACCACCTCTGGAGCCACACTCCCACTCCCTGTTGGCTGTTCCTCCTCTTCCTCAGAGTCAGTCTCCACTAGGGGCATGTCACTCTCTCTCCCTGTCGGGCCCGGGACCAGTCAGACGAGGACGTTGAGGAAACTGAGTGTGAAAGTCCTGGACGAAACGAGGAGCATGAACATCAGTGGCATCGACCCAGGTGAAGTCCTCTGGTCCATAACCTTTCCATGCCACCAAATACTGAAATCTGCCTCACAACTGGCATGAATCTCAGATGCTATCCACTTTGTACTCCTCCTCTCCCAGAGGGGCTACTGGGGCTGGCTGTGATGGAGCCGGTCTATGCGGATTGTCGGCCAAGGCAGGGACTAACAGGGAACGATGAAAAACAGGATGGATATGCATGGTCCGTTGCAGAGAGAGATGATAAGCCACAGGATTGATCACCGCCTCGACCTGAAAAGGTCCCAAGTAATGGTGATCGAGTTTTTTTGATGGTTGCGTCGTTGGTAAGTATCAAGTAGAGAGCCAAACCCAATTGCCTACTGCTAAAGGCAGAACATCGTGATAATGTTGGTCTGCAAACTGTTTATGGTCTTCCTTGGCTCTCTCTAGTTGATCACAGACCATGTGGTGCATGGCTTTTAACTCCTGCAAGAACGTATCCACTGCCGGAATTGGGGAATCAGACGGGGCTAAAGGGAAAAGTCATGGATGAAACCCATAGTTAGCAAACAAAGGGGACACACGGGTGGATGCATGTTGAGCATTGTTATAAGCGAATTCTGCCACCGGCAGCACTTCCACCCAATTGTCTTGTTGAGTATTGCTGAAGCAGTGGAGGTACTGCTCCAAAATAGCATTCACTCTCTCTGTCCCCCCCATCAGTTTCGGGGTGATGAGAAGAAAACAGGCATGCCTGAACCTGCAGTTTCGCGACTAGGGTCTGCCAGAAGTGTGCCATAAATCGTACCCCCTGATCTGATATCATGCAGTCTGGTAACCCATGCAACCGGAAAACATGGAAAATAAACAATTGAGCTGTTATCTTGGCTGATGGAAGACCTGCACACAGAATAAAGTGGGCCATTTTAGTCAACATATCCACCACCACCAAAATGGTTGTAACAACCTTCAATGGTGGCAATTCAGTGATGAAGTCCAATGAAGCTGCCCCCAAGGTCTTTCTGGCATGGATAATGGCTGCAAAAGACCAAGGGGTGCACCTGGAGCATAATTGGCTTGTTGACAGATCCCACAGGATGGCACATATCCTGACACATCATGTTTAAGTCTCGGCCACCAAAATGTCCTAGAGATGAGGTACAGTGTTTTGAACACCCCAAAGTGTCCTGCCGCCAGACTATCATGACACTGATGTGGGATAAGGCCATGAAGAGGACCTCCAGGCACGTAAATGCGATCACGGAACTGCAACAGGTCCCCAATATACGCCCAAGGAGTCTCTTGTCTCCCATTCTCATCCAATTCTTGACATCGAGATGCCACAAATGCCGCTGTGCCTCCTGAATCCTCACTCAGAAGTCCAGTGGTTCCTTAGTGGCCACAAACCGCTCCAATGGAATCACCATCCTGGGCAAGATTTTATCCTCCCTTCGGTTATACTCGGGTTTCTGAGATAGGGTGTCGGTGCGTTGATTCCTTCCACTCGGAACATAGATCACCTGGAAATCAAATCGAGCAAAGAATAAGGACCATCTCACCTGATGTTGGTTCAATGTCCGAGCTGTACTTAGGTGTTCCAAATTGCGATGATCCATCCGAACCTTGATTTGGTGACGAGCCCCCTCCAGGTGGTGCCTCCATGTCTCAAAAGCAACCTTAACTGCCAAAAGTTCATTGTCCCAAATCATATAGTTGTGCTCTGGAGCTGACAACTTCCAGGAATAATAAGCGCACGGGAATAAAGTGCCTGTGGGAGCATAGGCCTGGAGGAGCACTGCACCAACAGCCACATCGGAAGCATCTGTTTTCACCACAAATGGCTGGCCTGTTTGAGGATAGGCTTAGAAGCAAAGATGACTTTCAATGCCTCGAAAGCTGCCTGCTCCTCAGCACCCCAATGGAACTTCTCCCCCTTCTTGAGCAAATTAGAAAGGGGAGCAGTCAAGGCAGCAAAGCGGGGAATAAATGTGCAGTAGTAGTTCGCAAACCCCAACAGTCGTTGCACATCCTTAACCCACTGTGGAGGTTCCCACTCCTGCAACGATTGTATTTTTTCCAGGTCCATTTCCACCCCAGCAGGTAAAATTGTTGTCCCAAGAAGTCAATTGTGGTTTGTGCAAACTGACACTTCTCATGCTTAGCAAACAGGTGGTTATCACACAAACGTTGCAACACCAGCCACACATGTTGCCAGTGTTCCTGCAGGGAGTCTGAGTAAATTAAAATGTCATCTAAATAAATGACCATGAATTAATCCAACAAATCACGGAAAACATCATGCATGAAATGCATGAACACAGCTGAGGCATTGGTTCATGCAAAAGGTATCACGGTATACTCAAAATCCCCGTACCTCATCTGGAAAGCTGTTTTCCACTCATCCCTGCACAAATGCAAACCAGATTGTAGGCCCCACACAAGTCCAACTTCATAAAGATCTTAGCTTGACGAAGCCGCTCAATCAGTTCAGGGATGAGGGGAAGCGGGTACCGATTCCTCACTGTGATTGCATACAACTTGCATTAATCACAACATAAACATAGCTCCCCCCGATTACTTTTTTACAAAAAGCACCGGTGCAGCCAATGGGGAGGTAGAAGGCCGGATAAACCCTTTCCGGAGGTTCTTGTCAATAAAATCCCGCAACACGGCCAACTCTGGTTCCAACAGGGAATATATCCAACCCACCGGCAATTTTGCATCGGGCAACAAGTCGACTGGACAGTCATACACCCGATGCAGAAGCAACTGATCCGCCTCCTTCTCCCCAAACACATTAGCAAAGTCCACCAATTCCGCAGGTAGATCCAGGTCCCCGGGTGTAGCCACACTCCCTGCACAGGAGCTCAAGCAATGGTTGGCACACTTCCTATCAAGGAACTACACAGCTCCAGATGAACAGACAATCTGTGGATCATGGGCCTGTAACCACTCCAAACCCAACACCACCAGAAAATGAGGCACTGCGGTAATGTAGAACACGGTTTTCTCTACATGCTGCCCAATACACATGCAAAGGGGTTTTGGTTGCAGCAACCACAGGTCCCGATCGAAGGGGCTGACCATCAATTGTCTCTACCATTACTGGCGGGGACACCTGTTGCTGAGGAATGAACCACTGCTCTACAAAATGAGTATCCATGAAATTGGGCACCAGGCACGAACACACTTGCTGTCAGCACAAGATGCTTCACAATAACAACTGTGGTGGAGATGTCAAAGGTGGCAAGGATGGCAAGATTGGTGAAGATGGCAGGCCTAAGGACTTTACACCCCAACCTACAGACCCCCATAGGCCGAGCGATGTTCGTTTCCCACCACCGCAGGCATCGCTGGTGTTGATGTCATAACAGGACACTTGGTTGCAAAATGGCCTCGATTGCCACAATAGAGGCATAAACCATCACAACGACGTCTCTCCTTTTCTACTTGAGTCAGGCGAGGGCGGCCAGCCCCCAACTGCATGGGTTCCTCCAAAGGCACTTCCACCAAGGGCGCCATCTTGCTGGAAATAGATACGGTCTCTGTCCGTCGTCGCACCTGTCACTGCTGAAGTCAAGCATTGATACGAAGACACAAATGCATGAGCTCCTGAAGGGTGTGAGAGCATTCAGTGCGCGCCAACTCATCCAGAAGCTCCAACGACAAATCCTCCTGGAACTGGTCTAATAGTGCTGCCTCATTCCATTGTACATCCTGACCAACCACCCAAAAACTAGCAATATAATCCAAGCCACACCCCTGCTTCAACTCTCTCAAACGTCTGTTTGCTGTTTGGCTTTGAACAGGGTCCTCAAACATGGCCTGAAACTGACAGCAAAACTCGGCGTAATTGTCCAACACCTGGTTGGGCTGGGTCAGCAGAGGCGTTGCCCAACATGCTGCAGAGCCTGACAACAAACTAATCAAAAACCCCACCTTATCCCGGTCAGTGGGAAAGTCCTCAGGCTGAAGGCTCATGTAAAGCTGGCACTGCCCCCAAAATGCTGGAAATTGGGCCAGCGAACCATCAATTTTATCTGGCACTGCCACTGTGCACTTTCTCTGTGGCCGGGCAGCTTGCATTTGTGCCACCTGTGCAATCAAAAGAGCCACTTGCTGGGTTAACTGGGCAATCTCTGCTCTGAGCTGATCCATGGTCACCCCACAAAAAGCAAAAATAAGTTGAAGGGGTGGCTGGAGTCAAAATGTGATGACCCATCATCTCTCAAAATAAACCAAAACCCAAAACATATATTAAAGCCCAGTAAGGCCTTCAACTTAACTTCACTGTTTTATTAGGCATAGTTTAAAGTCACAAAAATAAATAATTAGGCAAAAAGAAAACCAAAACAAACCACATTGACGAGAGTTCCGAAGCAAGCCAATCATAAACTCCAGGAAAATAACCGAGGAGAGTCCATGGGAAGAACACCAGCAAAGATAAACCTCTTCCAAAGTAAACACTAAACTTTGACTCCAGCAATTCTGACTGCACAGTTACAAAGTTATATACATAGCTCCCACCTGCAAGCCACGAGGAGGATCATGGTAATCTCCTCTTGAGTAGACCTCGCTTTTCCCTGATCCTCTCCTCCCTGCATGACCTAGAATGGATAGGGGATGGGCCTGGATCCTCCTCTGACTGCTCAGCCAGCCTCTGCCCTTCCCCAGCCTCCTCCACCACCTCTGGAGCCACACTCCCACTCCCTGTTGGCTGTTCCTCCTCTTCCTCAGAGTCAGTCTCCACCAGGGGCATGACAATTATTCTGACCAAGGCTTCCTGAGACAGTAACAATCACATCCTGTTCCCAGAAACCTTTTTTGTTTTATTTCAATGGCTGTGAATTATATGCATTCACAGCCCGTAATGAGTTCCAAACAGTTGATGAATAGTCCAACAGAAGTCTGCCACAGTCTTTTGGGATAAGGCTGTTAAGCACCCACCTTTATCTCCCTTGAAATGCTGCCAACAACTAAATTGCCAATAAGCTGTGCAAGGCCAAACAGAGCACAAAGTCAACAAGGAGCTTCAGAGTTTAAACCAATCAGAATGAACAAAATTGCTCCTGCAAAGCCTCATGTCCCTTTGCTCATCCTTTATGTCTTATGGAAGGGGCCAATCATCTCCAAGCCTTTCTCTCGAGTCACCCTTTTTGTCTTAACCGTTCTTGCCTTCTGGCAGCTCTGTGCAAGCACACACTGGGAACGGGCTCCCCCTGCTCCTCTGCCTTGCTGATGTCAGATTCTGGAGGCTCCAGAGTCAGCACATAACTCTTAGATGGCCCTGACCCCATCTCTGTGTCGGACACAGATCCCTTGTCTGAGCCCTCCCCAGACTCCAGGACTGGCCCATGTTCTTCCCCACTGTCTGACTCTGCTGCCAGCTCTGCAGGCTGCCGGTGGATCACAACATTTATAAAGCAAGTTGCCTAGACAGATTTTAGACCCCAGCCCTGTCTATGTAAGTATACATTGATTGGGAGTGTCAACTTGCATTTTCTGACTGTAGTCTTGCATACATATACATGGGCATTTATGGAGTCTGTAATTACAAAAATACCTTACTTACCACCATTTGCTTAATGACCATTCAAAGTTACAATGACATTGAAAAAAGTGACATATAACCATTTTTCACACTTATGACCGTTGCAGCATCCTCATGGTCACGTGATCAAACTTTGGATGTTTGGCAATTGGCTTGTATTTATGATGGTTGCAGTGTCTGGGGTCATGTGATCCCCTTTTGTCACCTTCTGACAAGCCAAGTCAAAGGGGAACCCAGGCTCCCTTAACAACTATGTTAACAATGGAACAACTGCAGTGATTCACTACCATGGCAAGGAAGGTCATAAAATGGGACAAAATTCAATGAAGAACTGTTTTGTTTACCAATGGAAATTTGGGGCTCAATTATGCTTGTAAGTCAAGGACCATCTGTACTTCATTCATTATTTTTAGTGGATAAAAATAATATACCAGAGAATAAACAAAGGGTTTACCATGATGATAAAATGTAAAATTAATTGCTTAAAAGTATAACAGTTCATTATATCATCTGAAGAATTAACAGAACATTTCTATAAAGCTCTAAACATGATATCAATGTTGATCTCTCCATGTTTTCATTCTTTCCAAAATAGTGTACATCAAGTAAAAGGAAAGAAAAAAGGAGGGTGGGGGAATGAAATAAATTAAAATATTTAAAAAACAGGAAAATCAATATTAGGAAACTACATGTTTTTAAATTCCCTCCTATTGTACCTGACTGATGATGGCATTGATATATTTATGAATATTGAAATTCTTTGTAATTACTGTTACAAAGTATTCTTTATCAATTACTTCTGCCTTAGGAACTGAGGTTAAGTGTCTGCCTTGTAGTGTGACCCATGATACAAATGTTCCTAGACTTTTGGCCAGAATACCTCCCCTTAATGCAGACCTGAGCATTTTACAGCCCCCGGGGCTGCATCTGACTGTTTGATTGACCCTGTCTGGTCCACGTGAGGTCAATGAGAAATCAGAAATCAGATGTAGCTAAGTGTATGCTATGCATGCAAAACAACTGCCTTGCTTTTATTTTGAAGATGACTGTCAACCCTGAAGCGGACCTCGCTGAGGCCATCTTCATGGCTTCAGGGTTGCCACAAGGCAGAAGAGGGGACAGGAAGTAGGGAATAGTTAGCTGGGGTTTTGCAATTAAAACAAAAAGGGTTTTCCGGGGGAACCAAGGCCATTCCAACAGGTGGCTGGGAGAGGAGGAATGAAGTAACCAAGCAATTGACCAGCACCTCTACTGGACAATGTGACCGATGACTTGGAGGAAAGGGAAAACTTTCATTTTTTAATGAGGTGAAAACCATGGGAACTTTCAGAGTCTGTTTTCACTAGTTGTGCCAATATGATGTATCCAATAAATTGTTCTTTGAAGAATCTACCTGCCTCAGAGTTCTGCTTTTAATGGGTGTATTAATGGAATGCTGACAGCAACTGCTATTTTTTTTAAAAAATTATGTATGTGTAGTTGTGTGTGCCAACACACATTTGTACCTTCACAGCCCTTCACAACAGCTCCAATTTCTCATGTGACCCCTTGAGAAAATTAATTGCCCACCCCTGCCTTAGTGTAATCCTAATGTACAAAGCTTCCCAAAAATCCAGACACCAATATGAAGATAATGAAACAAGACAATAAATCTTTGAGAGAGGTGAATGTATTGTAACAATGTAGCAACCAATCTCCCTCTCTCTCACACACACACATACACCCCATCTAGATTCCTTCTCCATCTCCCCAAGGAGGGATACTCCTAAGTTACAGGGGAACGGTTATTGCTTAAGTTTAGTTCTTCTGTTCTGAATGTATAGTGTTAATTTCATCATTGCTCTATTTCCCCCAAGTTTGGCCTCAGTAATCTGTTCATATTACAGTTACTTTTTGACATCTTTCCAAGATTTGGGGTTTTTTTCTTATGAGATCTTAACAATTTTCCAGCCAAGTGATTTCAATACTGGGTAAGATCCTTATTCTGGAAAAGAATTCTGTAGCTGCTCCTAATACCAACCAATTGTTCAGGATAGGAAAAAAAACAGAAATGCAAAGAACCTTCATGAGATGATCACTTAGAAGAGAGCAGGAGTTCCTGATGGGTCCTAAACCCCTTCAAACCTTGTTATTCAAGTGTAACTTTTAATACAGAATGACTAAACAAGGAGAGATTGTAATTTTCATTCCTTCTGCTCAATTGTGTCTGGTCCTCAGAAGCTGCCTGCACAACAGCGGGATAGCATCAAGATCATGGAGGTGATAGTACTGGGATCCAATCTGTGTTGGTCATTGGGACTAGAAGTTTAATCTTCCAAGCTTTTGGGCTCATGCTGGAGCCACCCTAAGGGAACTTCTCTCTAACAGAATGTATGCTTTGGACTATTCTATGTTCCCTGAGGATAGGCTCCAGGATGAGTTTGAAAGCTCGAAATACTAAATCTCTGGTCCCTGATTGGATACTTTTACACAATCCTGGTATTCCTTCATTAGTGATAGAACTACTCTATTGTGTACAGCACTAGTGAGGCCACACTTAGAATACGGCATCAGTTCTGGTCACCACAATACATAATCGATGCTGAGACCCTAGAAAGAGGGCAGAGAAGGTTACATGCAGGCCCCATTACTTCCAACTTAGTTTTGGAAAACTGGTAGAGGAAGAACAAAGAGCTGGGGGGACACAAAGGTCTGAAAGGTCCCATGGGCTTCTGTTCTTGGCCATCACTGATGCTTTCCAATCCACTTAGAAGATGTCTCTTAAGCAAAAACTCGGTCAATCAGACTAGAACTGGAAGGGACTTTGGAGGTCTAGTCAAGCAGGAGAGCCTATTTCAGACAAGTGTCTCTCCAGTCTCTTCTTAAAAACCTCCATGATGATGAAGCAACCACCACTTCTGAAGGCAAGCTCCTTTTATGTGGCCTTTCTCAAAGTATTTTATATGTAATCTTGGTTGGTCTCAAGCTAAGAATCAGGTGGACCAACAGTTATTCCAAATGGAGCTGAATCGACTGCCCAGTTTTTATCGGTTACCAATGCATGTTCTTGTATATTACATATTTTATACAAATTTGCACTGAAATTTTATTTTTCCCCTTTTGATGGCAATCCCCAAACAGACAGTTTTAGTGTTGATTTACTGCTCACTAATAATGCTTTTTGTGGAAGCAAAATGTTGCAAAGTTTTCTTATTTGGCATCAATGCTTCAGCAGGGGATTCATAATAAGATTTAAGTTGGATTGCTATATATACCTATTTATACTTTTCTGTTTTTACTCTTTCCTTTCCTTTTTGATTTATTTGCTGGCTGAAGGCTGTAATAAATAAAACAAAGAATTGAAATTTGAATTATCATGCAAAGGCAGCAATCATATATTTGAAGCAGAGGTCAGCTGACTGGCATTTTGGTGATGATGTCATCATACACATTTCATCATTTTGGCATCATTGTGCTTTGCTGAAGACACCCAGGCTTTGTCAGTGAAAGTCGACTTGCATCAGATGTCAAGGTGCAATTGTTTAATTTATCATGTGCAGAGAGGTATGTGACATGATTGCAGAAAATACGACTTCAGCCACAGAGTGGTCAATGTCTGGAATACTCAACCTGACTTTGTGGTTTCTTCCCCAAACCCCAAAAACTGTCTACTATTGACAGTAGACTGTCTACTATTGACCTCACCCCTTTCCTAAGAGGTCTGTAGAGGGCGTGCATAAGTACACAAATGTGACTACCGTCCCTGTCCTATTCTTTCTTTTTTTCTTACTCGTATCCATTTCATGTATTCATAACCATGTATATTCTTATGTCTATTATCTAATAATCGTTTGACAAAATAAATAAATAAATAAATAAATAAATAAATAAATAAATAAATAAATAAATAAATAAATAAATGTGTCATCATTTTGATACCATCGTGGCTTCTACTGATTACCTTAACTGATAGCAGAAAGTTTTTGAATGGAAAGATGAGAATTGCTTCATTTCAGCTGAGTAAGGAGTACACAGAGCAGCAGAACAGGGGTTTCCTGATCACAAAAGTCAGGATGACAACTGCATTGGTGTGATGAAAGCTTACCCTTTTTTCATATGCCACTCTGCCCTGCAGTGACATTTGCAATACAGTCCTTGACTTACAACACTTCATTTAGTGACCGTTCCAAGTTACAACAGAACTGAAAAATATGACTTGCGGCCATTTCTTATAGTTATGACTTTTGCAGCATCTCCATGGTCATGTGATCACAATTAAGATGCTTAGCAACTGGTTCATACTTATGATCACTTCTTTGTTCCAAGGTCATGTGATCCCCTTTTGCGACTTTCTGACAAGCAAAGTCAATGGGGAAGCCAGATTCACTTCACAACCATGATACTAACTTAACAACTGTAGTGATTCACTTAAAAATTGTGGCAAGAAAGGTGGTAAAATGGGGCAAAACTCACCTAACAAATGTCACAGTCAACAACAGACATTTGAGCTCAATTGTGATTCTAACCTGAGGACTACCTATACTAATGGAAAGATTCTGCCTTTATGAACTAATCTGATAATAGTGATTTCTGATTGCTCTGTTTATAATTCTGCCAGAATGATGATTACATTGTAAAATTACTTCAGTGGATTGTTTTTTTAAAAAGGTTGAAATTATGACCATATTATTATATTTTTATCGCACCTTTATACCTTTATAAATAATTTAAAGCAATGAACATACATAATACTTCTTCTTTCTTGTATTTTCCCCACAACAACAACCATGTGAGTGGGTTGGGCTGAGAGAGAGTCATTGGCCAAAAATCACCTAGCTGGGTTTCATGGCTAAGGCAGGACTAGAACTCACAGTCTCCTGGTGATTGGCCGAAAGTCATCCAGCTGGTTTTCATTTCTTTCTTTTTTAAAAAAAACAACAACAAATTTTATTAATTTTACAAAAACAGTACACAAACAAACAAGGCATAATAGCTTATAAATTCTTTTCTAAAAAAAAAATAGTAATAATTAAAGAAGAAAACCAATAGAACATAATGATTCCAAATTATAATATTAATATTTACTTTATCTATTTAACTTCATATCTTATCCCAATTTTTCATCCAAATTATTTCTTGCTAATTAAAATTTTATTGCCTTTTATCAACATACAAAATGCAGAAAACATAACTGTTATGTATGTAAATAGTTAAAATAAAAGCGAGCTTGGGGTAAAGTGCAGGGTTCTGGCCCTGCACTTCTGATTGGTTGTTAAGCGGCTCGATCGGATTGGTTGGGCTCAGAGAATCCGATTGGCCCTTAACGAAGGACTCTTATTGGTTCTGGAGCTAGCGTTTTACAGCTCCCTATTGGTTGTTTCGCATTAAGGTTGCCTATATAAGTCAGAGTTGTTGTTATTAAAGTTTTAAGTCACTATGTAATAAAGAGCTGAAAGTTCACCAACTAAGACTGTCTCCATTCATTTAACCCATGCCTCAAACTATATCACTAGCGACGAGGATGGGATTTGGAGACATCTGATCTTAAGGAACTTGGAAGAAAAACAGAGCACGTGTTAAGACGACGCCACCAACGGAAACCATGTCCAGCGGCATCGTACCACCCGCTCCGTTCGATCCAAACCAAGAGGATTGGGAATCCTACATGGATCGCTTCCAAATGTTCCTCGAAACAAACAACCTGAAGGATGCCATACCAGCCAAGAAGCGGGCGCTGTTCCTAACGTACTGCGACCCGGCTGTCTTTAAAATGGCGAAAGCACTCGCGAAACCTCGAGAAGTGAAAGCAATGAGCTGGGACGACCTCGAACCTCTCCTGAGAGACCATTACGCGCCAACTGTACCTACACTCGTGAGACGCCACGAGTTCTATCAAAGAAGCCAGCGAAAAGGAGAGAGTGTGGCTGACTTCGTGGCAGACCTCCGACACTTGGGAGGCCTCTGCGGGTTCGCAGACTTAGATGAAGCACTGAGAGACCGCTTAATTCTGGGATTAGATGCGCTAGGCGTGCAAAGCAAGCTGATGGCGAAGGGCGACATCGACCTTGCTGACGCCATCCTGAAGCCACTGCTGCTGAGGCGACCAAAAAGTCCGCGGCGCAACTACGGCGAAGCCGAAACCCAATGACCCCACCGACAGGCGACATTTTATCCAAGTCAGAAGAGTGGCTTGTTACGATGCACCACGAGGACCTCTCTTCGTCATCAGACAGCAACGAAGAAGGGGTCCATCGACTGCGGTCCGACCGGGACCCTCGCTCTAAACCCTCACACCCTTGCGCTGGTTGTGGGGCAAACCACCCCAGGGCAGACTGCAAATTCCGTGATGCGATCTGCCATGAGTGCGGAAAACGAGGCCACATCAGTCGAGTCTGTCGCAGTTTACCGGGACCAAGTCAGGCCTGAAGGGGAACCAACTTTCGCCAATCGGCAGGAAACCGTCCTGTAAGGCGAGATTCAGCAAACCACTCCTACAGATATTGAGTGTTGCAGAAAGAAGAGGCTCACCATACTATCACTATAGGTCACGCCTCAGCCATGGACGCTAAGAAGATTCGAGTTACAGTAGCCATAGAGAACCAACCTTGCCACATGGAGGTCGATTCCGGATCGTCCCTCTCGATGGTGTCGTGGAAGACATTAAAGCAACTAATTCCTACCATCCAACGCCAAGACCTTCGAATGCAACGTCTCATCCTTAAAGACTACCAAGGGAATCGGATCCCTGTGGTTGGGTCTTGTCGAGTCCGCGTCTCGTTTAAAAAGCATACGGCATACTTACCTCTAACGATCATCGATAGGAACAGGCCTAGTTTGTTGGGCCTACAATGGTTTGTGCCACTAGGCATCGAAGTAACCGGTGTGAACCGAGTCGGTGATTGCGAGTGGGAGGAGGACCTTATTTCTGAATTCAGCGATGTCTTCGCAGATCATCTGGGCGAGTATAAGGGGACCCCAATTTCATTTAGCCTCAACCCTAAGGTCGCTCTGATCCGTTTAAAGCCCCGTCGAGTTCCGTTCACCCTTAAGGCCAAGATAGATGAACAACTTGACAAACTAATTAAACAAGGGGTACTGAAACCCATTGATCATTCTCCATGGGAAACTCCTATTGTAACCCCCATTAAGCCAGATGGGTCAATCCGAATCTGTGGGGACTACCGGGCAACTCTAAACCACGCCCTCCAGCAGAACGCGTATCCAGTGCCGGTGGTGCAGCACCTCCTTCATTCCCTGGGAGGCGGAAAGGTTTTTGCTAAATTAGATTTAGCTCAAGCCTATCAACAATTGCCCGTGGACGATAAAACAGCCCAAGCTCAAATGATAGTAATGCACAGAGGTGCTTTTAAATGTACCCGATTGCAATTCGGGGTAAGTGTAATGGAACGATTATTGCAGAGAATTAAGGGCGTGGTTCCGTATTTTGATGACGTGTTAATTGCAGCTCCTAGTAAAAAAATTCTGCAGAATCGTTTAAAATGTGTTCTTAAAAAATTCCAAGAAGCGGGACTGAAAGTAAAAAGGGATAAATGTCATCTGTATACCGACAGTGTTGAATTTCTAGGTTATCGCATTGATAGTCAGGGTATTCACCCTACTGAGAGTAAATTAAGGGCAATAAAAAATGCTCCCAGACCCCATAACAAAACAGATCTCCAGGCATTTTTAGGCCTTATCAATTTCTATAATGTGCTTTTACCGCATAAGGCGATTGTGGCTGAATCGTTACACCGGTTATTAGATAAGAAAGCATTGTGGGTTTGGGGTTACCAAGAGGAAAAAGCGTTTCGAAATGTAAAAGATTTACTTACATCTGATTCTGTACTTATGCAATATAATGAAACATTACCATTGGTTATAACTTGTGATGCCTCACCGTTTGGGGTGGGCGCCATTCTGAGCCATGTGCTGCCTAATGGAAACGAGTCCCCCGTTGCATCCTTTTCGAAGACTCTTTCCCATGCAGAACGTAACTATGGACAAATAGATAAGGAAGCTCTTGCAATTGTGTCAGCCGTAAAAAAATTCCATGAGTATGTATATGGAAGGACATTTACCATTGTAACTGACCACAAACCTTTACTGGGGATAATCGCTGGGGACAAACCAACCCCCTTTATATTGTCCCCAAGAATGACTCGATGGTCAGAGTTCCTAGCTGCTTATAATTATCGATTGTTACATTGCCCGGGGAAAGCCATTCCCCACGCCGACGCACTCAGCAGAGCACCGCTACCAGAGACTCTCGACGATCCGGCACCAACAGTATCGGCGTTACAAATCGAGACGCTCAACTCGCCCCCTATGACCGCTCGAGATATCATGAGAGAGACCAGACGAGACCACACCCTAGCTCGAGGCCTAGGCTGGGTAGAACGTGGATGGCCATTTGACCAGGTCCCAGATGACTTCGCGCCATTTAAAACAAGGCAGACTGAACTTTTTTCGCAAAAAGGCTGTGTCATCTAGGGCGATAGAGTCGTCGTTCCAGAACGACTCCAAAAGACGCTGTTACAAATTTTGCACGAAGGACATCCCGGGATCGTGCGGATGAAAGCACTCGCACGGAGCTACGCTTGGTGTCCAGGCATGGACCGACACATCGAGCAATGGGTCAAGGCCTGCACTAAGTGCCAACAAACCAGCAACGCACTGCCAAAAGCTGAACCGACCAAATGGGAGACGCCATGCGGACCCTGGTCCAGAATCCACCTGGATTTCGCAGGGCCGATTAAAGGACATACATTGCTGTTGACTGTTGATGCATACTCTAATTGGTTAGAAATTCATCGAATGACCAATACAACCTCCGAAGCAGTCATTAAAGTCCTTAATAGACTCTTTGCAACTCATGGATTGCCGGACGTCTTGGTGTCCGATAACGGACCACAGTTTACAGCGCTAATGTTTGAACAGTACCTTGCTGATAATGGCATCCGCCATGCGCTCACCTCGCCTGTGCATCCTGCCACCAACAGCCGAGTGGAACGCATGGTCCAATTTGTAAAAAAGACTTTGCAAAAAGTGGACTATGATAATATTGATGAAAAAATAAACCGCATCCTACTTCTACAACACATCACTCCGCACAGCGTAACCGGCAGAACTCCCACCGAACTTCTTACGGGGCGAAAACTTCGTTCCCGCCTCAACTGATTGCACCCTGCTTACGAGCCAGAAAAGCCTGCAGGATCCAGCGGACACTACCGTACCTTCAAGGTAGGCGACCCCGTTTATGCAAGAAATTTATCGGGCGACCCAGTTTGGATTGAAGCAACGATAATACGCGAGACTGGGCCCAAATCCTATATTGTAAGATGTGTTGATGAAAGACTGTGGAAACGACATATTGACCAATTACGGTCACGACTCATATCAGCCAGCCAACAACTCCCCTACGACCAAACAGGGGGGGGGAAGGAATGGAAGAAGACGACATTCCAGGGAACCTGTTCCAAGAAAGCGATGAAACAAGTGAAACTCAGGAATTGGAGCAGGAGGAAGAGTCATACGCTCCAAGGGAAATCACACCCGAACGAGAAGCTGAGCCACTGCTAAACAACAGCCTATCTCAACAGGACTGCACACAGCCAGTCCAAAGAAAATCTGATAGACCCAAAAGACAACTGTCCTATTTGAAGGACTATATAGTCTGGAGCTAGCGTCTTACAGCTCCCTATTGGTTATTTCGCATTAAGGTTGCCTATATAAGGCAGAGTTGTTGTTATTAAAGTTTTAAGTCACTATGTAATAAAGAGCTGAAAGTTCACCAACTAAGACTGTCTCCATTCATTTAACCCATGCCTCAAACTCTATCAATAACAAAACTTAAAACATCTTTTCTGAAAGCTGCTTGATCGCGAGTTAAAACTCTTCACACAGACGAAATTTACACATCATATTCACTTTATATATCCTTCCCTATCTTACTACCATTTTCAATAACATTCTTTGTCTGTTCTATTTCCAGCTACCCATCTTTTTTCTTTTACTATACTTCTCCTATACACTAATTGGAGTGACGCCTTTAACTCATTGCCCTAACTTAAAAATACTTCATATAACACTTAATTTATCTTGGGATTCTGTTTGGTACATTCTAAAATTACACAATAAATTTTATAAGAAAGATTCTACTCTAAATACACATATAAAGACACAATCTTATGTACCTTCCAGAATCCCCCCCTTTTTTTTTATCCTTCACCCATTGTCTCTAAATAAGCTTTTTTTCTTTAGATCTTGCTTCCCACCATTGAGGCTTCTCCTCCCCCACTTTCTCTCTTGCTTATTCTTCTCCTTGCCCTTTTTACTCCTTTCTCTCTCCTCCTCCCTTTTCTTGCTCCCTTTCCATTGCTTTCTAACCTTGCATCCACCTTTCCTCTCATTTTTCTCTTTTTTGGTTGTTTTTTCAAACCTTAAAATCCCCTTTTTCTTATCCTCTTTCTCCTCCTCCCCGGAAAAAACCCATTGTTCATCAAAGATGGCTTCTTGTTCCTCTTCTTCTTTGTCCCAGTCATTCTGCTGCGTAGTCAACTTTTCATAAGCACATAACGCCATTTCTAAAAATTGAAATAAAGTGCCCAAAGTATCTTTTCCATCTTGTTCTTCCTTTTTATATTTTTGATATTCAGTCTTTTTTTTTTTTTGGTAAAATTTTTATTGATTTTAATGACAGACAAAAAACATATAAGACATAAAACATAACAAAAAAAAATTATATCATTCTTCATAAATTTAGTGTATCGGTTGGTTTACCACTCCCTTTTGTGCATCCATTTCAGTCATCAAAATAATTATATTACATAATAACTCACATTATCCATCATCAATAAAATATCCCAATATCATTATTGAACAATCATTTGACTATAATTTTACTAATTCATACTTAAGCGAGATAACTATAATTAAATTAAATTATTTTATAACAAATCATAGAATCATACCAAATCCATCTGAATAAAATATTCTTAAAAATTATCAAAACCAAGAAAAATTATATATTCATTATTTCCTAAATTTCTAAATATTCTATTATTATATTGTATTATCTAACCATTGATAAAAAAGATCCCAAACTTCATAAAATTGTTTATCTTCCTGTTCTCTAATTTCAAATGTCAATCTACTCATTTCAGCACATTCCAATATTTTCTTAATAATTTCTTCCTCTAATGGTATTTTCTCACTCTTCCAATGTTTAGCAAATACAATCCTAGCTGCTGTTAATACATTTACAATCAAATACTTTAAATTTTTATTATATATATCAGGTACGATTCCCAATAAAAAAATCTCTGGTTTCAAATCTATGTGTTTCTTTGTCATTTTTTCCAGCCATATGCGAATTCTAGTCCAGTATTTCCTGGCCTCCTCACAAGTCCACCACATATGGTAATATGAGCCAGGTATCTGATGACATTTCCAGCACTTTTCAGATTTATTCTTGAACATTCTTGCTATTCTTGTCGGGGGAAAGTGCCACCTATAAAACATCTTGTACAAATTTTCTTTATATGCTGTTGACATTGTAATTTTATAATTTTGTGACCACAATTTTTGCCATTTCTCTAAATCAATCCCATATCCAAAATTCTTCCCCCAAGCAATCATTGTTTTTTTAACTTGTTCTTCCTCTAATTTTATTTCCAACAAATAACTATATAGTTTTTAAATCACTTTTTCATCAGTCCCTTGACTTCAACTTTCAAAATAGTTCACCTTCAGTGCCCAAATAAATTTCAAATCTTCATCTGCTGTTTCTTTGGGGTGGGAGAGTGAAGAGAAAAAAAAAGTTCCCTTTAAGAGCTTCTCCGCCGCTTTCTGCTCTTCTTAGGGATACAATGTATTCTCCAGCAATTCAGACAATTCAGTTCCAGCGAGTTTAAAAGATGTTTTTTTTTTTTTGAAACAAATTTTATTAATTTTAAAGACAAACAACACATCATTAACCATTAAGTACATAAAACCTCTTAACATTATAAATTTTTACAAGTCGGATAAAACATTATTTTTATACAACATAATTCTAATTTATCCCATTTCCATATGGACACATAAATATCTTTCAGCAAATTTTTCATTATTGCTCTTTACTCTTATTCAATTTCATTTCTTTTCTATATTTATCCATTTTATAGTCATCATATTCATTTCTTTCTGACTTGTTTACAATTACATTCCTCCAAGGTTTTATTAATTCTTTTTTTTTTAATTTTTTTTTAATAATTTTACAGAAGACACAATACACAAACATACAAAACACAAAACATAAACAAAACTAAAAGATTTTTTCTGAAGATTGTCTGATCCTGGGTTAAAACTCTTCACACAGACACAAATTCAAATATCATATTCACCCCATATATCCTTCCATATCTTATTATCATTTTCTTTTTTTATACATATATATAAAAACCATTTTTATAAAAACAATGCACAAAGAATCAAGGCATAACAGCTTATAAATTCTTTTCTAGGAAAAAATAATAATAAAAAACCAATAGAGCATAACAATTCCAAATTATAGTATCAATACTTTATCTATTTAACTTCATATCTTATCCCTACTTCTCCTTTTCATCCAAATTATTTCTTGTTAATTAAAATTTTATTGCCTTTTATCAATATACAAAATCCAAAAAAAAAAAAAAACCATAACAAAGCCTTTATATATCCTTCCATATCTTATTACCATTTTCAATAACATTCTTTGTCTGTTCTATTTCCAACTATCCATTCATCTTTTTTCTTTTACTATACTTCTCCTATACACCAATTGGAGTAACATCTATAACTCATTACCCTAACTTAAAAGTACTTCGTGTAACAATTTTTCTTGGGATTCTGTTTAAAAGATTCTAAAATTACATAATGAATTTTATACTCTAAATACACATATAAAAACACAAACTTATGTACCCTCCAGAATCCCTCTTTTATCCTAAATTAAATTCACCCATTGTCTCTAAATAAACTTTTTTTCTTTAGATCTTGCTTCCCCCCATTAAGTCTTCTCCTCCCCCCCTTTCTCTCTTGCTTATTCTTCTCCTTGCCCTTTTTACCCCTTTGTTTTTTCTCCTCTCTTTTCTTACTCCTTTTCCTTTGCTTTCTAACCTTGCCTCCACCTTTTCGCTCATTTTTCTCTTTTTTGGTTGTTTTTATAATTCTTAAAATCCCCTTTTTCTTATCCTTTTTCTCCTCCTCTCCGGAAGGGACCCATTGTTCATCAAAGATGGCTTCTTCTTCCTCTTATTCCTTGTCCCAGTCCTTCTGCTGCGTAATCAACTTTTCATAAGTACATAACGCCATTTCCAAGAATTGAAACAAAGCGCCCAAAGTATCTTCCTTTTTATATTTTTGATATTCAGTCTTTAGTTCATCCACAAACAATGCCATTATGAAAAGAGAAACTTTTCCCAAAACAACCACAAGTATTTTTAATCAAAAACAATTAAAAAAAAATCCAAAAGTTAATACTTTTCTTCCTTCTTCTCTTTCTCTTTCTGGGGTTAATGTTTAGTCAAAGAGGTCCAATTACCATATATCTTTCTTTGGGATTCTAGGCAATCTCCTCCTTTTTCAGCTTCTGCTCCAATTTTTTTTCCTCTCCCTTCCCACTTAAAATGTCAATTTTAAATAATCAGAAATCCATACCTCCAACAAGGGTTTTCCAATTTCTTAAATTTTTCAATGTCCAAAAACCCTTTTGTCCCTTAGCTTCAACTCTCAAAACAATTCACTTTCGATGTCCAATATATCCAAACATTTCTGCTGTTTCCATGGGGTGGGAGAGTGAAGAAAAAAGGAAAGTTCCCTTTAACAGCTTCTCCGCCGCTTTCGCTCTTCTTAGGGATACAATGTATCCTCCAGCAATTCAAACAGCTCAGTTCCAGGCAATTTAAAGGATGTTACTTGACCCGGCTCAGACAAAACTTTCACTCTTCACATTTCCTCCAGCGCAATCTTACCCAGTTGCTGGCTTCTTCGTGGTGGCCATTGCTGACCGCCGCTCCACCGCCTTGGGAAAAAGGGGTTTTTCCGGAGAAGGGGGGGGTCTGCGACACCCCCACCTCCCTGTCCGACTCCCCTCTCTCTTCAGCTGTCCCTAGAGGGCAGCCATATCCCCCTGACCCATCTGGGTCGGGGGTACCTCGACGGCTAGCACAGCAGGAATCGCGAGCTGTCGCGAATTCCTGCTGCCCCGAAGCCACGCGAAACCGGAAAAAAAAGTTTAAAAGTTTAAAAGTTTAAAAGATGTTGATTGACCCGGCTCAGCCAGCACTTTCGCTTTTCTTGCTTCCTCCAGCACGATCTTACCCGGTTGCAGGCTTCTTCGTGGCGGCCATTACTGACCGCCGCTCCACCACCTCGGGAAAAAGGGGTTTTTCGGACGAGGAGGGGGTCTGCGACACCCCCAACCCCCTGTCTGGCTCCCCTCTCTCTTCGGCTGTCCCTACAGGGCAGCCATATCCCCCTGACCCGTTTGGATTGGGGGTACCTCGGCGGCAAGCGCAGTAGGAATCACAAACAGTCGTGAATTCCTGCTGCCACCGAAGCCACGCAGAACCGGAAACCCAGCTGGCTTTCATTTCTGAGAACTCACAGCCTCCTAAGTTTCTAGCCTGGAGCCTTAACACAAAGACAAAACTGGATCATTTGTTCCCATATTTATCTCTGACTTGATGATTATAACTTATCATCTTTTGGCACCAGAGGGAAAGATAAGACAAGACACAGTGGATGGAAGCTTGTCATAGGGAGATCCAACTTGAAACAAAGGACAAATTTCTTCACAGTGAGAACAATTAATCAGTGGAACAACTTGCCTCCTCGGTTCATCACTGAAGGTTTTCAAGAAGACACTGGACAGCCATTTGTCTGGAATGATAAAGGGTTTTCTGTCTTGAGTAGACGGTTGGACTAGAAGATCTTGAAGGTCCCTTCCAACTCTGTGATTGTCTATCCTCCCATCAGTTTGAATGAAAACCCACAGCAAAAAAAAAAAAGGACAAAGAAGACTTGTTTCACATAGTCTTAACAAGTTGCCCCAAGTGGGGTAGGGCAACTTTGGTTAAAGAAATGGGAAGCAAGAGTTCAACAGTTTTGTGAAGGGAGAGACAATGAAGATGAAGAAGAAGACGTAGGAGATAACCAGGCTGAGCCCTAGGAAGAGGTCAAATATGTCTTTAGTGTTGAGTCCCTTTGTAACCACAAGAGTTCTAAGTCCAGCCGGCCTCAAATTCCATTGATTCTTATCTATTGCCAATTTGCATTGTAGGTCAGATTCTTCAGAGAACTTTAGCTATATATTCATCTGAACTGCTTGGACTTCTGATTTCCTGCACTTGACATTAACCAGTCAATGGAATTCTAGGAGGGCTGGAATTAGATCTCTTATGAATGTGAAGGGACTCAAAATTGATGATGTGTTTGATTCTTTCTTTAGACTCAGCCTTTAGACTCATTTCCTACAGATGAAAAGGCAGGAAAGCACATTGGGTGGCTTTGTCAGAAGAGATCTTGGCCATAAAATGTGGTTTTTCTGGGTCAATAGAGACTTCGGATTTGCTCGCCTCTATTCTAAAAACAAATGGATTCCATGATAAAGAACGAAGGAGTGTATAAGAGCAGAGTAATCTCAAATCTCCTTTTCCCTAAGGAAGTAGTTTAGGGCATCTGGAATCAAAGTCAGAATGACATCATTCTAAATTAAGAATAGGTGTATCTCCACCCAGGTGGCTGCCCCTGATCATTTCTTGTGAATCAAGGTCCTGGTTAAGCCTATCAGAATGCCTTACCCTTTGATGCTGAGGTTTGGAGAAACATGGGGTGTATTATCATAAGAAGAATGTGCTGATTTAACAACCTTGCTTGCCTCTTGAGGCCACAAGGCAGCTGAGATTTTCATAAGCATCTAGGTAGTACTCCCTCACTTTTGTACTGTGTGTGTCGAAGTCTAATGCCGTGGCATAAATCAAACCATGCCTGTTTTTAACTGGGCTGGGAAGAGCATTAGAGGAACTGTAGACAATGGGAGATTTTCCTTGGAAAAGGACAGGCAGGGTTTCCTGAAATATGGCTCGTCCCACTCTTCGTGGCTTGATGTGAAAATTGAAATCACACATCAGCCTACCTTTTCTCTTTCAAAAGGAGGGAAGGGGAATCTTTACCAGGAAATTGGTCCTGAGTGTGAAGCCCAGCCAAGGCACTTCATATTTCAGAAGGGGTCTGTATGTCTCTCTGTGTGCACGGGTGTGCAAACCCATGTATGCAAAAGGCACTAGGACCTAGCAGGAATCTTGGCCAAACTGGCAGGAATTTCTTGCTTGGAGTGCAGACAACAAAGGCAGAGTGTAGCTGGGTTTCTTTCTCTCAGCATCTCCACCCTGTGAGCTGAAAAAACGGTAAGTAAAGCCTGATTTTTCCAAGCAGGGTGAGTAACAGATGTCAGGTGACAAAAGAAGAACAGGCTGAATCTTTCAAACCAGAGGTGTCTTTTTAGCCCACCATTCAGCGTTTGATTTGGTCTTTCCATTTTTGGAAAAGTTGGCTTTTGGTGCAGTTCCATTGTACATGCAGACTTCAGTAGAAAGGAGCAGGCAGGAGCGGAGTCTGCAATTTGATGGAAAGAAAAGAGGCTGGAAAAACTCCTTTTGCAGCTCAAGGGTGACAATACGAAGGTCAGGGACCAGTCATTGTCACTCTGTAGCAAATGAATGATGGTTTGGGACCTGGCCAGAACTGATAGGAAGTGGCTGATGTTCAAGATTTGTACCTGATTGCAAAGAGCAGGTTTCACCCTGTTTCTGTGGTAGAGATGTGACCTGCATGCTAATTGTGTGAAGGCTAATGATAACCAGAGCTCGCATCCTTCTTTTTTTCCATTATGGTCAGAGCTTGGGTTTGCATGCCAAGTTTTAAACTGCAAAAGGACGAGATTCCTAGGATCTTGGTCTTTCTGTCATTTCCACCACTCTTCCGCTGCACAAATTTAGCTAAGCCTCTCATTCCCTGCTCTGCCTCTGAACAATGAAAGGTGCCACTTGCAGGGGTGTGACAGGAATACAGCTAGGAGGTGCCTTCGGCAATTAAAAATCACTTCATTTTTCCAGCAAGAAGGAGTGGGAAAGGGGAATGTCAAAAGACTTCCTGATTAACTGACCTTCGAATTGCATTTCAAGTGGAAACAATACTGTTCTTCCACATTAACTTCCTCGCTGCTGTTTCCATATTAACTCCTTCCACCCTTCCATGTTATCTCCTGGGCAGTTGAGAATAACCCTCGAAAGTGATTGATGGCTTAGGAGGGATGTGTGAGCTAAGGTGGGGGGGCAGCTTCTGAAACCAGCTGCTCACAAAGAAAATGGCATTGTTGTTGTATGACCAGAAAAGAGACTTACTGATGATTTCCACCCTTTTAAAAGGGGCTCCCTAGCTTGCTCACTCCAGTCACCCTTAGCCATGTTGAATACGTTACAGATGATGGATTGATTCTTTGGTTTGTCAGCCATGTAACTCTTGGGCATTGTCACTTCCATGTTTCCATCCAACCATGGAAGGTAGATCTTCTTTCTTTCCTTTCTTGCCCCACACCCCCCAGTCTACAACCCCGTCTAAACTGCAGTGAACTTCTGCTCACTCCTTACAGCTGTTCACAGATCTGTCTTCCAACAGTGTCCATAAAAGGGTTGCTCCCAATACACAGAACTGATTTCCATAGAGAGTCCGTGAGGCTCAGTGAAATATTCTTTCCTGGCCTTTTTTGTTTCTCTTTTTGCTTATAAGCTGCTTTGGAAAGAGAGTTATTCTGAATATTTCAGAATAAAGGTGAGAAGGTGGGATGAAAATAATTCTTAGAAATAATCAGTCTTGATTGATTGTATTGCATAGAAGGCTCCTTCCCTCCCTAATGCTCCCAACAGTTCACTCATGCACATATGGAAAAATCTTTTCTGGTAGCCTTCCAAGAGAAGGAAAACCCAGGTGTTCCATTTCTTCCATTTTTTAAAGGGACCCAAATCCAAGTTCTGTATCATCAGCTTTCTTTCTCGAAAGGCTGTGTTGTCTCACTACATACATCATCATCATCATCATCATTAATTATTAATTATTAAAGATGAAATCTTCCATTGATTCACAGTTTGGGACTGGAGAAAAAAAACAAGAACCTAAAAGATGTTACGGTAGCATCTGAGTATTTAGGTAGTTCTGAGTAAGATAGTTTTTTGCAAAGTCAGGATATCTAGGACTGATAAATTCAAAATTTCCATGTATCTAGGCAACCCTTTAGGTATTGCTCCAAGGGCTCCTGTTACCATTGGTACAATCATTGATTTCTTCCTCCACAATTGCTCAACTTCAACTTGCAGATCACGATATTTCGTTAATATTTTCTAGTAGCTTCTCCTCAATTCGTCCATCACCTGGTATTGCAATATCAATGAACCAGACTTTTTTTTCTTTTCCACAATAATGATGTCAGGTGTGTTGTGGGACAGATATCTGTCTGTTCAGATTCAAAAGTCCCACAAGATCTTTACCTGTTCATTTGAAAGAACTTTGTTGATTTGGTGTTCCCAGTAATTTTTGCATTATTACTGTTGTTGTTGATTTAATCTTTAATTTGATTCACAGTCTGGGACTGGTAAAAATGTAACAAGAACCTAAGAGCTGTTAAGGTAACATCTGAGTATGTAGGAGGTTCTGAGTAAGGTGGTTATTATGATAACCATAATCACACAGTCAGACAGATATTCAGACTTGGTTTGGCATTTTTGTTTACCTATTGAGATCTTACCAAGTGCTGGGATAGGTAGATGTTTGATGGTTACAGATATTGTCATAGAATGGAAGCTTTTCCCAGTAAAGCCACCATTTGCAATTGACTGATGGTGAATTTGTCAATGCCAATGGAGTTCAAGTGGTGCTCCAGTTGTTTTTGGCAATTATTATTATTATTATTATTATTATTATTATTATTATTATTATTATTATTATTATTATTATTGTGGTTGTTGTTGTGGTGGTTGTTGTGGTTGTTGTTATTGTTGTTTCTCCTTTGCTTCCATTCTTTTCCTCCTTCTTCTTCCTCAGCTTCACATCTTTAGGGGTCACCAAGCAATGGAACTTGATTTTGGACACTTTGACGAAAGAGATAAGGCGTCCAGAAACATGCGTGGCTCCCGAATGAATGGCCTGCCAAGTCCCACTCACAGTGCCCACTGTAGTTTCTACCGCACAAGGACCTTACAAGCGCTGAGCAATGAGAAGAAGGCGAAGAAAGTGCGTTTCTACCGCAATGGGGACCGTTATTTCAAGGGGATTGTTTATGCTGTCTCCAGTGACCGCTTCCGAAGCTTTGATGCCTTGCTTGCTGACCTGACCCGTTCTCTGTCTGATAACATTAACCTGCCTCAGGGAGTTCGCTATATTTACACCATTGATGGCAGCAGAAAGATTGGCAGCATGGATGAACTGGAAGAAGGTAAGAAGGGCAGCATTGTAGAGTAGTTCCAGGAAGGGTGGAAAGCCCATGGAAGATGACACTTTGATCATGGTTCTGGATGGCAGAATTAATATGAATTTCAGTGGTGGAAAATAATTTATCTTTGGGGTTTGTCCAAAAGTATGTCAGAAATTTATATTTAATCTTTGGATGGATGCATATAATACTCTATATCAGTGTTCCTCAACCATGGCAACTTGAAGAGGTGTGGACCTCAACTCCCAGAATTCCCCAGCCAGCATGCTGGAGTTAAAGTTTATGCCTCTTAAAGTTGCTGAGAATATCCAACTTGATAATGATGGGAAAGCTGGAAAGAAAGGATAGAAGCTGACCAACATGCTGGCTGGGGAATTCTGGGAATTGAAGTCCACCCATCTTCAAGTTGCCAAATTGAGAACCACTGCTTTGTATCATTGAGACCTCCTTATTCTAGATTTACTGCAAGTATCTGGAAATTTTGATGTGACCCACTGCAGTCATCTAAAAGTTGTCACAAAATTTTAATTTTATAATGTAATCATTTGTGGAAACTATTAAATCCTGGGAAAGATTCATGCCACCCATGTATAATTTAGTCTTTTGGTCTCATTTGCACATAAGAATCAAGTGTGATCCTCACCCCCTCAGATTGTACACTGTGGCTGTCCAGCCCAGCCTTCTCAAACCTGCTTTCCTGCTGTCTTGGATTATAACTCCCATAAATCTCAAGACAGCACGGACAAGATGACTGGGGATTATAGGGGTTGTCAACTTGCCCATTGGAAACGCTCTAGTCTAGTTTTATAATGGTTTATTCTGGTTGTGATTTTCTTAGAGAATTTTCTCAACCCCTTTGAAATCCTTTAAATACACGAGGATCTCTTGCACATTTCTCAGTGGTCTTGCCACCTAATTGCAATCCCTGCAGCATGAGGAAGAAATAAAGCCTCGTTAGAAGATTAGAAGTTCTAATCCACCCTGTTTTAAATATGGATTTCCTCCCCTGAAGCTTAAAATACATTGCTGGACATGTAATTGAATGATCTCAGTCCAGATGGTGGGTGTGTTTGTGCACATGTTTCCTTAACTTACACTGGAAGTGGGGGATGCCTGCTCATTTAGGCGGGTGGTCTTGTACATTTTTTGCCTCTCTGTAGTGACAGGCATTCCAGTGGGCTTGCAGAGAGGCGTCTCTGTGGACCATTAGTTGACTTGCCTAAGGAGGAGATATGGGTACCCATCTGTGGACCCATGAATTACATTTAGGAGACTTATCTCCCTAACTTCAGAACATCTGTGTATCTCAATGATCCTGCCTACAATATCTTTGCAGGATGTGAGTTTCTAGACAGACTGTATTACCTGACCTTCTAGATTAGGTCTATTACACTTTTTGCAATGTATCTGAATATGAAGACTGCAGGAGATTGGAAGTCTGCTTTCAGACTTAAATCTGTTAATGTCCTCAAGCCCACATTGGTAACACCCTTTACAAAGCCTTAGAAAGCATCCTTTCTATGCATTATGTGGTAAAACAGCTGTTCCTCCAATACTTGGTGAGCATGAAACCTTTGAGCAAATATTTTGCAGTGGGTGTGTCTGGATAAAGGCGTGTACATTTTGCCTGTATCCTGCAGAAATACTTCAATGTGTGTGAATGCAATCTGCTAGATTTATGCACTTTTTGCCTGAATATCCATCATCCACCAGCTGAAGGGCTCTGAGACAGCCGATGGTGCAGTATGGAGAGGCAACAAAGCTAAATGCATTGTCTTAAAGCTTGCAAGATTAGCCAAAACAGTGGCAGGAATTAAATATAATGCTGATGTCATCACTGCTTTGGAAATTTGTGTTAGAATGTGCTTTTTTAACCCTAAAGAAAAAGCAGAATTCTATTCTTTACTGCAGTAACAATGAAGAAAAAAATACCTTTATTTCTTCTTTTTTGTAAAAAAAAAAAAAAGACTTGCTGAGCCTTATGTACCTTTAGCTTAAAGATTTTTTAAAAATCTTTATAAATCTTTTAATCAGAGGCACTTGTTTTAAATGTTCGAGAGGCAGCCTGCAGGGTGTGTCCCTTTGTCTGGAATGGATGTGTTCAGTGTGACTCCAAAGTGCCTCTGTGCAAGCTCAGAGGCGGTGTCACTTTGGTTTGTCCCTGGGGGAAGGGGTGTCTTTTGAGGGAGGGGGGCTCCAAACTCTTGTGAGCTCGGAGGGAGGGAGCAGGCTGTTGTAATTGGCCTGCCAGAGAGAAAGCCAGCAATTGATGTAGTCTTCTCAGAAGGAAGGCTTTCCATATGGGTCCAATCAATTTTACATCTTTGCAACGTTATGTGGCAAGGCTGGAAGGAAGATCTGCCCAGAGAGATTTGGGGAGAGGGAAAAAATTCTTGCCTCTGTTGGAAGGGCTGATAAAATGTGAAGCACAATGAAGCGTCTATCAGCATGATCTTCACCTAGGTTTTAAATCTTGCTTTGATGGCAGCAGGTACATCTGGATTGCAGCTTTCTATACCTCAGGGCATAGCTGGGCTTCATTGTGCTTCTGGAGATGCAAGATGGACAGGGCTTCTTCTGTTTCGGAGCTTCCCTGAGGCTTCCAGATTCCTGAGACTCTTTGCCTCTAAGATCAGGGACTACCATTTTGAATGATGTCATTCTCCTTGAAAACTCCCCAGAGCTAGAATTGTAAAGGATGACGTCATGGTTATCTTTAAGCCACCAGAATTGCTTTGTTATCAGCTTCTCACAGGGGATTTTGTTCTACAGGAAGTAAAGAGCTTCCACCAGAGTTAATGGAGAATGGAACCTTCTTTGTTTTCATAAATGGAATTCTTTGTCTTCATGTTGCTGAAGGCCAAATGGTTTCATTTCACACACACGCTTCAATGCTTTAATGAGATATTAGTCTTAGTCTATGCCTGCCTTCACTTCACACATCAGCTCAATCAGAGCTTACAGGCTTTCTGTGCTTAAGTTGCTACACTTAGTTAGTTATAACCTTGGTTTATTTCTGCTTGTGGCTTACTGTGTGGTACAAATGCTCTGAGGAAGGTGGTTGGTTAAGAAATAAATATATATATAAATCAGTAAATAAGTAAGTAAGTAGGTAGGTTGTAGATAGGTAGGTAGGTAAATGAACAAATAAATAAATGAATAAACAAATAAAGAAAATTGAGCCTACTTGGGTTAGTTGATAGTTCTGCTACAGTGCAAACCCAAGATATGGGTAAGCATGATGTGTGAATATGGCCAATTGTAGGATATTTTCTAAAGAGTGCTATTTTTGATCTAAGGAAATATCAGGAAATAAAGTAACCCAGGTTGACCTTCACAAATGACTGTGGAAAAGATGGAAAAGGGCATGTTGGGTGAAATCTATGTGCAGCTGGAGCAAATCCTAACTAGCTTTAAGGACAGAGGTGTTCAGTAAAAGCTCCAATTCTATCTCAATTCACTGCCCGTGGACACTCAAATTATGTAGGGGAAGGAGTGGCAGAACCTGGGGGTGGAGTCAAGAGAGGGATCAGCCTAGAATCTTATATGACCACAAAGGAAGTATATCCAACCTCCCTTGAATTCTATTGATGCATATCTAACTCCAAGCAGGTGGAGTTAGATAAGCATCCCATTAATTGAGAAAATTCCTGTGCATAGGCACCAAGTAATAATAAATCAGTTTAATTGAAGATTCAGGTGTGGATCTAGCTTCCATGCCTAATATGTTTATGGATACACCTCCAAATTTACTTATTGATCTTTATTGGAATTGCAAATAAAGCCACTCAAAACAGTATACATAGCATATCTTCATTTCCCCCCAAATAACCGTGAAGTAGGCTGAAGCCAAGAGAGAGGAACTGAACCAAAATTGCCATGAGAGTATTCATGACAGAAGAGGGAGTAGAATCTGAATCTTACTATTCCTAGTACAGCTTCTTTCTCTCTACACCACCCCAAATATTATTTAAGCAAAAGAAGCTTTGTAGGGTCCCTATCGAAGAAGTGGTTGGGATGTAAAATCTCCCGGATCTTTTCCAATATTCTCATTCTCAATTATTTTCTGTGTTTCTACTCAGAGCTTATGCAGCCTTTGGAAGATACCATATCAGAATCCCAACCCATCTTCCTTAAAGCTAGAAAATGGATGGATGGACGGACAGGATGGGACGGGCAGGCAGGCAGGCAGGCAGGCAGGCAGGTAATATAGTAGAAGATAGATGATTGATGGATAGGTATAGGTGATAGATGAGGTGGGGGGGGGAGAGAGAGAGAGAGAAAGATCCATTTTCAGTCCAAGCTACAAGAGGTTTAGGAAGACAATCAGGATTGAAAAAAACCTTTTTAAAAATCACTGCAGTGACACAATGCGAAAGGAATGAAAGCTTATTTAGGTAAAATTATTAATGCCAGGCAGACAAATTCTATGCATTTTCTACCAGTTTTTATTCCATTTGATGAAAATTTCCTTTAATAATTCTTTCAAGGGAGAAGACCATTTCAAACAAATTCTGATAGATGAAGAAGTTGTGCTCCTTTTCTCCCCCAGATAATATTTTTCTCAGCTTCTTTGACTTTGAGAAATTGTCAACTCATAAAACATTTTGTATACACGTTTTATAGATGACAACAGAAAGAAGGGGGGAGTTTCAAAGAGCAGGCAACAGTGTGGAATCAAAAGTACATTCCATTCATATTTTTTTCAGAGACTGATTAGATGGCTGAAATTTCTGCCTCGAAAAAAATCTAATTGGAGAGCATGATTGATGACTCTTGGCTATGGACATGTTTCGTTGGATGATACACCTGGGGGGGGGGGAAGCAGGATCAAAGGTGACAGTGAATTACGTGTCTCAGGGTTGGTTACACCCAGGTTAGTGCCGGACATAGAATAAACTTCAAATAAATCCTCTTTAATTTTGAGAGTGTGGCTCGAAGCTCATGATTTAATTGGAGTAACTGCTGTAACCCTGACAGATAGCCAACTCTGAGATCTACTTGGGAGAATGTCAAAAAAGCACTGGCAAAACGGCACAGACCTATAAGAGAGAGGCAGACAAACACTGAGCCCCGCAACAAACATTCCAGTTGGGAAGAAGGTCTTTCTCTCCACCAAATATCTGAGGTTAAGTCTCCCAAGCAAGAAATTGGAGTGAAGTTCATGGGACCATTCCCCATAGTAAAGATCATTAACCTAGTCACAGTGCAGTTGAAGTTGTCCCAATTGTTAAGGAAAATACACACGGTATTCCATAGTAGCCTATTAAAACCCATGGTCAGATCAATGCTGAGGCCCCTACCTCATGAGCCCCCAGATCCCATGGTCATAGGAGGCCAAACTCATTATGAGTTGCAGCAAATCCTTGATTTGAGGTGGCACGGGAGACAACTCCAATATTTAATCAAGTGGAAGGGCTACCCCTTATCAGAGGCATCATGGGTAAAGAGTAGGAACATCCAAGCCGATCGCCTTGTAGCAAGATTCCATGCAGAAAATCCAACCAAGCCTGGGGGAATTTCATGAGCATAAGCTTCCATATCTGCAATCAAATTGATTTTGTGTGTGTTGTACAGGTCACCTTCAAGAAGTGAGGGGAGCCGAATGTCAACTCATAAAACATTTTGTATACACGTTTTATAGTTGACAACAGAAAGAAAGGGGGGAGTTTCAAAGAACAGGCAACAGTATGAAATCAAAAGTACATTCCATTCATATTTTCTTCAAAGGCTGATTAAATGGCTGAAGCTTCTGCTGCAAAAAAATCTAATCGGAGAGCATGATTGATGACTTTTGGCTGTGGATGTTTTTCATTGGATGCTACACCCAGAGGGGTGGGGGGAAGAGCAGGATCAAGGGTGACAGTGAATTACTTATCTCAGAGTTGACTGCGTCCAGGTTAGTGCCAGATGTAGAATGTTAATTCAAATAAATCCTCTTTAGTTTGGGAGTGTGGCTCGAGGCTCAGGATTTAATTGGAGTAACTGCCAGAACCCTGGCAGAAATCTTTTTCCATGGTGCTTTACTAGAGTGTGACTAGCCAAGGAGGCTAGAGAACAAATCTACCATCTAGGGTTTGTAAAACTTTCATGATGAGGTAATCATCCATTTGGTCCCAAGAAAAGGATTTTGAAAATATCCAACAATGGCTTTTCTGCCAATAAAGGAGAATGCTTGAAGCTAAGGGTTGAAATGAGAGGTCCTTGGTGTTCTCTGAGCTTGATTGTTTCCCTGCAGATCTTTCATTACCCAAAGTAGGTAACATTATCAGTGCTAGGGTGATGTTGATATATGACCATCCATCTCAGTTTGAGTAATGAAACATCTGCAAGAAAACAACCAAGCTCAGAGAGCACCAAGGATCCCTTAGTGGTTTTCTATTCTATTCTATTCTGATCACATTACAAAAGAGTTGAATGAAAATTCAGTGTTAGAATATATTTATTTATTAATAAAGCAACCCACAATCACCTTACAGGAGAGATGGGTGACATAAAAATTAATAAATAAAAAATAAATAAATTTATATCTCACCCATCTCACTTTCAAGCAACTCTTCAACCACAGACTGGGCTCCTTTATACAGAAAGCTTACTAAAATCTTTTTACTAAGCTTTGGGGAAGTGTGCAGGTTTAATTTAACAATGGGAAGTACTTTTGGCTAGATTTTGAGCCATACATTCTAATGTGTGCTGGAGGTGAACTCGAAATTAAGAAAGACATTAATCGGCTGCACTTTATAATGTATTACCAGCAATGCTATCTTATTTAGTAGTTACGCTGAGATACATAACTCATATCAGAAAGCCGCTGCCCATAAAGGCTAGGTGTGTGCAGGAAAGCAAGGAGAAAAGATTTGATGGGAAGGAAATCTGCCAGAGATTTTTGACTCAAAGCTCAACAAAAATAAGAACAAATATATATAATAATGTGGATTTCAAACTTAAAAAGTGCAGTGTAATTCTTCATCTCTCTGCTAGAGTTTCAACAATAGAAATTCAATAGAGCATAACAGAGCAACATACTGTATGAAGAATGGTTGCAAGAATTGAGTATGTCTAGTTTAATGAAAAGAAGGACTAGGGATGACATGATAGCATTGTTTCAATGTCTAAGAGGCTGCCACAAAGAAGAGGAAATCAACCTATTATTATTTTTTTTTGAAACAAATTTTTATTAATTTTAAAGATAAAACAACACATCATTAACCAGTAAATACATAAACACATAAAACCTCTTAATATTGTAAGTCCTTACAAGTCAAACAAAACAATATTTTTATACAGCATAATTCCAATTTATCCCATCCCCATATGGACACACAAATATCTTTCATCAAATTTCTCATTATTTCTCTTTACTCCTATTCAATTTCATTTCTCTTCCATATTTATCCATTTTATAGTCATCATATTCTTTTCTTTCTGGCTTGTTTAAATTATTCTCATCTAACATTCCTCCAAGGTTTTATTAATTCTTTTTTCCTTTTTTTTTTTAATAAAAAACAAATTTTGTTAGTTTTATCATAAGCATAATACACAAACATACAAACACAAAACATAAAACATAGACAAAACTAAAAGATCTTTTTGAAGGTTGACTGTTCCCGGGTTAAAACTCTTTACACAGACACAAATTCAAACATCATATTCAACCTAAATCTCCTTCCATATCTTATTATCATTTTTTTTTTATATATATGTATATAAAAACCATTTTTATCAGTTTTCTAAAAACAATGCACACAAAATCAAGGCATAACAGCTTATAAATTCTTTTCTAAAAAAAAAAAAATAATGATAGACCAATAAAACATAACATTTCAAGATTATAATATTAATATTTCATATAATATTAACTTCATATCTTGTCCCTACTTCTCTTTTCCATCCAAATTATTTATCAATTAAAATTTTATTGCCTTTTATCAATATACAAAATCAAAAGAAAAGCATATATATCCTTCCATTATTACCATTTTCAACAACATTCTTTGTCTGTTCTATTTCCAAACATCCATTCATCTTTTTTCTTTTACTATACTTCTCCTGTACAATTGGAGTTACATCTATAACTCATTACCTAACTTAAAAATACTACATATAAATCTTTCTTGGGATTCTGTTTAAAAGATTCTAAAATTACATAATAAATTTTTTATTCTAAATATACATATAAAAACACACTCTTATATACCCTCCAGAATCCCTCTTTTAATCTAAATTAAATTCACCCATTGTCTCTAAATAAACTTTTTTTTTTTAAATCTTGCTTCCCCCCATTAAGGCTTCTCCTCCCCCCTTTTCTCTCTTGCTTATTCTTCTCCTTGCCCTTTCTACCCCTTTGCTTTTTCTCTTCGCTTTTCTTGCTCCTTTTCCTTTGCTTTCTAACCTTGCCTCCATCTTTTCGCTCATTTTTCTCTCTTTTGGTTGTTTTTATAATTCTTAAAAACCCCTTTTTCTTATCCTTTTTCTCCTCCTCTCCGGAAGGAACCCATTGTTCATCAAAGATGGCTTCTTCTTCCTCTTCTTCCTTGTCCCAGTCCTTCTGCTGCATAATCAACTTTTCAACAGAACATAACGCCATTTCTAAGAATTGGAACAAAGCGCCCAAAGTATCTTCTTTTTTATATTTTTGATAGTCAATCTCTAGTTCATCCACAGACAATGCCATTATGAAAAGGGAAAACTTTTTCCAAAACAACCACAAGTATTTTTAATCCAGGACAATCAAAAGCAATTAAAAAAAAGAAAAAAGTTCCAAAAGTTAATACTTTTCTTCCTTCTTCTCTTTCTCTCTCTAAATTAATTTTTAATCAAAGAGGTCCAATTACCATATATCTTCTTTTGGGATCCACCAAGACATTCTAGACAGTCTCCTCCTTTTTCAGTTTCTGCTCCAATTTTTTTTTTTCTCCCTTCCCACTTGCAATAACAATTTTAAATAATCAAAAATCCATACCTCCAGCAAAAATTTTCCAATTTCTTAAATTTTTCAATGTCCAAAAATCCCTTTGTCTCTTAGCTTAGCTTTCAAAGCAATCCACTTTCAATGTCTAATATATCCAAATATTTCTGCTTTTTTTGTGGGATGGGAGAGTAAACAAAAATAAAAAAAAAGAAAGTTCCCTTTGACAGCTTCTCCGCCGCTTTCGATCTTCTTAGGGAAACAATGTATCCTCCAGCAACAAGCAGCTCAATTCCAGGCAATTTAAAAGTTGTTACTTGACCCGGCTCAGACAGAACTTTCACTTTTCACACTTCCTCCAGCACAGTTCTTACCCGGTTGCTGGCTTCTTCGTGGCGGCCATTGCTGACCGCCGCTCCACCGCCTTGGGAAAAAGGGGTTTTTCCGGAGAAGGGGGGGGTCTGCGATGCCCCCACCTCCCTAACCGGCTCCCCTCTATCTTCAGCTGTCCCTACAGGGCAGCCTTAACCCCTTGACCCATCTGGATCGGGGGTACCTCGACAGCTAGCCAGCAGGAATCGCGAGCTGTCGCAAATTCCTGCTGCCCCGAAGCCACGCAAACCGGAAGTTCGAAATCAACCTATTATTAAGAGCAGGAGAAGAAGTAATGAATGGAAATTAATCAAGGAGAGAACCAACCTAGAACTAAGGAAAAATTTCCTAATGGTGTGAGCAATGAACCAGTGGAACAACTTGCCTCCAGAATTTTGGGTGCTCCAACACTGGATTTTTTTAAGATTGGACAATTATTTATTTCAAATGGTATATGGTTTCCTGCTTGAGCAGGGAGTTGGACTAGAAGACCTCCAAGGTCCCTTTCAACTCTGTTATTCTGTTATTCCAAACTGCTCATCAGTACTAAGGGAGATTTCTCCTGTAAGGTAAATTGAGAGAGAATGTTTATTGGGAACATAGCAGGAAAGAAAAGATTAGGGTATTTCAATCCTTTAATGGGATGATTTGATATGATGGCAAGTCAGCTGAACCATGATATTAGATCCATAAAACAACAGCTTTAAAAATGAAACAGCTAAATGACTTTGTATCACATTGTCTTGCAATCTCCTGAGTAGATCTACCAACAGGAAGAGGCTCCCCAATTTTTTTCCCCAAAAGGCAACTGGACTTTCTTGTTTTTTTGTTTGAAAATTTTTCATTTCTTATTCTATAAAATTCTTGAGAACTTTTTGACATGTTTTCAGAGAGACAAAAAAATCAAGAAAGCCCAGTTGCCTTTTGGAAAAAGCATCTTTGGAACAATCATAATCTGAATGGTTTGAGAATATCCATAGACAACAAGAGGCACAAGAACTCCTTTGATATTTCTGGTAAACTACATCACTTTTCTTTCTCAAAAATAACAAGTCCATATTTCCTGTTCATCTTGAGAAGGTGGTATCTCCATGACAAGAAGTTGACATTGAGGGAAACTTAAACCATCTTGCACAGATCTAGAAAAAGACAATCTCCTTCTATTCCAAAGGAGGTGAACCTCCTTCATGGTCCACCATTCTCGCGCCAAATAAAAATTTCATCTGCAGACTTTATTTAATGAAGCCCACCTGACTCTGTCATTTTTTCCCCAAATCCCAAAAACTTTAACCTTAGACTGTCTACTATTGACCTCATCCCTTTCCTAAGAGGTCCGTAGGGGGCATGCATAAGCGCACCAATGTGCCTACCGTCCCTGTCCTATTTCTTTTTATTTTTCTTATATGTATCCATGTATTCATAACTATGTTTTTACTTATACCTATTATCTTGTGAGCAATCGACAAATAAAATAAAATAAAATAAAATAAAATAAAATAAAATAAAATAAAATAAAATAAAATAAAATAAAATAAAATAAAATAAAATAAAATAAAATAAAATAAAATAATAAAATAAAATAAAATAAAATAAAATAAAATAAAATAAAATAAAATAAAATAAATAGCATGGTTTCTTTAGAAGCCTTCATGCTCGGTAGGTCCTGAAGATAATTGATATCCCAATAGTGACTTAAGACATCATCTGTGCAAAAAAATATCTGGAATAAAGATATTTTAGTGTGCCTCACTTCAGTATAGTGTATGTGGAATAATATTTTTCTCCAGATGGTTTATGTCGTTCTGTAAAAAAAATACCACCCTACCCCCAAGGGCTCTTTCCCTGTTGTGCTGAAATTGTTATTTTTTCATGATATCGTGTATCCAGAGGGTTCAACAGAACTGTAAAAAGGGAAGGGGCTTAAAGAAAAACAACACTTGGAACTATAGGGAGGGATAGTATCAAGATCATGAGAAGTGATACTACTGCTTTATACCGCACTTGTAAGACCATGCTTGGTATACTTAATTTTGGTCACCACATTACAAACTGATGTTAAAACTCTAGAAACAGTGCAAAGCAGAGCAACAAAAATGATTAGGGGACTGAAGCTAAAGTGTATGATGAATGATTGCAAGAAGTGGGTATGTCTAATCTAACAAAAAGAAGGACAAGGGGTGACATGTTAGCAGTCTTCCAATATTTAAGGGGCTACCATAGAGAAGAGGGGGTTGACTTATTCTCCAAAGCACTTGAGGACATGACAAGAATTAATAGATGGAAGCTTATCAGGAACATCCTGTGTCAACCATCAGTGCCAGTCAATGATATTTGTGATACATTTTAAAATGTTCAGTTGACTGAGTTTCATATTTAATAAATAAAAGATAACAACAACAACAACAACAACAACAACAACAACAATGACAATGAAACCAGAAGCAGGCTACAAGTACTTTGGGGTTTTAGAAGCCTCTGATTTAATGCATAATAAAGTCAAGGAATGAACTTCAGCCAAGTACGTTAGAAGAATTCACAAGATTTTAAAGTCCAAATTGAGTGGTGAAAACATCATAAAAGCAATAAATACTTGGGCTATACCTGTGATTCGATACTCTGCAGGAATAATTGACTGGACCCAGTTGGAGCTGGACAATTTGGACAGAAAAACAAGGAAGCTTATGACTATGACTCATGCCTTGTATCCTAAAAGTGATATTGATCAATTATATTTATCGAGAGCAGAGGGGATGAGGGAGAGGAGATTCATGTTATTTACTGTAACCTATTTTTCCAACCTCAAAATATCAGGAAATCACACTACCGTATTTTTGAGGTCACATATAGTGGGGAAGTTTGATTTCTATTTTTTTTAAAAAAATGAGTCTGAAGATGAGTCTACTTGAAATCCAGAATTAAAAGTAGAGGATGTTTAATGAATTTGAAGCTAGTTTCAAGCTATCTGACATCATAGAAAATTATGACTTCCCACCTCAGACTGCTCTAGTAGAATTCACACTACATACTTAACAAGAGGGAGCCAATTAAATGATTTAGAAGGTGTACACAATTCAGTGCATTGTGACAGTACAAGGAAAATTGGAGAATACAAGTAGTCCCTGACTTACAACCACAAATGAGCCCAAAATTTCAATTCTGAGCAAGGCAGTTATTAAGTCAATCATGCCTCACTATGACATTTTTTGCCATGATTCTTAAAATGAATCACTACAGTGAATCATGCATTCATTAAGCAAATCTGCCTTTCCCCACTGACTTTGTTTGTCAGAAGCTCACTCGGAAAGTTGCAAGTGACAATCTCAGGACACTGCAACCGTGTTCCATGCATGCCAGTTGCCAAGCACCCAAAATCTGATCACATAACTGGAGATGCTGCAATGGTCCTAAGTGTGAGAACTGACCATAAGTCATTTTCTTCCAGTGAGGTTGTAACTTCAAATGGTCCTTAAATGAATGGTTGTAAGTCAAGGGTTACCTGAATATTGTGGATTGTATAAGGTAGATACTTGGAATAACCAATCAATCAGAATAGAGCTAGAAGCTACCTTGGTGGTCTTATAGTCCAACCCACTTCTTAAGCAGGAGACCCTATACCATTTCAGATAGGTAGTATCCCATTCCATTGGTTAATTGTCCTCACAGTTAATAAGTTTCTCCCTAATTCCAGGTTGCTTCTCTCCTTGATTAGTTTCCATCCATTGTTTCTTGTCTTGCCTTCTGGTGCTTCGGGAAATAAGTTGACCCTAGAAGCCAGGTGTGGGATTCAAATTTTTAAACAACCAGTTCTATGGGCATGGCTTAGATGGTGGGCGTGGCTTGGTGATCATGTGACTGGGTGGACATGGCTTGGTGGTCATGTTATTAGCTGAGTGTGGCCAACTCAATATCACTCACTTTGAGGCACACATCTCCTCACCTGGCCTCTCATGACTGTGAGGATGCTGCAACAGTTCTAAGTGTGAAAAATGGTCATAAGTCACTTTTTTCAGTGCCATTGTAACTTTGAATGGTCACTCCATAAAAGCAAAGTACCAGTTTCTGTAAGCAACACCAGAATGTTTCCTTCCTGCCTTCCTTACAGGATTAGGCCAGTAATTTATTCTAACAACCGGTTCTCCGAACTGCTTAGAATGTTAACAACTGGTTCTAGCAAATAGATGTGAACTGGTAGAATCCCACCTCTGCTAGAAGCCCCTGAAATACTGGAACACTTTTATCATGTCACCTTAGTCCTTCTTTTTTCTAGACAAGCCATTCCTAACTCCTGCAACTGTTCGTCATATGTTTTAGTCTCCAGGCCTTTAATCATCCTAATTGCTGTTCTCAACATCTTTTTCATAGCATGGTGACCAAAACTGGAAGCAGTATTCCAAGTGTGGCTGTTCTAAGAATGTATAAATCAGTACTAATACTTCACTAATCTCAGGGTTGAAATTAGAGGCCCTTGGTGCTCTCTGAGCTTGGTTGTTTTCTTGCTGACTAGCACTGATGACCTTACCTACTTTGGGTTATGAAACATCTGCAAGAAAACAACCAAGCTCAGAGAGCACCAAGGATCCCTCAAGTGAGGATAAGAATATTTTGGCATGATGGCAAGGCAACAGCAGAAGAGGGAGAGGATAAAATTAATTTTGACAACACTAAATTAGCACTAGCTTTTTCAGTGTTTAGTTGTCTACTGTTTAATTCTAGTAGTAAGGGACACTATCTGTTTCACTTTTCTGAAACAGACAGAAATAAAATTTGGGTTCTAGCAAGACTAATCTTTAAATAGAAAAACAGCAAACCATTATGTCCAAAGAAATCTATGGTCTAAAAAATGGAATGTGAGGAAGCCAAACACCAGGTATGGTTTTGGAATTAGGAGACAAGTCAGTGGAAGGGAAGATGTTCCAGATATTTCTTCCAGAATTGCAAATCATACTAGACAGAAATCCTGGAAGTCATGCTCAAGCAGGGGGTTGGACTAGAAGATTTCTGAGGTCCCTTCCAACTTTATTATTTTATGTTCTATTTGGAAAGATACCAAGGTTGGCACAATAGCTCTAGGACAAGGGTGTCCAACCTTAGCAACTTTAAGACTTGTGAACCAACTTCCAGAATTTCCCAGCCAGCATGGGGAATTTTGGGAGTTGAAGTCCACAAGTCTTAAAGTTGCTAAGGTAAGACTCCTATTCTAGAATATTTGTTTGGGATCCTCTGTAGAAGATTCCTTGCTATTTATGCCTGCTTCTATGAAATTTGTTCTCCAAGAAGCCCAGTTATCTCCAACTGTTGTGCCCCAGCATAAAACAAAAGGTTTTTTCTCTTAGTTTTATCAACCCTGCACTGAGTTTCAATACTATTTTTCCAAATAATATGAAATAGTATTAGTTCCCTTACTGTAACTTTGTCACTTGTATGCTTACGATTTATATTGACTGTTTCCTAGTATGATTTGATTGTTGATTGTATCCTATGACTATCATTAAGTGTTCTACTTTATGATTCTTGATTCTTAACGAATGTATCTTTTCTTTATGTATATTGAGAGCATTTACACCAAGACAAATTCCTTGTGTGTCCAATCACACTTGGCCAATAAAGTTTCTGTTCTGTTCTGTTCTATTCTATTCTTACTATATTTGGAAATCTTCACTGAAGTGGTTATATATATAAAAAATATTCCATCAAATTGAACTCAGCTCCTGCTATCCTCATGGACATGCATTTTTCAGCTGTATTTGTCATTATGTTCTTGAACTATACACAAATTCCTTATTGTACAGAAAATTGCATGCCTTGATGAGTGTAGAAGAAAAGTATAAAGCTTTACTATAGGCTAATGCTAGATGTCACCACAGAAGCAGTGTGGTGGCCTAGAGGTGGAGCTCTCACACCAAAATCAGGGGGATGTGAATTTGATCCTAGGTAGCAGCAGATTTTTTTCTCTCTGTACTCAGAGAGAGAAATATCTGCCGCTACCTAGGATCAAACTCTGGGTACAGAGAGAAAAAAATCTGCTATGACCACTATGTAGGCATCTGGAAGGGCATCTGGTTAGTAAGTGCTCAACTCCATTCAGTCACTCCTAACTCCATCCTGATGCAAGGTCATTTTAAAAAAATGCTAGATGTTATCACAATGCCAATGATTTTCTCCTGTGAAAGAGATATTAGATTTGGGCTTCTGTTATTTTGTTATATTCTTCCTGTTCGGGAAGGAATACATAAAATCTGGAGATAATTTGAGAGGAGGAAAAGGTTGTAGTAAATAGCAGTAACTGTGAGAGGGACCTAAGTGTCCTAGTGGACAATCACTTAAATATGAGCCAGCAAATTGCTGCAGCTTCCATAAAAGTCAATGCAGTCCTAGGCTGCATCAACAGAGGGATAGCATCAAGATCATGAGAAGTGATACTACTGCTTTATACTGTGCTTGTAAGACCACACTTGGAATACTTAATTTTGGTCACCATGTTACAAACTGATGTTGAAACTCTAGAAAGAGTGCAGAAAAGAGCAACAAAAATGATTAGGGGACTGAAGCTAAAGTGTATGATGAATGATTGCAGGAAATGGGTATGTCTAATCTAACAAAAAGAAGGACAAGGGATGACATATTAGCAATCTTCCAATATTTAAGGGGCTACCATAGAGAAGAGGGGGTTGACTTATTCTCCAAAGCCCTTGAGGACATGACAAGAATTAATAGATGGAAATTTATCAAAGAGAGAACCAACTTAGAATTAAGGAGAAATTTCTCACTGAGAACAATTAATCAGTGGAACTGCTTGCCTCCAGAAGTTGTAGGTGCTTCATCACTGGGGTTCCTCAGAAGAGATTGGAGAGCAATTTGTCTGAAATAATGTTGAGTCTCCTGAGTTCTGAATAAAAGACTTCCAAGATTCCTTCCGACTCTGATTCTATAATTCTGTAACTTTCCATTGAGGAGTTGACATCCCTTTTCTTAATGTCTTTTGAGATTTTTTCATCTCCCTTATTTTCACAACAAATGTTTGACAAGTCAGGGGACCTCATATCACTGCCTTGTCAAACAATGATAGTAAATATAAAGAAAGAACAACAACTTAACATGGTTTTTCTAGAATTTGGCTCTTCATTGCCCTGCATTCATTCCACTTTGAGTGTTACCACCCCCAGCCCTCAACAAGCTGGACGTAGCTGAAGCAGAGTGAATGTTCAGCCACATCAATCATTCATAGCTCCTGATATAGAGCAGAAACATGACACAGAAATTTGCCATCTCCAAATGCCCTTTGGAGAAGCACTTCTCTGGGCAATAGATTAAATTGCCCAACAAAACATATCCCTGATTAAAATCTATCAGGCTCTTGCCACAACCTATCAGTTCTCCTTGACAATCTACTGAATGCTCAGAGAGGCACAATTGTTGGGTAAAGAGTCATGCAAACCCTGAAGCTCGGTCATTGCTCAGTCAAAAATAGGAGGAAATCCTCAATCGCTTCTCTGCAGCTTGGGAAGATGCCAAAATCTGAATGTTTACTGTATTCTAGAGTCTTGTCAATTGTTGTTGAGGTCACTTAGATGAAATTGCTAGCAAGTTTTGGACCTATCTTGAGCTCCTGGAGGAAAAGGTATAAATATAATACAGTATTTGCAGATGTCATTTCAGTCAAGGACATAGAGCAGATAAATGACCAATAAACCTTTTAATAATGTATGTTAATAGAATAACAGAGTTGGAAGGGACCTTAGAAGTCTTCTACTCTTACTCCCTGCCCAGGAAGGAAACCCTATACCATTTCAGATAAAATGTCGTCCAGTCTCTTTCTTAATGCCTCCAGTGATGCACCACCCATAATTTCTGAAGACAAGATGTTCCACTGGTTAATTGTTACCACTGTTAGGAAATTTCTCCTTATTTCTAGGCTGCTTTTCTCCTTGGTTAATTTCCATCCATTGTTTGTTGTGTTGCCTTTTGGTGTTTTGGAAAATAGGTTGACCCCCTCATGTTTGTAGGAGTCCCTCAAATATTGGAACATTTCTAACATATCACCCCCTAGTTCTTATTTTCATTAAACTAGACATACCCAATTCCATCAATCATACAACAATGTTGTAAGATGCCCAGAATCATTGTATACAAGATGGGTGGCAAAGAATAGAATAGAAAGACATCAACAAGTATTTCCTATTTCCCTAAGGTCTGATAATAGAAATACATTTTTTTAAAAAAGAGCTTTTTAAAAGACCTCCACACAAATGGAGGCTGCTAAAATACAAGGAAAACCGGGACTGGATTTTTGAGTGAAAGGATGGATGAAATTGATTCTCATTACTTCTTTGTAGCTTGAGAGAAGAATTGGGGTGTTTTAATCCTTAATGTATGTTCATTTAGCAGAACCAGTTGTTTGTGTGCAACAGTTAGGGAACTTCAGCAAGATTCCTGAAAGTCATCAAGATTCTAGCGAGAATCAAAGTGGAGCCCACAAGCAAAGAATCTGTCCTTCTGAAAGTGATTTGAATTCATTCCTCAAGAAAATTCTATAGCAGGGGTATCCAGCCCTGGCAACTTTAAGATCTGTGGACTTCAATTCCCAGAATTCTCTAGTCAACAAAGGGAGTAGATCTTCAGTATTGTTGGAGTCAACAATTTTACATGATTTCCTTACTCATGTATTCCAGGCTCACAGCTTTCCTGAGGCAATATAAAATCTGTTCACATTATTGTTGTTTCAGCACAATGGTTGGGGGTCTCTAGAGCAGTGTTTCTCAACCTCAGCATCTTTAAGATATGAGGACTTCAATTCCCATGCTGGCTGGGGAATTCTGGGCATTGAAGTCCATGAGCTTAAAAAACATGCTTACTTTCATGCCTGAGGTAAGACTAGAACTCACTGTCTCCTTGTGATTTGCCCAAGTCACTTAGTTAACTTTCATGCCTAGGGTGGGATTGAACTCACCATCTCCTGGTGATTTGTCTAAAGTCACCAGTCAACTTTTTTTTTCCTTTCCTTTCCTTTTTCTATTTCCTTTCCCTTTTTCTTTTTTCATGCCTAAGGTAGGACTAGAACTCACCATCTCCTGATTTATACACTAATGACTTAACCATTAGACTGGCTGGGATGAATATTCCTTCTTGCTGTTCTATAAACTTCCCCTGCTAGCATACTTTCTACCTTCCCACAGACATAGATTTCAGGTACAAGCCACAATGATGTCATGCTCATCATGATACCCCAACATTCATTGGGGAATTTGCCCAACAATGTTATCTTTGTATGACCCTCGTGACCCCAAATGTCTTTTTTTCTTCTTCTAGATAAGCAGGCACACTTTTAAATAAGCAGATGGCTGTCCACCATTTTATTTTTCTAAGAATACAGAAGACATGAAATCAGTGTTTTCTTTTGCAAAAGACCCCTTCCTTGTTTTTTTTTAATTAAAAGGATGTATTAAAAGCAAAGTCAGGGAACAAGATGAATATCAGATGAAATGCCATTAAGAGACAGAATTGCTGAAGATAGCAACTGTGGAGTTAGAGATGTGTAGGTGCATATACTACAAAGGGCAACAAATGATAATTCTTCCTGTACTATATGTAGAATTATTTCAGCATCAGAACTTTGATTGCCTCCTTTGTGTTGGCAGATTACAGATTATCATGCTTGTTTGGGGAGATGGGCATGGAAAGGCCCTGGCTGGCCGTTATTCTGAAATTGTTTCTCTTTCCCCTGTAATTAGTAGACATAAGGTTGGGTTTGTTAGATATATTGCAATGTCAAAAATTAATTACATCCCTGACAGCAGTTGTGTTATTTGACAAGAGTCTTCCACTGCAGTTGCCTTCAGATCTTTTCTCTTTCAATGGTTTCAGTATAATATAAACATGGCACTATGTAAATGGTTATGTTCCAGGAAATTGTTCTTTCAGAGCAGCAAATTTAACCTCATTTTTTTTTCCTTTCCACATTTAAGGTAAGATTTTTTTTCCCCTAGATTAGGGGTCTCCAAACTTGGCAACTTTAAGACTTGTGGACTTTGAAGTTACAATGGCATGGAAAAAAGTGACTTATGCCTTTTTCCCCCCCATTTACAACCATTGTAGCATCCTCATGGTCACATGATCAAAATTCAGATACTTGGTAACTGACTCATATTTATGATGATTGTGGTGTCTCAGGGTCGTATGATCGACTTTTGTGATCTTCTGACAAGAAAGGTCAATGGGGAAGCCAGATTCATTTAACAAACATGTTACTAACTTAACAACTGAAGTGATTCACTTAACAGCTGTGGCAAGAAATATCATAAAATGGGGCAAAACTCATTTAACAACTTTCTCACTTAGCAACAGAAATGTTGGGCTCAATTGTAGTTGTAAGTCAAGGACTAGCTGTATTGCAAAATCATTCCTAAGTGGGTTGTGAGCAGATAACTTCTTTTTTGAAGACCAGTACTATATACTGTCACCTAAAGAGACCATGAGAACAGGTTAAAAAAAGTCAAGATGTTGCCCACATCCCTGCATTCCAAGCTCTTCCCCTTGTTTATCTGCACACAAAGTTGATTGCATGGTGATGGCTGCCATATTGACTTTTTCTAGTGGACATCTCTTGGGGACACTTAGTCAAGCCCAAAGTATAGAGAAGGAAGAGGGAATGGCCTTGAAGAAGGAGGAAGACCTGCTGCCAAGGCAACAGTTAGATAAGATGGACTTGAACCCAGGTTAAAAAAATAATTTGAGAAAATGTCTCAGACAAACATCTCCATAGTCCACAAAAAGATAAATTTAAGGATGTGGAAACACCTTCAGATTTGCAAAATTCTGTTTCTATGCTTGTTTCCATAAAGTAATCCTCACTTACATGGCATTGGTGTCTTAATCTGGTCTAACGTGTTGGACTGTCATAAAGTGTACAATTGCACTATTTTGCTGAGCTCTGAAGTACTTCAGTACTCCTCCACTATCTCTCTCAAAACTTTCCACTGCATTAGAAGGAATTGTTTGAACTATTTTTGCAGAGTCTACAAGGGAAGCAAAAACCCTTCCACTATTTCTCCAGGAAGCAATGAGTGTACAGTTGCTTCTGGGAAATTATAGACATGGAAAATATTTTTTTTTCATGATTTCCCTTAGGAATTAATGGAAATATAGAAAAAACAGAGGAACTGCAGACCACTGGAGGGAATGTTGCATCATGAAGGACGGGACAGTTAGCACATGTTTCTTTCATCTTGGAATAAAGGAACGAACGAATGAACGAACAAACAAAACACAATGAATGAACGAATGAATTAATCAATCAATTGATCAATCAAATCAATCAATGAACTGTAAAAATGAGATATTGGCTTTATCTTTGTGTTGTGCTGTACATATGTTTTGATGTATTGTTAGATGTCCAGAGTTACTGTGTTGAGCTAGGTGGCCATGTAAATCAAGTAAAGAAACAAATAAACATATAAATGCATTTTCATTAGGTGTATTCAAACAGAGGATGCTAACTCTTGGTGACCAAATAGACTCAGATGGAGAAGATGATAGAGATGGATGGATGGATGGATAACAGAAAAGATGGTCTTTCAGAAGTCACCTGCATTCCACATTTCTCTCTTTAGAGATGTCCAAACCTCTATAACTATCTTTCCTGCTGAAAAGAGTTTGCTTATGCTCTTGATAAATATCCCCATATTTTCTGTTCTTCACAGGAGAAAGCTATGTGTGTTCATCAGACAACTTCTTCAAGAAAGTGGAGTATACCAAGAATGTCAATCCAAACTGGTCAGTTAATGTGAAAACCTCTGCCAACATGAAAGCTCCTCAGTCCCTGGCCAGTAGCAACAGTGCCCAAGCGAAGGAGAACAAGGATTTTGTGCGTCCCAAATTGGTGACCATTATCCGGAGTGGAGTGAAGCCAAGGAAGGCGGTGCGTGTGCTGCTGAATAAGAAAACAGCCCATTCTTTTGAGCAAGTGCTTACTGACATTACCGAAGCCATAAAGCTGGAGACAGGTGTCGTAAAAAAGCTGTATACCCTGGATGGGAAGCAGGTAAGGCCTTTAAATCTTCAGCTCAGCTCTGCTCAGCAGTGGGACAAACAAGGACATAGCAACCTTTTGATAAACTGGTTCCAGTTATGGTCAAGCCATATCTTTATGTGGAAGAGAAATGTTTCAGCATGGTGGTTCATAGGCTGAAATTTAGAATCCACCTAATCTTAATCTGGAGTCTAGAATCCAGAAATTGGACCTCTTAAATTCATATGTCCCTTTCAGGGGATACTTTTTCTTCTTTTGTGACTCTTAACAAAACGTGATTTCTTACTCTGACTGATAGAGGTCTTGTATTGGTCTGCTGATTTGGATCATCTGAAATTCCTATAATTCAGATTAGGTTCTCTTTAGTGGTATATGAGATTACATTTAGATTAATGTGATCTGTTGTGGTTATGTGAAGCTGGACATCATGTTAGTGAATCATGGCTTATGATTGAACATGATCTGTGGGGAAGTACCTTCTGTGGCTTATTCTAAAACCATAAAATCATCCTGAACGTCCTCCTGCATTATAAATACAGTGGGAAATAAGTAACATTTGTGCATTGATTCAAAATATTCATTTAAATGTAAAGAAGAAGGGAAAGAAATACAACTCCATATATATAGTCATTTCAATATTTTTAGGTACTGCAAAAGCTTAAATCTATTTAAGAAAAAAACAGCACTGAAACAATATTATGAATAAATAAAAAAAGAGGGAGGAAAAGGCAGCTTGTAAATATGTAATTATAACAGAGGTGATATTCAGCAGGTTCTGACCAGTTCTGGAGAACCGGTATTAGTGGAAATTTGAGTAATTCAGAAAACTGGCAAATACCACCTCTGACTGGCTCTGCCCCCATCTATTCTCTGCCTCCTGAGTCCCAGCTGATTGGCTGAGTCTTTTTTTGTTGCCCTGCATAGAAGAACAGAGCTGGAAAGCAGGTTAGTGGGGTGGGGAAGGAATAGGGATTTTGCAGTAACCTTCCCCCGGGTGTTGGGAGAGAATGGAGATTTTACAATGTCCTTTCCCTGCCACACCCTCCAAGCCACACCCACAGAACTGGTAGTAAAAAAATCCCACCACTAAATTATAACCTAAATAATTTAAGAATGTTGAGACCAATTGCTTGAAAATCCTCTTTCCTACCTCTCTACTGAAACCCTGCCCATTCACCCAAGGAACGATGCCTTCAATCTAATCAAACATTGGGGGGAGGGATATAATTCATTAAATAATTCAGAAGGGAAGCTATTCCTTATTCAAAGCCATGTACTCCCAAATTTGAAACTAATCCTTTCCATCTTATTCCTTTCTCCTGCCCTTTTACAATCAGTAGATCTTTTACCCTTGTTTTTTCTGATGTTCCTTTTTGGACACAAGAAGCATGATGACTAAGTGAACCTCCAATGAAACTCAAAATTAACCTGCTAAAATGTCCACCATCTACTCCCCAACTTGTCATGCCAGTGGCAGCAGTCACTGCTGTTTGCATCACAAAGAGAAGGGTAGCTAATGTTCTGAAAACAACAGGTGCAAAATGGCTGGGGTTCTAATTACTAGGAATATTCCTCAAAAGATGGCTCCACGCAAGTATTTTGTTCTTGTTTTTAGAGGGTGGTCTCTCAGAAGTTAAAGCTTCTGAGCTTGTCAACTGGAAAGCTGGCAGCCTGGGTTTGAGACCTGAGCATTGCACAATGGGGGTGAGCTCCCGTCTCTTGTTCCAGCTCCTGCCACCCAGCAGTTCAAAAGCAAGCAAATGTGAGTAGATTAATAAGTACCACTTTAGTGGGAATGTAACAGTGTTCTGCATGCCTCGGCATATAGTCATGCTGGTCACATAATCACAGAAGTGTCTTCAGACAACACTGGTACTCTTGGCTAAGAAACCAAGATGAGCAGCACTGGCTAGAGGCTAAAATGACTGGACAGGAAAGACCTTTATCTTTTTTATTCTTTTGAATGGAAGCCATGAGTGTACTATGCCAGGGATCCCCAACTCCGGATCCATGGACTGGCACTGGTCTGCAGCATGCCAAAAACCGATCTGCGCAAACAAATAAAGTCCCATCCACGAGATGCAGGCAGCACACAAAACCACACCTTGTCTGGTCTATGGAAAAACCTCTCTCCACAGAACAAGTTAGGGGCTGCTGTACTATGTACTTGTTTGCTTTAAGATTTATAACCTAGCCTTTGGTTGACCAAATTAAAGGTCCTTGGATTCGCATCAATATATTCACACTGCCCAAGATTCCTTGTCTTTGAACAAATAGATGGATCAAAACAAATAGATGGATCTCTTTATGATGGAGGGCTTATTGATATTTGGAATTGGGGAAGGAAGGAAGGAAGGGTTAGGAATATAAGTCATCTAACAGGTATTTGGGTTGGACAATATATAAATCAGGATAGACATTTTAAAACTGTCTCTTTAAGAAAATGCAAAAACTGTTATTGTGGTGTGGTTTCTCAAATGGCCATAAGATGGAGCCAGAAACCTGGGTTGTTTAGTCTGAGTCTCAGAAGAGAGTGAATCTCTGTTTCCTTCTGTTGGAAAGTATTACCGTTCCTCCATTTTTCCTGATATTCTTGGATTTGATGTAAGTCTGATGCTGAACTGTTTTTGACACTGGACTTTGATATTTGGATTATCCCTGGATTGAAAAACTGACTGATTTACCTGTGAATGACTTTGGATTGATTGATTGGACTTTGCTTAACGTTTCTGGAAGTAAAAACCTACATTTAGTATACAGTGTATCTGTGTGCTGTGTGTGTGTATTATTCAAATACTACTCTCAAATACGTCTCCCTGTATGCGCTCATTCTCCTAACAGGGAATTACCTCAACACTGGTTAAGGGCCCAGACCATACCAGGCTCAGATAACTGAGAGTTAGTGTGAATACACAGTACTGTATACAGACAGCTGTTTACTGTTTAATTGTGGGTTACTATCCTGATAAAGATGGCACAAGACACTTCAACAAGTCTATCACTGATAACCCGGTTGGATGGAACAAACTATGTTTCCTGGTCTATGAAGTGCAGTCTACTTCTGCGTAAAGAAGGGTTATGGAATATAGTTCAAGACCCACCGGATGTAAATGCTTGCGATCCAAATAATGAGGATGATGCCAAGAAGCTTGCTGACTTTAACCAGAACAACAAATGAGCTCTTTGTATAATTGGACTAACACTGAGTGACCAGCAGCTAGTCCATATTTGTGGAGAAGAGTCTGCTACTAAGTGTTGGGAGAATTTGAAGAGGATTTATGTTCGTGACAGTGTAGGTGCACACATACATCTTACACGTAAACTGTTTAGAGCACGTCTTCTGAAAGGTGATGATATGTTAGCTCATTTGAATTTCATGAAAAGAACTTTTCAAGAGCTACATGAAAAGGAATTGATATTTTCAGAGTTGCATCAAGTTTACAGCATTTTTTCCTCATTGGATGAAAGTTATGATGATTATGTAACTTCACTGGAAATCCTGCCCAGAGATAAACTGACATTGACTGACATAACTGGAAGGTTGTTAGAAGAAGCAAGAAGACGGCTGGGTAGGGACCAACTGAGGAAGGAACAACTACAAGAAGAGGATTTGTCTTCAACTGCCTGTACTGTTAGAAAATGTTTTTCCTGTGGGGCTAAGGGACATATAGCTAGATTCTGTAAGAAGGGAAAACAACAGAATACCAGTAAACACCAGATGGCCAAGACGAATGGTAGTTTAGCTATGTCTAGCAATTCAACTGTAAACCATGATTTGTGGGTTGTTGATAGTGGAGCATCGCAATGCATTACTAAAGATAGAAAAAGGTTTGTAAAGAGGTCCATGAGTAAACAATACGTATCATTGGCAAATGGATGGAAGATTAAAGAATCAGGTGAAGGTACTGCATATTGTTCTTGTATAAACAAACATTTAACTATATTATATATACCTAAACTGAAATTTAATTTATTATCAGTAAGGACTTTAGTTAATCTTGGTTATGTAGTAACCTTTAGGGGAGATAACTGTATAATAGAGAAAGAGGGTAAAAGTGTTACTGCTAATCTAGAGAATGATTTATATGTGATACATGATGTTCAGTTGAAGATGGCTAAATGTCAGCCTTCAAGATCTTCCTCCTTTCCTTTGCTTCGTTCTGGCTGTCATGAGTAACGGGTAGTGGTGGAAGGGGGAAATGTATGGGATGTAAGCTGCAAATGTTGCTAACTAATATTGTATAAACTGGGGAGGGTTTCTCATTCCTGCTTAGCTTTCTCTTCTCTGTGCAACTGCAACCCTTTATCTGAGTAAGCCAAGGTCAACTAATCACCACCTGGAGATATCAGCATGATGTAGTTCACAACTTTTAATTGAAAGAACCATTTGAACTGTTGAGGGTGGGAACATTTCACTCCCTTGATATATGTGATGTGCGTGCCTAATTACCCAGATTCAGAATTTTCTTGTTGCTACCACTGACTTCCAATAAAAGACATCTTTTCTCTAATTACAAGAGTCTAAGTATTTCTTTCCTGGATTTAGAACAGAGCACCAGCTGACACTAACTCAGTTTATAACAATGTTAAGCCACATGATGAATGTATACATTTATTGCACAGACGTCTAGGGCACATTAATTTCAAAATGCTCAAAGAAACTGTTGAATTATCAGAAGGAGTAAAATTGAAACCCTGTAGTAAGTATTTAAACTGTAATGCTTATAGTCAAGAAAAGAGTAAGGTTACTTAAGACCAAAGAACATTTAGAAGTTGTTTTTGCTGACATAATTGGTCCTAAGAAACCAAGTTTAGGAGGTGCCTGTTATATTTTGAGTATTATGGATCATTACTCACGATACGGTTTCTGCTATCTTATGAAAAACAAAACAGAAACATTGCAACATTTCTTTAACTGGCTAAGGTTTGCTGAGAGAAAAATGAAAAATAAAGTAATTACATTAGTTACTGATAATGGGACTGAGTTTGTTAACAAAAGATTCCAAACAATGCTGAAATTGGCTGGTGTTGAGCATAAACGTTCTGTACCTTACAGACCACAACATAACTCATTTGTAGAATGAAGAGGGCAAACATTACAAGCCATGGCTCGCACTATGTTATCTGACTCAGATTTACCTGAAACCCTGTGGGGTGAGGCCATAATGTGTAGTAACCATGTTTTAAACAATGTAGCTAATACAACAACTGGAGAATTGCCATTCACTCATTGGCATGGCAGAAAACCAAATTTAAGTTGCCTACACACATTTGGAGCTCCAGCATGGGTGCATATTCCCTCACAAGTAAGACTGAAAGGGCAACATAGAGCTAAGAAGTTATTTTTTGTAGGTTATGAGACCAACCATAAATCGTTTAGATTCTGGGATCAAGGCACAGCTCATGTTTATTGTAGTGCTAATGCAAAATTTCTTTAGCACATTGGGTGGGATAAACTGGAACAGGAATCCAGCAATGATATTATTATTGACACCCAAATAGTCCCTAAAGGTAAAATCAGTAAACCCCAAATAGTCATTAAAGAGGAAGAACAGGAGGAAGTTGGAGAACAGGCACAGGAGGAGGTAGAAGAACAGGAGCAGGTGGCACAGGAGAGTCCACCAATTAGCCCTGTATTACCAAGATGTTCAACCCAAGTAACATGACCACCTGATAGATATCAGGCTAGTGTTGTATGCCAAGTGAATACAGTTCCAAATAACTATAATGAACTAAAACTGTATCAGGATCAGGCTGCTTGGCAGGAAGCAATGGATAAGGAACTGGAATCATTAAAAAGACTCGAGGTATATGAAAATGGTAAACATGCCATAGGATGTAAATGGATATATAAACTAAAGACAAGTGTGGATGGGACTATTGCCCATAAAGCCAGGTTAATAGCACAAGGATTTAATCAGACAGCAAATGACTATGATGAGGTGTTTGCACCTAGTCTGAAGGCTACTACATTAAGGGCAGCATTAGTGTGGGCAGCTAAGGAGAAATACATTATAAATCATTTAGATGTAGAGATAGCATATCTGCATGCACCGTTGCAACACTATATATTTAAAGAAACCTTTAGGTCTTAAAAATGATAATACTGATAATAATGACTGCTGGAAATTGAAAAAGAGTCTTTATGGTTTAAAGCAATCAGGATATGAGTAGAACCAATGTATAGTTAAGGAATTAACTAAAATAGGTTTTGTAGCTGGTTTGGCTGATCCATGTTTTTTCAAAAGAGAAAGTAATGGTGTAATTTCATTATTGCTATTATTTACTGCTGACATAGCATTAATCACCACAACTGAACAAGAAGCTACTAAAATAATCTCACTGTTAGAAAAGAAATTTAAGATAAAACAGTTAGGAGAAATCAAATAATATCTTGGTTTAAAGATAGCTAAAACTAGGGGAGGATACAAGATCTCACAGGCAGATAACCAATTACTAAAAAGTTTTAAAATGGAACTTTGTAAGCCGGCTAAAACACCAGTGAGCCAGGAGTTTAGCCATAGTGATGTTCAAAGTCCTGTTTTTGATAAGAACATTTATCAGTCCTTGATTGGTAGTTTATCTTATCTCAGTAATTGGTCAAGGCCAGATATTGCATAGTGTTCATCAATTAGTGATATTTAACACTGAGCCAACTGAAAAGCACTGGCAAGCTGCTAAATGTGTGTTAAGATATCTGAAACAAACAATGCATTATGCATTGTATTTGGAGCCTAAAGATGAACTGATTTTAACTGCATATGCTGATGCAAGTTTGCTACAGACATAAATACATGAAAATCTACATCGGGTATTGTAATATTATTGGAAAGGCATTGATTGGATGGAGGTCTATTAGATAGAAACATCTAAGTTTGTCAAGAATGGAGGCTGAATTCTCATGTTTGTCTTTACTATGTACAGATTTAGTTTCATATAAGCAATTATTACTTGATATGGGAATTTATGTAACAGATTCTGTTGTTATTTACCAAGACAACTAATCAGCAATACAGATGGCTTCAAATATTGCTGTTAAAACAAGAACGAAACACACAGATTTAAGATATTTAAATGTGAGACAATATGTGCAAAGTAAGATGATAAAGCTGGAATACTGTATGTCAGAAAACAATATAGCAGATCATTTTACAAAGACCCAAGGCTCTATAAAGCATAAGGCTTGCTGTGAGGATTATGGACTTAGAATGTAAGGTTATATATATTGTTTTACCCAAAAGGGGAGAATGTTAGGAATATAATTTACCTAACAGGTATTTGGGTTGGACAATATATAAACCAGGATAAACATTTTAAAACTCTCTTTAAGAAAATGCAAAAACTGCAATTGGGTGTGGTTTCATAACGGCCATAAGACGAAGCCAGAAACCTGGGTTGTTTAGTCTGAGTTTCAGAAGAGAGTAAATCTCTGTTTCCTTCTGTTAGAAAGTATTGCCGTTCCTCCATTTTTCCTGATATTCTTGGATTTGATGTAAGTCTGATGCTGAACTGTTTTTGACACTGGACTTTGATATTTGGATTATCCCTGGATTGAAAAACTGACTGATTTACCTGTGAATGACTTTGGATTGATTGATTGGATTTTGCTTAACATTTCTGGAAGTAAAAACCTACATTTACTGTACAGTGTATCTGTGTGCTGTGTGTGTGTATTATTCAAATACTACTCTCAAATACGTCTCCCTGTATGCGCTCATTCTCCTTATGGGGAATTACCTCAAACAGGAAGGAAGGAAGGAAGGAAGGAAGGAAGGAAGGAAGGAAGGAAGGAAGGAAGGAAGGAAGGAAGGAAGGAAGGAAGGAAGGAGAGGGATGGAGAAGGGAGGAATAGGAAGGGAAGGGACATCTGCGTAAAACAGCTGAAGACTGCTGAAGAAACCCCAACGAAGGCAAACAGAAACATTTTTTGAGTAGAGCATTTCCTGGATTATTTTTAAATATCTTTGGATCAATGGACAATGTAAAGGTGTTAATGCATCTGTGGGATAAGTGCAGGGGTGGGATTCAAATTTTTTAACAACTGGTTTTGTGGGCATGGATTAGTTGGTGGGTGTGGCTTGGTGGTCATGTGACTGGGTGGATGTGGCTTGGTGATCATGTTATTGGCTGGGCGTGGCCAACTCAATATCACTCACATTGAGGCACACATCTCCTCGCCTGGCCTCTCATGACTGTGGGGATGCTGCAACAGTCATAAGTGTGAAAAATGGTCATAAGTCACTTTTTTCAGTGCCATTATAACTTTGAATGGTCATTCCACACAAGCAAAGTACCAGTAAAGGAGGGGGGGAAAACTCCAGAGAAGTTTCTGAGACAGGAAATCTTGTCCTGCCAAGAATGTAATAAAGGTTAACAGAGAGGCAGTTTCTGTAAGCAACACCAAAATGTTTCCTTTCTGCTTTCCTTACAGGATTAGGCCAGTAATTTCTTCTAACAACCGGTTCTCTAAACTGCTTAGAAAGTTGACAGTTGGTTCTAGCAAATAGGTGCAGGGATGATGGAGAAATAAAATGCCAAATAAAAATGAAGACTGCTCAAAGAGAACATTAAATACTGATTATGGGTGTGAGGAAAGCTGAGGGAGGGAGAGATACTTCAGGAAGTTTGAAATCCTGAGTTAAAACAGGACCTTGGTTCCATATGAATTAACTCTGTGTCAAAATGGTATTTACTACACTATTTTATGTCAATCGATATAAAAAGATTCCTAACCAGGGACAGAGGGAGAAAGAGAATAGATGGCTAGCACATTTCACATCTACTTCATTGAGAAGCAACCTGTTGCTTGAAATGTCAAACATACTCACAGAAGAGTTTGGACATCAGAGCACTCATATATAGCATGTGACAGTTCCTAAAATATACTGGCAAGGATCAGAAATTAAATGAGTCACAAGGGCTCTTTTAAATATCTGCACACAGGTCACAAAGAGTTGTGTGTGAGTGTTGGTGTTTTAAGCCAAGAATATTGAAAAGGGTCAATATAACAAAGACACTTCGGTTGATGTGTTTTGACATAGAGATTATGCGACAGGCATTTTTGAGTTACATCAAATATTTATCAGGTAGATAAAATAAAGGTAGACATTTTATTAATATCACAAAGGTTAGGCATTTCATCCCCCCTCCCCAAAATAAGCACTGACACCCAGCCCTGTTAAGGCTATTTGTTTCCATTTTGAGTTCAGAACAGAAGGAATCATAAGTAGCCTGTTTTCTTCTCCATGTTGAGTCAGAGATTTGACTAATAGGCCAGTCTCCATGGATACAAATGATTGTAATGTGAGCCAACATGAATGCTTCTATGTGAACTGGAATCCTGATACATATATTTTTTTTAAAGATCCATTTGTATACTTGTCATTTCTTCTCTTAGTCTATCTTTCTATGAGAAGAGGAAGAATTGGTTTCTAGGCTAGAGAAAAATTCAAAATCTATTGAAAGCTCTCCAATTTTCAGTGAAGAAACCTGTTTTCTACCCAGTTGATAGAAAAATAGAAAGAAAATCAAGACGTCCCACTTCAAATAGTAGAAGATGTACTGGTTTTCAATTTAAAATAGTTTAGTTGCTGTAATTCTTGAAGTTGCATAGGATTGACTTTTGCAATTTTATCCCAATATTGCATGGTCCTCTGATCATCTAAGAAGAGTATTTATCATAAATAGAAAAAGAATAGTAGTGCAGCTTCAATCACATTGCATCAGTCTTGTGTCAGAAGCACCAAGGCATTTCTAGGTTGAAAGGATTAGCCAGTGACATCATTGTTGCCTGGGGGACACCCAGTTGAAAGCTCCTTTCATATCCCTGGCAGGAGCTGGAGCAAAGGATGGGAGCTCACTCTGCCTCACAGCAGCACTTAGATCTCAAACATGGACTTGCGAACCTCCAACCAAGCATCCTAACCATGTGAGTCACCGTGCTCTACACGAACTTCAACAATAAGTCAACATTTAAACAGAAGGACCACAGGCAAGCAAAAAAGCAGCAGGAGCAGGGAGCGATCTCCAACTTTATGTTGGCTTCCCCAGTGACTTTGCTTCTGCGAAACTACCCAGAGAACATTGGAAATCACAATCACATGATCACAGAGATGCCGCAAAAGTCTCAACTTTGCAAATAAAACTGATCTGAATATCCTTCAAATTTCAATTCCACAGCTGTAATAGGTCCTGGATTTGTTTATGTATTTTTACGTTCGCAGATTTTAGGTACCTTAATTCAAAAATTGTTGCCATGTAATACACCATTTGGGCTAACATGAGGGTACAAACAGACAAACAAAATGGCAGTTTTAATGGTATTATAGATATTGTATCAATGAACTCTCCCTCACCCCTGCCAAAAGTCTATATTCTTTAAGCAGAAATGTAAAATAAATTCTGCATGTGAATAAGGCAATGCAGGAAATAAGACATTAATCCTTGCTTCAGTTTCAATCAACTCAAGAAATAAGCAAAACTACATCTCCAGAAGCTGCTAATAGAACAATTCCAAACCACTCTTATTTTAGAAGTTGCCTCTTCTTTGACTCAAATGTTATATCTCCCTGAAGCACAACCATGGGCTTTAGCTCAGGCAGCTTCTCTGTGCTATAGATTCTGCTTCTCAGTCCTAAAAAAGCTAAGGAAAGATAATTTTCATATTTACTAATTCAAAAGCTAAGACTGAAAAATGCAAAGAGTGTAATTTAATCATTGTTTCTCCTTAAGCTGTCACAGATCATGTAGTAACAAAAATTACCTTGCTCCAATTCGAAACCAATGGAAAATATGCTTATATCTTATTGTTCTTCTCATTAGCTCTTATTCTATGAATTTGTTTGGTTTTATATATTTTTTAAAATCTGAATGGTTTCTAGGAATGGGAAGTGCAAAGCAGTTAAGCCACCTTTCCCTTTTGGGATTTGCTAAAGTGGCTGGAGCTGATAAGGCAGAATATGGAATAGAGCAAAGCTGAAAATGATACAATAATATTATGATTAGTAGTGAAATAATAAAGTCAAATAGTGAGCATAATGAAATAGTGAAAGAATATATTTTAATATAAACAGGTGTATTAATAGCAGAATCATATAGACTGGATGAATATATAGAATATTAATAGAATCATTCTGTATATTTAAATCATATTGTGATTGGTATCAGAATTGAATATGGCAACATTGAACAATGAAATAATGATGAATTAAAGTACTAAAGCAGATGAGAGATGAAAGACAGAAAGGAAATGTCTTTTAATATCATGGTGACATGAATAAAAGTTAGAATCGAGACAGAATTAAGAGAATTAAGAGAAAAGGGGAATAACAATATGCACGTTTTTACATAATAAGATAAATATAATAACAAGAGGGAGGTTTAGAAATTGAATGGTGGTAGTATCAGGTATGTTCAAACAATATGAAATAATGAAAGATTATAATCTACTATAAATGTGTATTATTATTAGAAGTATATAAGCTGGATAAATGTAATAAACATGATATTATTTTTATTTGTACCAAAATGTATGGCACCCAGGTGTCACACTGTTCATGCATTGATATGTATATGTAATATAAAATAAAAAACTTAATCAAAAAAAGAATCAGCTGACATTAATCTACAGGTAGTCCACGACTTATAACATTCATTTAGTGACTGTTCAACGTTACAACAACACTGAACAAAATAACTTATGACTGTTTTTTACTTACCACCATTGCAGCATCCCAATGGTCATGAGATTGAAATGTGGATGCTTGGCAACCGATTCCTATTTATGATGGTTGCAGTGTCCCGGGGTCATATGATCCCCCTTTTCAATCTTCTGAAGAGGATAGTCAATGGAAAAGCCAGATTCACTTAACAACCATGTTACTAATTTAACAACTGCACTGATTGATTTAATGACTGTGGCAAGAAAGATCATAACATGGGACAAAACTTACTTAACGTCCCATTTAGCAAAATAAATTTTGGGTTGTTATGATTGTAAGTCAAGGACTAACTATATATCAATGTTCCAGGTCAAACAATATTGGGGCATTGTGGAAAGTTAAAATGACTTCCAGTCTTAAAGAGGAACAACGATGCTTTTGTTATGTGATGATTGCACCAAGATGATAGTTATGATATCTGTCAGGATCAGGATGATAGGTTATGATAACTGTGGAGGGGCCTAGATCTATCCCTGTCCTTGTAGAACTCAGCAGTCATGAACTAAAAGTGAGGAAGCGTTTATCCTTTTCCTAGTGGCAAGGAGCCATGGTGGCACAGTGGTTAGAATGCAGGCTAATTCTGTCCACTTGCTAGGAGTTTGATTCTGACCGGCTCGAGGTTGACTCAGCCTTCCATCCTTCCAAGGTTGGTAAAATGAAGACACAGATTGGGGGCAAGATGCTGACTCTGTAAACTATTTAGAGAGAGCTGTAAAGCACTATGAAGCGGCATATAAGTGCTATTGCTATTGCTATTGCTATTGCTATTGCTATCCCTCCCTCCCTCCCTCCCTCCCATAGTGGCCTAGTGGTTGGAACACAGCATTGCAGGCTAATTCTGCCCACTTGCCAGTAGTTCGATCTTGACCAGCAAAAAAAAACCCCAAACAAACCGCATTGACGAGAGTTCTGAAGCAAGCCAAGATAACTAATCACAAACTCCAGGAAAATAACCGAGGAGAGTCCATGGGAAGAACGCCAGCAAAGATAAACCTCTTTCAAAGTAAACACTAAACTTTGACTCCAGCAATTCTGACCATGCAGTTACAAACTTATATACATAACTCCCAGCTGTAAGCCACAAGGAGGATCATGGTAATCTTCTCTTGAGTAGACCTCGCTTTTCCCTGATCCTCTCCTCCCTGCATGACCTAGAATGGATAGGGAATGGGCCTGGATCCTCCTCTGATTGCTCAGCCAGCCTCTGCCCTTCCCCAGCCTCCTCCACCATCTCTGGAGCCACACTTCCACTCCCTGTTGGCTGTTCCTTCTCTTCCTCAGGTTCAGTCTCCACTGACTGACAAAATGAGCATCCATGAAATTGGCCATGGCCACTGAGTCAACCAAGGCTTGGATCTCCACTGCTCCATGACCAGCCACAAACATACTTGTTATCAGCACAAGATGCTTCACCAATGACGACTGGGGCGGAGATGTGGAAGATGTCAAAGATGGCGAGTTTGGCAAGGATGGTAAAGATGGTGGGCCTAGGGACTTTGAAACCCGACCTACAGACCCACGTAGCCGGGCGATGCTCGTTTCCCACGACCACTGACATTGCTGCTGTGGATGTCTTAACAGGACACTTGGCTTCAAAATGGCCTCGATTGCCACAATAGAGACATAACCCATCACAATGATGCCTATCCCTTTCTACTTGGGTCAGGCGAGGGCGGGCAGCCCCCAACTACATGAGCTCTTCCAAAGGCACTTCCACCAGGGGTGCCATGTTGCTGGGAACAGATGCAGTCTCCATCCAACATCGCACCCATCGCTGCTGAAGACTAGCATCGATACGAAGACATAGATACATGAGTTCCTGAAGGATGCGAGGGCATTTAGTGCATGCCAACTCGTCCAGGAGCTCCGATGACAAGCCCTCCTGAAACTGGTCTAACAGTGCTGCATCATTCCATTGTACATCCTGGGTGACCACCCAAAAGTTAGCAATATAATCCATGAGTGAGCCATGTCCCTGCTTCAACTCTCTCAAATGTCTGTTTGCTGTTTGGCTCCAAACAGGGTCCTCAAACATGGCCTGGAACTGATGGCAAAACTCAGCATAATTGTTCAATGCCTGGTTGGGCTGGGTCAGCAGAGGTGTCACCCAATGTGCTGCAGAGCCTGACAACAAACTAATCAAAAACCTCACTTTATCCCGGTCAATGGAGAAATCCTCTGATCGAAGGCTCATATAAAGCTGGCACTGCCCAAAAAATGCTGGAAATTGGGCCAGCGATCCATCAAATTTATCTGGCACTGCTACTGGGTATTTATGGCGTGGCCAGACAGCTTGCATCTGCGCAATCTGTGCAGTCAAAAACGCCACTTGCTGGCTTAACTGGGCGTTGTCTGCTCTGAGCTGATCCATGGTCACCCCATGAACAGCAGAAACAAGTTGAAGGGGTGGCTGGAGACAAAATGTGATGACCCAGAGCATCTCAGAAATATAACAAAACCAAAACATAACTAAAATTTCTTTAATGCCTTCAACTTGGCTTCACTGTTTAATTGTTCACAGTGGAGGAGTAAACTATTTTCAAACTAACATTTCAAAGGAAAGAAACACAGTTCAAATTCAAAGAGCGAATAACAAAGCAAAAACCAAAAACAAACTGCACTGAATAAAGTTCTATGACAGACCAGGATAGATAATTGCCAATTCAGGAAGATAACCAGGTACAGTCTGTTGGAAGAATGCCAACCAAGATAAACCTTCTTTAGGAATAAAACACTAATTTGTCTCCAGCGTCTGTTAGCACGCAGGTCCAGTCTTTTATGGAGATCTCCCATCTGCAACCCATGAAGAGGATCATGTCCCTCTCCTCCTGAGTAGACATGTTTTACCTTGATCCTCTCCTCCCTGCGTGCCCTAGGCTGGATAGGGGATGGGCCTGGTCCTCCTCTGACTGCTCAGCCCGCCTTTGCCCTTCCCCAGCCTCCTCCACTACCTCTGGAACCACACTTCCACTCCCTGTTGGGTTTTCCTCCTCTTCCTCAGAGTCAGTCTCCACTAGGGGCATGACACAAACTCTGTTCCCCTATCTGCTTGCAGCTGGCATACTTTATAACCATACCATCACTCTACAAGTGTTATCCATTGCTTGAACTGTTGCAATACTTCTGTCTTGCTTTTCAGCAAATAACAAAACCCATATCTACTGTAGTCATCTACTATGACTAAGGGCAAATCTAGCTCCTCCTAAAGAGGGTGCCATAGGGCCAAGCAAATCAGCATGCACTAACTGTTCATTTTCCTTGAGCTTTTCTTATTTATAGGATATACCTACACTTTGACTCCTTACAAACAGTGCAATCTAAATATACATTGCATTTCTTTATCCTAAGTCCCTTAGCTAGGCCTGGCATCTTCTACAGTATGTCAAAACTTACATGCAAATACAAGAAGTCATTAAAGTTGCTGACTTAAGCTATTCATGAGTGGCTCTGGTTACTTGCAGCTGACATTAATAGTGGTAAATTCAAACACAAGGATGGGTAAAATATATCTGCCCCAAATACTTCATTGATTTATCAGATCTGGGCTGCAAAAACAAGTAAGTCAATAGATGATAGCATAGAATGTTTTCTTTAGTACCACCTAGTGAACTTCCAGGTATTTTCAGTCAAGATCCAATTGTCTGTTGCTACACTGAGTGACCTACATAATCTTGGGGACATGACAATAAAGTGGCTTTCTTTTTGGCAACACAAAAAGCTTGAATATGCCATATTAAGTCAACGGCTAAATATATTAAAGAATATAATGAATATTTCTTATAAATTTATGCTGAGATCCATTTAACAAAAGATGTTTTCTGATGTTTTTATGACAGCTCAGATTCAGTTTCTAAAAGGTCTTAAAATCCATTAAATTGGGAATGGTGGTTTGGGATTATCTCACCACTGCTAAAGTTTAGTTTCATATCTTTAAGTTGGTTACTATGGGGTTACAAAAATAAATTTATGTTAAAGATGTGTTTACATATCTATTTTATACCCCAAAGTTGGAATTCACCATTACATGAATAATTATGGATGCCAGAGGCAGAATAAATTATTTTTCAGGATTGTAAAGTCCCACAGGCAATCTCACGCCATCCACATATTTGTTTTATATTCTTAAGCTTGGCTCTTTTATTAATCAAATGGAAATATTTACCAATATCATTTCATATAGTCATGACATATGCAAAAAATAGACAGAATCATTTTCTATATATACCATGTTTTGTTGATTACTGTTTTCTAAGTTTTTTTCCCCCATCCCAATTTCTCTCTCTCTCTCTCTCTCTCCCTCTTTTGTGGGATTTTGAACTTGATTGTTTTTTTGTGGATATTTCATTACCCAGCTAGATAACATCATCAATGAAAATGGGTGTGAGGTTTGCTGCCTGTTTAAATACAAAGGCTTGCCCTATCACTGTTGGGGATATGCTCCCTCCTTGGTGGTTCTTGATTGTATTGTATTGAGTATTGCTTTCTACTCCCTGCTTATTTGGATGTTGGCTGCTGGAGGGGATGCGTTCTAATCTTGTTGTTTCCCTGTTTGGTTCTTTATTGTTTCTTTTGAACAGTGTGCAAATGGGGTTTATCCCTGATTTGTCTGAATGCCAACCTTCCAGTAATTCTCCAGGATTTTGGGATATGACTTGCTCTAAGATGCTAATAGTTTCCCAGTTTAAAACTGTGGTTGAGTCTGTGAAATAAAATGATTCAACGTTTTAAAAATGAAATGCAGCAGGCAGCAGAGTGATACAAAAGGGGTTGTGACACATGTGGATAGATGGTTCTGTGAATTTCCATTCTTGCTCAGGCTGTAAAGGATTTGGGCAGGTACCTATTTTAGAAGTTCCAATGGTGTTTTCCCTATCACAATAATCCATTGGGGGGGGGGGAGTATCATTCTTCTAATAAAAAGTCTGGAATCCATCAAGTTTTCATCCCTGGAGTTTCTGATCCCTGTGGTGAATGATTCTGAGCCATTGTTAAAGAAAAATACCAGTAAGAATGTAGGGGAAACAAAGATGAAGATTAAACCAACAATTGACTACAAATATCAAAATCCGTGGCTATTGGTCATTCTGGTTTGGGATGGTGAGATTTGCAGTGTAACAGCAGCTGAACATCTGAGAGCAGTTGAGAGCAGTTGTATTAAGGCAGAACACAGTAGCATTTGGAGTTTTTTTAGTGAGATCCTTTGCATTCCAATTTATTTTTTAAGGATGAGCTTTCTTCCAAAGCTGCACATATGTTTTGAGAGACTTATCTTGGGCAAGATTTTTCCCCTTTTTATTATTTATTGTTATAAATCTTGGTACATTCTATTGCTTCAGTGCAATGAGTTTGATATAATATGATTTGGGATGATTAACATTCCATTACTTAGAAAGCTTAAAATATTGAAAATAGAGAAAAGTAAAATTTAATCACTATTAATATAGGATGTCAGTATTATATATAAAGAAAATAATAAAGAAAAAGAAAAGTGAAAGGGAGGGAGATGAGGAGGGAAGGAAGGAAGGAAGGAGATAAGTATAAAGGACTATTGGTTTCTGACTCCTGTCTTTTTGTACATTTGCTAATCTGCAATATTTGTATGCATTCAGGGCCTCTTATAAGACAGGAAGCAAGTGGTTATATATATATGATGCAATGTGCATTGTATGTATGAGAACCATTCTTTAGCTGTATTTAATTAAAGTTCTATTTTGTAGGGATATTATTAATTTTGCCATTGCTGCAGACTCTCCAAGTTGAAGTTCCCAATCTGATATTGTGTAGGTCTTGAGAAACATTGATCCTCCAGATTGTTTCCATCCAAGACAATATTCTGGAATATTTTATTCCTGGAGATCCTGGAATAAAATTTGCCAGTTAATTCCCTTCCCCTGGCTTTCAATGGAGATTGTGGTCGTCGTCGTCGTCCCCCCCCTCCCTCCGGTTGTGCAGTCTGGCAGCTGCAAGGGCAAATTGCTATTGCTAGGTGACAGTTCTTGGTGCACAAAGAAGCTGTCTGGGGAGGCTGGTCCTGGCATTTCCAAGCAGCTGTGCAGAATTTCCCCTGCCTTTTTCTCACTGTCACCATCACCAGGAGCCCAATGAGCATTAAGCATCTCCCCAAGATGAAAGAGGAGCAGTAGATCAATTCTCTTTTTTTTCTTTCCTTAAAAATCTCTTTTCTGGGCTAAAAAAAAGAGGGGGGGTTGCATGCAACTTGGCTTTGTATGGCTGGAAGTGGAGCAGTTAAAGGGCTCTTGTCCCCTTTGTTGGTGGTCCCAGACTCTGCAATGGGATTGAACTGTTGCCTGATGGGGGCTTATCCCCAGCCAAGGGTGAAGTTTGAGTCTCTGCGTTGTTAACAAATGCAGTTGGTATTCCACTCACAAGTAAAAAGGGAGCAAAGGCAACAACTCTCTTGCCTTCATTCGTCAAACGGGGTGGTGTAAACCACCCAGCAACTTTCCGTCTTAAAAAGGTGATCTATGCTGGTTGCCTGGATGCCAAGCAGAGGCATTGAGTACCTGGGAGTGGGTGCATGCAGACTTATTGTTGTATGATACAACATACAACATTGCCAGGTTCTCAGCAACGATTATAGTCCTTCAGAAGATGTGCCAGCCTAAATTTGACTTGTTAGTTAAGAGCATTTATGTATTATAGTAGATTTAGTTAGCTGTATATTAATTTACATGGGTTTTTATATATACTTAATAGTTGTATTCCTTTGTATAGTTTGTGTGTGTGTGATATATATGGTTTTTAACTTTGTGATAGGTACGTACATACATACATAAACAGACACATAGACATACAGATACAAAGACAGACATAGACACTTGTATATACATATACATACATACATACATACACACACACACACATACATACATACACACACATACATATATATATGTACAATATATACAGTATATACAGTATATAGTGTGTGTGTGTATATATAGAAATATATGCATATGTATATGCATGTGTGTGTGTGTGTATGTATGTATATATATATATGTATAAACAAGTATTTATGTCTGTCTTTGTATCTGTATGTCTATGTGTCTGTGTATGTATGTATGTACACCACAAGCCAATCAAACACCTGGGCACAAACAGACTCCCCCTGATACCTCCAACTCAAACACACCCCAACCAGGCACCCCAACCAGGCACCCAGACGAAACCTAGCTTCCTAATAAATGGTAGCCGTCTGTTTACTCGGAGCCAAGCTGCACTAAAAGCCTCTAATACAGGAAACACAATGTTGTCAGCCAATCAAGACAAAAAAAGCTACAAAACAGACAGAAGATATTAGAAACACCAATCAAGCAGAACACAGCAAACTCCAAGACCAATAAACACAGACCAAGACTCCCAACCGAGCAGGATGAAGAAAAATCCATTCTGGCATAGCAGTAGGCCAGCACCAAATTTAAAACAGAAACGGCTGTGAAAGTCTGACTCACAGACGAACACTATACAGAAGCCTGATGATGGCAGATGAGATTCTGCCAAAACGTTGCTGCAACTTTAAAGCACAACTATAACGACATGGGAAAATACCCAAACTAAGCTGAATACCATATATACAAATACCCGTGAAAACGTAAGAAAACAAATATGTGGGTGTGGGTGTGTGTGTGTGTGTTTGGGTCTTTCCCATGTAAGATTAAGAGTACCTTGGCGACGTTTCGGCGAGGTCCCACTCACCATCCTCAGCCTGGTGTTTTTGGCTTTGTGCCAGTGCAAGCAGTGTGTGATTGGAGCTGCCGTCTCTCTTTAAATACTGGTGGTGGGGACTGGTGTGCTGGGCTGGTTGGTTGCGCTGCTGCCTCTTGATTGGGCTGTGTGATGGCCTTGTGAGTTTTGCTGTGGAGATATCCTGGATCTTGTGGGTCATTTGTTTTGTAGTGATCTTTTTTCCATTAGTCTCTTGTGTTTTAATGGGTAATGGGTTGTGTGATGGGCTTGCAAGTTCTTTTGTTGTGGTATCCTGGGTCCTGCGTTGTAATCTCCTGGGTCGTTTGTGTTTTGATCTCTTTTCCATTAGCTTCCTGTATAGTAATGGCTTGGGTAATGGGTTGTGTGATGACCTTATTGCTGTGGTATCCTTGGTCTTGTGCTGTGATATCCTGGGTCATTTGCTGTGTTGCAACTTCTTGAGTTCTTGTGGTGTAATTTCCTGAGTTTTCTGATGTGATATCCAGAGCAGGTGGCTGTGATGTAGCATTCTGGGTTTAAGTCTGGCTTCGAGTTTGGGGTCTGGGTCTGTGTTCTTGGTGTGTGTCAGCTTGTTTGGTTTTGGGGTCAGGGGGTGCGACAGCTGGAGAAGCAGCCATGGTCTGTTTTCTGGATGGTGGTTGTCCTTCGTTTATAGGATGGGCTTGGGCCTGGGTCTGATGAGGGGGATTGGCGGTGGTGTCCCGTGCCGAGACAAAAATGTGATCCCCACATGCTTCCAACTCAAATTCCATTCTAAAACTTGATGATTTTGTGTAGTATCTTAATGATTTTGTACCTCTTATGTTGGGCAGGACAGCTGTTCCATAGGTCTGTTCATCTTCTAGGTATATGTGTGTGTGTGTGTGTGTGTGTGTGTGTATCTGTAATGTGCACACACATACACAAACACACACATACACACAAACACACACAGAGTCTTATTTTGACTTTGCCATGTTCTACCTATCCCTGTGCAAGTGAAATGTTTGAAAAAGTGTGGAGGAAGAAAGTCCACCTTAAATGGCTTGAAATCAGGGAGATCTCTAGCCAATTTAGCCTAATTCTGGAGAACCATTTGCAAAAGCAGAAAATGGAAAAATGCTATATCTCATATATGCATAGATAGTATTTTATTATCTTCATCAGCCTGAAGGCATCTAGGTATGTAGTTTGGGATCAGCATGATGTCTCTTGATTACCCTCATCTCAACCAGGATGGTCTACAGGTGGAGAAGGAAGGTGTTATTCAAGAAGGTACTCAGAATGAGTAATCTGAGCCCCATCGCTTGTTGTGTTTGTTGCTTATTAAAAGTGGGGGGAGTGTGAGAGCATCAGAGGGTCAGTCACAGTCACCCTATTGATGTTTTGAACCCCCTTGTGATGTTCTTCATTTGCAGCATTCTCCTTTGATTTGAGTAAAAGAGATAGATAAATGGGCAGGATAGATTCCTAGGCTTCTGGTGGTACAGGCAGAGATCGACTTACAACAGTTTATTCAGTGACCATTAGAAAAGCAATGAAAAAACGTGACTTATTACTGTTTCTCACAGTTATGAACCCTTGCAGCATCCCCATGATCATGTGATCAAATTGCAGATGCTTGGTAACTGGTACATACTTATGAGTGTTGTAGTGTCCCAAGATCATGTGATCAACTTCTGCAACCTTTTGATGAGCAAAGTCAATGGGGAAACAACTTTGACTTAACATTGAGGTTACTAACTTATCAACTTCAGTAATTCACTTCACAACTGTGGCAAGAAAGGTTGTAAAATGGGGCAAAATTCACTTAACAAATGTCTCACTTCACAACAAAAATTTTGGGCTCAGTTGTGGTCGTAAGTCAAGGACTACTTGTATTACAAAATTTATGCTATGGATCTTTCAAACCTCTCCATGAAAGTTTGAAATTTCTGCAGACATAAGGCTGAGCTTCTCAGTGGAGTCATTTCTGTTTTTCTAATTCAGAACCAAGGGACGTTTTGCCAGTAGGGATAGTCCTTCTCTTATAAATCTTTGTTAGATTTTGTGTGATCATTGAACCATTCACTGATTTGATGACCCTGAAAAATCCATATATTTTTTTCTCTTGCTGTCAAAAAGAAAGCCTGATATGGTAGCATCGATTTTCACCTATAAATGGAGACTGAAGACTTGGTGGTTCTCACCTTTAAGTAGGTGCCTTCTTTGGGACCTGAATTCTCTCATTGAACCCCTTCTGAGGCTAGTGTGATTTTTTTTTTTTTACATACTTGCAAGGATTTTCAAATGATCAATTAATTGCTTGGATTTAGATGCTGGATCTTACTAGCTCAGTAAAGATTTAGTAGCTACAATTCCATGATTTACTAAACTAAATTAATATAGCCCATGTTTTTACCTGAATGTCCTATGCACCTCCAACCAGGGGCAACTGCAAAGTATGTCAAAAATGTCAAGATGGTAGCCTAATCTGTCTGATAAAAGCCTTGCCATTTTTAAAAAAGTTTTCAGTTGTTAATCCCAGGCCTGGTGCATGTTTACTGATACATTATTTTATGTGTGGGTGGTTTTCGTCCTATATATGGTACACAGAGTTGTATGGTTGGGAAAGTTGGACATGAAAAAAATAGACAGGAGAAAAATCAACTTGTTCCAGCTTTGTTGCTGGAAAAGTCTCCTGAGGATTACTTGGACAGCAAAGGTGACAATAAGCAAGTACCGGAGCATATAAAACCAGATGTATCGCTGGAAGGCAAAATCACAAAATTCCACCTTATTTAATTTGGTCATGTCATGTGTTCAAACATAATATGTTCAAATATAAAGGCAGTTATGCTCAAAGTGGTCAGAGGCAAAAGGAAGCAAGGCTGCCAAAAAACATCATGGGTAGACACCATTCAGGCAGAGCATAAAACATTGAAAGAAGGTGTACACAGAAGTAATATGGAGAGAATTACTAAGAATTGGACACAATTGAACAGCTAGCATCATTGTTCTCTATATATTAGGGTCATGTTAAAGCAAACATACGGGTAATCCTCAATTTACCACCACAATTGAGCTCAAAATTTTCCTTGATAAGCATGACAGTTATTAAGTGAATTTGCCACAGTTAAGTGAATCATTGTAGTTGTTAAGTTACTAACACGTTTGTTAAATGAACCTGGCTTTCCCATTGACTTTGCTTGTCAGATGGTCGCAGCATCATTTGTCAGGTCTGGAAAGACTGCATTTGGCTCTTGAGATGTCTTTTCTCGCTCCTTCTCATCTTTCTCACCTGAGGAAGACAGGATCATGGCATTTGGAACAGAGAAAGATATTTCCTGATTGGTAAGGAGAAAACCTGGCTTGTCACTTTAGCATCAGATCCAATTTAGACTTACCAGCAGAAAGTGATAATGCTAGTAAATGTGATTCAACACAAAAGCATACAACATATCTTTACAGTGAATCATCTTATTTGTCCATTTAACCTAGCAATGTCTACACTAATTGATAGGGACTCACCAGAATTGCACAAAGTGAACTTTTTCTGCAGTTCCTGTATCTTAGAGGTCTTGAATATCTACATTTGGAATTCAGATAAGTCAAGGGCCATCTCACAAAATGGAGGATTTGGCCAATCACCAAACACCCATAGGCCTGAAGATGAAGAGATAAAATTGTTCCATGCTATTCCTTCTCATTGTCAAAGATGGTCTCTGCCACATGGCTTTAATTTTTTGGAGGTGGGGAGTGAGGGTGGGCAAATGGAGACATTGTCAGACAAGATACCCACATTTTTAAATTTCAAACCATGCTTGGGGAGGAGTGTCTCTGGAATACATATAATGCTTATGACTTGCACTTTGCTTGCTGTGCTCCATTTCTTTTTGTTGGTTTTAATTCAAAGTCAACATAAATTCAAATCAGTCAGGCTATGGAAGCTTGTGGGCACCTAAAGAACCATATCTATGCATATGACAAATGAGATAGCATGATGAGATATCCAGCCAGCAGACATCTGAGTACTCAGATTCCAGAGTCACTTCCATCAATTATCTTGTAATACATAAAGCTTCACAAAAATAAATGTTGGCCAAACTGTTTTGAAATCTAAACACTTCTACTACTTAAGTCTTTTGGGTTCCTTGTAATAATAACAAGGAACTTTGTGAGGATTTCCTCCAAACTATGTTAATTCATCATTTCTAGTCTTTGTAGCTGGACTATTTCTTGGACAGAATTCTGAAGAAGTAGTTCATTATTTCTGCTGCCAAATAGCTTTTTGCTGACCTTTCTTACAGCAAACCTCTTTTGATGTTAGCCACCATCACCCCCACCTCATTCTTGCTGGAGCCTCAGTTCTGCCTTCAACCCATTGATTGGCCTGAAATGCCCCTCTAAAAACAAATCTTATTGCCAAAGTTATTCTCTCTCCTCTCTCTCTCTCTGTCTAAATTTACATGCCCTGTGCCTTTTTGTATCCAAAACCACGGGTGCCCCCAAATCAAACTTTGCAAAGTGATAGGTAAGTCAGGAAAATGAAATTCAGGATATCATTAATTATAATTATAATTGAGGAATGGCAAATCCATCTTTCGCAAACTGATTTAAAAGCAGTGGAGTTTGATGTAACATTGTTTAGATAATCTGTGCAGTAGAATTCAGATAATCTGTGCAAAGGATGGCTTTTTTGTCCCATCTGATGATTTGATTGATACAGTTATTTATTAAGCTTATTTAGATGCAATCAAACATACTTCAGTATGGAACTTAAAACAAAGAAGTCAAGTTCAAAGTCATAGATTAAGTCTCTCTGTCAATACTTGCAGAAATAAACTTCAGATATTATTGGAAAACATTTTTTTTAATAAGCAAATTTTATTAATTTTTAAAGACATACAAAACATAGATACACAAAAATACAAAACATAAAAAATCTCTTTTATGAAAGTTGCTTAGTCCCGGATTAAAACTCTTGGTACAGACACAAATTCAAATTCATATTCATTTTACATACCATTCCATATCTTATTAACATTTTCATTTTTCTATATAACTTCTCCTTTCTTTTAAATTTTCTCAACTTTATTTTACTTATCTCCTCTCAATTCAAATCATAATATTTATTATTCTTTGTCTGTTCTATTTCCAACTATCCATTTATCTTTCTTCTTTGAAAAAAAAAACTTCTCCTGTACACTAGTTGGAGTATGACGCCTTTATCTCTTTCCCCTATATTTATAATACTTAATATAGAATACATAGCTTACATTGGGATTCTATCTGGTACATTCTAAAATTATGCAGTATTATCAAAACAATACAAATCAATTCATTAATATTAAAATTCATTTATATCTTAAACATTTAACACATTTTTTTTCAGTTAAATCATACTTCTATGGGAGCACCTATTTTCCATAATTATCCCCCCCCCACATCGCATATTATAGATCATTATTTCATTACATGTTCCCCCGTCTCCTTCTTCAAATCTCTCATTTCGCAAATAGTTTTACTAGTATAACATGGTCTAATCATTAATATTAACAATCATTTATATTTTAGACATTTTACCATTTCAATTAAATATCATGCCTTTGTGGGAACACTTCTTATACTTTCCAAAATTATTTCCCCCCCTCCCCCACATCACATATCTTAAATTATTGTTTCATTAAAGTACTCTCCTTTCTAAACAAAGATTTCACTAAATTATACTAAATATTTTATCACATTTTAAATTGCATATTATTTCCGATCTTCTATGGTTATTTCTAAGTACAGATATAGAAATACAATCTTATGTACCTTTCTAGAATCCCTTTTTCAATAAAATTTATCCATTATCTCTAAAAAACTTTTGTTTCTTTGCATCTTGCTCCCCACTATTAGGGCTTCTCATCCCTTCCTTTCTCCCTTGCTTCTTCTTCTCCTTGTCCTCTTTACACCCTTGTCTCTCCACCCCCCTTTTATTCTGCTTTCCTCCTTTCTGTTGTTTTCTAGCATAGTATCCCCTTTTCACTTCATTTTTCTCTTTTTGGATTGTTTTTCCAGTCTTCTTCTTCTTCTCCTTTTTCTCTTTCTTTTTTTCTTCCCCAACCAAAGTCACTTGTTCTTCAAAGATGGCCTCTTCTTTGTCGCAATCATCCTGTTGCTCATTCAACTTTACCTAAGTACAAACCGCCATTTCTAAAAATTGAAAAAGAGTGCCAAGGACATCTTTCCCTTCTTGCTTTTCTTTTTCCTATTTTTGGTAAATAAGTTTTAGTCCATCCACAAGTGATGCCATTATGTAGAGAAAAAGTTTTTCCAAACAACCACCCAAGTGCTTTTAATCAGAAATAATTCTCAGAAGTTCCAAAGTCACCAAGCAGTCCAAACAAGCTGTTTCTTTTAAATACTTTTTCCTTCTTCACTTTCTCCTTCTGGGGTTAAAGTTTGATCACAAAGTTCTCTTTAAAATATATCTTTTGGAAGTCTTATTGATGTTTAGTAACTCTTTAAAATTAACTCTTTAGAGTTTTAGGCAATCTTCTCCTTATTTTCAAGTTGCTCCAATTTTTTTTCCTCTCCCTTCCCACTCACAGCCAAAAAAGATTCTTTCTTTTTCCCCTTTAAATATTCAGAAATCCTTATCCCTTCAACATTCAATTACCTCCAACACAGGTTTTCAGATTTCTCTTATGGTTCCATCACTGTCACGTTAGGAAGGAGAGTGAAAAGAAAAAAAAAATCCCTTTTAGAATGTTCGCCGCTTGTAACTCTTTCTGGAAACAATGTATCCTTAGCAGCCTTCCAAATTCCAGGGCACTCTCTCTTAGCTTTGTCCCAGTCAGAAGCAACTTTCACAGCTCTTGCCTCTTCCTCCAGCACAAATCTTACCCGGCTGAAGACTTCTTTGTGGCGGCCATTACTGACTGCCGCTCCACCACCTTGGGAAAAAGGGGTTATTCCCGGCTGAGGAGGGGGTCTGTGATACCCCCAAACCTCTATCCGGATCCCCTCTCTCTTCAGCTGCCTCTACAAGGCAGCCATAGCCCCCAGACCCAATTAGATCGGGGGCACCTTGGCGGCGAGCACAACAGGAATCGCGGAGAGTCGCAAATTCCTGCCGCCCCTGAAACCATGCAAAACCAGAACTGATATTATTGGAAAACATTTTAATAGGGATCAGATAGCCCAACCTTGGCTGCAATGTTTGTGAAAAGCCTACATATACCAGAAAGCTTGAGAAGAACTTGACGTTCAGATAATTTGGCAAGGACCCCACAGTTTAACCCAGAGCTACAAATATTATTTTCTATTTCTGTGTGAGCAATAGCTTGACTCACTCTTTCAGGAAATCCCAATAAGAGGGATTACAGTTCTCCCCATAGTTTTCTAAAAATAAAAAGTTATTGTATCAATTTCCTCTCAGTCATAAATATCAACTGTTGTTGAACATGGAAGGTGTCCATATTAGAGTCAAAGTCCAATCTGGCTTCTTCATATAGTATTATGATTATCATATCATGCTACCCTCATTAGAATAAAGCTCCTAGTAGGTCAAGAATTCAACTTCATAATCTGGTCAATGAAATAAGTGTACTACTAGAGCAGGGTGTCCAATCTTGGAAATTCCCAGCCAGCAATTGAAGTCCACAAATCTTAAAGTTACCAACCTATATACGAGATGTTTCCAGAAGAAAGGAAGACTCTCCCATCTCAATTTCTTCCAAGGTTATTCCAGTATCTCAAACTGGAGCTATTCTTGGTCCTGAAAAGTTTTCGCAAGTTTTAGGAATGCATTGCATGGAATGGACAGGCAAGGTAACCAACCCCCCACCAAAAAATTTGAAAACTATTGCTTAACATGCATAAAATATGATGATCTTTATCCATCCATCCATCCATCCTTCTTATAAAACTATGGATAATTTGCTCCCCTCCTTCCCAAAAACAACTTACGCCTTGCTTGGAGATATTTTGCAGGTGAGAAATTGCTTCAATTTATATTCTCTCAACATGATAGAATAGAAATATTGTATAGAAAATGAGTGCATGTTATTATGGAAAATTGCATTACAAGTGGAAAACAGTACTTGGCAATAAATGAAATAAGTGTGTCAACTTGTAAAGCATTCCTATGCCTGCTATAGAGTTGCCATAAACAAGGGAGGGGGATTTGAAGGAGCAGTGTGGCAGTTTAAAACCAGAAGTACATTCCAACACTTATCTTACAAAGATTGTAGCTAAGTTACTGGGTCTTCAGCCTGAAAAAATCCTTAATTGGAGAACGTGATTGATGACACCCAGCCTGTGAATGTCTTAATTGGAGAATCTGATTTATGACACACTCGGGGGGGGGAACAGGGTCACAGGTGATTGTAAAGTACGTATGTCAGAGTTGGCTTCATACAGGTTAATGCCAGACATGTTGCTCCTAATAAATCTTTTGGTTTCTTTTGAAGCTTGGCTTGAGGCTCATGATTCAATTAGGGCAATCACTGGAATCCTGACAGCAAGCCAACTCTCATAATTAGTCAACATTACCAGGGTTCCTGGGTCCTGACCTCTCCAATTGCTCCCTGACATCTGGGATGCATGGAGAGAAACTCAGGCAGCCATGGCAGAGGGTGGGCTATCAAAAGAAAGCCTGCTCCATGTTACCCAGGCAGAAGCAGACCTGATCTCCAGCCAGAAACTGACAGAAGCTGACAGTATAACTACAGCTGGAGTGAAAAACCCCTTGGATTCCAAAGCGAAGGAACTTGCTGCAGTGACTGAAAGAAAAATGGATGAGTATTGGTGGAAGAAAATCCCTAAAGCAGCTGAAGTTGAGTTCTTCACCCACAAGCCCAGAAGGGGGGAAGGCCCCTGAATGAGCTGGGAAGAGTGAAATGGATGTGGGACTGGGCACAGGACAGGCTCCCAAAGCCCCTAATGAAACCTGCAGGGAAATCCATAGAGCAGCTGATGGAGGAATTTGACCAAGCCACCATTTGGGATGATGGCCCCTCATTCCACCCAAAACAGAGGGGAGTTTTTACAAAGCCCTTTGAAGTGAGGAGAAGCAGATGAGACCACTGCCCTCCTTCTGAGATTCACCTAGGGGCTAGAGGGAGAAGCAAGAGTATGGCTAGCAACCATCCACAAGAGAAACCCCCCCCCACTGCAAGATGTAGATGACTTCCTACAACTGCTAGAGATCAGATTTGAGGAGGCAGAAGATGATTCATATGTGGAACATGAGCTCAGCAACCTGAAGCAGAGAGAGCGACCCATCAAGGAACCCATGAATTCAGGAGAATCCGTGAGAAGCTACCCCTTTTGCCTGAGCAGATGCTAATTCATTTTTTCAGAACAAGCCTGGACAAGCAAATTGCCCAAGTAGCTGCCTATCAGAACATCCCAAACCAACTCTGAGTGGTTCCAAGTGGCCATAAAAGTCGATGGGGCATTATGCGCCAATGACACAAGAAAACCACTGGACACCAAAGAGAGAGGTCAGCCAGACCAGAGACCACCCAGCCGATGGGGAACCACAGCAGCACAACTGGCCCCTAAACCATCCCTCCCATGAAGCCCAATTAAATACTATTGATGCAGGGGAATGGGTCCCATGGCAGTGGCGTGTGCAACCCCAGGCCTGAAACCAAGTTCAGAACTCGGGGTGGTGGTGAATGGAAAACAGCATTCAACTGCCCCCTAGGGAGCTGCCAATTCAAAGTCGGACTGCAAGGGCCCCCAGCAGTGTTCATGCAGTTAATAAATGAGGTGCTACATGAGCATCTCTATAAGGGAGTCCTTGTCTACCTGAAAGACATTTGTATCTACACTGAGACCATGGATGACCACATACACCTAGTCCACCAGGTACTGGAAAAATGTCTAGCGGCAAACCTATATGTCAAGCTGTCGAAATGCAAGTTTCACAGTTAGACTATCTGGACTACTGAGTCTCAAATGAGGGCATAAGAGATGGATCCAGCCAAAGTACAAGCTGTCCTAAGCTGGCAGCCCTCTCGTACCCGCAGACAGTTACAAAGCTTCTTAAGGTTTGCAAACTTCTATTGGCAATTCTTCCCCTCCTTCTCAAGGATTGCCAAACCCATGACTGATCTTCTAAAGACAGGGAGCCCTGGAACAAAACCCCACCCAGGACAACCCTTACGGTGGGACCTAATGTGTCAAAAGTCATTTGAATCACTGAAGGAACTGTTTTCAAAAGAACCAGTGCTGAAGCATCCTGACCCTGAACAATCTTTCGTCATCCAAGCGGACGCCAGCAATGTGGCAATGGGAGCAGTGCTACTCCAAAGAAATAACCAAGGGAGCTTGCAGCCCTGCGCCTACACTTCCTGCAAGCTCATAGACACAGAGAGGCAATGGGCCATCGCAGGGCTTTAGCTCAGTCTTTCATCTGAGCACCAATGGGAGGGGAAGAGGGACTGAATGCCATGGTAGAGCAGTACCTGAGGTTCTACGTGAATTATCAGCAGTCCTATTGGGCAGACCTCCTGTCTTTTGCGGAGGCAATAATGCTGTTCACAGTAGCATGAAACTAACCCCCTTCAGAGTAGTGAGTAGTATGGACTTTGTCTCAATGCCTGAGTATCCAAGGGAACCCCCTCATCAGTCAGCTTGATTGATTGGGTGTCAACAGTGAAAGCAAATTGGGAGAATGTTAAACAAGCACTAGCTAAAGCAGCACAGACCTATAAGAAACAGGCAGACCAACACTGAGTCCCGCAATGGCCATTCCTGTTGTGGGAGGAGGTCTACCTCTCCACAAATTATCTGAGGCTAAAACTCCCTAGCAAGAAACTGGGGCCAAAGTTTATAGGACCATTCCCCATAGTAAAGATCCAGTCATGGTCCAATTGAAATGGCCCTGATTTTTAGGGAAGATTCACCCAGTATTCCATAGTAGTCTCTTAAAACCCCTGGTCAGATCAACCCTGAGGCCCTACCTCGTGAACCCCCAGACCCCGTGGTCATAGGAGGCCAAACCCATTATGAGGTGCAGTGAATCCTTGATTCAAGGTGGCACAGGAGACTACTCCAATATTTAATCAAGTGGAAGGGGCATCTTATCAGAGGCATCTTGGGTAAAGAGTAGGAATGTCCAGGCTGATCACCTTATAGCAAGATTCCGTGCAGAAAATCCAACCAAGCCTGAGGGGGGTTACAACCCTAAATTCTATACCTGCAATCAATTTGTGTTTTGCTTTATACAGATCACCTTCTGTACAAGTGAGGGGAGCCGAATGTCAACTCATAAAGCATTTTTATGCCTGCTATAGAGTTGCCATAAACAAGGGAGGGAGGAAATCTGAAAGGGCAGTGCGGGAGTTTAAAAACCAAAAGTACATTCCAACACTTATCTTACAAAGATTATAGCTAAATTACCGGATTTTTCTGCCCACAAAAATCCTTAATTGGACAACTTGATTGATGACACCCAGCCTGTGAATGTGCTTAGTTGCAGAATCTGATTTATGACACACCCAGCGGGGAGGGAGAAAACATGATCACAGGTGACTGTAAATTGCATATATCAGAGTTTGCTTCATACACGTTAATGCCGGACATGTTACTCCTAATAAACCTTTTGGTTTCTTTTGAAGCTTGGTTTGAGGCTCATGATTCAATTAGGGCAATCATCAGAATCCTGACAGCGAGGATGTTTCCGTGTTTGTGTGCAAGTATAGATATGTGTGAACACACATCCTAGTTCATACACAGATTCATTTATCTGTCTGTCCAGTTATCCAAATTTAGCTGCTATCTATCTATCTGAAGCCCCAAATAGCAGCCAATGACAAGGAAATAAATTGTGGAGAGAAAGAAAGTCTTTCAGCTTGCAGAACAAATAAACAAATCCTCAAACAGACATTTGGCAACACTTGCCAATTTACACATGTAGTTGCCTGGCTGCAGCCCAACCAGTTTCAATTTTTTTCTGCACTGCAGTAATTGCTTAAATGAAGAGTTTGCTGCTAACTTAGTTACAGAAGCTCAGGTAGTCGACTGAAAGAGGTGTTCTGCTCACATGCCATGTGAGCAGATGCAAAATTATCAGAAGTCTTCTACAGAAAGAACATGGCTTCCATCTTCCAAACTTGCAGGTCCTTGAGTATTTTTTTATACACCTTGAGTATTTTTTAATGCATCTTTGCAAGTTTGGGTAGAAGCACCCTTGTTCTAACCTTGTTTTCAGGGTCCACAAAAGAATGCTGTTATTCCCAGAGGCAGCAACAGATTCTAATTCACCTGTATTTAAGCAAATAGGTCTGGATTTATCTCACCAGGGCGGGTGGGAATGATTTGGGTTTAAATGGATTTGGAAGATAGAGCGTTTCAGACATAGGAATACAATAAAAGAAAGGCAAATATAATTAATAGATTTAGGCATTTTCTTTATTTTTGTTAGCTTTGCAACGCAGTTTTAGAGTGTGTTTAGGAATTGTGAGATTCATTTGCACCAGAAGAGAGGGAGTTTTCAAATTTTGCAATACTGAGTTTTCCTCAGATGAAATATAAATAAAATGAATATCACATGGGTTTGATTAAGATAAATTCCTCACTGATTTTCTATAGATAATTTTAATTTTCAATGAAAGATAAATATAATCAATGATAATTGTAATCTTTAATCAAGCCTGACAAGTTTGGACAGTGTTCCCTTTTCCTTGTGCAATCCTGATAGGTTTTTTTAAAAAAATGGTGACACAACTCCAGCTCACCCATGATACCCCTAGAGTGTTTGAGACACACTTTGACTTATACAATAATTGCTTTCAGCATGAGACTTTCGCTGAAACTCTCTTCTCCTTGGAAAAGAAAAGATGTCAAATGACCATTTTCATTCATCAAAGAGAGTAAGAGTCAGTCAGGATTTTCCTCCCCGGGACGTTTTTCTTCTGGCGCTATCATTTCATTTTCTTAATATGCAGCTCCACTGATTTGCTGCTACATTTTCGAGATGAGAATTGTATTTATAGGGCATGAAGTCATTCTTCAGCCTGATCTAACAGGACAAGAGGACTTCAATAATTTCCCCAAAGATTTCAGAAGGATTTTTCTATGTGCTTACAACGGCCAGCAAGAATTGTGACTTTGCTTGATTCATTTATCCAGGGTGCTGAAAAGGGCTCTGATGCCTTGCTTGCAGGTATCAAGTGGTGTCAATTTTCTCTGACCTGCAAATGGCTGGCACAGGGTTTTCAAACAGTTCTTCTTTGTCCAAAGGAAATAAATAGGTAAGGGTGAGCCAAAATTGCTGTTTCAATAGGAGAGAAGCAACATACAAATTATTTATTTATTTATTTATTTGTCAATTGTTTACAAGATAATAAGTATAAGTGTATACATAGTTATGAATACATGAAATGGGTACATATAAGAAAAATAAAAGAAACAATAGGACAGGGACGGTAGGCACGTTGGTGCACTTAGGCACGCCCCCTACAGGCCTCTTAGGAAAGGGGTGAGGTCAATAGTAGACAGTCTAAGGTTAAAGTTTTTGGGGTTTGGGGAAGAAACCAGAGAGTCAGGTAGAGTATTCCAGACATTGACTCTGTTGCAGAAGTCGTATTTCCTGCAATCAAGTTTGGTGTGGTTTACCTTGAGTTTGTATCTATTGTTTGCTCTTGTATTGTTATTGTTGTATTGTGAAGCTGAAGTATTCATCGACAGGTAGGACATTGCAATGTATGATTTTATATACCATACTTAAATCAGACCGAAGACGGCGTAATTCAAGGTTTTCTAGTTCTAGAATTTCAAATCTGGTGGCATAAGGTATTCTACAACGAGTAGAGGAGTGGAGAACTCTTCTTGTGAAATATTTCTGGACTTTCTCAATTGTGCTAATATCAGATACGTAATGTGGGTTCCAGACTGATGAGCTGTATTCGAGTATTGGTTTAGCAAATGTTTTGTATGCTCTAGTTAGTAGTGTGATATTACCAGAGAAAAAGCTACGTAGGATTAGGTTCACAACTCTTAATGCCTTTTTGGCTATGTAGTTACAATGGGCTCTAGCACTTAGATCATTAGAGATGAGTATTCCAAGGTCCTTTACAGAGCTTGGATCATCAACAAGATCTTGACTATTCAGCTTGTATTTTATTTTCTGATTTTTTTTGCCAATATGTAAGACAGAGCATTTATTTGGTGAGATTTGAAGTTGCCATTTGTTTGACCATTCTGATACATAGTCAAGGTCTTTTTGAAGGGTAGAAGTATTGTCTGTGGTATTGAACAGCTTTACATCATCAGCAAAAAGAACGAAGTTGCTCTTAATATGATCACAGAGGTCATTTATGTAGAGTATAAAGAGAGTTGGTCCTAGAACACTGCCTTGGGGGACACCATTGTTGACTGGTACAGAATTTGATAGGACACTCCCAATTTTCACCATTTGTTGTCTGTTTGCCAGGAATGCTTCTATCATTTGTCACATTTGGGGTGCATGCAGGCATTCTTATTTTCTTTTTCTTTTTTCTTTTTATAACAAAAACGACAGATAAAGCCATCTTTCAATTATACAGTGTGTTGGTTGGTTACATATATCTTGTGCATATAATAATATTGGTGTACATTTCATTGAATTTACATTCATATTATATTATAGTCAACATTATATATCCTCTTATATCATTATTACATTGTCATTCAGTTTTGATTTCAATTTCAAACTATCCTTAAAGGCAAATCCCAAATCTTACTAAATTATATTCATATTAAAGCTCATTCAAAAATAATCAATTTTAGTATTTCATTATTAATACAATATCCTTTAATTTCTTGCTCTATTTTCTAGCCATCCATAAAATAACTCCCAAATCTTATAGTATTCCTTTTCTTCTTGCTCTCTAATTGCTAATGTTAATCTACTCATTTCTGCACATTACATTATTTTCTTAATCACCTCCTCCTCCCTCGGAATTTTCTCATTTTTCCAATTTTAAGGAAATACAATTTTAGCTGCAGTTAATACATTAATAATCAAATATGTTATTTCTTTACTATAGCTTTCAGGCAAAATCCCCAATAAAAATATCTCAGGTTTTAAGTCTATGTGTTGTTTTATCATTTTTTCCAATCATGTGTGTATTTTAGTCTGATATCTTTTAGCTTCTGTGCATGTCCACCACATATGGTAGTATGATCCAGGTATCTGATGACACTTCCAGCATTTCACCAATTTATCTTTGCTTCGCCTTTATCTTTATTTCGCCAATTTATCTTTGCTAGTCTTGCCGGGGGGTAGGTGCCACTTGTAAAACATTTTATACAAATTCTCTTTATAGGTTGTTGACATTGTTAATTTATAGTTTCTAGTCCATAATTTCTGCCATTTATCCAAATCTATACCACATCCAAATTTTTTCCCACAAGCAATCATCGTTTCTTTAACCTGTTCTTCTTCTAGTTTCACTCCTAATAAATAGCCATACAATTTTTAGTCATCTTCTCTTCTGTACCTGTCAAGATTTTATCTAATTCAGTCAATTCTTTGTAAAATCCATCTATCTTATTGTCTTTTTCATATCTAGAATGTATTTGCATATATGAATACCAATTCATATTTACCCCTTGTTCACTTAATTCTTGTTTTGTTTTGAGTTCACCTTTTTCATTTAAAACATCATTATATCTAACAATATGTTCCATTTGAAAAACATTTGTATACACAAATGCCTCCATTGTTGATAACCAGAGTGGTATTTTCAAATAATGTTGTTCCCTTATTTTCTCCCATGTTGACAATTAAACATCTCGAATATAATGTCTTTGAAAATAACCATGTGTCTTACTTTTCTTATACCATAAAAATGCATGTCACCCCAATTGTAGATCGTGTTCTTTCAATATTAACAGCCTAGTATTTCATGGAGTAATCCATTCTTTCAACAAGCATTCTTTTTTTTTTTTTTTAAAGAATTTTTATTAATTTTCTACAAACAAACAAAACAAACAAAACATAAAAACATCAAATCTTATATATACATCCAGTGTGTCAGTTGGTTCATCATTTTTGTGCATTCATTCTGTAGTCTCAATTACAATTATGTTACATAACAACTCATATTGTCAATCCAAACTTATATATCCTAATATCACTAAAAAAAAAGAAATTTTTGACTATATTTTTAATCATTTATGCTTAATGAGCTAACAATACTTTAAACCAGCTTACTCTATAACAAATCATCCAGTCATATCAAATCAATCCTAAAAAATCCTTTATAAATATAATATCAAATAGCAAAATAATGACAAAATAAAGATATTCCTTACTATCTAGCATTCTAAATATTCTATTATCGTATTTTATCATCTAGCCATTTATAAAAAAGATCCCAAATTTCGTAAAATTGTTTATCCTCTTGCTCTCTGATTTCAAATGTCAATCTGCTCATCTCAGCACATTCCAATATTTTCTTAATAATTTCTTCCTGTAATGGTATTTTCTCATTCTTCCAATTTTTAGCAAATACAATCCTGGCCGCTGTTAATACATTTACAATCAGGTATTTCAAATCTTTACTATATATATCAGGTAAAATTCCCAATAAGAAGATCTCTGGTTTCAAATCTATATGTTTCTTTGTCATTTTTTCCAACCACATGCGAATTATAGTCCAATATTTTCTAGCATCCTCACAAGTCCACCACATATGGTAATACGAGCCGGGTATCTGATGACATTTCCAGCATTTTTCAGATTTGTTCTTAAACATTCTTGCTATTCTTGTCGGAGGAAAGTGCCACCTGTAAAACATCTTATACAAATTTTCTTTATATGCTATTGACATTGTCATTTTATAATTTTGAGACCACAATTTCTGCCATTTCTCCAAATCAATCCCATATCCAAAATTCTTCCCCCAAACAATCATAGTTTCTTTGACTTGTTCTTCCTCTAATTTCATTCCCAATAAATAACCATATAATTTTTTAATCACCTTCTCATCAGTACCCATCAAGATCTTATCTAAATCAGTCTGTTTATCATAAAATCCCTCCGTTTTAGAATCTTCATCATACCTTGAGTGTATTTGTGCATATGAAAACCAATTCATCCTTATACCTTGTTCTTCTAAGTTTTGGATCGATTTAAGTTCACCCTTTTCATCCAAAAGTTCCCCATATCTAACTGTTTGTTCCTTCTTGTAAATTATAGGATAGGAAAATGCTTCAATGGTCGATAACCAAACTGGGATTTTCAAATAACATTGTCTTTTTATCTTCTCCCAATTTAACCACAAAGACTCCCGTACATAATGTCTTCTAAAATAACCCTGTGTTTTAGTTCCCTTATACCATAAAAAAGCATGCCAACCCAACAGCAAATCATGCCCTTCTAATGTCAACAACCTATGTTTCCTTAATGTTATCCATTCTTTGACCCACATCAAACTTGCAGCTTGATAATACAATTCCCAATTAGGCAGACCAAAACCTCCTCTAATTCTAGCATCTTGCAAAAGCTTTAGCTTTATTCTCGCTTTTTTACCTTGCCATATAAACTTCAACATAATTTTATTTAAATCTTCAAAATAGTCTTTTCCAAGCCTTATTGGTATTGTTTGAAACAAAAATAAAATTCTAGGTAAGATATTCATCTTAATTGTTGAAATTCTGCCTATTAATGACAATTGCAAGTTTTCCCACTTCTTCAAATCTGTAGTTATCTGTTGTTTAAGTTTAATATAATTATTCTCCTTTAATGTGCTACATCTTGTTGTCAAATATATCCCCAAATACTTAACCTTATTTGTAACTTGAATTTTCAAAAGATCTGCCAATTCTTCTCTCTGTCTCAATAGCATATTCTTTGTCAAAATCTTTGTTTTATCTTTATTTATTTTCAAACCAGCCACCTCTCCATATGACTCTATCCTTTCCAGTAACTTTGGAGCTGTTTCAATCGGATCTTCCAAAATAAAAGCTAAATCATCAGCAAAAGCTTGTAGCTTAAATTCTTCCTTCTTAATTTTCATTCCTTTTATGCTTTTATCATCCCTAATATTTCTATTCAAGACTTCCAAGGTCAACACAAATAACAAAGGAGATAGGGGGCATCCTTGTCTTGTGCCTTTTCTTATATTAATAAAATCTGTAAGTTCCCCCTCCATCATTACCCTTGCTGTCTGTTTATTGTATATAGCTTCTATTGCTTGAATAAATTTTTTAGCAAAACCCATCTGCTCCAATAATAATAACATAAATCTCCAGTTCACGTTGTCAAATGCTTTTTGAGCATCTAGGAATATCAAAGCCATTTGCTTTTCAGGATGAGCCTCATAATATTCCAAAGTGTCCAAGATTACTCTCATATTGTCTCTAATTTGTCTCTTTGGCAGAAATCCATTTTGATCTGAGTGAATAAAATTATTTAAATATTTTTTAAGTCTTTCTGCTAAGATTGAAGCAAAGATTTTATAGTCTGCATTCAATAAAGAAATAGGTCTATAATTCTTAATTTGAAATGGGTCAGTCTCTTCCTTTGGTATAAGTGTAATATAAGCCTCTGACCATGTTTTAGGTATCATCTTTTTTAACATAACTTCATTCATAACTTCTAACAATGGGATGCTCAATAATTCTTGAAATGTTTTATAAAATTCTACTGGAAGCCCATCTGGGCCCGGAGCTTTCCCATTATTTTGTCTCTTAAATGCTTCATTTAATTCAATCATTGTTATATTGCTTTCTAGCATTTCTTCAGTCTCTTTAGGTATCTTTGGTAGATTAGCTTCCTGTAAATACTGTTTGACTTTTCCTTCATCAATATTCTCTTGTTTATATAATTGCCCATAAAAATCTCGGATAATTTCTTTTTTCTCCTTATTCCCATAACAAACTTGGCCTTGTTCATCTATTAACTTCAATATTTTTCTTGATTCCTTCTCTTTTCTCAATTTATATGCTAGCCATCTACCTGGTTTATTTGCATCTTCAAAATAATTCTGTTTAGAGTTTCTAATTTTCTGTGCCAATTCTTCTTTCTCTATTAAATCCATTTTATGTTTAATTACATCCAGCTTCAATTTAATATCCTTTTTCTGTGGCATTTTCTGTAATTCTTTTTCAAGAGTTTTATACTCATTTTCCAAGGCCTTAGAAGCTTGCCGTTTCCTAATATTCTTTTTTCTTGTATAATCTATTATCAAACCAACAAGCATTCTTTTTTTCAAGGAGAGATAAGGTGTAATTCTTTGCAGGTCTACTCATATTTCAGTCCTGTTTAAGTCTGTGTGGGACTGTGGCCTTATGGGCTCTTCACCCATCAACAAAATGCTTTCAATTTAAAAAATATTAATTTATAATTGGCACAATTTATACAAAATAAATTCATCATATGAATTGATTAATACTAAGAAAATATTAACATGAATTTAAGCAAACTCTGGGAGATAGAGGAGCACAGGAGAGTCTGGTGTGTCATGTTCCATAGGATCCCAAAGAGTCAGGTATGACTTAGTGACAACAAAGATAAAATATTAATTATTAATTACTAAAAATTAACTTTACATACTTGTTTCCTGACATGTGGTATAGATCTGTAAGCCATTGCATGGGCCTGATGATATCAATAATGCACAGTTCATCATGTTCACCCCCTCCTCAGACATCTCAGACTGAAAATATGAAAAATGGTAAAATATCCCTTTTGACAGTTTTTGGACCTTAAGACCAGCTGATGAAGTGCAAGGGTTCCAATGGACAGAGAACAACAGAAGATACAGTTTCTTTTCATGCCTCCATCATCTCTTTCCATCATGTCTATTCTGAGTACAATGGCTATCTGTAATCAGACAGCACATCACAATGTTGAGCAAGCCAGTTTGACTTACGACATTTTTCTTCAAGCTAACCTTCAGCTAGGCAGGAAGTGAAGCAAATATAGAATCAATCTGTAGCAACAATCTTTAAAGAGACAATTAGAACTAGAATTCAGAAGAAATTTCCTGACAGTGAGAATAATTAATCAGTAGAACGGCTAGCCTCCATAAGTTGTGGATGCTCCATCACTGAACATTTTCAAGAAGAGATTAGATAGCCATTTGTCCTGAATGATATAGTGTCTCCTGACCAAGCAGAGGGTTGGAGTAGAAGATCTTCAAGGTCTCTTCCAATCTGAGCTGCTGCTTGTGTTTTTGCTTATGTTACATTGAAAGAATCTACAAATGGTATTGTAAACTTTACTCATATTATTATGTTTATAAAGAAGTTAATGATCCTGCTGAATCAGTTTTCTGGACTTGAATTTCTGCTGCAAATTTTAACATTCTCACTGTCGGGAGATTTGTCCTTGGTTCTAGGTTGCTTCTTTTCCTTGATTAGTTTCCATCCATTGTTTCTTGTCTTGCCTTCTAGTGCTTTGGAAAATTCCTTCCTCCTCCTATTTTGCCCACAACAACCACCCTGTGAGGTGGATTGGACTGAGAGAGATGGACTGGCCCAAAGGCACCCAGACACCTTTCATGCCTAAAGCAGGACTAGAACTCACCAAATGTTTGGCTCCAAATCACTCTGTTTTGTTGTGTGCCTAAGGCGGAACTAAAGTCACAATTTCCTGGTGATTGGTCCAGAGTCACTCAGCTGGCTTTCATGCCTAACTGGGATGAGAGAGAGAGAGAAAGAGAGAGAGAAGGAGGGAGGGAGGGAGGGAGGAAGGAGGAAGGAGGAAGGAGGAAGGAAGGAAGGAAGGAAGGAAGGAAGGAAGGAAGGAAGGAAGAAAGAAAGAAAGAAAGAAAGAAAGAAAGAAAGAAAGAAAGAAAGAAAGAAAGAAAGAAAGAAAGAAAGAAAGAAAGAAAGAAAGGAAGGAAGGAAGGAAGGAAGGAAGGAAGGAAGGAAGGAAGGAAGGAAGGAAGGAAGGAAGGAAGGAAGGAAGGAAGGAAGGAAGGAAGGAAGGAAAAAGAAAGAAAAGAAAGATAAAAGAAAGAATATTTTCTTTACATAAACAAACAAACTCCCAGGAACTAAACCCTTATACCCTTGAACTGGATTACAAGTTCTCTTGTTATCTGTGCCATGGGGATCAGTAGCTAAGCATATTGGATTGTTTTATTCTCTACTGTACTCAGAGGCCACCCTCTACTAGTCATATAGGAGTTTTGACTCTGAATTTGTTGACTCAAGGTTGCTCAGATCTTGGAAAAGGTATTCAGATGTCATGATGCATTGATACCTACAAGAATCAGAATAGCACAGTCAATGACACTCCCTGTGTGAAAAATGAATGAGGTTCTAGAATGGGTATTGCATTTAAAGAATGTTGATTGTGTGAAAAGGCATTAGTAAACATTACACAAAATTGTATAATTGTTATTACTACATCTGGTTTCTTCCTCTTGGTTGGGCATTTTCCCACTAATGATTTCATAGAAACCCCCAGCAATCCCCAAAGTAATAAAACCTATTTTCATCAATATCATTTTGGTGGAACAATTTTTGAATGAGTCTAGAAAAGGCTACAAATTGCTAGTGCAGGAATTGCTTAAAAGGAGGAGCACATTGATTCTGAAAGCCATCTGCCTCTGCTCTTTTTCCTTGGGTTGCTAAATAGGTGTTATAAAGTTATAAAGATTGGTCACTGAGTAGGGAGAAATGGCTCAAAGCAAATCATGTGGGGGGAGGAGGGGGCGAGTGGGAGGAAAAGGAAAGAAGAAAGAGGAGAAGAAGGAAGAGGAGAATGGCGACTAGAAGGAGAAGAAGAGAGACGAGGAGGAGGAGGACTCACATCTGATCTATATAGAACAACTGTTCTGAGATTATATGTGACTCTATCTTGTCTCTCTTCTTCTCCTTCTCCTTCTCCTCCTCCCACTCCGATTTGCTTTGATATGAGAAATCAGCTATACAGTTGCATAGGCTATATTTTTTCTTGAGAAAAGTGGAGTCACCCAGCCAGCCCTGTACTCAGCAGAAAGGGGGCCTTCTTCCAAGGGCTTCAAATGGCTTTTCATTTGTAATTCAGATGAGAAATGTCACTCTGGATCTTTGCAGAGCCTTTATCGATCTTTGTTTTTTAAAAAATGTAATTTTGATCAAAGACATTTTCAACAGAAGGAAAACAATACAATGTTTTGAATTAAAGAGAAAACAAATAAGAAAATGAAAAAGAAAAGAAGGAAAAATTAGAAAACAAAGAAAAAGTAATAAAGGAATGGATTCTGATCGTAACAATAGTTATAAGTGTACATATATTTTACCATCTCTAATAACTTTCCTCTTTCCATAATCTGCCCTTCTATTCATCAAATCCATAAATCAGCAGTTCATGTTTTTCTTTTTACAGCAAAAAAAAAATCCATGAAGAGTTTCAGTCATTAATAAATGTAACTGCTTAGAGAGGGCTGTAAAGCAATATAAAGAGGTATATAAGACTAAGTGCTAGTGCTAGTGCTAATAGTTGATCTTTCTGCCATCTCTTCTACTTCACCAACCATTCCGCCATTGTGAGTATTTCAAAATCTTTCCATTTTGGCACATATAATAGTGTTGCAGGAGTAATCATATACAAAAATTATCCTCCACGGGCCTAGCGGGTTTGGGTTTCTTCAGCAACAGACCAAAATCCGCAATCGTGCATGGTTTCGATCTGTGCTCGCCGCAGAGCGCCCTGCCTTCGGATTCGGGGCTGAAGCCACTCCGTAGAGGTGGTGAAGAGGGGGGAGATTGTTAGCCAAGTGGAGGGGAGCCACATCTCTCCTCCTTGGCTGGTCAAAACTCCCATTCCCAAAGGTGGTGGTAACAGTGGTCAGAAATGGCCACCTCAAAGAAGAACCCGACTGGATAAGATTGTGCAGGAGGAAGACAAAGAGGAAAGCAGGATGGACTGGGCTAAACAACAGAGAACATTTAAGCAAGGTACCCTGAATCTAAAAGTACTTAGAGGGATACTTCTGAAAGAAGATTTTTAAGCGGCGAAGGAGAGAGAAAAGGAGGTTAAAAACCCTTTTTTTAACCATTATATTGACAATTACAAATAGTATGGAAAGAAAGTTATGTTAATCTATTTTGACACTTTAAGCTGAAATCTAAGTGTCAAAAGGAGAATAAAGATTTTTCTTTGGTCATTTTAAAGCGCTAAAAAGGAGAAGAGTGGAGGCAAAAGGGTGGAACTTGGAATAATGAAAAAATGGAGTGCCACCTGGAAAAATAAAGAGGATTAACAGTGAAACTTTGAAAAGACTCCCTAGGATACATTGTAACTGAACTCTTATTAAAAGATACCTTTTAAAATATTCCTTTCCCACGGAAAGGAAAAGTAAAGGAAAGAAACAAGAAGGAACAGTTTGGGATCATTTGGTGATTTAAAAAAAAAAGGTTTTGGCATTGTTTTTTTTTTTTTCTGTTTTTTACTTAAAGTCAATTGGGTGGTTGTTCAAAAGTGTTTAAAATGGCATCACTCCTGGAGGAATTGAAGATGAGTCTTAAAAAAAACAGAAAGAAGATGCAGAAAGGGGAGGAAGATCCTTTGGCTTCGTATTTGAATTTCTTGAAAGGGAGATCCTGAACTATGAAAAGCAAAAGGAAAAGCTTCAAGAGCAAGAAGAAGGGCAGGAGAAAGAAGAAGCCATTTTCAATGATCAAATAATGCAAAGTGTGGTAAAAAGGGGGAAAAGGGGGAAAGGAGTTAAAAGTTTGAGATCAAAGGGAACAACCAAAAAGAAAAATAGTCTGAAAAAGAAGTATAACAGCAAGGAGAAGCAGAAAAAAAAACTACAGAAGGGAAAATTAGAGAGAGAAAGGTATAAAAAAAGGGATGAGAAAAAAAAGGGGGGGAGATAGAAAGGGAAACAATTTATGAGGGACAAAAGCAGGAAATAAAGAAAAAGCGGAAACGTACTGGGATTAAAGGTATTAGCACAGCTAGGAAGCACAGAGATAATGGCTAAATTAAATTAAAAGTGAGGATTCTGCAAAGGTACAAAAGATAGTGTTGTGATATAGAATACTGTAATGAGTTAGAAATGAAATAAGTAAATAATCTATGAGATAAAACTGTATTGTTATGTAATGGTATGTTTATTTATAATTAATGCAATAATAAAGAAGGGAGGGAAACTTTGTAATTGTTTCTAAAGATTGATAAAATATTGAAAAGAAATGTGAAAGATTTATAAGGTAATCTATACCAGTCACTAGAATGAATTTGAATAATTATTTTGCTTATTAATAGTAAATAATTTATAAAATAAAACTGTATGACTATCCAATGGTATGCTTATTAACAATTAAGATAATAATGAAGAAGTGTGGGAAACATTTCAATTATTCTCAAAGATTGATAAATATTGAAAAGAAATGTGAAAGATTTACAAGGCTCATACCAGTACTAGAATGAATTTGAATAACTATTTTGTTTATTAATGTTTACACACACACACACACACACACACACACACACATATATATATTTGTTTTTTTAAGTTTTCGCGGGTACTTACATGTATGGCATTCAGCTTTGTTCGGGTATTTTCCCACGTCCTAATAGTGGTGCTTTTAAAGTTGTAGCAACGTTTCAGCAGAATCTCATCTGCCATCATCAGGCTTCTGTATAGTGTTCGTCTGTGAGTCAGACTTTTACAGTGGTTTCAGATTTAAATTTGGGGCAGCCTATTGCTGTGCCAGAATGGTTTTTTCTTCATCCCAATTGGTTGAGAGTCTTGGTCTGTGTTTATTGGTCTTGGAGTTTGCTGTGTTCTGCTTCTAATATCTTCTGTCTGTTTTTTTTGGGGGGGGGGACAGAAAAGACTATGAAACAAAATTGACAGACCTACTCCAAGACTCCACAGACAAACCTATAAACAGACCCAACCACATATCTGGAAAAATTAACCAAGAAGAAAATTATAACCAGCCACATAAGCAAAGAGATCCAACACAAGATCATACCCAGAGAGAAATATTCCAGATGCCCCAAACTATACGGCCTCCCAAAAATACACAAAGAAGGCATACCTCTCAGACCCATAGTCAGCTCCAGAGGAGCACCACTACAAAACCTAGCTAAACACCTAGCAAAAGAGCTACAGCCCCATGCTGAAACAGCAGCTTCTCATGTACAAAACTCATACCACTTCTTGGAAATGATCAAAGATCTACACGTGGAGCAAGAAGATCTGCTTGTAAGTTTTGACGTGGTTTTACTATTCACTCAAGTCCCGATAAAAGAGACCCTTGAAATCAGCTAAATACCTCATGGAACTAACAGAACACTGCTTAACCAACACATATTTCATATACAAAAGACAAAGATACAAACAAATTGAAGGAGCCCCCATGTCACCTGTCATTGCAAACCTGTTCATGGAAGAATTCGAATCCAGAGCCCTGGCCAATGCCATCCTCAAACCCAAACTATGGTTAAGATACATCGATGACACATTCGTGATTTGGCCCCATGGACAAGAAAACCTAAACAATTTCCTAACACACCTAAACAGCGCACACCCCAAAATCAAGTTCACCATGGAAACAGAAACAAACAAACAACTACCATTCCTAGATGTACTAATCTACAAAAAAACAGATGGCACACTAGGACACACCATATACCAGAAGAAAACACACACCAACCGCTACCTCAACGCCCAATCCCACCACCACCCAGCACAGATAAACTCCGTGGCTAAAACACTAATTACTAGAACCAAACACCTGGCAGACAAGACATACATTAAGACTGAACTATGCACCCTGACTAAAATATTGACAGCCAATGGCTTCCACAAAAGCAAAATCACCAACTTGATCCACAAAAACACACTGAGACATAATAGAGACCCAGAAGCTGAACAGACCCATGGAACAGCTGTCCTGCCCTACATAAGAGGCACTACAGACAAAATTAGTAAGATACTATACAGACACCACATCAAGACTGTCTTCAAAACAGACAGAAAAATAGCAGCCATCCTCAGAAACCCCAAAGACAAAATTGACCTGGAAAACCAAGGCATATATGAAGTCCCCTGTGCATCATGCCCGGCCACATACATTGGACAGACCAATAGAAGAATAAGCACCCGCCTGGATGAACACAAAAATGCAGTCAAAAAGCTGGAACACACTTCCTCACTCGTCCAACACATGGAAGCCACAAGTCATAACATCAACTTCAATGGCACCAAAACCCTAGCCACTATAGAAAATCCCAGCCACAGAATCATCAGAGAAGCCATAGAGATTGAAAAAAGACCAGAAAGCATGAACAGAAGAGATGATTCCACCAGGCTGTCAATCATTTGGAAGCCTGCACTCACAAACAAAAAAATCTCCACACCACAAGCCAGACAAACACCTGGGCACAAACAGATCCCCCCTGATACCTCCAGCTCAAACACACCCCAACTAGGCACCCAGATGAAACCCAGCTTCCTAACTAATGATAGCCATCCATTTACCCGAAGCCAAGCTGCACTAAAGGCCTCCAATAAAGTAACACAATGTTGCCAGCTAATCAAGATACAAAAAGAGCCCCCCCCCCAAAAAAAAACAGACAGAAGATATTAGAAGCAGAACACAGCAACCTCCAAGATCAATAAACACAGACCAAGACTCTCAACCAATCAAGATGAAGAAAAAACCATTCTGGCACAGCAATAGGCTGCCCCAAATTTAAATCTGAAACCACTGTAAAAGTCTGACTCACAGACGAACACTATACAGAAGCCTGATGATGGCAGATGAGATTCTGCTGAAATGTTGCTACAACTTTAAAAGCACCACTACTATGACATGGGAAAATACCCGAACAAAGCTGAATGCCATACATACATACATATATATATATATATATATATAGTTTTTGCTATGTTTTTAGGATTTTTCTTTTTACATTTTCAAGGGGAAGTACCAAGCAGAGTCTGAATGATGAGATTTACATGATATAAAACAGATATTAGAAATTTGAATGTTATAATTTTAGAATGCACAAATTTAATGTTTAATGAGATTTCATATGATAATAACAATAAGACTTAAAGGTGTTGCAATCCGATTGGCAATCATAGGGGGAATTTTGCTTTTTTTAAGAATGTTGGAAGAGAACGTATGAAATAGTAAACAAGACAGACGAAAGTATAAGTATAATGATTAAAAAGATATAGAAATTTAGGTAAAAGAAATACAATTGAATAAGAAGAAAATGAGATAACCATAATAAGAAAATTAAGAGAAGTAAAGGAAGAAAGAGTGAGAAGTTGGAAAAAGAGTAATAAGATATGAAGTTAAATACATAAGATGAATATGCATATGAAATTGTGTCTGTATGGAAATGTGATAACCCAGAACCATGCTGTACTCAAATAAAATGTTTTATTTGTTTTGTTAAAACTCAATAAAACTTTATTAAAAAAAATTATCCTCCACGGTTCTTCTCTAATTTTCAATCCATTAATCTCAACAAAATAGTTCTAGTGTCAGTTAAATATTTGTCTTTAAATTTTTTTGCATTTATATGTATTTAAACCTAACTTTTTCTGGCTTTCTTACAAGTTCATCAAGTATCATAAAATGACTTTTCACACTGTCCACACTTCCAACATAAAATTAAAACACCTTTATACATTTTATATAATTTTTCTGGAGTCATATACCAACTGTACCTCATTTTGTAAAAATTCTGTTTTAAATTATATCATAGTGAGATAGAGCCTTTATTGATCAGATTTGTATACCGCTGCAATAAAAAAATCCTCTTGGCAGTTCACATACATCAAGAGAAAAGCAATAAAACAGCCACAGTGAAAGAATATAAAAAGAATTCATCAAAAGTGACGTAACCATCGATCGGTCAGCCCAAAGGGTTCAGTTCATCCTCCCAAAGGACTCTCTGATATAATTCAGTTTTTAATAGCTTGGGGAAAGTTAATGGAATGGTGGTGAAGAGCAGATGCACCCACAAAAAAGTCATGCCTACCAGTCTCAACCCCTTGTGGTTCTCCTGGGATATCCAAATCTGGCAGGCTGAAATGAAGTGGCGAAGGTGATCCTACGTATTATCTGGTGCCAAGCCATGGATGGCTTTCCAAACCAACATTTTGAATTGCAGAGAAATGCTAGTTGGCAGCCAGTGAAGAGTCTGGAGCTCTAGTGTCATCTGTTCCTATTGGCAGGTGCTCATTAACAATGGAGCTACAAAATTCTGAACCAGTTGAAGTTTCTAAATGGCCTTCCAAAGAAATCCATGGAGAATGTGTGATAATGAGGACAAGTGTTAAATTGATTTTGTGCTTTTACATACAGAAGTCTCTCTTCCCGTGAATACACAGGAAATATTGATAATCTATTCTAGGGTCAACTCAAGCTTTATCCTACATTTTCCAAGTCCAGGTACCTCTGTGAATACCACTGTAATTGTGGTTCCAAGCAAAGCTGTTTTTTAAAATTAAGTATCAAAATCAAATCTAGACCAGGATCTGTTAAACAGCGAGAGGTCAAATAATTTTAATTTTGTCTGTTTTGACAATTTGATTGTTATACCTCCAAATGCACCAATAATTATGGGAAAAACTTCTGCTTAAAGGAGACTATTTGTAGCTCAGGATTGAAAGGAGGGATCCTTAATGCTCTTGGAGCTTGGTTGTTTGACAATTCACTAGCAGTGGTGATGTTACCTAGTTAGGGTAAGGAAAAATCTGCAAGAAAACAACCAAGCTAAGAGAGCAAGGATCCCTGAAACCTGAAATAAATGTTTGTTTTTAAATTATGAAGTTCTGATATTTTACAGTCTTTTCCAGTTCTTTTTGTGCTACTCTAATATCATTTTGGGTGGTCTCATCTATAGGTAGAACTTGCTTTGTGATGAAAAAAAATAACATATCCCTACCTAATAGCTTACGTTCCTGTTATGGATTCTGATGCAATTTAATCATTACAGAAATCTAATAAAGGAGAATATTAGCAGCTCAGGGGTGATATGAGGGGTCCTGGGCTTGCTTGTTGTCTTGAGACATTTCATTACATTTCGTTATCATCAGTGCTAGAAGAGAGAGGAATCTGCAGAGAGAAGGAGAACTATGAGTCCTTGGTGCTCTCTGAGCTTGCTTGTTTTCTTACAGAAGTTCCATTATCCAAATTAGGTAACGTCATAGCACTGATAGTTTGGGTAATGAAACTACTGCAAAAAAAACCAAGCAAACTCAGAGAGCACCAAAGGAGCCCTCTTATAGACATCTGTTTTGAGCCTCTTAAGCATATTTAAAGTGATTGGCCTAGGCCCTAGCATTTTTATATATTCATAAAAATCTGATTTAGCCAGTAAAAATACATGAAAGTATCTTTCAGAAGAAAATAGTAAGTGAAGGGCCCTCACCCTCACTCCTAGTAATGGCTGTAAAAATGAATGAAGACAGTAAAAGCTGTGTGTTTTAATTAGACTTTTCTACTAGTTGGAGCTTATCTAATATTTAAAGGCTTCCTGACATTCATGTCCAGCTTTAACTGAGAGTAAAACGAGGGTAGCAAGGATATTTGTAGTCTAAAGACAAGCTGATGGCTACAATTGGGGGGGGGGGGGTTAAGCATTCCAGATTTTGCTTGCTACATTGAGCTTCAGTGATCAGGCTTTCTTGTGATCCTCACCATGGGAGTATCTGTTTCTTGATATGTCTTAAGACAGGAATAAGAGGAAAGAAGGCATGGAAAAGAGTAGAGGATGGAGCATTTTAAGGGAAGATGTGCATTTAACATAAAAAGCACAGTTTTTTTTAGGCAGACATGGTTCAGGTGTGTAGGATGAAAAGAGAGAAGAATGGAAGTTGTGTTTTTTTTTTCTTCTCATAGTGCTAAAATGGTGTCCTCTCATCAGTGTAGGATCTTCAGGCAAAAACCCAGGGCCTGCTTGGCAGAAAGAAAAGATCCCATACATTGCCAAGCATTTTGAATTAAATGATATAACACATACATCATGAAGTCAGTTTGTAAACTGTATTCCCTAATAGAATTCAAGTTCATCCAGTAACATCAGTTGGTGGGAGATCCCAGGACTATAGGGTCCTTAGCGCTCTCTGAGCTTGGTTCTTTTCTTACAGACGTTTCATTATCCAATTAAGTGATATCATCAGTGCTACAAGGGATTGGGGTTTTTTCCTCTGTTTATACTTGCTCTGCCAGTGTTGGTGGAAGTATTCTTGGTAGTTCCTTGATCTAGGATATCAAGGAATAAGAAATCAATCCTCCATTCAGTAACTCATTTTAAGATATTCATTGCCAAACAGTAGAATAGGGAACTCTACTGATATGTGAATTGTTAAAAAAAAACAAGAGGTGAGGCATAACTGAGGGATATTTGAAAAACCAACTATCCTTGGATAAATCTACCTGTCCCATCAGATCCTGCAGAAGAGATATGTTATGAGTCTCATCTATTAAGGAATCTGACAAGACTCAGGAAAATGGCACTGATCTTTTGGAACATAGTTCTTCTAGAATTTAGACTGATTCTGAATATTTGGCCTTTCGGAAGAACCTGAAAATGTGGCTGTGCTACTTGTGGGGGGTGGGAGGGTCTGGTAATATGGTAAGAAATCTCTTAAAATTAAAGGAGGTACTTCCTTTCTAATGCTAAGCAAGTTTAGAAATTAAATGTCTTCCTACTATGTGACTTTGGCAACTTTTTGCAAAGACTGGAAAGGGAAAAGTCAGATTAGCTTGAAATGATGTGGAAAATCTAGGTAGTTCAAATAGAGATCTCGAATTTACACTGAGGATTGCTCATTCATTATTGATTGGAAGAGGAATCCTCAACTATTTTAAGCACTGATGTTTTGACACCTTGTGGCAACTATTGCAGAGCTGTTGACTGTAGATCAATGAATCTTTTCTCTAACAGAAGTTAATAATGCAATCCCTGGCTGCAAATACATTATTCATATGAATAAAAAAGCATCTCAGCTTGAGACTCATTGGCTTCCTCAAGTATTGGAGGTACCAACATTTCCCCAAACATATTCACTTCCAGCTTAATGTTAATATTGGGTGCTAATGGTCCAGTGTGTGCTATTTTAATTCAAGCTGGTGCACAGTTGGAAGGTTATAGCCTTTCAAGAGCAACATTAACTTATTCTCAGATAGGCTGGAAATGACAGACCACCCCAGAAATGTTTTTGCACACCTTTTCGAATGTCCAAAAATGTTTCCTGAGTACTCTAAACACACTTTTGAGTCAATTTCTATTTGCAATCTTAATCAACTACAATGTTGACACCCATTTGTATTTAAAAGAATTGTTTGTCTTCCTGGTATAGCAGGGAAGTCCTAAATGCAAGCAGCTCATTGGGTGATTATATTCAAGGTTGTAATTATGTGGATTAAACCAGGAACAATCTTCACGTGCAACAAAATGATTAGGAGGCTGCAGTCTAAAACGTACAAAGAAAGGTTACAAGAATTGGGTTTGTCTAGTCTATTAAAAAGGACTAGGGATGACATGATAACAGCTTCCTGTATTTGAGGAGCTACCACAAAGAAGAGAAGGTCAACCTATTTTCCAAAGAACCAGAAGGCAAGACAAGAAGAAATGGATGGAGACTAATCAAGGAGAGAAGCAAGCTAGAACTAAGGAGGAATTTCCTAACAGTGAGAACAGGGAACCAATGGAATGCTTGTCCCGTCTCCCTAAAATTGTAGGTGCTCCATACTGGAGGTTTTCAAGAAGAGCCTAGACAACCATTTGTCTGGTATGGTTGATCGGAATTTAGATTTGAAGACCTCCAATGTCCCTTCCACCTTGGTTATTCTGTTAATAAAAAGAGCATGTAACAAGGATTGCAAGCGGACTTAGTTTTTGCAGTCCCCCAAATATATTTTTAATGATCTTACGGATAATTTGTTTGTGCTACTTTTTGCCATCTTCTCTTCCATAGTTTCCATCTGTTTTATTTCTTTCTTCTAAAAGAACACTTGGGTAATTTGGCAGTGCTCATTATCCAATGCTCAGTAACATGTTTTATGAAAATATTGAAATGGCATCTTAATACCAATGCCTCACAAGGCAGGGGTGCCATTCTTCCACTGAGAAATATCACTCACCTCTAAGCATAACTACTTTATCATCTAGCAAACAATCTCAGAAATTTTATCTTAAAGTCAACCTCAACTCACATTCCATTCCCCAAAAATTAAAGGGATCCCATCCTAATGAGGTTCCCAAAATACTGAAAATCTGCTTATTTCCCTGGTTTCCCTTTTTCTGGACAACCCTCTTTTTCTTCTTTTATTTTATTGTTCTATTTTTTGAATAGACTTGTTAAACTCCCAAACTCATTTGGGATTCAGTTGCTCCTTAAATGCGTGTATTTCAACCTTGGCAGCTTTAAGATATAGAGGCTTCACCTCCCAGAATTCCCTAGCCAATCTAAGGAATTCAGGGAATTGAAGTCTCAAAGTTGCTGAGTTTAAGGCTGCTAAACACTGCCTTAAATTTTTGTAAATAAATCGAGTTGGGGGTGTGTGTGTGACATTAAATATAATAACACAGATCTTGAACTAAAGTAACAGTATAACATATAAAACTCTCTCTAAAACTCCATGGGTCAATTTTTGAGAACAAGCAGCACAGCTTCCCATAATATTGGAGTGGAGATTTCAGAAAAAGTGAAGATGGTGACTCCAACTGCAAGTGAGATCTCTCCAATGTAGAAATGCTATGAAAAGAAGGGTACAATTTGTAACTAGATAAAAAAAAAAATCCTAAAAAGAAAACATAATCTCTATCCTTCTCCGTGACAGTCAGTTTGGTCTATTGGTTATAGCATCAGTCTAGAAACTGGGAGAACATAAGTTCTAGTCCCACCTTAAGCCAGCTAGGTAGCTTGGGCCAGTCTCTCTCTCTCAGCCCTGGGAATAAGGAAGAAATGGCAAATCACTTCTGAGAAAAATCTTGCCAAGAAATCTACAAGGATTTGTTCGTGTAGTCATTAGGAATCAAGAATGACTCATAAGCAAAGTGAGAGATAATTTGATCTGATAGTTAAGGCACCTGGCTAGAAACCAGAAGACTGTGTTGCCTTGAGTATGAAGCCAATTCGGTGACTAGAGACTAGTACTTTTTTCTCAGCCCTAGAAAGAAGGAAGCAAGGGTAAACCACTTCTGTAAACCTGGTCAAGAAAAGTTTCTATGGAGATTCTTGATCAGCCAGGTCACGGTTGTCCCAAAAGTGCTTTTTCCAGAAGGCAATTTGGAGAAGTTTCTTGGATAAGAAACAAAATATTTTCAAAAGGAAACAATGAAAAAAATCTAGTTGTCTTTTGAAAAAAGCACTTTTGGGACTTATCAAGAAAACTTCTGAGACTTGTCCAGATGGTTTCTAGGAAGGGAGGGAGAGATGGAAGGAAGGAAGGAAGGAAGGAAGGAAGGAAGGAAGGAAGGAAGACCCCTTCTCATAAAGATCAACCTATTCTCCAAAGCACCAGAGGTCAGGACAAGAAGCAACTGGATGGAAACTAATCAAGGAGAGAAGCAACGTTCCACAATTGTTAAAGTGGAATGACTTGCCTCCAGTGTGGGTGCTCTAACACTGGAGGTTTTTAAGAAGAGATTGGACACCATTCATCTGAAATGGTATAGGGTTTCCTGCTTGAGCAGAAATTTAGACTAGAAGATCTCCAAGGTCCCTTCCAACTCTGTTATTCTGTTGCTCTGCTATTCTGATATGATTATATCCATTTAACCTATTCCTCCACTCACTATGTTTATCTCTTCCAACATCCTTCCCCAAAGATTGCTCATCTTAGATCTACAGAAGGCAGTATTACTACATAAGTATCCCCTTGTTGCAATTGTGGAGGTACTATGCAAATTATTACTCATATTGTGCAAGATCTGTCCAAAGCAACGTCAAAGGCCATTGCCTGGATAGCTGAATTGGACATCCAGTTATGAGGCCCCTGACATACTCCATAGAAGTTTTGTATAATATTATGTGGGTTGTGTGTATATTTATCCTTCTCTTATGTCATGCCCCAATCATATGCTAAATAATAATAATAATAATAATAATAATAATAATAATAATAATAATAATAATAATAAGGAGGAGGAGGAGGAGGAGGAGGAGGAAGAGGCGGCAATATAACGTTTGATTTGAGAACTAAACCAAAGAGATTATGTATGGGAAAAGCAATGCTATATCAAAAAAATAAATACCTTTAGTCTGAACAAAGAGGATGCTACCCAAATGTCTGCAGAGCTTCATGCATTGCAAATTATAGAGAATACTCACATGAGAAGTAAAATTACTTTTATTTCTTATAGATGCAATAAGATGTTTGCCAAATGTGTATGCAAAATTCATCTTATTTTTCATCATTTGCATATGTCAACAGTTTTATACACATATGTGCAGGGCTGGGAAGAAACACCTGCATTGCAAAAGATCTCAATGTCTTATATACATATAAATACAAAATGTAAGGTGTTGGAATTGGAATGTACAATATGCCTCTTGAGAAAACCCATCAACCTCTGCCTTAAAGTTGCTGTGAGGTACAAAAATCACACTGGCAGAATTCACACACAGCATGAAGTTGTAATATGATTTGCTTAGGTTTGGCCTAACCCAATTTATCAACTCAATGTGTAAGTCCCTAATTTCGTTTCTAGCTTAACACAGTGTGCAAATCCAGATAACTGTGACTCAGGTCTATCTCATTGTCCATTTCCTTCATTTAAAGTTATTGCATAATTCCCACAGCACTGCCTTATGCCTAAGGATATCTACCATGTAGTAGGACTGTATTACTATTATCCTTCTCATCTTTCCTATTACTTATTCCAATTGGTATTTTATGACTATCACCTGTCTGTTGGTTTATCTCATGGTTTGTGATTGTACCTTGTGATTTATGATTTATCACTTTGTTTCTTTGTATGTGCTGAGAGCTTATGCATCGAAGACGAATTCCTTGTGTCTTGGCCAATAAAGAATACAGTATTCTGTTCTGTTCTATTTTCTATTCTATTCTGCTCTGTTCTGTTCTGTCCTGTCTTGTTCTATATTCTATTCTATTCCATTCCATTCCATTCCATTCCATTCTTTTATTATTTGCTCAGGCAGGCTTATTTTATTTATAATGTGATTTTGGGGCAAAGCTTTTCTGCAACCAAAGTGCCTGTAATTTACAGCTTAGTACAATATATGAATGCCACTAATTGTGCTTTATACAATAAAATCTGGACAAACAAACCATTGATTGTTTGATGGGGAAATGCAGCCAATAAATTTTGCAACTTTTTTCTTTGCTGTGTTAGTTATCTCACTTTTTGAAAATCAGCTGTTCTTCTCTTTCCTGGTCATGATTGCTATGAGCACAAAGAAGCATTTAGAACCATTAGTGAAGTACTGCGTGTCTTTTTGGAGGTATTTTCACTAGTTTTTCCTCTGAGAATTCTATTTCTGGACAAATTGCTTTGTATAATTAGAAGAACTGGTTAGGATGAACACAAAGTAGACCCCTGTCTTTTAAAGAGTGTCAGCTATTTTAGAAGTAAAGTATTTATTAGGCTTAATATAGAACTGGCATGGATCGTGGGAGGATATTGAATTTGAGCTTCACTCCTAATAATCACATAGACATAGCCATGTTTCCTTGTTAAAAAAATTCAGAAGTGGTTTCCCATAGCATCCTAATATGCTCTTCCAGCCTCCCAACTTTCCAGCCTTTTGAGATTGGTTGGTGCTCTCATTCTGGGAAAGGGAGCTGTGGATTTCTTTTCTTGTTGGCGACAGGTCCTTAGAGAAGCAAAGTCTGCAGAAGCAGAATAAAATGGGGCGTGAGGGAGAGAGAAAGAGAGAGACTGTAGAAGCAGGATGGGTGGACAGATGGATAAGCAGATGTAGATAGAAGCTGGATGATCAATTGATAACTCTAGATAGAAGCAGGATTGTAGAAGCAGGATGGATGGATGAATGGATATAGAAACAGAATGATCAACTGATAGATCTAGATAGAAGCAAGGCTGTAGAAAAAGATGGATGGATGGATGTTGAAACAGAATGATTGATTGAATGATTTAGATAGGATTGTAAAAATAGGATGGATGAAAAGACAGACAGATATGGATAGAAACCAGCTGATTGACTGATAAACCCAGATAGAAGCAGGTTAGAAGCAAACTCCAGGTCTTTGGTGTATTCAAGGACTACAGAATTACAATTAGAACCACTAGGGAAGAATTGGCAGATAAGATTGTAAAGATTTACCTTATGAGAGAACTCAATTTGAACAAGTCTTGCTTCAAAACCCTTCTGTACAATGTCATCTCAGAGTGAAAACTTGAAGACCATCAAACAAGACAACCACTTCAATTCTCTTCTTTAGAGCCACACAAAATTTCCATCTGAGGTTATTTCAGTTGAATCTCCAGATCAGTTTTCTGCATTGTAATGTTTGCGTTTTTGTTCAAATAAAAAGCCATATAAACTCAGTGACAAAACGAATTCATTGTTGCAGGGGATGACTGCACATTTTACAAATTGAGGTCGCCAACGCATATCCTTGAAATATAGATTATAGATTATTATAAATTATTATAAAAGGCTTTTCAATCTTGCTTTAAGAGCTAAAAATTACTTATGACAACAATAGAGCTCAGCATTTCTGTTGCTAAGCAAGACATTTGGTTAAGTGAGTTTTGCACCATTTTATGACCTTTCTTGCCACAGTTGTTCAGTGAATCACTTCAATTGTTAAATTAGTAACATGGTTGTTAAGTGAATTTGGCTTCCCCCATTGACTTTGCTTGTCAGAAGGTCGCAAAAGGGGATCACGTAACCCCTGGGCCACTGAAACCATCATCAAGATATAACCAGTCTCCAAGCATCTGAATTTTGATCACATGATCATGGGGATGCAGTGACGGTTGTGAAAAGTGATCATACGTCACTTGATTCAGTGATGGCCACTAAAGAAATGGTTGTAAATCGAGGACTATCTGTATTTGCAAGCATGTCCCTTTCATTTAATGCAAATTACAGGTAGTCCTCAACTTATGACCAAAATTGAGTCCAAAATTTATGTTGCTAAGTGAGAAATTTGTTAAGTGAGTTTTGCCCCATTTTACAACTTTTCTTGCCACATTTGTTAAGTGAATCACTGCAGTTGTTAATTTAGTAACCTGGTTATTAAGTAACCTGGTTTCCCCATTGAGTTTGCTTGTCAGAAGGTTGCAAAAGGTGATCAGATGACATGATCACATGATACAGCAACCATCATAAGTGTGAATCAGTTGTCAAGCATCCAAATATAAATCACATGACCTCGGGGATGCTGAAACAGTCATAAGTATGAAAAATGGTCATAACTCATTTTTTTCAATGCTGTTGTAACTTCAAATGGTCACTAAGTGAACTGTTGTAAGTTGAGGACTACCTGTAGTTATTCCTTCCAAGCAAGCTCACTCTCAGATTTGTTTAAGTAGTTGTTCATTGCCCTATGATACTCCAGCCAACTAATGATGGTGCTGTTCAGACTGCCCTCCTGTTGCACTGACCCTACTTAGATGCCAGGCTGTCTTAAGAAATGGGGGGAGGAAACTGCAGGGTGGGATAGAAGTGGGGAGCATAGAGGAAAGGAAAGGGAGAGTCATCATGTCATTCTATAAGAGCTGCAGCCTGCTCATAGGTCATTCAATGGAATGCAACACCTTCAAGCCCACGCAGCTGGGGACTGTTACCAAAATAATTAATTTGAATACTATTGAACACTCACCGATAACGGAGGGAAGAAACAAGATCCAGAGGGGAATGTTAACTATACTCTTTGGGTGTGAAACTTCACATTTGGCTTTTGCTGTTCTGTTACTACTTGGCTCTAGTAAAGTGTACTTTCTATGACCATGAGTCCAAGAGCCTTTCTTTGCTCACGGTCCAAGTTGGGACAGCTGACAGATGCTATCCGTTCACCCTATCCAATTTTCAGTGATTCTATGGGCTGGCTCTCCTCACATATTCTGATCTTGTGTGATTGTCTCAATTTTTTTATGCTCTGACTGCTGTTGTCTTTGATGGTATCCAACCATCATGTTTTTAGTGCCCTCTTTTACCTCTGACTATTCTGAGCATAACTGCCTTTTCCATTTGATTGCATGACATGGATGAAATAAGTAAGGCAGAATTCTGTTATTTTTGTCTGCCAGCGATAGGTCTGGTTTTATACACTCTGGTACTTGCTTCTTTGTCACTTTTACAGTCCAAGAGATACACAGGAGCTCCAGCCAACTAATAACAAATCTTTAAATTAACAAATGTTGAACTCTGTGATATTTCTAGAAAAATTATTATCAAAGGAGTGTTTCACAACAAAGAAGACATCTGGAAACATTTTCTAAAGGAATTCCCTATTTTAAGGTTTTATTCCCTGCGTGTTCCAAGCCACCTTAATATTTTAAGTCCCTAAAGAGAAAGTGTCAGGAATGACTGTGAAATACTTATTTCCAGGAATGTAGTTTTCTTGTCACAGTGTAATTGTAACTGGTAGTTTACAATATGTTAAAATTAAGTTGTCATAGCTATATTTATCAAGAAGCTTACAGGAACATTTTTTGTTTTCTTACTTATTATACTCATCTTTGTTGTTTCTTTGCATGGAGCAGGGAAGTGAAGTTGTTTTGTTATGTGATATTTTAACTCTGCCTAGGAGAAACTCTGGGTCTTAAGTTAGAACTTCTAGAGCCATGGGTTGGCTTAAACTTCAGGTAGGACAGAGATTTGAGAATACGTTATTCCTGAATTCTTCCAACTATAGTTCCAAGAAACCTATTACTCACAAGAAGGACTTACTTCTCCATTGAGCCTCAAGCATCATCCGCCTATATCTTCCAAGGAAACTTGGTCCATCAATTTTGATTTCTGGTGTAAGCCTGGAGAGCAGTGGTGGTATTCAAATAAAGTTGCCACCGGTTTGGTGGGTGTGGCTTGGTGGGCGCGATTTGCATCTGTGCACACACTTTGTGTGCATGTGTGCACCAAATGCGCACTTTGCGCAGGCACAGAGATGTTTTAACTCGCCTCCTGCAAGCCTACACGATGCCGGTTGTTGCAGCAGCTGCCGTGTGGTGCTATTCTGTGCCCACAAAGCAGCTGCGCTTCAAATTCTGGCCATAAAAGTGAGTATGGGAGCCCGGATGACCAGGTGGGCCAAACACAGAGCAATGGAGAGAACCGGTCCTGTCTCTGCTGCTCATCACCATTACTGGCTCTCCAGAACCGGGCAGAACCGGTCAAATACCACCACTGCTGGAGAGTCAAGGTCACCAGATTCAAGTTGACTCTGAGTATTGGGCTATCAACTATCTCATCCTCTTCTCTAGTAGAGTACAAGATGGGCTGGACCAAGGGGATATCCCTGTACCAGAAGATTCAATGAAGTGGCTTTATTCTATCAGATGTACACTTTCCATTTTAATGTCTTCTTGTGATATAAAATGTCAGGTTCTACTCTTGCAACCTGCCCAAAGAGCTTTGGTAATTTTGTAATCCTATAAACAATCAGGAACTCGTAAAATGAATCCATGGGAAGGATTGCCTGGTTATTCATTTGGCATGAAATAGAACCTGTAAAACAGAAAGCTTAACATACCATCAAAGTAACTGTTCTCCCGCCACCCCTTTAAATGATAGATGATTCTTTTTATGCCAAGTCTACACTACATTTTGTGTTATAGTTTGTGTAAAGGGAAATAGAGATACTGGTGGCAGAGAGAGAAACAGTTTTATGTTTCCAAGAAATCTGAGTCATAAAATGAATGCTGCCAACTCACACTAAACAAATAACTTTATTTTTTCGATAGGTAACTTGCCTTCATGATTTCTTTGGTGATGATGATGTATTTATCGCTTGTGGCCCAGAAAAATTCCGCTATGCCCAAGATGACTTTTCTCTGGATGAAAATGGTAAAATCTCTTGCACAATTATTATTTTTTAAAGGGGAAGGGTACCTTTGTGCTAAATTGGGGGTTACCTTGCATTTGTATTAGGCATTTTATATTAAATTGTAAAGTCCGGCTATAACTTAAGATCACTATGTGCCAAAAATGAACTTAAGCAGAGACTTTGAAGAACAAAATCTAACTTTAATTGATCAACAAGTTTAGGGTAAGACCTATCCTCACATACACACAAGATAAATATGTGAGGAAGGTTACAAAAGCATATAAAGCCTTCTTATACCTCTAAGATTCTTTAGAAGTGGAGTAACTGCATTGTAAACTCTCTAACTTAGATTTACATCTTTCCTGCAAAAGACAAATGTCCTCCTGGCACTGTTTACCTTTCATTATCCCTTCTCCTATTGTCATGCTAATTGATCACAACTGACCACTTAACAAGGCTATTAAAGCATACTTCAAAAGTATGGATTCCTCTGGATGGAGGAGATTGCATTCCCAGAGAGGTACGTTTCATTCCCAGGGGGGTTGGGGAATGCTATGGTGAAACATATTCATGAAGGAAAACAGATGGATTCAGATTGATTTAGATGGGACAATCATGTGTCTTCATAGGAGAGGGATGTAACTGATTGCAGGCATGTTTTACAAGTGAAAGGTTAAAGAAATATTTTCTACAACAGCAAGATAAGAAATACCTATCGAGTGATAAATACTTCTACATATATTTTACTACATTTATTACCCTTCAAAATAATATTGCTCAGACTCACAATAGAATTGCATTTTATAGGTTGCATTTTATGCATCTCATTGTAACCCAACTTACCAAAATTGGAACCCAATTCAAATTCCTGTGAAGTATTAGTACTGCTTTATAAAACCTTAGTAAGAACTACACCTGCAATACTGCATTTTGGTCACCACACTACGAAAAAGATGTTGAGACTTTGGAAAAGTGCAAAGAAGAGCAACTAAGATATTAAAGGCCTGGAGACTAAAACAGATGAAGAACAGTTCCAGAATTGGGGTATACTGTAGCTAATCTAGAGAAAAGGGGTGACATGATAGCACTATTCCAGTATTTGTGCTGCCAAAGAAGAGGGGTTCAATCTATTTTCCAAAGCACCAGAAGACAAGACAAGAAACAATGCTTTGTGTTTCACAAGAAGATTGTAAATCTCATCAGTCTTTTTTGCTTCTTGCCACACTGTCCCCCAAAATCCCTTCTATAAATCTGCTTGATTATTTTTTCCTTTAGACAAAATCTGGTAGTTGTGTAAGACTCCACTCAGATGTCCCTCCTGCCATCTCTGTGCTGAGAAACACTGATTCATTTGGAATCTATTAAAGGCATTTAATATTTTGTAAGAACTAAGCAAGATTGTTGTACATTATAGATTGCTTCTCTAGACTATGACAGACACCCTTGTTTTTGTGGGAATTATCATTGTTTGCAAGAAATTATCACTATCTGGATCTCCTTCGCTTGGTTTTCCTCTCTTTGTATTATCTTCCAAATGTTTTGGATCTTATTCCAAAAAGATGCTTTGAAGAGTTGGAGAGAGTGAATGTCACATCTTTCTGTATCAGTTCCTATGTTTCATAGGAATTGAAGTTCCTTCACAGCTTCAATTTATTTATTTGTTTGTTTATTTATTCATCCACCTGCCCATCCATTTATCTATCCATTCATCATCCTTCCTTCCATCCATCCATCCAATTAGATTTCAGCTAAAATGGATAATTCCTAATTAGATTGGTGATCCTTGGAGAGTATATGAAATATCTTCCCATAATTCAGGACCCTAAAGCTAGATTTTGAGGAGACATTCTAGAATGAATAGAAGCATAATACCATGCTTTATTTCAAGCCAAGATGGATAATTTAGGAGAATTACACCATCAGGAATAGGTATATTTAGCACAAAGTGAAATTATTCTGCCAAACATCCATGTCCAATATTTAAATCAAATGTTGCTTTTTATCAGTCATACTAAACTATAATGAGTTTTTGACTGGTTTCCATTAGGGAAGCCATTCAAAGCAGATTCAATACCAGATTGATCTGTTCATTCAGTGAAGCTTCATCAAAATAATTTGATATCATGAAGTTTTGCAAAGACGTTTCAAACTTTCTGAAGCTTCTCTAGTGCAGAGGTCGCCAGCCTTTTGGACCTCAGAGACCACCAAACTCATAATTTTAAATCCCAAGGACCACTAACCAGTTCTGCGGGCATGGCCTAATTTGTGGGTGTGGCTTGGTGGTCATGTGACTGGCTGGGCATGGCTTGTATGTAAATATTATAAATATTTATATAAATATTGAATTTTTTATTAACAGAACACCATGTACATAAATATTGAATTTTTTATTTAAAAAAGAGCAACTTTTACCCAAAATCAGGCAAAGCAGGCAGGCAGATTGAGTTGCTCACAGAATCATTCAGTGATCTATCTATCTGCGATCGGCTAGCTCAGTCTGTCACATAAAATTTGCTTACCATAAATCTGCCCTGAATAATAGAAACTTCAGTCCTAAGGGAGATTCAGCTGTGCTTAAAAGCAGAGCCGAAGATCTAAAGACTAGCTAGAAAGCAAGAAATCCATTTTCTGCTTCCTAACTAATCTAAATCTCCCAGCACAGCAGAACAGATGATAGTCAGAAAAAGGAAAAATAGCAATTTAGCAGGCAAGTTTACGGGTAAGGATTGAGTGGGTGGGGAGGGTTCTCGCAGGCCATGTGGGGGCGCAGCCTTGTGTTTCTGCGCAGCTTGGATTAATTGCTTTGGGGGGTATACTGGGGGTGAGATTTCTCTGCAGCCCACCAAAATTTTTTCATGGCCCACTGGTTGGCGACTGCTGCTCTAGAGCAGGTCACAAAAGGAGCAGAGAGATTACAAGGCATTGTCTAGTGAGATACTGCCTCATCATGTACATGTGGGAGGAACCAGGCTGAAAAGCTGATTCAAATCAGAATTATCCAAGCTGCATGTCTTCCACCTGGGTGGGGTTCCAGAGTTTACACAAGGCAGCATGAACATTGCAGATAATTTGGGAACCTGAATTCCATTCATCTAAAGGACATCAAGGATATAGGTGTTCAGCTTCTAAAAAGCATCCCATTTAATGGAATCTTGTGAAAGTGTTCTGTTTTTGTTTCATTTACAGAGTGTCGAGTAATGAAAGGAAACCCACCTCCCACCCCAGGCAGCAAGTCATCTCCAACTCCACAGAAGAGCTCTGCAAAAAGCCCAGCTCCATTGCGCCGGAGCAAATCACCAGCTGATTCAGGTAACCTTCAGGATGGTGAGTGATTGTTCTCTTCCAACCAATAAACATGAGCTCCTCATGGATCTGGGGCATAAATTAACTTGAGAAGCATATTCCTCTTTGATTGGAGACTGACCAATTCCAGTGTATGGAAAAGTTCATGAAATAACCTGGTCTTTGCTTATTTCTGCTGCCTTCTGTCCCCATCCTGGCTTATCTTGCTTATGATGTCCATCCAAACTCTAACTCATCAAAGATTAGGGTTGGACAGGGGAGCCGGCTAGAAGTGAGTGACTAGGAAGAGTATCTGCTGCTGCAATGTATTGCCATTAGTTGTGTCATCTGCATTCAAGAAGAAATAATATTTTAAACTATTTATTTGCATCCTGCTTTTATTATTTTTACAAATAACTCAAGGTGGTCAACATGTCTGATTTCCTACTCCTATGTTCCCCACAGCAACAAAATGTGAGATGGGCTGAGCTGAGAGAGAGGGACTGGTTCAAGATCACACAGTTGGCTGTAATGGCTAAGGCAGGAGTAGAACTCACAGACACTGATTTCTGCCTTAACCACTAGACCAAACTGGTTGTCCCAAAGGTGCTTTTTCAAAAGGCAACTGGACTTTGTTTTACCTTGAAAACGTTTTGCTTCCCATCCAAGAAGCTTCTTTATTTTACAAACTGGTTATGTGCTTCAAAACCTTGAATAGTATTTTCTTAAAACTGGAGCTCAATATTATGAATCTTTTTCCCTAGCATTTCTCATTTGATTTGATAAAAATGTGGGTTCAGTATTTCCCTCAAAGGAAAAGAGGGTTTCAGTGGGATACTTATGGAGGGAGAAACACAATTTCTTTATGCTTTGTTCTTCACAATAGCCCTGCAATGATGCTGTGTTATATACATATACATATACATACACATACACACACACACATACATGTACACATATACATACATATACATATACATATACCTATACCTATACATACATACATGTTATGTCTCACCTTCACAAGATAGATGAGAAGTCCCAAACTCCGACCAAATACAAACAGGCAAGAAGATTCAGTATTTACAGAGTTAATTTCTTTGAGTTGGCTATGTTCTTGGCAGTATCACATATGCTGCCTGCCAAGTCCGACAAGGTAACGGAAATAATAAATCACTAAAGCTTTCCAGAAACAGGATACACCGAAGCGCCACAGAAAAATTCACACTTTGTCTCGCACAGAGTTCCTAGAGCAAACACACCCACTTTTATTCCCTGTGGGGTGTGTCACTAACTCAGCTCAGTCTCTGATTCGTCCACGTCTCCTACTGTCAGTCTGTGCTCCCTTTAGATCCCAAGAAAGAAATACTCGGACTCCATGGTGTAGAGCAAAGTTATCCTTTTACTGGAAAATAGAGTGGAAACTACAGATCCAATTCCGAAACTGAGAAATTGGCGGGTAGAACACACATACAAAGGAATGGAATTGCTCCCACCCCCCAAAGTTCAAATGATTCTTCCAATTAAAATTTCTGAATATGATCATGTGGTCATCTCCAGGTGGTGATGAGGCTTCTTGTCAATTGACCTTGGCATATTTTGATAAAAGTTCGCAGTTGCGTAAAAGAGGACAGAGGCTAGCCAAGAAATGGAAAGTTAAAGAAAAGAATCCCTCCTCCCCTTGCTAACCCAGCAAAGGAATGCAAAACACCTCCAGCCTTCTTCCCCTCCAAAGTCCCCCCTCCCACCATTGTCATGACAGCCGAAAGAAGTAAAATTTGCATAGCAGCAGAGAAGCAACAGTGGAAGATATCTTGAGGCTGACATTCGGACCCCCTAGAGAAAGGACATTAGTCCCTATAAGAAAAAATAACATAATCACATGTTAACATTGATATACATTTCTATGGTTTATCAGGGTATTTGCCATAAAATTTCTTGAGCAGTTCAGGAGCTCTAAGGTCTTTCTCATTAACCCATTCAGCATGGGACGGAGGAAAATGTTTCCAAGCTACAAGATATTGGATATGACCCCTCCATTTCCTAGAGTCTAGAATTTCTTTAATCTCGAAATGTTGTTCATCCTCAATCAACAATGGTATGGGGGGATCAGACTGGGTTGGTCTCAAGGTACAGGTACGTTCAGGTTTCAACAAACTGACATGGAAAACCAGATGAATACGACAAAGAGTCTTTGGTAAAGTCAGTTGAACAGTCACAGGATTTACAATCCTCTCAATGGGAAAAGGCCCCACATACTTAGGACCCAACTTCTTTGATTTTTGGGTAGTCTGCAAATACTTGGTCGAGAGGAATACTTTATCGCCACTTGATACGACATCTGCAGGGCTCGCCTTCTGTCAGCAAATTTCTTATGAGACTGGTGCACCTCGTCCAAAACTTTGCGGGCGACCGGCCAATTAAGTTGAAGTTGAGATATCCAGTCACTCAACGACTGGACACTTGGTTTTTCACCAGGCAGTTCAGGTATGGGCACAAAATCTTGCCCCATTGCTATTTTGAAAGGAGTAAACCCTGTACTGCTGTGAACAGAGCTATTGTATGCTACCTCCGCAAAAGGCAGTAGATCCACCCAGTTGTCTTGCTGATAATTTATGTAACATTGGAGGTATTGCTCTAGCACCCCGTTAGTTCTCTCACAAGCCCCATTAGTTTGGGGATGGTGGGCAGAGCTTAAGCTTTGGGCGGACCCTATTAACTTCAAAAATTCCCTCCAAAAATTCTAGGTAAATTGGACTCCTCGATCAGAAACTACATGCTCAGGTACACCATGCAACCTGTAGACATAAAGAATGAACAGCCTGGCCAATGACTTCGCCGAAGGGATCTTGGAGCAAGGGATGAAGTGGGCTTGTTTGGAGAACAAGTCAGTCACCACCCAAATGACTGTGTGTCCACTGCTCTTGGGTAGGTCTACTATAAAGTCCATGGAAATTTCTTTCCAAGGAGCAGTTGGCCTGGCCACATTTTGCAGCAGCCCTGGTAGCTTACCAGGAGGTCTTTTTGCTGAGGCGCAAACCGGACAACTCGCCACATAAGTCTCGATGTCTTTTTTCAATGAAGGCCACCAAAACTGCCGTTTCACCAAATGTAGGGTCTTCACAAAACCAAAATGACCAGCCACTTTGGAATCATGAGTTTGTTGCAGCATTTGGCTTCTCAGGTTTTGAGGTACATACAATTTCGCACCTATCCAGGTTAGACCATCTCGAACGGTACAGTTATTCGCATTTGCCAGGAACCACTCATCCATTTTCAAAGCCTCCTTAAACCGTTCCATCAGGTCCATGGACAGATCCCTCTCCTGGTTTCTCTTTTGCACGCAGGTAACTACAGGGGCAGCCAGCTGTGTAGTGGACACGATTGGCCTTATCACTTCTGTTAACTCTTCTTGATTATCTAACTCTTCCTGATCAACAGTTTCCTCTTGTTCTGATCCTATTTGCTCTTCTTGGACTTCTTCTTTAATTGGACTCTTCTTATAACTAGTCTGATCTTTCTGCCTTTTGTAGGGTTCAATAATTACTTCATTATTTAAATCTTGCTCTAATCTATTCCATCCTATATGTTCTAGGAATTTAGCACTAGCACTGGTGTAAACTTTAGATGTACCTGGTTCCCAGAATCTATAAGATCTATGATTAGATTTATATCCTACAAAAAATAATCTTTTAGCTCTATGCTGTCCTTTGTGTCTAAGTTGTGAAGGGATATGCACCCATGCTGGTGCTCCAAATGTGTGCATGTAACTTAAATCAGGTTTTGTACCATGCCACAATGTGAATGGTAATTCACCTGTTGTTGAATTAACAACATTATTTAATATATGATTACCACACATTATTGCTTCTCCCCATAAATTGTCAGGTAATCCTGAATCAGACATCATAGTTCGTGTCATTGATTGTAATGTTTGGCCTCTTCTCTCTATAAAGGCATTATGTTGTGGCCTATATGGTGCAGACTTTTTATGTTGAATACCTAACATTCTTAGTCTATTCTGGAATTTATTATTTGTAAATTCCATACCATTATCTGTTATAAGAGTTACTAATTTCTTTTTAGTTTTCCTTTCAGCAAATTTTATCCAATTAAAGAGATTTTGATACGTTTCAGTTTTGCTCTTCATTAAATAGCAAAACCCATATCTAGAATAGTGGTCCATTATACTTAATATGTATCGAGCTCCTCCTACACTTGGTTTTTTCGGACCTATTAAATCTGCAAATACTACTTCTAAAGGTTCTTTAGTAGTTAATCCATCAACTCTATTAGCCGGTGTGACCCTGGCTTTGCTTTGATTACAGGCATTACATTGCAAATACTTATTACAAGGTTTCAAACTTATTCCCTTAGATAATTCAACAGTTCTCTTAAGCATTTTAAAATTTAAATGCCCTAGCCTTCGATGTAACAAGTGAATACATTCATCATGGGGTTTCTTATTTTCATAAACCATGTTAGCCACTTTTAAACCATTATCATTTAACACATATAATTCACCTCTTAAAGATGCAGTAATTTTCTTATCTTCTTTTTCAATTATGCAGTTATCTCCCCTAAATGTAACTACATATCCTAGTTTAACCAAAATTCTAACTGAAATTAAATTAAACTTAAGTTGTGGTACATATAACATTTTTACATTCTCTTTTATAAAAGAACAATATGCTATACCTTGACCTTTAGCTTTCAGTTTCCAGCCATTTGCTAACGATATCTGCTGTGTACTCTTGGACATTTTAATAAAATTTTTGTTATCATTTGTTATACAGTGGGATGCTCCACTGTCAACCACCCATAAATTATTTTTTACAGCTTCGTTACTATACATGGCTAACTCTAAATTTTTATTTATCTTTTGATGACTTTTAGTATTCTGGCCAGCGTTCTGGCACTTTGCTTTTTTACAAAATCTTGCCAAATGTCCTCTTCCTCCACAATTAAAACACTTTTTAATTGCGTATGCAGTAGGAGATTCATTATCTTCTTTTTGAGGTTGCTGCCTCCTTGACTGATCTCTTTCAAGCCTTCTTCTGGCCTCTTCAATCAATCTGCCAGTTATATCAGTAAAAGTTAGGCTTTCCTTTGGCAATATTTCAAGGGAAGTTACGTAGTTGTCATAACTTTCATCAAGTGAAGATAGAATTATGTAGACTTGGTGTAGTTCAGAGAAAATAAGCTCTTTCTCGTGCAGTTCTTGAAAAATGCTTTGCACAGTTTTCAAATGACTCAGCATATCACCATTTGTTTGGAGATGCATACTGAAAAGCTTCCGTGTTAGATTTATGTGAGCACCAACATTATCTCGAACATAAATCCTCTTCAGCTTCTGCCAACACCCAACAGCCGTTTTCTCTCCGTGGATATAAACAAGCTGTTGGTCAGTTAAGGTTAAAGCAATTATGCAAATAGCGTGTTCATTTTTATGCATAAATTCTTCTATCTTTAGTTTATCTTCATCATCCTCTGGATCCCATTCTTCTACGTTTGGTGGATTTTCAATTATGTTCCACAAACCTTCTCTTCGTAGAAGCAGACTACATTTTATAGACCATGATACATAGTTTGTTCCATCCAACTTGGATATAAGGGACAAACTTTGTAAATTGACTTGTGCCATGTTTTCTTTGTATGGATATAAAACTATAATTAATAAAACACAGCTGTCTATTTACTGTAATGTATAACAACACAAACTCTCACTTTTTACATAAATCTGTTTTATCCTAGTTAAACTGACTTTGCAGCCTCTGGGCCCATAACCAGTGTTAAGCCTGGTTTCCCCAACCAGGGTTAGGGAGACAAGCTAAACAGAATGTGCAGCGTTAGTCAGATAGGCACACAGATAAATGAGTGAGCTAAGCTTGTATGTTTATTAACATACAGTAAAAATAACAGATACGCTTGTGCTATCAAAAATATAGTTTATTCCATTATGAGTTCATAGCATAGTCAAAATAACAGTCCAATAGTCATGTATCATTTAGTCAGTCCATTCAGGGATATTCAGTAAGCAAAGTCCGTGTAGAATATCCTATGTCAGTTCACTTACAAATCAGTCCTTTGTTTTCTCTCCCGTTTGAGCAATGCAGTCTTGATTCCAAGCAGCAATCAGGAATCATCAAAGCCAGAGAGAGAGCAAGCTGCAATCTTGCTTCTTTTAAAGTGCTTTCACAACCACTCCCTTAATTACTTTCCCATATTTAAAGTTTCAGACACTTTAACATATAAACTATGATTACATATTTATTATTTTACCTAAACCAGTTAGGGTAAACAATGTTATCCCTAACAACTTCTTTATGGATACTGTTGTATTAAGGCATTCTAGACAAAGCATCTGCCATAAAATTTTTCCCCCTGAGATATATTTCAAGGAGAAATTGAATCACTTGAAAAACTGAGCCCACCTAACTTGCTTAGGGGATAGCTTCCAAGGAGTTTTTAAAGCTTCTAGATTTTTATGGTCAGTCCACACTTCAAATGGGTGTTTCACTCCTTCCAGAAAGTGCCTCCAAGCTAGTAAAGCCCAACGGACTGCAAATGCTTCCTTCTCCCAAACGGCCCATCTCCTTTCAGTGTCAGTCAATTTACAAGAGGTATAAGCGCACGGTTGTAGTCTCCCCTTCTCGTTTAATTGAAGTAAGACCGCCCCCACTGCCACATCGCTCGCATCAGCTTGGATCACGAAAGGGGCGTCCATGTCTGGGTGTTTCAGTACTGGTTCTGCAGCAAAAAGTCTTTTAAGCTTTTCAAATGCAGCTTGGCACTCCATGGTCCAATTCAATGGTTGGCTGGGCTTTGGTTTCAATTTCCCCTTTGTTTTCAGGAGGTTGGTGATGGGCATGGCTATTTTAGCAAAAGACGGGATGAATTGCCGATAAAAGTTGGCAAATCCAAGAAAACTTTGAAGCTGTCTACAGGTTCTCGGTGGGGCCCAGTCCAAAATGGCTCGCACTTTCTCTGGGTCCATCTCAATGCCCTTGGGGGAGATACGATATCCCAAGTAGTCGATTTTTTCTTGATGCAACTCACACTTGGATAGTTTGGCATACAATTTGATGGCCCTCAGCTTGTGCAGCACAGAGCGTACCAGTTTCACATGTTCGTCTCTAGTCTCCGTGTAGATAAGAATATCATCAAGGTATACCAGAACCCCCTTGTATAAATGTTCATGAAGCACTTGATTGATCATTTGCATGAAAACAGCAGGCGCCCCCTGTAAGCCGAAAGGGAGAACATTGAACTGGAAACAACCCATTGGGCAGTTGAACACAGTCTTCCACTTGTCTCCCTCTTTAATCCGGATTCGGTAGTACGCCTCCCTCAAGTCCAGCTTTGTGAAAATCTTCCCCTTTGCCAGGTGGGCTAACATGTCCTTCATCAGAGGGGGGGAGTACATGTTCTCTACGGACATTGCGTTAAGGTTTCTATAGTCCACTACCAGACGTTTGGAGCCATCTTTCTTCTCGTGGAACATCACAGGGGCCGCCACTCGAGGTCTGGCAGGTGTGATGAAACCCCGTTGCAAATTCTTGTCAATAAATGCCCTCAGTTCCTCCAGCTCCCCCAATGTCATCGAATACAGCTTCGGTTTCGGGAGCGTCACCCCCAGTAGGAATTCAGTACTACAATCGGTTAACCAATGAGGGAGGAGCTCGTCGGAAGCCTCTTCACTAAACACCTCTTTTAAGTCCCAATACTCCTTCGGGATGTTCTCCTCCCCTTCCACGCATTCGGCACCTGCGGAAGCTGTCTCGACCGAAATCTGCGGCTTCAGATGGGACTTCTCCTCCCCTTCCGGATAGGGTTGCTCCTCCCCTTCCAGTGGCCGATCAGTGCAGATACGTATCCACCCCTCTCTCCAGTTCACATGGGGATTCCACTTCCGAAGCCAGGGTAATCCCAATATTAGAGGCTGTTCCATCCCAGGGACCACAATAAAACACAAGGTCTCGCGGTGTTTTGCCATGGTCATTTCTAGGGGTTCCGTTATAAAACGTGCGGGGCAACCTCCCGCCACAGATCCATCCAGTTGGCAGAAAGATATGGGCGTTCTTAAAGTTCTCAGTCCGATGCCCATATCCTTAACTACTTTCATGTTAATTATACACCTCATGCACCCTGAGTCCAATTAGGCCAACATCTCTCCCTCAGTCACAGAGGTGGGCTGCCTTAACTTTATTGGGATGGTCATGGGCCCTTGGTTAGGACTTACCGGGACATCATCTTTCAAGTCGGTCTCACTCTCGTCGAGTGGGGTTGGAGGTCCCAGCTCCTCTCCTGCTGAAAGGGCGACCTCTACAACCTCTCTTGTCTTCAGCCTGGTCTCGTGAGGCTTGGTTGAGGGGTTTTCAGGCTTCCTCCCTGGGCCCCACACTTTCGGTGGGTCCATCTTGACCTGGCAATCCGCCATCCGGTGGCCCTCCTTCCCACAACGGAAGCATGCCGTGGTCTTGGCTCTTGCCACCATCCCTCCCTTTTGGGGGGTTGAGGTCTCTCAGAGACGTGGGGGGAGCAGTTTTCTCTTAAGTCCCAATACTCCTTCGGGATGTTCTCCTCCCCTTCCACGCGTTTGGCACCTGCGGAAGCTGTCTCGGCCGAAATCTGCGGCTTCAGATGGGATTTCTCCTCCCCTTTCGGATAGGGTTGCTCCTCCCCTTCCGGTGACCGATCGGTGCGGATACATATCCACCCCTCTCTCCAGTTCACATGGGGATTCCACTTCCGAAGCCAGGGTAATCCCAATAATCCCCTCTGCATTCGGGTTAGATCAATGTCCACCTCTTCCGCCAGCAAGTACCACGACTGTAAATCACGTGGGTCCCTTCTTGAGATGCACGTGTGGTATACATCTTCATTTAAGCCATCTTTGTAGGCTTCTACCAGGGCCCCCTGGGACCAACCTCGGATGTGGTATGCCAGCTGCCTGAATTCTTGGGTGTAGTCTGCCACCGATCTCCCCCCTTGGACTAGGGTCTTCATTCTGATCCTGGCCCTTCTCTCTGCCAGAGGGTCCTCAAACCTTCTCCTCAGTGCAGTCATGAAAACATCAAGGCTTCGCAGTTGGGGGGAGTTATCATTGTATAAAGTCACCACCCAGTCTGCTGCTATCCCTTCCAGAGTTCTGGTAACACATCTCACTTTGGCTGCTTCAGAGGTGAACTCCCGTTCAAATTCAAATTCAAAACTGAACAACTTCCTCACACACCTCAACAGCCTACACCCCAAAATACAATTCACCATGGAAACAGAAGCTAACAACCAACTTCCCTTCCTAGATGTCTTGGTATACAAAAAATCCAATGGCTCCCTAGGACACACCATCTACCAGAAGAAAACACATACAAACTGTTATCTACACGCACTCTCACACCACCACCCAGCAGAGATCAATTCCGTAGCCGAGACATTCATCTCCAGAACAAAATGCTTAGCCGACGAACAACATCTAGAGACCGAACTACACACTCTCACCGGTGTGCTGACAGCCAATGGATTCCAAAGAAAGAAGATCACCCACCTAATCCAAAAAGAAACCCCAACCAAAATACAAGACAGAGAACAAGAGAATGGCAAAGCCCTCCTCCCATATATAAAAGGCACTACAGACAAAATCAGCAAGATCCTCCAAAAACACAACATTAAGACAGCATTCTGCACAAACAGAAAAATATCCACCATCCTAAGAAACCCTAAGGACAAAATCGAGTTAGAAAATCAAGGAGTATACGAAATCCCTTGCACGGCCTGCCCCACCACATACATTGGACAAACTAGCAGAAGAATAAGTGCACGCATTGAAGAACATAAGAACTCAATCAAAAAGGAAGAACCAACCTCTTCCCTGGTCCAACACCTCAAAGCCACAGGACATGAGATTGATTTTAAAAATACCAGAACTATCGCAAAAACCGAACACTTCAGCAGCAGAATAATCAGAGACGCCATAGAGATAGAAAAACGCCCACACAGCATGAATAAATGAGATGATACCTCCCGCCTACCAGCCATTTGGAAACCCGCCCTCATGAACAGACGAGTACCTAACATGAAGAATGACACCAGACCCACACCCCTGAGAGCCACACAAGATGCCATCACCACACTTCCACATAGAAAGCAGACTCACACCCACACAGAAGATGAGACACGACCACAGACCAGAAGCCGCACTGCGGCTGCATCACTACCCACTTCAAACCCCTCTGAGCCATACATGAAGCGAACTGAACCCCACCATGAAGATGCAGCACGACCACGAACTCGAAGCCAAACAGCAAGATCACAGCTCACCAGCTCAAATCCCCCAGCAACTAAGACTAACCTGAGCACAACCAAGCCCCCACCTAAACAGAACACACCTCCAGCCAATCAGAACACAGCCAGCCCCCCAACCAATCAGAACACAGCCAAGCCCCCACCCAATCAAGTCACACCCCCACTTGCAGTTAAAAGGAAGAAGCAGCTGCAAGCTCACATCACTCTGAGAAGCACAGAGCTGAAGACCAAGCCTGAAGATGATAAATGAGACTTCATCGAAACGTTGCCAAGATACTTCCAATCATATATATATATATAAATGGTTTGTGCAATGGACAGCTTTGATTCAAGAAAAGATAATGATTAATTTCAATAATGATTGGAAGCCCCTTCTGGATTTTGTGTGTATGTGTGTGTGTAACAGAACAAATGAAATTATGATACATGGATTTGCTTTGATAATTAGAAATAAAATAGTAGATTATAGAAAAAATGAAAGTTATGTTGTAAACATATAGTAAGAGATTAATGTGAATTCATTCCAATATCTGTTGCAAAAGAAAGTTGGAAATCATTTTTATACTTCTTTTTCTTTCTTTTATTAATTTATTATTTATTTTATTTACTAGATTTTTATCCTATCTTTATTTCTTTACAAGTAACTCAAAGCGGCAAACATACCTAATACTTATTTCTTCTCCTTTTCTTTCTGCTTTTCTTTGGGAATCTTTCTTGCTCATTCCCATCCTATGATTGCAAGGAATTGATTCCCTCCCCCACATCTCCGATATATTCAGAGAAAATAGAGTAGGTTAGCATGCTTGGCTCAGCTGTAGCTTCTAGTTAAGAGAGGACTGATTGATCTGCCAACAATAGAAAGTATTATTCAATCTCATACAGATAAAGAAGTGTGTTTTTGTGATAGTCCTAGCATTTCCTTTCTAAATCCTTTGGCATTGTACCCATCAGGCAAAGTCAAGTAGCTGAAGAGATTCACATGAAGTTAACAATAATATTGCAGTGTTTGTTTTCACCACTGAGCTGGGCAAAATAAAATTTAATAGACAAAAGTGTCTATCTCTCTGGGTTGTCACATCAATTGTTGGCAAGAGCTCAGCAGAACTGACACAGCTTCAGAGTAGCTTTAATCATCCTTGTCAGCCTCCAAAATTTAATGAGAATGATATTGAGCTCTACTCAGTATGTGGTTTTTGACTCAGAATACCAAAGGGAAGCTATCACTAGGGGAAGGAATTCGGGGGGGCTGTATACGCCAGACCAAATCTATGGGGCAGGCTTGTTTGAATCCACTGCTGATCAAGCTGCTAATTTGCCTGATCACGTATTTCCAGTGGTTATGGCAGCTGTCCTTGGGGCATTGTCCCGCATCCAGGATGTGGGAACCCCAGCATGGTCTTTTTCTCAAATTAAGCAAACAGCATCTGAGTCTTATAATGATTTTGTGGAAAGGCTACAATTGGCTATTACCAGGCAAATCTCTAATGAGGAAGCTGCAAAAGAACTTTTGCTGAAATTGGCAGTTGAAAATGCAAACTCTGACTGCAAGCATATCTTACAGCCCTTGGTGGCTAGAGGTGAGGTTACTCTGGCTGATCTGTTAAAGGCATGTGCAGTGGTGGGTTCTCAGGCTTACAACATGGAGACTTTGGCTATGGCGTTGCAAAAAGGGATGAAACCTACAGGGAATTGTTTTAATTGTGGAAAGCCTGGCCATTTTAAAGCCCAGTGCCATGCCCCTGGGGGGGGGGGGGAATGGCATTTAACAAAAACTAAATTAAGGACATCCATCCAAAACCGGTCTGTCCAAAATGCAAAAAAGGGTTTCACTGGGCAAATCAATGTCGCTCTGATCAGAACCAAAATCTGGGAAACTAAATTTGGGGCGTGCAGCTAGCCGCGCTCCCAAGGCTGTCACAAAAGCATCGCCTGCAATTACTGGGAGTGCAGGTTTGGGTTTAAAAATGTTGAACTCAATTAATGTGACCTTTCCTAATCAAGTGTATATTGAGGACACTCATTTGCATGGGCCATTGCTAGAAAAAACAGTGGGATTAGTACTTCCCATGTCTTCTGCATCAGAAAAAGGGTTTTTTGTTATTCCAGGAGTTATTGATCAAGATTATAAAGGGGCTATTAAGATACAATTGTACACTGATACTCCTACATCATTAATGGCCGGTGACTCTATTGCCCAGTTATTATTGCTTCCATACATCCCTATAAATCCTTTAATTGGGATCCCACAAACTGTTGGTTTTGGGTCCACTGAAATGGCAAGTTCTCCAGTTGCTGCAGAACTGCTAGCGCTGACAAAAAATTTGACTACAGACCAACCAAAAATGACAATTGAAATTCAGGGAAAATCATTTTCTGGCCTTATAGATTCTGGAGCAGATGTCTCTGTGATACGCCAAAAGGAATGGCCAAATGAATGGGCGTTTGAAGACTCTCTGGCTGTTTGTGGAGTGGGTGGTATGCAATTTGCAAGAAGTAGTGTACGTTGGTTGAAGGCATTGCATAGAGAAACTGGTGAGACTGCAAGGATTCAACCTCTTGTGTTGCCCCTGCATATAAACTTGTGGGGTAGAGATTTGCTGTCACAATTTTGCACAAAAATTGTTGTTGGATAATGGAAAAATTACAATTGTTAACCTCTCAGCCAGTCTGGATTGACCAATGGCCACTTCCAAAAGAAAAGCTTACAGCTTTACATCAACTGGAAGCTGAGTAGCTACAATTAAGACACATGATTTGAGAGCTGTCAACTCCATCCTGCAACCAATGGGAGCGTTGCAATATGGCTTGCCTTACATACAAAACATTCTTAATATTACCTTATACACTTTAAATTTTTTAAACTTGACAGGATATCCCACTGCTACGGCAGCCAGTAGGCATTTTGCTTCCTCCCCTTCTGCAGGTACGCCAAGACCGAATGTTCTGTATAAGAGACTACCAGATCCAACGTGGAAAGGACCTGTCCCGCTGATAACTTGGGGCTGAGGATACGCTGCTGTTGAAGATGAGGGGACAGTTGTTTGGGTTCCTGCTCACTGTGTGCGTCCTTATCATCAGCCAAAGGGGCAAGGGGATGGATTTGGGGGAATGGAAAAGAAACACGTTGATCCAGGACATGGGGAAGCTAGCAAACCTTCATAATAAAACTGACTGTTGGATATGTATGCACATGCCAACTCACAAAACATCAGGGCTTCCAATGGTTGCAGTACCTCTGGCCGAAGGTGACTGGTATAAGGGACAATGCTATGTTTGTTCAGGGATGTGGTCTAACAGCTGGACTACAAGTAACATAAATACATTGCATCTTGGAAGTCGAATCCAAAAGGTGGCGGGTATCTGCTGGACCCACAATGAGACAGTAGAGAATATGACTTACTTGGGAACGTATCCATTTTGTAACAAAACAATTATTATTGGCAATGGAAGTCGGGTTTATCAAGATGACATAAAAACTAAAAATCTCACTTACTTTGTACATAATATTTCTAAATTTGATATCATATCTTTGATCAATGAAAATGGGTGTCCATTTATCCCTGCCACATGTTGTCCCACCACGAGAGAAAACCAGCTGCCCAAATGTGCAAATGGGAAATACGCACCACCACCCACTTATTTGGCTATGTTAATGGAATCCTTTGCACAATTAATCTATGCTGAACCAAATACGGTTGGTCATCTCCTGGGAGCAAATCTATGGTTGCTGTGTGGACGGATGGCCTATGATCGCATGCCAGCATGATGGAAAGGAGTCTGCACCTTTGGGAAAGTAATCCCATCTCATGTCATTTTAAAATCTTTGGGGACCACTCATATCCGCAATGCGTGTTCCGCAACAGAAGTAAACTTTGTTTTGAATCATGACTACTGGACACAGATATCAAGGGGAGTTATTCCTCCTTTAGGAGTCATGATGAACAATAGAGATTTGCATCGTTTAAACAATTGGACAGTTACTATGTTTAAAGACACCATTAAAACTCTAAAGCTGCTTGAAGAAGAGCAAGGAAAAATCCTTGACTTTATCCTGCAAACCAGATATGCGGTGGACACTATTTTGGCTGCGCAAGGGGGAGTTTGCTCTGTGATTCATACGCATTGTTGCATGTATATCTCTGATTATTCTCCAAACATTACAGCTACTATACAGCATATGGAACAAACCCTGAATGAGAATCCATTACAATCGGAGGACGAGGGACTGGACATGTGGTCTGCACTTTGGTCCTGGTTGCAAGATGGTTCATGGATTCGTCACCTAATTGTTGGAGTGATATTGCTTTTTATACTTTCTCTTTGTGTATGCTGTTGTATCCAATGTCTCCCTGGACTTTTAGGAATGTGTTGGGTGAAGCCTACGAAAGGAGAATTGTTGTTGCAGATGGTGAAAAGCTACCAAGGCTTCCGCGATCATCAAAAAACTAAAACAGGGGAGATGTGGGAATAAACTTTGACTTCAGTATTGGGTAATGATTAGATACATACATGTCTGCCTAAGGGTCACTGAGATAAAGCAAGGAAATTAAAAGCAAACACCAGAAACATTTAAGCAGCTCAGACGACTGTAAACAATTCTGTGTAATAATTTTAATCCACAATTTGAATGCTTACTATGTACAAAATTCTCAATAAAAGGGAGCACTAGAATTTGCTCTGGACTCCCATCCTGAGTACACCAGCCTGTGTCTCATTCTTTCCATGGGAGACCACCACACTTTGGAGCTGTCGGACTTCTCTGATGTTTTCAGCAAACAAGAGGCAGATCAATTACCACCACATCGTGCTTATGATTGTCCCGTGGACCTGATACCGGATGCTCCATTGCCAAAGGGTCGGTTATACTCCATGTCAGAGCCTAAGTTGGTTGCGCTCCGAGAGTTTTTAGATAAAAACTTAGCTTGGGGATTTATTAGATCTTTGTCCCCCCCCCTTTCGGCTCCCGTTCTTTTTGTTAAAAAGAAATCAGGAGAGCTTCATCTATGCTGCGACTACCGACGGTTAAATGCCATCACTGTGAGGAATAGCTATCCCTTGCCGCTCATTCTGGAATTGATGGAGCGGTTGCGGGAGGCTACTATCTTCACTAAACTAGATCTGCGTGGGGCTTACAACCTGGTTTGGATGCGCAAGGGGGATGAGTGGAAGATGGCATTTGGCACTCATTATGGTCATTTCGAGTACACCGTCATGCCATTTGGTCTGACCAACGCTCCCGCTGTATTCCAGCATTTGATGAACAACATTTTCTGGGACATGCTGGATAGGTTTGTTGTGGTGTATCTGGGTGACATTTTAATTTACTCTCGGTCCAGAGATCACCATCTCCAACAGGTTCATCAAGTGCTTCAGCGTCTTCGGGAGCATAAACTCTACGCGAAACTAGAGAAGTGTTTCTTTTTTCAGTTGTCGATAGAGTTTTTTAGGACTCATCATTTCTCCCGAGGGCATTGCTATGGACCCTAAAAAAGTCGAGGCCTTGTGCAGTTGGGAAGCCCCTTGTCGAGTCAAGGACGTACAATGTCTTTTGGGATTCGCCAACTACTATAGGACCTTTATTCCGGACTTTGCTAAGTTAATGGATCCCATAACTCAGCTCCTCCATAAGAAGGTCCCGTTTCTGTGGGGGCCCCCGCAACAACAGGCTTTTGAAATTTTAAAGAAAGCGTTTGTGGCCGAGCCGATATTGAGGCATCCTGATCTGAATCGTCCATTTGTGGTCAAGACAGATGCCTCTAATGTCGCTCTCGGAGCGGTACTGTTACAAGCTCCGAAGGACGGCGTGCCTCTTTTCCCATGTGCATACTATTCTAGGAAGCTCACAGCTTCTGAGCGCAATTACACCATCTGGGAAAAGGAGTTGTTGACTATTAAGGCTGCATTTGAGATCTAGAGACATCATTTAGAGGGGGCTCAGCACAAGGTAGAGGTTCGGACGGATCATCGAAACTTGGAACATTTGTCTACCGCTAAGAAGTCGAACCAACGCCAGATTCGGTGGTCGTTGTTTTTCACAAGGTTCAATTTCTCCGTCACTTATGTTCCAAGTGGACAGAATCGGAGGGCAGACGCATTGTCTCGGAAGCCCGAGTATATCGGTCCCGAGGATCCTCTTCCTCTACGAATGGTGTTACCACTGGAATCCTTGGCCATACTTCAAGATCCAGCAGATTTGCAGGCTCACATATGGGAGGCACAATGATTGGACGCGTGGACACAGCAGAGAAGGGGGGAAGTTGGACCCGATTCCCCATGGTCCTTTGAAGAGGGCTTGCTAAGACATCGGGATTTATTGTATGTAGCCACCAGGATGCTTAGAGCCCTCATCATGACGCAATGTCATGACAACCCTGCTGCTGGTCATTTTGGTTTTCACAAAACTCTGCACTTGGTCACCCGGACTTTTTGGTGGCCTCGGGTTTGCCACGATGTGTTTTCCTACATCGCTTCTTGCGTACAATGTCGACAAGCGAAAGCAGCGTCGAGTGCGCCTCCTGGACTTCTTCAACCACTGCTGACTCCGAGCAGACTGTGGGGAACGATCTCCATGGACTTTCTAACGCACTTGCCCCTTTCATCGGGTTATACGACGGTGCTCGTGGTGGTTGACATGCTCACTAAGATGACCCATTTCATCCCGTATATGATATTACCCTCGGCTCGTGTTACTGCCCGGCTTTTCATACAACACGTGTTCCGTTTACATGGCTTACCGGACAGAGTTGTTTCAGATCGTGGTGTTCAGTTCACCGCTCAATTCTGGAAAAGTCTAATGAACGCACTACGAGTACAAGTATGTTTTAGCGTCGGCGCACCATCCAAAAACCGATGGCGGGACTGAGAAGATAATTGGCATCCTCGCCCAATACCGCAGATGTTTTGTAAATCAACGACAAAACAACTGGGTGACCTATCTTCCACTGGCAGAGTTTGCCTTTAATAATTCCCAGCACACCTCCACCCACATGATGCCTTTTTATGCAAATGTGGGTTACCATCTGAGGTTTTTCCCCCTGTCAATCACAGATTCTCCAGTTCCAGAGGCACGAGATTTTTTGTCAGAGTTATATGCGGTGCATCAATTAATTTCCAGACAATTGGAACGAGCGAAAGCAGATTATAAGCGTTTCGCAGATCGTTCACGTTGAGTGACGTCTCCATTGGCTGTGGGGGACAAGGTGTGGTTGTCAACAAAACATCTTCGGGTCAATCGCCCGATTAGAAAGTTGGATCATCGCTTTATTGGTTCCTTCCCTATCGAGGCAGTTATTAATCCTGTGGCTTATCGACTCACTTTACCACGCTCCATGCGCATTCACCCTGTTTTTCATCGCTCCCTATTAGTACCTGACACTCCATTGTGTACTCTCTGTTCTCCAGAATATACAGGTTCTCCATCTAGGCTCAGCACTGAACCTGTTACGGATACTACAGTGGTCGGAATTTATGATTCACGATGGCTGAAGGGACGATTCCAGTACTTCGTGGGAAGACTGGAAAATGAAACAGAGATTGGCTCTTGGCAGGATGTATCCAAGGTGCATACCCCAGATCTTATTTGCATATATCATGCACAATTCCCTTCAAAACCACATCCTGATCGTCAGACTCGGGGGAAGGGCCCTGCGGTGAGGGATAGTGTTGTGACTGAAAGGATCGATCCTGCTGTGAGTTTTGACTCTGATGACTCTGAAGATGAAAGGGTGGAGCCTACTGTGAATGTGGAGTCTGAATTATCAGAGGACACAGATGTGAGCCAGGAGGATGAGAGATTATCGGACAGACAATCCTCACCAGAGCCTTCGAATTCACTCATGCCAGCAACTGATCCACAAAATGAGTCAGAGGCTTCTAATGGGGAAACTGACAGATCATGGATTGATGCTAGAATCAGGAGAAGAATGAAATGCCAAGTTGAAGGGAGGCGTCAAACCAGACATTGTTTAGAGAGACTAACACGCCCATCCAGGTGATTTAAGGAGAATTGCTGATTCTCAAACTTTGCTTGGAAGCAAAGTGTTTGATGTGTCAAAAGGATACCTGTGGAGCGGCCTTTGTAATTTATGGACATTCTGAATTACCAGACAGATTCCGGGAAGTTTGCCAAGGACTGGAATATAGTACTATTAACTCTTTTTTTTAGTCTGGCTTTGTTTTGTTTGAATATTTTGAACTGTGGAACTCTGAATTCTCACTTGTGAATATAGGTGAGACATAACATTTACTTATATTTGTCAATTGCTTACAAGATAATAGGTATAGGTATATACATAGTTATAAATACATGAAATGGGTACATATAAGAAAAATAAAAGAAACAATAGGACAGGGATGGTAGGCAGGTTGGTGCGCTTATGCACACTCCCTAGAGACCTCTTAGGAAAGGGGTGAGGTCAATAGTAGACAGTCTAAGGTTAAAGTTTTTGGGGTTTGGGGAAGAAACCACAGAGTCAGGTAGAGTATTCCAGATATTGACCACTCTGTTGCTGAAGTCGTATTTCCTGCAATCAAGTTTGGTGTGGTTAACCTTGAGTTTGTATCTATTGTGTCCTCTTGTGTTGTTATGGTTGAAGCTGAAGTATTCATTGACAGGTAGGACATTGCAATGTATGATTTTATATGCCATACTTAGATCAGACCAAAGATGGCGTAATTCAAGGTTTTCTAGGTCTAGAATTTTAAGTCTGGTGGCATAAGGTATTCTACGAGTAGAGGAGTGGAGAACTCTTCTTGTGAACTATTTCTGGACTCTCAACTGTGCTAATATCAGACCCGTAATGCGGGTTCCAGACTGATGAACTGTATTTGAGTATTGGTCTAGCAAATGTTTTGTATGCTCTAGTTAGTAGTGTGATATTACCAGAGAAAAAGCTATGTAGGATTAGGTTAACAACTCTTAATGCCTTTTTGGCTATGTAGTTACAGTGGGCTCTAGCACTTAGATCATTAGAAATTAGTACTCCAAGGTCCTTGACAAAGTTTGGATCATCAACAAAGTCTTGACTATTCAGCTTGTATTTTATTTTCTGATTTTTTTGCCAATATGTAAGACAGAGCATTTATTTGTTGAGATTTGAAGTTGCCATTTGTTTGACCATTCTGATACATAGTCGAGATCTTTTTGAAGGGTAGCACTATTATCTGTGGTGTTGAATAGCTTTACATCATCAGCGAAGAGAATGCAGTTGCTCTTAATGTGATCACAGAGGTCATTTATGTAAAGTATGAAGAGAGTTGGTCCTAGAACACTGCCTTGGGGGACACCACTATTGACAGGTACAGAATTTGATAGGACACTCCCAATTTTGACCATTTGTTGTCTGTTTGACAGGAATGCTTCTGTCCAGTTATGCAGTTGATACCATAAGATTTTAGTTTTAGGAGTAGTTTGTCGTGTCCTACTGAATCAAAGGCTTTGCAGAAGTCTATGTAGATTGCATCTATTGTTTTGCCCTGATCAAGTTGTGTAGTCCATATGTTTTTGCAGTGTAAGAGTTGCAGATTACAGGATAGTTTTTTCCTGAAACCAAATTGTTTATTGGAGAGTAGGTTGTTTGTCTCTAAGTGGAGGATAATGGATTGGTTAATAATTGATTCCATGAGTTTACAGGTGACGCAGCATAAGGAGATTGGTCTGTAATTTTCAATTAGGCTGGGATTTCCCTTTTTGAAGATGGGGTTGACCGTGGCTTGTGACCATAGGTTAGGCAAGGAGTCCTGAAAGATTTTTCAAAAATTATGCTTAGAGGTTCTTCTATGGCAGTGGATAGCTTTTTTAAGAAGTAGGCACATATTCTGCTGGTCCAATAGATAAAGATAGTTTTAGATTGCGGAGAGAGCACAAGGCTTCCACAGTGAGGGATCTGTAATACTTGAATTTCCTGATCATCAGAATTATTAAACAATGAAATAGTTTGCCTTCTGAAGCTGTGGATGGTTTATTACTGGAGGGTTTAAAAAAAAAAAAAGACCGGACAGTCATTTGTCTGGAATGGGATGGAGATTCCTGCAGTAAGCAGTGTTGGACTAAAAGACCACCAATGTCCCTTCGAACCCTATGATTCTATGATTATACTATATGTGAAAATAAAGGAAGAAGAAATCCAATTGAACGAGTAGAAGTTTGCTCTCATAATATTAAATCTATCTATTTGGATTATGAACCAAGGATGATTTGAATTCAAATATAATTCTGTTTGGATAACAACATCCAAACATCCATTCAAATTCCTTGACTAATATTGTATTTGTATTTAAAATTATTTGTATTTAAAATTGTGCTTGCACAATTGATCAAGATAATAATATTTAAAAAAATCACTGTGGAGAAAAAGACCATGTAACCTATACACTCATTTTCAACCATCAATTAATTAATGAATCACAGCTAAGAATGGAGAGTAGTAGAAGGAATGACAGAAGCTGGGGGCAGAGTGAAAAGAGGGATCAGCCTAGAATCCCTATGTAGCCACAAGCAAACTCAGTCTAACTCACCTTGAGTGCTGTTAACCCATATCTAACTCTAACCAGGTGCGGGCCATTAGCTGAGAAGATTCTTGTGGATAGGCTTTTAGCAATAAATCAGCTTAATTGAACTTTCATGCGTGGACCTGGTCTTTCATGCCTGACAAGGAAAAAATAAATGCAGGTTATTCTCTCTAGAGAAGTAGATTGCGATGCACTCCACAAGAGCGTTTATATTGTTTTTTTTCCTGCAAAATAATTAAGTAACATTAAACAACACAGCTGCTTCTTTGACAAATAGTGCCAGAAGACAGAACTCTAAAGTTAAGAGACTTAAATTGATTGGCCTGCTAATAATTTGGATCAATGTTTTTAGGTGTTTTGCTAATGTGATTTTTTTTTTAAATCTCATCTTCCTTCGCCATAGAATTTCTTCTGATGACTCAGTGTGACTTCTGTCACATGGTCTTTTTCCAAGTTGTGTTTATTGAATTTAGGTGTCACAACTTCGTTGAGCAAAGTGACAAATTCCAGATTCCCTGGGAAAGCTATGACCCCCAAGAACAAGCATAGAAGTTACACAAATTATTGTAAATTGTTGAATTCTCCCTGAAAAATATGAACTGTAGTCAAACTATGTATATGATAATTTTAAAATGTCAGATATAGTCTTCAGCAAGTATAATTTATAAAGTAGGAGCAATGGTAATCAGATACAATTATTGGATCATTGTGAAGAGATCAAAAGATCACAGTCTAATGTTTTTCAAACTTGACAACTTTCAGATGTGCAGACTTTAACTCATGCTGACTGGAAAATTGTCTGCTCATCTTGAAAGTTACCAGTTTGAAAAATAGCAATTACACTTACTTATATATTGCTTCACAGTACTTTCCAGCTCTCTCTAAGTGGTTTATAGAGTCATCATATTGCCCCCAAGAATCTGGGTCCTCATTTTACTGATCTCGGAAAGATGGAGGGCTGAGTCAACCATGAGCCAGTGAGACTTGAACTGCCAAATTGCAGGCAGTCAGCAGAAGTAGCTTGCAGTACTGCATTCTAACCATGGCATCACCACAGCTCATAACTGCAAAGTTCTTGTGATCCCTTTCAACTCCACAATTCTAAGATGTGCAACTATACAAAAACCTCCATAATAATAAATTCAAGGAGATACTTGTGTAAGGAGTGGGATATTAATGATTGCATCCTCTAGATGAGGATGCAATCAATGAAACCATAATTATTTCATTTGAGGACACCACATAGGATGCTTTGACTTGTCCCAGCTGATAGCAGCATCAAACTGGCTGACCTAAAAAGCTAATCCAGCATTTGGAGGAAAAATCATCCAAATGCTCCAGTATTTCAGGGGCTGCCACAAAGAAGAGGGGGTCAACCTATTTTCCAAAGCACCAGAAGGGAAGAGAAGAAGCAATGGATGGAAGCTAATCAAGGAGAGAATAATGAACATGCTAATTTCAGCAGTTGTTAGGCTATATCTGCCCTTTGAGATAACACAGACCCAAAGCATGAACCATGAGTCTTCGCATTATTTTCATTGTATGGTAACAATAGCAGTCTGAAATAACTTCTCCCTCCCTTTACTTTTTACATTCCAGAAAACTAGGGAAGGTTAGGGTTAGATGCTTCCCACATCCCTTTTCCTCTCATGGCTGAGATACCATTTTTATGACAATTGTCTTAGCTGCATCTCTTCCTTCTGTCTCTCATGATTATTGCCACATACCACTATAGACTGTGACTCTGTACTCCCTGACTGCAATTTGGGGGGACCCATACAAACAGAAATCAACTGATTATCCTTTTGCAAAATGCCCCTTTCTTTAATGATCTTGGAACAAAATTCATCAGCAAATATTGCAACATCAAGAAAGCATCAGACTGTTGATTCTCATTCAATTGAAGTTCAGTTATTGGCACTACTAGAACCAGTCCATCAAATACAATTGTCAAGCCTCACTATGAACCACTATAAGCCCAAAGATTTTTAAAGATAAATCTTTATTATAGGGAGACATTTACACAGGATTCCTGGCTACATTTGATGGGATGTGCTGTTCTCATATAAATTATTATACAGTGTGCAGTTCTAGTTTAGACTGAGTTTCTTTCTCTAAACTGCAGAGCGATGAACAGTTTCCATGGAGAACAACAACAGCAGGCACAATATGTGAGGTCTGGCATTTAAATTTATGCACTTCTCTAATGGAGTTCATGAAGCAATTAAGCCCTGCTAGGTTTATATCTGATGGATTTCTGTCAAGAAAAAAGAGGTGTAATCCTCTGGCGATCCTTCCCTCCATTTCATGGTTTAATCAGATTTAAGAAAGCAAAATGGAATCCAGGAATGGTGGATGATGGATAATACCCTTCTTTTATAAGGCATCATAACAAAAAATTTCAAGGGATTCAAGGAAATCATCACAAATGTTGAGAGCATCTTAAGCAGCTTATAAAACTCAAATAGTAGCAGTTTGTGAAATAATTCATATAATAATTATGAAGTCAATCAACCTTAACACTTAATAATTTTATATTATTATAAAATATATTTATATATATATATTTGTTTTCGTAGATTTTCACGGGTACAGGTATGTAGGTCTAGGTCCGGGTCTTTTCCCGTGTAAGATTAAGAGTATCTTGGCGACATTTCAGCGAGGTCCCACTCACCATCCTCAGGCTGGTGCTTTCTGCTTTGTGCTAGTGCAAGCAGTGGCACAAAGCAGAAAGCACCAGCCTGAGTGGGACTTCACTGAAACATCACCAATATACTCAATCTTACACGGGAAAAGACCCGAACACACCTAGACCTACATATACTTATACATACATATATACATACATACATACATACACATATATATACATATATATACACGTACATAAGACATAAGAGTTTATTTGTCATTACACTCGCAAGCAGGTGCAACAAAATGAGGTGCTCTTCCACAAGTAAAACTGGACAAACACCACTAAAAGAAAAATAAATAAATAAATTAAAACTAAACACAACTGACCATACAATAATCTCTATGCAATTTAAAAATGTAAAACCCCATTACATGTACATATACATATACATATCCGAGTATGATAGCCATCCATTTACTTGGAGTCAAGCCACACTAAAAGCCTCCAATACAGGAAACACAATGTTGCCAGCCAATCAAGACAAAAAAAGCTACAAAACAGACAGAAGATATTAGAAACACCAATCAAGCAGAACACAGCAAACTCCAAGACCAATAAACACAGACCAAGACTCCCAACCAAGCAGGAGGAAGAAAAAACCATTCTGGCACAACGTAGGCCAGCACCAAATTTAAAACAGAAACGGCTATAAAAGTCTGACTCACAGAGGAATACTATACAGAAGCCTGATGATGGCAGATGGGATTCTGCCGAAACGTTGCTACAACTTTAAAAGCACAAATACCATGATGTGGGAAAATACCCGAACAAAGCTGAATGCCATGGCATTCAGCTTTGTTTGGGTATTTTCCCACGTCATAGTAGTGGTACTTTTAAAGTTGTAGCAACGTTTCAGCAGAATCTCATCCCTGATGATGGCAGATGAGATTCTGCTGAAACATTGCTACAACTTTTGTATGTGGTGTATGTGGTGTATGTGGTGTATGTGGTGTATGTGGTGTATGTGGTGTATGTGGTGTATACTCCTTGATTTTCTAACTCGAGGCAAGTATACGAAATCCCTTGCACTGCCTGCCCCACCACATACATTGGACAAACTAACAGAAGAATAAGTGCATGCATTGAAGAACATAAGAACTCAATCAAAAAGGAAGAACCGACCTCTTCCCTGGTCCAACACCTCAAAGCCACAGGACATGAGATTGACTTTAAAAATACCAGAATTATCACCAAAACCGAACACTTCAGCAGCAGAATAATCAGAGAAACCATAGAGATAGAAAAACACCCACACAGCATGAATAAACGAGATGATACCTCCCGTCTACCAGCCATTTGGAAACCCGCCCTCATGAACAGACGAGTACCTAACATGAAGAATGACACCAGACCCACACCCCTGAGAGCCACATAAGATGCCACCACCACACTTCCACGTAGAAAGCAGACTCACACCCACACAGAAGATGAGACACGACCACAGACCAGAAGCCGCACTGCAGCTACATCACTACCCACTCCAAACCCTTCTGAGCCATACATGAAGCAAACTGACCCCCACCATGAAGATGCAGCACGAGCACAAACTCGAAGCCAAACAGCAAGATCACAGCTCACCAGCTCAAATCCCCCAGCAACTAAGACTAACCTGAGCACAACCAAGCCCCCACCTGAACAGAACACGCCTCCAGCCAATCAGAACACAGCCAACCCCCCAACCAATCAGAACACAGCCAAACCCCCAACCAATGAGAACACACCCCCACCCAATCAGAACACAGCCAAGCCCCCACCCAATCAAGTCACACCCCCACTAGCAGTTAAAAGGAAGAAGCAGCTGCAAGCTCACATCACTCTGAGAAGTACAGAGCTGAAGACCAAGCCTGAAGATGATGAATGAGACTTCATCGAAACGTTGCCTAGATACTTCCAATCTTATGCGGGAGAAAACCCGAATAACCAAAGATCTATATATATATATATATATATATATATATATATATATATATATATATATATATATATATATATATAATTATGTGTCTTTCTTATTACAACTTAGTACAGGTTGTCCTCAACTTACAACAATTTGTTTAGTAACCATTCAAAGTTGCAATGGCACGAAAAAAAAGAGACTTATGACCATTTTTCACACTTATAACGGTTGCAGCATCCCCATGGTCACGTGATAAAAATTTGTCTGACGCTTGGCAACTGGTGTGTATTTGTGACATTTGCAGTGTCCCGGGCTCATATGATCATCTTTTGGGATCTTCTGACAAGCAAAGTTAAGGGGGATGCCAGATTTGCTTAACAACCAAAAGATTCATTTAACAATTGCAGGGATTCATTTAACAACTGTGGGAAGAAAGGTCATAAAATGGGGCCAAATGCACTTATCAGCTATCTTGCTTCGCAACAAAAAATTTGGGCTCAATTGTAGTCGTAAGACAACGGCTACCAGTATTTGAAATGATTCACTTGGCCTCCTCCTTCCTCCTTTATCTTTTTCCTTCTCCCTTTTCTGGCTAAATTCAGAGCAGTTGATATAGCAATTTAGATGATCATATGACACCTTTGCTTATAATAATTCTGCATAGCAGAGAAACCATTTGCAGAATTGCCATATAATACTTATTTGCTCATCTATCTTCACACTAATTAAAATAAGCAAAACCCTAATTATGAAGCCAGAAAAGTGAGACCATCCAATTCATTGTTTCCCAGCTATAGATTTCACAAACTAGAATGTAATTGAGGTTTTTTTAAATGATGATCTTCATTCATGAGTGATTTTCCTTTTGTTCCCTGACAGCAAATGGAACATCAAGTAGCCAGCTTTCCACACCGAAATCAAAGCAATCCCCAATCTCTACACCTACTAGCCCAGGAAGCCTCCGCAAGCACAAGGTATTACGTTTCTTATACCTTACTAAACCTCCTTCCACAGATTACACACTGTTGAGAGTTACCTGAAGGTAACAGACTTGAGAGCACACTTGAAATACTACATCCAATTCTGGTCACCAGGATACAAAAAAATGTTGGGACCTTAGAAAGAATGCAGAGAAGAGTGATAAAGATGATAAAAGGTCTCAAGGCTAAACTGTATGATGAAGGATTGAAGGAACTGGGTATGTCTAGTCTAATGAAGAGAAGGAGGAGGGGTGATGTGATAGTAGTTTTCCAATACTTGGGGGCTGTCACGGAGAAGAGTGGGTCAACCTATATTCTCCAAAGCATCTCCAAGGCAGAACAAGAAGCAATGGATAGAAGCTTATTAGAGGGAGATCCAATCTGAAACTAAGGAGAAATTTTCTGACAGCGAGAGCAATTAGCCAATGGAATGACTTGCCCCCAAAACTTGATGGTGCTCTATCGCTAGAGATTTTGAAGAAGAGATTGAACAAACATTTGTCTGGAATGATGTAGGATGGGGCTCTATATCATTCCAGACAAGTGCAGCATGCCAGCAACCAGTCCACGCAAACAAGTAAAGCCCCATCCATGGGATGCAGGCAGCATGCAAAACCATGCCCCCTCCAGTCCATGGGAAAAACTTTCTCCAGGGAACCAGTCCCTGCTGCCCAAAAGGTTGGGGGCTGCTGATATAAGATCTCCTGCTTGTGGAGGGGGTTGGACTAAAAGACCTCCAATGTCCCCTCCTACCCTTTTATTCTATGTTCTATGAAGCTGCATTGAGATTATCTCTGTGAGGCTAGAACTCTGCTACCTCAAGCAGGGCTCTGGATCATTTAGCAACTCGGGAGCCATCTTGCCTTTCCTAACTGTGCCAGTTCTTTGCTTATTTATTTGTTAACATTATTGTCCCCACTTTTTTTCCAGGAATTCAAAATGGGGAGCATTGCATTCCTTCTTCCTATTTTTCAGACACACCTAACAACAAATATAGGGGTGGGGTGGGTTGAAAGAGAGAGTCTGGCTGAAGGTCACTCAAATGAGTTTGCACAGTTTAGAACTATCAGAAATCTTAACTATCAGGAGTTTGCCCTTGGCAAGATCTCAAAGAATGGGAGATACTGTAGGAAAAAGCCCTACGCCAGAGGCTAGTTGTGCTTTTAAAATAGAACTGAATCTAATGTTGATTCTGCAAGCTGTAAAGTACAGGTAGTCCTCAACTTACAATCACAATTGAACCCCACATTTCTGTTACTAAGTGAGACAATTGTTAAGTAAGTTTTTTACGATCTTTCTTGCCACAAGTATGAAGTTGTTAAATTAGTAGCACAGCTGTTCAGAGAATTTGGCTCCCCTAGTGATTTTGCTTGTCAGAAGGTTGCAAAAGGGGATCACGTGATTCCAGGATACTGCAACCGTCATAAATACAAGCCAGTTGCCAAGCGTCTGAATTTTGATCACGTGACCCTGGGGATGCTGCAATAGTTGTAAGGGTGAAAAATGGTCATAAGTCACTTTCTTGACTGCCATTGTAACTTTGAACAGTCACTAAATGAACTGTTGTAAGTCAAGGACTATCTGTATTCTAAAATTACGTTTTGTTGGTGCTGTGATAGTTTTCTCAGTCAAGACTACTAGTAACAGTTGTTTTGGCTTTACTGTTAATGTCCTTTAAATTTCCATGCCCTCTCTCTCCTCATGCACCTAAGCACACATGTGGGCACACTCTGACAGTCAGAACAATTAATCAGTGGTACTGGCTTGCTTTCAGAATGACTTTGGAGACTGTCAATCATCCAGGTCATGGATGTGCCAAGGGTGCTTTTCAAAAGGCAACTGGACTTTGTTGTATTTTTCCCTTGAAAATGTTTCGGTTCTCATCCAAGAACTCATCAGAACTGAATAAATTTATTGGATGAGAAGCAAAAGTTTTTTGAGAAGTTTTTTTCAAGGGAAAAAACCAAGAAAGTCCAGTTGTCTTTTGAAAAACCACATTTGGAACTTGCCTTGCAGAAGTTGTGGATGCTCCATGACTGGAGTTTTTAACAAGAAATTGGACAACCATTTGTCTGAAACTGTATAGGTCTCCTGCTTGAGCAGGGAATTGAAGACCCCCAAGGTCCCTTCCAACTCTGTTATTCTGTCCCATGCCAGCTTTTCATCCATACAACGGAAGTTTTGGACTGCTGCTGTTTCCTTCCTCTTGATGCCATCCAGGCTAATTGTGGGATTTAATGCTTGTCCCTTTCTTCTTACAGGACCTGTACCTGCCTCTATCCTTGGATGACTCTGATTCTCTTGGAGACTCCATGTAAAGGAAGCCCAGTTCCCCTTCTCCGTAGTACATGCTCTGTTTTAAATGCAGAGCAGTACTTCTGCCCAACGGAGCAGAGAGGTCACTGGTGCTTGCAATCAGTCCAAGGACACAAAACTTATGGTTATGCTTTCTTTGCTTTGCTTTCTTGTTTTCCTCTTATGAGTTCTCTTCTGTGTTACAAAACCAACACAAGCAATGGATCAGAGGTAAAGGGATACCAACCATTTTCAGAACTTCACCATCTAAATTAAAACAGTTCTTCCTGGTGGGTTTTAGAACCAGAACATAGTGATCTTACGATTTTCTATTCTCTGTTTGTACAGGGTACAAAGACACCAGGACTGGCTGTGTAGGAAAAAATGATAAATCTTTTCAAAATATTCCATGTCAAAAGATTTCATCAGCAGATGTGGCAACACTGCCTCTAAACTTCAACTTTTCCCACCAGGAAGTTTTTCAGACATTCACAATTACCAGCAACTTTACCAAAGTAGCTTTGTTCCCTCAATCCTATTGTGTTAAATTTAATACTTTCCTATTAACTGTCCTTGTTTTATACTCACAGCCACCAAGGGCTAAATCCATGATGGTAATCAGGGCAATATATCACAGCATGCCCCAAAAATAAATGAGCAAAAAGCTATTTATGGTAGTTTTGCTGCAGGACCTTTAAGGCAAGCCAGGATCTTTTCACTACAGTGGATTTTTAAAGATGTGGCAGTTTAAAAAAAGATTTGGTTGGTATGAAGTTACTGGAAGTACTGTGTGGTATCTCTTGATCTCTGAAAGATTCTCAATGCCTTTCAAACAGCCAACACTGAAAACACAGGTTTTGTTTTCAGGTTTCTAATACTTCTCTGTTCCTACAACTACTGCGATTGCTGTTGTTAATATGAAATCAGTACAATTTTATAGTGAAAAATGACTTTAGCTACGTTGTAGAGAAGCAATTCTTCAAGCTTCTTTCTTTCTTTTTTTAATGTGAGAACTGGTGACTTGATTTTGCTTAAAAAAACAAAAACAAAGGTTTAGAAAATGTTCTGCGCAATGAAACATTTTAGAAGTTGCAGCCAAATTTGGCATCTGAAATAGGAAAAAAAAACATCTGGGTGCATTGGGGAGGTGGGTTGTTACCACTCAGTGAGTATTTTGAAAGGGTTTGTAACATCAGGGGCCTCCAGAAGAATAAAAAAAGTCAAGATGTCTGCTCTCCCCACATCATTGGAGCTCTGACTTGCCCCTTATGTGTGTTGCAGGCATAAGGCACCACAAAACAGGTTGGGTTTCAATTGAAGGCCACCATGTTGATTTTTTTGCCTCCAGCCCCGCCCCACTCCCCTGTGCAACAGGCTGGATTTACCTTGCCATTTTCGGCATGTTCAAGAATCCCAATTATGGCCAGGAGACTACTTTTGAGTCCTCTTTTCTATGAAAACAACCCATTAGAACAGAATGCAAAGCATAAGCCAGCGTTTCCCTTTTTTGTAATTGTAAATGCAATGTTTGATACAGGGCTGACCATTTTCCCTATGCCTTTTTATCAGTGCTGGATAGTGTGTGCCGCCTTGTTCCTGATTCATCAAAATAAGTGCTTTGATTTTTTAAAATATTCTTAGATCTTTCCTCTGCTTTTTTGGGGTGGCAACCCCTTTTTGAATTTAGAATGTGTATGATAAGAGTTCGTTCTTTCATTTTGATTGGAAAAGCTGCTTTGGGCCACTTGCATGGAATGAGCTGAACAGGCTCATTTTAACATGGCTACTTAGCTCGCTTCTTTGCTCACCTAGTGGGGGGAAAAACTTTTCCCATTTCTTAAAATGACTTTCTCTTAACCCACTGGTTAAGATCATTGCACCATTAGCAAATTTTGAGTGAGCTGAGTGTTAGGATGTAATCGTTGCAGAGAAGGTGTCAATTGTTGGAGTGGTCTGATCTGCAATCCTGCACCACAAAGACAAGTAAGACTGAACCCATTGCTAGCCAAAGCAGTGTCTAGAATTCCCTGTTCCCCAATGTTGTAGTTTGGTCTGATGCATCCACTAAACATTGGTTCAGGAGAACCATTTTCCTTGTAGGATCACAGTCAGATCGCCATGGGGAAAGCTGACTTTGAGGACAAAGCACAGAAAAAGATCTACAGGAGAATTTCCTATGGTGTGTTTGACCCCCTAGCAGATCTAGTGTATAAATTGGAGCAGGTCTCTTAATTTCTTGGTGCCTCAATTTACCTTATCTGTCAAAATAGGGACAGGAATACTTCTCTACCTCACGGGAAGGGTGGTTGGGTTGGCAGGTCAGTCATTTTGTTAATGTCGTAAAAGACATATTTGGTGGGCAAGTACTTATAGCTTTGGAAGGGGCAGGATTTATTGAGTCCAGGGAAGGTTTCCTGGGTAGCCTGAAAGATCTTCTTTCTACAGACAGCCAAGCAGCCCTGACCACCACGACTAATCAATGCACACACTGTGAGCTTTGACTGTTGTCAACACCAGAAACAGGAACTGATCTCTCCCTCCCAGATCTGACAATGGTGACTCTGTCCCTCCTGAGATTCTGAACCATGGTTACAAAGGTGACCTCCATTGTGAATTGCTTGCAGGAACACTTGTCAACTTGGATATACACTTTGTTTGCCACACATTCACTTTGCTCTCGTTTTGATCTTCTGCTCTCTCTTCTCTCCCACCTGAAGGGCTGTTCTTACTTTGCCAGTCGGGTGTGGTCAGAGGAGCTATATTTCTGGAAAATGAAACTGAGCGATCCTTTTCTGCTAAAGGTGATGATGCTTCATGACAGCACTGCCTTTTTTAGTCAAGAGTCTAAAAATCTTGATGCCTTCAACCCAATCTTTCCTGGTTTAATAGACAACAAGCAATTATCTCTATCAAAACTGAGCCATGGAGGACAGACCCTCTCCCTCCTTCTTTCTCTCTCTTATACACATACACAAATGCATACCCATGCAAAATACATCTATAGATGCTTGATCTATTTGATTGTTGTTCTTGGGCAGTGCCCTAGCATTAAGCCTATCCTTGGTAGTAGTATTGTAGAGTCTTTTGAATGTTAACCTTTCTCTTTCTTGATTGCACAGAGAGGACAAGCAAAGACTGTTTCTATCTGCCAATGGAAACTCTGAAGTAATATTGTCCTTTGTATAAAATGCTGGGAACATATATTAAGGGAGAAGCCACCATATTTATCTTCCACTTGTAAGCCCTTGAGAAGCTCATAGATAGAATGATAAACTAGATCCATTTTCCCCAGCTGATTTACTTCAGACTTCCAATTCTTTGGAATCCCAAAGAGAATTGAAGTTCCTTTAGGCTTACAACCTGGACATTTTGACAGCTGGAACCTGGATAGTAGTAGTGATTCCAGTAGTGATTCTTGATCCTGGTTTACATGCTGTAGCTTCCCCACTGAACATTTTTGCAAAAATGCAGATTTGGGCTTTCATTTTTATTGCACTTAATAATGGCATGCCTGAAAGACTGATCTAATGGGAATGTTGTTGCCTGGGCTGTGCCATGCTGTGCATTACTTCTGAATCCAGAAACGGTGAGATTCAGCTTTTGTAAGCATTCACCTTGTCAGTGTTCAGAAAATCAGAGGCCTAGTCAATGGAAAGTGAAGGTTCTTCTTTCTAGAAAAGAAATGGGGGAGGGCGGGGGGAGCCATTCAAAACTTGTAAAAGTGAAACAGGGTAAAGAACAAGACTCCCAGGTTTTAGAAGAATCTTTCAGGTAAGTGTTCTTGAACTGTAGGTAGAAATCAGTGACTATGTCAGATGTAAAACTGCCTATGTAGTGGATGTTGCATGATTCTTTGTAAAAAATAAATTAAAATGCATGCCGAATAGCCATATGTACCATGCTAGGTGTATTCAGCTCCAAACTCATAAAAAACAAACAAACACGAGAGGCTACAGTGCTTTTCTCATACAGCTCATTCATTGGGGGAAACAGATGCCACCTATTTTATATAAATGGATTGTATTGTGACAGACAGAAACACTGAAGGACAATAACAGTGTTCAATACACAATAACGGTGTTCAATACACAAGCTGAAAAGTTGAGTGGCCAGGGGTGGCACTTAAGGAGGGAAGGGCTGAGGGCCACACCGTAGATGGCCCACTGTATCACACATGTAAGTAAGGCTGATGTTTGAGGGGAGAAGAGATAGAGAGGGTAATTATTTAATTTTTGTTTGGCTCTTCTATGCCGCTACAGTGTTTATTGCTTCCCCTTTCAAAATAGCAGCTTCCTGTATTCATCGAAGGAATTCAAGGACTACAGGAAGGTGATGCAGCAACTTGTAACCTTGAGGCTCCAACCCATCCTGTCAGGCACAAACAACCAGACCCACATGAGTAGAGTTCAAACTAGCTACTGTATTGTTCTGTGCCTAGTCTACAGGACTCTTCCCAGACGGGTAGCTTTTGCCTGGAAAATCTAGATAAGATTCAAAGGCAATCAAAGGATGGGATGGGATTGGACCTTTCCCTCTTATGTCTATGTAACGATTCCAGACTAATTCCCTGCTTGATCTGTCCTCCTGATTGGGACAGTCTGTCTCCAATACATCCCTGCTCTAGCTCTATGAAACTGTTTGATTTCTTTTCTAAAAACTCTTGCACTTGAGCAGATGCAGGATCAGGGTGTAGAAGGAAGATTTAGAAGACAGCAATAGCCAAATTGCACACCTAGACCCCATATAGTCCCTTAGCCCTTCACAGGTGCCTGGAACTTTGCTCTTATCCATTCCCTCTTGATTTAACCATCCATGACCACTGTTAATGCCTTTAAGGTCCCTATTGCCATCCAGCCCAGAAATGTAAGTCTTCACACTGCAGAGGGCCATTGAGGGTGGGGGGTGGGAGAGAGCCCTGAATTATAGTCCCATATTTTTTGTTTTGTGCAGGCAGCCTGTATATTATCAATATATTTGTAAAAATATATTTGTCGATCATGAAGAAGATCCATTCTTCTAATCTTAGAAGCTCATGAATTATGAAGGACATGCTGTAGAGGCCATTGTGAAGATCTCCTAACTTTGTGAAGCAAAGGTGAGGTAGCTGTCTTGAGGACACATTATGGATGCCTTGAAAGGACAGATCTGTAGTAAATGTTGAAAAAAGTTGCTGGGAGATGTTTGGACTTCAACTTGAAGTTCAGACATCTTAATGTTGGATGGATTGAACCTAAAGTGGACCCTTAAGGTATGCTAAAAAGAATCAAATCTGTTTGTCTCTAGGAAAAAAAAAACAAGTTTGTTTGGGTATATTACAACTTGGATAGAAGCATAGTCCACAAGAGTTCCATTGTTTCCCTTTGGCTACTAACTTGAATATTTTCCAATAGAAAAAGATTGTTCTGTATAATAAGTCATAGAAGCTAATAACATCTAGCAAATAGCCCTTTTGATCAAAGTTACTTAATTTCCTTTCCAAACATCCAGGCTTCCATATTGTTCAGAAATGAAAGCTCTGGGATCAAACATTTACTAGAAATATTTGGCATCACTGCTCTTGTCAAGCTTACAGCTAACAAGGAGAATACAAAGATAGATAATCATATCTCACAGGACAAACCCAGGAAATTTAGACTGCCAGTGTAATTTCTGCTCCCATCATTCCCTTCCTGTATGTGGCATCCCATCTTTAATATCACCTATTTCTTCCTGAAACAGATTTTGTCAGAAGTAAGAATTCTTATTCACCCATCATCAATTATAAATCCATGATGCAAATTATAAGAGCTAAAAGCTTCATATTCATAATACATTAAAATGGAAATTCACAAGGCATATAAACTGTAGCTCTTGTAGCACAACAGTAGGGTTAGCATCCCAAAATATCACTTACAGTAGGTGTATGAACAATAGTACAATGAAATGTCTGCTGGGTTTGTAACATGAATACAGAATCCTCAGTTGCATGTATTTACCGTAGAAGAATCTAGAAAAGTTTTGGTTGCAAATTATATAGGTGTTCTCACTGGTGTTCAGAGGTTTTAGGTCTAATTTTGTCTTTGCACCCACATTGAGGCAGTGTTCTTTCCTGGCTTTGTAATATATTTTTAATCAGCGTCATCTTTGATCTTGAGTCCCTGACAGCAGGGGTGTCAAACTCGCTTTCATTGTGGTTGTCCTCTGGGGTGGGGGTGGAGGGTGGAAAGAAGGGGCATGGCTGGGGTAGTCACTACCAACTGGGCATGGCCTGGGGGCGTGGCCATCTTCACATAGCTCATATGAGTGGTACATGTGGTGGCCGGGCAGGGTTGGGGCAGGAATCCAGGGGTCTCCGATGGGTGGGACAGGGGTGGGAGGCTCATCCTATGCGAAGCAGGGGGTGTGGCAGCTACAGCCAATGTGTTTTCAGCTGCTTCCTAACCCACACCCACCAGGGAGGTCTACTGTGGTGGAATTCAATTTTTTTTACTACTGGTTTTGTGGGCGTGGCTTGGAGGGTGTGGCAGGGGAAGAATACTGTAAAATCTGCAGTCAGAGGTGGGATTTGCCGGTTCTCCGAACTGCTCAAAATTTCCGCTACCGGTTCTCCAGAACTGGTCAGAACCTGCTGAATACCACCTCTGGGCCTGGTCTGGTGGTGGGGATTGTCGTTCACCTCTCTGCTGTGCCATAAATGGGGATTGACCATCCCCCCAAGCCCTACCACTGTTAAAGTAAATCCTAGGCGCTGCGTTGCAATGGACAGATGAAAAACATAGCTTTTGTCTGAAGGAGGAGGAGGAGCAGGAGGAAGAAAGAGAGAAAGTGGCCAAGTGAGAAGCACCCTGGCATGGTGTGGGCCAGGCTGAAGCAATGCAGGCTGGCCCCTTACAATTTCCAGGATGGCCACGTGGGCCGGATCTGACCTCATCGTGGGCCTGATTCAGCTTGCAGGCCTTGAGTTTGACACCCCTGCCTTAGAGGGAACACAAATGCCATGCTTCTCATCTATGGAGATTCCTGGTCATCCAGGTCATGGTTGTCCCAAAGGTACTTTTTTCAAAAGGCAACTGGATTTTCTTAGTTTTTTTCTTGAAGACATTTAGTTTCTCATCCAAGAAGCTGCTTCAGTTCCAACTGAACAGTGAGGAGTGGAAGAATTCCAAAGATGACTGCAGGGAATAGAAATCCTTCCATTCTCCACCGTTCAGTCAGAACTGAAGCAGCTTCTTGGATGAGAATGAAATGTCTTCAAGGAAAGGCAAAGGAAGTCCAGTTGCCTTTTGAAAAAAAAAGCACCTTTGGCACTACCATGCTTCTTATCCGGCCTTAATGTGCTTACTGTGGCTTGCAGCCTGGGAATTCTGAAAGTTGAAATCCACAAATCTTAAAGTTGCCAAAGTTGACATAACAGCTCTCTAGGCCATGTCACAAGGTGATTGTAATCAAGAATCCAATATGTTCAATTTCATAGACTCCTGGTCATTTTCACAACTGTTAGCTTTTTCTGTCTTGGTATCTGTAGCTTGGTTTCCGCCAGATAATCCAATAAATTAAGAAGGTATTAATGCTTTCCTGAAACACATTTTTAAAAGGAATTCATGGAAACTGTGATTGCCTAAAATTGTCTTTAAAAGACTCATGGAAATTAACTGATTATTAAGGAAAAATGACAGAAGAATGGATTGGAGAGTGTTTCTTTCGTTTGGTAAGATTACTTATTCTGAAGGAATAACATCTATGCATGTTCACCCTTGTTCCATATTTAAACTGTCAAACTTCTAAACCATGTTTCCCATTAAATGATTACAACTTTATTTCTCACTATTACCTTAAAAATCTGTCCAGTTGAAATTCTTATTGAATTTTATCTTTTGTAGCAAAAGAGACTCCTCCTCCTCTCTTTCAAATTTGTCATTTATTTATCAATTGATCAGTTTTCTATCCTTCTGTAATGCAACTTCATAACAATAAACAACACAGTAACACCAAACAAACATGTCTTATAAATACCATAAAATCATATAAAGTGTCAGATCCCAAGAGGCCTCTGGAAAAATTCTGTCTTTACTTTTTTTCCCAGAAGGCAGATAATGTTGGAGACAAACAAATTTTTAATGAAAAAAACAAAGCTTCCACATTTCTCTGTGCTAGAGAATTTCTTCCAGCATCATCAATGTGCCAAGTTATAAAGGGCTTTTATAGGTGAATACCAGCATTTAAATAGGACCCAGAAATTGGTAGGAAGACAGTGAACGCTTGAAAAGCAGATGTAGCCCCTGTATGCCCCAATGGAAGTTTCTAGATAGTCCTTCCAGACAGCCCCATGTAGAATCTATTGCAGTAGTCTAGTGCTATGGATACTGATGAGGAGACATGATGAGTTCCTTCTATGTGAAGTGAGGCTGCAATTGGTGCACCAGCTGAAACTGAGCAAAGTCCTCTTTGGCCAGGACCTTCATTGCTAATCCAGAAAAAGAAATCTAAATATCCTCAAGTTGTGGATCTGGTCCCTCAGGAGCTATGCAACTTTCCCAGAGTTAAGACAAGAGGTCATAGAGGAACTTCAGTGTTCAAGCAGCATTGTCTGTCTTGCTAGAGTTCAAATTAAGGCTGATCTTTTATATCCATATCTTCATAGTCCCTAGACATCCGGACAACACTTCAACAGCATTTTCAATACAGTCCACGGTCATGATGTACCATTGAGTATCATCAGCCTCTTGATGATTCCAGACTTCAAACTTCCATGACCTCCTTAACAGCTTCTATACATGTTAATAGTGGGAAGAGACAACTCAACCTTATATATTCCTACAGGGGAGGAGCCACTAAACTGATGTCTTCCTTCTGGAACTGGCTGTTGAGGAAGGACTGGAATCAATATGAAACAGTCTTCACCTCCAGTCTCTACAGCCTGTCCAGAAGGATGCCATGGTCAATGCTATTGACGACCATTGAAAAGTGCATTACTTTCATCCAGATCCTGACCAATGCCATCTCTGTCCTAAACCCAGGTCTGAACTCTGAACCCTTCTCTTTCTCCATAACCTATTACCTTATAAAAAGTAGAATTGTGTAGAGACTTGTGAATGCCACCAGCCAATTTTCTTAATCCTTAGCAAGTGACAAAACAAAAACACATTGAATTATAAAACTCTCTGAATGGCATTTACATAAACATTCATTACTTTTTGGGAGATGCATCTCTTCCTTTACTGCTCTTTTGCAAAATAAACTGTGGCCTGAAGACTGTCGGGAACTAAAACCAGTTAGTAATTTAATACCTTGAGTTTTATGAGCTGATAGTGTATGATTTGCTTCATTTGTGAAAGAAAGCTGCAATATAAAATAACCAGGATGTCATAATGTATTTTCTTCTATAATTTTTCTGTGTTGAGTGGGAATGAAGTGGGGGAAAAACAAGAATTTTAAAAAGTAAAAGAAGAAAAATCAAGGTAAGGTTTAAAGTTTAGTTGGCATACTTTAAACTTCCTGTACAGAATCTTTAAAAACAGGTCCTTCGTATGAACTGTTGAATTTTACAGGGTTGATACTTTAGTTTTAGTTTTGGTTTGATGACATATTTTAAGAATGAGTCATTGTAAAGAGGATGAATTAATTAAATTAAGGGTTTTTTAAACTTTCTCTAACAGATCCATCTAATATTTTCATAACCCTCTATCAGTACAGTTGAGGAAGGATTTTATAAAAAGCTGAAAACTTTTTTTTCACTCACATCCAACAGAAATAATCTCTTTTTCAGTAAATTTCAAAATGTTTTATCTCTTTGCAACAATTCCCCCTTCTGGCGATCAGCACTGGGAGAAATTGAAGTGAAGCTGTATCATGACACAAGGTTGACAAGATGGCAGTCTCAACCATATGACCGAAATCCTGGGCCTTTGTAGTTACCATCACATAGTTGTAAGAGCCATCTTTACTTTTTTGAAACCTAGTCCCCACCCCACCCCCGTGGCAGATGCCCCTTTGGAGAAGTTCCCCAAGCTTCCAACAACCCCTCTTCAACCAAAATAGCTCATTATAGTATTGCTATAGAGAGACAAATGATTGTAAAATAGGCAGAAGCATTTTTGATGCCCTGGAAAACTTGAGGTTAATGATATTAACATGGATTAGCCATGTGGCAATCGAACTACAAAATGGAAGGGCCAAGAAGTTGATCATGGCCAATGCTTCAGATAGTTGCTACAGCCCACAGCCCTCAACCTGCTGAGCCAGCTTGCTCTGTATGCTTCCTGCTCACATTCATGAGCTCTTGGTGTGTTGTTCCATGTCATGTCCATCATTGGGATGTCCATAGGAAGCAGGAATTCAAAGAAAGTCAAGATGGGGGCTCTGTTTGTCTGGTTATAGCACTATCTGAACTTTTGGCCCACCTGCACAAACAGTAACAGAAGAGACAGAACAGCATTTTTACAAGGCTTATGATGACCCTATGATTTGCTGTGCAATTCAGATTACAAATGGTCTTCCTGTCCCAACTTGTTCCTATCTATAACATTGCTCCATAATTCTAGGTATGTGGAGGAAGTACTTTCCAGAAAACTTTTTGAGCAAGCATAGCAATATGATTTTTTTTCTTAATTAGCTGGGCTCAGGGAAATTACATGGTGCCATTGACTATGTGTTATTTCCTCTTCATTCCTTTGACTATGAGATTGCTTTTCATGAACTCCTGTATGTCCTCAACCTGACTCCAGTCTGATGAAGACCTAAGCAAAAGGGAGTTCTCTCTGTCTTTTAAAGTCTCTTTGGTGTCAATCAGGTAATTTCACTTCTATTGATGATGTCCTGCTTGGGGATGTTGACGTTTTGTACATGATGAACAATAATTAGAGTTTCCATCCCAGACTATTCTCAGCTGTTATTGCCTTGTAAAATATTGCAGCTTTAAACCAATGAACCCACTCTTTTCTCGAGGTGCATGTTCTGAACCCATTCTGCATTCTAAATTCGTGGCAAGTCAATTAGCAGTCCGTCCACCATTTGTTTAGCCATTCAACTTGTACAGAAAGCATTTTTAATTGAGATCTTTGGGGGAGGGGGGATTATTTTTTTTAAAGCTTCAGTTCCATGGCTAAAAGTAGAATTAGGCTACTTAGCTGACAGAAATAGTTGTGGTAGTTTTTAGACATTTTAGATTGCTAGCAAAGAAGACTTTGAGAGTAAATGCATGGTATTGACATCTCATGCCTTAAATAATTTCTTTTGCCCGCTCTTGGCTTCTCTCTGTCCTTCTGTGTTTTGCGTTATTGTGGGTTTTTTCAGTTATTGGTATATACATGGAATATAGTAAGAGGACAAAACCTGAATAAGCACTGATTATGGGAAGGTGTTCCATTACAGTTGTATTGTACAATTCAATGTCTTGCTCCTAAGAATAACTTGCCTTGATTTTTTTTTGTTCATGGCAACAGACCTCACAAATGTGTTTCCGGAGCATTATGCCCAATGCCATTCAGGGTTTTTTGTACTTTTTTTAAAGAGAAAATGTATATAAAAAGTCAAGAACTTCCCTTTTTCCCCCCTGAATATTCGAAATGGGGTAGAGAGAGAGCACCCAATGTTACCAGGATCCAGTGGAGAAATGTCACGTTCTAGCCTAATGGTTCCCTCTTCTGATGATGACCACAATCAAAAAAGTGTGATCGTTTACATTTGAAGAAAGCATAGTTCCTGGGTTGACTCCAAACAGAGTCTACAGAGACTAAGAACCCAAGAATTTGTGAATCAGTGACTGAATGAAAAGGAAGCAAACTGGAAAGATGTACCCTGGACTTTACTTTTTTTGAGTCTCTTTTTCTCTCCACTGGAAAGGCCCTGTTTGAAGGCCTGATGTTTTCAAGCTCTTGGTTTTCCAATGGTGAAATATTGTGAACTGTTTTTATCGCCCGTTGTCCTCTCTACCCAACCCTAACCAGATGAGGTCTGTAAAATGCAGCAAGAAGAATTTGTATATGCGATAGCTTTGCTCTTAATAATTGTTATGCATTGTCCCCCCCCCCCCCCCATCTCAATGTTCATTGACAACGTGTTTGTATTGTCATCTTCCTAAAATAAAATTTGGTTTCAATACTTAGGTGAAGAAAAATGTGGGTGGAGTGAAAGAGTGTGTCTTTTCTGTTCCATTGGTGGTTATATATGTATATGTATATGTATATGTATATGTATATGTATATATATATATATATATATATATATATATATATATATATATATATATATATATATATATATATATATATATCTGGCATTCATCAGCTTTGTTCGGGTATTTTCCCACGTCATAGTAGTGGTGCTTTTAAAGTTGTAGCAACATTTCAGCAGAATCTCATCTGCCATCATCAGGCTTCTGTATAGAAGCCTGATGATGATTCTGTATAGAGAAGCCGGATGATGGCAGATGAGATTCTGCTGAAATGTTGCTACAACTTTAAAAGCACCACTACTATGACGTGGGAAAATACCCGAACAAAGCTGAATGCCAGACATGTAAGTACCCGCGAAAACTTAAGAAAACAAATATATATATATATATATATATATATATATATATATATATGTATATGTATATGTATATGTATATGTATATGTATATGTATATGTATATGTATATGTATATGTATATGTATATGTATATGTATATGTATATATGTATATATGTATATATGTATATATGTATATATGTATATATGTATATATATGGATCTTTGGTTATTCGGGTTTTCTCCCGCGTAAGATTGGAAGTATCTCAGCAACGTTTCGATGAAGTCTCATTCATCATCTTCAGGCTTGGTCTTCAGCTCTGTGCTTCTCAGAGTGATGTGAGCTTGCAGCTGCTTCTTCCTTTTAACTGCAAGTGGGGGTGTGACTTGATTGGGTGGGGGCTTGGCTGTGTTCTGATTGGGTGGGGGTGTGTTCTCATTGGTTGGGGGTTTGGCTGTGTTCTGATTGGTTGGGGGGTTGGCTGTGTTCTGATTGGCTGGAGGCGTGTTCTGTTCAGGTGGGGGCTTGGTTGTGCTCAGGTTAGTCTTAGTTGCTGGGGGATTTGAGCTGGTGAGCTGTGATCTTGCTGTTTGGCTTCAAGTTCATGGTTGTGCTGCATCTTCATGGTGGGAGTCAATTCGCTTCATGTATGGCTCAGAGGGGTTTGAAGTGGGTAGTGATGCAGCTGCAGTGCGGCTTCTGGTCCGTGGTTGTGTCTCATCTTCTGTATGGGTGTGAGTCTGCTTTCTACATGGAAGTGTGGTGGTGGCATCTTGTGTTGCTCTCAGGGGTGTGGGTCTGGTGTCATTCTTCATGTTAGGTACTCGTCTGTTCATGAGGGCAGGTTTCCAAATGGCTGGTAGGCAGGAGGTATCATCTCGTTTATTCATGCTGTGTGGGCGTTTTTCTATCTCTATGGCTTCTCTGATTATTCTGCTGCTGAAGTGTTCAGTTTTGGTGATAGTTCTGGTATTTTTAAAATCAATCTCATGACCTGTGGCTTTGAGGTGTTGGACCAGGGAAGAGGTCGGTTCTTCCTTTTTGATTGAGTTCTTATGTTCTTCAATGTGTGCAAGCCTGAAGATGATGAATGAGACTTCATCAAAACGTTGTCTAGATACTTCCAATCTTACGTGGGAGAAAACCCGAATAACCAAAGACAAATACAAATACCCGCAAGAACCTCAGAAAACATACATACATACATACATACATACATACATACATACATACATATATATATGCATATATATGTCTGGCATTCAGCTTTGTTCGGGTATTTTCCCACGTCATAATAGTGGTGCTTTTAAAGTTGTAGCAACGTTTCAGCAGAATCTCATCTGCCATCATCAGGCTTCTGTATGGTGTTTGTCTGTGAGTCAGACTTTTAGACAAACACAGACAAACACCATACAGAAGCCTGATGATGGCAGATGAGATTCTGCTGAAACGTTGCTACAACTTTAAAAGTACCACTATTATGACGTGGGAAAATACCCGAACAAAGCTGAATGCCAGACATGTGAGTACCCGCGAAAACTTAAGAAAAGAATACATATATATATATATATTTTCTCAAGTTTTCGCGGGTACTTACATGTATGGTATTCAGCTTTGTTCAGGTATTTTCCCACGTCATTATAGTTGTGCTTTTAAAGTTGTAGCAACATTTCGGCAGAATCTCAGACGAAAATGTCAGACAAACACAATACAGAAGCCTGATGATGGCAGATGAGATTCTGCCAAAATGTTGCTACAACTTTAAAAGCACAACTATAATGATGTGGGAAAATACCCGAACAAAGCTGAATACCATACATGTAAGTACCCGTGAAAACTTAAGAATATATATATATATATTAAACTTAAGTATAAATACAGGAAATGGGTACGAATAATTGGGGACAATAGGACAGGGATGGTAGGCACGTAAGCGGCACAGTTCTGGATTGTCCAAATTCAAAATCTCAAGCCTGGTGGTGCAGGGTATTCTGTTGCTTTCAGAAAGACATGGGCAAATCTTTTGGGTGGGGAAGCTTGTTTTTGTAATTGGAGTTCCAAGAGTATAAGGGGGGTACTTTAAAGATGTTGGTCATCCCCAGAAGCAGATGTCATGATTTATAAAATGAAACTGGATTAAGGTAAGTAAAAATTCAGCCTCACTAGTGATAGATATTCACAAACACATGTAATTCATTCAGATTTCATATTTGTTCAAGAAGCTAAGAGTGGCATATGATTTCCATTCTATATTCTCTGGATTTTCTTCAATTCGTATAAATCTTTCACCTTTTACTAAATATTCTGCTAAATGGTCAGCTGCCAAAAAAAGTTAAGCTGAGTAATTAAAATTTAAATGCTTTATGTCTATGACATGCATATCAAAGGTGACACACCACAAACATTTTGGGTGACACGCAAGTGTTCACCAAACCTAGCATCCATTTTTGAAAGCATACTCCATATTTGTGCGACTTTTGGAGTCCATGGAAGCCAAGGAGAATGGGATGAATGCAGCCTCAAGATCTTCCAGAAGTCATGCATAAGGACCATGTTCTTGAGTCTCTGGATCCTCCAAAAATCCTGTATGAATGTGGCATGCTTTCACACAGTTTTCAGGGGCAGTAGAGACCACAGAAGAGCATTCTCTGAAGCCACTTCATGAATGGATGCCTTGTGCGACCCAGAGCTGCTTCCATTTGTACTTTTTTTAAAAATGATCATTTTAGACTTTGAATCATCAGTTGCTATGATACAGATAGTTCTCAACTTGCGACCATAATTGAGCCCAAAATTTCTGTTGCTAAGAGAGATGGATCTTTGCCCCATTTTGCTATCTTTCTTGCCATTGTTCTTAAAGTGAATATCTGCGCTTCTTCAATTAATAACACGGTTGTAAGGTAAATCTGGCTTCTCCATTGACTTTGTCAGAAGGTTGTAAAAGGTGATCCCATGACCCTGGGACACTGCAACCATCATAAATATATGAGTCAGTTGCCAAGCTGAAGTTTGATCATGTGACCGTGGGGATGCTGCAATAGTCATAGGTGTGAAAAACAGTCATAGGTTACTTTTTCCAATGTGGTTGTAACTTCAATCAGTCACTAAACAAACTGTTGTAAGTTGAGGACTACCTGTAATCTCACTACATGTTAGTTTGAAATGCACATGGCCTATTTTTGTCATAAATTGTTGTACTAACACAGTCTGTGATTCCATTCCCATGAAGGTTTTTTACTTTTCATCAAATACAAGAATCTCCTTTGGATATTTGAATATTTCTATGATTTAATACATTTCCTTGTTGGCATTATTAATGCATTAATTTTCATCAATTCTCTTTGTACTGCATAATTTTTCCCATCTGCCATCTAGCCTTAGTTTAATTTTTCCCTTTTTAAATCCCATCTGCCATCTAGCCTTAGTTTAACCCCTTAAACCATAATAAATGTTGCATTCTCTTAGAAATGAATGGCATTAATTAGCTCTGCTCATCACAAAATTACTGGTGTTTTTATGTACTGAATGTGGCTTTTCTTCATTTCTGTCTTTATTCCCCCTACCCCATTCTTGGTTAGTTTCTTTATCAAATATTAAACACGTGGAATCTGGTTTGTATTTCTTGAATCTTGAACTAAAGTCTTGAATCAAAAGCATAAACATATTTTTTTAAAAATAAATTTTATTGATTTTACAATTAAAACAAACCAACAACACATACATAAATGAACGAGAGAAAAAGAAGAAAGGGAGAAGAAAATAGAAAGAAAAAATAGAAAACAATTAAAAACATTCTCATCTTCAACAGTTTGTAAAACCTCTTTTTTATCCTTATTTTATGCCATATACACACACCTAATCCTGACATATATCTGTGTATCACTACTATGGATTTATCCTATCCTCTTTTGCCTTTTAGTGTGAAGTCTATCTTTGGTCTATCCATTTGTACCAGCAGATCCAGCTGTTGTAATATATTGAAGTATCTTTATTTTTTAATGCCAAAGTTAATTTGTCCATTTCTGCACAACTTGAAATTTTTTGAATGATCATCTCCTCTGATGGAACAGGAGGCTACTTCCAACATTGTGCAAAAGCCAATCTGGCCACTGTCGAAATGTGTATTATTATATATTTCACTTTTTTTGATATTTGTTTATCAAAGTTCCCTAACAGAAAGGACTCTGGTTTGAATTTGATCTGTTCTCTTGTCATTTCTTCCAGCCAATTTCTAATTTTCTGCCAATATTTTTTAGTTTCTGTACAGGACCATCACATATGGAAAAAAGTTCCCTCTTTTTTTTTGCATTTCCAGCAATTCGGACTCATATTGGGGTGCATCTTCGCTAATCTCGAAGGAGGAAGGTGCCATTGATAAAACATTTTATAAGCGTTTTCTTTGTATGATACCGATTTTGTAATTTGGCTTCCCCATTGACTTTGCTTGTCAGAAGACCCCAGAAAGGAATCACATGAGCTCAGGACACTGCAGCTGTAATAAATATGAACCAATTGTCAAGTATCCAAATGCAAATCACATGTCCATGGGGATGCTGCAATGATTGTAAATGTGAAAAATGGTCATGTCCATTTTTTTCAGTGCTGTTGTAATTTTGAATGGTCACTAAATGAACTGTTGTAAGTCAAGGACCACCTGTACATTCTTACCATGTTTTCAACCCTCTGTATTACGTAGATAGAAAAGATAGACACTCACCACGTAACAGTCACCACGCAACACCACATGCAACAAAATCAAATTTCCAATTGTAGAAATGTTATGAAACAAGATATAGGTAGTTCTCAACTTACAAGTATTCATTTAGTGACCATTCAAAGTTATAACAGCATTGAAAAAAGTGAATTATGACTGGTCCTCACACTTACAACCAGTGCTGCATCCTCATGGCACATGATTAAAATTTGGTTGCTTGGCAACCAAATGTATTTACAACTGTTGCAGTATCCCAGGGTTATGTGATCACTTTTGCAACCTTCCCAGTCATCTTCTGACAAACAAATTCAATGGGGGAAGCAAAATTTGCTTAATGGCCACATAATTCACTTAAAAACTGCAGTGATTTGCTTAACAGCTGTGGCCAAAATGGTCATAAAATTGAGCATGACTCCCTCACCAACCACTTTGCTAAGCAGTGGAAATTCTGTTTCAATTGTGGTTGTAAGCCAAGAACTACCTGCAGTCTGAATGAATAGAAACACAATGTTTGCTTACATTGGAAACTACTTCATACAATATTTAATTTCATAACTGCTTCCTGCTGTCCAGCTATTTCTTTTTGAAAGTCCAAATGAAAGAAGCCTTTTTTCCTCTCCTACTTCTATCTCTGTTTGCCTTGGCAGTTCCAAATCATTCCAGAAATCTATTTTCTTTTTATTTCAAATAGAAATTGCATGTAGATTTGTACACCATGTATATCCATACATATCCATCCTTTCTGGACAAGCAAGGTTATGCAGAGTATATAGGGCAGGACTAAGGAATACTGAGCCAAAATAAATAAATAAATAAAGTCTATAGGTGAGGGGGAAATAGCAGGGGAAATCAGCTTGCACACACAGAGTTAGACACACAAAGAGACACAGACAAGAATCAATGGCATATGGGGAATCATGTGATAGGGATGCTCCCAGAGCTGAAAGAACAAAAAGAATGAAAGCTAAACTCTACAGTGAATGATTGAGGGAACCGGGTGTGTCTGGTCTAACAAAGAATAGGACAAGGGGTGTCAAGTTAGCACTCTTCCAATATTTGAAGGGCTGTCACAGAGAAGAGAAGGCCAAGCTAGTTTCCAAAACAACTGAGGGCAAGACAAGAAACTATGGATAAAAACTTACCAAGGAGAAAAGCAAACTAAAACAAAGGAGAAATTTCCCGAAAGTAAGAACAATTAATCAGTGGAACAGCTTCCCTTCTGAAGTTGTGGGTGCTCCAACACAGGAGGCCCTTTTATGAAAGGACTGGGCAGCCATTTGTCTGGAATGATATTGCGTCTCCTGCTTGTGCAGGGGGTTGAACTAGAAAACAGAGTAGAGGTCCCTTCCAACCCTGTTATTCTACTCTATTCTACATCTCCAGTCTTATCTGTGTTCTGTTCTATTCTTGAAAACCTTATTCTTTTCTCCAACTGCATTTTCTTCCTCTGGAAGATATTAAATAAAATAAGTGATGAAAAGCTTAGAACAGCACTATGAAAAACTGTACAAAAGAGATAGTTTGCATCTGTCAAAGAAAGGGACTGAGTTACTTGGCATTAAATTCACAGATTTTCTGGATAAATATTTAAACTGAACATTAGGGACAGAGAATTGATACAGAACATTTCTGTCCCCAGCAATCTAAAATTAATAGGGTTACTGGTGCATGTAACATAGATGTTTGTGCAGTAAGATTATCAGCCTTGCTGTCAAACAAAACCAAGCATTTAATAGCGAGTGCCATACCATGTGCACTAATCAAACAGGTGACAAGAAAATAGGGGCAGTCAGGCACAACACAGGTTAGGTAGACAGTAAACACAGCATCAGACATAAAGACCTCAAGTGCTGATATACAAATGCACAAAGTCTGGGGAACAAACAGGGTGACCTTGAACTACTAATACATGAACGTAGATATGATATAGTTGGAATAACAGAAACTTGGTGGGATGAAACCCATGATTGGAACATACTGGTAGAAGGTTACAAACTGTTCAAAAAAACCAGACCCCATAAAAGAGGAGGCAGGGCTGCCAACCTTGAGTGATAGTTCGGAGTGAGATACTGCGAGGGAGCGGAGCGACCGAGGGGGGGATGGTGTGGAAGGGGGGTGTCCCCCCTTCCACGGTAGGGAGCTTTGACAATTTTACATTTTAAATGGTGCAATCTGATGCATACTTTAGTCATGATTTGGACATATACATACATACATACATGCAAGCAGCACCAATGTACTTGAACCGGATTTGTAAGATATTAATAATGCAATTCACTGACCATGAATAATTGAAGTTCCTGACTTGTAACTGCAGTATTCTATCTCAACTGACTTTATTAGCTTAGTGATGTACTATAGACCACTATAGGATGAATTCAATGTGCAACAAAAAGACAAAAAACCCGAAACAACTACAGAGATAATGCAAATACATCAATGGGTATTCTTCTTTCTGTATCAAATACCATACTACATGCCAATATCAAATGCTATAGTCTCAGTCTTTAATTATATACTAACTTGTTGACTGAAATAGGGGTTCATAATTTCAGACATGTATAAACTAAACATTTAATCGAATAATGAGTGCTTCATATAAATATACATATTGTTAACTGTAAAACTCATCTACTGTATTCTGAAGCTTGGCCCTAGCTTTCATCATAGAAGCTATAGAACCAAAACAAAGCCCTGGTAGAGACTAAAAAATACAGCAAGTGCAGCTCTTGATTCACAAGGAAACTCTGGAATAGCAGTTGAATGCCACAGGTTAAATACTACACTTCATCACAGATGAACTGTCAACTCTAATAATTTAGCGGGTTTCTGGTGTGGCGGCCTGCTGTGCGGCCGTACAATATTTATTGGGTAAGTTTAGATTCTGAACTTAATGGTCTTACTGCTCTTTGGATGGTAAATTGTGTTAAGATTAGAATATGTTCTAGTTGAGTCAGGGCTATCCCAATTTGGGGCTGAGAAGCCTACTGGCATCAAAAAAAGTCCTTATTGAGTCCTTATCTAAGGGTTTGAAAATATGATAATAATGTAGTACAGTCCTGTCGATCTGGTGCATGGAGACCTAGGATTTAAACTCAAAGGAGAAAGAGGAAAAAGTGATTCCTTCTTCTGAAACAAAGCCATTACGGAGTGGCTTCCATTTAAGCACCAAAGATGTTTCTTTATTTTCTCTGGCTGGATTTCTGACCCAGGGGAGAAAGACCATTTAAAAAAGCAAAAAGGACAGAAAGAACACCAAGAAAGAATGGGACAACCCCCCCCCCCAAAAAAAGAGATCCAACACAACTCTGAATAAAATTATTATTATTTTAAATTTTATTATTATTATAATTATTATTACCACCCCTTTACACGCCTTATGCTCTCTTTTAGCTGATCCAAAAGAGTCTTCCCAAACCAGCAAGGTGAGAAGCGCACCAGGCTGATCTATAAAGGGGCTGGGCAGCTTTTTTGCAAAATAGAAAGGTTGGAGGACTGACAGGATTACATCTCTGGCAGCGGACAATTCAGCTTTGCTTACCAGGGTTATTACTGGCCGAGGCTGTTGCCTGCAAAAGAGGCTTTGCCAGCCCCCTCGTGTCCTTCTTTGAAAAGGGCAGCTGGCTTGTCCCGGAGGACATTGCAGAGAGGGAGAGGACGGGGCAAAGTGGCTGCGAGCGCCCCGGGCGGGAAGAAGCCTCTTGCTCTTCGCTTTTCTGAAGCGATTTGCTAATGATCAGCATCATGCACAGTTACGGGACGCCGGCAGAAGGATTAAGGCGGGAAAAGAGGCGCGGTGGGGTGGCTGGGCAGGGCGGGGTGGCTGGGCAGGGCGGGGCGGCGCTGGGAGCTCATCCTTCTCCTAAGCTAAGGGGAATATTCGGAATATAATCAGAGAATGTAGGGATATTTTTGTACATTCCATGATTTTGGGGGTTTAGCGTGAGATTTTGTTTATCAGAGTGAGACAGTCAAAATTGGTTGAATTGCGTGAGTCTCACGCTGATTGCGTGAGAGTTGGCAGCCATGAGGAGGTAGAGTTGCACTGTATGTAAAGGACCACTATATTGCTTCAGAAATGCATGAAACCAAAGATGAAAACCTCCTAGAATGCATATGGGTCAATATAAAAGAAAAAGAGAATGACATGGCCATAGATGTATATCATAGGCCATCCAATCAAGTAGAAAAAAATAGATGACCTTTTTCCCAACCAACTAACAAACATATGCAGAAAACTTGCTACAAAAGTAATATATTTCAACTCCAGAATTCCCCAACCATCATAGTCCTTGCTGATAAATTCCTTATATCTGAAGGATGCCCTAATTGAGTACACTTCTACCAGCCACATTCTCAACTCAAAATTATCATAATTGAACTCATGCCATCCAACAAATGTCCTTTCTTTCTGGCTTCTGAAGATCATCTTGAGGTGATCAGTGCTCCTTCCCTCATTATCAGCTGGCCAATTGCAGAATGCAAAAACTGACCCTCTACCTAGTGTTCTGTTTTCTGCCTTGTTATATTTTTCTGCCAGTGAGCAAGAAACCCTCCCCACCACCACCACCACCACCACACACACACATACACACACAAAGAAGGGGGAATAGATTCTGGAGGAAGAATATGTCCTTGGAAATATTTGGAGCCATAAGGCAGGAAAAGTTCTTATTTAGGGAAAGCATGTACCAATAAGCTTTAGAAGGAATACTGCAAAATATGTCAGTCCTTTGTGCTTGCAGACAATTCATAACCCAATGAGGTAACATCATCAATGCTAGAAGAGAGTGGGGTTTCTCTCTGTTTGTACACAAATGGTAGTTCCTTGAGTAAACTACCAATTCCGACAAACCATAAACAGCCTAATCAAGGAAGTACCAACACCATTCCCACCAGCACCAACAGAACAAGCCACTTGTATGTAGATGGAGACTAAACCTCATTCCCTTCCAGCACTGATGATGTTGTCTAGTTGGATCATGAAACATCTGCAAGAAAATAACCAAACTCAGAGAGTACCAAGGATCCCAGAGTCCTCTTCCTCCTCCTCCCACTGATATTATCTAGTAAAACATCTGCAAGAAAACAACTATGCTCAGCCCTGATTTATAAATATTATCTTTGATTGGTGCAAAAATATCTTTGCAATGTTGCCTTTTCAAGGAAAATAATTTATAATTTTGAAAACAATCACTTTCAAAGTTACATTAACTGGTTCAGTTTCCAGGCACCCACTTCCTCCCATGGCACTGTATGGATGCAAGATGATGGCACTGATATAAAAAATGTCCTGAAATGGAGCAACAGAGACCCTCTTGAAGACTTGCAAAGGTCTATAATCCCCAGACCCAGCTCCAGCATTGACCTTTGGAACTCTCCTCCTTATTTCTGTCATTGGCAGCTTATCTGCTTTCTCCAAGCAGGTAGTAACAAAGGAAAGGAATCACAGCAATTCCCTGACTTGTTCTGTCTGTCTAATGCATCTCCAGTAGGTCAATGGGATTAGGAGCATGGCAGCTCTTCAAGGATCTGGAGGCAAGACTGTTTCTAATCACTCTTCCAAAGCTTCAGCTGATTTGCAAATCAGTAACTGGAGCTAGCACATTCTGACAAGATGGGAGCAAAACTGCTGATCCAGTCATTCACTCATAGCACAGTTGCTGTAAGTTCTCTAGCCCCATAACTCTCCCTCTTTTTTGGGAGGGGAGCACTCTTTGTGTCTAATTAATCTTAGAGAAACCAGTGCTCTTTACTTATAACATAACCACTTCCTCTTCCATTTTACACCCTCAGCTTTGAGTTTAATTCATCTTTCCTGAAATAAGAAATTTTGGGACATACCCCCACCCCCCACTCTCCCTTATTAGCAGGAGAAAATCACCAAGAGGGAATAGAATACTGCATCAGACACAGAGATGTTCATGCAAGGTGAGTAACCTGGTTATTAAATTAACTTTCTGTCTCAGTTTGCCCCATATATTAAAACACAAATGAATAAAAACTGCAAAAATCCAAGCAAACAATCCAAGGTTAACCCTAAACATTTTTTTTTCATGTGTTGCCAATGCATTAGTTAAGATTTTAAAATCAAACTGTGTTATATGAGTATTATAAGAAGGAGGAGGTTCCATCTTTCTCTAATGGTTCCAAATGCCCTTATAAAGACCAAGATGGATTGAAGGTAGGAAGCCTAAATTAAGCAAGTATAATGCATAAACATAACTGGTTATATCACATGGTATCTAGGACAATTTACATATTCTTGCTTTTACAAGGTGAAAATTCCAAATGAAGGGCTGTTTAAAATGTGGAATTAAAAGAAGGAAGGAAAAAATAATAAAACATAGATTTTTGCAAATATTTTATTATTTATTAAAATTGTATGCTGGGGTAATACTCTGTTAACATGGACAGTAAAACAGACTAAGTTGTTTTTAATCCATTGTGACTAAGAATCTCCTCCTCCTCCTCCTCCTCCTCCTGCAGTTTGAAAGAAACACTGCAGTCTCTGAACATAATTTCTAATCCTCTGGTTCAAAGAAATTAAGGCCATGTTTAAAGCTTGTAGCAAAAATTTGACCCTGTGTTAGAGATATACGCAGTTTGCTTTTTCACTAATGAAACCCAAAAGTCCTTATATGGCAACATTTTCAAGGTGAACTATATAATGAGTACAAGCCAGATGTGAATCTCAAACTCTCAGGAGGACCACCAATGTCATAACAACTTTAAAAAAATGAATGCAATTGTGTCTGCTTATTCAACACAAAGCCTGCCTCCTTTCATAAATTCCACAGGTGTTCTGAGAGATGCTTAGATAGGATTGATGACTAAAAGGTGTTTCCCTAAAATGAAACTCCAGGAGGAAATTCCAGAGGGGGAGATCTTGTCTCTCGCTGGTGTTCAGAGTTATTACATCTCTCATTCCAAAATTCAAACAAATTGAACCTCTTAGCTGTGGTTTCGGAAAGGTTTCAGAGCTCATGAGATCAGAGGGCAAGATTATTATTTCTTTAGTGTATGGCATGGCACACACAGTCTAGCAATTCATTTCATCTACATTATTATAACACAATAAAATGTAAATGTTAAAAAGATCGGTGTTCAAATACTATGCTTAGGCCATCTAACCATTGAAGTGCAGCATTGTTTATATTTTTAAAAAATCATATATTGGACTGGTATATGCTCTTAGCTTACAGCCGGTCACAATGTGAGGTTCCAACAAACTTTGCATCACTACTGGGAAAAGAGAGAGATGCTGGAGATATGAGTCCCAAAGTGGGATAATTCAGCCATAGAACTGCAGGCTAACTCCTGGCAGGTGACCTAAGAAAAGGGAAGCATGGTGTGAGCATCACTGCATTTTATGAGACAGGAACATAGACCATAACCCATTCTGGACTGGAAGTTCCTTCCTAGTATCAAGATGGCAGAGCTCATGTTAGCAACTGGATCATTCAAGCTGGATTTCACAATGGGACAGGCCAATGTGTTATCTCTATCCTATTACCATCAGAGAACAGGGCAAGTATTTGACAGGTGTCAAATACTTGCCCTGCTTAGATACTAGGAATATAAGGCAAAAAAGGGAGTTAGATTTCCCCCATGTCCACATTCAGGTGTGGAAGGCAAATGTCTTGACCAGATCTATAAAATAGAAATTGATAAGGAACTGGTCAACTGGATAATGGAGTTGAAATGATATCTCCAAGAAGAGAGAAGATGGAATTAAAGATCTTCTGTGCAGAATGGGACTCGCTGCAGCCAACTCACCATAGGATAACTCATCATCGTGGCCAATCTTGCCATAGGACAACTTGCTGTGGGACAAGTCAACAATTTTACTTAATTTTTTTAAAATTAATTTTTGTCATTCACATTTCAATTTGTCACTCCTTTTGTATCCTTTCTTTAATAATTCTCTTTCAACATTTCTTCAATATTATGTAACTTTTGTCCATGGTGAGTTGTCCCGCAGTGAGTTGGCTATGTCGAATTTCCCATGGTAAGTTGGCCACTGTTAGTTGACTGTGGCACTAGAAGGATCCATAGAGATGAGAAGAACTGTACATAGTAGACCAAAAGATGTACAAGCATGGAACCTCTTTGTACCTATAAATAAATGTAACTATTTAGTCATTTCTCTTTGGCTCCTTTTGCACAGGGAGTTTTAAAAGAAAATAGTGCAGAGAGCAGGGCAGTAAGCCTGTTAAATGACTACATGGATGTTTTGCAAGGAGGAAAGAAGGAAGGAAACTCATACAAATTAATGTTGAAGCATACTGCCACCTAGTGAGCCATTGACAACTCAGCTTTCACTATACATTATGCAAATAAATACTCTTTCCGCTGCCAGCAGAACTGATCAACAGAAAGCCAGAGAAGGTTTTGTATAAAACATTATGGTGAGATGCCATATAGTCATAAATGAAAATTGTAACAAAGAAAAAATCTTCAACGGTGGAGAAAAGAGTGAAAGAAATATCCCAGGGTTGGACACAAATATATTTATGTGCCATTTCTTCCTAGTTAACTGCTGGCATCTTTTCATTTCAGAAACAGCCAATAGTTCAGGGGATGACCAACCAGGCTGGTTCACCTGTAATTGGTGGATGCCTGCAGAGGGTTATAAGTCATTTTACAATTAGCACCTTGCATATTCCCAATAGATGATAGCTTCTGCTTGAATTCACCCTGGATGAATGAAGACAGGAAAATCTCCCTCTTTCTCTCTCCCTCCCTCCTTGTCCCTCTCTCCTCCTCTCCCCCCTCCCTCTCTCTCTTCCTCCCTCTCTCCCCATGTGTATTTAATGGTATTGTATGCACATAAAGGCAGGTCTGCCCAAGCCCTGGATGGCAGGACCTGGTTGTTTAGCTGCAGAGAACACACAGCTATAAAAGATATCAATAAGCTCGTATCCTATCCTCACTTGAATGATGAAAATATTAAGATGCAATGGAATGCAATATTCAACCTTGGAAAATAATATATCTCCGGTTTTTTCAGAGAGTGGGCTTATTATTATTAAATGGATGCAGCAAAAAAGCAGGGGCTTCTATAGCAATTTCCCACCTGCTTAGAAAGAGCTCATAATAGAAAATGCATTCAATTTCCTCTGAGTGATAACCTCTGATTTTTTTTAACATGGCAGATTAATGCGACAACACAATCAGTGTGAAAGCCTCACCGACTGAATATACACCAGTGCAGAGAGATCCCTATTAATGTGTTAATTGCAATGAAGATTTGTAGGAGAATATTATAATTCTCTATAGAAGCTTACAAAAATGGGGATGGTGGAGATATTGAATAGGCTAGCAAAGCATTTGTCACTTTATATACTGGGTTAGGGGAGATGGCTCATGCTTCTCCTAGGCCAATGCCCAGCTGTTTGAAAATATTGTATTGATTTTAGTATGAACATCTGAAAAGATTTTGTTGATTAGTTTGTATTAAATTTAGGGGCAGCTTGCAATCAAACAAGGAAAGATAAGAAAACCAAACAAAAATAACATGTACGCAAGGAAGGAGGGAAAAAAATAACTCAGTGTTTCTCAACCTTGGCAACTTTAAGATGTGTGGATTTCAACTTTCAGAATTCTAAGAGTTGAAGTCCACACATCTTAAAGTTGCCAAATCCTGGGCAGGAGCTCAACACTCATCCTTGCCCCAAGCTTAGGAGGACACTACTTTTTAATATGTCAACAAGTTGGGAGCCATATAGATCTCTGGGGCAAATGTTGTTCTTGTAGAGAACAAGGGAAATCAGACCTGATGCAAATATTCAGAAACTGGATAAGCACAACCAGACCTGGAAGAGTCTGGAAGAGATGCAGACTTAGACAACAGGCAGATGAGCCCACATAAAGAATGGGAACATGGCAAATGTCTTAGAAAGGACCCTCCCGAGTTTCTTAGATTTAAAGGCAGGTGGGAGGAAGAGTGAGATATGCACTTTCAGACTTGCAAGAATCTGTTAATGTAAACTTGCAAAAAGGGAGGAATAGTTCATCTCTGTGTGTGCTTCCTTCCTTGGCTAGCCTCACAATTTGGAGTCATCCTCTGGTAAAAAAAAAGGAAGGAAGGAGGGAAGGAAATGAAAAGAGGGAAATGAAGAAGGAAGGAAGAAGAGAAAGGAAGAAAGAGAAAAAGAAAGAAAGAGCAAGAAAGGAAGGAAATTTTAAAATGTTCTCTTATTGAACTAGCTTTGAATTAAGTAGGTGCTTTTTCTGAATTCTGATTTCCTGGGGGTCACACAATCCTGTCACCTGCCATCTTGACATCTTTTGCAGATCAGCACAATCTTTTGCAGATCAAACTGCCCCATCCCTTGGGTCCTTCCCCAGACAAAAGCACTTTAAAAGAATGGGAGAAAAACAAAATGAACATCTTGCTATCGGAGGCTCCCTGCTGGATTACAAGTTCATGTGTGTTTCAGCAATCCACCGAAGGCGGTGCATTTAATAACGAATGATTGAAGCAAGTACTCTGGAGAAAGAGGCAGCAAACAGCCTTCAGCAAAAGCATTTGCAAATGTCAGCAGTCATAAATAAAATAAGGACAGGAAAGAAGAGGGGGCAGAGAGAAAGAAGAGCAGAAGAGGTAAGAGAAAACATACTTGGTCAAGAGTGTATCCGACAGGGACATCCTCCGAGAAGGTCCAAAATGTTGAGATGGTGGTGGTGATGCCCAAGTGGACAAAACACATGTCATGCATGTAAAAAAATAGAGATTTGATTTTATTGAAAGTATAATACAAATGAAAATAAAGATAAAAGAAAAATGAGAAAGGATTAAAAAAAGGGAGAGAAATGTAGAATAAAGGGGGAGAGGGAAAAAAGCATTGATTTCCAACCATTTTCAATCCAAAATAAAATTACAGCCTCAATTATTTACTTTTAGATACTTAACAATTACTAGCCATTTCTATAAAAACAAACTAGTCAGCAAAACTCAATGTCAAGAATTATTTTTTTCTCTGTCTCAAGCACAAAATCCAGAAGCGGTTTCCAAGTAGAAACAAAGTATGTTCTTTTTCTCTAATTAAACCAGTTTAATTTTGCCATTTATGCTAGCTCCATTACTTTTTCCATCCATTCTTCTGTACTCGGGATAGATTTACATCCAGACCAGATCTGGGCATTTGTTGGCCTCTAGGGCACATATGGCCCCTCAGCTGTCCCTATCCATGCCATGGGGTCAGCAGTCTCAGCCTCAGGGGATGTGTGTGCAGCAACATCAATTGGGAGGGCATCAAGGTGGTGAGGGGAGGGGGAGGGAGGAGGCAGCAGGGGAGGAGATATGGGGAGGCCGGGCAGTGGCAGGTAGTAGGAGCAAACACCACACACACACACACATACACATAGAGAGAGAGAGAGACTGATGAACACCCCTATCTATCAACATTAACATTCTTCTCATTTAGAGAACACTGAGAAATTGTTCAAAAGTGTAATTTCTAGGGAGGAAACTAAATTTAGCATGGAACAAATGCTACTTTGCTCCACGTCCAACCCATTTTCCTCCTCTCTAGGTGTCAAGGCTGGTCTCCCTAGCCACTTAAGATAAAAACCAGAGTGATAGGTATAATAAGTGTTAATTTAGCAAGTTTGCAACTTGTCTGGAATTATTGACTTAAAACTCAAATGCATAATGGGCACAAGTGATTATTCCATTCCAGATCATTTCAAAACTTCTGATTGTCATTGTTAAATAAATGGGATCCAATTAAGCATTTCTGCTTGGGAGTGAGGCTTACTAAGTGACTCAAGGTCAGTTTGTCTTCAACCTTAACATCCCTCGAAGAATTGTGATGATAAATTAGAGCCAGTGGATTTATGCACACTTTTTTAAATGCTTGGAGGCACAATGTCTACAACCAATAAATATATTTTTTCAAATTATTCAGCCAAGTCGTTTGATTGACTGATTAGAAAAAAAAAAACCTATTGTGAATCACCACCAAAAACAAGTACTGGTGGCTTGTAACACCTTTCAGAACACTACATTTAAATGAGCACAATATTATATTACTAAAATGAAATAATACTTTAGAACATGAATAGAGCCAAAGATATAATAGACATTACAAAAATAAATAAAAAAGGAAAATAGAAATAAATGACATAACAACTGAAACAATCTTCTTAGCAATTATGTTTAATTATATTTATAAAATGTCATTAAATTGATAGTTGTTATGAGGGGAGGGAGAAATATTCCATAAAGCGAGCACAACAATCCCTAAAATAATACTTGTGAACCTCCATCCCCTGTTTACCTTGAGAAAAGTGGGGAGGAGGGTGTGACATTAAAAGGATTTTCTAGGACATCCATTTTGGGTATATGGGAATTGGTTGAAGATGGTTTTGGATCCTTATTTATTGTAGCAATAGCAATAGTATTTAGACTTCTATACTGCTTCACAGTGTTTTTACAGCCCCCTCTAAGCTGTTTACAGAGTCAGCATTTTGCCCCTAACAATCTGGGTCCTCATTTTACCGACCTTGGAAGGATGGAAGGCTGAATCAATCTTGAGCAGGTCAACATTGAAGTCTAGGCAGTAGGTAGAGTCAACCTGCAATACTGCATTCTAACCACTGAGTCACCATAGCTCCTAGATATTGAGTAGATATTCCTAATGTTCCTTTTCCTAAACAATTCTGCCTATCATAGTAATTTTGCTATGGGTTTTTTTTCCTAGCACACATTTTAAAAAATCCCAGAGACAGATAATCAATCCCAAAGGAAATCAACCCTGCCTTTTCTTTGGAAGGACAGATATTTAAGCTGAAGCTCAAATGCTTTGGCTACCTAAGAAGAGAGGACTCCTTGGAAAAGACCCTGATTGTTGTGGTTTGTGGGAAGCCTGTGCAGATGGCAGTGGAATTGGACAGTGGGGAAGAATGGGGATCAGTCCCGGAGTCTGAGAAGGGCTTGGATGAGGGTCCTGTGTCCGATGCAGAGATGGGGCCAGGACCATCTGGGAGTGGAGTGCTGCCTCTGGAGCCTCCAGATTCTAGCAGCAGCAAGGCAGAGGAACAAGGGGAGCCTGTTCCCAGTGCGCATGTATATAGAGCTGCTAGAAGGCAAGAGCAGCTGAGACAAAAGGAGTGACTCAGGAGTAAGGCTTGGAGGTGATTGCCCCTCCCATAAGGTATAAAGGACAGGCAAAGGTGACAAAACCTTTGCAGGAAGCAAAGTCATTTGTTCTGTTTGGATTAATCCTTGAAGCTCTGTGTGGACTTTGTACTTCGGTTGGTTTTTTATAGTTCATTTGGCACTTTAGTTCTTGGCAGCAATTCAAAGGAGAGAAGGGACTGTTTGGGACTCAATACAGGCTGGGAATGAACATAATTCCCAGCATTGAAATAAAACAAGAGTTGCTTTAACTAAATGTGTACTTAATTATGGCCTCAGGAAGCCTTGATCAGAACACTGATGTTGGGAAAGATGGAGGGGAAGGGGACAGCAGAGGATGAGATGGTTAGATAGTGCCATCAATACAATGAGCATGGATTTGGGCATGTGGAGGAAACAGTGGACGACAGGGGTGCCTGGCATGCTAACATCCTTGGAATTGGGAAGGCACAACTTGTGACTGAAAACAACAAATATGTGGGAATAGCTTTCAGAGACAGGGATATGTGGAAGAGGGAAGAGAAGGAATGGCCAGAGATGCTATCACTTTCTATTTCTCTACATTCTAATAAGGTAGAAGATGTTGACCTACCACCCAGAAAGTAGCTTGAAGAATTTGTGTGACACTACATCCATTTCTCAGAAACATGAACCATTCCTATGGTGACCTTGAGAAGGAAAGGAAAGCCTGCTTAAAAGATCAGAGAAGATCAGTATTACCAAGCCTTCTCTGAATAGTGTCACCTCTGATCTATCACTGTTGTATCTTGCCAGATGAAGAAACATTGGCTGATGTAGCTATAAAAGCAGCTATTAAATAAAAAGTTGCAGAAAAGAACAGCCAGTCCCATTTTCACTCATGTTTCTTCATAAAAACAACATTCTTCTCTCTCCTTCATCCCTCATCAACTCTTCATCAGCACATGATTCCAAGATATCTCAAGAAGCCCTTCACTCCAGTCTGTTTATTTTATTTAGTTGTTGTTTTTGACAACAGGATGCTGGTGATAAGTTTTTTTTACAGATGTACCCTAGAAACGAACCAATTGAATTCCTTTCCAGTTACTTTTTTTTTTAAATGTTCCCCACATGACTCATAATTACATTTTGCAAGCTGAAGTTCAAGAGTGTGAGAGAGAAAGAAACAGAAGTGGACAGAAGTTATTTTGACCTCCCCCTGTGATGAAGAGATCTTTGGTACAGTCCAAGATTTCAGGTTAAGTTTGTTTGTTCCGGGGATCTGCAACTCTGCATGTTTTCCTGGCGGGGCAGGAACTCGATGGCTTAAAAGTCATTTTAATTCAGGTGAGTTAATAGTATTGAGTTGTATCCTGTTAACTTTGTAGGATTTCTTCCTTGAAAATGCAACATTTATTAAATTGAATTTTCTAATATACCAGTTGGGACTACCAGCACTGCAGGACAAAAATCCAGAAGAACAAGAGTTGGTGGTAGTTATATCTTTTTAAAAAACTAACTTTGTTATCCCAAATGGTTATTTGGATTTTTTAAAAGTTCAGAAGTGGAGCTGAACTTGTTTAAAAAGTGACCAAAAATAGTTCATACCAAGCGTGGAAGACTGAAAATCCAACTTTAGGGCAAAACCACATTTCGGTAGAATTAAGAGTCTGGCTGTGAAAAGAGGATTATGTGTTGATTTTACTAGGGAATTGTTTACACAAAATTTTGTTTGCCTCTAAGGATAGAAAGAGAACAATGCAGCGAGACTGGGAAGTGTTTGCAGAATATCATCTGTGTTCAGGCTACAAGCAGACCTTTGTTTGCTACCTTTAAAAAAACTACCTTAACCACAAGGAGATTTGCACCCTAAAAGTTTCAAAGGACAATTTCACATACCTCTTCAACTGAAACAACAACAACCTTTAAAACACAGAAACTATGGGAAGACAGATTTGCAGGTTCATCTGTGTTTTCTCATAAGTAGTTCTTCATAATTATTGAGAGGAATGTCATACATCAGAAACTTCAATAAAGGGTAGCTTTGTTTGTGCAATTATACACCACAATTTCCAGATACAGATTTGTTTTCAGATGTATTGGTTTCATATTGTGAATTATCTGCTTCCCCCCCCCTTTTTATAATGAAAAGTGACCTATAAATAAATTAATAAATGGAAGTTGACATCTTCTGTTAGGAAATATCTAGGTTCATACATTGCTCTAAGCCATAATATTGATTTGGTTCAAGTCAGCATATTCTTGAAAAACAGCATCTATGATTTGCAAATTGTAGTTTATGGCAGGGTTGGGTGACCCGTTGCCCCCAGAAGTAGAGTTTGCTGGGCACAAAGAAATGAATTAAGCACAAATTCATCACTGAGCCTTAAATTAGATACAAACCACTGAATGTTAATGGGACAATTTAGGTTCTTGCAGGGTGGGGAGAGGAACAAGTTAGGATTATGAGTAGGGTTTAGAATGTTGTCCAGTTCCTGCTGCTTTGTTCATAGAAGTTTAGTTAAAGGAAGCATGGATTAGTGCAATGTGACAATCTAGCAGTGAATATGATTGTTACGTTCATAAAAAGAGTGATTGTCAAATCATGGTCAACTCCCAAAAAGATTCTTATGGCAGAATCAGTTCTGCAGCTGCAGAAATCAACTTCTTTTGCTTCAGTGCTTCTCTAGGATGGAAATCAGAAAATGATCTATAATATCTTGCCTCCCATTGATTATACTAACTTGGGTTCATTATCAAACGGAAACAGGAGGGATAACTGAATGCAGAATAACAGAGTTGGAAGGGACCTTGGAGGCCTTCTAGTCCAACCTCCTGCCCGAGCAGGAGAGCCTCTATTTTTCCAGACAAATGGCTATCCAATCTCTTAAAAGCCTCCAGTGATGGAGCCCCCACAGCTTCCAGAGGCAAACCATTCCACTGATTAATTGTTCTCACTGGCAAGAAATTTCTGCTTAGTTCTAGGTTGCTTCTCTCCTTTGATTAGTTTCCATCCATTGCTTCTTGTCACGCCTTCAGGTGGTAGAGAATGGCAGCCTCTCAAATATTGGAAAGCTGCGATCGTGTCCCTTTAGTCCTTCTCACTAGATTAGACATACCCAATTCCTGCAACCGTTCTTCATGTGTTATAGCCTCCAGTCCCCCCTCATCATCTTTGTTGTTCTTCTCTTTCTAAAGTCTTGACATCTTTTTTATATTGTGGTGGCTAAAACTGGATGTAGTATTCCAGGTGCAATCTTACTAAGATTTTATAAAGTGGTACTACTTCACATGATCTTGATTCTATTAATGTAGCCTAGGATTGTGTTGGCTTTTTTAGTGGCTGCTGCACACTGCTGACTCATATTTAAGTCATTGTCTACTAGAATACCTGTCACAATTACTGCTATTGAGCCACCTTTCACCTAATCCATACCTGTGCATTTGGTTTTTCTTGCCTATGTAAAACCTTATTTTTACTACTTGGATTGCCTTACTGCATCCTGTATTAAACTTCAAGACAGACACATGGATTAAAATAAGCTAAAACTAAGGGGAGGAGAAGGAAATAGAGGAAAGAAAAAAATTATATTAAGAATCCATCTTATTTTCACAAAAAAGGCATTTTACAAATTGATCAAGAATGCACACAATATCTTGAATCTATACTTTAATCTCAGAAATGTAAATTTCTTTCCAAGTGAAACAGTCTCCACTTACTACAATTCTTGACCTTTGAACCAGATTTGAACTTATGGGTCACCACATAGACCAAAAGTATTCTATGTTAAGATTCTACTTTGCAATTTGTCAAACATTTCCTTTCTCTGTTAAGGTTACTTTCTTTTTACTCTATGTTATGCTTGAGACTTTTTCTAAAATTTCTTTTGGAAGCCTTATGCCTAATATCTCCTTCCATCACTCCATAGCCCTTTCTGTATCTGCTCATTCTTCCCAATCTGAAATATTTTATAGATCTGCTCCTTCCATTGCTATTCGCTTAAAGGTAGAAAAGTTAGAGAAGTCCTATAGAATCAGGACCTTCCTAACTTTTAGGATGGTGGTGAAGATATATACTTTTAAGAGGACAAGAGGTATTTTCAGGGTAAAACAGATTATTTCCTTTTCTTACTTTCCAAAAACCCATCAACAAAATTCATTCTATAACTCTTCCAAATAACAGAGTTAGTTGGAAGGGATCTTGGAGGTCTAATCCATTCCCCTGCTCAAGTAGGAGACAAGTGGCTGTCCAGTCTCTTCTAAAACTCCACCAGTGATGGAGCACCTACAACTGCTGGAGGGAAGCCGTTCCACTGTTTAATTATTCTCCTTCCTTCTAGATTGGATAACTCTGATTAGTTTCCATCCATTGCTTCTTGCCTTCAGGTGCTTTGGCAAATAGGTTGATCCTCTCTTCTTTGTGGCAGTTCCTTAGATACTGAAACATTTCTATCATGTCACCCCTAGTCCTTCTTTTCATTAAACTAGACATATCCAATTCCTGCAAGCATTCTTCGTATGTTTTAGCCTCCAGGCCTCTTTTTGCAAAGCTTCAGAAAATTGGACTAGTGAAGACTTTGTCCCCCCAAAATTAAGTTAGAATGTATTTTTTTTTATTTCCATTTAGTTGTGTCTGATTCTTGGAGATGGCCCAGACAAATACCTGCAGTTTTCTTAGCAAGGTTTTTTAATGGGTTGCCATTGTCTCCCTCCTAGAGGAAAAGTGACTGGCCCAAGGTCACCAGCTGGCTTTGTACCTAATGCAGGAGTAGAACTCACAGTCTCCTGGCAGGACTAGAACTCACAGTCTCCTAGCCTGGTGCCTTAACCACTCCACCAAACTGTCTGTAGTGTTATTGTACCTACCCTTAGAATACTATCTTGGTAGACTGAAGAGAATTTTCCCTGGAACTTTTTAAATAGCCTCTTATGTATAAAATAGATTGGTAGTTTGGCCAAAGCAGGATTTTTAATAATATGCCAGTGAGTTTTATTGCCAGATAATAAGCTCCAAAATACTCAAGAGAACAATTTCATGTTCCATTTTTAAAAAATATTGATTTGGTTTGTGCCTGCTTTTATTCTCCACCCCATCTGGAGATATGCGAATCACTAACGATTTTATCTGATTAATATCAGAAAAATAACCTTTTGAGTTCTACATGACATTTTCCCTATGGGCTTAATTCATGCAGAATTTTGTACCCAATTATGTTTGTAAAGTCTCTGGGTACATTATGCACCTGCTCCTAATTTACATATCTTTTAACATAAATTAAACATTGAACAACAGGAGATAGTCCTGCTTTCATTGTTTAAGGCTTATTTTTAAAATCCAGATTTCATTGATTGAATTCTTTTTCTAATTCTCAATATTTACATGCAATTTTCAGTGATAACAATTCCTTTCCTAAACAATTTTTATGGATCTTTATTTAAGGAAAGAAAAACCTTAGCACTCCATCTGAAACTTGCCTTTCTGCTGTTGCAAAATTTAATGGGGCCAGTATGTCGATACTCTTACGACCAACCTACTCAGCAATGGATCAACATCTGAGAGGCCCTGACAAATGGCCAGCTCAAATGTTCCCCTGATGCATAAATCAAAATCCATTTTTAATACAACTTCTACTCTATCGTAACTATTGTACATTTTTTGTATTTCTAGCAAGCTGGCTGGTGGATTTTTCTAATATTATTCTTTTAAGCAGGCTTTCCATAAAAACCTTTTCTGCAAAGGAATTTTGTATAAATGACACTTTGTTGTACTTAGCTTCATAAGGAGTTGCACACTATGGAAATCATGTCCTGTGATTGCAGTTTCTTAAAGCTATGTGTTGCATAGCAGTGGCCCAATCAAATTGGCAGTCACCTATTGCTATATACAAGATTTTGAATGAAGACTCATTGGACAATTGGGGGTGGCATGGATAGAGGTACTGGAGAACAAAACTGAGTGTGATCCAATATTTGAGGGGTTGCCACAAAGAGGAAGGGGTCAAATTATTTTCCAAAGCACCAGAGGGCAGGACAAGAAACGGTGGGAAACTAGTCAAGGAGAGAAGCAACCTTGGAATTAAGGAAAAAATTCCTAACAGGGGCAACAATAACCAGCTTGCCTTCAGAAGTTGTGGGTTTCCTTTGTCACTGGAGATTTTAAAGAGACTGGAGGGCCATTTGTCTGGAGTGATATAGGGTCTCCTGCTTGAGCAGTGGGTTGAAGACCTCCAAAGTCCCTTCCAGCTCCTATTCTATTCTGTTCTTCTACTCCACTCCATTCCATTTCTACAAACCTAGGCTAGTCTGCTGTTTTGTGGTGAAATAGAAGTTGCTTTCCCATCATTATTGTGGAAATAACCTGGTTTATTTCTAGTTTTTGTATGTAATGGTGTATATGTTTATCATTTTATCCTTTTGTTGTTATTCAGTTGATAAGTCATGTCCGACTCTTTGCGACCTCATGGACCATAGCATTCAATTCCCCCCACCTCCAGTGTCTTTTGGAATTTGCCCAAATTCATGTTCATTGTGTTGATTACACTATCTAAATCATCTCATCTTCTGCCGTCCCTTTCTCCTTTTGCCTTCAGTCTTTCCCAGAATCATTGTCTTCTCCAAGGAGTCCTCTCTTTTCCTTAGATGGCCAAAGTGTTTGAGCTTCAGCTTCAGGATCTGCCCTTCCAAAAGGACAGTCAGGGTTGGTTTCCTTTAGCATTGACTGATTGGGGTCTCCTTGAAGTCCAAGAGACTCTCTCGAGTCTTCTCCAGCACCATAATTCGAAAGCATCAGTTCTTTGGTGCTCAGCCTTCCTTATGGTCAATCTTGCAAAGCTGTACATTATTGCTGGGAAAATCAGAGCTTTGACTACATGGACCTTTGTCAACAAGGTGATGCCTTTGTTTTTTTGTCCAGATTTGCCATAGCTTTTCTCCCAAGGATCATTTCATGGCTGTAGTTGCCCTCCTCAGTGATCTTGGAGCCCAAGAAAATAAAATCTGTCACTGCTTCCATTTCTTCCCCTTGTATTTCCCAGGAAGTAATGGGACTGGATGCCATGATCTTGCCTTAGATAGCAACATAATTTTGGCCTCTCCTGCTGATCCATTTTGGAATTGGGCGGAAAGCTCTGATTTTCCCAGCAATAATGTACGGCTTTGCGAGATTGACCATAAGGAAGGCTGAGCACCAAAGAACTTTTATTAAAAGAACTTTTATTAAAAATACAATCTATTATCTACCAGAGAGGTTGAAGCTTTATAGGAGATGGAGGGAGATGGGCAGTTAAGAAATATGGATAAATGATAGAGACAGACAGACAGACAGACAGATGATAGACATGAGTGATAGGGATGGATGGACAAATATACAGTAGGGGAGAAAAAGAAATTACATTAATTATTAGATGTACAGCTCTTCCTTAGTGTGTGACCATCATCTGTGCTGCACTAATATTTGTCTGATACCATCCATCATCTAAGATCGATTGTGAAATGATTCTTTGCTCCAGTATATAGGCTGCTAGTTGAGTCAAAATGATTTTATGACAAGCTACTTCTACAAAACAGCGTATCCATTTTCTTCAGACAGAGACCATGGGTTCTACTTCAGCCAAGCCCTTTAAAAATCAGAAGTATGAAGACCTCAAGCGACAGTGCCTTGAGCAGAAGAAGCTCTTTGAAGACCCTGAATTTCCTGCTACTGATGTTTCTCTCTTCTATCTTAATCCACCACTAGCAAATGTGAAGTGGAAACGCCCAAAGGTATGTGAGATATCAGTCTAGTTGCCCCATTATTTCTAAATCTAATTTTTAAAGAACCTTGTTCTTGCTCAACTTTGTTATGTGCCCAAGCTTTGTGCTATCCATTTCACATCTCACTATCTTTAAAGCTTTCCTATCATATCTGAACCAGGGGGATGTTTTATCCTGTGGTAGGATGAATTTCAGAGTTGCTAAACCATAGCTGTACCAGTACAAATTAAAATTCCAAAAAAGATTACTTAGTTGTTTGGACAATTGAAGAAAAGTATCCAGTACATTGCTTCAGAATTCAAAACTCAGTTGCTTTAAAACTTGATGAATTTGGTAGTCAACACATTTTGACATGAAAATTTTGTATTCATTATTTGTTTGGTGCTCATTGTGCCAGCTAAAAACTTGTTAATGTCAGCTGCTTCGTGACTCACTATCCCTTCTGGTCGAAACAAGGGATCACACACATGTCAGAGTTGGCTTGATGTCAGGATTCTGGCAATTGCCCTAATTAAATCATGAGCTTCGAGCTTCAGAAGAATCCAAAAGATTTACTAGGAGCAACATGTCCAGCATTAACCTATATGAAGCCAACTCTGACACACGTAATTTATGGTCACCTGTGACGCTGTTTCCCCTCTCCCCCTCGGGTGTGTCATAAATCAGATTCTCCAATGAAGCACATTCATGGGCTGGATGTCATCAATCATGTTCTGCAGTGAAGGATTTTTGTGGGCAGAAGGTCTGGTGCCCAGGCTACAATCTTTTTAAGATAAGTGTGGAATGCACTTCTGGTTTTAATTGCCGATCTGCTCCTTCAGGTTTTTTTTCCCTCTCCTTCTTATGGCAACTCAGAAACAAGTACAGGAATATTTTATGAGTTGACATTTGGTTTGTTTAGTACTTGCCATTTTTAGTACTCATCATGGCTCCCCAAACCAATTAAATACGAGTAGTGAGATACCACTGTATAAGGTTCCATGGGCTAAACACAAAGAAGCAAAGACAGGTCCAGGAGCCAAGATAGATTTGAAAGAATATCTAACTTTAGCTGTAGTTTTGGTACAAATATTTTGTCACCTCTCCGAAATTCAAATATGTTGGTGTTGCTTATGTGGGCTGGGCTGAGCCTATGAGTATTTTGCTTTCCTAGATTAGTGGATACTAATTGTGATTAGTATTAGTATTAGTCCCATGCTACAATCTGATTTAGTTGGAACTAAGGCTTATCTTCCCCCAGGAAAGCACCTAATGAGTGATTATGACAATCTTTATTTTTCCACTCAATGAGTATGATTATCAGATGAGTCTCATTGATCCCATTTCAAGATTCCAATCCCACTCTAGTATTTTAATAATTCACTGATATAAAGATGAGAGGTTAGGCTCGTTTATTTCTCTCTGCTTTCTCCAGATCAGAAGGAGAAAAGCATATTGAGATTTTAACAATCCAGATGGAAAATTACCTTCTGCGTGCTTTGCTTTTCCAATTAAGACATAAAGCTGAATGCAAGAACTAATGGGAAAGGCTGGTTCAGATCAGAAACAGAAATGCAGTAACCACAGGGTTTTTTTTAGATGGCATGTGGTATCCATCTCCACCATTATTTTTCTTCCCCGGATTGTCTTTTAGGCCACTGTTTAGAAACTCCACATCTGATTATATTTTTGTCTATTTGAATGCCATTTTTGAAGGTTTGTCTTTTGATATCACTTTTGATATTTTGGGGGCAAATAAAACATCAAAAGACAAGTCATTTCTATGGGATATACAGTTTGGTATACAGGTAGTCCTTAACAACAGTTCATTTAGTGATAATTCAAAGTTACAATGGTACTGAAAAAAGTGACATGACTGTTTTTCACACTTACAACCTTTGTAGCATCCCCATGGTCACATGATCAAAATTCACATGCTTGGCAAGTGATTCGTATTTAAGACGGTTGCAGTGTCCTGGGATCTCACGTGGTCAGCTTTTGTGACCTTCTGACAAACAAAGTCTATGGGGAATCCAGATTCACTTAACAACCATGTTACTAACTTAACAAATGCAATAATTCACTTAACAACTGTGGCAAGAAAAGTTGTAAAATGGGACAAACTCACTTAACAAATGTTTTACATAGCAACATAAATTTGGGGTTCCATTGGGGTCATAACTCGAGGACTGCCTGTACAGCCAATTCATTTTATGCAATCTTTCCAGAGCAGTTTTTTTGGCAATTTTCTTAATTTTTTTTTACTCTTCTAAAGCCAAGGAAGTGAGATTGGCCTTATTCATGAAAATGTGTATGTAACTTTGAGGTTTTTCCTTAACAGCAAAACTGCCTGCCTGGTTTGCTTAGAGCAGAGGTGTCAAAGTTGACTTCACCGAGGGCCACATCAGTGTTGTGTTTGACTTCACAGGGCTGGGGCTGGGGTGGGCATGACATCACTCGTGTGGGGGCACCTGTGGCAGCCTGAGTGCTTTGCCAGTGAAAATGAGCTCCCAAGTTCCATTTGGGCTGCGACTGCCTCCTGCAACCCTCTGCCAGGGAAAATGGAGCTCTCCCAAGTGCAGCCCTTCTGACGTCCATTTTCGTGGGCAAAGGCACCGCAGGCCAGTCCTTCATTGTTTCCAGGGTAGCCCTGTGGGCCAGAGCTAAGTACCCTGTGGGCCCAGATACCCCTGGATTAGAGTGACACTAACACTGGTTCTTTTTGAAATGCTTCCTGGAATGATCACATGATGTGTGCATGCATGCTCAGTTAAAGAAGTTCTGAAAAACAAAAGCAGTATCTGCAGGGAATCCCAAATAACTGGAACCATTTTCTTTCTTTTAAAAGAAAGAAAAAAACCAAGAATTAATTAAAAAAAAAAAAGCCAAGCCAAAAGGTTTGCAATGGGAAAGACAAATAGTGATTAGATTTTGATCTTTACTAACATTCATCCTACCAAGAATTCACTGGGAATCAAGCAACTATATCTGTTATCAACAGGCACAATTCTTTTACATTTCTGATCGGCCCATGTTTTAAAAATGTTTCTCACCTTGATAATATATTCTTCACATTCAGCTAACTAGGAAGGGGTGAAAAGAAATCTGTCTCTCATATTTTCTCCATGTAGTTATCTAGGTTGCACCTCCTAGACTTACAGGAAAAAAATGAACATGTGGTTTGGCTTAAAACTATGTTTTAAAAATCTGCAATTTTTTTTTAAAAAACAAATTTTATTAATTTTCAAAGACAATACACAGACAAACAAAACATAAGAGCATAGAACATCTTTTCTAAAAACTGCTTACCAAAACAAATAAAACATCTTATTTAAGTACAACATAATTCTAAATTATCGCGTTTCCACACACAATTTAATATGCATCTTATATATTCATCTTCATATCTTATTACTCTTTTCCAACTTCTCACTGTTTCTTCCTTTATTTCTGTTCAATTTTATTCATTAAACTTATACTTTCATCTATTTCATATTATTATATTTTGTATTATTACTGTTTCATATGTTCTTATCCAACATCATTAATCCTCTATAAACAAACATAAACAAACAAAATACATAACATAAAAACATAAAACTTATTTTTAGAAAGTGGCTTAACCCTGGGTTACAACTTTTTGTGCAGACATAAATCAAATTCATGCTCACCTTATATACTATTTCATATCTTATTTAACATTCTATATTTTCCATATGTCTTCTCCCCTCTTTTCACTCTCTTAATTCTATTTTATTTATTTAATCTCAATTTAAATCATTATACTTGTATTTTTTATTCGTTCTTTTTCAATTATCTATTTATCTTTTCTCTTTAACACAAACTTTTTCCTGTAATCACTGGTTGAAGTATAACACCTTTCTATCTTTCCCCCAAATTTAACACTTAAAATAATATATAGTTTCTATTCTGATTCTGCTTAGTACATTCTACATAACATTTTAAAATATAAAACATAATGAGCTTATAGTATATTAAAAATAATGTTTCATAACAAATTAATTAAACTCTATTAATTAAATCTTAGACGTTTTGCACATTCCCTACAATATTCTATTAACACATATGTTATTCCAATTTTCTAACTCTATTTCAAATACAAATACTACAATACAGTCTTATGTACTTTTGCAGAATCTCTTTTTAGATTATATTTTACCCTTTATCTCTGAAAAAAAAACCTGTTTATTAACATCTTGTTTTAAGCCTTTATAACTTCCCTTCACTTTTTCCCTTCCTTCCTTGTCAAATCTAGCCTTTTTACCACCCCCTCAATCTCCAGCCTTTTAGTCTCCCCTCTCTGTTGTATTCCTCTTTTCTGTTGCTTTCTGACATTATATCGATTTTTCACCTTATTTTTCCCTTTCTTGGTTGTTTTTTTAAAACTTAAATTCTCCATTTTCTTTTCCTTTTTATCCTTTTCTTTCTCAATTAAAATCATATGTCCATTAAAGATGGCTTCTTCTTCATCATTCCAGCCTTCTTGTTGTTGCATTTCCTGATAAGTAGAAATCGCCATTTCTAAGAAACAAAAAATAGATCCAAAGGAGCCCTTGCCTTCTTCTTCCTCTTCTTTTAACTTTTCAAATTGCATTTTCAGTTCTTCAATAGATACCATTGTGAAAATTTTTTTAAACAATCCAAATGTTTTCTTAGTCTTTCAAAAGATAGTTCACAAAAGTCCCAAAGTCATCAAGCAATCAAAGTCAGCACAATCAGCACAGTCTGTTTCATTTAGCACTTTCTTCTACTTTCTCTTTCTGGGGTAGAATTCAATTACACAATTCCAAGGTATTTTTTGGAAGTTTTATTGCAATTTAATCTCTGATCTCCAAGCAATCTCCAAGCAATCTCCTTCAACAAATCTTGGTATAAATCATTTACCTCTCTTCCTTCCCACTTAAAGCAAAAAGATTTTAATTTTTAAGTGTCAGTGTTTAGAAATCTAATGTCTCCTTGGCTTTAATTTTCAAAGTTAGTACCTTCTGCTGGCAAAGTGGGTATTTCCGATTTCCATCTGCTGTCTCCGTAGGGAAGGAGAGTGAGGAGAAAAAAAAGCTTTTCCTTTCACTTTCAACCGCAGCTTTACGATCTTCTGGGAAACAATGTATCACTTAAAGAGCCAAAGTTCCAGGGTATTCAGATGTTGATTGTTGTCCCGGTTCAGCCAAAAGCTTTCACTGTCTTCACTTCTTCCTGCATAAAACTTGTCCGGCTGAGAGGTTCTTTATGGTGGCCATTGCTGACCACCGCTCCACCACCTTTGGAAAAGGGAGTTAAGCCGGCTGGGGAAGGGGGGTGCAATATCCCCAGACCGCTGCCTGGATCTCCCCTCTCTTCAGTTATCCCTACAGGATAACTATAGCTTCCCAATCCAATTGGATTGAAGGCACTCCGGCAGTGAGCGCAGCAGGGATCCCGCACAAACGCGGCAGGGATCGTGCACTGATAAACTGGAACTTCAAAATCTGCAATGTTTTTTTTAAATATGCATAAAGTGAAGTGTCTGCAAAATGCATATAAAAATTGTCCTCACTGACTGACGACAATTGGGACTGGCAATTCTGTCAATAAGCAGAGTGGTTTTTATGTGAATATGATCTGGTTCTAAGGGTCTTTGTAACTTCTGATTAGAGCCATCAAACCCAAATTTCATCATACAGAACAGGTTTCAGATATTTTTGCTTTATAGCATCCCCGGAACCCGTTACCTTTATCTCTCATTATCCTATTTATTAAAAACAAAGGAAAACTCTAATCATTTATAGATAGAATGGTACATCCACAACTGAACCCAAAATTTCCATTGTCCACTGGCATAACAAAAATTAGGACTCAAGCATAATTGATCCAAAGCATCAATCAGACAGTTGTAAAATGAGTTTTGTCCCATTTTCGGACCTTTCTTGCTACAGTTGTTAATTTAGATTCCCCATTGACTTTGCTTATCAGAAGATCACAAAAGATGATCACATGATGCAGGGACACTGCAACAGTCATAAATATGAGTCAGTTGCCAAATGTGTGGATTTTGATCAAGTGACCATGGGAATGCTGCAACAGAGTGTGATAATGCTCATAAGTCACTTTTTTCAGTGCCATTGTAAATTTGGCCACTAAACAAACTGTTGTAAGCTGAGGACTATCTGTACTTTAATTTCCCAGTTTTCCCCAGTTTCAGTTCTGGTCTATTATAAGTTGGATTGTCCAGTTTAGGTAGAATATGACTGTTTGTTTTGATTTTCAGAAATCTGTCCTTTCTTTGCTGAATAGCTGGAGACCAATCCATCAAGGAGAGTTACTTATAGGCTCTGCCTTGTTTACTCATCTGCACTTAATTTAACTGTTGATTCAACTCAGATTGTAATGCTTTGTGTCAACTGTGTTTAGATCCTCATTTTTGTTATGCCAGTGAACAACATGGCATAACTGATTTTGTTCGTAGGCAGTTTCTGGAATTAGAATAAAGGGAGAAGCTTTTTTTCTACATTCCGACTCTAAACCCTCAAAACATCTATTGTCCTGTGGGCTTGGGGGAAACAAGGAGGCTATTTCCTTAAATATGAGCCAGCTGTGAGCTGCAGCCACCCAAAAAACCCAATGCAGTACTAGTGCACTTGGTGGCCACAATATAAAACAGATGTTAAGACTCTGGAAAGGGTGCAGAGAAAAGCAACAAAGATGTTTAGGGGGCTGGAAGCTAAAACCCATGAAGAATAATTGCAGGAACTGGGTATGGCTTGTCTAGAGAGTAGGGGTGACCTGATAACAGTGTTCCAATATTTGAGGGGCTGCCACAAAGAAGGGGTGGTCAATCTGTTCTCCAAAGCACCAGGAGGCAAGACAAGAAGCAATGGATGGAAAGTAACCAAGGAGAGGAGTAACCTAGAACTAAGGAGAAATTTCCTGATAGTGAGAACAATTAACCAGTGGAACGGCTTTAAAAGTTGTGGGTGCTCCATCACTGGAGGCTTTTAAGAAGAGATTGGACAACCATTTATTCAGAATGGGAGGGTGTCCTGCTTCAGGAGGGGGTGGACTAGAAGACCTCAAAGGTCCCTTCCCACTCTGTTATTCTGTTATGTTCAGTTATTCAGTAACTTGCAGCTACTTGTTCTGTTCCTGCATATCTTTTGATACGTGTTTTGGTTAAAATAAAAGCTGCCTTTTTGAAGAACCTGCAATTGTGGACATCACAATGTTTTTGATTGCTGCTCCGGGCATGTTTACTTGTCAAGACACTTTCATTGGGTCTCCTTTTGTACCTTATAAAGTTTAAAAATTTATTGCAACCTATTTAAAGGTTTATATACTCATTATGTGTGCATTTAATATGCTAATACTAATTGAATTGGTATGCGTCAGAAACCACTTCGCTGCCAAATGTCATTTCTTTTTTGGATGAATCTTTGCTTAAACAGAAAAGAAAGGAACTCTTGAAATAGAGCCCAAAAGAATCAGCCAAGGTACATCTACCAGATGAAGTTGAAGCTGAGCCAAACAGCAATCTGGATAAGAGGAATTTAATAAGTAAAAGCAGTCAAGAGATCACCAGTCTTCCCTGCATCCAGAGGGATGCAAATACACAAAGGATGGTTTTGAAATTAAGCAATTTTGTAAAATATGCTACCTTATATATAGCATCTTACTTAATGAACCCCAGAGCTAAGTATTCACACATATATACTTCCCTGGTTGAAAGATGCTTAAAATGCTTCATTCCTAAAGTGGCTTGCTTTCCTTATGTCCACTTTTTTCAACAAATTTCTCTATGTGGTTACAATCAACATCTGTGTATTTTTGAGCCTAGGAGGATAACGTAACTACTGCAAGTCCCTTTTTTCTGCCTCTTGGCATTGGATTGGTATTAACCATTGACATGATTTGACAAATATTTTTTTATATATAATTAGAAGCAAACTGAAATTTAAAGTCTTCCTGTCTTCTAATTGTGAGTGCAGACTATCTGCTATGTTGCTATTTCTTCTTGCAATTTTTATTCCAATTTCTTCTATTCCAGATTTTCTCATGATATAGTTTACATGTAAGTTAAACGAATAATGTGGCAGCGTGTGATGTTGATTTGCTCTTTTCCCAATTTTAAAGCAATTATACAGGAGTTGCTCCTTATTTCATTCTAACGGTTTCTTTGTGCACATCATATAGATTCCATATTACAATATTACATTAATAGAATATTGCACTGAGATATATATTCCTTATTACAAGGTTACATTACAGAATCTTGCAATATATATGTGTGTATATGTATATATGTTAGGCAGAATAGTGGGATAATAAGGTTGATGTATTCCTTTTTCCACAGTAATTTACAGTGATTATTATACTGCTAATTTATCATTTCTGAAACATCCCATACTCAGTAGTGAATTGATCTGATCTCCATGGAAACATTTCCTCACTGCTTCCTTATACATTGTGGAAATTCCAGTTAGTTAAGAGACTTTAATGAATTCTGCTTGATTTGGTTTCATTTTGGTTCAGTTACTTTTGGTTTGATTTGATTTGATTCCATTAGATTTTTTTTCAAACTGGCAGGCTGGAATGATTGTAGAACCAAGTTAATCTGTTATTCTGGTTTTCTGCCTATTCACCAGATTTGCAGAATTAATCAAGGGCTGCCATTTTTCTCCAATAGGATTTTCTAACAGCTACATGACTAACTTTATTCTCTTGATATTAGGAAGAATTGTACATGCTGACTATGGCATGGTATAAATAGGAGAATAAAATAATTGCCTATTTTTATTCTAAGGAGGACAGAAAACACTTGGAACCTTTTTTTAAATAAGTAGCATAAAAAACAAGATGGATAGATTCACCCTTCCCCAATCAGGAGAGGACTCATTATCTGAGGCGCCTGAAGGTTTCCATGGTTACTAGACTTTAGCACCATTGTTGATAACTGCTGAGAAAATATAAGGGGGAGGGGTGTCTCACAGCACCAAGTCATCCCAACCCTGCCCTGTAAGACCCATCATTCCCAAAGGAAAAATGAAGTTTCATCTGTTGTAAATGATGTTTATTAGCACCTTCTACTCAATGTAATTCTTTCTTGCAAAGGGTTTACGTGTGTTCCTTATTAGGCAGATTGCAAAATACTGAAGTACCCTATACCAGGACAAAATCCAGATGTGACCTGAATATTTGTCCTAATTTAAAATTTTCATTCAGCTGCTTTCTTTGGGAGGGGCCGAAACATGCCTATAGAGGAAAGGTATATTTTAGTGAATTTTCTTACAGAATCTATGCTAAATTTTGCAAATTGATGAACATCATCAGGGTTACTGTTGTTATTTCATTACTGATTTGCAAAATAACATAAACCTCAACATATTTTTTTAAAGGTGTAAGATGTTGGACAAATCAAGACCCTACCCTCCCTGCAAAAAAGAAACAATGGAAGTGTCTAATGGGACTAAATTCTTAGAGGAAAATTACTTCTCTGTTATAGTACTGGGTGGCTGTTTTTCCTTAATAAAAGAAGCTTTCAAAACCATATCCCTGTCCAATATAACTGATGCAAAACCAAATTGAAAACTTCAGATTTCAACTCTGTTTGTCAAAAAAAGGCAGGGCTTCTATCATGATGCCATCTTGATTTTTTGATATATACATCACCAGGGATTTTCCTATCCAAGACTATCTTCTAACCATCTTAGAGATCATCTATTTTCAGAGATCATGATAGAAAAAGCTTACAAGCCACTTAGGGTGGATAAATAAACTTCTCCCAGAGGGTGAAGTGGGAGATAACTTAGTTGAGGTCCTACACTTGGGGAGGGGGCTCAGGCTGGAGAAGAAGCAATCCAAAGCGTAGAACACAAGGAAAGAACAGAACCAGTGCAGAGGTCTCATCAGCTGAGCTCAAATCAGCTTTTCTGTAGAAAACTGTTATTATCCATGTTTCCTCCTTATCCTAAAATATATATTTGGAGTTCTTCTGACTGAATGGAAAGTGTTAAATGTCTTCTCAGCTGGGGAGACTAAAGGAAGACAAAAAAACCCGCTGACATCATTCAGAGGTGCATGTAGCATACAAAGGCAGAAGGTTAAGGCTCGGTTGCCATGGAAACTGCTTCTCCCAATGGCAGCAGTGGGCCATAAATATGCCGTTGTAATGCAATCAGGTTGACATTATACAGGAAAACACACAGAGATAGAGTCACAATAAAGGCAGCAAAACCAAACAAAAGCTATATGAATTTAATTGCAGAATTAGCAGACAGCCCTTGTTCTATGTCTGCAGGATCTAGTGTTCTGCCTTCACCAGTTTTGCCCTTAGGATTGCACTGATTTTGCTTTGCTCCAAGTTATCTGATTAAAAATGTTCTATGATTCCATATTAAAACATTAAAATACATTCAACTGTGACTCTAGAGGTAGCCATCTTTCTCTGGATTGAGGAGCTAAGCAGGGTTGGGCCACCATAAAAATCCATGGCGTAAGTTAGATTTTTGGAGGGAGTGGATGATTGTGATTAGCGGTTTTGTGATTTTACTATGCCTTGATCATTTGTGACTCAGAGATTCTTGGATAGATGGGTGGCCATAAAGATGGATAAACATACAGACCAACAGAGACAAATATGGTGGATTGTCTATAAAAAGAGGACTATTGCAAAAGAGCTTGGAGGGATGTGGTGTGGTGTGGAGCATGAGAAAGATAACTCCTCTTTAATTATGCTAGGTGTAAGTTGAGCTGGAGAATTGACTTTCAAGATTCTGCTACATTACCCAACTAGCAATGAAATTATTTCAACAGGGAGGTTGAAAAAAAAGGTTATATATTTATCTGTTAAAATTATTTGCTGCCTGTCTCGCTGAGGGCTACTCCAGATGGTTTATAACAGTGATGGCTAACCTTTGCTTCGTCGCGTGCCAAAAAATCTGCAAGTCCTGATATTCTGTATTTTTTCCAATTGTTTTTCCTCAATCCTTGCATCACCCTGTTGGAAGAAATATCCTTCTGGGTTCAGTTCCAAGTAGGGAAAAAGACACTGGAAACAAGGAGGCTGTTAGGAAAGATGGTTTAAATGGTGGACAGCAGGACCACATGGCTTGAAGCTCCAAAGTGAAAAGGATTGATCACATACTTCAAGGTGAGAAGAAAAGGTCAAGAAGGGCTGAGATGCTGAGAGTGCCTGGGTTTTATATCCTTTGTTGGGATTTGAATTGGAGCTTGTATTCTGATTAGTTAGACTCCCATGGGGCCACGCAGGGGCAGCTCTGTAGGCTGTCCTGAGTTCCAGGCTTAGTTGAGCCTTGCTGGATGATGATGCACTGAAAAGGCTTTGGGCAATTGCTATAGTTTTACCTGGAGATCTTTGTTATGTAAAGTATTCTGGCCCAGGCCTTAATGGCCCACCTATTAACAAAGTTGGGGGTGCATTTCTGCTTCTAAGGTGAGTTTCTGCTCTTGAGTTTCTACTCTTTTTAGGGGAAATATTCTTTTTAATATTTCCTAGGATATTTCAATGTTCTGCCTTTTTAATATTTCCTAGGATATTTCAATTTTCTAGGAGAGGTGTGGGTGCTAACTTCCTACAACCCAAAATAGCAACACCAATGAACCAGACTTTCTCTCTTTACAATAATCATTACACTAGCTAGGCATGTTGTGAACAAATGCCTGCCTGTTTGGAACTTAAAAACCTGTAAGATCTTAAACTGCTCATTTTCCAAAAGTTTCTCAACTTGGGAGTCTCAGTAGTTTTTATACATTCAAACTCAAACCTCTAGTTTCCAATGACTAATTCTGTCAACTCAGTCATGACGCTGCTTGTACACGTAGTCCTTATAACCATTTGTTTAGAGACCATTTAGAGTTACAAAAGCACTGTAAAAACTGTCTTATGACCTTTTTTCACATTTATGACCTTTGCAGCATCCTCATGGTCACATGATCAAAAATTGGATGCTTGGCAACTGACGTATTTGTGACAGTTGCAGTGTCTCGAGGTCATGTGATTCCCTTTGCAATCTTTTGACAGTTAATGAGGAAGTTAGGTTCACTTAACTGTGTTACTAACTTAACAACTGCAGTGATTCACTTAGCAACTTTAGGAAGAAAGGTTGTAAAATGGGGCATTTAACTGTCTTGCTTAGCAACAGAAATTTTGGGCTCAACAGTGATCATAACTCAAGGACTATTTGTAATTAAATAAATGTTAAAAAAATGTAAAAAAAAAATCACATTTTAGTTTTTGTTTCAGGCCCATCCGCTACATTTTGGTTTCACTGTATTTGGAAAAAGTTACATAATTTTGATTTACACAAAAATTAACATGGAATGGATGGAGGGAGATACTCAGGGTTTCTTCCCCAACCTTCTCCTCCTCCTCCTTATTAAGGATGATGCAAAAAAATACATGTACTGCTTATCTGTGGAAAATGGCAAAACACTCTACAAATATGTTACAGATTTCCAAATAATCCATCAACTTCTTTAGAAACAGCTAAGCTGGTTATTGTTGGGCGACATTTTCTAAGTTCAGTCATATGAAAAGATCCGGTTTGATTACAAATTGGAAGCTGCAATCCTCTGAGAAATGTTTGCTGACTTCAGCTTATCCTAGGGATATTTTGTCTGCGTCTGTTCCTCTTGGACCTTGCTACGCAAGGTTTAGCCAGCCAGTTTTATGACCTATGAAGAGAGTTACCCAATCACCAAAGGAAAACATGTTAATTCCTAACTATTTTTGATGGTCAGCTTCTTCCAAGAGTCTTAATGTCTGCAGGATGTTCATAAATCATACAGTTCTTATCTCCCTAAAGAAGAATTTTTGTAAATAATTTGTTGGTTTCCTTCAGCAGACCACCATCAAGGTCAGGTTCCTGTTGAGCAATGGACTTCATTCCACTGTGTGCAAAATTCATCTGTTTTGATTTCAAATGACCTTTTTCTTTCTTTTATGGAAAAAGTAAACGATTCACAAAAGTTTTCCAAACCTAAACCATCCTATCCTATATAGCCACAATAAGGCATCTGCAACCATCCAGGGTTTGTTGGATCCCATCAACTCTTACCATGGGTCATGCTACCTAGAATTCCTAGAAGAGACAATGCTCCAGTATCTGATAAGCTAGGGGTTTACCCCATACAATCACATAATAGAATAACAGAGTTGGAAGGATTTTTATACTTCAATCTCACTTAGAGGTATCCTTGCTAGAAATCCTTCCCCCTTTCTTCAATTGGCAGCAGGGTCTGCAAGTACATTGGAAAGTTCTCCCACCAATTTCTGAATATGGCCATTCTGTTGGTATGCTACTTTGTTCACCACAGATGGAGCTGGTTATCCTATAAAGAAGTAGATCAGAATTCTTGGCAGATGGTTGCCATGCATCTTATGGAATGATAAAATTGTCGAGTTAGAAGGTACCTCAAAGTATCCCAGTATTTGAGGGGCTGCCACAAAGAGGACTGGGTAAATTTATTTTCCAAAGCACCAGAAGGCAGGACAAGAAAGAGATGGAAACTAATTGAGGAGAGAATCAACTTGGAACTAAGGAGAAACTTCCTAACAGTGAGGACAATTAACCAGTGGAACAGCTTCCCTCCAGAAGTTGTGGGTGCTTCATCCCTGGAGGTTTTCAAGAAGAGACTGGACAATCACTTGTCTGAAATAATATAGGGTCTCCTGCTTGAACAGGGGCTAGATTAGAAGACCTCCAAGGTCCCTTCCAGCTCTATTGTAATTGAGTTGATCTTCTGGTCTAGGTTCTGAAGGGTGCAGGAAAACAAATTGTCTCATCCCTGAAAGGTGGCTGAACAGCTTCTCCTTAAAACCCCCCAGAAATGAAGAACCTGCAACAATCAGAGATAGATTGGTCTAATGTTGTGAAGGTCTTACCATCAGGAAGTTTTTTCCTTCTATTTAAATGAAATCTATGTAGGAACAGTTTTTTTTAAATTTACATGTCTCCCCTTCTCTCCTTCAGCCTAAACACCCTTCAGTTATTTCATGTCTACAAGTCCCTATACAAAGAGCAGGGGACTTATTATTCAAAGTATCTGAAGGCAGGAAAACAAGTAATGGGTGAAAGTTTGATAAAGATCCAACCTAGAAGTAAGAAGAAACTTCCTGACAGTAAGAACAATAATCAGTGCTCCATCACTGGAGGTTTTCAAGAATAGTCTAGACAATCATTTGACTGGGATGGTGTAAGAACTGCTCAAGCAGGGGTTTGGAGTAGAAGACCTCCAAAATATCTTCCAGCCTTTTGATTCTATGTTCTATTCTCTCCTCTGAACGCTCTCCAATCTGTCCATGTATTTCTGGAAATAGAGTGCACAGAATCTTCAAAAAATATTCTGGGTATTGCCTCACTAGTGCTGAGGAGAGAGAAATAATGACTTCATGTCTCTTTGATGCAATGCAAAGAATGCATTAGACCTTCTAAAAATTGTCTCATGGTGCTGACTCATGTTCAACGTATTATCAATGCTCACACCCAATTTCTTCCCAGATGTAGTATTTGTGAATCCATCATCTTTTATGTGGTTATGGGTTTTGTTTGTTTGCTTGTTTGTTTTGTGTTTTGGGTGCCTTCAAGTCAGTGTTGGCTCCCGGTGACTGCCTGGACAAATAGGGTTTTTTGGCAACATGTTTGGAAATGATTTGCCATTGCCTCATTCCCAGGGCTGAGAAAGGAACTGGCCCAAGGTCATCCAGCTGACTTTGTGCCTAAAACAGGACTAGAAGTCACAGTCTCTATAATTTCTAGTTTGATGCCTTACCCACTACACCAAACTCTCTCTCATCTTCTATATGTATTCAATGTTTTCCCCTAAATGTGAAACTTAACACTTTTTTCTGTTAAAGGGCATCTTGTTCATCTGAGGTCTACATATCAACATGTCTAGATTAGGCTATCACATCATTGTGTTGTTTTGACAGCTCCAATTTGTGACTCTCATACATTGGATTATCACCCATCAATTCCATCATCAAGATCATTAATATAAATGTTGAATTAAATGAGCCTAATAAATGATCCCTGTGAGACCCATGAGATATTGTTCTCCAACTTGATGCAGCAGAGCCATTAATGCTAATTCTTTGAAACTCACAATGTCCGCTCAGTTATCTACTTATCATCCTTCAAATGTTAACTTTTTAGAAATGCAGATCTTTGTTTTTAAGAAAAAGAAATGACTGGGTGAAATTGCTAAAAACACAAATGTGCATGCTATCTGCAAAAAGATTCCATACACAACACCAGGCCACTTTTATGTGAATAGAATGTAGGCTTTGGCTGTTAGAGGCAATTTGCATCATGCTTCCTGCATGAACTGTTTATGATCTCTCCAGCGCTCTTGCCAGTTGGGGCTACTGGAAATTGCAATACAACATCTGGAAAATCAAGATTTTCCTCATTTCTAAGCACAATTCTAGTAATTGAGATTTGGATCTGGTTAGTTCTGGGTTCTGCTGGAGATAATCATAAGGAGAAAAAAGTTTCCCCCTCCTGGGGGAAATCTAATAATTTCAACACCTATTAAGTTGTTGTCTTGTAAATAAAGATAAAATGACGTTAGTGTCAAGGATTTCTATGTTATTTTCATTCTTTCCTGCATAAACACAGAGTTAGAGTGGACGTAGATGAAATTTGTGCTTGTTAAAAATCAGGAATAATTTCCAGAATTTTCAGTTCTAAGATAAATAGATGGAAGTATTATATTAAATATAATTTTAAACATGTTAAATATAATTTTAAGCATTGATGTCAGGGGTACTTTTTTTTTTTTTTTTTTACAGATAATGCTTACCTTATGAATGAATAAGAACCAGAATTTCAGTTGCTAAATATGGTGGTTATTCAATTAGTCATGCCCAATTTTACAACCTTTTGATTGTTAAACAAATTACAGCATTTATTAAATAAATTATGAGGTCATTAACTGAACCTGGCTTTCCCCATTGCTTGTTGGAAGCCAGCTGAGAAGGTTGCAAATGGTAATCACATGACCCCAGGAAGCAACAACCATTGTAAATACATGTAGGTTGACAAATACCCAAATTTTGATAATGTGACTGGAGATGCTGTGACAGTTGTAAGTGCAATAACTGCTTGTAAGTCACTTTTTTCAGTGCAGTTATAACCTTGAATCACTAAATAAATGGTTGTAAGACACTATAGGAAAATTCCCGGAACAAATGTCCAGGGCTACAACCAGATATGATGGAATGGGATACCCCAAGATATTCTAATCACTTCAAAATTGGATTTTTGTACTCCACATTTTGAGTTGGAAATATTTTGTTTCATGCTCAGTACAGCTCAAGAATTATCAAATGGTCCATTTCCCATTCAAATTGAATCACGGAAGAGACCTTGGAGTTCTTATAGTCCAACTCACTGCTCAAGGCAGGAGACCTTATAATTTATATCATCCAAGACAAATGCCTGTCTAATCATTCCTTGAAAGCCTGGAGCAATGGAGCACTTACAACTCCAATAGCTGTTCTATGGGTCAATTGTTCTCACTGTCAAGAAATTTCTCTTTGGTTTCAGATTGGATCTCCCTTTAACAAGCTTCCATCCATTTTTTTTTTGCCCCTTTAATTCAGGGTTTTGAATTCAAAATAGGGCTTTAATTTTAATCCACATATAACATTTTTCAGTGTAACAGTACTATGCAAAGAAAATTCTGTCCACAACACCAACAGAAATATAGTTTAATTAGGAACAGAAGCAGACTGCAAGGCTCAACTCAGACAAATAGGCATTGCTGGAAGACATGAACTAAGAAAGGATAAAGAAGTAAAGTATATAAGATATAGGCTGGAGTTTCTCCAATGGGAACAGGCTAAATATGAAGTGTTGCAACATCTTTCTGGATTAAAAACTAACAGGAAAAATGCTCTTTATCACTGAAGTGATGAAGTGGATTGTGTGTTCTCTGATAAAGAGAAATGTTTACACTTCATCCTTCAGTGCAGGAAAACTGTTACATTTCATACCCCCCCCCTAAAAAATCCCCAGACAAATTAGGGATTATTTTGCCTGCTGGATAAAAATCAACGTCTGTGCATCTCGCTGTTTTAATTGGCCACTCTGTGCTGTGTGAGGCTATTGAGTGATCAAAGTCAGTATTATTTGCACTGACTAAAAAAGTCACAGAGAAGAGTTTTTCTCAGTCCTACCCCGATGTGTTAGATCCCAAATTTGAGATTTTTCATGCATGAAGGAATGAGCTATGGGCTCCCCTTCTTGGGTAGGAATTCAGATCCAATTATGAAAATAACACTGTTGGTTTTAGGAGAATGACATTATAGTGACAAATCCAGTCACAGATTACTTCTATAACATACAGGGATTTATAACATCTTGAGAGGTTTAGGTATCGTAACAGACTATGACTTAAGTATGAGCCAGCTGTGTGTTTCAGCTGCCAAAAACCTAATGCAATTGTCAGCTTTACATCAACACACCAATAATTTCAAGTTCATTTATAGTATTGAGTGAATTTATAGTAATCCTTTACACTGTGCTGGTGAGACCACACTTGGAATACCGTATCCAGTTCTGGTCACCTTGATACAAAAAATATGTTAAAACCCGAGAAAGAATGTGGAGAAGAGCAACAAAGGTGATAAAGGTTTGGAGGCTAAACCATATGAACAATGAATGGACAATGATTAAAGGGAGATCCAACCTAGAATTAAGGAGAAATGTCTTACCAGATAGCAGAGTAATGAAGGCGTAAAGCCTTAATTGCATCTCAAAAGGTGAAGAATGCAGAGAAATGTGAAACTGGGACATTCCTGCTGTTTCTTATTCATCCTGCATCAATAATAGTGACTATGTCACCTGTTTAATGACCAAGGTTCTTCCAAGCATGCTGGGATTTTGCAGCATGTACAAAAGGTTGATTGAATGTCCAACCAAATAAAATCTTAAGAAGAAGACGTTCTGGCAAAATTACAACCACTGGTATTTATCACTTACTTCCCAGAGGTAAGAATTAAATAATATGTCCAGACATTAAGAATGCAGGAGACCAACACCCCCCCCACCCCACCCAGTTTTTACCATTCATATTGAGAAGACAATATTTTGATCTGTAATTTCATGCATTTTTTAAAAAGATCTGCTTTTTGAACCTTTGAATGAGACACCCACCATGTTACAGGTAGTCCTCGACTTACTATAATTCATGTAGTGACCATTTGAAGTTACAACTTTGAAAAAAGTGATTTTTGACCATTTTCATATTGACATCATTGCAGCATCCGATGATCCCATGATCAAAATTCAGACACTTGGCAACCAGCTCATATTTATAACAGTTGCAGTGTCCAGGGATCATGTGACCACCTTTTGCACCTTCTGGCAAGCAAAGTCAATGGGGAAGCCACATTCACTTCAGAATTGTGTTGCTAACTTGACAACTTGCAGTGATTCACTTAACACCTGTGGCGAGAAAGTAGTAAAATGAGGCAAAAATCACTTAACAACTGTCTCGTTTAGCAAGAGAAATGTTGGGCTTAATTGTGGTTGTAAGTCAAGGGGGTCAACTTATTTTCCAAAGCACCCAAAGCAAAGGTGGTATTCAGCAGGTTCTGACCAGTTCTGGAGACCTGGTAGCAGAAATTTTGGGTAGGTTGGAGAAGCGGCAAATTCCACCTCTGACTGGCCCCACCCCCATCTATTCTCTGCTTCCCAAGTCCCAGCTGATTGGCTGGCTCTTCTTTTGTTGCCCTGCCCAGGACAATGGAGCTGGAAAGCAGGTTAGTGGTGGAGGGTTGGAATGGAGATTTGACAGTATCCTTCCACACCCACCAAGCCACACCATACCCACCAAGCCACACCCACAGAACCAGTAGTAATTTTTTTTTTTGTAAAAATTTTATTTGGGTTTTCACAAAACATAATACAAATAAAATATCTTTTTTTGAGAATAGCATGGTCTCGGGTTATCACTTCTTCATACAGACACAAACTCAATTTCATATTCATCTTTGTGTTCTAGTCCATATCTTATTACAATTTTAACATTTTCTCAATAATTTTTCCCTTCCTTTAGTTTTCTCAACCTTGCTTTTAATTATCTCATTCCTTTCTAAATTCAATTATATCTTTTTTTCTAAGTTTCAATATCTTTCTAATCATTATATTTATACTTTTGTCTGTCCTGTTTCAATTTCATATTTTCTTTTCTCATTAAACAATATTTTCCCCTGTAATTACTGATTTGGTATCTTTTAATTTTTGTCCATTCAACTCTTATTTAAACTTCAATTTATGCTTTTACAATTATAATATTCAATATAACACATAACTTCTAGTCGAATTCTGCTTGGTACATTCTTAAAATACACACTAGGTTCTTAAAGAGAAAGTATACATATAACAGTAATAAATAAAATACTTATTCTATTCCAATTCAGCTCTATCATGAATGTTAGTTAAAATCTTTAACATTTCTTTTCAATGGGATATCATACTTCCTTAGGAACACTTATAATATTTCCATAATTTTTCCATATTGCTTTCATATTCCTCTTCACTTAAATTTTTATAACCCATTAATAATAATTAAAATGTTCCCATCCTTTCCTAATTTCATTCTCTCATTCACTTTATTTCATTTATTTATTAACAAACATTCCATTACATTACAATGAGTATTTTATCTATCATTTTAATCACACTTGTTTCATATTTTCTAACTTCATTTCTATTTCTAATATATGTACCCTGACAGAATCCCTCTTTCAATTAAATTTTCACCCATTATCTTTGTGTCTTCTAAATAGGCTTATATCTTTAATCCTTGTACATTTTCCCTGTTTCTCTATATCCTGTTTCTGTCCTTTATAACTTCTTTTCCTTTTCCTCCTCCCTCTCTTCTTCTCCCTCCCCTTTTTGACCTTGTCTCTCTAATTCTAATTCTCTTCTGTTATCCTCTCTTCTGTTTCTTCCTAATATTGTAATTACTTTTCAAACTATTCTTTTTTTTTCAGATCTTAAATTTTTTACTCTCTTTCCCCCCTTTCCTTTTCTTTCCCCACATAGAATTACTTGGTCGTTGAAAATGGCTTCTTCTTTGTCCCGCCCTTCTTGTTCTACAGGCATTTCTTGTTGTTTCTCATAGTTCAGGATCTCAATTTCTAAAAATTGAAATACGAAGCCAAAAAACATCTTACTTCTTGTGCATCTTCTTTCTGTTTTTTAAGTTCCATTTTCAGTTCTTCTAAGAGTGATGCCATTTTAAAAACTTTTAAACAACTACCCGATTGATTTTAGTCCTTTAAAGCCAATAACCAAAAATCCAAAAATCACCAAGTAATCCAAATAATCCAAAGCTGTTTCTTCTTGCTTCTTTTTTCCACTTTCTTTTCCTGGGATTCTATTATCTTGTTACAAAGTTTCAGTTGGAATGTATCTTTTAGGAATCTTGTTAAAGTTTCACTGTTAATTCCTTTTACTTCCAAGTTTTTCCAGACCCCACCCTCTTTTTTTTCCTTTTCTCTCCTTTCCTTCTTTTAAAGGTTTTTGAAAATTCAGAAGTTTTTATTATCCCTTTGACATTTTATTTTCAGCTTAAATACCTGTTAATGTCAAAGTGGATTTTTGTCAGTTTCTTACTTAAATCTCTTAGTTGTCAATATGGGGAAGGAAAGAAAAAAAAAAAACAAATCCTTTCCCTTCCCTCTCTCATTCGCCACTTCAAAATCTTCTTTGGGAGCAATGTTATTCTTTATAGTTCAAATTCCAGGGTACCTCATGTTGTTGCTTTTTCAGTTCAACCCGGTCAGCCAAAACTTTCTCTTCTCTTTTTTTTTTGTAAATTTTATTGATTTTTAAAGACAAACAAAACATAAAAACATCCAACTTTCTTCCATAAATGTACAGTGTGTCAGTTGGTTTACATATTTTTTGTGCATCCATTTCATAGTCTTCATTACAGTTACATTGCATAATAGCTCATATTATCAATCAAAAATTGAATATCCTAATATCATTATTAATCAATCATTTGACTATAATTTTGTTCATTTATACTTTGCGAGATAACTATAATTTACTTAGTTTATTTTATAACAATTCATATAATCCTCCCAAATCTACCCTAAAAACATTTTATAGATATAATAATAGAAAAAGAAAGAAAAATACATTTTTAGATATTCATTTTTTTCTAAAATTCTACATATTCCATTATTATATTTTATTATCTAACCATTGATTAAAAAAAGGTCCCAAATTTTGTAAAATTGTTTATCCACTTGTTCTCTAATTTCAAATGTCAATCTACTCATTTCAGCACATTCCAATATTTTCTTAATGGTTTCCTCCTGTGATGGTATTTTCTCGTTTTTCCAATTTCTGGCAAATACAATCCTAACTGCTGTTAATACATTTACAATCAAATATTTCAAATCTTTACTGTATATATCAGGTAATATTCCCAATAAAAATATTTCTGGTTTCAAATTATATGCTTTTTTGTCATTTTTTCCAACCACGTGTGGATTTTAGTATTTTTTTTGCATCTGCACAAGTCCGCCACATATGGTAATATGAGCCAGGTATCTGATGACATTTCCAACATTTTTCAGATTTGTTCTTGAACATTCTTGCTATTCCTGTCGGGGGGAAATGCCACCTGTAAAACATCTTATACAAATTTTCTTTATATGCTGTTGACATTGTCATTTTATAATTTTGAGACCACAATTTTTGCCATTTCTCTAGATCAATCCCATATCCAAAATTCTTCCCCCAAGCAATCATAGGTTCTTTAACTTGTTCTTCTTCTAGTTTAATTTCCAATAAATATCCATACAATTTTTAAGTCACCTTTTCATCAGTACCTGTCAAAATCTTATCTAAGTCAGTCAGTTTATCATAGAAACCTTCTGTTTTAAAATCTTTGTCATACCTTGAATGTATTTGCGCATATGAAAACCAATTCATCTTTATACCTTGTTCCTCTAATTTTTGCATAGATTTAAGTTCACCCTTATCATTCAAAATTTCCCCATATCTAACTGTTTGTTCCTTCTTGTATATTATAGGATAGGAAAATGCTTCAATAGTCAATAACCAAACTGGAATTTTCAAATAACATTGTCTTTTAATCTTCTCCCAATTTAACCACAGAGACTCCCATATATAATGTCTTCTAAAATAGCCTTGTGTTTTGGTTCCCTTATACCATAAAAAAGCATGCCACCCCAACAACAAATCATGTCCTTCTAATGTCAACAATCTAGTATTTCTTAATGTTATCCATTCCTTAGCCCACATCAAGTTTGTAGCTTGGTAGTACAACTCCCAATTAGGCAAACCAAATCCTCCTCTAATTCTAGCATCTTGCAAAAGTTTTAACTTTATTCTCGCTTTCTTACCTTGCCATATATATTTCAACACAATTTTATTTAAATTTTCAAAGTAGTCCTTTCCAAGCCTAATTGGTATTGTTTGAAACAAATATAGAATTCTGGGTAATATATTCATCTTGATTGTTGAAATTCTCCCTATTAATGACAGTTGTAGATTTTCCCATTTCGTCAAGTCTAATGCTATCTGTTTAAGTTTAATATAATTGTCCTCTTTTAATGTACTACATCTTGCTGTCAAATGTATCCCCAAATACTTGATCTTGTTCGTAACTTGAATTTTCAATAGATCTGCCGGTTCTTCTTTTTGTCTTAATAGCATAAGACAAATACAAAGGCAAGGAGATTCTGGTCTTAAAACAAATACCCAGAAGAATGAAAGAGATGAGAAGAGAATACCGATTTCTGACTAAAATGTTACTGAAAAAAGAAGTGAATTATAGATGGCTGATTCCAGGAGGGTTAATGTTCACATGGCAAGAACAGAGACATAGAATTGATTCAATTGAAAAAGCAGAATTATTTTACGCAGAATTTTTTGGAAGGAGAGAGGAAGAGACAGAAAAAGAGGTTTCACTAATTGAATTCTAAGAGGACCAAATGGGGACTGAAAAAGAAGAAGGCGCAGTAGGTAGACAGATGGAAACCAAAGAACAATGTGAACCAAGATCTACAAGAGCTGCCAAACCCAATTACAAAATATAATCATGGAAGAGAAAAAATTAATTACAATGAATATAAATGGACTTAACTTAGCTGCTAAAAGAATAATTTTTTTTCACAAATTAGAGAAATTGAAATTTGATATAATTTGTCTACAAGAAGTAAATATTAAAAAACAATATGAACAACTGTTGGTACAGTCAAAATTAGGGAAAATATTTACTTCTTTGACCCAATGTAAGAAAAGAGGAGTGGTTTTATATATTAAAGAAATTATCTCAGCAAAACTGATTTATACTGATGAAGATGGAAGAGTATTAATGGTGGAAATAATGGACAATAATATAAAAACACTCCTGATTGCAATTTATGTTCCAAATGATAAACAAGAAGAATTCTACAAAAAATTACACATGAAAATAATTGAATTGGACTATGTTAATATAGTTATGATGGGAGATTTCAATGGAATTGTAGACAACAAATTCAACTATACAGCAACAACAACAAAGCAAAATAGAAAGACTCTCCCTAAATCCTTTTTTAAAATGATAGATGAAATAAATTTAAAAGATATATGGAGAGAAAGAAATGCTAACACCAAACAATACACTTTTTACTCAAATAGACATTTATCATGGTCCAGAATAGATATGATTTGGATCTCAACAGAACTAATATCTAATATTCAGGAAACAAATATTGAAACAAGTACTTGGGCAGACCACAATCCAGTGACAATTAAATAGAAAGGACAAAAAAAAAAAGATCGAGATGGACATTAAATAATGCTATTTTAAAGGAAAAGGATTTCACACAGTGGATGGAGAAAGAATTGGCCTTTTTCTTTAGAGAAAATAAAAAAGAAGATACTTCAATTCAGAATGTATGGGACACAATGAAGGCATATGCTAGAGGCTTGATAAATAGACTATACAACATACATGATATTCTTCTGATAATCGGAATTCCGATTTTTTTCATCAGTGGCTGGCTCCTTTTGCATGTGGCTTCTTTGCTCACTGTCCCACAAAATGGCCTGGACTGCGGGAGCTACACGCTTCCCCTTTTCCTTTCTTGCAGCTTGAACCACCTGGAGGAAAGGCGCCGAGATGCCTCAGACGCCACCTGCGAGGGAGCCTCTATGCGCTGGCTGTGACAGGGCTTGAGCGAGCTTCTCTCCCACTCTTTGAGGCGGCTCTGAAGGCTTTGCGCCCCTTCCTTCCCATGCGGTCCTCCTGACCTGCTTGTGACTCACTAGAGCGCGAGTGGGGTTGCGTGCTTGTGTGTGTGTGGTGCGTGCTGGGTACGGGGACACTGGCAAAGGATGATGCGTCTTTCCATTCGTTGGGGCCAACTACAACAGGCGGAGAAGCCAATCTTCCCCCTTTGTCGCCAAAAGCAACAGAGGCGCCAAGGCTCACTTCCCATTCCCGCCAATATTGCCCCACTTTCCCTCTTCTCTTCCCATGCACGCAGCCGGCTTCAGGTGATTTCCTCCACCCCCTGGCCCCAAAGGAAGCGTCTTTGGAGGCAGCATGGGAACAAAAATGCTCAGCTGAGTGGAAGAAGAAAAGCTTATACTTTCCCAGGAGTTACAGAGTGCAGAGACAAGGCTCGGGAGGAAAAGAGCTTCGTTCAGCTATTGCTAGCCAACCCTCCATTGTCCTGAGGGAGGCGGCCGACGACGAACTGTACGGATTACTAAGCAACTGAAAGAAATGCTGCTTTGCTCAAGTGACAGATTTCTTAAGGCAGAGGGAAAGCGGTTTCTCTTTAGGAAGTTGGATTTCACTGCTCTTTGTGTAGCTGTGTGGGATACCTGTAGCGAAGATTTGGCCAACAAGACTTAATGCTGATATTACTTCCTCTTCTGTGACTTTAAAGGTCAAATAATAGTTGCAGCCCCCCAACCCACCATCATAAAAGATAAGGCATATTGCACTGCCTGAGCTTCCCACTTTAACATGTGTGGCACCTAAGTTTGTGGCACCTTAAAAAACCGGCAAAATGTTATGGCATCTTTCATAGAAGAGTGCTTCATTAAAATGATGGTTGCAACTACTCCACATTTCTGCAACATGGTCCCCTCAAGCTGTTTTGGATTTAAAAGCAAAGAGGGCCAATCTGGAACTGAAGAGGAAGACAACTGTAGCCAAAAGACAGGCCAGACTCAAAGTTATGCTATCAGCTCAACTAGCTAGAAAGAAGCATAGAGAAGCAATGCTGATCAAAGGAAAGGGAACAAAGAGAAAGTCCAATTAGAGGTGAAGCATTGTGGCTGTTTTTCTGTCTAATAAACAGGGTTTGTTTGTTGTTTTTGTTTGTTTGTTTTATTTTTTAAATGTGAAATCCTTTGCCCGAGAGCATTCTCATGGTGCTTTTTATTATTATTTTTTGTCAAACAATAAAACTATCATGCAGACTCACCTTGAAAAATCACTTTTGATTACTTTACTCTGCTAAAGCTTCAAGGGGGTGTTGCCAATTTAATTCCCACTGGGGCGCTGCACGGACCAGGGCAGGTGCTTAGGCAACCCCTGTACCCCTGGCTACTTTTCAGATTTTTTTCCCAGAGGGGAATATCATGCCTGCTACACGAGGAAAAGGAATATTAGGAAAAGGCAAGCCACCAAAGTTTTAGAAGATGAGCATAAAAGACTTGAAAAAGAGCTACAGAAAACACCACAGAAAAAGGACATTAAGCTAAAATTGGACACAGTTAAACACAAAATGGTTCAAATAGAGAAAGAAGAATTAGCACAGAAAATTAGAGGTGCTAAACAGAACTATTTTGAAGATGCAAACAAACCAGGTAGATGGTTAGCATACATACTGAGAAAGGAGAAAGAATCAAGGAAAATATTGCACTTAATGGATGATCAAGGTCAAGTTTGCCACGGCAACAAAGAGAAGAAGGAAATTATTCGAGACTTTTATGGGAAATTATATAAACAAGAGAATATTGATGAGGAAAGAGTCAAACAGTACTTACAGAATGCTAATCTACCTAAGATACCTAAAGAGACTGAAAAAATGTTAGAAAGCAATATAACAATGATGGAGCACTTAAGAAGCATTTAAGAAGCAAAATAATGGAAAGGCACCAGGCCCAGATGGACTTCTGGCAGAATTTTATAAAACATTACAAGAATTTCTGAACCTCCCATTGCTAGAAGTCATGAATGAAGTTATGTTAAAGAAGAAGATACCTAAAACATGGTCAGAAGATTATATTACACTTATTCCAAAAGAGGAGGCTGATCCATTGCAAATTAAGAATTACAGACCTATTTCTTTACTAAATGCAGATTATAAAATTTTCGCTTCAATATTGGCAGAAAGACTCAAAAAATATTTAAATAACTTTATTCATCCTGATCAAAATGGATTTCTGCCAAAGAGACAAATCAAAGATAATATGAGAATAATTTTGGATACTTTGGAATATTATGAGGCACACCCTGAAAAACAAATGGCTTTGACATTTTTAGACGCACAAAAGGCATTTGATAATGTGAATTGGAGATTCATGTTTTTATTATTGGAACAGATGGGTTTCACCAGAAAATTTATTCAAGCAATAGAAGCCATATATCACAAGCAAACGTAATGATAGAGGGAGAATTGACAGACTCTATTAATATAAGAAAAGGTACAAGACAAGGATGCCCACTATCACCTTTGCTATTTGTATTAACTTTGGAAGTATTAAATAGAAATATTAGAGACGAAAAGAGTATAAAAGGAATGAAAATTAAAAAGGAAGAATTTAAATTGCAAGCCTTTGAGGATGATTTGGCTTTTATTTTAGAAGACCCTTTAGAAACAGCACCAAAATTATTGGAAAAGATAGAGGCATATGGCAAGGTGGCTTGTTTGAAAATAAATAAAGATAAGACAAAGATTTTGACGAAAACTTTCTCTTCTTATCTTCCTCCTGCACATTCTTTTCTGGTCAAGTTCTGTTTTGAGGTGGCCATTTCTGACCACCACTTCAATCGCCTTCGGGAAAGGGACTAATGGCCAGCTGGGGAGGAGAGATGCGGCTCTCCTTGACCCTGCTGGCAGTTTCCCTGCTCTTCACCACCTCTATGGGGTGGCTTAGCCTCGAAACCAGCCGGCTCGGGGCTTTCCAGTGGTGAGCACGGATTGAAACCACGCCCGATCGCAGATTTCAGTCCGTCACCAAAAAAACTCAAACTGGAAGTCCCGAACCAATAGTAAAAAAATTTGAATCCCACCACTTAAAGGCCAGACAAGGAATAATGGGTGAAAAGGAGAGATTTAACCTAGAAAGAAGGAGAATTTTTCTAACAATGAGGAACAATCAACCAATGGAACAGCTTGCCTTTGGAAGTTATGTTTCATCACTGGAAGCTTTCAAGAAGAGTCTGGACTTCCATCTGTCAGAAATGGTATAGTGTCATCTGCTTGAAACAGGGATTAGATGATTACAAAGTCCCTTCCCAACTCTATTATTTTACTCTACTCTACTCTACTCTATTACCTGTGTTCAAACACTGGTGAGAAAGCATTGCCCCTTGATCCAACTAGAGAGCCGCATGGCTGCCAGCCCTCCTAGGATATAAAAGTCAAAAAAAATCTCTTAATTTCACCATTGACTGCTTTTTTGCTCTTGGGCACTCTCCATGTGGATTAGTAAAAGGAAGTGTGAGACGATCTAAGGAAGAGAGGAAAGAAAAAAAGAGGCAATGATGTTGACTTTGAAAGCTTACAATAAACTCCAAAAAGACCCAGAGCTTGCCTCAAGTCCCGCTAGAGTCATAAAAGTGAAATAAATACCAACATAAAACCAAACAAATTTAATTATCTTTTTCAAAGTCCTCCTTTTCTATTTTTTTTACAATGGCTTATATCCAAAAGCATTTGAGAGAGCTTTGCAAAAATACTGAGTCTTTTTTCTACATTTTCTGAAATTCACAGTGAAGCAATTTGTAGTTTAATTTGTTTTTGCTTTTTATTCCCAGTCCAGCTGAACCCCAGGATTTTTTATTTTCTGCAAGCAAATTAGAAAGACATGTAGAATGCTGAACTATTAGAGAGGAAAAAGTGTGGTCTGCAAGTTGACAGATGGCAAACCCTGTGATGAGAGTCCAGAAGCCACTTTCAACACACCAAACTAATCAGCATGGAAGAATTCATAACTTTTTAGATCACACGTGCATCTATAATCATGGGTTGTTTTCATCCAAAGTCTTATTTGTCATCTTTGCAACATTAACTCTGATTGTGATTGGGGAAGGAAAGTTTGAAAAATTTCCGCGCACCACAAGTTTTATAAATCTAGCCTGTGTATAACTTTGAAAACAATGTAACATTTATACTATCAACCATCACAAATAATTAAGCACTTATTCTTAACGAAAAATCACTCCAAAATTTAGCATATTGATAAGGTAATTATTTTGATTGCAATCAATCACAAATTTATTCTCCAGGTAGTCCTATTTAGCGACCACAATTGAGACTAGCAACTTGGTCAGTAAGTGAAGTAGTCATTAAATGAAACTACAACTGTATTGATCTTCCTTCAATCTTTCTTTTTTTCATAGATCTGAGAAGGTCATAAGTGCATTGGTTGTAAAGTTACTTATCAATCCTGTCATAACTGCAAAAAGTAATTAAATTAGGAAATTGCTAAATGAGGATTACCTGTATACAGATAGTCCTCAACTTACAACAGTTTGTTTAGTGAATGTTCAGAAGTACAATGGGATTCCAAAGCTGTTTTGACACTTGCAACCATTGCAGCATAGTAGCGACATGATCAAAATTCAGAAGCTTGGCAACTGATTCATATTTATTTTTAATTATTCTTTATTATGCAATTTCCTTTGTTATATATAAAATGTCCATATCCACAATGGCAGATCTGGGTACAATCTCTCTTAAATACAAGTAACAAACCTTATACACACCATTATACCTTATATAACCATTATTCACTCAATCTATTCACCATAATCTTCACTTACCCTTATTAAACAATTTCCATTATTTAATTAAATGCTCTGTTCAATTTTATCATATAATTAGTTAATAAGAGTCAGCAACTGACTCATATTTTGCAGGGTCCCTAACCCTAACCCTCTGGCAAACAAAGTCAATGGAAGAGCCAGATTCACTTAACCCTATTACTGACTTAACTACAGCAATTTATTTAACAACTGGCAAGAAAGGTTGTAAAACTCACTTAAAAGAAATTTTGGGCTCAATTGTGATTGTAAGTCAAGAACTATCTTTCTACATACTATGCATTTGTTTGTATTTTCTCTCTTTCTCTCCTCCCTCCACCCCTTTCTACCTGAAGTAGAGAGGCTGCCTGGAATTCTCATAAGAAGATGCAAATACTGAATCAGAATGCGTGCTAGTTTATGGACATGTGTTTGATGTTTATTTTTCTGTGCCTGATCTTTGCAACCTCCCTTAAATAAATAATGAATGCACCTTAGCAAATTATTAAAATATTCTTCAGTAACATTGATGTATTATAATATGAACTGAAAAACTGGGGAGGGGAAGAAAGTATTTGTGTTAATCAGTCTTTTATGTAGAACTAGTGAACAGAGAATAATCTTTCGATGCCAAATTATGCTGTTTGCTTTTCTGAGAGCAGTCAATTAAAAGATTTAATTTTAAGAAGAGGGAGAACAATGCTGTGATTCAAACTATTTATAAGCTTATGTTTCCAAAGAATCTAGCATTGACTTGATTCTTGAGGCTACAACATGGAGAAATATCAAACAACCACAAAGCTCCTAAAATTTGGCCCTGTAAAAATTTAACATGGCTTTGATTAATCCCTGTTGCCTTGAAAAAACAGCCTGGAAGAATAAATTGGAAATATGCCAAGACAGCTAGGAGCTTTTAAATATTACAAACTTTTGTGGTTTTGGACCATTTCGCTGCCCTTTAAAACCAAATGAGCAAACTTTTTTTCCATACTCCAAACTTCTGGACATAGGGATTGATTCAGCCAGAACTTGCCATTCTTCCTATGTTCTTAGTGAATCTAATTCAATTTTTTCCTGTTTGTATTATCTTATGTGACTTCAGATTCTAGAGCTAACAAAAAGTCATATTTACCTTAAAGGTGCCCCAATAACAGATGTTGGCTGAAATCATATATCGATCCAAATTATGGTTTCTTTTAATTATGGTTTGTTGAACAAATTTGATTTAACAAATAATACTTAATCACAGCTTTAGTTTATACAGATAGTCCTCAATTTACTACTATTCATTTCGCGACCATTTGAAGTTACAATGACAGTGAAAAAAGTAACAAAGCTGGTCCTTACATTTATGATGGTCACAGCATCCCCATAGTCACATGATCATGATTTGGGTGCTTGGTAATCAGTATGTATTTATGATGTTTGCAGCATCTCTGGGTCATGTGATCACCATTTGTGACCTTCCTGGCCAGTTTCTGACAAGGAAAGGAAGAAAGGGAGGGAGGAAGAAAAGAAAGAAGAATAAAGGGAGGAAAGACAAAGCATGAGAGATGGAAGGAAAAAAGGAAAGAAGGAAAAAGGAAGGGAGGGGAGAAAGAAATAGAAAGAGGGAGGGAGGGAAGGAAGGAATAATGAAAGAGGGAAGTAGGAAGGAAGAAGGAAGTTAAGACAAATTAGGAGAGAGAAAAAGAAGGAAGGAAGGAAAGCCAAGCCAATGGGGAAAGATATCCATAAGGAAGGAAGGAACAGAAGGAAGGACAGAAAAAAAAAGAAGAAGGAAGAGAGGGAGGGAGAGAGGAAGGGAGGAAAGACAGAAATAAAAAGTGGAAGGAAGGAAAGAAAAATGAAAGAAAAAACTAGGAAGGAAGAAGGAAGGTAAGTTAAAGCAGGAGGAAGAAGGGAGGGAGGGAGGAAAAATGAAAGAAAATTAGGAAGGAAGAAGGAAGGTAAGACAAAGCAGGAGAGAGGGAATTTTGACAGTGTATCCTTGGGGGCCCAATGCTGATAATCCTGCCATATTCTAACCCCTTAATTCTTCTCCTTCCAGATTTTGGAACATTTACAGATAAAAGTTCAGGTGTAAATAGAGACTAGTGTTCCTTAAAAATCCAGTAGAAAGGAAACCAGGTCATATTTTTATTTATACAACACTAAATGCCAGGAAATTAAGCTTGCAAGTATTTTGAATGTCGGTCAAATTCTTACTGTAATGCCTTCCGCGTATCCTCTATTCACAATATATATGAAATCTTATGTAAATAAGAAAGGGAGAAAAAGAAGATGTATTTTTGGTTTTGTTTTTATTTGCTTTGGCCCTGTCCCTCAGTGAGCCTTAAACCACATCCACATGCAGAGCTGTCCATCATGATGACCTCTGGGACTATCTGGCTCGAAGTGGTGAGATGATCCAGACAAAAGTTCCCATCTAAATGACGCCCCAGCTCTGTTCTTCTGGCAAGAGGCAGTGAGTAAGATACACAACTTCTCTGAACTGGTCAGAAATTGAGCATTCATGAATGGGCGAGTTTCCAATATGAACTGCCAAACAAGGGAAAACGTATTTTGGAACATGAGTTCTGATTATGTCAGGCATCGGGCAAGAAAAACCATCGCAAAAAGAAGTTGAAAAATAGAGCTTTTCTAGAGCCTATGATTGGGGAAAACAAAAAATCCTCAGTAGACACAAGATGTTTTCTACGTTACTAAGAATTGTGGAAAAGAAACAGACTATGAATTGTCTATAGACAAGGACATTTAGATGTTATTTTGATGCTGAATGGTATAGGGTCTCTGCTCAAGCAGGAGATTGGACTCAAAGACATAGGGATTAATTCCTATGTCTCTTCCAACTTCCTTATTCTGCATTCTCTACAGGTAGTCCTCAACTTACAACAGTTCATTTAATGACCATTCAGTGTTACAACAGCACTCAAAAAATGACTTATGACCATTTTTCATACTTAGGGCCATTGTTGCACGCACATTGTCACATGATCAAAATTCAGACACTTGGCAGTTTATTCATATTTATGACAGTTGCAGTGTCCTGGGGTCCTATGATCATCTTTTGTGATATCCCGACAAGCAGACTCAATGTGGAAGCCAGATTCATTTAATAACCATGTTACTATGTTAACAATTGCATGATTCACTTAACAACTATGGCAAGATAATAAATGGGGCAAAACACACTTAACAAATATTTCACTTAGCAACATAATTTCTGAGCTCAGTTGTGATCATAAATTGAGGGCTTCCATGTATTTTATTCTGATGTTTTGGTCTCATCAGCAGAATGAACACCACCATATCTAAGTGTTTCCTTCATTCATCAAAAATCCTCAAAACAGTGTTTCTAAAAAGATACTGGAGAAAATACACTGCTGAAAAAAATAAAGGGGACACTTAAACAACACAATGTAACTCCAAGTCAATCACACTTCTGTGAAATCAAACTGTCCACTTAGGTAGCAACACTGATTGACAATCAATTTCACATGCTGTTGTGCAAATGGAATAGATAACAGGTGGAAAACTTAGGCAGTTAGCAAGACATCCCCAATAAAGGAGTGGTTCTCAGGTGGTGACCACAGACCACTTCTCAGTTCCTATGCTTTCTGGCTGATGGTTTGGTCACTTTTGAATGCTGGCGGTGCTTTCACTCTAGCGGTAGCTTGAGACGAGTCTACAACCCACACAAGTGGCTCAGGTAGGGCAGCTCATCCAGGATGGCACATCAATGCGAGCTGGGGCAAGAAGGTTTGCTGTGTCTGTCAGTGTAGTGTCCAGAGCATGGAGGCGCCACCAGGAGACAAGCCAGTACATCAGGAGACATGGAAGAGGCTGTAGGAGGGCAACAACCCAGCATCAGGACCGCTACCTCCGCCTTTGTGCAAGGAGGGACAGGAGGAGCACTACCAGAGCCCTGCAAAATGACCTCCAGCAGGCCACAAATGTTCAGGTGGCTGCTCAAATGGTCAGAAACAGACTCCATGAGGGTGGTATGAGGGCCTGATGTCCACAGGTGGGGGTTGTGCTTACAGCCCAACATCATGCAGGACGTTTGGCATTTGCCAGAGAACACCAATGTTGGTAAATTCGCCACTGGCACCCTGTGGTCTTCACAGATGAAAGCAGGTTCACACTGAGCGCATGTGACAGACATGACAGGGTCTGGATGCCTGCAACATCCTCCAGCATGACCGGTTTGGCAGTGGGTCAGTAATGGTGTGGGGTGGCATTTCTTTAGGGGGCTGCACAGCCCTCCATGTGCTCACCAGAGGTAGCCTGACTGCCATTAGGTACCGAGATGAGATCCTCAGACCCCTTGTGAGACCATATGCTGGTGGGGTTGGCCCTGAGTTCCTCCTAATGCAAGGCAATGATACACCTCATGTGGCTGGAGTGTGTCAGCAGTTCCTGCAAGATGAAGGCATTGATGCTATGGACTGGCCTGCCCGTTCCCCAGACCTGAATCCAATTGAGCATATCTGGGACATCATGGCTCGCTCCATCCACCAATGCCACGTTGCACCACAGACTGTCCAGGAGTTGGGGGATGCTTTAGTCCAGGTGTGGGAGGAGATCCCTCAGGAGACCATCCGCCACCTCATCAGGAGCATGCCCAGGCATGGTGGAGAGGTCATATAGGCACATGGAGGCCACACACACTACTGAGCCTCCTTTTGACTTGTTTTAAGGACATTACATCAAAGTTGGATCAGCCTGTAGTGTTTTTTTCCACTTTAATTTTGAGTGTAACTCCAAATCCAGACCTCCATGGGTTGCTAAATTTGATTTCCATTGATAATTTTTGTGTGATTTTGTTGTCAGCACATTCAACTAAGTAATGAGCAAAGTATTTAATAAGAATATTTCATTCATTCAGATCTAGGATGTCTTATTTTTCTGTTCCCTTTATTTTTTTGAGCAGTGCAGTTTCCATGAAGTTTTCATTTTTGATCCACGTTTTTGACTTTACCATATGTATATTTTTTTAAAAAATGAATTGGAATCACGATTTAGATTCCCATTGCTACATGCTGGTTAACCACAAATTGAATCTTCAGATCACTGAACATGCCTCCAGTCTAAGTGAGAATTTGAATTTGTGGTCTCTACTATGTCTACAGTGTTGGCACATTCATTTTGCAAGAGCAAACTGTTCAATGAATGTTTACTACAACTAAAATTCTTTCCTCTGGTCACATGAATCAGAAGTTATATATGTGAGATCCATGAAAGTCGTGCCTTAATCAGTTGCACTTCCCTACTCCAAACTCACTTCTGAAAGTGCTTGCTTGATGGACTTTTGCTTTATTCTATTGGGTTAAAATAATGGACTGTTCATTTATTCTGTTATTGTCGGAGATGATCAGGCTGAGCCCAAGGGAGGGGTCAGGCAAGTCTTGAATCCTTTGCACCCACAACAGATCTAAGCACACCTTGACCTTCCGTTGACTCTTATCTGTTTGTTTTGACTCTTAGCAGTTCAGATTGTAGTAGAGAGTGTTAGGATGCATTAAACCTGTATTCATTTGAACCACCCTGTCTCCTGCTTTCCTGACATTTATTCTGAATCACTTTGGGTACCAGATTTCTTTCTTTTAAAACTTCACCAAAAGAGAAGCCAACAACTTGTAAGCTTCCCTCTCAGCCAAATTAAGGAGCTTACTAGTTATTAATATAGGAGATATCAACCGGACCATTTTGTTTGTATGCTTTATTCTCACAGGAGTTCTGTGAAGATCCTCATCTGACCGTACACGGAATTAGTTCCCACGATTTACATCAAGGGAGCCTGGGAAACTGTTGGTTTGTGGCTGCTTGTTCTTGCTTAGCTCTTCGGAAGAAGCTGTGGCAGAAGGTAGTCCTCCAGAGTCATAAATGTTGCATTCTTTGGTTAAAATTTAAACATGGTGTTCCAAAGCCATATCACCCTTGGAATGGTGGCCTCAGGCACGCCCCAGAACCTTCACATCAAAACAAGGTGCATCCTCCTCACATCATAGTAATACATGTTGTTGTTGGTTTAAGGGAAGGGAAGTTTGTGTTTTGTCTAGAATTGTATATCTCAGCCTTGGTGACTTTGAGATATGTGAACTTCAACACCTAGAATTCCCCAGCCAGCATGCTGTGGGATGCACGATAATATAAGTTAAGGGTGAAGTAAGTTAAAAACAGTTGGTGGTAGGTAAGATCTGTTCCTTTAAATTTTATCAATTGATTCAGAAGAATCCAAATCTTTATGACTTTCTTTTCCAGAAAAACATGAATCATTTATTATTGTTATTCCAGGGAGAAATTACTTATCTGTACCTTTAATGGATAACTTTAATGTAAGTTTATTTGAAATGATGTTTTTCTTCTTTCATTAAGAAACTGTCAGTTGCAGTTTCCATTTATGTGTATATTCCAGCATTAAGCAAATTGATCTGGCTCACCAATGAATGTTTTCTATCCTATGTTTGCAGTATATTTTCAGTTTCTTTGCATACTGTAGGTGTTCCCGAATATTAAGGAACAGGACTGGGACCAAAAGAGACCAGAGAAATATGCTGGAATCTTTCATTTCCATTTCTGGTGTTTTGGAGAATGGATTGATGTGGTCATAGATGATCGGTTGCCAACCATAGACAATAAGCTGATCTACTGTTCTTCTAAGGAGCCCAATGAATTCTGGAGTGCACTTCTAGAGAAAGCTTATGCAAAGTATGTGGTGATTAATGAGGTGTAATTGCAGTTTTATCAGCCACTCAAAAATAAGATTTCTTAGTATGGGGATATTCATAGTCATTGTTCTGCTCTACAAAGACCTTTAAATGTATTCATACTACTCCTTCCCTATTTCAGATCCAATCCAGTATAAATAGTATAGAGTTTTAGAAGTGGCAGAAGAGAATTGGATTAAAAGAGGGTCAATTCTGTTGGCAAAGCAAACAATTATTCTATTATTGGGTTTTATTTTCATAGCAGTTCATTACAAGATTTTCCATAACTGTGTAGATCTAGAGATTTACATTTCTGCAAAGTTAGAGAAGGTAGCCTGAAGTCTTCCAAAGTTCATTTGAAGTTCTACCCTATTGTCTCTTCTCTTGTGCAGGAACCCCTGGAGAGTTCAAGAAGGTCAGGTGTAGTTATGGGGAAATAAATAGCAAAATCTCATTCTTTGTGTGTCTGAAACTCTGTGTAATTTCTTCTCTAGGATGGCAGGTTGTTATGAAGCCTTGGATGGGGGCAGCACAGCTGAGGCAATTGTTGATTTCACAGGAGCTGTAGCAGAATCCATCAACCTAATTGATGGTAATTATGACTATAGTATCATCGAGCAGGTGAAACTCTTTAGAGATTTGCTGAAAGTTAATAAAAGGGGAGGATTGATCAGCTGCTACATCATGGTAAGTGCACAGAGAACAAGCTGTGATGTGTCCTTTGGTCTATTTTTGATTCTTTATCAAAATGTCATTCCTATAAGGTAGACTAAACTATGTAATCAACTCCCTAGGAAGGCTAAAACTGCCTTTATTTAGATTGGCTGTAATCCAGAATCTTGCAAGTCTAGTTGTGCTGTATCTTCTCCCCCCTTCTTATACTCAAGTGAACCAAGAAGGTGTCTACTTGAGCCACTTTTGAATGTTATTTATTTCTCTGGAAATTTCAGTCCTTTTGGAAGTTTCAGTCCTTCTCTGGAAGTTTCAGTCCTTTTGGTCTGCATATCTCCATCATGGTGATCTTCCTTACTCTCTCCACAAACTCAAGAAAAGAGGCAAGATGATTGAGGATAGCCTAGTTTGTTCTGTGTGAAGTGTGAAGGTTTTGCTATTTATGCTCTTCGATAGAAATGTTCCCACTCTTTCTTCTAGGGATAAGCAGAGAAATGCTCCTCCATCATTTTATTACCAATTGTCCCAAAAGTGCTTTTTCAAGAAGTGGCCTTAATGACTCTCTAAAAGAATTCAAATGATCAGCTGTCTACAAGGGGTATAAATCCTTCCATTCCCCATCATCCAGCCAAAGGTGAAGAAGCTTCTTGGATGAGAAGCAAAATATCATCAAAGAAAAACCAGAAAGTCCAGTTGCCTCTTGAAAAAGCACCTTTGGGACAACCATGACCTGGATGACTGAGAATCTCCATGGACACATTTATTACCAATTGTCATTCAATTGGATGAGATATTTTGGCTTGGACAATTATCTCCAAGGAGAAGAGAACATCTGTGAAAATGGATGGAGTGTGCAGATCTTGCACCTTTTAGGGATAAAGTGTCTAAGGGCTTTACATTCTCCAGTGGTGACTTCTCCGACTAAGCTTTTTCAAAACAGTGTTATAGTCAGAATTAAAAGGAAGGCCATCCTTAAAAAATCACCAGGGAGTTTTTTCAGACAAATCATTTATCTAATTTGTCTGTGCACAAGTTTTGTGGACTCAAAATTGCTAGTCATGAATGATTTAATTTCCCCCACCTTACCTCAATCCAAATTACCTTCTCCAGTGTCACAAAATTCCCTGGAAATGGGATTCAAGAGAGATTCTATGTAGCCAATCTACCCTTTCCCACCACCTTCTCCGCAAAAGATTTTATGGGAATATAAACTTGGAAGGGATAACAGGGAAGCTAGAGTAATAGTGTGATCAGTTGAGAATGCATCACAGAATGTCTCCAGATCTCCTGCAGGGGATGTGTTATAGACATACTAGATTTTTTTTTTCTTGGAGACAAATCCTTGTGGGAAGGATCTGAGGTGAAAAGAAATTTGGAAACTATCAACATAGCCATGATGTCTCCTGAAATGTTGTTGACCTTTGTAGAAATGTCCACCCCTTTGGAATGGTACAAAATATGAGTAATTCCTGGATCGGATTTTAGAGATAATTAAAATGAGACATGTCCAAGCTTGCTTTGTCATCCATTCCATACCTCCCATAATCAGCTTCACACACACACACACACACACACACACACACATTTTTCTATATACCCACACTGGTTGTGGGTAAATAAAGATGGAAATAATTATAATCTTGTAAAATCCTGAAGAGCAATATTATAATAAAACAAAAAACCAGCACAAAGGCCTTCTAGTTGCATCAGACCCTATAACACCCAACCAAATTCTGCAAAAATTCCTATCAGCCAATTCTTACCCCAGTCCTGTAACATTTATTGTTGTCTGCAATTCAGCCATGCTATGTAGCATCTGAGAGTAAATGTTAAATCAGGTACAAATATTTAATGCCTAAGATTGCTACACCTAAGTTACACATCTGGCTGAAATCATTGGGCACTGATCTTCGCTCAAAAGTTTATCTGTGGGACAAAAAATACAATCTCTAAACATATCTTCAGAATGCAACATTTTTCCATGACTTGATATGAGTGGAAATAAGGGTAGGGTTCTTATTCTGCACTAATTAATTCTCAGGCAGAACAACTCTGCCACGGGTTACAAGCACAGTGGATGGTAGAACTGTAGATCAATTTAACACTGAAAATTTGATTTAATTTTAATTATTCAGTTTAATATTGTTCATACTCACTTATCCATGTGACCATCCCCTTTCCTCATCATAAGAAAACTGTTGTTTCTTTTGACATACAATTTACTCTACAGTTTTGTAGGGTTCCACAAGAAATGTTTCTTTGGTAATTTTTTTCAGGCATATCCTACTTTGAGTAAACCTCTCTAGTAAGAACCCTTCCTATTGGTGGAACATGTCATTTTACTCAAAGAAATCCATGTTGTCAGCTTCAGGCTTCTATGTCCCTAGAAGATTCCTCTAGTCTCCTTCTGGTACAGGATATTCTGTGAATTAGCCTATTTATTTCATATGACAAACTTACCAGGGGATCTGATTAAGTGTTTCCTACTTGTTTCAGTAAGGAAATTATTCATTATCTCTGCTGAAGAATATTCATGAGGCATAGTTTATTTCATAGCTGAAGGTGACATCTACTTCTTCAGGGAGAATTTAATAAAAAAAACAGTCCCCAAATAAAATATTAAGATAACAGAAAGAAGACAACTGTGATACCATATACCAAAATAACAATGGTAAATCTTTGAGTTGTCATTCTAATCACACATCAACATTCATTCTAATCACACATCAACATGCATTCAAGACTTGCTTGAAAGAACTCAGTGGAGTTGTCTTTTGTGTTTCTACTGTTGAAACACATTTTGAGTGTATGCCTGAACAGATCTTCTCAAGTTTGACTGACATATGTCATTAGCAAGTTCTGGAGGTTCTTATCATATCTTAAGAGGTAGGTAAGAACAGTAATATCCCATTTAGCCTGATAGTAAATAATAGTATACAGTCTGATGGAGCAATATTTAGAAGAGGTTGCTATTGATGAGAGAAACCAATAACCACAATGAAAGTTTGCATTAATTTGTGTTCATCTTATGCCTAGCCTTCATCCCTTAGTGATTTTGAAGTAGAGACGGATGTGGGTTTAGTGAAAGGTCATGCCTATTCAGTGACATCTATTCTGAAAATGTCTGTTGGACAGAAGAACCTGTGCAATGGAAAGTCTGAGAAACTTTTCATGATCCGATTAAGGAATCCTTGGGGAAACAAGGAATGGAAAGGAGCATGGAGTGATGAGTAAGTAATCCATACTTTAAGAATGAGAAGAAGCTTTAGAACCAAGATAATGGGAAATGTTAATACCACTTTATAATGTCTTGATAAGACCACACTTGGAATACTGCATCCAGTTTTAGTCGCAATGATGTAAAAAAGATATTGAGATTATAGAAAGAGTGCAGAGAAGAGCAACAAAGATAATTAGGGGATTGGAGGCTAAAACATATAAAAGAATGGTTGCTGGAATTGGGACTGTCTGGTCTAGTGAAAAGAAGAACTAGGAGGTGACATGATAGGAGTGTTCCAAGGGGCTGTCACAAAGAAGAGAGGGTCAACCTATTCTCCAAAGCACTTGAAGACTGGACAAGAAGTAATGGATGGAAACTAATCAAGAAGAGAACCAACCTAGAACTAAGCAGAAAGGTCCTGATGGTTAGAACAATTAATCAGTGGAATGACTTGCCTCCAGAAGCTGTGGATGCTCCAACACTGGAGGTTTTTAAGAAGAGACTGGACAGCCATTTGTCCAGAATGGTATAGGGTTTCCTGCTTGAGAAGGGGGTTGGACTAAAAACCCCAAGGTCCCTTCCAACTCTGTTATAAGTTTCTAGCTTTGAGTGAATTACAAGGTAAATTACAAGATATAGTTACTCACCAACATAAATGAAAATCTTTAAATGTGGAAACAAAATGAAAAACTTGTCAGTTTATATATGTGTGTGTGTGTGTGTGTGTGTGTTTTCTGAGGTTCTCACGGGTATTTGTATGTGGATCTTTGGTTATTCGGGTTTTCTCCTGCGTAAGATTGGAAGCAAGATCACAGCTCACCAGCTCACCAGCTCAAATCCCCCAGCAACTAAGACTAACCTGAGCACAACCAAGCCCCCACCTGAACAGAACGCCTCCAGCCAATCAGAACACAGCCAACCCCCCAACCAATGAGAATGCACCCCCAACCAATCAGAGCACAGCCAGGCCCCCACCCAATCAAGCCACACCCCCACTGGCAGTTGAAAGGAAGAAGCAGCTGCAAGCTCACATCACTCTGAGAGGCACAGAGCTGAGGACCAAGCCTGAAGATGATGAATGAGACTTCATCGAAATGTTGCCTAGATACTTCCAATCTTACGTGGGAGAATCATCAGAGAAGCCACAGAGATTGAAAAAAGACCAGAAAGCATGAACAGAAGAGATGATTCCACCAGGCTGTCAATCATTTGGAAGCCTGCACTCACAAACAAAAGAATCACCACACCACAAGCCAGGCAAACAGATCCCCCCTGATACCTCCAGCTCCAACACACCCCAACCAGGCACCCAGATGAAACCCAGCTTCCTAACTAATGATAGCCGTCCATTTACCCGAAGCCAAGCTGCACTAAAGGCCTCCAATAAAGTAACACAATGTTGCCAGCCAATCAAGATACAAAAAGAGCCAAAAAACCAGACAGAAGATATTAGAATCAGAACACAGCAAACTCCAAGACCAATAAACACAGACCAAGACTCTCAACCAATCAGGATGAAGAAAAAACCATTCTGGCACAGCAATAGGCTGCCCCAAATTTAAATCTGAAAGCACTGTAAAAGTCTAACTCACAGACAAACACTATACAGAAGCCTGATGATGGCAGATGAGATTCTGCTGAAACGTTGCTACAACTTTAAAAGCACCACTACTATGACGTGGGAAAATACCCGAACTAAGCTGAATGCCATACATGTAAGAAATATATATATATATATATATATATATATATATATATATATATATATATATATATATATATTTCTTTTCTTAAGTTTTCGCGGGTATTTACATGTATGGCATTCAGCTTAGTTCGGGTATTTTCCCACGTCATAATAGTGGTGCTTTTAAAGAAACGGCTATGAAAGTCTGACTTACAGAGGAACACGATACAGAAGCCTGATGATGGCAGATGAGATTCTGCTGAAACGTTGCTGCAACTTTAAAAGCACAACTATTATGACGTGGGAAAATACCCGAACTAAGCTGAATGCCATACATATATATATATGTGTGTGTGTGTGTGTGTATGTATGTGTGTGTGTATATTATGTCTCACCTTTTTTCACAAGTGAGAACAAGAAGTTCTACAGTTCAAAATATTCAAACAAAACAGAGCCAGACTAAAAAAGGGTTAACAGTATTATATTCCAGTCCTTGGCAGACTTCCCGGAATCTGTCTGGTAATTCAGAATGTCCATAAATTACAAAAGCCACTCCACACGTATCCTTTCGATACATCAAACACTTTGGTTCCAAGCAAAGTTTGAGAATCATCACACCTCCTTAAATCACCTGGATGGGCGTGTCAGTCTCTCTAATCAATGTCTGGCAATGGCAGGAATTCCCTCCTTCTGGGATTGCAGAAAGATACGAGTGTCCAAAAGTAAATGCCGAGGAGGGCCAGGATTTCCTTCGGCAATTTGGGGTGGGGGTGTAGGACGTGCCCGACCTAGGGTTTCCCCGAGATCGGGCCTATCCCGTTTCCCGACGGGCCAGGAGTGGTTTCAGGCACAGGTCTGCGAGTCCCTCTCCGAGTGCAGGAGTTTGCAAAATGTCCCAGACCCCCGCAATAAAGGCACAATCCTTCCTGGAACCTTCTCGAACGTTCTCACGCCGTTAGGCGAGGGCGGAGTGTGCCTAACTCCATTGGCTCCTCAGCCTTAATCGTGGTTTGGAAAACTCTCGGCGTGGTTTTTGCACGAGAAGACGAGGGTGGTTCCACAATGGGCCGTTTACTTCCACATTGCTGTAAACGAGTTTCAATACGTAAGCACTGAATTACCAATGCATCCAGAGTTGAAGCCCGCTCTGCATGGACTAACTCATCCTTGATGGCATCAGACAAGCCTTCCTGGAATGCAGCCATATGAGTCGGTTCGTTCCAATTAGAGTCCATACACAGCAAACGGAATTCTGCAATGTATTCCTGCAGGGAATGTTTCCCCTGATTAATGTCCCATAACCGTCTAGCCACAGTTTGTAGTTTAATTGGGTTTTCGAAAATAACTCTCATTTGTTGTAGAAAACCCTGAAAATTGTCCAACAATGGGCTATCTTGAACTAACAAGGGAGTAGCCCATTTGGCAGCCTGCCCAGATAATAGGCTAATCATAAATTCTACCTTAGCCTGGTCGCTTGGGAAGTCTTCAGGCCTCAGAGAGATAAACAATTGGCACTGACCCATAAATGCCGGGAACATGTCCATTTGCCCTGAAAATTTATCCGGCATGGATACCGGGCTTTTTCTCAAGGGAGGGGCTGAGGGAGCAGCAGCAGGGTTTTGCAAGCTGGAAATATGATTCACCAGTTGTGTTACCTGATTCTGAAGAGTCACATTGATTTGAAGTAATTGACTTATCTGTTGCTGTTGCTGCTCTGCAGTTGGGTTTGGTCCATCTTGTTTTGAAGATGGTTTGTTAGGCTTGGAAGCAAAAATGTTATGTCTCACCTATTTTCACAAGTGAGAACAAGAAGTTTCACAGTTCAAAATATTTAAACAAAACAGAGCCAAACTAAAAAGGTTGACAGAATTATATTCCAGTCCTTGGCAGACTTCCTGGAATCTGTCTGGTAATTCAGAATGTCAGTAAATTACAAAAGCCGCTCCACACGTATCCTTTCGATACATCAAACACTTTGGTTCCAAGCAAAGTTTGAGAATCATCACACCTCCTTTAATCACCTGGATGGGCGTGTCAGTCTCTCTAATCAATGTCTGGCTTGGCCTCCCCTCAGCTTGACGTTTCAGTCTCCTCCTAGTTGTGGCATCAAGCCACGATCTGTCAGTTTCCCCACTCGAAGCCTCTGACTCATTTTGTGGATCAGTTGCTGGCATGAATGACGTCGAAGGCTATGAGGGGAGTTGTCTCTGTGATAAATTCTCATCCTTCTGGCTCACATTTGTATCCTCTAATAATTCAGACTCCACCTTCACAGCAGGCTCCAGCCTTCCATCTTCAGAGTCATCAGAGTCAAAACTCACAGCAGGATCGATCCTTTCAGTCACAACACACACATATATATATATATATATATGAAATACAAGTCTATTTTCCTTAATGACTATAATGAAGGGATGAAAGAATACTTACAGAAAGAATATTTATAGAAGACACAAACACTGAGTTAGATATTGCATATGGTAGAAAATGAGAAAAAGTCAAAATGTTGTTAATGAGTTAGAGAAGGAACCTGGAAAAAGCAGAATGAAATTCAATGTGTGAAAATTCTCCACTTAGGAAACAAAAATATGGTAATGTAGAGGATGAGTAAATAAATAATGGTTTATTTGCTAAAAGAGTTTGTGAAAAAAAATCTTGAAAGTAAGTAGACTGCAAACTGAATATGACCCAGTTGTATGATATGACTGTTAAAAAAACAAATGCAATTTCAGAAATTCTCAACAAAAGTAGTTTAAATCAAATTAATTGTTCCATCAAATTCTCCACTGTTTAACATCAACTGAAGTAGTTGTATCCAGACCTGGGTATGGCATCTTAACAAAAATTCTGATGTTCAATTTTTCTAAATTTTCTTAAGATGCTCTACCCTGGACCCTACTTGAGTTGGTGTTAAGCAATGGAGAATTTGACAGAACAATTAATTTAATTTAAACAAACTCAACTACCTTTGAACATCAGGTTCAAAGAAAGGCTGAAGATGAGAAGATGGAAGGATTTGTACTAGTTCAAACTGCAGATATAATTTTTTTATCAACTTATCCAAGTTTATCCAAATTATCAAAAAAATCAATTTATTCAAGTTTATAATTTATTTTTTTCCTGTCGGCTCTCCTTCAGGATCAGGCTTTTGATAGCCCACTAAAAAGAAAAGAAGGTTCCCTGGGTTCCTTTTAGAAAGTGTATTGGAGAGACTAGGTTCAAGTTACAGAAATTTCAGCAAATGCATTACTTTCACTTTTAGCACCCAGTTTATCCTTCAACTAGTTAAGACAGCAATCCTCCCACACCATCTAAAAGCCTCTTAACCTTATAGTAAACTTGAACTGGTGAATTATGTGAACTAATGAGGAAACTGCTCTCTTCCCTAGTAAGAGAGAAATGTCCAGGTGGCCAAGGTATAAATTACTAGGGAAAAAAATTGCTTTCAAAAGTATTTCAAAGCAAAGAAGTTTGATTAAAAAATCATGGAATCATGGTAATGTTCTTCTTTATCAATAAGGAGAGTTGGTTGAGATGAATGGGTAATCTTTGGACAGAGTCTTACTGGACAATCCTCTCTCCTATGATCTAGAATTTCTTTGTCTTTATGCACTGCCATTAAATCACAAGATGTCAGAGAAGTATAGAGAACTTGGAAGTTGTGTCAAGAGAGGATTAAGGCTAGAATCATTGCATGTCTACAAATACTCCAAGTCCAACCTCCCTTGAATTCTCTGAACTCTTATCTGGTGCCAATTTAGTGCTGATGGTTATTCACTGGATTCTTGTGCATAGGCATGAACAATTTTCTGAACTGCAACTGATGTGTGATCCTGATTCTTCGCGCTTACATAAGAAGGATCTCTTCACATATGGGCCTTTGTGGGTAGTGACAAGTAAGCAACTGGCTTAGAGTGATGGGAAGACATGCCAAGAAAAGACTAAGCTGGTGCCCCCTGTGCAGATCCTCAGGGAAGAAAAAACTCAAAGCATTATTAAGAGAAAAGTTTAAGTCCAACACTTTGTGAATGAAATTTTTAAAAAGTTGCTTTTAAAGGATGGAAAACATTGAGAAATTGCCCAGAAGATTTGGAATAGCATCTCTAGCTAAAGGACAGAAAAGAATACCAATCGGAAGGTTATCTTTCTTAAAGACATTTGAGAAGGAGTCAAAGTAGGCTGGGTTGTCCACAATAAACCACTAGTGTAGCTGAACACATCTATTCTTATATTTTTTTAAAATGGATAAAATGGCTGTTTAACTCTTTCCCCTTTCTTTTTTTAGATCTGAGGAATGGAAAAAAGTGAGCAAATCAGAGCGAACAAGATTAGGTCTCACCCTTGAAAATAACGGAGAATTTTGGTGAGCTCAGTTAATCAATGTCCATGTCATATTTAGTTTTGCTTTCAATAATCCTTAATGGTGTTGTCTTCTCTGCACAAGAAACTATTTTTTCCTGTTACAAATTCCTATCATTCATCCATTCTCTCTTCTATGTCATTCAACTTCTAATTGCACAGAGCAGTGAACATAGGAAGTACTAAACAGAAAATGCAAAACTTCAACACTCAACAGCATGCCTTATAATGATACTCACCAACTTGAAACTCATAACATCCCTTGAATGTTTTCTTCCCAAATCCATCTTTTAATTTTGTTATAGAAACACATCTGGTCGGAGGTAATTCAATATATCAGAAGAAGCTGCTTCATAAAAGTGGGACACCATTCTTGAGAAGAACCTGCTATGAGACTCCTTTGGAGATAGCATCTTCATCAAGATCTCCCCCAGATCTTACCAGATGGAGAGATTTGATGGAGAATAGACAACCTCAAAGATAGCTAGACCTTGAGTCATTTAGGGTTGTATAATTTAGTTGTGTAGGAAAAAATGACTACTCATGGCAGAGAATCCTAGCCTTTGAGTAGCAAACAGATGACCCTTTGGTATTTTGTTTACCCTGTAGTAGTTGATCAACCTAACATACAACTACAGGTAGTCCTTGACTTACAACAGTTCATTTAGTGACTGCTCAATGTTACAATAGCACTGAAAAAGTGACTTATGACTTTTTCATAGTTGCAATCTTTGCAGCATCCCCATGATCATGGGATCAAAATTCAGATACTTGGCAACTGGTTCATATTTATGACTGTTGCTGTGTCCCGGTGTCAAATGATCACCTTTTGCAACCTTTTGACAAGCAAAGTCAATGGGGAAGCCAGATTCACTTAACAACCAGGTTACTAACTTATCAATTTCATTAATTCACTTAACAACAATGGTAAGAAAAGTCATAAAATGGGACAAAACTTACTTATCAAATATCTCACTTAACACTACTAATTTTGACTGTGGTCATAAGTTGAGGACTACCTGTAGAACATTAACCCGGTCAGATGTATAAACCAAGTCGGTCTATTCTTTAACTTTAGTCAGTGACCAATATTTCATTTAGAAAAGCATAAAGGTTAAAACTTGCTAGCTAAAATAAAGCCAAATATTATAATAGCACCAGTGACTATTAAAATATGACCACTAATTATTGTGGGAAGTGACATTCAGCAAACCTGATGGATCTCTGGTTGCTCTTTAATAATTCATATGTACATCTGCAGGAATTCCAAAGAATTTAAGCTCCATTCCTCCAAACTGTCAGAAAAAGAATTGTAAAGTTTGATGGAAAAAGGGTGAAAAATAATTTTAGGTTTGTTTTTCCAGCCTCAGCTGATTTCAGGTCGTGGACTATACATTTGGGAAGGGTTATTTTTTTTTATGAAAAAGAAACATTCTCTATTCACTCACCCACTATTAATTAAATAATGTGCTTAGGGATTTTTTTTTCTTTTTAAATGCACTATGGTTCAGGATGACATTTGAAGACTGGTGCAAAAACTTCACTGATGTGGACATTTGTCGGATTGTGAACACCTCTTTCTTCAGTATCCATAAGACCTGGGAAAAGAAAATGATGCGTGGACAGTGGACAAAGAATCCAAATGCCACGTTAAATCGCTCTGGAGGGTGTTTAAACAACGAAGCCACTTTTCTCCAAAACCCTCAGGTTTTTGTAATAATTTACATTTGATGCATACATAATTTGGTTCTTCTATGGGCATAAACCTAAACCTAAACATATTTGTTGTCCCAGTATTTGAGGGGCTCCTACAAAGACAAAGGAGTCAAACTATTTTCCAAAGCACCAAAAGGCAAGAGAAGAAACAATGGTTGGAAATTAACCAAGGAGAGAAGCAGTTTAGAACTAAGGAATAATTTCCTAACAGTGAGACCAATTAACCAATGGAACAGCTCGCCTTCAGAAGTTGTGGGTTCTCCATCACTGAAGGCTTTCCAAAAGAGACTGGACAACCATTTGGCTGAAGTGATATAGGGTCTCCTGCACAATCAGGATGTTGGACTAGAAGACTTCTGAGTTTCCTTCCAACTATGTTCTATGATCTACTTTATCTTGCATTTTTATCTTCAGCATCTCTCCAATGCTGAAAGATTTACAAAATAGTTCTCAATTTAAAAGCTATTTGTTAGAAATCGTTTAAAGTTACAATGACACTGAAAAAAGCAATTGGCCGCCAGTCCCTACATGTAACCACTGTTGCAGGATCCTCACAGCCACGAATAAAAATTCAAACAATTAATAGCTGGCATCCATTAATGATGGTTGCAGCATCCCAGGCTCATATGATCACTACTTGCAATCTTTCTGGCTGGCTTCTGACAAGCAAAATTGTGTGGGGTGGGGAGGGTAGATTTACTTAATGACTATGGTTTCACTTAACAACTGCAATAATTTGCTTAACAACTATGGCAGAAAAGTCTTAAAATCAGGCGTAACTTATTTAACAATCACCTTGCTTAGCAATGGAAATTCTGGTCTCAGTTGTGATTGTAACTCCAGGATTATGTCAACATCCAGCTCAAGAATCCAAATAAAACTCCAGGTTCATTCCATTTCTGAAAATCTTTTTTTTTTAATAACAAATTTTATTAATTTTACAAAAACAATACACAAATAATCCAGGCATAACAACTTGAAAAATCTTTTCTAAAAAAATAATAATAATAATTAAAGAAGAATGCCAATAGAACATACAAAATAATTCCAAATTGTAATATCAATATTTACGTTATCTATTTAACTTCATATCTAATCCCAACTTTTCCTTTTCATTCTAGTTATTCAAATTATATTTCTTGCTTATTAAAATTTTATTGCCTTTCATAAACATACAAAACACAGAACACAGGAAAAAAAAACAACCTAAAACATCTTTTCTGAAGGCTGCTTGATCCCGGGTTGAAACTCTTCACACAGACACAAATTCAAACATCATATTCACTTTATATATCCTTCCATATCTTATTATCATTTTCAATATCATTCTTTGTCTGTTCTATTTCCAACTATCCATTCATCTTTTTTTTTTTAATATACTTCTCCTATATACTGATTGGAGCGACGCCTTTAACTCATTGTCCTAACTTAAAATTACTTCATATAACACTTAATTTATCTTGGGATTCTGTTTAGTACATTCTAAAATTACACAATAAATTTTATAAAGAAGGTAAAAACCCAGCAATAACTAAATAAAATCCTATATAAGCACTATCCATATCATTAAAAAAAACCTAATTGTATATATTAATACTCATTTATATCTTAAGCATTTTACTCTAGATAAATATCTAAAGACACAATCTTATGTACCTTCCAGAATCCCTTTTTTCCCCCCAATTAGATTCACCCATTGTCTCTAAATAAGCTTTTTTTCTTTAAATCTTGCTTCCCACCATTAAGGCTTCTCCTCCCCACCTTTCTCTCTTGCTTATTCTTCTCCTTGCCCTTTTTACCCCTTTGTCTCTCCTCCTCCCTTTTTTTACTCCCTTTCCGTTGTTTTCTAACCTTGCATCCACCTTTCATCTCATTTTTCTCTTTTTTGGTTGTTTTTTCAAACCTTAAAATCCCCTTTTTCTTATCCTCTTTCTCCTCCTCCCCAGAAAAAACCCATTGTTCATCGAAGATGGCTTCTTCTTCCTCTTCTCCTTTGTCCCAGTCGTTCTGCTGCGGAGTCAACTTTTCATAAGTGCATAATGCCATTTCTAAAAATTGAAATAGAGCGCCCAAAGTATCTTTTCCATCTTGTTCTTCCTTTTTATATTTTTGATATTCAGTTTTTAATTCATCCACAAGCGATGCCATCATAAAAAGAGAAACTTTTCCCAAAACAACCACCCAAGTATTTTTAATCAAGAATAATTCAAAAAAGATTCCAAAAGTTAATACTTTTTTTCCCTTCTTCTACTTCTCTTTCTGGGGTTACTGTTTAATCAAAGAGATCCAATTACCATATATCTTTCTTTAGAATTCTAGGCAATCTCCTCCTTTTTCAACTTCTGCTCCAATTTTTTTTCCTCTCCCTTCTCACTTACAACAATTTTTAAACGATCAGAAATCCATACCTCCAGTAAGGGTTTTCCGATTTCTTAAATTATTAAGTCCAATGTCCAAAGAATCTTTTGTCCCTTGGCTTTAACTTTCAAAATAAATCACCTTCAGTGCCCAAATAAATTTCAAATCTTCATCTGCTGTTTCTATGGGGTGGGAGAGTGAAGAAAAAAAAAGTTTCCCTTTAACAGCTTTCTCCGCCGCTTTCCGATCTTCTTAGGGATACAATGTATCCTCCAGCAATTCAAACAATTCAGTTCCAGAGAGTTTGAGAGATATTGATTGACCCAGCTCAGCCAGCACTTTCACTTTTCCTGCTTCTCCCAGCACAATCTTACCCGGTTGCAGGCTTCTTCGTGGCAGCCATTACTGACCGCCGCTCCACCACCTCAGGAAAAAGGGGTTTTTCTGGACGAGGAGGGGGTCTGCGACACCCCCAACCCCCTGTCTGGCTCCCCTCTCTCTTCGGCTGCCTCTACAGGGCAGCCATATCCCCTGGATCCATTTGGATCGGGGGCACCTCGGCGGCAAGTGCAGCAGGAATCGTGGACGGTCGCGAATTCCTGCTGCCACCGAAGCCATTCGGAACCGGAACCTCATTTCTGAAAATCTTAATTCTTTACTGAATACGCTGCATGGTATGGTTCCCAAACACCAGTTCATAGAATTAAATAATAATAATTTGCCCAGCCAAACCCCCAAACTCTCAGGTTGTCCATGTAAATACCTGTTCATTTTGTTATAGGAACCATTTGCTTCAATTCCACATTTGCTACTTGAAAAGGTTTCAGGCTCTCCCAGTCTTCAGCAGAATCGTGGAGGTTTTGTTTCTCCACCTAACCTGTTTTAATCACACCAAGTCCTCCTTTTCTGTTTTTTCTCTCTTCTCTATTTTTGTCCTCTTCGTTGGTCTTCTAGTCCAGCCACTTGTTCAAGGCAGGAGTCCTTATACTCTATACAACATACAAAGGATTGTCCAATCTACTCTTGGAAACCTCCAGTGATGGAGCATCCAAAGCCTTAGGAGGCAACATTTAAACTGATTATTTCTCCAGATACTGTACACATTTCTAAAACTATTTCAGTATTTTATTTTCTGCAATGATCTGCATTGTGACGTTTTGAGAAACTATACAGTCTGGTGACTAAATTTCATCAGAAATTTTGGTATCAAAATGGCCAAAGGAAAGTGGTCACATGCAGTTTTTATCCCTCAACTATCCCAAGATAAACAGCATCATTTCAGCGCCTTAAGGTTTAAAAAGAATAAAACTGGCACGGAAAACTAATCCTTGAGTTTCATTCTACAGGTTGAACTTTGATCCACCTCCTATTCATTGCCCTATGTCACTACATTTGTCTACATAACAACCCTGGAGCTTGCCTGGTTACATGTTTTTGGCATTCCAACTTCCAACATTGGCCAATCAGATATCTTCCAAGGTTCCATCAATAAGGCTGATAAGAATTCCCATAACTCAGAATTAATCTCCAGGAGGTTTAGTATTTTCCAAGTATTTACTTCAACATCCAAAGAGCCTTCAAATTGGGAGATTATGGCATTAAGCTTCAAAACATCTGGACTGTACTTAGTTGGGGAAAGTAGCATTAACTGTCATGTGAGGTTGCTATATGCAGGCACATATATAGCACTGGAAAGATCTAAGATGTCAATCAGCCTGCACAAGGCCTTAGTAACAGTTGCTTCCCAACCTTTTGATTGTCTGTTTTCATAACCTACACTTTCATAGCAGTTTTGTCTGTACTTCTTTTTTTCAGTATATTTTTGATGTTACGAAGGTGGAAGACAAAGTCTTGATCTCTCTCCAGCAGAAGGACCAGCGGATTCACCGGAAAGAAGGGGCAGGAGATAATCTTGTTATAGGCTTTGAAATTTTCAAGGTAGGTCTCCATCCACCTGTACTCAAGACAATTGCTTTGAAGAATTGATGTAGCATGTATCTTGTATTTTTCTTACTGTTATTCCATAAGCTCTATCTTCATGTACAGGTAGACCTCACTTAACTAGCACCTGTTCAGCAACTGAAATTACAACAGTACTGAACAATTGGGATTCACAAGTGATCCATGAAATTCCAGCTGTTACAGTGTCCCCACAATCACATTTTTGTGGCTTGGGGCTTTTGGCAATCAATGCACAATTACAATGGTTATTATATTTTTCAGTGATATGATTATCAATTACAACCTTCACTGCTGGCTTCCAGTAGGCAAAGTAAATGGGAAAACTGGCAGGAAGTTGTAAGTCGTGGTCATGAGATCTCATGCTTTATGACCATACAGGATTTGCTTAACAAAGGAACCAGAACTGTCATTATAAATCATATGATTTTCTGCTTATATGTGACAGAGTTGCCAGTCCCAATTATCATAGCTAAACAAGGGTGACCTATAAGATTGTTTTCACATAGATTTGCATCCAGTTTTGGTCACTTCAATATAAAAAAGATGTTGAGACGCTAGAAAGAAAACAAAAAAGAGTAACAAAAACGATTAGGGGGCTTGAAGCTAAAACATGAAAAACAGTTTCAGGAATTAGGTATGTCCAGTCTAGTGAAAAGTAGGACAACAGGTGATATGAAAGCAATGTTCCAATATTTGAGAGGCTACCACAGAGAAGAGGGGGTCAACTTATTTTCCAAAGCACGTGAAGGCAGGACAAGAAGCAATGGATGGAAAATAATCAAGGAGGGCAACCTAGAACTAAGGATAAATTTTCTGACAGAACAATTAACCAGTGGAAGGGCTTGGCTCCAGAAGGTGTGGGTGCTCTAACACTGAAAGTTTTTAAGAAGAGATTGGATGTTGGTAGAATTACCTGAGAACGCCCTTTCTATATACGCTGCAAGAGTGGGATATGACTCCTCCTACTGACATCATAGAGCTGGGTCTGCCACCATAAAAACCATCAGCCTTGGCTGCTCGCCATCTTTTAGGTGAAGATTCTCATAATGTGTCTCTACAAGATAAACAAGTAAACACAACAAAACACCCCCTCCCAGATGAACTAGAGTGGGGCTGGACTCTCTTGCAGCATATATAGAAAGGGCATTCTCAGGTAATTCTACCAATTCCCATTCTCATACACGCTGCTAAGACAGCCCAGGAATGGGACATACCAAAGCCTGCATGCCATGGGAGGGTCAACGTCTGGGTAGGTCACTCCGACTGTGGAACCACCTGTTGAAGCACCCTTCTTCTGAATGAGGCAATCACCGAAGCAAAGGAGTCCAACCTATAATGTCATATAAATGGTGATGGAGACGCCCAGATAGCAGCCCTGCAAATCTTTCCAGCAAAGCCTGAGAAGACCAGGCAGCCGAAGTAGCCACATTCCTAGTGGAATGAGCCATGACGTTCATAGGAACTGGCAGGGAGAAAACTTGGTAGGACTTGGAGATGCAAGTCCGAATCCACCTCCCAATTGTAGAAGGAGCCCAAACAGGTGGGATGAAATGACACAAACATAGCCTCCCATCTCCTAAATTCAGCAGTCCTCTTGATGTAGATCTTGAGGGCCCGCCTTATGCCAACTGTGCTCTAACTCATGTTGTGGTCCTGGGCAGAAATTTGGCAAAACAACTTTTTGCATCTGGTGAAACCAAAAGTTTATCTTAGGAACAAACAAGGAATCTAACCTCAAAACCACCCTATCCTCATAGAACACACAATGGTCCTGTCTAATGGAGAGGGCCGCCAACTCCGACACCCTCCTGGCTGAAGTGATGGCCACCAAAAATGCCATCTTAAAGGTAATGAGTTGTCGAGACACTGATCTAAGATTTCCATGTGGGAAATCTGTGAACCATGGGAGAGCAAAGGTTAGCAGCCCTCCATAGAAACCTGCGTACAGAGGGATGATGTGATAAAGAATCAAAACCCTCCCAGGACAAAGCAGAGGAAAGAGCCAGTCAGATCGGTGTCTCTGTCATTTCTTCAATGGAAGAAGAAAGGGGGGGGGGGAGACTGATAAAGAAATCCTTCTTGATGTAACCTGAATATATTGAATCTTATATCGAATTTGTATAACCTACACTTGATACAATGGAGCGATGAAATCCAGATGGCCAGAACTATCACCTCTGAGAGAGACAGCCAGGAGATGAAGAGACCATAAAAATTCCACAGTGAGATGTGTCCTGAGAAACTCTGAAAAAGTTTGTTCTAAAAAGGGAGTGGGGGGGAATTAACATGTTGGCTCTTTGTTTCACTAAATACATATCAAGATACGGGGAGGGGTTTTAAACTCCCTTATCTATCTCTGCATGCCTGAGAGACTTTAGACGCTGCTTTTAACCCCTACATGAATTGTCTCATCTCAATAAAGGATTCCTTTTTGATACGTTTTGATACGTTTTCAGAAGTTCATTCTAGTTGATTGAATGGGAAGAATTCTGTAGCCTGACAGAGTTGCAACTTGGCGGTGAAGAGTATTTGGGGCAAGGCCTTTATCAAGCCCATCATGGAGGAACATTAATACCTCCACCACAGAAGCAGAGGAAGGTATAATTTCTGACTTAACAGGCCATGAATAGAAGACCTTCCAGGTAGCATCGTAGATGTGTAAGGTGGACGGCTTGCAGGAGGCCTGAATGATGTCTATCAACCTGTCAGAAAAATTGGCCTCCCTCATAGATTGCCACTCAAGCACCAAGCAGCTAAACGGAACCACTGAGGGTCCGGGTGAATCAAGGTCCCCTGCTGCAGGGAGATCCTGTTGTCCGGGATCCTCCACAGCTGGTCTACAGACAGATTCACCAGATCTGCAAACCAGGGTCTCCTGGGCCAATGGGGGGGGCAGGAGAATCAGCTCCGCCTTCTCCTCCAACAACTTCCAGATTACAACCGGAATTACCGGAAGAGGGGAAAAGTTGTAAAAGAGACCTGGAGGCCAGCAACTCCAAAGTACGTTGGTCCCCTCCGCTCACTGAGTCGGAAACCTGGTTGAAGAATCTGCTTACCTGAGCATTGAGGGGATTGGCGAAGAGATCCACTGCCGGGGTACTGTGGGACAAATCTAGAAATAATGAGGGATGGAGATTCCATTCCGCATGATTGACTTGGGACCAACTCAACCAGTTGGCCTGGACATTGTCGACCCCCGATATGTGATCCACCTTGATGGACAGAAAATGTCTCTCTGCCCATCTCCCCAGGTGTTCTGCCTACCTCATGAGGACCCTGGACCTGATCCCCCCCCCCGTCTGTTGACATGGGCCTTTGCAGCCACATTGTTATGACTAGAACGTGACAACCCACCACCACCCTGTGCCAGAAATGTTTCAGGACCAAGAAAATGGCCCTGAGTTCGAGCCAATTTATAGGGCAAGCTCTATCTCCCTGAGACCAGCATCCTTGAGCAATCTGGCCTTCTAGATGAGCCCAGCGTTGAAGACTGGCATCCGTAGTGAGCAGGACCCTGTCTGGCTCCTTGAAGGAGAGGCCCCGCCATGCTGCCTGAGATTGCCACCACCTGAATGAACGAAGGACCTGCAGTAGAACCTGCACTTTGATGGACAATTGGCTGGTGCCTGCCCATTGGAAGGGCAACAGGAACCACTGGAGCGCACAGGCATGAAGGCGGGCCCACAGGACAATGCCAATGCAGGAGATCATCTTCCCCAGGAGCTGAGACAGGAGAGATGGGAATGGTGCGCTGGCATCGGATCTAGATGACAAGGGCGTTGAGGCTCTTCCCGTGATCTGGAGAGAGAAAAACTTAGCAGTGGGAAGTATCGATGATCGCCCTGAGATGCAACAGCCTGGTCATAGGGGAGAAGTGGTTTTTCTTTAGGTTGATCAAGAAGCTGTAGTCTCACAGGCACTGTAGTGTGATGCAAAGGTCTCGATGAGCAGATCTAACTGACTGCAACTGGATCAGGATGTCGTCCAGATAACCCTGGACCCTCACTGGAATAGACTTCAGCGAAGCTGCCAGAGCTGCCAGCACCTTTGTAAAGACCCTGGATGCTGATGAAAGACCAAAGGGAAGGGCCCAGTACTGAAAATGGACATTCTGGTAACAGAAATGGAGAAACTTGACAATGATGAGGCCAGATAGGAATATGGAGATAAGCCTCCGTGAGATCAATGGAGGTAAGGAAGTCGCTCTCTCAAAGGCTCTCTAAAATGGAATGCAGAGTTTGCATTTTAAAATGCATGTATGGAATAAATTTGTTCAGGAGTTTCAGATCAAGTATGGCCCTCCATCCCCCAGAGGCCTTCAGGATCACAAAGAGGCAAGAGTAGAAACCCAGTCCTCATTGCTCCATCGGAACCAGCTCAATGGCCCAAATATCGACCAGATGTTTAATGGCCGATTCCATGAGGGCCCGTCTAGAGCTGTCCCTCAATGTAGGACATCGAACAAAAAATTGTGGGGGTGGAGACACAAACTCAAGCTGCAGACCAAATCTCACCGTTTTAAGTACCCAGGTGTCTGATATCAACTCCTCCCATCTAGAAGCAAAGAAAGCCAAACGACCTCTGATGTGGGATCCAACCAGGTCTTTACTTCAAGCGTCAGAACGAATAACCTCCTCCCCCTCGAAAGGGCCATTTACCTGGGGCCTGTTGCTGCCTGCCTGAAGCCTCAGGATGTTGTTCTTGGTGATGCGGGAAAGATCTCTGGCCTCTGGAGAATCGCGATGCGGATTCAGACCTGAAGGAAGGGGGCTGGTAGTATGGACTGGGACGATAGTCCAATCTCTTCCCTGCTGTAGATAGAATCTTGCATTTGTCCTTGGTTTCGACCAAGTAAGTCTCCAGAGCATCGCTGAACAGCTTTTCTCCAGAGCAAGGGGTTCACGCCAACTTCCATTTACGACGTGCATCCGACTGCCAATTCCACAGCCAAAGGAGCCATCTGGCCACTACAGAGGAAGCCATGGCCCTGGAGGCAAATTTGGCAGAATTCAAGTTCGCATCTACTGTAAATTCCGCAGCAGCAATTATCTTGTTAAGATCCTGATATGCCCTGAAATCAGTGACCAGGAGCCTCTCTAGTAGTTGCCGGAGCCAGCAGAGTGAGGATCTTGTGAAAAATGAGGCTGCTGTAGATGCCCTGATAGCCCAAGCCACAGCCTGGTGGGTGCACCTGAGAGTTTGCCAGACCTTCTATCTTCTGCCTTCAGCACATCCTCAGGTTCAGTGGGCGTGCCTGATGAGAAGAAGGAGGCAACCACTGGGGCATCTACTGAAGGGACAATCAGGGCATTGGCTAAGGCCGGGCCCACATTGTAAAAACACCTATCATGCAAAGAAGGCCGAGGGCCAGACCCAGGGGAGGCTCTCTGTTCCTTAACTAAATCAAAGAATATAGTGGGGGAAGGGAGAATTTCAGCATGAACTACTGGTTTGGTGAACAGAGAATCACTGTGCCCTGTAGGGGCCATCTGCATTCTGGGGCCACTTCGTCAGTTGTGCTATAACCAAGGCTTTGTGCAAGAGAGGTTTGAAGAGGGAAGGTTTGAAAACACGAGAAGAGGAAGGTTGATCAGCTCTAAACTCTTCCTCCTCAGACATATTGTGATCTACTATTTCCCCCTCTTCCTCCTCAGAGTGAGAGGAACAGCTGTGATCAGAAGGGTTAGCATAATCTTCTTCTTCCTCTCCCTGCCCTCCCCATCTGAGTAAGCTGGCTGCTGACTTCTATAAGATGAAGAGACCCCCTGGATAAGGAAGAAAGCAGGGACTGCCCCCCTTGGGGTTGCAGGAGTTGATGAAACTCCTCAGCTTTGAGGCAACAGCCACCATATCCCTGATGTCATCAGGCTTGTGCCCTGAGGAGGGATCCCCGGGAACAGCAGCGAGCCACAAAAGCAAAGGAAACGCTTCTGCAAGTACTCTTTAAAAATCTTTCCAACTCATTTTAAACTCAGACAACCTTCCAGAGACAAAGAGCTAAGTCGTGACCTGAGTCAAAAAGATGGGGAGCAGCCAAGGCTGATGGTTTTATAGTGGCAGATCCAGCTCCATGATGTCAGGAGGAGGAGTCATATCCCATTCCTGGACTCTCTTAGCAGTGTGTATGAGAATGAACAGCTGTTTGTCTGACATGATATGTGATCTGCTTGAACAGGGGATTGGACTAAGAGATATCTAAGGTGCCTCCCAACTTGAAATAATGTTCCTGTTATTTCTTGAACAGCAGTTCTTGAGTGCAGTTGAGTTTAACTGTTGGAACCCAGCACATGAAAATAGCCTTTAACAAGCCAAGTCCTTTGTAAGTAAGAACATGTCATATCTACATTGGTTTTCCAACCTTAGGTGGAAGATAACCGAGAATATCGCTTGCACCAGTTGAAAATACAAGAGAGGATAACTAACTTCACCTATCTGAACAATCGCACTGTGTATTTAAAAGTGTTTCTCAAGCAAGGCCGATACCTTTTGATCCCAACCACATTTTCTCCAAACACTGAAGGGGAATTTATTCTGAGGCTCTTCACAGATGTTCCATCAGCACTCAGGTACTGCTTCAGCTTCTGACAACAGAGCTTTTTGTTTTCTCTTCCCCACTTTTTGTAGCCTTTGCTGAAATTTCCAAACATTTGATAAAGGAAGACTGACCCAATGCATGAAGGAAGCTATATAGTCATGGAATTAGGGTGAATAAGATGAACACTCCAGACCCTTTGGTGGTGATTACATTTTGTGTCTGTGTGATGAAAACAATATTCATTGAGTTCCTGCAATTTTGATTCACATAAGGGCATTGCTCCAGATTGCAAACTAATCAGTGGTAATTAGGTATACAGCTAGGTGATACTATGGAATGATGACCATTGTTCAAAATGCATTGAAATTAATCTTTCATACAGTATTTTGGTTTTAAATTTTATCATCATAAGTAGCTGTCTAATGGCTTACAGACAATATCTGGAGTGGCTGATAAAGGCAAATATTTATAGCTCAGGGCTAAAATGAGGGATCCTTAAGTGCTCTCTGACCTTGGTTGTTTTCTTGCATATGTTTCATCACCCAGCTAGGTAATATCATCAGTTCTAGTGCAAGTTCAGTGAGCACCAAAGATCCCTAATATCTGAAGTGACTCAAAACAATGAACTAAAACAAAACCACCATTATTATGCATCATTTAGGAAAATGTATTTTTAGCCCAGTATATATTAATTATATTAAGAATTCTGGATAATCCTTGGCTTGAACATGTTGTATGAACTAAGCTATAAATTTCTGATGGAATGTATATATCTATTAATTCTTCTCTCCAACCTACATACCTATTTGACTTTGATATTTCAGGGAGCTGAAATTGAACAAACCCAGAATGTCTTGCCTGGATATCTTGCTGGGTGTCCCTAAGAGAATGTCCCTTGTTAAAGTCTATAGGGTAGAAGGACTTCAGAGTCATGGGGGTAAGTCCTGCCAAAATGTTATCCAAGCAATGAAATGTTGAGTCAAGCCAAAATTGAAAAATGCATTCCTTTGTCCATCCATGGTTCATTGAAAGAGTTATTGCTTAGCTACACCCAGTGCAAAATTTTCAAAAATTTTCATTTAGAATTTTCTATGCTTGGAGTCACACTTACAATTTTTGATGTAATGCAGAAAAAACATGTGGCCATTTTACTGGTTCAAAATAGAACATAGAAAAATATGATTGGAAGGGATCGTGTAGCTTTTCTAGTCCAACCCCCCTGCCTATAGTAGGAAATCCTATGCCATTCTGGACAAATGACTCTTCTTGAAAACTTCATGAACCTGTAACTTCTGGAGGCAACCTGTTCCTCTGATTAGTTATCTTCACTGTCAGGAAATTCTGCCTTAGTTCCAGGTTGGCTCTCTCTTTAATAATCTTCCACCACCATTACTTCTTGTCTTGCCCTCAAGTGCTTTGGAGAATAGGTCAACCCCCATTTCTGTGACTGCTATTCAAGTACTGGAAGACTTCTATCATATCATCCTTAGTCCTTCTCATTGTTAGACCAGACATACCTACCTACCTCCATCATATGGTTTAGTTTCCAGGCCCCTAATCATCTTGATTGGCCTCCTCTGCACTCTTTCTAGAGTCTCAACATCTTTTTGTATTGTGATGGCCAGAACGGGTTGCAATATTCCAAACTAATATAAATCCTTTTGATTATTAAGCATTTGATGATGCTGTTGTACATATCAAGCATCCACTGCTGGTTTTGCTAAATATGTGTTTTTGCTGATAAAACAGTAATTGATTTTTGCTTTCCTCCAGCTTAATCAAATCAGTATAGCCTACTAACACATAGGCAATGCAAAAGCCAATTTACTTGAAAGTCAACCAGTGCCCTCTGCTGTCTAAATACTGCTTTCAGATGCTTTTCTGCTTCTTTCCTTAATAACAGTAGCAAAAATCCATAAATCAAATTAAATTGTTTGCCAACCAACCAAAATTAGTTTTTAGGTTAGCAAATGGATTACAGTGACATTTTCTCCATTATCTTCCTCTGGATCCTTTTAAAAGGAGAAAAAGAAAACCGGACCCAAGTGAAGTCTATCTGAATGCATTGATTAAAGACCAGCCTGTCCTAAAACCAGATTGTTCTCTTTGCAAGTATGTCTACTTGTTTCAGCCAGACTGAAGTTTCTGTTGTACTTGTTTTGCCCAGAGTTTGCTGATTGTGTTCAGGAAGCTGATTGGTCTATAGTTGGCAGGATCATCCTTTTCTCCTTTTCTGTATATGGGGATAATGACTGCAAGCCCCCAATCCTTGGAGGCTTGGCAAGAGCAAGACCAGAGTTGGAGCCCACAAGTTTAGGCTGCTCCTAATGGTCTCTGAAGGGATTAGATCTTCTCCTGGGGTCTCCTTTATTCTTAGTTGAGCAATGAGATTCTTGCTTTCTGTCTGTACCTGAATGCATTGTTAGAGTTTGAGTGATCATAAGAGGAAAGATAAAAGGAAGGAACCGAAAGAGTACAAGAGTGTAATAACAAAAGGCAAAAGGTATGGGATATTGAAAAATGGCAGGCTCCAAGAACCAAGAATAACAGTTAGTTTCGAATAGTTTCTATATTGTTGTTTACCTGTAGACAGAATTTTGCCAGACTAAAGCAACTAGCTGCATAACTACAGATATATTCTGTGAACTGCTGGGAGGGGGCTGCCTTTGCCCTCTTCCTGCCTTCCACACATTCCAAGCTCCATTGTCTCTTTGCCCTCTGAGAAGCAGACCCTCCTTCCTTGGAATCCAAACTATATTCCACCACAAAAAAAGGCCTTATGAACTGTGCACCTTTCATGTACATGAATCAGGTGGAGGGCCATCACAGATGAAGACAATGGAGTTATCAGGGCTAAAGGAATCTGGTGTCCTTTCATTGAAATATAAATGTAATTAAATTGTACCTAAAGCAATTGAAGACAGTTAACAGTAACTCCTTACATATTTAATCATCTTGCCCATCTGTTGCATTAAAAATGAATTGGGGAACCTCACAGTCAAGATTTCTAATAATTGGTTGCAGCTTTGGGACTCTGGGCTATTTTACTCCTAAATTAGTAAATTCTATAAACAACAGAAAGAACTGAGCCCTCTTCTATGTTACACTCATAGGACTTTTCCCAGCACCAGTTGTCTGAGTATCTCAGATGGGGCCTGTTATTCACATGGCCCTTATTTGACCTTATTTGGCAATTCCTGAATGCTAATTTAGTAGTCCTGAGGGCTACATCTAACTGTCATACTCAAAAATTATTGACAGCATGTCATGGAAAAGGGGTTCCCATTTGCAGCATTAATGTGTGGCTAGTCACAAAAGTGATTGAAGGTGATTATTACACATCTCATGGACTGCAAAAATAATAAAGAAACCAAACCTCACCAAAAATATCACTTGAAGTCAAGATCACCAAACAAAGGCTGTCCTCCTTTAGTTATATCATGCAAACTGACTCATTCAAAAAGTCAATCATACTGGGAGTGATCAATGGAAAAAGTAGAAGGGGCTGCCCTACTATCCATCGGCTGGACACAACCAAGCAGTTTCCCCCAACATTTTAGGCACTTGTGATCCGTGGAGAAATGCTTTTCTGAAGACTGGAAGAGGCATAGTTACATATGCTGCCTACATCCCGCATGTGTGCAAATGGGTTTCATTCATTTGTGTAACCTGGTTTCTGGCATGCCAGGACCGGTGCCGATCTGTGGCCCAGGAGTTGGGAACCCCTGTTTTAAAGAATGACACTGGAATGACCATGGCAGATCTGAAGGAAGCAGTGTGAAGCAGAGGGGCCTGGAGGGTGCTGATTTAAGGATCAGAGTGGCCAAAGGTTGGACATGACAGAATGGCTGACAACAATGACAGTCATAAAATGTGCTTTTTAGAAGATAAGCTAGCGAAGTTGCCTTCTTCTCAACTGCTCAGAACTTAAAAACTATAGAAAAAAGAGACAGGACCTCGATTATGACTCACAGCTTGACTCTTGGCCCCCCTTCTCCATGGATGCTCCAAATCTAGATAACAGATATTTAAGTTATCAGTATGTTCCATAGAGCTTCAGAATAACACAATCCACCCTTGGCATATGGCAGCCACAAACATTTGTTTTATTGATCTGTTGGTGATGCCCTAAAATGCTGAGAAAGCATCTTACTTCTTTTCCTAGTTTCCTCAGGGAGTGTCATTCTGGAGAGGACCTCTAAAAATAGCAGTTTAAGCAGAAAAGCAGCTCAGTTTCTAAACCATTTTGTCGTTTGCTTATTTTGTTATTTAGGCACCTGACAACAGAAAGATGATGATTTATTTTTACTGTCCTATGGTATTCAACAAATTTGCAGCCTATTAAATTAAAGCTGGGAACTAATTGGACAATCTATGATCTGGTGGTTGATATCTCAAAGAAGCAACTTAGCTGGTTTAAGACACAGCTTCATGCAGGATCACTACTGAATTAAGGGGAAATCTTATAATCAAATAGCTTGTTATAAATGCTCTTGAATCAACACTGTTAAGCCTGTGTTCCCCAACCAGGGTTAAGGAGACAAGCTAAACAGAATGTGCAGCGTTAGTCAGATAGACACACAGATAAATGAGTGAGATAAGTTTGTATGTTTGTTAACATACAGTAAAAATAACAGATACGCTTGTGCTATCAAAAATATAGTTTATTCCATTTAGAGTTTTATAGCATAGTCAAAATAACAGTCCATCAGTCATGTACCATTTTAGTCAGTCCATTCAAGGATATTCAATTAGCAAAATCCGTGTAGAATATTCAATGTCAGTTCATTTACAAATAAATCAGTCCTTTCTCTCTCCCTTTCCAGTAGGAGAAAAACCCACTCTTGAATCCATCCAGTAATTAGGGATCATAAAGCCAGAGAGAGAAAGTTGCCGTTGTCTTGCTTCTTTTATGGTGCTATTACAACCACTCCCTTAATTACATTCCTATAGTTAAAGTTGCAGACACTTTAACTAACAAACCATGATAACATATTTATTATTTTACCTAAACCAGTTAGGGTAACCAATGTTATCCCTAACATTCTCCCCTTTTAGGTTATAATAATACTATAACTATTTACATCTTTAAATCATATTTGTTACAACTCTCTTTAAACTTGATTACTCCTTGAGCTTTTGTAAATTGGTCTGCAATGTTTTCTTCTGTCATGCAGTATTCCAATTTAATTAGCCCATTCTTTACAGATTCTCTAACATTTAAGTATCTTAAATTAGTATGCTTTGATCTAGTTTTTACAGCTATATTAGTAGCCAACTTTATGGCTGCCTGGTTGTCCTCGTACACAATAATGGAATCTTTAACAGTTATACCCATGTCTAATAATAACTGTTTGCACAGAATTAAGTCAGTGCGTAGTAATGACAGACATGAAAATTCTGCTTCCATCGTGGACAAGCTAATATGCTGTTGTCTGATTGACCTCCACCCTATTAGTGTCTTACCAAATAATATAGCCATCCCAGATGTTGATTTTCTAGTGTTTATGTCAGTTGCAAAACTTGCATCTGCATAGGCACTAAGACTCAAATCACCCTTTGGTTCTATATACAATGCATGGTTCATTGTTCCTTTAAGATATCTTAAAATTCTTTTTAATAATTGCCAATGACATTGATGTGGATCTGAATTATAACATGCCAGCTGATTAACACTATAAGCTATATCTGGCCTTGACCAATTGCTTATATATGATAAGCTACCAATCAAAGATTGATATATGGACTTATCAAATTTTGGACTTTGATCATCAGTTTGGCAAACTTTCTGACTCATTGGAGTCTTTGCCATTTTACAAAGTTCCATTTTATATGTTTTAATTAATTGGCAAATTTTATCTTCTTGAGATATCTTAAATCCATTTTTTGTTTTGTTAATTGTCAATGCTAGATACCTTTTAATTTCACCTAAATGCTTTAATTTTATCTTTTTGGCTAATAATGATATAATCTCATTAGCTTCATTATTAGTCTTAGTTATCAAAGCAATATCATCTGTAAATAATAACAATAATGACACCATTCCATTATTTTCTCTTTTAAACACACATGGATCTGCTAAACCAGATTTAAAACCTATATTGTTTAACTCTTTCACAATATATTGATTCCACTCAAAATCAGATTGTTTCAACCCGTAAAGACTCATTTTTAGTTTCCAACAATCATTACTATTTAATTTATTATATTTTATAACAACTGGCTTTTGTAAATATATAGTGTGCTGCAATGGTGCATGCAAATAAGCAGTTTCTACATCTAAATGGTTAATGACATAGTTTTTCTTAGCTGCCCACACTAAAGCTGCTCTCAAATATGTTGCTTTAAGACTTGGTGCAAAAACTTCATCGTAATCAGATGCAGTTTGATTAAATCCTTGAACTACCAACCTAGCTTTATGGATAACAGTCCCATCATTTCCAGTTTTTATTTTAAATATCCATTTGCACCCAATGGATTTTTCTTCTGGAGGTAATTTGGCATCTTCATATACTTTCATTACCTTTAATGAATTTAGTTCTTTTTCCATTGCCTTATGCCAATTCTCCTGATCCTTAGCAGGATACATCCTAAGTTCATCTATACTAGTTGGAACTTCAGTTACTTGGCAAACTATACTTGCTTGATACCTATCAGGTGGTATACTTACATGTGTAGTACGTCTAGGTATTACAGGACTTACAGGTGGACTTTCATTTATTAACTGTTCTTGATTATCTAACTCTTCCTGATCAACAGTTTCCTCTTGTTCTGGTCCTGTTTGTTCTTCGTGGACTTCTTTAATTGGACTCTTCTTATAACTAGTCTGTTCATTCTGCCTTTTGTAGGGTTCAATAATTACTTCGTTATTTAAATCGTGCTCTAATCTATTCCATCCTACATGTTCTAGGAATTTTGCACTAGCACTGGTGTAAACTCTAGATGTACCTGGTTCCCAGAATCTATAATAGATCTATGATTAGATTCATATCCTACAAAAAATAATCTTTTAGCTCTATGCTGTCCTTTTTGTCTGAGTTGTGAAGGGTTATGCACCCATGCTGGTGCTCCAAATGTGTGCATGTAACTTAAATCAGGTTTTGTACCATGCCACAGTGTGAATGGTAATTCACCTGTTGTTGAATTAACAACATTATTTAATATATGATTACCACACATTATTGCTTCTCCCCATAAATTGTCAGGTAATCCTGAATCAGACAACATAGTACGTGCCATTGATTGTAGTGTTTGGCCTCGTCTCTCTATAAAGGCATTATGTTGTGGCCTATATGGTGCAGACTTTTTATGTTGAATACCTAACATTCTAAGTCTATTCTGGAATTTATTATTTGTAAATTCCGTACCATTATCTGTTATAAGAGTTACTAATTTCTTTTTAGTTTTTCTTTCTGCAAATTTTATCCAATTAAAGATATTTAGATACGTTTCAGTTTTGCTCTTCATTAAATAGCAAAACCCATATCTAGAATAGTGGTCCATTATACTTAATATGTATCGAGCTCCTCCTACACTTGGTTTTTTCGGACCTATTAAATCGGCAAATACTACTTCTAAAGGCTCTTTGGTAGTAAATCCATCAACTCTATTAGCCGATATGACCCTGCTTTTGCTTTGGTTACAAGCAAAACATTGCAAATACTTATTACAAGGTTTCAAACTTATTCCTTTAGATAATTGAACAGTTCTCTTAAACATTTTAAAATTTAAATGCCCTAGCCGTCGGTGTAACAAGTGAATACATTCATCATGAGGTTTCTTATCATCATAAACCGTGTTAGCCACCTCTAAACCATTATTTAACACATATAATTCACCTCTTAAAGATGCAGTAATTTTCTTATCTTCTTTTTCAATTATGCAGTTATTTCCTTTAAAGGTAACTACATATCCTAGTTTAACCAAAATTCTAACTGAAATTAAATTAAACTTAAGTTGTGGTACATATAACATTTTTACATTCTCTTTTATGAAAGAACAATATGCTATACCTTAACCTTTAGCTTTCAGTTTCCAGCCATTGGCTAACGATATCTGCTGTGTACTCTGGGACATTTTAATAAAATTTTTGTTATCATTTGTTATACAGTGGGATGCTCCACTGTCAACCACCCATAAATTATTTTTTACAGCTCCGTTAATATACATGGCTAACTCTAAATTTTTATTAATCTTTTGATTACTTTTAGTATTCTGGCCAGTGTTCTGGCGCTTTGCTTTTTCACAAAATCTTGCCAAATGACCTCTTCCTCCACAATTAAAACACTTTTTAATTGCGTATGCAGTAGGAGATTCATTATCTTCTTTTTGAGGTTGCTCCCTCCTTAACTGATCTCTTTCAAGTCTTCTTCTTGCCTTTTCAATCAATCTGCCAGTTATATCAGTTAAAGTTAAACTTTCCTTAGGCAAAATTTCAAGGGAAGTGACGTAGTTATCATAACTTTCATTTAGTGATGATAGAATTATGTAGACTTGGTGTAGTTCAGAGAAAATAAGCTCTTTCTCGTGCAGTTCTTGAAAAATGTTTTTTATAGAATTCAAATGACTAAGCATATCACCATTCGTCTGGAGATGCGTCCTGAAAAGCTTACGTGTTAGATTTATGTGAGCACCAACGTTATCTCGAACATAAATCCTCTTCAGCTTCTGCCAACACCCAACAGCCGTTTGCTCTCCGTGGATATGAACAAGTTGCTGGTCAGACAGTGTTAGTCCTATTATGCAAAAAGCTTGTTCATTCTTCTGCATAAAGTCTTTTATCTTTTGTCTATCTTCCTCAATCTCTGGATCCCATTCCTCTACGTTAGGTGGATTTTCAATTATGTTCCACAAACCTTCTCTTCGTAGAAGTAGACTACATTTCATAGACCCATGATACATAGTTTGTTCCATCCAGCTTGGATATAAGGGACAAACTTTGTAAATTGACTTGTGCCATGTTTTCTTATATGGATATAAAACTATAATTAATAAAACACAGCTGTCTGTTTACTGTAATGTGTAACAACACAAACTCTCACTTTTTACATAAATCTGTTTTATCCTAGTTAAACTGACTTTGCAGCCTCTGGGCCCATAACCAGTGTTAAGCCTGTGTTCCCCAACCAGGGTTAAGGAGACAAGCTAAACAGAATGTGCAGCGTTAGTCAGATAGGCACACAGATAAATGAGTGAGATAAGTTTATATGTTTGTTAACATACAGTAAAAATAACAGATACGCTTGTGCTATCAAAAATATAGTTTATTCCATTTAGAGTTTTATAGAATAGTCAAAATAACAGTCCATTAGTCATGTATCATTTTAGTCAGTCCATTCAGGGATATTCAATTAGCAAAATCCGTGTAGAATATCCAATGTCAGTTCACTTACAAATAAATCAGTCCTTTCTCTTTCCCTTTCCAGTAGGAGAAAAACCCACTCTTGAATCCATCCAGTAATTAGGGATCATAAAGCCAGAGAGAGCAAGCTGCCATTGTCTTGCTTCTTTTATGGTGCTATTACAACCACTCCCTTAATTACATTCCTACAGTTAAAGTTGCAGACACTTTAACTAACAAACCATGATAACATATTTATTATTTTACCTAAACCAGTTAGGGTAAACAATGTTATCCCTAACAAACACTTCTGAGCTTGTTTTTACAGGCCTGTTCTTTATATTTTTTTTCCCTTGATAGATTTTATTTTTAGACCATTTAGAAACTGGTTATTTCATTTTCTCCATTTTAGGCCTCTGTGACTTTTTCAAGAATTGATAACAAATTCATAACCTAGATCAATGCCTCAAAATCAAGAGAGCAAATTTATTTCCAGTTATGCAATTTATCTTCCTTGCCAGGCCTAATAAATCCAGAGTTTCTCATAGGATGGGGAACTCTCTATAATTCAGCACTGCATTAATGTTCTTAACTGTTTCTATTCCAAATTGTTTTGTCATATTATATGTAATATTTTGAAATCAAAACAAGACCATAGTTGGACAAGACCAAACTGTATGTGCTAAAAAGCTTTGAGATTGTTCCAATATTCAATATTCCTTTTCAGACTAGGCCCTAGGAAATGCACTTTAACAAAGACAACAATAGGTAAATGAAACACAGCTGTTTCACCACAAATATATAATATATAATTAGTGGGCTTTCAAAAATTCAGTTAATAGCTAATTTTCAAATTGCCCCCCATTAAAAATCAAATTGCCTCATGTTGGGAACCACTAATTTAGTCAATACATGTTTCAACTTTATCTATTGCCAAGTAAGTATTATGGATAACTCATATGCAAAACACAACCTCTCAATCTCTTTTAAACAGCAATTGGAAATCAACCAATTCAAAGAATTGATGTAGGAGAAGAAATGGAAGCAGGGCCGGAAGGCAGACTTAAGCAAGTCATTAGCCTAGAGTTACATTCCCACAAATGGTCTAAGTCCAATCCCTCTTGAATTCTGCTGACCATTATCTGGGGTGATTTTAATAATGAACTTTAAGTTGACTAGATTCTTGCATATAGGCTTGAACAATGATTGTAGGAGAGCAGCCTGGTGCTGATTACTGATTAATTAGCTGGTATCTTCTCAAGTAAAGTTTGGTACTCAATTAATAAGGGTTAATGGAGTTCAAGAAGGGTTGGACTTGGACCATTTATGGCACTCTAATGACTCAAAGCTGATGAAACACTTAAGTCCGTCCAACCCCAACCCAGTTCTGCTTGCTGTTCTCCTACAATTGATGCTATGGGTTCCTTTCAATAAAACATCTTCACCTCTATTTTCAAATCAAAGTTATTCCATGTTAATTTCTCTTTAGTTTACTTTATTGTCATTGCACCTTGTACAATGAAATTAAATACCATCTTCAGTGTACTTATAATTATGAAAATAAACACAAACACACATCCTTCACATTCTATACATTGATCAAAACATAGCCACTTGCCTCTAATAACCAAATACATTTAGGAGCTTATAAACTTATTTAGTATACCAGGGCCCTAAAACTAGTAAAGATTTCAAGTGTATATTGCACATTAACTCTCCAAATAGCTCTAAAGAGGATAGTATTAATAAAAGGTCTGATTCCACAAAATATAAGACTAAAACTCAATGATATAATTGAAAACCTGTCAAGCTGAAGTTGCCATCACCATAAAGTAACCTCTGTTCAACCAAGAGTTTAGCCAGCCATAAAATTGTTCTTATTAGTTTATATTTAAATATCATAATAAAGTTCATTTTACTCCAGAGACTTAATACAAATTTCAACTATTGAGTTATATCTACTAAAATTATAGCTATACATTTAGACATGTTAAATTCAACAATTTGTGATATATTTCAGAAAGTATTTAATGCAATCAATGGCATTACTTTGTTTTGGTCTTCTGCCGTCAAATCGAAGTTGACTCCTGATGACACTTGGACACGTCCTAGCTTTTTCTTGACAAGATTTCTCATAAGTTATTTGCCATTTCTTCCTTTCTATGTGAAAATCCATAACAACAAAAAAAATGCAATCTGAACCATATCAAAAGATTTTTTTCAGTGTCCAACAAAACTTGGGATCGAGTCCAAGATATATACCCCAATTTTTTCTTTAGCAGTTTGCCTTGGCTCTAATTCCTTATACTTCAATTAAATCCCAAGGGAAGAATGTCTTTCCAGGTGACATCTACTCAGCTACTTGCCTAACAGCACAGAGAGTAAAACAAATTGCTTTCATTCTGCTCTGCACATTCCTAACATTATTTCTGTCTCAAAATATCCAAGGAACAATGTTGTTTCATGACACACTGTTGAGGAAACAGAGCCTGCCAAACTCAACTTGATTCTAATCTGTTAGATAAAGAAAATTGGATCATGTTCATTACAGATGAGAACGTGTGCCAATTTCCTTGCCTAGTCCTTGAAAAATATGTGCTTTTCTCAGCCTGTCTGCTAATTGGAACAACATTTCTGATATTGTGAAATGTCTTCCTTTATATACTCCCATTTTTTACCAGTCCAGCCCACCAGGAAAACCAGTTTTTTTCTGGATCCCAAAATGAGTCTTTTCTCTAGACTAGCCGTATCCAATTCCTGCAACAATTCTTAAAACATATGAAGAACAGTTGCAGGAATTGGGTATGGCTAGTCTAGAGAAAAGAAGGACTAGGGGAGACATGATAGCAGTGTTCCAATATTTGAGGGAAGAGAGGGTCAACCTATTCTCCAAAGCACCAAAAGACAAGGCAAGAAACAATGAATGGAAAGTAATCAAGGAGAGAACCAACCTAGGACTAGGGAGAAATTTCTGGATGATGAGAACAATTAATGAATGGAAGGGCTTGTCTTCAGAAGTTGTGGGTGCTCCATCCCTGGAGGTCTTCAAGAAGAGACTGGACAGCCACTTGTCTGAAATAGTCTAGAAGACCCCCAGAAGACCTCACAATAGACCTTCCAGATCTATTATGATTGATTGAAAGGTTATGTTTGCTGGTCCTGTAAGGCTCTGCCTTGCCTCCTAACTCAAGAAAGTGAAGACTCTTGAAACTGAGTATTTCCAAAGAAAACTTTTATTGGGCAGAAGTGCAAGCAGGACAATCAAAACCGAGTCTGAATTGCCTCAGGTAATACAGTTAAACTTAAGACAGTAAAATTCCCTCCCTCAAGTCAGATGTGGATTCAGCCAATCCATAGGTGTGAAGATGTTGTTGTAACGTCCATCCTGAGAACAAGATAAGCAAGCATTCCCATGGCCATCTTCCTCTGGCTTTTGGAGTGAAACAACCCACATGGCCCTCCCCTAACACATTCCCCAAAAGGTAAGAAAATCTCAGGGCGCTCAGGCACCAGGATACAAGTTATAAAATAGCAGTTATCAAAGAATGAATCACATCAGGGGGTGGGATTCCACCGGTATAACAACCAGTTCGGTAATCATGCGCTTTGCAGCCTCTGTGAATAAAACAGCTGAGGCACAGCAAACTGCTCTGCCACGCAAATCAGCTGTGTTCTAAACAAAACTAAAGGGCAGGAAAGAGCAGGGGCAGGCGGGCCCACATGCTTGTCGCAGCACAATTGTTCAGACTCAGCTGATCATCGGAAAAAGAGGTTCACTCCAACTAGTCTAAACTGGTAGAATCCCAACCCTGAATCACATTTGGGGTTCCCCCCTTCTCTCAATTGAATGGCAGTATCACTTTTAGGGATCTGTCAGGTCCATTTTCCTGGATTAAACCAACATTTGCTGGGATATAAAAATACTCCTTTTGCTTCTAGGAATCATATTAAGTGCATGGCTAAATGCAGTCTGCTGTTGCTGTTGCTGTTGCTTCAAGACAACGGTTATTTATAATGATTGACAGACTGTCTTAGAAATAGCTGGCTGAAAATCCCCATAATGTATAGTTAGGTGAATAAATCTAGATTGTTGTATCAGAAGGAACCCATGAAGGAAAATGTTCTGATGGACTTTGTTGGTAATTGCAGCCTTTCACTTCAAGATGTCATGCTGCAAAATCCATTACAAGGTTTGTTCCTTGAGGTCACAAGGTGAATTCACATTTATTGACAATATAAAAATAGACATGCATTAATATGGGCATTCTGAGTATATGTCCATATCTGTGTCTTTCTGAGACGATACATTTATGTAGAAAACTCATAAAACCAATTACAAAAATAGGAAAAGTTGCTAACATATAAATAAAAGTAAGTCTTACAATGAATGGTCCCTTTCATAGAGTGGTTCATGAAGATTTTCCTGAAAGGAACCAAAAGTCCAAATGGGGATATTGCACTATAATTCTCATAATATCCAATCTCTGACAATGATAGCTTGACATGGTAAAATACAGAATCTAAATATACCTAATGAATATCAGGGGAGAGTTGCTGTTAGCCCCATGATCCTTCTATGCTGTATCCGTTAAGGCTTATCTCAATATTTATGGAGCACAGCAATCTTGTCTTTACAAAACTAATGTATTGAGTGAAAATAGTCCCTTTTTTGGATCACACCCATCTCCATAATAAAAAGCACAACTTTTAATTTTGCGCCTAAAGGCAAAGTTAAAAAAGAATCAACGGATGGAAACATTAAAGAGAGATCCAATCTAGAAGTAAAATGAAATTTCCTGGCATGTGAGAACAATTAATCCATGGAATGGTTTATCTCCAGAAGTTGTGGGGGCTCCATCACTGGAGGTTTTGGAGAGCCGTTTCTCCAGAATAGTATAGGGCCTCCTACTTGAGCAGGGAATTGGACTAGAAAACCTACAAAGTCCCTTCAAATTCTATTATTCTGCTCTTTTGTTGTTTTTTTCAGCTCTCGTAATAATTTTTTCAGCATCATCTTCCATATCATGATTTACACAAGTTCCTGTTATTATTTAAGCAGGCAATTAGTTATTGTTGGCAGAAACACTCCATATATTAGTCACTGTAAGTCAATTACCATGGGCTGAGTCTCTCAACACTATTAATCAAAGTGTTGTAATCATAAGTAGGGCTAAGTGAGCCATTGATAATACACAAAGTCTATTTTTTGTTGGAAAAACCCCAGCGGAGCCTTTTCTTGCAACTGAATCCATGTGTTTTGCAGTCCCTTCATGTGCTGAAGAATCACTTTTGTATATTTAACTGTAGGTGCTATGTCTTTAGCTTCTGATAATAAAATTGCCCTTTTTAATGCAATGGAAGGGAGAAAATATTAGATATGTAGCTGAGCTGGGCACACTCAATCAAAGCGATCCAGCTGTGTGGTTTCACTTTGCTTTATTTTGGAGGAGCTTAATTAAGAGGAGAAGATGGAGGTGGTAGAGGAGGAGGAAAAGGAGGGGAGGAGAAAGGAGAGGAGCTGGAAAAGGAGAAAGAGGAGGAGGCACTGGAGGAGGAGGGGGAGGAGAAGAAAGAGGAGGAGGGGGAGGAAGAGGAGGGGGAGGAGAGAAAGAGGTGGAAGAGGAGAAGAGAGAGGAGGAGGAGATTATTCTATGTCAGTATCAAATGTTGTTTCAGTGCTTCTAATTAGAAGCTAATTTCCAATTAAATCTTTGTGAAGTAATGGAATAACTAGACATGAGAAATATAGGTAGTCCTCGATTTACGATCACAGTTGAACCCCAAATTTCCATTGCTGAGACAATTCTGAGTTTTGCTCCATTTTATGGCCTTGTCACAGTTCTTAAGTGAATCACTGCAATGCTTTAGTAACACAGTTGTAAAGCGAATCTGGCTTCCTCATTGATTTTGCTTGTCAGAAGGTCACAAAAGATGATCACATGACCATGGGACACTGCAATCATCATCAATACATGCCAGTTGCCAAGCAGCACATGATTTTTAAATAAAAAGTTTTATTTCCGTTTTCCACATTTTAAAAACATCTTTTTTAGTGAACAGCATGATTCCAGGTTTTCATATTTCCATACAAACATGACTTTGTTTACATATTCATATCTCATGTTTAATTTCATATCTTACTTTACATATTTTCTATTATTTTCTGAAATCTTTCCTCAAGCTTATTTTATTAATTTTCAATTCATTTCTTAACCTATTTCTTTTAACTTTAAATAATTCTCATATCTCCATATTCATTATACTTTGCACTTTAATCTGTCAGGTTTGTAATTTCATCGCAGATTCTTAATTCGTCATTTCAAAAATTTCATCTCAATTCAAACATTTCCAAAAAAAAGTTCCCCCCACAATTACCAATTATAGTGTGCCACTATAATGCCACTATATATCATTTCATTAGTTCCCCTTTAAATCCCAATGATCATTTAACTTTTTAATTATCACCTTAAAAATTAATAACAATAATCTCCTAGCAACTGCATAACTTATATACCTTTTAAGTCAGATTCTGCAGGATACTTTCCCCTTCAATTACATCAAAAAACATTTATAATTTCAAAAAGAAAAATTAATCTATTCAATTGATCATAAAAACTGTTATTTATCTCATTACAACAATCCTCATAATTCATTTCAACTATATTCTATAAATTCATTAAACATAGTTAATAAACTTATCATGATTTTTCTTTTTTCACATTTGTTTCATTTATCTCTGTATATAGTTTAACAAAAGACAAGTATTCCATAAACAAAACAATATCAGTTCCAATCTTTCATTTTAATAATCTATATTTTCCTACTTTCTATATAATTTGTTACTTCTAATACATTTATACTACACCTCATCACCTTGCAGAATCACCTTCCTTAACTCTTAATTAACCATTGTTTCTATGTCTTTTAAATAAACAATTTCTTTTCATTTTTATTTGATTTCCATATTTCTTTATTTCCTGGTTCTGTTTCTTATTCTTTTTCCCTTCATTTTTCCCTCCTTTTGTCCCATTTTCTGCTGTTTCCTTTTAGTTTGTTTGGTTTTCAATATATTCCCCTTTTTAATTACCTCCACTAATCTCCAGTTTTTAATTCCCATTCTTTTCCCCCTTCGCTTTAATATTTGTTGCTCCAATTGTTCATTAAAGATGGCCTCTTCTTTAGTCAACTCCTCCTCTTCTGGCACTCCTTGTTGTTCTTCATACTCTAGGATTGCCATTTCTAAAAATTGTAGAGCAAATCCAAATGATTTGACTTTTTCTTGTGGCATTTCTTTCATATTTCTTAGTTCCATTTTTAATTCCAAAAAAGTTCTGCCATTTTTAAACACTTCTGTCCAGTAATTTGATTCAGCCAATGTCTATAGAGTTTATTTCTAACAATCAGCTTTTATTAATTCCTCTTTAAGTTTTCCCAGATTCATCAAATAGCCCAACATGCATAAATATAAGTTTATACCAAAATCACCAAATAATCCCAACATAGTGTCTTCCTGTTTCTTTCTTTGTTTTAATGTTCAGTATTCCACTTTCACTTTCCAGGCTCTCTATTTTATTGTAACAAAGTTTCACTTACTCTGTATCAAATCCAACCTTTAAAAGAGCCAGGTTATAAAGAGTCGCAAATAATTTATTTTACCACTAGATGACCAAATTCCCACCCCCGCCCCACCCCCCCACCCCCCACTTTTTCTCTCTATTTCGGGCTTTTAAAATTCAAAGTTCCAATAAGTCCAAATAACAACAACTGTTTTTTTGTTTTGTTTTTTTTCTTTGATATGTTCAAATTCAGCTTTAGTTATGCCTATTTAGTATCAAGATCATATATTTATCCAGTTTAAACAGATATCTTCTTCTGGTTTCCTCCTTTCAAAGTTGAAAGCCATTTTCAGCTGTCAGAATTTTTTTCTTCACTTTCTTTGTCCGCTGCTTTACTTATCTCTCTTAAAAATTCCTTAAAATTTTAATTCCAGGGTACCTTGTATTTAAATGTTGTGCCTGATTTGCCCGGTTTTCATACTGTCTTCTTCACCATTCCTGCACAATCTTGTCCCAGTTAGCTCTTCCTCTTCAGGGTGGCCATATTTGACCATCACTACAGCCGTCTTCGAAGGGGAGTATGCCTAGCCAAGGAGGGGAAGTGCAGCTCCCTTCAACCCAGCTGGCAGTCTCCCCTTTTTTCACCACCCCTACAGGGTGGTTCTGGCCCCAAATGCAGCTGATCCGGGCCCTGCGATGGGAGAGCACATATTGAAGCGCGGACGATCGCGGTCTCCAGTGCATCAGCAAGGAAGACGTCACTGAAAACCCCAGCATTACATGACCACAGGAATGCTGAAAAGATGGCAAATGTTCAAAATGATCACCAGTCACTTCTTTCAATATTGAAATTTCAAACGATCACTAAATGAGTGAATTTAAGTCAAGGACTACCTATAGATTGCATATTTATTTATTTGTTTGTTTGTCAAACATATACAGGATAACAAGTATGAACATAAACAAGAACAAAGGGAGTAAATACAGATAAATGGGGACAGTAAGAAGGGACAGTAGGCACGCTGGTGGACTTATGCACATTCCCTTTAAGGACCTCTTAGGAATGGGGTGAGGTCCACGGTGGACCATTTGAGGTTGAAGCTGTGAGGGGTTGAGGCTGGAACAACAGAGTTGGGTAAGGCATTCCAAGCATTGACCACTCTGCTGCTGAAGTTGTATTTGCTGCAATTGAGTTTGGAGCGGTTTACCTTGAGTTTGTATCGGTTGTTTTCCTGTGTATTTTTGTGATTGAAGCTGAAGAAGTTGTTGACAGGTAAGATGTTGTAAAAAACAATTTTCTGAACTATGCTTAGATCGGACCACAGTCGGCGTAGTTCTAGATTTCAAGCCTGGAGACGTAGTGAATTTTATTGTGAGTGGAGGAGTGGAGAACTTTTCTTGAGAAATACCTCTGAACCGGCTCAATTGTGTTAATGGCTGTGCTAAATCTGGCAACCATTTTGTGCAAATTCTCACCACACACACTCCACATGTTTAATGTGCCAAGAATCTCCGTTTGTCCAACCATTTCACCAGGAAACAAATCCAGCCCATCTCATATTAATCTGCTGGTGTGAACTAATGATGATGGATCAGTTAATGTGCTCAGGAAATCAACTGAGGAGTCTCCTATGATCTGATTGTGAAAATAATGTGCTTTTGGTATGAAAGCTAGTCTGCATTTCCTTGCAGCATTGCCTCTTCCATGTGTAGAGTGAGGGAGAGGTTAGTTGCAGGTAAACCTTTTGTCCAGAAAAAAAAGTAGGAAGATGGAAAGTAGAATACAGGTAATCCATCCTCAACTTACAACAGTTCGTTTAAGGCCTGTTCAAGGTTACAGAATTACATGACCATTTTTCATGCTGTGAAAATGCTGTGACTATTGCAGCATCTTCCCCAGGGCCACCTGGTTTACATTCAAATGCTTGACAACTGACTCACATTTAGGATTGCACTCTCCCAGGGTGATGTGATCCCCTTTGGCAACCTTCTGACAAGCCAAGTCAATGAGGAAACCAATTTCACTTAACAACTGTATTACTAATTTAACAACAGCTGTGATGCATTTAACAAACATGATGAGAAAAGTCATAAAATAGGGCAAATTCATTTCACAAATGTTTTACTCAGCAATATAAATTTTGGACTCAATTGTGGTCATAGGTTGAGGACTACCTGCAATGGTTTTATAAATACCTGGCTTCTCCAAAAATGCTAATCGATAATGTACTTTTTCAGAAACTAGCCCTTATATAATTATTAAGTGTGAGAACAGTAAGGTTCGGTCTCCCTCTCAGAAAGACAATGGGACTGCTGTTTTCAACACCCAGGCTGTTTTCTACAAAAGGAAGGTTGACAGCCCCATTATTGTCCAGGTAAGAGAATCTGTATGATCTGTATTTGCACCGCTTTTGTGTTTAAATGAATATTGCTTATTTATATGTTTATTTCATTTGGTTATTAAATTTATTTGCCATCCACCTTACCATGACATTAATAATCATTTTACACCAATATGGTGGCGTGGACAAGAACCTGGATCAGGATTGGGCAAGAAGGGGTTATATAGCGAAGAACCCAGATTTAAATCCAACCCTTGTCCTGGAAACAGGTGATTTAGGACCAGTCAGTTTTTCTCAAACCCAATCTGTCCAACGAGCCAAATTGCAGGAATTGGGTATATCTAGTTTAATGAAAGAAGGTCTAGGGGTGACATGATGGCAATGTTCCAATATTTGAGGGGCTGCCACAAAAGAAGAGGGGGTCAATTTTTTCTCCAAAACACCTGAAGGCAGGACAAAAAGAAATAGATGGAAATGGGACAAAGAGAAAAGCAAACTAGAATTTCCAGATAGTCAGACAATTAACCAGCAGAACAACTTCAAAGGTGGTGGGTGCTCCAATACTAGAAATTGGACAATCGTTTGTTTGAAATGGTGTAGGATCTCCTGCTTGAGCAGGGGGTTGGACTAGAGGATCTCCAAGGTCCCTTTCCAACTCTCTTATTCTGTTAAGCTTCCTAGAATCACTCACCAGTATTTAAATTTTAAACACAGCTGAATTTTTACAAAGTGAAAGGCAACTGCAGTTGTATTTTTATGCAGGGAAATCTGCCAGGAGCCATCTGGCAGCAACCTCAGTGCTGACAAGAGGAAGAGAGAGTGGAATGCTCCAGGTTTCTCCAGAGAAATGTTTTTTTTTCCTATTAGTACTGACATCCTGGATGCCCTTTGAGTTGGAATAGTCACTGCATGCAGTTGTGAGATGGTCTTTCAGACCACAGGTTTTACTTTTTAATCCTGAAAAATGCAGCAGGAGGCTTCTAAATCCTTTGCACGCACCCATGTGTGATGGCGAACCGATGACACGCGTGCCAGACGTGGCCTGGAAGAGGCCCATTGCGCATGTGAACGCGACCCCCACCAGCCAATGGATGGTCAGCTATCTGCCATGCATGCCCGGGGAGGGATGCGTGCGTGGGAGACACGTGCGCATGTGCAGGGCCATGTGGTGCGAAGGGGCGTGCATGCATGCACAGAGTTGCATGGTGTACACACAGGGGGTCCTGCGCGCATTGTATCATAGGTGCAGACACACACACCACACGTGCACTTTTGGCACGCAACGTGGAAAAGGTTAGCCATCACTGGCCTACCTGTTGCATTCTCACCAGAAAATCTCTCCAAACTGCTGGCATCCAGAAAGAGCAGAGGTAGTCTTCAACTTAGAACAGTTCTTTGCATGCAAAGTTACAACAACGCTGGAAAAAGTGACTTTGGGCTGTTATTCACACTTATGACCATTTGTAGCATCCCCACAATCACGTGATCAAAATTCCAATGCTTGGCAACTGACTCATATTTATGACAGTCGCAGTGTCCCGGGGTCATTGGTCTTCTTTTGTGATCTTCTGACAAACAAAGTCAAGGGGGAAATCAGATTCACTAAAGAACCATGATACCTAATTAATAATGTAAGTTTCACTTAGCAACAGAAATTTTGGGCTCAATCATAGTCGTAAATTGAGGACTACCTATACAGAAACCCTAAAGCTTTTCCTTAGGATAATGCAGGTAGTCCTCGATTTACAACCACAATTGAGCCCAACCTTTTGGTTGCTAAGCAAGGCAGTTGTTAAGTGAATTGTGTATCATTTTGTGACCTTTTTTGCCACAGTTGTTAGGCCAATCACTGCAGCTGTTAAGTGAATTGTGCAGTCATTAAGCAACCTTGTTTGTCCAAAGCTAGCTGGGAAGGTTACAAATGATGATCTCATCTGGGACAATGCAACTGTCCTAAATACATACCTGTTGCCAAGCGCCCAAATTTTGATCTTGCAATTATGGCGATGCTGCAGCAGTCATAAGTCTGAGAAACAGTCATGTCACTTTTTTCAGTGCTGTTGTAATTTTGAATGGTCACTGAGTGAACGGTTGTAAATCAAGCACTGCCTTAAATTGCTAGCTTACAAGTCTCAGCCCCTAGTAAGTTCCTAGACGTATCCATGCAATTGTGTTGGTATGATCCAGAACTGGTGTGCCATTTCTTGCAGGGTCTTATTCTGGCTTTCAGATCTTATCTCCCATCCCTACACCAATATCATCTACAAGATGCAAATGATTATCATGATTACACTACAGCTAAATAAAACCAATTACACTGTTAAGAAAACAGTTTTTCCCCCAGGGAATTTGGCCAAAAGGATGTGCAACGGAGAGTAAGCTCTGAGCAAAGTTTGAAGTTCTGATCTCTTCTGGATGAGGACTTTTGCACTGGAAAGACCATGTGTAAAGGCAATGGTAGATTTTTCTTTGCCTTCTCTTCACTTTAGGTCTGGCACAATGCTTTCATTGACCGATTCCTGGGAGAGGTCCGACTGTCTGGATCACCCAGTGACCCTCAGGATCTTCAGAAGTACCAACTCCATGGCAGTGGCCAGCAAGAAGCAGAAGAAGTACCAGGTCAAATCACTATCAAGACACTTTCCAGCGATGACCTGATGGAGCTATGAGTTGCAGAGTCTGATAGGCCCCAAGAGGGAGTTACGTTTTGCACACCTGTGTATGTTACTGTTAGAATCCCTTCTTTGGTCTGTAATCTCTGGATTGCAAATGGACAGTACAAAAATTTATAAAGAGACACAGGTGGGACTGGATTGTTACCAATGGGATGACCTCCTCTTTCTTCCCTCTCTTCAGATGCCATTTATTTTCCAAATTGTAATCAATGCTAAACAATGGTTCACTCATAACCATTGAGTGGACCATTGCTATGCTGCAAGGATCATGTCACAGAGCTAACCAGGTTAAGTTCCGAACTTAACTGCTGAATAGCTTCATACCAGTTTTCTCAGTGGAAGTGGATCATTGTTTGGGTCAGCTGAGTTACTTTTGGGGTGAAATATCAACTTTGTCCCAAATCCTACTAGAACTGCTAGGAAGAGTCCATTCTTTTTTCTTCAGAATCAATGCAGCCACTGAATAAGAGATGCTGTATTTGATGTGTGGGATGACACATCCCATGATGGGAGGCTTAATGTTGCAGAATGGCCAAATAGGCGCTTTGAGTACTTCGTCTTCACACAGCTCTATCTTATGCCTGAGCCAAATAATAACAACAACAACAATAATAATAATAATAATAACAACAACAACAACAGTAATAGTAGTACATAAACAGAAAACTGTTCTCCAACAGTTGCCCTTTTTTTCTTTTTGATGAAAGGGGAGTCCTCAACTTACAACACTAGTTCAGAGCAACACATTCATTGTCAAATGGTGCGCTCATTAAGTGAAGGACCACAGCCAGTCTCGTGATATTTTTGCCACAGTTGCAAAGCAAAACATTGCATGATTGCAATTTGCAACCTTCCCTGCTAACTTCCTCATTGACTTTGCTTGTTAGAAGCCAGCTGGGAAGGTTGCAAATGATGATCATATGACCCCCACATGGATGCTACAGCCATCCTAAAGTGCACAACAGTTGCCAAGGTGCCTAAATCACAATCACATGATTGTGGGGGCACTGTGATGGTCATAAATGCAAGGTCCGGTCCTAAATCACTTTTTTTTTCAGCACTGTTGTAACTTTGAATGCCGTTAAACAAATCATTATAAGTCAAAGACTACCTTTGTATGTTGGTTCATTGGACCTACTCTGGCATAGGTTCTGACAGTGGGAATAGCCTCAAGCAGAGAATCACCCCAAACATTCCTGCTGATGGGACGAGAGGCAGAGAGAGAGAGATCAGTGCTGTTTTGTTTTTGTTTGGTTTTTTTTGGGGGGGTCCCAAAGAAGCCTTGTCTCCTCACAATCCAGAAGATTCTTCAACATCTGGGGTATATTTTCAGGGAGATCCAGAAAATGATGTGGGAAGAGGGAAAGGGCCTGTCAGACCTGCCACAATTTAAGCTTCTAAATAGAAACAATCCTTGGCTCCATTTGTTGAGAAAAGAATAGTTTATTAGCAGTCAAATGTATTGGAGTAATGCATAGCCAGAACAGAGAGAATCACTCACCAAAATCCCTAAGTTCAACTTTTCCCTCCCTTAGCTGTATCTCACTGCCAACCCCCATGTAACCAATCAGGTTCAGGTAAGGTATTTTCATAACAGTCAATCGAAGCATCCTTTAGTATGCAGTTCCCTTTTTCTTCCAGCTGGGTGACCTTGAGGCAGTCTCTCAAGGAGATATAGCACTTATTTTCATTTCCCCAAGCATTCCACTCCCTTCATTCCCCCTCCCCACAGTTCATGGCAGTCTGTCACCACATAGCAATGAAGCACAAGCAAGTAAAAAGTGCCAGCTGATAGGACCCAAGCATATCTAAGGGGAGAATTCCCCTGCTCCATTCAGAGTCTGCACTTAATGAAAGGTGTCCTCTTATTGCTACAGCATTATGGTGGATTCAAGCCAATGCACAGAAAATAATACTTGTACTTCGCACTTTTCGCTCCTGTCAGAGCAAGTCTTTATATGGAATGTATACAATATATTTAAACACATATAGTATATTTTAACAAACATATTAACTATCTAGAGTAACATATTCTGCTATTAGCGTTCTCTAGGTGAATTATAACAATCAGCATTTATGTTGCACTTTTTATAAGCACAAAGCACATTATTCAAGCATTCCTTTTGTAGATTGTATAACAAATGTATGTATCTTTGTATTATTTATGCCCGTACTGCAGATGGAAGAAAGGGAAAACTGAGATTACCTGCTAAGGAAGTACTGTTTGTTTTTAAACAGACGCATAGTAAAATCTTGAAACAATCCAGTGCTCATTCCTTCCTATGTTCTTGATGGGGGCATTTTGGCCTAGATTTTAACTAGCAGGGCATCTGTTCAAAGGACGCTGTGATAGGATTCCAAATTTTGTTACAATTTTTGTTGGTATTTGTCTCCTTCAGAGCTCCCCTTGCATGATTTCACTGGGAGTGTTTAAGAGTATTAAATACTCTTCCCAGCATGTGTCTTGTTTTGATTAAGCTGTCAACATACTTGGAATGTTTTGAAATACAGTGTAAAACTTCTCTTGAGTTGATTCTCCTGGGGTCTTGTTACACAGAAATGATTTTTAATTTTCTGATGCAAAAAGTGTCTCTCTAACTAAAACAAGTGCAGGAAATCAGGAGCCCAGGTGTTTCAACTGAATAAAAATTTATTATAAGCTAACACTCTACAAGAATCTGAAATACTAGTGGCCAAATTAAATTGGTGGTAGATAAGAGTCAATGGAATTCAAGATGAGCTAGACTTAGGTCTCTTCTGGGTGCGAAGGGACTCAAGACTGGTGATGTGCTTGACCCTTCGGGCTCAGTCTGGTCATCTCCTACAAAAAGTCTATTACAGGTTAAAGCAGGCAAATGATATCAAAACCTTGCGCAATTCATACAAGGGACTCATCAGAGCTATCATGGAAATAATTTGTAAAAAGGTGTTGTAGAATGTATGGAAGTGCAAAATTAATTTCTGTCCATATCTCTTTAGGGCAGCTACATCTTCTCTTTTGATCACTCAGCTGCTTTCATGAGCTGCCAACCAGATTTATTTTTCCATGTCCATACACTACAAAGCACTCTTGGAACTATAATCCAAAGCATTGCAATCCTAAAATCTAGCATGCTTCTATTTGCTTTCCAGGTTCCAAGTGGCAAGAATCTGTACATCAAATATCTGTAGCTTGAAGTTTCCTATTATGTCCTCAATTGTTGATAGTTAATGTTTGATAGATATTTAGGAACATCTGAGCTAAACTGACACCACTTGATATCCTAATTTATAAAACAATTGTTGCAGGGATGGGATTCAACTTGGTTTACCACCGATTTGGTGGGTGTGGCTTGGTGGGCATGATTTGCATGCCTACAGAGGGGTTCCTACTGACCTCCTGCACTCTCCCTGTCTCTTCAATAGCTGATGCGTGGCAATGTGCTGAGCCACGTGATGCAGCTGAGTGTCAAGAGCAGGAAATAAAAGTCAGTATGGAGCCCAGGCGGATGAGCCCAGCTGCTGATTGTTGCAGTGAACCAGTTCGCTCCCAGGTGATCTTTAGAGCTACCGGTTCAACTGAACGGGGCCAAACCGGTAGAATCCCACCCCTGCATTGTTACTCAAATAATTTTGGGAATTTATCTTTTCCTAAGAGGGAGGTAGCATCATACTCACAATATCTGTGCGGTATTTTGTTAAACAACTTTTGCTACTTTGTTTTCCTGCCTATCTAAGTGCTATAGCATGGAATTTCTGATTCTAGCACATTCATCTAGTGGATATGTCAGCTCTGCATTCCACTGATACAGTACTATATATCTAAAGTTAAACAAAGATTGAAGGTGGCTTTTCACCATGCTGACGATGAATATCTCATTCCCAGAATATTTTTGTTTCTTTGGCCTAGGACCAAATTTTCTTGGAGATTTTCCATATCCAATTGACTCTGCTAATCTCTGTGAATGGGTGATTCTTCTGTCACTTCAGAATCAGTATCAGACCAACAAAGTCAGGGTGCCCGTTTAAATATTTGCATTCGTTTGCTTCTCATTCATTGGTGGGCATGAAAAACCAAATCCCTTCTTATCTTATTTACAGGGCTCAGAGCTGACAGATTTAGTTCTCTCCTGATTGGATGCAAGGGCTAATCTGAACTGACTTGTATTCTCCTAGTAAGCAAATACTTAAATATGAGTCAAAGGTGTTCTGCAGTTGCCAAAAAGCCAATGTAGTCCTAGACTGTATTAGTAGAGGGATAGAATCAAGATCACGTGAAGTGTTAGTATTGCTCTATAACAGGGATATCAAACTCAAGGCCCAGGAGCCGGATCTGGCCCATGGGGCCACCCTAGAAACAGCAAAGGACTGTCCCACAGTGCCTCTGCCAGCGAAAACAGAATGCAGGAGGGCCGTCTGCGGCCCTCCCAGGCTGTGTTTTTTTGGCTGCAACGGCCTCCTGCCGCCCTCTGCCAGTGAAAACATAGCTTGGGGGAGGGCATTTTTGCTGGCAAAGGGTGGCAGGAGGCCATCGCAGCTGAAAATTGAGCTCTGGACCCGTTTTCGCTGGCAGTGCTCTTGGGCCACCACAGATGCCCCTCAAATGAGTTACATCAAGCTTACCCTGGTGATACCCACCCCAATCTCTGAGATCAAACACAACTCTTATGCAGCCCTCAATGAAATCGAGTTTGACAGCCCTGCTCTATAAGGTCTTGGTAAGACCACACTTGGAATATTGCATCCAGTTTTGGTCATATTATAAAAAATATGTCGAGACGCTGGAAAGAGTGCGAAGAAGACCTACAAGGATGCTTATGGGGCTGAAGGCTAAAACATATGAAGAATGGCTGCAAGAATTGGATACTCAACCAACTTAGAACTAAGAAGAAATTTCCTGACAGTGAGAAATACAATTAACTGGTGGAAAGATTTGCCTTCACAAGTTATGAGTGCTCCATCACTGGAGGCTTTTAAGAAGAGGGTGGACAGCCATTTGTCTGAAATAGTATAGGACTAGAAGACCTCTCAGGTCCCTTCCAACTCTGTTATTCTGTTATTCTTGCTTCTTTGTACCTGTGTTAATGGTTTCTCTGCCAGAGCAACTATATATATATACATTTTGAGGTCCTTTTTTTTTTTGCGATACTCTAATTTAATGGATTTTAGAACAAATCCACTAAATCAGCATGCTGAACTTCCTTTTCCATGATCCCAATCTAAATATTTGTCTATGGAGATTCTCAGTCCTCCAGGTCATAGTTGTCCCAAAAGTGCTTTTTCAAGAGGCAACTGGACTTCCTTGGTTTTTCCTTGAAGATGTATTGCTTCTCAGAAGCTTCTTCAGGTCTTCTTGGGTGAGAAGCAAAACATCTTCAAACAAAGAAAGTCCAGTTGCCTCTTGAAAAAGCATCTTGGGATATTTGGCCACACAGGGGCAGCCTTACTCTGCTACAATTTCTCATCTCCCCAGTTCCTAAAGCCATTTTATCCCCAACAGCGGAAGTAACAGAACCTGGCAAAAATACATGCAAGACTTAATACATGTTTATCAAATCATATGATTTTAAACAGTGGACTAGCTGCTCCCAATTCCCCTTTTAACAAAGAATGCTCTGTGTATTTCAAGTATCCTGTTTTTACTCATCTTCAAAGACAGAATGTTTTCAAGTCCTTTTGCATAACAGAATCTGTAATTCAGGAGGAGGTGATTTTCCATTATTTTTATCTAGCTTTCTATCTTCTTTCTCACTTGCCACACCTCCTGGGATGGCTGTTTTCTTCCTACCATGCAAATTTATCCTTTTTGCTATACTCAGGCTCAGTAAGTCCTTTGCTATATATAGATCAACATCATATCAGCATCTTTAAGAAACCATAACGTAACAGAGTTGGAAAGGAGCTTGGAGGTTGTCTAGTCCAACTTTTTGCTCAAACAAGAAACCCTATACCATTCTGGACAAATAGCTGTCTAATCTCTTTTTAAAAGCCTCTAGTGAAGGAGCATCCAGAACTGTTGAATGCAAGAAGTTCCACTGGTTAATTGTTCTCACTATCAAGAAATTTCTCCATATTTTGTTTTTTCCGATTTCGCGTGGCTTCGGGGCAGCAGGAATTCGCGACTGCTCGCGATTCCTGCTGTGCTAGCCGCCGAGGTACCCCCGATCCAGATGGGTCAGGGGGATATGGCTGCCCTGTAGGGACAGCCAAAGAGAGAGGGGAGCCGGACAGGGGGTTGGGGGTGTCGCAGACCCCCTCCTCGTCCTGAAAAACCCCTTTTTCCCAAGGCGGTGGAGCGGCGGTCAGCAATGGCCGCCACGAAGAAGCCAGCAACCAGGTAAGATTGTGCTGGAGGAAGCAAGAAGAGTGAAAGTGCTGTCTGAGCCGGGTCAATCAACATCTTTCAAATTTGTTGGAACTGAGCTGTTTGAATTGCTGGAGGATACATTGTATCCCTAAGAAGATCCAAAGCGGCGGAGAAGCTGTTAAAGGGAACTTTTTTTTTTTTTGTTTCTTCACTCTCCCACCCCATGGAAACAGCAGATATGAAATAAGCTAAGGGACAAAAGGGTTCCTGGACATTGAAAAATTTAAGAAATTGGAAAACCCTTATTAGAGGTATGGATTTCTGATTATTTAAAATTGATGTTGCAGGTGGGAAGGGAGAAGAAAAAAAAAATTGGAGCAGAAGCTGAAAAAGGAGGAGATTGCCTAGAATCCCAAAGAAAGGTATATGGTAATTGGACCTCTTTGATTAAACATTAACCCCAGAAAGAGAAAGAGAAGAAGGAAGAAAAGTATTAATTTTTGGAACTTTTTCTGAATTATTTTTGATTAAAAATACTTGTGGTTATTTTGGGAAAAGTTTCTCTTTTCATGATGGCATCGCTTGTGGATGAACTAAAGACTGAATATCAAAAATATAAAAAGGAAGATACTTTGGGCACTTTGTTTCAATTTTTAGAAATGGCGTTATGTACTTATGAAAAGTTGACTACGCAGCAGAAGGACTGGGAAGAAGAGGAAGAAGAAGCCATCTTTGATGAACAATGGGTTCTTTCCGGGAAGGAGGAGAAAAAGAATAAGAAAAAGGGGATTTTAAGAATTGAAAAAACAACCAAAAAAGAGAAAAATGAGCGGAAAGGTGGAGGCAAGGTTAGAAAGCAAAGGAAAGGGATTAAGAAAAGGGAGGAGGAGAGACAAAGGGGCAAAAAGGGCAAGGAGAAGAATAAGCAAGAGAGAAAGGGGGGGAGGAGAAGCCTCAATGGTGGGAAGCAAGATCTAAAGGAAAAAAGTTTATTCAGAGACAATGGGTGAATTTAATTTAGGATAAAAGAGGGATTCTGGAGGGTACATAAGATTGTGTTTTTTGTATGTGTATTTAGAGTACAAAATTCATTGTGTAATTTTAGAATCTATTAAACAGAATCCCAAGAAAAATTGTTATATGAAGTACTTTTAAGTTAGGGTAATGAGTTAAAGACGTTACTCCAATTGGTGTATAGGAGAAGTATAGTAAAAGAAAAAAGATGAATGGATAACTGGAAATAGAACAGACAAAGAATGTTATTGAAAATGGTAATAAGATATGGAAGGATATATAAAGGTTTTGTTAAATTAACAAGAAATAATTTGAATGAAAAGGAGAAGCTGGGATAAGATATGAAGTTAAATAGATAAAGTAAATATTGATATTATAATTTGGAATTATTATGTTCTATTGGTTTTCTTCTTTTATTATTTTTTCTTAGAAAAGAATTTATAAGCTGTTATGCCTTGATTCTTTGTGCATTGTTTTTATAAAATTGATAAAATTGGTTTATATATATATATATATATATATATAAAGAAAATGATAATAAGATATGGAAGGATATATAAAGTGAATATGATGTTTGAATTTGTGTCTGTGTGAAGAGTTTCAACCCGGGATCAGACAGCCTTCAGAAAAGATCTTTTAGTTTTGTTTATGTTTTGTGTTTTGTATGTTTGTATATTGTGTTTTCTGTAAAATTAATAAAATTTGTTTAAAAAAAAAAAGAAATTTCTCCATATTTCTAGATTGGATCTCTCCTTGATTAGTTTCCATCCATTGTTTCTTGTTTTGCCTTCTGCTGTTTCAGATAATTCTTTGTGGCAGCCCCTCAAATATTGAAAGACTGCTATCATGTCATCCCTAGTCCTCTTCATTACATTAGACATACCCAATTCCTACAACCATTCATCCTCCAGTCCTCTAATCATCTTTATTGGTTTTTTTTGTACTTTTTCAAGAATCTCAATATCTTTTTATATGGGGGTGACCAAAACCGGATGCAGTATTCCAAGTATGGACTTAAGCTTTAAGTCTCTTTCCAAAATTGTAACTGCCATGTGAATTATAGAATAAAATGACATTCACATCTATAGACGGAGATGTGTTTCCTTGTTATAAGTGAAGGTCACCCTTGCCTATTGAAGAGTAAATGCAGAGATCCCCAAAATGAAACCCACACTCTGTTACTTTCCTGAGAAGCTGAAAAAGTCCTAAGAGGAGAAGATTCTATGAACTACTTGTTGTCCTATTTTCCATATTAATTCCTTTGTCTTTAAGCACTAGAGTGACAGAGAATGCACAATACCCTGAATGTCAAATCATCTTTGATGCTTTGATTGTTAGTATCAGAGTTGGCAAAGAGCCCCTGCTTTTTTCCTGAAATATATGTTACACTGCAGACATCAGCTCAGCACAGAAGGATAAAATTCCTGCAAATAAGAAAGGAACTGTATGATTTATGTTTGAGCTGATTACTGTGGTACCCAGGTCAGGATACTTAGACCTGAGAAGCCTCTAAGCAGAGCCTGAAATCTTGACAGTCTTTTGACCCAACTGAAAACCTTTTTTTCAAAATGTTTCTCCAAACTAAAGATCAGCAAAACACTTGAATAGAATGCAGGCTAATCCTTAACAATATACCAATCAGCCCTAATCTGATTTCAGTTATTGATTAGGTTCAGAACATTGATCTGGTTTAATTGGGTTTCTAGACTGAACTGCCAGATAAGGTTGATGAAATTCAAATTGCCAAAGAGATGGCAACTTAGGGAAAGATACTCTTAGATCATCTTTCATTACTTAACATTACATCATGGACTGATCCATAATTTTAGTAGCAATGTAGTTTATCTCTGTCTTTTTATGAAATGGTTTTTCAGCTTCCCAACCCAACATTAAAGCCTTGCTTGTTTGTGGTGGTTTTAGTGAAGTAAACAGGCAAGTTTTAACCTGCTTGTCGTCCATGGGGGCGTGGGGAAGGAGAGACATAAGCAGACAGATAAGAATATAGATTTTTTGCAACAGTTTCAGCAAAGGATTTCATTGTAATAATCCATTCATAAATCTACATCATGTTGCTCATAAATGTTATGTAACAGCAGGTTCACTGAGTAATTGGGGCCATAAATTTATCTTCCCGGTGTTGAAGGTCTCATCTCTTAGCCATAAGAAGAGCAGAGGAGATCCATTTTTATTATACAACCATTAATTTCTATTTAACAGCGTAGAGTTGTGTTCTGCTGATCATAGACATTGATCTGAGTTTGTGACAGGGTTTAATGTTTTCAGATATCTATGATTAGGTAGGTTTTGGATGAGCCATATGACCAGAAAGCTTCTTCTGTGCATCCAGCTTTGCAGCACTGATACTATTTTGCAGGGCAGACCTCCCCATCTTTTAGAACAGCTTTCTCCAATCTGATATGTTTCAAATGTGTTAGTGATGGCAATATTCTTGACCACATATGAAGGGTTCTCTCTGGAGAAGGTTGAACAAGTGAAATCACAGACATTCAATATCAGATTGTCCAATACTTCAGGTGATCCATACTTTCTACAAAGTCAGTTTCTCTACCATCAGAAACAGCATTGGAAGCTACCTTAAACCAAGCTGCAGTGTTCCTCGGGAAAAGTGTGATTGGTTTAAGAAGTTACAAGAGAGATATTTTGTTCATGCCCCAGCATATATGAAGGACAAATTGCTGTTTAGCCATGATGTGTGCAGTAGCCACTGAAAAATGTTTTTTCCTTAATGTTTTGCAATTTTAGGGTAATGCTGTCCTTTCTTACCAGGAGACAATGGAAGACAGGAGACTGGCATGCTGTGGTCCATGGGGTCACAAAGAGTTGGACACAACTTACCATAGCAACTGAACAACAACATCCTTTCTTAGCATTCTATATTGACCCAAACCAGTTAAATTTCCCCAGCAAATATTATGAAGGGACCAGTATTTTCAAATCTTTTGAAACTGAAATTCAGGAGGAAATCTTCTCAGGATCTTATTGACTACAAAGATTGCCTTTTCCCATTCCCCTTTAAATGAATATTCCTCTCCCCCCCCCCCCCACTCCAATAGACAGGAGAAGGGAGAGTATGGTTATTTCCTTATCAGTAATTCACACCACAGCTTGGAATCTGAGTGAAGACAAAGATACATGTGACAAGTTAACACCATTGTTCTTTTAGTAAGCAGCTTGTCCTCTACCATCCAATGACTAATCCTGACCAATTGTTAGAACAGGTATTAGTATTGAAGAGATAATGTATACTGTCACTCACATCCAAATAAGCAATCAGAATCCACATAAGGTCCTCTCACCAAAGAGGACAAGGACAGTTTCTGGAAAACTGTATGTTGAGGATAAAGGTTACCATTGTTTTTTATTTTCTTTTTCCTTCTTCCCCTTTCTCCCTTCTTTTCTCCTCCTCTTTTCCAAGGTGGAAAATAACACCAAGTTTTCATAATGGTTTGCATTCCAAATTATATGAGCCAGTTCTTGGATCTTTTAAGATGCCTAAATGGGACTCACCTGCCACATTGAGGTCAGAATGGTATCATGCAGTGCAGCATTGGCTTATCTAAATGGATCAAGAGTGCTTCACAGCCATCTGATCTGAACAACAAAATTTCAGATAGCAGAAAATCAAAGAAAATCAGCAAATTCCCTATTGCCAGATTTTTTATATCCATATTTTTTGCAGACCAAGTCTGGCAGAACTAAGATATAGATGGAATAATGTTTACAGATGCTCATGTGCTGGGTTGACCTAATTTGTCACAAGTTTTTGCAAGCAAGGGAACCTTCCTCAATTAGGCACCTTCCAGTTCTACAGTGTTATTCATGACTAGAATTTACAGCCAGAAAGTGTGCCAATCATTAAGCCCATGGTTCTGGGAGTTGAAGTCCAAACATCTTAAAATAGCTAAAATTGGGAGACTATATCCAAAACAATGCAGTCCTACTATATTTTAGAGTTGCAGGCCTTGCTTATACCAGGATTGGTCACATCTAAAAGATATCCTCAAGCATGAAGCCATCATTCAATGCTGTTTCTCCAAGAGGAATAACAATTAAGGGCTCTCCTTAAAAATCGAGGCTTGGGTCTATGCAGATGAGAAGGCTGGGTTCTGTGGGACTTTCAGCACAGCTGGACTACCTGTTGATTCCATGGCTCTATGATGGTTACTATTCAAATAAACAAAAAAGGAAAGAACAGCAAAACATGAGATAAAGTGAAATGGAATAAAGCAAATGTGTGCAATATGTGTGATAGATGAGTCTCTGTGGATAAAAAGATCAGAGAGCAATGCTACCTGAGGGGATTGTAATCCTCCAGATGTTTAAGTTATTGCATATTAACTGTGCCACATTACTAAGCACAGACATACATAAAAGAGAATATCAATCAATTTAGCAGTATCAAGTCAAATGGGAGACTGACTAACTGTTGGAGGTAGGAAGCATGAAATAATAAAATAACAGAGTTAGAAGGGACTTTGGAGATCTTCTAGTCCAACCCTCTGCTCGAGTAGGAGATCTTACACCATTTCAGACAAATGGTTGTTCTGTCTCTTCTTAAAAACCTCCAGTGAGCCACAACTTCTAGAGGCAAATTACTCTCAGGAAATTTCTCCTTAGTTCTAGGTTGGTTTTCTTCTTGATTATTTTCCATACATTGCTTCTGGTCTTGCCTTCTGGTGCTTTGGAGAATGGGTTGACGCCCCTCTTCTGTGGCAGCTCCTCAAATTTTGGATCACTGCTATCATATCACCCTGTCCTTCTCTTCGCTAGACTAGATATATCCAAACCCTGCAACTTTTCTTCATGTTTTAGTCTCCAGGCTCCTAATCTTTGTTGCTCTTTTTTGCATTCTTTTCAAAGTCTCAACATGTAGTGTACAAAACTGGAGGTAGTATTCCAGGTGTGGTCTTATTAATTATCTTCTCTCTCATCAGATCAGGGACACCAGTCGTAGCTGAATTAGATCGTTAATGAATATTAAGGTGGAGCTAGAAGTCAAGAAATTGTCTAAAAAAGTAGGTGGAGGCAAATAAGATTTCATCTGTAGCCTGTTAACAATTTGAGTCTGATGTGAGTTTCAGACCTCAGTTATAACCAGCTAATAAAACATACTTACAGTTTTACAATTTGCAAATTGATATTAGGGAGAACACTGACAATCTCCCAATTGGATTGGCTATAAGCTAGACCAGCACTTCTCAACCATGGCAATTTTAAGTTGGGTGGATTTCAAGTCCCTGAATTCAACAAACAGCATGCTGGCTGAGGAATTCTGGGAGTTAAAGTCCACACAGCTTAAGTTTGCTAAGGTTGGGAAACCCTGGACCAAACTGAAAGTCATAAAAACAGAAGACCATAGGAGAGCAGATTCATAAGATTGCTGAGAAATTGCAGAGATGCAGTCATCTGAAGTTCAGGTAGGCTTGAGGGAATCTGGACTTTAAGTTGCCTTGGATTTTATGGTAGCTGAATCAAATAAAAACCCATTTAGATATCCCCAGCAAAATTTTTCAAACAGAAACAGAACCTCCATGCTTTTTTCTTATTATCTATAACATCCTCAAAAAAGAAAAAAATGCTAACATCAGGCACATGAAAGCCTTTGGGAAACCAAGACAGGATGACCTGCCACCAACTAGGACAATGTTCAAAATAACTGACAGACAGCTATACTGCATTAAATCAGAGTGATACGGTTCCCCCAAAATGGGTACAACATTGAGTGTGTAACGAACTTCAAGAGGAGATCCTGGATCCTCTTCTACTGCTCTCTCATTTTGAAAATCAGTGTCCTCACAACCTTCCTTTGATACTCATATTTTTTAGGGAGATCTGTCCCTCACCCCATAATCTTCATGTCAAATTCAACATTGCTAATATCTGAGATATACACCATCCAACATTTTCATCTCAAAGGACAGGACTAGGATGGCCAACTGACCAAGAAAAAGGTAACCTCGTCTATTCTATTACTTGAGACCAGAATGATGTGTAGAAACCATCAAGAAATGCTTACAATGCTTTGGAGAAGCACAGGGTAGTTAAAATAGCTGGTAAACCAACATCAACTTATTTTTTAATTGCTCATGTTTAGGGAAGAAAAAAAAGAATCAGATACGTCCTACTCAGATTGGAAGAAACATCAACACAAATTTGTTTAATCAAAGCTATTTGCTTCATCAACAGATATTCACAGTAATTGCTAGATTTCAGCAATACAGGGAGTTTAGAAATTCCAGATTCAATGCTTTGCAGGTTAGGTCACAGTTCAAATAGGCTTGGGGGAAGTAAAATAATCCCATCAGATTATGTATTGCTGCATTTTTCATGCTCTCTGTGGCTGAACCATTTCTCTGGCAATGCTCCTCTTCAAACCTTTCTCCTTCTGAGCTCTTCCAGCATGGACAAATGGCTCAGAAAGTCACATCTCACATCAGTTCTCATAAAAATTGGGCAGATGCCTCAGCATGTATCCCTTTCCCAAATCCTGTTTTAGTGGAAAATTTAGATTCACAACTGTATATTGTGATAGAGGGAAAAAAAGAGAAATTCAATCCACATGTCAAAATAAGTGCAGTTTGAAGTTAGCTTTCACCTGAACTGAGGCTGATGTCCTAGGAGATGTTCTTTCCTGCAAGATAGGCTCATTGTGGGTGGGTGGGATGACTGATTAGGTTTCATATTAAAAAGTTCTCCAATTTGAAAGGAAATTTCTTCCAGTGGAATGGAATTTAAGCATGGGGTAAGACAATAAATAGGGAGTGGGTCTGACCAATGTGGAATGGAGCAGCCCTGGAGAAATGAGCCTCAGGAGCTGCTCTGGAGAAGAAGTGATCAGGGTTCTGGAGAAGGTAGGCACCTTTGCAGGACCAATCCTATTGCCAGCTATGAAAGCAGTTCTGCCATTCCATCCAAAACAACTCATGTGGTTCCTTTCTCTACTTCAACATATTCTCTTTTTAATTTGGGGGAGGGGAAAAACTCATTGACAAAAAAGCACCAAAATGCATCATGACATCATCACCATGATGTCAAGGTGACATCATCAACACAATGGCATTGTTCTCCTTTAGGGTCTCAGGACTGCAATGCTCTCTGTCTTATCTACTCCAAAGGATGCCCCCCCACAAGAAGATGCTGTGGTTGATCAACTTCTGGGTTTATTGTCATCGTCATCATCACTGTTATCGTGATTTTCTTTTCCTTTTTTGTGGGGAGGGGGGTAAATGAAGCAAGCCTTCCTTTGTGATCCTCCTCTTCTTAGAACCAAAGCCAGCTGACCAGGAGCTAGTGAACAGTTTGGATTCTTCCTGGTAAGGTGAAGCAGAAAGAAGATTGTTCTCCTCTTTTGAAAAGCCAAACAAAAAAGAAAGGAGAGCTGTTTTGGGGGGGTCACCACTCATGTCCCAGTGAGTTGAGTCATGCAAGTGCTGTGGTCCTCTGAAAACACGGCACAGAGCAAAATAAACTTCCAATCTAGCTTCTGCTCCAAAAGCTTCCATTCACCTCAGAAATAAATTAAGGGATTCTCAAGAGTGGAAAGAAGAGATGTGGTCAGTGGTGTCTCCTCCAGGGGAGGGGACAGGTCATTCCTGCTTCCTTTCCCCCATTGACAGTGACAGTGTTGCTCATCACCTGCCCATCCAGCCACAGGAGAGTCCAAGATGTGACAGAGTTTGTTGGTCTGGTGTTCAGTCCTGCCAGAAAAAGAACAGGCCTGTGCTATTCGAGAGACTAGCGGCTACTGTTCTTTATAGCCTCTTTCGCAGCAATAATCAAGGGGGTCAGGCTGGACAGCGGCTTGGCCAGTTTTAAAAATGGGTGCTGGAAGGAAAAAGAAAACAGTTTATCCACTTAGGAACCGTGAGAGTGAGACAGGTAGGAAAATTATTTATGCAATATATGGCATTGTTACATTAGCCAAGAAACTACAATGCTAATGCAGAATACAGGTAGTTCTCAACTTACGACCACAACCGAGCCCAAAATTTCTGTTCTTAAGTGAGATAGTTGTTAACTTGAGTTTTGACCCATTTTATGACCTTTCTTGCCACAGTGATAAATTAGTAATCTGATTGTTAAATGAATCTGGCTTCCCCATTGACTGTGCTTGTCAGGAGGTCGCAAAAGTGGATTACATGACCTTGGGATAGAGCAACAGTTGTAAATATGAACAGTTACCAAGCATCTGAATTTTGATCCCATGACCATGGGGATGCTGCAAAGTCGTAACTTTTAAAAGCTATCATGTCACATTTTTGAGTGCCGTTGTAACTTTGAATGGTCACTAAACTGTTGCAAGTTGAGGACTACCTGTAGTAGTTTGGCTGCTGGTTTACTAGCTATGTTTTTGTACATGCAAGTGCACTTCCAAGGTGCACCCCAGGAGAGTGAGCTAGCATTGCATCAGAAACAAAGACTCTTTCTCACTATGAAGTGGTATATAAGTCTAAGGATTACTGGTATTGCTAACAGTTGGGACACCAATCAAGAAAAATGGACCTAGACGCATTCAGTTTTATGCTTTTTCTCCCTAGCATGCAAGAGGAATTTTGGAAGAAACTATTTATCTGATGCTGTGCAGGAAGCAAATCTCATCCAGAGACATATATGACTTAGAGCTGGGCCACAGTTGAATTAGATTCAAAGGTGATCAAATCAGCTCTTCAAGGAGATCATGAATTGAGTGGAGATATCAAACTGTAACAGGTATCTTTTAACAAAAGCTCAAGTCAAATTGATGTGACCCTTTTACCAGGAGATCAGTTTGCAAATTAAAAACAAATCAAGCTGGAATGCAAACATGACTTAGCTCCTCTTGACAGCCTCATCCATCCGTCCTATAGTTTTCCAAACTCAGGGCAATTGACTTCCTCTGTCCGGGTCCCCACATAAAACCAAGGATGCAAGGGCATGAGAAAAAAATCAGGCGAGCCGTTGCAAACATGCACCTTGTAATATTTCCCTCTTTCTCCATGAGCCCCGTTGTGCTGATGTATCAAATATGAGTAACCATACAAAGGAACAAAATGTATGCATAGCTTGCCCTGTCAGGCTGCACTGTCAGAGAGGATCTCCATAAGAGCAATGCTTCATCAAAAGATTAAGGTTTTCCTTCCTTTACCTGCAAGAGTTCCTTTGCAGACCCTCGCCTGTCAACATCCATCTCAAGGCAGTGGTTCAAAAAGTCCCGGAAAACCACAGAAAGTCTTTCGGGATTCTGGAGTTCTGGTGTCCCATTGGTAGCTATCAAATACAAGGCCTGAGAGAGAAAATAACAAATTGAATCAAAACCATCAAGGCAACTGTTCTACCTTCTTTTATTTAGGCAGATGGTCACACCGATATTCTTCTCTTATAAACACATAAAAGCAAAATGCAACTTACGACCACAATTGGGACCAGAATTTCTGTGGCCAAGCAAGGATATTATTAAGTGAGCTGCACCTGATTTTATTACCTTTTTGGCACAGTTGTTAAGTGAACCAGTGCAATTGTTAAGCAAATCTGGCTTTACCCATTGACTTTGCTTGTTGGAAGCCAAATAGTGGTCACGTAACCCAGGGATGCTGCAACTATTGTAAACACAGTTGCCAAGCACTCACTTCTGATCATGGGACTGTGGGGATGCTGCAGTGGTTTGAAATGTGAGGACTGGTCACTTCTTTTCAATGCTGTTGTAACTTGGAATGGTTGTAAGTAGAGGACTACCTGTACAGTCAATGTAATTTTGAGAAGGGCTCAAATGGGTGAGCTTTACTTATCAATGCAAACCAAGTTTTTCTGTGCAGAGCTTCAAAAGGGGAAAGGGGTTGTTTTGTCAGAGTTTTGACCAAAATCTCCCTGTTTCAATCAATTGATCAAAGGTCTTCTATCTTCTGCAACAATGAAGGAGAGTTCCATTAGTCTTTTATGGAGCCAATTTTGATATGGCTTACCTGAAAGCCAATTTTGAAAATCTAACAGAGTTCTCTCTCCCTGCCTCCCTGTACCCTAGAAAATCAAGGTGGGACAATCTTGAATTTCTTTCTTACCCACTTCTCTCTTTCTGAGCTAAGCTGGTATTTATATCACCCCGAAGAAGGAATGCATGGGCTTTTATCTCAATACCCTTTTACAGTAGGGAAAGCTGCAAGAGAATTTTTTTTCCCCACCACCTTTTCTAGGATAGACAGCTAGAAATGTCTGTCCTACTTAGTCCATGAATTAGCTGTGGGCTGGTCTCTATCTAAATGTACGCTTCAGTGAATTCCACCACACTCTCAAGTTTTGGAAGGACTCAAACACAACAGTATAGAATGTTGATCTTACCCTGAGAGGATTTTCATTGAGATATGGAGGTTCTCCTTCTACCATTTCTATTGCCATGATTCCTAAAGACCAAATGTCCACTTTGGGACCATACGCTTTCCTCGTGACCACTTCAGGAGCCATCCAGTAAGGCGTCCCCACCATTGTACTCCGCTTGCTCTGTTCAGGAGTTATCTGAGCACAGAAGCCAAAATCAGCTGCAGGTAATAGAAAATAGAAATTATTACTGTAGAAACCATACTGATCACAGAACATAAAATAATACATTTGGAAGGGACTTTGGAGGTCTTCTAGTTCAACCCTCTGCTCAAGCAAGAGACCCTATACCGTTTCTGCAATTGAGCAGAATAGCTTAGCTTATTGTCTATCAAGATTTTCAATCATCCAGGTCAGGATAATCCTAAAAGTGTTTTTTTTTTTTTTTTCAAAAGGCAACTGGACTTTCTTGGTTTATTTGCTTTGAAAAAGCTTCTTGGAATGAGAAGCAAAATGTTTTCAAAGAAAATAAACCAAGAAAATCCAGTTCCCTTTTAGAAAGAGCACCTTTGGGACAGTTCAGCCTTTTGGTTTGGCCCTCCACAAAAGTCCACTTCTCATATGGCCCCTTGGGAAAATTAATTGCCCAACCCTGCCTTAAGGTGTTGCATGATGCCCAAAAGAGCTAATGGTACCAATGTCTTTGATATTATAATTTCTTAACTTTTTAATTCCTTTAAGTAAGCATGGTTGTTTAATTTTTTTAATGCTTCATAAATTAACAACTGAAAATATTATAAGTGTGGCTGTATTACATTTTGTAAAATCAATAAGTGCCCTTTTGGCACCAGTCCCTATTGATACAAATACACTCATGTGTGTATCATTTTACATATTGCCCAGCCTTTGAAATGGAATTTAACTGCACCCTTTGTTGTCTTAAATTTCTTGGGTTGATTCCAATATTCCAACTGTTCATTTCTGCCATGTTTAGTGATCCATTAAGCTTTAGAAAGCAGTGCTACCAACCTTAATTAATTCTTTATAGCTATATGATCTAGTATAGTCATTGATTCCAGGATGGATAAAACAGTGCAAAACAATTATTAAACTAAATAAGAGATACAACAGCAAACATAAAGCAATATGAAATCAAGCTAGTGAATGAAATCCAAATGATTGAGTGAACCATCAGGTCTTCAAATCTATGGTAATACTATCCAGATGGCTAAAAGCAGGAAAAGCCAACCCATAATTCAGAGTGCCAGGCTTTAATGGGCAGAAGGAATAACCTTGAAGAGAAGAAAAGCAGCCACAACCAAAATGATGGTCAGAGAAAACAAATCTGAGTCCAGAGCAGAAATGTAATTTGAAAAAGCAGATATGATCTCCCTTAGTTCTCTTGAAGATAACACATATATCAGGCCCAAGCAAACACAGCTCTGGGAATGCATCAAATAGGCTTCTTCGTTGTTAATTACAAGAATCTTGCCAGACTCTCTGTGGGAATGGCAGTGATAGACCTAAGGGTTTGACCTCAAATGTTTCTTCCTCTGAATTGACTCTTAGCTTCTTTTGACCTTCTCTACTAGGGCCTCCTTTATTTCAGTCAGTGGTTCCACCACAGGGGAGGGAGGAAGCATATTCAAACTTGCAATACTGATGTCAGCCCTTCAAGGGAGACAAGACCAGAAAACTCAAATTATGAATACTAAAACTATTTTTATTGCGTGGTTACAATAAAAGAGCCTTTCAAACCTGAATGTGCTTCCTGCCTTTCTCTATCTTCACGAGTACTAATGAGGGTTGTCTGAGTCACTTTCTCAGGTTACTGCTCTGTTCCAGACTCCAATTTCTTTCATCTGACCATTGTGGCTCTTCCTTTTGTTCCTCAAGATTATTCCTCCTGCCCATTACACAGATTCACAAAATACACAGTGACAGACAATCTCTTAAGTGATTGATGATATTCCTACAAAGATGATGAGATAAATCTAACCAAATTTCTGTTTCATGCTGTAATTTAATCTTAGAATGAAAAGTATTTGTCGATTTTTACCATTTTCTTCTCCTCAGAGAAAGCAATGGTTGTCAAGGTTGGACAGATAGGACAAGAAGCAGAGAGGGTACTTACTGAGTTTCACAGATCCGTCCATCCCAAGAAGTATGTTGTCACTTTTGATGTCTCTATGAATCACTTGGTTTGAATGTAAGAAGTCTAATGCTTGTAGGCACTAACAACAGCAATAGTAACACAAGAAAATATTTTAAAGAGGGAAAGTAGAAATAAAGAGCAATCTTCTGACCACACAGGAGAGGAGAAAGGGGTACTACTTTCAAAATAATGGCGAGTTGTGAATTACAAGGGGGTGTGAACAGGTTCTGCCTAAGAGTATGCTTCAACTTTATCTTGGGACCATTAACTGTTTTTCCCTAACAGATGGAAAGTTACTTTCAAAGTTCTGGTCAACCACCGCACAATTCCTCAATTTTATCCAATCATAAGTTCAAGCAGTTGCCAAAAGTCAACATGGACTTGAAAATGTAAAGAAAAGGGAGAAAGCCATGTATTCATTAATCACAGTTTCCTTGCCATAAAGCAGCATTAATGTGCATCTAGACTAGATAAAATCACATATCAAAAACAGTGCATGTCAAGACTGACTCAAACTTTCACCTATATTCCTCGCAGCTTGACAAAGAATGCGGGGGGGGGGGGGGGATGTTGACTGGAATGCAAGGGTGGGGGGAGTGGCTTCCAAGCCTCATTGTTTCTAGTGAGACATAACTCCCCTCCTCAAGGACACAGCGGTGGTCGGCGGGTTCTCAAAACAAAATGAAGAGAAGTGATTGGTGGATGTAATGGATTGTGGGTGGCCCATGGGGAAAGGGGGAATGAATTATGTATATGTTTGCATAGGAAGCTCAGAGCTGGTTTCACTTCTTCTGTGCCAATGTGGATTTATTCAGTAAAGTTTATTCTCTTGGTAAAATAATGTCCCAGGAGTTTCTTTTTCTGGATTCACCAACCAGATAGTTCACAGTGCAACTGTGAGAAACTATGATTATAAATTGATCAGAATAATTGCAATGCCTTGACAGGGATAGCACACTGGAACACAAACAAGTTCAGCAGAATCCTACTTTAGTAAGTCATGACATTATTGTTTAAAAAGGCAAGATTTACTTTATCATAAAGATATCCACTACTATATTTTCTCAGCACAGTATCTCTTACCTCCCTGCAGACAGCAGCAATTTGTCCCTCATCCATACACGTTTCTGTAACCACATCCGTCAAGGACCCCCCAGCCAAATACTCCATTACGACCCAGAGTTCATCTCCAACAAGGTAACTGAAAAAATTTTTTTAAAAAAAGGATGCATTCACACAGTTACAGGTCAGAATTTTGCAGCAAACCAGTCCAAAATTAAAACATTTTAGGATAAGGTTCTCTTGAAAGAGATTTATAATAATGTTGCAATATTTTTGTATCAATAAAGGTGCTTCCTAGTCAACAAGCATCTCACTGAAAGCTAGTGCAAACTTTCCAACAATAAACTTTTGAAGGAATCTTGCAGGACTTTTTCTGATTAACACATTTTAGGGTGAGTTTAAGGTGAGTTTTGAACTCATGAAAGTTTATGTCTTTTCGTAGAATTTGTTAAAATTTCCTTGGAATGTTTGCTATCACAGACCAACACTGCCTTCTTCCCATAGTATTTCTAACAATAAAAGAAATCAGTAAAACATCATGAAAAAAAACCAACCCGTGGGGTTACTTACCTATCTAAATAGTTCACAATGTTGGAATTCTTATTTTCCCTCATGACCAGAATTTCATTGATTATTAATTCCTTTTTGGGTTGTTGCTGCAGATTCATCTGCTTTATTGCCACCTGGAATCATATCCCCAAAACAAGAAAGAGGGGGACAATGAAAATCATATATAATACACAATAGTAAGGGCTGGCAACATTAAATTTTGTATTTAAGCTACTTTGCAAATATCTGTCTGTTAAGTAACTGGGGACTCCTCTCTGATTGCTTTCTAGGTAGCATCTCTTACCTCCTTTCCCCCCAAGACCATTCTCATCTTCCATCAATTGAAGTATTCTCATATTCAATTCCACTGAAGTTAATGTCTGAGAACATAATTCTTACATACAGTTAATAGTTATGAACTGTATCCTAACGCCTATCTTTTCAACTTGGATCATTCTGACCCACACCATAATTGTGAGAAAAGCAAAATGCAGGTAGTCCTTGACTTACAGCAGTTCATTTAGTGACCGTTCAAAGGTACAACAGCACTGAAAAAAGTGAATTAGGACCATTTTTTTTTAAAAAAATATGACCTTTGCCACATCTCCATGATCATGTGATCAAAATTCAGATGCTTGTCAAAAACTTCCGGTTTGCGTGGCTTCGGAGCAGCAGGAATTCGCGACAGCTCGCGATTCCTGCTGGCTAGCTGCCGAGGTACCCCCGATCCAGATGGGTCAGGGGGTTATGGCTGCTCTGTAGGGACAGCTGAAGATAGAGGGGAGCCGGTTAGGGAGGTGGGGGCATCGCAGACCCCCCCCTTCTCCGGGAAAACCCCTTTTTCCCAAGGCGGTGGAGCGGCGGTCAGCAATGGCCGCCACGAAGAAGCCAGCAACCGGGTAAGAACTGTGCTGGAGGAAGTGTGAAAAGTGAAAGTTTTGTCTGAGCCGGGTCAAGTAACAACTTTTAAATCTCCTGGAATTGAGCTGCTTGTTGCTGGAGGATACATTGTATCCCTAAGAAGATCGAAAGCGGCGGAGAAGCTGTTAAAGGGAACTTTTTTTTTTTATTTTTTTTTACTCTCCCATCCCACGGAAAAAGCAGAAATATTTGGATGTATTAGATACTGAAAGTGGATTGCTTTGAAAGCTAAGCTAAGAGAAAAAGGGATTTTTGGACATTGAAAAATTTAAGAAATTGGAAAATCTCTGCTGGAGGTATGGATTTTTGATTATTTAAAATTGTTATTGCAAGTGGGAAGGGAGAAAGAAAAATTGGAGCAGAAACTGAAAAAGGAGGAGACTGTCTAGAACGTCTTGGTGGATCCCAAAAGAAGATATATGGTAATTGGACCTCTTTGATCAAAAATTAATTTGGAAAGAGAAAGAGAAGAAGGAAGAAAAGTATTAACTTTTGGAACTTTTTTCTTTTTTTCCTTTTTTTAATTGCTTTTGATTGTCTTGGATTAAAAATACTTGTGGTTGTTTTGGAAAAAGTTTCCCTTTTCATAATGGCATTCTCTGTGGATGAACTAGAGATTGAATATCAAAAATATAAAAAAGAAGATACTTTGGGCGCTTTGTTCCAATTCTTAGAAATGGCGTTATGTTCCTTAGAAAAGTTGACGCAGCAGAAGGACTGGGACAAGGAAGAAGAGGAAGAAGAAGCCATCTTTGATGAACAATGGGTTCCTTCCGGAGAGGAGGAGAAAAAGGATAAGAAAAAGGGGTTTTTAAGAATTATAAAAACAACCAAAAGAGAGAAAAATGAGCGAAGAGATGGAGGCAAGGTTAGAAAACAAAAGAAAAGGAGCAAGAAAAGCGAAGGGAAAAAGCAAAGGGGTAGAAAGGGCAAGGAGAAGAATAAGCAAGAGAGAAAAGGGGGGAGGAGAAGCCTTAATGGGGGGAAGCAAGATTTAAAGAAAAAAAGTTTATTTAGAGACAATGGGTGAATTTAATTTAGATTAAAAGAGGGATTCTGGAGGGTATTTAAGAGTGTGTTTTTATATGTATGTATATTTAGAATAAAAAATTTATTATGTAATTTTAAGAATTTTTTAAACAGAATCCCAAGAAAGATTTATATGTAGTATTTTTAAGTTAGGTAATGTGTTATAGATGCAACTCCAATTGGTTTACAGGAGAAGTATAGTAAAAGAAAAAAGATGAATGGATGTTTGGAAATAGAACAGACAAAGAATGTTGTTGAAAATGGTAATAATGGAAGGATATATATGCTTTTTTTTTTATTTTGTATATTGATAAAAGGCAATAAAATTTTAATTGATAAATAATTTGGATGGAAAAGAGAAGTAGGGATAAGATATGAAGTTAATATTATATGAAATATTGATATTATAATCTGGAAATGTTATGTTTTATTGGTCTATCATTATTATTTTTTTTTTAGAAAAGAATTTATAAGCTGTTATGCCTTGATTTTGTGTGTATTGATTTTAGAAAACTGATAAAAATGGTTTTTATATACATATATAAAAAAGAAAATGATAATAAGATATAGAAGGAGACTTAGGTTGAATATGATGTTTGAATTTGTGTCTGTGTAAAGAGTTTTTAACCCGGGAACAGACAACCTTCAGAAAAGATCTTGTAGTTTTGTCTATGTTTTGTGTTTGTATGTTTGTGTATTATGCTTATGATAAAACTAACAAAATTTGTTTTTTATTAAAAAAAAGGAAAAAAGAATCAATAAAACCTTGGAGGAATGTTAGATGAGAATAATTTAAACAAGTCAGAAAGAAAAGAATATAATGATTATAAAATGGATAAATATGGAAGAGAAATGAAATTGAATTGGAGTAAAGAGAAATAATGAGAAACTTGATGAAAGATATTTGCGTGTCCATATGGGGATGGGATAAATTGGAATTATGTTGTATAAAAATATTGTTTTGTTTGACTTGTAAGGATTTACAATATTAAGAGGTTTTATGTGTTTATGTATTTAATGGTTAATGATGTGTTGTTTTATCTTTAAAATTAATAAAAATTTGTTTCAAAAAAAAAAAAAAATTCAGATGCTTGAAACTGATTCATATTTATGACCGTTGCAGTGTCCTAGGGTCATGTGATCACTTTTTATGATCTTCTCACAAACAAAGTCAATGAGGTAGCTAGATTCACTTAACAACTGGGTTAATAACTTAGTAATTGCAGTGATTCACTTAACAACTGTGGCAAGAAAAGTCCAAAAATGGAGCAAAACTCTCATAACAAATGTCTCATTTAACAAATTTGTGGCTCAATTGTGGTCTTAAGCCAAGACTTTCTGTATTGAGATGATAACTCAGTCTAAACCAAACCAGAGGTAGTTCAAAGTCATTTTCTGCTTTGATCAATCAATGTGTGGATCACCTTTTGGTCAATATAAATAACGGCACATCATCTCACATGTCATTGGGAAGCTTTAACAAAATCTTTGACCCACCATTGATTTTTTCTTTGTTCTAATTAATGGAGTCAACTGATCTCCATAGAAAATCCCAGGTCTTTACAGAGATCTTAATGGAACTATATCTACATAGAGTAAAGTAAGCAGTGGGGTACCACAAGGTTACATCTTAGGCCCAGTACACTTCAATATCTTCATAAACAACTTAGATCAGGGAATAGAAGGGGAACTTACCAAATTTGCAGATGATACTAAACTGACAGGAACAGCCAACACCCTAGATCAAGGGTGTCAAACTCGCATCGTCAAAGTGGTGTCACGTGACATATTGGGACTTTCTCCCTCTTTGCTAAACTGGGCGTGGGCATGGCCACCACGTGACGCATCTGGACCACGGGCTGCAAGTTTGACAGCTCTGCCCTAGATATGATAGGCTTAAGATCCAGATGGATCTTGACAGACTTGAACACTGAGCCCTATCTAACAAAAAGAAATTCAATGAAAAGAAAAGTAAAGTCTTACACAAGAAAAACCAAAAGGGCACATACAGAGTGGATGAAACCTGGCTTAATAGCAGTAACTGTGAGAGGGATTTTGGAGTCTTAGTGGACAACCAGCTAAATATGAGCCAATAGTGTGTGGCGGCAGCCAAAAAAGCCAATGCAATCCTAAATTACATTAACAATCAAGATCAAGTGAGGTACTAATACCACTTTAATACCACCTTAGTAAGACCACACCTAGAGTACTGCATCCAGTTCTGGTCACCACACTATAAAAATATATTGAGATTCTAGAAAAAGTGCAGAGAAGAGCAACCAGGATGATTGAAGGCTAAAACATAAGATGAATGGTTGCAGAAACTAGCCCTGGCTAGTTAAAGAGAAGGACCAGGGGAGACAGGACATCAGTTTTCCAATATTTGAGGGGCTGCCAGAGAGAGAAGGAGGTCAACTATTTTCCAAAGCACCTGAAGGCCAGACAAGGAATAATGGATGGAAACTGAACATGGAGAGAGTCAACCTGGAAATAAGGAGAAATTTTCTGACAGTGAGAGTAATCAAGCAATGGACAGCTTGTCTTCAGAAGTTATGGAAGTTTCAACATTGGAAGCTTTCAAAATGAGACTGGACTGCCATCTGTCAGATAGTGTGGAGTCTCCTGCTTGGGTGGGGGGATGTTGGACTAGATAATCTACAAGGTCTCTTCCAACTCTGTTAATTTGTTAATCTTTCTTTAATTGGTGTCTACAGACATCTTTGGAAATCAAAGATTTTATCCAATTGTTAAGAATCATTTCCTTAAGTAGGAAATGTTTCAACAAGGTACTCCAATACCTAGATAGAAAGGTGGGTGTTGTATTAATACAGCAGCTGGATTTTAACACATGCTTTTCCAGCCATTTAATGCAGAGCCTGGACTGTATTGCCCACTGAGAGTATATGAGATCACACACTAAACTATATCTACACAATGCAGTAAAATTGCCTTCCCTGTGCTTTCTGACACAACCAATATTCATCAAGTCTTCTGGTAGTTCTTTTAGTTTTTTAATTTTAACTTTTTTAACCTATCCTGAATTGGCTTAGATGGATTTTAACAATCTACCAGGTGTTTATATGTTTATATATGCTGGCATAGCACCTGAGGAAAGAAGGGAGGGAGGGAGGGTTTGTTCTTTGTCCCCATAAGACTTCATCTCACTTAGGACATAAGCAGAACATGGTTATGCAAGCCATAAACTGCATCATCAGGTTAGTGGTCCAAACAATAAGAATCTCTGGGTGATCAGATCTCTACTCAAAAAAGAAATAAGTTCTCAATGTTTAAAAGCAAAACAGCATCACACTCACCTCCTGCCCTGTAGCAATGTCTATTGCTGTATAAACAGTACCCGAAGCCCTGAGGAAAAATAAGAAGGGGAATCAACATGTGACAGATCCACCAGAGAACAGAAATAACTTAGGATATAATGAATATGCATTTTTTTTTCCTTTTGGTTTTGATAATATTTTAAGAATATTTTATTAAGATAGATTTGGTATGATTTTATGATCTGTTATAAAATAAATTAATTAAACTATAGTTATCTCACTTAAGTATGAATTAGTTAAATTACAGTCAAATGATTGTTCAGTGGTGATATTGGGATATATGGTTGTTGATTGATGATATGAGTTATTATGCAACATAATTATTATGATGACTATGAAAAGGATGCACAAAAAGGAGTGGTAAACCAACTGATACACTGCTTGTAAATTTATGAAGAATGATGATGTTTTTATGTTATGTCCTATGTTTTATGTGTTTGTGTTTGTTGTAAAAAATTAATAAAACTTGTATTAAAAAAAATAACTTAATAATAACATGAGAAATATCAACAAGCTTCCCATCCTAATGTGATTATTAGGGTCACATCTATTATAGCATCTACATGGAATGGAGATGTTTGAGAGAATCTGTATCCTCTTCCATGGGGTCCTTAGTGACCTCCGAATGTGGTGATTTCTTGCAGATGTTTCATTGCCTAACTAGGTAACGTCATCAGTGCTAGAAGCTCTGAATTATTTTCCTTTCAGCCTGTTCTCTCCCAATTAAACTTATTCAGCCTCCAAGCATCAAGATAGGATAATGTTTCCCAAGCTTTTGCTGGATAGAGAATTGTGGGAGTTGAAGTCTCCACACCTTAAAATTGTCAAGGTTGAGAAACACTGAGATAGGATGTCAACCACATCTTCTGGACATAAACTGTTTCAACTCCTACCCTCAAAACAACACTATAGAGCACTGCACACCAGAACAAACACAAGAACAGTTTTTTTCCTGAATGCCATCACTCTGCTAAACAAATAATTCCCACAACACTGTCCAACTATTTACAAAATCTGCATTACTATTACTATCCTCCCAACCTTCCTTTCACCCATCTCCTCCCGCTTATGACTGTATGATTGTAACCTTGTTACTTGTATCCTAACGATTTTTATTGACTGTTTCCTAGTATGATTTGATTGCTTATTGTACCCTATGACTATTATGATTCTTGACTCTTGATGAATGTATCTTTTCTTTTATGTATACTGAGAGCATTTGCACCCAGACAAATTTCTTGTGTGTCCAATCCAATAAAGAATTCTATTCTATTCTATTCTATTCTATTCTATTCTATTCTATTCTATTCTACTCTACTCTACTCTACTCTACTCTACTCTACTCTACTCTACTCTACTCTACTCTACTCTACTCTACTCTCTACAGATTGGCATGGCTGTATAAAGTTGGAAATCATCAGCAGACTGATAATACTGCACCCCAAAATCACATGACCTTCTCCAGGGATTTCATAGAGTTGTTGAGTACAGGAGAGAGAGAAATAACCCCTGTAGCATACCACATGTCAGAAGCTTCGTTTCTACACTACCACAGACTCAAAATATCCATTGAAGAATGAATGGAGCCATTGCCCACAATGCCTCCAATCCCCAAGCCTTGTAGATGATCCAATAAGATAACATGGTTTGGGGTATCAAAGAGCTCCTGTCAGTTTCAGGAGGAGGCGCTACCCACCTGCCAGAAGCCAGCTGGGAAAGTTGCAAATAGCAACCACATGACCCCAGAATGCTGCAACCATTGTAAATACATGCTGGTTACCAAGAGCCTGAATTTGGATCACCTGACTGTAGGAATGTTGTAATTGTTATAGCAATACCACTTAGACTTATGTACCACTTCATTAGTGCTTTACAACCCTCTCTAAGTGGTTTATAGAGTCAGCACATGGCCCCAACAATCTGGATCCTCATTTTACTTACCACTGAGGGATGGAAGGCTGAGTCAACCTTGAGCTGGTGAGAATCGAACTGCCAAACTGCTGGCAGTGAAATTGGTCATGTCAGTTTTTTCAGTGCCATTGTAACTTGGAATGGTTGGTGAATGAATGGTTATCAATTGAGCATTATATTTTGTATGTGTGTGTGCGTGTGTGTGTGTGTGTGTGTATCTCCTATATATAAAGAATGTTATATTACAAAACAGTAATAAACTATACACCTTACAATGATTAAAATAAACAAAAGACACAGAAAGAAAGAAAAAAATATGAAAAATGCTCTGAGCCTGAGGAAAAAAATGTAAGAATTTTTAATACCAATACAATATAAATAGAATATGCCCACAATGTAATACCTGTATGTACATATGTATGTTATTGTTTTGATTGTTTTTTCTTGTTTAATTAAAGAAATAAAGACTCTGATATGAAGCCCTTTGCAAATTTCACCCATCAACAGCGAGAAGGAAGGCAGATGGTGAATGTATACAGTTCTAGTCTTCTGATTTGTATTATTTGTGTTAACAAATCCCATTGAGAAGCAATTTCAGATTAGGGTTGTGCTCTGGTATTTGTTGCTTCAGAAATCCCAAAGCTGTTTTGCAAGGAAATCCATGGGTGATCTCATCCCCAATTCTTTGCCTGATCTCATTCCATAGAAGTGGAAGTGCAATAATTAGTAGTAGTGGCTGCTAGAGGTCTCTGCTTTGCTCAGCCACAACACAATACCAGCATAACTGGAATTATTTAGTGCAGTTAAGTCTAGCAGTCTATGTTCATACAGATTTACTGGTGATAGATAATTTCCATTGCATTTAATCATTCTGCATTCAACTTAGTCTTTCGGTCAGATACGACATTTTCATTGGCAGGGAATGAATCATTTTAATATAAATGCAAATGGAAATGGGATTTTTGGTGACTAATAAGAATGCTTAATCCAATTTGTTTACATAAAAAAATTAATTCAGTGTATTCAACACTGTCAGGGCAGAACCATGGCTCCTGAATTTAGAGGAGTCTGATTTGTATATTTTATTTAGAAAAGCCTGTTTACATCCAAGCTGAGCCTCTTATATATATTGTGACTCGGAGGTTTGAGCCTGCTCTGTTAGAAGACACAGACTAGAGCAATGAGAAAGAGGAGGATTTGGCCTTGAGGTTTGAGCCTGCTTTGCTGGAGGACACAGACTTCAGCCATGAGGAAGAGGAGGATTTGGCTCTGAGATTTGAGCCTGCTTTGCTGGAGGATTTGGAATTGTCTTCCTCCCCAGGACCTTCCTCCCTGGTTGTGCCTCAGGTGTTGACAGATAATCAGGAGAGCGTAGCGGAGCCTCTGGCTGAGGATCAAACTGAGGAATGTTGGTTTGATGCGAGGCAAAGACGCAGGCATAGGCATGAGATGCAACGTAGAAGGAAAGGACAAATCAGGGACTGAGATGAGAGACTGACACGCCCCTCAGGGAATAAAAGTGGGCGTGTTAGCTCGGATTCTCGTTTGGGACAATTTGTTAATTTGGGATAGAAGCTTCAACAAATTCTGTGTGTGGCATTTGCCTGTGATTTATGTTCTTGCTTTATTACCGGATTTGGCAGGCAGCTTGTGGGAGACTGCCAAGGACTTCTCCAGCCAAAGGAATTTAACCCTGCCGTTACTGGTCTTGTCTGCTTGGACTCTCATCTCGTGGGCACAGGTGAGACATTATATATATGAAACCATTGTAAAAGTCTGACTCACAGATGAACACTATACAGAAGCCTGATGATGGCAGATGAGATTCTGCCGAAACGTTGCTACAACTTTAAAAGCACAATGACGTGGGAAAATACCCGAACAAAGCTGAATGCCATACATGTAAGTACCCGTGAAAACTTAAGAAAACATAAATATAAATATATACACACACACACATATACATATATATACACATATATACATTTTACAGTGTATATTGAGCAATGGTTAAATTCTTTTTTCTTTATCATTGACATGATCTGCCTTGTTACAATAACTCCTTCATTCTTTTAATGTTTTAATTTCTCTATATAGTTTATAATTAAATGCACGTCTTCTGTCATTTCCATAACTTATCCAAATATCAAATATTACCTTTCCTTTAACCAATCATACCAAATGTTCCATATTTCATAATAGTCACTATCTTGTTTATTTTTTAACAATTTGCTTAGGCTATCTATCTCAGCACATTTATGTATTTTTTAAATTACCATATCCTCTGAAGGAATGAAAGACAATTTCCAGTTTTGTGTATAGGTTATTCTGGCCGCAGTTATGATGTGCAAAATTAAATATTGATATTTTTTCTCCATGTTTAAATCTATCATACTTAGCAGAAAGGTTTCGGGTTCAAGTTTTAAATTTTGTTTTGTTATATTTAAAATCCAATTTCTAATATTTCTCCAAAACTTCTGAGCACATGGGCAAGTCCACCACATGTGAAAATATGTTCCACGTGCATAGTTACGTTTCTAACAGTTGGGTGGTAGGTTGGGGAACATTTTAGCCAGTCTCGCAGGAGGTAGGTGCCAGCGATGAACCATTTTGCCGTGTCCGCAAAAAGACGCCAGGAGTCGGTGACTTCATTCAATGCTCTTTATTTCAAGGATTGGAACCGAACCGGCGAAAAGGAAAAAGCCCGCGGCTTTTATTCTTTTCGCCGTGGCGGCCGTGGCCAATGGCAGCGTTTCGAGTCTCCCGCGCTTTGAGCAAGCCAATCGCGGGAGACTCTTAACGAGCCAATCGGCGCGGCTCGCCTGACCAATTGGAAAGCCCCGCGCTTTGGCCAATCAAAGCGCGGGGATTTCGAGTATGTAAATGAGGACAGAACACCCCTCCCCTCTTGGTTCAGTCCTTACGTTGCGTAGTCACGTAGGTAGGCGGGGCTCCGTCTAGTCCTACTTGACCTGCGCAACTCAGTCGTAAGCGGGATCCCGGCTGGAGCAGTCGGGTTTTTGGGTGCTCTTGCTTCTGTGCGAACCGGCTGGTTGATCGGGCCGGTTCCTTCTCCGTGGCTCCCACCTGGGCCTTCCGGGTTGGTTGAGCTACGGGTTTCGCCGCTCCCGCTCGGTCTTTCCGGGTCGGTCGAGCTGGCTTGGCAGTTCTTTTCCGGCAAGGGGTCGCGATGGCTACGTCTTGGTAAGTACTGCTGGTTTATCTTTTCTTGCGTTTGTTTACCCGGGTATTCCCTCCCCCCTTGGTTTGCGTTTTGGGAGGTGGGTTCGTTTGCTGTCCTAGACCTGAGTTGGTCAATGTGTCGTTTCCACGCTCGTCCGTCTGTGGTTTGGAGCCGGTACGAGCGTGGGCCTGTAATTTGGGTGATGACGGCTGGGATCCATAGGGGGTCCCCCGTCAGGTTTTTTGCATACACGAGGTCCCCGGGTGCGAACGTTCGGTATTTTGTGCTAGAGTCTGGGGGCCGCTCCGGGTTATATGTAGGGTGTAACCTGTCGAGTGGGGACCTCAGCTTTCTACCCATTAGCAATTCGGCTGGGCTTTTGTTGGTAGTGGTGTTCGGGGTTATGTGTTGTATAAAGAGGAGTCTGTTTATTTTTTCTTGGATCTCCCCGTGGTCCATTTTCCGGATGGTTTTTTTGGTAAATTGGACCATCCGTTCCGCCCTACCGTTCGCCGCCGGATGCGCTGGTGCTGTTAGTGCGTGGCGGATGCCCCTTTCCGCCAGGAACTTCTCGAAGTCCAGGGAGGTAAACTGGGGCCCGTTGTCGGAGACGACGACGTCTGGGAGGCCGTGTGTTGCAAAGAGTTTGCAAAGTTCTTTGATCACGGCCTCCGTGGTTGTTGTCTTCATGTCGCTTACCTCCAACCAGTTGGAGTAAGCGTCAACTGTTATGAGGAAGGTATGTCCATTCGTGGGTCCAGCAAAGTCCAAATGGATTCTGGACCAGGGCCCCCTCGGTGTTTCCCACTCCAGGATGGGCGCTGTGGGTGGGCTGGGTCTAGTCTCCTGGCACTGCTGGCACCTAGCTACCCAGGCCTCTATCTGCTTGTCCATCCCTGGCCACCAAGCGTAGCTTCTGGCCAGGGCTTTAGTTCTCACGATGCCAGGGTGCCCCTCGTGCAAAATTTCCAAGACCTTCCCCTGTAGTCTGTCTGGAATGACCACCCTGTCATCCCACAAGATGCACCCCCTAAGCAACGAGAGTTCGGTTTGACGGTTCCGAAATGTCTTGACGGACTCGTCGTTGTCTTTTTCCGGCCACCCTTTTTCCACCCAATGCAAAACCCGCGCCAGACGCCTGTCTTTAATAGTTTCCCGGGCAATGTCTGACGCGGTTATGGGCAGGTTGGGTAGGGCCTCGATGCTGAGGGTGGTCGTCGTTGGTGCTGGGTCAGGGTCGGAGTCCGGTAGCGGTGAGCGGCTCAAAGCGTCCGCATGCGAAATCTTCTTACCCGGTCTGTGTATAAGTTCGTAGCTGTAGGCCACCAGGAACTCGGACCACCTTGTCATCCGGGGAGACAGAATGTTCGGGGTGGCCCGGTTTCCTGCAAGGATGCCCAGCAACGGCTTATGGTCTGTTATAATAGTGAAAGGTCGGCCGTAGAGATATTCGTGGAATCGTTTTATGGCGGCAACTATAGCCAAAGCCTCTTTGTCCAGTTGGCTATAGTTCCACTCAGGTTTGGTTAGGGTCCTCGAAAAGAACGCAATGGGTGCTTCTTTTCTGTCAGGAAGGGTATGGCTGAGGACAGCGCCGACGCCGAAAGATGATGCGTCGCAAGTGACGGCCAGGGGCAGGGTTTCGTTGAATTGAATGAGGACGGCGTCGGAGGTGCGGAGGTCTTTAGTTTTTTGGAAGGCGGCTTGCTCCCGTTTCCCCCAAGTCCAGGTTGCTGCCTTATCCAGGAGCCTATGCAAAGGCTCCGTCGCCGTCGCCTTTTGGGGTAGGAAAACATTATAAAAGTTCAGTAACCCCAAGAATGCTTGTAATTCAGTTTTTGATTTAGGGGTGGGGGCCTCTTTGATGGCCTTGACCTTTTTACTTGTGGGGTGAATGCCGTGCCGGTCTAGGAGGTAGCCCAAGAATTCCACTCGCTCCGTGCACAGTTGGCATTTCTCCCTTTTTACTTTAAGTCCCATTATTTTAAATTTAGTTAAGACCTCTCTGAGTCGGCTTTCTAATTCGGCTTCGTTTGGCGCCGCCACTAGAACGTCATCGAAATAGGGTACCACCCCTTTGATGCCCTGCAACAACCGCTCCATCAGGCTCTGAAAGATGCCTGGTGCCACGCTGACTCCGAATTGGAGTCGGTTGCACTTGAAAGCCCCCCGGTGGGTAACGATGGTCTGGGCTTCCGCCGTTTGCTCGTCGACCGGCAACTGTTGGTATGCCTGGGTGAGATCGAGCTTGGCAAAGACCCTGCCCCCTCCTAGTGAGTGCAGTAGGTGTTGCACGATTTGGACGGGGTAGGCGCTTTGTTGCAGCGCGCCATTTAGGGTGGCCTTATAGTCCCCACAGATCCTCACCGACCCGTCTGGCTTGACTGGGGTGACTATGGGGGTCTCCCACCGGGCATGGTCTATGGGCTGCAATACCCCCTGTTTGACGAGCTTGTCAATTTGCTCGTCTATCTTAGGTTTTAGGGCGAATGGCACCCGCCTAGGTTTCAGTCGTTTGGGGGGGACACTAGGGTCTAGGTCAAACGAGATAAGGGGCCCCTGGTACTTGCCCAGGCTTCCGTCGAAGACTTCTCGGAACTCCTGGGCTAGTCGCTGTTCCCAACCGTCATCGGTGACGTGGTTGACTCCTGTGAGAGTGAAGTCGAGCGGGGCGAACCATTGTAGTCCCAGCAGGCTTGGGCGGTCGCGATCCACGATTGTGAGGGGGAGTTGCTCGGTGCGCCCCTTATATGTTACGTTAAAGTTTTTGGTGCCCACTACCGGGACGCGGTTTCCCTGGTAGTCTTTTACAATAAGTCTTTGGGCGTCTATGTTCCTCCTTTGGAGGGTAGGCACCAACCGTTTTATCTCGTGCCATGCAATCATGGAGAGGTAGGACCCGGAGTCTACCTCCATTTTGCACGGCTGGCCCTCGATGTGAACCTCGACGTGGACTTTTCGGGCGCCGTCGGAGATGGCGTGGCCGATGGTTACCGTCTGGTGGGTCTCCTCTCTCCGTCGGTTGTCGCCGCCTCTCGAGGATCGTCCGGTCCGGTCCCATCGGCTGTCCGAGTGGCGATCTCTGGGCCGGGGCGGTGGGCTTTCCCTTCTCCGGTCATTTTGGTCCCATCGAGGTGGACTGCGAGTTTTTTTCTGGCGGCAAACCCGGGCGATGTGCCCCTTTTTTTCACAATGCCGGCAGATGGAATCAAAAAACCGGCATTCTGACCTGGGGTGGTCGCCGCCGCAACCGGCACAGTTGGTCCTCGACCTACGACCTCTGCGGTTCCGTTGGTCGCGCCTCGTCTGCAATCGATGTATGTCTTCTTCGTCTTCGGACGTGCTGGATGCAGAATGGAAATCGCTGTGGTGTGTGGTTGTTTCGGTTTTTTGTTCGGTCGACCTTGCCGGGTTGTTGTTTCCGCCGCGGTCCTTCGTGTCTGGTTTGCGCATGCTGTCGGCGGAAGTACGGGTTGCTTCTGCGGCTGCGGCTGCGGTGAGGGCGTCTGCTAAATTGATGTCGCCCTTAGCCATCAGCCGGCTCTGGAGTGCGGGGTCCCACAGGCCGAGCACGAATCGGTCTCTCAGGAGGTTGTTTAGGCTGTCAAATTCGCAGAGCCCCCCTAGGCGCCGCAGCTCGGCGACGAAGTTGCTCAATTTCTCACCCGGTCTCTGGTCCCGCCGGTAGAATTCGTTGCGCCGGATCAGGATGGGGACCTCGGGAGCGTAGTGTCGCCGAAGGATAGGTTCGAGGACGTCCCAATCCATGGCGGTTGCGTCGGCGGGCTTGGCCAATGCTTTGGCCATCTGGAAAACTTCGGTTCCGCAATGGGTGAGGAAGACGGCGCGTTTTAGCGGGCCCGAGGTGTCCTTCATGCCGGTGCACTCGAGGTACATGCGGAAACGGTCGGAGAATGATTCCCAGTCCTCGGTGGCGGGGTTGAAGGGGGCGGGCGGTGCGATTTTCGCCATCTTGGTGCTAAGTCTGGCTTCCGTCGGACACGGGGTTCAGTTCAGGGTCTGGATCCCATCCTCGTCGCCAGTGTCGTGTCCGCAAAAAGACGCCAGGAGTCGGTGACTTCATTCAATGCTCTTTATTTCAAGGATTGGAACCGAACCGGCGAAAAGGAAAAAGCCCGCAGCTTTTATTCTTTTCGCCGCGGCGGCCGTGGCCAATGGCAGCGTTTCGAGTCTCCCGCGCTTTGAGCAAGCCAATCGCGGGAGACTCTTAACGAGCCAATCGGCGCGGCTCGCCTGACCAATTGGAAAGCCCCGCGCTTTGGCCAATCAAAGCGCGGGGATTTCGAGTATGTAAATGAGGACAGAACACATTTTATATAGGTTTTCTTTATACAAGACTGACATGGTTAATTTGTAATTTGTTTGCCAGATGTATTCCCACTTATCTAATTCAATACTATGACCTACATTTTTAGCCCAAATTATCATAGATTCTGTGACTGTTTCTTCTTTAAATTTGTAATCCAAAAGATATTTATATGTTTTACTAATTGTTTTCTTTTCCTCTCCTAGCCATATTTTATCTAATTCTGTGCATATTTTCAAGGGCATGCAATCTAAACACATTTATATTTGTAGCCAATAAAAAAGGTAATGTCTTGCAGACACATTCTAGGTTCAGCTGAGCTCTCCAGGCCAAAGATAAGAACAGCCATGTAGCCATGATAAGAACAACCATTCTTTCTTTCTTTTTTTTAAAGCACATTTTATTGATTTTCAAAATCAATAAAATACACAAACAAATAAAACATAAAACATAAAAACATAAAACATCTTTTCTGAAAGCAGCTTGATCCCGGGTTACATCTCTTTGTACAGACACAAATTCAAATTCATGCTCATTTTATATACCATTCCATATCTTCTTGCCATTTTACATTTTCTATATAGCTTTTCCCCTCTTTTAACTTTCTTGATTTTATTTTATTTATCTCATTTCAGTTCAGATCATTAGGCTTATTATTCTTTGTCTTTCTTGTTTCCAGCTATCTATTATCTTTTCCCTTTAAATAAAATTTCTCCTGTACACTGATTGGAGTATGACGCCTTTATCTCTTTCCCCTAAATTTATAACACTTAGTATAGTACATAACTTCCATTTGGATTCTGCTTAGTACATTCTAAAGTTACACACTATATTTTTTTAAAAAAGAAAAGATTATAAATATGTAATATAATTAAAACAACAATCCATACCAATTCAAATCTATCATTAATATTAATATTGATTTAAATCTTGAACATTTTACACATTTCTTTTCAGTTAAATATCATACTTTTATGGGAACACTTATAAACTTTCCATAGTTATTTTCCCCCACTTCACTTATATTTTAAAACATTGTGTCATTAAAATGTTCCCATTCCTTTCTAATTCAATTCTCTCATTTATTTCATTGCCTTCCTTTTGTTCACAAAAATTTCACTGAATTACACTGAATATTTTATCCCACTTTTTAATCACATGTTGTTTCCAATTTTCTAACATTATTTCTGATACAAATATAACAATACAATCTTATGTACCTTTGCAGAATCCCTTTTTCAATTAATTTTTTACCCATTATCTCTAAATAAATCCTGTTTCTTTACATCTTGCTCCACACCATTGAAACTTCTCATCCCTTCCTTCCTCCCTTGCTTCTTCTCCCTGCCCTTTTTACCCCCTTGTCTTTCCACCTCCATTTCTCTCTTCTGTATTCCCCCTTCTGTTGTTTTCTAACATTATATCCAGTTTTCACCTTATTTTTCCCTTTTTTGGTTGTTTTTTTAGATCTTAAAGTCTCCATTTTCTTTTCCTCCTTTTTCCCCCAAATAATATTCATTGAAGATGGCTTCTTCTTTGTCCCAATCATCTTGTTGCACAGTCAGTTTCTCATAGGTACAAATAGCCATTTCTAACAATTGAAAAAGAGAGCCAAAAGAGCCCTTCCCTTCTTGTTCCTCTTCTTTATATTTTTTGAATTCAATTTTCAGTTCATCCACAAGTGATGCCATTGTAGAAAAAAAAAACTTTTTTCCAAACAACCATCCAAATGTTTTTAGTCCTTCAAATATAATTTCCAAAAGTCCCAAAATCACCAGACAGTCCAAATAAGCTGTTTCTTTTAACACTTTCTTCTTTCTTCACTTTCTCTTCCTGGGGTTACTGTTTAGTTACAAAATTCCAGTTAAGATGTATCTTTTAGAAGTCTTGCTAGTATTTAATGATTCTTTTAAGTTCTAGGCAATCTCCTCCTGTCTTACAAATCCTGCTCCTATTCTTTTCCTCTCCCTTCCCACTTACAGCAAAAAAATTTTTTTTAAATGTTCAGAAAACCTTATTATCCCCTTGACATTTAATTATCCAGTTTAGTTACCTATTGATGCTAAAACAGGTTTTTCCAATTTCTCATTCTTTTCTGTTCGCTGTCAACGTTAGGAAGGAGAGTGAAAAAAAAAAAAGAACTTTCCCTTTAACTTTCATTTGCCGCTTGCAAGTCTTTGGGAATGATGTATCTTTTGCAAATTTTAAAATTCAGGGTACCTTAGTTGTTACTTTGTGTCCCGGTCAGCCAAAAACTTTCACTTCTTAACTTCCTCCTGCACTTTCTTTTCTGGCTGAGTGCTTCTTTGAGGTGGCCATTTCTGACCACTCCTCTACCGCCTTCGGAAAAGGGAGTTTAGCCGGCTGGGGAGGAGAGGTGCAATTCCTCTCGACCCTGCCAGACCTCCCCTGTCTTCACCACCTTCTACGGGGTGGCTTAGCCCTGAAGATGGGTGGCTTGGGGCACTCCAGCGGCGAGCGCAGGCAGAAACCGTGCATGATCGCAGATTCCTGCCTGCCCCGAAGCACTGCAAACCGGAACTCCTGCACCATTCTTTCTTTCATGCAGCATGTTCCACACAGGGTGGGAGAGGGTGTCAAAATCTGGAGCATGGTGGACAGGAAGCAGTGATCCGGGGTCTCAGGGCATGGAATAGGACAACTCACCATGGCCATCTTGCTGCCAAGTCACTATGGGACGACTCGCCGCTGACAATTCCACTTGGGATAATTAACATGATAAATGTTACCCACCACTGTTTTTCAATATTATTTCCATTTTGCCAATGGAAATCATGTCAGTTAGATAGTGGTGGATAACATTTATCACGTTGAGTGGAATTGTCTGAGGCGACTGCGGTGAGTTGGCTGCAGCAAGTTGTCCCAGAGCCACCTCAGGGAATGGGGCTTGGACCACAGTCCAGTGCTCATCATTTGGCTGACCTTCTACGACTGGTGCTTCTTTAGTAGACTTCATCTTCATCATGAGATGCTTTCCACAACAGGAAATTTTTATAATGCATCAATATAATCTGGAATACAAGTAATCTTTATGAGCACAATTGAGCCCTATCTCTTTTGCTAAGTGAGATAGTTGCTATGTGAGTTTTGCCCCTATTCTAAGACCTTTCCCTGCCACAGTTGCTAAGTGAATCACTGCAGTTGTTAAGTTAGTAACATGGTTACTAATTTACAACCATTCGTTTAATAATTGTGGTTACAATGGCACTGAAAAAAGTGATAAATCACCATTTTTCACACTGCTGCAGCATCCCCATGGTCACATGATCAAAACTGCTTGGCAACTAACTCATAGTTATGATGGCTACAGTGCCCTGGGGTCACATGATCACCTTTTGCGACACTCTGACAAGCAAAGGCATTGAAGGAGCCAGATCCACTTAACAACTGTGTTACTAACTTAACAACTGCAGTGATTCACATAATAGCTGGGGCAAAAAAAGTCATAAAATGGAACAAAACTGCTGTCTTGTTTAGCAACAGAAAGTTTGGGCTTCTTTATGGTTGTAAGTTGAAGATTACCTGTATCCCATGGGTGTATTATCTTAATAATGATCTCCTTAGTATTATTATGAGATATCCTTTAAAAATATTTCCTGATTTTGTAAACCCTTTTGGAAGAGGGTTTAAGTCTATCTATGTCATACTAAATAGTAGTAATTTGGTTCTGGGGCCATGCCAATTTTTTATTGGTACATGTAGCCTTCAGATTATAAATTATACATCTCTATATCAGGTAATACATGATGGTCCATGTTGAAGAAAACCTGATGTTAAAAAGGAAACATGAAAAAAGGAGTACTAACCCTTGGCCAATTTTTTCAAACCGTGTATATTTCTTCTTCGGGTCTCCAACACTCACAATACTTCCTAAAATAAACAAGAAAAATAGACCTTGGTTAAAACATACATTAAAAGGCCTAGATAGTATACAATTCCCAAATAATTTTTGTAAAAAAGAAAAGCTGGGTCAGAAATTCTGAGTCTGGAGAATAGTAAGAATTAAATGTTAAGGTGAGATTCAGAAGGCAAAAGAAAACAGAACAGTTGTTAAAAAAAGAAATTTCCTGAAAAAGGCTACAATGTTACCCGATAGTCTAAAATGGCAAAATATTTATTTGGGTGCCACCATTCAAATTTTGGAAAAAAATTAGGACCACACAATGGTTCAATTTCAAAAACTATACCTTTGGAATCAAAATCAGAAAACCAGTGCAGTCTTAGATAAATAACAGTTCATGTAAGCTTTCTTTTAAAAACCTAAATTGTGTAATTGATATGGAACATTTATTCTTCTCTAGCTGGTGGATTAATATAACAAAAATATTTTACATGAAGTGCAACTCAAACTTGCTGTTCCAAATTCTTTCTATACTGAGCATTTTCCCTATCAACCTGGAATAGAAAGAGTTTCAGATGTGATTCATAATTTGCTTCTCCCTAAATTTCCAAAGACCCACTGCTTCTTCTTTAAATACAAAACCCCTATAAAATCTAATGAATTCACAAAATCTCTTGAAGTTTGCACACTCCAAGATTTGGCAAGTTGAACCTATCATTACATTTTCCAGTTTTCCTTGAGAGCTTATGTGATTTTGGCAATGTGAACAATTCCACTATTTTCACAGAACAGCTCATGAAGTATTGAAGAATAGGTTTACATTTGAGCAGAGCACTCCTGGCAGAAAGTTGTAGGCTTAGAAAAAACTAAAATACTTGAAATTAATTGAGAAGCAACAGTAGATTATGATGGAATCATGATAAACATCAACACATTAGTTCTATAATAAATTCAATTGGAAATTGGAAAAAGCTGGTTATACTAAAGATTGAAATAAAGGAAAATTTTGTAATGGGGTCTATTACAAAAAGGTCTTTAAAAAAACTAATATCTGACTTATCTATACAATCTTCCAATGATATATTAGAAGGATACTGGCCACCATGTCTTGCATTGCATTTGTCTGTCTCTGTCTGTCCATTGTCCGTCCATCCATCCATCCATAGTTCCACAACCTTTCTAGCTTTGCGGACTGACAAGAGGGGGGAGACAAGATGGTTCTGCATGTTCCATTTGCACAAATAGTGGGCACACACACTGGCCACTCACACAAATGGAGCGTGCATGCACACATTTGCATGCCACTCATGCAATTGGGGATGTGCGCACATGCATGAGCTCACCTATCGCTTCCATATCCAGGTTCCAGATGGCTCACAGCCCAGTAGTGGGCTCTGGCCTGGGGGTTGGGAACCCCTGATCTAAATGAACCTTGTTTTGGTTTCTGTATTTATTGTTTCTTTAAGGATTATTAATGGTTTAAAATGTTATTGTCGTTCTGCAAAACTGGCCTCCTTCAAGAAAAAGAGACATCTAATAATAATAATCATTATTATTATTACTACTACTACTGCTGGAACCATCAATAATTCCATTTTGATTGCCTTTCTATGCAAGGACATCCAACGTAATTAAGACATAAGAAGATGAAGCATTTAGTTTTATATACTGTTTCACAGTGTTTTATGCCCCTCTCTAAGCAATTTACAGAGTCTGCATATGGCCCCCAACAATCTGGGTCCTCATTTTACTGACCTCAGAAGGATGGAAAGACTGAGTCAGCCTTGAGCCTAGGGAGATTCTGCCAAAACTGCTGGCAGCTAGCAGGCAGCAGAATTAGCCTACAATACTGCATTCTAACCACTGCGCCACCATGGCTCTTAGGTATCAACCCAAACTAGTTTAGATGCCAGTATACAATGAAAGAGACTGAGAATTGATTCCAGACAAATCAGCAAATGCAAACCTGGGCATCACGTCCAATGTTCCAACCCACCAGATCTTCCAAAAAGTATTTTCTGTCTTCCCTACGGCAGCTGAAATACTGAAGTATCTTTTGTAGGAAAGTCAGAAGGGTCAGCTTCTCAACTTTGTGCCATCTAGTTAATTGCATGTCCAGTGCATACACCATGTGCAGCAGTGCTTTGAGGAAACAATGCAATTCAACAAGGTAAATTTTGTTCAAACTTGTTTTGTTAATCTAGTTTTCCTTCTATAAGCACACAGATATGCACACACATACACACACAGAGAGAGAGAATATGTCAAGTAAGAACATCAAAATTTCAGTATTAAAATTTCAGTAGCAAGTAATTTAGTTGAAGACCAAAATTTTCCTTCATCCCTTCCAGTAACTAAGAATGATAGAATATCCACCTTCTCACCCCACCCCCCTTTTTATATTCAGTACTCTAAGGTATTAAATAATAATCCAATTATTCTAAATTAGAGAAACATCAGTATATTGAAACAACACAATATATCAAGATTTATATTAACACAATATAAGGGTGCGTGTGTGATGGGTCCCTTTTCTTTTATAGGTTATTATCAGCAATGATCATTTGTGAGTCATTATCTGCCATGATTTCAGAAAAACATTAACAACTAATTTGAAGAGAAACAGACTCCCGTGATATCTTTATAAGATGGGTAGAAGAAAATCATGGAGATACTAGAAAATGTGGCTAACAAAGGAAGGAGGTGTAGCCTAGATTTTTTAAAAAAATCTTAGTTCATCCTTAATTCTTTTTATAATTAGCCAGAGAGACACGTATAGTTATCCAGGCTTCAGAAGCATGACAGAAATATCAAGCATGTTTTCCATCCCCAATTCAAAGTTGGCTCAAAAGAAAACCTTTGAGAATGGTAATCAAATGCCTATTACATTATTAAAGGAAGAGAAATGAAAGTCAACAATAATCAAGGAAACAAAATGAGTTTAGAGATTCAGGGCAGGGAATCAGATCAAACTGGGCTTCATTAATAACGCTGCTCAGCCATAAATGTTTTGCTTCACAATATGGCAGCAAAATGGCCTATTTACTATCTAGCATATGGGTTGTTCTAATTTTCTAGATTTCTTATTTTTCTATTTTCTGGCATATGGCTTTAATTTTCTACTTATGTTATACACCACACAGAATTGGCTGGAATGGAACGGAACGGAACGGAACGGAAGGAAGGAAGGAAGGAAGGAAGGAAGGAAGGAAGGAAGGAAGTTCCAGCCAATCAAACTGAAATTATAAGTTGCAACTGAATGGTTGCATTTCATATAGCAATATTCACCTGGCTATCGAATTAAATTATTTCCTGAATTCATGCAATGATTTAAGCCACAGTCTTTCTGAAGAGCATGGCTTTCCAAAACTATAAATTATTTAACCCTGCAGATTTTACTCCACCAGTTGTTACTGGCATTAGGGGGTGGTGCTAAACTCTATTTCAGGGCCATTGAGCCAGTGTTGTCCATAGACATTTTCACAGTCATGTGGCCAGTATGATGTCAGGGAGCACTGTTACCTTCACACCAAAGTGGTATCTATTTATCTACTTGCATTTGTATGTTTTCAAACTGCTAGGTTAGCAGTAGCTGGGGCGAAGACAAGAGGTCACCCATCATGTGGTGCTCGGGTCTCAAACCTGCAGTGTCTTAATTACTGAGCCACTGTACCACCCTAACCAAAAGTAAGCCTGATCCTTATTATGTTATATGAGAAATGCAGCTGGTAGACCCTAGCCTGATGCAGTGTCATGACAATCTAATTTCTCACTGTAATTAGAAGACCTTAAAAGTACTCATGGTTGTTCTTCTCCAGATTTTTGTTCTTTCTGTCGTTTTCCTAATTCCATTACATGATTTTGTCAGCAAATGACTACAACAAGAGAAAAAGGAATGCTCACTTAATTTCTCTAGAATTTCTTCATCGGTCATCTTGGATTTCTTCCGTTGCCGATCAGTGTTTCTATACAAAGTGCTTGTGTTTGAATTTTCAGACTGGGGGACTGTTAACTCTTTCACTGAGGCTGGTGAAGCGACAGGCTCTATCACTGAACGTGTGTAAATCTGAAACAAAGAAATGAAGAGCTGAGATTGGTGGACCCCGAAACAAATCCTCAGTGAATTGTCTTCCAGATGACAACCGGTGGTCTTCTGCCCTTCCACAAATATTCCATTCCTTTCCAAACATTTGATTTAACCTTTGGGCGAGTAGGGAATGGATTTTGAGGCTTCTAAGATGCCTTTCCATTTATGACCAAATGCCAGAGCAAGAGGTCCTCTCCATCTTTTCATGCACTGACCAAATGTTGGCATTGTCAAATCAAAGATTGCAGTCTTGGGTCAACAGATTAATTTCAGGGAATGGATACAAACCATTCTTTATCCAAAAAAAAAAAACCCTCTTGACATCATAAATGTGCTCTTTGCTATATTATTATGGATTGTCTCCCTCTGAACTGGGCCTTGTGAAAGGAAGGGAAATTCTGCATTTAGCTGCCTCAAATCTGTTTCCTTGTATAAATTAATCCTGGCTGGGCTTCAGATACAAACTACTCATTTCACGGAAGATCCATGGGTGGAAATGTCCTTTATCACCCAGTTGAGATGCTCTCTATTATTCCAATAAGTATTTTATCTTTTTTTTAATAGATAGAGATCCTACTTTTACCATTCCTTGTATGTTGGTTCTCAGAAATAATCTTGAGAATGAAATCTGTGCTAAAAAAGGTAACTCGTGTAAGTCAGGAACCTGGAAAACAACATACTACCCTCAAACTATATAGGCTAAAAACCTACAGAAAGCAAAGATTATGGTTTTAAAAAAAACTAAATTCTGCATCTGCTACTTTTTTCTTCCTGGCCTCCTTCATCATTCAGCAGTTCTGCTTTAATGGCAACCAAAAGAGCTTACAGATTTAGTATGTTCTGGGCGTGGCGCAATCACAGGAGGTGGTTCATTGTCATCCTCTTCCTCTTCATCTTCTTCATCCTCTTCTTCAGAAACTGGGGGAGCCAGTGGTGGCTCTGAAGCTGTTTTCGTGCTCTGAAGGTAAGAGTTGCAGAAATTGATGAAGCTCCAGCCCAGTTAAAGCTAACTCTTTAATTTCTCATATCTTAATGTTTCCACCACCCATCAATTCCATGCCTCTGCTGTTGAGATTACATGGAGTGATTCTCAACTATGGCAACTTGACAATGCTTGCTGGCTGCGAAATTCTGGGAGTTGAAGTCCAGCATCTTCAAGTTGCTATGGTTGAGAAACACTGATATATGTTAAAGCAAACTCAGTACACCAATTGATTGTTAGATATTATGTGCTATCTGCCCTGACAACAAGACAGGCAAACAGGCATTACATTTTTCTCTGGCAAAGATTTACAAGAGCTATCTTGACCCAAGTCTTCCATCCTGCTAAGCCATAAAGTTGTACAGTGCTATCTACATAGTGTGGCACAAAGTACAAATGGTTTTTTTTAACATGGAACCCTGGCTTACAACACTATAAAACTACAGCCTGTGGAAATATTGAGAAATAGGGGTCCCAAATGATAAGATTTTTATTGCAGTGAAAGTTGATATATGCAGAGTGGCAGGGATGGGAGAGGTGTTTAGAGGCATGGCTTTACATTGCTCTCCAGATGATATTTTTATTCAGAGTTTTCCTAACCTGAGCATTTCTAGGTGTTTAGATGATGTTCAAGAAGAGACTGGACAATCCATGTGTCTTACTTCATGGTATAAAATCTCCTGCTCGAGCAGGAAGTTGGATTGGAAGACCTCCAAGTTTCCTTCTAAGCCTGTTATTCTACATTATTTTATAGCAATGGCTAAGCTGGCTGGTGAATTCTGGGAGCTGAAGTCCATACATAGAACATAGGATAACATGATTGGAAGGGATATTTTTAGGTCAAGTCCCTTATATAGAAGCAAGAATCATGCAAATTATAATCACAATTTAAATACAAGAATTAAAGTAAGCTACCGAATCTTGGAAATTGTGGTCAGAACCTTCAGTTCCATTTTATTAAAGACTTCATTAAGGCAGAAAGTCTCATAGAATGTTTTGAATTTGTTCATCCCATACTGACAAATTCATCTCCCACCTGTTGACTTTATAGCTTGAGTTTTTGTTTCTTTCTCAGCCTCTCTTGCTAGAACACACACAGTTTGGAGAAATTACATTTCATTGTACCTATCAATTTTTTAAATGCAGCTATGTTTGCAAAAAATTCCATCTATAAAGCATTTGTGCTTTGTAGATGTATCTATATCACAGAAGCTTTGCAATATGCCTCTCTTATCTGCTGTCACAGTTTAGTCTTTCTTGTCTAGCTGGCAGGGCAAAATTAAGTCACACAACATGAAAAATTTCCCTGATCAGTCATTTAGTGTTAAAAGCAGGACCACTTGTACATGCAATGCAAAATTATGTGGACTGCATTAAATATATTGGTAGATTCTCTTGCTAATGTGCATTCTGATCATTTAAATAAATGTTTTCTGAAATGGATCATTTTTACCCTGGTATACAGCAAATTAAGCCAGAAAACAAAGGGAATTCCAGAACATAGACGTTCATTAGCAACTGAGAGTGGGTACTTACCGAGGGATGGGCTGCAATATAGCCATGGGCACTTTTATCTGCAATAGGCAAAAGAAAATCTATGATGGTTTGGTAGATCATAAATGGTTATTAGAAATGAAGAGGGAAGAGCATTTCAGGTTTCAGGGTCTACCTAGATGGTGAGGGTTGATTCTGCCACAAAATGATGATGATCTTTTGTCACATTTTATTTCATTGGCTACCCCACTTATAAGCTTCCTTGTTTCCATCAAGGTATTATCTATCCCAAAGAGTGTCCAACCTTGGCAATTTTAATATTTGTGGACTCCAACTCCCAGAATTCCCCAGCCAGTTGCCAAGGTTGGACACCCCTGGTTTATTATCGGAGCTTCTCCAATCTTCCTTATTCTCCATATTTGCTATTTTTATTTATTCCACTCAGACATAAGTAGCAAATATGGAGAATCATACATGGGTAGGGAAGAGATCAGATTATATTTTTAATCCCACTTGTCATCAACAAATCCTGGATCTGAACTTCTCCCAAAGAGATTGCCAGGGACAAGATTGTGCAGTCTGCAACTCCCAACCATATGCCATCTTCATCCCCATATTCCATAGCTGCCCATCACCAATCCATCTTCTTGGGGTTGACCTGATGTCACTCTCCACCCCTTCCCCTCTTTTTATTTGACCATGCTTCTTGACTACCATCTTTTCTCTGTTTCTTCTGAAGCCCTGTCCATATTGGTGACATTGCTGTGTTCAATCCCTGACAAGGATCCTAGTAAATTACAAGCTATCTTTACTTTAAAGCAACCACTGTAGATTCAGAGTTATTTCATTGGAGGAAAAAAGATAGCAAAACACTGAATATGATGCAACCATAACCCATGGTTCTATTTGGACTTTATACTGCAATTGAAGAGAAAAGGAAGAACAGAGTTCAAGGTGTTTAAAGGAAATCCACAGCATGGACATTGCTGAGTCACATTTGTGCAGGGATAATATTTTGAGGGCCTCGTGGTGGACATGACTGAAAAAAGTAGGCTTGATCAGAGCCCAAAATAAGCAAGTCTACCAGTTTTCTATCCTAACATCTTGTTCTGGTTTTTCTCTTTCCCTGGTAGCAGCACCTCAAGGACAGAAGAAATAACTCTTACTGAAAAGCAGAGTAGATAATTTGCAGAAAATGTGCAACATGCGGCTAAGTCTCTAAGAAGCAGGGATCTCATGTGACCTGAAGGCTAAAGGTTTGCTTCCCAACAACTATCAGGTTAATAATTTCCTTAGTTTAAAATTATTATATCTGAATCCAGAGAATCTATGATTAGTTTTAATTATATTTTATTAAAACAGTCCACCTTAAATCTAGGGCTTTATGAAAGTGACCTAGATTTACCACCATTCAAAGGTACAATGCCACTGAAAGAAGTGACTTATAACTGGTCCTCACAGATTGTTGTAGCATCCCTATGTGATCAGCATTCAGATGCTTGGCAATCAGCTTGTATTTACAACAATTGCAGCATCACAGACTCACCTGATTCAACAACATGAAATTTAATGTGGAGAAAAGCAAGCAAGGAAAAATCAAAGGTATAAGTACAGATTAGGCAAAACATGGCTCAAAAGCAGCTGAGAGAGAGCTTGGAGTTCTAGTGGATGATCACTTGAATATGAGCTAGCAATGTGTGGCCAAAAAAGCTAATACAATCCTTGGTTGTATAAACAGAGGCATAGAATCAAAATCACATGAAGTATTAGTACCATAAAAAAGCCATAATAAGACCACATCTGGAATACTGCACCCAGTTTTGGTCACATTACAAAAAAGATGTTGAGACTTTGGGAAAAAGTGCAAAGAAGACAACTAAGATGATTAAAGGCCTGGAGACTAAAACATATGAAAAAATGTTGCAGGATTTGGGTTTAGCTAGAGAAAAGAAGGACTTGGGGGAGGCGGGACATGACATAACAGTATTCTAGTATTTGAGAGGCTGCCACAAAGAAGAGGGGGGCAGCTTGTTTTCCAAAGCACCAGAGGGCAGGACAAGAAAGAACAGATGGAAACTAATCGGAGAGAAGGCAGAGCCTCGTTTCGGCGATACAGCTGCGATCTCGGGGCTCTGAGATCACAGCCGATATTTTCTCCCCTGGTCGGTCCCAACGGACCTAAACCGTCCCGTAGAGACGGGGATTGTGAAGGGCACTGTCCCAGGATCCCAGAGATATCGCAAAATCTCTGGTTTGATCCGGGAGAAGCCCTTTTGCTGGCGGCGGAGAGGCAGCCTCCATAGCTGCTGAAGTCGGGACAGCTCCGGAAAGAAAGTGGCTGGAAAGAAAGTGTGTCGGCTGGGTGAGAAACTTCTTTTGTGTTGTAAATTCGCTGAGGTTTGAAAGGGCATCCTGAACAAAGAAGAAACCTGTGAGATTTTTTTTTGACAAAAACTGTATGAGCGGCGCTTTTTAAAGTGACGTCAAATTGAGGCTTGGATCTTTTTTTCTCTTTCTTTTACTTTTTTTCCTGCTCCTTTTGATTTTTTAATTTTCTTTTAGGATAGAGGCTCCCTTTGGCTATTTATTTTTCTTTTTTTTGTATAAATTATCCTTTTTTTCTGGCTGGGGGGGGAGGAGCATTAAGAAACTTTGTAACACTGCCAACTAGAGGCTTGAAAATATTTTATTTGAATTGGAGAGAATGGTAAGAAGACTCCTTCTCAAGGACATCTTAATGTGATAAGATAGAGGGAGAGCACAGCAAAATATTATTACAGGTGTTTTCCTGGACTCTTATCAATATTTCAACACTTGAGGCTTGGCTTTGAAGCTGCTGTAGAAGAGAGTCATAATAAGAGCCTTGAATAACTAAACAAAGTGCAGTGTGCTTTCTGATTATATATATATATATATATATATATATATATATATATATATATATATATTACTTGTCATACCCCTACTCACCAGCCTTTTTGTAAATTTTAATTCTAGCAATATTTTTATTTTTGCTTTTTATTTAAAAGGGAAAGCCTCAGAGCTTTTTCTTTATTTTTCTTTTTTTCTCCTTATCTTTATTGGGACCCTTTTGATTTTTCTATTCATGTTTTCAGACCACTCTGTTTTTCTTTTTTGATTATTGAGACTTCTCAATTGGATTAAGGTGTGAAGAACCTGAAGGAATCTCTTCTTTTCTTTTTTCTTTTTGTTCTTTTTTTCTCTTAATCAATATTATTATTTTTGGGTTTTTTTCTTTTTCTTTTTTATTTTTTACTACTTCATAATTGGATTAGGGTCTAAAAGAACCTGAAGATCTTTTCTTCTTCTTTTTTTCCTTTTTTTTCTTTGGTTTTGGGCCTTTTACTATTGGATTTTTCCATTTTGTATTATAATTGGCTATTCTACCAGTTGGATTAAAAGTTAAAAAGAATTTGAAGATTTGGAAGCATTAAAATGAGCAGGAAACCAATACCATCTGGCGTTTCTACTTCTACCTCTGCCTCCCCACCAGCTGGAGGACAACGTTAAATACAGACAATGTTGAAGCAAGATAAAGAACAAGAAAAAGTAACTTTACAGATGATTATGCAAGGAATTCAAGATCTCAAGATAAAATCAGACACCATTGAACAAAGAATAGAGAACATTGAACAAAGAATGGAGAAGACTGATGAAAAAGTGGAAAATATTAAATGATGGTGAAGTATGAGGAGAGATTCCAAAAAATTGAAGAAGAAGGTAAACAAAGAGAGGAGAGGATTGGAAATATTGACAGTAGATTAACAGTGGTTGAACAAGAAAAAACACAGGGTTATTTTAGAAGACATTATATACGGGAGTCTTTGTGGTTAAACTGGGAGAAGATAAAAAAACAATGTTATTTGAAAACTCCAGTTTGGTTATCGACTATTGAAGCATTTTCCTATCCTATAATCTATAAGAAGGAACAAACAGTTAGATATGGGGAACTGTTGGATGAAAAGGGTGGACTTAAATCGATCCAAAACTTAGAGGAACAAGGTATAAGGATGAATTGGTTTTCATATGCGCAAATACATTCAAGGTGTGATGAAGATTCTAAAATGGAGGGATTCTATGATAAACAGACTGATTTCGATAAGATCTTGATGGGTACTGATGAGAAGGTGATTAAAAAATTATATGGTTATTTACTGGGAATTAAATTAGAGGAAGAACAAGTTAAAGAAACTATGATTGCTTGGGGGAAGAATTTTGGATATGGGATTGATCTAGAGAAATGGCAAAAATTGTGGTCTCAAAATTATAAAATGACAATGTCAACAGCATATAAAGAAAACTTGCATAAGATGTTTTACAGGTGGTACTTTCCCTCAACAAGAATAGCAAGAATTTTTAAGAACAAATCTGAAAAATGCTGGAAATGTCATCAGATACCTGGCTCATATTACCATATGTGGTGGACTTGTGAGAACGCCAGAAAATATTGGACTAAAATTTGCACGTGGTTGGAAAAAATGACAAACACATAGACTTGAAACCAGAGATCTTCTTATTGGGAATTTTACCTGATACATATAGTAAAGATTTGAAATACCTGATTGTAAATGTATTAACAGCGGCTAGGATTGTATTTGCTAAAAATTGGAAGAATGAGAAAATACCATTACAGGAAGAAATTATTAAGAAAATATTGGAATGTGCTGAGATGAGTAGATTGACATTTGAAATTAGAGAGCAAGAGGATAAACAATTTTATGAAATTTGGGATCTTTTTTATCAATGGCTAGATGATAAAATACGATAATAAAAGATTTAGAATGCTAGACAGTAAGGAATATCTTTATTTTGCTATTTTGTTATTACTTTGTTATTTGACATTATATTTATAAAGGGTTTTTTAGGATTGATTTGGTATGATTATATGATTTGTTGCAGAATAAACTGTTTAAATTATTGCTATCTCATAAAGCATGAATTATTAAAAGTATAGTCAAAAATTTCTTTTTTTTTAGTGATACTAGGATATATAAGTTTGGATTGACAATATGAGTTGTTATGTAACATAATTGTAATTGAGACTACAAAAGGAATGCACAAAACTGATGAACCAACTGACACACTGGATGTACATATGAGACTTGATGTTTTAATGTTTTGTTTGTCTTGTTTGTTTGTAGAAAATTAATAAAATTCTTTTCAAAAAAAAAAAAAAAGAACAGATGGAAACTAATCAAGGAAAGAAGCATCCTGGAATTAAAGTGAAACTTTCTAATAGTGACACCAATTAACCAGTGGAATGATTTGCCTTCAGAAGTTGTGGCTGTTCCATCATTGGAGGCTTTTAAGAAGAGACTGGACACTCACTTGTCTGAAATGGTTTAGGTTCTCTTGCTTGAGCTGAGGGCTGGACTAGAAGACCTCCAAGGTCCCTTCCAGCTCTATTTTCATTGATTGATTGATTGATTCCCATTTGTGACCTTCTCATCTGGCTTCTGACAAGCAAAGTCAATGGGGGAAGCCAGATTTGCTTAACTACAGTATAGTGACTTAACATCTGCAGGGATTCTCTTAACAATTATGGCAGAAAAGGTCATAAAAGTGATAGGTCTTCTGAAGTTCTTGAATATGACATATATACGTGGAAACTTATCTGCCCAAAAGGTAGTTGTTCTCCTGCATGGGGACTTAGCCATTTGGTGGGTTGGGGGGTTCCTAGCATAATATGTGAATGCAGCTAAACTATGATTGTTATTTGCCTTCAAGTCAGTGTTGACTCCTAGTGACTACATAGATAGATATTCTTCATGACAGCCTCTCCTCAATGGTTAAAGTGTTAGTACCAATATGGATATCCAGTTACAACCTTTTCTTCTCACTCGTGATGGCACAATCTTCATGACTTTTGCTTACCTCCTGACGTGAAACTCATATATTTCTGATTATTGACTGTCTCTTTGGAATCGTAGAATTTGAGAACATCCAGAACAGCTTGTGGATTTTTCTTCTGTTCCAATTTGGTAATGTTGGAAGTCTGTAATAGCCTGGCCCACTGCTCAGGAATGCCCTGCAAAAGCCCAACAAGACAGGTGAGGCCTCAGAGGATTCTGCCCAAGTTTAGGGTGATGTTCTGCTAAAACAGTACCTTAACAAGAAGCCTGGGTTACCTGTAAGCCATTAAAGCTAGACAGTTTACAGCAGCTGCAATCATTCTCTCACCCTCTCTTAAAACAAAGAGCTAATACCTGGATCCAATTTAAAAACAAAACAAAGAAATTTATGATTGTGGTAAGAAAAGAAAAGTGCATGAAATTCATCCTGAAATCAATTATTGTAAGAAAATGGAACTAACCCCCTGTGATTCAGGGTTGATATATGCCCCCCTCTCGACTAATTTAGAGGTAAACATGGCGGGCTTTAGGAACCTTACACTGGATATTTGATGCAGAGCTTTAAAAATGTATTTTCCTCAAACAATAAGAGCAGATCCAATTGGTGTAGCAGATATCTCCTTTCTAGAGCTTTAGGAGATACCTGCTAAGGTAGGAAACACTTCCTGGCTTGGACTTTGAGGAACATATCCTAGATGTGAAAGGGGACACATCACATCTTACTTATTTGTTGCATGCTGCAGCAAATGCTGTGCACACCAACATTAGAGGCTCCCTCCAGCCCCAAAACAGGCTATCATAGAATCAGTGGGCTGTAAGGAATCTCAGAGGTCATCTAGTAGTCCAACCTCCTGCTCAAAGTATACCTTATACCATCCTGGGCAAATGATTGTTCCATCTGTTTTTGAAAATCTTCAGTGATGGAGCATCCACAACCCCAGGAGGCAAGCTAGTCCACCGATTAATTATTCTCACTGTCAGGAAATTTCTCCTTACTTCTAGGTTGGATCTCTCTTTGACAAGCTTCTTGTGGGGGGCTAAAAAAATGTTTCAAAACATCTAGTATAATTTTCTGTCCTCTGGCGACAACCATTTTTTTCTGCTTTCTATGGCAGTGATGAAGACACTAGGAGTAGGTTCTTGCAAGTGCCACCCTCTTGTTTATGCCACTACCACCCCCTCGATTTGTCTCACTGGCCCTGCAATGACATTTTGCAACCCACGGCCTCACTTTCTTAATTACCAGATTCAGTTCAGGGTTCGATTATTTCTGCTCTGAGAGGTTTTCTGCAAAAATGAGAGATGAGATGGACTGATGGTGTTTGGCGGGAAGGGAAAGTGAGGAAGAAAGCAAACAACAAACTCTACTGCACACACATGAAGCCTGCAATTGCAGCACTAAAACATCTCAAAGAAGCCACTTATTTTGGGCCTGTGACGCACCTCAGAGAGTTTCCCTGTATACATCTGTGAGCCACAGAGAGCTGGCTGCAATGGATGTAAATAAAGAAAGAAAAGAAAGTTAAAACAGAAGGTGGGGAAAAATCAGAAGGTGGGAAAGAGATGGAACCCAGTGGACCAATAAGTTTCCTATCTAATTGAGGGAAGTAGCAAACACAAGGGGTCATTCACAAGTTACTGGGGATGGGAGATTTCAGGAAAAAAACAACAGAGAAAAATCTCAAAGCCCGAAGTTGGAAGCATCATTTTTTCACTTGAAAAGAACTGTGGGGTTCTGGCTAATTTTGTTCCTGGTTTGAGGCTGGCTAAAGAGTTATTCTATTTCATTTAAGTAGCCCTATAATTGGATGGACTGCTTGATTTTCCAAAACAGGAGGGACTGGGTTGAACAGAATGAGTTTTTTCCCCCCTGGACAATTCTGAAAGGGTTCAATGAAAAGATTTTACAGTACACTGATAAAGAGGTTTCTTTGCAAAGGAAGGCCAACAGTTTCTAACAAAGCCTCAGATGATGTGGGTTCTGGATAGCACCCCTCATGGCTTGCTTGGACACTTCCTGAAAAACTATGGATCGCAACATGCTGGTTTAGAAAAGGGGCAGTGAAATGCTTGAAAAACAGTTCTATATTTAACTTTATAGCATAACTAGAATGGGTCCCCACTGCACCAAATCTTTGCCAGAAGTATAGCTCAAAAAGAAATTATTGGTCTGAAATGTAAGTGTTATTTCTATAATCTAAAATTGCACTTTCTTTTTACTTCTTTAATCAGAATTAATTTAAATTTACATTGAAGTATAGGGGAACATAACTCGATGCCAACATGTCACCTCTCCTGGTGCTTAAAATCAGCACTGCCTGGTTTTTAAAAATTCATTTAGTATTTTTTTAAAATGAGAACCTGGTATTCTCAGCCCCTCTCTGGGGGAGATGGGCAGTTTAGAAATATGAAATATTAATTAATTAATTCTGAAAGGGAAGGAACCAGTCTGTAGAAGCATCTTTATTTAGAATGCTTATGGACCTTATATGGGCATTCTTAGTAAATAAAAAATAGGAGGCAGCAGGAGAAATTGGGGAAAGAATAAGCCAGCCAAGTCCCAAAGATGCTTTTCCAAAAGATAACTGGACTTTCTTGATTTGTTTCCTTGAAAATGTCCCACTTCTTATCCAAGAAGCTCCTTCATTTCTGCAAGCAAACTTCTGTTCCAAACTTCAGTTCTTCAAGGAAAAATTAACCAAGAAAATTCAGTTACTTTTTGGAAAAGCACCTTTGGGACAGCCATGACCTAGATGACGGAGAATTTCCATAGATATTAAGCCATGCAAGTGTCTTCTCATGGTGCTCATGAAATCCATTTAGAAAGACCCCATGTGTTCTAAACCAGTGGTCACCAACTGGTGGGCTGCAGCCCATTGGTGGGCTACAGAGAAATCTCACCCTCAGAACACCCCCCAAATAATTAATCCAGGCTACGCAGAAACACAAGGCTGCGCTGCCTACATGGCCCGCGGGAACCCTCCCTGCCCACTCACTTCTTACCCAGCAAACTAGCCTGCTCAATTGCTATTTTTCTGACCATCAGCTGTGAGATTTAGATTAGCAAGGAAGCAGGAAATGATTGGATTTCTTGCTTTCTAGCTAGTCTTTAGATCTTCGGCTCTGCTTTTAAGCACAGCCAAACCTCCCTTAGGACTGAAGTTTCTATTATTCAGTGCAGACTCGTGACAAGCAAATTTTATGTGATAGACTGACCTAGCCGATGGCAGATGAATAGATCAATGAATGATTCTGTGAGCAACTCAATCTGCCTGCCTGCTTTGCCTGATTTTGGGTAAAAGTTGCTCTTTTTTTAATAAAAAATTCAATATTTATATAAATATTTATAATATTTACATACAAGCCATGCCCAGCCAGTCACATGACCACCAAGCCACACCCACAAATTAGGCTACGCCCAGAGAACCGGTTAGTGGTCCCTGGGATTTAAAATTATGAGTTTGGTGGTCCTTGAGGTCCAAAAGGTTGGTGATCCCTGTTCTAAACTTTCAGAAGTTGCCTACCAGCACTAAAATCTTCCCTTCCATAATCCAAGAAATGATTATACCATTGCTTTAGTTCCAGATTGCTGTTTTCTGCTACAGTACTAAATCTGGGTCCTTCTGCATATAAGACAGATGTTTGAATATTTCAAGGATACCAAAGCTGGACCATCACTAGGAATACAGAAAATTCTTATCTGCTCGTTGACATTTTGTGGTCATCCAGATAACCAAGTCCATTATGCTGGTCAGACACAAAGAATCAGGATTACACATTAAATTCCATTTAAGCTGATTTATTGCTCATATCTATACTCAAGAATCTAGTCAACTGACAGTCAGCACAAAATTGAGTTAAATAAGAGTTAGATCAAATAGATAAGAGTAAATGGAATTCAAGAGGGATTGGACTTGGAGCATTTTTGGACATATAACAAATCTGTTCTCTCTTGACTCTTTCCCCAGGTTATGCTGCTTCTCTTACAATGCTTGCCCATATTAAGACCAAATTATACTCTTTCATTCTCTGATCTTCCATTCCAGACACAACATAGAGTGCATCTTCTTAAAATCCAGGTTCTCTCTTTTATGTTAAGGCAACAATATTATGGCAACAGAGCTCAAGACTGGAGAAAGCTGTTTCCCCCATTCATTTTCATCAATTTGTTCAATGTTTTGTGTCCTGATTTTTGTTGTTCACTGTGGTGCCAAGCAACAATGGCAATGTAACATGCACAATCACAAGCAACCTCATGCCACCTGATGTTCATGAAAGCCAAACTTCAGAGCAAGTGTCCCCAGTTATGATTTTTGGATGTAGCTGTGGGTAATGCAAGCAATTCAGCCAGGACAGTGACTGGGCCTGAGTGTCAAAAAAAGAAACAAATCTCTGAGCACATGGCACACAACTCATGATGCTTAACAGAGATAGAATGTTGGCTATCCTCTGAAACAAAGGAGGAACATCTGCACAGAATTAGAATATTCCCTCCCCCTTAAGAGAAAGAATATGAAATGCAGGAAAAATCTTTTTTTTGCCGAAAGTCCTTAGCAGACGCATCTTTGCTGCAATAAACTTCTGGTTAGTTTTTTTAAAAATCAGATCAGTCCTACAGAAAAACTCATTTAGCACAAGATCGGGCCTTGATCAGACCCACAAAATGTTTATTTTTTAAAAAAAATTGAAAGGAATAAGATAAAGTTATTTATTTTCACGCCTTTTAATACAAAGGAGACAAGACACATATAATATGGAAACATCGTCAAATATTTGTAATGCTAACGTTTTGTAACTTTGATATACAACAGGCATCCTAGTCAATTAGTAGTAACTAATTATTATTACAAAATAATATACATTTTATTTTCAATGAAAATATTGAAAAGCATAGGAAAGATAACTTTTATATTACTATTTTTAATAACAGTATTTAATAGTGTTAATCTCTTTTAATATTATATCAGCCTGCTCCATCAGATCTTGCTAAGGGGGCCTGCTGTTGGCCATGAGCTACTTTTGGTGGGTCACAGGAGATGTGCTTTCTCTGCTCTGATGCCAGTCTTATAGAATATCCTTCCCCCCAAAGTATTAGAGATATATTTGAATGGTCACTAAATAAAATCCATCAATTTGTTGACCAGCTGTGCTCCAAGGATAATAAAAAATCCTCTCAAATTACTTTTGAGATGCAAACATGTGGAGAATGTTACCAAACTACCAAGGCAACTTCACAAGTAGCTGAAAATGCTGAAGAGTTCATTATCATTTTGGAAGAACCTGATATTAACTTTAACTATTATGACTTAAATATAAACCTCTCAACACAACTGAAAGAAGAGTGTTGAGGAAAAAGACAAATTTAGGACTTTAAAAATATTAACAAGGCTGAGGATTTCATGATAAAAAGGCCTATAATGCTTTGATAAAACTTCCAAGAGAAGAAAAAGATTTTACTCCATGAAGATAAGCTAGAAGGAGTGACTTGAACTTAATGAGTTAACTGGAATTAGGATGGATTTTTCTTTGTTTGATATGTGTAACTAAAAGAAAGGTTTAATCCAACATTTGAAAATTATACACATGCACACACACACTTTCATGGTTCCGATGGATGCCCAAATTCAGGGGTAGGGAAACTTGGCTCTTTTATCACTTATGGACTTCAACTCCAGAATTCCTGAGTGAGCCATAAAAGGTTCCCCATCCCTGGCCTACTGGTTTTTCAGCTGTGGGGGAAATCCATTTTTGAATGGGACTGTTTAATATACAAATGTAGGACATATTCTTTATATGGCCTACATTTGTATATTAAACAGTCCCATTCAAGTCAAAAATTGATTTCCCCCCCCACAACTGAAAAACCAGTAGGGCAGGGATGGGACCTTTTATGGCTCACTCAGGAATTCTGGGAGTTGAAGTCCGTAAGTGATAGAAGAGCCAAGTTTCCCTACCTCTGCCCTCGAGCCAAGTTTCAAAAGAATTCAGTTATTTATTAGGAGCAACATGTTGGCACATACCCAAATACCCAGTTCTGCCTCATGAATTTATGGCTTACCTATGACCCTGTTTCCCCTTCCCCTCAAGGTGTATCATAAATCACATACTCCAGTGGAGCACTTTGGCGGGCTATAGAGATCACACCTCTCCGGTTGGTCCCGGCAGCCTGGGATACAGCCTTGAAGAAGGTATGCATGGAATGTGCTTCTGGTTGTGGCTGCCATGCTCTCCTGCCTATGGCAACTTGAAAGCAGGGCAGGAATGCTTTACGATGTACCAGTTTAAAGAAAAGCATGTGTTAAATATGTCTTGTTTATAAAGCAAAAGAAAAAAAGAAAAAAAATATTCAATTTGGAGGGGGGATCTAAATGTAATACTGAGGTTTAAAGCTTGTACGGTAAGAAGTCAAAGAAAAAGATGTATTAGAAAGTTTTGACTTTAAAAAAGTGTTTTAAAAAAGTTTAGCACTTTAAAAAAGGATGAAAAAAGAGGGGAGGTTTCTTCAGTAAGGTCAAAGAATTTGAAAGAATACAATGAACCTTGTTAAAAAAAATGGTGACAGTTCACAAAGATTATTAGGTAAAAATAGAAATACATACTGTTTTCATAGCAAGGAAGATAAAAGCAGGAATGGTTAAATTGTTTATTTTATTTAAAAAGGAAATATATTCTCATTTGGATATCACTTCTGGATTTTGTGCTTTTGATTAAAAAAATGAAACTGACTTTGGTTTTGTTGATCATAAAAATGTGTTGTTATAGAAATGATTAGTTATATACTGTATTAATGTGTAAAAGCAAAAAGTTGAGGTTGGAATGTTTTTATCTTATTCTGTGCTAAGAGTCGGCAGTCAATGCCTTTTATGTCTTTTCTTTTTCCCTTGCATCTCATACCCTCTTTTCCCCACTCCTTTTCCTCCCCTTAATTTCCTGTTTTTATCTTTTTTCTTTGTATTTTATATAATTAAAAAAAATGTGACCAGAGTATCCTTTTCCCCAAAATTAGATTGACTTTGATATTCCAAAAGGCCTTCAAAGACCTGGTTATGTGACCAGGCATGAGACTCTCACAGATTCAGAGATTTTCAGAGCTGTTCAGAAGATACATTGTTCAAGCTTTTACATGGAATCCAATCAACTAAAATTCACTACTAAATTGGCACCAGAAAAGGTTCAACAGAATTCAAGAGTGGTTGGACTTGGACCGTTTATGGAACACAATGATTCTAAGCTGATGACACACTTAACTCTGCCTCCTAGCTCCTCCTGCTTGTTTCCTATACCTTCACTTTGATTGTATTTTGGATTTACAGGGTAAATCATTTTCATTACAGTCTTTTATATTTGTATTTGCTGTTTTAAAAATCTATTGTTTTAAAAATCTATTGTTGTTCATGGTTGCCTTCAATGTAGTAAATGTCTATATAAATTTAATATTTTTTTTGATCGAGAGAGGATCCCATGAAAACAAAGGTGCCAAAGGCTCCTGAAACTCATAATGTGGTCTTGATTTAAAATACTCAACACTGAATTTGGAATTTGCTTATTCAATAAACTTGTAAGGTAATACAGCAATATCTAATTTCTATAAACAATTCTTGGATTATGGAAATAGGAGCTCTGGACTCATAAAAGAATAAATTCTCTGGTGATTTTAAGGATACTCCAGTAACCCCTTCCTTGCTATAGAAATTGGCTCCCATAAACAACCATCACAGAATCATAGGGCTGGAAGGGATCTCAGTGATCATCTAGTTCAACCCCCTGCTCAAGGCAGGATATCTTATACCATCTTGGAAAAATGGCTGTCTATCTTCTTCAAAACCTCCAGTGATAGAGCGATTCTCACTGTCAGGAATATTTTCCTTAATTCTAGGTTGGATCTCTCTTTAATGATCTTAATGATTTACAGGCAATTCTGTTAACCAACAGCTCCTGATATGTGCTGTCCCGCCAGTGTATGGGAATTGGATAGTTAGGTAGCAATTGTGAGCTGTCCCCTTAAGGGAATGCATCATGGTAAATGTAGTTAAGGTATCCTGAGAAATGTAATCCATGTCACGTGGCCACATCTGTAATCCTGATTGGTCACTAATTTGACCCTTGAGGGGTTGAAGGAGATATCCTCACTCTTGGCTGAACTCACAGACTCGTGGTAACTGTTTTACTTCTATCGCGACAACATGAGGGAAAAAGAATAGAAGATAAATCAACTTTTTACCTACAAGACAGAAATGCAAAGGATTGGTCATTAAAGAAGAACTTCATCACAAATGTGAGTTATGAGCATATCTGATGAACCAATAAAAGTACTTTGTTATGGATGTTTTGTGGAGTTTATCTATCTGCATCTGTACAGGATACAGAATATGATAGAGCAACCAATCCTTTTCAGAATTATTCTCTTCAAAATTCCATTTTTGACTGAAACTCCCCTTTTCTTTTTAAAAATCTCCCTTTCAGGGCATTGTAAAAGGCCCCATATCCTGTTTTTTAAACACTTTTGTCTTGAGAAATCATTTAATTTGTTTCTCAGTGGTGCTAAACAAGAGAGGATAATGTGTGGTACTCCAGATATCCCTGATCTGTCCATCATCAAACCTTAAAACTTCTGTCATTTAATGCAGAAGAAAATGAGTTCTAGTCCTGCCTTAGCCATGAAAGCCAGTTGGGTGACTTTGGGCCAAGCCCTCTCTCTCAGCTCAATCTACCTCACAGGTGGTTGTGGGGAAAATTGGAGGAAAAAGGGGTGGTGGATATGTTCGCCGTCTTGAGTTACTTCTCAAAATAATAAAGGTGGGATACAAATAAATAAATATGCCCCACAGTAGGGGGAAACATGATTGATTAAACCAGCAGTGAGAAAGTAACTCAGGATGTGCAAAATTATGTATGTGAACAGAGAATATTCTGTATAAAAACAGCTGGTTGTGGTAATTTCTACCTAAGTCTAAAGATATGTATTTCAGGTTACATGTACAGCTAGCCCTCAACTTATAATCATTTGTGCCCCTATTAGTAGCTTCAGGCCCCCAGTTTCTTGGAAGAAATTATCCAGGGATGCTGGGGGGACAAACACCCTAAAAGAAAACAGTATAGTTGGCAGGGAATCCTGGGAGTTGAAGTCCACCCATTTTAAAATGGCCAAGGTTGAAACACTGGCCTAAACAATAACAAATTCAGTAATGGCTATGTGTGAATATTCATTATGACCTCATGCCAGAAAACCATGACTTCCAGTCTCTCTTTTCATTTGGACTTGTTTCTTAGTCAATATTTGACATGTAGATGATCACGGTTTGATGTTCACTATCAAGTGTAAGTTCTTCAGGTATCCTTTGAGCTGGATAAACAGAGCATATTCAGATATTTTTTTCTATAGTTTCAATAGCCTTCCCTCCTTTGGGAAGGGAAACTACTTTAATGGATTGCAATAAAGTCTTCAGATCCATATGCCGAGATAGGTTTCAACACTGTCCTCCATTTTGGTTCATGATGAAGTTGTGTGCAGCTGTTAACTGAAAGGCCGACTCAGTGTGCATTGAACATAATTATGACATAGAACCCATGTGTGTACCTGTTCTAATGAATATGAGCAGGTGGTTAGCACTACCTGTATTTTCACATCTGTTCTGTATTCAAGAAATACAGGTAGTCCTTCACTTATAACCACAATTGAGCCCAACATTTCTGTTGCTAAGAGAGACACTCATTAAGTGAGTTTTGCCCCATTTTACAACCTTTCTTGCCATATTTGTTAAGTGAACCACTGCAGTTGTTAAGTTAGTAACACGATTGTCAACTGAATCTGGCTTTCCCCATTGACTTTGCTTGTCAGAAGGTCGCAAAAGGAGATCACATGATCCAGTGACACTGCAACCGTCATAAGTACATGTCAGTTGCCAAGCATCTGAATTTTGATCATTTGGAATCTGCAATGGTCATAAGTGTGAAAAACAGTCATAAGTCCCTTTTTCAGTGCCATTCTAACTTTGAACTGTCACTAAATGAACTGTTGTAAGTTGAGGACTACCTGTACCAGTATAGGACTAACAACTGGGAAAGGAAAGGGTGTAGAAGGTAGGCAGACAAGGAAGAGAAGACTTACTGTGAATTCCCCAGTGACGGCATCAAAGCCAACATGGATTGTGTGCTCGAAGTCTGAAGGGAGAGAAATTTCAGGACGTTCCTTTTCTTTCTTCTTATTGGCTAGGGGCAAAATGTTAACAGCTATTTATTTTTCTGTGTAGTCATTTGTTCATCGATCTTCCTGTCTGGTTTATTCAAAGCAAGAAATAGAAGGCAGGAAGAATAAAATAAAATTGGATTCAAAAGGATCCTTGGCAATATAACCTAAGGAATTTTATGCATTTATCTGAAGCATTTTCTGCTTTGCTACTTAACTGAATGGAAATACCAATAAAGGAAAATATTTGTAGCTCAGGCTTGAAATCAGGGGTCCTTGGTGCTCTCTGAGCTTGATTGTTTTCTTGCAAACATTTCATAATTCAAACTAGGTAGCATTATCAGTGCTAGAAGGGAGTGGGTATTGTGAAGAGAAGAAGAAAGAGGAGGAGGAGGAGCAGGGAGAGGAGGACGACTGTGGAGTCTCTGAACTTGGTTGTTTTCTTGCAAATGTTTCATTAACCATAACAAGGTAACATAATCAATGCTAGAAGGGAATGAGGTTTGCTCTCCCTTGTAGCACTTATTATGTTACCTAGTTTAGGTAATAAAACATCTGCAAAAAAACAACCAAGCTCAGAGAACACCAAGGACCCCTGAATGGAAATACCACCCTAACAGCATCATCTTTTCCCAGACGTCCAGTAGCCTGGATCACACTTGACATTAAACCATAGTTTGCTCATGACCCTGATATGGAAACCATCAATTATGGCATTGTGTGTGAACCCAGGTCTTCAATGTTTATGCATAAAATCTTGGCTTAATCCCAGGTGACTGGAGCCGAGATTTGGTTCCTCTTTACGAGCCCCATGTTCTATGCAGGAGCATTCACAGGGAAATCAAAATAACACTTAAACATGGTGATAGAAATTATGTTTTGGAGTAATTATGGAGATACACATGAAGGAATATAGGACCATATGAAAAAATTGAAATTTATTTTAAAAAATCTCAGAAGAAACTGGGTATTGTTTCTCTTAATAGATATGCTAAGGTCCCATAAAGGTTGAGATGTCAGCAAGGAAAATCAGCATAGATCAATTATAAAGTCTCATCTTAATAGGTCTGCATAAGTAATGTCTTCACTGAAAAATATATTTAATCCAAGAATTAAAGATGGATTGGAAAGTCTATATTTAACCTCCCTGTCTAAGGAATGACAATTTATTTATTTATTTTAGTCAACATCACATCCTGCACTTAAGAGGAAAACATAGCAAGATCAGAATGCTTAAACACAAAGACATCATTCAATCAAACTGCCTATCGGGACAGAAAGATATATTATTTTGGGATCCATATGACATGTACCTCATCCTGGAGTTCAAAATAAATAACTGAAAAGTGCCGATGCTCCAACTGATGCACTTTTAAGCAAGTTTCCAAATGCTCAGAATGTGGATGCATATCCTCTGCTAAGTTGTGACATGGGGGAGGAGAAAGGAGGAGGAAGAGGAGGAGGAGGAGGAGGAGAAGCCTATATTCATAGTTTAACACTGGAAGGAGCAGGTGATTGAGCGGCTCAGCTCCAGAAAAACTCATGTCAATCTAAATAGATAATTCTGGCATGAGCTGACAGTCAAATTAAATCTCTTGATTCATAAGCAATTCATTCAGTTATATAGTTTGAGCATGCTACCTTGCAGTTTGTCAGCATTGGTTCATGGCCCAGAGGGGGTCATGAGAGGGGGTCTCAACCTATCAAACCCATAAAGGTTGGTCCAGCAAATAATAGCTAGGTATGACTTATGAAGCTGTTTGCTATAAATCAGACCTGTGGCCCCAGGGCCCTATGTGGCCATTTGCCTGCCCTTGTCTGACCTGCTTGAGGTCAATTGGAAAAGTCCCAATTTCTGTGGCCCCTGAGGAAAAATAATTGCCCACCCCTGCTAATGGTTTGCTACATACTAAATGCTATTTATTTTGCATTCAAAGCAATTAAATAAACACAGCTTAGAGTATTTTTTTCTGAATCTAGCCTAGTCTAGTTGGGAGGAGTCAAAAAATGAAGATGGCCATTGCACCTACAGAATCAAACCCCTGCCCCTTTTAACATGCATGGCACAGGTAAAAGCGAGGCACAGTTCCAAAGACATGGTGGCAGATGTTATCTTGACTGTTTTGCTCTCCCTGGACCACCCTACAGTAAAATAAGCCTGAGGAAAGAAGAGGCCAGGAATCTTTTGCTAGGCGGATACTTTACTTTTATCTCCTCCTGGGAAGATGGAGCGCAGGCGAGCTTTCCGGTTCTTCTCTTCGGGTGCCATGGGAAGCGGTTTGGAACTGTGGTTCAGGGCCGAAGAATCGCGATTGTTACTGTTCATTCTCAAAGGAGGCGCAGGAGGTTTTTCTTCAGTATCCAGGCTTTCAGACATCTTCAGCAATTCTCACAGCTTCCTAGCAAGCAAAGAAAGAGAGGAAAGGAGAAGAGAGAAGTGAATGCGGGGTGGTTAGGAAAAACAGGAAAGCTGGAACAAACCAGAGATGTTAAAGCCAACTAGGTATGTTTTGTGAAAATAAGAACTAGAGGTGACCTGATAACAGTGTTCCAATATTTGAGGGGCTGCCACAAAGAAGAGGGGGGGGGTCTACCTATTTCTCAAAGCACCAGAAGGCAGGACAAGAAGCAATGAATGGAGACTAATCAAGGAGAGAAGCAACCCAGAACTAAGGAGAAATTTCCTGACAGTGGGAACAATTAACCAGTAAAACAGTTTGCCTACAGAAGTTGTGAATGCTCCCTCACTGGAGTCTTTTAAAAAGAGATTGGACAGTCATTTGTCTGTAATGGTATAGGGTCTCCTGCTTGAGCAGAGGTCTGGACTAGAAGACCTCCAAGGTCCCTTCCAGCTCTGTTATTTTGATATTCTGTGATGTCCTTCAGGTAGGCTTGAGGTTGTGCTACTAACATTCCAACTATTGTAACAGTTATCACCAGCGCATAGTTAGGTATCTTGGGCTACAAATAGCTTAAAGCAAGGGATAGTTCTAAGGCAGAGGTCGCCAACCTTTTGGACCTCAGGGACCACCAAACTCATAATTTTAAATCCCAGGGACCACTAACCGGTTCTCTGGGTGCAACCTAATTTGTGGGTGTGGCTTCGTGGTCGGTCATATGACTGGCTGGGCATGGCTTGTATGTAAACATTATAAATATTTATATAAATATTGAATTTTTTATTTAAAAAAGAGCAACTTTTATCCAAAATCAGGCAAAGCAGGCAGGAGGATTGAGTTGCTCACAGGATCATTCATTGATCTATCTATCTGCCATCGGCTAGGTCAGTCTGTCACATAAAATTTGCTTGTCATGAGTCTGCACTGAATAATAGAAACTTCAGTCCTAAGGGAGGTTCAGCTGTGCTTAAAAGCAGAGCCGAAGATCTAAAGACTAGCTAGAAAGCAAGAAATAGGGCGTTGGTACTTACCTGATACACCCATTCTCTGTGAGCTGTGAAGAGCATCCAGAAGTGAGAGGAGCTTCAGTCTCTTCTGGAAAGGCTGGGCTTAAAACTCTGGGATGCTCCTCCTCCTCCACAGGACACCTCCTCAGCATCCCCCAATTTTGCGAAGACTGATTGTCAAAGTCCGGGACTCATCACCTAATCTAGATCCCTGACTGGAACAGAACCCCACCAGATGGAAAGAAATGGGTGGGGCTGGATGCTCTGAACAGCTCACAGAGAACAGGCGTATCAGTTAAATACCAACGCCCTTTCTCCCATGAGCTGTTCAGAGCATCCAGAAGTGGGACATCCCAAAGCTTGGCCTGTCCTTAGGGAGGGACTCCATCTAGATCGAAATCCACTCCTAAACTCTGTGGACCCTCTGCAGGACTCTTCTGCCAAATGAAGCATCCGCTGAGGCATAGACATCAATTTTATAATTTCTGACAAAGGGCGATGGTGAAGCCCAAGTTGCCGCTCTGCAAATTTCGTCTATGGAAGCCCGTGTGGCCCATGCTGCTGATGTTGCCACACTCCTTGTTGAGTGGGCTGCAATGCCCTTAGGAACTGAGATGGACTGGCATTCGTAACTTTTAGCTATGGTGGCTCTCAACCATGTACCGATAGTAATCGATGACACCTTTTGCCCTAAAGTGGATGGGTTGAAGGATAGGAATAGAGCCTCAGATTTTCAAAATACCGCTGTGCGGTCTAGATAGATGCTTAAGGGCCTTTGAACGTCAAGTCAATGCCATTGATGCTCCAGTCTATGAGATGGTTTCGGACATAAATTTGGAAGCACCAACTCCTGCGCTCTGTGGAAGGCTGAATTTACTTTAGGAGTGAACGATGGATTCAATCGGAGAATCACACTGTCCGCATGAAACACGCACAGGTCCTTTCTCATTGACAATGCCGCCAATTCGGAAATCCTTGCTGATGTGATTGCAATTAGGAAGGCCACCTTATATGTCAGGAATTTAAGACTATTGGTTCTTAAAGGCTCGAACGAGCCAGTTGTAAGTGCGGTTAACACCTTGTTGAGGTCTCAGGTGGGATAGTGGTGAATTACAGGAGATCATAAGTTTGTAGCACCCTTAAGAAAGCTGTGAACATGTGGATGGTGCGCTATGGGACCAGAGGTCACCCCAGGCTATCACCGAGGCTAAAGCCACCACCTGTCTGCGTAAAGTATTTGGAGATAGGTCTTTGGTTAACCCCTCCTGTAAAAAGGCCAATAACTGTCGTATTGATGAGGCAGTTGGGTCGATCTTAGACCCCTGGCACCAGGGACAGAAGGCAGATGTATGTGATATATGATTTGTTGAGGACCGTCTGGATGCTTGAATGGTGGCAATAGCATTCTCTGAAATCTGTTGGGCCCTTAAACAGCTCTGCTCAACCTCCATACAGTTAGACTGAGACATTGTGGGTTCGGGTGAAGTATCGGCCGTTGGGAGAGGAAAACCTTTGATGGTGGAATTTTCCAAGGTTGTTCTCTCGAAAGGTCCTGTAAGTCTGTGAACCACATTCACCTGGACCCGTAAGGGGTGACCAATATCAATTCCGCTCATTCCCCCAATAACTTCTGGATCAACCTGGGTATTACCGGGAGTGGAGGAAACGCATATAGAAGTCTGGGAGGCCACTGACAACGCAGGGCATTGACGGCCTCCACCCCCTGAGTAGGATACCTTGAAATATACCAGGGCAATTGGGCGTTGAGAGGAGAGGTAAATAGATCGATCACCGGTTGCCCAAACCTCCGCACTGCTTCCTGGAAGACAGACAAGTGTAGGCACCACTCTGCCTGATCTATTGTGGCCTTGCTGAGCCAGTCCGCTTGTGTGTTTAAGGCCCCTGCTATGTGTTCTGCCTTGAGCGAAAACAGATTGGCCTTGGCCCACTTGAACAAATTGGCCGTCTCCAGCATCAGAAGTTTGGAATGGGTACCCCCCCTGTCTGTTTACGTGGGCCTTGGTTGTGATATTGTCTGTCACAACCAGAATGTGGCGTGATTGGAAAAGGGGTAGAAGCTGCGTAAGACCAGGTGAACTGCTTGCAGCTCCAACAGGTTGATGCTTTGTGATTGTTTGGAAATAGTCCAAATTCCCTGCGCAGTGTGGGATTGGAAGTGAGCTCCCCATCCTACCAGACTGGCATCAGTTGTGATCGTTGCCCTGTAAGGTTCCTTGAAAGGACACCCCTTGTTTATCATTTTTTCTGACCACCAGCAGAGCGATCGGAGAACATTGTGTGGTACCTTTATCCGGACATTGGAAGTGGCTCTTCCGGATCACTGGAAAGGTAGCAGGAACCATTGCAGCTCTCTAGAATGGAATCGAGTCCAAGGCACAATGGAAATACAAGAAATCAGTTTCCCTAACAGTTGAGACAGCACTGCCAGGAAAACCCTCTTTAAGGCTCTGATCTTTCTGGCCAAAGACTGGATAGTGTTTAACTTGTCCTGAGAGAGAAGGACCTTGCCCTCCACAGTATCTATCACTGCCCCTAAATGAACTAACCTAGTTGAAGGGATCAAATGGCTTTTATCCTAATTTATGGAAAAGCCATGACCCTGAAGGGTCTCCAGAGTAATCTTGGTATCCAATTTTGCTTGATATCTGGAAGATGACAAAATTAAAATATCATCCAGATAACATTGTAAGCGAAAAGTTTTGATCCTGAGTGAGGCAGCCAAGGCCGCGAGGACCTTGGTAAAAGTCCTAGAGGCCAAAGACAGACTGAATGGTAGGGCAATATATTCGCAGTGCCGATCACAATAGCAGAATCTAAGATATTTGTAGTGAGCAGGTCTAATTGATATATGTAGATAAGCCTCTGTGAGATCTATAGAGGTCAGGACATCGTTCTCTCTGATGCTGAGCAGAATGGAGAGTAGTCATCTTGAATTTTCGATAAACCAATGATCTGTTCAGATGTTTGAGGTCCAGAATTGCCCTCCAGCCCCCTGAACTCTTTGGGACCACAAACAATAGAGAGTAACAGCCATGACCCCGCTGTTCAGATGGGACCTCTCTAATGGCCCAAATATGTAGAAGATGATTGATAGCCTCCTGCATCAATGCCCTCTTAATGGGGTCTGTGGAACTAGGGCTCCTAATGAAAAAGTTTGGGGGGGAGGATTGAAACTCTAGCGCCCAACCAAACCTAATAGTGTCCTTGACCCACGCATCAGAGGTGGAGCTGTCCCATTGATCAGCAAACAATTTTAGCCGCCCTCCAATGGGAACTGCTGTCAAGGACTCACTTGGGGTAACGAAAAAATCGGTCTCTGGTGCCTCTGGGGTTTCTTCTGTTTTGGCCTCCCCACTGACCTCTATCGGAAGATTCAGACCTATCCTGTCTAAAACTGGGTCTGTAGCCTGATGTTCTCTGAGATCTGGGAACATATGGGCTTTGATAGTAGGGCTGAAAGGAACCCCTTTGAAACGACTGGGGCGTTCTGTTTTCAGACCTCCGAAAGAGTGGGGGAAGCACTTTTTTCTTGTTTCTATTCTCTATAAAGAGGGGTTCCAAGACACTGCCAAATAATTTATCCCCCAATATTGGGGCTGATGCCAACTTGCATTTATGCTTGGTATCCGCCTGCCAATGTCTGAGTCATAGCAGTCTCTGTGCTGATACGTGAGATGCTATGGCCCTAGACGAGAATTTGACTGCATTAAATGTGGCATCGGTGGAGAATTCTGCTGCTGCAATAATTTTAGCTATGTCCTGGTGGGCTCTGACATTTGATGCCGGCAATATATCCCTTGAGTGGAAGAGCCATCATAGGGAGGACCATGTAGAAAAGGACGCTGCTGTAATGGCCCAGGTGTCAGAAACATGCGCCCTATGAAGTGCCAACTGTGCTCTCTTTTCTTCCCGTCTCAGGGCTTCCTCAGCCTCGTTGGAAAAGGTTGGCCAGTGCCACAATGGGCTCATCCACCTCCGGCATTTTGAAAAATTTGAAAACTCTGGTGCCAAATTATAATATTGTTTATTGTGCCCTGTTGGGGCTAGGTAGGATGCTGCTGATGCCCATTGATTTTGTACTAATTCAGCAAACATACGAGGGACAGGAATAGTTTCCACCTCATTAGCTGGTTGTGAGAATATTGGATCCTCGGATTCATCCTGAGACCCTGTTGACAATGGATGAGGGTTTGATGTGCCTAGTTTAGCAGTGTTCTTTGCCTTAAACAGTAAGGATTTAAAGAGGTGTGGGCAAAAAAGGCCAGAAAAGGTAGGTTGATCCAGAATGAGGCCTTCATCATCCGACATTCTCCGTTCTAGTGGGTCAGCCTTTGACAACCCCAAGTCTATCTGATGGATCGACCCCACCTCCATGGGAACATCGTGATCCTCAAATTCTACCTCCTCCCGAAGCCCCTGGGCTGGTATGTTAGGAATATTGGGGAATACCTGAGTTTGATGTCCCGTATGTGCAAAGGATCGAGCGGACAGGGATCCCACATCCGAAGTGGCCGAGAAGTGTCTGGTCCTGATGGATTGCTGAACTCCAGCCGCAATGCCCCTTTGAATTGCCATCTCCATCCATTGCCTCATTTCGATGGGGATAGTAATCCCTCTTCCTGTCTTAGGCCGGCGACCGTAGGGGATTAGCCGGGCAGTGCTCATTGGAGGAGATGTGCCTATGGGAGGTTGTCCAGAAACAGCCTGCCTGGGCTGGGTGGATAAGTCCTAGGCCCCCAACACTGGGGCTCTGGTTAGATTGTTGTGTCATAGCCATCTTGTCTGCCTCCCTGGCTCATTTCTGCAATTGCTTTTCCAAAGCTAGGTGCCATCTATGGGCATCCTTATCCGCCGCCTTAGAGGCCTTTTTGGGGCCCACTGGCTTATTTCAGGACTTATTTGTCTTGGAGCGAAAAGCGTTGTCACCTTCCATTGTGGATGACTGATTCTCTTGTCTCTGACTTTAATTTTTAATTAATTTTTTAAAATTATTAGTAGTAGTAGTATTTGTACTTTGGGGTGATGCCGTCCCGATGAAGTCTCATTCATCATCTTCAGGCTTGTGTTTTCAGCTCTGTGCTTCTCAGAGTGATGTGAGCTTGCAGCTGCTCTTCTTTTTAAGTGCTAGTGGGGGTGTGACTTGATTGGGTGGGGGCTTGGCTGTGTTCTGATTGGCTGGAGGTGTGTTCTGTTCAGGTGGGGGCTTGGTTGTGCTCAGGTTAGTCTTAGTTGCTGGGGGATTTGAGCTGGTTAGCTGTGATCTTGCTGTTTGGCTTTGAGTTCCTGGTCGTGCTGCATCTTCATGGTGGGGGTCAGTTCACTTCATGTATGGCTCGGAGGGGTTTGAAGTGGGTAGTGATGCAGCTGCAGTGTGGCTTCTGGTCTGTGGTCGTGTCTCATCTTCTGTGTGGGTGTGAGTCTGCTTTTTACGTGGAAGTGTGGTGGTGGCATCTTGTGTGGCCCTCATGGGTGTGGGTCTGGTGTCATTCTTCATGTTAGGTACTCGTCTGTTCATGAGGGTGGGTTTCCAAATGGCTGGTAGGCGGGAGGTGTCATCTCTTTTATTCATGCTGTGTGGGCGTTTTTCTATCTCTATGGCTTCTCTGATTATTCTGTTGTTGAAGTGTTCGGTTTTGGCGATAGTTCTGGTATTTTTAAAATCAATCTCATGTCCTGTGGCTTTGAGGTGTTGGACCAGGGAAGAGGTCAGTTCTTCCTTTTTAATTGGGTTCTTATGTTCTTCAATGCGTGCACTTATTCTTCTGTTAGTTTGTCCAATGTATGTGGTGGGGCAGGCGGTGCAAGGGATTTCGTATACTCCTTGGTTTTCTAACTCGATTTTGTCTTTAGGGTTTCTTAGGATGGTGGATATTTTTCTGTTTGTGCAGAATGCTGTCTTAATGTTGTGTTTTTGGAGGATCTTGCTGATTTTGTCTGTAGTGCCTTTTATATATGGGAGGAGGGCTTGTTGTCTATCTTGGATTTTGGTTGGGGTTTCCTTATGGATTAGGTGGGTAATCTTCTTTCTTTGGAATCTATTGGCTGTTAGTACGTTGGTGAGAGTGTGTAGTTCGGTTTTTAGGTGTTGTTTGTCAGCTAAGCATTTTGTTCTGGAGATGAGTGTCTCAGCTACGGAATTGATCTGTGCTGGGGGGGGTGAGAGTGCGTGTAGATAGCGGTTTGTATGTGTTTTCTTCTGGTAGATGGTGTGTCCTAGGGAGCCAATCCAATGTTAAAACAGCATTCTGCACAAACAGAAAAATATCCACCATCCTAAGAAACCCTGAAGAAAAAATCGAGTTAGAAAACCAAGGAGTATATGAAATCCCTTGCACCGCCTGCCCCACCTCATACATTGGACAAACTAACAGAAGAATAAGTGCACGCATTGAAGAACATAAGAACTCAATCAAAAAAGAAGAACTGATCTCTTCCCTGGTCCAACACCTCAAAGCCACAGGACATGAAATTGACTTTAAAAATACCAGAACTATCGCCAAAACTGAACACTTCAACAACAGAATAATCAGAGAAGCCATAGAGATAGAAAAACGCCCACACAGCATGAATAAAAGAGATGACACCTCCCGCCTACCAGCCATTTGGAAACCCGCCCTCATGAACAGACGAGTACCTAACATGAAGAATGACACCAGACCCACAACCACGAGGGCCACACAAGATGCCACCACCACACTTCCACGTAGAAAGCAGACTCACACCCACACAGAAGATGAGACACGACCACGGACCAGAAGCCGCACTGCAGCTGCATCACTACCCACTTCAAACCCTTCCGAGCCATACATGAAGAGAACTGAAACCCACCATGAAGATGCGGCATGACCACGAACTCGAAGCCAAATAACAAGATCACAGCTAACCAGCTCAAATCCCCCAGCAACTAAGACTAACCTGAGCACAACCAAGCCCCCACCTGAACAGAACACACCTCCAGCCAATCAGAACACGGCCAACCTCCCCAACCAATCAGAACACAGCCAAACCCCCAACCAATGAGAACACCCCCCCACCCAATCAGAACACAGCCAAGCCCTCACCCAATCAAGTCACACCCCCACTAGCAGTTAAAAGGAAGAAGCAGCTGCAAGCTCACATCACTCTGAGAAGCACAGAGCTGAAGACACAAGCCTGAAGATGATGAATGAGACTTCATTGAAACATTGCCTAGATACTTCCAATCTTACGCAGGAGAAAACCCGAATAACCAAAGATCGATCAATCTATCTATCTATCTATCTATCTATCTATCTATCTATCTATCTATCTATCTATATGGCATTCAGCTTTGTTCGGGTATTTTCCCATGTCATAGTAGTGGTGCTTTTAAAGTTGTAGCAACGTTTCAGAAGAATCTCATCTGCCATCATCAGGCTTCTGTATAGTGTTCGTCTGTGAGTTAGACTTTTACAGTCGTTTCAGATTTAAATTTGGGGCAGCCTATTGCTGTGACAGAATGGTTTTTTCTTCATCCTGATTGGTTGAGAGTCTTGGTCTGTGTTTATTGGTCTTGGAGTTTGCTGTGTTCTGCTTCTAATATCTTCTGTCTGTTTTTTTTGCCTTTTTTTGTATCTTGATTGGCTGGCAACACTGTGTTACTTTATTGGAGGCCTTTAGTGCAGCTTGGCTTCGGGTAAATGGACGGCACCCAGATGAAACCCAGCTTCCTAACTTATGATAGCCGTCCATTTACCCGAAGCCAAGCTGCACTAAAGGCCTCCAATAAAGTAACACAATGTTGCCAGCCAATCAAGATACAAAAAGAGCCAAAAAAACAGACAGAAGATATTAGAAGCAGAACACAGCAAACTCCAAGACCAATAAACACAGACCAAGACTCTCAACCAATCAGGATGAAGAAAAAACCATTCTGTCACAGCAATAGGCTGCCCCAAATTTAAATCTGAAACCACTGTAAAAGTCTAACTCACAGACAAACACTATACAGAAGCCTGATGATGGCAGATGAGATTCTGCTGAAACGTTGCTACAACTTTAAAAGCACCACTACTATGACGTGGGAAAATACCCGAACAAAGCTGAATGCTATACATGTAAGTACCCACGAAAACTTAAGAAAACATACACACACACACACACACACACACACATGTGCCTATATCTATATGTAAAACTGTGCATATGGTAAACAGTATCTAAGGGTCCCCAACAAGGGAAACCCCAAGCGCTCGAAGCGAGAACTTTCTGGATCCTTAGTCCCCAACAAGGGAAACCAGCTATACAGGATCTGAGGTGGATGATCCAAAGGCAATTGCAAGCAAATTCCTGTTTAATGACTAGCCTGCTTATCCAACGTCAGCCAGACAAGGGAAAGCTAAACCCAGGGAGAACGAAGTGGGAAGGTACTGCCCCAGTCCCCAAAAAGGGAAACCAGCAGGGAATGCCTGTGATATGTAGGTGCGAACTTGAGCCAGCCATTGAAAAAGGCGGGAAGGCAGAATCTCCACCGCTAATGTCTGAGAAGTCTAACGAGCCGCTGCTGCTGAGGCTTTAACTTGCGAGTTAAATGCTCCTGTCAGACGAAAAGGCAAGGCAAAGTGAGCTGTGGCTGCGAGCGCTCTGCTACGATTGCAGAGAAGATGATCAGAAAGTTAGATAAGGTAATTGCCTGAGGTGGTTGCCTCAGGCTGCCCGCGGAGTGGCAGGCTCTGCTAGTTACAAAGAAACTGTTTTTAAACTGATCGAGGCAACCTAATAGAGGCACAAGCCTGAAAAAAGCCAAATTAAATGGGGAAGATTTTTACAAGCCGAAATAACCCAAGAGCAAACCTGAATCAGAAAACCGTCCCAGTCAGGGAGTGCACAACCTCTTACCATGAAGGCTGAACTAAAACTGGGGGATGCTGAGGAGGTGTCCCATGGAGGAAGAGGAGCATCCCGAAGTTTTAAGCCCAGCCTTTCCAGAAGAGACTGAAGCACCTCCCACTTCTGGATGCTCTGAACAGCTCATGGGAGAACCAACCATTTCCTGCTTCCTAGCTAATCTAAATCTCACAGCTGATGGTCGGAAAAATAGCAATTTAGCAGGCAAGTTTGTCGGGTAAGGAGTGAGTAGGCAGGGAGGGTTCCCACAGGCCATGTGGGCGGTGCAGCCTTGTGTTTCTGTGCAGCCTGGATTAATTGCTTTGGGGCGGTGCTCTGGGGGTGAGATTTCTCTGCGGCCCACCAAAATTTTCTTGCAGCCCACTAGTAGGCTGCGGCCCACCAGTTGGCGACCGCTGTTCTAAAGTACCATAAAGCTGGGTCCAGCTGCCATCTTAATTTCCCAAACTGCCCCACAATAGCCTGGGGGCTGTGGGAAATTCAACTGCTTGGCATTAGTCAGAGTGCACCTGACAGAAGCTGGATCTTCAGAGTATTTTCCCTGGTTGAGGAAAAGTTTGGGTCACTACATAACAACCTTGCTGGATTCTATTCTCAGTCTTTTGTTCTCCACAACATAAACTTTCTACTTCCTTCCAATGTGCCACTGACCCAGATATCATAACTGCTGGCTTGCAGCGAAACCCTTTCACAAATATGTTAAATGAATCTCAACTACATTTGAATTAAACCAAGGGCTGCAATAATTTGAAAGTCTGGAGCTAATCAACCAACAGGGGAGTAAAGCGGCAAGTGAGTTTATTGAAGCAAAGTGCCCAAATCAAGACTAGTAATAAGACCTGGTCACTTATATTCATGCAATTCTTTGAGGGTGAATTCATACAGGTGTAGGCATGCAACTCAACAACTTCATTTAGAACTTTTTGCAGCTTAGAAAAATGTTTCAAATGAATGTTGATTCCCTCCTCCCCATATGGTATACAACAAAACAGATCTGAATGAACAAAGAAGTCACCTAATCCAAGAAAGGTAGGAGATGGGGATTGAAGGAGCAGCAGTTATAGGTAAGCAATGTGCTTGTCTCCATTACAATCTCAGATTCACATATGGAGTAAATAGCAAGCTTTTTATCTGGAGGAGAATCTGGGTAATTAAAGAGAAGACCTCCCTCCACAAGGAGCAATGTCATACTCCATAAAGTTTTCATGACATCTTTTGCTGCTTGATTCTTGTCAGCTGCCAAAGAAATGGGGGGAGGGGTAATTTGGTACGGTGGGGAAGTTTTCTGGTGTGCGAAGATGTTTTTGTGTGAACTAAAAAGGAGGGGATGCTTTTCTGCTTACTGTGCAACTGCCTAGACTTATCTATACTAGGCCAAGATCAACCATCTTGGCATACTAAATGAGTGAGAAATCACCTGAAGATGTACCCCACATTATACACACCTCAGATTGGATGACCAGTCTGGACTCCTGGAGGAGGGCACTTGGGATAACTTTCAATATGTAATTTCCGCACCTATTTGCCTCAGATCTTGCTTTTGTTTTGATGCTATCACCTCAAATCCAGGAAAAGTACTTTTCTCTATTTTAATGGAGTCTAAGGATTTCTTTCTTGGATTTTGAATGGAGCACAGCTGACAAGCAACTTTTGGGGATGCTGTTGACAAGTTGAAGGATTAAATTAATGTGGCTACCAAGCATAACTCTGGAAGGGAAATACTTTGGATGAAGCTTGCTAATGATGTTCCTGATGTTGTGGATTGTAGACAGATCAGATGGAAGTGCAACCATTTGACCAAGTTGTGATATTTACCACTATTCATTTTGGAGAACTGCTATGCAGAAAAATCATGCCTTTATTAGATGACCAGATGTTAAGACATGGATTGAGGCAACCGTTTCCCTTCACATACTTCTGAATTTCAATTCTTTGCATTCTTTTCCCATTCTTCAAGCAAAATGGGCCATATCTTTTACAAATGTGCTTCAAGACTTCCAAATTATGTGAGGTCTCCTTGCAGGGACTGGTGTATTTCAGTGGTCCTAATCTGGGCTGATGAGTACTCCTGAAATGCTAAGATCAACCTATAGGTGCTTTCTCAAAATTGCTGCTTGGTTAGGTGAAGTCAGATACAATAGAGCTGTGATCCAGGAAGCAAACTAGAGGGAGCATTTCCTACCAGCCTCTAATCTATTCAGATGTTCTTGGGCAGATGGGTATGCCTCCAAACAAAGATACAGATCAGGGGTGTCCAACTTCGGCAACTTTAAGACCCATGGATTCAATATCTTCATAAATGACTTAGATGATGGAATAGAAGGAGAACTCATCACATTTGCAGATGACAATGGCAGGAAGAGCAAACACCCCTAAAGACAAAGCTCAGGATCCAAAAAGATCTTGACAAACTTGAACAATGGGCCCTATCCAACAAAGTGAATTTCAATGTGGAGAAAAACAAAGTTTTACATTTAAACAGGAAAAATCAAAGGTATAAATACAGATTAGGTGAGACTTGGCTCAAAAACAGTAACTGTGAGAGGGACCTTGGAATCATAGTGGATGATCATTTGAATATGAGCCAGCAGTGTGCAGCAACAGCCAAAAAAGCTAATACAATCTTGGGTTGTATAAACAGAAGCATAGAATCAAGATCATGTGAAGTATTATTACCACATTATAAAACGCTAGTAAAACCATACCTGGAATACTGCAATCAATTTTGATCACCATACTACAAAAAAGATGATGAGACCTTTGAAAAAAGTTCAGAGAAGAGCAACTAAGATGATCAAAAATCTGGAGACTAATACATATGAAGAATGGCTGCAGGATATGGGTTTGGCTAGTCTAAAGAAAAGAAGAATTAAGGGTAATATGATAGCAGTATTCCAGCATTTGAGGGGGTCAAATTATTCTCCAAAGCACAAAAGGGCAGGATAAGAAACAATGATTGGAAAATAATCAAAGAGAGAAACAACCTCGAATCAAGGAGAAACTTCCTAAGAGTGAGGACAATTAATCAGTGGAACAGCTTCCCTTTAGAAATCATCACCAGAGGTTTTTAAGAAAAGTCTCTAGGGATGTCAAACTGGCAGCCTGCTGGCCAGATTCGCCAGGCCACGCCTACCCCAGCTCCACGAATGGGAAAAATATCACAAAGCATCACACGACGGCAATGTGACATGGCGAGTTTGACACTTGTGGTCTAGACAGTCACTTATCTGAAATGGTTTAGGTTCTCCTGCTTGAACAGGGGGCTGGACTAGAAGACCTCCAAGGTCCCTTCCAATTCTATTCTATTCTAACTCTCAGAATTTCCAGCCAGCCTTGGTTCCCTGCTCTAGGCTATGGGTCTCTATCATTTTTCTTTCTTTATATACATATTTTTTTATTTTATTCAAAGGACTAAAATACAAAAACCAAAGGGATTTTTTTCCTTTGATAAAAGACAAGAAACACAAACACATATTATGCCCTCTAGTTTTTTACTTTTTAATTCACATTTTTTAAATGTTCTTGTCTAGGGTTTTTTTTTTGTCTTTGTTAAATTAATTTTCCTTTGGTCAATTTTTCCTTTTAACATGACCAATTGGTGCATGGGGGCCCAGGAGCAATGTCGTAAATAGAACCTGATACTTTGCTTTGCAGGAGAGTAACTTCCAAATGTCTTTTAGTGGAAGGAAGGAAGGAAGGAAAGAAGGAAGGAAGGAAGGAAGGAGAAAGAAAGAAAGAAAGAAAGAAAGAAAGAAAGAAAGAAAGAAAGAAAGAAAGAAAGAAAGAAAGAAAGAAAGAAAGAAAGAAAGAAAGAAAGAAAGAAAGTCTGCCTGCCTGTCTGTTTGCCTATCATCTGTCTCTTTTGGCACAGCAACCATACAGGACAGATACAGATTCCAACAGATAGATAGAACTACAGAAAGAGCAATTGCAACCAGCCTGTCTTCCATTGAGGACCTCTATACTGCACGGATCAGAAGGAGGGCTGAGAAAATATCTACAGATCCCTCACATCCCCATAAACTGTTTCAACTCCTCCCCTTAGGATGCCACTATAGGTAGACACAAAAACAGTTTTTCCTCCATGCCATTACTCTGCTGAACATTTAATTCCACAGTACTGTCTTATATCTAAAAATATTTACCCATGTAGCATAGCTGCATTACTACTGACCTTCTCATCTTTTCTACTATCTTTTCCTATTGTTATCTTATGATTATTTTACTTTGTTGTTTGTATGTACCCTGAGAGTTTATGCATAGGAGACAAATTCCTTGTGTCTCCAATCACACTTGGCCAATAAAGTATTCTATTCTATCCTAAATAAAATCCAGCCTGCCCCTCAGCCTGAGGACATCAAAAGAAGCTCTGCAGCCTCTTTGAAATTGACAGGTACGGGCAGACAAACTCAGGGGCAAAGGGACCTTAACTCCAGTGTGTACCTGATGTGACTAAGATCCATGACACAATTTATATCATTTGTGCCATGACATCACAATGCATGGCATGGAACCATGGCTTGAACTGGAAGTCTCTCTTTGCTTAAGGGAACTGCCAGGAGCTTTAAAAATAAACCAAATGTTGAGAATGGCAGTTTTTTTTTCCTTGGCTTGAAAGCAATTGTATGTTCTCCAGTGCAGATCATGATCCTGCCTGCAAATCCTGGCCCATCAAGGGAATAAGGACAGACTTTTGATGATGCAATCAAATGTTTGGCTGGCTGGCAACGAAATGCTTTAGCAGCTTCCAGGGAGCAAAACGAAGATATGGGTTACTCACACGCCATCCATTTGTAAACAAAAGTCAGTTTGCTAAACTATCCCTCCCAGGAGACTTTCGTAATAGAAGCCTTTACAAAGACTTCTATTAATGGGTCTTGACCCAAATAGCTGATGGTGTCATTGTTTCCTACAGCCTGAATTCAGCACTAGATTTTTATTTGAGATCTCAGCTGTGTTTCAGGCACACAATATGACACAAAGCCGCATTCTTTGCTACTAAACGCAGGCTGAAAGATCTATGATCATATCATCACAATATATTGATGGGGAGAAAACCAGCAAGAAAGCTGGGAGCATATGGGTTACTCCAACAAGCTACACCTTGCTAAAATGAGGTAGTCTGCTGATAGTGCGTGAAGAGGAGCATCACATTGCACAATAAGGCATTAGTTTGAGGAGCACATACTATATAAACATGGCATTTCTGTTTCGTTGGTGCAAATTTTTCATTTAATTTTTAATTGTATTCAACAAACAAAAGTTACAAATTCAAAAAAATAAAAATAACAAAATCAAAATGTGACAGGGACAATAGGCAATTTAGAGTTAAGTCACTCTGCAAATCTGGCCATAAAAGCTAAACTGAATATTCATTGTTAGGAGAAAGAATGTTATATGATACAGAGATGACTGGAAAGCACAAGTAGTCCTCAACTTAAAACTGCTTAGTGATTGTTCAAAGTTATAATGGCACTGAAAAAAATGACATCACCATTTTGTACACATCCAACTGCAACAGCATCCCTATGATCATGTGATCAAAATTCAGCTACTTGGCAATTGACTCATATTTATGGCAATGATTCACTTAACAATTCTAGAAAGAAAGGTAATAAAATGGGGCAAAACTTTCTTAACAATCATCTTGCTAGCAACAGAAATTTTAGCTCAATTCTGGTCATATATTGAAGGCTACCTATATTGTTGCAACCTTTCCAGCCATCTTCCAAAAAGCAAAGTCTATGAGGTGGAGCCATATTCACTTAATGACCATATGATTCACTTAATAACTGCAGTGATTCACTTATATTGTAACATTGGGTATGATTCAATTAATAACTGCTTTGCTTGGCAAGAGAATTTCTAGTTTCAATTGTAATTGTAAGTTGAGGATTACTTGTAATTTAGATTTAGTTGTGGGCCAACATATATCCAATCTTGCTCTTACAACTAGCTGATATTACTACAGCCACATCTTTTCGATGTGAAATTCTGTGCAACACAATCAGAACAGAATAACTAAATTAGAAGGATCTTGAAAGTCTTTTAGTTCAACCTCTTACTGAAGAAGGACAAACGACTGTCTCGTTTTAAAAACCTTTCATAATAGAGTACCCACAATTATTGAAGGCAAACTGTTTCAACTGGTTAATTATTTTCATTGTCAGGAAATTTCTCCTTAGTTCTAGATTGCTTCTTTCCTTGATAAATTTCCATCTATTGTTTCTTGTCCTGCTTTCTGGTGCTTTGGAAAACAGGCTGACCCCCTCTTCTTTGTGACAGCCCCTCAGATATTGGAAGACTGCTATCATGTCTCCCCTTGCCTTTCTCTTTATTAGACTAAACAATTCCTGCAACCATTCTTCATATGTTTTAGCCTTCAGCCCCCTAATCAATCCTACATCTCAGAATTTTGGTAAAATATCACACTCTAGACTGTAAAATTTCCCTAAATAGCGGCAAAGAATTAGCCTTCTACATAATACTTTGCCTCTAGCCATCATCTGGAATTTTGCAGTTCAAAGCTGCTAGACCAAGTGAAAATCCACCCCAAATAAATTTGCCACTCCTATTACCTTAAGATATATTTAGCAAGGCAGTAAAATCTTCAACACTTAATCTTTCCTGATTTACTCAGTCAGATGTTTGTCACGTTAACAATTCACTGAAGCTTGGTTTGGAGTCAGAGACTATTGTTTTTCCTCACAGCCACATATCTAAGCAGGCAAAGTCTACACCACACCCATGACAACAGCCTGAAAGGCAGAAATGGTTTACTAATCGTAAGAGCTAAAATCAAATGTAAAATATGACAGCTGTTCCCTCTGCAGCTAGAGCAGCACCCCTACCTAGATATAAGAAATACCGTAAGTAGCACCAAGTTAAAACATAAGAATATTGGCAAGAAAACAAAGGCAATTCCATTGCAAAACATTCAACCAATAGACTAATAAAAATCCCAAAGGTGTTTTTTCAAGGGGCAACTGGACTTAGTTTTTCCTTGAAGACATCTCGCTTCTCATCCAAGAAGCTTCTTGGATGAGACGCGAAACATCTTTAAGGAAAAACAAAATCCAGTTGCCTCTTGAAAAAGCACCTCTGGGACACCATGACCTGGATGACTGAGAATCTCCATAAACTAATAAAAATGTATTGCTTGGCCCATTTTTTAAAATTTGCTATGTATTTCTTCATAGAACCTAAAATAATAGGATTGAAAGAGACCTTAGAGATCTTCTAGTTCAGGGCTAGATGCATCATGTTCTGGCCACACCCATGGGTGGTTTAGCGAAGGGAGGGGAATGTCCCAATACATCACGTGATACCACTGTGATGACATGAGTTTGACACCCCTGTTCTAGTCCAACCCTTGCTCAAGCAGGAGACTCCACACCATTCTGGACAAATAGCTGTCTCTTCTTGGAAACTTCCCTTGATAGAGCTCCCACAACTTCTGGAGACTAGCTGTTCTCTTGATTAATTGTTCCCACTGTCAAGAAATTTCTCCCTAATTCTAGGTTAGATGATGGATCTCTCTTTAATAATCTTCCATCCATTACATCTTTTCTTGCTTTCAGGTGCTTTGAAGAATAGGTCAAATCTGTTAGGAATATAAGTCACCTAACAGTTATTTGGATCGGAAATATAAACCAGGATAGACATTTTAATACTGTGTCTTTAAGAGAATCCTAAAAGTTTAATTGGGTGTGGTTTCTCAAATGGCCATAAGATGGAGCCATAAACTTGGGTTGTTTAGTCTCAGTCTTAGAGAGTGTGTGTCTCAGTATCTCTGTTTCCTTCTATTGGAGAGTATTGCCATTCTTCTAATTGACTGATATTCTTGAATTTGATGTAAGTCTGATACTGAACAGTTTTTGACACTGGACTTTGCTATTGGATTATCCCTGGATTGAAAACTGACTGATTTATCTGTGAATGACTTTGGACTGTTTACTGTACAGTGTATCTGTGTGCTGTGTGTGTATTATTCAAACACTTCTCTCAATACGTCTCCCTGTATGCGCTCATTCTCCTAACGGGGAATTACCTCAACACTGGTTAAGGGCCCAGGCCATACCAGGCTCAGATAACTGAGAGTTGGTGTGAATGCACAGTACTGTATACAGACAGCTGTTTACTGTTTAATTGTGGGTTACTATCCTGATAAAGATGGCACAAGACACTTCAACAAGTCTATCACTGATAACCCGGTTGGATGGAACAAACTTTGTTTCCTGGTCTATGAAGTGCAGTCTACTTCTGCGTAGAGAAGGGTTATGGAATGTAGTTCAAGACCCACCGGATGTAAATGCTTGGGATCCAGCTAATGAGGATGATGCCAAGAAGCTTGCTGACTTTAAACAGAACAACGAACGAGCTCTTTGTATAATTGGACTAACACTGAGTGACCAGCAGCTAGTCCATATTCGTGGAGAAGAGTCTGCTGCTGGGTGTTGGGAGAATTTGAAGAGGATTTATGTTTGTGACAGTGTAGGTGCACACATACATCATACACGTAGACTGTTTAGAGCACATCTTCTTAAAGGTGGAGATATGTTAGCTCATTTAAATTTCATGAAAAGAACTTTTCAAGAGCTACATGAAAAAGAACTAATATTTTCAGAGCTGCATCAAGTTTACATCATTCTTTCCTCATTGGATGAAAGTTATGATGATTATGTAACTTCACTGGAAGTCCTGCCCAGAGATAAACTGTCATTGACTGACATAACCGGAAGGTTGTTAGAAGAAGCAAGAAGAAGGCAAGATAGAGACCAGCTGAGAGAGAAACAACCACAAGAAGAGGATTTGTCTTCAACTGCCTATACTGTTAGGAAATGTTTTTCTTGTGGGGCTAGGGGACATATAGCTAAATTCTGTAAGAAGGGAAAACAACAGAATACTGGCAAACACCAGAAGGTCAAAAAGAATGTTAGTTTAGCTATGTCTAGCAATTCAACTGTAAACCATGATTTGTGGGTTGTTGATAGTGGAGCATCACAATGCATTACAAAAGATAGAAAAAGGTTTGTAAAGATGTCCATGAGTAAGCAACATGTATCATTGGCAAATGGATGGAAGATTAATGCATCTGGTCAAGGTACTGCGTATTGTTCTTGTATAAACAACCATTTAACTATGTTATATGTACCTAAACTAAAATTTAATTTGCTATCAGTAAGAGCTTTAGTTAATCTTGGTTATGTAGTAACCTTTAGGGGAGATAACTGTATAACAGAAAAAGAGGTAAAAGTGTTACTACTAATCTAGAGAATGATTTATATGTAATACATGATGACCAATTGCAGATGGCTAACTCAGTTTATAACAATGTTAAGCCACATGATGAATGTATATATTTACTGCATAGATGTCTAGGGCATATTAATTTCAAAATGCTCAAACAAACTGTTGAATTATCAGGGGGAGTAAAATTGAAACTCTGTAGCAAGTAGTTAAACTGTAATGCTTATAGCCAAGAGAAGAGTAAGGTTACTCCTACAAACAGACTAAATGGGTTTAAGACCAAAGAACCTTTAGAGGTTGTTTTTGCTGACATAATTGGTCCTAAGAAACCAAGATTAGGAGGTGCCTGTTATATTTTGAGTATTATGGACCATTATTCACGATACAGTTTCTGCTATCTTATGAAAAACAAAACAGAAACATTCCAACATTTCTTTAACTAGCTAAGGTTTGCTGAGAGAAAAATGAAAAGTAAAGTTATTATTTTAGTTCCTGATAATGGGACTGAGTTTGTTAACAAAAGATTCCAAACAATGCTGAAATTGGCTGGTGTTGAGCATAAACGTTCTGCACCTTACAGATCACAACATAACTCGTTTGTAGAACAAAGAGGGTAAACATTACAAGCCATGGCTCACACTATGTTATCTGACACAGGTTTGCCTGAAACACTGTGGGGTGAGGCCATAATGTGTAGCAACCATGTGTTAAACAATGTAGTTAATACAACAACTGGTGAATTGCCATTCATTCGTTGGCTTGGCAGAAAACCAAATTTAAGTTACCTACACACATTTGGAGCTCCAGCATGGGTCTATATTCCCTCACAAGTAAGAATGAAAGGGCAACATAGAGCTAACAAGTTATTTTTTGTAGGTTATGAGGCCAACCATAGATCATTTAGATTCTGGGATCAAGGCACAGTTCATGTTTATTGTAGTGCTAGTGCAAAATTTCTTGAGCACGTTGGGTGGGATAAACTGGAACAGGAATCCAGCAATTATATTATTATTGAAACCCAAATAGTCCCTAAAGATAAAATAAGTAAACCACAAATAGCCATTAAAGAGGAAGGACAGAAGGAAGTAGGAGAACAGGCACAGGAGAAAGGAGAACAGGAGCAGGTGGCACAGGTGAGTCCACCAGTAAGCCCTGTAATACCAAGACGTTCTACCTGAGTAACATGACCACCTGATAGATATCAGGCTAGTGTTGTATGCCAAGTGAATACAGATCCAAGTAACTATAGTGAACTGAAACTGTATCCTGCTAAGGATCAGGCTGCTTGGCAGGAAGCAATGGATAAGGAACTAGAATCATTAAAAAAAACTGGAGGTATATGAAAACGTTAAGTTACAACCAGGTAAACATGCCATAGGATGTAAATGGATTTATAAGCTAAAGACAGGTGTAGATGGGACTTACCCATAAAGCCTGGTTAGTAGCACAAGGGTTCAATCAGACAGCAAACGACTAAGATGAGGTGTGTTAAGCCTGGGTTCCCCAACCAGGGTTAGGGAGACAAGCTAAACAGAATGTGCAGCGTTAGTCAGATAGGCACACAGATAAATGAGTGAGCTAAGCTTGTATGTTTATTAACATACAGTAAAAATAACAGATATGCTTGTGCTATCAAAAATATAGTTTATTCCATTATGAGTTCATAGCAAAGTCAAAATAACAGTCCAATAGTCATGTATCATTTAGTCAGTCCATTCAGGGATATTCAGTTAGCAAAGTCCGTGTAGAATATCCTATGTCAGTTCACTTACAAATCAGTCCTTTGTTTTCTCTCCCATTCGAGCAATGCAGTCTTGATTCCAAGCAGTAATCAGGGATCATCAAAGCCAGAGAGAGAGCAAGCTGCAGTCTTGCTTCTTTTAAAGTGCTTTCACAACCACTCCCTTAATTACTTTCCCACAGTTAAAGTTGCAGACACTTTAACTAACAAACTATGATTACTTAGTTATTATTTTACCTAAACCAGTTAGGGTAAACAATGTTATCCCTAACATTCTCCCCTTTTAGGAAATAATAATAAATATAACTATTTACATCTTTAAATCATATTTGTTACAACTCTCTTTAAACTTGCTTACTCCTTGAGCTTTTGTAAATTGGTCTGCAATGTTTTCTTCCGTCATGCAGTATTCCAATTTAATTAGCCCATTCTTTACAGATTCTCTAACATTTAAGTATCTTAAATCAGTATGCTTTGATCTAGTTTTTACAGCAATACTAGTAGCTAATTTTATAGCTGCTTGGTTATCCTCGTACACAATAATGGAATCTTTTACAGTTATACCCATGTCTAATAATAACTGTTTGTACAAAATCAAGTCAGTGCATAATAATGACAGACATGAAAATTCCGCTTCCATCGTGGACAAGCTAATATGCTGTTGTCTGATTGACCTCCACCCTATTAGTGTCTTACCAAATAATATAGCCATCCCAGATGTTGATTTTCTTGTGTTTATATCAATTGCAAAACTTGCATCTGCATAGGCACTAAGACTCAAATCACCCTTTGGTTCTATATACAATGCATGGTTCATTGTTCCTTTAAGATATCTTAAAATTCTCTTTCATGATTGCCAATGACATTGATGGGGATCCGAATTAAAACGTGCCAGCTGATTTACACTATAAGCTATATCTGGCCTTGACCAATTGCTTATATATGATAAGCTGCCAATCAAAGATTGATATATTGACTTATCAAATTTGGGACTTTGATCATTAGTTTGGCAAACTTCCTGACTCATTGTAGTCTTTGCCGGTTTACAAAGTTCCATTTTATACGTTTTAATTAATTGGCAAATTTTATCTTCTTGAGATATCTTAAAACCATTATTTGTTTTGTTAATTGTCAATCCTAGATACTTTTTAATTTCACCTAAATGCTTTAATTTTATCTTTTTGGCTAATAATGATATAATCTCATTAGCTTCATTATTAGTCTTAGTTATCAAAGCAATATCATCTGTAAATAATAACAATAATGACACCGTTCCATTATTTTCTCTTTTAAACACACATGGATCTGCTAAACCAGATTTAAAACCTATATTGTTTAACTCTTTCACAATATATTGGTTCCACTCAAACCCAGATTGTTTCAACCCATAAAGACTTTTTTTGAGTTTCCAACAATCATTACTATTTACTTTATTGTCTTTTATACCTATTGGTTTTCTTAAATATATAGTGTGCTGCAATGGTGCATGTAGATAAGCAGTTTCTACATCTAAATGGTTAATGACATAGTTTTTCTCAGCTGCCCACACTAATGCTGCTCTTAAAGATGCTGCTTTAAGGCTTGGTGCAAAAACTTCATCATAATCAGATGCAGTTTGATTAAATCCTTGAGCTACTAACCTAGCCTTATGGGCAACAGTCCCATCATTTCCAGTTTTTATTTTAAATATCCATTTGCACCCAATGGATTTTTCTCCTGGAGGTAATTTAGCATCTTCATATACTTTCATTACCTTAAATGAATTTAGTTCTTTTTCTATTGCCTTTTGCCAATTCTCCTGATCCTTAGCAGGATACATCTTAAGTTCATCTACACTAGTTGGAACTTTAGTTACTTGGCAAACTATACTTGCTTGATACCTATCAGGTGGTATAGTTACACGTGTAGTACGTCTAGGTATTACAGGACTTACAGGTGGACTTTCATTTATTAACTCTTCTTGATTATCTAACTCTTCCTGATCAACAGTTTCCTCTTGTTCTGGTCCTATTTGCTCTTCGTGGACTTCTTCTTAAATTGGACTCTTCTTATAACTAGTCTTATCTTTCTGCCTTTTGTAGGGTTCAATAATTACTTCATTATTTAAATCTTGCTCTAATCTATTCCATCCTACATGTTCTAGGAATTTTTGCATTAGCACTTGTGTAAACTCTAGATGTACCTGGTTCCTAGAATCTATAAGATCTATGATTAGATGTATATCCTACAAAATATAATCTTTTAGCTCTATGTTGTCCTTTGTGTCTAAGTTGTGTAGGGATATGCACCCATGCTGGTGCTCCAAATGTGTGCATGTAACTTAAATCAGGTTTTGTACCATGCCACAGTGTGAATGGTAATTCACCTGTTGTTGAATTAACAACATTATTTAATATATGATTATCACACATTATTGCTTCTCCCCACAAATTGTCAGGTAATCCTGAATCAGACATCATAGTTCGTGCCATTGATTGTAATGTTTGGCCTCGTCTCTCTATAAAGGCATTATGTTGTGGCCTATATGGTGCAGACATTTTATGTTGAATACCTAACATTCTTAGTCTATTCTGGAATTTATTATTTGTAAATTCCATACCATTATCTGTTATAAGAGTTACTAATTTCTTTTTAGTTTTCCTTTCAGCAAATTTAATCCAATTAAAGAGATTTTGATATGTTTCAGTTTTGCTCTTCATTAAATAGCAAAACCCATATCTAGAATAGTGGTCCATTATACTTAGTATGTAACGAGCTCCTCCTACACTTGGTTTTTTCGGACCTATTAAATCTGCAAATACTACTTCTAACGGCTCTTTGGTAGTAAATCCATCAACTCTATTAGCCGGTGTGACCCTGCTTTTGCTTTGATTACAGGCATTACATTGCAAATACTTATTACAAGGTTTTAAACTTATTCCCTTAGATAATTCAACAGTTTTCTTAAGCATTTTAAAATTTAAATGCCCTAGCCTTCGATGTAACAAGTGAATACATTCATCTTGAGGTTTCTTATTTTCATAAACCATGTTAGCCACCTTTGAACCATCATCATTTAACACATATAATTCACCTCTTAAAGATGCAGTAATTTTCTTATCTTCTTTCTCAATTATGCAGTTATCTCCCCTAAATGTAACTACATATCCTAGTTTAATCAAAATTCTTACTGAAATTAAATTAAACTTAAGTTATGGTACATATAACATTTTTACATTCTCTTTTATAAAAGAACAATATGCTATACCTTGACCTTTAGCTTTCAGTTTCCAGCCATTGGCTAATGATATCTGCTGTGTACTCTGGGACATTTTAATAAAATTTTTGTTATCATTTGTTATACAGTGGGATGCTCCACTGTCAACCACCCATAAATTATTTTTTACAGCTCCGTTACTATACATGGCTAACTCTAAATTTTTATTTATCTTTTGATGACTTTTTGTATTCTGGGCAGCGTTCTGGCGCTTTGCTTTTTTACAAAATCTTGCCAAATGTCCTCTTCCTCCACAATTAAAACACTTTTTAATTGCATATGCAGTAGGAGATTCATTATCTTCTTTTTGAGGTTGCTGCCTCCTTAACTGATCTCTTTCAAGCCTTCTTCTGGCCTCTTCAATCAATCTGCCAGTTATATCAGTTAAAGTTAGACTTTCTTTTGGCAAAATTTCAAGGGAAGTTACATAGTTATCATAACTTTCATCAAGTGAAGATAGAATTATGTTGACTTGGTGTAGTTCAGAGAAAATAAGCTCTTTCTCATGCAGTTCTTGAAAAATGCTTTGCATAGTTTTCAAATGACTCAGCATATCACCATTCGTCTGGAGATGCGTACTGAAAAGCTTCCGTGTTAGATTTATGTGAGCACCAACATTGTCTCGAACATAAATCCTCTTCAGCTTCTGCCAACACCCAACAGCCGTTTTCTCTCCGTGGATATAAACAAGCTGTTGGTCAGTTAAGGTTAAAGCAATTTTGCAAATAGCGTGTTCATTTTTATGCATAAATTCTTCTATCTTTAATCTATCTTCATCATCCTCTGGATCCCATTCTTCTACGTTTGGTGGATTTTCAATTATGTTCCACAAACCTTCTCTTCGTAGAAGCAGACTACATTTCATAGACCATGATACATAGTTTGTTCCATCCAACTTGGATATAAGGGACAAACTTTGTAGATTGACTTGTGCCATGTTTTCTTTATATGGATATAAACTATAATTAATAAAACACAGCTGTCTGTTTACTGTAATGTTTAACAACACAAACTCTCACTCTTACATAAATCTGTTTTATCCTAGTTAAACTGACTTTGCAGCCTCTGGGCCCATAACCAGTGTTAAGCCTGGGTTCCCCAACCAGGGTTAGGGAGACAAGCTAAACAGAATGTGCAGCGTTAGTCAGATAGACACACAGATAAATGAGTGAGCTAAGCTTGTATGTTTATTAACATACAGTAAAAATAACAGATACGCTTGTGCTATCAAAAATATAGTTTATTCCATTATGAGTTCATAGCAAAGTCAAAATAACAGTCCAATAGTCATGTATCATTTAGTCAGTCCATTCAGGGATATTCAGTTAGCAAAGTCCGTGAAGAATATCCTATGTCAGTTCACTTACAAATCAGTCCTTTGTTTTCTCTCCCGTTCGAGCAATGCAGTCTTGATTCCAAGCAGTAATCAGGGATCATCAAAGCCAGAGAGAGAGCAAGCTGCAGTCTTGCTTCTTTTAAAGTGCTTTCACAACCACTCCCTTAATTACTTTCCCACAGTTAAAGTTGCAGACACTTTAACTAACAAACTATGATTACTTAGTTATTATTTTACCTAAACCAGTTAGGGTAAACAATGTTATCCCTAACAATGTCTGCACCTAGTCTGAAGGATACTACATTAAGAGCAGCATTAGTGTGGGCAGCTAAGGAGGAATATATTGTCAATCATTTGGATGTAGAGACGGCATATCTGCATGCACCGTTGCAACACACTATATATTTAAAGAAACCTTTAGGTCTCAAAAATGATAATACTGATAATAATGATTGCTGGAGATTGAAAAAGAGTCTTTATGGCTTGAAGCAATCAGGATATGAGTGGAACCAATGTATAGTTAAAGAATTAATTAAGATAGGCTTTGTAGCTGGCATGGCTGATCCATATTTGTTTAAAAGAGAAAGTAGTGGTGTAATTTCATTGTTGCTATTATTTACTGATGACATAGCATTAATCACCAAAGCTGAACAAGAAGCTACTGAGATAATTTCACTATTGGAAAAGAAATTTAAGATAAAACAGTTAGGAGAAATGAAACAATATCTTGGTTTAAAGATAGATAGAACTAGGGGAGGATACAAAATCTCACAGGCAGATAAAATTAACCAATTACTAAATAGTTTTAAAATGGAACTTTGTAAGCCGGCCAAAACACCAATGAGCCAGGAGTTTAGCCATACTGATGTACAAAGTCCTATTTTTGATAAGAACATTTATCAGTCCTTGATTGGTAGTTTATCTTATCTCAGTAATTGGTCAAGGCCAGATATTGCATACAGTGTTAATCAATTAGTGAGATTTAATGCTGAGCTGACTGAAAGGCACTGGCAAGCTGCTAAACGTGTGTTAAGATATCTGAAACAAACAATGCACTAAAGATGAACTATGTCTAACTGCATATGCTTATGCAAGTTTTGCTACAGACATAAATACATGAAAAATCTACATTGGGTACTGCTGTATCATTGGGAAAGGAACTGATTGGATGGAGATCTATTAGACAGAAACATCTAAGTTTGTCAACAATGGAGGCTGAATTCTCATGTTTATCTTTATTATGTACAGATTTAGTTTTGTATAAACAACTACTGATTGACATGGGAATTGATGCAACAGATTCTATTGTTGTTTATGAAGATAACCAATCGGCAATACAGATGGCTTCAAATATTGCTGTAAAGACAAGAACAAAACACACAGATTTAAGATATTTAAATGTGAGACAATGTGTGCAAAGTAAAATGATTAAGCTGGAATACTGTATGTCAGAAAACAATATAGCAGATCATTTTACAAAGGCTCAAGGCTCTATAAAGCATAAGGCATGCTGTGAAGATTATGGAACTAGAATATAAGGTTGTATATATTGTCCTACCCAAAAGGGGAGAATGTTAGGAATATAAGTCACCTAACAGTTATTTGGGTTGGAAATATATAAATCAGGATAGACATTTTAATACTGTGTCTTTAAGAGAATCCTAAAAGTGTAATTGGATGTGGTTTCTCAAATGGCCATAAGATGGAGCCATAAACCTGGGTTGTTTAGTCTTCGTCTCAGAAGAGAGTGAGTCTCAGTCTCTCTGTTTCATTCTGTTGGAGAGTATTGCCATTCTTCTAATTGATATTCTGGAATTTGATGTAAGTCTGATACTGAACTGTTTTTGACACTGGACTTTGTTATTGGATTATCCCTGGATTCAAAACTGACTGATTTACTGTGAATGACTTTAGACTGTTTACTGTACAGTGTATCTGTGTGCTGTGTGTTTATTATTCAAACACTTCTCTCACTACGTCTCCCTGTATGCGCTCATCCTCCTAATGGGGAATTACCTCAACAAAACCCCTCTTCTCTGTGACAGGCCTTCAAATATTAGAAGTCTGCTGTCATGTCACCCCTAGTTCTTCTCTTTGTTAGGCTAAAGTTACATATCCAGTTTTTTCAACCATTCATCATATTGTTTATCTTCCAGTCCCTAATCATTTTTGTGGCTCTTGAATAGTTTTATTCTCCATCAAGATTTCAGGGTGGCACACAATTCTCCAATTATTTTCCATGAGCAAAATCTAGTGAGGTAAACCATGATGGGAGTTGCTTTATGAAGGAGATGAGCAGTAAATAAATTAATTAATCACTTTCCTAGTTTCCATCAGCAAGAAGAGTCTTGCAATTAATCCAGTTTTGTTTAATCAGAATAAGGAATAAATAGGAGGTATGATGACTGAATTTGGAGATGACTCTTGTTGAGGAACACTTCCTTAACTGATAGAAGAGAATATGTTAAACCTCAGGGTCCTTAGTGCTCTCAGAGCTTCCTTATTTTTTGGAAGATGCTTCATTTCCCAATTAGATAACATTATTAGTGCCAGTCCTGATGATGTTACCTAGTTTGGTAATGAAATGTCTGCAAGACAAACAACCAAGCTCAGAGAACACTAAGGTCTCTACAGTTTCTTAACATATCCCCACATTCACTTTAACTAGACATAGGGATATGATGTACCACACTAATACTATACCACCACTGTTACTATTTAGGTTTGCACAGTACCTTCATAAGCATTTAAAGATGGGCCAAACTACAAAATTTTATCATCTAAAATTCATTTTGCTTCATGGGGTAGTTATTAGGCAGTTGGGTGAAAGACAAAATCAAGGGGGAAAGATGTGCTGAGCTCAGCTCCATGTTAAAAAGTCTGATTGTAATTAGTACTGATAAGGCTATCTGCAATTCTCTTTTGTCAAGAAAGACCAGGATGATTCCACTGGGCAGCTGCGGTTAAACTTAGTGTTAGGAAAAAAAGAGGTGCTTAATTATTTCTACACTGATGGTTTAACTATCAACAGAAAGGCTGGATGCACAACCCTCAACAACCCTATTGACATTGCAACAATGGCATAATGTTTTCCCTCCTCCTTTTAAAACTTATAATGAAGAGGTACTATCTAAAATACAGGCAAATGGGGTATTCACCTTATCTGAAAAATGCATGCAACAAAGGGGTTTAGAGTTTTCAGTCATCCTAATATTCCAAAATGGGGCTTCATGAATATTATAACTTAAGCACCTACAAGGCTGACAACACAGAATATAGAAGAATAGGGTTGGAAGGGACATTCTTCTGATCCAACCTGCTGTTCAAGCAGAGATCCTATACTATTTCAGACAAGTGACTGTCCAGTCTCTTCTTGAAAACCTCCAGTGATGGAGCCCCCACAACTTCTGGAGGCAAGGTGTTTTACTTATTAATTGTCCTCACTGTCAGGGAATTTTCTCCTTAGTTCTAAGTTGCTTCTGTCCTTATTAGTTTCCATGAGTTGCTTCTTGTCTTGCCTTCAGGTGCTTTGGAGAACAGATTGACTCCCTCCTCTTTGTGGCAGCCCCTCAAGTACTGGAAGACTGCTATAATATTATGTTCAGTCCTCACTGTATGTTTCTCAATTTTCTCCATGCCACATGAGATGGATGGACAATTCGTGCAGAGATCATTTTTATGTCTTATATGATCCATGGACAAGAATTATTGGAGAAAATAAATCCCTCAGCAACCAAGCTTAACATAACATAATATCCATGTCAAGTTAGGCTGTTTAATATTTCCTGCTTGGCTTTTCCTGCTAGTGAAAATAGCTAAAGAATCTGAAATCCTCCATTTGTGTTTTTTTTTCATAATACAGCCATACAAGAATTATAAGTTTTAGAGTTTATTCTTATCTTTACATTTGGGCTAGATCAGAAAAAAGCAACCCAAGGTTCCTGAATCAAGCTGAGTTCTTAAGGTTAAAAGTATCTTTTGAAATTCTCCACCAAATGTGATAGTCAGCTAATTGTACGGATAGTTTTTGCCCAATATATCTGGGATAAAGTTCGATTTTCCAAAAGATCTAACTCCTTTTAGTTGTGATAATAGCAGTGCTGCTGAAAATCCATTTGGATAAGTGTGAGAAAACAGTTAGATGATAAAGACAAGCGGCTTATGACAAATAAGACCTTCATACACATCCTTTCATAACTGCAAGGATACCACACTATATTTGTGTCCCAAAGGTGCTTTTTCAAGCTGGAATTTCCGGTTTTTCTTTGAAGATGTTTTGCTTCTCATCCAAGAAGCTTATTCAGAGCTGGGGGACAACCATGACCTGGATGAGTGAGAATCTCCATAAACATGTGACTATACTTGAGTGATTTCCATGTAATTCTCTCCCCCTTTGGAGAAAAATAAAAGACAAAGACAAATTTTCCTCAATGAATGAGAACTTGCATGAAACAAACATTTAAGAGCATTGCATCCAATTTTGGGCACAATATAAAAGAAGATGTTGAGACTTTAGTCTAGAGAAAGTGTAGAAAAGAGCAACATGGATATTTAGGGACCTAGAAGCTAAAACACATGAAGAACTGTTGCAGGAATTGGGTATGTCTAGTCTAGTGAAAAGAAGGACAAGGGGAGGCATGATAATAGTGTTCCAATATTTGAGGGGCTGCCACAGAGAAGGCAGAGAATCAACTTATTGTCCAAAACACCTGAAGGTGGGACAAGAAGCAATGGATGGAAACTAATCAAGGAGAGAAGCAACCTAGAATTAAGGAGAAATTTCTGTCAGTGAGAATTAATCAGTGGAAAGGCTTGCCTTCAGAAGTTGTAGGTGGTCCATCACTAGAGTGTTTTAAGAAGAGACTGGACAGCCACTCCTCTGGAATGGTATAGGGCCTCCTGTTTAAGTAGGGGCTTGGACCAGAAGACCTCCAAGTTTCCTTCCAACTCTGTTATTCTGTTGAAGTATCTTGCCTATGTCTGCTTTCCATTCAATACCCATTAACTTGGGAAGGAGTTGATTTCAGCCCAGCAGAGACCCACTTCTTGAATAAGACTTGGAAATTTAAAAAAAATGCTGAAGAATTTTCTTAGTACCAAATAATACCAACAAACAGGATTTATGGATTGTTTAGGGTTGTTGGATTGGATTGTTGCCAAGTAGGGATGCTTCTTTACTTCCTCACTTGGGACAAGCTTTGCTCAATTTGGAGATGATCTTTGTGTGAGTGCACCACACAAGACACTTGCTGGGATTTATTTGCTTAAAACCACAGGTCTTTGCCAAACAAGCCACAGACATTTAATCATGGACCTAACTGCTCAGAGAATGATATACTCTGTGAAGGCCAGACAGTTAAGAGCCAGCACATAACTTGAAACATGCAATCATCAGATAATTATAGTGTCTCACAGGCTGAATTGACTCAGAATATTGCAAATTCGTGGGCATTACTTAAAGCAAATAATCACCATGGCAGGATATGGCAATTGTTTGGCCTTCCCTGCATCATCTCCTCTAGAGATACCCTGCAAAGAGAGCAGTTTGGTATTATTTATCCCCATCAACCAGAAAAAAGTAAACATTCTACAAGAGGAAGGTAGAACAAATGTGGAAATCTGATCAGGAAACAAGATTCAAATGGATTTGAGGAATCTGAGGAGAGGTTCTCAACGTTTTCCCACATTGCCTATCACCTCTAGGATCTGTTTTCTCTTGTGCATATGTCCTTGACCTCATTCTCAGGAGATGTTCTCCATTTTTAAAATCTTTTTCCAGGTTCTCTGGCTAATTCACCTGATCTGCAGAAGTCCTGTAGGAAATGTTCCCTTCATCATATCTTCCCTTGGGAATGTATGGAAGGTAGGTGCTATGGAGGGTTCTTGGGATCTTCTACTGGGATCCTCAGAAGGAGAGGCATCAGAAGCAACTTGGAATCTTCTCTGCTATCTTCCCCATTGACTTTGCTTGTGAGAAGATGGCATAGAAGATTGCAAATGAAGATCATGTGGCTTTGTGTCTGTGTCTTTGATACTGCAATCGTGAGGTGAGCACCTGAGTATCCAGACTGCAGTCAGGTGACACCTGATCATGCAATGACAACTACTACTTCAGAGACCAGTCCTAAGTCCCCCTCCTTCAATATCTTTGTAATTCTGAACCATCACTGAATCAGTAGTCATAGCTTGAGAACTCCCTGTATGGCACTAAAGTCTTGACAAAGCAAAATAAGTTAATGCTGGTGGCAAAGAAATAATTAAGCCTGTGGGTGAAGCAAGGGATGGAGCCACCATATTATTCAATATTTATATGAAGACATTGAGCAAGTTCATCCCATTCGTTTGAGTCAATAGCAGGCTGATGATACTTAACTGCATGGAAGGGAGAGAGGCCACTAATAATTAGACAATAGATGAGTCCATTGGCAACTTACTTCATTAATGGCAACTTAGTGCAAGTAAAGAAAAACCTGAGAAGCATTTCATATCTTTAAAGAGGCTCCACCTTAATTTATTAAAAGGGCTGGAGAATTCTTCTTGTAGGTTTCAGGATTCTGCCTTTAGCCCTGAGTAGCATTCTAGATATGTGTTGCTCCAGAACAAGGGTCTTCAAACTTGGCAAGTTTAAGACTTGTGCACTTCAACTCCCAGAATTCCTGAGCTAACATGACTGGAGGAGGAATTCTGGGAGTTGAAGTCCACAAGTCTTAAAGCTGTCAAGTTTGAAGACCCCCTGCTCCAGAAGAACAACAAAAATGATTTGGGGACTGGAAGCTAAAACATAAAGAACAGTTGTTGGAATTAGGCTATGTCTAGCTTAATGAAAAGGACTACAGGTGACATGATACCAGTGTTCCAATATCTAAGGAACTGAAACAAAGAAGAGGGGGTCAAATTATTCTCCAAAGCACCTGAAGGCAGGACAAGATGCAAAGGATGGAAACTAATCAAGGAGAGAAGCAGCCTAGAACTAAGGAGAAATTTCCTGAACAATTAATCAGTGGAATGACTTGAGGCATTCACAATTTCTGGGTGCTTGTGAATGCTCCAAGACTGGAAGTTTTTAAGAAGAGAATGGACAGCGATTTGTCTGAAATAGCATAGGGCTATGATGGCAAATCTATGGCACTTGTGCACTCTGAGGGCGTGCACTCTTGTGCACTCTGAGGGCGTGCACTCTGAGGGCACACGTGCCTCCTGCCAGCCAGCTGATTTTGGGGTCTCTGCCACACATGCATAGGAGATGCATGCACATGCAGGGGTTGCAGGGGGGGGACAGTGGGAGAGCACATGCATGCGTTTAGGGCAGGGAGAGAGTAGGGTGGGTGTGGCACAGCCCCCGTGCTTCCCATTTTGAGCCTAGTAGGCCTCCCTGCATTCTGCTGGGAGGAATAACGGGCTGGGGGGGGGCACCACACTCCCTTGCAGCCTGTTTTTGTTCCCAGGAGGCTGCAGGGAGTCTTACTAAACCCAAAATGGGGATGGGGAGGTCACACATGTATACGCGGGGGTCTTGTCTGCATGCGCAGGAAGGCAGAGGTAGCAGGAGAGGGTCACACATGCATTGCATTATGGGTGCATGTGCACTTTTGGCACACAACCCCAAAAAGGTTAGGGTTTGGGCAGGGGGTTGGACTAGAAGTCCTCCAAGGTCCCTTCCAACTCTGTTATTCTGTTATCCATCCGTGCCTACTTTTCTGGAATCTATCTAGTTCTTAGTTCCTTGATCACACCTGCATGATGAGATCCACCCAGAAATAGTTTTAAGTTGCCTTTGAGGGTTTTGTCTTTCTGGCTGTTTGGGATTGCTTTACCTGGGGATTAGGTTTGCAATAATTTGTTTGTAATGGCAGAGGTTCAGAGGGAAGATAATTTGTAACAGTTTTATTATGCATTGGACTTTTGCGAACCACCATAAGTAGATCAAGGTGCTAAATAGATACAAACAGAAAAATAAACAAATTCTCACACTTGCTTTACTTTCATCATCTACTCTTCTCATGTTAGCAACACGTTCTCTTTCAAATCTACAAAAATATGCCATAATTTTAACCCGAGTCCCTCCCCCACATGTTTTCTACATTGAGAAAGGATACAATAAATTTCCTTTCTTACATTCACACTGTTTTGACTGAAAAGACCAGATAGCAAATGAAGAGAAAAACTTCCTGTATATTAGACCTTGGACATATTTACGCAATCAAAAGTTGAGGTGGAGAAATATTTTGACTTAACAGAAAACTCCTTCCTCTGTTCTTATAGACCAATATTATCATCCTTGACAAGTTTGATATGTGTGGACTTCAACTCCCAACTCTTCTCAGGTAGGCTGAGGAATTCCAGGAGTTGAAGTCCACGGATCTTTAAGTTGCCAAAGGTGGAGAAAAAGTGTTGTAGCGCATCATAAGTAATGGGGGAGAGGGGAGGAGCTGGTGTCGCGACGGTACGGTCTGCAATTGAGCTCCAAGATTGCAGCCGATATCTTCGCCCCTGCCTGGTCCAAACGGACCTAAACCATCCCGTAGAGATGGTGATCGTGAAGGGCATACCCTGTGGATCCCAGGGACACCGCAAAGTCCCTGGTTGATCCAGGAGAAGTCCTTTTTGCCGGCGGTGGAGAGGCAGCCCCATAGCTGCTGAAGTCGGGACAGCTCCAGAACGGAAGAGGCTGAAAGAGAAAGTGTGTCGGCTGGTTGAGAATCTTTTTCTTTTACTAACTTTCTGAGATTTGAAAGGACACTCTGAATATAAGAAGAAACCTGTGAGATTTTTGACAAAATTGAATGAGCGGCGACTTTTAAAGGGAGATGTCAACATGAGGCTTGGTTTTTCTTTTCTTCCTTTTTTTTTTTTTTACTGGACTTTAGCGTGACTTCGCAGCTAACCGGACTGAATTTTCTTTTATATATGTATTTTATATATATATTTATTTTCTTATGCTCCTTCTTGATTTCTCAATTTTTTTTAGGCCAGAGGCTCCCTTTGGTTATTTTTTTTTCTTTTTTATATATATACATGTATATATTTTCTCTTTTTTTAAAAACTTAAACTATGTTTTTCTGGGGGGGGGGGGAGTGAGCATTAAGAAACTTTGTAACACTGCCAACTAGAGGCTTGAAAATATTTTATTTGAATTGGAGAGAACTGTTAAAAAACTCCTTCTCAAGGACATTCCAATTTGATAAGATAGAGGGAAAAGCGCAGCAGAATATTATTACAGGTGTTCTTCTGGACTTCTATCAACATCTTAACACTTGAGGCTTGGCTTTGAAGCTTGTGGAGAAGAGAGTCATAATAAGACAACTAAACAAAGTGCAGTGTGTTTTCTTATCTTTTTTCAGTTGTGTTACCCCTCCTTACCAGCTTTTCTGTAAACTTTAATTTTAGTAATATTCTTATTTTTGCTTTTCATTTTAAAGGGAAAGCCTCAGAATTTTTCTCCTTTTCTTTTTTTCCCCTCTTTTTCCATTGGGATCTTTGCTTTTTCCATCCATGTTTTTGGACTATTTTGGTTTTTTTATTATTATTGAGATTTCCTAACTGGATTAAGGTGTGAAGAACCTGAAGAAATTTTTCTTTTCTTTTGTTCTTTTTTATTATCATTGGGGTTTTTTCTTCTTTTTATTTTTCATCCTTTATTGTGGATTATTTCATAATTAGATTAGGGTCCAGAAGAACCTGAAGAATTTTCTTTTTCTCTTTTTCCTTTTTACTATTGGGCTTTTCACTATTGGATTTTTTCTTTGGATTACTTTACCAGCTGGATTAAAGTTTAAAAAGAATTTGAAAGTCTTGAATCGTTCAAAATGAGCACGAAACTCATACCTTCTGGCGTCTCTACCTCTACTTCTTCCTCCCCACCATCTGGAGGACAATGTTCAATTCAGACAATGTTGAAGCAAGAAAAAGAACAAGAGAAAGTGACCTTACAGATGATTATGCAAGTAATCCAAGATCTCAAGATAAAATCAGAAGAACAATTATACTAAACTGAAACAACAGATAGCTTTAGATTTGAAGAAATGGGAAAACTTACAATTGTCATTAATAGGGAGAATTTCAACGATCAAGATGACTATTTTACCCAGAATCTTATTTTTGTTTCAAACAATACCAATTAGGCTCAGAAAAGACTATTTTGAAGACTTAAATAAAATTATGTTGAAGTATATATGGCAAGGTAAGAAAGCGAGAATAAAGTTAAAACTTTTGCAAGATGCTAGAATTAGAGGAGGTTTTGGCCTGCCTAATTGGGAGTTGTACTACCAAGCTGCAAATTTGATGTGGGTCAAGGAATGGATAACATTAAGAAAGATTAGATTGTTGACCCTAGAAGGTCATGATTTGTTGTTGGGTTGGCACGCTTTTTTATGGTATAAGGGAATTAAAACACAGGGTTATTTTAGAAGACATTATATACGGGAGTCTTTGTGGTTAAACTGGGAGAAGATAAAAAGACAATGTTATTTGAAAATTCCAGTTTGGTTATCGACTATTGAAGCATTTTCCTATCCTATAATTTATAAGAAGGAACAAACAGTTAGATATGGGGAACTATTGGATGAAAAGGGTGGACTTAAATCGATACAAAATTTAGAGGAACAAGGTATAAAGATGAATTGGTTTTCATATGCGCAAATACACTCAAGGTATGATGAAGATTCTAAAACAGGGGGATTTTATGATAAACAGACTGATCTAGATAAGATCTTGACAGGTACCGATGAGAAGGTGATTAAAAAATTATATGGTTATTTACTGGGAATTAAGCTAGAGGAAGAACAAGTTAAAGAAACTATGATTGTTTGGGGGAAGAATTTTGGATATGGGATTGATTTAGAGAAATGGCAAAAATTATGGTCGCAAAATTATAAAATGACAATGTCAATAGCTTATAAAGAAAATTTGTATAAAATGTTTTACAAGTGGCACTTTCTCCCGACGAGGATAGCAAGAATGTTCAAGAATAAATCTGAAAAATGCTGGAAATGTCATCAGATACCTGGCTCATATTACCATATGTGGTGGACTTGTGAGGACGCTAGAAAATATTGGACTAAAATCTGCATGTGGTTGGAAAAAATGACAAAGAAACGCATAGATTTGAAACCGGAGTTTTTTTTATTGGGAATTCTTACCAGATACATACAGTAAAGACTTGAAATATCTGATTGTAAATGTATTAACAGCGGCTAGGATTGTATTTGCTAAAAATTGGAAGAATGAGAAAATACCATTGCAGGAAGAAATTATTAAGAAAATATTGGAATGTGCTGAGATGAGTAGATTGACATTTGAAATTAGAGAACAAGAGGATAAACAATTTTATGAAATTTGGGACCTTTTCTATCAATGGTTGGATGATACAATATAATAATAGAATATTTAGAATGTTAGATAACAAGGAATATCATTGCTTTTTCTTTTTCTTTTGTTATTTGACATCATATCTATAAAATGTTTTTAGGATAGATTTGGTACGATTATATGATTTGTTATAGAATAAACCATTTAAATTATAGTTATCTCATAAAGTATGAATGAATAAAATTATAGTCAAATGATTTTCTAATAGCGATACTAGGATATATAAGTTTGGATTGACAATATGAGTTATTATGTAATGTAACTGTAATTGAGACTACGAAATGAATGCACAAAACTGATGAACCAACCAACACACTGTTTGTATATATATATGGAAGAGAGCTGGTGTTTTTATGTTTTGTTTGTTTTGTTTGTTTTTAAAAAATCAATAAAATTGTTTTCAAAAAAAAAAAGTAATACATAATGTTGGTGGGCAATATTTTCACAGATTTACCAAAAGTGGTGTTTCAGCTGCTTTTCTACAATACCGCTTGCTCCTCCTCTGCAACTGTTGAGATCTTTAGAAAACATTTTTTTCCTTTCCTCATAACAGAAAATTATCAGAATAAGTAATTCATCCAGATTCTAGACTTTGCTGCCACAACAACAATAAATCAGAATAAATTTAGGTGCAAAGCCACATTTCTTTTTTTTTTTAATAACAAACTTTATTAATTTTTTTTAACACACACAAACAAAACATAGGATGTAGTAACATAAAATATCTTTCCTAGAAGAAACAAATAAACCATCTTATTTAAAAAGAAGATAATTCCAAATTATCACACTTCTATATATATATTTATCTTATCTAATCAACTTTCATATCTTTTCAAAACTTTTCTTTATTACTCCCTTTCGTTCTATTTAGTCATATTTCTTGTCTTAAAAATATATACTCATTGAATATATTTTCATTAGTATTCTTCCACATCCTGTCAGACTTAAACAAACATTACACAAAACATAAATACATAAAACTTCTTTTTGGAAGGCGGCTTACCCCGAGTTAACTCTTTTTATACAGACATCAATCAAAATTTATACTCACTTAATATACTATCTCATATCTTATTTAACATTCTCTATTTTCCATATATTTTCTCTCTCCTACTCATTCTTTTAATTCTATTTTATTTATTCCATCTCAATTAAATAATTATATTTGCATCTTTGGTCTGTTTTCTTTCAATCACCTACTTATCCTTTCTATCTAATACAATATTTCTCCTGTAAACCCAGATTAAAGTATGACAACTTTTTATCTTCCCCCTAAATAACACTTAAAATAATACATATTTTCCGTGCTGATTCTGCTCCGTACATTCAAAGTATTACATTTCAAAATAGTAAAACAAACAAATAATATTGAGTTTAATAATAATAAAACTAAAAACAAATAAAAAATAAATATTAAATTTATAATATAGTAAAAGCAATGTTTCATAAGAAATTAAATTCTATTATTAATTCTTAAACAATAAAAATACTATTTCATACTATTATGAATTTAAGAAATTAAACTCTATAATTAAATCATGACTTCACTTTAATACATTTTTAAATCATATAATATTCTAATATTCTAGCTCAACTTCAAATACTAATGTCTACAATACATTTTTATGTACTTTTGCAGAATCATTTTTAAAAAAAGATTATCTCACCCCTTGTCTCTGAAAAAAAAAACATTTTTTTGCATCTTGTTTAAAGCCTTTAAGGCTTCTCTTTCCTTTCCCCCTTTCTTTCTTCTCCATTCTAACTTTTTGACCCCCCCATCTCTCCAATTTCACTCTCTTAGTCTTTCCTCTCTGTTGTATTTGTCTTTTCTGTTGCTTTCTGACATCATATCGCTTTTTCATCTCCTTTTTCTTTTTCTTGGTTGCTTTTTTAAGTTCTAAGTTCATCTTTTCCTTGCCCCCCTTCCGCTTTTCTTCCTCCACTAAGTATGTTTGTCCATTAAAGATGGCTTCTTCTCCTTCATCCTGTAGTATTTCTTGGTAAGTAGAAATCGCCATTTCCAAAAAGCGAAAGATAGATCCAAACGAGCCCTTATCTTCGTTTTTCAGTTTTTGAAATTCCATTTGTAGTCCTTCAAAAGACAATGCCATTCTTTCTTCCTTTCTCCTTCAATGCAACCCCAATGTCTTTAGTCCCTTTTTTAAAAAAAACAAAATTTCACAAAGATCTCAAAGTCACAAAGCAAACCAAATCAATTTTAAATTGTTTTTTTTTTTAAATCCAATGTCCAGAAATCCTTCATCCCTTGGCTTTAAATTTCAAATTGAGTTACCTTCCGTGCCCAAGTGGATTTTCCAGATCTCCGTCTGCTATTTCTGTGGGGAGGGAGAGTTAAGAAAAAAAAAATTCCCCCTAACAGCTTTAACCGCAGCTTTCCAGTCTTCTTTGGGAAACAATATATCCTCAGGCAATTCAAACAGTTCAGTTTCCAGGGTAATTAAGAGTTGTTATTGTCTCAGCTCAGCCAAATTTTCCTCCTGCAACCTCCAGCACAAATCTTACCCAGCTGCTGGCTTCTTTGTGATGGCCATCACTGACCGCCGCTCCACCACCTTGGGAAAAAGGGGGTTTTCTGGCTGGGGAAGGCGTCTGCGACACCCCCAAACCCCTGTCCGGATCCCCTCTCTCTATGGCTGCCTCTACAGGGCAGCCATATCCCCCAGACCCATTTGGATCGGGGGCACCTTGGCAGCAAGCACAGCAGGAATTGCAGACAAGCAAATTCCTGCTGCTGCTGAAGCCATGCAAAACCGGAAGCCCAAAGCCACATTTCTTAAAGGACTATATTTGTTCCTGTCTTGATTTTCATATCAGATTCTCATGCTAAGGACATGATGATACACCCATCTGCATAACTCAGTTTCTGCCTCCCATATGAACATGAGCTATTGTAGGCCATATGCAGTTACTAAGATTGATATTGCTAGTTTCATTTTGTTTTTAAAAACCCAAAAGATGGTGGTAGTTGGAAGATTATTTATTTAGTTATACGCAGGGGTGGGATTCCACAGGTTCACACCTATTCACTAGAACAGGTTGTTAACATTGTAAACAGTTGTTAGAAGAAATTACTGGCCTAATCCTGTAAGGAAGGCAGGAAAGAAACATTCTGGTGTTGCTTACAGAAATTGCCTCTCCGTTAACCCTTATTACATTCTTGGCAGGAACATCTCTTGAGTTTTTTTCCCCTTCTTTGCTGGTACTTCGCTTGTGTGGAGTGACCATTCAAAGTTACAATGGCGCTGAAAAAAGTGACTTTTGACCATTTTTCACACTTACGACTGTTGCAGCATCCCCACAATCATGAGAGGCTAGGGGAGGAGATGCGTGCCCCGATGTGAATGATACTGAGTTGGCCACGCCCAGCCAATAACATGATCACTAAGCCACATCCACCCAGTCACATGACCATCAAGCCACGCCCACCACCTAAGCCATGCTCACAGAACCGGTTGTTAAAAATTTTGAATCCCACACCTGGTTATATGTACTTAATTGCTTGAGATTTCAACATTGCCTCAATCAGCTGTGAGTAGCTAAAGAAGAAGAAGAAGAAAGAAAAAAGAATCGGTGATGTAATCCAATAGGGCAAGATCCCCAAATTGACTTCCCACTAATGTTCTCTTCCAGTTTTTCAGCTATCTATAGAAGTTCATCACAAAATCATGATACTTTAGATTATTTCTTGATAATATTTCTAGATAAAATGTATTTGGGATAAAATGACTATCACAGAGAAGCATCTTAGAACTTCTAATAAATAATAATTGATAGTAAAATACCTGAGACTTACTTTGTACAGACAAATGTGATGGCCTCCATACACATTTTCTTCCGAAGAACCTAGGTCACTATAATGTATCAGCAACAATACAATGTGCAGAACCCAATACCATTTGCAATTGACAGACGGAAATTGTGTTAATGCACAGATTTTTCTAAACGCCCTCCAAATTTTTTGGGTATGGCACCCAATGTGCTGATAATGACTTGGACCACCATAGGCAGTTTATGCCATAATCTTTCAATTTTGATTATTAGATCTTGATACTTTGGGATCTTCTCCAATTCTTTGTCTTCTATTCAGCTATCTCTTGATATTGCCACACTTTCTTCTTTTCCAACATAATTCAGACACAATATTTTGATTTTTTTACTTGATCATCATCTTCTGTCATCATCACCTATCACACATTTACCAAGGTGTGGTACAAAACAAACCTCCAAAAATTATAGCTCCAGATCAATCCAATAACATTAGCTCAAAACTCAGTAAACAAATATTAGTACTAAAACAATGAACATTTAAACAATACAGTCCCAGGGATAAGACTGAGTAGAAGTACACATCCATAATAATTTTAAATAGATAATATCCTGCAATAAGTGTAATTGAAACAGCCTTTAAATAAGAGGTGCTATTCGACCGGTTCGCACCTATTTGGGCAGTTATTTGGCATGGGTCGCCAAACTGTTGGCAATCCTTGGCTGGCCACACCCCCAACCCGGTCGCCCAGTCGCTCACTTGCGATCCCTCTCCTAGCTTTCCGTTCCCCACGTCCTCTTTCTCCGTGGGGAAAAGGAAGGCATGGACGCTGCAAGTATCACTTTCCCTGTATGAGGAAAGTGCCTGGAGTGAGAAAGAGTGCGTTCTGACAGAGGGGGTGGGGGTGAATCGAGCCTTGGAGCACTTTTGCAAGGTAAAAGAAATGCATTTTGGAAGCAGGTCTTCTAAAAACTTCTCCAAGGATTCACCATGGATGCTGCAAGTGTCGCTTTCCCCTTGTGAGTTTAAGTGCTAGAGTGAGAAGGACTGCGGTCTGACAGAGGGGGTGGGGGTGAATCAAGCCTTGGATTACTTTTGCAATGTAAAAGAATCCACTCAAGCCTTGGAAAAATTTAAAAGAGCTGCTTCCAAAATGCTTGTCTGTTAAATGCTCTGTGTGTGTGTGTGTGTGTATGAGAGAAAAGAAAGGAAGGAAGGAAGGAAGAGGAAGGTAGAGAAAGAAAGAAAAAAATAGGAAGAGAGAGAGAGATAAAACTGTGCTTTTTTTTTTTAATTGTTCCATTATTTATGATATGTTATTTTACACTGTCCCTACACCTAGAGTGATTTTTCTGCCTTTCTTTTGCCCAGGGCTACCACATATTTTTCAGGGTTTACATGCATTCAATGTCAATAGTCCAGAGCATAAAATACACATGTGTTTAACAAGAATTGAAAGGGACCTTGGAGGTCTTCTAGTCCAACCCCCAGTTCAGGCAAGAAATCTGAGGGTGCCAAACTCTGAGTAGAAATCCTGGGAAAGGTGTCAGAGTAATACTTAGAAGGGACCTTGGGGTGAACCCTATACCATTTCAGAGAAATGGCTGTCCAGTCTTTTCTTAAAAACTTCCAGTGATTGAGCACCCAGAACTTTTGGAGACAGGCAGTTCCACTGGTTAATTGTTCTCACTGTCAGGAAGTTTCTCCTAAGTTTTAGGTTGCTTCTCTCTGTTCAGTTTCCATCCATTGCTTCTTGTTTGCATTCTGCTTCTCTGGAAAATACATTGTCCCCCTTCCTTTGTGGCAGCCCTTTAAAAGCATCTTGCCTATCACCCTCTTGAGTAAAGCATGTGAGCCATTTCCTCCTTTCAGTCGTCCATGAAGGTACATCTATAGTATGCAAATAATAAAGTCAAAAAAGGTGAACAACATTTTTACAGAACTATAGATAAGTTGAGGCTGGGTGACAAGGAATGGCTGGGAGGGGAGGGGCCAGGTGAGGCACCCCTTGATGTGAGTGACATTGAGTTGGCCACGCCCACCCAGTCACATGACCACCAAGCACGTCCACCCAGTCCAATGACCACAAGCCACACCCACCAAATAAGCCACGCCCACAGAATCAGTAATAAAAAAATTTGAATTCCACCACTGCTTGAAATCCCTTTTAAAGATCATCAATATTACTAGACCGAATTTGGATCGGTCACTGGGGCTAGAGATTTACTTTTCCATGCTTTCGGACTCATACTGGAAACCATCTTCAGGGAATTTCTCTCTACTGGAATACATGCTTTGGGCTATTCTGTGAGTCATGTTTATGTAGTGTCTTCAGTAACAATATGGCTGATTGGTATGTTGATGACTGACAATTGGTTGTGGTTTCCTTGTGCTGCAAAGCCCTCGGCACCTAAGTACTTGAAAGGCTGCTGGTAATTCAGCACTCCTGTTAGCTGATAAGGGGCCCATTTCCTAGGCTTCAATCATTTCCCTGGCCTTCTTTGTACCTGTATGGCCAATGATCTTAGCTGCTGAGAAATTAAATGTATGTCCTTTATTGCATTCTGAAGAGGACTGAGCAGAAGTTTTCACTCCGGTCCACGACTCCAGCAAGAGCATGGACTGCTCCTATTAGCTGATGCCATTTGACAGCTGACTATAAAAGGGAGCTGTCAAGTGGCATCAGCTGTTGCCCTCCAGCTGGCTTCCCTGTTAGCGCGGCAGTCGCGGCAACCCTTTATTGTTCCAATAAAGTTAAAAGCTGAAGTTGCTCTCGGCGTTGCCTCTGTCATTCCGCCGCTCACACTACACTGGCTACAAGGGCGGGATACATCTAAGAGGCAACTGAGCAAAATCGCTGAGCAAAGTCACTTCAAAAAGACCCAAAGCCACTACGAGCTGTATGTCACTTTAAGAGCTTGCTGTTACTATTCACGAGCGCGAATTTCAATTTCCCTCAGAAGAACTTGGCACTGCTGAGACGAGATGGCTTCAACCCCTGTGTTCCCACCCTTCAGACCGACAGCGGAGATATGGGAGTCCTACAAAACTGGATTCAACTGCTTCCTAGTCACCATTGACCTTGCTGACATTTCTGACCACAGGAAAAAAATCTTACTTTTTAAGTTTTTGCAGAGCCACAGTGTTTGACACTGCTACGGCACTGCTGGCACCACATTCAATTAAGACTGTTCCATGGGAGGAATTGCAGGAAATTCTTTCTAACCATTATTCTCCTAATTCTCCTAATCTGGAGGGCCACCATTCGGGGAGAATTAGCCAGGGAAATGAAGCATTTAGAGAGAAATTCTTTGAAGATGGGCTCCAGCATGAGTCCGAAAGCTTGGAAGACTAAATTTCTGATCCCAGTGAGCAACCTAAATTTGATCTCACATCATTATCCTGGGGACACATATATTTGCCTTTATCGTCAATATTCCACAGAAATAAAGAAAGGAAGGCGTTGTTTCCAGAATCATGGGAATATATCCTTAAAGGCTTCAACCATTTGCCACCGCCATGACTAGCAAAAATGTTTAACAACATGTCCACCAAATGATGGAAGTGTAACCAGACCCCAGGTACTTATTATCATATATAATGGACATGTATGAAAACAAGAAAATACTGGACGAAAATACACACGTGGTTGGAAAAGATGATTAAGCAGCATATAGATTTGAAACCAGAAATATTTTTGTTAGGTACAAAACCAGACAGCTAAGATAAAGGGATTATATATTTAATTTTACATGTACTGACTGCAGCGAGAATTGTATTTGCACAATATTGAAACACCCCATCAGATGAAAATATAGTTCTAAAAATATTGGATTATATAGAGATGGATAGATTGACATTGAAAATAAAAGAAAAAGGAGATACGGAGCATTACTTAAGGTGGAATAGGCTTTATCAATGGTTAGAGATAACAGGTAGAAATTAGATAAACAAAGAATATTGTTATGTATAAATTAAACATGAACATTGTTTACAACTATAAGTATGCTAATATAATCAATAGGATTACAAATAAGTTAACATAATTATAAATGTGTCTAGAAGCATTCTGTTTTACTATTATCAGTATATATGTTACCATTTCTTTTTTCTTTTCTTTTGTAAAATGGTATGCCTGGACAATACACTGTATTCAGAATGTTTATATATAAATAAATAAATAACTTGAGCTAAAAAAAAAGGCTTGAACTTGAAGACAACAACCCTGGAATGAGAAACCAAAAAAGCCCCTCCCCCCCCCCCCCCCCCCCCCGGCCATCTTATGGATATAAGGAGTGGACAAGATAGACCAGATGAACTGGGGAGTTTGCAACTGGAGAGCTCTAAAGATAAATGCCAATAGTTTAAACTGGCTCAAGTAGGGCAGTGAAACTTGAGAACAATAGGGAATGTGTTAGAAGAGACTGGCCCTTTGCTCTAAAATTAGGAATCCTGTACATAGCACCAGATGATAATCAATGAACATTGCTCAATAATACCAAATGACTATCAGTAGATTGCAAAAGCTTTATTTTAGTGTCTCTCATTCTCATTCAGATCAAACATCCTGCAAAAGACTCTTTTTGGTGCAGGCCAACTGACAAAGGATATGGGGAAGCTCCAGATGAGCTCCAATGCAGTGGAGTTCTCTTTTCTTCCCTTTAGGTAGACAAAGTCAGCAAACCAACCCCATTAAAAAATTCTATAAGTTATGGTGAATAGATTGAGTAAATACTGGTTATAATTAATGTGTGTATAAGGTTTGTAATCTGTATTTAAAAGAAATTGTACCCAGACAGTACACTGCTATTGTGGATATGGAAATTTTATATATAATAATGGAAATTGCACAATAAAAAATAATAATACAAAAAAATTCTATAAGTTCATTGATGTAGGGCAGGTTATAATAACAGAATCTTAACAGCCTGACTGTTTTTTTTCTACCCTAGACAATCTTATGAATATTCATCAGGTGACAAGAGTGACCCTAACTATAGAAACAGTAAGCAAGAGAAAAATCAGCTGAACATTGCTCAAATCTTCAAGGTTGGGGTAGCAGAAACTGGGGCAATCTGGAAGTCCTGAAGATAAGTAGGGGGAAGACTCAGGGGAGGAGAGGAAAAACAATCAGGCCAAAAAACAACCATCTTAGTCTTGGTCATCTTTAGCTTAAGAAGTTCGGAGGATATCCAAGAAGAAATGCTCAATAGGACATTCTTTCATTGTTGACTGTGATTGTCATCAAAAGCTTTAAAGCCCTAGCAGAGTTGAGTATCATCAAATATGAGAATAATATCTGAAATTCTGATTGGGGAACCCAGCAGGATAAAGGCTAAGCAAAATAGGACTTGAGACCATTTCAGATGACTTCACTGGAACTAATAAAGACAAATTTAAACCTGGTACAGGTAGATAGTCCTTGACTTACAAGCATTCATTTGATGACAGTTGAAAGTTACAAGGGTATGAAAAAAGTGACATGACCAGTTTTCACACTTAACAATGGTTGCATCATCCCCATGGTTATGTGACCAAATTTGGGCACTTGGCATGATATTTACGACAGTTGCATTGTCCCAGCATCCTGTGATCACCATTTGTAACCTCCTCAGGTGGCTTCTGACAAGCAAAATCAATGGGGGAAGCCAGTTTTGCTTAATGGCCACATGATTCACTTAATAATAGTAGCAATTTGCTTAACAACTGTTGCAAAAAGGTTATGAAATAGGGCAAAACTCACTTAACAACTGCCTCACTTAGCAATGGAAATTTCAGGCTCAACCTGTATCCTTCAGCTGTCTTGGAATTAATTCCTTATTCTGCTCCGTTCACCTGGTCCCAATAATTGAAGAACAGGAAAAACAATAACAGGAAGAAAAGAGAACCATCTGATAAAGTATAGCCACTTACTTTTGACTAAATGGGCCTTGACCATACTTGGGGAGGCCTCGATGAATTATCACAGTGACAATATTCCCTCAGATGAAACTTAACATTTGAAATCTTAAATTTTAACTTTGATTGTTGATTTTGGGACTTAGCTGTTTTCAGAGAACCAGAGATCCAATCAACTTAATCACTTTTACTTTTCTAACAAAAACCGGCAGAGGAGGGGGGTGGGACTCACCAATTTGCCTCCCTGCTGCAAATTGCTCATCCCTGGTTTTATCATCAAGCTTAACCCCCCCAAAAAATATGTCTGATGATAGACTTGCAGAAGTCCAACAAATCTTGCTGACAAATGGATGGTTTAAGATGTTGGTCCTAGCAAAGCTTGAATTGGTTTCAAGTTCTGTTTCAGGCAGCAAAGGGAACATTTCCTTTCCTGCTGATCTCCTCCTGCATTTTAACTCTGAATTTCCTGAACATTTTCTGAAATCCTGTTCAGTTGTGTGTACTATAACAAGAAACTCAGATGCATCATTTGGGCTGTCGCAGGTAGATGGTGCACACCCAACAGAAAACAAAATGGAGGTGTGAGAAGCATGCTAATGGAGCCTTAAATGATTCCACATATAGATAATTTGTAGAATGATACCCTGATGCCTTCCACAGATCTTCCTTGCACAATTTAGGTCACCAACAAACCAGATATCTGCCTTGCTTGCCTAGTTTTTAACCTCTCCTTTGCCTAGCCCAAAACCAGGCAGTTTGTAATTACATCAACTGGCATTTTCTTGATGGGCTTCAGACAGCCTTGGTTTGAACTTCAGCATGACCCAGGCCTTTTCAAGAAGTTCACTGTATACTCATTCTACATGATCCATCATGATGTAACCTGACCCTCAGCGAATGAACACAGGGAAATAGGTCTAAGAGAAAAAAGAAAGCAGTATTTCCAGAGTATTTGCAACCCATTTTCTGATATTCCCAGTAGAGTAAAAATTAAATTCCCAAAAGTTAATCACCCCCTCTTTTTTGGCACAAAACTCTGCCTTCTTTGTCCACTGGACTCTGTTTATGTAGGTGCATTTCTGTCATCCTTTCTAGAGTGAGGTTTCACAATTGAGTAAAGGGAGGATATTCTATCTTTGCATTTTGACCAAGGTTAGACTGCTCGTTTTGGGAGAGATGTAATTTCACCTGTGCTACCCCATGAAACTCTCTTTGCATAGAAAGTAGCAACATGACATCCAAGCTAGTTCTTTCGACCTTCATATCCTTAGCAATAAATAAATAGAAACTCTTAAGGATATGGGGGAATGAGGAGGAGAAGGGGTGGTGAAGAAGGAAAAGGGGTGATGGAGAAGAAGAAGCGGTAATGAAGGAGAAGGTGGTGAAGAAGATGGAAAAAGATAACAGAAGAGAAATGATGGAAAAGAAGAAGGTGGGGGAGGAGGAATGATGGAAAAGGAAGAGGAGAAGCTGGGATCGTGGAGAAGAAGGAGCAGGAGAATGAAAAAAAGGAATGTGGAGAAGGAAGTGAAGGAGAGACACATCTCACTTCATGATGTGCATAACTTGTTCATCAAATAAAAGGCAAAAAAAACATTGTTTACATGACAGCTGAAACATCCTCATCTTTTTAGAACAGGTCAAAAGAGTATCTATGTACAAGTGGGAGGGGGAGGCAAAATACTTGTCTAGCAAGTTGGCAAAAGCAGCAGCAGACTTCCGTTATAATTACCTCACACATAGTATTTTTCCAGCATGCCACAAACAGCAGCATCTGAACAGGCGTTTTAGCATAAGATCAAAAGATCAGAACTATGATTGGGACAGAGCATTTTTTTTTATACAAGTTGTCTGTTTCACTGTAAAAATAATCCATCACAAACCAACCTCAGAAACAGCCCTGAGTAACACCTCCTTTATAAGGAGCATTAATAGCCATGGCAAAACAGAAGACAGGTCAGCCTGATACATGAGATCAGTAGAAGTTTGATGCTGGCACATTATAAGTTTTGTTCAAGTTGAATGAAAAAGAATCAGCTTGATTGCAAAAGAATTCAGACAAATTGCCATCGCTGGCTGGTGTCTGCTGCGTTTACATTTATTTAGTGATGAGAGGATCATGGTGTAGGTGTGGACAAGGGTATAAAGGTTAACTTTTGTGGTAGTTTTAAATTCTCCACCATCTTCAGCTTCCATGGCTTAATGGTAAATCAGAGAGGAGGCTGTCAGAGGGAATTGTTGGGCAGGCGGGAAGAATCAGAACAGTGAAAAAGGTACATTTCTACAATACCAAAAATTAAGCAAGTTGTAAAACCAGCAGGGTGGTGCACTGCCTCAGCAATTAAGATGCTTTTCAGCTGGAAAGCCGGCAGCCCGGGTTCAAGACCCAAGTGCCATGTGACAGGGTGAGCTCGCATCCTCGCCCTAGCTCCGGCCAACCTAGCACTTCAAAAGCATGCATATGCAAGTAGATAAATAGGTACCACATGGGAAGATAACAGCTGAATGTCTATGGAGATTCTCAATCATCCAGGTGATGTTTGGCCCAAAGATGCTTTTTCAAAAGGCAACTGGACTTCCTTGGTTTTTTTTTTCATTGAAAATGATTTGCTTCTCATCCAAGACCTCAAGAAGTTTCTTGGATGAGAAGCAAACATTTTCAAGGGAAAAAAACAAGAGGTGGGGTTCAGGGGTGGGTTTCTACCAGTTCGCACCTATTCGCTAGAACTGGTTGTTAACATTCTAAGCAGTTCGGAGAACTGGTTGTTAAAAGAAATTTCTGGCCTAATCCTGTAAGGAAGGAAACATTCTGGTGTTGCTTAAAGAAACTGCCTCTCCATTAACCCTTATTACGTTCTTGGCAGGACTAGACTTCCTTTCTCAGGAACGTCTCTGGAGATTTTTTTTCCCTTTCTTTGCTGGTACTTTGCTTGTGTGGAGTGACCATTCAAAGTTACAATGGCACTGAAAAAATTGACTTATGACCGTTTTTTACACTTACGGCTGTTGCAGCATCCCCACAGGGCCAGGCGAGGAGATCTGCATTCCTCGATGTGAGTGATATTGAGTTGGCCACGCCCAGCCAATAACATGGCCACCAAGCCACGCCCACCAACTAAGCCATACCCACAGAACTGGTTGTTAAACAATTTGAATCCCACCCCTGGTCCAGTTGTCCTTGGAAAAGAACCTGTGTTGCAAGCTGAGTCCATGTACAATTATAGTACATACTGTACAGGTAATTCTTTTCTTACAATGACAGTTGGGACCAGAATTTCAATTATTATGTGAAATGGTTGTGAAATGAGTCACTCCCAATTTTACAACACTTTTTCCATAGTTGTTAAGCAAATGACTGCAGTTGTTAAATGAATCATGGTTTTTTTAAGCAAATCTGCTTCCCCCATTGACTTCGCTTGTCAGAAGCTGTCTGGGAAGGTTACAAAGGGTGATCACATGACCCCAGGATGCTGCAACTCTCATAAATACATGCCAGTTGCCAAGTGCCCAAATGTTGATCAACTAACCATGGGGATGCTACAATAATTGTAAGTGTAAGGCACTTTTTCGGTGCTGTTATAACCTCTAATGGTTGCTAAATGAATGACAGTAAGGTGGGAACTACCTGTATTGCACTGAGGTGAGATGTGAGGGGTGCTCATTTAATGAGCCCCCCTCACTTTCCAGAGCGTCTATCAGGAATTTTCAGAACACATCCGCTTGGTCCTTCTGCTTCATGGTTTAAAAAGCAGCTGATTTGTGGAGACTGTGACCTCAACCTGAGAGTCTCCAAGGGACCACTGTGGAAGCTGTCATTCCCTGTGTTTATTGGTTCCTACATGTAATGGAGATGTCAACCTTGCAGTTACCATGACTGCCAGTGCCAGCAGCCCTTGGAGGATCACGCAACACAGAAGTTCACCCATAATTTAAGCCATGAAAAATGTGGGAATAAATCATCTGCAGAGACTCTTTTAACTCTCAAAAGGAGCTCCTCTGTAAACAGAATACAGAAATGAAATGGAACTTTGAGTCTTCTAGTCCAATCATCTTTTCAAGTTGGAACCTCTATACTCTTTCAGTCCAATTGTCATCCAATCTTTTCTTTAAAATCTCCATGTTGGAACACCAACAACCTCTGAAGGCAAACCATTCCACTGGCTAATTGTTCTGTCAGGAAATTTCTCTTTAGTTCTAGGTTGGTACTCTCCTTGATTAGTTTTTATCCATTGTTTTTCTGTTTTGTCTTCAGGGTTCAGGATTTAGAAGAGATCTTGGGACGTGACATCTCTTCAACTCATTATAGCACCAAGAAAGGATTACTTGTGAAATTCAGCTAGACCCTGTTCAGAGTCAATACAAAAAAAGGCTTGCCTACTATGGGCTGCTTGTAGATGGCTTTCTTTGACCACTAGTTGAAAATCCAGTGTAAAATGTTCATATTTGTCTAAGTTGTTTCCTGGATTCATCTCCTGCTCAGGTTCTGAATTAGGTTAGAATTTGTTTTGGGGAATTTTTTGTTAAGATAGGAAGCTATTGTTCCCTTGGAGATAGCATGGTAGGGACCACCGATTGGAAGTGGGCAACATCTGGCTTTCTAAGAAGAAAAGAATATAAATCTAGCTATGTTGAATCAGATCAAAAATCAATCCATTCTTCTGTTGTCACCACCCAATCCCTCTGAGATGCCTACATAAAGACCCAAGATCAAACCCATCTTACTGAAACTTCTTCAGGCCCTTCTACCGAACTCCATTATGACTTCCATTTTCATTTCTTTTCTTTTGGGGTATTAGTGGTAGCAGAAGATCCCTTGCTTTTTCTCTGTACTCCTTTTGTTTTCACCTCCAAAATGCAAGTTTTAGTGCAAGAAGCCATAGCCTCATTCTGGCTTGGCTTCAGACCGCATAACCTGATTTGGACAAATGGATTAGACAGCCATTTATCCAGAATGGTATAGAGTCTCTTCCCTGAGCAGTGGATTGGACGAGAAGACCATGTTACTAATTTAACAACTGCAGTGATTCACTTAACAAATATGGCATGAAAGGTCTAAAGCCCTCTTAATAACTGCTTTGCTTAGAAATAAAAACATTGAGCTCAATTGTGGTTGTAAATTGGACTATCTGAACTACCTGTTCTGCATTCCTTTGTAAATTATTTATTTTTATTTATTAGAACTGCTCAACTCCTGAACCCTAGGAGTAAACAAAACCCAAAAAAATCCATAAAAGTCTGTAAGACCACACTAATTCTTCAGCTTCTGCTTTCCTTACACATAGAGTAGAAACATAGAAACATAGTTTCTACAACTATTTATCTTGTGCAGTATTTTAGCCTTCAATCCCCTAATCAACTTTGTTTCCCTAATTATCTTTGTTACAATGAGTTTACAGAATCAAAATCTGCGAGTCTTCTCACTTAAATCCTTCACCAGTGTTTCTATTTAGAAGAAGACATTATCCTGTTTTCTCCCAAATAGAGGAGTTGAGGAAGGAATTAGGCTGTGACATTAAAAGATGCTGTCCTGGCTTCTCTTGGCTGCAAAAGTTGATGGAGTTAATAGAGATGACTAAATTGACTGTTGTGATTAAATTAAAAAAACACACACAATTATATTTGATTCTACTTGGAAACCACTTCTGGACTTTGTGGTTGAGGTAGAAAAAAATTAAACATTGATTTTGGGTTTTACCAATTAGATGGGTTTGAGTTATAGAAATATCTAGTTTATTTTATCTATATACACTGCTCAAAAAATAAAGGGAACACTTAAACAACACAATGTAACTCCAAGTCTGTGAAATCAAACTGTCCACTTAGGTAGCAACACTGATTGACAATCATTTTCACATGCTGTTGTGCAAATGGAATAGACAGCAGGTGGAAAGCAGAGGCAGTTAGCAAAATATCCCCAATAAAGGAGTGGTTCTGCAGGTGGTGACCACAGACCACTTCTCAGTTCCTATGCTTTCTGGCTGATGGTTTGGTCACTTTTGAATGCTAGCTGTGCTTTCACTCTAGTGGTAGCATTAGATGGAGTCTACAACCCACACAAGTGGCTCAGGTAGTGCAGCTCATCCAGGATGGCACATCAATGTGAGCTGTGGCAAGAAGGTTTGCTGTGTCTGTCAGCGCAGTATCCAGAGCATGGAGGCGCTACCAGGAGACAGGCCAGTACATCAGGAGACATGGAGGAGGCCATAGGAGGGCAACAACCCAGCATCAGGACCGCTACCTCCACCTTTGTGCACTGCCAAAGTCCTGCAAAATGACCTCCAACGGGCCACAAATGTGCATGTGGCTGCTCAAATGGTCAGAAACAGACTCCATAAGTGTGGTATGAGGGCCCGACGTCCACAGATGGGGGTTGTGCCACCGTGCAGGATGTTTGGCATTAGCCAGAGAACACCAAGATTGGCAAATTCTCCACTGGCTCCCTGTGCTCTTCACAGATGAAAGCAGGTTCACACTGAGCACATGTGACAGATGTGACAGGGTCTGGAGACACTGTGGAGAACATTCTGCTGCCTGCAACATCCTCCAGCATGACCGGTTTGACAGTGGGTCAGTAATGGTGTGAGGTAGCATTTCTTTAGAGGCCGCACAGCCCTCCATGTGCTCGCCAGAGGTAGCCTGACTGCCATTAGGTACCGAGATGAGATCCTCAGACCCCTTCTGAGACCATATGCTGGTGCAGTTGACCCTGGGTTCCTCCTAATGCAAGACAATGCTAGACCTCATGTGGCTGGAGTGTGTCAGCAGTTCCTGCAAGACGAAGGCATTGATGCTATGGACTGGCCCACTGTTCCCCCAACCTGAATCCAACTGAGCACATCTGGGACATCATGGCTCACTCCACCCACCAATGCCATGTTGCACCACAGACTGTCCAGGAGTTGGGGGATGCTTTTGTCCAGGTGTGGAAGATCCCTCAGGAAACCATCCGCCACCTCATCAGGAGCATGCCCAGGAGTTGTAGGGAGATCATACAGGCACGTGGAGGCCACACACACTACTGAGCCTCCTTTTGACTTGTTTTAAGGACATTACATCAAAGTTGGATCAGCCTGTAGTGTTTTTTTCCACTTTAATTTTGAGTGTAACTCCAAATCCAGACCTCCATGGGTTGTTAAATTTGATTTCCATTAATAATTTTTGTGTGATTTTGTTATCAGCACATTCAACTATGCAATTAACAAAGTATTTAATAAGAATATTTCATTCATTCAGATCTAGGATGTCTTATTTTTGTGTTCCCTTTATTTTTTTGAGCAGTGTATATAAAAGCGAAATACCACTCGCACATCATCACAAAATCTCCAGAACCGTAAAGCCTACAAACTTGAAATTTGACACTTATGTTCCTCTTGGCTTCTAGATGCTCACTAAGAAAGGATTTTTTGAAATGACCATCAGAGCATTAGTATTTTGTATATTATTATTAACACTCTCTGATGCTAAGGAGTTCTACTCCCCCTCCCCATCTGAAAAGAAATCTGTTCCAAATGCAAAACACAAGCAAAGGAGAGAAGTTTCAGTTTTACTTTCACAACAGCAACCAGCTTTAGTACAGAACAGTTGAGCTAAGCGATGCCCAGGCACCTTGTTGTCTTCTTGCTCACACAACAAATACTGTTTTAGTTTCCATGTTTCAGTTTCCAAACAGCCCTCAACTCTCTCACACACTGACAAGATGCTAGCCAGATGAATACTGATGCATGCTGGTAGGCAGAGGCACAATTTTTTCACACACACACACACACACACACACACACATATATATATAAGCCAAGTACCACTCATTCATCACGAAATCTCCAGAACCATAAAGCTCACACTTGAAATTTGGCACATATGTTCCTCTTGGCTTCTAGGTGCTCGCTAAGAAAGGATTTTTTGAAATGACCATCAGATCATTATTATTTCTTAATATAGTAATTAACACACTCTGATGCTAAGGACTCCCTCTCTCCACATGAAAACAACTCTGTTTCAACTGCCAGTTGCCTTCTATTAACATGCTCTGGTGCTAAGGAGTTAGACATTCTACTCCCCTCCCCATCTGAAAAGAAATTGCCAGTTGCCTCACAAGGTTGAGGAACAGCAGTAGGTAGCATTCTTCACCATCACACTCCATTATCCTATAGCTATAAAAGTCAGCAGCAGACATGGTCGTCTTTGCATTGCACTGAGTTATACTGATGTAATAGCCATCTTCTCCATGGCAAACCATGGCAGAGGGAGCAATATTCCTTTATGTGTTTCAATCACCGACCACCACTGAGCCAACAGATGGTGAACTGGACTTCTCTTGCAAAGCCCAATCACATAGTGTCGTCACAAAGCACGGGTATCCAGCTAATATATGACGTAAAAGTAAAAAGTTGAGGTCTGATGCTATTATCTTATTCTACTGTACCAGAGGGAGTCAGAACTTAACACCTTTTCTTCCTTTTTTCCCTTTTCCTTACACTTCTCCCTTTCCTTCTCCTTTCCTTATTTTTTATTTTCTTTTGTATATTTGTGTTTTATATTATAAACTAATAAAAGAAATCCATGTTGAATGTATCATAAAGTTGATGTAGAAATAAAAATATAAATGTGTGCGTATATGTGTATATGTGTCTTAAACAGGATATATCCTGTTTAAGACAGTGAAGGAAGACATGCGGTTCCAGAAAGTGCCCTGCGAGCGTGTATTTTTTTCTCTACTCATCTTCATCACCATAGCAACAGACAGTTTGAGCACCTGATCAGGTCACAGTAACCAAGCCTCTTTTGCTGCATCTCTCAAGGATGAGCTGAGCTTTCTGTTCATCTGCAGCTCCTTTGTACCTTTGTTCCAGACTGAAAACCTCCCCCACCCCCAGGTTGCTGCATACAGAATTATGGCTCTCGCCATCTTATGTAAGCACAGACTGATTGGATCTTTGCCATCAGCCCCTCGCTGATGGAAAGGAGAGAAGGCTGCATTGAAAGCACCAGCAGGCAGTTCGAAGCTCCTTTTACTTCTTAAGCACCTTTCAACTAGAGAGAAATATTCATTTCCACCATGGGGAGGCTGCGAAGAGTGACTGAAAACGGGGTGTAAATCATAAATCTGTTGGGTTCAGTGAAATAGAAACTCTGCCACTCCCCAAATGAATAGAAATAGGAGGGATCCAAGCCCAGTCTTCAGAGTAATCCAGACCACGAAACTAAATATAAAAAGATTCTAAAATGTGTGCAGAGAAGAGGTACAAATATGATAAGGGATCTGAAGGATAAATCATATGATGAACGGTTGAGGGAGCTAGGTATATCTTGAAGAGAAGGATGCAGGGTGTGGGGGACAGACATGATAACTTTTTTGAGAGCGGGAACAATTAATCAATGGAATGGCTTGCCTCCCAGACTCGTAGGTGCTTCATCACTGGAAACTTTCAAAAGTAGACTGGACAATCATTTGACCAGGATGGTATAAGACCTCCTGCCTTGAGCAGGGAGTTGGGACGAGAAGACCTCCAAGGTGCCTAATGCCCTATGAATCTATGTTCTAAAACCAGGAATGCTAATATTACATTATTTTAAGAAATATGAAATAAATAAAAGAATAAAATAAAATGATTCTGCAGAATTCTGAGATACTTCCTACACTTCCATTCCAGCTGGGGGTTCAGATTTCTCTTATCGCATTGTTATCCAGGCTGCTCACTTCTTCTCACTTCTGGGATTATTTTCAGAGCCAATTACAGTCTTCAGGTAGTTCTCAAATTAAGTTATTCTACCCAGAATTACTGTCATAAAACATGCTGGTAGTTAAGTGAGCCATCACATGACCAATTTTATGACATTTTGGGGTGGTCATTAAATGAATCACTCTGGTCATTAAGTGAATCTACAGTGATTCAGTTCCTATTACTGGACTATTCACTGTAGCCCTTAATTTCAAATACCTCAAACACCAATTAAGGATACCCCCAACCTCACCAAAGTTGCTCCTGAGTCAGAAGTGGGCAACTGTGCCCTTTTATGACCTTCGGATTTCAACTCCCAGAATCCCTGAGAATCCCCAGAATCCCAGATGGAATTCTGGGAGTTGAAGTCCACAGACTGTAAAAAAAAAAAAAAAAGGCCCATCCCTGTTCTAAGTCTTTCAAATATAATTCTGACTGCTGGATAACATTTTAGGCCTTCTTTTTTAAGCATCCCACCATGGTCTCACCAGTGAGGAGAGACGAATATGGGATATTATTCCACTCAACTGTTTTCAATGAACCACGAAAAATTTCAGAGACTCAGTTTTCACTCAATTGTAACAAGATAAGGACCTCTTGATATTTGAGTGCACTTACAAATATACTAGCTAAGCAGAAGATGTGAAAATGCAACTCAGCACTCCGCATAGCCAAAGACCACCATGTTTTTTTAAAATATAGAAACAATTAGCACTTTCCCTTTGGGTATAGATTAAGAAGGATTTGTATCATTATCATTACCATCATCATCATCCAGACTTCTTAGCATAATAGCCAAAATATCTTGTCTGGCTATTAACACTCAAAGTCCTGGCATTAGTTGTTTGATTGACAACTCTTCTGAAAAAAACCATGGAATAAAGCCACTGGTCCACTTCCAATATTTAAACTAATATGGCATTTTCTTCCCTGTAATCAAATGTGTGGATGACCTTGGGGAATCAGGGGAAGAGATACCGCCCAGAAAACAGTAAGAGAAGAGAATCATGAGCCCCTAGTTGCTTAATAATTAGAGGAAGAAATTTAGGAAGGATCCACCCTAATGTATCAAACAGTTAAAAGTGGCAGTAAGAAGTTTCAGTTCTCAGATTTGCAAAATTCTGTTAATGTAGCCTTACAATAAATTAGATTTTGCTCATTTAATCATGTTTCCTGTCTAGGTTATTTAGGAAGGCTGATATTCCTACAAGTGCATAGTTAACGTGAATAATTCAGTCCCATGTTAGGGTTGATGGCCACTAATGTAGACAGCATAGAAAAGGGGATTGGAGGAATTCATGGAACAGAGGTCTATCAAGGGCTTCCAAACACTCAGTTATCTCCAACTGAAAGTAGCCTGTCTCCAAATACCAGTTAATAAGAAACAATGGGGAAGAAGGCAGATATGTCTCCCGCAGAGAAATGATTCTGTTAGGAAGAATTAGAGGTAAAAGGAAACCAGGCTGCCAAAAAACACAGTGGCTGGACACCATCAAAGCTGACACCATCAAAGCTGACATCAGCCTGAGCACAGAAAAACTCAAAGTAGCGCAAGATTAGAAGATGTGCAGAGACTTGGATTATAGAATCGTCAGACACAACTGGATGGATAATGTCATTGTCATCAAATCTCCATCTATCCATCTTTCAAGCAATCCACAGATATCTATTTGTTCACTGAGAGAAGATGCACTCGGCCTGATCAAGGAGGACTGTCCTTATATCCTGATGCCTTTTGGAGGCATTGGTATCACAAGGCCCTGGTTCCTAACCAATTTTAGGAGGTGCAATCTTACATCTGGAAGATATTGAGTTGGAGAAGGTTTCTTTACTGTAATTAAGCCACAGCTTTATGTAACAGATATGTCCTATGTTCTTCCTTGTTTATCCCTGCCTCCACATTTCTCTTTTCTTGTTTCTATTCCTAGATTGTTCTCATGATCAGTATATTGCAATGTAGTGTTTGTTTATTTTTCATTGTAGGCTGTGATGGACTGATGGATTTACTGATCTATTTTGCCTCTACAGTTATTGCCAACTTTGAGCAGCTTAATTCCAATTATTCTTAAAGAAGGCTAAAAAAAATAATTATAATAAAGCATAATGAAAATAAAGTCAACTCCAGCGCAATGATGCAATTATAACAACATCTCCCCGCAGCAGAGAATTCTAAAAATGCAATTAGAGCAACACTCCCTGCAGGAGGAACCAAATTCTGATCGCACTGGCTTCCCCAAACCCTAAGAGAGCCAGAACCACTGAGATCACACGGGAAATGGTGCTCTAAAGAAGGAGGAAGAGATTGAAAATACTTAACTCTCTAAGATCCCTGCTGGTGGCACTCCATGAGAGAAGAGACACACAGGAACCACTTTCTCCAAAACAGCCTTAACCCAACCCATGGATACAGCCCGGGAGAACTAGCTAGTGGCTCTCCATTTCCATGAAATGAGTGAGTGAAGGCTCACAGTCACTTTTTTCAGTTGCTGTTCCTGCATTTTGGAACATCAGGGATTCTATTAATTTGCCTCTATGTCACTTAAGCAACTTCTCTTTACTTTTTTTGATGCCTTCAAGGAAGTGTTAATCCCTGGCAACCACCTGGATGAATCCCTGCAGTTCTCTTGGCAAGATTTCAGAAATGGTTTGCCATTCCCTGCTTCCTAGAGCTGAGGGGGAGGGACTGGCCCAAGTTTACCCAGTTGGCTTTCTGCTAGAACTAGAAGTCATGGCCTCCTGGTTTCTAGATTGATGCTTTAACTAGTTGTCTCTTAACTTTTTCAAAAAGCCTTCAAAATAAAGGTTGACAGCATCTATAATGAAACTGTGGCTATTAGGATACAATTAACATTTTGCCCTGTTGCTAGATGCATTTGTCCTGGAGACTTCATACTCTTTGTACCAATGGACACTGTAACCTGCAGAGTCTCTCTTTGATTGAGGAAAGAAGGAAAGATGCAACCATACAGGACAGGCAAATATCATTGGGAGCAGATGGTACTGAAGACAAACAGGTCCTGAACGAAGAAGCATTTCAGGCATCAAAAAGCACCCAGAAGCCAACTGGAAACAATGAAATTCACAAAATAGAGATTTTCATTTATCAGCCTTGCAGGGTAGTCCAAAAAAAAGAATACCTAGAAATACTAGCTCTGACTGTACTGTTGGTTACATTAACAGTACATTGCAAGTTGGAAAGTATATCTCTCTTCCTTCCTCAACCTTTACAATCCAAGAAACTAGGGAGGGTCCCTTTTGAAATATTTGCTATGCCCCAATGAATGAATGAATGAATGAATGAATGAATGAATGAATGAATGAATGAACGATTCAGTAATTTCTAGAAAACAGTATCTCCATCTCCTAGAACCCAAATTTGTTTAGTAGGCATGGCCCCAACTTATCCCTGACAGCTGTCATGTGAGAAGTGAGCGATGCAGTTGTGTTGCAAATCTAGACCACAAATGGCAATTGCCACCAACTTATGCTTTGTGATTGCTTTCCATTTCTAGCATAACACAACCTGGCATTCCCCAAGACTCCAGATTTGCATTGTGTATGCATCTGAGTCATACCATTGTCATGATTACAAGAAGATTTATAGATTTTGATTTGCCTGCCCAGAAATCCAGGAGGACCACCACAAATCTTGCTGACAACAGGAAGAACATTGCTTCTTAACTGAACAGTGGCAAATGAATATCTGGACTTATAGCCATGCTTAAACAGTTGCTGCAACCTAGGAAATATTTGCAAATTAATTTCTACATAATGGGTGGAAGGCTACATATTGTTGGCTCAAAAGATAGTCTCTAAATTAGACATTCTAGCTCAGGGGTCTCCAACCTTGGCCACTTTAAGACTTGTGGATTTCAACTCCCAGAATTCCTCAGCCAACTTTGCTTTGCTGGCTGAGCTTTGCTGGCTGTGGAATTCTGGGAGTTGAAGTCCACAAGTCTTAAAGTGGCCAAGGTTGGAGACTCCTGTTCTAGCTTGCACTGAATACTATACTGGGAGATAATGATATACTGGTTAAAATGTACCCAATTAGCCAGTAATTTTTGCAGTGATTTCTTTTACTTTATTATTCAGTAAAGAATAATTCCCTTAACTAAGTATGGAATACTGGGTATGATAATGGCTGATGATCTAACCAAGTCTTAACTTACAAGATATCAAAATAAGTATGGGATTTTTTCCCCCCATCAATTCTTATTCATTTGGATAAAAAAGAATATAAATGTTTGTGGAGATTCTCAGTCATCCAGGTCATGGTTGTCCCAAAGATGCTTTTTTTCAAGAGGCAACTGGAAAAAACAGTAAATCCAGTGGCCTTTTGAAAAAAAGCATCTTTGGGACAAAGAAGAATATACTTGTTTTTATATTTATACATATACATATACATATACATATATATATTGTGTGTGTATGTGTGTGTATATATATATATATATATATTGTGTGTGTGTGTGTGTGTATATATATATATATATTGTGTGTGTGTATATATATATATGTATGTATCTTTGGTTATTCGGGTTTTCTCCCGCGTAAGATTGGAAGTATCTAGGCGATGTTTCGATGAAGTCTCATTCATCATCTTCAGGCTTGTGTCTTTGGCTTTGTGCTTCTCGGAGTAATGTGAGCTTGCAGCTGCTTCTTCCTTTTAACTGCTAGTGGAGTTATGACTTGATTGGGTAGGGGCTTGGCTATGTTCTGATTGGCTGGGGGTGTGTTCTCATTGGTTGGGGGGTTGGCTGTGTTCTGATTGTTTGGGGGGTTGGCTGTGTTCTGATTGGCTGGAGGGGGCTTGGTTGTGCTCAGGTTAGTCTTAGTTGCTGGGGGATTTGAGCTGGTGAGCTGTGATCCTGCTTTTTGGCTTTGCCTTTGTGGTCATGCCGCATCTTCATGGTGGGCATCAGTGTGCTTCATGTATGGGTTGGAGGGGTTTGTCATTGTCATCAAATCTCCATCTATCCATCTTTCAAGCAATCCACAGATATCTATTTGTCCACTGAGAGAAGATGCACTCGGCCTGATCAAGGAGGACTGTCCTTATATCCTGATGCCTTTTGGAGGCATTGGTATCACAAGGCCCTGGTTCCGAACCAATTTTAGGAGGTGCAATCTTACATCTGGAAGATATTGAGTTGGAGAAGGTTTCTTTACTGTAATTAAGCCACAGCTTTATGAAAGGGGGGACAACGAAGGTCTAATAAATCCCCGAGCTAAGTTTTTATCTAAACACTCTCAGAGCGCAACCAACTCAGGCTCTGACATGGAGTATAACCAGCCCTTTGGCAATGGAGCATCCGGTATCAGGTCCACAGGACAATCATAAGCACGATGTGGTGGTAATTGATCTGCCTCCTGTTCGCTGAAAACATCGGAGAAGTCCGACAGCTCCGAAGGAATTGAAACAGCAGGAGTGGCGATATCTTGGCCAGCGCAGATGTGTCTCAGGTGGTCCACACATTGGAGACTTGGAAAAAAAATGGCGTTCTGCGCCCAAGCCACCAATGGATCGTGCAAACACAGCCAGGACACTCCGAGAACCAAAGGGAGATGGAGGTTCCAGGTGACATAAAAACTTATCGCCTCCTCATGATCCCCAATAAACATACGCACTGGCTGGGTGGTGAAACGAATGGGCCCAGACTTGAGTTCACGCCAATCTACTGTTTCCACCTTAATGGGTGGATCCACAGGAATAAAGGAATTTCAAAATGTTTGACAAAAGCCCAGTCCATAAAGCTGGTTGTAGCCCCTGAATCCACCAGCACAACAGCAGAAATTCCCTCCTTCTGGGACTGCAAAAAGATACGAGTGTCCAAAAGTAAATGCCAAGGAGGGCCAGGACTTACTTCAGCAATTTCGGATGGGGGTGTAGGATGTGCCTGACCTAGGATTTCCCCGAGGTCGGGCCTACCCCATTTCCCGACGGGCCAGGAGTGGTTTCAGGCACAGGTCTGCGAGTCCCTCTCCAAGTGCAGGAATTTGCAAAATGTCCCAGACCCCCGCAATAAAGGCACAATCCTTCCTGGAACCTTCTCGAACGTTCTCACGCTGTTAAGCAAGAGCGGAGTGTGCCTAACTCCATCGGCTCCTCAGCCTTAACTGTGGTTTGGAAAACTCTCGGTGGCGTGGTTTGTACTCGAGAAAACAAAGGTGGTTCCACAACGGGCCGTTTACTTCTGTGCTGTTGTAAACAGGCTTCAATACGTAAGGCACTAAATTACCAATGCATCCAGCATTGAAGTCCGCTCTGCATGGACTAGCTCATCCTTGATGGCATCAGACAAGCCTTCCTGGAATGCAGCCATATGAGCCGGTTCGTTCCAATTAGAGTCCATACACAGCAAACGAAATTCTGCAATGTATTCCTGCAGGGGACATTTCCCCTGATAAATGTCCCATAACCGTCTAGCCACAGTTTGTATTTTAATTGGGTTTTTGAACATAACTCCCATCTGTTGTAGAAAACCCTGAAAATGGTCCAACAACGGGCTATCTTGAATTAAACAAGGGAATAGCCCATTTGGCAGCCTGCCCAGATAATAGACTAATCATAAATCTTACCTTAGCCTGGTCGTTTGGGAAATCTTCAGGCCTCAGAGATATAAACAATTGGCACTGACCCATAAATGCCGGGAACATGTCCATTTGCCCTGAAAATTTATCCGGCATGGATACCGGGCTTTTCCTCAAGGGAGGGGCTGAGGGAGCAGCAGCAAGGCTTTGCAAACTGGAAATATGATTCACCAGTTGTGTCACCTGATTTTGAAGAGTCACATTGATTTGAAGTAGTTGATTTATCTGTTGCTGTTACTGCTCCACCAAACTCTGCAGTTGGGTTTGGTCCATCTTGTTTTGAAGATGGTTTGTTAGGCTTGGAAGCAAAAATATTATGTCGCACCTATATTCACAAGTGAGAACAAGGAGTTCCACAGTTCAAAATATTCAAACAAAACAGAGCCAGACTAAAAAAGGGTTAACAGTATTATATTCCAGTCCTTGGCAGACTTCCCAGAATCTGTCTGGTAATTCAGAATGTCCATAAATTACAAAGGCCGCTCCACAGGTATCCTTTTGACACATCAAACACTTTGCTTCCAAGCAAAGTTTGAGAATCAGCAATCCTCCTTAAATCACCTGGATGGGTGTGTCAGTCTCTCTAATCAATGTCTGGCTTGACACCTCCCTTCAACTTGGTGTTTCATTTTTCTCCTGATTCTAGCATCAATCCACAATCTGTCAATTTCCCCATTAGAAGCCTCTGACTCATTTTGTGGATCAGTTGCTGGCATGAGTGAATTCGAAGGCTCTGGTGAGGATTGTCTGTCTGATAATCTCTCATCCCCCTGGCTCACATCTGTGTCCTCTGATAATTCAGACTCCACATTCACAGCAGGCTCCACCCTTTCATCTTCAGAGTCATCAGAGTCAAAACTCACAGTATGTATGTGTGTGTGTATGTGTATATATATATATATGCACACACACATATATTTTCTTAAGTTTTTGCGGGTATTTACATGTCTGGCATTCAGCTTTGTTTGGGTATTTTCCCACGTCATAGTAGTGGTGCTTTTAAAGTTGTAGCAACGTTTCAGCAGAATCTCATCTGCCATCATCAGGCTTCTGTATAGTGTTTGTCTGTGAGTCAGACTTTTAAGTCTGAAAAGAGATAGCAGCATAATCATGAAGATGGCAGATGAGATTCTGCTGAAATGTTGCTACAACTTTAAAAGCACAACTATTATGATGTGGGAAAATACCCGAACAAAGCTGAATGCCAGACATATATATATATATATGCTTATATATTTTTTTTCTTTAAGTTTTCACGGGTACTTACATGTATGGCATTCAGCTTAGTTCGGGTATTTTCCCACATCATAATAGTTGTGCTTTTAAAGTTGTAGCAACATTTCAGCAGAATCTCATCTGCCATCTTCATGATTATGCTGCTATCTCTTTTCAGGGCTTGTAGCACTTTAATTTCATTTTTCTGCAAGTTGCTTTTGGGTGGTTTACTTGTGCATAGGATGTTGGTAACTTGGTGTCTTATTTTATCAGATTCATCTGTATTTAATTTAGGTAGGCTGGATTCTACTGCACATATGATGGATTCTGTGGGGATTTTTTGGGGTGCTATAGCATAATTGAATCCTTTGGTTAGGACATCTGTTTCTGTTTTGGTGAGTTCTCTGTTGGAAACGTTGTACACTAATTGTTTCAGGAGTTGTTGTGAGTTGTTGGGGGTTTTCTTGTCATGTTCTAATTTCTTTAATTTTTTCAAGAGTTTTTCCTGTTTGTAAGTGTTTTGAGATTCAGCTCTCCAAGTTGTAAGTTGTTTTATTTGTCCTAAAGTAGATGATGACAGATGAGATTCTGCTGAAATATATATATATATGATAAGAAAGGAAAAATATACCAAAAGTAATAGATTCCTTGGGTGCAATCCCGAAACATTTGGAGCACCACTTGATGAGCAACACCATCAACATTGACAAAATCACCATCAGTCAATTGCAAAAGGCAGCTTTACTTGGAACAACTTACATTCTGCAATGGTACTTTTAATATTATTAAACAATAACATCTACCTTTGAAAAACTTGATACAAATACCAAATCCAGCCAAAACATCTGGCGGATTGTGCAACCAACCATGACAAAATCTTATCTGAAAGGGAGAATTTTAGTGAAATTTCTAGGGGAAAAGCACAATGTCCTTACATTTATTAAGGGATGTACGTGAAAGTCTTGTCTCTTATCTTAGTTACTTGGATTCTCATGCTTATATTAAGCCCTAAAGGAAAACATCAAGAGGAAACATCTCTCTATCAAACATATTAAAAGCACTGTTAGAACACTGCTTCAGGAAAATCCTTTCCTGAAGCATTCCCTGGGAGAAATTCAGATATGTTATTGGTTAACTCACTAAAGTTGAGCTTACTTTCACTCCTCAATATACTATTATTCTTTTTAGCCAAAAGTTCACTATCTTTCTTGAACCTTTGAGAATTGCAGCCTAACTTTGCCGATTGACAGCAGTTTGATTCTCGTTGGCTCAAGGTTGTTTCAGCCTTCCATCCTTCCAAGGTTGGTAAAATGAGAACCCAGGTTGTTGGGGGTAATATGCTGACTCTGTAAACTGCTTAGAGTGGGTTGTAAAGTACTATGAAGTGGTATATAAGTCTAAGTGCTATTGCTATTGGTGGTAATGGATCACAAGGGAGCACTCAATAGGATACGGATGTTAGGGAGAACATTAGCAGACCATGGAGCAATGTGAAGGGAGGGAGAAGGAAGGAGAGGCAGTATAATAACCTAGTAGAGGAATAGTTGAAGGTAGGAGGCAAGGGAGTAGATAGTATGGAAAAGTCATCAAGTAGAAAAGCCTCTAGGTTAAGTTGCCATAGAAAGAGCAGCACATATAGTCTCCATGTCTTTTACCAAATCCTGTTAATTCCATCTGTTGCTTAGATCAATATCTGAACACTGTTGGCCACTTGTTAACAGAGGGATGGGAAGAGGCACTATTAATAAAATCAAACACTGTTAACAACAGTCATTTTTTAATTTTTTGAAATTGCATCAAATAAATCCGTACACATTATCTGCTAATATTTGATTTTCTCCGTAGCAATTTGGAGGCATGATTAATACAGTTAATCAAAAGTGGGCTCCAATCCAGCATCAATTGTCTCCTTGCATGCTATCTCAAGGTTCCAATTATGCCAAATTTGTGGGCTCTTCTGTCCATCCATTTAATGAAAAGAAGAACTAGGGGTGATATGATAGTAGCGTTCCAATACCTAAGGATCTGCCACAAAGAAGAGGGATCAACCTTTTCTCCAAAGCACCTGAAGGTACTACACAATGCAATGAATGGAAAGCAATCAAGGAGAGAAGCAGTCTAGAATTAAGGTGAAATTTCCTGACAGTTAGAACAATTAATCAGTGGAACGACTTGCCTTCAGAAATTGTGGATGCTCCAACACTGAAGGTTTTAAAGAAGAGACTGGACAGCCACTTGTCTGAAATTGTATAAGTTCTCCTACTTAAGCAAGGAGTTGGATTAGAAGACCTCCAAGGTTCCTTCCAACTCTGTTATTTCGTTATGCATCCATTCCTATGTAGAGGAATCAACTTGAATTGCTGAGGGGAAAATGGCACCTGCAATGGCTGGCATACCAAAAGATGCCAATTTTAATGAGCTATGGATGTTATACAGGTGAAAAAAGTGGGGAAACATATTTTATCTGAAATGCAAGAAAAGAGAAATGTCTTCAGGGTGCAAAGAAGATGAGGAAAAGCAGGCTCTATTTTCATGAGTGTAGAATGAATTCTTGGGGCAGAAGAAGACTCCAACACATCCATTAGAACAGAACCAGGTCACTTCATGACCATCATCACTGACTGCTGTCCATGATGGCTGGGACTTATGGGGTTTATGGTTCAAAACTATCCAAAAGAAGCCCTGCTTCTTACCTATATAAGAAAAGATGCATGAAGAATTCGCACACAACTAGCAAGAGGGACAAAAAACAAGTTCTAGACTTTGCAACATGGTCACACACAAAAACCCCTCAAAAAACAACAGTGTGATCTGTCCTTTTCACAAAATGCAGTCAGGACATTTCAAAACTCAGCAAGCAAACGTGGGCAGCTGCCTTCCTTCACATTCCTCTCCATTGTAAATAGAAGCTTAAGAGCTGACAAGACCATATGTACCTTCTTCAATGGGATATATTTGAAGCCACCAGAGCTTTCAGTACTTCATCCCCACTCGTTGTGCTGCTGCCTGGTGCAACTGCTTAATGATAGGAACAACTTTGCTCTTCAAAATTTATTAAAGATATAAATGGCAGATAAGACTAGAAAGGTGAATATTGTCATACAGAATAACAAGAGTTGGAAGGGACCTTGGAGGTCTTCTAGTCCAACTCTGTGTTTGAGCAGGAGACCTTATACCATTCTGGATAAAAGACATTCCAATATCTTCTTCAACACCTCCAGTAATGGAGCACCATGACTTCTGAAGGCAAGCTGTTCCACTAATTAATTCTTCTCATTGTCAGGAAATTTCTCCCTAGTTCTAGCTTGGTTCTCTCATTGATTAGTTTCCATCCATGGCTTCTTGTCCTGCCTTCTGGTGCTTTGGAGATTAAGGATAGGATAAAACAAATGGATGGGAGAATAGTGGAAGAATCAAAAGCTAAAGATCACTTATTTTAATTTTATAATACAAATTAGTTTGAAGGTTAGGTTTTAACATCCCAGCAACTATAAACAAAGTTACCTGTAAAACCCTAGGCCACAGGATAGAGTGAACAATGGAAATTATCATCCTGAACTTAGATAGGTACCTGCGACTCAATCTTAGTCATCCATCTTTGGTCACCACTTTGAATTCATGAAAACCAGAATCTGAAACTCAAACTTGTGATAATGTTGATGTTGATGCTGATGATATCCGTTCAGTTGTGTCCACTCTTGCAATTCTATGGGCCTGGTCTCTCTACATCTTTTGATTTTACACTATTTCTTTGAGTTTTCTATGCTCTCTGGCTGATGCCAGCTTTGATGATGTTCGGACTCAAACTTGTATCAGGTTTCAATTTTGGTTTCTGAAATTCAAAATGGTACATGTTCCAAGTTCAGATGAGAGACTAAGTCTCAGAAAACACCCTTTCATTGGTTGGCTGCACCAAGATAAAATGGCAAGACTTGCCTCCTCCTTTTGGTGGCTTATAATGAGAATACAACACAATACTAATCCTAACCCTAACCCTAACCCTACCTTGGTTCATCTATTTAAAACCACCGGGCAAATCACAGCTCAGACAAATCTGCTGCCTGCTCTCTATAAAACCACCTACAGACCATTCTGCCTATCATAACAAATGTCTGGCACAACTTGTTAACTGCAAACAGTTAACTGCAAACAGTTAAACTGAATTGGCTGTTTTAGCCCAATGTGATCTCCAGCTGGCATGAGCCATGTAACCTATTACTAAACTACAGCTTACCTCATCAAATGAAGCACAATGCTAGAGGATTGCTCTGGTCTTGGCACATGAATGGGCAAGCACGTTCTCAGAAAAATGTCAAATGGAAGATGATAGATTCAGGAATCAAACATCTGGAAGTTCCTTCTCAGACCATATAAGGTACTAGCTTCTATGGCTTGGGACTGGATAATCTAAGGGATATCTTTATCCAAGAATTTCTACCCATCTGATCAGATCCAACAGATTAAGCATGGTGCAGATATCATCAGCCAAAGAGTTCCATCTAACGGGAACTAAAAAATGGGCATTTTCTGCTGTAGCTTCTATTTCATGGAATATTCTCCCCTCACAGATTAGAATGGCCCCAACCCTGTTAGACTTTTGCAAGTTAAAAAAATGGTTGTATACTCAAAATGTTTGAAGATTCCTGTTTCTTGGTGTTACTGTAAGTTGGTTAACTATCTTGGCTGCTGTATCTATTTTTGGGGTGTTTTCATTATTTTTAATAGTTTTATTGTTTATAATTTTGGTTGGCCAGAGTTACTTGGTTGAAAATGGGTAATGGAGTTATAGAAATGGATAAATGGATGGATGGAGAGAGTGTAAGCAATACCTCACAATAATTGATGCTATTTAATTAAAATAGTTATTCTGAGAAGAGGGTGCCAGATCCTTTCTGGGGAGATGTAGGAACCCGAGTCCACCTCCATGCGGCACAGCTGGCCCTCGATGCTTACAGTGGCCATGATCTTACTGGCCTTGTAGGCATCTGTCCTTTTCATTTGGATCTGGGCATACCCTACGAATGTGAAGTGGGCTTCTTCTTCTCTGACATCATCTCAGCGCTTGAATTTCCCGCTGAAAGGTTTCCGGCTTCCCCCTTGGTGGCCATATTGTCAGTTGAGGGATGCCACCTTCTTGGTTTGTCTGTTGGCCAGCTGACTGGCTCTGCAGGCTTCTGCGATGTGACCCTTGCAATCACATCGCAGGCAGATAGTGTCTATGAAGCGGCATGCTGACTGAGGGTGGTTTTCCCCTCATCCCCCACACGACCTGGGTCCCTGCTTCCCAACAGGCTTACTTGTCTTGATCCAGTGGATCTTCTTCCTCATCATCGCTGGTCTCTGAGCTGGGTGCATTTCAATGTTCATGTCAGTCAGCCTGGGTGGCATGCACCTTCTCAGTCCCCTTGATGCATGCAGTGGAACTGTCAGAGGACTCCGCAGCCTGGGCCTCATTGATTGCCTCTTGGAAGGAGACCTCCTCTCTGGCCAGCAGGCATTTCTGGAGGGTTAGGTCCTTCATTCTGAGGATCAGCCGGTCCCAGATCATGCCTTCGGTGTCGGGGAATTTACAGTTCTTCTATAGCTTCCAAAGCGCTGCCACGAACATGTTGATGGTTTCCCCTTCTCTCTGGCTCCTTGTGTAGAATTCATGGCGGTTCACCAGATAGGAGGGGGTCGGGTCAAAGTGCTCCTTCAGTGACCGCTGGAGCTTGTCCCATGATACATTCTCCAGGTCATTGGCCATGAGGGCTTCGGCCAGTTTGTACAGCTCCTAGTCACAATATGTGAGGAATAGCGCTCACTTCTTCACATCTGGGGCTGCCTGTAGTCCGTTTACTTTCAGATGCAGTTTGAATTGGCCCACGTATGATGATCATTTCTCCTTGGCTGGGTCATAGGGAATCGACATCGGTTGGTGAGCCATGTTGGTCGCGGGGCTCGAATTGGCGATTGGTGCTCACGTGGTGGTCTCTTTTCTTCTAGTATCCCACCTTTGTCGCCAATGTTAGATGGGCGCAAGTGAAGAGGCGGATGCAGAGCGACAGTCAGCTCCTTTATGAAGGTGACAAAATGCAAGCCGTGAACTTGCGATGGGTGCCGGCTTATGTAGCCAGCACTGCCCAAAGCTTCAGCCACTGGTGGGTCTTTATTTCTCCCACCAGTGGCTGGGCCAATTGGTGGAGTCTGGCTACAGAACTCCACTCAGCTGGCTATATATAAGGTAATACGTAACAATCAGCACTAGTGCTAATGATGTTATCTAGCCTGGATAATGAAACATCTGCAAAAAAAACAACCAAGCTCAGAGAGCATCAAGGATCCCTCATGATTATTTTCCTACAACATAGACTCTGTTGTAGCAAAAAGATCTCGCTTAGCCCCTAGCCAACTTTGTCTGGGAAGAGAAGCGAAAAATGGTGGCCTGATTCATAGCTGGATACTATAACTGAAAGAAAACAAAAAACCGTACTGATCCTTTGCCAAGAGCACTGCATGAATGTACCTGTATATGATTCCCTGCAAGCAAGTTTAATTAAAGGAATTCTTTCCAGTTATCAGAATGATGTTTTACTCCCTTATGAAGAACACATCAACTTCTCTAACATGTTAAAATTAAACTGTAGACTGAAGAGGATTTCTGGACAAAGTAGCGTTTGTCAAAGTTGGCAATTTTAAGATGGTTGGACTGCATCTTGCAGAATTCCCCAGCATGAGAATGCCTTGTAGTAGAGAAGTTTAGAGCCTTGATTTGGGGTGGGGGGTTAGCCTCAATTACAGCATTAATTCATAAGGAATATATCTAGGAGCAAAGAATGTAACCTGATAGATCCAGTTGTAATATTCAAAAGGATGTAAGAACTGGTGCATCAGAGCAAAATGTCTCTGTCAGCATCGTAGCCTTTGAGTTTTGAAACCCTTCCATTCCAGTTCAGACAGATCCTTGTGGATCTACCTGTAATCACTTCTTGATTTATCACTCTAAATCAATATTTCTCAACCTTGTCAACTCTATGATGCATAAATTTCAACTTCCAGAATTCCCCAGTCAGCATTTGACAAGAGGTCCCAAACACTCTGTTGCTAAGAAAGCTGTCTAGATTCAGTTTTCTGAAAGTATATGTTTCCCAGCAAGCAAATTTGATTCAAGAAAATTTTTCTATTTACCAGAATGATGCAAGAACCTGCTTCTGAAGAACATACAGACTTCTGCAAAGTGTTCCCCATGGTGTAAAAGAGCAGGCAGAGTTGGGGGTGGAGTTATGTGCATCATCAGCTTACATCCTCACAAATGGTCCAAGTCCAATCCCTCTTGAATTTGTTGACCCTTATCTGAGGCCAATTTTAACCTTAGTTGACTAGATTCTTGTATATAGACTTGAGCAAAAAATCTTAACTGCAACTTAATGTATGATCTTGATTCTTTGCATCTGACACATTCTGGCTGAGGAATTCTGGGAGTTGAAGTCAAAATACCTGTAAGTTACCAAGGGTGATACAATATATAGTAAGGAGATAAATCCCCAGAAGAGAGGGGTGATTCCAGAGGAATAAGAGACAACTCAGTCAAGATATTTTATATGAGAAAAAGAGGGCACAGACAGCCCCTAATGGTTCCCATAGTATATTGTAAATGCAGACAGTAGAGTCCTCAATTTGGCAAGATTTTGTCTATAGGTGTGAAACAATAAAGAGTTCAGCTTGGAAGACTCATTATGTGTCATTATTGGTTTTGAAGTTTGAAGTTTTTGAAAAACTAAAATCTGTCATGGAATTTTAGGTAAACTAATGCTATCTACTGACTGAATAATCTTACTTTAATTTTTATTCATTATGTCAAATAATAAAATCAAATCAAATCATAGACTGATCATTAAAGTGACACGAGAGCTGAATCTGAACTAAGAACTCATAAGATTTTCACCTCTGTGTGATTTAGCTGTGTCTCCTCACAGGTTTTGTTCCTTGTTTCCATAAGTGCTCACGTACTAAGCTAAAGTCTATCCTTGCGTAAAATTGTTCCAGTTCCAGCAACTGTTACATCATTCTTTTAGAAAAGAGGAAGGGAAAGTTTTATTCAGAATTTTAAAAATTGGTAATTGAGATAAGAAGCTAATTTGGGAGAGGCAGTGGCAAAAACAAAACTAAAATTAAAAATCCTACTTTGATGTTATGAAAGTATTGACAATCTGTATAATCTAAATTAGAGGTGTCCAAACTTGAAGACTTTCACAAGATGAACTCCACACATCTTAAAATGGCTAAGATTAGGAAACACTGGTTTAGAAGGAGACCAAGCAGAATTCCTTAAGATATTGGTTTTTATTAATTTTAGGGTCAGGTTGGGGAATTCTGGGAGTTGAAGTCCACAAGTTCTCTGCTGCAAATCAACATGGATATTTATGTTACAACGAAGTCAAAATTGTGGATTTTAAAAATCATGTTAGACATCCCATATTGAGAATATGGAATCGATCCAAAGCACTGTATCTTGCTGGACTTTTCCCCTCTCCTACTAGTGTTTATCTAATTTGATATAAGAAAATTGCCTTAAAGTGTACTTCCAAGGAAAAAGAGACTTTTGGCTAGCCAGACTTAGTGGCCAGATGGGGAAGGGGTGAGAATGAATCGTCGCTGAAGTCTCCCTTGCCTTTACTGCTTCCATTCAATTTCAGAAGCAGAAATCTTCCATGAGATTTCTCTTGTCTTTTTCCAAAGAGATGCTATCACACCACTGCTAATGGGGGAGATCTGTCTTGCGGAAACTGAGGGAGACCCTGTTCTTGCCTTGGATAAATTTTCCACTCAGTTTCACTGCCCACAAATTTTAAAAAGCTAGCAGTACCCAAATGTGATATTCATCCCGTGGTACAGGCAGTCCTCAATTTACAAGATTCGTTTAGTGGCTGTTCAAAGTTACAATGGCACCAAAAAAAGTGACTTACAACCATTTTTCAAACTTATGACCTTTGCAGCATCCCCATGGTCAGGTGCTCAAAATTCAGAAGTTTGGCAAGAAGTTCATACTTATGACAGTTGCAGAGCCCAGGGTCATGTGATCAACGTTTATGAACTTCTGCCAAGCAAAGTCAACAGGGAAATCAGATTCACTTTAGATCTGTGTTACTAACTGCAGTGGTTCACTTAATAACTGTAGCAAGAAAGGTTGTAAAATGGGACAAAACTCAACATCTCTCTCAGCCAGAGAAATTTTGGGCTCAATTGTGGTCGTAAGCTGAGGACTACCTGCATCACTTAAACAGGGCATGGTGAACAAATGACTCTTCCATGCTAATGTTATGCACATTCTTGTAGCAAAAGCAGCATCAAATCCGGATTATTGTTAAGATCTTGCAGGGCAGTGTGGCTATGTGGAGACCATGAGAATATACCAGACCTTCACAGGGGATAAGTTGCCCTTGAAAATGTAGACCCATCCATCGTCATGAAACAATTTTTGAAAAATCCAGACCTTTCCATTCCTCAACCTATTCTCCTCCAAGTACCTTGGATTACAACCTCATAAATTTCAGACGGCCGGAATTAGGAAGGTTGCAGTTCAGCACTTCAAAAAGACCTCAGGCTATCGGAGTCTGTAATAACAAATCGTCATGTTTTATGGTAATCAGTTCTATTAGCAGCATCCTCAGAGGGTATCCAGCACAGATGTTCAAGAAATGACACAAGCCCAGTCTTTTTCAGTTTGCAGTAAACGTTCCTCTTCAGTTAAATCGGCCAATAAATAGAAACCATACATCTTCAAATCTGCTAAATGTCTATGGAGATTCTCAACAATCCAGGTCATGTTTGTCCCAAAGGTGCTTTTCAAGAAACAACTGGACTTTCTTTGTTTTTCCTTCAAGACATTTCACTTCTCATCCAAGAAGCTTCTTCAGTTCTGACTGAAATCAGAACTGAAGAAGCTTTTTGGATGAGAAGTGAAACGTCTTGAAAGTAAAACAAAGAAAGTCCAGTTGCCTTTTGAAAAAGACTTCAAATCTGCAGTTGTTCTACTGGTACCATATTCAGCAATCTACCCATGACCGACCTGTTTTGAGCTCTATTTTTTTTAGCTTCTCTCCACTCCACTCCCTTCATCTTGCAAGAAAACATACACAGAGACAGACACCCACACACTAGGGCTCTTGGTGTCTCTTACATCTGAGTGCATACACAAATACACACACACATACATCCTTTACTTTCCCTCCTCAGTAATGTATTCCAGATGCTAAAGTGAGTGGAATAACATGGTCTCTTTGCAAGCTTTTAGCACAGCATGCATCCTTCTGCCACTTCCAAAATGGCAGCTTCGGACTGATCCACCGCAGACTTTCTTTCCTGCAAGCCTTCTTCACCAGGGTGGGGATGAGGATGAGCTGCTCAAACCTATAAATATTATTTATTTTCTTCTCTATTCTACGCATTGATCTTTCTACACCTGAAGCTAACAACCCAAGTCAATAAAAATCCCATGAAACATCCACAAGTTGTTCCCATTGACAGTTACCCAATATTCTTTTAGAACTCAAGCATTATGCTGAGGGTTTTGTAAGAGTTACAGTATTGTCTCCATCCTAGACTGTGGTCAAAGTCCAGCTGTGCCATCTTAGATGTGTAGGCATAGCCAGGCACGGCTGCGTGGAGCGCATGTTGTGATTGGTAGATAAATAGAAAGATAGACCAATGTGCACATAGAAAGACAGAAAACTTTCACACCTAGTCCTGCCTTCTTTTGCTTGGAACCTATAGATCTTTAAGTACCATAGATGAAACATAAATACAAATAGTCCTGAATTTACAACTGCTCATTTTTACTGAAAAAATGACTTATGACTGTTTTTTACACTTATGACCATTGCAGCATCACCAGTATTATGTGATCAAAATACAGTATATACCCTTGGCAATGGTTCATATTTATGACAGTCGCGGTGTTCTGAGATCATGTGAGCCCCTTTTGCCATAAACAAAGTCAATGGGGAAGCCAAATTTACTTAACAACCGTGTTACTAATGTAACAACTGCAGTGATTCACTTAACAATGGTGGCAAGAAAGGACATAAAATGAGACAAAACTAAACAATTGTCTTGCTTAGCAACAAAAAGTCATGGTCTACATCAGTGGTGGCATTCAAATTTTTTACTATTGGTTCTGTGGACGTAGCTTGGTAGGCATGGCAGGGGAAGGATACTGTAAAATCTTCAGCCAGAGGTGGTATTTGCCGGTTCTCTGAACTACTTAAAATTTCCACTACCGGTTCTCCAGAACCTGCTGAATAGCACCTTTGGTCTCCCTGTATCTCTTTTTCACAACCCTATTTAATTGCCACTTTATTCATGCTTTAAGAAGGAAGGATCTGATTCAGGAATTCAAACTGCTGCTGTTTCTCATTTAGAGCTGCTTCTTACCAATCTCAATGTGTGTCATAAAACATGGAGAGTACAAGCACAGATGCAGGGAATCAAATTTCCATAAATATCCTCAAGTATGATCTATAATTTATTCAGCATCTACTTTTCCTTTCATCAAAAGCAGATAGCAAACTGGGCCAATTCTTCTTGGACCTCCAAGCCAAGTAACCATGTTTCATCAATCCATACGTCTAATCAATGGTTCTTTCTTAAGCTCTGATCTGCAAAAGATGGGTGGTCTGCAAAGAAAGCACAGACAGTCTGTGGTGGAAAAAGATGGCATACTAGCTATATAATTGTATGCATTTCCTATGCAATGTTTTATTTTATTTTATTTTATTTTATTTTATTTTATTTTATTTATTTTATTTTATTTTATTTTATTTTATTTTATTTTTTTTATTTTATTTTATTTTATTTTATTTTATTTTATTTTATTTTATTTTATTTTATTTTATTTTATTTTATTTATTTTATTTTATTTTATTTTATTTTATTTTATTTTATTTTATTTTATTTTATTTTATTTTATTTTATTTTATTTTATTATATTATATTATATTATATTATATTATATTATATTATATTATATTATATTATATTATATTATATATATATATATATATATATTTGTTTCCTTAAGTTTTCGCGGGTACTTACATGTATGGCATTCAGCTTTGTTCAGGTCATTATAGTTGTGCTTTTAAAGTTGTAGCAACATTTCGGCAGAATCTCAGACAAAAATGTCAGACAAACACAATACAAAAGCCTGATGATGGCAGATGAGATTCTGCCAAAATGTTGCTACAACTTTAAAAGCACCACTACTATGACGTGGGAAAATACCCGAACATAGCTGAATGCCATATATACATATATATACATACATACATACATACATACATACATACACACACACACACATATTGTCATGCGATATTAGATAACAGATATAAGTATAAACATGGTTATGATTACATGAAATGGATACAAATAAGAAAAAAGACACAATAGGACAGGGACGGTAGGCACATTGGTGCGCTTATGCACGCCCCCTACAGACCTCTTAGGAAAGGGGTGAGGTCAATAGTAGACAGTCAAAGGTTAAAGTTTTTGGGTTTTGGGGAAGAAACCACAGAGTCAGGTAGAGTATTCCAGACATTGACCAGTCTGTTGCTGAAGTCATATTTCCTGCAATCAAGTTTGGTTAAGTTAACCTTGAGTTTGTATCTATTGTGTGCTCTTGTATTGTTGTGGTTGAAGCTGAAGTATTCATTGACAGGTAGGACATTGCAATAGATAATTTTATGTACTATACTTAGATTGAACCGAAGGCAACGTAGTTCTAGATTGTCTAGGTCTGAAATTTCAGGTCTGGTATAAACTGCTTCACACAAAAAAATAAATATCTGTAATAGAACTATTTCTTTTTCCTGCTTTGAAGTCAGTCTTTTTCATTGGTTCAAATTTTGTATTTATCAAAATATAATATAAATGTTTATCAAAATATAATATAAATGCAAAATACAAAAGAAAATAACGAAGGAAAAAGAGAAAACTGTAGGGCAAAAAGGAAAAAGAAAGAAAAAAAGTGTTGGCTTCCAAGTGTTGGTACAATAGAATAAGATAATAGCACCAAACTCAACTTTTTATTTTTAAATAATAACACAAACTAGCCATTTCTATAACAATAAACCTAATCAGCAAAACCCAAAATCAACATTTCATGTTTTTCAACTTCAAGCACAAAGTCCAGAAACAGTTTCCAAGAAGAATCAAAAGTAATTGTGTTCCTTTCTCCTTTGAATCAGTCTTGACTCCTGGTGGCTGCTTGGACGAGTCCCTGAAGTTTTCTTGGCAATATTTGAAGGACTATTTGAAGGACCATTGTAGAGTTGTAATTGCAGGAACGCTCTTATCTTGGATGGCAAACCTCAGATTAAGAATGTTTATCAAGTAATTACAACTCAGACAAACAAAATCACTAATACAAAGAAGGATTAGAGAGAGGAAGTAAACGTGTTAGACTTTAACTAGAGATAATTAATTGTGTTAATTACTATGCTAGACAGTAACAAAGGTTGAGCAACAACCAAAGTTAACGAATGTTAGAGGATTACTAGAAATGTGTATAAATACAAGACTAGACTCCAATAAAGTCATCATGATTCATTTGATCATGGTCAAATACCTCGACTGCCTCGTCATTGCAACAAGTGGTGCCCAAACAGGGACCCTCTTACTTCGTCCGGCAAGGATTTGGTGCACCTTCAACCTTTTGGGGTTTCTCAACCATTATTGGTTTCTTCACTTTCAGAGGAACAAAGAAAGCATGTAGATGAATTAGGCTATTTGTTCAAGAAAAATAATACTCAGGTACCAGAGAAAAATATCTTAAGGCTGGTCCAGGAGATTGCAGCTCAGTGCTTATGGTATCCAAAAGAGGGGTCTTTAAAATTAACTAATTGGGAACGTATAGGAAAAACATTGCATACTGAACCTAGAGCAGAAATAGAAGTTTTGCAGGTGTGGCATTTATGTAGATATGCAATTGAAAAATTTTCTCACAATGAACTTTCTCTTTTAACACCTCCACCTTCAAGTTATACTAATGTTGTCATTTATCCTCCTTCTTCACCTGTATATGTCTTCCATTCCCTCAGCTTCTGCAGATAGAGAGCAAAAACCTCCTGACTCTATTGTTCAGTCTTCTTTTCAGAAAATGGTTGAGGCTTGTGAAAATGATGCCTCTGTCTCAGGAACAGAACTTGCAGAATTAGTGTCTGTTTATTTAGTACAATATCATCCTGCTCAGGGACCACATCTTGGACTGCAAGTAGCAGAATGGGAGGGTCTGCCTTATCAGATCTTAGGAGAGTTTAAAAATGGTAGGTACAGACTATGGGATTAGTGGTAATTTTACAAGAGAACTTGTAGAAGGAATAAAAAATGGTTATACAATGATCCCTGAAGATGGGAAGCAAATATTACTTGACTCCTCTAGCAGTCTCTCTCACCCCCCCACCCCCACCCCCAGCTGGTAGTGCTGGGATTGATTTAATCACTCAAGAGGAAAGTGAGTTTAAAATTCCTTTAGAAGTTAAAATAGTTCCATCTCAATTTAAAGGTTTTCTTCCTTCAGGATTAGTTGGATTAATTTTACCTCATTCTTCTGAACACAAAAAGGGCTGTTTTGTTGTGCCTGGTGTAATAGATTCAGATTACACTGGTATCCTCATGATTCAGATTTGGGTGAATCTTCCTCAAGTTCTTCCTTGTAATTCTTCTGTTGTTCAATTGTTTCTTCTTCTATATGAAAATCCATCTCCTGGTATAGGTAATCATGTGGATGCAGGATTTGGATCAACTTCTTTATCTGTAGGCTTACTTCATCAGCTGAACTCCTCTCGTCCTTTGTTAACACTCTTACTAAATAAACAACCATTTCAAGGGTTATTGGATACTGGAGCCGATGTCACTGTCATCTCTTTACAATGGCCAGTACAGTGGCAAAAAAACAACAGTTTCTTCGTTGTGGGGAATAGGAGGTTCTACAGCTGCTTGGCAGAATGTTCAAGAAATTAATGTTACAAAATTTGCTGGTAAGTTTTTTTTCCTACAACCATACATTCTAGATATTCATACTAATATTTGGAGCCTTGATATCTTTTCTCTTCTTAATACCCATTTGATTCTTGATGATGGCTCTTCTTCTTAAATGGCTCTGCTCTATGCAGGTTTGGGTGGAACAATGGCCATTATCAAGGGAAAAACTTACTGCTTTACAACAATTGGTTCAAGAACAATTGGCTGTTGGTCATATAGAACTTTTTACTAATCTTTGGAATACTCCTGTTTTTGTTATAAAAAAGTAAAATGGGAAATTTCGCCTCTTGCAGGATTTGGTCCTTTATAAAAACATGGGTCCTTTACAATGTGGTCTAACAAATCCTAACTTAATTCCTAATTTTTATAAATTATTGGTAGTAGATCTTAAAGACTGCTTTTTCACTATACCTTTGCAGCCTCAAGACAAAGAAAAATTTGCATTTATTGTCCAAGTTTTTAATAATAGCATGCCCACAAAACGATATCATTGGTGAGTGTTGCCTCAGGGAATGCTTAATTCCCCTACACTTTGTCAATATTTCGTGGATAATGCTCTTCAACCCTTTAGGAATAAATTTCCTTCCTATTTAGTCTATCATTATATGGATGATATATTGATAGCAGCCCCAGATTTTGATGAAACTAAATTGTTAAAAGAGTTAATGATATTGTGGCAGAACAAGGACTGTATATAGCCTCAGACAAAATTCAAAAGATAGAACCTTATACCTACTTAGGTAGGTATGTTGCATAATTGATCCATTCCAATTCTTCCTGAATTACAAGTACAGAAATCATATACCTTAGTACAATGGCAAAAATTACTTGGCATTATTAATTGGGCACGCCCATTCTTTTACATTACAACTGGTGATATGTTGCCCTTATTTCAGTCTTTGAAGGGAGCACAATCACCAGGAGATCTAATTGTATTAACTGATCTTCAAAGAACATGCCTTCAAGAAATATTAAATAAGTTTAAGCATTGATATGTGGACAGGATAACATCCTTAACAATAGGACTTTGTTTAGCTATTCTTCCTACTGCACCCTTTCCCACAGGATGTCTTTATTCTAATGCCTCTCCACAAGCAGTCAACATTCATGAATGGATTAATTTGTCAGCTACTCCACCTAGAAACATTTATCCTTATCAAATCAGCATTAGAGGATTTGATTATCAAAGGTCGTAAAAGAGTCTTACATCTTATAGGACAGGATCTCATTAGCATAGCTTTCACTTGTACAAAAGTTGAACATGAGCATTTGATGATGATTTCAGAATCATATCAGATAGCCTTTTCTCAATATGTGGGAAACTTGTTGTATTGTCTACCCAAGGATCCTGGAATAGTGGTTACTATTACTTTAAATCTGGCCTTTTCTTCCATTTTTGTGTGAAATCCTATTTCTAAAGCTCTTAAAAGTTTTTACTGATGGCTCACCAACAAGGGGTGTGGTGGTCTGGCAGATTCAACAACAATGGTATTCTAAATTTACTGCCACTCAGACTTCAGCTCAATGTGCTGAGCTGGCTGCTGTGATTTTGGCTTTACGATTGTTCAATGACCAACCTATTAACTTGATCGTTGATATTCAATATGTGTATTTAGTTATGCAATCTCTTCCCTTTTCTTATTGTGCTCTCTCTTTGGATAAGAATTTGTTATCCTTGTTTTTATCTTTAAAGAATAGTTTGGAAACTCGCTTGTATTCTTTGTATGTAGAACACATTCAAAGTCATACTCTCTTTACCAATGCCTTGACTGAAGGAAATCAGAAGGCAGATGAATCCTTAAAGGATGTTATTTCTCATTGCCTATCCTCTTTTGCTGTAATGAGTTGGCCTTCTAAGTTCAAAACTGATAATGGCCCAACTTATATTAGTAAAGAATTTCAAACCTTTTCTCAGAAATGGAATATTACTTTAGTACACAGAATTCCTTACAACTTTCAGGGTCAAGCTATAGTTGAGCGAGCTCATTGTACTTTTAAGGCATTGCTTCAAAAACAATTACAAACTGAGTCTGGCCCTTACCATCTGCAAAAGATTCAAAATCTCATTGCTGTAGCATTATATACTTGGAAATATTTAACCTTTTTAGATTCTCTTGCAGACTCACCTGTTAATTTGCATTTTCGAACTACTGAATCTTTAGCAAGCCCTTTGGTAAAGTATCGCCAAGCTCCAGATCCAACCTGGAAAGGCCCTACACTGCTGATCACCTGGGGTTGTGGTTATGCTGCCATGGAAGATCCTTCTATTGGACAAGCAGTGTGGGTTCCAGCATGCTGTGTTTGTTTGTATCGTGACATGGCATCAGGGCCTTCACAACCCGATTCCGGATTTCAATCTTCATCTGAACACAGAAGTCTGGCTTCCAAGGTTGAAGCGCCCGCAACCCATCACTTGGGGACAGGTTAAATCTACTACATATCAAGCTCAACAACAACTGCAACAGGCCTCATTACCTCAGACTCCTGAAAATCTTGTTGCTGCTGTTTTTGCTATTATTAGTTCTGTTACAATTTTACTTTGCATTTTCTTGTTTATGGTTAATGGTGTTTCTGCTCAAAATGACACTTCTTTGGTTCATCTTAACCCTAATTTGTGGGTTCGTCATGCCCAATACATGTTTATGACCCATGGCACAAATATTACTTTATACTATGAGCCCCCAATGGCATTTGGTCAAATTTCTTTTACCCCTAACTTGATCATGTCTTCTACATTTATTGTCTCACAACTACAATCTATTTCACACTCCTGGCTATTTTCTAAACCCCCAATGCAATTGAATTCTGTCCATTGGCGTTATTTGAAAGTTAGTCAATTTACAAGGGGTCTGTGTTTCTGTTGTCACGCTAAACACACTTGGCTTCATAATTGGTCTGATTATGATGCTGCTCAGCACATATTAAAAAAGCTAGGGAATTATAGTTATCGTTTTAACTACTATTGGTTGTCAGGTAACTTTAATTCTTTTTTGTATGGACTTAATATAGCTCCTGATATGTATCCTGACAATTTTCCTATTTTTAATGCCTCTGATCACTCTAATACAGGATCGATATGCGCTGGATGGCAGCTTAAAGATCCTAATATGTGGTTCTTTTTTGATAAATATGCTACTAATGTGCATCTTCAGAATTATCAATGTGCAACTATAGGTTATTTTACTCTACCTGTTCAAATAGGTACACTCCCATCAACTCGACAGCGGTGTTCCTCTCTGGGGCCTACATGTAATGATGAAGTCATTATTGACACACAATTGTCTTCTGGTTCTACATTTCACCATGCATTGGTAGGGGCCATTACAGGAGTCCACACTCTAGGCTCTTATCCTGGCATAATTGCTCAAGAAAACAGATGATCTATTCTTGGTCTCACCTGCAGACTTGAAAAATCCATCAATGCTACTGCTGCTATTATTCGTGATTTGCAGCATGAAATAGAAGACTTAAATCAAGATGTCTTACAGCAGCATTTTGCCATAGACTATCTTTTAGCCCATCAAGGCGGGTTCTGTAAGTTAGTTGGACACCGTGGATGTGCTGTGCATTTTCATTCATTGAATAAAACTATTGAGGATGAGCTTGACAATTTACAATCATACATTCAAAATAATATCCATGCTCAGTACTCACTTTTGAGTGGCTAACCAATTGGCTCACTGATTGGTCTTGGCTCAAATAGTTTTTCTTTTATGCTATAATTATTATTATTGTACTAATTGTAACCTGTTGTTTTATTCAATGTATTCTAAATTTATTCGCATTGTTTTGTCCTGCTTTCCTCTCTTTTAATCCTCTACAATTGAGATACATTCATAAATCTTTGAATCCTCCATTTAAAATAAAAAACGAGGATATGTAGAGTTGTAATTGCAGGAATGCTCTTATCTTGGATGGCAAACCTCAGATTAAGAATGTTTATCAAGTAATTACAACTCAGACAAACAAAATCACTAATACAAAGAAGGATTAGAGAGAGGAAGTAAATGTGTTAGACTTTAACTAGAGATAATTAATTGTGTTAATTACTGTGCTAGACAGTAACAAAGGTTGAGCAACAACCAAAGTTAACCAATGTTAGAGGATTACTAGAAATGTGTATAAATACAAGACTAGACTCCAATAAAGTCATCATGATTCATTTGATCATGGTCAAACACCTTGACTGCCTCGTCATTGCAACAGACCATCTTTTCCCAGTTATATCTACCCAATCCACCACAGTGGTCTCCTCTCTTAATGAGGTCTGTCCAGGGCCTTCTCCATGGTGGCTCCCTCTCTGTGAAGCATCATCCCTGCGGGGATAAGATTAGCCCCCAATTTGACACTCTTTCAAATGTCCCTGAAGATGTGGTTTGACCAACAGGGCTGGGGACCACAGAAATACATCAGGTGTTTGTAGGTTTATTGGATATGAATTTATTGGCTTTTGTATTGGGATTTTATTTCTGTAAGCCTCCTGGAGTCACTGAGTGAGTTGGATGGCCATATAAAATTTTCTTAGTACATAAATAATAATAAATATTTTCATTAGTGGTTTGCCCTTCCTAGGACTGAGAAAGAGTGACTGGCCCAAGGTTGCCGAGCTGGCTTTGTGCCTAAAGCAGGACTAGAGCCTGTATAATATTTAACCATTATAACAAACTAGCTGTCACAACATTGCCTGAATAGGGCATGATGGCAGTTATTTCACATCTTGGTGATTCAAACATGGGGATATAAACCTGGATCAGGCTCATTCATTTTGGTACTATCAAGAGAAAATGATTCTCTATGATTTATGATCTATGACTTATCACATGTGAACACTGAGACCTTTTGCATTGGAGACAAATTCCTTGTGTGTCCAGTCACACTTGGCCAATAAAGAATTACTGCCAGCTTCTGACAAGCAAAGTCAATGGGATAAGCCAGATTCACTCAACGACCACATGAGCCACTTAACAGCTGCAAAGGTTCACTTAAGAACTATAGCAAAAAAGCTCATAAAATGGGGCAAAACTCACTTAACTGCCTTGCTTAGCAACAGAAATGTTGGGCTCCATTGTGATTCCTTTTAATAACTATGTAGTAGTTTGCATAATGCCACAGCTGAGGATGACTGATGTCCACCATTAACCCTGAAAAAAGGAAAAGATGAAGGAAAGAAAAATGGAATTATGTGAAACCGAAGGAAATGCAACAGACTGTGAACCAAAAGTCCTTTCAACCCTAAATTACTCAGATTGATTCAGTAATGGAATGGATGGATATTCCAGCATGTTGTCTTTAATGTACAGCAGATTCTAGTTCCTGAATTTCTAAGGCCTTCCTTCTTGATCTGCCTACTGCTTTGCTGTTTGCAGCCCTTCACACAATGTTTCCGCTTTACTGGCTCACTGATTTGAGGCAAGGAAAAAATATTGGATGAAGGGAAAGAAAAGGAGTCATGGAAAAAACAGGTAGGATGGATGTTCATGAAAATGCTCAAATCAAAGTATTTGCAAACAAATTGTTTTGCAGAGCAAGTGTCATGCCCCTGTTAGAATCTGACTCTGAGGGAGAGGAGGAACAGCCGACAGGGAGTGGAAGTGTGCTCCAGAGGTTGTAGAGGCAATTGGGGAAGGGCACAGGCCGGCTGGGCATTCAGAATACCCAGGCCCATCCCCTCTTCATCCTAGGGGACACAGGGAGGAGCAGATAAGGGAGAAACATGAATGGCATGGTCTACAGGGGAGGAAAGGACCCTGATCCCCTTCATGGGCTGCAGCTGGGAGGACTGTTTAAAAGGACAAACTGCGCATGGCCCAGTGCTGGAAACAAAGCATGAAATAATTCTAGTCTGTCAGTTCTTATCTGAGTTCTGGTGTCCTTCCCAGTGTGTGTATTTCGATATCTGAGGACGTCTTCAAGCTCTTATCCTGCCTTGTCTCAGTAATTGCTTCAGTGTGGTTAGTGTTGTTTTTTCTATTTATAATTTATATGTATTTTGAGTTTGAATAGAATTTCTTCCTTTTCGCAACTGTTCGTGGAGGAGTTTTTTCTCCAGTCAATGATAATTGGACCATGGAGACCAAGCTGAAGGCATTAAAAGGACTTCACCTATTTTTGTGACTTTGTTGCTTTTGTATCTCACCCTAGGTCATCACAGCAAGAATCAGATTTGCTGGTGAATCATGACTGTATCCATGAATTGCAAAGTAAATAAAATTTTTATCCTTCATTTGCTGTGAAGTTCTGGACATCCCACCCTAAGCTTTTATGTCAAAGAGTCTTTTGCTGCTGCAAAATAACAGATGGAGACGTAGAGAGATCCCTGCAGAAGCCAGCAGAGATCCGAAACAGGAAAGGCAGGGAGAGAGCATGAGTGTCAGCAACCAGACACAACAAAGATCTTATGACTAAGAAAAGCAGCCGGGGCGGAAGTCCAATTGGTTCCCGTCTCCTCTCTTGCTGCATGACCAGATAAAAGATGCTTTGAGGTAGTGCACATGCAGTTTTACTGAGCAACATGTGAGAAGCAGAAGAGAAGGAAGAGGGCAGAGCCCAGCAATAGAATACTGGCTTCCCACACTGAAGGTCCTCAGTTCAATCCCGATAGTTAAACATGAATTGAGGTCATGTCCGTCCTGGATCCCCCAGAGAAGTTGGTGGAGGTATGGAGGATGTTAGCATGGAGATGAGAGATTTTTGCTCTGACTGAAAATGCAGGTGGAGATGTGGCAGATGTGAAATTTTTGTTCTGATCAGAAGAAGGTTTGCACTCATGTAGACTCAGAAGAACAGAATAATAGATTTGGAACTTGGAAGAGACCTTGGAGGTCATCTAATCCAACTGCCTTTTCAAGTAGGAGATCCTATCCATTCTGGACAAATGGTTGCCCAGTCTCTTCTTAAAAGCCTCCAGTGATGACGCACTCACAACTTCAGCTCCGTACTCCAGTCTCTGATTCTGATTCATAGCCTCACAGCTCTTGAACCTTTCTAGGAACAGAGCATAGAACAGAGATGTGCGGAAGAGCAACTGACTGCAAAGACTCTTTGGCAGAAATTGGCTCCTTATGAGCATTCTGGTTCTGAGTGGGAAGCAGCTATTGAGGGCTTCATGGTGCCCTCGAGATGAGTTGGGGCTCAACCCTAAAAGGTAGACAAGCTCCATGGGATGACTGGAACTATATTTAATTGAGATTAAAGCAGGGGTGTCCAACCTTGCAACTTTAAGACCTGTTAACTTCAACTCCCAGCTTGGCAGGGATTTCTGGGAGTTTAAGTCCACAAGTCCCTTGTCTACCACCAAATCTGAGGGGAACCAGCCTTTCCTAACATTACCTCCTTTCCCCGGGCTTCAGGAACCTTTCTGCTCTTGTTGCCTCTGTAACCACATCTCCATGACTTTCTATACCAGGAGCTGCAACTCCCAAAATCTGGGCCAGTGTGTCATTTAGTTTTCCATGCTTTTTCCCTTCTATAAAGAACTGTTTAAACTATAAAGGCAGTCCTTGATTTACTACCACAACTGGGACAGAATTTCAAATGCTAAGCAAGGTTCAGTGACTCATGTCCACTATTATGACTCTTTTTGCCACAGTTGTTAAGCGAATCACTGCAGTTTTTAAATGAATCAAGTGGTCGTTAAACAAATCTGGCTTTCCTTATTGACTTTTCTGGTCGGAAACCAGCTGGGAAGGTTGCAAGTGGTGATCCACATGACCCTGGGATGCTGTAACCATTGTAAACACATGCCTGTTGACAAGCAAGCAGAATTTTGATCATGTGACTGTGGGGATACTGTAAAAGTTGTCAGTCAATTGTTTCAATGCTATTGCCACTTTGAATGGTCATTAAGTGAATGGTTTTAAGTCAAGAACTACCTCTATATATTTGTACATCTGAACCTATGCTATGACATATTTGCTACTGTAGTATTCACTTGAATCCTTCAAGAACAGTGTCTTTTTTCCTAGGTCATCTTTGGCTACTATTTCAGTGTTTTTATGAAAAGATGATGGCACCATCATGGTATTTAATGCAATTGCTTCCTTTCCTTGACATCACCCCTTCCCCCCTCAGCAAGTGATGGTAAAATTGTATGTTTATTCTGAAACATACAATTATAGTGATCTTCCCTCTCTTGTCATTTCTGATTACATGTCCTAAAGGACAATTGCAACTTGGTGAAAAATAGGCTGCTTCTTGATAGCTACGGTAGAAATTATTAATTCTACGTAAAATGCTGGCCATCATTTTGTCATGGTCTCCTACTATTAAGTTGCCCCTACAAATGGTGGTTCTTTCTTCACCTCCTGCATTCTTCTCCAACTTAATAGCCTTCTGATGGTGGTGATGGCATTGACCAGGAATCCTGGAAAGGGTAGACCACAGGTCTCCAACCTCGGCCACTTTATGTTTTGTGGAGTTCAACTCCCAGAATTCCTCAACCAGCATGGATGAGAAGCAAAACATTTTTTAAAAACCCAAGAAAGTCCAGTTACCTTTTGAAAAAAGAACCTTCGGGACAACCATGACCCGGAGAATCTCCATAGATGATATCTCTGGTTCTTTCAATTTCCTGTCATAGGATTTGGTTTCTTCAGCTCATCAACAGTGCCACTCTTTCCAGCTTCTCTTTCAGATGTGGTCTGAAGGGCCCTCACACTTAGTTTGCCCTCTGGAAATAAGCTGTATGAAATGGCCTCGGTCGTATGCAGCTCTGAAGGAACATCCGTTGAATCAATAGCTCCTAATCTATTCTGAAAATAACTCTCATCCCATCAATATCAATTCTCTAGAAAAATATTGGCCATCACTTCTAATTCTTGCAGAAGCTGGATAGAACACTAGATAATGGGCAAAATGTCCTGGTTATGATCCCAAACTGCTCTCCTCCAAATGGACAAATCTAACATTAGGAATTCATCCACGTTATATTAACCCCATCAGAAAAACAACAACAGATCTTTGGATATTGGTCTTTTGTTGGCACTGATGTTCTCATAATCTCTAAACTATTTTTCCTAGGGCTATTTGAGACAGTATCTCAGAGGAAATGGCTGTTGAGATTGTTTTTATCATTTAATGGTCAAAAAGTACAGGTAGTCCTTGACTTACAACCATTCATTTAATGATCGATCTATGTTACAACAGAACTGAAAAAGGTGACTTATAGATTTTCATTCTTATAATAGTTGTAGCATTCCCATGGTAATGTGATCAAAATGGCAACTGACTCATATTTATGACAGTTGCAGTGTCCCTGGGTCATGTGATCACCTTTTGTCACCTTCTAACAAGCAAAGTCAATGGGGAAGCCAGATTCACTTATTACTAACTTATTACTAAATTAACAACTACAGTGATTCATTAACAACTGGGGCAAGAAAGGTCATAAAAACTTAACTGTCTGCTTAGCAACAGGGTTGAAATGAGGGGTCCTTGGTGCTCTCTGAGCTTGGTTGTTGTTTTTGCAGATGTTTCATTATCCAAACTTAGTAACAAAAGACTACACAGATGATGTTTCCTAGTTTGGATAATGAAACGTCTGCAAGAAAACAGCCAAGCTCAGAGACCACCAAGGACTCCCCATCCCTACTATAACTGAGTCCACCCATTCTGCTCTTGGTTATCCTCGCCTTATCCTTCCTTCCACCTTTTCCAGCACTAGACACAACATAAACTGGGCATCGTGTTGTGAGTCACTCTGCTTTTCCTTTTTGATATATAAATATTCCAGATTCAGCCTTGTGTAAATAACATCACGGCTTTTGGTAAGGAGCATTGAATGGTGACACTCCCTTTCCAGACGTTCTGCTGAATTTTTTTTCCCAAGCAAAGACAAATGCCAGCCAGAAGAAGTCAGATGATAACGTCTCTGCTACTCGCCAGTGTTGTAGGGCAGAACAGTCCAATTCTATCCTATTGGAATCCACAGAGCAGAGGCTGCTAAACTACAGCTCCCAGCAGACCCTGCCTGAACAAACAGTGAGAAGAGAGGCTCAGAAGTGTTGTTCCACAACTTCTGCATGGTCACTGAGCCAACTGCAGTGCAGATGGACCCACTGCAAAGCATTCTGGGGGAAAGATGCCCTTTCATACTGTCTTAGTATGAATGCCAATAGCAGGTTTTCTGAGGCTGATGTGGGAGGGAGGAACAATGAGGAAAGAAAGAAGAGGGAGGGAGGGAGGGAGGGAGGGAGGGAGGGAGGGAAGGAAGGAAGGAAGGAAGGAAGGAAGGAAGGAAGGAAGGAAGGAAGGAAGGAAGGAAGGAAGGAAGGAAGGAAGGAAGGAAGGAAGGCAAAAGGGCAGGCTTGCAACATTGCCAAAATCCTGTAAGTTCTCATCAAGAATGCCAAAATCTTATCCTATGTAGTTTCATGAGATTGCAAAAGATTTTGGCTTGTTTTTCTTTGTTTGAACTGGTATATAATAGAAGATTGCTTTGTAGTACCCAAGACTTGCAAAAAAACTGTCACCATTTATTAATTTAAAACATAAGTCATCCACCCAAACCTAAATTATTGTATCAAGCCAAAACTCAAACTTCTACTATATTGAATCCAATTCAAGAAATAAAACTTATAATGTTGGCGATTTAAAACTACTCAGTCCACCAGACAGTTACATCTGTGAAAACTGCAAATTTTTGGGAATTTCCATATTTAAAGCATTGCAATCTCCTTCTTCCACTGTAAAGGCTTAAAGAACAGTTTAGACACAGTTCACTTGGGGAGGGGGGTTAATGCCTATCTGTAGGTTTCCAATGTAGAAGACATAACAGAAATGTAAAGAAGATGGGGAGGGAAGAGGAAAAAGGCCCACCCGGACACAAACATTTCAGGCTAAAGGGTTGATGAAGGGTTGATATCTGATGAATACAGTTGATGGGGAAAAGAAAACTCCCTAAGGCATTCAAGATGGAACAGTGACTTGCCCCAAATAGATGCAACCCAAATTTCCCAAACCAAGTATTCCCAGCAACAGATATGTTCCAGAGACATGCAAATTTCACCCATTCTGATTGTGAATACTCAGCAAATATTATTTCCAAGATTATTCTCATTTGTACTTTCAAAAATGAGACCATCAGCTATGCCCACTGTAAAGTTACAACCTAATATGTTAACTCTTTAAAGGGATGCTTCCAAGCTGCCTGAGTATTTTTGTGTCAACCTAATAATATGTGCCAATGTGTGTTCGTTTCAGTTGGAGATCAATTTGTAGGGTTTCCGTTTTGCTTCTTTACTTCCATTTTCCCAGCCCTAACCATTTGCCTTCATGCAGCAGCTGTTTGCCCGCAGTTCAAAAAACACACATTACTTTACACGTCAGCCTAAAAGTTTCCTTTGTGCACAGCTTCTCACATCACTCCTTACACATCAGGTTTAGAGAACATTCTTAAGCTTTTCCCCTGCACAAAATCACCAGCAACTGCCCTATGGAAAACCCTGCACAAAAAGATGGGGAAGACAAGAGCTCCCACCAAAATCTCCCCAAATAAACCTTCCCCATCTTCAAAGAAGAATCCTACACATTTCTTTGCATGCGAATACAATCTACTGTATTTTGCTTGCAATTGTTTTCCTTGTTGTAAAACCAATTAACCAGACTTGCCTTCAGAAGTTGTGGGTGCCCCAATACTAGAGGTTTTTAAGAGATTGGACAGCCATTTGTCTGAAATGGCTAGTCTAGGGAAGAGAAGGACCAGGGGAGACAGGATAGCAGACATCCAATATTTGAGGGGCTGCCCCAAAGAAGAGGAGGCCAACCTGTTCTCCAAAGCACCGGAAGGCCAGACAAGAATAATGGATGGAAACTGAACAAGGAGAGATTCAACCTGGAAATGAGGATAAATTCTCCGTAGAACTGCGTAGAGCATCCAGAGAGTGGGATGTGCTCTAGTCTTCACTCTTACAGGCTGAGCTATAATTGAGGAACACTCCTCCTCCTCCTCCACGTGACTCCTCCATGCGTTCCCCAGTTTTAGCTCAGCCTTCGAGAGAGACAGGCAGCTAATTCGATCGTTCCTTGGCCGTTGCAGGTTTCTTCTGCTTTGTGGTTCAGGTTTGCTTTTCTCCTTATCTCCTTGTTCCTGCGCTTATTGGTGTGGTCCCAAATTAATTTGGAGAGCGATTTCGCCCTCAGGGGGGAGATACGGGGTTCGGAGCCTTTTGCACCCCCCACCCCCCCCTCCTTTCTTCCTCTGCCTCGTTCCAAGCGTAACTTTCCCAGCCGCTTGACCCTGCACTATTTTTAGCACCCAGTTGCGTCTTCCCCCCGCAAACGCTTTTAGAGGAAAGACCTTTCCTCTCCCGGCCCTACCTTTTTTTGAGCTACAATTTGGGCTGGTGTGTCTCTGGGCTGTTCGCCATTTTGGGCGCGCCTCGTGGCCAGCGCCATTTTGAATTGATTTAAATTTTGGTTTTTAAGGGCTGTGAGAATTTTTATAGGCCCATAGCGGGACCGGCAGGCCGCGTGGAGCCCCTTTCTTGTTGTAGGACACTGTGGTTCCATGCCCTGTTGTCTCTCCTTGCTAGATATCGTTGGCTTTTTTCCTTGCCCGCAGCCCCCTCAGAGGCGCAGGTACGTACTTCCCATTGTTGCTGGGAGGCTGCCTAAAGAGGCCTTCTTTTTCCTTCTGTCTTTTCTCTGGCCTCAGCGTTCTTTTGGTTTGTTTTGGATATTAGGTTTAGTTAGATAGTAGATTATTATTACTCTCTCCCATCTCTAGAGACCCGACTAAGCGGACCCTTATGGCATCTGCTATCCAACATTTGGCTGATATTAGGGCCATCCAACCTGTACCGCCCTCGCAGCGGGGAAGGGGGTTCTATTCCCTCCTATTCTTGGTGCCCAAGCACTCTGGGGATTGGAGGCCCATTTTAGATCTAAAAAGGCTCAATCGATATATCATCCGCCATAGGTTCAAAATGCATACTCTCCAATTGATTTTACAGGGTGTCAGGGAAGGGGACTGGCTTACATCTGTTGACCTCTCTGAGGCTTACCTCCATATCCCCATCTGTCCTTCGTATTCCAAGTATTTGAGGTTCTGCTACAACAATCAGCACTTCCAGTATGTAGCCCTTCCCTTCGGCCTCGTCTCAGCCCCAAGGACCTTCACTAAGGTGCTGGCAGCTCTGGCAGCCCACCTTAGGCAATTCCCCATCCGCGTCCACTGCTACCTTGACGATATTTTTATTGTAGCCCCTTCCCAACATCAAGCCGAGAGTGATACTAACACTACCCTCTCGGTGCTTCAGGCTCACGGCTTCTTAGTGAACTTAGAGAAGAGTCAGCTTAACCCTTCCACCCGTATAGCCCACTTAGGGGCTGTGATTGATTCTGTTAAAGGAAGGGTTTTCCTCTCACACGAGAGACTCAGTAATATCTGCACAGCTATCAGGGCTATCAGACGGACTGGAAAAGCATCTTTGCTCAACTTATCCAAATTACTTGGAAAGCTGGTTTCTTGCATATCAATCATCCCATGGGCACGTTTGCATTCCAGATCTTTGCAGTGGTTCCTCCTGCCGTACCAGCGTTCCGGAAGGAGCACTTCAGGCCTTGTGGTGAAAGTGCCTCCAAGGGTCCTCGCTTCCCTCCTATGGTGGACACGACCCTCTACCAACAGAAGTCATCTATTCAAGGAGCCCCAAAGGGTCACTCTCACAACAGATGCAAGCCTTTCCGGATGGGGGGCCCACCTGCAGTCCCTCTCGGCCCAGGGAGTTTGGTCGCCTACGGAGCGGAGCCGCAGCATCAACTGGCTGGAGCTTCACGCAGTGTACCTGGCCCTGCGAGCTTTCCTCCCTCAGGTGAGAGGGTGTCACATACTGGTCCTAACAGACAACACTACAACCAAGGCCCACATCAACCATCAAGGGGGCACCCATTCCATCCTCCTCATGAGGGAGGCCAAGCGGCTGTGTCAGTGGGCAGAGGTGCACCTTTTATCCATCAGAGCGGAGCACATCTCAGGGGTCTCCAATGTTCAAGCAGACTGGCTGAGCAGGGCCACGCTTGACCAAGCAGAATGGCGCCTGCACCCACCCCTGTTCAGGGAGGCAGCAGCCATGTTCAGTCAGCCTCTGGTAGATCTGTTTGCATCTCCGCTCAACGCACAGACCCCAAGATTTTTCTCTCGTTACCCCACCAACGGCTCAGAGAACCATGATGCCCTACATTGTCCCTGCCCCCCCGGGCTTCTGTACGCCTTTCCCCCCCTTCCGTTGATCTCCAGGGTGATTCAGAAACTGATATTTGAAAGGGCGGAGATTCTCATGGTGGCACCATATTGGCCCAGGAGACTGTGGTTTGCAGATCTTCGCAATCTGTTGGTAGCTCCGCTGTGGAGGATCCCACTAGACCGAATCTCTCTGTCACAGGGCCCTCTGCTTCACCCAGACCCACAGTGGCTTCAGTTAGCCGTCTGGAGGTTGAGCGGGAAAGGCTGAGAGAGGAAGGGTTGTCGGCCCAGGTCATTAATACCATCCTGGCTGCTAGGCGGCCTTCTACTACTTGCATTTATGATGCAACCTGGAGCAGTTTCTGTAAGTGGTACCAGAAATCCTTCATCAATCCACATTCTCCTTCAATTGCGCAAATCCTGGCCTTTCTACAAGATGGCCTAGATGGAGGCCTCTCACCCAACACTTTGAGAAGACAGGTCGCGGCCCTGTCAACGGTGATTGCTGGCAGCTCTTCTGACCCTCTTTCCCACCACCCTCGAATCAAGGCCTTTCTTAGAGGGGCTTCCAATTTGCACCCCCCAGTGGTTCACAGGTACCCGACATGGAACCTTAATAAGGTTCTTATGGCATTGATCAAACCTCCCTTTGAGCCTCTCAGGGAGGCGCCTCTTCAGTTTCTCACTTTTAAAGTGGTGTTTCTCGTGGCAATAACCTCTGCTAGAAGGATATCTGAAATAGCAGCTCTATCCATGAGAAAGGATCTGTGTATTTTTCACACTGATCAGGTGGTTCTGAGACCAGACCCCGTTTTTATGCCAAAAATTAACTCGGCATTCCACAGGGCACAGGAATTGGTCCTACCTAATTTCTGTCCAAAGCCTTTGCATGAAAGAGAACAACAGTGGCACACCCTCGATGTTTGAAGGGCTCTACGTATATACATCCATCGCACGTAGTCCATCAGGAAATCAGAGTCTCTGTTTCTGTCCTTTCAGCCAAAGACACTAGGCTGTAAGGTATCCCCATCTATGGTGGGCCGATGGATTAGAGCCACCATATCCAAGGCCTATTTAGTTCAAGCTCTTCCGGTCCCCAGTGGGATAACCGCTCACTCCACCAGGAGTGCAGCTACCTTGGTAGCCTGGGCTACTCAGGCTTCTATTCATGACATCTGCTGGGTGGCTACCTGGGCTTCTCCGTCTCCCTTTATACGTCACTATAGAATTGATGCTTACGCTTCAGCTGAGGCATCCTTTGGCAGGAGAGTCCTGCAGCAAGTAGCGAGAGAACCAAAGGAGATTCCGACCCAGACGGAGTCCCACCCGTAGGACAGCCATGCTTTGGTATGTCCCACTCTCTGGATGCTCGCAGCAGTTCTACGGAGAATGGGCATTGGTACTTACCTGACACGCCTCTTCTCATGGAATTGCATAGAGCATCCAGCTCCACCCTAATTCGTCCGTCTGGTGGGGAATCCTGTTTCGGCCAATGATATTTATTGTTTATAGTTGAGATTTGTATAATAGTTCAGTTTAGAGGATTGTTGCTGTCCTCTCGTCTTCGTAAAACTGGGGAACGCATGGAGGAGTCACATGGAGGAGGAGAAGCATTCCTCAATTATAGCTCAGCCCATAAGAGTGAAGACTAGAGCACATCCCACTCTCTGGATGCTCTACGCAGTTCCACAAGAAGAGACATGTCAGGTAAGTACCAATGCCCATTTTCTGACAGTGAAATAGTACAGGTAGCCCTTGACCTATGACCACAATTGAGCTTGTTTAGTTAGTAATATGTGGGTTAGCATGGGAAGAAGTGGCTCTTTTAGGGAGTGGAACAGCCTGGCCAAGGCCTTTGGTCTTTGATCATTGTGATTTTGTCTACCTGAAAAAGAAGTTGAATCCAGAACAAACGACAAAATTTCAGTCTGTTAATGAAAGCTATTTTTAGATTGTTATTACCAGGGATGTCAAACTCAAGGCCCGGGGGCCAGATCTGGCCCACAGAGCCTCCCTGGAAACAGCAAAGAATTGGCCCGCGGTGCCTCTGCCAACAAAAACGGAGCTCCATTTTTGCTGGTAGAGGGTTGCAGGAGGCCATTGCAACCAAAAATGGTGCTCATGAGGGCTGTGGGCAGCCTTCCAGAGCTCCCTTTTAGTTTGGAGATAGTTGCAGAAAGCTGTCAGAGCTGAAAATGGAGTTCGGGATCCCGTTTTTGCTAGCAGAGTGCAAGGTTCAACAGGAGTCCCCCCCCCAACATGAGTGATGTTGAGCTGGCCATGCCCACCCCAGCTTACCAAGGTCAAACACAACTCTGACGTGGCCCTCAATAAAATCGAGTCTGACACTTCTGCTATTACCATCTATTACTCAGGTTTTGTATGTTCCTGTATGTCTGTATTTGTCCCACCCCTCAACCTGGCTAATGAATTCATGATTTTTTGAGTTCACACAATATTCTATACTAACCAGTTGATATTTGAGTCAGAATAACAGAGTTGGAAGAGGCCTTGGAGGTCTTTTAATCCAACTCCCTGCTCAAACAGGGGACTGTACACCATTTCAGAAAAATGGCTGTCTATTCTCTTTTGAAAAGCTTCCTGTGTTGGAGCACCCACACGTTCTGAAGGTAATTCATTCCACTGATTTATTGTTCTCACTGTCAGGAAATTTCTCCTAGGTTGCTTCTCTCCTTGGTTAGTTGAGCTGATTTCCTGCGGTACATTAAACCACCCCCAGACCAATTAACATTAAAACAAGCCAGTTTTGGCATGTTGGGCAAATACAACCTCAAGGCTTGTCAGAGAACAGGACAGCGATGCTTTGTGAATGCTATGCCCCTGAATTTATTCCATTTTCTTTCTGTTACATTTACAATTTCAATTTTGTGGTTGGTTGTGGAATGATTTTACATGAAATCCTAATATAAAACAAGGACATTCCATTCCCTTCTTTCAAATCAACACTCAGTATCTATTGACTAATATCTCAGATATTACAATGAGCCATTGTTATTGCTCTCATAAGTTAAGGATGGGGACTAAACTGAATTGCCTCAGTTGATAGAATCAGTCCAACAGCCATTTCTCTAAAATGGATGCATGTAACAGATGCTGGGATGGATGGGTGGATGGGTGGGTGGGTGGGTGGATGGGAGGGAGGGAGTGAGGAAGGAAGAATAAAGAATATAAAAGTTAGACAGGACTTTGGAAGTCTTCTAATCCAACTCCCTCCGCAAGCTATACCATTTCAGACAAGTGGTTGTCCAATCTGTTCTGAAAAACCTCCAGTGATTGAGCACCTACAACTTCTGAAGGCAAGTCATTCCACTGATTGATTTTCTAACTGAGAAGGAAGGATTTAAACTCCCAGAATCCTGGGAATTTCTGAGTGTTGGAGCCCACCCACTTGCAAATTTGCCAAGGTTGAAAAGTACTGGGCTAAAGTTAGCAATGATTAATATATAAATGAGAGCCAGAGCAATGAAATTATTGGAGCAAAATTCAGGATACGGGTGTCAAACACAAGGCCCGCAGACCTGAACTGGCCTGCAATGTGGTCAGATCTAGCCTGTGGGGCTGTCCTGGAAAATGCAAGGAGCCTACCCTGTGCAAAGTGGAAACATACCAGCAGTTTGGGGAGTGGTCAAACTGGCCATGCCCACCCAGTCAGCCACAGTGAATCACATAAAGCTGGCCACACCCACATAGTTGGCCACACCCACACAGTCAGCCATGCCCCCTCCCTCCAAGATAAACCACAGCCCTGATGCAGCCCTCAATGAAATTGAGTTTGACACCCCTGATTCAAGAGATCCAGTTTTATTCTCTCTTCACAAGGAAGTACTGCAGGGACTTTAGACTAGTGCTTTCCCTTTCAACTTCAGAATAACATTGATGTAGATGCTGGATGAGGAGTGATTGATCCACATTTTATTCTATTTCCAGCCCAAGAACTCCACTAAATGACTTGGGCCAGTCCTTCCCCCATCAGCTCAAGAACCCATGTGATACAGTGGAGAAGGTGTTACACCAGATGTGAGGAGATCCAAGCTCCCTCCCCCCACCCTCATTACAGAGTTCCCTGAGCACTTTGGCCCAGTTCTCTTCTCATCCCAATCCATCTCATAGGATTGGTACTGTGGAAAAAATGGGAAGAGGAGAAAATTGTGTCCTGCTCCTTGAGAGTCACAGAAAGGTGGGATATGCATCTAACAAAGTTGTAAATAAATGAAACTACATAATAAATAAGATTAGAGATGGCTAAATACTAGGAGAAAGGATGAGCTTGGAACTTCTCAGTCAGCAAAAAAGTTCAATCTGGTTGAATTGACACAACTAAACTCTACCAATGGTTTGACAAAACTCAGTGGCTATGTTCACTTTACTTGATATTCCTCAACATTAAATCATGTGCTGACTTTATTGATGCCCTATTTGAACTAACATGCAAAGTAATGAGGTTTTCACATCAAGCTGAATCACAAGTACCCATCTTTTACCATCCTTACTATGTTGTGCAAATGCAGTGAAAAATGATGCTTTGGCCCAGGCAAAGGATTCCACCAAAGTTCATTTTCTTCCTGGAACATCAAACAATTGCCTTGATACCCAAGTTCCAACAACCCAAAGACGCACACTCTAGTGATATCAGGAAAATGTAAAGGAGGGGAATCCAACCTTAGCAACTTTAAGACTTGTGGACCTCAACTCCCAGAATTCTCCAGCAGCCATGGGGAAGTCCATAGGTCTTAAAGTTACCAAAGCTAGACATTCCTGATGGAAAGATTGCTATAGTCCCCAGCCCAATTCAGCCTTTGAAATAATGGCATGGATCACTTTTATTCAAGGCCTCTTTATTTAAGCCTCTCACTTGAAAGAGAATATTTAGAGTTCTTCCACTATTTGGGAGCTCCCGCGTTCATTCCATTTATCAGATCACTGATTACAATGAGCAAAATTAACAAGGAGACAAAGATTGCAATGTAACGCAGTAGGAAGAAAGCAGGAACTCAAAGAAACATTTTACTCCTGAGTGTCTCAGTTTTGAAGGAGAGAATATTGCATCAAAAGAGATGGGGAAGACCCACCACCAACGCTAGAGGCTCTGAAGAATCAACATATTATCTACTCCCTTCCAAAGAAGAGAATAACTAAGAACAATTAAGTTGGATCTACACCCCCAGAGATCTTACCACCGAAGCCCAGTTGATGATCGGTGAATTGAAGACTGACCAGGCTTCATGGCTGACCCCTTTCTACAGAAGCCCTTTCAAACCTTCTCATAACAAAGCACCCCTAAACCAAAATCCAGGAGCACCCTTCTTTGCTGTTCTGAGAACATTTCAGCATCTTTTTTTCACCTGCAAGTCTTGGATGATCCCAGCCATCATCATCCCCAGCAGGGACTCCTACTATTTTGCTCAGCGACGTTATGCAGATCCCGCCACCTCCTCCTCTCCACAGTGTCCATCATCCATAGCCCACTCTTCTTTCTCTTTTCCAAACTTTCGGTTTCCTCACCTCATGCATCCCCTGGTCCATATTTCCCATCTGGCTGCTTCCCTCACATCCCTCCGCCACCAATTTCCCGTTTCTTCCCCTCTGCTATCACCAACTGTGCCTCTAGCAATCCAGAAATAAATAACAGTATGATCATGCCTGAATCAAGGAGGTGGCACTGAGGGCCACTTGTAGCTAGTCCTCACAAGGGCCTAATGTTTACTATTACCCTTCCCTGATCCTGGCAGCTGCTTCCCTTGCCTGAACCTTCTCCCAGCATGAGAATAGACAGTCTGTTTGGAATCTCCCAATACACAAACACACATATATAAACACAAGGCTCCTATCCTCACTAAGTCTGGTCTTTGACCCGCTGATCCAGATCATCCCTCAATGCACAGCAGAAACAGCATAATTGGGGCAGTTCCCAGACCAGCAGCAACCAAGGGCCAAACCTGCCAGAGAATCACAAGCAAAGACAGAAGCTACCATGTTCTTTCTTAGCATTTATCAAGAGGCCAAGAAGCAAACACACACAACAATGGTGGTTAGAACCAACCAACCACATCCAAGTCCCCTGTGCAAGTGATATTAACAACCTTGCTTTTAAAGAGATCAGACGGGGACTGGAAGAATGCCTCTTTGTGAGACATCAGGAATAAACCACTGGGAATTGCAGGGCCCTTTCCGAAGAGCTCCAGGTCCAGGGATCGGGGAGACACTCCCAACCCAAGCTTTGCAATGCTGTGTTTAGCCCTGGCTTTCCTCTCTGTCAACCACCAGATTTACTTCTCTTTCCAGCAATTGACTCTGCAGTCGGTCCCACCTCAAGAAGAAAAAGCCCTGCCTCTGGATGCTAAAGGAAGACATGGAAGGAAAGAAGCTATTTCTGCAAAACAATCAGCAGAGGCAGCTTTCCTGGGCGGATAATAGATAGGGCACACAGGTTGGGGACAAAGGAGCAACCAGAAAAACAATTCTCCCTTCTTTGGGGAGCAGGAATGAGTCACACACCTGGGAGCAGAACCAGAACCCAGAACTGCCCTCTCTCTCCATTGGGGATGAGGGGGGGGGACCTTCCCCTCCAGGAGCAAGCTAGAGGCAGGTGTGATTCAAAGGCATGTTGGCCAGACATCTGGGCAGAAAACTGCCAGGCATCCACCCACCCTCCCTCCCTCCGCTTCCAGATCAAAGCCTGATATTGTTAGCTCGTCATGCAGCCACCAAGGCTACTTCAGCTATGACCTCTGTGATTATAAGCCAGGCAAGGAGTGAAACACCAAGCCTAGTGTTGCAGAAGAAAGGCCCCCGTGCCAGAGGTGTGTTTACCCGTCTCCCCATGTCAAATATTGTCTGCCTTCCCAGGCCACCCCAGCAAAAACCCTTGGGGCCTTGGACAGCAGGTGCAGGAAGAGGGGAAGGGGAGGGGGGGAGAATAGGGTGGAGAGGAGACATTACCTGCAGTGTGTCCTGTCATAATGCTTCCAGACCATCCACCTCTCGGCAGGAAAGAAAAAGACCCCAAGGAATGACTGCCCTGCCTGGACATGCACGAGAAAGGAGGGGGGGACCGGAGGAAGGCACGTTCCTGGCTTAGTCCATCCAAGGGTCTTCGTTCCCCCAAAAGCCACTCCTGACCTCCAAACCAGCATTAATAGCTGGGATGCTTCAGTGCCTCCTTGCTATTCCCTAGCTCATGCTGTCATCAGGTTTCCACAGCGCGGATTGGCTGCTGGGAAGCAGATAATACTACTACTAATAGCACTGGCAGAGCTGGAGTCGACAAATCTTATGTTTCAAAGACCGGCAGCTTCCAAAACTGCAAGGAGGGAGACCCAGGACAGAAACTTGAATTCAGCCGCACACCCAACTTAGCTGGCTGCAGACTGCTGTCAGATGGTCAGAAACTGAGCCTTACATAAAGCACAAGGCTTCCCTGCCCCCGGTAAGCGAAGAAAGCCCCAGTAGCAAGAAGAGCAAAGAGGGAGCACTGCCAAAATTAGAAGAGAATTGGGGGGGAGGGAGGCAGGAAAAAAAAAAGATCAGGAAGAAAGGAAGGAAGGAAGGAAGGAAGAAAAAGAAAGAGAGAAAGAAAGAAAGAAAGAAGGAAGGAAGGAAGGAAGGAAGGAAGGAAGGAAGGAAAGAAAGAAAGAAAGAAAGAAAGAAAGAAAGAAAGAAAGAAAGAAAGAAAGAAAGAAAGAAAGAAAGAAAGAAAGAAAGAAAGAAAGAAAGAAAGAAAGAAAGAAAGAAAAGGCAAAAACAGATCATGGGGGACTAGCATGTGCTGCTCTGTGCTCAAAAGGACTGTAACATTTTTCCCCTCTCAAAAAGAATCTAATTTCAGAAGGCAAAAGACATAGGCAACTCAATTCACCAGAACATTTGAGGAAAATTGAAGCTGGCCTGTCCAAATTTAAAACAAGGTTTTGAAAGTCTTGCCTAGTGGTTTGGAATTTTGTTTGTCAAGTTTATCTCCCTCTGAAAGAGAGAATATGAGATTATCTTCAGAATCCAGCCAAACCTGGTTGCCTGCAGGATTCCTCTCTTCCACCCAATGATAGAATAGCCAATATCTCCTTGTTCAATCAGCCAGGGGCATTTTATGGTCAGTATCCACTTTAAAAATATTTTTAAAAAAAACAAGGAGGAAAAGAAAGCAGAATCATGACCATCTGAATAAATTGGTTTTTTTTTAATTTCTGCAAACTTGTCTTGTTCTTCACCAGACATAAGCAGATAAAAATTCTCTTATACAGAACTGACAGCCCAAGTTGGAGCATTTATTCCAGAGCAACCTGAAGAAGTGTTAACTTTCTCCATGGAGAACATTTCTGGTGATGCTGAAACTTTGACATTAAGGGATTTATGTTGCTATGTTGAAACCTCTTGAAACCATGGAGTCAACAGCATTGACTTGCAATATTTAAAATTTTTAATATAAGACTACACACAATATACAAATAATATCTACAGCATCCAAGCCAGCTGAGGAAACATGTTAAGAATCAGAAACCAGAGTTATGCTCCCTGCTAGGAGACAAGTATATTCAAACAACATGTTTACCAGCAACTGGAAGAATCCATATTCACACAAGGGATTAAATATCTAACCCAACAGACTAGGTTTGCCCAATGTGCGCTCTTCCCCAAAATAACCAGGGTTAAAGGAAATAAATTTTAGAAGGTTGTATGAATGGAGCCACCAGATTTTCCACTGACTTTATACAGTGTGGAGACAAGCTACACCTGCCAAGAACAAAGGCAGTCTATATCTGAATATCAATTGGCTTCCAAAATTATTTGGTTGACAAATACTGGAAATGAGAAGTTCCAGACTAGGAAGATATACAGTCTTGATCCAAAGCAGTTCTTCTGATGTTCTTCAGGAGATAGAGCTACACAAGGTATAGGAACCAAGATGTCCATGAATGTCAGTGTCTCTCTGGAACTTTCTTTGGTGTTTCCGGGGGTTGTGTTCATATCCATTAAGTCAGGCACACAACAAAATAGAGTAAGACTATCTTTTGTTTATATTAGTTAAAATGGGTATCACAATCATTACTGTCAAAGATGGTTGGCTAACGCTTTGCTCAGAAAGGTGCCCCCCTGCCAAGTTAAAAGACATAAAGAATTGGAGCTGGTAGAAGGCCAGAGAAGGCTAATGAGGAGACACCTCAGCACTTGGTCTTCTGGGAAATGAAGCATTTGTGACTAGAAAGAGTGCAGAGAAGAGCAACAAAGATGATTAGGGGACTGAAGGCTAAAACATATAAAAGTTGCTGGAATTGGGTATGTCTAGTTTAATAAAAAGAAGAACTAGGGGAGAAATGATACCAGTGTTCTAATATCTAAGGGTCTGCCACAAAGAAGAGAAGGTCAACCTATTCTCCAAAAGCACCTGAAGGCAGAACAAGAAGCAATGGAGGGAAGCTGATCAAGGAGAGAATCATCCTAGAACTAATGAGAAATTTCCTAACAGTGAAAGCAATCAACCTTCATAAGTTGTGGGTGCTCCAACACTGGAGGCTTTCCAAGAGACTGGAGAATCATTTATCCGAAATGGCATAGGGTCTTCTGCCTGAGCAGGACTAGTAGACTCCAAGGTCCCTTCCAGCTCTGTTATTCTGTTGATATTTCTGTTCACCTCATCCACCAGAATCCACCATCCACATCCAACTTCTTGTGGGCACTGATTATATGCTCTCAAAACTCCAAGGAGCTCCATTGGGCAGATTTTGGCTCCATCTGTTTCTTAGGTTGGCAGTGAAAAAGATATTTTACAGGAGACTGGCCTCTTTAATGTTTGGAGACATTGGGAACAAATGACAATGGTGAGGGAGTGTTACAAAAAAGCTATCATTTTTCAGAATGTGTGACATTCCTTATTATTCCAGCTTATTTTAGTTTGTTTTCTGTGTGTGGCAATAATCATCTAGATCCTGCTGTGATCCCCATGTCCTTTTCTCAGGAAGACCCCTGCAGTCTTGGGGTTCGGAGAGGGAGGGAGGGGAGAGGCAGAAGCATTCTCACCATATGGGGCAACATGCAGCTCTGAGAAACTCTGAAAGCTACTTCAATAGTTGCCACCAAAATGTTCTTATTTTGGTATAAGGAACATGAAACATTTTAACAGTGAGAACAATTAACCAGTGGAATAGTTTGCCTTCAAAAGTTGTGGGTGCTCCATCACTCCAGGCTTTCAAAAGGAGACCAGACAGCCATTTGTCTGAAATGGTATAGATTCTCCTCCTTGAACAGGGGTTGGACTTGAAGATCACTAAGTTCTCCTCCAGTTCTAGTCTGACAAATACTTTATAAGTTGCATTAGCACCACATGCTTTATTCATCTATTTTCTGGGTTTCAACAATGCAGAAACCCTAAGCTAGCTAACAGAGATCAGTTTATTTAAAATGATAAAACATACAAAACCTAATCAAGGCAGATGCTAACCAGTCTTAGCATGTGTCAAAACCGGCACTAGGTTTATATTTAAGCTGATTGATTTTGAATGGACCCTTAACTATACAAAATGGGACAGGATTACATTATATATCAACAAAATGAATTAACCTATTCTCCAAAGCACTTGAAGGCAGAAAAAGAAACAATGGGTAGATATTAATCAAGGAGAGAAGCAAGCTAGAGGTAAGAAGAAATGTCCTGCCAGTGAGAACAATCAACCAGTGGAATGGCTTGCTTTCAGAAATTGTGAGTACTTCATCACTGGAGGTTTTTAAGAGATTGGACAGAATAGAGCAAGAGATTGGACTAGTCCCTTCCAAATCTGTTATTCTATTATTCTGATCCTGCCCTGCCCATTTTTTTGTTCCAATCTTGCTTTGGGGGAGGGAAGCAAACCCAGCCATCCACCTAGAGAGCTGAGAAAATTGTGAATCCAAATGAGGTTAGAAGCTACTGTTAACTGTTCTTGTTTTGTCTGATGTCTACTGCAAACACATAAGCATATTGCAAGTCCCTTCAAGGCTAAATGGGGAGAATATTTCTGAGTGCATAAAAAGAAGCATTCATGTTCCTTCTTGCAACCCATTTGGGTTGCTGAGAAATCTTAGCAAGATCCCAGTTACTTCAAGAAAAAAGATTTCACTGTTTTTTCCTGCCGTCTGTGATAATGATCACCATTTCAACCTACCAGCCACGCAAAGGATCAGACCAGCAATCCCGAGAGGCTGTTATTTTGAGGGGGGGCTTCTTTTTAAGTCTTTTTATTTTTTGCTTTCTTTGCTTCACAAGGATAAAGATGCTTTACCACAGAGGGTGTATTTTAAAAAAAAGGGAGCAGGAATAGCACGGAAAACTCAACAGTCAAGTTTTGGACTGGCTGTGGACTATGATGTCATGGTTTCCCAGCTCAGTTGTGATTGGCTGGATGGGAGCTGAGCATCTGCTGAGAGCTTAAGGGGCTGGTTAGACACTGGAGGTTCAGACTTTTTCAGAACAGCTTTGCATCAGGGCTGGTTGTCGTGACAACCCGGCCACAGTCAGCAGCTCCTCCTGATAACGGAATAATAAAACTCTAGCCCAGCTCTCCAAAAAAAAACAAAAAAAAAACCCTGGTGCAATCTTCCATCTGAACTGATCCTTGGTCTAGTTTGCATGTACAACCTTTGTCTACTGCAAATGACTTGATAAGAAAATCTGTAAAAACAGATAGCCACAGATGGAACTCCCCAGTTCTGCTCATTCCCAACAGCTGTTCATGCATAAATAGAAATGTTGGCTAGTCCCAGGCCCAGGAGACAGAAATGATACAGATACAGATTAACAGAGTTGGAAAGAACCTTGTAGGTCATCTAGTCCAACCCCCTGCCTAAGCAAATGCTGCACCATTTCTGACAATGGCAGTCCAATCTCTTCTTGAAAGTCTCAAGTGATGAAGCTCCCATATCTTCTGAAGGCAAGTTGTTGCATTGGTTGATTGTTCTCACTGTCAGAAAATTTCTCCTTATTTCCAGATTGAATCTCCCCTTGTTCAGTTTCCATCCATTATTCCTTGTCTGGCCTTCAGGTACCTTGGAAAATAGCTTGACCCCCTCCTCTCCGTGGGAGCCACTCAAACATTGGAATACTGTTATCAAGTTTCCCCTGGTCCTTCTCTTCATTAGACTAGCCATGTCCAGTTCCTGCAACAGTTCATTGTATATTTTAGCCTCCAGTCCCCTAATCATCTTGGTTGCACTTCTCTGCACTTTTTCTAGATCTCAACATCTTTTTTATAGTTTGGTGACCAAAACAGATGCAGTACTCTAGGTATAGTCTTAATAAGGGTTTATGGAGTGGTATTAGTACCTTACTTGATCTTGATTGTATCCGTTAATGCAACTTGCATTGGGTTTTTTGGCTGCCGCTACACACCGTTGGTTCATATTTAGCTGGTTGTCCATTAAGACTCCAAGATCCCTCTCACAGTTACTGCTATTAAGCCGGGTTTCACCCAGTCTATGTGTCCTTTTGGTTTTTCTTGCCTAAGTGTAAGACTTTACTTTTCTCTATATTGCATTTCATTTTGTTAGATAGGGCCTAGAGTTCAAGTCTGTCAAGATCCATCTGGATCTTGAGACTATCATCTAAGGTGTTCCTGCCAGTTTAGTATCATCTGCAAATTTGGTAAGTTCCCCTTCTATTCCTTCATCTAAGTCATAAATATGAAGCTATTGAAGAATCTGGGCCCAGAACAGAAACTTGTGGTACCCCACTGCTTACTTCCCTCCATTAAGGACTACTCGTTGAGTACAGTTTGTCAGCCAGTTACAAATGGAGTTGGTTTAAAAGCTCTTTGCTCCTTTTGTCAGCTCTCAGACCTAAAATTAATAAAAATCAACATATTTAGGAATGCTGCTAGACCAAGGATCATCAACCTTTTGGACCTCAGGGACCACCAAACTCTTAATTTTAAATCCCGCTGACCACTAATACGTATTTTGACTGATGGTGGCTTGCTGATGTTGGTGGGTGGGAGAGAGAGAGAGAGATCCAATCTAAGAGAGAACATCACTGCCAGCTCTCTCTCTCTCTTACACACACACACACACACGTCCGTCACACACGCACACACATACACACACACCCTCCAAGGGAGCCACATTCCTAACCTGCTTTTCAGCTCCATTCTCAGGGAGGGGAGAGAGAGATGCTATTCTGCGATTCCAAATAAAGAATGATTGGTAAGAAAACAGGATGGGTGATTTTCCTGCAGACTTTTGGGGGGATTTTCCCAAGGTCTCTGTCTGCAAAGTCTGCAGGTAAATTCCCCACCCCGTATTCTTACTGATCGATTATTCTTTACTGTCTCCAGCTCCATTCTTGCAGGGAGGGGGGGAGACAGACTTTTGGCTTCATGCAAGGAAAGCAGCTGAAGCAGCGGAAGTCTTTCTTTCTCTCCCCCAAACTCCACCAGAAATGAGTCTTTGTGAGACTTGTTGTGCCAGCATAGCCTCTTGGAGCAGGAAGCCTTGCAGGGTCCCAAAGACTCATTTCTGGTGGAGTTTGGGGGAGAGAAAGAAAGACTTTGGCTGCTTTCCTTGTGTGCAGCCAAAACCAGAAGAAGAAAGAAGCGGAAAGAAGCAGCCTGGTGGCCAGGCTAGGCCAGGCGAATGGGGCAAGTTCCCCCTCTCCGCCCTTTCCCCCCTCCCCTCACTGCTTCATATTGTTCGCAATGCAAGCGACGCAAGCCTTGTGTTCCCACGGACCATGTGGAGGTGCCATTTCTCTGTGGACTACCAACATTTTCTTGCGGACCACCAGTGGTCCCTAGCCCACTGGTTGGTGACCACTGTGCCAGACCAATGTTTCCTAATCTTAGCCATTTTAAGATATGTGGACTTCAACTCCCAGAATTCATGCTGGCTGGGGAATTCTGTGAGTTGAAGTCCACAAGTCTTAAAGTTACCAAGATTGGACTCTCCTGATCTAGGCTATGGGCCTCTATCATTTTTCCTCTCCAGCAAGACTTCTACCTGGGGATCCAGAAGTCTTCAAAATAAAACATGATGATTTGCTTTGCAGCATGGTAACTTTCAACTTAATTTCTTTTATTGGGATGAATGCTAAATATAAATATTTAGAAATAAAACTCAGCCTGCCACTCAGCCTAAGAGCATTAAAAGAACCCACGGCAGCCTTTGAAATTTATAGGAGTGAATGGACAAACTCAGAGGCAAAGTGGCTTCACCTGCACTGTGCATCTGACATGATAGGGACCAATGGTATTTGAGGAATTCTGGGAGATGAAGTCGACACGTCTTAAAATGGCTAAGGCTGGGAAACACTGGTCTACACATTTGCTTGATTCAGAACTGAAGAAGCTTCTTGGATGAGAAGTGAAATGTCTTCAAGGAAAAACAAAGAAAGTCTAAGTTGCCTTTTGAAAAACCATCTTTGGGACAACCATGACATCAATGACTAGAATCTCCACACTCTGTTTTTATTTCATTTTGTGTATCATGTGGGGGCTAGCTAAGATGGTGATTGTTAGATATGTTGAAATTCAGTGTGTCCACCTGATTTCATCTCAAGCTTTCCAAAATGGAATTGCAGCATGATTATCTCATGTCTCTTAATGCACACAGCTAGAATTGCTGGAATATTTGTAGCATACAGTGCATAATGTGCTTTTTCTGCAGTGGATCCTAGATTCAATCTCTGGTATTTTCAGGTAAGGCTGGGGAAATTTTTTTTTAAACCACTGCAAACTACCAGGAGTGAGATTAAAAAATCAGTGAGGTCTATACAAGGCCTCAACAAAACTCCCAAATAATTTAAAAAATAAATAAATGTTTCCATCTCTAGAGCAGGCAGCAGCAGGAGCCAACTATTTGAGTTAGCAAAAATCAACTTTCTACCTATTTTTTTTTTCAAAGAGAACTTTGAATAAATGGATACTACTTAACACTTAAAAAGTGGATTTATACTGATCAACCAGCAAACAAAAAGGATGCATAAAGTGATATGTGCACTAAATTTCAGCCAATTTCACCCTGAAAGGGATTAAACCAAAATGATACAACTACAAATTTTGAGTCTGAAAGTTAAGCTGTCTCAGTCACATAGAGAGTTTTTCAACCATTGTTTTAGGAGTTCAATTGTCTAATTCTAGTTACGTTACTGTTAGCTTGAAGGCGTCAAAATAAGATCTCAAGTTAGTTATAGAGTATTTTTGGCTTACATCATGTATTCCAATGCAGTCCTAAAGTTGTTTTTCAAAAGGCAACTGGATTTTCTTGCTCTTTTGCTTGAAAACATCTTGCTTTCTCATTCAAGAAGCTTCTTTAGTTTGGTTCTTCTTGGATGACAAAGGAATCATTTTCAAAGACAGAACCAAAAAAGTCCAGTTGCCTTTTGAAAAGCATCTTTGAGACAACCATGACCTGGATGACTGAGAATCTCCTGAGACATTACAATACAATAATCTTCCCCAATCAATGTTCTCCAAATATTTTGCAGGAACTACCCATTCCTTATCACTTAGCTGGGAAATCTAGAAATTGTCCCAACCAGGAGCACAGAATAACAGAGTTGGAAGGGACCTTGGAGGCTTTCTAGTCCAACCTCCTGCCCGAGCAGGAGAGCCTCTATTTTTCCAGACAAATGGCTATCCAATCTCTTAAAAGCCTCCAGTGATGGAGCCCCCACAGCTTCCAGAGGCAAACCATTCCACTGATTAATTGTTCTCACTGGCAAGAAATTTCTGCTTAGTTCTAGGTTGCTTCTCTCCTTGATTAGTTTCTATCCATTGGTTCCTCTCTTGCTTTAGAGCAGGGGTCTCCAACCTTGGCTCCTGGAAGCCTGGCGGACTTCAACTCCCAGAATTCCACAGCCAGCTGGCTGTGGAACTCTGGGAGTTGAAGTCCGCCAGGCTTCCAGGAGCCAAGGTTGGAGACCCCTGCTTTAGAGGATGAGTATAAAGGACTTGAAAAAGAGCTACAGAATATGCCACAGAAAAAGGACATTAAGTTTAAAAAGGTTGATCCCCTCATCTTTGTGGCAGCCCCTCAAATATTGGAACATTACTATATCATGTCATCCCTAGTCCTTCTTTCCACTGCAACCGTTCTTCATATTTTAGCCTCAAGTCCCCTAATCCTCATTGTTGCCTTCTCTGCACTCTTTCCAGAGTCTCAGCATCTTCAGGGACAGTCAGAAAAAGGCAGCCACAGCTGGACAATGAAGCTCTCCCGACCTCTTGTTTATATGCAATGGATGCATGTAACATATCAAGATGGTGCCAGAATGTGATGGGCTTATGTGGTCATCAAGTCATGTAGGCTGGACAAGAAAATATTTTAGCTAAATGCACTCAGTTTCTTTTTATTTTCAAAGGACAAGCTAAGATGCAATGCTGCTTTGCATAACTACTCAATAAAAAGAATATAAAGCTAAAGCAACTACCTTTCAACAGGCAGTAGATAGAGAACGTCTACCAAGAAATTCACAAAAAATCTACAGAATGTATACACACATTTATGTCACTGTTATAATGTATGTATCACCGCCAAAAAATCCATGAACAGGACATACCCAGAATCACATTTTTGATACAAACACTTTCCCTTAATCATAGATTGTCATTACTTTTGGAACAGAGAAAATATTTAAAAACTTTTTGAGAAAGCTCTTTATTCCCCCTTAATTAGGTATTGCCTGCTATGGTATTTGTGACTTTTCTCGGTTTTCAGTCATTATTGCTTTATTATTTATAATCCTAGACACAATAAGAGTTTTTTTTTCCTGAACGCCATCACTCTGCTAAACAAATAATTCCCTCAACACTATCAAACTATTTACTAAATCTGCATTACTATTACTATTAATCACCCCACCCTTCCTTTCACCCATCTCCTCCAACTTATGACTGTATGATTGTAACCTTGTTGCTTGTATCCTAACAATTTTTATTGACTGTTTCCTAGTATAATTTGATTGCTTATTGTACCCTATGACTATTATTAAATGTTGTAGCTTATGATTCTTGACTCTTGACGAATGGGTCTTTTGTTTTATGTACACTGAGAGCATTATGTAGGTAGTCCACAATTGACAAGAGTTCATTTAGTGGCTAGTCAAAGTTATGACGGCACTGAAAAAGTGACATGACTCTTTCTCACACAACTATTGTAGCATCCCCATAGTCACATGATCAAAATTCAGATGCTTGGCAACTGACTCATTTTTATGACAGTTGCAATATCCCGGGGTCATGTGATCATATTTTGCAGCCTTCTCACAAAATCAATGGAGAAGCCATTCACTTAACAACCGTGTTGCTCACTTAACTGCAGTGATTCACTTAACTATGGCAAGAAATGTCATAAAATGGGGTAAAATTCTCACTTAACAACAGAAATTTTAGGCTCAATTGTGGTCATACTTCAAGGACTAGCTGTAAAAAATTTTTAACAAATTAATGAAACAAAATGGTTGGTCTTTTTATAGTTTATCCATACAGTTTCAAATATATTTTTTGAAAAATATATCCTACTGAGTTCTCATATGCTTTTCCTTTTTTCCTCTTGTAATTTCAGTTGCTCATTTTATTACAAACCATAATCTTGGCAGCTTAGCTATATTTTATCATAATGATATTTAAATATGAAAATTAACACACTTCAATTAAGCACCATCAGACTATCAGATTGTCCTTAATGGCTATTGGACTATATTGCTATCATATTTCATTAGAGCTGCTTTTGAATGCTGGCTAATTTAATATTTTATCATGCAATAATATCTCAATATAGATTTCACATACAGATATATATCGGGATAGGGATCCAGGTTGCAGTAGGCTGAAATGAAGAATAAATGGATAAATTTAAATTGAGGGATTAGCTTCCATCATTTCATGAGATGAAGAGGATTTTCAAGGCAAGACATATAGGGAATCCTTGACTTACAACCACAATTGAGCCCAACATTTCTGTTGATAAGCAAGACATTTGTTAAGTGATTTTTGCCTCATTTTAAAACCTTCCTTGCCACAGTTGTTAAGTGAATTAGTGTAGTCGTTAAGTTAGTAACACGGTTGTTAAGTGAATCTTACTTTCTCATAGACTTTGCTTGTCACAAGGTCACAAAAGGTGATTGCATGACCCCAGAACATTTCAGCCATCATAAATACGACCCAGTTGCCAAGAGTCTGAATTCTGATCACATGACCATGGGGATGCTGCAATGTTCGTAAGTGATGAAAAATGTTCATAAGTCCCTTTTTTCGTTGATGTTGTAATTTTGAATGGTCACTAAATGAACAGTTGTAAGTTGAGGACTACCTGTATTAAAAGTTTCTGAGGGCCTGTTTAGCACAAGACGTTTTAGCCTGCAAAGGATGTTTGATGGTCTGTAAAGCATCTGTTTCTCTGTGTTTTGTCAGAAATTCTACATGTTAAAAATATTGGGACCTTCCCTCCTTGGTAAAAGCCATTAAACACATCCAAACACAAACCCATCAAAACCTCAAGGCCAGGAATTATAGTTGGCAGGAACAAAACTAGAATAATCAGATGGCATGCTGGTTCTCTAAAATGGAGATCTTCTGTAGCAGCAGAAGAAGACACTTGCAAGGTCTGTGGCTAAAAAAGACCATTTCCCAGAATCTGGTGACAAGAGATTTATCTATACAAGTAGCCCTTGATTTACAGTCACTCGTTTAATGACCATTTGAAGTTGCAGTGGCACTGTGATGGCCTGGGGCATGGTACAAAAGCCACAAAGTCACAAAAGTAGATAAAGTCCCTTCAACTTGGCCCCCGATGTCCAGTTATCATTGGCTGGAGAAAAAACTCTCCCAAGAACAGTTTTAAAGGGAAGAAATTCAGTCCAAACCCAAAGTACATATAGATTATAAATAAAAACCAACACAAACAATGCTGCAACAATTAACAAGACAGGGCATGATAAGGAATTGCAGACTTCAAAGAACAACGAAACTCACACAGTTGGGAGGATGCCAGAACCCTGATAGGACTTGACAAAGATAATGCACGCTTTGCTTCCATTCTGTGCACAAACACCCTCTGTATACTGTTTCCCCAGCTGCAGCTAATGAAGGGAATCAGGGCCTTTTTCTTCCCTGTAACCTATGTCGCTCCCTTCTCTGTTCCTCCCTGCGTGCCCTAGAATGAGGAAGGGGTGGGCCTGAGTCTTCCTTTGAAAGCCTAACCAGACTATGCTCTTCCCCAGTTTCTTCCACAGCCACTGAAGCCACACTCCCACTCCCTGTCAGCTGCTCACACCCCCACACCCCCGAATCAGATTCCAACAGGGGCATGACAGGCACTGAAAAAAGGCTTATGATGACAAGGTTTCCCACTTATGTCGCAGCATCCTCATAGTCACGTGACCAAAATTCAGCCGTTTGGCAATTGGCATGTATTAATGACAGTTGCAGTGTCCTGGGGTCATGTGATCTCCTCATGTCACCTACTAACAAGTAAGTCAACAGGAAAACCAGGTTCACTTAACAACAGTGTAACTTACTTAAGTACAGCAGGGATTCATTGAATATGGCAAGATAGGTCATAAAATGGGGCAAAACTCATTTAAAAGCTGTCTTGCTTAGCAACATAAATTTTGGAGTCAATTGTGGTCGTAAGTTGAGGACTACCTGTACTGCACTCCCTGAAACAGTTCCTTCAATTCAGTGCTTCTATTTTCCACAGGGCTGTACTTGGGACAAAGGTGCAAATGCCAATTTGTACTCATCACATCTGGGAGCCGTGTGGAGAGAACCTATGAGTATTCTATTCTTTTATTTGGGGTTTTCTGAAGTGAGATAGACCTTCCTCTCCCAACCAGACTTTAGGTATATCTATTCAAGAGAAAAGGAAGACTAGGGGTGGCATGAGAGCAGCGTTTCAGTATTTGAGGGTCTGTCACAAAGAAGAGGGAGGTCAACCTATTTTCCAAAGCACCAGAAGGCAAGACAAGAAACAATGGAGGGAAACTAATCAAGGAGAGAAGCAACCTAGAACTAAGGATAATTTTCCTAACAGTGAGGACAATTAATTAGTGGAACATCTTGCCTTCAGAAGTTGTGGGTGCTCCATCAGTGGAGGCTTTCAAGAAGAGGTTTGTCTTAAATGGTGGAGTCTGGTATCTTTATTGTCTCTGGATCCAAAAACACCAATTGGTTTGGCATTTTATTACCGGAGCGGTTTGTCTTCAAAAGCTGTGGTGCTCCATCACTGGAGGTTTTTCAGAAGAGACTGGAAAGCCACCTGTCTGAAATGGTATAGGGTCTCCTGCGTGAGCAGGGGGATAGACTAGAAGACCTCCAAGGTGCCTTCCAATTTTGTTATTCTATGCTATGCTATGCTATGTTATGCTAGCCTAGGCTAGGCTATTCTCCCACCCACTCCAAACTATGCAGAGCCTGTTTTAGTGCTTCCTTCTACATATTTTCTGATTCCAATGGGCAAGAACCCCTGCCAACCATTTTCAGTCATTGTACAGGTAGTCTTTGACTTACGACTCCACTTGCGACCAGAATTTCAAGTGGCTGTCAAGTGAGTTGCACCCAATCTTATTTTTTGTGCCAGATTTGTAAAGCTTATCACTGAAGTGCTTAAATGAATCACATCATTAAGTGAGACTAACTCCTTCCTTTGATCTTGCTGATCAGAAGCCAGCTGGGAAGGTCACAAATGACTTCTGCAACCATCCTAAAGACAGGCCGGTTGCTGAGGGTGGTGGCTTTGGTGGGGATGCTTATAACGGCTGTAAGTGTGAGAACTGGTTATCACACTTTTAGTGCATTGTAACTTAAAATGGTCACTAAATGAATAGTTGTAAATAAGCTACCTGCCTAGCTCATTGGAAGTGAACTAATAAATCCAGCCATGAAATTCATGAGGGGAAGGGCCCCTATAACCTTCAGCTTTTATGGATTATTAAAGATTTGCAGAAGCAACACAGAAAAAGGGGCTGGTGTGCTTTTCACAAATTCGCTGCCAAATTTTAAACAGGAAAAAACAGGCGGCTGCCTTTCAAATCCATTTCAAGGGAAGAACTTTCCTCTCATTTTCCATTCAAAAACAGCTTTGTTTTACAGCAGGGGAAGGAAGACAAGCAGGTTCTGTAAGGGGATATCCAAAGATCGCTTTCACGAGAAAGCCTGCCCCAACAGCGAAGGGCCGAAGCAGAAGGGTGGTGAAGGATCCAGTTGCTGGTGTGGAGTTACAGCGTTTTCATCCCCAGCCATTTGATACGTGGAACTGGGGGGCCTCCCCACGTGGCGATCAAATGTTGCGCTCCCTTAGTTGCTTGCACCCGAAACAGGCCGAGTGGTGGGGGGAGGATAATGAAAGGAGTTAAGAGGGAAGCTCTGGGGAGGTTGGGAAAAAAAAACCAGAAGGCAAAGTAAACTCTAAGGGTGGAAAAAGAGGGCCAAGCTGAGATTAAGAGAAAAGAATGACACCGATTTTAGGAAGGTATCTTGAATGCTGATTTTGGGATCGACAGAATACTAGAAACTGCATATTGAATTTCCATGCCTGCTTTATACAGGTAAGTCCTTGATTTACAACCATTCACTTAATGACCGTTTGAAGTTAGAACAGCGTTGAAAAAAATGACTCATGACCACTTTTCACACTTATGACCATAGCAGCTTTTCACTATCATGTGATCAAAATTTAGGTGCTTGGCAACTGGCTCATATTTATGACAGCTGCAATGTCCCGGGATCATATTGTCCCCTTTTGCAAACTCCTGACAAGCAAACTCAATGGAGAAGCTAAATTCATTTAACAACCATGTCACTAATCTAACAATTGCAGTATTCACTTAACCACTGTAGCAAGAAAGGTGATAAAATGGCACAAAATTCACTTAACAACTGTCTCACTTTGCAAGAGAAATGTTGGGCTCAATAAGTCAAGAATTATCTGTAGTTGTCAGCCGTGAGAGGTGGTCCAGACAGGAAGCACCACCATGAGTACTAACTACCTTTATTATAAAGTACAAGAATTGTGAAAATCTGAATATACATCCCCCCCCCCCACTTCTTGCCTTCCCAATAAACTAGAGAGGGTTCCTTTCTGGGATGTTTGATACACCCCAATTCCTTCTGTGAACCTCAACTATCTCTAGCTCACTTGCCTAGTCTGTGACTCTTCTTCCTGTCTCCCACAGTCTTTCCAACGTACAATACATGTTGGGACAAATGATTTGGGTCTTCAATTACCCCCACCCACCTGCAGATGCTGTTATATGCCAGGCCATTTCAGTGCACATAGACCCTCCCTCTCCAGTTTTCTTTTGCAATTTCATTGTTTTATTACAGTTATACAACCTGCTTTTCAGCTCCTCTTCCTGCTCTCTCCTCCCAAGGTCATTCTCACAGCCCATCACAATAGCAAACTAATTAAGATGGAGTTTGGGTGATGTGAAAGGTTTCTTCCCAGATTTCACTGCATGTGGACTGAGTGGTTTGCTTAGGAGATCCACTCGTTTCCCAACATCCCAGCACCCACATTAGAAATGCAGTACAGTTAGTCCTCAACTTATGACCACAATTGAGCCCAAAGTTTACCTTGTTATGTAAGAAATTTGTTAAGTGAGTTTTGCTCCATTTTTTCTTTCTTTGCCACATTTGTTAAGGGAACCACTGCAGTTGCTAAGTTAGTAACAGGGTTATTAAAGAATCTGATTTCCTCATTGACTTTGCTTGCCAGAAGATTGCAAAATGGGATCACGTGACACCAGAACATGGCAATTCATCGTACATGTCAATTGCCAAGCGTATAAATTTTAATCATATGACTGGGGGTGGTGGTGCTGCAGTGGCTATAAGCATGAAAAATGATCACAGTCACTGTAATTTCCAACAGTCACGAAATGAACTGTTGTAAGTTGAGGACTAGTTGTATTGCAATAGTTCAGCCTTCTCCAACCTTGAAGGGGGAAAAAACCCGATTTTACAGGAAAAGCTTTTACATGATTATTTGAAATAATCAAATTATAGCAAAAGCCCTAAAGTGGTATTTCTCAATCTGAGCCAATGTAAGATAGCAGGACTTCAACTCCCAGAATTCCCCAGGTGCCAGCTGAGGAATTCTGGCAGTCCACCTATGCTGAAGTTGAGAAATACTGCCCTAAGTAGGAGAACCTGGAAGACAGTTGAGCCCAAAGAGCATTAAATGCATTTTAATTTGTGTAAATTTGGCTCATCTCTATCAATACACAAACATTGCAGATCTTAACATTCAGCAATTAATTTCAGACTGAAACTATTGTCACATAACTACTACTTTTGATATGAGCAGTGATCCTTTTTCATGTGATACTCAATTTTGGATGAAAATTTTGCTTCCAATATTGACTTCCTAAAATGATATTAATATTGATAAAATTCTCACTTTTTTCCTTCTTATTTTTAATTCCTTAAGCTTTCAAAATAATGGAATTTCCATAATTTTTAAATATATTCTATAAATATGATTGCATTGAAATACAGTATTTAAAATAATACGATATATAAAAATTTTTTTAATTACAATAAAAATGGAAAAATAGAGATAGAAAAAAATACTAAAAATATGACGACCATTATTGTTTTATTTTTAGAATGAAACATCTATGGAGCTTCTTGTTAGGTTTTGAGCATGGGCGAGAAAGAATGGAGACAAGCCTCTAAACGGTGAACTTCAGCTCTTTATTTACATCGTGACTTTCTCAATTTAACAGCAGTAAAACCCGCCTTATATAGGCAAAACTTGTAACTTTTAACCAATAACGAGCTAGGAACGCTAGCTCTTATAACCAATAAGAACTCTCTGTTAAGGGCCAATCGGATTCCCCGGAACGGGCCAATCCGGTTCGGCCGCTTAACAGCCAATTAGAAGTGCAGGGCCAGAACCCTGCACTTACTCCAAGCTCACACTTTATTAATCATATTGCATACACAACACCCCTTCCCCCTGGCTTCTTAGTTCAGGCGCAGTTACATAGTCCCTTAAATAGGACGGTTGTCTTTTTAGTCTCTTTGATTTTCATTGTATCGGCTGGTTGCAATCCTGCTGAGGTAGATCGTTGTTTGGCGGTGGGGCTGCCTCTGGTTCAGAGTTCACTTCTACATCGTTGCCCACATTTTCTGCAATTCCCTGAGGTTTCTCCCTCCAGCTCCGCTTCCTGAGTTTCTATTAAATCGTTTCCTTCAAACGGGTTTCCTAGGACTTCATCTTCTTCCGTACCTCCCCCCCCCCTCAGTTTGGTCATAGGGGAGTTGTGGACTGGCCGCTGCAAGCCGCGACCGTAATTGGTCGATATGCTGTTTCCAAAGTTTATCGTCAAGGCATTGCACAAGGTAGGATCTGGGGCCGGTTACACGTATTACTGTCGCTTCCACCCACAACGGGTCACCCGATAGGTTTTTTGCATAAACCAGGTCTCCTACCTGGAAGGTGCGACAGGGGCCGCTGGATCCTAGTGGTTTATCCGGTTCATAAGCAGGGTGCAACCGGTCGAGGTGGGAGCGGAGCTTTCGTCCCATTAACAGTTCAGCGGGAGTTTTGTTGGTGACGCTATGTGGGGTGATGTGTTGCAAGAAGAGGATTTGATTGACCTTGTGGTCAATGTTGTTGTAGTCTACCTTTTGCAAGGTTTTCTTCACAAATTGGACCATGCATTCTGCTCGGCCATTGGTTGCAGGGTGCGCAGGCAAGGTGAGCGCATGGCGGATGCCGCGGTCAGCAAGGTACTGCTCGAATGCTAGTGCAGTAAATTGTGGGCCGTTATTGGATACCAGGACATCTGGTAATCCGTGGGTTGCAAAGTCTGTTTAAAATCTTGATAACCGCCTCGGAGGTCATAGTCGTCATGCGATGAATTTCGAGCCAATTGGAGTAGGCATCGACGGTAAGCAGCACCTAGGGGTGTGGCCCTTGGTTGGACCCGCGAAGTCCAGGTGAATTCGGGACCAGGGTCCACGTGGTGTCTCCCATTCAGTAGGCATGGCTTTTGGTGGGGCGTTGCTGACTTCTTGGCATTTGGGACAAGCTTTGACCCACTGTTCGATTTGCTTGTCCATGCCCGGCCACCATGCGTAGCTTCATGCAAGGGCTTTCATTCGCACGATGCCGGGGTGGCCGTCGTGCAAAGTTCTCAGCAGTGCTTTTCGGAGCTGTTCTGGGATAACGACTCTTATCGCCCCAGATGACACAGCCTTTCTGGGAGAAGAGCTCGGTCTGTTGAGACTTGAATGGTGTGAAATCATCTGATAATTGGTCCAATGGCCATCCGCGTTCTACCCAGCCTAGGACTCGTGCTAGGGTTTGGTCGCATTTGGTTTCTCTCGCGATGTCTCGAGCAGTCAGTGGCGGCGAGTTGAGTGCCTCGATTTGCAACGTGGTTACCGTTGGTGCCAGATCATTGAGAGTCTCTGGAAGCGGTGCTCGGCTCAATGCGTCGGCATGGGGAATGGCTTTCCCCGGGCGGTATTGCAGCCCATAGTTATAAGCAGCTAAGAATTCTGACCATCGGGTCATCCTAGGGGATAATATGTAGGGAGTCGGCTTATCTCCGGCTATTATCCCTAGCAACAGTTTGTGGTCAGTCACAATAGTAAAAACCCTGCCATACACGTATTCGTGAAATCTTTTCACGGCTGAGACGATTGCGAGGGCTTCTTTATCAATTTGTCCATAGTTCCGCTCCGTTTTTGAAAGAGTCTTTGAAAAATATGCAACAGGGGCTTCGTTCCCATTAGGCAGTACGTGGCTCAAAATGGCGCCCACCCCAAAAGGCGATGCATCACAGGTTATAACTAACGGCAAAGTCTCGTTATACTGCATGAGTACAGAGTCAGAAGTGAGCAGTTTTTTAACATTTCGGAATGCCTGTTCTTCACGGTAACCCCATAATCAGATTGCTTTTTTATCTAACAATCGGTGTAACGGTTCAGCGACAGTTGCTTTGTGCGGTAAAAATACATTATAAAAATTGATGAGGCCTTGGAACGCCTGGAGATCGGCCTTGTTTCGTGGCCTGGGAGCGTTTTAGATCACTTTTAATTTACTTTTGGTTGGGTGAATGCCTTGGCTATCAATCAGGTACCCTAAAAACTCAACACTGTCAGTACACAATTTACATTTGTTTTTTTTAACCTTAAGACCACCTTCTTGGAATTTTTTTAGGACTAATTTTAACCGGTCCTGTAAGATTTTTTTGGTTGGGGCTGCAATTAATACATCGTCAAAATAGGGGACCACGCCCTTAATTTCTTGTAATAACCTTTCCATAAGGTTCTGAAAAATCCCCGGGGCTATACTAACTCCGAATTGCAGCCGGGTGCATTTAAAGGCACCTTGGTGCATCACAATAGTTTGGGCTTGTGCCATTTTTTTCATCTACTGGTAATTGCTGATATGTCTGAGCTAAATCCAATTTAGCGAAAACTTGCCCGCCCCCCAGGGAATGGAGGAGGTGCTGCACCACCGGAACTGGATACGCGTTCTGCTGCAGGGAGTGGTTCAAGGTGGCCCGGTAGTCCCCACAAATTCGGATTGACCCATCTAGCTTACTGGGTGTTACAATAGGGGTTTCCCACGGGGAGTGATCGATGGGCTCCAACATCCCCTGAGCTATCAGTTTGTCGAATTGTTCGTCAATTTTTGATTTTAAGGCAAACGGAACTCGACGGGGCTTCAAGCGAATGGGAGCTACTTTTGGATCTAGGCTGAATGAGATCGGGGTCCCCTTGTACTCGCCTAAGCTGTCCGCGAAGACTTCCCTGATCTCAGAGATAAGGTCTTCCTCCCAGTCACAGCCACTGACTCGGTTTACGCTGGCCACTTCAATGCCAAGTGGCGCGAACCATTGGAGGCCCAGTAGGCTAGGCCTATCTCTATCGATGACCGTTAAAAGTAAGTATGCTGTGTGCTTCTTGAAGGAGACTTGGACTCGGCAGGACCCAATGATGGGGATTCGATTCCCCTGGTAGTCCTTGAGGATGAGGCGTTGGAAACGGAGATCTTGGCATTGAATTGTGGGGATGAGTTGCTTGAGTGTCTTCCAAGACACCATCAAGAGGGACGATCCTGAGTCGACCTCCATGTGGCAAGGCTGGTTCTCGATGGCGACTGTGACTTGGATTTTCTTAGTGTCCAAGGCTGAGTCGTGACCGATAGTGATAGTATGGTGAGCCTCTTCTCTCTGCAAAGCTCGATTTCTGTAGAAGTGGTTTACTGGCTCTCGCCTTACAGGACGGTTTCCTGTTGATTGGTGATAGTTAGTCCCTTTTGAGGCTTGGCTGGGTCCTGGCAAGCTGCGGCAGACCCATCCGATGTGACCTTGTTTCCCGCACTCATGGCAGAGTGCGTCGCGGAATTTGCATTCGGACCTGGCATGGTTGGCTCCACAGCCAGCGCAAGGGCCTACGGGCTTCGGGTAGTGGTCCCGGTCGGACTGCAGATGATGGACCCCTTCTTCGTTGCTGTCTGACGACGAAGAGAGGTCCTCGTGGTGCGTTGTCGCAAGCTGTCCTTCCGACTTGGATAAAATGTCGATTGTCGGTGGAGGTACCGGAGTGCGGTTTCGGCATAGTTGTGCAGCCGACTTCTTGGTTGCTTCCGCTGCGGTAGCATCGGCAATGGCGTCAGCAAGGCTGATGTTGCCTTTCGCCATCAGCTTGCTTTGGACGCCGGGTGCATCCAGTCCCAGAACTATGCGATCTCTTAGTGCTTCTTCTAAATCGGTGAATCCGCAGAGGCCTCCCAAATTTCGGAGGTCTGCTATGAAGTCGGCCATGCTTTCTCCCTTTCGCTGGCTCCTCTGATAAAACTCGTGGCGTCTCATGAGCGTAGGCACGGCCGGGGCGTAGTGGTCTCGTAGGAGAGGTTCGAGGGCGTCCCAATCCATGGCCTTCACTTGTCGGGGTTTGGCTAGTGCTTTAGCCATCTTAAATACGGTTGGACCGCAATGCATTAGGAACACCGCCCATTTCTTTCCTGGTGTGGCGTCCTTTAAGTTGTTCGTCTCTAGGAACATTTGGAAGCGATCCATGTAGGACTCCCAGTCCTCTTGTGTTGGATCGAACGGAGTGGGTGGTACAATGCCACCGGACATGGTTCCGTTGTTGGCGTCGTCTGTCACGTGCTCGGTGTTTCTTCTTGGTTCCGTCGGTTCAGACGTCTCCATATCCCACCTTCGTCACCAGTGTTAGGTTTTGAGCATGGGCGAGAAAGAATGGAGACAAGCCTCTGAACAGTAAACTTCAGCTCTTTATTTACATCGTGACTTTCTCAATTTAACAGCAATAAAACCCGCCTTATATTGGCAAACCGTGTAACTTTTAACCAATAACGAGCTAGGAACGCTAGCTCTTATAACCAATAAGAACTCTCTGTTAAGGGCCAATCAGATTCCCCAGAACAGGCCAATCCGGTCTGGCTGCTTAAAAGCCAATCAGAAGTGCAGGGCCAGAACCCTGCACTTACTCCAAGCTCACACTTTATTAATCATGTTGCATACACAATACTTCTTTCTGGTTTTTCTTTGAAGAAGTTTCACTTCTCATCCAAGAAGCTGCTTCAGTTGAAAAAGCTTCTTAGGATGAGAAGCGAAATGTCTTCAAAACCAGAAAGTCCAGTTGCCTCCTGAAAAAGCACCTTTGGGACAACTGTGACTTGGATGACTGAGAATCTGTACAGACTTTTAGCTATACAATTTGAAATGAACACCTTTTGAATGGTGTAGGAGTAGGAATTGATTTCCAGAGAAAAAATTGCAGACTACAGGAACCAGGAGCACCGCTCAGATGACCCTGAGGTCAAAGAAAAACCTCCAAGCAGCCTCAACAACTCTCTAAAAGAATGCAAATGACCAGATGACTACAAGGAATATAAAACCTTCCACTGCCCACCATCCAGTCAGAGCTGAAGAAGCTGATTGGATGAGAAGTGAAATGTCTTCAAAGAAAAACAAGAAAGTCCAGTTGCCTCTTGAAAAAGCAGCTTTGGGATTAGAGTGAAACAGAAAAAAAAAATCTTAAACTAAATACTCACACAGCTGCATTTTTCTAGCAATCTTTCATAAACTTTTACACATATTTTCAACTGGCAGTATACATCTCAATCAAAATGAAGAAGAGTGCAGTAACCCACTCAGCTGTAAGCATTTTGAGGAAATTAAAATACATTACTTAAGGAATATGAAAATAAAATTGCTTGGCTAAGCTTGGGTATCTGAAACTCACCCATCAAGTTCAACAGGAGGTATTTCCTCAATTTTCCAAGGGAAAAAAAATGGAAAGGCTGAGAAACAATGGAGGTATTATAAGCCAGATGTATTTCATCCAACAGTTTTATAAGAAAAAAATGTATGTATTTATATCTGTCTGTCACTCTCTCTCTTTCAGTAGGGTTATATTAAGTTAATTTGCAGGACAAGCGGTTAGTACAATATGTGTGTCAATTACATCTGCAATTGTTATTGTTGCTGTTTGTGTTTAGGGTTTGAGGGGACATGAAGTTGTTCTTGATTCCTTTCTGAATTTTTGCCTAGTGTGCATAGCTGGTACACAGGTAGTCCTTGATTTATCACCATTGGTTTAGTGACTTTTGGTTTGAAAAAAGTGATAACTTTGGTTTGAAAAAAGTGACTTATGACTGTTTTTCACACTTATGACTATGTTTATCAACCAGCATGGCGGGCTAAGGAATTCTGCGAGTGGAAGTCCACTTGTCTTAAATTTGCCAAGGTTAGACACCTCTGATCTAGGCACAATGACATGGCTCCTCACCAGGCAAGTTTCTAAAAAAATATATTGGTGATGGTTTTATATAAAACCAATCTGCATATCTTCTTGCATGGACAGATGGATCAATATTCTCTTAATGTCTCCCAAGACATAGTGCCCTCACAAGATTACTTACAGAACATAAAAATAAAACATATCAAAAAACTTTGGAACAGAAGAATACTGTAAATGTCATTTTCAACCAAAATAAATACATTTCCCCAGCACAGAAAGTCAATTAAACATGCATGCAAAATTAAATATAAATAAATGAAAAACTTAAGGAAACATTCAAGGAGACAGTTCTTCTGTATAGCTGCATTTTTATTTTTAAATTTACTAAATTTAATTATAAAATAAAAATACAGAAAAAAACAGAAATTAGGAAATTTTGAAAAAGAAAAAAATCCAGAGACAGGAAAAATAATGGTAACCTGCAATTCTCAAGGCAGTAAAAACAAAAAACAAAAAACCCCTTTTTCTTTACATTTCACATTTCCATATAATAACAAAATCATTTTCACCATCAAAACCTAAAATCAAACTTTCATATATTTTTTTTAGTTTTGAGCAAAACGTCAGAGCAGCAGTTTCCAAGTAGAAATAAAATTACAGGCAGCCCTTGACTTCATTTAGTGACAGTTCGAAATTACAACGAAAAAAATTTAAAAAGTGACCTATGGCCAGTTCGCCTACTTACAACCACTGCAACATCCCCATGGTCTCCTGATCAAAATTCAAACACTTGGAGACTGACTCATATTTATCACGGTTGCACCATCCTGAGGTTAGCTGACCAGCTTTGAAGACTTTCCCAGATTGCTTCTGATGAGCAGTCAATGGAAAAAGCCAGATTCGCTTAAAAAACCCACATGATTCAGATCACAAATGCAGCAATTTGCAACGTAACAACCCTGGCAATAAAGGTCATAAAATTGGGGGTGATTCATTTAACAGAATAACAGAATTGGAAGGGACCTTGGAGGTCTTCTAGTCCAACCACCTGCTCAAGCAGGAGAATCACACTTGGCCAATAAAGAATTCTAAACCAATCTAATCTAAAATGGTTGTCCAATCTCTTCTTTAAAAAAAACTTAACCACTGCCTTGCTTAGCAACAGAAACATCAGGCTCGATTGTGGTCATAAGGTCTATGGAGATTTTCAGTCATCCAGGTCATGGTTGTCTCAAAAGTGCTTTTTCAAGAGCCAATTGGACTTTCTGTGCTCTTGTTGTGTTTTGTTAGTTGTGCCATAAATTCTGTGGCCTGTTCCAATACTTCTGTTGATAGAAGTGATTTGATCCAAAAAAAAAAAAAAAAAGCCAAGAATGAGATTTTTCCTCTCTTGTTGGTACTTCCAAAAACCACTAGTATTTTTTTTCCAAGTCCCTGCTCAGAAATGAAGTTCAAGATACTATGTGTTTCCTCACTGAAAGCATCTTGCTGATCTTGGATGCAAGTTAGAAGGTAATTCCAGGATGGTAGGCGAATCTGGAAAGTCCAAAAATCGTTCTAAAATTTAAAAAAAAACAGTCCTTTTTCTTTCTCTTTTTTTCTACTCTACATAACAGGCATACTGTGAAAGGGAAGAACCTGAAGCTAAAACATTTCCATCTAGTGCCAAAAGAATGGGTGATGGGGTCCAGGAAATCAGAAAGTCAAGCTTGGCAAAAAGAAGACGTTATTAAATAAGGATCCATTCAAGGCAAAAGGGAGTCTCGGAAAGGCTAAACATTTTACCTTGAAGAGATTCCTGCTGAACCTCTGCCCTTAAAAGTTCCAACCAAGGATAGCAAAAAAATGCAAGAGACTAGGAACTAAGATGATTAAAGGCTTGGAGGGAAAAATAAATAACAGTTGCAGGAATTCATGTCATGTGGCCACATCTGTAATCCCAATTGGTCACTAATTTGGCCCTCGATGGGCTGGGGGAGTTTTCCTCACTTTTGCCTGAACTCCCTAACTCATGGTAGCTGCTTTCTATCGCTATGAGATGGGTTAGGAGATAATCATCTTTTACCTACAAGGCAGATATGCAAAGGATTGGTTGTTAAAGAAGAACATCACAAATGTGAGTTATGAGGATACCTGATGAACCAATAAATGTACTTTTTTATGGACACCTTGTTGAGTTTATCTATCTGCATCTACACAGCTTAAAAATCCACTAGATGGTTTAATTTGAAATCCTGAAGCCCATCAGTATAAAGACTGTTAATTTGGATTTGTGATAAAGCAAGTAATGTTGAAGCCAGGAGTGAATGTAGAATACTAAGCTCTGTGTCTCAGTGTGATGATCCATAGTCTCTCAAAATAACCCAAAACCCAAAACATAAATTAAAGTCCAGTAAAGCCTTCAACTTAACTTCACTGTTTTATTAGGCACAGTTTAAAGTCACAAAAGTAAATAATGAGACAAACAGAAAACTAAAACAAACCGCATTGACGAGAGTTCTGAAGCAAGCCAAGATAACTAATTATAAACTCCAGGAAAATAATCGAGAAGAGTCCATGGGAAGAACGCCAGCAAAGATAAACCACTTTCAAGGTAAACACTAATTGACTTCAGCAATTCTAACTGCGTGGTTGCAAACTTATATACATAGCTCCCACCTGCAAGCCATGAGGAGGATCATGGTAATCTCCTCTTGAGTAGACCTCGCTTTTCCCTGATCCTCTCCTCCCTGCGTGACCTAGGATGGATAGGGGATGGGCGTGGATCCTCCTCTGACTGCTCAGCCAGCCTCTGCCCTTCCCCAGACTCCTCCACCACCTCTGGAGCCACACTCCCACTCCCTGTTGGCTGTTTCTCCTCTTCCTCAGAGTCAGACTTCACCAGGGGCATGACAGTCAGTTTGAATTTTAGGGGGACAAGAATCCCCCCTTCCCCTTTTTATGCAAGAGACTTTTCAAATATCCTATGCTCTGGCTTTCAAAGGCTATCAAATTTGCCTCCTTCGATCCCTTTTTTTTCTCTTCTTTTACTGAGGCAGGATTCCTTTTTCTTCTTATCAAGCCATGAAGGGGCAAATTCCCCCTCCTTATCTCTTCAGCGAAAGACGTGCTATGTCTCATGTTACATCGCTATTATCTAAAGAGGAGTTCATCTACAAGCAGGGGCCAAGCATTCCATTTATCTCTGAATCCCTTCAGTTACAAGAGGACTATTTCCCTTTGTGGGCTAGAAGCTAGAAATTGAATGTATTCACAGCAGCTGAGGATAATTTGCTCCTTTTTTTCTTCCTTCTGAGACAAGGACTGCATCTCACTGGCCCTTCCAACCAAAAGCTTCCACAGGAAGTCAGTAATTAAAATACCTTGTCGCTATAGAAACGGACTGCCCACGAGGTAGAAGCCCTTTGTCTCAAAGCTCTTTAGAAATGCTGATTTCCCTTCCATCCCTGTAAACTTTGAAAAGCCTGCTTGGCTGCTGGGAGGAATTCCCCCACTCTTTCTCTATCCAACCACAGAGGTTCAGGAAGCCTTGCTCCATTTAAAGTTATACAGTCTGTTTGGATTACAGAGAGGGATCCTTTCTTTCTTGAGTTCTACGTTATCTCTGCTGACTTGTTAATGCTGACACTCCAGAAAGGGGATTTTCTGAATCTTAAAACAGCCCACAGCAACTTCTGGTGCTCAAGGATGATTTTCCCAGAGTTTACCACTTTATGCTTACAATGATAATCCCTTTTGCAATTATTGTGGACAATTTAATGAATTTAATTCAAATGTTCCAAGATTAATTGCAACCTACCAGACTCAGTATGGGAGAATGACATCCTCCCACACCAGCTGGTGGTCAGGGAGAAATTTCCCATATTTTTCCACTTTGTGTTTAGCCAATGACAATCCCTTTTTGCAACTATTGTAGACAATTTAATCAATTTAATTCAAGGTTCCAAGATTAACTGCAACCTAACATGAGCGTAGCAACAGCGTCTTCCAGACCCTCTGTTGCCACCTTGTGGAGCAAGCAACATTAACAAGTATATTACTGCGTTCAGCCCTCAAGTCTTCAGACTCTGTTATGCATATTTCTGCGTCCAGCCCTCTAGTCTTCAGATTTCACTACACAACCTCTAGTGCCCCCTTGTGTTGCAAGCTCACAATGCACCCTAGAAACAGCCATACTGTGTGCTGTACTGGCATCACCCAGACTCTGCAGCGCCACCTATGTGCTCAAGTATTAAATTCAGCAGCAATTCTACTTTCTTCTACCTGCTTGCAGCACACCCTAGTACAAAAAAGGGAATTGCACGGAAAAGCACTACACTTTTCCAAAGTCACCTTCTGCCAATTTGAAGCATGGCAACTGCTTCAGCCATGACAGATGTCTCTGATGTACCAGGGGACTCCAACTCTCCAACCACCCTTGATGTAAATTTAGAGCCTGGTTCCCAACAACCGCCTTTAGATGTCCAACCCTCTGGAGAAGCTACAATACCTCAGAAGGCCTACGACCTCAGACAGAATAGGAAGCTTACTTCACCTGCAGTGACACGCTTCAGAGAGGATTGGGAAAGGCAGTATCTCCGTCATGCAAATGCATGGAAGGAGCTGGTCAAGATCTGTGACACCCCCAAAAGCAAGTTGCCTCTAGGAGAAAAGAGCCCAGATACACGGGTCAAGGCCTACATGGATGAGCAGCACTTGCTTCAAAATGAGCAGATGGAACCACCTCAGTTGCCTAACAGTCTCCCACAACCACAGAAGCACAGGGATGAATCTCAACCACAGACTTTACACATCAGTTACTCAACTGACATTGTATGACCTAAAGTACAAGATTCACTTCCCACCAACAGCAAACCTTCCCCAACTGATGTTGTACGTACTAAAGTCCGAGAGTCTCTTCCCAGCACCAGCAACCCTACCGCAACATCTCATGCCCTGCTGGCCGAGCAACTTAGCCCACCAGTGCTTACAACGATTTCTTGACGAATCGACATGCCATCAATGACAACTGCCACACTCAATCCACAGGCAGCAGCATTTCTGCCACCTCAATACCAATACACTCAATCCCAGGCACCACAAGGTAACCATGCCCAGCCTATGTGCACGGCAGCCTACGTGCCCAGCAGCGTGACGTTCAACCATCATCCCCAGTATGGGAGAATGACATCCTCCGTAAGTATTGGGAGGAAGACTATAAACTGTCATTGACTTACAACCCGAACCCACCCTACGAGAATCCAGGGGGAGAACCCTCTATGTCAATACCTCCCCCCAACTCAGCAAATGCTGAAGATTACTGGAGAAACTTGGCTATATAGAGTGGAAGCTAAATTTGCATGCCAACAGAGTTAGCAAATTCTCTGACAAGCCAGGTGGCAAATATCTAGTATGGAAGAAACTTTTCCTGCACTCCATTCACGCAGCACACCTGAACCCTGATGAAATAATTGGACACTTGATAGCATGGCTAGGGCCACAGTCTGCCGACATACCGAGGGCACTTTATGCATCCCACTTAGACAACCCGGCCGCTGCCATACAGTTATCATGGAAAAGGCTTAATAAACTGTAGGGCGCTTCCGAAGACGTAGAAGCAACACTCCTGGATAGCATCAACAGTTTTCCTAAAATTTCTTTCAACAAGCCTCGCCGGATCATAGACCTTGCTAACATACTTGTCCAACTGAGAATGGCACAATGGGATCCCAACTTACTGGGACTCATCTGTCTCAATCACGTCGACACGCAGAACAAAATTGTTTGAAAACTTCTGCAGGTGCTACTTGAAAAGTGGCTCCAGTTGTCTGACACCTTCATGGCCAAGGGTCACCACCACTTTATACCCTTCACACTTCTTGAAGAATTCGTGTCCCACCAGGTGACAGTGTGCAACACACACCAGGCCTGTGGACTCAGAGCTGTTAGTCCTCCTAATGACAGAAGATACAACAGCAACCATATATCGCCCTCAGGCCCTATGCACACTACCAGGGAAAGACCCTTCATGGTTGTCCATAAAACCAAGATTGACTCCTCATCCACACATAGTTGGGGAGAGGACTCATCAGATACAACCCAAGTTAGATCTCCGAACACAAGAATACAGTTTTGTCCTATGCACCACACTCGTCACTCGCTGAACAGCTGCATTGGGTTTTCAGCAAAATCACTGACCCACCGAAAAGAGTTGCTAAGGGAGTACCAATACTGCTAAAAGTGTTGCGAATCCAAACACCCGTCCAAGTACTGCATAGCCAAGGTGCAATGCAACTTATGCAATAGTGACCAGCACCCAACCGTGCTGCATCCAGACTCGGAGCCACCACTGCAGATATCTCATAGCCCTCCTTCGGACAAGGAGCCTCAATGTAACACAGAAGCATGCAGCACTCCTCGGCAGATTGCCAAACTGCAACCAAAGCCAAGGACTGCACAGCACTGTGCGCCGACTCATCATGCCTTCATTCGTGTCTTCCCATCTGTTTAGCCAAAGTGTACCCTGGAGGATGTCCTGAAGATGCCGTGAAAATGAATGTGCAGATAGACACTCAAAGCACCTGCACCCTGGCCAGACCCGCATTCTTCGACCTCTTTGAGGTGCAACAGGACGAACTTCACTTCACTGTATCAACGTGCCACGGACCAAGAAGCACAGCAGGGAGGAGAGCTATTGGACTCTGCAGTCATTGGATGGAAGTTCCCGGTTCCCACTACTGCCCATATTTGAATGTGATGGGGTACCGAATGACCGCAGTCAGATTGCAACACCTGAGGTCATAAGTAGCATGCCTCACCTGACTCATCACTTTCCTGCTCTAGATCCGGAGGCTGAGATCCTACTTTTGCTGGGAAATAATGCCCCACATGCCTTGCTCTTCTCCGAGTCAGTCGGCGGCCCTGTAGACGGGCCAGTGACCATCAAATCCCCACTAGGATGGGGGATCGTAGGAATTGTCAGTGTTGATTGGATGCAGGCCCCAACCCAGGCAAATGCCTCAGCACCATCCATTCCAACAGCCTTCCTATGCCTTTTAGCACCATCGAAAACAAGAATGACGTTCCAGACTAAAAGTCTGCCGGTGATCGTTACACTTTCACTGGGACACCCTAAACGGCCAACAACAACCACCAGACATCCACTAAGATGCTCTATATGGGCATATGCCTCTGCAACACCCTTTCCAACAGCTTCCCAATGCCCTTTGACACCGTGGAAGCAAGAATATCATTCCAATCCTAAAAGGCTACCAGATGACCACCAGACTTTCACCTTTGCCACCAAGAGTATCTGTACACCCTAAAAGGCCGCCAGAGGTGACTAGCAGACTTGCACCAAGAGGCCGAACTTGAAGATTGAACCTCAAGTTTTGCATGCTTTGCTTTGTTTGATGCTTTATTAATGTTGACTGTTTCTCTTAGTTATATAGCTAACTGTTTATCTTAGTTATATAGTTATCTGCTATTCATAGTATTACTGTTTACTGATTATCTTAGTTTATAGTTAATTTTTTTTCTCTTCTCTTAATAGTGGAATTTACAATTCCCGGTGGGGAGCGTGCTGTCCCAGCCAGTCTATGGGAACTGGATAGTTACTTAGGAATTATGAGCTGTCCCCTTAAGGGAATGCATCATAGTAAATGTAGTTAAAGGTATCCTAGGAAATGTAGTTGATGTCACGTGGCCACATCTGTAATCCCAATTGGTCACTAATTTGACCCTCAATGGGTTGGGGGGAGTTTTCCTCACCTTTGCCTGAACTCCCTAACTCATGGCAGCTGCTTTCTATACCTATGAGATGGCTTAGGAGATAACCATCTTTTACCTACAAGGCAGATATGCAAAGGATTGGTCATTAAAAAAGAACTTCATCAGGAGAAGGCGGAGCTTCGTTCCGGTGATACAGCTGCGATCTCGGGGCTCTGAGATCGTAGCCGATATTTTCGCCCCTGGTCGGTCCTAACGGACCTTAAACCGTCCCGTAGAGACGGTGATCGTGAAGGGCATTGTTCCAGGATCCCAGAGATATCGCAAAATCTCTGGTTTGATCCGGAAGAAGCCCTTTCGCTGGCGGCGGAGAGGCAGCCTCCATAGCTGCTGAAGTCGGGACAGCTCCGGAAAGAAAGTGATTGGAGTGAAGTGTGTCGGCTGGGTGAGAAAAACTCTTTGGTGTTGTAAATTCGCTGAGGTTGGAAAGTTCATCCGATATAAAGAAGAAAGCTGTGAGATTTTTTTTTGACTGAAATTGTTTTGAGCGGCATTTTTTAAAGTGATGTCAAATTGAGGCTTGGCTTTTTTTTTTTTTCTTTCTTTATACTTTTTGGGAAAGATTTTACTGTGACTTTGTAGGTAACCGGATTGAATTTTCTCTTATATATATTTTTATGCTCCCTTTGATTTTTTAACTTTCTTTAGGATAGAGGCTCCCTTTGGCTATTTTTTCTTTTTTTTCTGTATATATTATTCCTTTTCTCTGGCGGGGGGGGGGAGAAAGAGCATTAAGAAACTTTGTAACACTGCCAACTAGAGGCTTGAAAGTATCTTTATTTGAATTGGAGAGAATTGCAAAAAGACCTCATCTCAAGGAATTTTTAACGTGATAAGATAGAGGGAGAGCACAGCAAAATATTATTGCAGGTGCTTTCCTGGACTGTTATCAACAACACTTGAGGTTTGGCTTTGAAGCTGCTGGAGAAGAGAGTCATAACAAGAGCCTTGGATAAATAACAAAGTGCAGTGTGTCTTTTTATATATACTCCATTCGCTAGCCTTTTTCTAAATTTTAATTTTAGTAATATTTTTATTTTTGCCTTTTATTTTAAAGGGAAAGCCTCAGAGTTTTTTCTTTTTTCTTTTTTCTTCTTTATTTTTCTTTTCTTTTTTATTGGGACTTTTTTGCTTTTCATATTTATGTTTTTGGACTATTTTGTTGTTGTGGTTGTTGTTGTTGTTGTTTTTTTTGGATTATTGAGACTTTCTAATTGGATTAAGGTGTGAAGAATCTGAAGGAACTTTTTGTTTTTTGTTTTTCTCTTTTTGCTTTTGCTTTTTTCTTTTGCTCTTAATCAATATTATTATTTTTGGATTTGTTTGTTTTTTCCTTTCTATTTTTTCCTTTTTTATGGTGGACTATCTCGTAATTGGATTAGGGTCTAGAAGAACCTGAAGATCTTTCTTCTTCCTTTTTTCCTGTTTCTTCTTTGGTTTCGTGTTTTTTACTATTGGAGTTCTCCATTTTGGATTATAATTGGCTGCTCTACCAGTTGGATTAAAAGTCAAGAAGAATTTGAAGTTTTGGAAACATTGAAATGAGCAGGAAACCAATACCATCTGGCATTTCTGCTTCTACCTCTGCTTCCCCACCAGCTGGAGGACAACGTTTAATTCAGACAATGTTGAAGCAAGATAAGGAACAAGAAAAAGTAACTTTACAGATGATTATGCAAGGAATCCAAGATCTCAAGACAAAATCAGATATCATTGAACAAAGAACAGGAAATATTGAACAAAGAACAGAAAATATTGAACAAAGAATAGAAAATATTGAACAAAGAGCAGAAAATATTGAACAAAGAATAGAGAAGACTGATGAAAAAGTGGAAAATATTAAACAAATGATGGTTAAGTATGAGGAGAGATTCCAAAAAATTGAGGAAGAAGGAAAACAAAGAGAGAAGAAGATTGGAAATATTGACAGCAGACTAACAACGGTTGAACAAGAAAAAGGTGGGATGTTGAGGTGGGAGATGGAAAGGTCAGAATTTTACCTCAGATTTCAAAATATAGAAGAGGAAAAAGGAGAAAATTTGGCAGCGGTAATGATAGAAATTTTGGCAGATGCTTTGGAAATTACAGAGGAAAAGATGATGGATGGAATAGATGAGATATATCGAGTCTATACAAGATATGCGATGAGAAATAAATTACCCAAGGAAGTCCATATTAGATTTACCAAAAAATCCATTAAAACGCAAATATTACAAGTAGTAAGAGAGAAAACACTGAAATACAAGGGTAAAGAGGTTGTGGTTTTAAAACAAATACCCAGAAGAGTGAGAGAGATGAGAAGAGAATATCGATTTCTGACCAAAATACTATTGGAAAATGAAGTGAATTATAGATGGCTGATTCCAGAAGAACTAGTGTTTAGGTGGCAAGAGCAGAGATATAGAATTGATTCAATTGAGAAAGCAGAACTTTTCCATGCAGAATTCTTTGGAGGAAGAAGAGAGGAAGCAGAGAAAGAGGCTTTATCAATTGAGTTTCAAGATGAACAACTGGAGACTGAAAAAGAGAAAGGAGCAGCAGGGGGACAGATGGATAATAAAGAACAGCGTGAAGTGAGATCCACGAGAGCTGTTAGACCTAAATATAAAGCATAATCATGGAGGAAAAAAAACTGATTACAATGAATATAAATGGACTTAATTCAGCTGTTAAAAGAAGGAAAACTTTTCATAAATTAGAGAAATTAAAATTTGATATAATTTGTTTACAAGAAGTTCACATTAAAAAACAACATGAACAATTGTTATTACAGCCAAAATTGGGGAAAATATTTACTTCTTTGACTCAATGTAAGAAAAGAGGTGTGGTTTTATACATTAAAGAGGCTATTCCAGCAAAATTGATTTACACGGATGAAGATGGAAGAGTATTAATGGTAGAAATAATGGACAATAATATAAAAATACTCTTGATTGCAATTTATGCTCCGAACGATAAACAAGAAGAGTTTTATAAAAAGCTGCACATGAAAATAATTGGACTGGACTATGTTAATATAATTATGATGGGAGATTTTAATGGAATTGTGGACAATAAACTGGACTATATAGCAACAACAACAAAGCAAAATAGAAAGGCTCTCCCAAGGTCCTTTTTTAAAATGACAGATGAATTAACTTTAAAAGATATTTGGAGAGAAAGAAATGTTAAAGCTAAACAATATACTTTTTATTCAAATAGACATTTATCATGGTCCAGATTAGATATGATTTGGATCTCAACAGAACTAATATCTAATATTAAAGAAACAAATATTGAAACAAGTACTTGGGCAGATCATAGCCCAATGACAATTAAATGGAAGGGACAAAAAAAAAGATCGAGATGGACATTAAATAATACTATTTTAAAGGAGAAAGATTTTACACAATGGATTGAGAAGGAATTGGCTTTTTTCTTCAGAGAAAATAAAAAAGAAGATACTTCAACGCAAAATGTGTGGGATACAATGAAGGCATACGCTAGAGGTTTGATAATAGATTATACAAGAAAAAAGAATATTAGGAAAAGGCAAGCTTCTAAGGCCTTGGAAGATGAGTATAAAATTCTTGAAAAAGAATTACAGAAAATGCCACAGAAAAAGGATATTAAATTGAAGCTGGATGTAATCAAACATAAAATGGAATTAATAGAGAAAGAAGAACTGGCACAGAAAATTAGAAACTCTAAACAGAATTATTTTGAAGATGCAAATAAACCAGGTAGATGGCTAGCATATAAATTGAGAAAAGAGAAGGAATCAAGAAAAATATTGAAGTTAATAGATGAACAAGGCCAAGTTTGTTATGGGAATAAGGAGAAAAAAGAAATTATTCGAGATTTTTATGGGCAACTATATAAACAAGAGAATATTGATGAAGAAAAAGTCAAACAGTATTTACAGGAAGCTAATTTACCAAAGATACCTAAAGAGACTGAAGAAATGCTAGAAAGCAATATAACAATGATGGAACTAAATGAAGCATTTAAGAGACAAAATAATGGGAAAGCTCCGGGTCCAGATGGGCTTCCAGTAGAATTTTATAAAACATTTCAAGAATTATTGAGCATCCCATTGTTAGAAGTTATGAATGAAGTTATGTTAAAAAAGATGATACCTAAAACATGGTCAGAGGCTTATATTACACTCATACCAAAGGAAGAGACTGACCCATTGCAAATTAAGAATTATAGACCTATTTCTTTATTGAATGCAGACTATAAAATCTTTGCTTCAATTTTAGCAGAAAGACTTAAAAAATATTTAAATAATTTTATTCACTCAGATCAAAATGGATTTCTGCCAAAGAGACAAATTAGAGACAATATGAGAGTAATCTTGGACACTTTGGAATACTATGAGGCTCATCCTGAAAAGCAAATGGCTTTGATATTTCTAGATGCTCAAAAAGCATTTGACAACGTGAACTGGAGATTTATGTTATTATTATTGGAGCAGATGGGTTTCGCTAAAAAATTTATTCAAGCAATAGAAGCTATATATAATAAACAGACAGCAAGGGTAATGATGGAGGGGGAACTTACAGATTTTATTAATATAAGGAAAGGCACAAGACAAGGATGCCCCCTATCTCCTTTGCTATTTGTGTTGACCTTGGAAGTGTTGAATAGAAATATTAGGGATGATAAAAGCATAAAAGGAATGAAAATTAAGAAGGAAGAATTTAAGCTACAAGCTTTTGCTGATGACTTAGCTTTTATTTTGGAAGATCCGCTAGAAACAGCTCCAAAGTTACTGGAAAGGATAGAGGCATATGGAGAGGTGGCTGGTTTGAAAATAAATAAAGACAAAACAAAGATTTTGACAAAGAATATGCTATTGAGACAGAGAGAAGAATTGGCAGAGCTTTTGAAAATTCAAGTTACAAATAAGGTTAAGTATCTGGGGATATATTTGACAACAAGATGTAGCACATTAAAGGAGAATAATTATATTAAACTTAAACAACAGATAACTACAGATTTGAAGAAGTGGGAAAACTTGCAATTGTCATTAATAGGGAGAATTTCAACAATTAAGATGAATATCTTACCTAGAATTTTATTTTTGTTTCAAACAATACCAATTAGGCTTGGAAAAGACTATTTTGAAGATTTAAATAAAATTATGTTGAAGTTTATATGGCAAGGTAAAAAAGCGAGAATAAAGCTAAAGCTTTTACAAGATGCTACAATTAGAGGAGGTTTTGGTCTGCCTAATTGGGAATTGTATTATCAAGCTGCAAGTTTGATGTGGGTCAAAGAATGGATAACATTAAGGAAACATAGGTTGTTGACATTAGAAGGGCATGACTTGCTGTTGGGTTGGCATGCTTTTTTATGGTATAAGGGAACTAAAACACAGGGTTATTTTAGAAGACATTATGTACGGGAGTCTTTGTGGTTAAATTGGGAGAAGATAAAAAGACAATGTTATTTGAAAATTCCAGTTTGGTTATCGACCATTGAAGCATTTTCCTATCCTATAATCTACAAGAAGGAACAAACAGTTAGATATGGGGAACTTTTGGATGAAAAGGGTGAACTTAAATCGATCCAAAACTTAGAGGAACAAGGTATAAGGATGAATTGGTTTTCATATGCACAAATACATTCAAGGTATGATGAAGATTCCAAAACGGAGGGATTTTATGATAAACAGACTGATTTAGATAAGATTTTGATGGGTACTGATGAGAAGGTGATTAAAAAACTATATGGTTATTTACTGGGAATGAAATTAGAGGAAGAACAAGTCAAAGAAACTATGATTGTTTGGGGGAAGAATTTTGGATATGGGATTGATTTAGAGAAATGGCAGAAATTGTGGTCTCAAAATTATAAAATGACAATGTCAACAGCATATAAAGAAAACTTGTATAAGATGTTTTACAGGTGGCACTTTCCTCCGACAAGAATAGCAAGAATGTTTAAGAATAAATCTGAAAAATGCTGGAAATGTCATCAGATACCCGGCTCGTATTACCATATGTGGTGGACTTGTGAGGATGCTAGAAAATATTGGACTATAATTCGCATGTGGTTGGAAAAAATGACAAAGAAACATATAGACTTGAAACCAGAGATCTTCTTATTGGGAATTTTACCTGATATATATAGTAAAGATTTGAAATACCTGATTGTAAATGTATTAACAGCGGCCAGGATTGTATTTGCTAAAAATTGGAAGAATGAGAAAATACCATTACAGGAAGAAATTATTAAGAAAATATTGGAATGTGCTGAGATGAGCAGATTGACATTTGAAATTAGAGAGCAAGAGGATAAACAATTTTACGAAATTTGGGATCTTTTTTATAAATGGCTAGATGATAAAATACGATAATAGAATATTTAGAATGCTAGATAGTAAGGAATATCTTTATTTTGCTATTATTTTGCTATTTGATATTATATTTATAAAGGATTTTTTAGGATTGATTTGATATGACTAGATGATTTGTTATAGAGTAAACTGGTTTAAAGTATTGTTAGCTCATAAAGCATGAATGATTAAAAATATAGTCAAAAACTTCTTTTTTTAGTGATATTAGGATATATAAGTTTGGATTGACAATATGAGTTGTTATGTAATATAATTGTAATTGAGACTACAGAATGAATGCACAAAAATGATGAACCAACTGACACACTGGATGTACATATAAGAGTTGATGTTTTTATGTTTTGTTTGTCTTGTTTGTTTGTAGAAAATTAATAAAAACTTTTTCAAAAAAAAAAAAAAGAACTTCATCACAATGTGAGTTATGAGGATACCTGATGAACCAATAAATGTACTTTGTTATGGATGTCTTGTTGAGTTTATCTATCTGCATCTGCACAGCTTAAAAATCCACTACTGTGCAGAATACACAAAAGAAACGTCTGCAAGAAAACAACCAAGCTCAAAGAGCACAAAGTGCCAGCAGATAGGAAGTCATTCCCCTTTCAAATAACAGATACACTGGAAATGTCCTTAAAATTTTGAAATTATGACGTGTCCACCACCCTCCCTGTCTAGATGTACATGCAAAATGAAATGACCTAATTGTGGGTCAGTCCAACAGAAGGTAGGGATTTGGCTGCAATCTGCTGGCTGTCCAGTCATCCAAACTTTGAAGGAGAGAGAGAGAGAGAAATCAAAGAAATGTTGCTGTTGGATCTCTTTGTTCCCCTCTCCTTTCAACTTTGTTTTCTTGTGAAACAGAGAGCAAAGGATTAGAAATGTTATACGTCCTTAATTAAAACTCAAGAGACCAAACCTTCCTATCTGTCTTCACTTCCTTGCAGACTGTCCTTAAGGAACAGGGATCCTTTGGGGAAAAAAAAAGGTGTATGTCACCAATGAGGTTATAAAATTCTGCAAAAATCCCAGCTGAACCTTCTGGGTTTCTAATTCCACCATCAGCTCAGCGGAGACCCAGTGGCAGCTTGTTCAATTGATGCAGCTTGAAGTCCTGCAAATATTTCCCTTTAGAGTTTTGTCCAGTGGCTACTTTGAAAACTAGACTTGTTTTCACAGTGCATGACTCCGCGATGTTCATCTGGGCAGAGAGGTCTGTACAGGAAAAAGGCATAAAGCATGAGCAAAGGATAATGTGATTATCATGTCATCAATTATTGCCTTGCCAAAGTGGAAGGTCTGATGAAAAATCCTACCTGTTTAGGGACAGGCAACTTAGGATATACATCTTCTATCTGCCCTTAGCCAAACAAAGACATCTAAACATGGCCAGATTGACCTAACAGAAAAGAAATGAATTTAGAGGAGACCAAAGATTAATAATATGGGTGCGTGGAGCAGTTTGACCATAGAACTGAGGACTCAGGATTAGTCTGCCTACCATCCAGCATTCCTGCTCTAGCCCATCCTCATCTGCTCCAAGGTGAGGATGGGCTAGAGCAGGAATCCTGGATGGTATCCTTTATGTACAGAGCAGCCTGGTTCATCTGCTCACTTCACTTTAATGTTCTCTTCTCCAATTGGTTAAGGGGAGCTATTACAGGAAAGCATCCTTCCCAGTGTTCACTGTCCTCCAGGGACATTTTTTAAATTCCTTCTGTCCCCTTTATTGCATCCTTCCATCTTCATTGTGCTTCCTCCTCCCTCCATAACTCCCTCTTCCCTTTATTTTCCTCCTTCTCTCCTCCCTCCTTCTCTCACTTCCATTTGACCCTTCCTTCCTTTCCTTCCTCCCCCTTCTCTTCCCTCCATCCCCTTCTCTTTCCCGTCCTTCTTCCCTTCTCACTTCATTTCTTTCCTTCCCCTTCCTCTTCCTCTTCTTCCCACTTGTCTTCTTTCCTTCCCCTTCCTTTCATTTCCTTTCTTTCCTCCTCCCTTCCCTTCTCTTCCCACTTCTCCCTCCTTCACAACCTGCTCCCTTCCCACTTTTGCATCCTGCCTACTTTCCTCCATCTTTCTACCCTTCTCTCTGGCTTACATCCACCTTTATTTTTCTCTAATCATTTTTTTCTTTTTTCTTTTTTTTCTTTTTATGCATAGGTAGACAGACCATTGGCAGAGATATTCACCCTGACTCAACAAGGGAGACTGGTTACCAGGGGTCACCACAGAGTCCTTTTCAACCCCAAACTCCCTTCTTAAGCACCATCCATTTCTAGCACCCTCCAGTGGATTCATTAAAGGATCTGAATCATCTCAACTGCTAGTGACTTCAGGGCTGAATGGGACAACTCACCATGGGATAATTTAACAAATGCAAAAGTTAAATTAATTTTAATGGAACCATGGGCAATAATAATAAAGTCAATTCAGAAATATAAGTTCTTATAGCAATCTTGACTATGCTCACCAATAATAAAAGTACCTAAATGAAACAATTAACACAGTGTTGAATTGTCCCACGTTAAGTTGGCCATGGCGAGTTGTCCTAGACTCACATTAATGTAGCTTTTTTGGACACAATATAGGAGAAGGTCATTAAAAGGAAATTATGGGAGGAGTTACCATAGCCATCTTCCTGGATGTTTTTCCAATCTACCAATCCATGTTATAACTAGCATTTGCTGGTGGTCTTCTTTCTCACTACTAACCAAATCTCATCTGATTATCTTTTCCAAAGCAATGAAGAATTATTACCATGGCAACAAAAGTTTTCTAGAGTCCATCTAGAAATATATTCTATTCCTTTGTATAACTAACTCTTAGAGCAGTGTTTCTCAACCTTCCTAATGCTGTGACCCTTTCATACAGTTCCTTATGTTGTGGTGATCCCCAACCATAAAATTATGGCTTGGTTCCTAAGACTATCGAAAATATGTGTTTTCTGATTGTCTTAGGCGACCCCTGTGAAAGGGCTGTTCAACCCCCCAAGGGGTCGCGACCCACAGGTTGAGAACCACTGTCTTAGAGAGAAAGGAAGTGCATTTCATCATAGCTGGAGTGATAATTGCTTCTTCCACAAAAGTCAAAGTAGATTTTCCATCAATTCAAAATTGGTTCTATTAGCCTAAAACACAACATTCTCTTCCCTCACCTCATTCATAAATCATATCTCTCTGCAGATGGAGAGGTTATTACCCCTTTCAAAATATAATCGTGGCTACAATTTCCCCCCAAAAGGAGAAAAACTAAATGTGGAATTATTTTTCCATGTTTAGCCATGTTGGAGATGCGCCAGTGAACAGAAGTGGAAAAGATTAAACGCTGCCCCTACTATTACCAGAAATTGGTTGCCTGTTATTTCATTAAAAAATAAAAATAAAGTAATAGATCCAATGATAGTTCCCCTTTTAAGAAGTTCTTTGATCTCAAGAAGCAGTCCAAAATAGAGACTGGTTGGAAAACAAAACAAAATAGATGCTCTTTTATAGTAAGGTCTCCTTTCTGAACAAACATGTGTTTGCACATACCTGAAAAATTCTGGTTAAATGAGGCAAACAATAAGGCCTGAATATTTGCAGAACAGTCAAGAGAAGAGTCTGCAGCCTGAGTCTCTTGTGGCAGAAAAAGACACAAGTAAATCTAAAATATATACATATAATTGTACCCCAAAGAGAAACAGAACAAGCCTTCTTAAAATAACAGCCTATTAATTCTCCATTGCTACATATTTATGCAGGGAACTGACATTCTTTTCAGTTATGCCTGACTAAGGAAAATACAATCTGCTTGCAATGGATTCTGCCTTCTTCATTTGGTGTTTTTATTGTTTAATGATCAAAATAAAATTGCTGTTGATGTTGCTTCTACTCTTTTTCTTCTCTTTTCTTCATCTTCCTCCCCTTCCTTCCTTCTTTCCTTCTTCTCTCCCTTCCTCTTTCTTCCTTTTTTGGTGTTTATTTATACTTACTACAAATTCAACCAGCCAGACTGAAAAACTCATCAAAGAACTGAAATTTTAGTTTGAGTTGAAATGCAGTTGCACTTGGAATACTGCATCCAGTTTTGGACACCACAATACAAAAAAAGATCTTGAGACTCTAGAAAGAATGCTGAAAAGAGCAACAAAGAGGATTAGGGGACTGGAATCTAACCATAGGATGAATAGTTGAGAGAACTAGATATCTCCAACCTAAAAGAGAAGGGCCAGGGTTGACATAAAAGCAGTCTTCCACTATTTGAAGGGCTATCACAGAGAAAAGGGAGTTGATCTATTCTCCCAAGCATCTAAGAGCTAGTTAAGAAGATGGAAGCTTATCGGGGAGAAGGCGGAGCTTCGTCGCTGCGATACAGCTGCGATCTCAGGGCTCCGAGATCACAGCTGATATCTTTACCCCTGGTCGGTCCCAACGGACCTAAACCGTCTCGTAGTGACGGTGACAGCAAGGGGCGCGTTCTGTAGATCCCAGGGACATCGCAAGTCCCTGGTCGATCCAGAAGAAGCCCTTTTGCCAACGGCGGAGAGGCAGCCATTAAGTGGGAGATGGACAGGTCAGAATTTTATCTTAGATTTCAAAATATCGAGGAAGAAAAAGGACAAAACTTGGCAGCAATAATGATTGAAATCTTGGCTGGAGTCTTAGAAATAACAGAGGAAAAGATGATGGATGGTGTAGATGAGATATATCGAGTCTTCACAAGATATGCGACGAGGAGCCAATTACCAAGAGAGGTCCATGTTAGATTCACCCAAAAAATTATTAAAAACCAAATATTACAAGTGGTAAGAGAGAAGGGGTTGAAATACAAAGGCAAAGAGATCCTGGTCTTAAAACAAGTACCTAGAAAAGTGAGAGAGATTAGAAGAGAATATCGATTTTTGACCAAAATGCTATTGAAAAAAGAGGTGAACTGTAGATGGCTGATTCCAGAAGGATTAATGTTTACATGGCAAGAACAGAGACACAGAATCGATTCAATTGTGAAAGCAGAAATATTCTACAAGGAATTTTTCGAAAGAAGAGAAATGGAGATAGAAAAAGACAACATTTTAACTGAATCTGAAGAGGACCAAATGGAGATGGGAAAAGAAGAAGGCACAATAGGTGGACAAATAGAGATCAAAGGACAATGTGAATAAGATCCACGAGAGCTGTTAGACCTAAATATAAAGCATAATCATGGGAGAAAAAAAACTGATTCCCATGAATATAAATGGACTGAATTCAGCTACCAAAAGAAGAAAAACTTTTCACAAATTAGAGAAGCTAAAATTTGATATAATTTGCTTACAAGAAGTACACATTAAAAAACAACATGAACAATTATTGACACAATCAAAGTTAGGGAAAATATTTACTTCTCTGACTCATTGTAAGAAAAGAGGAGTGGTTTTGTACATCAAAGAAACCACTCCAGCCAAACTGATTTATACTGATGAAGATGGAAGAGTATTAATAGTTGAAATAGTGGATAATAATATAAAAACACTCTTGGTTGCAATTTATGCCCCGAATGATAAACAAGAAGAATTCTATAAAAAATTACATATGAAAATAATTGAACTGGACTATGTTAATATACTTATGATGGGGGACTTCAATGGAATTGTAGACAATAAACTGGATTACTCAGCAAAAACAACACGACAAAATAGGAAAACTCTCCCTAAATCCTTTTTCAAAATGACAGATGAATTAAATTTAAAAGATATATGGAGAGAAAGAAATGCTAAAATTCAACAATATACTTTTTATTCAAATAGACATTTATCGTGGTCCAGAATAGGTATGATTTGGACATCAACAGAATTATTATCTAATATTCAAGAAATAAATATTGAAACAAGTACATGGGCAGACCATAATCCAATGACAATTAAATGGAAAGGACAAAAAAGAAGATCTAGATGGACATTAAACAATACTATCCTAAAGGAAAAAGACTTTACACAATGGATGGAAAAAGAATTGGCCTTCTTCTTTAATGAAAACAAAAAAGAAGATACTTCAATACAAAATGTTTGGGATACAATGAAGGCATATGCAAGAGGATTAATAATTGACTATACAAAGAAAAAGAACATTAGGAAGAGGCAAATGATTAAAGCTCTAGAAGATGACCATAAAAAACTGGAAAAAGAATTACAGAAGATGCCACAGAAAAAAGATATTAAACTTAAAATGGACATAATTAAACATAAAATGGATCAAGTAGAGAAAGAAGAACTGGCACAAAAAATCAGAAGTGCTAAACAGAATTATTTTGAAGATGCAAATAGGCCAGGTAGATGGTTAGCATATAAGCTGAGAAAAGAGAAAGAATCAAGGAAAATATCACAGTTAATAGATGATCAAGGTCAAATTTGTTATGGTAATAAGGAAAAAAAGGCAATCATTCGAGATTTTTATGGACAATTATATAAACAGGAGGATCTTGATGAGGAAAAAATTAAACAGTATTTACAAAATGCTAACCTACCTAAGATACCTGATGAAACTGGGAAAATGTTAGAAAGTGCTATAACAATGATGGAATTAACCAAAGCACTCAACAGACAGAACAATGGAAAAGCACTAGGACCAGATGGTTTCCCGGCAAAATTTTATAAAACGTTACAAGAAGATGGAAGCTTATCAAAGAGATCCAAACTAGAATTAAGCAGAAATTTCCTGTCAGTGAGAACAATTAATCAGTGGAAGGCCTTACCTCCAGAAGTTGTGGGTGATCTATCACTTGAGGTTTTCATGAAGAGATTGGACCACCATTTGTCCAGTATGGTAAAGGGTCTCCTACTTAAGCAGGGGATTGGATTAGAAGACTTCCAAGGACCCCTCCAACTTTATTATTCTGTAATCTTGAAAGGTGTATTTTTCAAATTCAGGGATCAAGTTCTTATCAGTTCCATAACAGACTTGGATGGCTGAGTTTGGAGGCAACAGCATCTGCCAGAGGCATGATAACATCCATAATGTCCTTCACCAACTTTATTATTCTATAAGCAATCTTTGTCCTTAAATTATAGGAATGATCAGATATTTGAACATTGCCTGATATTTTATTTGATAAGTCTCTAAAACTTTATTAATGTTTCCAGACACGCCTGATAAATCTTGTTTATTTAAAGCAAAGGACTTAACTCAATCCATTCCATCATCAGATCTTATCCTAAACTGAATAGTTTGAATCCTCTTTGGGAGGATTTCTCCAACCATCTTCCTTTTCTCCATTTATGGTTCTTTGTTTTCAGTTCTTTCATGTACATTTTGATCCCTTTGTTTTGTTATAAATCATCTCCTCTAAATATTTTATCCTTCTAAATAGTTTTACAATGGAATTTAGTGAAGATAAATTGTTGATAATAACTTAAAATGGCAGATTGAAAGATATTTAGCACACCATCTTCTATTAAGACTACGCTACATGTATTGTCCTCCTCTATTTTGTTTGTGTATAAATGTGCTGCAGTAATTCAAAAGAAAAGATGGGGACTTGACTGAGATTTGTCATTTGGAACTCTGTCAATTGTCAGTTGAGGAGTGGCAGTTGGAATGTCCAGTGACAATTGAAAATTGATGTTCTGGGGGAGAAAGGAAGAGATGCTGGTCATCTGGCAGCAGATGAAGGTGAAGGTGAGAGACATCTGTCTGTGGTCACCAACTGCTGCTTTTTGGGGTGGGGAGGAGTTATGTCACACAAAATTGACTGCTAATGTGATACACCTCACTGAGACTGGTATACATATGAACAGTGTGCTCAATTCTTTCTTTAAAATAGAGTAAGAATTTGTGACTTGTTGATACTTGGAGCCAGGTAGGTATCCAGTTTATTTTTCCTGCAAGCCCTTCTGTTTGGTTTATTAATTTATAATCTGATTTTTAACAATATATCATTTTTAAAGGCCACCATCTCTTTCCATCATTTTGGGCGGTATTTCAAATCCGGAATGAAAGATACTGAGCAAAGGTTTCAAAGAAAGTAGAGCTGTCCAGGAAAGACAAAGCCGTTTGCATAAGAGGGGAAGACTGCATTGGTTAATCCAAGACTCTTCTGTGGTCACTAACGCAGCTTTAGATTGGGAGGGGAGAACAAGGACCATCCCACTTGCAGTGTCCCAGGCCATGTGATTCCCTTTTGAGACCTTCTGACAAGCAAAGTCACTAGGGAAGCCAGATTAACTTAACTGGACAGTGTTACTAACTTAACAACTGCAGTGATTCACTTAACAACTGTTAAAGTCACAAAATGGGGCAAACTCACTTAACAAATGTTTCACTTAGCAACATAAATTTTGGGCTCAAGGACTACTTGTACTTTCAAAGAAGGGCCAAACACAGATACATTGTAAGTCCCCTTTTTCAGTGTTATTGTAACTTTGAACAGTCACTAAATGAGTGGTTGTAAGTTAAGGATTACCCATAACTGCACTTAATTCCATCACATTTAGTTTCTTCTCTTGGTCACTCAAAGAAGTCACTTCAAGGCCAGATGTGGCATTTAGCCTAAAATTCATCAGACCAGCTGCTGTCATTGCCAGGTGTCTTAAAATAGGTTGTCTGTTCCTCTAGATGTACTATTCCTAAGGTAAAGGTAAATGTTCCCCTTGCACATGTGTGCTATTCATTTCTGGCTCTAGGAGGCGGTGCTCATCTCCATTAAAAAGCCAAAGAGCCAGCGCTGTCCGAAGACGTCTCTGTGGTCATGTGGCCAGCAGGACTAAATGCCGAAGGTGCACTGAATACTATTTCCTTCCCACCACAGTGGTCCCTATTTTTCTACTTCCATTTTTTACATGCTTTCAAACTGCTAGGTTGGCCGAAGCTGGGACAAGTAATGGGAGTTCACTCCGTTACGTGGCGCTAGGGATTCGAACCGCCAAACTGCCTACCTTTCTAATCGACAAGCTCAGTGCCTTAGCCACTGAGCCACCATGTCCCACTATTCCTAAGAAGGAAGCAATTAATGGATCAATGAAACAGATGCTTCTAGCCATCATTTTAGAACGGAGTGGGAAGATTAATTCTACCCTGTAAGTTTCTCGTCAATCATGACAGTCTCTAGAAAAGAGAGGTTGTCTTTTGTAAGAGAAACCTCAAAGATTCTTATAGTATGGAAAGAACAGTTTATGGCATGTTTTTAAAAAATGTAAAATTTATTGGCTGCCCATCTTACTATAGAATAACTTGATTATTATTCAGCTAATTTCTTACCTTTGAACAAGGTACATAATAAACAACCCCTTTGAAAGACAATTAAAATAGAATATGAAAGGCAGCCTAAAAACTAAAAAAACTAAAAAAAAAAACAATAAAATACAGAAGCGTGAGATCCTAATAAAAACCAACAATTTATGGTTGCTAAAACAGTAAAACCAATTAAACATACCATCCACGCCCAATGAAAATGGCCAATAAAACAATTCAATTAAATAAAAATCCATAAAGCCATAAAATTTAAATGTCTACATAGTCAGATCTCCTGATGAGTGGCATTCCAGCTCCTGTAACTTCAAGCAAGAATGAAAGATATGAAGTTCAGGACAAACCACTTAAAACTTAGTTTAAAATAACTCTCAGGGTCAAGCTATAGTTGAGCAAACTCATTATACTTTTAAGGCATTGCTTCAGAAACAATTACAAACTGAGTCTGGCCCTTACCATCTGTGAAAGATTCAAAATCTCATTGCTGTAGCATTATATACTTGGAAATTATTTAACCTTTTTAGATTCTCTTGCAGACTCACTTGTTAATTTGCATTTTCGAACTACTGAATCTTTAGCAAGTCCTTTGGTAAAGTATCGCCAAGCTCCAGATCCAACCTGGAAAGGCCCTACACCGCTGATCACCTGGGGTCGCGGTTACACCTCCATGGAAGATCCTTCTACTCGACAAGCAGTGTGGGTTCCAACGCGTTGTGTTCGTCCCTATCATGGTATGGCATCAGGGCCTTCACAACCCGATTCCGGATTTCAATCTTCATCTGAACACGGAAGTCTGTCTTCCAAGGTCGATGAGCCTGCAACTCATCACTTGGGGCCAGGTTAAATATACTACATATCAAGCTCAACAACAACTGCAATAGGCCTCATTACCTCAGACTCCTGAAAATCTTGCTGCTGTTTTTGCTATTATTACTGCTAACTCTGTTACCATTTTACTTTGTATTTTCTTGTTTATGGTTAATGGTGTTTCTGCTCAAAATGACACTTCTGTGGTTCATCTTAACCCTAATTTGTGGGTTTGTCCTGCCCAATACATGTTTATGACCCATGGCACAAATATTACTTTATACTATGAGCCCCCAGTGGCATTTGGTCAAATTTCTTTTACCCCTAACTTGATCATGTCTTCTACATTTGTCTCACAACTACAAACTATTTTCCACTCCTGGCTATTTTCTACACCCCCTATGCAATTGAATTCTGTCCGTTGGCGTTACTTGAAAGTTAGTCAATTTACAAGAGGTCTGTGTTTCTGTTGTCACACTAAACACACTTGGCTTCATAATTGGTCTGATTATGATGCTGCTCAGCACATATTAAAAAAGCTAGGGAATTATAGTTATCGTTCTGACTACTATTGGTTGTCAGTTACCTTTAATTTTTCTTTGCATGGAATTAATATAGCTCCTGATAATTTTCCTATTTTTAATGCCTCTGATCAATCTAATACAGGATCGATATGCGCTGGATGGCAGCTTAAGGATCCTAATATGTGGTTCTTTTTTGATAAATATGCTACTAATATTCATCCTCAGAATTATCAATGTGCAACTATAGGTTATTTTACTTTACCTGTTCAAATAGGTACACTCCCATCAACTCGACAGCGGCCTTCCTTTCTGGGGCCTACATGTAATAATGAAGTCATTATTGACACACAATTGTCTTCTGGTTCTACATTTCACCATGCATTGGCAGGGGCCATTACAGGAGTCCTTACTCTAGGCTCTTATCCTGGCGTAATTGCTCAAGGAAACAGACGATCTATTCTTGGTCTCACCTGCAGACTTGAAAAATCCATCAATGCTACCGCTGCTATTATTCATGATTTGCAGCATGAAATAGAAGACTTAAATCAAGATGTCTTACAGCAGCGTTTTGCCATAGACCAGGGGTGGGCAAACTTTTTGGCTCAGGGGCCTCATTGATTTTTAAAATTTGACAGGCAGGCCGGGTACGATACATATAAAAAATTGCATTTGTTCACAGTACATATCAAACATAAACAGAAAAAAGTCCTTTTTTCTTATAGGTCCTATAAGAATGTCAAGCAGGCCTTTGCTCTAGGGTACTTTCCAAGCGTGCCTAACTTTATCCCATTATCCCAAACTCTTCTTGCTGGGGATCATGGGCACTGTAGTTGAGATGCTTTGAAAAGGCTCAGGGGGGGTGTCAATGCAGAAACCGCAAAATTCACCCCCTGTCAGTCAGTCAGACCCTACCTTGAACAGCGATCAAGAGAGGTTTTCTCCCTAGTAAGCACCCCTGGCGTAAATCCCATGCGTTTTCACGGTTAGCATGGTCAAGCAGACGCTCTCGCAAAACTGTTTGTGGCTGGAAATGGAGCCCAGTCCACGAAGGGTGAGAATTGTGGAAATCCGAGCGCAATTCTCTTCAGCGGTCCGGATTGACAGCGAAAGATTCTTTACGGAAGGGACAAAACGAACGTCAGAGAACGGAGGTCGTAGCAGCATATGACATCATCGGAGCTGTCACTACACACACACAAACATGTACATGAGAAATAACTAGGGTACTTTGGAGAGCCGGGCACCCCCAGATCTCCTCCTGAGCAGCCCTGCAAACACGCTCCACAGCCAGCCACAGCAAGACCATTCCCCACCCCCCAACCCCCCACTCCCTTTGGTGTAAATAAAGGCAAGAGGTTGCTCATCAGCCCGGGAGAACCAAGTAACACATTTCCCCTTGCAAAAAGGGGGAGACCCAAAACACACATGCGAGCCCCGGACATCAGATACCACCGCATCGGTCCTGAATATGGGAGAAATCTGCCTGGCAAGCACTGAAGCCACCACCCGCCGCCCTGGGCTCAATGCTCTCCAGGGATGGAGAGGCGGCGCGCATATATACCCGGATGCCCCAAACTTTCCTTTGCCAGTGTGGAAGGCAGGCAGACCCTGCGAGGCTCCCGAGCCTGCCACCCCATCCCTCCATCAGTCCATCCCTGCCCGTAGTCACCCGCGCCTGCCCACTGCTCCATGGTTGTCAGTGGGGTTCCCCCATCACCTTGGGCACGCACCGGCTCCTCAAAGGGCAGCTGGTGAGTCCATCTCCCTTCGACCGGCAGGTGGACTGTCCTCTGTTCCCCTCTGCTGTTGGCTGCCCCGCTCAGCCGCCAAGCCATCGTCCGGCCGGATCTGTTGTTTCCCGGCTCCCGCTTGGGTGCTCCAACTGGGCACCCCAATCTTCGGCGGGCCAGATTAAAAAGACCAATGGGCTGGATGTGGCCCGTGGGCCGTAATTTGCCCACCCCTGCCATAGACTATCTTTTAGCCCATCAGGGAAGGTTCTGTACGTTAGTTGGACGCCGTGGATGTGCTGTGCATTTTCATTCTTTGAATAAAACTATTGAGGATGAGCTTGCTAATTTACAATCATACATTCAAAATAATATCCATGCTCATTACTCACCTTTTGAGTGGCTAACCAATTGGCTCCCTGATTGGTCTTGGCTCAGACAGTTTTTCTTTTATGCTATAATTATTATTATTGTACTAATTGCAACTTGTTGTTTTATTCAATGTATTCCAAATTTATTCTCATTGTTTCGTCCCGCTTCCCCCTCTCGTAACCCTCTACAATTGCGATACATTTATAAATCTTTGAATCCTCCATTTAAAATAAAAAAACAAGGATATGTAGAGTTGTAATTGCAGGAATGTTCCAATCTCGGATGGCAAACCTCAGATAAAGAAGATATGAAGTTCAGGACAAACCACTTAAAACTTAGTTGGGTTCAGGCTGATTCACCCAATGCTGCTTATAAAGCTGCTCTAAATAATGTACAGATAGTTCTCAATTTACAACCACAATTGAAATGAGAAATTCTGTTGATAACTGTGTCACATCTAAGTTTACAACTTTTTTGTCATGGTTGTTTAAGGATATCAACTGCAATTGTCCTGAAGTGTTTGTCAAAAGGCAACTGGACTTTGTTTTTCCTTGAACATTTCCTTGAAGCCTCTTCAAGGAAAAACAGAGTTCAGTTGCCTTTTGAAAAGGCTCTTTGGGAATAGCCATGACTTGGATGACTGAGAATCCCCATAGGTATCACTACAGTTGTTAAAGTGAATCAGTTATTTAAAGATGCATGTTGGGTCCAGAATTTCCACTGCTAAGCAGGTAGTTGTTAAGTGAGTTGTGGCTGATTTGAGGATCATTTTGCCATGATTGTTCAGTAAATCACTGTAGTTGTTCAGTGAATCACACGGTCATTAAGCAAATCCTGCTTCCCCATTGACTTTGCTTGTCAGAAGCCAACTGGGAAGGTTGCAAATGAGAGTCATGTGACCCCAGGATGCTGCAACTGTCATAGATATATGCTGATTGCCAAGTGCCCAAATTTTGATCACATGACTCTGAGGATGATGGTTCCACATTTGAGAACCAGCTGTAAATCATTTTTTCCATTGTAACTTCAAATGCTTGCTATATTGTAGAGTTGTAATTGCAGGAATGTTCCAATCTTGGATGGCAAACCTCAGATAAAGAATGTTTCCAAGCAAATACAACTCAGGCAAACAAAGTCACTAATCTATGGATAAAGGAGGATTAGAGAGGGGAAGTAAACATATAGACTTTAACTAAAGATAATTAATTATATGGATTACTGTACTAAACAGTAACCAAAGTTAAGCAGTAACCAAAGTTAACCAATGATGGAGGATAACTAAAAATGTATATAAATGCAAGACTATACTCCAATAAAGATCATCATCATAATTCAGTTGTTCATGATCAAACAACTTGACTGCCTCGTCATTACAACACTAATGGTTGTAAGTCAAGGAATACCAGTTTAGGGGTAATACCTTATATCTTACAATTTGTATTGTTTTATTTGGTATCCTCAAATGATTTATGATTGCTTATTTAATATTCTAAAACTATCACTGTGTTGTATCTTATGATTTCTGATGAATGTATCTTATGATGATTATGATCATGATTTATCACTTGTTGCTTATATGTATGCTGAGAGCTTCTGCACCAGAGACAAATGTGTGTCAAATCACACTTGGCCAATAAAGAATTCTAGTCTAGTCTAAGATATGTTCTTATGATATGCTAATTTGAAGGCATTGTTAACCAATCATGTGGCTGTATTCACACAATTGGTTTGATCAAAGCGAACCACCCACAGTAGACAAACTACAGAAAATAAATGCTGAAACAACCACCAAGAAAAGTAAAAAAAAAGTTCCTGCTAAAAACCCAAACATGGGACTGACTTCACAGAAACCTTCATTTACATGGGATTCAATTCAGGTTTAGTCTGAATCAATCAGCAACCCCCATCTCTTTATCTAAGCAGGTTAATAGCTTGTATTTCAGGAGTATCATTTTATTACGGTATTGATTCCAAGCAGGTTTATAGGGGTGAGCAGGGTATATTGTGCTTGGCATCCTGACTCACTCAGGAAACTAACTCAATCTTTCCTCAGCCTAGAAAATGCATGAAGTGACCCCATTTTATTAGGATATTGGCTTCTTTCCCAGTGAGTGGTAATTAATGTCCTGCCTAGATCTGCTTTAAAATTTCTCGAGTGTTTTATTCCCTGCAAAAAGAGACCTTTGTTTTACACAGAATGCTTGAAAATTTCCTTTGGATTTCTCTTAGCTTCTTCATTTTATTTGCTATTTACACATCCCTCTCTTTCTTTCTACACACATAAACAGAAACACACAAACACAAGCAGGCAAACCATGAGAGTCTTTCTTCCTTTGAGCCTTTCAATTCCCTTCTATAAAGGAAAGAGTGGAATGGAATGGAGGAGGTCTTCTAGTCCAGCCCCCTACTCAAAGAGGAGACCTATCCCATTTCAGACAAGTGGCTATCCAGTCTTTTCTTAAATGCTTCCAGTGATGGGGCACCCACAACTTCTGGAGGCCAGCCATTCCACTGGTTAACTGTTCGAGCTGTCAGGAAATTTCTCCCTAGTCCTAGGTTGCTTCTCTCCTTGATTAGTTTCCATCCACTGTTTCTTGTTCTGCCTTCAGGGGCTTTGGAGAATAGATGGACCCCCTCTTCTTTGTGGCAACCCCTCAAATATTGGAACCCTGCTATTGTCACACCTAGTCCTTCTTTTCCCTAGACTAGCTAAACCCAAATCTTGCATAAATAAATAATAATAAATAAAATTGGGCTTCTGACAGCAATCTCTCCATTTGTGCCAATTTAGCAATGAGGCAGCAGCAGACAGCATAATCTCCTGTGCATCTCCAAGGGAGATCTCTTCATTAAGTCCTGGGCATATGGTTTCCCTTAATCAAACTTCAGCACACTGGACAGAAAATCTTTCCTAGCTCCTCATTAGAAAAATGACAATTGCAAAGGAGAAATTCCTGCAATAGGCAAATAATATACTGTAAACTTCACATGGTAGGGAAAATGATCCCCTGGCAAATTTCATTTTATTTTTAGTTATTTTATTTATTAGATTTGTGCACTGCCAACTCTGCTAATACAATCCTAAGCTGCATTAACAGAGGGATAGAATCAAGATCACATGAAGTGATACCACTTTATAATGCCTTGACCACACTTAGAATACTGCATCCAGTTTTGGTCACCACAATAGAAAAAAGATATTGAGATCTGAAAAGAGTGCAGAGAAGAATGAAAAAGATGATTAGGGAGCTGGAGGCTAAAGCATAAGGAATTGGATTTGTCTAGTCTAGTGAATTGGGTCTAGTCTAGTGAATTGGGTTTGTCTAGTCTAGTGAAAAGGAAAACTAGGAGCGAAATGATAGCAGTGTTCCAATATTTGAAGGGCTTATCACAAAGAAGAGGAGAGTCAACCTATTTTCCAAAGCACTAGAAGGCAAGACAAGAAGCAATGGATGGAAACAGAACAAAGACAGAAATTTCTTGACATAACAACAATCAACCAGTGGAACAGCTTTCCTTTAGAAGTTGTGGTGTTCCATCTGGAGATTTTAAAGAAGAGACTTGTCCATAGGGTCTATAAAGTCTCCTATTTGAGCAGGGGGTTGGAATAGAAGCCGTTGGGGTCGTTGTCTTATCTGAACGTCTCTTCTCCTTGTAGATTAGATAGGCCAGGAATGGGTTCCTCAGTGTCATAGCTGATTGAACTGAGTCTGTCAAATCTGATTAGCTTAGCTCCACCCCCTGTGGTTGGCCACTCCCAGCTTTCGGCAAAGACTTCATGACAGACAGGACTGCCTCGGAAACACAAAATCAAGATTAGGTTATCAGCTTCCCCCCCTTGACCCACACCCCGGACCAGACCACTCAGGGGGGGCCGGCTTAACTAGCCTACAAGGAGAAGAGGTATTCAGGTAAGACAACGCCCATTCTCCCTTGTAAGGCTGCAATAGGCTGGAGTGTCCACGGGAGGGTTCATGTTTGGTCCTGGTCCCCATGCTCCATGATGACTCTTTGCAGAACCCATCTGCCAAATGCAGCATCCAGCAAACCAAAAGGATCCAAACGGTAGTTCCAGATGAAAGGAGATGGGGATCCAAGTGACTGCCTTGCAGATTTCTTCAATTGAAGCCTGTGTTGCCCAGGCCACTGTCATAGCAGCACTGTGGTAGAATGAGCCATAATACCCCTAGGCATCAGGAGAGAACAACTCATGTATGCCCTGGAGATACAGGACTTGATCCATCTGCTCACTGTAGAGGGAGTTACCTTGCTCCCCAACGTGGCAGGTTGGAAGGAAACAAACAGGGATTCCATTCTGTGGAATTCCAAAGTCCTCTTGATATAAATCTTCAAGGCACATCTAGTGTGCCAAGATTTTTCCAAGTCGTGGGCCGGGTTGGGGCAGAAATCTGGAAGAACCAACTCTTGTGCTCTGTAAAACAAGGTATTGACTTGGAATGAAGGCCGGGTCCAGCCTCAAAACCACCCGGTGAGGCTGGAAAATGCAGAGGTCTGGATGCACTGAATGAGCCACCAACTCAGATACTCTCCTGGCTGAAGTGATAGCAACCAAGAATGATATCTTAACTGTCAGGAGACTTGCCAATCTAAGAGGTTCAAATGGAGCCTTTGTCAGGTCCCATGCAGGATACCTGTGGACCACCGGAGGTTGAAAGTTAGAAGCGCCTCTGAGGAACCTGTGGATGGTAGGGTGATGCACCAATGATTCTAACTTTCTGCAAGTTAGCACAGATGATAAGGCCACCACCTGATGACGAAGAGTGTTGGGAGAAAGGCCTCTATCCAAACCTGCCTGTAAGAATTCCAAAACCTGTGCTACTGAAGCCTCTAGAGGCTGAATCTTTGACTTAGAGCCCCAAAGGGAAAAAGCTAGCTAAGTAGCATATAGATGCAGATTGTGGAAAGTCTCCTGGAGGCCTGAATGGTCTTGAAAATGCTGTTGGATAATTAGGTGCATTTTAACATGCTCCACTCAATCGCCAAGTTGTCAGCTGTAGCCACTGGGACTCTGGGTGTTTCAAAGACTCCTGGAGGAGAGAGACATCTTCCTTAGGAATCCATCAAGGATGATCTACTGATACAGGTGAAACTTGAAAAATTAGAATATCACGCAAAATATCATTTATTTCAGTAATGCAACTTAAAAGGTGAAACTAATATATGAGATAGACTCATTACATGCAAAGCAAGATAGTTCAAGTCGTGATTTGTCATAATTGAGATGATTATGGCTTACAGCTCATGAAAACCCCAAATCCACAATCTCAGAAAATTAGAATATTACATGCAATCAATAAAACAAGGATTATACATAGAACTGTTGTGACTGAAAGGATCGATCCTGCTGGGAGTTTTGACTCTGATGACTCTGAAGATGGAAGGTTGGAGCATGCTGTGAATGTGGAGTCTGAATTATCAGAGGACACAGATGTGAGCCAGGAGGATGAGAGATTGTTGGAGAGACAATCCTCCCCAGAACCTTCGACTTCGCTCATGCCAGCAACTGATCCACAAAATGAGTCAGAGGCTTCTAGTGGGGAAACTGACAGATTTTGGCTTGACGCTAGAACTAGGAGACGATTGAAACGTCAATCTGAAGGGAGGCATCAAGTCAGACATTGATTAGAGAGACTGACACGCCCATCCAGTTGATTTAAGGAGGCATGCTGACTCTCAAACTTTGCTTGGAAGCAAAGTGTTTGATGAGTCGAAAGGATACGTGTGGAGCGGCCTTTGTGATTTATGGACAATTCTGAACTATCAGACAGATTCCGGGAAGTCTGCCAAGGACTGGAAAACAATACTGTTAACCCTTTTTAGTCTGGTTTTTTTCTTGTTTGAATATTTTGAACTCTGGAACTCTGTATTCTCACTTGTGAATATAGGTGAGACATAACATTTTTGCTTCCAAGCCTAACAAACCATCTTCATATCAAGATGGACCAAACTCAGTTATAGCGTTTGGTGGAGCAGCAACAGCAACAGATAGACCAACTGATACAAAGTAACCAGGTCCTCCAAAACCAGGTAACACTGTTGGTAAACCATGTTTCAAGTTTGCAAATTCCTGCTCCTCCTTCAGCCCCTCCCTTGAGGGAAAGCCCGGTATCTATGCCGGAGAAATTTTCAGGACAAACGGACATGTTCCTGGCATTTATGGGGCAGTGCCAATTATTTATAACCTTGAGGCCTGAAGACTTTCCAAATGACCGGGCTAAGGTGGGTTTATCATTAGCCTCTTATCTGGGCAGGCTGCCAAATGGGCTACACCTTTGTTGCCTCAAGATAGCCCTTTGTTGAATGATTTTCAAGGCTGTCAGCAGCAGTTGCGGGTAATGTTTGAAAACCCAATTAAAACTCAAACCGTGGCTAGACGTTTGCTGGACATTTGCCAAGGAAACGTCCTCTGCAGGAATACATTGCAGAGTTTCGTCTGCTCTGCATGGACTCTACTTGGAATGAGTCAGCCCACATGGACGCTTTCCAGGAGGGTTTGGCAGATAACATCAAAGACAAGTTAGTGCATGCGGAGCGGGCCTTAATCTTGGATGTGCTTGTGGTTCAGTGCTTGCGTATTGAAGCCCGTTTACAACAGCACATGAGCAAACGGCCAGTTGTGGAACTACCTTCTCATTCGTGTTCACAAACCACGCTACCGAAAGTTTTTCAAACCACGGTTAAGACTGAGGAGCCGATGGAGTTGGGTGCTTAATAGTGCAAGAATGTTCGAAAAGGTTTCAGGAAGGCTTGTGCCTTTATTGCGGGGGTCCAGGACATTTTGCTAATTTCTGCAAATGGAGAGGGACTCGCAAACCCGTGCCTGAACCCCCTCCTGGCCCGGTGGAGAAATGGGGTAGGCCCGACCTCAGGGGAAACCCTAGGCCAGGCACGTTCCACACCCCCACCCCAAATTGCTGAAGTGAATCCTGGCCCTCCTCGGCATTTACTTTTGGACACTCAAATCTTTTTACAGTCCCAGAAGAAGGGAATCCATGCAGTTGCGTTGGTGGACTCAGGGGCTACAACCAGTTTTATGGACCGGGCTTTTGCTACGCACTTTGAGATTCCATTGGTTGCTGTGGATCTACCCATTAAGGTGGAAACAGTGGATGGGCGTGAGCTCAAGTCTGGGCCCATTCGTTTCGCCACCCAGCCAGTACGTATGATTATTGGGGATCACGAGGAGGCGATAAGTTTCTATATCACCTCGAACCTTCATCTCCCTTTGGTTCTCGGCATGTCCTGGCTGCATTTGTATGATCCGTTGGTGGCTTGGGCGCAGAACGCCATTTCCTTTCCAAGTCTCCAATGTGTGGATCATTTGAGACATGTCTGCGCTGGCCAGGATATTGCCGCTCCTGCTGTTCCCATACCTTCAGAGTTATCGGACTTCTCCAACGTTTTCAGCGAGAAGGAGGTGGATTGATTACCACCGCATTGTGCTTATGATTGTCCCGTGGACCTAATACCGGATACTCCGCTGCCCAAGGGTCGGTTATACTCCATGTCTGAGCCCGAGTTGGTTGCGCTTCGAGAGTTTTTAGATAAACTTGGCTCGGGGATTTATTTGACCATCGTCGTCCCCTCTTTCAGCTCCCGTTCTTTTTGTTAAAAAGAAGTCGGGAGAGCTCCGTTTATGCTATGATTACCGCCGGTTGAATGCCATCACAGTGAGGAATAGTTATCCTTTGCCGCTCATTCCAGAATTGATGGCGTGGTTGCGGGAGGCTACTATCTTCATTAAACTCGATCTGTGTGGGGCCTACAACTTGTTTCGGATGCGCAAGGGAGACAAGTGGAAGACGGCGTTTGGCACTCGTTATGGCCATTTGGAGTACACCGTCATGCCATTTGGTCTGACCAACGCTCCTGCGATATTCCAGCATTTGATGAATGACATTTTTCGGGACATGCTAGATAGGTTTGTGGTGGTGTATCTGGGTGACATTTTGATCTACTCTCGGTCCAGGGATCACCACCTTCATCAGGTCCATCAAGTGCTTCAGCGTCTTCGGGAGCATAAACTCTATGCAAAACTGGAGAAGTGTTTCTTTTTTCAGTCTTCAATAGAGTTTTTAGGGCATATCATCTCTCCTGAGGGCATTGCTATGGACCCTAAAAAAGTTGAGGCCTTGTGTAGTTGGGAAGCTCCTCATCGAGTAAAGGACGTGCAACGTCTCCTGGGGTTCGCCAATTACTATAGGACCTTCATTCCGGATTTTGCTAAGCTAATGGATCCCATCACTCAGCTCCTTCATAAGAAGGTCCCGTTTCTGTGGGGGGCCCCGCAACAATAGGCTTTTGAAACTCTAAAGAAAGCTTTTGTGGCTGAGCTGATATTGAGGCATCCTGATCCAAATCATCCATTTGTGATCGAGACAGATGCCTCTAATGTCGCTCTTGTTGCAAGCTTCGAAGGATGGAGCACCTCTTTTCCCCTGCGCATATTATTCTAGGAAGCTCACAGTTTCTGAGCGCAATTATACTATTTGGAAAAAGGTGTTGTTGGCTGTTAAGGCTGCATTTGAGACCTGGCGACATCACCTAGAGGGGGCTCGGCACAAGGTGGAGGTTTGGACGGATCACCAAAACTTGGAACATTTGTCTACCGCCAAGGAGTTGAACCAATGCCAGATCCGGTGACTGTTGTTTTTCACAAGGTTCAATTTTTCCGTCACTTATGTTCCAAGTGGACAGAATCGGAGGGCAGACGCGTTGTTTAGAAAACCCGAATATATTGGCCCCGAGGATCCTCTTCCTCCATGAACGGTGTTGCCACCGGAATCTTTGGCAGTGATTCAGGATCCGGTGGATTTGAGGGCTCAAATACGGGAAGCACAGCGATTGGACACCTGGTCACAACAAAGAAGGGATGAAGTTGGACCTGATTCCCCATGGACTTTGGAGGAGGGCTTGCTAAGGCATCGGGGTTTATTGTATGTACCCACCAGGATGCTTAGAGCCCTCATCATGATGCAATGTCATGACAACCCCACTGCTGGTCATTTTGGTTTTTGACAAAACTGCACTTGGTCACCCGGACTTTTTGGTGGTCTCGGGTTCGACATGATGTGTTTTCCTACTTCGCTTCCTACGTACAATGTCGACAGGCGAAAGCAGCATCAGGTGCACCTCCTGGACTTCTTCAACCACTGCCAACTCCGGGCAGACCATGGGGAGCAATCTCCATGAACTTTCTAATGCACTTGCCCCCCTCGTTGCGTTATACGACGGTGCTCATGGTAATTGACATGCTCACTAAAATGGCCCATTTCATCCCATGTAGGAGATTACCCTCGGCTTGTGTTACTGCCCGGCTTTTCATACAACACGTGTTCCGTTTACATGGCTTACCGGACAGAGTTGTTTCAGATCGCGGTGTTCAGTTCACCGCTCAATTCTGGAAAAGTCTAATGAACGCATTATGAGTACAAGTTTGTTTAGCGTTGGGGCATCATCCGGAAACCGATGGCAGGACTGAGAAAGTAATTGCCATCCTCGCCCAATACCTCAGATGTTTTGTAAATCAACAACAAAATGACTGGGTGACCTATCTTCCATTGGCAGAGTTTGCCTTTAATAATTCTCGGCACACCTCCACCCACATGACGCCTTTTTACGCAAATGTGGGTTACCATCCGAGGTTTTTCCCCCTGTCGATCGTAGATTCTCCAGTTCCAGAGGCATGAGAGTTTTGTTGGAGTTATATGCCATGCATCAATTAATTTCCAGACAATTGGAATGAGCGAAAGCAGATTATAAGCGTTTCGCAGATCGTTCGCGTCGAGCGACGCCTCCGTTGGCTATGGGTGACAAGGTGTGGTTGTCAATGAAACATCTTCGGGTCGATCGTCCGATTAGGAAGTTGGATCATCGCTTTATTGGTCCCTTCCCTATCGAGGTGGTTATTAATCCTGTGGTTTATCGACTCACTCTACCGCGCTCCATGTGCATTCACCCTGTTTTTCACCACTCCCTGTTAGTACCTGACACCCCATCGTGTACTCTACGTTCTCCAGAAGATACAGGTTCTTCATCTAGGCCCAGCACTGAACCTGTTACGGATACTATAGTGGTCGGAATTTATGATTCACGATGGCTGAAGGGACGATTCCAGTACTTCGTGGGGAAACTGGAAAATGAAACGGAGATTCGCTCTTGGCAGGATGTGTCCAAGGTGCATGCCCCAGACCTTATTCGAATATACCATGCACAATTCCCTTCAAAACCACATCCTGATCGTCAGACTCGGGGCAAGGGCCCTGCAGTGAGGGATAGTGTTGTGACTGAAAGGATCGATCCTGCTGGGAATTTTGACTCTGATGACTCTGAAGATGGAAGGTTGGAGCATGCTGTGAATGTGGAGTCTGAATTATCAGAGGACACAGATGTGAGCCAGGAGAATGAGAGATTGTCAGAGAGACAATCCTCCCCAGAACCTTCGACTTCGCTCATGTCAGCAACTGATCCACAAAATGAGTCAGAGGCTTCTAGTGGAGAAACGGACAGATCTTGGCTTGATGCTAGAACTAGGAGACGATTGAAACGTCAATCTGAAGGGAGGCGTCAAGCCAGACATTGATTAGAGAGACTGACACAGGTGATTTAAGGAGACAGGTGATTTAAGGAGATGTGCTGACTCTCAAACTTTGCTTGGAAGCAAAGTGTTTGATGAGTCGAAAGGATACGTGTGGAGCGGCCTTTATGATTTATGGACAATTCTGAACTATCAGACAGATTCTAGGAAGTCTGCTAAGGACTGGAAAACAGTACTGTTAACCCTTTTTAGTCTGGTTTTGTTCTTGTTTGAATATTTTGAACTCTGGAACTCTATATTCTCACTTGTGAATATAGGTGAGACATAACAGAATAATATCGGACCTCTGAAATGTATAAGCATGCATATGTACTCAGTACTTGGTTTGGGCCCCTTTTGCAGCAATGACTGCCTCAATGCGGCATGGCATGGAAGCTATCAGCCTGTGGCACTGCTGAGGTGTTATGGAAGACCAGGATGCTTTAATAGCGGCCTTCAGCTCTTCTGCATTGTTCGGTCTCATGTCTCTCATCTTTCTCTTGGCAATACCCATAGATTCTCTATGGGGTTCAGGTCAGGTGACTGCTGGCCAATCAAGCACAGTAATCCCACGGTCACTGAACCAGGTTTTGGTGCTTTTGGCAGTGTGGGCAGATGCTATGTCCTGCTGGAAAATGAAGTCAGCATCCCCATAAAGCTCATCTGTGGAAGGAAGCATGAAGTGCTCCAAAATCCCCTGGTAGATGGCTGCGTTGACCCTGGACTTAATGAAACACAGTGGACCAACACCAGCAGATGACATGGCTCCCCAAATCAACACAGACTGTGGAAACTTCACACAGGACTTCAAGCATCTTGCAATATGTGACTCTCCATTCTTTCTCCAGACTCTGGGTCCTTGGTTTCCAAATTAGATGCAAAAGTTGTTCTCATCAGAAAAGAGGACTTTGGACCACTGAGCAACAGACCAGTTCTGTTTTTCTTTAGCCCATGTAAGACGCTTCTGACATTGTGTGTTGTTCAGGAGTGGCTTGACAAGAGGCATATGACATTTGAAGCCCATGTCCAGGATCCGTCTGTGTGTGGTGGCTCTTGATGCACTGACTCCAGTCCACTCCTTGTGAAAGTCCCCAACACTTTTGAATAGAGTTTTCCTGACAATCCTCTCCAGGCTGCGGTCATCCCTGCTGCTTGTGCACCTTTTTCTTCCACACGTTTCCCTTCCACATAACTTTCTATTCATGTGCTTTGATACAGCACTTTGGGAACATCCAACTTTGTTTGCCATTACCTTTTGAGGCTTTCCCTCCTTATGGAGGGTGTCAATGATGGTTTTCTGCACAACTGTCAGGTCAGCAGTCTTTCCCATGATTGTGATTCCTACTGAACCAGACTGAGAGACCATTTAAAGGCTCAGGAACCCTTTGCAGGTGTTATGACTTAATTAGCTGATTAGAGTGGGACACTTTGAGCCTAGAATATTGAATCTTTTCACAATATTCTAATTTTCTGAGATTGTGGATTTGGGGTTTTCATGAGCTGTAAGCCATAATCATCTCAATTATGACACATCACGGCTTGAACTATCTTGCTTTGCATGTAATGAGTCTATCTCACACATTAGGTTCACCTTTTAAGTTGCATTACTGAAATAAATGAACTTTTGCACAATATTCTAATTTTTTGAGTTTCACTTGTAGGTTCACCAAGTCCACAAACCAAGGGCGTGAGGCCAATAAGGAGCCACTAGGATAATCTTCACTTCTTCTGTCAGTATCTTACGCACCACAGCCAACAGCAGAGGCGGATAGGAAAGGCATACACCAGTCCCTGGGGCCATCTGCTGTGGAGAGCATTGGTCCCTTTAGCTCCTGGGGTAACAAAGCTAGTAAAATATCTTGGCAACTCTGTATTTACTGGGATGGCAAACAAATCCACTACAGGAAGGCCGAATCTCTGAGTTATTTGGAGAAAAAAGGAAGGATGCAGTCTCCATTCAGCATGGTCAATGGTGGCTCTGCTTAGCCAGTCTGCCTGCACATTTTCACTCCCTGAAATATGTTCAGCCCAGATGGACAGGAGGTGTCTTTCTGCCCATCTACCGAAAGCCTCAGTGTCAGCCCTCAAGATACCTTCCTCTGTTGCTTTTCTGCTATTATTTCATTATTTCTCTGGGCTGTCATGACAACGGTGGGAGGGGGATTTTGCTAGGGAAGAAGACTGGAGGTGTTTGCATTCCTTGCTGGGCTAGCAAGGGGAGGGGGGATTCTTTTCTTTAATTTTCCGTTTCTTGGCTATCTTCTGTCCTCTTTTGCGCAACTGCGAACTTTTATCAAAATATGTCAAGGTCATTTGACAAGACACTTCATCACCATCTGGAGATGACCACCTGAGCTTATTCAGAAGTTTTAATTGGAAGAATAATTTGAACTTTGGGGGTTGGGAACAAACCTAATTCTTTGTATGTGGATTCTACCCGCCAATTTCTCAGTTTCGGAATTGATTTGTTGCTTCCACTTTATTTTCCTCTGAACTTTGCTCTACACCATGGAGTCTGAGTATTTCTTTCTTGGGATCTAAAGGGAGCACAGCCTGACACTCAGCTTCTGACATGAGGGATCAGGATCTGGTACCTTACTGCCTGTTGATGTGGGCTTTGGTAACCACATTGTCCATCATGACAAGGACATGTGTTCCAAATACATACTGACTGAATTTTGAAAAGAAAAAGAAATGTTTGGTTTCATCCTAATTTAGTGATCAGTAAATTTGTTTCTGTTTTCTACTGGGCTGTAAAGATCCAGGAGGTGGGTACTCTTTGAGAGAAGCAGGCAGAGCTGCAGGACAGTAATCAACCAAGAGTCCTTATATTCCCACAAATGGTCTAAGTCCAACCCTTCTTTAATTCTGTTGACCATTAATTTAGTATGGAACCTTAGTTGACTAGATTCTTGTGTATAGGCTTGAGAAATAAATCTTCTGAACTGTAACTTCATGATCCTTTGCTCCTGACAGGTGGTATTGATCTATAGGTTCACATCCCCAAAAGCAAGTAAACAAAGCAACATGGTAAATATTTTCAATTTTCTCAACTGTTCAAATTTTAAATTATAGAAGTATTTTTTACCACTGGACATAAAAGTTATTTCTAACTTGAGCATAGACTTGGCAGCTAAGAACCAGCATCTAATGAAGATTCATAGATGTATGAAGTAGGAAGTTCTTGGCAATCCATCTCTGGTCTATACTTGCTATATGATTACTGCCTTCCAGAAAATATTGCTAAAGCAGATAATTTGAGAAAAAATATATAAATTCAGAAATGTTACATCTTTGCTTTTTGGTTGATTAAAAAGCTTTCCAAGTCTAGAATAGTCTGATCAGTATTAAGGTGGGAGGCCATCACAAACTCCTGGAGTTCTCAGCTAGTAAAACAGAAATGCTTTCTTGAAGAAAGCCATGATTAGTTACTTTTACATTTTTACCAAGAAAAGAGTACAGAAAAATCCATATAGTAAACAGGAATCAATGTCAATTTGAAAAAGACTTTACTTTTAGTCCCTGGCCTTTGCCCATTCAATGAAATCAAACAGGAATAATTTGTACTTGTATCCAAGTCACATCTAGCCAATGGATTGCTGGCAGGAATGAAAAATGTCTGAATTCAGCACCATGGCCAGCGCTTGTGGGCACCAGAATCTGCAAGGCCTCGATCGCATGTTTATCCAATGTCCCATTGAATAAATTAGGATTCATTTCAGTGTGAACATTCCTTTCTTAAGGCCATCTCTGTACTAATAATTTATTGCCCAGGGAACAGCAGGTTACATGAATACAGCAATTTTCTCTTCTTAATTCAGAATGGGCATTAAATATGTTGCAAGCATTCATTCATTCATTCAAAATGTTCTACCAAATGTTTGCAGAAATTGTGCTCTCACAATTTCTTAACCTTTCTCAGATTAGACCAAAGTTGTTTATTTATTTATTATTTGGACATATACCCTCCCACACTCAAGCTTTGTGGCTGGCCCAAAAGGATACAATGATTGAGACTGTCAAAAGACTGAGAGATCAAGGACAATCATACCACTCCCATCTCAACTCCAATAGTGGTGATCATCAACTGTAGTCAATCCCTATTGTTCCTAGACCTTAAACTCAACTAAAAGGAATCCATTTAATCTGTTTCTTCTATTGCTTTTTCCACAATTTTATCCCAAAATGAAAAATTGGGAACTGCATAAAAATTGCCTAAAACCATTGGATCCTGCTATGGTTTCTTGATGTTCAACCCCACTTTATCTTCTTACAAAATTGGAGCACCCCTCTTAGCAGGAATTAAATCTCATAAGAAGAGCAGGAATCAGGGTTAAATCATGGAGGTCTCTCTAGCCTCAGAGACCCATTCAATGAAGAGGAGCTCGCCTGCCATCTTTACTAATTCTTTGCCTTTCCAAATTGCTTTTATATTAATGGTTGGCAAACATAATAGAAAATGCAGAAATGGCTAACTTTACTTCCCTATTTACAATATCTAGATTCATGGCTGACTAAAAAACCCTTGTATATTTTTTGCAGGAAACAGAAAAATATGAATGTATGGTTTGTGGTTTTGATGATGAGGAAAACAACTAAATAGAATGGGTGTTGGTTCTTACCTGACACGCCATTTCTCTTCGAGCTGCAAGGATCATCCAGAGAGTGGGAGGTGCTTCAGTCTGTGTCATTGTAGACTGAGTTTAATTACTGAGGAACGCTCCGCCCTCCATCATGTGGCTCCCTTGCAGCATTCCCCCGTTTATGCGAAGTCGAGAGGGAAGAGAAAGTCGTACTCTCATCTTACTAGACTTAAGGATTCATTGGCCAAAACAAGACCCCACCAGACAGTGAAATAAGAAAGGTAGGGCTGGATGATCCTTGCAGCTCGAAGAGAAATGGCATGTCAGGTAAGAACCAACATCCATTCTCTTTAGAGCTGCTCGGATCATCCAGAGAGTGGGACATACCAAAGCTTGGCTGTCCTACGGGAGGGACTCCGTCTGGTGCGGAGGCCTCTCTGGGTCCTTGACGATTTGCTGAAGGATTCGTCTGCCAAACGAAGCCACCGCCGAGGCAAATATGTCGATCTTATAATGCCTAATGAAGGGAGACGGGGAGGCCCAGATGGCAGCCCGGCAAATATCAGTGATTGGAGCTTGGGTGGCTCAAGCTGCCGAGTTAGCCGCACTTCTGGTGGAATGTGCTGTTATTCCGCTGGGTACTGGCAGAGCCTGAGACAAATAAGCCTTGGAAATAGTAGCCCTGATCCAGCGGCCGATGGTTGAAGGGGACACTTTTGGCCCAATGTCTTGGGTTGAAAGGAAAGGAATAGTGATTCGGACCTCCTAAAGGGCTGGGTGCGCTTAATGTAAATGCGAAGGGCACGTCTCACATCCAGGGTGTGCCAAAGCTTCTCCCTCTCCCGCGAGGGATTGGGGCAGAAGTTCGGAAGCGTGAGTTCCTGTGCCCTGTGAAAAGCTGAGTTGACCTTGGGCAAGAAAGTAGGGTCAGGCTGGAGGACCACCCAGTCGGCATGGAAGATGCAAAGGTCCTTTCTCACCGACAAGGCTGCGATCTATGAGATTCGGCGAGCCGAAGTAATGGCCACCAGGAACATGACTTTGAATGTTAAAAACTGGAGGGTGGATTCCCTGAGAGGCTCAAAGGGGTGTTTAGTAAGGGACTCAGGGACCTTATTGAGGTCCCAGGTAGGATATCGGTGAACAGTTGAGGGGCACAAGTTAGTGGCTCCTCTAAGGAATGCTCTAATGTGAGGGTGGTGGGAAAGGGAACCAAGGTTGTCACAAGCGATGACAATTAAGAGGGCTGCGACCTGACGCCTCAAGGTGTTAGGGGAAAGCCCTTTCCTAAGACCTTCTTGGAAGTAGTCCAACACTTGAGTGATGGAGGGCAAAAGCGGGTTGACCTGGAAATTATGGCACCACTTGCAGAAACTATTCCAAGTGGCATTGTATATTCAGGTAGTTGAGGGCCTCCTAGCAGCTAAAATGGTATCAATAACCTGGTCAGAGAGCTTCTCATTTCTTAGACGTTCCCGCTCAACCTCCAAATGGCTAACTGGAGCCATTGGGGATCCGGATGCTGGAGGGGCCCCTGAGAAAGGGAGATCCTGTTCGGGGGGATTTTCCAGGGAGGGGCCACCGATAGGTTGCGGAGGTCCGCAAACCATGGGCATCTGAGAAGCAGTTCTGCCCTCTCGTGGATCATTTTCTGGATGACCCTGGAGAGTAGGGCTAATGGAGGGGATGTGTATAGAAGCCCTGGGGGCCAGGGGCAACAGAGGGTGTTGTAATTCTCAGCCCCGTGGGAAGGGTACCTCTAGAAAAACCTTGGGAGTTGTGTGTTGAGGGGGGATGCGAAGAGTTCCACTGACGGGAGACCAAAGATCATGGTCACCTCCTTGAACAGAGATGGATGGATGCGCCACTCGGACTGGTCCACCATGGCCCTGCTCAGCCAGCCTGCTTGAGTATTTGAAACCTGTTAGGAATAACAAAGTTATCTAACGTAGTTTGGGTAAAAATAATATATATAAACTATGATAGTGAGTTTAAGTGTGTGTCACTTTAAACTGCAAAGCATGTAATTTGGGGTGCGGTTGTGAAACCGCCATAAGAGGGAGCAAGAGAACTTGATTGATTGCTGGATTGAATGACTATGCTGGATTGATGGTTTGTTAACTGCGTGTTCCCTGCTGCTGAGTTTTTTGAACGTCGAAGGAAGAAAGGAGGTTTGACTTCTTCATATCTCTACTGCGAGGAGATATATTACTGGACTGATATTTGTAAGTTTATTGACCTCTTTTTCGACACTGGACTTTGCAAATGAATAATCCCCGGATGGACTGAACTACTGAATGATATATGGACTGTTGACTATGCTAAAACTCTTACTGGAATAAACTATTTAACTAGCACAGTGTATCTGTTTTACTGAGTGTAAGCTACAAAAATGTTTATCTCACATATTTGCCTGACTGCCTGACTGCCATGCACATTCTGCTAGGGTGTATCCCTAACAAAACCCCTGAGATGTGCTCTGCTTTGAGGAAGAGGACATTGTGCTCTGCCCAGCGGCAGAGGCACTCGGCCTCTCTCATCAACCGTATGGACTGGGTGCCCCCCTGCCTGTTGATGTGAGCCTTGGCGGTGACGTTGTCCGTGAGTATAAGGACATGCCACCCGCGTACCTGAGGGAGGAAGTTGCGCAGGGCCAGATGGATGACGTGGAGTTCCAACCAGTTTATACTGCATGCCCGTTCTGCCTGCTACCATCTGCCCTGTGTCATGAGCGAGTGGATGTGAGCGCCCTATCCGGACAGGCCAGCGTCTGTGGTGAGGGTGAGGCATTGGGGCTCCTTGAAGCAATAACCCTTGTTGATGGTGGGATTGGTCCACCAAAGGAGAGACGTGAGGACCCTTGGAGGTACCTTGACCGTGGCCTTTGAATTGCTTCTGCCGGACCTTTGGAACAGGAGCAGGAACCACTGTAGGGACCTGGTGTGTAAACGGGCCCAGGGAACAATGGAAATGCATGAGACCATTTTACCTAGTAATTTAGACAATTCTAAGAGTGTTACCTTTTTTGATCGTCGGATCTGTTTTGATGGATTCCTGGATGCTAAGGAATCTTTCCGAGGAAAGGAAGACCTTCCCTTTAACTGTGTCAATGACGGACCCCAAGTGGGTTATCCGGGTAGATGGTAACAATTGGCTCTTTTGCCAGTTTACTAGGAACCCATGGTCTTGGAGGGCAGAGAGAGTAGCTCTTGTGTCCATCTCTGCTTGGCGTCTGGAATGGGACAGGATGAGGATATCATCCAGGTAGCAGTGGAGACGCACCGGAAGGTTCCTGAGGTGAGCTGCTAGGGCCGCGAGGACCTTAGTGAAGGTTCTCAGTGCAGAAGCCAACCCAAAGGGGAGGGCCACATATTGGAAGTGGCAGTGATTGTAACAGAACCTGAGGAATTTGGAATGGGAGGGCCGGATTGGTATGTGTAAATATGCTTCTGAGAGGTCTATAGAAGAGAGCCTGGTGCCCAATAGAATGGACTGTAAGGTGTGCATCTTAAACCTGCAGTGGACCAGGTAATGATTAAGGAGTTTTAGGTCTAGAATTGCTCTCCATCCACCTGAGGATTTGGGAACCACAAAAAGGTGGGAGTAAAACCCCTGCCTTCGTTGGGAGGGTGGGACGTGTTGGATAGCCTGTATGTTGAGGAGATGGTGAATAGCAGAATCCATTAAACTGCATTTGGTGGGATCCCTCGAGGGGGGGAATGCCATGAGAAAGTCAGGGGGGCGTGCTGTAATTCCAGGGCGAGACCGAATCTGATGGTGTCCCGGACCCAAGCATCGGAAGCAGAGGAGTCCCATCAGTCGGCGAAATGCCTGAGACGTCCGCCGATGGGAAGGGAGGGACGGGATCTATCTGTGGCACTGGAAGGGCTTCCCCCCTGAACCCCTGAAGGGACGCTTGTAGCTGCCGCCCCTCCTGTTCCTGTCGCCCGGATCGGCTTGATCCTGGGGTTGGAATGACCAAAAGGAGGGGGTCTCGGGTACCTGGGCGGGAAGGGAAACTGGTAGAAAGGTTGGGAGGACCCTCTCCAAAATGGCTGAGGTGCTCTTGGCTCTGATCTCCGAAAAAGAGAAGGAAGAAATTTTTTCTTGCTTCAGGTCTCGGCTAGCAGGGGCTCCAGAGATGTGCCGAATAGTTTGTCCCCTTTGATGGGGGCGGTGGCCAACTTAACTTTGTTTTTTACATCCACCTGCCAGTGTTTGAGCCAGAGCAGGTGGCGGGCTGTAACATGAGAGGTTATTGCTCGGGAAGAAAACTTAACCGCATGGTAGGTGGTGTTGGCTGAGAATTCTGCCGCGGCCGTCAGTTTGGAGATGTTCTGATGCGCCCTTGTATTAGAGGGGGGGACATGCTGTTTAAGTTGGCGGAGCCACCGGATCGAAGACCTGGTGAAGAAGGAGGTGGCCATGGCCATGACCAATCTAATGGCCCAAGCGTCGGCTTGGTGAGCCCGATGTAAGGCTAGTTCGGACCTCTTGTCCTCGGGTTTCAGAGCCTCCAGAGGATCACTAGGGGAGGAGGAGGATGCTAAGCCAATGATGGGCTCATGAACCTTGAGAGTATTAAGCAGGTTGCAGAAGCTTGAGTCGAGGTTGAAGAACCTCTTGTCCTGGCTGGATGGGGCAGGAGGGGCCCCTGTGGAATCCAACTGATTTGAGACTAGGTCGTGCAAGATGGGTGGAGCCGGAATAACCTCCGCTTCCACAATGGGCTGCCTGAAAATGGCATTCTCTGGACCTTCCTCCGGGGAAGGGTGGGCAGAGGGAGACTGTATGGACAGGCCAGAGATGTTTTTGGCCTTAAAGAGGAGCGATTTAAACATGTGCGGCTTGAACAAACCCACAAAGGTGGGTTGATCGGGGGTGAGCTCTTCATCCTCAGACATCTCCCCTTCCATAGGGTCTATCTCCGATAGGTGCTCACCATGGTGTGTACACCCCCATTCAAATTCTTCCTCCTCCCTGAACAGATCCAAGCCCTCTATCTCCTCCTCCAGTTCCCCTTCTGGGACAGGGCTGCCCCTCTGTAAAGGTACCTGACCGTGGGGAGGGTCCGATCTAGGCGAGGACCTGACTGATAGCGACTCGTGTTCTGGAGCCATCAGGAGGAGGCCGGGCCTGGACATCTGTTGAAGACCTTCTGCAATCCCCTGGCAGATAGCCTGTTCCATCCATGCCCTCATTTGTTCAGGGATCTCGACTGTGGCGGGCTCCTCTTGGCGCAGACCAGCGGCCGTGGAAGTAAATGTAGCTTCGGGTGTCCATCTGGTCCTTGGTCCAGGGACCTGATGCCCTTGGGATGAGCTGTGCCTGGAGAGGGAGGAGCAATCTGGAGGAGGGGGGGTGTCTAGAAGTAGAAGGAATGGAGGGTGGGAGGGCTGGAGGCACTGGTTGTGACTCCCTGGATCGCCTGTCGAATTCTTTCTCCAATGCCTTATGGTGTCTTAAGGCATCTCTTTGAGAGGCCTTGGAAGATTCCTTAGAAGTTTCCTTAGCCTGTCTGCGCCAAACCTGAAATAATCTGAGAAAAGTCCTGAACTGGCCAAGGAGTGAAAAGAACCACAGCCTAATTCTCACAAAGGCTGAGCATAAACTGGGGAACGCTGCAAGGGAGCCACATGATGGAGGGTGGAGCGTTCCTCAGTAATTAAGTTCAGCCTACAACGACGCAGACTGAAGCACCTCCCACTCTCTGGATGATCTGAGCAGCTCTAAGGAGAAAACAGAGAACAATTTCCTCTTCCTCCTCCTCCTCCTCCTCTTCTTCCTCTTCCCCTTCTTCTTTTTCTTCCACAGTGTCAACTTCAAAATGTGCTTATACTATCGCAGCCATCTTTCATTTCTCAGCTTGCCACAGACTATGGGGGGAAGGAAAGGTTTAGAATGTTAGTCCCAGAGGGCAACAAAAAATCATTCTGTGGGAACCAAGGTCAACTTGACAGATGTTTGGCAAGGGCCTGAAGGAGTTGCCATAGAGACATCAGAATATCTAATTAGACAATGTGACCTGGCTGAAAGAGAAAGGAAAGAGTTCATTCTTTAATTAGGTGAAACCACTGGAACTAGCTAGAGCTGGTTTTTCTTCATGCATGCCAAAATTATGTATTCAATAAAGTTATGCTAAAAAAAGATCTGATTGTCTCAACTTGCTGGCTTGATTGAGTTCATCAGTCAGAACCTGGACATTAAACCAACTCTCACTTTTTGAACTTTAACTACCAAGTAACCTCTTAGAGGTCCTGAGCCATGGCAGCCTATCTAGTCACCTTCGGGAGGACTGCAAAGACTCAGGGAAGAACACCGAGATGGAGCGTAACAGAGAACCAGCAGCAAAGCCCAGAGTGGGTTCAATGAAGGAAGTCCCAAGAGTGGCCAAAAATGATTTCGGAGCCCAGGCAATGGCAGGCTGCCCTAAAACCCAAGCAGAGAAGTCTGAGCAATAGGTGGTGCAGTAAGAAGTAGGAAGAATGACAACTGGAGACCTCTACTAGGAAGAAGAGGAGGTCTGGTGGAAGAGAGCACCAAAATATCCGAGGCCAAGTTCTCATTGATTATCCCTCGGACTTTGTTCATCCAAGTACCGAAGTGGAGAGCAGTGGAGTGGAACGAGACTGTGAAGTAGAGATTCCTGACTGACTGCTGCAACCTGTTGTTGGAGCAGCTTTGGGAGAAGTTTCTCCACCTGGAAGTGAACAGAGAGGAACCAGCGTGGAAGATGGAGCCATTGGCCAAGATCACAGTCTTGCCAGCCTCATCACCCCCACATCATAATCCAAGCCTGACCGCTGCAGAAGTGACATCCAGCCCCTCCCAGAGCCTCAACTCTGCAAGATACCACCAAGATGCAAGCTTACCTGCAGATGCTGCCAGTTAGCCACCACCCCAGCCAGGATGGGCTATGCCCAACTATGGTCCTTCTGGGCCTGGCTGGTTTCCTGGATATTGGGGGCTTTCACCTCCCCCCATGAATCCTCCGCTGATAAAGGCCACAGAGTCCAGAGAAGCTGGCTTTCTTCTTGAACCAGGTGTGAGCGCACCTAGCAGGTATGCCCTAACCTACCCTGATGAGGTGGTAATGGAGAATGCTATCATAGCCAACCTTGAAGGGAAAGTAGCAGACAGGTCTCCATGACAAAGAGATGTCGGAACTGGGAAACATCAATGTTTTCCTGTTGGAGTTTAGAGCCAAGTTCAAAGATGAGACCCAACTCCAGAAAGCTGAGTTGGAGACACGAGACCTCAGACAAGGGAACTGACTGGTGGCAGACTACATCCATGAGTTCTGGAGAGTCACAGGCAAGCTAAGGCACTGGCCAGAGCAGCTGCTGGTCTACCATTTTAGAGATGACTTGAATCGGGAGTTGTTCCACACCTGCTTGTCCCGGGGAATACCTGACCGGATCTAATGCTGGTACTGGATGGCAACAGTGGTGGAGTTAGATATAGGAGAATTCAAGAAGCCAAACCAAAGAGGAGCCAAGAGTGGAAGGAGACCAACACCCGCACCAGTGGCCATCTCCTCAGAAACCCTGAGGCGTGAAGCTGGCTTGTGCTTCCAGTGGGGCCAGCAGGGCCACAGAGCAGTTGAGTGCCCAATACCTGCTCCTCAAACCACAGTGAGAGCTCCTGCCCCAGTCAAGCCAAAGTCACAGAAGGGGCAAGAGAAGTCGAATGTGGCACACCAAGTTGTAGACGCCTCCTCCCCCAGCAGTGAAGGGGAGGAAACTCCGACTGAGGAGGAACAGCAGCCAAGCCTCTACAAGGGTGAAGACGAAGGAGAAAACAACCTGATGGTAAGTGGTGCCTTCATGGCACCAAAGCCAGGAGCCCGGGAAGAGATTGAAGTGCTTATAGACACAGGTTGCACCCAGTGTTTAATGAGTCTGCAGACAGTGCCGAAGGTGGGGATACAAGTGAAGTGGATATCCCAGTCTATGAAATTCGAGCAGGTAGATGGCTTGTTGATAGGGAGATCCCCAGCAATGCACCTAACAGAACCTGTGCAGTTAGGGACAGGGCAACACCAAGAGATCATCCGGTTCATGATGGCACCAAAGATAATGGAGGCAGAAATACCAGGGTTGTCCTGGTTAGAGAAGTGGTCCCCTACCATATGGTGGTGAAAAGAGGAGAGGTGGGTGACCCTGTCCCCCCTTTCAGCAAGGAAACCTAGTGGAAAGTCGAAGCGATGGAGGGTTGGGGAGGGGGAGCATGAGCACATAAAGGCTGCCTCTGAGAAACCACCAGGGACTCTGCCCATCCCCAAAGAGTATAGAGACCTTCAAGATGAATTCAGCAAGAAGGAATGTGACATCCTACCTACCACCACCACCATAACGGCCTCATTGACTGCACCATTGAGATCTTGCTGGGAGTGAAACTCACTAAGGCAAAGTTGTACTCCATGACCTCAAAAGAGATTGAGGAATTAAGGAATTACACTGACAAAAACCTAGCCTAGGGTTTCATTCAGCCAGCCAAATCCCTTGTGCCAGCCCTGGTGCTATTTAAGGGGAAGAAGGATGGGTCACTGAGGCTATGCATGGACTTTAGAGGAATAAATGGGGTGTGCATGGAGAACATGTGCCCCCTTTCTCTTATTTTTCCATATATTTTCTCTCTCCTACTCATTCTTTTAATTCTATTTTATTTATTCCATCTCAATTAAATAATTATATTTGCATCTTTGGTCTGTTTTCTTTCAATCACCTACTTATTCTTTCTATCTAATACAATATTTCTCCTGTAAACCCAGATTGAAGTATGACAACTTTTTATCTTCCCCCTAAATAACACTTAAAATAATACATATTTTCCATGCTGATTCTGCTCCGTACATTCAAAGTATTACATTTCAAAATAGTAAAACAAACAAATAATATTGAGTTTAATAAGTAATAATACAACTAAAAACAAGTAAAAAAGAAATATTAAATTTATAATATAATAAAAACAATGTTTCAGGAAATTAAATTCTATTATTAATTCTTAAACAATAAAAATAATGTTTCATAAGAAATTAAACTCTATAATTAAATCATGACTTCCCTTTAATACATTTTTAAATCATACAATATTCTAATTTTCTAACAGCTTCAAATACTGTCTACAATGCATTCTTATGTACTTTTGCAGAATCATTTTTAAAAAATTATCTCACCCCTTATCTCTGAAAAAAAATCATTTTTTAGCATCTTGTTTAAAGCCTTTATGACTTCTCTTTCCTTTCCCCCTTTCTTTCTTCTCCATTCTAAATTTTTGACACCGCCCCCATCTCTCCAATTTCACTCTCTTAGTCTTCCCTCTCTGTTGTATTTCTCTTTTCTGTTGCTTTCTGACATCATATCGCTTTTTCATCTCCTTTTTCTTTTTCTTGGTTGCTTTTTTAAGTTCTAAGTTCATCTTTTCCTTGCCCCCCTTCCACTTTTCTTCCTCCACTAAGTGTGTTTGTCCATTAAAGATGGCTTCTTCTCCTTCATCCCAGTCTTCCTGTCATTGTCGTATTTCTTGATAGGTAGAAATCGCCATTTCCAAAAAGTGAAAAATAGATCCAGAAGAGCCCTTATCTTCTTTTTTCAGTTTTTGAAATTCCATTTGTAGTCCTTCAAAAGATAATGCCATTTTTTCTTTCTTTCTTTTTTAATGCAATCCTAATGTCTTTAGTCCCCCTTTTTTTAAACAAAATTTCACAGAAATCTCAAAGTCACAAAGCAAACCAAATCAGAGCAGACAGTTTCATTTAGCACTTTCTTCTTTCTATATTTTCACCTCCTAGGGTAGAATTCAAATACACACTTCCAAGATGATCTTCTAGAAGTCTTAATGTCTTTTAATCCTGTTCTTATAGACTCAAAGCAATCTCCTTCAGTTCAATCTTATAATGAATCTTTATCACTTCCCTTCCCTTATAAAAAAGAAAAAGAAATTTAAGTTGTTGTTTTTTTAAACCCAATGTCCAGAAATCCTTTATCCCTTGGCTTTAAATTTCAAATTGAATTACCTTTGGTGCCCAAGTAGATTTTCCAGATCTCCGTCTGCTATTTCTATGGGGAGGAAGAGTGAAGAAAAAAAAACTTTCCCTTGACAGCTTTCACCACCACTTTCCAATCTTCTTTGGGAAACAATGTATCCTCAGGCAATTCAAGCAGTTCAGTTTCCAGGGTATTTAAGAGTTGTTATTGTCTCGGCTCAGCCAGCACTTTCATTTCTCCTGCTTCCTCCAGCACAAATCTTACCCAGCTGCAGACTTCTTTGTGGCGGCCATCACTGACCACCGCTCCACCACTTTGGGAAAAAGGGGTTTTTCCAGCTGAGGAAGGGGTCTGCGACATCCCCAAACCTCTGTCCAGATCCCCTCTCTCTTCGGCTGCCTCTACAGGGCAGCCATATCCCCCAGACCCATTTGGACCTTGGCAGTCGCGAATTCCTGCTGCCGCCGAAGCCACGCAAAACCGGAAATCCCATGTGCCAGCCCTGGTGCTATTTAAGGGGAAGAAGGATGGGTCGTTGAGGCTATGCATGGACTTTAGAGGAATAAATGGGGTGTGCATGGAGAACATGTACCCCCTTTCTCTTATGAAGGACATTTTGGGTCACTTGACCAAGGGGAAGATCTTTACAAAACTAGACTTGAGAGAGGTGTGCTACAGATTGATAAGCAAAGAGGGCGACGAGTGGGAAACAGCCTTCAACTGCCCATTAGGAAGCTACCACTTTAAAGTAATGCCATTTGGCTCCAGGAAGTTCCAGCAGTATTCATGCAGCTAATTAATGAGGTACTACATGTCCACTAGTACAAAGAGGTCCCACTGTACCTTGATGACATCTTCATTTACAAGGAAACAATGGAGGAGCACATAAAATTAGTGCACCAAATTAGTGCTCTTGAGAGTATACCTGCTTGCCCAACTACCAAAATGTGTGTTCCACAAGACCAGCCTGGACTACCTGGGCTGTCAAGTATTGCACGATGGAATAGAACTGATCCTGGGGAAAGTGAAAGCTATATTAGATTGGCAAGTCCCTTGGACCTGGAAGCAGCTACAGAACTTTCTGGGGTTTGCAAACTTTTATAAGCAATTTATCCCCTCCTTCATAAAGGCGGAGGAAAGCCTGACCAATTAAGCCACTAAACTGGATGATGGAGTGACAAGAAGCTTTTGAGGAACTGAAAAGATGGTTTGTAAAGGAGACAGTCCTAAAACACCCTAACTCCAAGGAGTCCTTCGTCATCCATCCTGAAGCCAGTGATGTGGCTGTGGGGATTGTGCTCCTCCAAAAAAACAGAGAGGGAAAATTGCAGCCATGTGCTTGCTTATACTTGCAGAAAACTCTTTCAGGGAGTTTTTGGGCAGTTCTCAGCACTTCCAAACTTTTATGGTGAGTCCACACCTCGAAAGGCACTTTACTTCCTCAAGGAACTGCCACCAAGTTAGTAATGCCCACCTCACAGTGAAAGCTTCCTTCTCCCACACTGCCCAGCACCTCTCAGTCTTGGTGAGTTTGGGCACAGTACTTTAATAGATTTGACTTTGAATTGAAGTACATCTCGGCAGGAGGGAAACTTTCTAGCCTATGCTCCATGCTGCAGTACAAAAGTACTGGAGAAAATGTTGTAAATGCAATCATTCCCGCAAAACAGCGAGCATCCCAAGTGACCACAAGGCAACAGGCAAGGAAGAAGCTACCAGACCCCAGTGGTGAACTGACTTGACAGATGAAAAAGGAATTACAGTCTAATACCTGGTTCGGAGCCCATGGGAGTAAACTAATGTTGAGAGCAGGGCTAGCATGGAACGGGGACAAGCTGTATGTTCCTGAAAACCTACAAGTCCAAGTCCTGCAATGGAGCCATGACACCAAGCAAGCTGGCCAGGTTTTTAAAGACTGCATTTGGTTAAGAGACCCGTTCTGGTGACCAAGGATGAAGAAAGACATGGAGAGCTATGTGAAAAATTGTGCAGTGTGTGAAAAGGAGGCCAGGGAAGAGCTCAGGCTTGGTGTTGCAAGTGGTGTGTTAAGCCTGGGTTCCCCAACCAGGGTTAAGCAGACAAGCTAAACAGAATGTGAAGCGTTAGTCAGATAGGCATACAGATAAATGTGTGAGATAAGTTTGTATGTTAGTTAACAGACAGTAAAAATAACAGATACGCTTGTGTTTATTATAGTTTATTCCACTTAGAGTTTTATAGCATAGTCAAAATAACAGTCCATTAGTTATGTATCGTTTTTAGTCAGTCCATTCAAGGATATTCAATTAGCAAAAGTCCGTGTAGAATATCCAATGTCAGTTCACTTACAATAAATCAGTCCTCTCACCGTTGATAAATCAACAGTCCTTTCTCTCTCCCGTTCTAGTAGGGGGAAAAACGCAGTCTTCAGTCTATCCAGTAATTAGGGATCATCAAGCCAGAGAGAGCAAGCTGCCGTGCCTTGCTTCTTTTATGGTGCTTTTACAACCACTCCCTTAATTACATTCTTACAGTTAAAGTTACAGACACTTTAACTAACAAACCATGATAACATATTTATTATTTTACCTAAACCAGTTAGGGTAAACAATGTTATCCCTAACATGGTGGAGCCAACCCGGCCCTGGGAAGAGATTGCAATGGACTTTACAGTCGAACTCATGTGTGCCAAAATGATGTACTCAATAAAGTTATGCTTAAAGAGACCTGATCATGTTGCTAAAGCACCATTCACAGATGGCACTTTCTGACAGCCCCATTTGGTCAGACCTCGAGATATCCAGAGTGAGCAGAGCCAAAAGGGATGGGATAGTTGAGGTCCTCGACTTGCAACCATTCATTTAATGACCATCAGAAGTTACAATGGCACTGAAAAAAGTGAATTGTGACTGTTTTTCACACTTACAACCATTGCAGCATCCCCATGGTCACAGGATCAACATTTGGGTGCTTGGCAACTGGCATGTATTTATGATCAGAGTCACACAATCTCCTTTTGTGATCTTTTGACAAGCAAAGTCAATGGAGAAGCCAGAGAAACTTACCTTCTTGTTTAACAACTGTGGAAAGAAAGGAGCAAATTTGACCTCACAATTGTCTTGCTTAGCCCCAGAAATGTTGGGCTCAGTTGCAGTTATACAATGAGGACTACTTGTAATTCCTTACCCTTGCAGAAGCTCAAAGGACATAGGGCTCCCTTCAAATGCCTCTTGAAAGCCTGTTGGAGCAGAGCTTGGCCAAATACAGAAGGATACCACTAATTCTTCCAAAGACTTGGAAGTGGTGGTTCCATTGAGGACTCCTAACCTGCATCTCCCTTTATGGCTGACCCATCATCCTGCAGGCTGCCATTCAAGGCCTGATGAACTGCCTTCTGAGGATCCTTTTCACTAGTATTCTTCCCAATCCAGTCAGTTCCCCATGCTATACATCTGTGTTTTCCTAATTAAATATATGGATCGCTAATCAAAATAGCCTAAGAAGCAACGTTGCATGGTTTTCTTTTCTTCTGATAGCTCAAGAAATTAGACTGCTAAGAAAGCCAAATGAGTTTAAGAAAAATGAAATCAATTTCCACATTGCAATTGTTTTCTAAGTGAATAAAATCCCAACTTATCTTCAAGTCCCAGACACCCTCAGCAAATCTCCCATCCAAATGTTAGTCAGAGATGAGCCTACTTAGCTTCTCAGTCTGGACAAACTTTCTGAAGCCTGTTGGGAATGGATGAATATTGAGAAAAGAGAAGAAATAGTTCAGATAGATCTATTTAGGAAATGAGAAGCAATCAAATAAAATTATAACTATTATAGAGAATGCTATATTATACTGTAAGATTATATATTATCATAAAGATTATAATATTATAAAGGTTTATTTTATTATAAATGTTTGGCAATCTTCATCAGAGAAAGGGGTCTGTGGTTTGGAAATAAAGAATTTTTTTACACACTGCAGTGTTTGAGAGGCATACAGGTAGTCCTCAACTTACAACTGTTCATTTAATGACTGTTACAACAGCACTGAAAAAAGGCCTTAGGACCATTTTTCACATATACGACTGTTGCAGCTTTCCTGTGGTAACGTGATCAAAATCCAGGCATCTGGCAACCGACTTATAAACTTATTTTATGATGGCTGCAATCATGTCTCAGATTCACATGATCCTCTTTGAGACCTTCTGAGAAGCAAACTTAATGGGGAAGCCAGATTCACCATGTGACTGACATAACAACTGCAGCTGTTCAGCTAACAACTGTGGCAGGAAAGGTCATAAAACGAGGCAAAACTCACTTAACAAATGTCTCACATAGCAACAGAAATTTTGGGCTCAATGGTCATAAGTGACAATGCAGATAGTCCTCAACTTACAGCCAGTTAGTGATGCTTAAAAGTTACGACAGATCTCTACAACAAAAGTACTTCTTACCGCCCAATTTTGAAGTTGCTTGGTAACCAGCTCATTTGCAGCATCCTGCGGTCATGTTACCATAATTTTTTAATGTTTTTTGCCAGTGTCTGATGTTTTTGTATAATTTCTGGCAAAAAACATCTATTTTTGAATAAAATGGATTTGCTTAACAACTACAGTGTTCACTTAATGACCACCATGTAAAAAGTCAATATGGTCACATGGTGAACTGTTTAATGACCGCAACATAATTCCATGTTCAATTACGGTCGTAAGTCAAGCACTACCTGTACAATTGCTTACTCCATTACAGTCAACCTTCCTTTCTTTCTTTCCAAACAATTGCAGTTAAATATACTGCGGGACACAATTTCATCCTGACAAGATTAATATTTCCCAAAAAATTAAAATACCCTAAATTCTGTATTGTCCAAAGCATCTCAAAAGGGCTCAGCTAGTCTCTGACTGAAGCTTCCCTTTTTCCCATCATCCTGTTTTCAGAGAAAATAGTTGAAATAATTAATTTTTCCCCTTCTTTGGGGCAAAATTAACATTTGGAAAGCAAGGCTATCATTTTCACCACAGCTTTTCAAATGCAACATTCGTAACACACCCACGACCAATTTTTGTATCTACCAAAGTCATCCAAATTTTAAAGACCTGAACAAGAATTTCAAAGACCGTCAGCAAACCAGAATAATGCATTATGTCACAAACTCTAGTAAATTCTTTGGTAAGCCTGATGGCTGCATTGACTCATCTTTTTCAGCTGCTCAGTGAATTAAGCCACGTTCTGGGTTGGCACCACAGTTAACCAAGATTACCCAGCTGTGCAAATTCCACCAAATCTTTCACTGAAAGACTGGCTGCATGAACACCTGTTTCTCACTCTTATCCTTGCATTTCACTTATAAAACTCCTCTATTTCTACAGGTAGTCCTCGAATTATGACCGTAATGAAACCTGCCTATCACATTCATTAAGTTGTGGTGGTTGTGAACCTGGTCACCTATGTGACCAAGCAGACTTTATGATCTCTTTTGTGGTGGTCATTAAATAAACATCATAGTCGTTAAGCAAACCAATGGTTCTTTACAGGCTGGTCTTGCTGAAAAAGAGAAATAAATGCCAGTTTTCAGCAAACCACCATAAAACGTGATCACGTGACCACAGGATACCTCAAACAGCTGTAAATGGAGGTACCCAAAATGCAGTCCTGTGACCATGCGTGTGGGGAGGCTCAGCTGCCAAAACTTCAAATATGGATTGTGTGTAGCCCCAGGGTGGGTCTGTTGTAACTTTGAACAGACACGAAGTGACCGGCTGTATGTCAAGGACTACCTGAACTAAAAAAAGTCATATTTAAGACTAGAAATACAACTGAGGAAGATGGTTATATTCATTTTTTTTTAATGGAAACATTATATTATTTCCCAAAGTGGCACTCCCACAGCGTAACACACTGTTGAAAATTATTTGTCATTAAAAAAATCTATTATTTTCCAAAATCGCTCCCCCTGTGTAAGTATCTCATTCCCATCTTTGTCTGGCAATTAACCATTCCTAGGATAAGAGAAGCTGGCTTCAGGCTAGATGTCAATGCTGAGGTAATAAAAACAAGCCTTTAAAAGATAAAACGATGATTGTTTAATGGAAGTGAAAAGGAAAGATATTAAATATATGACTGAAGAGGAATAAGTTACACCCAAGCCTGTTAAAAAATGTGCCATGTATTCTTTCAAACCTTGTATAGAGGTAGTCTTTGACTTAACAACCATTTCTTCAGTGAACTTTCAAAGTTACAAGAGCCCTGGAAAAAGTGACTTAAGACTGGTCCTCGTACTTATGACCATTACAGCAATCCCCAAGGTTGCAGGATCAAATTCAAGTGCTGGCAACTGTTTGTGACATTTGCAGCATCCCAGGGTCATGTGATCACTCTGTGCGACTTTCTCAGCTTTGACCAGCAAAACAAATGAGAGAAGCCGGACTCATTTAATGACCCCACGATTCCCTTAACAACTGCAGTGATTTGCTTAACACCTGTGGCAAAAAAAAAGTTGCAAAATTGGGTGTGAGTCACTTAGCAGCCACCCTTCTTAACAGTGGAAATTCTGGTCTCAGTTGTGGTTGTAACTTGAGAACTACCTATAAGGTCTCTTTACCGGTAGTCCTCGACTTACAACAGTTCATTTAGTGACCATTCAAAGTTACAACAGCACTGAAAAAAGTGATTCGGGGCCATTTTTCACAATTACGTTCTTCACGGTCACCTGATCAAAATTCAACCGCTTGGCAACTGACTCATATTTAAAACGATTGCAGCATCTCAGGGTCCCGTGATCCCCTTTTGCGATCTTCTGACAAGCAAAAGTCAATGGGGAAGCCAGATTCACTTAGCAACCATGTTATTAACTTAATGCCTGTAGTGGTTCCCTTAACAACTGTGGCAGGAAAGGTCGTAAAATGGGGCAAAACTCATTTAACAAATGTCTCGCTTAGCAACAGAAATTTTGGGCTCAATTGTGGTCGTAAGTTGAGGATTACCTGCACTTGCATTTTAAGAGACAAATGTTGTTAGGGATAACATTGTTTTACCCTAACTGGTTTAGGTAAATAATAATATGTAATCATAGTTTGTATGTTAAAGTGTCTGCAACTTTAACTGTGGGATAGTAATTAAGGGAGTGGTTGTGAAAGCACTTTAAAAGAAGCAAGGCTGCAGCTTGCTATCTCTCTCTGGCTTTGATGATCCCTGATTACTGCAAGGAAACAAGTCTGCATTGCTCGAACGGGAGAGAAAACAAAGGACTGACTTGTAAGTGAATTGACATAGGATATTTCTACACGGACTTTGCTAACTGAATATCCCTGAATGGACTGACTAAATGATACATGACTATTGGACTGTTATTTTGACTATGCTATGAACTCATAATGGAATAAACTATATATTTGATAGCACAAGCGTATCTGTCATTTTTACTGTATGTTAATAAACATACAAGCTTAGCTCACTCATTTATCTGTGTGCCTATCTGACTAAGCTGCACATTCTGTTTAGCTTGTCTCCCTAACCCTGGTTGGGGAAACCAGGCTTAACAAATGTCACCTTTCCTACAAACGTGCCGCCTTCCTATTCACTGTATTGTAGATTTTCATCCCTTTTTCATTTTATCCAATGTTATGTCCATTAGGAATAGGTAAATAACTCTCCCCTGCTATTTTTTAAGCGTTTTGTCACAGATTTTGGGTAAGTATGAATTCTGCAGCACAGCTGTGTTCCTCTTCAGGGAGATGTTCAGAAAATGAGAACCAGACACTCAATAAATGCCTTCCCATTGTTATCAATGTTGAAAGGCAGAAGATAGAAGGTTCCAACTACCAGGCCAAACCACAGAAGCCAATTACTCAACAGGGCTCTTGTGACCATACAAGAAAAGAGAGATAGACAATAGATTTCCCCTTGAACTTTCACAGAATTCAGGGGATTAAAAAAATTCAGCCCTCCATTTAATACCTATCCCATAGCTGAGATGCTGTTTTGCGGTAGTTGCCTTTACAGACTAAAACAAGGATAAAAAATGGCATTGAGAATCCATTATTCCTGACCTTGAATATGAATTTCTCCATCAAATATTGTGCATCTGTATTATAAATCACCATTAAAATAGCTTCCATTGTCCTCTGTTGTATCTCATATCATTACAAGCAACATTCAACTGACGGGGAGATGGGAAACATGCTAAGGAGAAGACCTGGACTCCTAGAGGACACAGGATGGCAGGAAAATTCTGGGAATTGAAGTCTACCCATCTTAAAGTTGCTAAGGCTGAGAAACCCTGATATAGTTTTTCCAGTCATCAGCATATTCAGGAATATAATTACAGTCAAACATGAGATATGAATGAGGCCACAAAGAAAACATCTGTGCAAAATCTGAAATGAGGTTATAAAGGGGACAAGGAGATTCTGGTTGTAGTTCCCCTCAAACACCAGCAGCTCCAGCCGGCTGGTTTTGGGGCTAAGCCACCCCATAGAGGTGGTGAAGAAGGGGGAGACTGCCTGCAGGGTTGAGGAGAGCCGCATCTCTCCTCCCCAGCTGGCCATTACTCCCTTTCCCGAAGGTGGTTGAAGTGGTGGTCAGAAATGGCCACCACAAAAAAGAACTCAACCGGAAAAGAATGTGCAGGAGGAAGATAAGAAGAGAAAGTTTTGGTTGACTGGGTCAAACAGCAAAAGCAACAAATAATTGAATTGAAACTATTAAAAAAATAATAATATTGTTCCCTAAGAAGATTTTTAAGCTGCAAAGGAGAGAGAAAAGGGAAAAGATTTGGTTTTTCTTCTCTCCCTTTCCCTATACTGACAGCTAAGAGACTTAAGAAAGAAATTGGAAAAAAATCCACTTTGACATTAATAGGCATTTAATGCTGAAAATAAAAAGTCAAAGGGATAATAAAGACTTCTGGATAATCACAAGCTTTTGAAAGCAGGAAAGGAGAGAAAAAGAATAAAAGGGCAGGATCTGGAAGGGAGGAGACTGCCTGGAATTAAAAAGAACTTACAGCAAAATCTCAACAAGATTCCCAAAAGATACATTTTAACTGAAATATTGCAACAAAAACCCCAGGAAGAGAAAGTCGAAAAAGAAATAAGAAGAAATAATTTGGGACTATTTGGATTACTTGATGATTTCTGGATTTCTGGATTTTTGGTTATTGTATTTGAATGACTAAAATCAATCACGTGCTTGTTTAAAACTGTTTAAAATGGCTCCACTTTTAGAAGAACTGAAAATGGAACTTAAAAAGTACAAAGAAGATGCACAAGAAGGGAAATGTTCTTTTGGCTTTGTATTTCAGTTTTTAGAAATGGAGGTTTGAAATTATGAGAAACAAGAAATGCCTGCAGAACAAGAAGATCGCGACGAAGAAGAAGCCATCTTTAATGAACAAGTAATCTTAGGTGGGGGGGGAAAGGAAAGGGGCAAAGGAGAATGGAAAATTTGATTGGGAAAAACAACTCCCCCCCCCAAAAAAAAACAAAGTGAAAAATAAGTATAAAATCAGAAAGCAACAGAAGAGGGAAATGCTAGAAGTAGAGAGACAAGGGGATAAAAAGGGGAGGGAGAAGAAGAGAGGGAAGAAAGAAAGGAAAAGAAGTTATAAAAGACAAACAAAATATAGAGAAACAGGGCATATTTAGAGATAATGGGTGAAAATTTAATGGAAAAAGGGATTCTGCAAAGGTACGTAAGATAGTATCATTATATTAGAAACAGAAATAATTTTAGAAAATATGAAACAATGTATGATTAAAATGTTTGATAAAATAGCTATCGTAATTCAGTGGAATGCTTGTCAATAAATAAATGTAACAAAATGAATATTTAATGATTTACAAAACATATATGAAGACAAAGGAAAAATTATTATGGAGATTATATGTGTCTTTAAGGAAGTATATTTAATTGAAAAGAAGTGTTAAAGATGTTAAGATTTTAATGATTATTAATGATAGAACTGAATTGGAATGGAATGAGGGTTTATAATTGCATATATTTATAATCTTTTTTTTAAGAATATAGGGTGTATTATAAGAATGTACCAGCAGAATTCCATTGGAAGTTATGTATTATGTATTATATTGAAGGTCATAACCTTAAGGTACATCCTGAAGTTTAAATAAGAGTTGAATGGATGTAATTAAAAGATATAATAAAGGTGTCATTCTCCAATTAGTAACTACAAGAGAAAATTTGTTTAATGAGAAAAGATAATATGAAATTGAAACAGAACAGACAAAAGTATAAATATAATGATTTGAATTGAGATGCGATAATCAAAATTGAGAAAATTAAAAGAGGGGAAAAACTATATAGAAAATGTAGAATAGTATAAGATATGGAATAGAGTACAAAAAGGAGCATGAAATTGAGTTTTGTGTCTGTATAAAGAAGTTCAACCCGGGACCATGCTATTTTCAAAAAAGATGTTTTACTTGTATTTTGTATGTGTGAAAACCCAAATAAAACTTTATTTAAAAAAAAGAAAGAAAGAAATGGGCAATACATGTGCCCCACTCCTGTGCTATTCTCATGCTAATGCAAGACCGGGCTTCCTATGCACCATCTGCTCCTCTCAAGGTTGCAGCCTTGAGGAGAAGCTTCACTGGGCTTTATGAATGCCAGGCCATCCAGAACATTAGTGACACACTGGCCACTTTCCATGGTAATAGGAGTTCTAATTATCACCCACATAAAGAGAATTGTTGCATTCAATAACGGGTTGGGTCGGGGGGTGTCCGACAGCTGGAGAAGGCAACTTACAGGCCTTGATTTTTAGGGGGGGAAGAGGAAGAAAGAACCATCTCATTGCTTTTTATCTCTGCCTCTTTACAAAATAAATGTGCTTCCACCAGTTCAACAGAGACAGAGCAAGTCCATTGGCTAATTATCTGCTTCTCTTTCCAAAAAGCACTTCTCCAAATTATGCCCCTTCCCCATCCCCAGGATCGTGTTTTTACGTAAACTTGAATAAATGTCCAATCTGACCAACATTTTGCTTCAAAATGGGAAGAGAAAGATTTCTTCTGTTTATTCTATTGTAGTGGGTGAGGCCCCAGGCTAGAAAATGGCAGACTGTGAATTCTAGTCTCGCCTTAGCCATGAAAGCCAGGTGGGTGACTTTGGGCCAGTCCCTTTCTCTTAGCCCAACCTATCACATAGAGTGGTTGTTATTATTGTTGTGTTCCTTCTCCCATTCAAGGAAAATGTGCTGGATAGGTTTTCCACCTTGGGAGGGAGGGAGGGGGAGGGGGAGGGGGAGGGGGAGAGGGAGAGAGAGAGAAAGAGAGAAAGAGAGAGAGAGAGAGAGAGAGAAAGAAAGAAAGAAAGAAAGAAAGAAAGAAAGAAAGAAAGAAAGAAAGAAAGAAAGAAAGAAAGAAAGAAAGAAAGAAAGATATTTGTCCTTTTACGAAGCTCCTGTTTTTTCAGGCAGGGGTTATAATTCAAGAAGGCAGGACAGGCTTTAAGCTTCTGGAAAGGATGTTAAGGGAAGAACCCTCTGAGTGGGCCAACCAATTTTTGGCTTCTGTGTTATGGCCCGATTTTTCTTCCCCTTCACCCCCAAGTTGCAGTTTGGAAAGCTGGCCTGAAGTTAAAGAGATGGTAAGACAAACATATGTCAGTCATTCTGCTTTTGTTTTTTTGGCATGTATGTTTGTTATGGTGCTACCCTTTTCCAGAAAAGAGTCTTCTACTGCAAGAATGGCAACCTGTAGTCTTTGAGGGCTTCAAGCTTTTTTCTAGTTTTAAAGGAAAGGAAATCTGGGAGTTGAAGTCTATACATCTTAAAGCTTGAGAAACGCTGGCTTAAAACCACTGCTGATGACAGGTAGTCCTCAACTTACAATAGCATTTAGTGATCATTCAAAGTTATAACAGCACTAAAAAGTGACTTATGACTGTTTTCCACACTTATGAATGACCTTTATGATCATGGTCATGTGATCAATATTCAGATGCCTGTCAAGTGACTCATACTTATGATTTGTGTTGCTGGGTCTCAAGGTCATGTTTTGCACCTTTTGCAACCTTTTGACAAGCTAAGTCAATGGGAAAGCTATATTCACTTAACAACCATGTTACTCACTTATCATCTGAAGCAAAATTCATTTAACAAATGACTCACTTAACAACAGAAATTTTGGGCTCAATTGTGATCATATGTCAAGGACTACCTATATTATTGGTGAAAATCAATAATCACCTCCAACCTGTTATTCTGTGTTTTATGTTAATGCCACATTCTTCTGACCTGCTAATGAAGTCCTTTCTAATTAGTTACTCCATTGTCCCATTTTCAAAACCCAGCCTTTAAGTTGGCTTATTGGTGTCTTTTCAAAAGCTCCTTCTCCTTGGGGTGCTCTGCAACCCTCCTTTCTGAGAATGAGAAGGGTCCCCCCAGCAGAGAACTCCTGGCAGGGGGGCACTGTGCAGCAGACATGGCTGGCCGCTCACTTCTCAGAAAATAAATACTACCTCTAAGCTAACAACAAAGCTTCTTCTCTTTCTAGAAATGAAGTCTGACTCCAAGGGCAACACTTCAAGCAACATCTTGAATGGGCCTCTTTCTTTACAGGAGGTGAATAGTACCTCTCCATCTTCTGACCCAGACACACATCTATATTTATTTTGGGGCCCTGAGAGTCAGGCTAACAAGCCTGTGTGAAAAGTGAGTACACACTTTTTATAGCCTGCTAGGATTCCAAATTGTGCTGCTGTTGGTGAATTTCTCCCACCACCTGGCATTTTTCTAAAAAGGCAGAAGGACCATCCTGTCCAGAGCCACTCTCCCTGCAGTCTGATTTCCAAAACAATCATACAATCCTTGAATTTTCCATAAATTCAATGAATGCAAATCAGCATCTTCCAAGTCTCTGTGTTGTGGAGACACTATTTAACTCTTGCAGAAGTCCATCCTTTGAACAGGTTTGAAGAATTACTTTTTAAAGCTTGATAAGCCAGTCACCATTCGCAATATCTGAAAAGTGCCAAATGGGTTTTTACAACCATTACCTGGCTGCCTGAAAATCTCCATAGACATTTAACTCCTGAAAAGAATCACATATTTATTTATAAAGGTACACATGTATATTTACAACATAGAACATAGATTAATAGGGTTGGAAGGGACATTCAAGGTCTTCTACTACAACCCCCTCCTCAAGCATGAGTCCCTATACTATTCTGGACAAATAATTGTCCAGAAAACCTTCCAGTGGTGGAATACCCACAACTTCTGGGAGCAAACTGTTCCTTTGATTAATTGTTCTCACTGTCAGGAAATTTCTCCTTGATTCTAGATTCTAGGACCCACACTGCATATCAGACATTAATACAATTGAGTGTGTTCAGAGGTATTTCTCTAGAAAAGTTCTCCACTCTTCCACTCAAAATCTAGAATTGCATCACCTGCAGTCCGATCTAAGCATAGTTCACAAAATTGCCTGCTACAACGTCTTGCCTGTCAGCTTCAATCACAATAATACATGGCCAAACAACCGATACAAACTCAAGGTAAACCACTCCAAACTCGACTGCAGAAAATACGACTTCAACAACAGAGTGGTCAATGCCTGGAATGCCCTACCCAACGTCATTGTTACAGCCTCAACCCCTCAGAGCTTCAACCTCAAACTGTCTACCATGGACTTCACCCCATTCCTAAGAAGTCCTTAGAGGGGGCATGTATAAGTGCACCAGCATGCCTACTATCCCCATTTATCTGTATTTACTCCCTTGTGCTTGTTTATGTTCATACCTGTTGTCTTGTACATGTTTGACAAACAAATAGATTGGATTTCGCTTTAATAATCTTCCATCCTTTGGAAAATAGGTCAATCCCTTCTCCGTGACAGCTCCTCAAGTACTAGAAGACTGCTATCATGCCACCCCCAGTCCTTCATTAGACTAGATATACCTAGTTCCCTCAATCATTCATCTTATGGTATAATCTCCAGACCCCATATCATCTTTGTTGCTCTTCTCTGCACTTTCTTCCTCACAGAGATCAATAACTACTAAATATTAACAAAACCACTGCTTCAACACACACAATATATAAGCATAGACTGACAAAGCTGCAAACATGCTACTTGAAAGAATATGTTGGCTGATTTAAGACAACCCATCTTATTCTGACTTCATAAGAACCTCAGTGTGAAATCTGATTTCTTACTATTCAAACATTAGTAGTTCACATCCTGTGTTGATTTTGTTTTAGTCCAAAATGAGTTTATTATTTATGGCTAATTCAATCTGAAGACACCCAATTTATAGACATATCTTGTACAGATGAAAATTATGTTAATTTGGAGCACTGCAAGGTGATGAATAACAACAAGAAAGACAGTGGTTGATTGCTTGCTTGTCCTGATTATTGTAGTTCAATATTATGGATCCCCAGAATGTCTAGTACCAGAAAAACATTCTGGAATCTCTTAAATCAAGTGGCTCCAAGCCAACCACTTGAAGATTTAGTCTTTATGTAGAAGGCTTTATCCAGAGATGCTACCTAGGAATGGGCAGATAAAATGCATAGCCTGCAGCTAGACAGCAGAGTTTAGAAGGTGATAAACAACCTGAAATATAGATCACTCCCAGTGGGCCAGACTTGGTGCCTCTGGATGATTGGTTTGTTCTTTTCAAATGCTTCTTCTCTGGATACTACAAGGACAGGCCAAATTCAAATGTATTTATTTACAACCCTGAGGTCAAATACAAAGAAATATTGAATAAAAGAAATATTGCATCCCTCTGTATGTATGTATATGTGTATAAGAGAAAAACAGTAAGTATATAAAGGAGTCTAAAAATAATTAAGCACCTAGTTACTAAAATTAATCCAAATAAAATACTATTATAAAAAGGTAACTTTTTCCTATCCAGTCATGTCCAGTTCTTGGACACAAGTGCTCATCTCTGTTTTTTGGCCTAGGGGGCAGCACTGTTTGAAGATATTTCCATGGCCATATGGCATGGCTATATGCTGAGGTGCACAGAATACTATTACCTTCCCACCAACATGGTACCTATTTATCTATTTACATTTGCATACTTTTCAACTGCTAGGTGGGCAAGAGCTGGAGCAAGGAACGAGAGCTCATTCCTTTGTGCTGTGCTCAGGTCTTTCCAGCTAACAAGCCCAGCATCTGTAACCACTGAGCCACCACCCCAAAATATCTTTATAGGAAGTTCCAATCCTAAGTATTGTTATAGCATATTAGCATAGAACTATACTGATTTGAGAAGTTATTTTCAAGTTGTCGTCTGAGAGTAGTGGCATTAAATAGAAATCTCCCTATCCTGAAATCTCCCCAAGACTGTATGATGGTCTCTAGAGAAGGAGTGTCAAACTCAATTTCATTGAGGGTTGTGTTTGACCTTGGAGGGCCAGGGTGTCAGTGGGGGAGGGGGCATGGCCGGGTGGGAGTGACATGGGACCGCACCTCCACACACATGGTTTTATACACTTATAAAAATAGAAAGACATACATTTCTGTGATTTTGTTTTTTTAATACTTACTTGATCTACTTGATCACTTTATGAGAGAGAGACCAGATCAAGAAACTGACTCTACAGAAAGACTAGAACTATAAATTATTGACATAGGCTAATAGTAGCAGAATCCTGCAAGCCTGAAAAGTAAAATATGCTACATTTCCTCCTTTTTATAGCCTTCTGAGTCAAGGTCGGCCTCCTGCAACATTCCAGAGGCCCCATTTTGGGCCCTCTGGCAGCACTCTGGTGGTCAAAACCAGCCCCATTTTTGCTAGCGGAGGCACCGTGGTCCAGTCCTTTGCTGCTTCCAGGCCAGCCCGTAGGCCAGATCTAACACCCCCCAGGCTGCATCTGGCCCGTGGGTTTGACACCCCTGGTCTAGAGTCTTTATATAGGGAACAGTATAAGAGCAGATGACCTTGAACCATCATCATCACTTACATGTAGTCCTTGACTGACAAGCACACTTGAGCCCAAAATGTCCATTGCTAAGGAAGACGGTTGTTAAGTGAGTTTTGTCACATTTCATGACCTTTCTTGCCACAGTTGTTAAATGAATCACTGCAGTTATTAAGTGAACCTGGCTTCCTTATTGATTCCGCTTGTCGGAAGATCATAAAATGACTCTGGGACACTGTAAACCATGGGGATGCTACAATGGTCATAAGTGTGAAAAATGGTCAGTGCCACTATTTCAGTGCCATTGTAAGTTTGAACAGTCACTAAATGAACTGTTGTAAGTCAAGGTAGACGTGTAGACATAACCAAAGATGTTAAAGGAGTATTGTTAAAACATTCACAGAGGGATGTGCTGAGAGCTACCAAGATACTATTTATTTCCCTCATTTATTTCCTAGAGGGGTGCAGTGGGAGAGGGGCAGAAGGACAGTGTCATAACTAAGAAGGACAAAGGTTCTACCATCCCCATTTTTAAAATAAATTCTGTAATTATTTTTAAGAGGTGTGTGGAGATACTTGTTCTTACCAATTCAACAATGTGAACTTGAGAAGGAAACTGCCTATGAGGTGAGACAAGGGTGTTCACCACAAAGAGTTTCATAAGGAAGGTAGATGTTCTAATCTACCTCACAAGATTGCCATGTGAGGATAAAATAGGGAGGCTTTCATTCCACATTTAAGTATGTAAAAGTAAAAATTATCCATCGTCCAAAAGTCATCATTTCCACACAGGACCAGGGTGTGAGCTGCAACCACAAATAAGCATAACATGAACTGTTTGCTCATCTAAAATACATGTTGACCAGAAAGTGGATTTTTAAAAAATTCCTCCTGACCAGGAGAATGCAGATGCCAGCCAAGATGGACCTAGTCCAAAACCATCCCTGAGAAAGTGGCATGTATGCTTCAAAAAACCATCATATCAAAGGGGACCTGCAAACATCAAGCAGATTGTCTCTAAGGGGCTTTTTTTTCCTTCAAAAGGCAACTGGACTGTTTTCTTTGAGAAAGAAGAAAATGTTTCACTTCTCACCAAGAAGCTTCATCAGTTCTGATGGCAAGGTGGGAGAATAGAAGGACAGGTACCAACAATTGAGACTGAATGGTGGGGGATAAAAGGATAGTATCTGATAGGATGTGAGGGATGGAAGGATTGTATATTTCTTTGAAGTCATCTGGTCATTAGCACTCTCCCTGGGAGTCACTGAGGCCCCTTGGGAGTTTTATCACCCAAAGATTCAACACACAGCTCCTTGGAAAGAATATGTCTTGTGAAGATGCGGATTAATCCTCACCATCCTGGATTCATCCATTGAAACTTCTGCCTCTCAATGATTAACTCTGGCTATCTCCTTCATAAAATGGGATGCAAGTCAGCCGGTCATTCAACACCACTAAACATTCAGTCAGAGATAGCTGATTTTCCATTCATTATCATGCACAGCTCAAGCTTCCTTGCCCTGCCAGAAAAGGTGTCATTAGTCAAATAAGAATTGTCCGATAATTACTGTATACTATTAACAGAAAAGAAGGTAGTGAGAAATGGAATGGACTGAAAGCATCATGGAACTGAATAACTCTAAAAGAGAAAGGAATATAAATGAAGATATTTTTTCTCTATTCTTCTTGTTTAAAAAAGAATATTCAAATAAATACATGCATATTAATTACACCACTTTTCTCCTTGGCAGGAAAGAGTTGAATCTTACATTTTACTTACGCATTCAATCTGTATTCTCCAAGGACCTTCATACTCCTTTCTGCTGTCATTTCTACCTTAACAAGGGGTTGGACAGGCTGAGTAGGGGAAGAATAATTAGTCCAAATTACTCAGTGAATTCCAAGGCTGGTGACAAATCTGAGCCCTGGATTTTGTCACTGCAACTGCTGAAAGCAAATCTGTGAAGCATTTACAAGTAGTCCTCAACTAACAACTATTCGTTTAGTGACCATTTGAAGTTATAACAGCACTGAAAAAAGTGCCTTATTCTTATTACAACCATTGCAGCATTCCCATGGTCATGTGATCAACATTAGATACTTGGCAACTGGTTCATATTTATGACAGTTGCAGTGTCCCTTGGTCATCTTTTGTGATCTTTTGACAAACAAAATCAATGGGGAAGCCAGATTTACTTACCAACCATGTTGCAAACTTAACAACTGTAGCGATTCCGTTAACAACTGTAGCAAGAAAGATCAGAAAATGGGGCAAAACTTACTTGACAACTGTCTTGCTAAAAAAAAAAGGGCTTAATTTGTGGTGGTCAATCAAGGACTACTTGTACTCCATTGGGAATTCATCTCACTGCTATATAGCTACAGAGATACACGTAGTTGTTGAGCTAGAACCATAATTGAGACACACAATTACCATTTTAAGTTGTGATGGTCTTAAAACAGGTACATGATCAGACCCTGTTTCATCCTTTTTGGTAGCAGTCATTAAGTCAATATGGTTGGTTGTAAAGCCAATGGCATGGATATTAAGCCGACCCATTGTCACTACATGGCAGTCAGGCTACTGGGAATACCTCCAACACTTGCAAGCTTTTGGAAACACTAGCAAAATCAGGTCCAATATAATCTTGGAGGGGGAGGTACGATGACAACGCCCAACACCTTGCCAAATGGCAAATATAAGAAAAGACCTTACTTTCTGGTCATTGATTTTTTTTTTCCTGATGCAAACAAGATCAGGAGATCCACCATATATGGCATAGTTTACTCCCTTTTCTTCTGCATCTTGCAAATTCTGTTCCCGGGGCTTCATGGTACCAAAAAACTAGAGCATTTTTCTAACTGGAGTAATTCCATATATTTATGGAAAGAACGGGAAAGGAAAACCTACCCATTTCTCTGGTGCCAAGCTTACAGCAGAGATGCTGACACAAAGAGCTAATAAATTAGAACATGACAGTGAGGTACAGAAAAATATCAGCAAATGAAACACAAGACCCCTTGCCTGTACATCCAGTACCCCTGGTTGGCACCAGCAGGTCACCATCTACTTGACATCTCAAAAATATTTGGATTTCATGCCCCGTTTAGAAAGCCCACTAAGTATCAGAGCTCCAATAGGTGGCAATACTGAACTTATCTTGGCTGACCAGGGAAATTCAGCTTGTCAGTGTTTGGATGAAAAATCGCTCATAAGAGAAGGAGGAACTCCAGGCTCAGTTAAGCATCAAAAGACAATTCCAAAGATGCTTTTCCAAAGACAACTGGACTGAAGTTCTGAAGAGTCAGAACTGAAGAAGCTTTTAGGATGAGAAGTTTTCAAGGGGAAAAAAAGTTGCCGTTTGAAAAAGCACCTTTGGGACAACCATGCCCTGGATGACAGAGAATCTCCATAGACATTAACAAAAAAAAACCCTCATATCCCAGGACAAAGCCAGGCCACTACCCAGAAAATAACACAAGACACGCCCAGGTCATCACCATGAATGAAACTCATCTCAAAAAGAGATTGTGAAATGGCCACCACCAGTCCCCAAATACTAAATGAAGCCCTGTCCAAATATGGGATAAGCCTTTTATTTCTACTACTCTCCTTTCTGCCCTTTTTGCCAGGATGAAATTGGAACTGCTCCAGGTTAGGACCTGGAGCCAAACAATTGGAGAAAAGATATTAACTCAAGAGCTGCCAATTCTAGGAAGAGACACCAGTGTGCCAATGGATATTTTAGGGTGCCAGGCAGGTTCTCCACCTCATATATTTTTTAAAAAATGTTTTAAGGGGTTTAATTATAATAAAGTAAATGGAAAGCTGATTTATAGCAAAGCCAAAGGCCAGCTAGTAATTCTGTCTTTCTTTGAAAGAATGTTGCTGGGATTTGTAAATATTTGCTCTTAGGAAATTAAAGTGAGGACAGGGGTGATGGTTACACAGAAGTGCTGTGTTTGAAAAAACACACATCTTCCCCCTCCCCGATCCCACGACAAAAATAATAGACAGGAGGGGGAAAGGTTTAAGATCCTCACTTTACCTTTTAGACTATAGAACATCAGAGTTGGAAGAGATCTTGGAGGTCAGCTAATCCAACTCCCTACTCAAACAGGAGACCTGATACCATTTTGGACATATGGCTGTCCAGTCTCTTCTTAAAAGCTTCCAATGATGGAGTGCCCACAACTTCTGAAGGCAAGTTGATTCACTGGTTAATTGTTCTCTCTGCCAGGAAATTTCTCCTTATTTGTAGGTTGATCTTCTCCTTAATTAGTTTCCATCCATTGCTTATTGTCCTGCCTTCGGGTGCTTTGGAAAATAGGTTGACCCCCTCTCTTTGTGGCAGCCCCTCAAATATTGGAACACTGCTAAACTCTTGTCCTTCTTTTCACCAGACATACCCAATTCCAGCAACTGCTCTTTATATGCTTTAGCCTCCAGTCCCCTAATTTTGTACCTTGTGAGTCTGAGTCTTGACAAATGTACACCAAGAGCATTTGCACCAAGACAAATTCCTTGTGTGTCCAATCGTACTTGGCCAATAAAGAATTCTAATTCTAATTCTAATCATCTTTGTTGCTCTTCTCTGTTCTCTTTCCATAGTCTCAACATCTTTTTTTATATTATGGTGACCAAAACGAGATAAAAGTTTTTGTGACATAGTTTTGGAAGTGAAGAAATCTATTCCATCAGTCATTTGGGGAATTGGCCCAGTTTGTTGGCCCAGTTCCAGACAAGCACATAGGATACAGTTCCCTATCCTTGGAACCACCCCATCTAGTCCTAGAGACTCAGTTCACACAACACTCCAGATCAGTGTTTTTCCAACTGGACAAGTTTAAGATGCCAATTTTTGGGGTTGATGTCTGCACATTTTGAAGTTCTGCCAGGGAATTCCAGAGAATACTGGGAATGGATGTCCAGACATCTTCAAGTCCAGCCTGAGGATTTCTGGGAGTTGAAGCCACACATCTTGAAGTTGTCAAGTTGGAAAAATAGTAGGATGTTATGATATAGCAGTTGGTTCTTCAGCACAAGAGAGAAGCCATAAGGTAGTCTCTTTGTTTTGTCCCCATATGAGAAAGAGCAACACTTATGTTTTGTAACCCAGCTTCAGGGATTGGGAGAACACAGCTACTTCCATTTGCTGCTGTCCTGCAAATACAGTTGTGACCCCCCCATTACAGTAAGATGACCTCCAGCATGGCTTGAGATGCTGCTGAGCCAGTTTGGTCTGGCAATGTTTCTTAAAATGCAGACCTGGGGTCCCCCATGACCTATTTAGGGGTCCTTGAAATCAAAATCACTCCCCAGTCTATGTTGAAAAATAATGCAATATTAAAACTCCATCCAACAATTGTGAGAAGCAGTAGCGAATATATCAATTTTAATTTTTAATACGGTAAATATCGATCAGTATATAACCCATGCAAACAAAGCTCTCTTGGGGCCCTGGAGGGTTTTTAAAAGTGGGAAAGGATCCCGACAGCAAGAACTTTAAGAAATGAGCACAAAAACCCAACTTCCAGCCCTGCCTTAGGAACCGAAGCCAGAGTTCACCCAGAGAATAACCATCATTGCCCCAATAAACCAGGTTGCAGACATCGCACCGTCTGGATCTACACAACCAGATCACCTGCAAAGCACGTTGCGGAGAAAAGGAGCCCCGCTTGGGGAACACCTGGTTCCACCCAAGGCCAGATCGTGGGCGTGAGGCGACCCTACTCCTCTCCAGCAAACGCCCGCACCCTGCAAGGCCAGCAAACCTGCTCTCCTCTCCTGCTGGGCGGTGGGGGCGGAACGCGGCGCGTCTCAGCTGCCGCTCGTTGCAGAAAAGCCCCGCGGTCAGGATCCCCCTTCCTCGCCTGAGACAGCCGGGAGGGGCGGGGGAGGCAGGGTGGTTCCCACCGCCCGGCGGAAGCGGAACGACCCCCGCTCCTTCAGCCCGTAAACTGCCGGGGCTGCTGCGGCTGGTCGACGCGGAGACCGCGTTCGCCCGTGGAGCGCAGCTACTATGAACCAGACTGCGGGTTGGGCGACTGCAGCCTCGCCGCTTGGGTTGGCTATAGACCTGGACTGCGTTCACACGTGATTGAATGCACCCGTTTCTCCCGAGACTTTGCATTGCCGGCCAAAGGAAGCTTTGACATAATGCGCTCCTTGTTGGGTTAAGGTTAACCAGGATTGCCTTATTTCATATTTTATTACTGCGCGCCCCCGCAGTTGAAGTCGATGGGCTATGCCAGTCCGGGAAATGGGCTCGTTTAGCAAGCAAGGGGGCAAACCAAGGCCGTTGGATAAAGCCAGCTGCCAAAAACAAGTTTTAAAGTTCCAATGTTTTATTTATTTATTTTTAGACTATTTGTTAATTAGCAAAGCAGCACAGAGAAATTACACGTAGTCCTCGATTTACAAAGACAATTGAGTCCAAAATTTATGTTACTAAATGAGAAGTGGGTTAAGTGAGTTTTGCCCCATTTTACGACTTTTCTTGCCACTGCAAGATGTTAAATTAGTCATCCGGTTGTTACTTGAATCTGGCTTCCCCCTGGACTTTGCTTGACAAAAGGTCGCAAAAAGGAGATCACATGATTCCCAGACACTGCAAGGATCATTAATATGAACTGGTTGCATCTGAGTGTAAATTACATGACCATTGGAGATGCTGCAATGGTTCTAAGAGTGAAAAACGATTATGTCCCTTTTTTCAGTGCTGCTGTAACTTTAATTACTAAATGAACTGTTGTAAGTTGAGGACTACCTGTTCATGAAAGAGCCACAAAAGGGAAAAGGAAGGGAAGGAGGAATAACTGCATTAAAAAAAAGGTATAGACAAATAACATGTGATTCCCTAAGACAGACCAAACAGAAATTGCAAAGTAATGGAAACGTTTTTCCTTAAACTTCAATTCTTGTTTTTAAATTACAGTGGCTTATAATTGGATTATACACAGAATCCAGCAAAAGGGGTGGAAGTGATGTCATATGCATCATGACATCATTGTAAATATTGTAATGTCATTGTGTCTTGGATCTGCTACCAATGGCTCCATGCAAAGTATGGAGATGTGCTTGCTGCACCAATTATGGTTTGCAGCCAATCAACTGTAGTATGTATCTCATGTAACAAGCCTTAGACTTCAAAAAACAGATTATTAATGTCCCAAGAGAAGTTTCAGTGTGAAATTTTTAACAAATTTGTAATGTATTATTGTAATTTGTAATTAAATAAAAAGTACAAATAGAGAAAGCATCAATACAATATTAGCATGCATAAATATTTTATTTATTTGTCAATAGCTTACAAGATAATAAACATAAGTATAAATACAGGAAATGGATACAAATAATTGGGGGCAAGAGGACAGGGAGGGTAGGCACAATTGTGTGCTTAGGCACGCCCTTTACAGACCTCTTAGGAAAAGGGTGAGGTCAGTAGTGGTTAGTTTGAGGGAAAAGGAATGTGGGTTTGGGGATGTGACAACAGTCAGGTAGTGTGTTCCAGGCATTGACCACTCTGTTGCTGAAGTCATACTTTCTGCATTCAAGTTTGGAGTGGTTTACATTAAGTTTATATCTGTTGGGTGCTCTTGTGCTGTTGCAGTTGAAGGTGAAAAGTCATTGATTGGTAGTACATTCAGATTATTTTATAAACTATGCTTAAGTCAAACTGTAGGCGGTGTAGTTCTAGGTTGTTTAAATTCAAGATCTCAAGCTTGGTGATATAGGATATTGTCAGCCTCAAGATATCCATAATATGTATAATCTGCATTTTAACTATTGCTTTCCTGCTGCTATGCCAATCTGTTTCTTTCGGCTGTCAATAACAATGGAGGGAGGGGGGAATTTGGAGGGGAAGAAGGCTGGAGGTGTTTTGCATTCCTATGCTGGGTTAGCAAGGGGAGGGGGATTCTTTTCTTTAACTTTCCATTTCTTGGCTAGCTTCTGTCCCCTTTTGCACAACTGCGAACTTTTATCAAAATATGTCAAGGTCAACTGACAGCAGCCTCATCACCACCTGGAGATGACCACATGATCATATTCAGAACTTTTAATTGGAAGACTCATTTGGACTTTGGGGGGTGGGAGCATTTCTATTCCTTTGTATATGTGATCTGCGCACCAATTTCTCAGATTCGGAATTGAATCTGAAGCTTTCACTTTATTTTCCAATAAAAGGATTACTTTGCTTTAACCATGGAGTCTGAGTATTTCTTTCTTGGGATTTGAAGGGAGCATAGACTGACAGATATTCTGTTGCAAATAGAGGAGTGTAGTAATCTTCTTGTGAAATACTTCTGGACATGCTCAATTGTATTAATGTCCAATATACAATGCAGATTCCAGACAGCCGAGTTATATTCAAGTATTGGTCTAGGAAAGGTTTTGTATACCCTTAGTAATTCAGTATTACCAGAGGAGAAACTTCTTAATATTAGATTTACAACTCTTGAAGCTTTTTTGGCAATGATGTTGCAGTGAGCTCTGGCACTTAGGTCATTAGATATGAATACTCCGAGGTCCTTGACAGAGTGAGGATCATCAGCGAGGTCATATCCACCTAGCTTGTATTTGGTGTACTGATTTTTTTTATCAATGTGTAAGACAGAGCATTTGTTCCTCGAGATTTGGAATTGCCAACTGTTTGACCATTCAGACACATAATCAAGGTCGCTTTGAAGGACGGTAGCATTGTCAATGGTGTTGAATAGTTTTACGCTATCCGAAAGAGGACACTGTTGCTTATAAGGTAATTGTAAAGGACATTTATATAGAGCAGTGGTGGCTAATCTTTTTGGGCTCCTGTGCCAAAAACTGTGCTTGCGCTTGTGTGTGCATGCTTGCATGTCAGCACTCAGAAGGCAATGCGCGTAGCTCCCCCACGTCCCCTGAGCATGCATGTGCAATTCCCCCCAACCTTGCCTGCACTGCGCCTCCCAGCTGATTTTTGGCCCATTTGAGGCCTTTTTCGGCCTGCCAGAGGCTTGAGGGAAGCCTCTGCAGGCTTTGCAGGCTTTGCAGGCTTGGGCCCATTTGATCACTTCCTGTATTTCTGGAAATACAGGAAGTGATGAAATGGGCCTATTTTTTGGCTTGCAAAGCCTGCAGAGGCTTCCCTCAAGCCTCTGGCAGGCCGAAAAAGACCCAAAATTAGCTGGGAGGTAGCTGCGCTCATGCACAATGAGGTAAGTTTGCCAGGGGCTCGCATGCTCACACAAATGACTCTGCGTGCCACCTGTGGCATGCGTGCCATAGATTCGCTATCACGGATATAGAGTATAAAGAGTGTGGGTCCTAGAACACTGCCTTGGGCAACACCATTGCTAACTGGTGCAGGATTTGATAGGGCATTTCCTATTTTTACTATTTGTTGTCTATTTGACGGGAATGCAGTAATCCAGTTATATGACATGATAAGAAAAAGGGAAAAGGGAAGAGAGGCAAAATTCTGGAAATTATTTTAAAGATTTTCAAAACTTTTAAGCATAATTCTTTGAATTATTCATGTTAAAATGGAAACAACCAATTCATTGTATCCATTGCTGCAAATCACAGATAAATTTCTCTTTCCTGAGGTCATAAGAATTTTTTAGCCTGAAAAAAAAGCACTGTTCTCAACACTGGAAATATACCCCCCCCCCAAATGTGTATTTTTAATATGCAGCAGTTAATCTAGAGCAGGGGCAGATAAGTAATTTTCCCAAAGGGTCCACACGAGATACTGGGACTGTTGAGAAAGGGGTGAACTAATAGGGCTATGAAGCTGCATAAGAATGCATACATGAAAATATGGGGGGTGGGGATAGCAGTCCCCTTCCAAATAAAAGAAATACAAAGGGCCGGATGTGTCCTAGAGGCCATAAAATGCTCAGATCACCATCTTGTTAATGTCAGCCCAAAATCTGCCATAGGAAATGACTAAACCATGTGGGTTAATCTGCCAATTCTATTAAGTTCAGGAAATAAATCTTGCTGTGTCAGGATGCTTATTCCCAAGCCAATGTAACAACTGCTGTGTTCAGGAGGCTGGACCAGGCCTGGCATACCAAAATAAATTAAAACAAAGCCTAAGTTGCAGAAAGACATTGAGGAATAGAGGTGCAACAGCTGATGTAAATCCCTTTGAACATATAAAGGACACCAGCTGTTTCTGCCACCATCTGGTGCTAATTGGAATACATAGATTGAGAGGTTATCATTAGCATATGATTGCACTATTAGTTAAAGAATAAGTGCAGAGGTTGCATTTAGTGTTCAGGACATACTTATGTGCTTATTACTACTTAAAGGATACATTTTGCACTTTTAAGCTTCTAAATTAAGCATCAAGCTTTCTTAAGAAGGATCTTTGGGTATCATTGCACTGGATCCTACATGTTTTTGGACCCCTCAAACGAGGAATCCAGTTTGAAAGGATCCCAGAGACTTTTCATCCAACTAATCTGTTAAAATATAATCCTAAAATTGACTTCAGTGAGTTGAGTTTTCCTGCATTGACACATATTTTCAACTTTAAAAGCAGTTTTTTGTAAAATGGGTATGGGGATGAAAGGAACATTGTCTTGGATAATAGAAGCCCTAGAAATACTTATAAATCAAGTTTCTCAAATATCAAGATATGCGGACTCTCAGAATTCAACAATTGATATAGTCGATAATAATTATTTTTGTCAATCCAACCAATTTGCAATGGAGAAAACTGTCCTGGACACTTGGTATTTAGAGATAGTGGATTTGGGCTGCAGAATTCCAGCCAGCCAGTAGATGGCAGCACAGAGGTCAAGAAGTACCTTATTGCTTCTGCCATCTAATGGACACCTGCAGTTTTGCTGCCCAAATCTTATAATCTTACCATAAAGCAGTGTTTCTGAGTCTTAATGGTTTAGATGTGTGGACTTCAACTCCCAGAATACCCCAGCCAGCATTTGCCAAACACTGCCATAAAGAGAAGCTGTTCTCTCAGGCTGATAGAAAAACATTATAGAGGGTGATAAGCACAGCATAAAACATCATGGGCTGTCCCCTGACACCACTGGACGAATTGCCAGGACTCGCTGCCTTAGCAAAGTCAGGAAAATCCTCAGGGATGATTCACACCCTGGTCAGCACTTCTTTATTCTCCTACCATCAGGCAGGGGGTATAGAAGCGTAGCCAGTCGTACGAATAGGCTGAAGAACAGTTTTTATCTGTGAGCTGTCAGACTCCTGAATGCAATATAACATCATAACTATGTAGTATGATAGACTGCAGAGCTGGCGCAATGTGCAACATGCTCATATTAGTGCAATATAATGTAATGTTATGCACATAGAGGATTGTTTGTTAATATGATTTACTGAGTTAGAAATTTTATTTCACTAAGTTACTAAGATGTATTTATGTTGGGGGTGCACTAAAAGAGGCTCAGCCAATCTCATTGTACACATCAGTGGTGAAATGCTAATGTTTCGGCTCAGTTCAGCCAAACAAGTAATGAAAAAAAACACCGACGATCAGCTGAGAAGAGAAAGGAGAGAAAAGTGCAGGAGCGGCCCTTCCACCTGCCCCTGCACTTTTCTGTTCTTCATCCTCTCAGTTGATTGGTGCGGCAGAGCCTCAGCTGGTGTTTGGAAAGCTGTGCATGTACGTTAGATATGCATGTGTGATCATCAAACTGGTAGGGAAACTGGTAGAATCCCACCACTGGTACACATGTTGTGCATTGACAATAAAGGTTTGGAATTGAAATTGAAGTTCATCACCTCAACGATTTAGTGGCCACCTTTGGATGTCCACCCCAATATAAAAGGACTCTCCCTGTGAACATCTGGTTGTCCTCTCCAGCCACGTAGGGATTATTTCTTTTGTTTCTTCTTTGGTCAAAATCTCAAAATTGTAATGCAAAGTTTCCTCCACTAAGGGTCAGTCTTCTCTCTTGTGAAGAAAAGAGGGTAGCCAAAGCCACAAGTACAAGTTTAAGGAATAATGGAAATGGGTTTTTTTTTTTTTGGGGGGGGGGGGAGGTCGATTTGTAGATACATGGTTTATTTAAACAGTTCAAATCCAGTGAATTTGCATGGCTGATTCATTTGCATTTGCTAACCCAGCAACATGCTGTTAATTGATGGTTAAAAGAAGCCTTGGATGCCAGAATCCCTTTCTTTAGTTCTTATTATAAACTGCTCTAGAGTATGTAACTCGGCAAATAACTCTTTTCTATTCCACCCACCAGACAATCTCTCAGCCCGTTTCTAAAATAACTGATGCTGAATTTCAGTCAGCTGATTTCTGCAGCTATAAAGGACCATTTAAAGACTCAAGCTTTGCTTAGCAGAAGAGAAACATCTGGAATAAAGCTAGGTATTGATGAAGAGCTTCAAGGGGCTCAAGACCTTCATTCCACCAGCATTAAATCACAGAAATCCATTAACTTTTGATAATTAGTCAAACGAATTACTACATTTGTTAAGTTAGTAACATGGTTGTTAAGTGAATCTGCTTCCCATTGACTTTTTTTTTTAAACAAGTTTTATTGATTTTAAAGACAAACAAAACATAAGACATCAAAGTATAAAACCTCCTTTCTCAAAAATTACTTATAAGTTTCAAGAAGGCAAATAAAGTATTATTTTTAAGGCATAGTTCCACATTATCACATTTCCATTTAAATACATATATATCTTTTCCAAATTTCTCATTGTTTCTCCCTTCACTTTTATTCAATTATATTTATTTCTATCAAGGTTTTATTAATTCTCAATCAAGCATAACCACACAAAATACAAAACAGAAAACAAGACATAAAAAGATAAAACCACCTTAATTATCATTTATACATATCTTTTCCAAATTTCTCTCCCTTTAGTTTTATTCCTCCAAGGTTTTATTAATTCACAATCAAAACATAGCTAACCAAAACACAAAACATAAAACTTCTTTTGAAAAGTGGCTTAGCCCTGGGTTACATCTTTTTTTACAGACCTAAATCAAGTTCATGCTCACCTTATATACCATTCATATCTTATTAACCATTCTATATTTTCTATATAACTTCTCCCTTCTTTTCACGCTCTTAATTATATTTTGTTTATTTCATCTTATTTCAAAATCATTATGTTTGTATCTTTTATCCGTTCTTTTCCAATCATCTATTTTTCTCTTCTCTTTAGCAAAGAATTTCCCCTGTAATTACTTTTAAGGTGTGACACCTTTCCCTAAAGTAACACTTAAAATAATACATAATTTCTATCCTGATTCTGTTTAGTACATTCTACATGTTGCATTTTGAAAAAAAAGAATAATAAATTTATAATATATATAATTTCCATTCTAATTCTAATTCTAATTAATAGTATAACTAAGCATTAATCATTTTACACATTCTCTTTGATATTCTATTAAATATTGAAATCTATCATTATAAAACATTTTAATATTTTAATATTTTGTTAAATCTTATAATATTCCAATAGACTATTTCAAATGCAAATACTACAATACTATCTTATGTACTCTTGCAGAATCTTTCTTAAATTATACACTGTCCTTTATCCTTTATCTCTAAAAAAAATATCTTGTTTCAGGCCGTGGCTTTTTTTCCCTTTTTCCCTCCCTTTCTTCTCCAGTCTGATCTTTTTGCCCCCACTCTCCTAACCTCCACCTTTTTAGCTTCCCCTCTCTGTTGTAATTCTCTTTTCAATTGCTTTCTAGCATTGTACCTTTTTTTCACCTTATTTTTCTTTTTCTTGGTTGTTTTATTGAATCTTAAATTCTCATTTTTCCTTCCTCTCTTCCTATTTTCTTTCTTAATCAAACTTTTTTGCCCATTAAAAATGGCTTCCTTTTCTTCTTCTTCTTCTCTTTTTTTTTATAACAAATTTTATTAATTTTACAAAAACAATACACAAATAATCCAGGCATAACAACTTGAAAAATCTTTTCTAAAAAAATAATAATTAAAGAAGAAAGCCAATAGAACATACAAAATAATTCCAAATTGTAATATCAATATTTACGTTATCTATTTAACTTCATATCTTATCCCTACTTTTCCTTTTCATTCTAGTTATCCAAATTATATTTCTTGCTTATTAAAATTTTATTGCCTTTCATAAACATACAAAACATAGACCATAGAAAAAACAAACAAACCTAAAACATCTTTTCTGAAGGCTGCTTGATCCCGGGTTGAAACTCTTCACACAGACACAAATTAAAACATCATATTCACTTTATATATCCATCCATATCTTATTATCATTTTCAATATCATTCTTTGTCTGTTCTATTTCCAACTATCCATTCATCTTTTTTCTTTTAATATACTTCTCCTATACACTGATTGGAGTGACGCCTTTAACTCATTGCCCTTAACAGTACTTCATATAACACTTAATTTATCTTGGGATTCTGTTTAGTACATTCTAAAATTACACAATAAATTTTATAAAGAAGGTAAAAACCCAGCAATAACTAGATAAAATCCTATATAAGCATTATCCATATCATTAAAAAAAACTAATCATATATATTAATACATATCTTAAGCATTTTACTCTAGATACACATATAAAGACACAATCTTATGTACCTTCCAGAATCCCTTTTTTTTTTTCAATTAGATTCACCCATTGTCTCTAAATAAGCTCTTTTTCTTTAAATCTTGCTTCCCACCATTAAGGCTTATTCTCCCCCCCTTTCTCTCTTGCTTATTCTTCTCCTTGCCCTTTTTACCCCTTTGTCTCTCCTCCTCCCTTTTCTTACTCCTTTTCCGTTGTTTTCTAACCTTGCATCCACCTTTCATCTCATTTTTCTCTTTTTTGGTTGTTTTTTCAAACCTTAAAATCCCCTTTTTCTTATCCTCTTTCTCCTCCCCCCCAGAAAAAACCCATTGTTCATCGAAGATGGTTTCTTCTTCCTCTTCTTCTTTGTTCCAGTCGTTCTGCTGCATAGTCAACTTTTCATAAGTGCATAACGCCATTTCTAAAAATTGAAATAAAGTGCCCAAAGTATCTTTTCCATCTTGTTCTTCCTTTTTATATTTTTGATATTCAGTTTTTAATTCATCCACAAGTGATGCCATCATAAAAAGAGAAACTTTTCCCAAAACAACCACCCAAGTATTTTTAATCAAGAATAATTCAAAAAAGATTCCAAAAGTTAATACTTTTTTTCCCTTCTTCTACTTCTCTTTCTGGGGTTACTGTTTAATCAAAGAGGTCCAATTACCATATATCTTTCTTTAGAATTCTAGGCAATCTCCTCCTTTTTCAACTTCTGCTCCAATTTTTTTCCTCTCCCTTCCCACTTACAACAACAATTTTTAAATGATCAGAAATTCATACCTCCAATAAGGATTATGCAATTTCTTAAATTATTAAGTCCAATGTCCAAAGAATCTTTTGTCCCTTGGCTTTAACTTTCAAAATAATTCACCTTCAGTGCCCAAATAAATTTCAAATCTTCATCTGCTGTTTCTATGGGGTGGGAGAGTGAAGAAAAAAAAAAGTTTCCCTTTAACAGCTTTCTCCGCCGCTTTCTGATCTTCTTTGGGATACAATGTATCCTCCAGCAATTCAAACAATTCAGTTCCAGAGAGTTTGAGAGATGTTGATTGACCCGGCTCAGCCAGCACTTTCACTTTTCTTGCTTTCTCCAGCACAATCTTACCCGGTTGCAGGCTTCTTCGTGGCGGCCATTACTGACCGCTGCTCCACCACCTCAGGAAAAAGGGTTTTTTCCAGATGAGGGGGTCTGTGACACCCCAAACCCCCTGTCCGGCTCCCCTCTCTCTTTGGCTGCCTCTACAAGGCAGCCATATCCCCCGGATCCATTTGGATCAGGGGCACCTCGGCGGCAAGCGCAGCAGGAATAGTGGACGGTCGCGAATTCCTGCTGCCACCGAAGCCACGCGGAACCGGAAATCCTTCTTCTCTTTCCCTTTCTTCCTCACGTATTTGCTGGTACGTAGAAACCGCCATTTCTAAAAAGTGGAAGACAGCTCCCAATGAATTCTTGCCATTTTATTCTCTTTCTTTTAATTTTTCATATTCCATTTTTAGTTGACCAACTGATGGTGCCATTGTAAATTTTTAAAAACAACCCAGATGTTTTTAATCTTAAAGTAATTTACAAATGTCAAAGTTATCAAACAATCCAAACAGGCAGAAATTATTTCCTCTTCTCCTCTTTGCAGCTTTTCCTCCTGGGGCAAAATCCCAAATATATATTTAAAGCCGTATTACAATTAGTTGTTGGTCTTATAATCTTCAAAGCGTCTCCTCCAACATCTTTAAAGATTTTTTTTTAGTCCTCTCCTTTCCACTTATAACAAAGAGCTTGTTTTTACCCTAAAGAAGAAGGTTTTTCTGTGCTCATTTGCTTTCTCCATGAGGATGGGGAGTGAACTTTCCTTCAGTATTTTCTCCGCCATAACAACTTCTTTTGGAAACAAATGTATCAATCCAAAAGTCAGGTTTCCAGGGTGTTTTAAAAGTAACTTAATGTCCCAGTTCAGCCAAGAAAACTTTTCCTTCTGTCTTCCTCCTGCACAATCTTATCCGGTTGAAGATTCCTTTGTGGCTGCCATTTCTGACAGCCACTCCACTGCCTCAGGAGAAAGGAGTCTAGCCGGCTGGGGAAAGGGGGTGCGATATCCCCAGACCCCTGCCCGGATCTCCTCTGTCTTCCGCTGTCTCTTCGGGGCAGCGACAACCCCAGTTGGATCGGGGGTACCTCTGTGGCAAGCGCAGCAGGGACCCGCAGAGAAGCGGATTCCTGCCACTGCTGAAGCCTTGCAACCGGAAGTTCCCCATTGACTTGACTTGTCAGGAGGTTGCAGAAGGTGATGACTCTTGGACATTGCAAATGTCAAAAATATGAATACTTGTCAAGCATTTGAATTTTGATTGCATGACTGTGGGGATGCTGCAATGGACATAAGTGTGAAAAATGGTCATAAGTCACTTTTCAGTGCTGTTGTAACTTTGAACGGTCACTAAATGAATAGTTGTAAGTTGAAGACTACCAGAGGTGGTTTTCAGCTGGTTTGGACCAGTTCTGGCGTCCCAATTGGGGAAATTTTGAGTAGTTTAGAGAACCGGCAAATACCACCTCTGGCTGGCCCCATCCACCCACCCCCACCCTTTCTTGTCCTATATTCCCTTGTTTTTTAGCTCAGCTGATTTGCACGGCAGAGCGGATTGCCGCAGCTCACCTCAATAGCGCTGGCACAGAGGGTGGTTTTTGGGTGCTGCACATGTGCACTCTCATAGAACCAGTAGGAAAAAATGTGGAATCCCACCACTGAAGACTGCCTGTATTGTTTTACATAAAAAGCAGCTTTGCTCTTGTCCACTTACTGAAAACTCTAACCTCAGTTTGATGGACAGGACAAAGTCAGCTTTCTACATTGTTAAAAATCCAGTCATTTAGGTAGTTCCCTGTGGTTTTCTCCAAGCCTTGACTCCCTTTTCCATTTCATAAAATGATTAATGGTTTCATTTAGTTCTGACTGATGGATGTGTTAAAGCAAAGAGAAAGGAAAAATAACATTACAATGAAGGTATAACAGCCACTCAGACAAAAGGCTAAATCTCCGTTGCAAACTAGAACGTGGGCTTTTGACTTCTGCAGCAGCTAACATCAGGCGAGGGAGCGATGGTGTCTCTCGAACCCACCCATGTTTAAGTCTTTATTCCTATTCCTGCTCTATCAAACCATGGTTTCTTTTACATTCTGGTTATCATAGGATATACAGCATTCACTAATCCAATACAACGTGAGGAGCTATGCTTCTGAATACTGTGGCTTCCGTTAAGTTGTTTTAAGGGTAATTAATATCTGGGTTGCCCAAATCCAGATGAAAGAGAAAGAGAGCCAGTTTGGACTAGCAGTTAAGACACCAGGCTAGAAAGAGAGAGATTGTGAGTTCAAGCCCACCTTAACCCCTATGTGGGCTGGTACACAGAAACCATCAATACTTTAGTGTCCAGACAAAATTCTGCAGCCCACATCATGTATTCATCCTGGTAGCCCACTATCAGAAGACTAAGATTCATACAAGATTTCTTTCAAAAATGGGATTTTCTTCTTATATTATGCAGGAGGGAAGGCTGCATATTGGGAGCCTGGCCACTTTCCCAGTCAGCTCTCATTAATGGTGTGCCAGAATTGGTCTTGCACACTCACCATGGGTTTCTCCCCTTGAAGGAGACACTTCTGTTATTCTACTGCATTCTCAGGATACTTTAGAATTTCTTCAATCTTTTCCTTAGTGATGTTTTGATTCTCTTTGGTGGAGGCTCCTGTCTTCCCTTTAGGCACAGATGGTGCCACGGTGCCTAAAAAGGAGAGTATTTTCTACATTTGAGTGGGAAGCTGAGTGACAGAATGTGAAAATCTGGCTTCTGTTTTTCTACCTTGTTCTCTTAATTGATATTGGTGGTGTCCCTGAGCTTATTTCATTGTTGTAAGTGGCAGAGGATGCTGCTAGTGGTGTAGGTTTTTTCTTTTTTAAAAAAAACACAAAGTTTTTATTTTTTATAACAAACATATGAACAAAACATAAAAACATAAAACCATCTTTCAATTATATACATATAGTGTGTCAGTTGGTTACAATCTTTTGTGCTATCCTTTTTTTACCATTACTCACAAGTTATATAAATTCTCACCTTATCGATGTAGCTTGTGCTTATATAATATTAATTATTAAGCATTCATTTGACTATTTTTCCATCATTTTATACAAAATATTCTAATTTTCATTATGATTTAATCTTATACATTCATCCAATGGTTATATATTTTATATTGTATTCTATATCCATCTATTAACTTTTATTGTAAGGCTTAGTAGTCTATTTCTTTACCATGTCTTTTTATCTAACCATTGATAAAATAAATCCCATATCATATAAAATTGTTTATCCTCTTGTTCTCTAATTTCAAATGTCAATTTACTCATTTTGGCACAGTCCATGATTTTCTTAATAATTTCCTCCTGCATAGGTATTTTTTCATTTTTCCAGTTCTTAGCAAATACAATTGTAGCTGCTGTTAAAACATTTACAATCAAATATTTCAATTCTTTACAATATATTTCTGGTATAATTCCCAATAAAAATATCTCAGCTTTAAAGTCTATGTGTTGTTTTGTCATTTTTTCCAACCATGTGTGAATTATAGTCCAATATCTTTTTGTATCTGAGTATGTCCCCCAATGTGGTAAGATGAACCAGGTATCTGATGACATTTCCAACATTTATCCGATTTATCCTTGAACATCCTGGCAATTCTTGTTGGGGGTAAGTGCCACCTGTAAAACATCTTATACAAATTTTCTTTCTTTTCTTTTTTTTTTAAACAAATTTTATTGATTTTAAAGACAAACAAACCATCATTAACCATTAAATACATAAAACCTCTTTCCATTATTAATTTTACAAGTCAAGTAAAATATTATTTTATGCAACATAATTCTGTTTTACACCATTTCAATATAAACATATAAATATCTCTTAACAAATTTCTCATTATTTCTCTTTTCGTATTCAATTTCATTGTTATTATTATTATTTTCTATATTTATCCAGTTTATAATCATCATCTTCATTCCTCTCTGACTTGATTACCATTATTCTCATCCAACATTCCTCCAAGGTTTTATTAATTCTCAAACAAAACATAGACACACAAAACACAAAAATATAAAACTTCTTTTAAGAAAGTAGTTTGGCCCCAGATTACCTCTCTTTGTATGGACTTCAATTAAATTCATGCTCATCTTGTATACCATTACCTATCTTATTTACCATTCTATATCTTCTATATAACTTCTCCCCGCTTTTCATTCTTCTTATTTCTATTTTATTTAATTCATTTTAATTTAAATCATTATATTTGTATTTTTGTCCATTCTTTCCAGATTATCCATTTGTCTCATTCCCTATAGTAAAAAAAAAAAAAAAAAGAATTTCTCCTGAAATCACTGATCAGAGTATGATGCCTTTCTATCTTCCCCCTAAATTAATATTTAAAATAATGCCTGATACCCAGTCTGATTCTGCTTAGTACATTCTACCTACTAACCTTTAAAGAGAAAAAATAATAAGTTCATAATAATTAATATAATTAGATAATAAATCTAAATATTAAATCTTATAACATTCCGATTGTCTATTTCAAAAAACAAGTGCTACAATTTTATTAAATGTTAAAATCTATCGTTACTAAACATTTCAATATTTTAATCTTTTATTAATTCTTATAATATTCTAGTTTTCTATTTCTAATACAGAATACCATCTTATGTACCTTGCAGAATCTTCTTTTTTAAAGAAATCATACCTTACCCTTTATCCCTAAAAAAACATCCTTTTTTCCCATCTTGTTTCATACCTTTGTGGCTTTTCCCTCCCTTTTCCCGTCCTTTCTTATCCCCCCTGGCCTTTTTACACCCCCCCCCTCTACTAACCTCCGCCTTTTTAGCTTTCCCTGTCTGTTGTAATCCTTTCTCCTTTTGCTCAGTAACATTAAGTTGGTTTTGCATCTTATTTTTTCCTTTCTTAAGTGTTTTTTTAAGTCTTAAATCCTTCATTTTCCTTCCTTTCTTTCTCCTTTCTCTCTTAATTAATTTTTTAGATTCATTGAAGATGGCGTCTTCTTCTTCTTTTTCTTCTTCTCCTTCTATTTCCTCCATCTGTTGTTGTGTTTGCTGATAAATAGCAAGCGCCATTTCTAAAGAAAGGAAAGCTTCTTTCACAGTGTCCTTACTTTCTTGATATTCCTTTCTAAGTTCATCATCAGATAAAGCCATTCTTTGTTCTTCTTAGAGCAATAAAACAATTCCTCAAAGTCCCAGAGACATCAATCAGTCCAAACAACACACAAAGTTCTCACTTTCTCTTCCTGGGGTGGTATCAGTAAAAGGGAAAAGAAAAAAAGCCCAGTCTGTATTTTACAGCCTTGTTGCAATCAATTTCTAGTCTCAAGATCTTCAAGGCATCTCCTCCAGCAAAATCTTAATATATATTTTTTTGTCCTCTCCCTTTCCACTTATAACAAGAAGCCAAGTTTTTACCTTTTATAAAGAACAACAGGTTTCTCAATGGCCGTTTGTTGATTCCATAGGGAAGGAGGGTAAACTTTCCTTTCAGCACCTCAATTTTGCTGCTTGAAATCCTCCTCTGGGAACCAAGTATTTTTCAAAAAGTCATAGTTCTCAGGATTAAATGCCTCTTAAAGTCCTGGATCAGCCAAAAAACTTTCTCTTGAAAACTTTCTCCCCTCTTCCTCCTGCTCAATCTTACCCAGCTGCCAGCTTCTTTGTGGCGGCCATTACAGACCGCTGCTTGACTACCTTGAGAAAAGGGGGTTTTGCCAGCTGGGGAGGGGGTCTGCAGCACCCCCAAACCCCTCACCAGCTCCCCCCTATCTTCGGCTGCCTCTGCGGGGCAGCCTTAGCTTCCAAACCCATCCGGATTGGAGGCACCAAAACAGCTAGCGTGGCAGGGATCGCACAGGATCGCGGAACCCTGCCGCTGGCAAAGCCGACAAACCGGCTTTCTTTATATGCAGTTGACATTGTCATTTTATAATTTTGAGACCACAATTTTTGCCATTTATCTAAATCAATCCCATATCCATAAAGTTTTTTTTATTACTTTTTCATTAGTACCTGTCAAAATTTTATCTAAATCAGTCAACTTGTCATAGATACCTTCTGTTTTAACATCTTTATCAAATTTAGATTGTATTTGCAAATATGAAAACCAATTTATTTTTACACCTTGTTCTTCCAATGCTTGCATAGATTTAAGGTCACCCTTTTCATTCAATATCTCACCATATCTAACTGTTTGTTCCATTTTATATATTATTGGATAGGAAAAATCTTCAATAGTAGATAACCATAGTGGAATTTTTAAATAATATTGCTTTTTTATCTTCTCCCAGTTTAGAAACAATGCTTCTCGAATATAATGTCTTCTAAAATACCTCTTCATTTTAGTTCCCTTATACCAGAGGAAGGCATGCCACCCTAACAGCAAGTCATGTCCTTCTAAATTCAAAAGTCTAGTATTCCTTAATGTTATCCACTCCTTTACCCACATCAGACTTGTTGCTTGGTAGTATAATTCCCAATTGGGCAAAGCAAATCCTCCTCTTATTCTTGCATCTTGCAACAATTTAAGTTTTATTCTCACTTTCTTCTCCTGCCAAATGTATTTTAGCACAATTTTGTTTAAATCTTCAAAAAATTCTTTCCCTAATCTGATTGGAATTGTCTGGAATAAGTATAAGATTCTGGGCAATACATGCATTCATCTTAATTGTAGATATTCTCCCAATCAGTGTTAATTGTAAATTTTCCCATTTTATCAAATCTGTCACAATCTGTTCTTTAAGTTTGAGATAATTGTCCTCCTACATCTTGGTGTTATATGTATCCCTAAATACTTAACTTTGTTTGTGACCTGGATCCCCCAAACTTCCTCCAATTCTTTCTTTCGTCTTACTAACATGTTCTTTGCTAAAATCTTTATTTATTTTCAAATAAATACTTTCCCACACTCTTCTATCTTTTCTATCAGTTTAGGTGCAGACTGCAATGGATCCTCTAATATAAATACCAGGTCATCTGCAAAAGCTTGTAATTTATACTCTTCTTTTTAAATTTTCATTCCTTTTATTTCTTTTTCTTCTCTGATGTTCCTATTCAGCACTTCCAGTGTTAACACAAACAACAGAGGCAACAGTGGACAGCCTTTTCTTATATCTTTCAAGTCTGTTAACTCTCCATTTATCATAACCTTTGCAGTTTGTTTATTATATATCTTTTCAATGGCTTGAGTAAATTTTTTTACCAAAGCCCATTTGGTCCAATTGTAACAGCATAAAACACCAATTCACAAAAAGGCTATTTGTGCATCTATAAACATCAGAGTCATTTGTTTTTCAGGATGTGCCTCATAGTATTCCAGTTTATCTAAAATTATTCTCATATTATCTTTAAACTGTCTCTTCAGCAGAAATCCATTTTGATCAGAATGAATAAAATTGTTTAAATATTTTTTCAGTCTTTCTGCCAGAATTGAAGCAAAAATTTTATAATCTGAATTTAATAGTGATATAGGTCTGTAATTTTTAACTTGCTGTGGGTCTGTGTCCTCCTTCGGTACAAGTGTGATATATGCTTCTGACCATGTTTCGGGGATTCTTTCCTTTGTCATAACTTCATTCATAATTTCTAATAAGTGAAGATTCAATGTTTCCTGGAATATCTTATAAAATTCCATTGGCAAACCATCCGGACCTGGTGCTTTCCCAATGTTTTGCTTTTTTAAAGCTTCTCTTAATTCCATCATTGTTATATTACTTTCTAACATTGTTTCAATATCTTTGGGTATCTGGGGCAAATTTGCTTCCTGTAAGTATTGTTGAATTCTTTCTTCCTGAACATTCTCTTGATGGTGCAGTTTTCCATAGTAATCTTGAATAATTTTTTTCTTCTCCGCATTTCCATAGCATACATGTCCTTGTTAGTTTATCAATTGATTTATTCTTCTCGAGTCTCTTTCCTTTTTCAATTTATATGCTAGCCATCTGCCTGGTTTATTTGCATCTTCAAAATAGTTCTGCTTAGCATTTCTAATTTTCTGTGCTATTTCTTCTTTTTTCCATGAGCCCCATTTTATGCTTAGTTATGTCCATTTTAATTTTAATGTCCTTTTTTTGTGGAAATTTCTGTAGTTCTTTTTCCAACTTCATGTAGTTATCTTCCAATATTTTAAAGATTTTTTTCTGTTTTATATTTCTTTTCCCTGTATAGTCCATTATCAAACCTCTTGTATAAGCCTTCATCGTGTCCCAGAGGTTCTGTAATGATGTATCCTCTTTTGTATTTTCTTTAAAGAAAAAAGTCAATTTTCTCTCAATTTTCTGTTTGAAGTCTTTTTCCTTTAATATCGTATTATTTAAAGTCCATCTAGATCTCCTTTTTTGTCCTTTCCATACAAGTGTTATTGGATTGTGATCTGCCCAAGTACTTGCTTCTATTTCAATATCTTGTATGTTAGAAAGCAATTCTGTTGACATCCATATCATATCTATTGTAGACCATGATGCATGTCTATTTGAATAAAAGGTATATTGTTTATTTTCTGCATTTCTCTCTCTCCATGTATCTTTTAAGTTTATCTCATCTACCATTCGAAAGGAGGATTTTGGCAATGTCTTTCTAGTTTTCTTTGCTGTTTTTTGTGTTTTATAATCCAATTTGTTATTTATTATTCCATTAAAATCTCCCATCAGACAGATATTAGCATAGTCCAGTTCAATTATTTTCTTATGTAATTTCCTGTAAAAATCTTGATTATCATTTGGAGCATAAATTGCTATTAAAAGTGTCTTTAGATTATTGTCTGTTATCTCCACCATCAAAATCCTTCCATCATCATCTGTATATATTTGTTCCGCAGGGATTGTATCTCTAATGTATAATACCACTCCTCTCTTTTTACAATGTATTAATGCTGTAAATAATTTCCCTAATTTTTGCTGTTTCAATATATACTCATGTTGTTTTTTAATATGTACTTCTCGTAGGCAGATTATATCTAATTTTAATTTCTCTAACTTATGAAATACTTTTCTTTTAATAGCTGAATTAAGCCCATTTATATTAATTGTAATCAATTTTTTCTCATCCATTTTAGACTTTGTAAGAAGGATTTGTTGCTCTAGTAGATCTTGGTTCTCGTTGTTCTCTGGGTACGCCACCTATGGCTCCTTCCTCTTTTTCAATTACTGCTGTACATTTCTTTTGAAATTCAATTAACGACTCTTCTTTTCTTGTATCTTCCTCCCTTCCTCTAAAATATTCCAGATAGAATAACTCCGCTTTTTCAACTGTATCAATTCTTTGTCTTTGTTCCTGCCAGATAAACATGAGACCTTCAGGTATCAGCCATCTATAATGTATTCCTCTCTTAAGTAACTCTTTAGTCAAAAATAAATGTTCTCTTCTTTTCTCTCTCACTCTTCTTGGTACCTGTTTCAGTACTACTATTTCTTTATCTTTGTACTTTAGTGTTTTTTCTCTTGCTGCCTGCAGTATTTGTGATTTTATTATTTTCTTAGTAAATCTGATATGAACTTCTCTTGGTAGTTTATTTCTCATCACATATCTTGTATAAACATGAAAAACCTCGTCCATTCCATTCATCATCTTCTCTTTAGTTACCTCCGATGCTTCTGCCAGGATTTCTGTCATCATTTCAGCAAGGTTTTCACCCTTTTCTTCTTCTATATTTTGAAATCTAAGATAGAATTCTGATCTATCAATTTCCCATCCCAACGATTGCAGAGATCTGCCCTTATTTCTTTCCACTTCACTCAATCGTGTATCCATATCTCCAATCTTTTTATCTCTTTGTACATCTTGTTCTTCAATTTTCTTAATTCTGTCCTTGTATTGCATCATCATCTGTTGAATATTTTCTATTTTTTCATCCGTCTTTTCTGTTCTTTGGTCAATATTCTCCATTCTCTTTTCAATATTATCTGTTTTTACTTGTATCTTTTGAATTCCTTGCATAATCATCTGCAGTGTCACTTCTTTCTCCTTCTCTTGTTGTAACATCACCTGTATTGATTGTTGTCCTCCAGATGGTGAGGAAGAAGTCAGGCTTGAAGAAGCTGAGGCTGGTATTTTTCTGCTCATCTTAAAGTACAATAGAAAAATTGAAAAGAAAAAGCAAGAGCAGCCAATTGCCACTCCAGTAAAAAAATTAAAAAAAAAAAAAAAGAGGGAAGGGAAAAATCTTCAGGCACTTGAATACCTTAATCCAATTGGTTCCAATTATGTAGGAAAAAAGAAAAAAAATATAAAAAATATAAAATGGAAAAAGGATGAAAAAATAAAAAATATTAAGAAAAGATTTAAAAAGACAGAGATCTGTATATTCCCCTTGCCGAAGAGGTAAAATAAAGGGGGGGGGAGTAGTCTTATTCTTGCATAAGTCCAAATATAAAAATCCACCTGGAGGGGAGGGGGAATAGAAAAAAAAGGAAAGAGAAAATGCAATTCTGTCAACAAGCAAAGCACTGCCACTATATGTTCGAGGTTCTTTACTAAATCAAAAAACAAAATTTCCAGTTCTCTTTTCAAGGTCACTTCAATTTTCTTTCTTCAATTTCAAATCCAGACTCCAGCTATCAGTAGTTCCACAGAAGAGCACCCGCAAACAATCTACATGCTCTTCCCACTATCTTTTCAATGAAAAGCACAGAGTCCTTGACACCAAACACCAAATGTATCAACAAGAAAGAAAGAAAGGAAAACAATCCAAGCCTCCAGGTGGCAGTGCTACTTATTTCCCTTTCCTTTCCCTTCCCCTCTTAATATTAAAATCAGGAATAATAAAAAATATAAAGAATCTAAAATTATTAAAAAGAAAAAGCATGAGAATAAAAAACTTTTCCAAAGTGTTATTTTGAAGGGAAAAAAAAAAAAGTAAAGACCAGTCCAGTTTAAAAGTTAAAATGTTTTAACAAAATCCAAAGTTCCAATAAAAAGAAAGAAAAAACCTTCAGGTTTAATTTGTGCTTAATCTCGCCGCTTGAGCATTTTTATCTTCACTTTTAAATTTAATTTTTAGGGTGTTCTCTCCAGAAAAAAATAAGTAGAAAATTATCTCACCAAACTGACACACTTTCTTTCCAGCTTTCTTCCATTCTGGAGCTGTCCCAGCTTCAGCAGCTTTAATGGCTGCCTCTCCACCACAGGAAAAAAGGGCTTCTCCTGGATCTACCAGGGACTTTGTGATGTCCCTGGGATCAACAGGATGTGCCCTCCTCTGTCACCGTCTCTAAGGGACGGTTTAGGTCCATTGGGACTGTCCTGCAATGGAGATATCAGCAGCAATCTTAGAGCTTAAAGATCGTGTGCTGTATCGCTGGGACGCAAGCTCTGTCTTCCCAGTGTAGATTTTTTTCTTAGCCTTCCCCCCTTTCATCCCTCGCATGCCTCCTAAACACCCATTAGTCCCAATATGAGGGGGGAGGGGGGAATAACCTTAATTACCATTTTCTTCAAACGAATTCCTTTACACATTCTGAGGTGTCTAAAGGAGGATGGTGCAAATGTGCAATAGCACTAGCAATAGGACTTCTATACTATTTTATAGTGCTTTTCAGTCCTCTCTAAACTGTTTACAGAGTCAGCAACTTTCCCCAATAATCTGGCTCCTCATTTTAATGATCTAGGAAGGATAAAAAGCTGAGTTAACCATGAGCAGGTCAGGATTGAACTGTCAGCAGAATTAGCTGTAATACTACACTCTAACCACTGCTCCACCACAGCTCTTAGCCCAACTCAACAAAGAGAGAACTCTGACTTGCACACTATGGCCAGCTAATGACTGAATAATTCCAGGAATTCTGAACTCTGCAAATCATGCTTACTGAAATACGTTTTTTTCCATTCTGAAAAAAATGTTCAAAGCAAATTCCCTTTCATTATTTTGAATGAGTATGAGCAAGATGAAAAATACAACAAAACATAGCCAGGATTTTTTTTCTTCTATCCCATCTTTATTATTATAAGAAACTCAAGATGGCAAACATACATAATGCTATCTCCTCCTTTTTTTTTTTTCACAACAATCCTGGGAGGTGGGGTGGGCTAAGATAAAGCCATTGGCCCAATGTCACCCAGGTGGCTTTCATGCCTAAAGCAAGACTAAAACTCATTATCGCTTAGTGATTGGCTCAATGTCACCTTTCATGCCTAAGGTGAACTCACAGTCTCCTAGTGATTGGGCCAAAATCACCTTGTTGATTTTCATCCTAAAGTGGGACTAGAACTGAGTCTCCTGATTTCTAGTTTGGTGCCTTTTCTTTATTGCAAGCATGGAGGGGAGACCATTCTCTCACTAGTTTTAAAGGTCCATGAGAAGTTTCCTCCTATATTCCAACCAACTTAGTTAATGGATTGGCCATTGTCTTCAACCTATATAAGCAGGAAAGCAGGAAGCTTGTCTTGCTAGATCCATGATTTCAGAAGATCTTCAGAAGTAGAGAAAGCTGAGTCACATATTTCAAAAACATCTCAGTTGGCTTCATCAAGCTTTAAAGAATTCTGTAAGGTATTCACAGTCCAATATTAGACAAAAGTGCCTCTCTCTAGCAGCTTGGATGGAGTTTTCAATTAGGTGAGCTTCTCTAAATCCTCATTTCTCTTTGCCAATCTCTTTGGGAGGGAAAAAACATATTTCATTGATTATCCCCAAACATCAGGATTTTGAATGTGATTTAAGAGAATGTCCTCAGAAGTCCTGTCCTCTGGGATCATTTATTTTCCATCCCTGATTTATATATAAACATGGAAAAACTCTCAGGATGTTATTGTTAAAAATCATCCTGGCTAAGAACTATAATGGCCCGAAAGGAATAAAGGGTGGACAAGGGAAAAGAAAACATGGAAATGTTCAGCTGGAATAAAAGGCATTCAAAAGAAGAGGGAGGGTGAATAAGAGTGACAAATATTCAGAATAACCAGGACATTTTGTAAATGCAACATTACTGAAGCAGAGGTTTCCAATTCAATCACTACTGAATTCCCGTAAAAATCTGTTGTCTTCCAAAACTCCGTTCAAAAACCAGATGCCTTGTAAAATGAAGAAAACAAGGAGATCCCTTCTGAATAACTGGGACTGCTACTCTAAAAATCACCAACTCTTGGACATTCCAGAAGGTATGATCTGGGCAGCACCAGGTTGAACAAGGCTGTAGGTAAGGGATATTGCAACTAGGTTACAACTCATATTTGAAAGCCAGGTTGGGTTAGCAATGAAAGGCCCAAGATAAAAACTGAAAGACTATAAATTCTAATCCTGCCTTAAACAAGACATCAGCTGGGTAATCTTGGGCCAGTCCCTCTCTCAGCTCTAGGACTGCAAGAACAGAAAAAGGTAAGAGCATGTACATGCCCATATTTTTGCCATGAATTAAGACTAACTCCTAATTCTTAATTGCCACAAATTAAGATTAAGTCTTAACTCACCTACAAAGCTCTTTGTGGCACCTTACTTCTTCATGGCAGGTTATTTCCAGTTCTCCCTCTCAAAAAAAGTAAGGTTCTACATTTAGGCTAGAAAAACCAAATGCACAGGTAAAATATAAGTGGTACCTATTCAATAGTAGTGACTTGGAGTCCTAGTGGACAATCACTTAAATATGGGCCAGCAGTGTGTTGCAGCTGCCAAAAAAACAAACAAATCCAGGTTGCATTAACAGAGGGACAGAATCAAAATCACATGAAGTGTTAAAACCACTTTACAATGCCCTGGTACAATCATGCTTGGAATACTGCATCCAGTTTTGGTCACTACAATGTAAAAAAGTTGAGACTCTAGAAAGAGTGCAAAGAAGAGCAACAAAGAGGATTTGGGGAATGAAGGCTAAAACACCTGAAGAATGGTTGCAGGAATTGGATATGGTTAATCTAGTGAAAAGAAGGACTAGGAGTGACAGGATAAGTGTTCCAATATTTGAGGGGCTGCCATAAAGAAGAGGGGGCAAAATTATTTGCCAAAGCACCAGAGGGCAGGAGAAGAAACAATGGATGGAAACTAATCATGGAGAGAAGCAACTTAGAACTAAGGAGAAATTTCCTGACAGAACAATTAACCACCTTGCCTCCAGATGTGCTCCATCATTGGAGGCTTTTAAAAAATAAACTGGACAGCCATTTGTCTGAAATAGTGTAGGGTCTCCTGCTTGAGCAGGGAGTTGGACTAGAAAACTTCCAAAGTCCCTTCCAACTCTGCTATTCTACTTTCTTTCTGCCCATCCCACAAAATCTGGCTGTATGGATACGCTCCAAGTCTCTTTTATTAAAGTTAGGTAGTTATCTTTTTAGGATGGAATTGACGTAGAGAACTCGTTCTAAATCCATTTGTGAATATTTCAGATTATTGTTGAAGTTATTTGCTGTTTTCCAACTTGCTGTTTGCTTCCGAGTCATCTTGTTGAATGGGCAGCCAATCAGTAAATCAATCCCAGGTTAGACTGACAAGTTAAAAATCAAACCCCAAGAAGAAAGCCACTGCAAACACTTCTGCAGTGTCAGTTGGAAAGCTACATGGCCATGGCTGTATCATCAAGAACAGGGGTGGCCAAACTACGGCCCGTGGGCCACATCCGGCCAGTTGGTCTGTCTAATTTGGCCCGCCTCTGAAAAAAATCGCTGGGCGTGGCTTATTGCTCTGAGCCGCATGGCCCCCAAAGCTGCAAAACAGCGTGGAGTGCTCTTGGGGTAGGAAAGAAAAGAAGAGAGGCACACAACGCCAGCGCCCGCCCGGCTGATGCCTCCGCCGAAGGCAGCGGGAGCAGCAGACGGGAGAGCCAGCGGCGAAGTTTCCCAACTCATCCCTCCCTCCCTGGCCGGCGTGCGTCTCCTGCGCGAGGCACTTTCCCGGGCACCAGGAGGAACACGCTCCGACTATTATTTGTGGGTCCTCTCCCTGCGCTTCCTTCCCCCACCCCTCCCCTCCCGTCCAATATGGCAAAGGTTCAGGTGAACAACGTCGTGGTGCTGGACAACCCTTCACCTTTCTACAACCCCTTCCAATTTGAAATCACCTTTGAGTGCATAGAGCAGGGGTCCCCAACCACCGGGCCCTGGATCGGTACCGGTCCGTGGATCACTTTGTACCCGGCCGCAAAGAAATAAAAATAAAAAATAAAATAAAAATGGTGGCTTTCTTCACCTTTGGTGAATGCTGCTGGGATCAGGGATCAGGGATCAAGAACACAAAGGAGAGAAGGGGAGGGAGGAAGCAACCGAAGCCTGTCCTGCTCTCTGGCTCAGCGGCTTCGGTTTCCTCCACCTTGTTCCTCTCTCAGTTGCTCTCTTGCTCCTCCACCAGCCCAGGAAGAAACTGCTTCAAAGAAGCCGGCAGGGTGGCTTCCTGTCGGCGCAGCTCCTCCGAAGCGCCCGTTCACCCCCACCCAGCCTCCCGTGGTTTAATCCAGTGCTCCATTCTGCCTGCCTGCCTGCCTGCCTTCATTTCTGGTTGTTTCGGAGCAGCTTTAGCTGAGAATAATAATTATTCACCTCTTTTTCTCAGCTGAAGCTCCTCCGAAACAACCAGAAATGAAGGCAGGCAGGCAGAACGGAGCACTGGATTGAACTGCAGGCGGCTGTGTGGGGGTGAACAGGCGCTTCGGAAGAGCTACGCCAACAGGAAGCAACCCTGCCGGCTTCTTTGAAGCAGTTTCTTCCTGGGCTGGTGGAGGAGCGAGAGAGCGACAGAGAGGAATTAGGTAGACACCCAAGGGATGAGCGGGAAGGGTTCCGCCTGGTGGGCGGGCTGCTTGGAAGAGGCAACCCGGCGGCGCTCCGGGTTTCCCCTCCACCGCGTGGCTTGGGGCCAGGCGCGAGTGCCCGAGAGGAAAAAGCAAGCCGCAAGTTGCTGGGAAGTTGCTCAGGTGCTGGGAGCCACCATCATGGTGAGCGGCCCGTCGGGCGTGTATGCAAGGAGGAGGGCTTTTAAACTGCCGCCCGAGCAGGACCACCGAGCCGGGAAATGGGGCACCAAGGCAGGGCAAGGCTCCACCAGCAGCGGCCTAGCTTTAGGTGGGCTTGGATGCCTCTGAGCACAGTTTGCTGTTTGTTCTCTCCTGGGGCTCGCGTTTGGAAAGCGTGGAAAGTAGTATCAGGAGCAGCCGCGGTGTTACTTTTTCTTATATAATATATATATATGTTGTGACTGAAAGGATCGATCCTGCTGTGAGTTTTGACTCTGATGACTCTGAAGATGAAAGGGTGGAGCCTGCTGTGAATGTGGAGTCTGAATTATCAGAGGACACAGATGTGAGCCAGGGGGATGAGAAATTATCGGACAGACAATCCTCACCAGAGCCTTCGAGTTCACTCATGCCAGCAACTGATCCACAAAATGAGTCAGACGGGGAAACTGACAGATCGTGGATTGATGCTAGAATCAGGAGAAAAATGAAATGCCAAGTTGAAGGGAGGCATCAAGTCAGACATTGATTAGAGAGACTGACACGCCCATCCAGGTCAATCAGGAGGATTGCTGATTCTCAAAATTTGCTTGGAAGCAAAGTGTTTGATGTATCGAAAGGATACGTGTGGAGCGACTTTTGTAATTTATGGACATTCTGAATTACCAGACAGATTCCGGGAAGTCTGCCAAGGACTGGAATATAATACTGTTAACCCTTTTTTAGTCTGGCTCTGTTTTGTTTGAATATTTTGAACTGTGGAACTCCTTCTTCTCACTTGTGAATATAGGTGAGACATAACATGTGGTGGTCTCCCATGGAAAGAATGAGACACAGAGGCTGGTGTCCTCAGGATGGGAGTCTAGAGCAAATTCTAGTGCTCCCTTTTATTGAGAATTTCATACATAGTAAGCATTCACATTGTGGATTACAATAATTAGATATAGTACACAGAACTGTTTACAATTGTCTGAGCTGCTTAATTGTTCCTGGTGTTTGTTTTTAATTTCCTTGCTTATCTCAGTGACCCTTAGGCAGACATGTATGTATAAGGTCTTAGACTAATCATTACCCAATACTGAAGTCAAAGTTTATTCCCACAATAACAAATATATATAATATAGATAGATAGATAGATAGATAGATAGATAGATAGATAGATAGATAGATAGATATCTTTCGTTATTCGGGTTTTCTCTCACGTAAGATTGGAAGTATCTAGGCAACGTTTCAATGAAATCTCATTCATCATCTTCAGGCTTGTGTCTTCAGCTCTGTGCTTCTCAGAATGATGTGAGCTTGCAGCTGCTTCTTTTAACTGCTAGTGGGGGTGTGACTTGATTAACTGCTAGTGGGGGTGTGACCCAAACACATCCCCACAGAAACCATCATATGCGGAGTTGAAACCAGCCTGACCAAAACCAACCGTGATGATGCTAACAGAATCAGACTCGAAATCACCAACATCCTCTGCACTAGCAAACCACCCAAAAGCAACTTATCCAAAGAAGAACAAACTGCACTACTTAACCTGAAAGAAGACACCAGCATAATAATCCTACCAGCAGACAAGGGCAACACGACAGTGGTTATGAATACATCTGACTACCAAACCAAGTTAACCAACCTACTCCAAGACCCCACATACAAACCCCTAAAGACAGACCCCACCACCTACCTAGAAAAAACCACCAGACACAAAATAAAAGACTCCCCCATCAGTGAAGAAATCCAGCAAAGAATCATACCCAGAGAGAAATCATCCAGATGCCCTTAACTTTATGGTCTCCCCAAGATACACAAAGGAGGAACCCCACTTAGACCAATAGTCAGCTCCATAGGCTCACCTCTACAAAACCTAGCCAAATTTATCGCCAAACAACTACAGCCCTATGCTGAATCCATCAACTCACATGTAAGAAACTCATTCCAGTTCATCGAGATCATAAAGAAACAAAACTTACAACCCAGCAACCTACTAGTGAGCTTCAATGTCATATCCCTCTTCACCCAAGTGCCAATAAAAGAAGCCTTGACAGCCATCCAAAACAAATACAACCCCCCCAAGCACATCCTAGATCTGACCAACCACTGCCTATCCAATACATACTTCATCTATAACGGACAAAAATACAAACAAAAAGAAGGAGCACCCATGGGATCACCCCTCTCACCTGTCATCGCAAACCTCTACATGGAACACTTTGAAACACAAGCTCTAGAAAAATATGATCACAAACCCAAACTCTAGCTCAGATACGTAGATGACACCTTCATAATCTGACCACATGGGGAAAAAAACTGAACAACTTCCTCACACACCTCAGCAGTCTACACCCCAAAATACAATTCACCATGGAAACAGAAGCCAACAATCAACTTCCCTTCCTAGATGTCTTGGTATACAAAAAAAACCAATGGCTCCCTAGGACACACCATCTACCAGAAGAAAACACATACAAACCACTACCTAAACGCACTCTCACACCACCACCCAGCACAGATCAATTCCATAGCCAAGAGACTCATCTCCAGAACAAAATGCTTAGCTGACAAACAACACCTAAAAACCGAACTACACACTCTCACCAATGTACTAACAGCCAATGGATTCCAAAGAAAGAAGATTACCCACCTAATCCAAAAAGAAACCCCAACCAAAATCCAAGACAGAGAACAAGAGAATGGCAAAGCCCTCCTACCATATATAAAAGGCACTACAGACAAAATCAGCAAGATCCTCCAAAAACACAACATTAAAACAGCATTCGGCACAAACAGAAAAATATCCACCATCCTAAGAAACCCTAAAGACAAAATCGAGTTAGAAAACCAAGGAGTATACGAAATCCCTTGCACCGCCTGCTCCACCACATACATTGGACAAACTAACAGAATAATAAGCGCATGCATTGAAGAACATAAGAACTCAGTCAAAGAAGAAGAACCGACCTCTTCCCTGGTCCAACACCTCAAAGCCACAGGACATGAGATTGACTTTAAAAATACCAGAACTATCACCAAAACCGAGCACTTCAACAACAGAATAATCAGAGAAGCCATAGATAGAAAAACGCCCACATAGCATGAATAAAAGAGATGCCACCTCCCGCTTAGCAGACATTTGGAAACCCACCCTCATGAACAGACGAGTACCTAACATGAAGAATGACACCAGACCCACACCCACGAGGGCCACACAAGATGCCACCACCACACTTCCACATAAAAAGCAGACTCACACCCACACAGAAGATGAGACACGACCACAGACCAGAAGCCACACTGCAGCTGCATCACTACCCACTTCAAACCCCTCTAAGCCATACATGAAGTGAACCGACCCCCACCATGAAGATGCAGCACAACCAGGAACTCAAAGCCAAACAGCAAGATCACAGCTCACCAGCTCAAATCCCCCAGCAACTAAGACTAACCTGAGCACAACCATGCCCCCACCTGAACAGAACACACCTCCAGCCAATCAGAACACGGCCACCCTCAACCAATCAGAACACAACCAAACCCCCAACCAATGAGAACACACCCCCACCCAATCAGAACACAGCCAAGCCCCCACCCAATCAAGTCACACCCCCACTAGCAGTTAAAAGGAAGAAGCAGCTGCAAGCTCACATCACTCTGAGAAGCACAGAGCTGAAGACACAAGCCTGAAGATGATGAATGAGACTTCATCGAAACATTGCCTAGATACTTCCAATCTTACGTGGGAGAAAACCCGAATAACCAAAGATCCATATATATATATATGTTTTCTTAAGTTTTCGTGGGTACTTACATGTCTGGCATTCAGCTTTATATATATATAAAGCACCACGTGGGAAAATACCCGAACAAAGCTGAATGCCAGACATCAGGCTTCTGTATAGTGTTTGTCTGTGAGTCAGACTTCCACAGTGGTCCCAGATCCAAACCTGGGGCAGCCCACCGCTGTGTCAGAATGGCTTTTTCCTCCTACTGACTGGTTGAGATTCTTGGTCTGTGTTTATTGGTCTTGGAGTTTGTTGTGTTCTGCTTCTAATATCTTCTGTCTGTTTTTTTCTTTTTTAGGGGGGGGGCTCTTTTTGTATCTTGATTGGCTGGCAACATTGTGTTACTTTATTGGAGGCCTTTAGTGCAGCTTGGCTTCGGGTAAGTGGACGACTATCATTAGTTAGGAAGCTGGGTTTCATCTGGGTGCCTGGTTGGGGTGTGTTTGAGCTGGAGGTATCAGGAGGGATCTGTTTGTGTCCAGGTGTTTGTCTGGCTTGTGGTGTGGAGATTTTTTTGTTTGTGAGTGCAGGCTTCCAAATGATTGACAGCCTTGTGGAATCATCTCTTCTGTTCATGCTTTCTGGTCTTTTTTCAATCTCTATGGCTTCTCTGATGATTCTGTGGCTGGGATTTTCTATAGTGGCTAGGGTTTTGGTGCCATTGAAGTTGATGCTATGACCTGTGTCTTCCATGTGTTGGACTAGTGAGGAAGTGTGTTCCAGCTTTTTGACTGCATTTTTGTGTTCATCCAGGCGGGTGCTTATTCTTCTATTGGTCTGTCCAATGTATGTGGCTGGGCATGATGCACAGAAGACTTTGTATATGCCTTAGTTTTCCAGGTCAATTTTGTCTTTGGGGTTCCTGAGGATGGCTGCTATTTTTCTGTCTGTTTTGAAGGCAGTCTTGATGTGGTGTCTGTATAGTATCTTACTAATTTTGTCTGTAGTGCCTCTTATGTAGGGCAGGACAGCTGTTCCATGGGTCTGTTCATCTTCTGGGTCTCTATTATGTCTCAGTGTGTTTTTGTGGATCAAGTTGGTGATTTTGCTTTTGTGGAAGCCGTTGGCTGTCAATATTTTAGTCAGGGTGCATAGTTCAGTCTTAGTTCAGACTGAACTATAAATGTGCTATAAACTTTTATGTTTTTTTTCTCAAGTATTTTGGAAAAGGTAATAATAAAAGTATTTGTAATCATAAATTAGTCAGTTAATAGGGTAATCTAGATTATTAAGAGGAAGGAGGGACATTGATAATTTTTATTAGGCAAGTGCATATTGTTATTTTTATTTTTAAAAGAAATATTAATGTTTAAGAAATATATTTGAAATAAATGAAATGAGAGGATGTTTAGATTGAACCAATATCAGAGACCGGGATCAATTTGTTTGTTCTTTTCTTCTGTAAACGTTGGAATGGAAAAGGTAATAATAGAACTAAGTAAAAATTGGATAAAATAGGAAGTTGAATGTAAAAAATGAATATATAACTATTGTCATATTTGTATGTAAAAGTGGTGATCCGGAATTATGTTGTCCACTGAAAAGACCCTTTTTGTTTTGTAATTCATGTGAAAAACTGAATAAAACATTTTTAAAAAAGAATGAATTCAATAGAGAGAATTTTTCTTTTATTGGGGCATCTGAGCCAAATGATCAAAGAATTGAGGATTCGCTGGTGCTCTCTGAGCTTGGTTGTTTTCTTGCAGACCTTTCATTACTCAACTAGGTAACATCATCAGTGCTACAAGGGAAAGGGGTTGAGGGGGAGGACTGTGTGATCCTTAGTGCGCTCTGAGCTTGGTTGTTTTCTTACAGATGTTTCATTACCCAAACTAGGTAACATCATCAGTGTGCTAGACAGTCTAGCATTGATTTTACCTAGTTTGATAATGAAGGAAAACATCCCAGCTCAGAGAGCACCAAGGACCCCTCATTTCAACCCTGAGCTAAAAGATTCTCCTTCATTGAGATCAAAGAAATGTTCCCAATGGGTCACTGATTGCCACCCTTTTGCCTACTTCATTTGTACGTGCTTGCTAATCATTACTGAAGAGATCAAATCAAGTATCTTGCATTGTGAGCTCCAGGTCTCTTTGACCTAATTTTAAATTATTTCCTTCACATGTTCAGATCTGGTCTAAAGAATGGCTTCCTGTTTCCATGATAGCTGCCGGAAAAATCGTGCCCAATAGATGTGTTGAAATGTCCTCCCTCCTAAAGATGTGTGTTTCTGGGACTGCTCTGGCAAGTGGCAATGAGGAACATTTTTTCCATCCTTTTGCTTGGACATTTTTTCATTAGGTTGAGAAACCTTATTTTGCAATTCTGAGCTTGTGGGCCTTTAAAAAAAGTCTTAGGTTGCTTGTACTAATTTTGTTCTAGCTGCTGGCACATAGGATACTATGTTCTGGCCACCAGATTTGAAGAAAAAAATGACAAATTAGATGTGGTTGCAGAAATGTCCCTGTAAATCAAATCTGCAATTCTATAAAATCGAGGTCTAAAAGAAGCTTTGAGGAGGACAACAATCTGTTTGGGGAAAGGTTTTGGATACTGGTTCTCCACCTGTGGCCTACAGACTCCTGGGGGACCATGATGTCATTACAGGGGGTCTGCAAAGTCTTGAAGAAATGTTATGATTTAAATATTGAGTTAAGTCTTGAGGGCCCATGGCCAGTGGTATTTAAAGGAGGTCCATGATGAAGAAAAGGTTGAGAACCGCTGGTTTAAACTACTTATGCCAAACTTTGCCATATTCAGGAATAAGGAAAAGGATGATCTGGAAGGCCCAGATTAATTTATTTGTTTAATTTATTAGCCACTCATCTTACAATGGAGTAACTCTGGGCTGCTTACGATATTAAAAAAAAATAAAAACTATAAAAATATGGAGAGAATATGTTGCTTGAAAAAGACTTGATGGCACATAACCAATCAAAACAAAACCTTGCAAGTGGTACCGTGCTGCACCCCTTCTCTCTCCTTACCCTCCAGTGAATTGGAGAGAGGTCTGTCTTCCTCAGCAATGTCTGACAACAGGTAGTCCTTGACTTACAACAGTTCATTTAGTGACCATTCAAAGTTACAAAGGCACTGAAAAAAAAGTGACATGACTTTTTCATAGTTACGACCTTCGCAGCACCCCATGATCATGTGATCAAAATTCAGATGTTTGGCAACTGGTTCATATTTGACGGTTGCCATGTCCCAAGGTCATGTGATCACACCTTTTGTAACCTTCTGATAAGCAAAGTCAATGGGGAAGGCAGATTCATTTAACAAGTGAGTTACTAACTTAACAACTGCAGATTTAACCACAGTGGCAAGGAAGGTTGTAAAATGGGGCAAAACTCACTCAACCAATGTCTCACTTAACAACAGAAATTTGAGGCTCAATTTTGGTCATAAATCAATAACTACCTATATTATCACCTTACTCTGGACTTAAAAAAGTGTTTCAAGCCCTTTTGCTAAGTAATGATTCCAGCACAATCTCTGTCAAGGAAAAGGACAATTTGGAGGAGTATTGATGGTGGCCTTCAAAACTACCTGAAGCTCCATCCAGAGTACAAGAATATTGGAAAAAGAGATCCCTGTTAAATATTAAGAGAAAAATGTCCTAATGGTGAATGCTGCAGAGGAGACTGGTTTTGAAAAGGTGATGAAAGTGGCCTGAAATGTGGTTTTAAGCAAATGGTGAATTCTGCTTTGACAAGCCTGTGTTGGCCATGTGGATTGGATTAGATGACCTTCCGTTTGAACATTAGGAAACACAGTAGAGGCAGCTGGTGAAAAAGCAGAATAATTGAGCCACTTGACTTAAGCATCTTCTTCATCCAGAAAATTACATTCCAGGGTGTTTTGGATCAGAAGGAAAATGCAGTGATGTTGCAATCTTTTCATATTGAGCTAATTCAGAATGAGGATATTTTCCAGCCCTTGCTCTGTGTTAGCATCTTTTAAGGGACACCATCCAGATGTGTTGAGATTACGAACCTTGAAATGAACAGAATAACAGAGTTGGAAGGGACCTTGGAGATCTTCTAGTCCAACCCCTGCTCAAACATGAAACCCATCACTGCCTTCTTTAAACCCTAGTCAACTAGCCAACATTCCTAGACAATCTCCCATGAAGGAATGAACAGTCTAACCTTAAGTTGATTCTGAGATAGAACATAAAATAGAGTTGGAAGCAGAGGTAGTATTCAGCAGGTTCTGACCAGTTCTGGAGAAGTGGTAGTGGAAATCTTGAGTAGTTCAGAGAACTGGCAAATACCACCTCTCAACTGATAAGCAAGAGCTGGAGGTCTGATCTGTTCCTTCTATAGTCCACTATAAGCTCCTTGGTCTTATTGGTGTTAAGGACGAAGTTATTGTCCTCACACCATGAAAGCAACAGGTCCACCTCATCTTGATAGGGAAACTCATCCCCCCTGGAGATGAGTCCCACCACTGTTGCATCATCTGAAAATTTAGTAATAGTGTTACTAGCGTGAGTGGGAATGCAGTTATTCACATGAAGAGTATAGAGTAAGAGACTCAACACATAACTCTGTGGTGTACCAGTGTTAAGAATAAGGGCTGAAGAGATATGATTACCTAATCTGATCCTCTGAGAGCAGCCAGACAGGAAATCCATAATCCAAAGGCAGATTGAATAAGAAAGACCAAGGTCCATAAGTTTAGACACTAGTTTATGTGGCAGAATTGTGTTAAATGCAGAGCTAAAATCTACAAAAAGCATCCCCACATAGCCCCTCCTCCCATTGTTCCAAATGAGTCAGAGCAATTTGAAGAGTGATGGCTATAGCATCCTCTATAGATCTATTTCTTCTGTATGCAAACTGATGCTTATCAAATGTGTGTGGGAGATCAAAAATGATGTACCGGCAGACCAATTTCTCAAAGCGCTTCATGATGATAGGAGTGAGTGCCACTGGTCTGTAATCATTGAGGTTATTGATAGGGAACATCTTTGGCAGCAGAAAAATGGTGTAAGCCTTCAAACAAGGTGGCATAGTGGACTGGGATAAAGACCAATTGAAGATTGGAAACTGGTCAGTACAGTCTTTAAGCTCTTGACCAGAGATACCATCAGGACCGGCAGCCTTTCTAGGGTCCACAGCTCTCAGAATGCTCCTCACCTCCTGTTCCTCCACAATGAGGTAGGGGCTACAATTGGCTGGTGGCTATATTTTAGCTGTCTCTGATATCTCTAGTTCAAAGTGAGCAAAGAAATGATTCAGCTCCTGTGCCAATGAAGCATCCCCCTCAGAAGGGATGGCTTTGGTCAGTTGATGGTTGGTAATTTGTTGAATCCCTCGCCACACCTGCCTCAAGTTATTACTATAAAAATTATCCTCAGAATGGAAGGCAGAGCTTCGTTTCGGCGATACAGCTGCGATCTCGGGGCTCTGAGATTGCAGCCGATATTTTCGCCCCTGGTCGGTTCTAACGGACCTAAACCGTCCCGTAGAGACGGGGATTGTGAAGGGCACTGTCCCAGGATCCCAGAGATATCGCAAAATCTCTAGTTTGATCCGGGAGAAGCCCTTTTGCTGGCGGCGGAGAGGCAGCCCCCATAGCTGCTGAAGTCGGGACAGCTCCGGAAAGAAAGTGGCTGGAGTGAAAGTGTGTCGGCTGGGTGAGAAACTTTCTTTGTGTTGTAAATTCGCTGAGATTTGAAAGGGCATCCTGAACAGAGAAGAAACCTGTGAGATTTTTTTTTTTTGACAAAAACTGTTTGAGCAGCGTTTTTTAAAGTGATGTCAAATTGAGGCTTGGATTTTTTTTTTTCTTACTTTTTTTGGGGGGGACTTTAGTGTGACTTTGTAGGTAACCGGATTGAATTTTCTTTTACATATATTTTTATGCTCCTTTTGATTTTTTAATTTTCTTTTAGGATTGAGGCTCCCTTTGGCTATTTTTTTCTTTTTTTTCTGTATAAATTATCCTTTTTTTCTGGCTTGGGGGGGGAAGAGCATGCGAGATGGAGGTGGACTCTGGGTCCTACCTCTCCATGGTCGCCTGGCAAGAAATCAAACGCTTGGTGCCTACCATCCAAAAGAAGGGACTGGAGAACCAGAGACTAATCCTTAAAGACTACCATGGACACCGCATCCCGGTAGTCGGAACCGGACAATTCAAAGTAACATTTAAGGGATGCACTGCAAAGCTTCCCCTAACAATCGTAGATGAAGACCGACCCAGCCTGTTGGGACTTCAATGGTTTGCACCGCTCGGCATCGAAGTCACGGGCATTAACCACATCGCCGAGACCGACTGGGAGCAACAACTGGCACAGGACTTCCAAGAAGTGTTCGATGGCACCCTAGGCAAGTACCGAGGGCCCCCTATCTCCTTCAGCGTAGACCCGAACGTTCCCCCAAGACGCCTAAAACCAAGGCGGGTACCTTTCGCACTCAGGCCAAAAATTGACGAGCAAATTGACAAGCTCGTCAAGCAAGGGGTCCTACAACCAATAGACCATGCCTAGTAGGAGACCCCAATAGTCACCCCAGTCAAGCCAGATGGGTCAGTGAGAATCTGCGGGGACTATAAGGCCACCCTAAACTGCGCCTTGCAACAAAGCGCCTACCCCGTCCCAGTAGTGCAGCTTCTTCTACACTCACTGGGGGGAGGCAAGGTTTTTGTGAAACTCGACCTGGCCCAAGCATACCAGCAGCTGCCGGTCGACGAAGAAACCGTGGAGGCGCAAACTATAGTCACCCACCGGGGAGCTTTCCGATGTAACCGACTCCAGTTCGGAGTCAGCGTGGTGCCTGGAATTTTCCAGAGCCTCATGGAGAGACTCTTACAAGGCATCAAGGGGGTGGTGCCCTACTTCGACGATGTGCTGGTATCGGCAGCCAACCAGCCAGAACTAGAGGGTCGACTAAGGGAGGTGCTAGCCAAATTCAAGGAAACTGGGCTAAAAGTGAAGAGGGAAAAGTGCCAACTTTACACAGAGCGGGTTGAATTCCTGGGGTACCTCCTAGACCAGCATGGCATCCACCCAACCGACACCAAAATTAAAGCCATCAAAGAGGCCCCCACACCCAGGTCTAAAACAGAACTGCAGGCGTTTCTGGGACTACTTAATTTTTACAATGTTTTCCTGCCCCAAAAGGCGACCGCGGCGGAGCCTTTGCATAGGCTCTTGGACAAGGCGGCTACCTGGACTTGGAGAAAACGCGAGGAAGCCGCCTTCAGGAAAACCAAGGACCTGCTCACTTCAGATGCCGTCCTCATCCAATACAACAAGACCCTATCACTAGCCGTCACATGCAACGCATCACCCTTCGGCATCAGCGCCGTCCTCAGCCACACTCTTCCCGACGGAAAAGAAGCACCCATCGCCTTCTTTTCAAGGACCCTCACCAAACCGGAGAGAAACTACAGTCAGCTGGACAAAGAGGCTCTGGCTATCGTCGCCGCAGTGAAGAGGTTTCACGAGTACCTCTACGGCCAGACGTTCACCATTATCACCGACCACAAGCCGCTGCTGGGAATCCTCGCAGGGAACAGGGCCACCCCGAACATTCTATCTCCTAGAATGACAAGGTGGTCTGAATTCCTTGCCACATACAACTACCGACTCACACACAGACCCGGTAAGATGATCACACATGCAGACGCTTTAAGCCATTCACCGCTACATGAACTAGACACTGACCCAGCACCCACGACGACCACCCTCAGCATAGAGACTCTGCCCGACCTACCTATAACCGCGTCAGACATTGCCCGAGAAACTAATAAAGACAAACGTCTGGCGCGGGTGTTACATTGGGTAGAGAAAGGGTGGCCGGAAAAGGACAACGATGAGACTTTCAGAACATTCCGGAACCAGCAAACGGAACTCTCGCTACAAAAAGGGTGTGTACTATGGGGGGATAGGGTGGTCATTCCGGAAAAACTGCAAGGGAAGGTACTGGAGTTGTTACACAAGGGGCACCCGGGCATAGTTAGAACAAAAGCCCTGGCCAGAAGTTACGCTTGGTGGCCAGGGATGGACAAACAAATCAAGGCTTGGGTAGCAAGGTGTCAACACTGCCAGGAAACTAGACCAAGCCCACCCATGGCACTGATCCTAGAATGGGAAACCCCCAGGGGACCTTGGTCTAGGATCCACATAGACTTCACCGGGCCCACAAAGGGACACACATTCTTAATAACCGTAGACGCTTACTCCAACTGGTTGGAGGTAAGCAACACGAAAACCACTACCACAGAGGCCATGACCAAGGAACTTTGCAAACTCTTTACAACACACGGCCTCCCAGACGTCATCGTGTCGGACAACGGACCCCAATTCACCTCGCTGGAATTTGAAAAATTCCTAGTGGAACGGGGCATACGACACGCACTGACAGCCCTGGCGCATCCGGTGGCAAACGGAAGGGCGGAACGGATGGTTCAATTCACGAAAAAAACCATCCAGAAAATAGACCACGGGGAGATCCAAGACAAAATAAATAAAATGCTTTTCATACAGCACACAACCCCGAACACTACAACAAATAAAAGCCCGGCAGAACTATTAATGGGGAGGAAAATAAGATCCCCACTCGATAGACTGCACCCCACATACAACCCAGAGAAACCCCCAAACTCCTCCAGCAAGTACCAATCCTTTGCACCAGGCGACGCCGTCTGCGCAAAGAACCTAACCGGAGACCCACTATGGGTACCAGCAACTATAACCCAACTGACAGGTCCATGCTTGTACCAGCTACAAACAATCGACGGACGAGCATGGAAATGCCACATCGATCGATTAAGATCGAGGACAGCCACAAGAGACACAACTGACACGCAACCAGGCATATCCAATCCCCTTAACACAAACCAAGAGGGGAGGGAATACCCCGGAAACCAAACCCCAGAAGAAAGAAACCAGCCATACTCACCATCAAGCAGCCAGCTCGGAACCTCACCAGGAAGAAGCAGCCAGGCCAGCTCGACCAGCCCGGAAAGACCAGGCGGGAGCGGCGAAAACCGCAGCTTGACCAGCCTGGGTAGGGAGCTGCGAAGAGCGGCCCGGCAAGACATACCAGGCGGTTCCACCGACGAGGCCGAGAGACACAGAGAACCCGACTGAACCAGCCGGGAACCAACCCACGACTGACCTGCGCAGGTCCAGTAGGCAAGTACGGAGCCCCGCCTACCTACGGGACTACATTACGTAGGACCAAACCAAGAGGGGAGGGGTGTTCTGTACCTTCATTAGCATTCTTGAAACCCCGCATTTTGATTGGCCAAAGTGCGGGGCGATCTAATTGGTTAGGTGAGCCGCACTGATTGGCCCGCTAAGAATCTCCCGCGATTGGTGGGTTCGAATCGCGGGAGATTTAAAGCGGTGCCATTGGCTGCGGCCGCCGCGGCTTGAGAATAAAAAGCCACTGTTTTCTCCCTTGGATCCAGATCGGTTCCGGGGACCAATAAAGAGCTGAAACCTAGTCACCGCCTCCTGGTCTCTTTCCCGATGGACGCGACAGATAGCCCTCTGCCAGCCAAAATATTTTTGGACTGGACAGCCTCCTACAGCACTCTGGCAGCCAAAATGGGGCATGGGGGCAGGGTTGTCAATGCTAGTGGATGTGAAATAAGAATAAAATTGAGCGAAACAGCAATCAAGTGTGGCAATTTGACTTTAGTTGAATTATGTGTGTAAAAGCTGGTAAGGAAAACCACAAGCTCAATAATATGACAAACAGCTTCAAGGATGACAGTGCAACTTCAGAAAGTAGTCACAAAGACCTCAAGAGGGGAAAAAGAAAGGCAGAATCCAAGTCAACATAGGACTCCAGAAACCTCAGCAAAGCCACCAGTCCCTTTTCTGTGACAAGTAGAATCTGTTAAAAAGAAGGAAATGGGGTAGGGAGATGATTTTCTGAATAGTCTCAGAAAGAAAATAAAAAGTGAGTTGAGAAGCAAAAGTCACAACAGGAGGATGCAGAGGGAACCCCAGAGGGAGGAAGAAAAGAGACTCAGCCCAGAAAAGGCAGCCAAGGAAACTGCCCAAGCAAGGAAAGAAACCCTTCTGACAATGGGCGCAAACTAGAAAGTGCAATGAAAAGTTGGAATTAGAAAAAGGCCGGATGAGAGAAAAGAAAGAGATGCTGCTAAGGAGAAGATCATTTTGCCTTGACTAGTTATAGGCAAAATTCAGAAAGATTAAACCTGCCTAAAGTTGAGTCTGTGTAGCCTCAAGGATCCCTTCTATTGTCCTCCCTGTCACCAAATCAGAAGTCTTCCAGTCCTCTTAGCAAGTGTCAGTGAAGCAAAATTAGGTGTCAAAATTTCCCAACTCAGAAACCTCTTGAACCTATCAGTGCAAAGAATTATATGGTGCCCAATTTCACTGCCTTAACAAATTGACCCTGGAAGAGAGATTTCCTTGCAACTGGAGCTTGTTATCCAGGCCACTGCTTTTCTCATTCCTATGCCACCCATATTTCTACTGTGACAGTGTGTTCTCCCTGCACCTTACATTTGGACTCTGCTCTCTTTGGCCACCTCTTTTTTAGAAAAAAAAAATGCTTTTTCTTCTCATATTCGATATTCCATTAATCTGGCTCCAAAAATTTGGAAAAGTATTTCCTGAGGAAGCCCAACAAATTGATGATTTTCTTTGGCAGCTGAGAGAAGCAGGAGGCTTTGGGGGCTGAGAGAAAGAGTAGCAGGTGGAGGCCAAGACAAATGGGTGAAGGTGGAGGCTGAGGTGAGTGGGAGGTCGATACAAAACAAGACAACTCAGATAAGGAGTGACTAGGAGTGGCGGAGCCAGGTGGGGCAAGGCCAGGTGAGGCAGGTCAATGTGCTTGCCTCTGTGCATACCTGGAGGGAGCACCCAGCCAGACCAGGCCAAGGGAATTCAGCTGGTTCACCAACTGAGCAGTTAGATACCAGTTCTAGTGAATTGGTGTCAGCCAGATGAATCCCACAGCTTTCCTATACCATTTCAGGCAAATGGTTGTCTTAAAAACCTCCAGTGATGAAGTGTTCACAGTTTCTGAAGGCAAGCCATTCCACTGGTTAATTGTTCTCACTGTTAGGAAGTTTCTCCTTAATTCCAGGTTGCTTTTCTCCTTTATTAGTTTCCATCAGCAGAGCTCATGTCTCTACAGAGTCTTCTCTAGAAAGATTTTCGAAGCTGTAGATGGGAGGGGGAAAGTTAAAATTGTTCACATATGCAGAAAAAAAAAAAAAAACACCACATATGGTGCTTTATATTCTAGGCTCCATGCTGAACCAATCTAACTTGGAAACAAACGATAATTAACACTGTGTATGTATCATCTCTATTACTATTCCCATATTACAGATGAGGACTGAGATATAAAACAATTGGCTTGGGTAAGAAAATTTAGAACACAAAAGAAATTTTATAATTAATATCTGAGATAGTATTCATCCATGCATTGACTTTGGCAATGAGAACCCCACTGTTAAGTCTCTGAGCCATTCTAAGCTATAGTTGTGAGTAATAACAAAAATGGCTGCACAACATTTTCTGTAACAACTAGCAAAAGGTTGCAGTAACACTTTAGAGGGAAATCTATAATATTTGAAATGGGCAATGTTTAACTCCAAATTCTCCACTGATTCATAACATCAATGTGATGGTTTGAGTACCATTAAAAGATGTTAATGAAATGTAATTGTTTTGAGAGTTGAAGCTAAGTGACAAAAGGATTCTTGGACATTGAAAAATTTAAGAAATTGGAAAACCCTTGTTGGAGGTATGGATTTCTGATTATTTAAAATTGACATTGCAAGTGGGAAGGGAGAGGAAAAAAAATTGGAGCAGAAACTGAAAAAGGAGGAGATTGCCTAGAATCCCAAAGAAAGATATATGGTAATTGGACCTCTTTGATTAAACATTAACCCCAGAAAGAGAAAGAGAAGAAGGAAGAAAAGTATTAACTTTTGGAACCTTTTTTTTAATTGTTTTTGATTAAAAATACTTGTGGTTGTTTTGGGAAAAGTTTCTCTTTTCATAATGGCATTGTTTGTGGATGAACTAAAGACTGAATATCAAAAATATAAAAAGGAAGATACTTTGGGCGCTTTGTTTCAATTCTTAGAAATGGCGTTATGTACTTATGAAAAGTTGATTACGCAGCAGAAGGACTGGGACAAGGAAGAAGAGGAAGAAGAAGCCATCTTTGATGAACAATGGGTCCCTTCCGGAGAGGAGGAGAAAAAGGATAAGAAAAAGGGGATTTTAAGAATTATAAAAACAACCAAAAAAGAGAAAAATGAACGAAAAGGTGGAGGCAAGATTAGAAAGCAAAGGAAAAGGGGTAAGAAAAGAGAGGAGAAAAAACAAAGGGGTAAAAAGGGCAAGGAGAAGAATAAGCAAGAGAGAAAGGGGGGGAGGAGAAGCCTTAATGGGGGGAAGCAAGATCTAAAGAAAAAAAGTTTATTTAGAGACAATGGGTGAATTTAATTTAGGATAAAAGAGGGATTCTGGAGGGTACATAAGTTTGTGTTTTTATATGTGTATTTAGAGTATAAAATTCATTATGTAATTTTAGAATCTTTTAAACAGAATCCTAAGAAAAATTGTTATACGAAGTACTTTTAAGTTAGGGTAATGAGTTATAGACGTTACTCCAATTGGTGTATAGGAGAAGTATTATAAAAGAAAAAAGATGAATGGACAGTTGGAAATAGAACAGACAAAGAATGTTATTGAAAATGGTAATAAGATATGGAAGGATATATAAAGGTTTTGTTATGGTTTGGTTTTTTTTGGATTTTGTATATTGATAAAAGGCAATAAAATTTTAATTAACAAGAAATAATTTGGATGAAAAGGAGAAGTAGGGATAAGATATGAAGTTAAATAGATAAAGTATTGATACTATGATTTGGAATTGTTATGCTCTATTGGTTTTTTATTATTATTTTTCCCTAGAAAAGAATTTATAAGCTGTTATGCCTTGATTCTTTGTGCATTGTTTCTATAAAATTGATAAAAATGGTTTTTATATATATATATAAAAAAGAAAATGATAATAAGATATGGAAGGATATATGGGGTGAATATGATGTTTGAATTTGTGTCTGTGAAGAGTTTTAACCCGGGATCAGACAACCTTCAGAAAAGATCTTTTAGTTTTGTTTATGTTTTGTGTTTTGTATGTTTGTGTATTGTGTCTTCTGTAAAATTAATAAAATTTGTTTAAAAAAAAAAAGAATTAATAAAACCTTGGAGGAATGTTAGATGAGAATAATTGTAAACAAGTCAGAAAGAAATGAATATAATGACTATAAAATGGATAAATATAGAAAAGAAATGAAATTGAATAAGAGTAAAGAGAAATAATGAGAAATTTGCTGAAAGATATTTATGTGTTCATATGGAAATGGGATAAATTAGAATTATGTTGTATAAAAATAATGTTTTATCCGACTTGTAAAAATTTATAATGTTAAGAGGTTTTATGTACTTAATGGTTAATGATGTGTTGTTTGTCTTTAAAATTAATAAAATTTGTTTCAAAAAAAAAAAGATGTTAATGAAATGTATGGAAAAATGAGTCCCAGTCTTGGTCCTTCTTTCTTTGGCCCTTCACATCAGTGATCTCCTGCTGAGGCATGCCAAAGTTAATCAAGCTTTTGAGATTTTAGTTAATTGCTGGACCCCAAGAAATTAGTTTAAGCTGGCTTCAGGCCAAGCTTGATTATTTCCCAGCTTTATGTTTACCGACCAGACAATGCAAGAGCAACGAGACAGAATGCATCAAAGGATCTGTTGTTGCAGAAGTTCTCTAAAGCCTGGGGAAAAAATAAGAGATGTATCAAGATTATCATTAACTGTCTCTGTTCATAAAGTCTTTTGGTGTACTTTCCAACATGGCCAGCTGGTGGCGGCTTTCTCACCACCGCTGAGTCTTCACTGCCACCATCTCTTTACAGGACATCTCAACACCATGAATTAACTGAGGAGAAAAACTCACTGCGGGCACTGGATGGAGAGCCAGTTAGACTGTCAGAGGGGAGTGGATCAGTGGTGGTATGTTACTGGTTCAGACCAGTTCGGCAAAACCAGTAATAAAAAAAAGCCTCCAACATCAGCTGAGAAGAGAAAGAAGAGAAAAGTGCAGGATCCCATCCACCTTTGTGCTTTTTTCTTCTGTATCCTCTCATCTGATTGATGCTGCTGGCCTCGGCTGGTGTGGGGAAAGCTGTGCAAGCACATTAGGAGCATGCACTTAGGTGTGCACGCATGCGTATGTGATCACTAAACCAGTAATGGAACAGGTAGGGTCCCACTGTTGAAGTGGAGAAGGACAGGGCTGCGTTAGATGGGAAGCAAGTGGGGGTGGGATGTCAAATTGGGAAGCCCCTCCCACCCTGCAAAGTTTTTTTTTTACAGCCACACTGCTTAATATTTGAGAGTGTCTTGCTCTGAAAATAAGGGCAGCTTTGGAAAGCAATGGAGTGAGAATGGTGTTGAGATGTCCAGTAAAGAGATGGTGGCAGTGCGTTGGCAGCAAGGACTTGGAGGTTGGCCACATTGAGCTAGCAGTGTTGAGTCCTCCCATTCTGCTCTTATGGTTGTGAAATTATTTTCATCTTCAGTACTAATATAAAGATGAACCCTTCTGCAGCTGGGTTCAATCACTGTCTGAGCTTAGTTGTTTTGTTGCAGATGTTTCTTTACCCAAATTAGATAACTTCATCAGAGCTAGAAGGGCATGGGGTTTGTGGAGAAGGAGAAGAGGAAAGAGACCTTGAAAAAGTTCATACTGCAGGGTCCTTGGTGTTCTCTGAGCTTGGTTGTTTTCTTACAAATGTTTCATTTACCTGAACTAAGTAACATCATCAGAGCTAGAAGGACATTGAATTTATGGAGTAGAGGAGTAGAAGAGAAGGAAAAGGAGAAGAAAACGAACTGCAGAGTCCTCGGTGCTCTCTGAGCTTGGTTAGTTTCTTACAAATGTTTCATTACCCAAATTCGGTAACATCATCAGGGCTATCATCATCAGACTAGTACTGATGAGGTTACTGAGTTTGGGCAATGAAACATCTGCAAGAAAACAACCAAATTCAAAGAACACCAATGAAATCATGCAAATTGTGCTAGACCACTTTCAAAACAGAGGTGGGAAGTAGTTTACTCCAGAATAACAATTGGCTGAGTTTACAGAGATTATTCAAATGAACAAAGGCTACTGAAGATTCTTGGAGTTACTTCCAGATTATTTATGTGTTTTAACAATAATTTGTAGATATCCTACCATTGCAGCATCCAATCCAACCTCCATAAAATATTCACCAAACTTACACTGATTGAAACCCATAAAATGCTTTTAATAAAATTTAAGAGTTCATTGGACAAATAAACTGTTGCTACAATGGCCTTGGAGTACAAAATGAGTCAGTGCACAGTCCGATAGAATTTTGTCAAGGGAATACTATGGTCATAACAAACACTCTTTTCCAACAACCCAAGAGATGACTCTACACATGGACATCACCAGACAGTCAACACAGAAATCAGATTGACTATGTGTTCTGCAGCCAAAGATGGAGAAGCTCTGTACAATCAGTAAAAAACAAGACCAGGAGCTGGCTGTGGCCCAGACCATGAGCTTCTTGTTGCAAAAATTAGGGTTAAATTGAAGAAAGTAGGGAAAAGCACTAGGCTACTCAGGTATGAACTAAATCATATCCCTGATGAATATACAGTAGATTTAACAATTTATACAATAGATTTGACAAATAGATTGAATAAATTAGATATGATTGACAGAGTACCTGAAGAACTATGGACAGAGATTCACAAATTGTATAAGAGGTAGCAACTAAAACCATCCCAAAGAAAAAGAAATGCAAGAAAGCAAAAAGGCTGCCTGAGGAAGCTTTGCAGCTGAGGAAAGAAGAGAAGCAAAAGGCAAGGGAGAAAGAGAAAGGTACACCCAATTGAATGCAGACTTCCAGAGAATAGCTAGAAGAGATAAGAATGCCTTCTTAAATGAATGGTGCAGAGAAATAGAAGAAAACAATAGAATAGGGAGGACCAGAGATCTCTTCAAGAAAATTGGAGATATAAAGGGAACATTTCATGCAAAGATGGGCATGATAAAGGACTAGAATGGCAGGGTCTGTTAGATATTTACATATATGTTCTGATTGGTTGGCCCGTAGCGGCAAGAAATTGAAGAGCTGTCACTGGTTGCAGCAGCAGCAGCCTGAGATAAAAAAGGAGCTGCCACGGCTGCTGTTCTTTGTTCTGAACAATGTAATAAAGAAACTTAAATGGTTGGAGCCTCCCGCGTCTTCTCTTGCCCATGATTTAACATTGGCAACAAAGGTGGGTTACTGAGAGAAGTGGGATTGCGACAACGTAGCTAGCTAACTGGACAAAGAACTCAACATGGCCGGGAACAATACGCCATCCAAACCATTCAACCCGATGAATGAGGACTGGGATTCCTACGTCAATCATTTCCAGATGTTCCTAGAGAGCAGCGATCTGGTAAATATTACAGAACAGAGGAAAAGAGCAGTCTTCCTCATGCATTGTGGCCCCACCATATTCAAAATGGCTGAAGCCCTCGCAGCCCCAAGTGATGTAAAGACGATGGCCTGGCCAGATCTAGAAAGAATTCTGAGGGCACATTATACTCCCCCTCTATCCAGCCTGGTCAAAAGACATGAGTTCTACAGGAGAGATCAGAAGGAAGGAGACACCATCAACAATTTCATTGCTAATCTGAGGGACATTGCTGGGGCATGTGAATTCCTGAATGTGGATGAGGCAATAAGGGATCGTGTAGTCCTGGGACTTAGAGACCTAATGTTACAGAGCTGGCTTCTAACAGAACCAAAAATAACACTAAAGGAGGCCATCAAGGAAGCAGCAATGGTAGAAGCGTCGCAGAAGTCTGAAAAATGAATAAGAATCCACAAACCCTCCCAAAAGGACACTGCTGCCATTCACCATGAGGACCTCGAATCAGGGTTGGGGTCAGCAGACAATGAAGAAGTGAATCAACTTCATTCTGAACAGCACCAGAAAAGCCAAAAAAGAAAGAGGAAGGAATTTTGGTGTATGGGTTGTGAAGGAAATCACCCTAGATCGGAATGCCGGTTTCGAGATGCTATTTGCCAACGCTGCGAGCAGAGGGGGCACATCGCAAGAGCATGCCAAGCATTCAAGCCAAACAACCAAAGACCAAGACAAGGTACACCCCCAAGAAGTCAGGAAAATCAAACTGAAAACTGTGGGGATCAAAATAGCAGAAATTGATGGAACCATGAGCCAAGCACAAAGAGAAGTGAAACGCACCAGGCTGTAATCATGGGCCACTCAAGCATACCAAACACCAAGAAAGTACATGTTCACATCACAATAGAAGGTGAACCATGTAAAAGGGAAGTGGATTCTGGATCTCTTCTATCAATGGTGTCATGGGACACCATCAAAAGAATAATTCCCCAACTGACAAAAATTACAACTGAAGGTGTTAGGAATTATAGTCACCGAACAGTTGGGTTGGCAACATATAAAGCAGAATAGTCATTTAATACTATTGTATCTTTAAGAGAATGTTGTAATTGTGATTGGCTGAGGTTCCTCCAATGGCCATAAGATGGTGTGTTCTTTTTTGCATTTCCTTTTGCCTGATCGTCATTCTGCTTGAATTGTTGTGAGTCTTGCAACTATTCACAAACTCTGTTTCTTGAACTTTGTTTAAGATACTGGTAAAGAAAAGGACCTCATTTTTGGATTATCCCTGGACTGATTATTTTGAATACTAACTGCTTTAACTGCGTATGATTTGGACTGTTTGTTGGACTTTGTTTACCTGTTTACAGGAAGTAAAACTTACATTTTACTATTCAGTGTATCTGTGTGCTGGTTGTGTGTTATTCATCACCACTCTCACTATGTTTTCCTGAGTGCACTCATTCTCCTAACAGGAAATACCTCAACACTGGTTATGGGCCCAGAGAGTTAGTGTGAATACACAGTACTGTATACAGATAGCTGTCTATAATCATGGGTTACTGTCCTGGTAAAGATGGCACAAGACCCGTCAACAAGTCTATCACTGATAACCTGGTTGGATGAAACAAACCATGTTTCCAGGTCTATGAAGTGCAGTCTACTTCTGTGTTGGGAAGGGTTATGGGCTGCAGTTCAGGATCCACCGGATGTAAATGCTTGGGATCCAGATGATGAGGACGATGCCAAAAAGTTAGCTGACTTTAAACGGAACAACGAACGAGCTCTTTGTATAATTGGACTAACATTGAGTGACCAGCAGCTAGTCCATATACGTGGAGAAGAGTCTGCTGCTAGGTGTTGGGAGAATTTGAAGAGGATTTATGTTTGTGACAGTGTAGGTGCACACATACATCTTACACGTAAATTGTTTAGAGCATGTCTTCTGAAAGGTGGAGATATGTTAGCTCATTTGAACTTCATGAAAAGAAATTTTCAAGAGCTACATGAAAAGGAACTGATTTTTCAGAGCTGCACCAGGTTTACATCATTCTTTCCTCATTGGATGAAAGTTGTGATGATTACATATCTTCACTAGAACTCCTGACCAGAAGTGAACTGACATTGACTGACATAACCAGATTATTGTTAGAAGAGGCAAAAAGAAGGCAGGATAGAGACCAGCTGAGAGAGAAACAACCAACCACAAGAAGAGGATTTGTTTTCAACTGCCTATATTGTTAGGAAATGTTTTTCTTGTGGGGCTAGGGGACATATAGCTAGATTCTGTTAGAAGGGCAAATGACAAAATGCTGGTAATCACCAGAAGGCTAAGAAGAATGTTAGTTTAGCTATGTCTAGCAATTCAACAGTAAACCATGATTTGTGGGTAGTTGATAGTGGAGCATCACAGTGCATTACTAGAAATAGAGAGAGGTTTGTAAAGATGTCCATGAGTAAGCAACATGTATCATTGGCAAATGGATGGAAGATGAAAGCTTCTGGTGAAGGTACTGCATATTGTTCATGTGTAAATGAGCATTTACCTATGTTATATGTACCTCAACTAAAATTTAATTTGTTATCAATAAGGGCTTTAGTTAATATTGATTATATAGTAACCTTTAGGGGAGATAATTGTATAATAGAGAAAGAAGGTAAAAGTGTTACTGCTACTTTAGAGAATGATTTATATGTGATACATGATGACCAATTGCAGATGGCTAACTCGGTTTATAACAATGTTAAGCCACATGGCGAATGTATACATTTACTGCATAGACGTCTGGGGCACATTAATTTCAAAATGCTGAAACAAACTGTTAAATTGTCAGAGGGAGTAAAATTAAAACCCTGTAGCAAGTATTTAAATTGCAATGCCTGTAATCAGGAGAAAAGCAAGGTTACTCCTGCAAACAGACTGAATGGGTTTAAGACCAAAGAACCTTTAAAGGTTGTTTTTGCTGACATAATTGGTCCTAAGACACCCAGTTTTGGAAGTGCCTGCTATGTTTTGAGTATTTGATCATTACTCATGGTACAGTTTCTGCTATCTAATGAAAAACAAAACAGAAACATCCCAACATTTCTTCAACTGGCTAAGATTTGCTGAAAGGAAAATGAGACATAGGGTAATTACAGATAACGGGACTGACTTTATTAACACTAGATTCCAAACGATGTTGAAATTGGCTGGTGTCGAACATAAGTGTTCTGTTCCTTACAGGCCACAACATAACTTGTTTATAGCATGAAGGGGGAAAACATTACAAGCCATGGCTCTCACTATGTTATCCGATTCAGATTTGCCTGAAACACTGTGGGGTGAAGCCATAATGTGTACCAACCATGTTTTAAATAATGTGGTGAACACAACAACTGGTGAATTGCCATTCACTCGTTGGCATGGCAGAAAACCAAATTTAAGTTATCTACTCACATTTGGAACTCCAGCATAGGTGCATATTCCCTCACAAATAAGACTGAAAGGGCAACATAGAGCTAGGAAATTATTTTTCGTAGGTTATGAGGCCAACCATAGATTGTTTAGATTCTCGGCTTCAGGCACAGCTAATGTTTACTGTAGCGTTAGTGCTAAATTTCTTGAGCGCGTTGGGTGGCATAAACTAGAACAGGAATCCAACTATGATGTTGTTATCGACACCCAAGTAGTCCCTAACGATGAGATAGTTAAACCATCAATAGCCATTAAAAAGGAAGAACAGGCACAGGAGGAGGTAGAAGAACAGGAACAGGTGGAACATGAGAGTCCATGAGTAAGCCCTGAGTTGCCTAGACATTCAATGTGTAACCACCAGATAGATATCAGGCTAGTATAGCATGCCAAGTAAATATAGTTCCTACTAACTATAATGAACTGAAACTGTATCCTCCTAAGGTTCAGGCTGCTTGGCAGGAAGCAATGGATAAGGAACTGAAATCCTTACAAAGATTGGAGGTATATGAAAATGCCAGGTTACCACCAGGTAAGCATGCCACATGGTGGAAGTGGATTTATAAAATTAAGACAGGTATGAATGGGACTGTTACCCATAAAGCCAGGTTAAGTAGCACAGGTTAAGAGTTCAATCAGTCAGCCAACAACTACGATGAGGTGTTTGCACCTAGTCTGAAGGCTACCATATTACGAGCAGCATTAGTGTGAGCAGTGAAGAAGAAATACACAATAAATCATTTAGATGTTGAGACAGCATATCTACATGCACCATTGCAATATACTATATATTTAAAGAAGCCTTTGGGGATAAAAACTGATAACAAAACTGATTGCTGGAGATTAAAAAATGGCTTGAAGCAATCAGGCTATGAATGGAACCAGTGCATAGTGAAGGAATTAACAAAGATAGGTTTTGTAGCTGGCATGGCTGATCCATGTTTATTCAAAAAGGAAAGTGATGGTGTAGTTTCATTGTTGCTATTGTTCACTGATGACATAGCATTAATCACTAAAACTGAGCAAGAAGCTACTGGGATTATTTCACTGTTAGAGAAGAAATTTAAAACATTTAGATGAGATTAAACAGTATCTTGGTTTGAAAATAGATAAAACTAAGGGAGGCTACAAAATCTCACAGGCAGATAAAATTAACCAGTTATTGAAGAACTTTAAAATGGAACTTTGTAAACTGGCTAAGACACCAATGAGCCAGGAGTTTAGCCACAGTGATGTGCAAAGTCCTGTTTTTGATAAAGACATTTATCAATCATTAATTGGTAGTTTATCCTATCTTAGTAATTGGTCTAGGCCAGACATAGCATATAGTGCCAACCAATTAGCCAGGTTTAATGCTGAGCCTACTGAAAGGCACTGGCAAGCTGTTAAGCGTGTGTTGAGATATCTTAAACGATGCATTATGCATTATATTTGGAACCTAAGGATGAACTAAGCTTAACTGCATATGCCGATGCAAGTTTCACTACAGACATACCTACACGTAAATCAAAGTCAGGTACTGTAGTGTTATAAGGAAAGGTGTTAATTGGATGGCTGTCTATTCAACAAAAACATCTAAGCTTATCAACAATGGAGGCTGAATTCTCATGTTTGTCTCTATTATGTACGGACTTAGTATGTTATAAACAACTAATGATACATGTGGGAAGTAATGTAAAGGAACCTATTGTTGTATATGAGGGCAACCAATCAGTAATTCAGATGGCTTCCAATCTTGCCGTAAAGGCAAGATCAAAACATACCAATCTACGATATCTGAATGTGAGACAATGTGTTCAAAGTAAAATGATTAAACTCGAGAACTGTATGTCACAGAATAACATTTTAGATAATTTTATGAAAGCCCAAGGCATTATAAAACATGCTGTGAGAAATATGAACTTAAACTGTAAGGTTTTATATATTGTCCTACCCAAAAGGGAGAATGTTAGGAATGATAGTCACCTAACAGTTGGGTTGGCAATATATAAACCAGGATAGTCATTTAATACTGTTATATCTTTAAGAGAATGTTGTAATTGTGATTGGCTGAGGTTCCTCCAACGGCCATAAGATGGAAGCAGAAACCTGGTTTGTCCTTTTCTGCATTTCCTTTTGCCTTTTGCCTGATCGTCATTCTGCTTGAATTGCTATGAGTCTTGCGACTATTCACAAACTCTATTTACTGAACTTTGTTTGTGATACTGGTAAAGAAAAGGACTTCATTTTTGGACTGATTATTTTGAATATTAACTGCTTTAACTGCGTATGATTTGGACTGTTTGTTGGACTTTGTTTACCCATTTATAGGAAGTAAAACTCACTGTAAGGCATCCAGAAAGTATCCATGACATCAATCACTCCGAGACATTTTTTCTCCAATTGATTTATTTAGAAACAGATCTGGCATGTCAAAGGCAATTTCCCAAAGTGAAAAATTTTTGTGCGCTACACAAAATCCACTTTATCTCCTCCCTTCTCTCCTCCCACTTCTACACTTCATAAATCATGAGAACCAATTTACTGCCACTGGAATTTCTTAATATGATATACAGAACAACCTTGAACTTTTCAACACCTCCAACTCTCTTAAAAAAAATGTGGCAGCTGAATTTCAAAGCTGATAGGTGTTCCCCCACCCGAAAACTCCTCCTCCTAAATAAAAAGAAAAAAAATACATACAGGGGTTAATACATTGTCCTTAACCCCCTCTGCTTCCTCCACAAGGACCCTTCAGTTTGTGGGGAAAGTCCTCATGGAATTGGTTAACCAATTGATCAGCATGAACAACCCAACTCTTTACCCAACGAGCCTCTGAGTGGGGGGATCTTTTCCATAAAACCAAATATTGCAATTGGCCATGGTGTAATCTAGAATCAAGAATTTTTTGAACCTTATAATCTGTTTCCCCCTGTACCGTTAATGGTTTAGGGGGAGCTATTGGCAGTGGTCTTATCATTGATGCAATAGCTGGTTTTAGTAAACTACAATGGAACACCGGATGAATTTTCCCCAACAGTCGAGGAAGACTCAATTGGACAGTGACCAGATTGATTATTTTTGAAATTGGAAATGGACCCAAGAATTTTGGAACCCAGCTTCTTACTGGGCAGTTTCAACCTAAGATACTTGGTCAACAAATATACTTTAAAAGGCGGTTGAAGGGATATATGTTTATCTGCCTGTTTTTTATAATTTTTTTCAGCTTCATTCAAAGCTTTTTTTGTATTTTCCCACCCTTTCTTTAATGAGTTCATCCATTCTGTTAGGGACATGGATGATGGAGGTTGTCTAGGTAATTCTGGCATCAGGACAAAATCCATTCCAGTGTTGATTTGGAATGGAGTCAATCCCAGGCTGCTATGTACTGCATTATTGTAAGCAATCTCTGCAAAAGGTAATAACTCAGCCCAATTTTCTTGTTGATAATTTACATAGTTTCTAATGTATTGTTCAATCATGGCATTAGCCCTCTCAGCTGCTCCATTACAAGCAGGATGGAAACTTGAGGATAACACTTGAGAGGAACCAATGGATTTCAGAAATTCCCTCCAAAATTTTGCGGTAAATTGTACCCCTCTGTCTGATATTACTCTACGCGGTACTCCATGTAGTCTATAGATATGTTTCATGAACAGCTTTGCAAGTTTTTTCGCAGATGGAAGTGCTTTGCAGGCTATAAAATGGGCCTGTTTAGAGAATGTCAATTATAGTCCAAATGATCATATTCCCTTCACTCTTAGGTAGTTCAACAATAAAGTCCATTGCAATTTCTTCCCAAGGTTGGGTTGGTTCAGTGACTTGTTGTAGGAGGCCAAGGGTTTTTCCAGTTCTGTGTTTCATTGTGGCACAAATTGAACAACATTTTACATAGTCCTCAACATCAGATTTCATTTTTGGCCACTAGAACTGTCTTCTCAGTAAATGTAGGGTTTTTAGGAATCCAAAGTGGCCTCCCAGCCAGAAGTCATGGCTACACTTTAGTACCAGTAGTCTGAGGGTTGTGGGTACATAAATTCATCCCTTTCCAAGCTAGTCCATCATTCATTGTCAACTCAGTTTGATGGCCCAGGAACCAAGGATCGGTCAATAGGGCTGCTTTCAATTCTGCAATCAGCTTATCTTCCAGGCGTTTGGGGTTGTGGCTGGCTTGGGCTCGAGTGGTCACTTGGCCTGCCAAATTGAGCATCTGAAATTAAGGCTTGTACTATTTCCTCTCAGTGGCTGTCAAACTGAGGTTTTCTGGACAGAGCATCTGCCAGTATGTTTTTCCCTCCGGAGATATATTTAATGTTGAAATTGAATTGCTTGAAATATTGGACCCAGCAGACTTGTTTGGGTGCTACTCTCTTAGGGGTCTTTAGAGCCTCGAGGTTCTTATGATCAGTCCATACCTCAAAGGCCTCTGGTGCCCCTGCTAGAAAATGCCTCCAAGTCAATAAAGCCCATCGTACAGTGAATGCTGCTTTCTCCCAGACCTCCCACCTTCGTTCTGTGTCTTTCAGCTTTTTGGACGCATAAATGCACAACCTCAGTCGGCCTTGAGAGTCCTTTTGCAGCAAAATGGCTGCCACCATTACATCACTTGCATCTGTTTGGATAATAAAAGGCTTGGTCACGTCTGGGTGCTGTAGGATGGACTCAGCTGCAAAGAGGCATTTTAAAGTCTCGAAAGCTTTCTGACAGTCCATAGTCCAAGCCAGGGGTAGACTCGGCTTTGGTTTGGTGGGTGATGGGCCCGTTTTTAATAGCTCTGTCAATGGGAGGGCAACTTCAGAATGAATTGTCCATAGAAGTTGGCAAACCCCAATAAACTTTGAAGTTGTTTTTGGGTTCTGGGGGGCTGCCAGTCCAGCACCTCTTTCACCTTTCCAGGGTCCATTTCAATCCCCAGGTTGGATATTCAGTAGCCTAAGTAGTCCAGTGACTCTTTGTGGAATTCGCATTTTGAGAGTTTCACATATAATGTGGTGGCTGGAAGTTTTTCTATAACTTGTTGGACCAATTGAACATGCTCTTCCATGGTTTTGCTGAAGATAAGGTTGTCATTCAGGTACAGGAGGACCCCACAGTAAAGGTGCGGGTGTAACACCTCATTGATGAGCTGCATAAACACTGCAGGAGCCCCCTGAAGTCCGAAAGGCATGACTTTGAATTAGCTACCCAGAGGGCAGCTAAAAGCTACCCAGAGGGCAGTTAAAAACAGTTTTCCACTCATCTCCCTCTTTGATGCAGACCCAGTAATAAGCTTCGCTGAGATCTAGCTTGGTGAATACTTTGCCCTTCGACAGGTGGTTCAATAAGTCCTTCATAAGAGGGAGAGGATACATGTTTTTGATGCATACGGCGTTCATGCCTCTAAAGTCAACACACAATCTCAACCCGCCATCTTTTTTCTCCTTGAACAACTCCGGGGGCAGCTAATTTTGATTTGGCAGGCTCAATAAAAACTCGTTCCAAATTGCTGCCAAGGTATTTCCTTAATTCAGTCATTTCAGCAAGCATCCTGGAATACAACTTTGGTTTTGGTAATTTCGCCTCTGGCTCTAATTCTATGGCGCAATCAGTGGCTCAATGAGGAGGTAAAACATTACACTCTTCTCCACTGAATGGTTCAGCCAAGTCTTTGTATTGGTTGGGTACCTGGGGGTTATCTGGGAGAGGGTGGGATGCCATGGATGGTGGCTCAGGCTCTGGATTCAAGCTGACTGGTGGCTTTTTAGTGGGTGGAAGAGGGGGCAATGGGCCCGGTCCAATGAGGATTTTTCTGAATCCATCCTCCCATTTGATCATTGGGGCCCATTTGTTTAACCAAGCAAGTCCCAGTATGATTGATTCTGACATCTTGGTGGCCACCATGAAGCATATGAGTTGTGATGGGGCCCTAATTCCATCTTGATCAATTCTGTCATTTGAGTGGCTGCCCCCCCCCGTTAAGGTTCCATTCACTTGCTCAAATCTGACTGGGCATTTTAGCGGGTTAGTCTTTATGCCCAATTGTTCAACAATGGGGAGTCCGATAAGACATCTAGAACACCCAGTATCAATGACTGCTTCTAACTCCCTGGCCTCCCCCCATGTTTGGTACCACTAATTTGACTTTAATTGTAAAAGGTATGATGGGATCACTCATCGTTGGGTCGTCTTCGCAAGTCGGGTTCTCGGGGACATGGTGTCGGTTCAGTGGTCCATTGATCCCATCTGCACAGGTGCTTGGTGAACCCAGCCCTGCCCAGAGGTCTTCCTTGATTCTTCCAACCTTTAACAGCTGTATTAGGCTTCGACTGTGGAGCTTGTGGTACAGGAGCAGGAGCCAGACAGTCTGCTGCCCTATGACAGGCTTGGCCACATTGGTAACATTTCAGCAGGTACGAGCAGTTTCGGCTGGTCTAGTCGGTGGTCTCCTTGCCACAATTCTCTTAGTCGGGGCTGCCGGAAGGGGTTTCCTGTTGATGCTGCGATCTCAGCTGAGGGAGGCGGCATACCACAATTGTAAGGTCTCTGGGATTCCCCTAATTTCACAGGCCTTCTTTATTTCTGGATCAATGGCTTTTTTAAAATAGTGTGAAGTCATTCTTTCAGGCCAATCCATGAGGTGGCTTGCGACCCTTCTAAAGTCCCAAATGAATTCTGACAAGGGTTGCTTGCCTTGCCTCATTTACATTAACTTCTCTTCATTCTCTGCTACCCTGTCTGGATTTTCAAATCTGAGTCTTAATAATTGAATAAATCCATTTACATTGTATAATTCAGGGGCTTGTTCATTGTGTAGTTGGGCCACCCAGTCTGAAGCATCCCCTTGATTCATCCCATTTGTTTTGGCCGTAATCAAATCATGCTCTGTGGCCTATTGATCTCCAAATTGTTCTATATGGGATTGGATTTGAATGAGGAAATAAATGAAATGTTCCTGGCGCCCATCGAGTACGGCCTCAAAGAGTATTTGGTCCGGCCTGGGTCGTGGTTGTGGAGGTGGCACATGCCAGGCCCCTGCAGGTTGTACTGGAATGGAAGGAACAGGCTGGGTGGTGTACGTAGGCTGGGTAGGCCCCCTGAATCCTGGCTGAGTGGTGCCTCTCTGGAATAGGGGTCCCTGTGGCCTCGCTGTCAGTTGGGGCTGCAATTATGGTTGCCAGGAGGGAGACAGGTGTGGTCTGGTTCCCTGGTCAGGTGGAGGGGAAGTGGCTGCTGTCTGCTGTCTGGGCAACCCCCCTTCAGACCAGGGCTGTGTTGGTGCTGGCTGCCATTGGCATTGAATCCACCCCTGGCTTGGATAAAATCCCCACCCTGGGGGGATACTCTCTGTAGGGGGCAAAATTCCTTCTGGAAAATGAGGGGATTGCCTTGGAGGCTTCAACATACCTCTGTCAGTTGATGCTTCTTTCTGGCTTCCACCAACTGGCATCTGTATAGTCTTCTCGTTCCTCACGATACTTGGGTAAGTGAATATGGGTGGTCTCAAGCTTCCACCCATCCAAACAGACTGTGAGGCCAACCCTGTCACCTTTAAATTCTGGAACTGTTGATGTAAATCTGCCCTTGATGGACTTCCAGGATAAATCTCGGGGGTGTCTTCTTGGGAGAATTCCGACCCCAATTGTCTCTCTTCCCTCCAATCTGGCAGAATAGCAATATGCCTGGGGCTTGAGAAAGATTTCTCTTCAGACAGCTGGGTTACATCTGGGTTATAACAACTTCTTGAGTTGAAACATTTCGGTATAGCTCCCAGATCTCTTTCTCCTACTGCCATCCTGAAAGCTTCCATCATCTCCTCCAAAGAAGGGCTGGCAGGTTCAATTAATGCTCCGGAGGGAAATCCCCCACATGCTCCCCCTGCACATCTCCAACTTTGGGTGATTGTTGATCTTTATCCATCTCTGGGAAAAGAACTCTGGGGTATCAGCCAAGACCCCTTCAAAAAATAAAAGAACTCTTTGGGAAATAAATGTAAGGCATCCAGAAAGTATCCATGACATCAATCACTCCGAGATATTTTCTCTCCAATTGATTTATTTAGAAACAGATTTGGCCTGTCAAAGGCAATTTCCCAAAGTGAAAATTACACAGAATCCACTTTATCTCCTCCCGTCTCTCCTCCCACTTCTACACTTCATAAATCAGGAGAACCAATTAACTGCCACTGGAATTTCTTAATATGACATACAGAATAACCTTGAACTTTTCAACTCCTCCAACTCTCAAAAAAAATGTGGCAGTTGAATTTCAAAACTGCCACTGACATTTTATTATTCAGTGTATCTGTGTGCTGATTGTGTGTTATTCATCACCACTCTCACTATGTTTCCCTGAGTGCACTCATTCTCCTAATGGGGAATACCTCAACAGAAGGAACAAAAAATAACCCTAAAAGACTATGAAGGGAACAAGATTCCAGTCATTGGCATTGGAGAATTCAAAGTATCCTTCCAAAATTACTCTGGGATCCTGCCTTTAACCGTGTTCGACAGGGACCAGCCAAGTCTGCTGGGGCTTGAGTGGTCCAAGCCATTGGGAATTGAATTCACTGGCATCCACAGCTTCACTGACAGTGAGTGAGAGGACCAACTGATAGAGGAATTCCAGGACGTTTTCGATGGAAAACTAGGCAAGTACTTGGGGCCCCCTATTTCTTTTAATCTGGACCCAAATATTGTCCCTATCAGACTAAAAGCAAGGCGAGTTCCATTTGCACTTAAACCAAAAATAGACAAGCAGTTAGACAAGCTCATTTCCCAAGGAATTCTAGAACCCATAGATCATGCGAAGTGGGAAACTCCAATAGTCACCGCTATAAAGCCAGATGGATCTCTGTGCATCTGTGCTGACTGCTGCGCAACCTTTAACCATGCTTTACAGCAGAGTGCATAACCTGTCCCAATGGTGCAACACCTTTTACACTCCTTGGGATGGGGAAAGATATTCGCAAAATTAGATCTTGCACAAGCCTACCAGCAATTACCGGAAGACACTGAAAGAGCAGAAGCACAGACAATTGTGTCACACAGAGGGGCTTTTAAATGTAACCATTTGCAATTTGGGGTGAGCATTGCCCCAGGACTATTCCAAGAGCCTCATGGAACACTTACTACATTGACTAAAAGGGGTGGTGCCTTATTTTGATGATATCCTTATCTCAGCCATTTCAAGAAGGTGGGGCTTAAAGTAAAAAGGGGGAAATGCCAGCTATCAGCCAATAGGGTGGAATTCCTGGGGTTTTCAATAGACAAAGACAGCATCCACACCACGGACAGTAAAACCAAAGCAATCAAGATGCCCACAGACCAAATGGTAAAATTGAATTACAAGCTTTCCTGTGGCTAATTAGCTTTTACCATATATTCTTATTGTAGAAGGCAACTGTGGCAGAACCGCTTCACAAACTGCTTGACAAGAAAGCAGTCTGGGTTTGGGGACATAGAGAAGAGGCAGCGTTCACAGAAATAAAGAACTAAATTACATCAGAATGCATACTGATACAATATAATGAGACTTTACCGATAATAGTAACTTGCGATGCATCACCATTTGGGGTGGGCGCGATACTCAGCCACCTTTTGTCAAACGGAAAGGAAGCCCCAATAATGAATATCTTTGATAAGACATTATCTTTGAATAATGTCTTATTCAAAGACATTATCCAAACCTGAACAGAATTATAGCCAACTAAACAAAGAAGCACTAGCTGCAGTCACTGGAATCAAGCGATTCCATGAATACATATATGGATGGAAGTTCACATTGATCACAGACCACAAACCCCTTTTGGGCATCATCATGGGGGATAGAGCCACCCTGAACATCGTGTCCCCCTGAATGACCCATTAGATAGAATCCTTATCTGCATACAATTACAACTTGATCTGTAGACCAGAAAAAGAGATTGATCATGCAGATGCATTAAGCAGATGTCCCCTGCCCATCGAGGATGAGGATCCAGCACCAGCCACCACCACACTCAATGAACACCAGTCATGGCAGCCGATATCGTGAGAGCAACCGTGAAAGACAGAACTCTATCACGCATTTTGAACTGGGTAGGGAGGGGTGACATGAACAGGAACAAACCGAAGAAACTAAACCTTTCAAAAACAGACAAACTGAATTATCCATATTGAAAGGTTGTGTATTGTGGGGTGATTGAGTTATAATTCCAGCCATTTTAAGGGATGATATAATGGAGATGTTGCATGCAGGGCATCCTGGGATAGTTAAAATGAAATCATTAGCAAGGAGCTATGTGTGTTGGCCAGGGAGGATAAAGAAATAGAGGCCTGGGTCTCCGCCTGCCAGATTTGTCAGGAGAACTGACCAGCACCACCCATAGCACCCAAACATGAGTGGGAATCACCCAGAGGACCCTGGTCTAGAATACATATCGATTTTGCGGGACCAGTAAGGGGACACACGTTTCTTATCATTGTGGATGCATATTCTAAATAGCTGGAAGTCAGCATCATGCAATCCACAATGACAGAACCACACCATGCACTCCACAGAAAGAACCCTAAAGAAACTATTTGCTACACACGGCCTTCCAGATGTAATAGTATCCGACAATGGACCTCAATTCACAGCCACACAGTTTGAGGGATTCCGAGCAAAAATAGGGTATGACGTGCCCTCTTGGCACCTGGACATACATCCATGAATGGATTGGCTGAACAAATAGTCTGGCACATGAAAGAAATACTTCAGAAACTAGGGCCAGGGGATGTGCAAGCAAAAGTAGATAAGTTATTAAGTATACAGCACATAACACCTAGCGCATCAACAAAAAAAAAGCTCAGTGGAACTTCTTATGGAAAGGAAACTGAGATCACAATTAGACAGAGTACACCCCAATTACACACCAGAAAAAAACCACTAGATTCATCCAGCAAATTCCAGAATTTCAAAACGAGTGACTCAGTATATGCTGAAAATCTAATGGAGGAACTATTATGAGTACCGGCAATGGTAGTACAAGTAACGGGGTCTTGTTCATACAGAGTCGAGACAATTGAAAGCAGAAGCTGGAGAAGACACATTGATCAACTACGGAGCTGGGGGACAAAGGGAACAAATAGGGAGGAAGGGGGAGACCCTTCACACATATACATTGCAAACAGAGAAGAAGGGGGAGACCCTTCACATGCAGCCAACAAAAACAGGGAAGAAGGGGAAGACCCCAACCACCCAGACCACATAGAACATAACATAGAACAGGCCCTAACAACTACACAACCTCAACAATTAAGAATAGCTCCGGAAGAACTGAATGGAAGTAGCAGACACTCAACAGACACACATAGGCAGCAACAAACCAAGGAAGGAAGCAAAAGGGTGGCATCTAGTGGAAGTAGAATGGCTGCCATGATGAGAAAATTCCAGGAGGTTCCATGGAGGGGAGCAGGAGAGGCAATAATTCCAACCAAGCAGCTTGGAGACCAACCCATGACTGAGCTGCACAGATCTGGTCACAACCATAAGAGTCCTGCCTACTTACGTGATTACAGACAGTAGGCAGAACAGGATTGGGTGAGCTGGACCAGGTGGGGAGGGGTGTTAGATATTTACATATATGCCCTGATTGGTTGGCCCATGGTGGAGGGAAATTGAAGAGCTGTCACTGGTTGCAGCCACAGCAGCCTGAGGTAAAAAAAGGAGCTGCCGCAGCTGCTATTCTTTATTCTGAACAATGTAATAAAGAAACTTAAATGGTTGGAGCCTCCCGCATCTCTCTCGCCCATGATTTAACAGGGAGCTAACAGAGGCAGAAAAGATTAAGAAGAGGTGGCAAAATTACACAGAAGAACTATACAAGAATGAGCTTAACATCCCTGATAATCATGATGGGGTGGTCACTCATCTTGAGCCAGACATCCTAGAATCTGAAGTCAAATAGGCCTTAGGAAATCTGAGTAACAACAAAGCTAGTGGAGGTGACAATATTCCAGCTGAGCTATTCAAATTTTTAAAAGACAATTCAGTAAAAGTGCTACACTCAATTTCCCAGTTGCAATGTATGGCTGTGAAAGTTGGACCATAAGAAAGGCTGAGCGCCAAAGAATTGAAGCCTTTGAACTCTGGTCTGGAGAAGACTCCTGTGAGTCCCTTGGACTAAAAGGCCATCAAACCAGTCAGTCCTAGAAGAAATCAACCCTGACTACTTCTTAGAAGACCAGATCCTGAAGATGAAAAACAAATACTTTGGCCACCTAATGAGAAGGAAGGAGGACTCACTGGAGAAGAGCCTAATGCTGGGAACGATTGAGGGCAAAAGAAGAAGGGACAGCAGAGAATGAGGTGGCTGGATGGAGTCACGGAAGCAGTCAGTGTGAGCTTAAATGAACTCCAGGGGATGGTAGAGGACAGGAAGGTCTGGAGGAACATTGTCCATGGGGTCATGATGGATCAGACACGACTTCACAGCTAACAACACAATAGGATGATCTTTCCATCCGAAGATTCCATGCTGATTGAAAGGACTGAGTTTTGCACACTAGATCCAACTCTCCTACCCCACCCATCAGGAAAAAAATAGCCCAACATACAGTACCCCTGTCCAAATACAGCATCCCTCCCTCCCTCCCAGACTTCCCAGTAACATTTAGCTCTTCCCTGCCTGTCTTCTGAACTCTGGGAATAAGCTGGCACTTGTGTTCTCCCAAACAATGATAACTTTTTAATATCTTCTCATTGTTTCTACTCACTTTGGTGTTCTAGGATTCATTCTCAAGCACCACTTACGAATTTCATAGGTTAGTGATTCTCAACCTCGGCCATTTGAAGATGTGCGGACTTCAACTCCCATAATTCCCCAGATAGCATTGCTGGCTGGGGAATTTTGGGAGTTGAAATCCACACATCTTCAAATGGCTGAGGTTGCAAAATATTGCCACAGATCACAACAAGGCCAGAAATGTGAAACACAATCATCAGACATTGAAGGTGTCTTCCAGGAGTTGGTCTCCATTGTCCCAGCATGTTGGGGTGACCTGAGAAAAAGCCAGTTTGTTTCTTTCTGTTTAGTCATTTATTCTCTTTCTATGCTGCCTTTTCATTCTAGCAAGTAGCACTGGCTACTAATGAAATGTGCAAAACCTCCCATAGAATGTAAAATGTTGAAAAGATAAATGTACTTTGCTCCTCCTGTGAATTGACAATTGATATGCATCATTAAAGAGAACGCAGAGGAGTTGAGTATTTCCTAAAGGCTAAGTGACTACACCATAATGCCACATAGAAAGCACCAGAGGGAAGGACAAGAAGCAGCAGTGGAGGATCATTAAAGAGAGATCCAACCTAGAACAAAAATATTTCCTGATAGTGACAACAATTAAATAGTGGAATGAAGGTTTTTAAGGGATTGAACAACCATTTGTCTGAAATGGGTTAGAGTTTCCTACTTGATCAAGGGGTTGGACTAGCAGCCCCCAACCTTTTGGGCACCAGGCACTGGTTCCGTGGAGAGAGGTTTTTCCACAGAACGGAGGAGTCGTGCTTTCGTGGGCTTGCTGCCAGCATCCCATGGATGGGGCTCGACTTGCTTATGCGGCCTGATTTCTGGCATGCCGTGGACTGGTCCATGGACTGGGTGTTGGGAATCCCTGAACTAGGCGGCCTCCTGGGTCCCTTCCAATTCTGTTATTCTGTTAAAAAGTTATTTTATACATAGGGAAAAATTACCTTATATAAGGAGTATACCAAATTATATAGCAATAGCAATGGCACTTAGACCTGTATAGCACTTCACAGTGCTTTTACAGCCCTCTCAAAGTGGTTTACAGAGTCAGCCTCTTGCCCCCAACAATTTGGGTCCTCCTTTTACCCACCTTGGAAGGATGGAAGGCTGAGTCAACTTTGAGCCTGGTGGGATTTGAACTGCCAAATTGTAAGCAGCTGGCTGCAGAAGTAGTAAACAATAAAACTACATTTGAAAAAATTGTGATTCATTACAGTTGCAACTTACATCCTGAATCAATCTTAAGTGAAAGAGAAAATCATGGTGGCACAGTGGTTAGAATGCAGTACTGCAGGCTAACTCACTGCTTATTCCAGGAGTTCGATTCTGAGCAACTCAAGGTTGACTCAGCCTTCCATCCTTCTGAGATTGGGGAAAATGAGGACCCAGACTGTTAGAGTCAAGATGCTGACTCCTTAAACAGCTTAGAGAGGGCTGTAAAGCACTGTGAAGCCATCTATAAGTCTAAGTGCTATTGCTATTGCTATTAAAGTGCAGCCTTGTCTTCTGCCTCTGACTTTTTGATTCTCCTTGCTAGGGAGAACATGATCCAATCCCTCTTCTCCAAGGTCCCTTCGTTCCCTGCGGTTCAATGCTGAAGAGGTGGGTTAAGGAGCATTGGGCCGAACAGAGACAGCCTTCTCCTGCAGAGAGAAGGAAGGTGAGCTCTGCAAGAGGATCTTCATATCAACAGAAGGGGCTACAAGGAAATGGAGACGGGTCCTGTCAGCCCTCCAATACAGATCAAACTTGAGAAATGAATACATGCAAAATAATTATACTTTTATTAATTATTATTATTTATTATGGTTACAGTAACAAAAGCCCATTTTTTTTGTCTCTCCCTCTATCTTCAGAAAAGGAGGATCATGTCCAAGATGCTTTCTCAACTTAATTTTTTTTTTGCCAAATTCTGTTAATTTTATCTGACTGTTGCCTTAGTTACAGCTCTTCCTCCAGACCCTCTAGGTCTGGGCTAGGTTATTTCTATTGCCCATAATGGATGTCAGAGGCTTGACCCAACAAAGGTTTTCACCAGGTGACTTTGTTAGGATCCCCAGAAAAAAGGTGCCTTGAGGGAACCAGGCCTCTTCCCTCAGGGAGCGGGGCTTCCGGAGACAGGTGAAACTCGATGGCTTTGGGTGGGCAGGTCGCGGAAGACAGCGCCGCAGCCACTCGGGAAAGCGTCACGGGAGAAGGCGGATGGCCAGACAGGGGCGCGCCGGCAAATTGGCCTTCCCAGGCTGGGAGGAGCCGGGCCGTCGGAGCGCCTCGGCGGCCGGCGCAGGTGTCCCTCCTCCTCCTCCTCCTCCCCCCCCCTCTGGAAATTCCGCCGCGGCTGCTAAGCCCCCACCGCCCCCGCGTTTCTTCTGGGAAAGGGGCGGGGGCGCCTCCGCGCCGTTATATCTGCCCCCTGCGGGCGAGGAAGAGGAAGAAGAAGAAGAGAAGGCGTGCGCAGCGGTCCCCGAGGAACTGCAGCTGTGCCCAGCGGCCCTTGGCGAGAGCGCGCCCGCCTGGCGGAGGAGAAGCGAGAGGCAGCCGGAGCAGCGCCAACTCTCTGTTTTGGCTCTCCGGGAAGAGCGCGGAGCAAGAGGAGGAGGCGGCGGCTGGCGGAGAGAGACGCGCCGCTCGGCGTTGCCTGCGCAGGTGAGCACAGCCTCGTCTTCTGCCTCTGCCTTTCGCTCTTTCCTTCTTTTCATCCTCTTTCCTCTTCGGTCCTTCCTCTCTGCTTTCTTTCTCTCGCCTTCCTTTCTTGTTTCCTCCTCTGTTCCTCTTTTTCTTAAATTCTTTTCTCCCTTTCCTTTCTTCCTCTCTCTTTCCCTCTTTTTTTCCTTTCTTCCGTTCTCTTCTTTCCTTCCCTCTTTTTCTCTCCCTTCTTCTGCCCATTCTTCCTTCTTTCTGTCTCTCCATCCTTCTTTTCTTTCTCTATTTCCTTCCTTCCTCTGTCCTTTCTTTTTTCTTACTTCGTAGCTTAATTCCCCAGCCAGCATGGGGAGGTTAGAGATGAACTGGTGGTGTAGTAGGAAGGTGATGGACTAAGAGTAGAGAGACTTTCCTTCCTTCCTTCCTTCCTCTCCTTCTGCCCATTCATCTCTCTCTCTCTCCCTCTCTCTCCCTCTCCTTGTTATAGTTCAGCAATGAGCACAACTAAGGTAGGCTGAGAAGACTGCAGAAAATTAGCCAAAATTCCTGATTTCCATAAAGGCCCCCACACCCACAGAAGAGAGAGAGTGACTTGTTGTACTCCTTTTAAACCAGGGAGAGGATTGCTGGAGAATCAGTAGTAATTCTAAGATATCCATGCTTTTGAGAGAGAACTTTCACCTTAGATAAACTTTGGATTAAAATCATTACTGAATTGGTTGATAGGTCATTTAATTTTGAAAAACTGGATTTATACCCTCTGATGAAGAGGTGGTGAAGTTAGTTGGGTGGATTCACAGGACCTGGTAAAGTGTACAAGGAGCCACAATTCTCCACTCAGAGCAAAGGGATTGGGGCCAGTTACTGGAGTTACTAACCCAGTCTTACTTGATTTGCACATTATGCGCAACCAAAATGTATTTCTTTGTGTGTGTGACTTTAGCTTAGCTCCTCTCATGAATGAGTATACAATCTCCTGCCTGTTTGTTCTAATTAATATCTAGTGAGTCTCCTTTGGTTCGCTGCTGGGTGCTTGGGATTGTTTTCAAAAATCAGGTGGCTGATAGTATTTTTTTCCAACTCATGCATTTTATTAAAAGGCTGCAAGCTGACCAAAACAGAAGCCTTTTAGTCAGAAAAGGTGCTAGCAGACTCCTGATTTTTTGACTGCCAGAGATTACAGGTAATCCTCAATTTATGACAATTCATTTAGTAATGTTCAAAGTTACAACGGCACTGAAACAAGCGGCATGACCAATTTTCACAGTTATGACCCTTGAAGCCTTCCCATGATCATGTGATTAAAATTCAGATACTTGGCACCTGGTTCATATTTATGATGGTTGCTGTGTCCCACGGTCCTTTTGTGATCTTCTCACAAAGTCAATGGGGAAGCCAGATTCACTTAACAACCAGGTTATTAACTTATCAGCTGTAGTGATCCACTTATTAACTGTGGCAAGAAAGGTCGTAAAATGGGGTAAAACTCACTTAAGAAATGTCTTACTTAACAACAGGAATTTGGGGCTCAGTTATAGTCTTAAGTCTAGGACTACCTGTAACACAGAGAAACAGAATGGAAAGCATCAAAATGCAGTCTTGTGCACACCATAGTGTGAGCAAACTGGACTTCAGGATAGACACATGTACTAGAAACACCTTTGCCATCACTAAGCTACTGCACAATTTTATATTACTTTGGGTAAAGTTGTTGGTAATCTCATAAATATTGGAATTTACTTTTTTTTAAAAAAATCTATGTATCTTGCATATTTTTCTGGCCTAGGGGCCAAAATATGCCAGTAAGAATCTCAGCCTCCAAGCATAATAGAGACACACAGACATAGCAAAATATTTTGAGTCCATCCTATGCATGATTTTCCCATGATAAATCTTTTCATTTAAAAAATACAATTGAGTTTCCCTGGGCTTCGTGCCACATAAAATCATAACTTCATTAATTATGGGTTTTTTTTAAAAAAAAAAACATATACAAACAAAACATAAAAGCATAAAACCATCTTCCATTTTATATACATACAGTGTGTCAGTTGGTTACAAATCTTTTGTGCTATCCTTTCATAATCATTACTCATGGTTTATATAAATTTTCAAACTAACATATGTTTATATATTTATCAATTATTAATCATCCATGATTAAACTATTCCATCATTTTATACGAGATATTCCAAATTTTATTTTGAAATTTATATTGTACTTTCATCCAATGGTTGTAAATGTCTGTATTATATTTTATATCAATCTATTAAACGTCTATTACAAAATTACCTAGTCTATTACATTACCATATCTTTTTGTCCAACCACTGATATAACAAATCCCATATCATATAAAATTGTTTATCTTCTTGTTCTCTAATTTCAAACGTCAATTTACTCATTTCAGCACAGTCCATAATTTTCTTAATAACTTCCTCCTGCATAAGCATTTTTTCATTTTTCCAATTCTTAGCAAATACAATTCTAGCCGCTGTTAAAACATTTACAATCAAATATTTCAGTTCTTTATTGTATATTTCCAGTATAATTCCCAATAAAAATATCTCTGATTTAAAATCTATATGTTTTATCATTTTTTCCAACCATGTGTGGATTGTAGTCCAATATCTTTTTGCTTCCAAGTATGTCCACCATATGAACCAGGTATCTGATGACATTTCCAACATTTATCCAATTTGTTATTGAACATTCTCGCAATTCTCGTCGGGAGTAGATGCCACCTGTAAAACATCTTATACAAATTTTCTTTATATGCAGTTGACATTGTCGGAGACCACAATTTTTGCCATTTATCTAAATTAATCCCATATCCAAATTTTTCCCCCAAACAGTCATCATTTCTTTAACTTGTTCTTCCTCCAATTTAAATTCTAACAAATGTCCATAAAGTTTTTTAATTATCCATCAGTACCCATCAAAATTTTATCTAAATCAATCAATTTGTCATAGATACCTTCTGTTTTAAAATCTTTATCAAATCTAGATTGTATTTGCAAATATGAAAACCAATTCATTTTTACACCTTGTTCATCCAATGTTTGCATAGATTTAAGTTCACCCTTTTCATTCAATATCTCACCACAATATCTAACTGTTTGTTCCTTTTTATATATTATTGGATAAGAAAAAGCTTAAATGATAGATATCTATAATGGAATTTTTAAGTAGTATTGTCTTTTTATCTTCTCCCAATTTAAAAACAATGCCTCGCAAATGTAATGTCTTCTAAAATACCCCTGTGTGTTTAGTTCCCTTATACCAGAGGAAAGCAGCAGCAAGTCATGCCCTTCTCAAGTCAATAGTCTACTGTTCCTTAATGTTATCTATTCCTTTACCCACATCAGATTTGTCACCTGGTAATATAATTCCCAGTTGGGCAAGGCAAACCCTACTCTTGTTTTTGCATCTTGTAACAGTTTAAGTTTTATTCTCACTTTCTTACCCTGCCAAACTATGGTTTGTTGAGTAAGCCAAATAGTTGGATTGCCTTAAAGTGCTAAAAACCCTAATGTAATCAGACCATAGTGGCTGGGTTCACAAACCACATCAGAACAAAAGCAAAGCATATTATGGTTTAGCACAGTGTGTGAGCATTGTCTGTGGTTCTGCATGTTTTCTTAAAGCAGATCAGGTTTTAGATTGTTCAGTTTCAAAGTTTGGCCAAAACATACTGCAGTCATAATAATGCAAGCATATTGCCAATCAATATTTTGCTTATTCCCCCCCCCCCGCCCCAAATCAACCTATTTATATAGAACTGGGGCTCCTTACCACCACAAACCAATCTGCATTTTTTCATCTTCCTCATGCTTGGTAACTTCTATCATTTTTTTCCCCATCAAACTAACAAAAACTATTCCTATGTTCCTCCTGAGTGATGCACCCCCTTCTAATCTATTCAGGATGTCATTCCTCCAATCGTTTATGATTAGACATAAAGAGAAAAGGTTTTCTGCACTACAGTCTCCTCTAATATTGTTTTGCATAATACACAGATCAGCTTTGACAATTATAAAAGTCAGTCCTTGTAGTGAAAGCTAATTTAGATTAAAGATATGTTTTTTTTTTTCAGAAAGCTGAATGGGTGGGTCGGGAGCAGCAAAGGATGGAGGGACTCTGGTAATGTAGGTTTTTTTTTTTCCTATTTTGCATGAAGTAGGGGGTATTTTGGGGATGAGTGAGCTATGATTCAGTCTAGCAGCTGCCAGGACAAGTCCCTGCAGTTTTATTGGCAACCTTTTTTGAAGTGGTTTGTCCTTGTCTTCCCTTTCCTGGGGCTCAGAAAGAAACTGGCTCCAAATCACCCAGCTGGCTTCATGCCTAAGGCAGAACTAGAATTTGGTTCTAGCTGGTACCTCTAACAACCATACCGAGCTAGCATTCATTTCCTTCAAATCAGTCTGAACTTTAGGTGACTGCTTGGACAAGAATCTGCATTTTCTTGGCAACATTTTCAGAAAAGTTTTTTTTCTTAGTGTTCTTCCTAGGGTTGAGAGAGAGAGGGGTTAGCTTAATGTTCCCCAGATATGGCTTCATTCCTAAGGCAGGACTGGAACGCTCCATCTCCCAGTTTTAGTTTGCTGCTTTCACCACTATATCAAATTGCTCTTCATGGCAAAGGTGGGGATATTTTTTTCTTATTCCTGAAGTGGTTTGCCTTCTTTGTTTATTTCTGTAGTTAGCTGGAGGTAAACAGTGATGTTCTCATGATGTTCCTTAAAGATTCACAGCATTTATAGTTGGCAAAAGTAAAGCACATCACAGATTAGGTTCAATCAGTCTTGGAGCAAAGGAGAGGGCAATTTGATTTGATCTAGTCTGAAAGTGACTAGATTGAGCTGCCAAGTTTAGAAAACTTTGATGCACAACTAAGGTAAATCCTTCTTCATGGCAGCTTCGCCTTTAGTCCTGGACATGACCATAATGGTTTTCTTGCAACAGTGTAGAAGTCTTCGCATGGTCTTTTTCTGGAGCATTTGAGTTAGGCCTATAACCCAATGTTTCTGTAACCTGGCAACTTTGGCATGTGTGGGCTTCATCTTCTAGAATTCTAAGGATTCTGGGAGTTGAAGTCCACATCTCTTAAAGTTGCCAACTTTGAGTAACATTGCTGTATCTTTGACATGTCCTGGTACTCACCACCCTAATACTGTATTAATATTTCTAAACTAGGGGTCTCCAAACTTAGCAACTGTAAGACTTGTGGAGTTCAACTCCCAGCTGTCTGTGGAGGTTCTCAGTCATCCAGGTTTTAGTTGTCACAAAAGTGCTTTTTCAAAAGGCAATTGGACTGGGGTTTTTTTTTCCTGGAGGAAAAATTATAACTGGCTGGGGAATTCTAGGAATTGAAGTCTACAATCCTAAAGTTGCCAAGTTTGGAGACTCAAGTTTGGAGTTCTAAACCATGGTTTGGACTTAGAATATTGTGTGAACATTTTGCATTCAAGAAATCAGTTATAAGCCATGGTTTGGTGTGACTTGTGAAACCAGCAGTGAATCAGAGCCTACAGGGGAAGTATCTCTCCTAAGTCCTGCCCCCATTCCCATTGCTCCATCTTTGATCAAAATTGCCAGTCTCATGGAGCTCAGCAGATGGATTGTGTTAGTATAACCACTGGAGGAAAAAAAGTTGCCAACCACATTCCAGCCAAGCATATTTTACAAACTTAGTCCATGAGACCAGTTTATTTTATTTATTTATTAGATTTTGAAAGGAAGTGATGGGCCCAAACTCACCCATCTGGCTTTCATGTCTAAGGAGGGACTAGAACTCACAGTCTCCTGATGATTGGTCCAATGGACTTCTATGCCTAAGGCAGGACTAGAACTCACAGTCTTACCATTTTTAAGGCAGCACCTTAACCACTGCACCAAACTCACTCTCATAGTCCAGCTTTTGTCAGTTCAGAAATCCTGCTGGGAAACTGCTTCTGGAGAGTTTTCAGATCATTCATGAGGCAAAAGTTGCTTTGGCATCAAAAGCAGATGCCAAATCTTAAACAGAGATTTTAGCCCATGGCTTAGGTATTGGGTATTGGAGCCATGGTGGTGCAGTGGTTAGAATACAGTATTGCAGTATTCTGCCAACTTCGAGGAGTTCAATCCTGACCGGCTCAAGGCTGACTCAGCCTTCCATTCTTTTGAGGTTTGAGAATCCAGGTGGTTGGGAGCAAAATGCTGACTCTGTAACCCGCTTAGAAAGGGCTGTAAAGCACTATGAAGCAGTATATAAGTCTAAGTGCTGTTGCTATTTCCTGATGGTGTCCTTTCTCATTACAAGTTTCTGGGTGTGCAACTAACCAGTAGGCTGGCTTGGTCGCTCAATAGCAAGACACTAGTGAAACGATCATAGCAGCACTTGCATTTGCTGTGTCACATGAGAAAAGTGCATCTTCCTCCCCTTGTCCTTACCACTTTCTATTGAGGGATGGGGAAGAGCATCCTGTCATATTGCACCACAGTCTGGTTTAGAAGCATGACTGCTTTGGACAGGAAGGTGATGCAGAGAGTGGTGGGGATGGGAGCAATGATTATTGGCAGTTCACTTCCATCTATCCTGGCATAGCATATAAGCAATACATCTTCTCCCCCCCCCCGTACATACATACATACCTACATACATACAAACATACCTACATACCTACATACAAACATACCTACATACAAACATACCTACATACAAACATACCTACATACATACAAACATACATACATACATACAAACATACATACATACATACACACATACATACACACATACATACATACATACAAACATACATACATACACACACATACATTCATACACGCATACATACATATACACATACATACATACATACATGCACACATACATACATATCTGACCTGACTTAGTTTTTAGAGGTCAGCCTGCGTCATCAGAATGTGGCTGCTTTCAAGGACAGACTGCTGCTATGCAGGCAATGTGCTCCTTCCCATAGAGAAGGGCCTTGAGATTTGAATGTTGTAATTTTGGAACAGCTGAGTGTTGGGTGGCTGAGTTAGGATTTTGAATGCTGTACATTCTTCTCAGTCCATTGCTCCCTGTAGCCACGAGCTGCACATTGCAGACAACAAGGAGAGTTTTGATTTCTGTGGGATGGGAAACTCTTTTGTACACTTTTTTTAATAAAACAAAAGAGAAAATCATTTTTTCACCCATCTTCAGTTCTTCACCCTTTTTACAATGCGGGGATAATAAGAAAGGTTCTTGCTATTTTTGATTCAGGTGGGATTCAGCCAGTTTGGACCGGTTTGGGCGAACCAGTTGCTAATTTTACATTTGGTTCATTGAACCAGTAGTTGCAAGGACTGGCTGGCCCCGCCCATCCCTCCCCTCCCCTCCCAGGAGTATCCATGCAGCCCGTTTTGGATGCCAGGTAAGTACAGGGCCCACCCGGAGGCTCTGGAAGGGTGAAAAATGGACCTCCCAGATGTTCTGGAACTCCAGAAACAGGCCTGTTTCTGGCCTCTGGAGGTCCTCTGGAGCCTGGGGAGGCTGTTTTTGCCCTTCTGGAGGCTCAAAGAAAGCCTCCTGAGCCCAAACCCATCCCCCACTATGGTTCAGGTGCCAAGTAGGTCACACCCACCATGGCCACACCCACCCAGCAACCAGGCAGAGAACTGGTTGCTGAAATTTTTCAATCCCACCCCTGTTTTGATTGTAAACAGTCCAGCAATATATTTGCAGAAGGCAGTAAGCATCCCAGAAGGCATCTTAAATAAGACTCATAAGCAAATGCTAGAATTCCCCTTGCATTTTCAGTGAAATTTGGGGAAATAAATTACAGGTAGTCCTCAACTTAGGACCACAATTCAGTTGCTAAGTGAAAATTTGTTTAGTGAATTTTGCCCCATTTTACAACCTTTCTTGCCACAGTTGCTAAGTTGTTAATTTAGTAACACACTTGTTAAGTGAATCTATTTTCCCCATTGACTTTGCTTGTAAGAAGGTTGCCAAAGGCAATTGTGTGACTTTGGAACATGGCAACCGTCATAAATATGAACCAGTTGCCAAGTGGCTGAATTTTGAGCATGTTACCATGGGGATGCTGCTACAATGGTCATAAGTGTGAAAAACGGTCATAAGTCCCTTTTTCAGCACTGTTGTAACTTCAAACAGTCACTAAACGAAATGTTGCAAGTCAAGGACTATCTGTATAGGAATTGGGAGGCTGGTAATCGACACCTGCAGGGGGGGTGTTTGGCATGACGACATTGGGTGGGCGGAGCCTAAAGCCTTGGAACTTTTTTTCGGAGTTTAAGAGGCAAAACTACCTTAAATCTTTGTCTTAAGGATTGCAAAGATAATGCAACCTCCCCATCCATTGGGAAGATTTGAAATTCTTGGAGGAAAGAGTAAGCCCCTCAGTGAATAGATTGATCCTCTTTTTCTTTGTGGCAGCCCCTCAAATATTGGAACAGTGCTATCCTGTCACCTCTAGTCCTTTTCACTAGGCTAGACATGTCCAATTCTTGTAACAGTTCTTCATATGTTTTAGCCCCCAGCCTCCTAATAATCTTTGTTGCTCTTCTCTATGCTCTTTCTTGAAGAAAAGAAGATGTTCTTTTTATAAAAAAAAAAAAGAAAATGAAGCTGAAGTATTCGTTGGCTACAGTACCAGATCTGTCAGGTTTCCACCCAAATAATAATCTGGTTTAGCAGTATACTATTCTGGAAATTATGCATTTCTTTTTATGGCTATGTGGCTTACTGAATCAAGGAACAAGACAGTATTCCCAGTTTCTTGTACCCAACTAACTGGGTAGACTGGTGGCTGAATCTTAATTCAACGTTAGTAATTTGACCAGCAATTTCAACTGGACCCATGAAGAGCAGGGATGGTCAGATAGTCTCTATGGATCTACCTAAGCATCTGCCAGCTCAGTGTATTTCAAATTTGGCAACTTGAAGATTTGTGGACTTCAGCTCCCAAAATTTCATACAGATATCCTTGGCTATAATAAATTCTTTTTATTTTGTTTGGAGAATAAAGGTGATTAATCACAGTTTAGGAGATAGACTCAGTTGACTGGGTTAACTCCAGAGGGTGGCCTAAAACAATGTGCAAACACAGAGGTGTGGTTTTGGGGGGAATACTGGATTGTGTGTACCTCACCTGAGCCACAAAACTGTATTTTTTAAAAGGAGAGTAAAAACAGGAGATCTAAAACAACTAGGAATTTCACAGAAAATCCATAACTACTTGTATCTTCTGGAAAACTGTTGGCTGTTCAACAAACCTTTGTTCAAACATGGCTGGTTTGAGTCCTCTCTTCGGTTTGAATATTCAGAATAACCATTAAAAATACCCCATATTTGTTAGATTCAGACATCCTGCAAGATATAATTCCTAGTGTAAAATTGCACTGGTTGGGTTTATTCAAAGCATTAAATAAAACTAAATAAATTCTATTATGGCTTTGTTGGTGGATAATCTCACTCCAAATCTAAACAACTGGAATTTCATTATAATTTCAAAGGCAGAAATTTCAATTAAAAGTCAAATAAATATATCTAAGCTGAACGGAAAAGCCTTCCTTGTTTATGTTGAATCTGAGCCTCTACCCAAGTATTACCAGTTTAAAGAAAGATGGTCTAAATACAGCCATAGGAAAGCAAGTTAAAAGCTAATTATTTGAGCAAATCTATTTTTGAAGAGCAATGCAGCAGCATCTGCTTTGTTTTGGAATATCAGAGGCATTATTTCATTCCAATGGCTCAAAAGAAAGGGTAGCTTGAGGTCAAAAATGTTGTGAGAACCCACATTTCTAGGACACACAGCTGGGACTGCACATGACCCATTGGTTTCTTTTTTAATTTGAAGTTTCAATTTTTCAATAAAGAGCCATAATTAATTTTTAATAGGCAACATGCCCTTGCTAGGGAAACATATTTTTTTCATTTCAGGGTCTGTTGTAACTATTTTGCTTTTTAAAATTTATATTATCTTTCCTTTGAGATCTGCTAAAATCCAGGCTATGCATCTGCTTTAAAAATGGGATTGAAAGGACAGCAAAGCCAGGAGGGCATAATGGGAAAAGCTCCAGGCTTTGAAGTCTGTCCTTGAGCGAAGACTTCCCATTTCACTTCTCATCCAAGAAGCTTGCTTCTTCAATTAAAACTGAAGATGCTTCTTGGATGAGAAGCGAAACACTTTCAAATAAAAAACCCAAGAAATGCACCTCTGGGACAACTATGACCTGGATGACTGAGAATCTCCACAGACATTTCCCAAACCCTTGCAACTCTGAAGGGCTCATTGTAACTCCAATCTATTGTTACTTCTCCATTCTTGCTTGTTTGGGCACCGATTCCACACAAGAACAAAAAGAGATTGTGAAAAAGAAGTAACAGCCACCATCTATCACTTTACTCCATTGACTTTATAAACCCGGTTTCTCAAGCTCAGCAACTTTAAGGTGCATGGACTTCAATTCCCAGAATTCCGCAGCCAGCATGGGGAGAGTAGATGAACTTGTGAGGTGTAGTGGGGAAGATGATGGCTTAAGATGGCCTACCTTCTGTTAGGGATACACATCCTAGCAGAACATGCAACGGCAGTCTAGCAGGTAGGCAAATGATGTGAGATAAATGTTGTAGTTTACACTCAGTAAGACAAATACACTGTGCCAGTTAAATAGTTTTTTATTCCAGCAAGAATTATAGCATCGTCAAAACAGTCCATATGTCATAAACTAGTTCAGTCCATCCAGGGATTAATCAGTTGCAAAGTCCAGTGTTGAAAATAGAGGTCAGTAAACTTATAAATAATCAGTCCAGCAATATATCTCTTTTGCAGTCAGAGATATGAAGAAGATCAAACCCCTTTTCTTCGTTTCAGCAACAGCAGGGAAAACACGCAGTTATCACCATCAATCCAACATTGTCAGCTACTACAGTAAAAGCCAGCTAACAGTGAGCTCTCTTGCTCCCTCTTATGGTGATTTTACAACCGCACCCAAAATATATGTTTTGCAGTTAAAGTGATACATACACTTAAACTCACTAACATAGTTTATATATTATTTTTACCCAAACTAAGTTAGGTAACCAATGTTATCCCTAACATTCTTTTATAGGCAGAGAGACTTATGGGGGACTTAGGGACACCTTCTCTTTCAGTTCAAGAGCCAGGGTGGTGTAATGAGGAAGCTTCTGGATCAGCAATAGGAAACAACTGTTGGGCCCAGGATTTAACCCCTTTTCAGTCACAGAAACTTCTTGGGGGACTTTGGGACAGTCTTTCCTTCTCAGGTCAAGATTCCAAGTGGTGTAGCAAAAAAAGAGCCTTGACCAGGAATGGGAAAACCACAAGGCTGTCACTTGCTATCTCTTGTTAGGACTTTTTTTTTTTTTTTGGTAAAAGTTTTATTGATTTTAACAACAGACAAAAAACATATAAGACATAAAACATGACATAAAAAAAATAAAAATAAAAAAAAATTATAACATTCTTCATAAATTTATGAAGAATCTTGTTAGGACTTTTGATGAGTCTTGAAATAAGTTCAGTGTGTTTCATGCCAGCTCAAATGTTTCTGCTATAGCTGGTAGAAACATTCATCTAAGCAGACACCAAAAAGAAAGGTTTTCTTATCAGATTTAGAGAGATGTTAATGAATAGATTTCAAAATCTTCTAAACACTTCAGCCATAATCTTCTTGCAAGCAAAAGGATTAAAGAAAACTCCATTCATAAAACTTTTGCAGTCAAAAATCGATGAGAGCTGTGGTGGCGCAGTGGTTAGAATGCAGTATTACAAGCTAATTCTGCCGACTGCCAGAGATTGATCCTGACTGGCTCAAGCCTTCCATCCTTCTGAGGTTAGTAAAATGAGTTTGTTGGGGGAAAGATGCTCACTCTGTAAACCACTCAGAGTGTCATATAAAAGCACTTCTTAGCAGTGTATAAGCGCTATTTCTAAGTTCTATTTAGATTTGGTTGCAAAAGCTCTGGAGAATTGAGTCATGTTTGAATTGAAACTGGGTTATGTATGCATGAACAGGGAAGGCAGAAAATATTCTTTTTTTTTTAAAACAAATGTTATTAATTTTACAAAAACAGTGCACAAACAATCAAGGCACAAACAGTGCACAAACAATCAGCTTACAAATTCTTTTCTAAAAAAAATAATTAAAGAAGAAAACCAATAGAACATACAAAATGATTCCAAATTATAATATCAATATTTACGTTATCTATTTAACTTCATATCTTATCCCAACTTCTCCTTTTCATTCTAATTATCCAAGTTATTTCTTACTAATTAAAATTTTATTGCCTTTTATCAACATACAAAACACAGAACATAGAAAACAAAACAAAACCTAAAACATCTTTTCTGAAGGCTGCTTGATCCCGAGTTAAAACTCTTCACACAGTCGAAATTCAGAATTATCAGAAATCCATACCTCCAATAAGGGTTTTCCAATTTCTTAAATTATTAAGTCCAATGTCCAAAGAGTCTTTTGTCCCTTGTCTTCAACTTTCAAAATAATTCACCTTCAGTGCCCAAATAAATTTCAAATCTTCATCTGCTGTTTCTATTGGGTGGGAGAGTGAAGAAAAAAAAGTTTAACAGCTTTCTCCGCCGCTTTCCGATCTTCTTAGGGATACAATGTATCCTCCAGCAATTCAGACAGTTCAGTTCGAGAGTTTAAAAGATGTTAATTGACCCGGCTCAGCCAGCACTTTCACTTTTCTTGCTTCCTCCAGCACAATCTTACCCGGTTGCAGACTTCTTCATGGTGGCCATTACTGACCGCCGCTCCACCACCTCAGGAAAAAGGGGTTTTTCTGGACGAGGAGGGGGTCTGTGACACCCCCAACCCCCTGTCCGGCTCCCCTCTCTCTTCGGCTGCCTCTTCAGGGCAGCCATATCCCCCTGACCCATTTGGATCGGGGGCACCTCGGCGGCAAGCGCAGTAGGAATCGTGAACAGTCGCGAATTCCTGCTGCCACCGAAGCCACGCAGAACCGGAAACCAGGAAGGCAGAAAATATTCTTGATACTCTTCTTGATCCACTTAAATACTCTTTGTAGATATGGGTAATTTCCCTTTTCCAATCAAATTTCTCATACCCAAAATGAGGGAAGAAAAAAAAAACCCAGCCTCAATTATAACCAGAATGAGGATGACCAAAATGAGGCAAACTTTTAGGGATTGTTTATTCTCCAAAGCACCAGAAAGCAAGACAAGAACAAATGGGTGGAAATTAATCAAGGAGATCAGCAACCTGGAACTAAGGAGAAACTTCCTAACAGTGACAACCATCAAACAGTCTTGTCTTCAGAAGTTGTAGATACTCCATCACTGGAAGCTTTCAAGAAGAGACTGGACAACCATTTGTCTGAAATGGTATAGCGTTTCCTGCCTGAGCAGGGGGTTGGATTAGGAGACCTCCAAAAACTCTGTTTTTCTATGTTCTGGTGATGCAGATTTCTCCAGGCAGGAATATTGTGGTTTCATGGTCCATATATCCAGTTTTCAAACAATTTTGTTCATCATTTCTCCAAATACTTCCTTTTTTCTACAGATTTTGTTTCCTTTTAATAAATCGTTATTTCCAACTACATTACAAATATTGTAGAGAGAATTGGAGATTTCCAGCGCTTGTTGCATACCCATTGGGGTTCTGCCTCAAAAGTAAAATTAGATAAACCTCTCATTCAAACACCAATTAAATTAATTTCTCCCCAATGTCCCTGGGGCAGCAACATTAAGTGCAAGTGTACTCATAATGTATTCCAAAACACACTGCAGCATATAAAAATGCTCAAGGCAGACATATCAAACTGGCAAAATGCCTCTTTTAGAACTTTGCACCAAAACAAAGACCAGTTCTGGTCTTGTTTGCCTGGTTGAATTCATTTCTCACGTGAACCTAATTCTCTTGCAAGAATTCACTGTGAAGAGCAGGGTCCATTCTAAATAAGCCTATATTTCTTCCCCTAGAACCGCACTGCTTATTTACATCACAGATCTTCTCTTTCTCTTACCTCGATGGTTGGCATGAAGAAAATGTGGAATCTGGAACACATCCGCTTGATTTGTGCCTGTTTGCTTTGCCTCATTTTCACAGAGGAAAGTAAAACAGAATCAGGAAAATGTAAGTATGCTTTTGGCGGTACGTTGGAAGCTGTAATTAACGCTTGGCTGTGGGAAAGCATCCAGAATAAGCTTTGGAGCCCACATGCATGCATGTGATTTGTGAGCTAATTGGAGAGTGGTGATAATCCACAGAAGCAGTTCTTCTGATGATCATTAATTAAATGAATTTTAATCAAGCTACATAGCTCATGATTGTGGAAGGGCTGCTTCCTTCAAGCTAACATTAAAGGATTATTTGCATGTTTTGCATACTTTACCCTTCCCCGCCCCAAAGCCAAACAAAGAATAATGGTAGAAGATTTGGTTCTGGATACCCAATGCTGCCCCCAACCCAGAAGTAGCTGTGACCGTTGTCACTACCAACATGTTTGGTCTCCATCCAGCCACAGCAATGTGAGATGGAATATTGTCTCCAAACAAATGTTCTCAAATGAAATGGAAAAATGTTCTGAATTTCATTTTTTGCCCTGTTGCAAAATATTCCACTGTTAGATCTTTTTTTCCATGGAAAAATTTTCTCCTTTGCAAAAAAATTCCCTGTATTAATTAAAATAATTAATAATATAACAAATGGAGATCTTTCGGGTCAAAGTGAAGTACTGGAATTAGTCTTATTTACAATCTGACAGATGATTTTTAAATGATTGCTTTCCAAATGTTAACTCAAGTTGAGTTCACCCAATAGGCTTAAATCAATTACAAACCAGGGCTTGGCATTCAGATAATATAGTTAAATTTTGGTTTACTGTAGTATAAACCTAGGTGATTTCATTAGCTAACATTTTAATGATGGTTGAATTTTAAGTTCCAAATAAAGGACATTATGTGAAGTACAGTTAGTCCTCGACCTACAACAGTTCATTTATTGACCATTTGAAGTTACAACGGCACTGAAAAAGGACTTACAATGGCACTGAAAAAGGACTTATGACCATGTAGCATCCCCATGGTCACATGATTTACATTCGGATGCTTGACCACTGACTCATATTTATGATGGTTATGGTGTTCCAGGGTCATGTGATCCCTTTTATGACCTTCTGACAAGCAAAGTCCATGGGGAAACCAGATTCACTTAACCATGCTACTAATTTATCAACTGCAGTGATTCACTTAACAAACATGGTGAGACAAGTCGTAAAATGGGACAAAACTCACTTAACAAATTTAGCAACATAAATTTTGGGCTCAATTGTGAGCCACAAGTACTGAAAAGACTGCCACGCTTGAAAGATTTTCCAGACATACTATGCAATCCTACAATAGGAAGGGCAATTTAATATCTTCCAGAGATTTTGGAGTCTACTCCCACATGGATCCAGGCAATAGAGATACAGATTTCACATCCATAGTTCTCTCTCTTTTGATTAGTATGTTTAAAAAGCATTCATGTTGAACCTAGAGAAAAAATGACATGGACAAGAACAAAGTTGAATTAAAAGATGGAATAAGGACTCCATCGGGCAAGGAATAATATTAAAAGAGGATATGGCTGAAAGATCTTACCTCCCTTATATTACCTGGAGGACCCTGAATAGGTTGAGTGTAAAACCAAAATGCTCAAGTGGAGGCTTTTAGTGGATAAGATCACACTATGTGAATGTGGAGAGACACAGAGCCCAGCATATCTGCTGATATGTCAGCTATTACCAGAAACATGTACTGATGGTGACTTATGTTTGGCCAATGACAAAGCCAAGAAGGTGGCTTCATTCTGGAAGTTTAAAACTTGATCTAGATGGGGGAAGAGGAGGAAGAGGAGGCGGGGGGGGGGGAGGAAAGAAGAAAGAAGAAGAATATGGACTGCTCTCCATAGTCAATTAAGATCTACATGCTTCCAGGTTTCATTCCATATTTAAAATCCTTGGCAAAGCATCAGATTGTCTGCTTTGGTTAGTTCTGTGACCACTAAACTAAGGCTGGCTGAATTAAAGAGTAAATATAAAATGAAAAGTTTAGGGTTGAATGAGTTATAACATCATCAAAGACAGAAATGCAGAGAAAGTGGTTTGCAAATCTATTACTGCAGTTCTTGAAAGACAATTTTCGTAAGTGGAATAAGAACTGGGAGACCAAAAAATGCAGGGAGATTTTCAGCAGGGCAGCAATATTTATCCTGGGAGTAGCTTTCACTTGCCATTTTTCACACATCCTATGTTTCACCCTATGCCTTGTAACCAAATTCAATAACAGAATTAGAATAATTTTCTATCTATATCCCAACAACTCTAACAAGCCAAAGGGAAAAAGATGGACCTCACCCAAATAAGTTTATGTATTCAGCTGAGGTGTGCAGATAGCTGTGCTGCATGCAGGGCCACTGCCAATGGACTCTAAGTGGCATTTCCAGTTCATTGCTTTGCTGGTATGAACATTTTGTTCAGTCTGTACTTTTTTTTATATGAGCCACCAAAACTTCTCTTGGATCTTTCTTTCTTCTCGAAGCAGGACGGAAAGTTGGTTGAGGTGGACAGGTCTCCTCTGTTGAGAAAGTCCTTGATGAGTGCGCAGATTGACTGTCAAGTGTTTAAATTGCAATGATTCTTCTAGTGTTATATAAACTCCCATTTACTCATCAGAAAACCAGCTTGTTCCAGGAAACAAGTTCCAAGACAAACAAAGGGTTGCATTCATAAAATCTACTTAACCAGGTCAGTTAAAGGCCTAATGTCTGCTTCAGCATAACATGTGAATTAGGCTAATATTAACACTGGTTACGTTTTTTAAAAACTTAGAACTCAACTTCTTGGTTATTTTACCAGTCCATTTATTGTGCAAACCCAAAAAAGGAGTTAAATCTAGTTTGAATGAGCTGAATGCTTTCAAACAGCCTGAAAAATGGAAGTTTGTTTTGGAAACTGAAAGCTGGTTTAAGAATCATCCAGAGGACCCATCAGATTCAGAAAGCTGGTCACTTTCAAACTATTATGCCAAAGAGATTAAATCTCTCAGATTAAATATCTGAGAGCAAGCCAAGATGCGAAGCAAAGAGCTATGTTTCCAACCATCTTGAGTGACCTTAAAACCAGCAGGATTTAGGGACATTTGGCTTAATACTTGTCAAAAGAGGATTAACTTTATAAAATTTAGTGAATTGGGATTCACTAAATTTTTAACGTACATGTTGCTAGAAGAGGCGCTTATGGTGAGCAGGATTTTGCAAATCTCATAATCAAGCTAACAAGTCAATCAGTGGTGCCCATTTGGAGAAATCTGGTAAGGAGATAGAGTTGAATGTCTCATGAAGTAGTCAAACATGCATCCCACCATCATTAAGTGTAAAATTGTAACAGTCCCATCTCTGTTGACTACAATCTACATCTTTTTACAGAAATTAAATACTGATAGTCCTCAACTTATGACCACAATTGAGTCCAAACTATCTGTTCCTAAATGAAATACCTGTTAAGTGAGTTTTGCCCCATTTTATGATTTATTGCCACAGTTGTTAAGTGAATCACTGCAGTTAAATTAGTAACACATTTGTTAAGTGAATCTGGATTCCCCATTGACTTTGCTTGTCTGAAGGTCACAAATGATGAGCGTATGACCTTGGGACAGCAGTGGTCATAAATATGAACCAGTTGCCAAATGATTGAATTTTGATCATGTTCACATGACCATGGGGATGCTGCAACAGTTTCAACTATGAAAAACATTCATAAGTCACTTTCTTCAGTGCCATTGTAACTTTGAACAGTCACTAAATGAACTGTTGTAAGTTGAGGACTACCTGTACTCTCACTGCTCTTGTTGGTCACCAGTTCACAATTTCTCTCTCTTCCTCCCTTCCCCTCTCTCTTTTCTTTTTTTCAGATTCAGAAACCTACTGCATGTTTCAAGATAAGAAGTATCAAGTAGAAGAAAAATGGAATCCTAACCTTGAACCTTATGGAATTTTTCACTGTCTTGAGTGTCGGTGCACAGAGGTAATGTGATTGGATATAGTGAAGTTGTGGATTTCCAGGAGGGAGGGGTTGTCCATTCCAGAAGAGTAAAAGGCAACTCAACCCAGAGATCATGTTTGTGTGAGAGAGGATGAAGACAGCCCCTCCCTATTAGTTCCCAGAGCATATTGAAGAGGCAGCAAGTAGAGTCCTCAGTCTAGGAAGATTTGACTTATAGGTGTGAAACAGTAAAGATCTCAGCTTGGAAGGATGGTTCCTGCTTTTGTATCTGACACAGGCTGACTGTGGAATTCCAGGAACTGCTGTCCACATATGTTGTCTGAGGGTTTCTGGGAGTTGGAGTCCACAAATGTTATGATGGAATGCAGTGAGGAGATGGATTTCCAGGAGGGAGATGGTCCATTCCAGAGGAATAAGGGACAACTTAGCCCAGAGATCATGTGTGTCAGAAAGAGGATGAAGACCGACCCTCTGCCCACAATAATGGCAGTAGATTTGGTTCTGGATATCCAACGCTGCCCCCAGCCCAGAAGTAGCTGTGACCATTGTCACCATAGTCTTCAGAAGCAGGGGCCACCAACATAAAGCTTAGGTGAGCCATTTTGGCACTGGAGGTGCAATTCTTTGCTCTGAAGCCCTGTCCAAGTGTACGTAAATAACCACTTTGCATGCTAAATGTATTTATGGAAGGTCTGTTTCTCTACTTCAGAAGGGGAACGTGCTGTGTATGAAAGTCAAGTGTGCAACCCTGCGGTGTTCCAACCCTATATACAATTCATCAAAATGCTGTCCAAGTTGTCCAGGTAATCTGCGTCTCTAATGCAACAAAGCAGTCTAGATAGAACATTTGCTGTAAACATGCCAGAAGGGAACCAACTGATGGTTGCCCTGTCCAAAAATAACAAAGGGATGCTGTCATGCAGCAAAACTCTATTATTACACAGTCCATTTGTGATGAGCATTTTCTTCATCCCAGAGCTTTAAGTGGGTGATGTCCCCTTCGTGTAAGACAAATCATTTTTGCCCTCTTTTCCTTGTTGGGATGTGATACTCCTTTTTTCTGTGCTTCTTAATATCTGGCTGGCTGTTGCAATACAGATAGTCCTCGACTTACAACCAGCATTGAGGCCAAAATTTCTATTACTAAGCAAGACAGTTGTTAAATGAGTTTTGTCCCACTTTAGGACTTTTCTTGCCATTGCTGTTAATTACCGTATATACTCGAGTATAAGTCGACCCAAATATAAGTCGAGGCACCTAATTTAACCACAAAAAACTGGGAAAACTTATTGACTCGAGTATAAGTCGAGGGTGGGAAATGCAGCAGCTACTGGTAAATTTCAAAAATAAAAATAGATGCCAATAAAAACTTTCACTAGGACAGTTGAGAATAAGTTTGATGTTCACAATTTTCTCTTTGAAAAAGACCAGTAAATAGGGAACAAGAAGATGAAGAAAAAGAAGTGTGTTTTTTCACACTTTTCACACTGAAGTGAACAAAAATGGCATCATAGGAACAGGCTTATTCTCAGCCCAAAGGTTTGTTTCTGATTTCTTCCCTGATTTAAGGGAAATTTGGGAAACGATCTCACTATCATGAAAGGTTTGATTGATTCACTAACCCAAAAGATGATGATGATGACAGTGGTAGGCAGGAGTCACTCTCTCCCTTGCAAGAAAAAACCAAGAGCCGTTCTTATGATATCTCTCTCTCTCTCTCTCTCCCCCTCCTCCCCCTCCTCCCGAGTGGACTGAAAGCAGCTGGAGCTGAGGAAATGAAACTGAGTGGAGCGACCTCCTCTCGAGTTGCTTTCTCAGCCTAGAGCTCAGAAAAGCCTCCCCTTCCCATGCTTAGAAGTTGCAAAGGAAACACGGAAGCAGGGAAGCGGCTGCCCAGCTTCGGAGCTCCACACCATTTTTTTTTCAGAGGGAATCTGACTCGAGTATAAGTCGAGGGCGGTTTTTTTTCAGCACAAAAAATGTGCTGAAAAACTCGGCTTATACTCGAGTATATACGGTAATCATTGTGGTTGCTAAATTAATAACATGGTTGTTAAGTGAATCTTGCTTCCCCATTGACTTCACTCATCAGAAGTTTGCAAAAGGGGATCATGTGACCCCAGGAGACTGCAATCATCGTAAATATGAGTCAGTTGCCAAGCGCCTGAATTTTGATCACATGAGCACATGGATGTTGCAAAGGTTGCATGTGTGAAAAACAGTCATGTCACTTTTTCAAATGCTATTATAACTTTGAATGGTCACTAAATGAATTGTTGTAAGTCAAGAACTACCTGTATACTGAAATCTCATCTTCTCCCCAGATAAACAAACAATGGTTGTTTCTCTGCAAGTGGTAGCCAACAGCATTGTCAACCATATTTGTTGCAACCCATCATTGCTTTGTAACAAGGCAAGGTCAGCCAGAAAAATAAGAGAGCCAGTAGGCATTTATGATTGTATAAATGGGCGTGTACAGTATTTCAAGAGATCATGTTATAACAGAGATTGAGCATGATATTTTGGAAGGGGTGAAAAAAATCATCCTCCATGCTTAACATCCAGTGGCTTGAAGCTCTTGCTACCTTCTCATCATCTTGCTTATTCCCAATTATGAAAGAATCACAGTTGTGCAACATTACAGTGGAATAATTGTATCAACATTGCCCAGAGAGCAGCTGTTATGTAATGCAACAGAACAGCAGGCAAGGAAGATTTGGCAGAGGCAGTTGAGTGTGGATTTGGAAATTAGCAGTGCATAGTCTAGATGTGAAGAGGATTCATAATTCATTGATGTAAAAAGGTTGTCTGAAGGTTGAATCATTGCAACTGGACTAATCAACCAATTGAATTATCAGTTAATATTTATCCATTATCAGTCAAGCAGTGGGACAGCTTGCCTTCAGAAGTTGTAGACTGGAGAACGATTTGTCTGAAATGGTATAGCATCTCCTGCTTGAGCAGGCGGTTGGACTAGAAAACCTGCAACTCTGTTCTGTTATTCTGTGTTCTATTTATTCTGATGTTGTTGTTAGTTTGAGAGACTCACTGCCCACCCAGGCGCCTTAATCCAGTTGCAATCATTTAACCTTCAGATAACTTCAGACAACCTTCAGACTATCTGGATGATTGAAAATCTTCACTGACATTTTGCAATGCATTTGGGGGAGCTAACTCTGAGGTTACTGTGGCAGAAGTTGGTACGTTCCAGTGGCTTTGCCTAACTGCCTTGCTCTGACTGCTGAAGTTGCCTGAATGGATAATGAAACGTCTCTCAAACTAACAACAAAAGTTAGTCTAGTTGCAATGTTTCAACCTTTAGACAACCATACCTGGCTGATTCAGTCTCTTTATTGACACACTGATGAAGAATTTAGCCTTGGACATGGGGTTTCAGAGGTTGTGGAGATGTCATGGTTGACTTGAGCATTTGTATCTGTTATGGCACCCATTTTTTCTCTTTACACCCCAAGTTAAATTGTTTATCCTTAAACTACAATTAATATATGTAGTGTTTTCCTCTTTCTCTCCCCTGTCCCACTTTCTGAAAATAGTCTGTTGTTAAAACACTCTAAGGATATTTCAATATCAAATTGTGCTTTTCTGCCTTTAGGGAATTACACATGTATATAAGGGTCTAATATATTGGATTTAATGCATGTTGCACAGTACAGAGGTCCTAGTAGTTCCTTTCCCCCATATACTGTACATCAAAAGCTATTCAAAGCCTTGAGATACCAGCATGCGAACATAAATGATTTGCAAAGGTCTTGAATCATGGCCATTGAATTCATTTGCCCATTATTTGATACTTCGTGCTGCTTGGGTTGGGTGCCAAGCTTCACAAATGAAAAGAGAAACGAGGAAGAACATCAGCCTGAATTCATCAGTAGTAAAATAATTTTAAAGTGTCTCTTTTTTATGCTGTATGATAATGCAAGCATAAAAAGGCTTCAGCTACCCATCAATCTGGTAGGAAGACAAAATGGGACTGTCTTCTCACAAAGACTCAACTAAGTCTCCGCATATTCAATTAATTTGGGTGGTAGTAAGCAAACCATTGAGATTACGATACACACAAAGATAAGATTGGTTGTTTTTTGCTAAAAATGGAAAAAAAGTGGTGAATATGTAAAGAAGAGAACAAGGTGGTCATTTTAACAAGGGACAAATGACGATAAAATTGTAACTAAAGATCAGAAGTTGTTTCTTTATTTTTTTTATTTGTATCTCATTCTACAAGCTATTTGCTTCATATTTTTCTTTTTCTTTATTTTTACTTAATATATTCCATGTAGACTGCTATGAAAAATGTTCAATAAAAATTAAATATTAAAAAAAATATTGGTGGGGGAAGAACAGCACAGGATCAAGGAAAAGAAATATTGGAAGAAGCTAAGGGAGAAATGCCCCTAGGACATTTAAATCATAGTCTAAAAATGGGGTATCCAACCTTCGCAACTTTGAGGCGTGGACTTCAGCTCCCAGAATTGAGATGCTGACTGGGGAATTCTGGGAATTGAGGTCCACAAGTCTTAAAGTTGCCAAGGTTGGACACCGAAATGACTTAGCAAAACTGTTGTATATGCAATATGATTAATAAAGTGGAGCTTGGAGAAAGTGCAGGGTTCTGGCCCTGCACTTCTGATTGGCTGTCAAGCGGCCGGACCGGATTGGCCCGTTCCGGGGAATCCGATTGGCCCTTAACAGAAAGTTAAGCCGGATAATAATAGCCAGAGATAAGCCGGCTCCCTACATATTATCCCCTAGAATGACCCAACGGTCAGAATTCTTAGCTGCTTATAACTATCGGCTGCAATACTGCCCAGGGAAAGCCATTCCCCATGCCAACGCATTGAGCCGAGCACCGCTTCCAGAAACTCTCGACGATCCGGCACCAACGGTAACCACGTTGCAAATCGAGGCACTCAACTCACCGCCACTGACCGCTCGAGACATCGCGAGAGAAACCAAACGCGACCACACCCTAGCATGAGTCCTAGGCTGGGTAGAACGCGGATGGCCATTGGACCAATTACCAGATGACTTCACACCATTCAAGTCTCGACAGACCGAACTCTTCTCCCAAAAAGGCTGTGTCATCTGGGGTGATAGAATCGTTATCCCAGAACGGCTCCGAAAAACGCTGCTGAGAACTTTGCACGATGGCCACCCCGGCATCATGCGAATGAAAGCCCTTGCACGAAGCTAGGCATGGTGGCCAGGCATTGACAAGCAAATTGAACAGTGGGTTAAAGCTTGTCCCAAATGCCAAGCAGTCAGCAACACCCCACCAAAAACCATGCCTACTGAATGGGAGACACCATGTGGACCCTGGTCCCGAATTCACCTGGACTTCGCGGGGCCAACCAAGGGCCACACCTTCCTGCTTACTGTTGATGCCAACTCCAATTGGCTCGAAATCCATCGCATGACGACTACGACCTCCGAGGCAGTCATCAAGATTTTAAACAGACTGTTTGCAACCCACGGACTACCAGACATCCTGGTATCCGATAACGGCCCACAATTTACTGCACTAGTGTTTGAGCAGTACCTCGCTGACCGCGGCATCCGCCATGCACTCACCTTACCTGTGCACCCTGCGACCAATGGCCGAGCAGAACGCATGGTCCAATTTGTGAAGAAAACCTTGCAAAAGGTGGACTATGACAACATTGACGACAAGGTCAATCAAATCCTCTTCTTACAATACATCACCCCACATAGCGTCACCAACAAAACTCCCGCTGAACTGCTAATGGGATGAAAGCTCCGCTCCCACCTCGACCGGTTGCACCCTGCTTATGAACTAGAGAAACCACTAGGATCCAGCAGCCGCTGTCACACCTTCCAGGTAGGAGACCTGGTTTATGCAAAAACCTATCGGGTGACCCATTGTGGGTGGAAGCGACAGTAGTACGTGTAACCGGCCCCAGATCCTACCTTGTGCAATGCCTTGATGATAAACTTTGGAAATGGCATATCGACCAATTACGGTCGCGGCTTGCAGCGGCCAGTCCGCAACTCCCCTATGACCAAACTGAGGGGGGGGGAGGTACGGAAGAAGATGAAGTCCTAGGAGACCCGTTCGAAGGAAACGACGATTTAATAGAGACTCAGGAAGCAGAGCCGGAGGGAGAAACGTTTGCACCTCAGGGAATTGCGGAAAATGTGGGCAACGATGTAGAAGTGAACTCTGAACCAGAAACAGCCCCACTGCCAAACAACGATCTACCTCAGCATGATTGCAACCAGCCGATACAACGAAAATCAAAGAGACTAAAAAGACAACCGTCCTATTTAAGGGACTATGTAACTGCGCCCTGAACCAAGAAGCCAGGGGGAAGGGGTGTTGTGTATGCAATATGATTAATAAAGTGGAGCTTGGAGAAAGTGCAGGGTTCTGGCCCTGCACTTCTGATTGGCTGTCAAGTGGCCGGACCGGATTGGCCCGTTCCGGGGAATCCGATTGGCCCTTAACAGAAAGTTCTTATTGGTTATGAAAGCTAGCATTCCTAGCTTGTTATTGGTTAAACGTTACAAGGTTTGCCTATATAAGGCGGATTTTACTGCTGTTATATGAAGCAAGTCACGATGTAAATAAAGAGCTGAAGTTCACCGTTCAAAGGCTTGTCTCCATCCTTTCTCGCCCATGCTCAAACTTAACAAAAACCACTAGCAAAACCATCTGTCATGAAGTTTGCAGACCTTTTTATCTGCAGGATCCAAACTGGGTCAGTCACCGGGACCAGAGGTTTAGTCTTCTGAGCTTTCATGCTGAAGCCAATTCTTAGGGAATGTCTCTCTACAAAAATGTGTGCTTTGAGCTATTCCAACTTATCAGGTACTTAGAAGCCGAGGACTTGGCAGCCCTAGGAAACAACAGCAAAATGGCTTAATAGCCCACCACAACACCCCAATCAACAAATAAAAAGCCACACACAACCAGGCACCACATAAATACTATGCATAGAATAGCCCAAATCACATTCTATAGAGACAAGTTTCCTGAGGATGGGCTGCAGTATGAGTCCAAAAGCTCAGAATACTAAACAACTCATCTCAGTAACCGAACAGACTGGATCCTGCAACATTATCATGGGACACATATATTCACTCTTGTTATCTGTCCTGTTTGAGCCTCTTGGCGGAATTTGGTTGTTAATGCTTTTTTTCCCATTGGCTGTTCTCTTTTCCAGATCAACCCGTTGTTTCAGACATCAGAATTGCTGGCAAGGCCTGCAACTACAGTGGGACCATTTACCAGCATGGGGAGATGTTTAGCATAGAAGGAATCTTCAAAAACAAACAACCCAATCAATGTGCGCAGTGCAGTTGTTCTGTAAGTGAAACCCTGGCTTCTGCCAGGCACAATTGGCTTTGATGGAAGAGAATATTTGTAGTTCAGGGTTGAACTGTAGGCTCCTTGGTGTTCTCTGAACTTGGTTATTATTTTGTGATAAATACTATTGATTTCAGCGCTCCTTGGTACATTCTGAGCTTGCTTGTTTACTTAAAGAGGTCTCATTACCCTAACTAGGTAATATCATCAGTGCTACTGATAAGGAGTGCTATTTGCTGGCAGTTTATATCTGCTGACTTGCCTGTCTGTGGGGGTGGGGGCAGTCTTAGATATTCTTTGATTGGGCTGTTTACTGATGGCTCTTTGACAGTTCCTTGATTGGGGTATTACCTATCTGGGTGCTGATTACTGGTGGAGAGGTATTGGAGTCTTTTGGTTCCTTTTTGGGCTGGTTAACTTTCTCTTTTGCATAGTCTATAGATGTTGTCAATGTCTATGGGTCTGTTGATGGCTGATTTGTCAGAGAGCCAGGATTCTAGAATTCCCTGGCATTTTTAGACGTGACCTTGTCTAGGATTGCCACGTTTTCCAAATTGAAACTATGGTTAAATCTGTCTATATCTTGTGAAATGAAAGAATTCTCAGCAATATCCATGTGTGATGGAATGTAGTCTGGATTCCCAGGAGGGAGGAGGTCCATTTCAGAGGAGTTAGAGGCAGCTCAGACCAGAAATTATGTATGAGAGAAAGAGGGTAAAGGCAGCCCCTCCCTCACAGCTTCCAGTAAATATGGCTGATAGCCTAGTGGTGATAGTGGTAGTTTACTCCAGACTAGAAAGGTCTGTCTATAGATGTGGATGTCTATGTGGCAACTGAGGAACAGAAAAATGGCTGCTGCCAGGTTTGGTTTAAAGTTGACAGTGGAACAATAAAGAAATCTACTTAAAAGAATCCCAAAGGTGCTTTTTCAAGAGGCAAGTGGACTTTCTTATTTTTCTTTGAAGACATTTCACTTCTCATCCAATCAGCTTCTTCAGCTCTGACTGGATGGTGGGCAGTGGAAGGTTTTATACTCCTTGCAGTCATCTGGTTGTTAGCTCTCTGAAGACCCATCGTTAGGTCTTTGAGAGACCTTGAGCCGCCTGGGGGTTAATCTGTACCATTAGAGTCACCTCAATCAGACTGCAAATGGGTGCAGAACCTTCAGTCAGAACTGGAAAAGCTTCTTGGATGAGAAGCAAAATGTTTTCAAGAAACAGTCCAGTTGCCTTTGAAAAGTGCTTTTGGGACATATATGATCTGGATGACTTAGAATCTTCACAGGCATATAGACAGTTCTTGATTTACGACCTAACTGAGCCCAAAATTTCTGTTGTAAAATGAGACAGTTATTGAGTTTTGCCCCATTTTACCTTTCTTGCCACAGTTCTTAAGTGAATCACTGCAGTTGTGAAGCTAGTAACCCGGTTGTTAAGTGAATCTGGCTTCCCCATTGACTTTGCTTGTCAGAAGGTCTCCAAAGGGCATCACGTGACCCCTGGACACTGCAACCATCATAAATATGAATCAGTTGCCAAGTGTCTGAATGTTGACTATGTGACCATGGAGATGCTGCAAAGGTTGCAACTGTGAAAAATGGTCATAAGTCAATTTATTCAGTGCTGTTGTAACTCTAAATGGTCACTAAATGAACTGTTGTAAGTTGAGGACTACTTGTCTTTGACAGAAAAGCATACTTATAGCTCAGGGTTGAACTGTGAGGATTTTGGTGTGCTCTGAGTTTGGTGGTTTTCTTGCAAATGTTTCGTGACCCAACCAGGTATCATAATCAGTGCTTAGATGATGTTGGTGGCACTTTGATGATAATCTTCGGACATGAAGATGTTACTTAATCAGGTAATCTGTGCAAGAACACCACCAAGCTCAGAGAGCACCAAAGACCCCACAAATGGTGTATTCTCACAAAACTTTACCACAGGCAAAAGCCTAGGTATCTAAAATTTGGTTGATTCAGTTCAACCATTTGCAGATTCAACTCCAACACATGAATCCATTGAATTGCCATCAATAAAGTTCACGCAACAAAGTCAACAAACAACTCACACTTTGGCCATCAAGACATTAGAGAAGAATAAGTATTTATGCATATTTCTAGCTCTGATTTTGGAACAAGGGACCTTCTCTTGTGTCGTTCTAGAAGAGAATGCCCCTCCAACCCACCCTGGAATTCAAAGAAGCCATTCTGCCATCCTGGAGCCTTGGATTGTCTTCCAAGGAGCTTCAAACTTCCCCCAATATAGTTTGAAAGCTATATGAATGGATCACTTGAGTACCTTCACTTTGCTGTTTTTTGCCCTGCAGCTCGAGAGATTTTAAAGGATTCATTTTTGTTCATTTCTGCTGATGAAGAAGTCAAGCAGATTCTCTTCTGGGGAATTCAGATCTTTTGCTGAGGTTGTTCATCCTGTTAACTTTCACTGCAGTTTAAAACACTTCCCAAAAAAGAAAGAAGGAATGGACTTTGGATTGCTTTATTGCAAGCATTGGTAACCCTGTATCTGCCACTGTATCACAACACTGTTTGTTTTCTGTTTGATTCTTAACTGCAGGAAGGAAAAATATATTGTGCCTTGAAGACCTGTCCTGATTTAACTTGCACTTCTCCAGTGTCTGTGTCTGACTCTTGCTGTCAAATTTGCAAAGGTAGTAGTATCATCACCAGCACTAACTTCATTATCACATTATCATTATTACGAGGCCTGGGGGCATAGTGGTTTGAGTGCAGTATTCCGGGCTGACTCTGCCCACAGCCGAAGTTTGATCCTGACAAGCTTAAGGTTAACTCAGTCTTCCTTCCTTCTGAGGTCAATAAAATGAGGACCCAGATTGTTAGGGGCAATATGTTTTCACTGTCAGAAATTTTCTGACAATGAGAACAATCCACCAATGGAACAGAAGTTGCCTTCAGAAGTTGTGGGAGCTTCATCACTTGAGACTTTCAAGAAGAGATTGGACTGCCATTTGTCAGAAATGGTGTAGGTCTCCTGCTTGGGCAGGTGGTTGGACTAGATGACCTACAAGGTCCCTTCCAACACTGTTAATCTGTTGATCTGCTGACACTGTAAACTGCTTATAAACCTGCTATAAAGCGCTATAGGGTGGTATATAAGTCTAAATGCTATTGCTATCACCAGGATTGAGAAGGGCTCCCCTGCGTCTTGTGCCTTATATTTTGGATTCAGATTCAGAGACAGAACTTAGTAGTAAAACTCTTGAAGTTTAACCAAAAGGTTACATACTCGGAGGGCAAATTGTTATGAATTGGTAGGAATTTTCCTGATGAGCAACTTACTTATACTTTCCAATTTGTTGACAGGTCAGAGACACTCTTGAACTGTCTTTCATGTGCAAAAAGCATCTGAGAATGAATTTAAATATACCTATTACATTTTAATTAATAAAATATAATGGATGTATTAATATCAATATATTGATATTAATAAATATTAATTAAGGAAGAGTAATATATATTTAATGCCTTTGGGTCAGTTTTCACTGTTGGTACCTTCCTGGACAAGTCCCTGCATTTTTCTTGGCAATATTTTTCAGAAGAGGTTTGGCACTGTCTTCTTCCTAGGGCTGGCCCAAGATCACTGACATGGCTTCATGCCCACAGCAGGACTAGAACTCTTGCTTTCCTGGGTTCTAGCCTGCTTCCTTTAACCACAACATCAAAGTAGTTCTCAGGGAAGATTAATCTGGAGTATTTTTCTTATGAACACTAATACAGAGAAAGAGTAGCTAGGGAGACAACCAGTCAATGAATGGACACTATATAAATCTGGAACCACAACTGCATTTCCCAATAAAATGGGGCTATGAAAGGCAGCTTGAGTTCCTGGTCAAAGCCAAAATAAATTACTTCTCCATCCTCTATGATGGAAAAATAACAGCAACGTAATCCTTGTATTACCCATTTGAGAATTTTGAGAGATAAATTTGCATTTTGTAAATGAGAAGTTTGTTGAACTTTCAATGTTATTGAAAGGCAAATTTGATTGTACTTCTTAAATTCCATCAGAATGTTATGGACATTTTGGGTGAACCCATAGCAAAATGGTTTCTGGGAATAAACAGATTTACTTCTTACCAGATAGATTTCATTGGGCTAGCCAGCCGTGCTTTTACTCCTCCCCATCCCTCCTTTGGCAAGTGCTCCACCATAAATGGTTCCCAGGATTTTTTGACACTGTTGTCTCTTGTGCAGATGAAGAATCACTGAGGGACCTGGATGGAGAACTCATTCGTCAGCCAGCTATCCGTGAAGCTGTAAGTCAACTTGTCTCAACCCCATCTCCAGTGAAAGGAAGACCCATCCCAGGCAAAATTATTATAATTGAGATATGGCTGTATTTCTTTCAACATGAGAACCTAGCAGGATTCTGTTGCAGATTTTTTTTATCTTTAGCAACTGAGTGATCAAGATGATGAATTAAATATTATTTTTGCATGTTTCATACTTCACTAGAATTACTCCCACTACTCTTCATTCTATTTTGCAAATTTAGTGTCTTTCTTCATTCCACTAACCCATTTAGCACTTAGTTTCTCCTAACAAAGCCTATGAGTAACTATACTGCAAACAAGCTAGAATGTAATCCAAGAATCGTTTTTCAGAAAAATCTATTTTTGCCTTGTTTCTGATGTCTGTGTTAGGAAAGTGAGCTGTCGGGTTTTCAGTCCAGCATAACGATTGTTATGAATTTTGGTTTAATGCAAATAACTAAATGTAAATCTTTTAATTGCATTTAATAATTAACAATTACTAATAATTAATAAGTAACTAATAATTATTAAGGCTTGGTGATATCAGCCTTTTAATAGTGTTCCACAGTAATGTCACTTCAGGTTGTAAGACAGGATTTTCCCAGTTATAAATTTTATTTCTAAATGCTGCAACACTGCCAGGTTTTAAGAACATATTGGACAACAATTTGTCTAGTATAGGGTTTCCTTCCTGAGCAGGGTGTTGGACTAGAACAGGGGTCTCCAACCTTGGCAACTTTAAGACTTGTGGACTTCAACTCCCAGAATTCCTCAAAATTGGCTGAGGAATTCTGGGAGTTGAAGTCCACAAGTCTTAAAGTTGCCAAGATTGGAGACCCCTGGACTAGAAGACCTACAAAGTCCCTTCTAACTCTCTTCTTCTGCCTTGTTTTCACAAATTATCTCTCTTTTCTCCAGAGACATTCTCCTCCCTCCCAGCCTGAGTCCTCAACCAGCAGTCCTAGACTAGCCGCTATCATCCTGCAGCCCCCTGAGGGAAAAGCTAGATTCAAATCTATGCCAAATACACCACAAATATCTGGTACCTTTGTACGGATCATCCTTAACAACCGACAGAAAGTTGGAGAAGGTACGGAGATGTCCTTTTCAACAATATTCTTCTGATTGCTTGGCAGTCTGCCAAAAGGCTATAGGATTGAAGAAGTCTGGCCAGGCCAGACTTTTGACCCTCCAGATATTTGGATGACAATCCATTGAGGCCTTGAGCAAGGACCATGCTGCAGAGGCTGATAGAATGCCAAAAGTTATATATTAAATTCAGAGTTTCAGAAATAAAGTACTATAAGGACTTTAAAGTTTATGAACATAACAAGTGTCTGCAACTCTTTAAAAACATAGGTGATTCAGGAGTTCCAGAAGATGGTACATTTACACTCCTGTGCATTCCCAGGGCCTGACCCAAAATGCTTTTTCAAGAGGCAACTGGACTTTATTCAGTCAGAACTGAAGAAGCTTCTTGGATGAGAATCTAAATGTCTTCAAGGAAAAACAAAGTCCAATTGCCTTTTGAAAAAGCTTCTTTGGGACAACCATGATGTGGATGACTGAGAATCCCCAGACTTTCCCAGGGCCTTTTCTGACATTGCATCTGGGTGATAAAAATTATGCTAAGGTCTCTCCAGGATTCCTGCCCTTTTTAAGAGAGAGAATATAATATTATTGCATCTCTACAGTGGCTTGTCTACTTTGATAGGATAAGTAAGGATTGACCAGCCCTCAAATGACATTTTTACAACTTTTGAGGAGAATCTGCTGCTAATTCTTTAACATCACTGACATACCCAGTTAATAATAAGAGGACTCGGTGCTTTTTGTATTTGGGCTTACTTTTACATACTTCACTTTAGAGAGGAAGGTTACATTTGAAATAATTATCTTAATTATCTTGGGTTGCTAGAGAAGATTGAAAGGAACAATTTCTCTATTGGTCAGTGAAAAAATAGCCATGCTATTTTTAGCCTTGCTATAAATAGCCTTGGTCCTCATTTTGTGAACATGCTTGTGTGATATGTCTATGGAGATTCTCAATCATCCAGGTCATGGTTACCCCAAAGGTGCTTTTTCAAGAGACAACTAGACTTTCATGTTTTTCTTTGAAGATGTTTCACTTCTCATCCAAGAAGCTTCTTCAGCTCTGACTGGATGGTGGAAAATGGAAGGATTTATACTCCTTGCAGACAGCTGGTCATTTGCATCCTTTTAGAGCAGGGGTCTCAAACTCGCGGCCTGCGGGCCAATTGTGGCCCGCAGGACGATATCCTGTGGCCCCCACCGTGATATGAAAGTATAATATTAGTGCGGCCCGCAGGGGGAATGGACCTCTGAAGGAAGTCCCGCCCGCCGTTCTTCATCGTGGCTTCTTCTCCACCCTGAACTTTAACAAGTCCAAGTACAGGTCCAGACTTACTGGTGATCATTTTCAAGCCATACTGAGGGTCTCAAATACCTCCTCTCTCAAGGCAAATGTGGCTCAGATATGTGAGAGGAAGCGTTGTCAAGTCTCTGGCAGCAAGGAGTAAGCTGGAGAAGCCATGTTCTGAGGAACTGTTCATAATCTTCAATCAATGTTCCAATCATGTGTTCAGGACAGTTCATGTATTGGAGAAATCATTAACTGTTGATGACATTTGAGGATATTTTTTTAACAACGTTTTTTGTGGAATCCCTTATGCGGCCCAGCCTCACCCAGACTCTGTCTCCAGCAGCCCCCAGATAAATTGAATTTGAGACCCTGTTTTAGAGGGTAGTTGAGGCCACTTGGAGGTTTATCTGTGTCCTCAGGATCATCTGAGTAATGCAAATGGGTGTGGAGTTTCTTGGAATTGCTGAAGGGACTGTGTTGTAGACTGGAGGTAGATAATAGCGTATCCCTCCCCCTCTGTTGGGAGAGGGCTGTTTAATTTTGACATAAATGGCCTCTTTAACCACTCTTTCAAATTAGCAGTCCTTTCTGTCCAAAATGTGGGCTTTTGAAGACAGCAAGAGTCCAGCTGCCTCTTGGAAAAGCACCTTTGGGATGCCTATGATATCTTCTCAACACCCCAAATATCTCTTTGTTCAGCTTCCATAGAAAAAGCAGAATAAAATAGAAGCATAATTATATGTGCTGTATTGGTTCTCCAGCCAACATTGTCTTTTGCAAACTAACATGCATATGGGTAGAAAAGTATGTATGGTGTGTATGTATGTGTATAACAATGTCTGTGTCACTTGGGAGAAGATCCCTTCAGGTTCATTAGATTCATCAATATATGTTATGAAACCCAGTCCTAAGCACATCAGTGAATACCTAAAAAGAAGGTCCCTATAAGCCCATGTCCCAATATCCAGATCTGATGGTTCCATAAACTTCATCTAGACCAAGGGTGTCAAACACAAGGCCTGCAGACTGGATGCAGCCCACAGGGTGCTTAGATCTGGCCTGCGGGTTGCACTGGGAACAACAAAGGACCAGCCTGCAGTGCCTCTGCCAGCAAAAATGGAGGCTGGTGGGGTGCATGTGGCTCTCCAGGGCTCCATTTTTGGCCGTGATGGCTTACCGCAGCCCTCTCTGCCAGCGAAAATGGAGCTCATTTTCATTGGCAGGGGGCTGCAGGAAGCTGTCTGGGCTAAAAACACAGCCCGGGGGTGCACCCTGACCCTAACCCTCTGTTTTTCCTGGCAGAGGGCTGCAGGAGCTGTCCCGGCCAAAAATGGGGCTCCAGTGAGCTGCACATGGTCTTCCAACCTTTGTTTTCACTGACAGAAAGTTAGCAAAACAACCTAAAAACAAAACAAAAGGAGAAATGTTTCCCCTTTTTCATTTGAGCATGCAAGAATGGATAGGAAAGGAGAAAGGGAAAGAGGAAAGACAAAGAAAAAGAATGGAAGATGGGAAGAGAGCAAGGAAGGAAAAATAAGGAAAGAGGGGAAGGAAGAAGAAAGGAGAAGGAAGAGGGAAGGAAAAAGAAGAGAAGGAAGGAAGGAACAAAGGAAGGGAAGAAAGGAAGGAAGAAGGAAGGAAGGTACAAAGGGAAGGAAGGAAGGAAGGAACAAAGGAAGGGAAGGAAGTTTATAATGAGAATGAGGGAGGGTCTGAAGAAAGTCCTGCCTTAGCACTTGGCCACTACAGGTGGCCCTGACATGAGTGATGTTGAGCTGGCCACGCTCACCCTGGGCCTCCGAGGTAAAACACAGATTTGATGCGGCCTTCAAAGAAATCAACTTTGACACCCCTGATCTAGACAGCTGAAATCGGGGAGAAAGCCTGGGAGAATCTGAAGTTATAAAAGCCACTTGGCCCAAAGTCAACAATCCACAGATCTTCCAAATAGCCATCAAAATCTTTAAAACCTTTGATTCAGAGCCAACTAATCTACAAGGTTTTGATTAACTGAAGAAATGTTGGTGATAGAGACTCAAATATCTACCTGAACAATCATGAGATGATGTTTGTCTCAAGTTGAATGCTTCATGTCTCAGAGCAAAAAATCTCCATCCACTGCAAACTCTTCTCAGTTCACACACAAAGACAGCAACAAAGCAGTTTCTAATTGATTTGTTTTGGTGCAGAAAAAAAATACCCTGCAAATGAATAGCACATTTTTCATATGTGCTGTCTAGCTGTAGTTTTCAGGGGCTAAGGTGATTCCCCCCCCCCCCGAGAATATTTGTATCTCAGGGTTGAAATGAGGTGTGAGCTTGGTTGTTTCCTTGTGGACGTTTCATTACCCAACTAGATAACAACATCAGTGCTAAACCTCCACTCTCTTCTAGCACTGATGATGTACCTAGTTGGGTAATGAGATGTCTACAAGAAAATAACCATGATCAGAGAGCACCAAGGAGCCCTCATTTTTCTCCCCCTTTCCCAAATGGGAACAAAATTATTGTGACACTTTTCTTTAATTATCTGATCTCTTTGAGTTTTCCCATTGGATATTCTTTGTACCAGTGAACAACCAACCTCTAAATTTTGACACCATTTTTCCCAGATTCAAAATTATTTTGGATTCAGCTGTAACAGTGTTTAGATTTCTTCCCATACAACAGAACCCCAAATTATTCTGAATTTAGGCTTGTTCCATGATACGTGATACGTCACGAATTGAGGAAATAGTTTTTAATAGTGAGAACAGTTAACCAGTGGAACAGCATGCCTCCAGAAATTGTGGGTGCTCCATCACGGGAAGCTTTTAGGAAGAGACTGGACAGCCATTTCTCTGGAATGATATAGGGTCTCCTGCTGGAGCAGGGAGTTGGACTAGAAGATCTCTGAGGTCCCTTCCAACTCTGTTGTTCTGTTACTAGTGAGAGAAATGGTCATAGAGGGAAAAATTGTGGCCACTAAATCTCTATTTCTGATATCTAAGATTTGCATCAATTCTTTATTCTAGTGTGCATCTCAAATGGAAAAACCTACTCACAGGGAGAAACCTGGCATCCATTTCTCCGAAACTATGGTACTGTAGAATGTGTCTTATGTACTTGCAATGGCACTAAGCCAGAATGTAAAGCAATCCAGTGTCCTTATCAGTATCCCTGTGAACAACCAAAGAAAATTGAAGGGAAATGCTGCAAAGTTTGTCCAGGTAGGTTGATGATGTTGCATTGGATTATGGAGGGTACATGGTGGCTAGGACAGAAACAATTTTGGGATGTAAGCAAATAGCTGGAGATACCCCTACACAAGACTTTCTCTTGCTGAGACTTTCTTCTCTCTCTGCTCCCAAGTAGCAGTCTGCAGGAGTCAGCTCTTATTAGAGGTCTAAAGCAGTGATGTCCAATCTTGCCCACTTTAAGACCTGTGAACTTCAACTCCCAGAATTCCCCAGCCAGCCCTGAAGTCCACAGATCTTAAAGTTGTCAGGGTTGGATGTTCCTGGTTTGTAGTGATTTCTTGCAAAAAGGCATTGAAATTAGGCCAACATGCTATACACTATTTTGAAAGCTGATTCTCAATAAAATAATATATGCATGTTTCTAACTATTATTCAAGTTTGCAAATTAAGACAAGAAAACGAACATAAAATATAACAAGGATCAACAAAAGCAAATCCGCTGGAGCTGACTCAATATTTGTAAGGCTAAGACAGTCAAAAACCTTCTGCCCTCCACATTCAGAAGCTGGAAAGATTGGGAATTGACTGCATTTTCAGTATTTATGGAACAGCTGACGATGTTTTTGTTCTCCAAGCCAGGAAAATGGGCTCAGATACAGTAGAGGGCTGGTGGACCATCATGTTGTGCTTCCTCCAAGAGTATAGATTCCATTTTAAAGATAATTTTGGTACATTGTTCTTAATGGAATCAAAATCTGAAAAAATGCAGGAAAATTATGATGACTTGTAACTGTCAGCCTTCCAAGATAAACCTAATTTGGAAACAAAGACATGCAAGTTAATACTACTTTTATTATAAGTAAGATAATCTTGCAAGAAATTTCCTAACAGTGACAACAATTAACTTGTGGAACATCTGCCTTTAAAAGCTGTGGTGCTACATCACAGGAGCCTTTTAAGAAGAGTTTGGACAGCCACTGGAATGGTATAGGGTTTTCTGCTTGAGCAGGGTTGGACTAGAAGACCTCCAAGGTCCCTTCCAACCCTGTTATTCTGTTAAATCTGATTGCACTTCATTCATCTTATTTTGATGAGAGTTGGGAATGTTCATGTTACATTTCTGTCCATTCAGATTTCTTTTATCTGTCAGAGCCATGGTGGCACAGTGGTTAGAATGTAGTACTGCAGGCTACTTCTGCTGATGGCCAGCTGACTGCAATTTGGCAGTTCGAATCTAACCAGGCTCAAGGTTGACTCAGCTTTCCATCCTTCCAAGATTAGTAAAATGGGGATCCAGATTGTTGGGGGCAACAGGCTGAATCTGTAAACCACTTAGGGCTGTAAAGCACTGTGAAGCGGTATATAGGTCTAAATGCTATTGCTATTGTTTTGATTGTGCCTCTTTCTCCTGTTCCTCAAGATTATTCCTTCTGCCTGTTATAGTAATTCCAACAATAAAGGAACTGTAAACTGGTATAAGGTCCCTGAGAATACATCCAATGGGATTTCCTCTGGAATAAAATGCAACAACAAAGGTGAAATAAACTAGATCCCTAAAATATAAACTATTATTTGTTTTTCTTACAGAAGAAATTGAAAGTCAACTCCCTGATGATCAAGACTATTTCTGCAGTGAGGAAACATTTCCAGTTTACGAAGCCATTCACAACATTTCCAATGGAACCCTCCGACAAATAGCCTTGGAAAAAAATGAAACTTCAGAAGTGGAGATCTACACATGGACTATTAAGAGAGGTGTTGAATTCTTTCTTTTTCCAAGATCAAGCCCATAAGGAAGAGAGGAAATCAAGTTTTGGGGGATCACTGAGGCAGATCACCCATGGTATGTCTTCGGGGTTGTAAAAGTGCTCCTGATACAGAAAGTTTCGGGAGCTGTCTCAAGTGATTATATTATGAAAAAAAAATTTTTTTAAAGAGTTTTCCACTAAAAAAAAGCACTCTCCAAAATGAATTGAGTTCAATTTTTGCACTCAAGTCAGAAGCATCCAGCCACTTCCAAGTTGAAAGGATTAGCCGGTGACATCACCATTGTCCTGGGGGGCAACCCAATTGGGTGGCTCCTTTCATATCCCTGGCAGGAGCTGGAGTGAAGGATGAGAGCTCAACCCCGCACTATGGCATAAACCAGGTCTCAAACGTGGGCTTGCTAACCTCCTGCCCAGCGTCCAATCAATCAAGCCCCCATGCTTCTATTCTGTAGAGTTGAAAACAGTTCCTAACTACTTGTGTTCTTCTAATGGCTTTGCAATAGATATCCTGAGCCCCATTAATACCGACACCATATCCAAGGAAGAATTCAGAGAACTCTCATATTTCCTGCAGATCACAAGGACAACTCTGAGTAAGTAAAAGCTTGCTTCAACATCTCTCGGGTCAAAATCAAACTTTTTACACACATCTGAAGAAGCTGTTCATACACTCACCACTTAGTTGTGTCAGATAAACTAATCTATGCTGTTAAACCATATGTCAAACTTGGTTATCTTACTGTGGCGAGGCCTTTTGGGACTTAGGGTTATGAAACCGACCCCCATTGTGTCAATTTAGGGTTCAGTTGATTGTGCAAATTCAGGAAATGGTTGAATTCTGGTCAAACATGCTGTATGGATAAAGTCAAAGGGTGGAATCACCCATTAAATAAAGGCACAGCTTTTTTATCATGTTTTACAAAATAAGTCACAGTGGATAAACAGATAATAATTCACATGGAAAACCAATCACTTAGTATAAACTGTATACAAAGTCCTAGAGTCATACACCATTTGATCTTACCTTTCTTCTGTCAAAATTAATCAGAGTAGAGCTGGAAGGGACCTTGGAGGTCTTCTAGTCCAATTCCTTGCTCAAGTAGGAGACCCTATACTATTTCAGACAAATGACTGTCCAGTCATTTCTTAAAAACCTCCAGTAATGAAGCACCCACAACTTCTGATGGCAAGTTGTTTCTCTGGTTAACTGTCCTCACTGTTAGGAAGTTTCTCCTTAATTGCAGATTGCTTCTCTCCTTGATTAGTTTCTATCCATTGTTTCTTGTCCTTCCCTCTGGTACTTTGGAATATAAGTTGACCCCGTCCTCTTCTTTGTGGCAGCCCCTCAAATACTAGAATACTGCTATCATGTTCCCCCTAGTCCTTCTTTTCTCTAGACCTGCCATATCCAATTCCTGCAACCATTATGTCTCCAGGCCTTTAATCATCTTAGTGCTCTTCTCTGAACTTTTTCCAAAGTCTCAACTTCTTTTTTGTAGTGTGATGACCAAAACTGGATGCAATATTCTAGGTGTGGCCTTACTAAGACTTTATAAAGTGGTACTTCACATGATTTTTATTCTATGCCTCTGTTTATACAACCAAGGATTGTATTAGTTTTTTTGGCTGCTGCTGCACACTGCTATCTCATATTTAAGGGACCTTGTTGATCATGTAGTCCAAACCCCTCACCCAAATAGACCCTACACCATTTTTGACAGATGGCAATCCAATCTTTTCTTGAAAGCTTCCAGTGATGAAGCTCCCACAACTTCTGAAGGCAAGTTGGGTTGATTGCTCTCAGTGTCAGAAAATTTCTCCTTATTTCCAGGTTGAATCTCTCCTGGATCAGTTTCCATCCATTATTCCTTGTATATGGACTTCGGGAGCTTTGGAAAACATCTTGACCCCCTCCTCTCTGTGGCAGCCCCTCAAATATTGGAGCACTGCTGCCATGTCTCCCCTGATCCTTCTCTTCACTAGGCTAGCCAGGCCCAGTTCCTGCAACCGTTCTTCGTTCTTCATATGTTTTAGTCTCCAGTCCCCTAATCATCCTGATTGCTCTTCTCTGCACTCTTTCCAGAGTCTCAACATCTTTTTTATAGTGGGGTGACCAAAACTGGATGCAGTATTTTTGGTGTGGTCTTACTAAATTGTAGAGACCTTCCTGAGATCCAACCTAAGGTCACACAAAATGCAAATGAGGTGATTTATTCGATTTTTAACTGTCCATTCTAGAGGAATCTCATTGTTGGAGGGTCTCAACTTTGGTTTATGCTTACTGTGTTTTGCAAACTCAGTGACTTTGGGTTTATTCAATTAACTGTAATTCAGCTTGATGCTGGAATGAAACTTTCTTGTCAGATAAATTTATGCAGGACTGCATCCTTAATCTTTTCATCATATTAAATGCACTCTTTTTTCCCAGAGACATTTGGATTTAATAATTGTGGAATGTAACATGGTCAAGAACCGGCAGTTGAAATGAATCAGCTGATCCTTTTGGTTTCAAGTTACCACTTGGCTGTAGCTAGAAAATTCCAGGACTGTAGCGCTGGAAGAAATTCTCCTCCTCATTTCATTAGTGTGAATCAAGGGGTTGTTTATACAAGCAATTATCCTAGAAAAACAATTGCTTGATTCCTTTTGGCCTCTGATCTGTTCACACGATTGCTGGGGGACTCAGAATCTGAAGTGGACTGAAAGCTAAAGGGACTCTTTTTCTGCCTGTTTCTTTTTCATTCTCAGAACTTTTGAGACAAATTTTATTTTGGTCTTTGATCAATAAAAGTTTGGTAAAACAAACAAAAGGAACCCCCAACATCAATGAACTTTGGCCTGTCTGTCTGCTTCCAGGATACTGTAAATTGAGGGTGGGAAAATGGGGTCTAGGACAACCTGCTGTCCTTTAGAAGGAGAGATACTGAAGCTGAAGCTCAAATACTTTGGCCAGCAAATGAGAAGAGAGGACTCCTTGGAAAAGACCCTGATGTTGGGGTAAAGGGAAGGCAAAAGAAAAAGGATGGCAGAGGATGAGATGGTTAGATGATATCATTGATGCAATGAACATAAATTTGGGCAGAACCAGGGAGATAGTGGAGGACTGGGGGCCTTTGATGTGCTGTGGTCCAGGAGATCACAAAAGCGGAATAACAACAGCATTAGAGGAAGTTGAATTAGAGGAAGGATCTGCCATTCTGTTCTCCTTTTTGGCTGCAAGGGGTCAGGAGGACCAGTAAGGATTTCTCCTTACTCAATATTGTTTTTGAATTGAAAAATATTCTTCTATGCCTATAATTCTTTTTTTGCTGAAGGAGGAGAAATAAGAGCTTATTTTACTTTGGAGATGCCATGATGATGATGGCTAGTACTTCTGTAAATATAAGAGGAATTTAATTAACTTTGAAAAGAAATACACCAGTATTTGAAAGCTCCATTTGGCATTGGAGGACCTGGCATGGGATCTATTCTGTTTGCAGTCACCACTTAAATTTTGCAGTTAACACAACTGATTGCTTCTTATGTGCATGTGAATCTTTATTTAGGTTGGAATTGGGAAATTTTCAGATGCATGACCCAGTTCCGGCCAGATGTTTTTGGAATGTAAAGCTGGATAGGGAAGGACATGAAAACACGAAACCTCCTCAATTAGTTCAAACCCCTCAATCTTTCCAATTAGCCTGCACACCATGCTGTCATTTGCATTGCTGTTTTGGATTACTCATTGCTTTTTTTAAATATTTTTTTTTGCTTGTTTTAGATAAGTGGAAAATATTCAGCGAAGGAGCAGCTCAGATCAACCAAATTTGTGAAAATCGAGACTGCAGGATTGAACTGGAAGAACTGGTGAAGGTTTTGTACCTTGAGAAATCTGAACAGGATGGTTGTTGAGGGAGGTTCTGAAGAAGGAAACTGAGAGAAAAGAGATGGATTCGCAACAGGACTGTGGGTTTGTTTTGTCCGTTTTAATGGTACCCTGGAAAGAAAAAGAAAGAAAGAGAGAGAAGAAGAAAGAAGGAAAGTATTCATCTCATGCCCAGCATATCTTGCTGCTCTGTGCATAAACTTGTGCTAGTCCTTTTAATATCTCTACTTCATAAATGGTGGCTCTTTGTCATTGGAAAAACAGGAAGGAAAGACATAGATTCCTGCAAAGGTCATTGTCTAAAGCCAGGAGTGTGGAGTTGGTGAGCTGAGGGTCTTATTTCATATTTTGAAGAGAAACCAAAGGCCTCAGTGGGGAAGGTGCAGATATAAAATGGGTAGAGCCACAGTTGTATGAGACCAAGTTCCTTCCTTTTCCCTACTTTAAAATTACATTAAGCCCCTTACCAGCGGATACCAGAGTTTTTTTTTCAGAAATAAAATAGCAAGAAACATAAAATTACTAGGACCCTCCCAAGTAGGAGAAAATATCCCCCCCCCCCGAAGTAGGTTTAGCTTTGAGCCACTACATTCTCCACCCATCTTAATTTTTTGGACAACCCGTTGATCAGGAAAAAGCCAAGGATGGAGCTGCAGCAAGGTTGAGTCTTCTCTGCTGAAAGCAAGTCTTGAAATGATGATAATTCAGGGCTTGAACCATCCACCCCAAAACTGGAAAAGAAGATCCTGGAAATGATATTTCACTGCCTCCCCCCCCCCATGAAACTCTTCTGAGGTGCAATTGCTCAAAGGCGTGATGGGAGTCAAATCCAGGCCATCTTGTTTCATTTTGAGGCGCAAAGCACTCTCACTTCCATTTTCCCATTATTTTTTCCCCATCTTTTTCTTTCCATGAGAAATATCATTCAGAAAGAAGGGCCGGGGAAATGGAACCTTGACACAGTGCCTTGGGATAGATGGCCCAACGTATCCTTGGAAAGAACCAAAGAGAACCTGACTTGGATAGTCATGGAATTTCTGAGATGATCTGGGCTGAATCTTTTGGCTTGGATTTGGCAGTGGTAGACTAGATACACCGACCTTGGCAGAAGCCTCCAACTCTTTTCTTCAACTTGAGTTCCAAGACTGAAATGCTGTGAGTCCCACAGGCAAACATCATCCCTGAATTCAGGTGGGTGGGTGGGTAGGAAAGATGAAAATTGGGTCTAGAGGGGCTGCTGGTTGCTTATTCTTGATATCAACTATGGTTGGAAGCCCCAGTGGTTCCACACCGCTCATCTCACATGAGAGTTAGGTTATGTTCTGTGCCTTAAAGAGAAAGTATTCCATACAGGTAGTCCTTGACTTACAACAGTTCATTTAATGACTATTCAAAGTCACAATAGCACTAAAAAAAATTTTTATGACCATTTTTCATACTTACGACCATTGCAGCATCCCCATGGTCAGGTGATCAAAATTCCAACACTTGGCATCTGGCTCATATTTATGACTGTTGCAGTGTCCCCGGGTCACGTGATTTACTTTTGGGACCTTCTGATGAGCAAAGTCAATGGAGAAGCTGGGTTCATTTAACGGGTTGCTAACTTAACAACTGTGGCAAGAAAGGCCATAAAATGGGGCAAAATTCACTTAATACTCTCTCACTTAGCAACAGAACTTTTGGGCTCAATTGTGGACATGTCAAGGACCACCAGTACTCCAAAATGAGGAAGACTTCAGCATAGTTCCTTGTTTTTTAAGGAAGAAGAATGGAGCCCCAGGAGGGCCGAGAGGAAAAGGGATGTGCAGCCTAGAGGTCACCAATGGCTGCCACATCTCCAGGGATCATTTTATCAAATGAGAACTTAAATTTAAAAGTAAAAAAGCACATGCTGCTTATAGTGGAACAGAACTGCTAAGCAATGCTTTTCAGCTGCGGAGCCTTAAGTTGGGAGCAGCCCATCCTTGTTACGTTCCCACAGCAAAACTGAACCATGGCCTCCAGGCATGGAAAGTATTGTGCGAACACAACCAATCTGGTTAGTTCCAGGCACTGCAGTTGAATTGGCACAACCCCCTTCAAAGCAGAGCTCAAATGGGATGAAGGCCTTGGCGGTTTGGCATATTGTGAGAAATCACCCATTCAGAATCAGAATTTAGCTGGAAGGGACCTTGGAGGTCTTCTAGTCCAGCCCCTTGCTCAAGCCAGGGATCCTATACCATTTCAGACAAGTGGCTGTCCAATTTCTTCTTAAAAACCTCCAGTGATGAAGCTCCCACAACTTCTGGAGGCAACCTGTTCCATGGGTTCATTTTCCTCTCTGTTAGGAAGTTTCTCCTCAATTCCATGTTGCTTCTCTCCTTGATTGGTTTCCATCCGTTGTTTCTTATCCTGCCTTCTGGTGCTTTGGAGAATAGCTTGACCCCTTTCTCCTCCTCTCTGTGGCAGCCCCTCAAATATTGGAAGACTGCTCTCATGTCTCCCCTGGGCCTTCTCTTCCCTAGACTAGCCAGGCCCAGTTCCTGCAACCGTTCATTGTACGTTTTACTCTCCAGTCCCCTAATCATCCTGGTTGCTCTTCTTTGCACTTCTACCAAAGTCTCAACATATTTTTGTAATGTGACCAAAATGGGATGCAGGATTCCAGGTGTGGCCTTACTAAGGCTTTAAAAAAAATCATGTGGTTTTGAGTCTATGCTTCTGTTTATACAACCTAGGATTATATTTGCTTTTTTGGCTATCACAACCTGGTTATCATATTGAGCTGGTTTGGTTTGCTGGTTCAGGCCATATGAAATTGGCAAGGGTGTTTGGTCAGTTTGGGGTTGGAGTTAAATATGTTGTGTGAACTTAGGGGTTTGGGTTGTGTAAACCGGTGTTTCTCAAGCTCGGCAACTTTAAGTGTGTGAACTTCAACTCCCAGAATTCTCCAGCTAGCAAGCACAGCCATCCTCTTAGAATTTAATGAGCAGGCGGGTCTTGGCAGGTGATGCAGTGTCTCCCTTTTTGAAACATATCAAAAAGGCACAAGTTGACAGGTGTACAGTACTTTTGTTATATATTTTATTAATTTTTTGGAAGAAAAATAACTGATGAGATACCTGGGATATAGGCTGTGTATTTATTTGTATAATAAGTTCTCTCTTTTTTTAAAGACAAGGAAAAATCAGCGTAGCATGTTTCTTTAGCATTAACCAAGACGCATCTTAGCGTGGCTGGTTCTCTCTTCCACCCCTTTCACTTTTGTGGAGACACATATTTATAACCATTATTTATATACGTGTTTTATCTCTTTTATAAATTAATAAAATTGAATTGTTCCAAATGGACTTTTTTCTTTCATTTAATAGTGTTTTTTCCTGTGTCCCTTTTCCTTTGTTTAAGAATGGAGGGAAGATCCAGACCTTCTTTGAGGAGGAGCGGGGGAATTTTAGGGTTTGCAAATTTTGGACTGCAATCCAGATAACAGGATGACATCCAACTGAGTTGGAGTTACCCCAGTAAAAAACAAGGTTTAAAGAAAAAGTATTCACAGAGGTTAGCAATAGCAATAGCATTTAGACTTATATACCACTTCACAGAGTGCTTTCCAGCCCTAGCTAAGGAGTTTGCAGATCCAGCCTCTTGCCCCCAACAATCTGGGTCCTCATTTTACCAACCTCAGAAGATGGAAGGATGAGTCAACCTTGAGCCTGGTGTGATTTGAATTGCCAAATTGCAGGCAGCTGATAGCCAGCAGAAGTGGCCTGCAGTACAGCACTCTAACCACTGTGCCACCAAGGCTCTAACTAGTGATCTAATCCTAATGGCTCATTTCAAGCTATAAGTATGAGAATTATGTGGTTAGAATGTTCTCTACATTCAGCTAAGCACCTCCAATGCTAGGAAGAGAGGATTAAAACTGTTATCTTCTTCCTAATGGGGTGGCACAGAGGCTTAGAAGTTAAGACCACCAGCCCAGGTTCGAGACCCAAGCACCATGTGATAGGGTGAGTTCCCATCCTCACCTTTTTCCTTGAGAAATTTCACTTTTCATCCAAGAAGCTTCTTCGGTTACTTTTGGAAGCAAGCAGGAATGTGGGAAATTGCAGGGGAGGAGGGATCTGTGCATTCTCTCCCTACAATGCCTTCTGGGTAGAAATTAACCAGTTTTTTTTGGTTCCTCCCTGCAAAATCTACCTGGACACAGGTCTGCTACGAGAGCCAAAATTGCCATCTTTTGAGTCCTTGTCTTGGCTGCTGTCAAACTTTGCATAATAGAATAACAGTTTGAAGGGGCCTTGGAGGTCTCCTAGTCCAATTTCCTCCTCGAGCAGGAAGCCCTATACCAGTGATGGCGAACCTTTTTGCTGTGGTGTGCCGAAGGCACGCATGCGTGTGTGCCGGTACCATCAATGTAATGCGTCCCGCCCCTGCACATGCATAACACCCTCGCCCCCTTACCTGCACTGCGCATGCGCACGCTTCCCAGCTGATTTTCAGCCCATTTGGGACTGTTTTCGCCCTCTCGGAGGCTCGAGGGAAGCCACTGCAGCCTCAGGAGGCCAAAAAATGGGCCTTCCGGAAATACCAGAAGTGCCTGTTTTCAGCCCCTGGAGGCCTCTGGAACCTGGGAGAGGCTGTTTTCACTCTTCCAGAGGCTCGAGGGAAGCCTCTGCAGCCTCAGGAGGCCGAAAAACAAGCCTTCCGGAAATATCAGAAGTGATGAAAAGGGCCTGCTTTTCAGCCTCCAAAGGCTGTAGAAGTTTTTCTCGAGCCCCCGGGAGGGCAAAAATTGCTTCCCCCGTGGTCCAGAGGCCCTTCAGAGGCTGAAAACGGGCTCTTCTGGTATTTCCAGAAGGCTCATTTTTCGGTCTCCCGAGGCTGCAGAGGCTTTCCTTGAGCCTCTGGGAGGCCAAAAATGGCCGGAAATAGGTCGAAAATCTGCTGGGAGGCACACACATGCGTGGTGCAGGTAAGTTTGGCTGGGGCTCGTGTGCCATAACGTTTGCCATCACAGTCCTATACCATTTCAGGCACATGACTGTCCAATCTCTTCTTTAAAAGTTGGATTCATCCAAGTTGGCCAATACAAAACTTTTAACCAGGAGCAGCTCTTCAAATCACTCCCATTTAGGATGTTGTCTAAGAAACATAATGAACTAAGTCAGGATGTGATTCATAGTGATTTTCTGGCACTAGCTTGGTCTCTCTGCTCCTTATGAACAAACCTAATTGATCAGGAGTTTTTTATGGTCTCTTGGAGAAGGATTGCTTCATACTGTTCAAGGTAAGTGTAACAAAATGGGGCCACAACTCTTTTTAAGTAGTGGGGGAGACATAGAGGGTATGTAAACAAAGAAGAACAGAATAGTTCTGCTTGTATAGATCAAATACAAAACAGCAAGAAGTAAAGAGCTTTGGGTTCCCCTCTGTTCTCTGTGTTGTTGCACATGTGTGGCAGGGTGGATAGAAAGATAAATAATTCTTTGGATGCGTGGATAATTCATGAAGAACCCAATTTCATTCCAGAAATATTTATACAGGTAGTCCTAGACTTATGACCATAGCATCAGAATACCTGTTACTAAGCAAAACATTTGTTAAGTGAGTAATTCATTACTTTATTACCCATTTTGCCATGGTTGTTAAATGAGTCACTGCAGTTAAGTGAATCATGCAGTTGTTAAGCAAATCCAGCTTCTCCCATTGCCTTTGCTTGTTAGAAGCCAGCTGGAAAGGTTGCAAATGGTGATCACTTGACCCTGGGATGTTGCAACTGTTGCAAAATCCATGCCAAGTACAAGAATTTTGATCACATGACTCTGAGGATGCTGTGACAGTGATAAAGTGAGCATGGTTCATAAGCCACTTTTTTCAGTGATTTTACAGCTTCAAACAGTCATCAAATGAATGGCTGGAGGTCAAAGACTTCTCATATAAAAATAGAGACACTTCTAGAGCACCACTAGATGGCAATGAATAACACCAAAAATGTGTGCTGTGTTTTGCCCTCTGACGGTCATCTGGATTTTTGCACTTCAGATTTGGTGGCCATAACAATACGTTTACCTGCTTGCCCTTCCAGGGTGAAAGCAATCTTGGCTTGCCCAGATAATGTCTGTCATGCCCTTGTATTTCTGGGCAGCTCTATACGGCTGTTGCCTTTGCTCTGCTTACTTTCTCAGGTCAGATCTCTGGAGGGAATTCAGATTTGTTCCATTCAAGCAAACAATGAGAAGGATGAGCTCTTTCGGTGACATCAATGATTAAATAAACATCAACATTCCTTTCACAGCCAGTTTATTGCTGTGCAGTGCAAACTTTGCACATTCAGTCCTGGGTATCTTGCTTTGTGGGTGAGAATAGATGTCATATTTGACACTGGGGAAAGCAAATTGCCAGAAGATATGGGTTTCCTGCTCATTTCAGATGCTTCAAAATCTTCAAATTCTTTTTAACTTTTAATCTAACTGGTAGAATAGTCAATTATAATCCAAAATGGAAAAATCCAATAGTAAAAAGCCCGATGGCAAAAAAGAAAAAGGAGAAAAAGAAGAAGAAAAATCTTCAGGTTCTTCTAGACCCTAATCCAATTACGGAATAGTCCACAATAAAAAATGAAAAATAAAAAGAAGAAAAAAGCCCAAAAATAATAATAATAATTAAAAAGAAAAAGAACAAAAAGAAGGAAAGAAGAAAAAATTCCTTCAGGTTCTTCACACCTTAATCCAATTGGGAAATCTCAATAATAAAAAGAAAAAGGCAGAGTGGTCCAAAAACATGGATGGAAAAAGCAAAAAATCCCAGTAAAAAGAAGGAGAAGAAAAGAAAAATAAAGAAAAAATTCTGAGGCTTTCCCTTTAAAATAAAAAGCAAAAATAAGAATATTACTAAAATTAAAATTTACAGAGAGGCTGGTAAGGAGAGGTACCACAAATGAAAAAAAAAATAAGAAAACACACTGCACTTTGTTTAGTTGTCCAACGCTCTTATTATGACTCTCTTCTCCACAAGCTTCAAAGCCAAGCCTCAAGTGTTGAAATGTTGACAAGAGTCCAGGAAAGCACCTGTAATAATATTCTGCTGCGCTCTTCCCTCTATCTTATCAAATTGAAATGTCCTTGAGAAGGAGTTTTTTCACAGTTCTCTCCAATTCAAATAAAATATTTTCAAGCCTCTAGTTGGCAGTGTTACAAAGTTTCTTAATGCACTTCCCCCCCCCCAGCCAGAAAAACTTAGTTTGAGTTGAGAAAAAAGAAAAGGTGTTTATAAAATCGTGGTAAAGTCCCCCAGAAAAAAGTAAGAGAAAGAAAAAAAAAAGCTCCAAGCCTCAATTTGACGTCCCTTTAAAATACGCCGCTCATACAGTTTTGTCAAAAAAAATCTCACAGGTTTCTTCTCATACTCAGAGTGTCCTTTCAAATCTCACCGAGTTAACAAAAAAAAGAAAAAAAAGAAATTTCTCACCCAGCCGACACACTTTCACTTTCAGCCTCTTCCTTTCCAGAGCTGTCCCGGCTTCAGCAGCTATGGAGGCTGCCTCTCCGCTGCCAGCAAAAGGACTACTCCCAGATCAAACCAAGGACTTTGCGATGTCCCTGGGGTCCACGGAGTGTGCCCTTCACAATCACCACCTCTACGGGATGGTTTAGGTCCGTTGGGACCAACCAGGGGCAAAAATATCAGCTGTGATCTCGGAGCCCTGAGATTGCAGCTGTATTGCCGAAACAAAGCTCTGCCTTCTCCTGGTCTACTCTTTTCTTTAAAAACTCCAGTGATGAAGCACCTACAACTCCAGGGTGCAAGTTGTTGGTTAATTGTTCTCATTATCAGAAAATTTCTCATTAATTCCTGGTTGGAATTATCTTTAATGAGCTAATGCGGGGGCTGGCACCTTCGGCAACAAGGTCACATAATATAATAAGATTGGGACTGGGTTAGGGACTTCTATCTTCACTGTGAGTTGTATTGGGGGGGCTGCACAAAGGGAGGCTCAGCCAATCTCATTGTGCACATGTACTCTGACAATAAAGGTAATAATACTAATACTAATACTAATACTACTACTACTAATAATAATACCTATTGCTACTTGTCTTGCCTTCTGGCGCTTTTGAGAATAGATTGACCCCCCTCTTGCTCAATATTTGAGCAACCCCTCAAATATTGGAACACTGCTATATGTAGCCCCTACTCCTTCTTTTCGCCGGACTAGACATGCCCAATTCCTGCAACTCTTCTCTTTATGTTTTATCTTCCAGTCCTTTAATCATTGTTGTTTTTCTCTGCATTCTTTGTAGAATTCCACATCTTTTTTATGTTGTGGTGACCAAAACTGGACACAGTATTCTAGGTGTGGCTTTACCAAGGCAGTACTAAAATTAAAGCAGTACTAACACTTTACGTGATGTTGATTCTCTCTCTCTCTGTTAATGCAGCCTAGGATTCCATTGGCTTTTTTGGCAGCTGTAGCACATGGCTGGCTCATACTGAGGTGAGAGTTGACTAGGACTCTTACTGCTGCTGAGCCAGGTTGCTAAACTGACTGCAGTTGCTGGCCACCAAAAGTATATTTTAAAGAGTAATAGGAAGAGGTTACAATTTGACCTCTCTTATAACAAAAGGCAAATCATGGAATTATGTATTTAAATTGCAGAAACTCAGATTCTCGTCAAGTGTCTAGAATCAACATTTCCTCATGGACGGACAGCAGGACCAGTAATGAGCTCCCTTGATTGGATGTCTTGAAGGAGAAATTGGAGAGCCACCTGTCAGGGCTGGGTAAAATTGGATTTTTGAAGCAGGGGGCTGGACTCAGTCATATAAAATGGTCCCTTTCTATTCCCAGTTTCTGGTTATTTCTTTCATGTTAAAAACAGATTAACACCTGGAGCATTATTAGTTGTACAAAAAGTCAGCACAGGTCTTGACTGTTATTTTGGCACATCAAGGTCCCCTCCGTGTTAACACTGTTCACAACTGTGTTGAAATTCCCTTCAAAAGCGTGCTGCTGTGTACTAGGAGGGGTTAACAAATGTCTTTTATGTTTCAACCTCTCCCAATCTCAGAGATTGAGTGTCATAATGCACTCTGGCAGAATATTCTAGAACCTACTGCAAGTGATCAGCCAGCACCACTGTATCTGAAGCTCATATCTTATACGGTCTCTCTTTCTTTCTGTCTGATTGGACTGTCAGGGGAAATTCATGTTGGATGAACACATTTGTCATGACTTCTTTGAATTCTGTAAGTACCTATCTCTTAGCCTAACTAGCTTCCTAGGGTTCTTAACAAGAAAAAAATGCAATAGAAGGAAATATTTGTAGCTCAGGTTGAACTGTGAAGTCCTTGTTGCTTTCTGTGTTTTATTGTTTGCTTGCAGACATTTCATTAGTCAACTAAGTAACATCACCCGTGCTAGACGGAAGGGTTTGGGAGAGGGGGAGGAGGAGGGGGGAAAGGAGGGGGAGGAGGAAGAGGAAGAATAATAATTGTGGGATCCCTTGGGATCTTGGTGGTTTGCTTGCAGACATTTCATTACCCAACTAGGCTATATCATCACTCCCCACCCCCATAACACTGGCAGGGCAAGCGTGATTTGAGAAAGAAAATATTAAAAATATATGATATTTTTGTAATTACTTATCAAGCACATCTAAATTATATTAAACAAAATATCTTTACAATCCCCAAGACATATCCCAACTTTTGAGCATCCCTAATGTTTGGAAATTGAAAGTTGAAAAATTTGACACACCATATCAAGAAGAAAATTCTGTATTACTTACATTAATGATGTTACTTAGTTGGAGTTCCATAAGTTATAGCCCCACCATAGGCACAAAACCAGCTGGGTGACCTTGGGTCATGGGACCAGTTACTTTCTCTCTGCCTTTGGAAGCAGGCACGGCTCAACCAATTTTGCCAAGAAAACTGCAGGGACTTATCCAGGCAATTTCCAGGAGTCAAATCCTGATCTGAAGGCACGTCCCCACACCTTGTTAATATAGGTTGAGGCAGGTCCTTGGTGCTCTCTGAGCTTGGTTGCTTTCTTGCAGTTGTTTCATTACCTGAAGTAGGTAACATTATCAGTGCTAAAAAGGAGAGGGGTTGCAGGGGGACTGTGGAGTCCGTGCTACTCTCTGTGGAGTCCGTGCTACTCTCTGAGCTTCATGGTTTTCTTGCAGACATTTCATTGCTAGCACTGATTATGTTACTTAGTTGGGTAATGAAATGTCTGCAAGAAAACCACCAAGGTCAGGGAGCATCAAGGACTCCATAGTCCTCTTCTTCCCCCCATCCCCCTTGCTTTTAGTACTGATGATGTTACCTACTTCAGGTAATGAAATATCTGCAAGAAAACAACCACGTTGAGAGAGCATCAAGGAACCATCATTCCAATGTTGAACTACAAATACTTTATTGGTATAGGTGTAATAACAGAATTTGGAAAGCCAGACCATCTCCCTCTTTCCCTTGCTTTTATACCAAAGAGAGTCAATCCTGGTCTATGTTTAGTTTCTATCTCATACTTTCCTCTCTTCCTGGGCTAGTTTACACTTGATTAATAGTTGCCATATATATTCTTTGTTGTAGAGCAGCGGTTACAGAATGAGATGGAGCCAGGCTGAAGCTAACAGACTTTATTCCATTGAATAAAGTGTCGCCGCGGCTGCCGGGGCTAACTGACAGCCAGCTGGCGGCGACAGCTGATGCCATTTGACAGCTCCCTTTTATAGCCGGCTGTCAAATGGCATCAACCAATGGGAGCGATCGGCGCTCCCGCGTAGGCAGAGGACCAGGGAGAGGCTGCTGTCAGTCTCTGAACACAGCACTCCTTTCCCCTGGCCACCAGCATGCGTAGTCCTGCAGCCGGACTGGCCGCTTTCGCTCGCGGCCTGATTCCTGGGGTTTGCCGGATGTCATCAAGTCCTGCTCTCCCCGGGCAGTGTCTGGAGCTCAAAGATGGTCATCAGATGTCCGAGTCCTGGTGTCTGGCTGCTGATCGGGTAAGTCCTCTTGATCAGTTCGCGGCGGGCGATGATCAGATCGTGGCTGGTAGACCGGGGCCTCTAGCGGGTTGGCTGCAGCAGGCGGCTGGTAGACTGGGTTGTCCGGTGGCTGGTAGACCGGGATTTCGATGGCTGTCTTCTTCCAACATCTCCTTAGATGATTTATGCGTCTTCTCCAAACTCGACTGTCCTCGAAGAGGATCCTGTAGGACTTGGGTCCTGTAATAGAGACTATTTGCCCTGGCAGCCAGACACGCTCTCACAGCCCCCTTTCACCCTGCAAGCAATGGGATGGCCGAGAGAGCTGTTAGGTCTGTGAAGGAAGTTTTGGCCAGGCTGGGCCAAGCAGACTGGCACTCCAAACTGTCCACTTACTTGCTCACGCAACACACTATCCCATGCCCTACTACCAACAAGACCCCAGCAGAACTTTTGATGGGCAGACGCCTCAGGATCACCCTGGACAGGTTGCACCCCCACTACACTCCTAGCACACCACTGGCTTCTGACAGCCATGCCAGGGAATTCGCCCTGCAAGACCTGGTTTATGCCAGGAACTATGCGGGGCATCCTTTATGATGCCCAGGTTGGCTGCGAAGACTGCGAATTCATTGGAACTGAACTGAGGGCCATTATCTGAAATCAAGGTGTCAGGGAGTCCATGTGTAACAAACAGTCTGGTCAAGGCCCTTGTGACAGCCAGTGTAGTGGTAGAGGGGAGCAAAGCCACATCAGTCCATTTAGAGAATGAGTCTACTACAACCAAAAAGATCTTCCCCTGCACAGGGCCAGCCAGGTCAATATGCAGCCTGGACCAAGGGGCCCCAGCATCTTCCCACCTGGTTGGGGCAGCTGTTGGTGGGGCTGCTCTAGTTGCCTGGCAGGGCTGGCATGTGCTTACCCAGTTGGCAATCCGGGCATCCAATCCTGGCCACCAAACGTAGCTGCGGGCCAAGGCCTTCATCCTCACGATGCCAGTGCCTTTAAAACTTGTTCTTGCAAGGTGGGTGGAATGACCACCCTTGTCCCCCATAACAGACAGCCCTGAAGTGAAGACAACTCTTGTCTGCAGGTCTTAAATGGCATGAATTCAGGGGCATACTGAATATCAGGCCACCCCCTCCCCACCCAGTCCAGGACTTGGGAAATCACATGGTCCCTTCTGGAGTGGGCAGCAATATCCCCGGCTGAGACTGGTAGGTCAAATACATTGCAGTCGAAGATTGCGTGGATAGGAGCTGGGTCTTTGACTGGTGTTGGCAGGGGGCATCTGCTGAGGGCATCTGCATGGCACAGGTTCTTCCCCGGGCGATATACCAGTTTGTATGAGTAGGCGGCCAGGAACAGAGTCCATCTGGTCATTCGTGGGGATAGTACCTGTGGGGTTTGCTTATCTCTAGCTAAAAGTCCCAAAAGTGGCTTGTGATCCGTTACAAGTTCAAAACAATGGCCATAGAGAAACTCGTGGAATTTTTTTACAGCAGCAATAGCTGCTAGGGCTTCCTTATCGATTTGACTATAGTTCCTCTCTGCTGCAGAGAAAGTTCTTGAAAAGTAAGCAATGGGTGCCTCAGATCCATTTGGGAGCTTATGGCTCAATACTGCTCCTATGCCAAGGGGTGAGGCGTCTGAGGCTAACACCAGGGGCAGGTTTTGGTTAAATTGGATTAACACAGTGTTTGAAGTTAAAAGAGACTTAACTGCTTGGAAAGCATTGGCTTCTCTCTGTCCCCAGTGCCAGCGGCCCTTTTTATCTAAGAGCCTATGAAGGGGTTCAGCTACAGAGGCCTTGTGAGGGAGGAAAGCTGCATAAAAATTCAGGAGCCCTAAAAAGGCCTGCAATTCAGTTTTGTTAGAGGGTGTGGGTGCCTCGTGGATGGCTCTAACCTTAGTTTCTATAGGGTGAATTCCAGAGGTGTCAATTTGATAACCAAGGAAGTGCATTTGCTTGGTGGCAATGGTGCATTTGTCTTTTTTCAATTTAAGCCCATTTTTCCTAAATCTGTTAAGGACTGACCTGACTCAGAGTAATAATTGTGTTTTGTTGGTGGCAGAGACTAAAATGTCATCAAAGTATGGAACCACTCCCGGAAGACCCTGGAGGATTCTCTCCATGAGGGACTGAAAAATGCCTGTGGCCACACTAACTCCAAATTGTAAACGTTTACATCTAAAGGCACCCCTGTGTGTAACTATAGTTTGCAAGTCAGCAGTGTGTTGGTCCACAGGAAATTGCTGATATGCTTGGGACATGTCTAACTTTGCAAAAATTGTACCTGGCTCAAAAGAGTGTAGCAGGTGTTGGATTACAGGTACTGGGTATGCACTAATTTGGAGGAAACGATTCAGGGACGTTTTATACTCAGCGCAGATTCTCACGCTCCCATCTTTTTTTAAGGGGGTAACTATGGGCGTTTCCCATTTTGCAAAATCTACCTGCTCCAGCACTCCTTGTTTATTAAGTTTGTCTAATTCAGCATCCAATTTAGACTGAATGGCAAAAGGTTCCCATCACGGTTTTAAACAAATTGGGGTGGCTTGTGGGCCCACATCGAAAGAGATAGGGGTGCCAGAATAACAACCTAGTTCACTACTGAAAACATCAGAGTAGTCCCTGAAGAGGGAATCTACTTCAGAATTTACCACAGAGTGAACCTCTATGATATTAAGGCCTAGGGCAGGGAACCAATCTAGGCCTAGCAAGCTAGGAAGGGCACCATCTACAAGCACCAGTGGCAAGTGGCCTCTAAAGTTCTGGAATTGAATGAGGAATTTGCCCTTACCCAGGATTGGAATGGTCTTTCCCTGGTAGTCTCGAAGAGTCAGGTGGCAGTTGATCAGCTTCTTTGAGAGCGAAGGTAGCAACTTCTTCAGGGTGGCCCATGAGATGATAGAGAGGGCAGACCCAGTGTCTACCTCCATCCGGCAGGGTTTACCTTCTACAAAGAGAGAAATGCTTATTTTGTTAGACCTAGGGGTGGTATTGTCTGCGTGGTAACATGTGTAGCAATCTTCAACTTGCCTTTGGAAGGAGGCAGTAACCTGAGGTCTTTGCGTGGGGGTCTGCTCAGCTTGGCAAACCCTGGCTATGTGCCCTCTCTTTTGGCAGTTCAGACAGATAATGTTTCTGAATCTGCAAGTTGATCTGGGGTGGTTCCCCCACAGCTCATACAATTGGGTTGCTGTCTGGCTGTTTGGTTGTTGGTTTTCTTAGGTAGCTCTGGGGGGAGGTCGTGGACATGTGAGGCAGTTTACCTCAAGAGATTCCTCTTCTTGGGAGACCTCATCAAAGTGAACGGTAGAGTGCCCTTGCCTTAAGGGGTCCCCCTGAATCTCAGCTGCTATCTCTGACAGCTCAGCAGCCTGAGCCTCCTCAATAACTAAGGCCAGGGTTAAATCTTTTTTAGCAAGTAAACGCCTCTGTAACTTTAGGTCCCTAACTCCTCCCACAATTTGGTCAAGCAGCATGTCCTCAAGGTAATCCCTAAACCCACAGTGTATGGCAGCTGACCTTAAGGCTGCCATGTACTGACTCACAGTTTCCCCTTCAGCTTGAACTCTCCTCCTAAAAGCCAACCTCCTAGCTACCTGAGAGGGTCTGGGGGAATAGTGGTTTGACAGGATTTCCTTCAACTCATCCCAGGGAATAGCCTTTATAGAGTGTGGGGACACTAGTGCGGAGGCTGTATCAAAAACTGTAGCCCCACAGAAGCTTAAAAAATAGGACCTTTTCCTCAGGTCAGTGGCTTCAGACAGATCAATGGCGTTTAGGAAGCATTCGAATCTGTTCATGTATGATTCCCATGTCTCTGCCCCCAGCTGAAAGTGAGGGAATGTCGGATTTGAGGCCATTAGAGTGGCAATGTCGGTCTCCTCAGCTGAGGGAACTTTGAATTTCTGCTTTTAGAAAAGCATTTCTGGCTGCGCCTGTCAAGCGGCGTTCGGCTCCTCAGCTGGGGAGCTTTAAAGTTCGCGCTCTTTGGAGAGCTTCAGCGGCGGTGACTTTGTTCAGCTTGCAGCGGCTTCAGCTCTTTTTTCTGTGACTTCGGCTCAGTTGTCTTGACTGGTCGTCTTTACTGCATCCCACCCTCGTCGCCAGTGTGGTAGAGCGGTGGTTACAGAATGAGATGGAGCCAGGCTGAAGCTAACAGACTTTATTCCATTGAATAAAGGGTCGCTGCAGCTGTTTCATTGGTTGATTGTTCTGACTGTCAGGAAATTTCTCCTTATTTCTAGGTTGAATGTTTCTTTGATCAGTTTCGATCCTTTGCTTATTGTTCTGCCTTCAAATGATTTTGAAAATAGATTGACTCCTCCCCTTCCTTGTGGCAGCCCCTCAAATATTGGAATACTGTTAACATTTTATGACAGCCTATAACAAAATAAAATATTGGCCCTTGCATGGTGTATTGAAAATGATGGGTTTTTTTGACAAACCTCTTAGTACACTCCAATTCTCCTTCTCTTAAACAGACATATATATTTAATCTATCTGTCCCTTGTTTATGTCCATTTGCCATTGTCCCACAAAAAACCAACATGATTGGATTCATTCAGAATAGGGGATCTTTGGCCATATTTGTGCATCTCAGATGATGTACCTGGACCAGAAAACATTCTGAACATGTTTCTGTTTTGTTTTCTTCTTGAAGGTGTATGTGTAAAAACAGAAGGACAGTCAACAGATAAAGGCAATGGTTTAAACCAGGCATGATCAACCTTGTCAACTTTAAGACCTGTGAACTTCAACTCACAGAAATCCCCAACCAGCCATGCTGATTGGGGAATTCTGGATGTTGAAATCCACAGGTCTTAAGGTTGACAAGGTTGGACATGTCTGGTTTAAACCACTGGTAGAAGAATCCAGTGCAGGACTGTAAAATCAGGGAGAGGTGTAACTGGGAAGACCCACCACTAATTTGCCCATATAATCAAGCAGCTACATATGTATCAAGGCATGTGTTTTGGAAGGAAAAAGAGAAAAATCCATCTTACAGAAATAAATATGGAAGTGTCATGCAAACCCTAGGGAATGATGAGTAAAGAAGTAAGTTTGGGCAATGATTTAGCCAGATAGGAAGCAAACCATAATAAGAAGGTCCTTGTCTTTAATTTAGGATATATCAAAAGAAAGCTGCCTTCACCAGCTTGTTTCTTTCCAAATTTTCTGGACTTTAGATCCCACCATTTCTGAGCCAAGGTGATTAGTACTCATGCCTAATACATTTGAAGGAAATCAACTGGGAAAAACTGGAATAAGAGTTTTTTGGCCAGATTTGGCTGTCAAAACAGTGGAGGACCACTAGATAGGACCAATGACTATGAGAACTTTGGGTCTCTCTACAGTCATCTTAGTGGTGGACTGGATTGTTGTGGCTTCTTTTCTAAACTCTCTTTGAGTTGAAGACTGCTAGCTGAAAAAGAGAACTGCAGCCATTAGTTTATTTTATTATTAATCCAATGCTGCCATCTAGCTGCTGGTATCTGGCATACCACAAATTAAAGAGGTTCCTTCTAAAACAAATGCATTTAAAACTTTAAATAATGTGTTTGGCCAAGTAACCAAGAACAACCTGGATAGATCAAATAAGGCTTTACTTACGGTGTACATTTTTTCTATATTTTATTTTCATTTTGTTTACAATATTACTTAGAGGTGCATTTTTTTTACAGATGTTTCCCTTATTTGCATATTAATAGAGAGCTACAATTCTATTCAAACTAGCTTATAAAGTAGCAGAAAATGCTTCTCCCCTCCTAGTACAATGCAGAAAAAAGGAAACTGTCTGAAAGAAAGAGTATACTCTTTTCATTGTAAACATCAAGTTCTCCACTCCTTTATAACTGGCTACTGTTTTTTTCTTTTTTCAAATTCAAGTTTAGTTGCAACAAAGTTGTTTCTTCCTTCCCCCTTTAGTGGGGGAAAATCATTCAGATTCTATTGTCATTTAGCTTAACAAGAATCTGTAGAGCAACTGGGTAGGAGATGAGGAACTCAGGAGAAGAGATAGAGAAGTGGAATTAGGTGGGGTGAATAGTTTGCACGCAGAATTTGGAAAGATATTATTGGGCTTAAAGAGTGGCTATTTCCCTGCTTGTAATTCTGAAATGAGCTAACAGGAGAAGGCAGCCTTGATTCGCATACAAGTTAAAAAATAAAAAAGATCTGTTGTCAATATTGCACAGGGTTGCATAATCTTTAGAAATGGTAGGTCTCGTGGGAGTTGCTATTTCTAATCTAACATCTTCCAGGGAGATATTAGATTTATATTAAAGTAGTTACTAGTACTTAGTAAAGAACTCACTGAACCCATTTATACTATGGGCTTTGCAATGTTTACAGAGGATATTCGGTAGGCTGAGGGCAACAGCAGGTAAGGTGATATTCCTGCTGCACCCCACTGGCTGAAATTTGTAAGTGATGGGTCTGTCACATCCCTTCCCTACCGGACTGGTGAGGCAGGCTGATCTGCTGGGCGTGAGATGGTTCCTCAGGCAACCAGGCCCCAATTCATGTAGGGCTTCAAAGGTTAAAATGTTTAACAATCAAGCCCAAGACTTCAGACTATCAGATTCTGGCATCTTTTGCTTGTCATTTTCACTTTTTTTTAAAATGAGACCTGCCTGCAAATGAGATCATTGCCTAAGCCAGAGCAAGTCATGTTTCCTTTACATTAAAGATGTTTACTCAGTTATTTTATCCTACAACCACAGACCATAACTTCAACAGTTTAGGAAACCACATCCCTCCATCTTAAACAACATGATTAAAAATAAAACAAAATCCACCCTGGGCTGAATCTTCTTTTGTTCTTTTGACAACAACAAATATTATTGCTGTCTTTGTTCAGGAACTTTGCCTCTGCCAATCCCAGACAACCGTAAAAACATCTAAATTGCCTGGATGCAGGCAAAGTGCAGGGACTTGATAAAGGAGCCATTTCATCCCCATCCAAATTGCAATGCGGAAGAATTTTTCTCAGTTGGACACCAATCAGAGCTGCTAAGTAGGAATGGGCAATGTTTGGGACCCTGGAAAGGGAAGGGATGGTATTTCGATTCATGACTTTTATACGCATAAATCCCATGTCATCCACAATGGGCAAAGAATTAAAGTTGGAGGAGAAGGAGGGGAGGAGGAGGAGGAGGAGGAAAAAAAGGAAGGGGAGCGGAAGAAGGAGAAGGAGATTGATGAGATAATGATGATGGGGGAAGAGAAGAAAAATGATGTGATGATGATGATGATGATGATGGAAGGAGAAAGAGGAGAATGATGAGACAGTGATGATGGGAGGAGGAGAAGGAGAAGGCCAGGAAGCAAAGGAGTCAGAGGAGGAGCAGGAGGAGGAGGAGGACAGGAGAGGGAGGAAGAAATTGATGAGATAGTGGTGGTGATGATGGGAGGAGAAGGAGGAGGAGGAGAAGGAGGAGAATGATGGGAGGAGGAGGAGTATTTACATACATTCTAGATTTGGATTTGGTGTTTCTAATTATTAGATCCTTCCCAAGGTTCTACAATAGTTGACTATAATGTCTCAATGTACAAATAGTCCTCAACTTAACCATCCATTTAGCAACCATTCGAAGCTACAACAGCATTGAAAAAAACCAGCTAACCATGGTCCTGTCACAAACTTCAGATCATCTCTATGGTTACATGATAACATTGGTACACTGGACAGCTGGCAGGTATTTATCCCACTGCAGCCTCCAGGGGTCATGTGACCATCAGACCTGCCTGGCCAGTTTCCAACATGCGATGTCCATGGGGAACCTGGATCTGCTTAACAACTGCACAATTCACGAACCAACTGCAGTGACTTGCTTAGCAACTGTGGGGGGGAAAGTCATAAAATCAGGTGTGACTCCCTTAAGAGCCACCTTGTTTCGCCATGGAAATTCTGGCCCTAAGTGCGGTTCTAACTCAAGGATCCCTCTATGCACTGTGCTCCGTATGCACTTTTTGTAACCGATATGTTCAGATTGGCTCCACTCTTGTGATGTCCCAGAGCTCCACCCAGTACTAGCACCATGTGACTTTTTCTCACATTTGCTTGAACTCTAATTGAAGTTTCTTTTCTATTTCCTTTTCTCTTTCTTTCTTATTGAGCGTTCTCAATGTAGTACTAATAGAGGAGAATATTTGTAGCTCAGGGCTGACATGAAGGGTCCTTGGTGCTCTCTGAGCTTGCTTGTTTTCTTGAAGATGTTTCATTACCCAAACTAAGTAGCATCATCAGTACTAGTCCCAGAACTGATGATGTTACCTAGTTTGGGTAATGAAACACCTACAAGAAAAAAGGCAAGCTCAGAGAGCACCAAAGAACCTCCTCATTCTCAATGTAGCTTTTGCAGCTGCCTTTTGACAAAATCAGTTGCCCACACTTGTTTCTTTGTTCTGTGGTCAGGTCTGGCTTACTGTGGGCTGAATGTATATCAATTTACATTTGCACAGGAACTTCACCTCTTTGGTTTTTTTAAATAATTTTATTAAACCCATGGAAACATAAACTACAAATGAAAATGAAAGCAGTGGGAAAATGGAGGAAAAAGCAGAGACAGGGAAGTGTGGGATAAAGAGGGGAAAAGAGGGAAAAGCATTGACATCCAATTCTTTTTAGTGTAGTAGAATAAAACAATAACATTACAGCCTCAATGTTTTACTTTACATTTATTGATTTATTTTTGTCAATTGCTTACAAGATAATAGGCATAAGTAAAAACATAGTTATGAATACATGGATACATATAAAAAAATAAAAAATAAAAGAAATTAATACAGGTAGTCATCGACTTACAATAGATCATTTAGTGACTGTTTGAAGTTACAACAGCACTGAAAAAAGTAGCTTACAATGGGTTTTCACACCTATGACTGTTGCAGCATCCCCATGGTCATGTGATTTACATTCAGATGCTTGTCAACTGACTCACATTTATGACAGATGCAGTGTCCTGGAGTTATATGATCCCCTTTTGCAACAAGCAAAGTCAATGGGGAAACTTAACAACCAGATTACTAATTTAAGAATTACAATGATTAACTTAACAAATGTGGCAACAAATTTCTCACTTAGCAACATAAATTTTGGGCTCAATTGTGTTGTAAATTGAGGACTACTTGTATTGCATGTACCAGTCATTCTATAACAACAAATGTATCTAATCAGCAAACCCCAAATCAAAGTTGTTTTATTATTATTAGTATTATTAGTATTAGTATTATCTCAAGCACAGAATCCAGAAGTAGTTTCCAAGTAGAAACAAAGTTAAATGCGTTCATTTCTTTAATTCAAGCATGAGATTAGCTATCTAATCTAAAGTCACTAAATTAGTAGAACAGCAAAACGCTGTGGACATAATATTCTTTGATTTCAGTAAGGCATTTAATAAAGTAGACCACAACTTACTTCTTGATAAGCTAGAAAAATGCAGACTAGACAACATCTGATTGATTTGTAGCTGGCTGACTACCTATACTCAATGAGTAGTCCTTAGTACCACATGGAGAGAAGTAAGCAGTGGATACTTAGGCCCAGTACTCTTCAATATCTTCATAAATGACTTAGATGAAGGAATAGAAGGGGAACTCATCAAATTTGCAGATGACGCTAAACTGGCAGGAACATCCCAGAAGACAAGCTCGGGATCCAAAACAGATCTTGACAAACTTGAACAATGGGCCCTACCCAAGAAAATGAATTTCAATGTGGAGAAAAGCAAAGTTTTACGTTTAGGCAGAAAAAATCAAAGGTATAAGCACAGATTAGGTGAGACCTGGCTCAAAAACAGTAACTGTGAGAGGGACCTTGGAGTCTTAGTGGATGATCATTTGAATATGAGCCAGCAATATGCAGCAACAGCCAAAAAAGCTAATACAATCCTGGGTTGCATAAACATAGAATCAAAATCACGTGAAGTATTAGTACCACATTATAAAACCCTAATAAGACCACACCTGGAATACTGCAACCAATTTTGGTCACCAAACTACAAAAAGATGTTGAGACTTTGGGAAAAGTTCACAGAAGATCAACCAAGATGATCAAAGGCCTGGAGACTAAAACATATGAAGAATGGCTGCAGGTTTTGGATCTGGGTTAGTCTAAGGAAAAGAAGAATTAGGGGTGACAATATTCCAGTATTTGAGGGGCTGCCACAAAGAAGAAGGGGTCAAATTATTCTCCAAAACACCAGAGGGCAGCACAAGAAACAACAATTGGAAAGTGATCAAAGAGAAGCAACCTGGAAGTAAGGAGAAACTTCCTAACAGTGAGGACAATTAACCAGTGGAACAGCTGGCCATCAGAAATCGTGGGTGCTCCACCATTGGAGGTTTTTAAGAAGAGACTGGACAGTCACCTATCTGAAATAGGTTCTCTTGCTTGAACTGAGGGCTGGACTAGAAGACCTCCAAGGTCCCTTCCAGCTCTATTCTGCTAACTCTATCAGTATTTCCAGCGATTTATCCACTGGGGGAAAACTGTTGTTCTGAACCACTTTTTCTGTTATGTCTTGAATTGGTATACTCGAAATCCCCGAGCCTTGATTGGCTAAGGCGCGGGGATTTCTGATTGGCCAGGCGAGCCGCACTGATTGGCCCGATTGGAGTCTCCCGCGATTGGTGCAAACCAAGAGCGGGAGACTTGAATCGCTGCCATTGGCCGCGGCCGCCGCTGCGAAAGGTATAAAAGCCGCGGGCTTTTTGCCTTTCGCCGGTTCGGTTCTCCCATTGTTAATAAAGAGCTTTGAATGAAAGTCACCGACTCTGATCATCTTTTTGCGGACACGACACTGGCGACGAGGGTGGGATCTCGCCCCTGAACCGAACCCCGTGTCCACCCAAGAACCAGCTCCAGCGCAGAGATGGCGAAGATAGCACCGCCCGCCCCGTTCAACCCCGCCACCGAGGATTGGGAATCATACTCGGATCGGTTCCGGATGTACCTGGAATGCGCCGGAATGAAGGACGCCCCGGCCCCGCTAAAACGCGCCGTCTTTCTTACGCACTGCGGACCAGAGGTTTTCCAGATGGCCAAAGCCTTGGCCAAACCGGCAGACGAAACCGCCATGGACTGGGACGTCCTTGAACCCATATTGCGGCGCCATTACGCCCCCGAAGTCCCCATCCTGATACGGCGCAACGAGTTCTACCGCCGAAACCAGAAACCAGACGAAAAATTGAGCGACTTCGTCGCAGAACTACGGCGCCTAGGAGGACTCTGTGAGTTCGAAGGTCTGAACAGTCTCATAAGAGACCGCTTCGTACTCGGTTTATGGGATCCTACACTCCAGAGCCGACTTATGGCCAAGGGCGACATCAGCCTAGCCGATGCCCTCACAGCAGCCGCAGCCGCTGAAGCGACCCGCACGTCGGCAGACAGCATGCGAAGATCTGACGCGAAGGGCGGAAACAACAACCCGGCAAGGTCGGCCGACACAAGAAACGAAGCAACCGCACACTACGGTGAATACCAATCAAACTCCAGCACGTCAGAAGACGAGGAGGACATACATCGAGTGCAGACGGGACGCGGCGATCAACGAAGCCGAAAAGGTCGCAGGTCGAGGACCAACTGTGCCGGGTGCGGCGGCGATCACCCCAGGTCAGAATGCCGATTTTTTGACTCTATCTGTAGGCATTGTGAACGACGGGGTCACATCGCCCGAGTTTGCCGCCAAAAGAAGACCCGCAGCCCGCCCAAATGGGAACAGCATGACAGACGGAGAGAAAACTCCCCGCCCAGAACCAGAGAGCGTCAGCCAGACGGTCGGTGGGACCGCACTCAACGATCTCAAAGAAGCGGCGACGGTCGGCGAAAAGAAGAAACCCACCAGACGGTGACCATCGGCCACGCCATCTCCGACGGCGCCAGAAAAGTACATGTAGAAGTACATATCGAAGGCCAGCCATGCAAAATGGAAGTGGACTCCGGGTCCTACCTTTCCATGATTGCATGGCGCGAAATCAAAAGACTGGTGCCTACACTGCAAAAGAGAAACGTGCATGCCCAAAAAGTCATCATTAAAGACTACCAAGGGAATCGAGTTCCCGTAGTGGGCACCAAGAACTTCAATATAACTTACAAAGGCCACACCGAACAACTGCCACTTACAATCGTCGATCGCGACCGCCCAAGCCTACTGGGTTTACAATGGTTCGCCCCGCTTAACATCACGCTGACAGGTGTCAACCAAGTCACCATCGAAGCTTGGGAACAGCGGCTAGCCCAGGAGTTCCAGGAGGTGTTCGATGGAGGCTTGGGCAAGTACCAGGGGCCCCTTATCTCGTTTGACCTAGACCCAAGGGTTCCCCCTAAGCGGCTTAAACCTAGAAGGGTACCATTTGCATTAAGACCTAAAATCGACGAGCAGCTCGACAAGCTCGTCAAACAAGGGGTATTGCAGCCGATAGACCATGCCAGATGGGAAACCCCTATAGTGACCCCAGTAAAGCCAGACGGGTCCGTGAGAATCTGCGGGGACTATAAGGCCACCCTAAATTGCGCGTTACAACAAAGCGCCTACCCAGTCCCAATAGTGCAACATTTACTGCACTCACTAGGAGGGGGCAAAGTCTTTGCCAAGCTCGACCTCGCCCAGGCATATCAGCAGCTACCTGTGGACGAGAAAACGGCGGAAGCCCAAACAATAGTGACCCATCGGGGGGCTTTCAAGTGTAACCGGCTCCAATTTGGAGTCAGCGTAGCACCAGGCATCTTTCAAAGCCTGATGGAACGTTTGCTACAGGGCATCAAGGGGGTGGTGCCCTATTTTGATGACGTATTAGTAGCGGCGCCAAACGAAGCCGAATTAGAAAACAGACTCAGACAGGTCTTAACAAAATTTAAAGAAACAGGACTTAAAGTCAAACGAGAAAAATGCAAACTATGTACAAAGCAAGTAGAGTTTTTGGGCTATCTCCTAGACCAGCATGGCATTCACCCTACGACTAAAAAAGTAAAAGCCATCAAGGAAGCCCCCACCCCAAAGTCCAAAACGGAACTACAAGCGTTCCTAGGCTTACTAAATTTTTATAATGTTTTCCTACCTCAAAAGGCAACGGCGGCGGAGCCTTTACATAGACTCCTAGACAAGAGGGCAGCCTGGACTTGGGGGAGACGAGAACAAGCCGCTTTTCAAAGAACCAAAGACCTCCTCACCTCCGACGCTGTCCTGATGCAATTCAGTGAGACCTTGCCCTTAGCTGTCACTTGCGACGCATCACCCTTCGGCGTCGGCGCTGTCCTCAGCCACACCCTCCCAGACCAGAGAGAAGCACCCATCGCTTTTTTCTCCAGGACTCTGACCAAACCGGAGCGGAACTATAGCCAGCTGGACAAAGAAGCTTTGGCTATAGTTGCCGCCGTTAAACGTTTTCACGAATACCTGTATGGCCGCCCGTTCACCATCGTGACGGATCACAAGCCATTGCTGGGCATCCTCGCCGGAAACCGAGCCACGCCAAACATCTTGTCACCCCGGATGACAAGATGGTCTGAATTCCTGGCAGCCTACAGTTACGAACTGCTACACAAGCCAGGTAAGAAAATTTCGCACGCGGACGCTTTAAGCCGCTCGCCTCTACCTGACACTGAACCTGACCCAGCACCAACAACAAACACCCTAAGTATCGAGAGCTTACCTATTACCGCATCTGACATTGCCAGAGAAACCATTAAGGACAGGAGCCTGGCACGAATCTTACACTGGTTAGAAAAAGGCTGGCCGGAAAAAGACAATGACGAGACTTTTAAAACATTCCGCCAGCGCCAGACTGAACTTTCACTACTGAGAGGGTGTATCCTATGGGGTGACCGGGTGGTAATTCCGGACAGATTGCAAGAAAGGGTCTTGGAGATGCTACATGAGGGTCATCCTGGCATCGTCAGGACTAAAGCCCTGGCCAGAAGCTATGCTTGGTGGCCAGGAATGGACAAACAAATTGAGGCATGGGTCGTCAAATGCCACCGGTGCCAGGAGACCAGATCCAGCCCACCCGCAGCACCTATCCGGGACTGGGAAACACCACGGGGGCCCTGGTCCAGAATCCATCTTGACTTCGCTGGCCCCACAAATGGACATACTTTTTTGATCACGGTTGACGCGTACTCCAATTGGTTAGAAGTTAGCGACATGAAGTCCACTACCACAGAGGCCGTCGTAAAAGAACTGTGTAAACTGTTTTCCACACACGGCCTCCCAGACGTCGTCGTCTCGGACAACGGGCCCCAGTTCACTTCCATCGACTTTGAACGGTTCCTGGCAGAAAGGGGTATCCGCCACGCATTAACAGCACCGGCGCATCCGGCGGCGAACGGTAGGGCGGAACGGATGGTCCAGTTTACGAAAAAGACCCTCCGGAAAATGGACCACGGGGAGATCAGCGACAAAATCAACCGACTGCTCTTCATACAGCACATCACTCCCAATACTACAACCAACAAGAGTCCTGCAGAGCTTCTGATGGGCAGAAAGCTGAGGTCCCCACTCGACAGACTGCACCCGACTTATAACCCGGAGCGGCCCCCAGACTCCAGCTCCAGGTACCGGACATTTAACCCAGGTGACTTAGTCTATGCAAAAAACATGACGGGGGACCCCCTATGGATCCCAGCCGTCATAACTCAAGTCACTGGTCCACGGTTGTACCGGCTCCAAACCATCGACGGGCGAGCCTGGAAGCGACATATCGACCAGCTCAGGTCACGAACAGCGACTGACCTCAACCCCCAAGACACGAACCAAGGGGGGAGGGAATACCCGGAAAGACAATCGCAGGAAAAAATAAAACAGAAATACTCACCGGAACACAGCCATCGCGAGTCCCCGCCGGAGAAGAGCAGTCTGGCCAGCTCTACCGACTCGGAGAAGCCAAGCGGAAGCGGCGAAATCCGTGACTCAACCGACCCGGTAGGCCCAGGCGGGAGCCACGGTGAAAGAACCGGCCCGATCATCCAGCCGGTTCGCACAGAGGCAGGAGCAGCCAAAAAGATGACCGCTCCGGCCGAGTTACAGCAAGCAAGTGAGTTGCGCAGGTCAACTAGGACTCGACGGAGCCCCGCCTACCTGCGTGACTACACCACGTGATGGACCATACCAAGAGGGGAGGGGTGTTATGTCTTGAATTGGTATACTCGAAATCCCCGAGCCTTGATTGGCTAAGGCGCGGGGATTTCTGATTGGCCAGGCGAGCCGCGCTGATTGGCCCGATTGGAGTCTCCCGCGATTGGTGCAAACCAAGAGCGGGAGACTTGAATCGCTGCCATTGGCCGCGGCCGCCGCTGCGAAAGGTATAAAAGCCGCGGGCTTTTTGCCTTTCGCCGGTTCGGTTCTCCCATTGTTAATAAAGAGCTTTGAATGAAAGTCACCGACTCTGATCGTCTTTTTGCGGACACGACATTTTCAATATTGATATTCCATCCATTTTGAATTGTAAATGATTCTTACTGAGATTCCTATGAATCCAGCTGGCTAATTCTTTGTGTCTTTCCAAATATTCATCAGCTTCATTAATTTACATTTATAACAGAGGTGGTATTCAGCAGATTCTGACCAGTTCTGGAGAACCAGCAGAAATTTTGAGTAGTTTGGAGAACCGCCAAATCCCACCTCTGACTGTAGGTTTTACAGTATCCTTCCCCTGCCACGCCCACCAAGTCACACCCACAGAACTGGTAGTAAAAAAAAAAAAACGAATCCCACCACTGATTTATACATTGGCTTTCTCTCTGTTTGAATATTTGGCTTCCAATAATTAAAAAAATTGAAAAGTTGAAACATTTCATCAAAATGAAAGATTGGTATCTTTAGAAACAATCCATTTTTCAATCCCCCAGTACGAGCTTGGGGAATTCTGGGAGTTGAGGTCCACCCATCTTTAAAAAACTACTGATTTAGATCATATACATTTTAAAATAGAGATCTTTTGTTTTAGGGTTAGGACCTGGCCCTTTGACTGGCTGTCACTCAAACCAACATGTCCATTCCCCCGTTAATGGATTCTTGTAAAATGTTTGATCTCTGTATTCTCCCCTTCTGTTAGCATCGTTTTAGGAGCAAGGTGCCTTTGGGCTCTTCGGAATTAATTTCCGTTCTCTCTCTCTCTCTCTCCCCCCCCCCCCCCTCAGAGATTTTGGGCAGCCGAGGACCAGGTTGACTTTCAGTGTTTTTTTCCAAGCCGAGGAGAGAATAAAATCAGCTAAAAAAGGTGTGCCATTCAGGAGCACATAAATGTGCCGAGGGATGCCTAAGACTGGCCTGCTGGGGCAACACCGAATTTCTGGAAATCGCTGCCACCGGTATGTGAATTATCTCCGAACAAAATTACAAAACAAAAGGGGAGAATAAACGATCGCTGCTTCGAGCAGGTCGGCCACCCTGCTCAGGGTTGGCCTTCTGGCTGAAAGCGAGCCGGCCACGAATGGGTTAATGCCAGGCTATCAGCCCCAGCTTGTGCCTTATGACTAGTGAACTCATGATTCCTCTGCCGGCTCCTACGATTCCACGTTGCTTTCCTGCTGCCGGTGATCCAATCACACCCACCTCTCTCGGCGGTGGCAAGCAAGCAAGCCAGGTTTCCGATAAACAGCCATCCTTCCTCAGGTCTCAGCAAACCGTTGGCTATTTTCAGGACCGCAAGATGCAGCTGGCTGAAAACGCAGGCAGCATGTTAAAGAAGTGTGGCTCTCGGCCGTGCGCGACCTGCTCCTCCTTTGCTCTCTCTCCATTTTCCTGCACCGACCCCACGAAGGACAATTTGCCTTGCAAACAAAGTCTCCAGCGCTCGGGGCCCAGGACTGAAGGCTGCCAACCGCGACACGGTAAGAATCGGGCACCTTTCCAGGTCTAACTTTTCACGGCCGTGGCTTCGGGCTGAATTGCACCGAGCCGGCTGCGTTCTCTTTGCATCCGCCACTTTGCAATCCGATGGGTGGGCATAGCAGGAGCTCTACGGCTTTTCGGCTCCATTTTCATCCTTCGCTGGACTCCCGTCTGGTTAACTGACACGTTTGGCCTTCCGTGGTGTCGCAACGTTGCTCAGGGAAGTAGAAAGAAGGTCCAGCTTTGGCAGAAAGCGCATGTCTCTGCTCATCTTGCAGGTTTGGGGGTGTGTGCATGGCCTACCTGCTCTGTTTGGGAGGAAGCAAGAGACAGGAAGCTGCCTTGGGAAAAGAGTTGCTGGGTTGGTTTCAGAGGTTCTGCAGTGCAATGGTGGGCAGCAGGTTTTGTGGCAGGCTCCAATTGCTTCTTTGGAACATCTTAAAAAAGCTAATACAATTCTTGGTTGTTTAAACAGAGGCCTAGAATCAAAATCACATGAAGGTTTAGTACTGCTTTATTTAAAAAAAAAAAAAAAAAGCCCTAGTAAGCCCACAGCTGAAATACTATATCCAGTTTTGGTCACCACATTACAAAAAAGATGTTGAGACTTTGGAAAAAGTGCAAAGAAAAGCAACTAAGATGATTAAAGGCCTGGAGGATAAAATATATGAAGAACGGTTGCAGGACTAGAGAGGACATGATAGCAGTATTCCAGTATTTGAGAGGCTACCATAAAGAGGAGGGGGACAATTTATGCTCCAAAGCACCAGAAGGCAAGATAAGAAACAATGGATGGAAACTAATCAAAGAGAGAAGCAACCTGGAATTAGGGAGAAACTTACTAACAGTGAGGACAATTAAACAGCTGGCCTCCAGAAGTTGTGGGGGCTCCATCACTGGAGGTTTTTAAGAAAAGACTGGACAGTCACTTCTCTAAAATGGTATAAGATCTCCTGCTTGAGCAGGGGGCTGGACTAAAAGACCTCTGAGGTCCCTTCCAGCTCTACTCTGATTGAAATTCTGATTGCATGAACACTGAATTTGGAAAAAATAGAAGGAAAGGTATCGGGGCTGTGTTTATACCTCATGCTAAACCTAGGGTACTAAAGCAGAAGACCAGTCTCCTTGCAGTTGGGGGATGGTCCTTGGTGCTCTCTGCATTTGATTGTTTAGCAGAGGTTGTGGGTGCTCCATCACTGAAAGCTTTAACAAGATACTGGACAATCATTTGTCTGAAATCGTATAAAGTCTCCTACTCAAGCAGGGTGAAGACTGCTAAGGTCCCTTCCAACTCTTATTATCCTATGTCCAGACGTTTCATTATCCAACTAGGTAACATCATCAGTGAGGGAGTGTGGTTTGCTCTCTCTCTCTATACTGATGGCTTGCCCTGTCAATGTTTAGAGTGTTCTTGGTGATTTGATGTTACCAATTTTGATAATGAAACTTCTGCAGGAAAACCACCAAGCTCAGAGAGCGCCAAGAACTCCACAGTAAAACTCTGAGCTACAAATATCCTCTTCTATTACAAGTTCACATGATGGCCTGGTTAAGATCACATTCAGAATTCGAGTGGGGTTCCCACAATACAAACTCCCCAAACCCTTGCTGGCCTTGTCTAATAGTTTATGTGAACTTTCACTGTATCCACAAGGAACATCCCCAGAGGATGTTACAGCAGGTACAGTTCCTTGCTAAGAGAGATGGCTCAACTCCCACAAATAGACACAGTAGATTCCTACCTGGGCTATGATGAAATGCTGCAGGCTTCTGTCTTTAAAATGGGAAGCATGAAGAAGTCATTTTCCAACAGAAGTCAAAAATTTTCTCCAACTTTCTTTGTATGTAAATCTCTTATGGCAATTTGAAGGCTGAGCATGTCATGCCTTAAGTCACTTTCCTGGTATTTTGCATAAAGGGTTAAGAAAGTCCCAAATCAAACTCTCCACTAGCTGAAGCATGGAAGCGAAGACCTAGTTCCATGATGATGAATCTATGGCACGCGTGCCACAGGTGGCGCACAGAGCCATTTGTGCCAGCATGCAAGCTGCAGGCAAACTTGTGCAGGCATGCGCGTACCTCACAGCTGATTTTCGGCTGGTTTGAGGCCTTTTTTGGCCTCCCAGAGGTTTGAGGAAGTCTTCTGCAGGCTTTTGCAGGCTGAAAACTAGGCCCGTTTCATCACTTCCTGTTTTTCAGGAAATACCAGAAGTGATGAAATGAGCCTAGCTTTCGGCCTGAAAAGTCTGCAGAAGCCTTCCTCAAGCCTTTGGAAAGCCGAAAAAGGCCTCAAACCAGCTGAAAATCAGCTGTGAGGCACAGTGCAGGTAAGGGAGCAGAGGGGTGGGTGGGCGGGGATTGCGTGCGCATACATAGGGAGCGTAGGGGGGCGTGCATTGCCTTCTGGGTGTTGGCACATGAGTGTGAGTGTCCAAGCATGCACACAATTTTTGGCACAGGAGCCCAAAAAGGTTAGCCACCACTGACCTGGTTCAAAACTGCACTAAGCTCATTGCTTTTGGATGGCTCAATAAAAATCACTGGTTTTGAACTGGTTTGAGGTTAGTGTGTTGTGTGAACACAGTCATGATGGCTTGCATGCAGTATCTTCTTTCTCAACAGTGAAGTGGAGCTCTACATGAAAATAAGCTGGGTCTTAAAAGTAGGCCTAACCCAGGTAGTTCTTGGCTTGCAAGCATTTGTTTAGTGATTGGTCAAAGTTATAACAAAAAGTGATAACCACCAGTCCTTGTGCTTACAACCGTTGCAGCCATCCCTAGGATCACATTGTTGAGGTAATTCCCCATTAGGAGAATGAGCGCATACAGGGAGATGTATTTGAGAGTAGTGTTTGAATAATACACACACAGTACACAGATACATTGTACAGTAAATGTAGGTTTTTACTTCCAGAAAGTTTAAGCAAAGTTCAAAATAGGCAGTCCAAAGTCATTCACAGGTACGATCAATCAGTTTTTAGCCCAGGGATAATCCAATAACAAATTCCATTGTCAAAAACAGTTCAGTATTAGACTTACATCAAATCCAGGAATAGCAGTCAATTAAGAGGAAAACGGCAATATTCTCTAACAGAAGGAAAAAGAGATACACTCACACTCTCTTCTGAGACTTAGACAACCCAGGTTTCTGGCTTCATCTTATGGCTGTTTGAGAAACCACACCCAATTACAATTTTGCATTTTCTTAAAGATGACAGTTTTAAAATGTTTATCCTGGTTTATATATTGTCCAACCCAAATAGCTGTTAGGTGACTTACATTCCTAAGACACACGATCAAAATCCAGCTGCTTGGAAAGCAGCATATTACAACCTTTGTAAGGTCCCAGGGTCATGGAATCACCATTTGTGACTCTCCAGGCCTTTTTCTGACCAGGAAAATCAATGGGGCGAAACTGGATTTTCTTAAAGATTGTGTGATTCACGTAACTGCAGTGATTTGCTTAACTTGGCAAAACAGGTAGTAAAACTGGGTGTATCTTGCTTAACAATAGAAATTCTGATTCCAATTGTGGTCGTAAATCAAGGACCACCTATGTTTAAGCTTCATGGACAGACAGACAGTTTTCTGAAGGTGTCCCAAGGTTATGTGATTGCACCTTTTGTGACCTTCTGACAAGCAAAATCAATGGGGAAGTCACATTCACTTAACAGCTGGGTTACAAACTTAATGCCTGCAATGGTTCTCTTAACAACTGTGGCAAGATAGGTTGTAAAATGGGGCAAAACTCACTTAACAACTGTCTTAGCAACAGAATTTTTTTTTGGCTCAATTGTGGTCGTAAGTGGAGGACTACCTATAGAGGTTAGAGATTGTTCTTACCACCATCTCTTAGAAACTGCTGATGGGAAATAGGATGGCTTCACAGGAGGTTTAAAAGCAGCTAAGTTAGAGCCAACTGCTTTAGCTGAGCTAAGGTAACAGTTTAGATAAGTCAGCATCCTTTCCCGGTGATTCAGCAAGGAACTGGGTGTATTTGGTACATGAGGAACTAAAATGTAAGGCAAGAAAATCTAGAATTTAGAAAAGGCCAAAAGTGAATCCAGGCCAGCATTCTGTCAACTCAGAAAAGAATTTATTTTTTTTAGAAAAAGACTTTATTAGTTTTACCTTTAAAAGAACAACACAACTACAAATTATGTACACCAGAAAGACAAACAGGCCTTAGCATAGGCCAAGAGGGAAAGAGAGGAAAGCTTAAGAGAGGAAAAAGGGAAGAGTAAGGGAGGGGGAGGGTAGATTAGGGAAAACAATTAAAATAAAACCATATTTTTGTGACTATCTGTAAGATCCTTTCTTCTTCAAAAATATCGTCGGTGATGCTTTTCTTTATCTCTATAGATAGAGGTGATCTATCTTTGGTTTAGCCAATTATACCCAGGATTCCAATTGTTGTAATAGGTTGAGGATTCTTTATTTTTTAATGCTTGGGTTAGTTTGTCCATTTTGGCACATTGTAAAATTTTCTGAATAACCATATGTTCAGTGGGGATGGAAGGTAATTTCCAGCACTGGGCAAATGCCAGTCTGGCTGCGGTTAAGATATGAATTATAATATACTTTGATTTTTTGGGTATTTGTTTATCAAAAATTCGTAGAAGGAAGGACTCTGGTTTGTACTCAATTTGTTCCTTGGTTATTTCCTCTAGCCAGTGCCTAATTTTTTGCCAGTATTTCTGGGTTTCCTTGCATGATCACCACATATGGAAGAAGGTACCTTCTATGCTTTGACATTTCCAACAATTGGGGCTCGTGTTGGGGTGCATCTTCGCCAATCTCGAAGGGGGCAGGTGCCATCTATAAAACATTTTATATGCGTTTTCTTTATAAGTTGCTGATTTCGTGATCTTAATGTTCCTGTTCCAGATCTTTTCCCATTCTGCTAGGGTAATGCTCCATCCCACATTTCTGCTCCATGCAATCATATTTCCTTTGACAATTTCTTGTTCTAGTTCAGTTTCTAATAAATGTTTGTAAAATTTAGATATATTTTTTTTTGCTTGGTCCTAATAGAATTTTGTCTAAAGTCTGTAATTTGTTGTAGATTCCAAATTCCTTAATATCTTGTTTGTATCTACTATGAATTTGAAGGTACACCCATTGATCAATTATGAATCCTCGCTCTTGTAATTCTTGTCGTGTTTTCAGTTTTCCTTGTGCATGGCTGCCAACTCTCACGCAATCAGCGTGAGACTCACGCAATTCAACCAATTTTGACTGTCTCACTCTGATAAACAAAATCTCACGCTAAACCCCCAAAATCATGGAATGTACAAAAATATCCCTACATTCTCTGATTATATTCCGAATATTCCCCTTAGCTTAGGAGAAGGATGAGCTCCCAGCGCCGCCCCGCCCTGCCCAGCCACCCCGCCCTGCCCAGCCACCCCACCGCGCCTCTTTTCCCGCCTTAATCCTTCTGCCGGCGTCCCGTAACTGTGCATGATGCTGATCATTAGCAAATCGCTTCAGGAAAGCGAAGAGCAAGAGGCTTCTTCCCGCCCGGGGCGCTCGCAGCCACTTTGCCCCGCCCTCTCCCTCTCTGCAATGTCCTCCGGGACAAGCCAGCTGCCCTTTTCAAAGAAGGACACGAGGGGGCTGGCAAAGCCTCTTTTGCAGGCAACAGCCTCGGCCAGTAATAACCCTGGTAAGCAAAGCTGAATTGTCCGCTGCCAGAGATGTAATCCTGTCAGTCCTCCAACCTTTCTATTTTGCAAAAAAGCTGCCCAGCCCCTTTATAGATCAGCCTGGCGCGCTTCTCGCCTTGCTGGTTTGGGAAGACTCTTTTGGATCAGCTAAAAGAGAGCATAAGGCGTGTAAAGGGGTGGTAATAATAATTATAATAATAATAAAATTTAAAATAATAATAATTTTATTCAGAGTTGTGTTGGATCTCTTTTTTTTGGGGGGGGGGGGTTGTCCCATTCTTTCTTGGTGTTCTTTCTGTCCTTTTTGCTTTTTTAAATGGTCTTTCTCCCCTGGGTCAGAAATCCAGCCAGAGAAAATAAAGAAACATCTTTGGTGCTTAAATGGAAGCCACTCCGTAATGGCTTTGTTTCAGAAGAAGGAATCACTTTTTCCTCTTTCTCCTTTGAGTTTAAATCCTAGGTCTCCATGCACCAGATCGACAGGACTGTACTACATTATTATCATATTTTCAAACCCTTAGATAAGGACTCAATAAGGACTTTTTTTGATGCCAGTAGGCTTCTCAGCCCCAAATTGGGATAGCCCTGACTCAACTAGAACATATTCTAATCTTAACACAATTTACCATCCAAAGAGCAGTAAGACCATTAAGTTCAGAATCTAAACTTACCCAATAAATAATATACTGTTTCCTCACTGTGCTCAAGCTTCAGAATACAGTAGATGAGTTTTACAGTTAACAATATGTATATTTATATGAAGCACTCATTATTTGATTAAATGTTTAGTTTATACATGTCTGAAATTATGAACCCCTATTTCAGTCAACAAGTTAGTATATAATTAAAGACTGAGACTATAGCATTTGATATTGGCATGTAGTATGGTATTTGATACAGAAAGAAGAATACCCATTGATGTATTTGCATTATCTCTGTAGTTGTTTCGGGTTTTTTGTCTTTTTGTTGCACATTGAATTCATCCTATAGTGGTCTATAGTACATCACTAAGCTAATAAAGTCAGTTGAGGTAGAATACTGCAGTTACAAGTCAGGAACTTCAATTATTCATGGTCAGTGAATTGCATTATTAATATCTTACAAATCCGGTTCAAGTACATTGGTGCTGCTTGCATGTATGTATGTATGTATATGTCCAAATCATGACTAAAGTATGCATCAGATTGCATCATTTAAAATGTAAAATTGTCAAAGCTCCCTACCGTGGAAGGGGGGGCACCCCCCTTCCACACCATCCCCCCCTCGGTCGCTCCGCTCCCTCGCAGTGTCTCACTCCGAACTATCACTCAAGGTTGGCAGCCCTGCCTTGTGGGTCTAATAAATTTTTGTACTTAATCATTTTAGTTATATCCAAATTATTAGGGTGTACTATCACTTCCATTGAAGATAGCCAAATCAGTATTTTTAGATAGAGTTTTTTACGTACTTTTTTCCAATTGGTTAATAGAGAGTCCCTGATAAGATGCCTATGGAAATATGAATGCCTGGGCCCAGTTTCCCACAGAAAGGCATGCCATCCTTTCTGCATATCGTGGCCTTCTAATATTAGTGTTCTTTTGTTGGTTAAATTCACCCAATCCTTTAGCCATAGTAGGGTGGCTGGCTTATAATATATTTCCCAGTTTGGCAGGGATAACCCTCCTCTGCTTTTCAAATCTTGTAGGGCTTGTACATTAATTCTAGCTTTTTTTCCCCTGCCAAATAAATTTCAGCATTATCTTGTTTAATTCCATAAAAAAATTTTTATTTAATTTGATTGGAATTGTCTGGAATAAATATAGAAATTTTGGCAGAATATTCATCTTAATCAGAGCAATCCTGCCCAATAAGGAAAGTTGTAATTTACTCCAGGAATCTAAATCTTGCTTGGATTGTTGGAGAAGTTTGTTATAATTGTTTTCTATTAATGATTTGCTTTGTGGAGTTAGCCAAATTCCTAAGTATTTAATTTTTTTTGTCACCTGTATTCCCAATATTGTCTCTAATTCTTTATTCTGGTCTCCTGTTAAATTTTTAGACATTAATTTCATTTTTCCCCTATTAATTTTAAATCCTGCAACTTCTCCAAATCGTTCTAGTTCTTCTAATAAGTTATGTCCTTTTTCTATGGGCTCCTCCAGAAAAAAAACCAAATCATCAGCGAAGGCTTGTACTTTATACTCTTCTGATTTAATCCTCAGTCCTCTAATTCTCGAATTTTGCCTAATATATGTCAAAAGCGATTCTAGGGTGAATATGAAAAGCAGAGGAGAGAGAGGGCAACCCTGTCTTACCCCTTTTTCTATTTTTATCGGGCCAGTTTGTTCCCCATTTATTAGAATATTTGCCTGTTGGGTATGGTAAATTGTAGTAACGACGTTTTCAAATCTAGTGCCGGGGTTCATATTGTATATTTTTTGAATTAAAAAATGCCAATTTAAATTGTCGAATGCTTTTTCAGCGTCCAAAAACATAAATGCAAATTGTTTTTCCAGATGGGCTTCATAGAATTCTGAAATGTCTATCACTGTTCTTAAATTATTCTTAATTTGTCGAAATGGGAGAAATCCATTTTGATCTTCATGGATATGCGTGTTTAAAACCTGTTTTAGTCTATTGGCTATTATAGAAGAGAATAGTTTGTAATCTGCATTCAGGAGCGAAATTAGTCTATAATTATTAATAAGTCTATGGACTAGGTCCTCCTTCAGGATCAGCGAAATTAAGGCTCCACTCCACGAGTCCGGCATCTTGGCTGCTAGGAGTACCTCATTGAATACTTCCAGCATCAGTGGTCCAATTTGTTCTATGATTGCTTTGTAAAGTTCTACGGGTATCCCGTCCGGTCCTGGCGCTTTATTGTTACTTTGCTTCTCTATTGCTGACTTCAGTTCAGACCATGTTATATTTTTGTTTAATAATTCTATATCTTCCTCTCCAATTGCTTTATCATTCGCTTCCTCTAAGTATTTCATTATTTTGTCCCCACAGATTTCTTCCTTTTTGTATAATTTCTCGAAGTATTTAAAAGTGATCCCTTTTTTCTTCTCTATCTCCTCTTGCAAACTGCCCCTCTCATCCATTAATTGGTGTATCAATCTTTTTTCTTTTGCTTTCTTAAGTTTGTGGGCTAACCATCTCCCTGGCTTGTTTGCATGCTCAAAATAAATTTGTTTAGTCATTTTCAGACTAATCTCCAATTTTTCTTGTTCCAGTAAATTTAGTTTGTGTTTAGTTGTTATTAACTGGTTCTGTATTCTTTGATTTTTGGGGTTCTTTTGTAATTGGGTTTCTAAATCCTTAATTTCTTGTTGTAGGTTACTTTGTTGGGCATACTTTCTTTTATTTCTCATAGCATTGTAAGAGATTGTTGTTCCTCTTATAAATGCCTTCATTGTGTCCCATATATTTTGTTTCAAAGTTAGTTAATTATTATTTTCCTTTAGGAAGAAGTTCAGTTCTTCTTTCACTTTATTAGTATATTCTTCTTCTTTTATTAAGTGAGTGTTAAGAGTCCATCTTTTCTTTGGTTTTCTTCTACCTCTCCAGGTTATTTGAATTGGGTTGTGGTCAGCCCAGTCGTTTGGTAAGATTTCGCTATCTTTAATTTCATTAATTAATTCACCATTTATCCAAGCCATATCTATTCTTGTCCAAATTTTGTGTGAGTTAGAGTAATCTGTTCTTTTTTGGGGTTCAGTTTTCTCCAGATATCTACCAGATTCATCTCATTCATCAAATCCTTACATGGCTTCGAAAATTCTCTTTTTCCTTTTTTATTCTTACTCATGTTACTATGATCCTTCCGGTAGTCAGCAATAGAGTTAAAATCGCCAATCAGACAAATATTGCCTTTTTCGAAATCTATTATTTTTTGGTGGAAATGTTTGAAAAATTTACCTTGATCATCTTTTGGGGCATAGATTACTATCAGTAAAAATGTAATGCCATTAATCGAAGTTTGTACCACCAGAGTTCTTCCTTCAGGGTCCACCCAGATTAACTCCGCTTTTAAATCATCTCTCACATATATTGCAATGCCTTTCTTTTTGTATTTATCTGCTGATGTTGTAAATAATTTTCCCAGTTTTGGACAATCTAGAAATTTCTCCTCACTTTTCCTAATGTGCGTTTCTTGTATGCAAATTATATCAACGTTTTGTTCTATTAGTTTAGTTAGAATCCTCTTCCTTTTAGCGCTTGAATTTAGGCCGTTTATATTGATGGAAAGGATTTTCCTTCCTTCCTCCATTTACTTAAGTCTGCCTCGCTTTTTGTCTCGTAATTATACGGCTCTCTTCTTGTGGTTGATATGGGGATGTTTCTTCTCTTTCTTGTTGTAAGTTGTCTTTCCCTTGGGTTTGGACGGGTCTTTCTTCTTTGTTCCTATGGCAGTTCCGATCTTCCTGCATGTTCCTTTGGGTTTCTTCCCTAGTGTGTTGATCCTCCGTGGTTGTTAGCTGTTCTAGGAAGTCTTGTGCTTGTTCTATTGAATCTATTTTAATTTTTCTTCCCTTCCACGATATTAGCATCCCTTCTGGGATTAGCCATTTGAATGAGATTTCTTTTTTATTTAAGTGGTTAGCTAGAAATTTATATTCTTGCCTTAAGTTCCTCACTTTTCTTGGAATCTGCTTAAGAACTATGATCTCTTTGCCCTTATATAATATTCTCTCATCTCTGGCCATTCTAAGTATTAGGTCTCTCACGCATCTTCTTGAAAAGCGGATATGAATCTCCCTTGGGCACTGGTGACGCCTTGCGTAACTGGTATTCACCCTGTAGACTTCATCGAATTCTTTGAGTAAGTCATCTTTCTCTTTTTCAACTAGTTCAGCCAATAAACCTGCCATTAATTGCTCTAGTTCTTCATTTTTGGATTCCTCCACGTTTTGGAACCTTAGGTATGCCTCTGCTCTGTCCATCTCAAGTTGGACTAAGGAATCTTCCATTTCTCTATTAACATTTTTAAAGTCTTCCTCAGTCTTTTCTAGGTTCCTCTCTGCTCATTCTATCCTCCTCTCTGTTTCTTTTATTTTTATTTCAGTTCTTTCCATGGCCAATTGCATTGTCCCAACCTTATCTTTAACTTTCTGTATATCTGCTCTCATCTCCTCTTTTAATTTTCCCATTTCTTCCTTCAGTTCACTAATATCAGCTCTGGTCTCATTGTGGTTCCTAATCATAATCTCCTGCATTCTAGACATTGATTCTTGTAGGGATAATAGTGTCGCTTGCAGATTGGCATTAGTGACGGTCGGTTGTTTTTCTCCTGTCAAGGTCTCTTCTATAGTTTTCTGCGTTGTTGGGGAGGCAGTTGCCAAAGTTGTCATCAAGGTCTGGGTATTCTTCCTTCCCGTTTTCAGGGCCGTGATTATTGTGGAAGTCATCTCTGATAGGATTTGTTTTTGCAATTGGACAATGTTAAGAATATTATCCCAAATCACCATTCGATGTAATAGCCCTTTAAGTGCGATTGCAAGTCTATTTACTAAGCTTACACACCAAGTTATTTTAGATCTCTTTCTTCGGTCCAATTTGTCGCTTAAGCAATTTAAATTCCCATTCAATAAAGTGTTATCAAATACTATATAATAGAATGTTATCAAATATTATGTATTATATATTATTCTCTATACTAAGTTCATATACCAAAGTTAATTGTATTTAACCCCTAATAAATCAATGCCATATCAAATCAAACTTATTTAAAGTTAACAAACAACTCTAGAATTCCTCACTCTGTATATACCTTTATCCTATAATGTAAATAATATTCCAGGTTCCAATTAATCTGAGTCAACCCTATTTAACAGACCTTAAAATTTTTGTGTATTCAAGAGACTCTAATCAGTAAACCCTAATAACTATAATAAGCAGTTTGCCTTTACATCTATATTTATAATTATTATAGAGAGAAAGGAAAGACTAAGAGAGAAAGGGAGAGAGAAAGAGTGCAGGAGGAAAAGGGTCTTTTAGATTTCGGGAAATCACTAGACACGTATCTGTGGGATTAGTTCCATAGAAAAACAAGTCTAAGTTGGGGCTGGCGTTGTAGACTTATAGTCTTTCTTCCTGGGCGCACCAAAGGAGCTGGGGGAGGAAGTGCTGACTAATTGCTGTCAGCGCTCAGCGAACAGTCTTTACCAGGTTTCCGTCTGTCTCTTCCTTCTTCTTCTTCCCTCTTCTTCCTTTCTGCCAGCAATTGTCAGTCCACAGTCACTTTGGGTGTCCGCCTCAGATCGATCACTTAAGAAATCAGTTTTGTAGGCAGTGTAGCTACAAGGGACTTTACATATAAAGGTCAGTGTGTCGCTATCTCGCCCTCTATAGCTCGCTCTGCCCTCCTTCGCAGCTATAGTCCTCCCCTAGTCTTCTAGTCTTCTCAGGCGCTGGTCCCAGATTGCAATCCACTCCCGAGCTTCTTAAATTACCCACCGCCTTCCTCTCTCCTCGACAATCTTCTTCCAAACACTCCAATCCACACTTTCACTTTAAGTGTCAGCCATTCTGTCGGTATTAATCCCCCTTTCACTTTTTGAACCGCTTTTCTAGCCGCTTTCTCCAGCTTCCCACCACTGTTACTCACAATGAAAGAGGGAGAGTCAGACCGATCTCTCTCACGGCTTTTGTAGTCCTTCTGCCCTTTTCAGCTCGGATCTTTCAAGCTGTCACTTTTCGCTTTGTCAGTTCAGTGACAGACCGGACTTTGGAGCCGCCATTAGCTGGCAGCTGGCTCAATTGCGCTGGTCTCAGAGGCTCTTCCTTTGCTGGGGAGTTGCCTTCCCCCAAACAGCAACCCGGGGGGTCCTCTATTCTGACATGAAGCTCTATGGGTTTCTTGTATCCACTGGGGATCCCTCCAAATGTGAAAAGAGGTGATCGAAAGCCACAGCTGGGCTTCTCCACCTCTGGACATCCCTGTCCTACCACCCGAAGTCCTCCAGAAAAGAATTTAATAAATGAACTAAATGTCATTGGCAAAAGACATTGACCAAGAAATAATAAACACTTTGGTTGGATTCGTACCACCATCCCTCACAGCTTACCTTGTTTTAATCCACAAATGATATGAAGCAGATATTTTGACCATCCATGCCTAAGACAAAAACTCATTCCTTTTTCCGTACTAGTCAATATAATTTTGCCTTTTCTCTGATGCTTTGACCTGGAAAATCAATATTTCCAGCCTTTTATGGAAAAAGAGACTTAAAGAGAACTGAAATTCAGATAATTTATTACATTTCCTACATAGGGTAAGCAGAAGGTAGCCTGTTCCATGCCACAAGAGGGCATCAGATACTCTACTGCTAAGCCAACATTTCTCACCTTAAGCATCTTTAAGATGTGTGGATTTCAAATCCCAGAATTCCCCAGCCAGCCTGATTCCTCTTCTGATCTACCTAGAGGGGCTGACACCTGTCCAGATCCATGTCTAGCAGTTCTGGACAGCAAGATGGACAGCTAGTGGTCTTCTGGACTCTTGCAGCCCAGATAGAGTATCTAGCCTGAAATCTTCAATTCTGAAAGCCAGAAGCACTTAAAAAGACAGAATGGGGTTTTAATAACAGTCTGATTAAAAAACATACTGTATAATTCTATGAAAGAGAGATTGACTCACACATGACACTAAATCACAACTTTAATAATGGTTAATTGGATAAAATGGTGACCTAGCATTCCACACAAAACAGATGACTGTCTTTTAATTTAAATGATCATAATTATGTACTATATTTACTTCAATACTGAATCCTACTTGGTATTTTTTTGGCAAGAATGGGAAATGTATTACTATTATTATGAATTGTCACATAGCAGCCAGATACTGAGACTGGATTTGGCATTTTTATCTACCTATTGAGGACCTGATGGGATGAGCATCAGGTTGTTGTTATTTGATGTTTGACAGTGTTAAAACAGGGAGTTAGATGTGTCACATGCTGGCCATGCCCATGCCCAGTTTAGCAAAGGGGAAAAAATTCCGATACATCACATGACATTTGCAGTGACAATGTGAGTTTGACACCCTTAAAAGGTACTGTTGCAGGTTGTAAGTAAAGCTGTCTTTTGCAATTGACTAATGGTGATTTTGTCAGTTATGGTTCCTGGCATAATCAGCCAGATATTTAGACTGAATCTGGACTTTTTATCCACATATTGAGTGCTTCCCAAGGACCTGGAATAGACAGATATTGATGTTTGATGGTGTTTGAGGTGTCATCACAGGATGTAATCTGTTCTGAATAAAGCTGCTTTTTGCAATTGACCAATGATGAATTTGTCAATGGTGTTCAAATGGTGCTCCAGTTCTTTTGGGGTTGTATCTACAGTACCTATTACTACTGGTGCTACCTTTGCTGGTTTGCTTTCTCTTGTCATGATCCTTGTTATTTGTATTTACAGGTCTTTGTATTTTGTTGTCTTCTCCCGATCTGTCTATCTGCTGTTTCCAGTTATTGCCATGTCCATTATCCAGACTGTTTTGTCTTTCTTATTGACAATTGTTAAGTCTGGGTTATTATGTGGCAGGTGCTTGTCTGTTTAGTATAGAAGATAAAATGACCTTCAGTAGCCTTGTTGGTTGGTAAATTCTAGGAGTTGAAGTCCATTACTTCTTAAAGATGCTCAGGCTGACAAATATTGAACCAAATCTCTGGTCCAGTTCTTTACAGGTGACTCCATTTAGCCCAATGCCCTCCCCAAAGATATACATGTTGCTTTAAGTAGGATTGTTACACTGCCTATAAATAGTCACCAATGGGAAATAAAGTTCTACTTCCAGCAGTGCTAAAGGCTAAAAGCTATGCCAAGCATCTCTGTTCCCCATCTCCAACTGACGGCTTAAAGGCTGCTTATGTTACACTAAGCTGAGATTCTTTCCTGGATAAAATGGAATTGAGGAACTGATGGGGTGTGCAAAGAGGGATCCAGGATGAAATTCTGGAAGGATATTAGCAATGCTAGGTGTTAAGCCTGGTTTCCCCAACCAGGGTTAGGGAGACAAACTAAACAGAATGTGCAGCTTAGTCAGATAGGCACACAGATAAATGAGTGAGCTAAGCTTGTATGTTTATTAACATACAGTAAAAATGACAGATACGCTTGTGCTATCAAATATATAGTTTATTCCATTATGAGTTCATAGCATAGTCAAAATAACAGTCCAATAGTCATGTATCATTTAGTCAGTCCATTCAGGGATATTCAATTAGCAAAGTCCGTGTTGAATACCCTATGTCAATTCACTTACAAGTCTGTCCTTTGTTTTCTCTCCCGTTCGAGCAATACAGTCTTGTGTCCTTGCAGTAATCAGGTTTCATCAAAGCCAGAGAGATAGCAAGCTGCCATCTTGCTTCTTTTAAAGTGCTTTCACAACCACTCCCTTAATTACTGTCCCACAGTTAAAGTTGCAGACACTTTAACATATAAACTATGATTACATATTATTATTTACCTAAACCAGTTAGGGTAAAACAATGTTATCCCTAACATTCTCCCTTTTTAGGAAATAATAATATATCTATTTACATCTTTAAATCATATTTGTTACAACTCTCTTTAAACTTAATTACTCCTTGAGCTTTTGTAAATTGGTCTGCAATGTTTTCTTCTGTCATGCAGTATTCCAATTTAATTAGCCCATTCTTTACAGATTCTCTAACATTTAAGTATCTTAAATCAGTATGCTTTGATCTAGTTTTTATAGCAATACTAGTAGCTAATTTTATAGCTGCTTGATTATCCTCGTACACAATAATGGAATCTTTTACAGTTATACCCATGTCTAATAATAACTGTTTGTACAAAATCAAGTCAGTGCATAATAATGACAGACATGAAAATTCCGCTTCCATCGTGGACAAGCTGATATGCTGTTGTCTGATTGACCTCCACCCTATTAGTGTTTTACCAAATAATATAGCCATCCCAGATGTTGATTTTTTTAGTGTTTATATCAGTTGCAAAACTTGCATCTGCAAAGGCACTAAGAATCAAATCACCCTTTGGTTCTATATACAATGCATGGTTCATTGTTCCTTTAAGATATCTTAAAATTCTCTTTAATGATTGCCAATGACATTGATGTGGATCTGAATTAAAACGTGCCAGCTGATTTACACTATAGGCTATATCAGGCCTTGACCAATTGCTGATATATGATAAGCTACCAATCAAAGATTGATATATGGACTTATCAAATTTGGGACTTTGATCATCAGTTTGGCAAACTTCCTGACTCATTGGAGTCTTTGCCGGTTTACAAAGTTCCATTTTAAACGTTTTAATTAATTGGCAAATTTTATCTTCTTGAGATATCTTAAAACCATTTTTTGTTTTGTTAATTGTCAATCCTAGATACTTTTTAATTTCACCTAAATGCTTTAATTTTATCTTTTTGGCTAATAATGATATAATCTCATTAGCTTCATTATTAGTCTTAGTTATCAAAGCAATATCATCTGTAAATAATAACAATAATGACACCGTTCCATTATTTTCTCTTTTAAACACACATGGATCTGCTAAACCAGATTTAAAACCTATATTGTTTAACTCTTTCACAATATATTGGTTCCACTCAAACCCAGATTGTTTCAACCCGTAAAGACTCTTTTTGAGTTTCCAACAATCATTACTATTTACTTTGTTGTCTTTTATACCTACTGGTTTTCTTAAATATATAGTGTGCTGCAATGGTGCATGTAGATAAGCAGTTTCTACATCTAAATGGTTAATGACATAGTTTTTCTTAGCTGCCCACACTAATGTTGCTCTTAAAGATGTTGCTTTAAGACTTGGTGCAAAAACTTCATCGTAATCAGATGCAGTTTGATTAAATCCTTGTGCTACTAACCTAGCTTTATGGGTAACAGTCCCATCATTTCCAGTTTTTACTTTAAATATCCATTTGCACCCAATGGATTTTTCTCCTGGAGGTAATTTAGCATCTTCATAAACTTTCATTACCTTTAATGAATTTAGTTCCTTTTCCATTGCCTTTTGCCAATTCTCCTGATCCTCAGCAGTATACATCTTAAGTTCATCTACACTAGTTGGAACTTTAGTTACTTGGCAAACTATACTTGCTTGATATCTATCAGGTGGTCTAGTTACACGTGTAGTACGTCTAGGTATTACAGGACTTACAGGTGGACTTTCATTTATTAACTCTTCTTGATTATCTAACTCTTTCTGATCAACTGTTTCCTCTTGTTCTGGTCCTATTTGCTCTTCTTGGACTTCTTCTTTAATTGGACTCTTCTTATAACTAGTTTGATCTTTCTGTCTTTTGTAGGGTTCAATAATTACTTCATTATTTAAATCTTGCTCTAATCTATTCCATCCTACATGTTCCAGGAATTTAGCACTAGCACTGGTGTAAACTCTAGATGTACCTGGTTCCCAGAATCTATAAGATCTATGATTAGATGTATATCCTAAAAAATACAATCTTTTAGCTCTATGTTGTCCTTTTTGTCTAAGTTGTGTAGGGATATGCACCCATGCTGGTGCTCCAAATGTGTGCATGTAACTTAAATCAGGTTTTGTACCATGCCACAATGTGAATGGTAATTCACCTGTTGTTGAATTAACAACATTATTTAATATATGATTACCACACATTATTGCTTCTCCCCACAAATTGTCAGATAATCCTGAATCAGACATCATAGTTCGTGTCATTGATTGTAATGTTTGGCCTCTTCTCTCTATAAAGGCATTATGTTGTGGCCTATATGGTGCAGACTTTTTATGTTGAATACCTAACATTCTTAGTCTGTTCTGGAATTTATTATTTGTAAATTCTGTACCATTATCTGTTATAAGAGTTACTAATTTCTTTTTAGTTTTCCTTTCAGCAAATTTTATCCAATTAAAGAGATTTTGATATGTTTCAGTTTTGCTCTTCATTAAATAGCAAAACCCATATCTAGAATAATGGTCCATTATACTTAGTATGTAACGAGTTCCTCCTACACTTGGTTTTTTAGGACCTATTAAATCTGCAAATACTACCTCTAAAGGTTCTTTGGTAGTAAATCCATCAACTCTATTAGCCGGTGTGACCCTGGCCTTACTTTGATTGCAGGCATTACATTGCAAATACTTATTACAAAGTTTCAAACTTATTCCCTTAGATAATTCAACAGTTTTCTTAAGCATTTTAAAATTTAAATGCCCTAACCTTCGATGTAACAAGTGAATACATTCATCATGAGGTTTCTTATTTTCATAAACTGTGTTAGCCACCTTTAAACCATCATCATTTAACACATATAATTCACCTCTTAAAGATGCAGTAATTTTCTTATCTTCTTTCTCAATTATGTAGTTATCTCCTTTAAATGTAACTACATATCCTAGTTTAACCAAAATTCTAACTGAAATTAAATTAAACTTAAGTTGTGGTACATATAACATTTTTACATTCTCTTTTATAAAAGAACAATATGCTATACCTTGACCTTTAGCTTTCAGTTTCCAGCCATTGGCTAATGATATCTGCTGTGTACTCTTGGACATTTCAATAAAATTTTTCTTATCATTTGTTATACAATATGATGCTCCACTATCAACCACCCATAAATTATTTTTTACTGCTCCGTTAGTATACATGGCTAACTCTGGATTTTTATTTATCTTTTGATGACTTTTTGTATTCTGGCCAGCGTTCTGGCTCTTTGCCTTTTTACAAAATCTTGCCAAATGTCCTCTTCCTCCACAATTAAAACACTTTTTAATTGCATATGCAGTAGGAGATTCATTATCTTCTTTTTGAGGTTGCTGCCTCCTTAATTCGTCTCTTTCAAGCCTTCTTCTGGCCTCTTCAATCAATCTGCCAGTTATATCAGTTAAAGTTAGGCTTTCCTTTGGCAATATTTCAAGTGAAGTTACGTAATTGTCATAGGTTTCGTTAAGGGAAGATAGTATTATATAGACTTGGTGTAGTTCAGAGAAAATAAGTTCTTTCTCGTGCAGTTCTTGAAAAATGCTTTGCATAGTTTTCAAATGACTCAGGATATCACCATTCTTATGGAGATGTGTACTGAAAAGTTTCCGTGTTAGATTTATGTGAGCACCAACATTATCTCGAACATAAATCCTCTTCAGCTTCTGCCAACACCCAACAGCTGTATTCTCTCCGTGGATATAAACAAGTTGGTTATCAGTTAAGGTTAACCCAATAATGCAAATAGCTTGCTGATTTTTATGCATAAATTCTTCTATCTTTAATTTATCTTCATCATCCTCTGGATCCCATTCTTCTACGTTTGGTGGATTTTCAATTATGTTCCACAAACCTTCTCTACGTAGAAGCAGACTACATTTCATAGACCATGATACATAGTTTGTTCCATCCAACTTGGATATAAGGGACAAACTTTGTAGATTGACTTGTGCCATGTTTTCTTATATGGATATAAAAACTATAATTAATAAAACACAGCTGTCTGTTTACTGCAATGTATAACAACACAAACTCTCACTTTTACATAAATCTGTTTTATCCTAGTTAAACTGACTTTGCAGCCTCTGGGCCCATAACCAGTGTTAAGCCTGGTTTCCCCAACCAGGGTTAGGGAGACAAGCTAAACAGAATGTGCAGCTTAGTCAGATAGGCACACAGATAAATGAGTGAGCTAAGCTTGTATGTTTATTAACATACAGTAAAAATGACAGATACGCTTGTGCTATCAAATATATAGTTTATTCCATTATGAGTTCATAGCATAGTCAAAATAACAGTCCAATAGTCATGTATCATTTAGTCAGTCCATTCAGGGATATTCAGTTAGCAAAGTCCGTGTTGAATACCCTATGTCAATTCACTTACAAGTCAGTCCTTTGTTTTCTCTCCCGTTCGAGCAATACAGTCTTGTGTCCTTGCAGTAATCAGGTTTCATCAAAGCCAGAGAGATAGCAAGCTGCCGTCTTGCTTCTTTTAAAGTGTTTTCACAACCACTCCCTTAATTACTATCCCACAGTTAAAGTTGCATACACTTTAACATACAAACTATGATTACATATTATTATTTACCTAAACCAGTTAGGGTAAAACAATGTTATCCCTAACACTAGGTATGGTCTCTGGAAGTTAATCTCATTGAGTTCAGCTCGAGGAAATGCATTTTGATTAGCGTTAAGCCAAGAATAGGTGTTTGCAGTGTGTAAAGTAGACCTGGGGACATCTGCTAGGTTTATTTCTCCCTATTTCTCATTTATGCAAATCTCAGTCTTGGTTTACCCCTTCTAGGCTTTCCCTCCACATTTTCTTTCAGTTGGTTCATGCCATATTTAACCATTGTACTGTATAAAAACTGTGTAATTTTGCTCAGATTTTTCCAAAGGTGTACATTTGCATTTTTGTTAAAGGAACGCTTAGTTTACAAACACATTTCTCCTACATTTTATAAAAATGTATCATTATTATTTAGCAGTATTCAGACACAATTAACAAAACTATCTTTATACTTAAAGCAAAAGAAAAAAAGAAAAAGAAACCCAAACAAAAAATAAAAGGAAGACGCCAAGCAAACTTTTTTTCTCTTTTTCTTTCCTTAGTTTGTGCTTTTGATTTGTTTGGTTTTGTCTTGAACTGTTATTATTTTTTATTAGTTGTTATTCCCTTTATACAATTGTTTTCTTTTTGAAGAGTTAAGATTAGAATTAGAATTCTTTATTGGCCAATTGTGATTAGATACACAAGGAATTTGTCTCTAGTGCATAAGCTCTCAGTGTACATACAACAGTGATAGATCATTAGATAGTTTGACAGTATTGTGGGAATTAGTTGTTTAGCAGAGTGACGGCATAGATGGAAAAACCTGTCCTTGTGTCTAATTTGACATGCAGTGCCCTATAGCGTCGTTTTAAGGGAAGGAGTTGAAACAGTTTATGTGCAGGATGTGAGGGGTCTGTAGATATTTTCACAGCCCTCTTTTTGACTCAGTCCTCAATAGAAGGCAGATTGGTAGCAATTGTTTTTTCTGCAGTTCTAATGATCTGTTGAAGTCTGTGTTTGTCTTGATTGGTTGCAATGCTAAACCAGACAGTTATAGAGGTGCAGATGACAGACTCAATAATTCCTCTGTAGAACTGGATCAGCAGCTCTTTGGGCAGCCTGAGCTTTCTGAGTTGGTGCAGAAAGAATATTCTTTGTTGTAATATTTTGGTGACTTATTTGATGTTAGATGTTCATTTTAAATCTCGAGATATTGTAGAACCTAGAAACTTGAAGTTCTCTACTGTTGATACTGTGTTGTCTAGTATTATGAGTGGTGGTAGTGTCGGAAGATTTTCCTAAAATCTTCTATCAATTTTTACCCATTCTAAAGTAAACGTAAATGCATGTTTATTCAATAAACTACAGTTAATAGAACCACATTCAGTGCAAGGATATGAAGCAACTCATAGGCTTACATTCTCAAATAATGCTACCAATCTTATTTCTAAGCAATTGGTGGCAACAAACAGACATAACTCTTAGGTGAACAATGTGTTTTAGGATCTGGGATCTTTGAAGATCCTGTCAGCCTTACCAAGTACACCAGACAGGAAACACAACCCAGATGAATTAATTCTACAGGTAGTCCTTAAAAAAATTAAAATTTTAAGGTAGTCCTTAAAATTGAGTCCAAAATTTATCTTGCCAAGTGATAAATTTGTTAAACAAATTTTGCCTCATTTTACGACTTTTCATTCTTCATTTAGTAAGTGAATAGCTGCAGTTGTTAAATGAGTAACACAGTTGTTAAGTGAATCTGGTTTCCTCATTAATTTTGCTTGTCAGAAGGTTGCAAAAGGGGATCACATGACTCCAGAACACTGTAACAGTCATAAATGTGAGACAGTTGGCAAGTATCCAAAATCCACTTGGAAACCACAAGACCACAAGGATGTTGCAATGGTCATAAGTGTGAAAAAGGTCACAAGTCACTTTTTTCAATAAAACTTCGGTCTCTAAGCAAATTGTTGCAAGTCAAGGGCTACCTGTACTTTATTATAAAGCTACATAACAAGTAGTCTTCAACTTATGATCACTGTTAGGAATGTAAGTCACCTAACATTTGGGTTGGAAAATATATAAACCAAGATAGACATTTTAATACTGTCTCTTTAAGAGAATGCTAAAACTGTAATTGGGTGTGGTTCCTCAAATGGCCATAAGATGGAGCCAGAAACCTGGGTTGTTTAGCTCCTGTTCTGTTCTGGAGAGTGTTGCCATTCCTATAGACTGTTATTCTCGGATTTGATGTAAGTCTGTTACTGAACTCTTTTTGATACTGGATTTGGATTATACCTGGACTGAAAACTGACTGCTTTAACTGTAAATGACTTGGACTGCTTGTTTGGACTTTGCTTAACCATTTACTGGAAGTAAAAACCTACATTTTACTATACAGTGTGGCTGTGTGCTATGTGTATGTTATTCTTCACTACTCTCAGCGGACGGCTGAGGTCTCGGAGAGCGAGGACTCAGATGAGGGGCCTGCGTGTGAGGCAGGAATGGGGCCAGGACCATCAGGGAGTAGAATGCTGCCTTTGGAGATTGTGGGGGCTGGCAGCAGTGATGAAGAGGTCCCTGAGGAGCCTGTGCCAAGTGTTTGAAGGAAAGAGCAGCTGCAGCAGCACAGGTGACTCGGGAGTAAGGCTGCAAGGTAATGGCCCCTCCCTCAAGAGATAAAAGCCAGCTGAGAAACCGGAGTTCTTTGCAGGAAGCAAAGAAGCTTTATGCTCGACTATCTTGGTTGGTGTTTGGAGACTCTTTTTGTGTTTGAAATATTTCTTAGTAACTTTGTCCAGTGTTCTTGGCAGGCTTGCACCACCTTGGCAAGGCTCATTCTTATCAGAGATAATTAATCTGAAACAGCCTTTTAACCGGGAAGCAATGGAATTGGTAAAAAATCATTAAAAGGTTTTCCTGTTACCTCTGTTTCGTATTTGTTTCCTTGGAACAAGTTTTGGGTCAGAAGAGATGTTAGTCATATTTAATTCAGTGAATTTATATTGAATCCCATTTTAGTTCGGCATTTGACTTTCTGCAGATGTAATTTTTTGCTACTGTTGGAAGAAAGCTAATTATAAAAGGTCTCAGAATGGGGGAAGCATCTGGCTGAACTGATCGGAATTCAGAAGCAAAAGTGGTTTGAGTCTGGTACATACTGGGATAAGACACTCTCAGGGCTTCAGGCTAAACCAGGAAATGACATCCCAGAAGGAAAAAAAACACCTTCTGTATCGTTGCCAAGAAAACTGATGTCTTTTTGAAATCATCAAAGCAGAGCAAGACAAGAAGGAAGTTTTATTCTGTTTTATTTTATTTGGTGAAAAGGTAACAATGGATAGCAACGTTGATCAATTTTAGCTCACCTCAAGAAATTAAGATCAGATTAAGCCTGGTTATGATTAAAAGGGAGATCACAAGGAAATTTTCAATGTGTAACTAGATGGGGAAATCAAGATATCTTCCCAGAAGACAAATTGGCAAATGAATGCTTATATTCTACATATGTCAAGGGCCACTTGTAATATATTTGTATACCTGCATGTGTGGGTGTGCAGGCACGTTTATAACAGACATAGAGACTCAGCTGCTCCCAATCATTTCGTCACCCTATTATAAAGAAGATGTTGAGACTCTGGAAAGGGTGCAGAGAAGAACAATAAAGAGGATTAGGGGGCTGGAGGGTGAAACATACTAAGAACGGTTGCAGGAACTGGGCTTGGCTCGTCTAGGGAAGAGAAGGACCAGATATGATAGCAGTGTTCAAATATTTAAAGGGCTGCCATAAAGAACACCAGAAGGTAACACAAGAAACAATGGATGGACACTAATCAAGGAGAGAAGCAACCTGACAGTGAGAATAATTAATGAGAGGAACAACTTGCCTCCAGAAGGTGTGGAGGTTTTTAAGAAGAGATTGGGAAACTACATCTGAAATGATATAGTTTTTCCTGCCTGAGCAGAAGACTTCTGAGGTCCTTTCCAACTCTGTTATTCTGCATTATCTAGTAATCAGGAATCACTGCATATCATAAAACTACTTTGACCGATTGCCGCCAGCTGGTGCTGTATAGGAAGAGAAGAAAGTATTAAAGATCCCATTTCTCTCTCTGAAGAAAATTGCGAACATACTTTCCAGAGCTCAGACGTTTCTGAACATCGGCCTGGGAGCCACAGGCGTCCCTTTACAATCTTTCCAGTCACAACAACTGACACCCTATCGACGTCATCCCCAGGTCCTCCAGCTCTTTTCATCATTTCTCCTCAAAAGAGTAGAGGGAACACTCATCATTCAGGGGAATATCCCAAAGGAGCTCTTTCTGAGATTTTTCGAAGAAAGGCATTGAAATGAACCCTGTTGTTTTTGCAAAAGCCCATTTGCATTGAGCATGGGTGCATGCATTTAGATACACATAGTCCTCGACTTACAGCCACAATTGAACCAAAATTTCTGTTGCTAAGCAAGAGAGTGAGTTTCATCCCATTTTACAACCTTCCTTACCCCAGTTGTTAAGTGAAATCACTATAGTTGTTAAGTTAGGAAAATGGTTGTTAAGTGAATCTGGCTTCCCCGTTGACTTTGCTGGTCATAATATGATCACATGATCCTGGGACACTGCAACCATCATAAATATGAATCACTAGCTCGATACCTGTGCTTCGATATGAAACTTATGTAGTCGGACTTAGTTTGGGGAGAGGAAAATAAGTGGAAAAATATCTGCCTCTGCCTACCAGCATCCATCAGAAGTCATGTGGCTAGCGTCCTGTCAGTGTGCGAGAAAGTTGAGGGCTGTTTGGAAACTGAAACATGGAACTTGAAATAGTATTTGCTGTGTGAACAGACAGCAAGAAGCCAGGGAGAAGTAATAGAAAATAATAATTTTCCTTTAAGTAAGTAATCCATCAAACAACAGAATAATTTATATTATTAAGCCACCAGTTAATTAGTTATCCAAAGAAATAAATGTGTTTTGCAGAGCCAGGCTGCAAAGATTAAAATGGGCTATTAAATATACATCTCTGTGAAGATCTCCTTCCTCCCCTTCCACTGTATTAAAATAGTTCATTAAAATTCCTCACCAATCCAGTCTGTGCAATAAACATATTTAAGGCAGCAAATGAAAGGCTAACCAGCTTCAAAGCTCTTTTTGATGTAACTGAATTTAATTAAAGTTCTGCTTGTGTGGTTGGATTGAAAGAGAGACAGCTATGTCATTCCCACACCCTTAGGTTGAAAAATCCAGATGAGCCTCTAGTTCTCTTGAAAATATCTAAATTGGAAAAGAAATCTTGGATGGAAGGAAGTGGACAGTGTAATACTCCAAACTGTTGATCCTGGGATTATCTGAGATTAAATTGGGCACCTTCCTAGAAGTAACCTGCATGTTAAGATCAAGGGCAGAAATAGAAACATCCATCTGAATACTCATCACAGTCATATCACAGATTTACCAGGATGTTTTTAAGCAGCAACAGAATGCAACTTTAGTTGGGTTGACCCTTTGAAAAAGAGGGACAGATGTCTATGGAGATTCTCAGTCATCCAGGTCATAGTTGTCCCATGAATGGAAGAACTGAAGAAGCTTCTTGGATGAGAAGTGAAACATTTTCCAGGAAAAAAACAAGAAAGTTCACTTGCCTTTTAGAAAAGCACCTTCAGGATAAAGAGGGTCAGATCTCCATCGTTTTATGATAGACCCAGAGCCAAGATGGAGCAGATCACTGAACCAGTGCTACCAGATCTGAATGGCAATCTCTATATGTCCATGAGATAGCCACGAAGAATTAGAAGTGTCTCCATCTCTTTGCTACCATCTCATGGCTGTTAATTTTGGGGGCTCCTCTTTTGACAAGGCTGCCATTTCACAGCCCATAGTTTTGGAAGAGTGACAGATTGTAGAAAGCCCTCAATCTACCACTCCTTGCTAACTGCTACTACTTGAAGGGGGGTGTTGTAAATATTTGGGGAAGATCTCTAGTTTTTCTATGGCTCTTACATTTACATCTAGTTGAGTGAAGAAGCTTCTTGGATGAGAAGTGAAACATTTTCAAGGAAAAAAACAAAGTTCAGTTGTCTTTTGAAAAAAGCACTTTTGGGTCAACCATGACCTGAATGGTTGAGAATATCCAAAGAGGTGCCATTCCTTCAGAAGATAAAAAGCTGGTGGTTTTGCTGTTGCTTTGTCTTACAGAACCTCATCCCGATAGTGCTACCAAAAATTTAGCAGCAAAGTGTCTGGTTCGGGGTGGGATGAATTTAGAGGGTTCCTCTCCTCAAAGAAAGATCAGATAGACCCGTTAATCCTTGCCAACACTTAAGGCATCACTTCTGATTCTTAAATTTTCCATACCACAATGTTCTATAATGTTTGTATCATGTTTGGCTACAACTGCCGGAAGGCTATCATGTAATCCTGCTCCATATCCATAATCTCTTCATAAATATAAATGTTTAAGTTCACCTACCACTCTAGGGTGAAAATGAGAATGAGAACAGCATCTGAGCTGTTGCCTGAAATGATGTATGAACCAGGCCGTTTTATTGAGCCAATATGAGTTATTTGCCCAGGCACTTGAATGGTTTTGATTCTCAAGATTTGGGATATAGCAAGGGGCATGAATCCAACCAATCTATAAAATTGGTAAATACTTTTCTAATCTTCGCTGGCCAGTCTCAGTAAATGCAAAATACATCTTTGGCTTATAGGCAAGACTAACATACAAAGAAGGAGAGAGAGAATTGAAAAAGGCGGTCTGTTTTTATACCCCCTCTTCTCTTTCATTTTTTGACTATGGTTCATTGCCCTTGTACAGAAAGCTAACTCTCTTTGCAATTGGATAGAGGCAGCTCTGGCTGTCTGGGGCTTCAATTCTGGTTTCCTGCCCTGTGAGATAAGATTTTGGCTCTGCTGGCATGAACTTTGTCCCTCTGCTTTGCAAGCCTAACAAGTGATAAAAAGAGGGTAGCAATGCAACCGCCATTTCTCATGGACTGAATGTGTGTAAAAAAAAGGCAGAGGTTCTGATGTAAATCACAGGGCTGGAAAGCACCTTGTAAATGCCCTGTTTCACTAATTGGGTGTCACTGCAGTTCAAGACAAACCTCTTTGCTCCCAGGGTTGCTATTATGGAGCAAAAATTGGAGGAAGATGCATAATTCTGCCTTAGGTCAAAAGAGTGAGTAAACAAACAGGCTTGGCAAGTAGCAAAGCCAAAACCAGTTTGCCAACCCGATGGAGAAGAAACACAATACTCTGAGCATATGCAGCCTTGCATTTTAAAGCCCAAATAGGATAAACAGAAACACAGTGTTTTTCGATAGCTCAGAAACTAGAGATACCTCTGGGAATCTGCCTTCATTTGGATTGATTTACATTGATGTACATTCAAATGAGTATTTCAAACAATACAGCTATCCTGAGGCCGTGTTTTAGCTCTACAATATTAATTTAGGATCATGGTGTTTAAAATAAATAACTCCTATAACAGTTGTTTATTTAAGCTGTCCAGAGTCTTGGTAATCAGGAGGGCTTTTCACATTAGTAATGATTCATCAACCCCCCCACCCCCAAAAAAAGAGCTGAACACCTTTTGATTGTTGTGGGTGGAATTAAGGGAAGGATAAGCTTATCTCATTGAAAAGATGTTTAAGTTATAGTTCGCTGGCATTTGGGCCAAGTAGTTGGTTTAGAAATGGTTGAGTTACTATTTTGGTGATTTGAAGTGGAACAATTTGTTGATCTCTGGTATGTATTACATTATGGCTGTTCGGTTTGGTTTTAAAGACAGTTCTATAAATTATGTTACTGTTTTCTAGGATTTAACTCAATATATCATCTAGAGCAGTGTTTCTCAACCCTGCAATATTAAAATGTCTGGACTTCAATTCCCAGAATTCTCCACCCAGTTAACCATGCTGGCTAGGGAATTTTGGAAGATGCATTCCAGACATCTTAAAGTCGCCAAGGTTGAGAAACATTGACCTAGAGCAGGGTCCCCAACCTTTTTGGCACCAGGAACCAGTTTTGTAGAAGACAATTTTTCCATGGACCCTGGTGGGGAAGGGGCAGGAGGATGGTTTCACATGCAACCTAGATCCTTCGCATGTGCAGGTCCATGGTGTAGAGGTTGGGGATCCTGGACCTAGAGAGAGATGGACGGTTGTATGAATTACTTAAATAACATAAAATACAACATCCTGGAACCTGACTGAGCAACCTGGTTCCCCACAGGTATCTTCAATTCCAACTGCCTTCTATCATGGCAAAGCATTAGGGGTCATGAAATTCAAATATATCTAAGAGCCACTAGATTGTTCATAATTTGTTCAGCATGCTCCACAGACATTTCTAAATGTCTTATTTTATTTTTGCTCTGCTACCACTTGTTTTAAAAAGAGGCTGATTTAAATCTTAATCACCTGAGCAAAAAGCAACCCCATCAAAATTCAGTCACTGAAGGGGTATTTTTCCTGCAAAACTCAGGCTGGGTTCACTCAATTTGCTTTATTTGGGCTTATTCTTTTCCTGGAACCCAATTCCCATAAGCCATAATTAATCAAAATCAGAACTGTGTAAGCCAGTCTATTGTCTGCTTTGCACAACATACTAAACCAGATTATGGTTTCTGTTTAGTTGAGTATGTTCTATAAACCCAGCCATTGTGTCTGTAATGATGCTTTGTGAGTCTAGCTAATCATGCTTTAAGCATGGTCTCCACTGGCTCAGAGCAATGTCTCTATGAGGTTGCTGATTTTATTGGTATATTATCAATGCAGGGGTTCAGAGCAGTGCTGGTGACAGCCACTCCCAGCTTAGGGTTAGTTTAACCCTCCCAACCCCTGGCAGTAATAATCAAATGAGCCATCTGCTAGGCTCCATCCTGCTGTTGGCAAAACCAGACCTCCAGAGAGCCTTGTAAAAAGGGCCAATCACAAGACTGACATGACCCACACTGACCCCTCACTAGACCTTCACCTGTAGTGACCCTTCCACCACAAGACCTACTGACCACACAAAGCTCTTATAAGCAGAACACCAACACTGACATCCCCTACATTCCACTGAAGATGGAAGGTGTGGTCACCTAGCTTGGTAATGAAATGTTCGGAAACCTCACAAGCTCAGAGAATGAACCTCCACTCTCACCCTACACCCGAGCTACAGATATTCATCATTTTTGCAAATGATACAGGGATGATATTCCACAAGGAAGGAACCACCTCAGAGAAGGTCCTTCTTCTTGGTCCCACTAGATGGACCTCCATAGGAGAAGGGACTCATAGCACTCCTCTCTGCTCTGGTGGGTCAAGTAGATAGCACTGTAAGAAGACAATCCTTCAAATAGCCTGGTCCCAAGACATGCAGAGAATCAATTGGGTGGCCATACAAATTTTCTTAAATCAATCAATAATTGATTCTCATTGAATCAATTTTGGTATACATTACTCCTCCTCCTCCAGATTTTAAATTTGGATTGATTATATGTTCTTATTTCCCAACCATAAACTCATTTCATCATTTTGTATCTTCTGTGACTTGCAAGGTAGCCTGAGAGGTGCTTAATGAACAGAATGGTCAGAGACTGGCTGAACCAGAGGGGAGGAGTCAAAGGTGGAATTAGTGTGGAATCCCTACATGGGCATAAGAGAACAAAGTCTGCAAACTGTCTGTTTGAGAAATTCCTGTGTTATTAGTATGGCTTGAGCAATAAAAATGCTAATTAAGCTCTTCACGTTGGATCTCATTGTTCCATTTGTCATAAACAGGTTTTTTTAAAAAAAAAAAATCTTGGAATTTAATGTGTATTTCAACATTAATGTCTGCATGAAATTGCCGGCATGTTTTTAGAAGAGTCATTAAACCAAAAAGTCATGCATCTGTGTGATAGTATCTAACTTTTCTATATCCCTTTTTTAAACCTGTTCTAGTTTACAGATGTTAAAGGATGACCAGATTCTTTTATTTATCTGCAAAAACATGAACTTTTCCAGCTCGAGACAGGATGATAGATTCTGTGGTTGACCTTTGCATTCCTCTGAGTGATGAATTTTATCATTCTGAGCAATTTCCTTTGGAGAGGAAAAGTCACTTTATGACTTTCAAAGCTTTTGACATCTTTTCTGCACTGATGGATTGAGTCTTATTTACAGTCTGAGACTAAATAACAGCAGCAATGCAAGTCCCAAAGTCAAAACAGAAAAAAAAAAGATAAAGGAAAGCATAAAAGAATAAATTAAGGTCGAATAAGATATGCAATATGGAGATAAAATATTCAGATCCATAGATCAAAAGTAAATTAAATAGGCAACTCCAGCATTTTAAAAAATTGCCAGCACTGATATATTTTAGTGGAAGGATAAACCAAATAATGATGCATTATACAGGTAATCCTCAACTTGCAACCATTTGTTTTGTGACTGTTCAAAGTTAAAACAGCACTGAAAGTGCGTTATGACTGATTTTCACACTTATGACAACATCTCCATGGTCACGTGATCAAAATTCAAGCGCTTGGCAACAACTAAGGTGAACTGGACTGGGCTGAGAGAGGGAGGGACTGGCCCAAAGTCACCCAGACACCTTTCACGCCCAAGATTGCATTAGAACCAAGACTCATCTTAGCTGGCTTTCATGCCTAAGGCAGGACTAGAACCCAAGTCTCATGGTGATTGGCCCAAAGTCACCTAGCTCAATTTTTTGCCTTAGGTGGGACTAGAACTCAGAGTCTCTTGATGATTGGTTCAAAGTCACCCAGCCAGCTTTCATGAATAAGGCAGAACTGGAACTCATAGTCTCCAGGTTTCTAACCAGGTGCCTTAGCAACTAAACTGGCTCACCCAGGAGCTTCCAGAGATCCGTCACAAGCGCATGTTGTCATAAGGAAGGGCAGATTCCCTCAAGTGGAGTCCCACGTCAATCCTGCTAATCTTCAGAGACCAGACAAGGCTGCTACCTCCATCTGTTATTGTTGCAATCTATACAGTCCTTGACATACGCCTATAACGGAGCCAAAAATTCCTGTTGCGAAGTGAAATATTGGTTAAGTGAGTTTTGCCCCATTTTGCGACCTTTCTTGCCACAATTCTTAAGTGAATCATTGCTTCCTATTGACTTTGCTTATCCAGTTATAACAAGTGATCATGACACTGCAACTGTCATAAATGCGAGTCAGTTGCCAAGCATCTGAATTTTGATCACGTGAGCATGGGGAAGCTGCAATAGTCGTAAATATGAAAAACAGTCAGAAGTTACTTTTTTCAGTGTCATCGTAACTTTGAATGTCACTAAATGAATTGTTTTAAGTCCAGGATTACAGATAGTCCTTGTTAGGGATAACATTGTTTACCCTAACTGGTTTAGGTAAAATAATAAATATGTTATCATGGTTTGTTAGTTAAAGTGTCTGTAACTTTAATTGTAAGAATGTAATTAAGGGAGTGGTTGTAAAAGCACCATAAAAGAAGCAAGACAATGGCAACTTGCTCTCTCTGGCTTTATGATCCCTAATTACTTGATGAATTGAAGACTGCGTTTTTCCCTACTGGAACGGGAGAGATAAAGAACTGTTGATTTATCAACAGTGAGAGGACTAATTTATTATAAGTGAACTGACATTGGATATTATACACGGACTTTGCTAATTGAATATCCTTGAATGGACTGACTAAAAATGATACATGACTAATGGACTGTTATTTTGACTATGCTATAAAACTCTAAGTGGAATAAACTATATTTTTGATAACACAAGCGTATCTGTTATTTTTACTGTATGTTAACTAACATACAAACTTATCTCACACATTTATCTGTATGCCTATCTGACTAACGCTGCACATTCTGTTTAGCTTGTCTCCTTAACATTGGTTGGGGAACCCAGGCTTAACACTGGTTATGGGCCCAGAGGCTGCAAAGTCAGTTTAACAAGGATAAAACAGATTAATGTAAAAAGTGAGAGTTTGTGTTGTTACACATTACAGTAAACAGACAGCTGTGTTTTATTAATTATAGTTTTATATCCATAAAAAGAAAACATGGCACAAGTCAATCTACAAAGTTTGTCCCTTATATCCAAGTTGGATGGAACAAACTATGTATCATGGTCTATGAAATGTAGTCTACTTCTACGAAGAGAAGGTGTGTGGAACATAATTGAAAGCCCACCAAACGTAGAGGAATGGGATCCAGAGATTGAGGAAGATAGACAAAAAATAGAAGACTTTAAACTGAAGAATGAACAAGCTCTTTGCATAATAGGACTAACACTGACTGACCAGCAACTTGTTCATATCCGCGGAGAACAAACGGCTGTTGGGTGTTGGCAGAAGCTGAAGAGGATTTATGTCCGAGATAACATTGGTGCTCACATAAATCTAACACGGAAGCTTTTCAGGACGCATCTCCAAACGAATGGTGATATGCTTAGTCATTTGAATACTATAAAAAGCATTTTTCAAGAACTGCACGATAAAGAACTTATTTTCTCTGAACTACACCAAGTCTACATAATTCTATCTTCATTAGATGAAAATTATGATAACTACATAACTTCACTTGAAATTTTGCCTAAGGAAAGTTTAACTTTAACTGATATAACTGGCAGATTGATTGAAGAGGCCAGAAGAAGGCTTGAAAGAGATCAGTTAAGGAGGGAGCAACCTCAAAAAGAAGATATTGAATCTCCTACTGCATACGCAATTAAAAAGTGTTTTAATTGTGGAGGAAGAGGACATTTGGCAAGATTTTGTAAAAAAGCAAAGCGCCAGAATGCTGGCCAGAATACTAAAAGTAACCAAAATAAAAATAAAAATTTAGAGTTAGCCATGTATTTAATGTATTTAATTTTTATGAAGGAGCTGTAAAAAATAATTTATGGGTGGTTGACAGTGGAGCATCCCACTGTATAACAAATGATAACAAAAATTTTATTAAAATGTCCCAGAGTACACAGCAGATATTGTTAGCCAATGGCTGGAAACTGAAAGCTAAGGGTCAAGGTATAGCATATTGTTCTTTTATAAAAGAGAATGTAAAAATGTTATATGTACCACAACTTAAGATTAATTTAATTTCAGTTAGAATTTTGGTTAAACTAGGATATGTAGTTATCTTTAGGGGAGATAACTGCATAATTGAAAAAGAAGATAAGAAAATTACTGCATCTTTAAGAGGTTTAATTATATGTTTTAAATGATAATGGTTTAGAGGTGGCTAACACGGTTTATGATAATAAGAAACCTCATGATGAATGTATTCACTTGTTGCATCGACGGCTAGGACATTTAAATTTTAAAATGCTTAAGAGAACTGTTCAATTATCTAATGGAATAAGTTTGAAACCTTGTAATAAGTATTTGCAATGTTATGCTTGTAATCAAAGCAAAAGCAGGGTCATACCGGCTAATAGAGTTGATGGATTTACTACAAAAGAGCCTTTAGAAGTAGTATTTGCTGATTTAATAGGTCCGAAAAAAACCAAGTGTAGGAAGTGCTTGATACATACATATAATGGACCACTATTCTAGATATAGGTTTTGCTATTTAATGAAGAGCAAAACTGAAATGTATCTAAATCTCTTTAATTGGATTAAATTTGCAGAAAGAAAAACTAAAAAGAAATTAGTAACTCTTATAACAGATAATGGTGTGGAATTTACAAATAATAAATTCCAAAATAGACTTAGAATGTTAGGTATTCAACATAAAAAGTCTGCACCATATAGGCCACAACATAATGCCTTTATAGAGAGACGAGGCCAAACACTGCAGTCAATGGCACGCACTATGTTGTCTGATTCAGGATTACCTGACAATTTGTGGGGAGAAGCAATAATGTGTGGTAATCATATATTAAATAATGTTGTTAATTCAACAACAGGTGAATTACCATTCACATTGTGGCATGGTACAAAACCTGATTTAAGTTACATGCACACATTTGGAGCACCAGCATGGGTGCATATCCCTACACAACTTAGACAAAAAGGACAGCATAGAGCTGAAAGATTATTTTTTGTAGGATATGAATCTAATCACAGATCTTATAGATTCTGGGAACCAGGTATGTTAAGTACTTGGACATGGGTCCGAGTAAATGGAGACAGCCTCTGAATAGTGACTTTCAGCTCTTTATTAGCATAGTGACTTCTCTAAACAACAACAGTGAACTCTGCCTTATATAGGCAACCCTTGTAAGAATTGTCCAATAGTGAGCTATGAATGCTAGCTCTTTTAACCAATAAGAATCCTCTGTTAAGGGCCAATCAGATTCCTTAGAACTAACCAATCCGATCTGGCCGCCTAACAGCCAATCAGAAGTGCAGGGCCAGAACCCTGCACTTTACCTCAAGCTCATACTTTATTAACTATGGTACATACACAGCACCCCTTCCCCCTGGCTTCTTAATTGCGGTGTAGTTATATTGTCCTTTAAATAGGACGGTTGTCTTTTAAGTCTTTTGGATTTTCGTTGGACTGGTTGATTGCAATCCTGTTGAGGTAGATTGTTGTTTGGCAGTGGATTTGCTACTTGCTTAGGTGCAATTTCTTGCGGTGCAAGCGATTCACCTTCCTGCTCCATTTCCTGAGTATCACTTAGTTCGTCGCTCCCTTCGAGCAGGTTCCCTGGAACGTCATCTTCTGTACCTCCCTCCCCCTCGGTTTGGTCATGTGGGAGTTGTTGACTGGCCGTTGTGAGTCGTGACCGTAATTGGTCGATATGCCGTTTCCACAGTCTATTGTCACAGCATTTCACTATGTAGGATTTGGGGCCGGTCACTCGTACTACTGTTGCCTCTATCCATAACGGATTGCCTGATAAGTTTCATGCGTAAACGAGGTCTCCTACCTGGAAAGTGCGACAGCGGCCACTGGATCCTATTGGCTTTTCTGGTTCGTAAGCAGGGTGCAACCGGTCGAGGTGGGAGCGGAGTCTTCGTCCCATCAGTAGTTCGGCGGGAGTTCTGCCGGTGACGCTATGTGGAGTTATGTGTTGCAAAAAGAGAATTTGGTTGACCTTGTCATCGATATTGTCATAGTCCACTTTTTGCAAAGTCTTCTTAACAAATTGGACCATGCGTTCCGCTCGGCCATTGGTCACAGGGTGCGCAGGCGAGGTGAGTGCATGGCGGATGCCGCGGTCAGCGAGGTACTGCTCGAACATTAGTGCTGTAAACTGTGGCCCTTTATTGGACACCAGGACGTCAGGCAATCCGTGGGTTGCAAAGAGTCTGTTTAGGATCTTGATCACTGCCTCGGAAGTTGTAGCCATCATACGATGAATTTCTAACCAATTGGAGTATGCGTCGACTGTCAGCAGGAAGGTATAGCCCTTGGTCGGCCCCACGAAATCCAGGTGGATTCTGGACCAGGGTCCACGTGGCGTCTCCCATTCAGTAGGCATGGCTTTTGGTGGGGCATTGCTGACTTGTTGGCAATTGGCACACGCTTTGACCCACTGCTCGATTTGCCGTTCCATGCCCGGCCACCATGCGTAGCTTCGTGCAAGCGCTTTCATCTGCACGATGCCGGGGTGGCCCTCGTGCAGAACTCGTAGCAGCGTCTTCCGGAGTTGTTCTGGGACAACGACTCTATCGCCCCAGATGATACAGCCTTTTTGGGAAAAAAGTTCAGTCTGTCGAGATTTAAATGGTGCAAAGTCATCTGGTACTTGGTCCAATAGCCATCCGCGTTCTACCCAGCCTAGGACTCGAGCTAGGGTGTGGTCTCATTTGGTTTCTCTCGCGATGTCTCGGGCGGTCATAGGCGGCGAGTTGAGTGTTTCAATCTGCAACGTAGTTGCCGTTGGTGCCAGATCGTCGAGAGTCTCTGGAAGCGATGTTCGGCTTAATGCATCGGCGTGGGGAATGGCTTTCCCCGGGCGATATTGCAGGCAATAATTATAAGCAGTTAGGAATTCTGATCATCAGGTCATTCTAGGAGATAATATGTAGGGGGTTGGCTTGTCCCTGGCTATTATCCCTAGCAACGGTTTGTGGTCAGTTATAATGGTAAATGTCCTTCCATACACATATTCATGAAATTTCTTTACAGCTGAAACGATTGCGAGAGCTTCTTTATCAATTTGTCCATAGTTCCGCTCTGCTTGTGAAAGAGTCTTTGAAAAGTATGCAACGGGAGCTTCGTTCCCATTAGGCAGTACATGGCTCAAAATGATGCCCACCCCGAAAGGCGATGCATCACAGGTTATAACTAACGGCAAAGTCTCGTTATACTGCATAAGTACAGAGTCAGATGTGAGCAGTTTTTTAACATTCCGGAATGCTTGCTCTTCCCAGTAACCCCATACCCACAATGCTTTCTTATCTAATAATCGGTGTAACGGTTCAGCTACAGTTGCTTTGTGCGGTAAAAACACATTATAGAAATTAATGAGGCCTAAGAGCGCCTGGAGATTGGCCTTGTTGCGTGGTCTGGGAGCGTTTTTGATCGCTTTTAATTTACTCTCGGTAGGATGAATGCCCTGGCTATCAATTCGGTATCCTAGAAACTCAACATTGTCAGTATATAAGTGACATTTTTTTTTTTTTTACCTTAAGTCCAGCCTCTTGGAATTTTTTTAAGGACGCATTTCAAACGATCCTGCAGGATTTTTTTGGTAGGGGCTGCAATTAGTACGTCATCAAAATAAGGAACCATGCCCTTGATTCCCTGTAATAACCTTTCCATGAGGCTCTGGAAGATCCCCGGGGCTACACTAACTCTGAATTGCAATCGGGTACATTTAAAGGCACCTCTGTGCGTTACAATTGTTTGGCCTTGGGCCGTTTTTTCATCCACTGGTAGTTGTTGATAAGCTTGAGCTAAATCTAATTTAGCGAAAACCTTTCTGCCCCTCAAGGAATGGAGGAGGTACTGCACCACCGGAACTGGATACGCATTCTGCTGTAGGGTGTGGTTTAAAGTGGCCTGGTAGTCCCCACAAATTCGTATTGACCCATCTGGCTTAATGGGTGTTACAATAGGGGTTTCCCATGGAGAGTGATCGATGGGCTTCAACACCCCTTGAGCAATTAGCTTGTCGAGTTGTTCGTCGATCTTTGCTTTAAGAGTGAATGGAACTCGACGGGGCTTCAAGCGAATGGGGGCTACCTTTTGATCTAGACTAAATGAGATTGGGGTCCCCTTATAATCGCCTAAGCTGTCCGCGAAGACGTCGCTAAACTCAGAGATAAGGTCTTCCTCCCACTCACAACCACCGACTCGGTTCACGCCGGCCACTTCAATGCCGAGTGGCGCGAACCATTGGAGGCCTAATAGACTAGGCCTATCTCTATCGATGATCGTTAGAGGTAAGTACGCTGTATGCTTCTTGAAGGAGACTCGGACTCGGCAGGACCCGACAACGGGGATTCGATTTCCTTGGTAGTCCTTAAGGATGAGGCGTTGAAATTTGAGGTCTTGGCGTTAAATTGTGGGGATGAGCTGCTTGAGTGTCTTCCAAGACACCATCGAGAGGAACGATCCCGAGTCGACCTCCATGTGGCAAGGCTGGTTCTTTTTTTTTGAAACAAATTTTTATTAATTTTAAAGATAAAACAACACATCATTAACCATTAAATACATAAACACATAAAACCTCTTAACATTGTAAATCCTTACAAGTCAAACAAAACATTATTTTTATACAGCATAATTCCAATTTATCCCATCTCCATATGGACACACAAACATCTTTCAGCAAGTTTCTCATTTTTTCTCTTTACTCCTATTCAATTTCATTTCTCTTCCATATTTATCCATTTTATAGTCATCATATTCTTTTCTTTCTGGCTTGTATAAATTATTCTCGTCTAGCATTCCTCCAAGGTTTTATTGATTCTTTCCTTTTTTTTTTTTTATAAAAAACAAATTTTGTTAGTTTTACCATAAGCACAATACACAAACATACAAACACAAAACATAAACAAAACTAAAAGATCTTTTCTGAAGGTTGTCTGTTCCCGGGTTAAAACTCTTTACACAGACACAAATTCAAACATCATATTCAACCCATATCTCCTTCCAAATCTTATTATCATTTTCTTTTTTATATATATATATAAAAACCATTTTTATCAGTTTTATAAAAACAATGCACAAAAAATCAAGGCATAGCAGCTTATAAATTCTTTTCTAAGAAAAAATAATAATAATAGACCAATAAAGCATAACATTTCCAGATTATAATATCAATATTTCATATAATATTAACTTCATATCTTGTCCCTACTTCTCTTTTCCATCCAAATTATTTATTAATTAAAATTTTATTGCCTTTTATCAATACACAAAATCCAAAAAAAAAAAGCATATATATCCTTCCATATCTTATTACCATTTTCAATAACATTCTTTGTCTGTTCTATTTCCAATTATCCATTCATCTTTTTTTTCTTTTACTATACTTCTCCTGTACACCAATTGGAGTAACATCTATAACTCATTACCCTAACTTAGAAATACTACATATAGCAATCTTTCTTGGGATTCTGTTTAAAAAAAAATCTAAAATTACATAATAAATTTTATATTCTAAATATACATATAAAAACACACTCTTATATACCCTCCAGAATCCCTCTTTTAATCTAAATTAAATTCACCCATTATCTCTAAATAAACTTTTTTTCCTTAGGTCTTGCTTCCCCACATTAAGGCTTCTCCTCCCCCCCTTTCTCTCTTGCTTATTCTTCTCCTTGCCCTTTCTACCCCTTTGTTTTTTCTCTTCGCTTTTCTTGCTCCTTTTCCTTTGCTTTCTAACCTTGCCTCCATCTTTTCGCTCATTTTTCTCTCTTTTGGTTGTTTTTATAATTCTTAAAATCCCCTTTTTCTTATCCTTTTTGTCCTCCTCTCCAGAAGGGACCCATTGTTCATCAAAAATGGCTTCTTCTTCCTCTTCTTCCTTGTCCCAGTCCTTCTGCTGCGTAATCAACTTTTCAAAGGAACATAACGCCATTTCTAAGAATTGAAACAAAGCGCCCAAAGTATCTTCTTTTTTATATTTTTGATATTCAATCTCTAGTTCATCCACAGACGATGCCATTATGAAAAGGGAAACTTTTTCCAAAACAACCACAAGAATTTTTAATCAAAGACAATCAAAAGCAATTAAAAAAAGAAAAAAAATTCCAAAAGTTAATACTTTTCTTCCTTCTTCTCTTTCTCTTTCTGAATTAATTTTTAATCAAAGAGGTCCAATTACCATATATCTTCTTTTGGGATCCACAAAGACTTCTAATCAATCTCCTCCTTTTTCAGCTTCTGCTCCAATTTTTTTTTTCTCCCTTCCCATTTGCAATGAGAATTTTAATAATCAAAAATCCATACCTCCAGCAGAGATTTTCCAATTTCTCACATTTTTCAATGTCCAAAAATCCCTTTGTCTCTTATCTTAGCTTTCAAAACAATCCACTTTCAATGTCTAATATATCCAAATATTTCTGCTTTTTCCGTGGGGTGGGAGAGTAAAAAAAAAAAAAAAAAATCCCTTTAACAGCTTCTCCGCCGCTTTTCGCTCTTCTTAGGGATACAATGTATCCTCCAGCAACAAACAGCTCAATTCCAGGCAATTTAAAAGGTGTTACTTGACCCGGCTCAGACAGAACTTTCACTCTTCACACTTCCTCCAGCACAGTTCTTACCCGGTTGCTGGCTTCTTCGTGGCGGCCATTGCTGACCGCCGCTCCACCGCCTTGGGAAAAAGGGGTTTTCCCGGAGAAAGGGGGGGTCTGCGATGCCTCCACCTCCCTTTCCGACTCCCCTCTATCTTCAGCTGTCCCTACAGGGCAGCCATATCCCCCTGACCCATCTGGATCGGGGGTACCTCGACGGCTAGCACAGCAGGAATCGCGAGCTGTCGCGAATTCCTGCTGCCCCGAAGCCACGCAAACCGGAAGTTTTTCTGGCAAGGCTGGTTCTTGATGGCTACCGTGACTCGGATTTTCTTAGTGTCCAAAACTGAGGCGTGACCTATAGTGATAGTATGGTGAGCCTCTTCTTTTTGCAAAGCTCAATTTCTGTAGGAGTGGTTTACTGGCTCTCGCCTTACAGGACGGTTTCCTGTCGATTGGCAATAGTTGGCCCCTTTTGAGGCCTGGCTGGGTCCTGGTAAGCTGTGGCAGACCCGGCCGATGTGGCCTCATTTCCTGCACTCATGGCAGAGTGCGTCGCGGAATTTGCATTCGGCCCTGGCATGGTTTGCTCCACAGCCAGCACAAGGGCATAAGGGCTTCGGGCTTCGGGTCCCGGTCGGACCGCAGTTGATGGACCCCTTCTTCGTCGCTGTCTGACGACGAAGAGAGGTCCTCGTGGTGCGTTGTCGAGAGCTGCCCTTCTGAGTTGGGTAAGATTTCGCTGGTCGGTGGTGTTACCGGAGTGCGGTTTCGCAGCCGACTTTTTAGTCGCCTCCGCAGCCGTGGCTTCGGCAATGGCGTCAGCAAGGCTGATGTTGCCTTTCGTCATCAGCTTGCTTTGCACGCCTAGTGCATCTAATCCCAGAATTACTCGATCTCTTAGTGCCTCTTCTAAATGTGCGAACCCGCAGAGACCCCCTAAATTTCGGAGGTCCGCCACGAAATCGGCCATGCTCTCCCCTTTTCATTGGTTCCTGTGATAAAACTTGTGGCGTCTCACGAGTGTAGGCACGGTTGGCGCGTAATGGTCTCTCAGGATGGGTTCGAGGTCGTCCCAGCTCATGGCTTTCACTTCTCGAGGTTTGGCGAGTGCTTTAGCCATCTTAAATACAGCTGGGGCGCAATGCGTCAGGAACAGTGCCCGCTTCTTTGCTGGTGTGGCGTCCTTCAAGTTATTTGTCTCGAGAAACATTTGGAAGCAATCCATGTAGGATTCCCAATCCTCTTGGTTCAGATCGAACGGAGCGGGTGGTACGATGCCGCCGGACATGGTTCCGTTGTTGGCGTCATCTTATCGCGTGCTCGGTATTGCTTCCTGGCTTCTTCGGTTCAGACGTCTCCACATCCCATCCTCGTCACCAGTGTTAAGTACTTGGACATGGGTCGGAGTAAATGGAGACAGCCTCTGAATAGTGACTTTCAGCTCTTTATTAGCATAGTGACTTCTCTAAACAACAACAGTGAACTCTGCCTTATATAGGCAACCCTTGTAAGAATTGTCCAATAGTGAGCTATGAATGCTAGCTCTTTTAACCAATAAGAATCCTCTGTTAAGGGCCAATCAGATTCCTTAGAACTAACCAATCCGATCTGGCCGCCTAACAGCCAATCAGAAGTGCAGGGCCAGAACCCTGCACTTTACCTCAAGCTCATACTTTATTAACTATGGTACATATACAACAAGGTACATCTAGAGTTTACACCAGTGCTAGTGCTAAATTCCTAGAACATGTAGGATAGAATAGATTAGAGCAAGATTTAAATAATGATGTAATTATTGAACCCTACAAAAGGCAGAAAGAACAGACTAGTTATAAGAAGAGTCCAATTAAAGAAGAAGTTCACGAAGAACAAATAGAATCAGAACAAGAAGAAACAGTTGATCAGGAAGAGTTAGATAATCAAGAACAGTTAATAAATGAAAGTCCACCTGTAAGTCCTGTAATACCTAGACGTACTACACGTGTAACTAGACCACCTGATAGGTATCAAGCAAGTATAGTTTGCCAAGTAACTAAAGTTCCAACTAGTGTAGATGAACTTAAGATGTATCCTGCTAAGGATCAGGAGAATTGGAAAAAGGCAATGGAAAAAGAACTAAATTCATTAAAGGTAATGAAAGTATATGAAGATGCTAAATTACCTCCAGGAGAAAAATCCATTGGGTGCAAATGGATATTTAAAGTAAAAACTGGAAATGATGGGACTGTTACCCATAAAGCTAGGTTGGTAGCTCAAGGATTTAATCAAACTGCATCTGATTACGATGAAGTTTTTGCACCAAGTCTTAAGGCAACATGTTTGAGAGCAGCTTTAGTGTGGGCAGCTAAGAAAAACTGTCATTAACCATTTAGATGTAGAAACTGCTTATCTGCATGCACCATTGCAGCACACTATATATTTAAAAAAGCCAGTTATTATAAAAGACAATAAAGTAAATAGTAATGATTATTGGAAACTCAAAAAGAGTCTTTATGGTTTGAAACAATCTGGCTTTGAGTGGAACCAATATGTTGTGAAAGAATTAAACAATATAGGATTTAAATCTGGTTTAGCAGATCCATGTGTGTTTAAAAGAGAAAATAATGGAACGGTGTCATTATTGTTATTATTTACAGATGATATTGCTTTGATTACTAAGACTAATAATGAAGCTAATAAGATTATATCATTATTAGCCAAAAAGATAAAATTAAAGCATTTAGGTGAAATTAAAAGGTATCTAGGATTGACAATTAACAAAACAAAAAATGGATTTAAGATATCTCAAGAAGATAAAATTTGCGGGTTTTCCGGTTTCGCGTGGCTTCGGGGCAGCAGGAATTCACGACAGCTCGCGATTCCTGCTGTGCTAGCCGTCGAGGTACCCCCGACCCAGATGGGTCAGGGGGATATGGCTGCCCTGTAGGGACAGCTGAAGAGAGAGGGGAGTCGGACAGGGAGGTGGGGGTGTCGCAGACCCCCCCCTTCTCCGGAAAAACCCCTTTTTCCCAAGGCGGTGGAGCGGCGGTCAGCAATGGCCGCCACGAAGAAGCCAGCAACCGGGTAAGATTGCGCTGGAGGAAATGTGAAGAGTGAAAGTTTTGTCTGAGCCGGGTCAAGTAACATCCTTTAAATTGCCTGGAACTGAGCTTTTTGAATTGCTGGAGGATACATTGTATCCCTAAGAAGAGCGAAAGCGGCGGAGAAGCTGTTAAAGGGAACTTTTGTTTTTTCTTCACTCTCCCACCCCATGGAAACAGCAGAAATGTTTGGATATATTGGACATTGAAAGTGAATTGTTTTGAGAGTTGAAGCTAAGTGACAAAAGGATTCTTGGACATTGAAAAATTTATGAAATTGGAAAACCCTTGTTGGAGGTATGGATTTCTGATTATTTAAAATTGACATTGCAAGTGGGAAGGGAGAGGAAAAAAAATTGGAGCAGAAACTGAAAAAGGAGGAGATTGCCTAGAATCCCAAAGAAAGATATATGGTAATTGGACCTCTTTGATTAAACATTAACCCCAGAAAGAGAAAGAGAAGAAGGAAGAAAAGTATTAACTTTTGGAACTTTTTTTTAATTGTTTTTGATTAAAAATACTTGTGGTTGTTTTGGGAAAAGTTTCTCTTTTCATAATGGCATTGTTTGTGGATGAACTAAAGACTGAATATCTAAAATATAAAAAGGAAGATACTTTGGGCGCTTTGTTTCAATTCTTAGAAATGGCGTTATGTACTTATGAAAAGTTGATTACGCAGCAGAAGGACTGGGACAAGGAAGAAGAGGAAGAAGAAGCCATCTTTGATGAACAATGGGTCCCTTCCGGAGAGGAGGAGAAAAAGGATAAGAAAAAGGGGATTTTAAGAATTATAAAAACAACCAAAAAAGAGAAAAATGAACGAAAAGGTGGAGGCAAGGTTAGAAAGCAAAGGAAAAGGGGTAAGAAAAGAGAGGAGAAAAAACAAAGGGGTAAAAAGGGCAAGGAGAAGAATAAGCAAGAGAGAAAGGGGGGGAGGAGAAGCCTTAATGGGGGGAAGCAAGATCTAAAGAAAAAAAGTTTATTTAGAGACAATGGGTGAATTTAATTTAGGATAAAAGAGGGATTCTGGAGGGTACATAAGTTTGTGTTTTTATATGTGTATTTAGAGTATAAAATTCATTATTTAATTTTAGAATCTTTTAAACAGAATCCCAAGAAAAATTGTTATACGAAGTACTTTTAAGTTAGGGTAATGAGTTATAGACGTTACTCCAATTGGTGTATAGGAGAAGTATAGTAAAAGAAAAAAGATGAATGGATAGTTGGAAATAGAACAGACAAAGAATGTTATTGAAAATGGTAATAAGATATGGAAGGATATATAAAGGTTTTGTTATGGTTTTTTTTTTTGGATTTTGTATATTGATAAAAGGCAATAAAATTTTAATTAACAAGAAATAATTTGGATGAAAAGGAGAAGTAGGGATAAGATATGAAGTTAAATAGATAAAGTATTGATACTATGATTTGGAATTGTTATGCTCTATTGGTTTTTTATTATTATTTTTCCCTAGAAAAGAATTTATAAGCTGTTATGCCTTGATTCTTTGTGCATTGTTTCTATAAAATTGATAAAAATGGTTTTTATATATATATAAAAAAAAGAAAATGATAATAAGATATGGAAGGATATATGGGGTGAATATGATGTTTGAATTTGTGTCTGTGTGAAGAGTTTTAACCCGGGATCAGACAACCTTCAGAAAAGATCTTTTAGTTTTGTTTATGTTTTGTGTTTTGTATGTTTGTGTATTGTGTCTTCTGTAAAATTAATAAAATTTGTTTAAAAAAAAAAAAAGAATTAATAAAACCTTGGAGGAATGTTAGATGAGAATAATTGTAAACAAGTCAGAAAGAAATAAATATAATGACTATAAAATGGATAAATATAGAAAAGAAATGAAATTGAATAAGAGTAAAGAGAAATAATGAGAAATTTGCTGAAAGATATTTATGTGTTCATATGGAAATGGGATAAATTAGAATTATGTTGTATAAAAATAATGTTTTATCCGACTTGTAAAAATTTATAATGTTAAGAGGTTTTATGTACTTAATGGTTAATGATGTGTTGTTTGTCTTTAAAATTAATAAAATTTGTTTCAAAAAAAAAAAAAAAGAAGATAAAATTTGCCAATTAATTAAAACGTATAAAATGGAACTTTGTAAACTGGCAAAGACTCCAATGAGTCAAGAAGTTTGCCAAACTGAAGATCAAAGTCCAAAATTTGATAAGTCCATATATCAATCTTTGATTGGCAGCTTATCATATATCAGCAATTGGTCAAGGCCTGATATAGCTTATAGTATTAATCAGCTGGTTCGTTTTAATTCGGATCCACATCAATGTCATTGGCAATCATTAAAAAGAATTTTAAGATATCTTAAAGGAACAATGAACCATGCATTGTATATAGAACCAAAGGGTGATTTGAGTCTTAGTGCCTATGCAGATGCAAGTTTTGCAACTGACATAAACACTAGAAAATCAACATCTGGGATGGCTATATTATTTGGTAAGGCACTAATAGGGTGGAGGTCAATCAGACAACAGCATATCAGCTTGTCCACGATGGAAGCGGAATTTTCATGTCTGTCATTACTATGCATTGACTTAATTTTGTATAAACAGTTATTATTAGACATGGGTATAACTGTAAAAGATTCCATTATTGTGTACGAGGACAACCAGGCAGCCATAAAGTTAGCTACTAATATTGCTGTAAAAACTAGATCAAAGCATACTGATTTAAGATACTTAAATGTTAGAGAATCTGTAAAGAATGGGCTAATTAAATTGGAATACTGCATGACAGAAGAAAACATTGCAGACCAATTTACAAAAGCTCAAGGAGTAATTAAGTTTAAAGAGAGTTGTAACAAATATGATTTAAAGATGTAAATAGTTATAGTATTATTATAACCTAAAAGGGGAGAATGTTAGGGATAACATTGTTTACTCTAACTGGTTTAGATAAAATAATAAATATGTTATCATGGTTTGTTAGTTAAAGTGTCTGTAACTTTAATTGTAAGAATGTAATTAAGGGAGTGGTTGTAAAAGCACCATAAAAGAAGCAAGACAACGGCAACTTTCTCTCTCTGGCTTTATGATCCCTAATTACTTGATGAATTGAAGATTGCGTTTTTTCCTACTGGAACGGGAGAGATAAAGAACTGTTGATTTATCAACTGTGAGAGGACTGATTTATTATAAGTGAACTGACATTGGATATTTTACACAGACTTTGCTGATTGAATATCCTTGAATGGACTGACTAAAAATGATACATGACTAATGGACTGTTATTTTGACTATGCTATAAAACTCTAAGTGGAATAAACTATATTTTTGATAACACAAGCGTATCTGTTATTTTTACTGTATGTTAACTAACATACAAACTTATCTCACACATTTATCTGTATGCCTATCTGACTAACGCTGCACATTCTATTTAGCTTGTCTCAACACTGGTTGGGGAACCCAGGCTTAACAGTCCTCAATTTACAACAGTTCATTTAATAACTGTTCCAAGTTACTAATTTAACAACTGCATTGATTCAGGTAACAAATTGGCCAAGAAAAGTTGTAAAATGGGACAAAATCAAAATAGTCCTCTCCTGCAGGAGCTGCATTGGTTGCCGATTTGCTTCCAGGTACAGTTCAAGGTGCTGGTTGTCCCCTTTAAAGCCCTTCCAGTTGGGACCAGGTGATCTGAGAGAACTTCTCTCGCCAGGTCACACATCTACCCCACCTATTAGACGGGAGGGAGGGAATCCTGTGGGTCCATCCCTGAGGGAGATACACCTCTGTAGTGGCTCCTTCTCTCTGAAACATTATTCTCCCAGAGATTAGAATGCCCCCCATTCTTCCTACGGAAGGCTGGGAAGACCTGGTTTGGCCATCGGGCCTGGTACACCCAGAGTGAGATGGAGCCCATCAAATGGCTCATGTGATGTGTTGCTGTCAGAGGGGTGTGTGTGTGTGATTTATTTATTTTTCCACATTTTGTTCTTTTGTACTTTATTAACTTACTTGGTACTTTTTGGGTTTTTTTAAATTTTAAATATGGTTTTACATTGTGTAAGCCACCTTGAGTTGCCATGAGCGAATAGGCGGCAATATAAATTAATTTATATTGCTATCGTAACTTGCGAGTTACTGTTTTCTTTCTCCATCACTTTCTTTCCCCCCCCCACCCCGTCCCTCCTCCTCCTCCTCCTCTTCCTCTCCCCGCCTTTCTACTCCTCCTCTTTCCACGCCCCTCCCTTCCCCCCTCCTCTTTGCGGGGATCCCCACCTTCCCCCGCGCCCCTTCCCCCAACGCCCCGCCCTCCTTTCCTGGCTCCTCCCCCTTTCCTCCCGATCCCTCCCGCGGCCCTTTCCTCCCTCCTTCCTTGCTTACCTCCTCCTCTTCCTCCCTGGACTTCCTCGCCCCTCCGCCCTGCCTCCCCCTTCTTCCTTTTTCCGCGCCCCTTCCCCAAATGCCCCTCCCTCCTTTCCTGGCTCCTCCCCTCCGTGACTCCTTCTTCGCTTTCCCCCCCCTCCGCTCCGCCTGCCCCCCTCCTCCAGTCCCCCGCGCCCCTTCCCCAAACTCCCTTCCCTCCTCCCCCGGCCGGCCTCGCCCTCCGCTCCCCTCCTCCCTCCCCGCAGGAGGAGCTTTCCCGGCAGGAGGCGGGGCCGGTGCACGCCCCGCCCCCCCGCGGCCGCGCCGCCCCCCCGCCATGGGTCGGAAGCGCTGCGTGGGGGGAGACGGCTCCAAGATGGCGGCGGGCTGCTGCGGGGTGAAGAAGCAGAAGCTCTCCAGCTCCCCTCCGTCGGGCTCGGCCGGCCCGGGCGGCGGCGGAGGAGGGGGGGGCTCCCGCTGCGGCGAGCCGGGGGCGATACCGGCGGGGGCGGCGGCGGCCGGGGGCGGCCCGCGCCTCAACGGCCTCGGGGGGCTGGCGGGGGGCTCCCCCGGCTGCGCCCTCTCGCCGCCGCCTCGCCCGCCCGGCTGCGGAGGGGCCCCCGGCGCCGGCCTCTCGGGCCCCGCCGCGCTGCTGGGCTCCCCCGGCGCCGGGCCCGGCGGCTGCAGAAAGATGGTGGTGTCGGCCGAGATGTGCTGCTTCTGCTTCGACGTGCTCTACTGTCACCTCTACGGCTACCAGCCCCCGCGGAGCCCCCGCTTCACCAACGACCCCTAGTAAGTAGCCTAGCGGCGCCCCCAGACTCAGCCGGGTAGAGGGAGCCCTGTTGGGGAAGGGCATCGACGGATCGCCCCCCCCTCCGTCCCGCGATCCTGCTGGGCGGGAGGGGCCCCCAGACCCCTGGAGGGAAAAGCGGGAGAAGTCCCCAGTCTTCCTGCCCCAGAAGCGAGGCTTGCTCCCTCCCTGATCCAGTCCCTCCTGGGTGGGGGCGCTTCCACGTGGCCCCCTTTTCTTCCCCTCTTGGCTCCGTGCCCGGCTGGGTTTCTTTGCCCCTCCCTGTTGCTCTTTTGGGGCAGTCCCCTCCCAGCTCCGCATTTGGTGGGGCAGCTGACTTTCCCTGCAGCAAGTCTTGTTTTGGGGTGTCTCCTGATAGCCCAGCAACTTATGGACTGCCTCCCACAAGTCCCTGTGGTCCTTCAGCACCAGGGGTGCCCCCCAAGAAATATCTCATTTAGCTTGACTTGAGCAGATCCCTATGGCTGTCTTGTTTGCTGTACTGTGGTCATTTTCCAGAATAGGATTTAAAAAAATCTCAGTCTAGGGATTTCCTAGTGGTCTCCTATCTACAGCCCTGCTTAGCTTTTCAAGTTGAGCCCAAGTTTCCTGAGTAATTTCCCATCATTACCGCAAGCAATATCTGGTAGGAGACCCAAACCCTTTCCCAGCTTTTATGGTTAGCATCCATTTTTCTCACTTTGTCTGGCTGTCTGTAGCTTGGCATTGAATGAATGGGGGTTCATTTAGCTGTCATTCATACATTTTAAGATTTCCTCTGGCCCTTTTGCACAGCCCCGTGGCAAACCTTGTGTATAACTTTTGTTTCGAGTTGTCAGATCTCTCAGAGGTCTGTTCCATGCGATCAGCAGGAATGGTGGAGGGCTACGAGGTTGGTGAATATTTATATATGCTCCTGCTGGCTTCACCAAATTTAGGGAATGTGATTAACTGCTTGATTCTAGTTGTCCATCTGGCAGGGTTTCTCAGAGAATGTTTGCCCTGCTTGGATAGTTTCAAAGCTTGTTCTTTACTGCATGATCTCAGGGTTAGGAACTGAGACCTCAAGCCAGCATAACGTGTGTGTGTGTGTGTGTGTGTGTGTCCCAGAGTAGTTGTGGTGGAAAGTTAAAAAGGATATGAAAAAAAGAATGTGTCCCTTTTCCTACTTACTAATCTCCCTCCTCTCATATCTTACTGTGACATCTCTATTGTCTTGGCAAATATTTATTAGTACAGGTAGTCCTTGACTTACAACAGTTCATTTACTGACTGTTCAAATTTACAGTGGCACTGAAAAAAGTAATTTATGGCTGCTGCAGCATCCCCACAATTACATGATCAAAATGCAGATGCTTGGCAACTGATTCATATTTATGACGGTTGCATTTTCCCGGGGTCACATGATCTCCTTTTGCTACTTTCTGAGAAGCAAAATCAATGGGGAAGCCACATTTACTTAACAACCGCATTACTAATTTAACAGCTGCAGTGATTCACTTAACGATTGCAAGAAAGGTTGTAAAATGGGACAAAACTCACTTAACAAAGGTCTCATTTAGCAATATAAATTTTGGGCTCATTTGTGGTCATAAGTTGAGGACTACCTGTATTAGGATTTCCAGAGTACAAATAGTCTTCCACTTAATAACCATTCATTTAACAATGGTTCAAATTTACAATGGCCTTACGACCTATCCTTGCACTTATGACCTGTGACCATGTGATCATAATTTGGGAGTTTGGCAATTGACCCACCAGTTGCAGTGTCCTGTGGTCACGTGATTGCGATTTGTAACCTTCCCAGCCAGTTTCCAACAAGCAGTGTTAATTGAGGAAGATGGATTCACTTAATACCATAACTCTGATTTTCTTAATGGCCGCAGTAAAAAATGGGCACAAAATCAAGTCCAAACATATGGATAACTCACTTTACAACCAGACTGACTTAGGATGGATCACAATTGTGGTTATAAAATTGAGGACTATCTGTCCTGGGATTTCTTAGTTGCCTTACTACTTGCAAGGGTATTATCCTGTTTATAATAGCTGGATGAATCTGTATTTTAAATTCTATGTTGTCCATTCTGTGCCGTTTCCAGGGAAGTTTTTACAAGAGCATAATGCAAGAACAAGCCCCTAACAACATTTATTTCTTTTGACTTCCCACACCAAAGGTGGTGTTTCCTGTATCTGCTCACAACTAAAAGTTAATTAGAGAACGAAGGAAAAAGGCTAGAAATTAATTTTGAAAAGCTGATAGGAGATGGGGATAAAACATAAACTCTTCAAGTGAAGTTTGACTTCTGGTAATCTTGTGTTCCTGTCTGTGGACTTTTCCATAGACATGGTGTTGTATTGTCTTTTTGGCCCCGGCAATGTGGGTTCAAGTTAGTTTCCTAGAAATGGTGGTATCCCCAGTGGGAAAGCGTTACCTCACATTCCCATATATTCCTAACCTAAAGTGTGACCTTCATGCATTGCAGTGGTGAATACAGTTCTTCCTTTGGCCATTCAGCGATGCATCCCCTAAACGTAAATGAACACTTAGAGGTGGAACAAGAAATACTCAAAGACATGAAGACGTGAAGTACAGTCCTAACAGCCAATCCATATTAAGAGGTGATTTAACATCTAACTTTATATCTAGGTAATCTTCAGTGTCAGACCCATATATTATGCATTACTGTAGACTGGTCTGTAGAGATTAGGAGAACCTAAGAGTGCCTGGACTATCCGTGATTAGAATAGAATAGAATAGAATAGAATAGAATAGAATAGAATAGAATAGAATACTTTATTGGCCAAGTGTGATTGGACACAAGGAATTTGTCTTGGTGTAAATACTCTCAGTATACATAAAGAAAAGGTACATTCGTTAAGAATCAAGAATCATAACGTAGAACACTTAATGATAGTCATAGGGTACAATCAACAATCAAATCATACTAGGAAACAGTCAAGTGGGAGGGAATGGGTGATAAAGAGTGATGAGAAGATTAACAGTAATAGTAGTGCAGAGTTTGTAATAGTTGAACAGGGTTGAGGGAATTATTTGTTTAGCAAAGTGATGGCTTTCGGGAAAAAACTGTTCTAGTTCTGGTGTGCAGTGCTTTATAGCATCGTTTTGAGGGAAGAAGTTGAAACAGTTTGTGTCCAGGATGTGAGGGGTCTGTAAATATTTTCACAGCCCTCTTTTTGACTCGTGCAGTATACAGCTCCTCAATGGAAGGCAGGTGGGTAGTAATTGTTTTTTCTGCAATCCTAATTATCCTCTGAAGTCTGTATCTATCCTGTTGGGTTGCAGAACCAAACCAGACAGTTATAGAGGTGCAGATGATAGACTCAATAATTCCTCTGTAGAACTGGATCAGCAGCTCCTTGGGCAGTTTGAACTTACTGAGTTATGCTTTTTTCTTTGTTGTGATCAGGAGAGCCATAACTTAATTAAAGAAAGGTGTTCTGTGTCACAGAGCCTACTTTGGTCTTGAGTGATAGACTGATCTTGACATCAAGAACTAAACATTATCATAGCTAGAAAAGGTGATATACCTTCTCTAGAGTACATCCACCCATATGAACATAGATGGCATGTGACAAACAATCATTTGTTGAAAACTAAATTATCAGAATAGTTGCTCTAAATTAGAAACAGGAGAATGCTTCGTCTCATTCTTCCTAAATTTGTGGGTGGCTTTTGCCAGAAGTCTTTTTTATATTATTTTGCTTGCAGATGCTGTCTTATAAAGAAGTCACTCTTGGACTGTGCAGTAAAGCAAATTCAGCAGTTCTTTCTGGTTACAAAACCTGAACAATAATAATCTTTGAGCCCATCAGGACCATCAAAATGTTCAAAATTGGTAACTGAATTCCCTTGGGAATGACCATTTAAAAAAAAGATCTGGTCGGGAATGGCAGAGACCTGAATATTGGTGTAAAGATTTCTTGAAAATTGCTGATTTGTTGGAATACAACTTTTTTTTTGCCTATCTCTACCTTACCTTTTATTATTGGTTTAATATTGGTTTAAATATTCTTCTCTTGGCTTGTGAACAATTTTTTTTGTAACACAAAAAAGAGCTTGGCTTATTAGTAATGCCATGAAAGTAATTTCTCATTATACAATTTCCTTTTGCAGAGTTATATACACTGACCATTTATTTCTAATAAACAAATATGGGTATATATATCATTCAACGTTTAAAGGTGCAGTTTTACAAAGCTAAAAGAATGTCTACCAGCGTACCTACCCGTGATTTCTATATTTGTTCTGTTCCTTGGTTCTGACAGAAAGGTACATGCTTTTCTGTATACTGCCACATAGATTCCAGGAGTGTGCAGTTTTTTAATTCAGTTCCAAAAGTCATTTCAGAATCCTTGGAGGCATCAATATATCACCAAGCTATGAGAAAGGACATAGCTGCTTTAAAGAATAGTCCAATGCTGGCTGTTTTGTATTTTCCAAAACATCTTTTGCAATACTGAACACAAATGGTAGCACAGCTCTAATGATTACTAGATTCTCCTTCTATACATCACTTCTTAAGAAGTTTCCACCAGCATTTAAGGTTAGGGATACAATCCACATAATATAAATATATTAATCATCCCCTGGACGATTGCCTTATAACAGGAGAGAATAAGAATGACAGGATTGCACCTTACAGTACCTAGCTTTTATATTTGCACTAAAAAGATGAAAGTAAATTAGGCATAAACATTCAATTTGGAGCAAGGCATTTATTCTGAATTACTCTAATGTGCATGCTTGTGAACTTTGTATAGCCTAATTTCAGCTACCATATTGCAGCAATTCTTATGCAGCACCTTTCTTTCATCATTTCTCCCAGCAATTTTTTCCCTGTGCATTAGTTGCCTTATCCTATTCCTAATCCAGTTTATTGACCTCATTGCTGATGCTCCCTCATGTTCCAGGCTGAGCACACTGTTACAGGAAACAAATCTAACAGTGAACTCAAAATGGAAGGTACAGCAGTTGGAACAAAAGGTGCCGGAGAAGATAACGGAGATTCCATCATTGGTGAGAAGGGATCTCAAAGCTTCCTGATGTATAAAACATTTTTTAAAATATTGAAGGCAAAAAGAAAAAAAATGAAATAAATTCAGTAGCTTTGAAAAACTGAGCATTAGGATGTACATGCTCCTTTTTGGAGACTAACAGCTGGTTGGGAGTGTCTCTCCTTCTAAGGAATGAAGTTGTGAACCCAGTTCTTGTGGCTGTGTCACTTAGAAGATCCAGCTGGTAGATCCAGCCGGAATTCTTCACATTTATTCTGCGGTTCTATGAGTTAATGCTTTCACTAGAGACCCACTTCTTTAGGCTGTCTCTGTGGTTGAAACAGGTGACCACTCACCAGGGATTGACTAGGTCTTTTAGAAGAATCTGCTGCATGGCCACAAGCTTTATATGGCTCTCCTCTTCTCCAAGCACATTTCAGGATAGGCGGCGATTCCATAGGCATCCTGGCCAGAGTTGGAAGAAAAAAACTAATACCGGTAGTCCTCGGCGTAACAACCACCAATGAGCCCAACATTTCTGTTGCTAAGCGAAACATTTGTTAAGTGAATGTCCCCTTTTTCTGACTTTTTTGTGCACAATTAAGTGAACCATTGCAGTTTTAAAGTTGGTAACCTGGTTGTTAAGTGACTCTGGCTTCACAATTGACTTTGCTTGTCAGAAGGTTGCAAAAGGGGATCACACCATCACAGGATTCTGTGACCATCATAAATATGACTAGGTTGCGAAGCATCTGAATTTTGATCACGTGGCCACATGAATGCTGCAATGGTCATGTGAAAAGTCATAAATCACCTCCTTTTCAGTGCCATTGTAACTTTGAATGGTCACTAAATGAACTGTTGTAAGTTGAGGACCATCTGTAATAAGAGAAACAGTTTGGTCTAATAGTTAAGATGCCAGGCTAGAAAGCAAGAGACCATGAGTCTTAGCCATGAGAGCTGGGCGGATGAGCTTGGGCCAATCACTCTCTCTCTCAGCCCAGCTCACCTCACAGGGTGGTTGCTGTTGTGGAGAAAATAGGAAGAAGGAACATTAGATATGTTCACCATTTTGAGTAGTTCATAAACATAAAGGTGGGATATAAATAAAATAAATAATAGCCTATTATGAGCTCAGAGGTATGGTTTGAAATCACCAGGCAATGCTTGTTGAAATATCCAAAAGTGAATATAATTTGGGGGACGGAGGAAATGGGGTAACTTTCTATTTTGTGTTCTTTGCTGATGTGCCCTGCAATCTTTTTTGTTTTTTTTTGCCAAAATACCATTCTACCTCTATGTGTCTCCTCTTCTGTACATTTAATCTTTCATACCATTAAAATAATTCCCTTACAAAACTCACCAGGGGTTCCCTGGGAGAACATTTAGGCTAACTCAGCTGCTCTGTGTTTCTTGACAGCCTGCAAAGATTTGGTTTTATCGGGAACACTCTGTTGACTCTTCCTAATTAGTCCATGAGCCAAGACCTGAATTTTCACATATTGGTACCACCCGAGGTGACTAATAATCTTAGGTGTTTTTGGCTTCTTTTATGTCTCTAGTTTATGTTTTGATGTGATAGCCCTTGTTAACTCGTAGCTTAATCGAGGTTATCACTCTTAGAATAGATGCACCCTATGTACACGGAAAGAAAGGGTGAACACATACTTTGACAATATTCTCTATTCTGAACATCACCACGTTTATGCTAATGACCAAATATACTATCCAAAATATCTCCAGAACCCTTTCATTGTTAGTATGCATGAACAGTCTAGTCATGGGCGTCCGGAGGGAGGGTGGGGGGCAAGGGGGGTCATTTGCCACCCCCCCCACGTGGAAAACATCAGCTTCATCTCTTCTTATCCTTGGCAGCTGTAGGTCTGGATGATGGAAGTCAGTGTCATGCTGACCTACCATGTTCCTCAGTTGCCTCAAGTATCTACTGCGGTACTCAGAGGTCAGATAGTACCTTGCCACAGCTCCACCTTTCAGGCTGAAGCCCTTGGTGCCTCCTGGTGTCTGCGTGTCTTTGTTAACCGTCTCCTCAATTGTCTGGTCCACAGGTATCCGCCCAAATGGGTTCTGACTCCCAATCTGGACAGAAAAACCTCCCTGCATGAAGTGAGCATGCACTTCAGGGTGTTCTATTGGCAGTCGAGACATTTTGGCATAGTAGTAGGTCAAGAAGCGGGCATAGTTCACCTTGTCATAGGCAAAGCACCATGGGATCATCTGCCTGATTGCTGCCAGGTGAAGCATCCAGTTGCCCTCTCTGGATGCTCGGATCAGGCACAGCATGATCTCTGCCATGTCCAAGTAGGACATCCAGAATGCAGAGAGGTTATCTGCATTTCTGAGAGACTCCAGGTAGACTTTAAACAGCTTTATTGTGTGCACACATGACTCGTTATTAAGCAGGTCTTGCAGTGCAGCCTGAGAGACACCGTCGTGGAAGCTGGCAATCTTCTTCAGGGTTTCATCAAGGTGGTGAATGTCTCTTGCATGGTGTTCCTCCAGCCATCGGAGGAATCCTTTCCAGGCAAGCCTCAATAGTGCTTCATAAACCAGCTTGTGACATCTTACTGCTCTGTTGTACTTGCGACCATCCATCACACCATTCACTGAGCCTTCTGCAATGACACCAGCTTCAACACAGAGATCCCTGAGCCCTGCATCTTGAAATCGCTTCCCTATGATGGAGAGCATATTGCAGATTGTGTGGAAGTCTCCCATCCTGACGACGATGCTGTTGAACTTGTCATGTTTCCATACTATCTCAACAGCCTTCGCATAAAGCGCCTGGTCAAAGACACAGACAATCTGGTTCAGCTGAAGGGCCTGCATGATGTGTAGGGTCCGCTCCAGCACTTCATTGACCGTGGACATGTCTGTTGCAGGAGCATTGATAGTGGGCAGGTAGCCCACAATGTCTTGGTTCACCGTGACATCATTGCGGACCATGATGTTGAACCCAGTCCAGCTGCTGACAGTCTGGTTCTCAGGGTCTGACAGTCGAGTCAGTAACCAGATAAAATTCTTCATCTTGGCTTCGTGGACCTCCTTCATGCTGTCAACATCTACAGTCTCGGTCTTTGGAGGCTGGGCTCGCTTACCAACATTGTAGGTTGGTAACATTGTTGGGGCTGGACTGATGCTCCTTTTCTTGGACTTGCTGACAGATGGGAAGAGATTCTGTGGCTTGGGGCCTGCAATCTTGGGCTGGACAGCAATGCCATTGACTCTGTGAGAAGTACCTTCTCCGCTGAGTGTCTCCTCAAGTCGGTCAATGTTATCCCATGCCAGGGTTGTGAACACACCTTGGCAGATGTCTGCTGGCAGTGGGATGTCTTCCTGTGCACGCTCCAGCTTCTGAATGCACAGTGCTGTATCGATCTCCTCAATCTGTGAATAAGAAATGCAGTGGCCCAGGCGATTGAGTGTGCGTACAAGTTCTGTATTGCCTGTCAAGGTCTTCACAGCAAATGACAAAAGTACGTGCTTGGATGGCTTTGTCTTGCCACATGTGACAGCAAATATCAGATCACTGGCAAGAGAAGTGGCAAGCCTTTGGACTCTGTCAGAAGGATCTGCACACTCACACTCTCCAGTGAGCACGGTATACAGGAATTCAGTGACAGATTCAGGAATGACATTCTGCTCTGTGTCAGGGGGCCATGTCTGGCTTACATCTTGCTTCTTAATCTGATTCCTCAGCTGCATTGCTGCTTTGGCTAGGACATCCCCAGAGTTGGCAGCCCTTGCTTCGTGGAGTTCTTTCCCTAGTCTGTAGGCATGCTTGACAAGCTCATCAAATGACAAGCTCTCTGGATATATGAGAAGCTTCCCTTTCTCATCAGAAACGAAGCAAAGCGATCCTCCTATCTCACTTTCAAGTTTACGACGGACATGTTTCTTGGTTGATGGTCTGATCTGAGAAATTCCGCGAGAGTGCATGGCTTTCTCAAGTCTAGCTGTCAGATCTGTCATAGGCAGCACCTCAGGGTTGAGAATGAGTTCATTCCTGATATATAGGAATAGCTCTTCGTAGGATTGTTTCTCGGCTTCCTCGTATACTGCCTGCTCAGACTGCTCCTGCTCATCGCATGCACCAGAACTGGTGGATGCCCCTTCCTTTGTATACACTTTGTAGCACGACTTGTGGTAGTGCCCCTCTGCGGCAACAAGGTCTCTGCTTAACAACGCGAGGATTCGCTGGTCCATTTTTTGGGTTGCTGCACTGCGGATTCTGTCATCTGCACGTAACTCAACACACTGGATGATAGGTTCCCTTGTCTGTCTTCCTTTCAGGTACTTGCTTGACTTGCAGCAGAAGATGCATGTCTTGTCATACACTCTTGATGTACTCGGTGCATCCCTAGATGATCTTCTGACACCATGGACACCAGTCTGTTCTTCTGCACTCGGCCTGTCTTTAGAAAGGATGGAGTCGAGAGTCTTCTTCATGGTAAAGATGCTGTGACATTTGCGATGACACTGGATCTGCGGTATTTGGCCTTCTTCCAAGTCTTTTGCAATGTCCAGAAGTGGAGCATGTTGTCTAATCTCTGCTGCTCTTAGCAGTGTCTTCCATGAGTCCAAGTCTTTTAGTAACACGAAGGTAGACGTGTCTTCACCAGAACAGTGAATAATGCAGCCTGGCCGCACTCCTTTCTTTGGCAATGCAGTGGCCTTGTCTCCACTTGAATCCATCATGTGGGCCTTAGTAGTTTGTCACAATATAACAGAGAACTGCAATTATTCAACAGTAGTCCGCATTGAGAAATTGAGTTCAAAACTCTTTGTAACGATGTTGGAAGAGAAAAAAAAAACATATTAGCAATTTACGAAATACATTTTAATTTGCTATGATGCTCTACATTTACCACAAAAAGTCTCTGCACATGATTTTAATAAATTATCAACATCAATTAGGTTTAATTCTAATGATTTACAGCTTCATTTCGCAAATATATGTGTTATCATGTGATATCACAAGGCCGCTATTCAGTCAAATTGATGGTTTCTTAAAAAACATACAAAGCTACATATCTGAAAAGGCTATCACATCTTAATGTACTTGGTATGGACCCATAAACATTTTAGTACCATTAAGATTTGGTCACCCAAGATGGTACCGATATCTGGCCTGGCCCATGGACTAAATGTTTATTTTGCAACTCATGGTGGTTTAGTCTTCCACCAGGTCTTTTGCTTCCGAATCACTGAGGACACCATCATGCTTAGAGCATAGAATAACACAGTTGGAAGAGACCTTGGAGATCTTCTAGTCCAACCCTTCTCAAACAGAGACCCTATACCAGGTGTGTCAAACTCAAAGCCCGGGGGCTGGATCCGGCCTGGGGGTGTGTGCTTAGATCTGGCCTGTGGGGCTGCCCTGGAAATAGCATAGGACTGGATCACGGTGCTTCTGCCAGCAAAAACCGGAGCTCTGTTTTCGCCAGCAGAGGGTTGCAGGAGACCGTCCCAACTGAAAACAGAGCTTGGGAGCCTGTTTTCACTAGCAGAGCACTTGGGCCACCGCAGGCACCCCACCCTCTAACATGAGTGACATCATGCTGGCCATGCTCCCCCTTGCCCCCCAATCTCAAACACAACTGATGTGGCCCTCAATGAAATCAAGTTTGACACCCCTGCCCTATACCCGTGATGGCAAACCTACGGCATGTGTGCCACAGGTGGCATGCAGAGCCATTTGTGCAGGCATGCAAGCCCCAGCCAAACTTACCTGCACTGCACATGCATACACCTCTCAGCTGGTTTTTGGCCTCCCAGAGGCTTGAGGGAAGCCTCTGCAGCCTCGGGAGGCTGAAAAACGGGCCTTCTGGAAATACAGGAAGTGACAAAATGGGCCCATTTTTCAGCCTCCAGAGGCCACAGGGGTTTCTCTTGAGCCCCCGGGAGGGCAAAACTGGCTTCCCCCGAGCTCCAGAGGCCCCTCAAAGGCCGAAAACGGGCATTTCTGGTATTTCCAGAAGGCCTGTTTTTCGGCCTCCTGGCTTCCCTCGAGCCTCTGGGAGGGTTGAAAAAAGCCTCAAACAGTCTGAAAATCAGCTGGGAAGCGCATGCACGTGCAATGCAGGAAAGGGAGTAGGGCTATTGCGTACGCTTTTGGCACACCACAACAAAAAGGTTCACCATCACTGCCCTATACTATGTCAGTGGTATAAATAGCTGTCCAGTTTCTTCTTAAAAGTGTTGTGTTGGAGCACCCACTACTTCTGGAGGCAGGCTGCTCCACTGAATAATTTTTCTCCTTAGTCCTAGGTGTTCTCCTTGTTTACTTTCCAGCCATTTCTGCTTTGAGTCTATATAAGGAATTTGGCATTGCCTTTTTGTTCCAACCAGTAAACACTGTAAAACGTTTGCCTTTGCCTTAGTCTTGAATTCAGAGCTGATAAATAATCAACATGGAGACAAAACAAATCTCAGAATTCCTGATGGGGTGGGGTGGGGGCTGGCTACAAAAGGTCTTCACTGTAATTTTTCCACCATTCTATAACTACTAGTTTTGAGTAGAACCCAGTTGTATCTCTGTCAAGGTTGAACAATTGGCTTAAATAAATTTGGAGAAGACAATCTGTAACCTAGCTAGTTCTGATAGGCAAGCGCTCATTGTCTTGGAAAAAGCAAATAAGGGATGACCTGGGTCCTTGGGAATTTACCACCCGTTCTGTATCTATGTTAGGCTTGGATAAAGTTTGGAAAAGGCTTGGAAATATGTAGCTGAAGCGGAGAATTTTAGCTTTCATTTTATTAAGCAAATACTGTATAACTTTCTCGGTCCTTCCATCCCTTCCTTCCTTCCTGGTTGCTGACCAGGCTAAAAGCACAGAACACTAAAAAAGAGACAAATTGAAACAATAAATCACATTGATGCCCTGATAAAATTTACATTCATCCATCAATAACCTCATGCCAGGTCTAAATGACCAGAATCAAGAAGTCTTCAGAATTATAGCCAAATTATGTATCATGGACAAGTGCAAGGTGTTTCCTGCACGTTTTTTGTGTGTTGTGTAATCTGTTTCTTAACTTCTCTGTGTTTGATCTATGACTATATGTTTTAATAATTTAAACCATCTTGTAAATTCAGATTTGAGAAAAGCCTTTGGGTATTCTTGCCATTTGTGGGTTACATGATCCTTGAAAAACCCAAAGTAGGAAAGATACATCATTTTGATTTAATACTTTTTTAAAAAATGAAAGTTTTAGAAATGCATGAGTTCAGGAATACTAAACAGCTTTTTAACCAGCTTTTAAAACACATCTCTGCAGTGTTTTGAATTCTCAATATAGTCTAATTTACCAGTAGAATAAGTATAACTGGATGAACAGGAAAAGAGCTGAAATTGGAATAACGGCTGGATTCAAAGGAAAGTTCCAAATGGGAACGCTTCATTCAGATATTCTAAAATTTACTGTGTTCCTTACCTTAAACTTTCCCGGCTTACATTCTTACCTGCAAGACAAACCATCTTGAAATTGTGGTAAAATAATTTTTAGACATTGTATAAAAGAAAACATGAAAAGGTCGGGTTGTCTTAACTTAGAATGAATCTTGCACCTACGCTTTTAATAGAATCTTGGTTTGCTTGAATGCTATTGAAGTTGCCCTGCCTCCCCCTGTTGCTTTGCAGATACCTTAATTTGCAGTAAATACTTGGTGTTGCAAAACTACAAACAATTTGACTGTGAACATATTAGTCCTATATTGTCACCCTGGCCATAGCTTTCTGAGATTTTATGCAAAAGTCGCTTTCAGCTTACCCAGATAATCTTCTTACCGGGAGATGCTGGCCTTTTAGACTTTCTGCCTTCAACATGTCTCTCTCTGTGGAATTTGATTGCAAAAGAAAGTGGTAGTTACACATTGTTACAAGTCTCTTCTTCTGTGGTACCCTTGGGAGTCACTTTGCATTGGCACCTTTGGAGAAGCACCAGCTCTTGCCCAGAGAAACATCATCAGGTATGTGCCTGAAAGTTGAGTCATGGCAACAGAGCTTATTTTCTTGTTGGTTCCATCCAAGCAGCTTCTTCAGTCTGAACAAGACGGTTAGAATAGGCAGTTTGAATGTGCTAAAATTCCTAAAATTTGGACAACCACCTGGATTGTACCTGGATGACTGAGAATCGTCATCGACATACCATCAGGTATATTTTCTACAAAAGGGTTGGGTTAAATTCCTGCTATTGCCCTCCAGTCCTACAAAATTACATTCTGTGCTGAATTTTAGTGCATAGACCTTTCTGTACATCTTACCCTTGCTAGGAACTAGTGTTTGTAAAGCATTGAAAAAAAGATACTGAAATTTTGTGTAACAAAATATTGAAGCTGATTATCTCCAAAGCTCTATCTTCACATGTATTTTGATTATAATTGTTTAATGGGTTTACAGATAATCCTTGATTCATAATTTATGTCTGGTCCTTGCATTACGACAGTTGCAGCATCCCCATGGTCACATGAGGAAAACTTGGGTGCTTGGCAATCAGCACGTGTTTGCAATAGTTGAAGCATCCTGGGGTCATGAGATCACCATTGGTGACCTTCCCAGCCAACTTCTGACAAGCAGTGTCAATGCAGAAAGCTGGTGTTGCTTAAGCAATTCACTTAACAACTGCAATGATTCACTTAACGACATGGCCAAAAATGGTTTTGAAATTGGGCTCTGGGCAGTTAACAACCACTTGTTTAGCAATGGAAATTTTGTCCCAATTGTAGTTGTTAGTTGAGAACTACCTGTGTATGATATACAGAAGTCACATTTCATCTTGTTTTGGGAATGAAGTTACAGAGAAATTAGCAGGAATATATACTGAGATCCATGGACATGTTTCATTTCTAGCTTGGTCTTGGCAGTTCGCTCCTGCTGCCTCAATTTCTGTTTCCCAAATGTAACAATTTCTGGTTTTGGGTTAAAGTCTTCTTCAGTAGAGACATATTTTTAAGGGAAAGGGGTACCATTTTTGAAGCCACATTTCTAACTTGTACCTTTAGGTTAGGGGTTCCCAACACCAGGGCCATGGGCTGTGCAAGCAGTGGGTGAGTGTGCATGCACGCAGCTCCGCTTGTGTGCGCATGCAAATGGAGTTGCGTGCATGCCTGCATCTCACACAGAACCTTCTCTTCGTCCCCCCTCGGCTGTCTGCCTAGCTGGAAATGTTGGAGACCACTGCCTTCGTAAGGGTTTGTCCACAATATTGGAGGTGCCAGGTAGCACAAACTTTTGTCAAATGGATCAGCTAAAGAGCTTTACTTTTGACTCTGCATTTAATTAATGTGTCAGAAATTAATTCCACCCACAGGTTAGTTTGTGACTAATCAGAGACTATATTCCCCATGGAACTCCTTTCAACAAACCTTGTAGAGTTTTCTTCCTGGCACATCCTTATTTGTTTGTTAAATGTATTTGCCATCTGTCTTCACTGTGGGGCTACTCTAGGCGGCTTACAATAATAAAAAGGAAGAAAAACAGAAGGAGCATAAACAGAAGTAAAATAATAGAACAATAAAAGAATGGCAAAGGAACACAATGAGAACAAACAAACATTCTTGATAGTTTTTTTGCATGCTTTGGTGAGAAATACATGCTTTCTTCTCTGTACATAAATGTTGGTTTTTAGAAAACATCTGGTGCAGCTTCATGGGAGTCAAATTTTAAGATTACGGTTATTCTATATTTGAAGAAGATTGGGGCAAACTTAGACTGAGTCTCATTAATCTGGAATTGAGTGAAAGGCCATCGCCATCAAAGTCAAAGCAGGATTTTCTAGCAAAACTGCTTTTAGAGGTTCTTTTTCAGTCTTCTGCATTCTTTGAGGTTTCCTCCGTTCGGGGTGACTTCTCACCTCATACAACCAGCAAATTGCAAAGCTCTTTAATTCAGTTCAAGGTAGGAAAATTAGTCATAGGGTTGGGCAACCTTCTCCACCCAAGGCTTTTCTGGGTTGCTGGCTTAAAGTTCCCACAACAACCCATCCTTTTGGCTGAGTTTTTGTGGAGATTGTGTCCCATCACATCCGAAGGGCCCTCAGTGGAGGAAAACTTGGTTTCTGTGCAGTCTCCATTTTCAATGTAGCATAATTAGGACTTGTTCACAATCAGAACCTGCTAAAAGAATTAGCAGGATTTTCCTTCGAACCAGAACTAGAAACCCACTTGAATTAGTTATTTCTGATTCTGGTTTAGAAGGGGATTTTGTGCTGTAACTTGCCAGTTTTAACATTACAGTCATTTGAGTTTAGAGTTAGAATGGTAAGTGTTCTAAATGTCCATTTCCTGTTCCTTGATGCACCATAGAACATAAGATAATAGCGTTGGAACGGACCTTCAGACCTTGTAGTCCAGCCCCCTGCTTGACCTTATACCATTTCAGACCAATGGTGTCAAGTCTCTTAAAAGCCTACAGTGATGGAACAGTCACAAAGCAAGCCATTCCACTGATTAGGAAATTTCTCCTTAATTCCAGGTTGCTTTTCTCCTTGTTTAATTTCCATCTATTGTTTCTTGTCTTGCCTTCTGGTGCTTTGGAAAATAGGTTGTTAGGTTGACCCCTCTTCTTTGTGGCATCATCATTGGCATCCTTCAAGAGATTATGGCATCGTGCTCTGAAAAGAGATCCTAAAACAGCATCTAGTGTGGCTAAAAAGGCCAATTTGAGAGTGGCAATCTCTTCCACTTCCACTTCTTTTTGGCAGCCCCTCAAATATTGGAACACTGCTATTATATCTCCCCTAGTCCTTCTTTTCACTAGATTAGACATGCCCAATTCCTGCAATCATCCTTCATATATTTTAGTCTCCAATCCCTGATCATCTTTGTTACTCTTCTCTGCACTCTTTCCAGAATCTCAACATCTCTTTTATGTTGCAGTGACCAAATATATTGTGGTGACCTGCACCATTTGCAGGTGTCTATAAGGAATGGCCAAAGTACATGATATGTTAGATTTTCTTACACCCTACCTTTCCTCCAGTTGGTCAAAGTAGTTTACATGTGACCAATCTCCATTTTTAACCCTAGCAAATTTATAACATAGGTTAGGTTGATACTGAGTGGCGCCTGGTGAGTTTCAGTGGTTGAAGATGGATTTAAACTTGAATTTTCCCAGTCCTAATTCAACGGTTTAACTACTAATTTTTGGTCTAGAAGGATTTCAAAACTGGCTCATAATACGGGAAAAACACTCAACAGCCATAATAATAATAACTATCTAACACCATAAATGGAGAAAATGTGGTCACTAGGAGTTAAAAATGACGATGGCACATAATATAGATCAGTGTCCCCAACCTTTGTGGCTGGAGGGAGGGGGGGGGAATGGACTATGCAAGCGGCAGGCTCTGCTCTCACAAGAGAGCAGCTTTTGGGGCATCGTTCACACAAACGAAGCTGCATGTGTGCATCAGCCTGCTCTTTGCATGGGCCGATTCTGAATAGGCCATGGACCGGTAGTAGGCTGCAGCCCGGGGATTGAGGGCCCCTGCTGCTAATCAGTCTTCTCAAACTGAGGGCCTCTTGGACATGTTAGAACAGGGGTGGGCAAACTACGGCCCACGGGCCACATCTGGCCCATTGGTCTTTTTAATCCAGCCCGCCGAAGATTGGTACAGAATTATGGTTTGATATGAATGATTGAATGATTGCATTCATTTGATTTTGACTTGTAATGACAGGCATTTCGACACCAGGTGGTGGTCTGTCTGTCAAATTTTAAAAGTCAATGAGGCCCCCGAACCAAAAAGTTTGCCCACAACTGTGTTCGAATATAATTCCTAACAGTTCTAGAGAACAATTGCAGAGAGATTGAGAAAATACAAGTGATGTTTTCTCCTCTTTTTTGCAAGATGAGAAATATTCCTTATAACTGAATATTAGAGAAAAAGAAGGACTTCCGGTGGCAAGGAAAGGACAAACAGAGGTGCAGAAGCCCGTCCGTGGTTTCAGCTAATCTCTTCTTGTGATTGGTGCGATCCTTTGAGGGTGCTCGAGTCCCGGGGAGATTTGTGCCGGTGCGGGGAAGACTCGGGCTGCAGTGTGGGGAAGTCAACCCCCCTGCAGTGAAGAGGAGCTCTCCAGAGCCCAACGAGCAAGAAACAGCCTCCTATCAATGGCGGCTCCAAAGTCCAGACTGCCACCAATGTAAAGAAGCGAGTGAGTGACAGTTTGTGAGATCGTTGGGGAAGAGTGTGATAGAGGAAATTAGTGGTGGAGAGGAGGATTGGAAAGTTATAGACTTGTATTAGGCTGTTACAAGTGTCTGTCTGGAGCCCTAAAAGAAAGCAGCCAAAAGCGGATGTGAGACAAGTGAAAGTGATAGGGCTCGGCAGACAGGAGAGAGAGTGAGGACAATAACAAGCAAAAGGGAAATTTATGAGGTTGGAAAGCTAGTGTCTGGGAAGAGTTTGGAAGTCGTGGAGGAGTCGGACTATCTCATTTGATCTTTATTCTGATAGACTTTATTAAAGCGGAGAAGGGAAGAAGATCAAAGTCGATGGAAAAAAGATACTTAGAAACCCTGAAGTCATCGTAACAATATAACTGATTTAACCGATACAAACCACTTAATAGATCTTTGGGAGAATACTGATCTATCTGAGGAGGTGGTTTTATCTGAAGAAATCCAGGACAATTGAACTATTGAACTTAGGAACGTTAAGATAAAAAGCAAAATTGGAAGATTTCGAATGAGTGGAGATACCGCGTAACTGCAATCATTATTCAGCATTTTTACCTCCCCACTTCCGGTGCATTTGGAGTGAAAGCTCTTAAACTTACGGAAAACTAAAATCTTACCTCTAAATTCCTTTTTCCCCTTTCCCTTTTACTCCCCCTTTTCTGTATATATTTGATCAATCTTTTTTTCTTCCTTTTTCCTTACTATTTGGCATTATGATGAACTAACTATCCTTCTATATTTTCTCTTTATAATGATTATAAATATGCAAACTGTGTAAAGGAATACCGATTGTTGTATTAGACTGTTAAATAATTGAATTATTTGATTTAATTGATTTATCAATAGTAGCGATAGTTATATATTGACTAGACATATGGGGGAATAGTAAGAACATTAAGTATTAATTAGTTCATAAGTGCAGGGTTCTATATATTATATTACAATTTATTGTGTGACTATAATTACGTATGTAATATCTGTGTTTAAGAATATTTACTATCTAAGATAAGGTTAGATAAATACATTTATAGATTTATAATATTTAATTATAGTGGGATTTGATATATTTATTATATAAATATTTATTACATGAAGTGAAGGATAGAGGTTGAGCATAGAGCCTACAAAATTATATATCTGAGTTACAATTTGGATCTAAAATAATATATATATTCCAGTAACTAGTTAAAAATACAACTACCCAGCAGATAGGCAAATTAAGATACTGGTCAATCTTAACGGAAAGATTATAACATTGAATGTTAATTTGGGATAATATACCGTATATACTCGAGTATAAGTTGACCCGAATCTAAGTCGAGGCACCCAATTTTACCACAAAAACCTGGGAAAACTTATTGACTCGAGTATAAGTCGAGGGTGGGAAATGCAGCAGCTACTGGTAAATTTCAAAAATAAAAATAGATGCCAATAAAAACTTTCACTAGGACAGTTGAGAATAAGTTTGATGTTCACAATTTCCTCTTTGAAAGAGACCAGTAAATAGGGAACAAGAAGATGAAGAAAAAGAAGTGTGTTTTTTCACACTTTTCACACTGAAGTGAACAAAAATGGCATCATAGGAACAAGCTTATTCTCAGCCCAAAGGTTTGTTTCTGATTTCTTCCCTGATTTAAGGGAAATTTGGGAAACGATCTCACTATCATGAAAGGTTTAATTGATTCACTAACGCAAAAGATGATGATGATGACAGTGGTAGGCAGGAGTCACTCTCTCCCTTGCAAGAAAAAACCAAGAGCCGTTCTTATGATATCTCTCTCTCTTCCCCCCCCCTCTTCCCCCTCCTCCCGAGTGGACTGAAAGCAGCTGGAGCTGAGGAAATGAAACTGAGTGGAGCGACCTCCACTTGCGTTGCTTTCTCAGCCTAAAGCTCAGAAAAGCCTCCCCCTCCTCCTCCCCCTCCCCCTCCTCCCGAGTGGACTGAAAGCAGCTGGAGCTGAGGAAATGAAACTGAGTGGAGCGACCTCCGCTCGCATTGCTTTTTCAGCCTAAAGCTCAGAAAAGCCTCCCCCTCCTCCTCCCCCTCCCCCTCCTCCCGAGTGGACTGAAAGCAGCTGGAGCTGAGGAAATGAAACTGAGTGGAGCGACCTCCACTTGCGTTGCTTTCTCAGCCTAAAGCTCAGAAAAGCCTCCCCCTCCCATGCTTAAAAGTTGCAAAGGAAACACGGAAGCAGGGAAGCGGCTGCCCAGCTTCGGAGCTCCACACCATTTTTTTTTCAGAGGGGAATCTGACTCGAGTATAAGTCGAGGGCGGTTTTTTCAGCACAAAAAATGGGCTGAAAAACTCGACTTATACTCGAGTATATACGGTACTTAATATAGTTCAACAACAGAAACAAATCTTAACTACTACAGCTCTGAAAACTGGAAGGAAGGTCATCCCAACTTTAACAACTACGTTGGCAACAACTTTGCCTATGGCACAAAAAATTATAGAAGAAACATTACCAGTAGAGAAACAAACCAATATCTTGAATGCCAACATTCAGTCAATTTTGCTGACTTTACAGGAATCAATGACAAAGCTGCAAGAAACAATGATGAAAAACCATAACAAGATGAGAGCAGATATCAATGAATTAAAAGAGGAGATGGGGAAATTAAAAGCAAAAATGAAAGTGGACATCTCTAAAGTAGAGGATAAAATTGGAATATTACAGCAAACCTTGGAGAAAAATGAAGCAACAATAAAAGAGGTAGAGAAAAGGACTGAACGAACTGAAAGGAAATTAAAAAGGGTAGATGAAGAATTAAAGAATGTGAGCAAAGAAATGGATGACTTGCTGGTCTACCTAGAGATGGACAAGGCGGCTACATACTTGAGATTCCAGAATGTAGTGGAATCCAGAGGAGAAGACCTGGAACAACTAATGGCGGAAATACTGGCGGGATTATTGGAAAAGGACAAAGATGACATCTTAAGGAAGTTTGATGAAGTATATTGGGTCAGCACGAACTATGCAAGATGCCACAAATGCCCAAGAGAAGTCCATATACGATTTACGAGAAGGAGTGTCCGGGATATTATTTATAGAATGTCCAGAGATGGAACAATCACATACAAAGGTAAAGAAATCTTGATTCTGAAACAGATACCGAGAAGAGTAAGAGAACAAAGACGAGACTACAAGTTCTTAGCAGCTTACTTAAATCCGAAAAGAATTGCATTTAAATGGCTAATCCCAGAAGGGATGTTAGTGTCTTGGAAAGAAAGGAAAATTAAAATAGATTCCATGGAAAAGGCCCAGGAATTCTATGAGCGGCTGGTGAGTCCGGAAGATCAGAGCAGTAAGGAGGAACTGGAAACAAATTACCAGGAAGATCACGGTTATTACAAAAATAAAGATGGAACTGTAGGAAATCAAGGAAATACTCATTCACACCAGGAGATAGAAGAAACTACACACCTTCAGGCTCAAGGAGAGATCGGAGTCGTTACAAGACAAAGAGCGAAACAGAATTAATTAAATGGAAGAAGAAGAAAAAACTATCAATTAACATAAATGGTTTAAATTCGACGATAAAAAGGAAAAGGATATTAACTAAACTAATTAAAATGCCGATATAATATGCCTACAAGAAGCTCATATAAAGAAAACAGGTGAAAAATACCTAGAATGTCTGAAATTAGGGAAGCTATTTACCGCACCAGGAGATATGGGAAAAAAGAAAGGGATTGCAGTATATGTTAAAGAGGATTTGAAAGCAGATTTAATATGGTCAGACTCTGAGGGAAGAACTTTGGTTTTGCAGATCTGGATCAATGCCATCCCAGTTTTTTTAGTAGTAATCTATGCCCCAAATGGAGATCAAAAAGAGTTTTTAAAGCATCTTTATGGAAAAATAGGATCGGGAAAAAAAATATTTGTATCATAGGAGACTTCAATTCTATTGCTGATTATCAAAAAGACCACAATAATGGGGGGAAGAATAAAGAGGGGGAAAGAGAGCTTCCCAAGATCTGTAGGGAAATGATGAAGGAGCTAAATTTGACGGATATATGGAGAAGATTACACCCCGAGAAAAAACAATTTACATTCTACTCAAATCCTCATCAAATATGGACACGAGTAGACATGGCATGGATGAATGGGAAAATAGCAAATGAGATAGAAGAAATTGAAATTTTATCTAATGAATGGGCAGATCATAATCCAATTTAGATAATATAGAAGGGTAGGGAAAAACCAAAGAAAAGATGGACGTTAAATACTCAATAAGAGAAAAAGAATATACTAACAAACTCAAGGAGGAATTAAATCATTTCTTAAAGGAAAATGATAATGGAGAAACTACGAAACAAAATATTTGGGATACAATGAAGGCAGTAATAAGAGGTATAACAATCTCTTATAATGCCAAGAAGAATAAGGAAAAATATGCCCAGCGAAATAAATTACAACAAAAAATTAAGGAACTAGAATTTCAATTACAGAATACCCCAAAGGATTCAAAATTGCAAAATCAGATAATGATAGCTAAACATAAATTGAATTGAATTGAACAAGAGAAAATGATTATAAATTTGAATTTGACTAGACAAACTTACATTGAGCATGCTGATAAGCCAGGAAGATGGCTATCTTATAAACTAAAAAAAAGGAAAGAAATGAGATTGATACACCAGCTAATAGATGGAAAGGGGGATATACAGCAGGAGATAGAACAGAAAAAAGAAATTGCTCATAAATATTTTGAAGATTTATATAAAAAGGAAGATGTTAATGAGGATAGAATAAGAAACTATTTAGATGAAGTGAAGGATAAAGTAATTGGGGAAGAGATGGTAGAACTATTAAACAAAGGCATTACTTGGTTGGAATTGAAATCAGCAATAGAGAACCAGAAAAACAACAAAACCCCGGGCTCAGATGAGATTCCAGGGAAGCTGTACAAAGCAATTGCAGAACAAATTGGACGTCTTATGGTGGAAGTTTTTAATGATGTTTTATTGGCAGCCAGGATGCCGGGCTCATGGAGGGGGGCATTGGTTTCGCTGATCCCGAAGGAGGATTCGGATCCCCGATATATAAACAATTATAGGCCGATTTCATTGCTAAATACCAACTACAAAATATTTACTTCTATTACAGCAAGCAGACTAAAAAGAATGTTAAACGTGCATATACATGAAGACCAAAATGGATTTCTCCTGACCAGACAAATTAGGAACAATCTAAGAATAGTACTAGATGCCTTAGAATTTTATGAAGCTCACCCTGAAAAACAAATTGCACTTATGTTTTTAGATGCAGAGAAGGCCTTCGACAATTTAAATTGGCAATTTCTAATCCAAAAAAATTATAACATGAATTTGGGCACCAAATTTGAAAATATTATAACAACTATTTATGATATACAACAAGCTAACATTATAATAAACGAGGAATATACCCGCCCAATAAAAATAGAAAAAGGAGTCAGACAGGGCTGCCCACTCTCACCCCTGCTCTTCATATTATCATTAGAAACATTATTAATGCGAATTAGACAGAACCCAGATATAAAAGGATTAAAGATTAAGAAAGAAGAATATAAGTTGCAAATGTTTGCGGACGATATTATTTTTTTTATTGAGGAACCAATAGAAAGAGGACAAAAATTGATGAATGAATTAGAACAATTTGGAGCAGTGGCAGGACTCAAAATTAATAGGAAGAAAACTAAATGACTAAAAATTTAACAGAAAAACAGAAGAAGTTATGGAAATACAAGTGACAAAGAAAGTTAAATACTTAGGAATATGGTTGACAGCACGTTGTAAGACAATGCAGGATATAAAGAGCAGGGGTGAACTGGCACTTCCAAATTGGGAGTTGTATTATATTGCTGCCTCTTTAGTATGGTTGAAGGAATAGCTGGATTTAACTAACAAGAGAATTTTATTTTTAGAAGGCCATGATTTGCAGAGGGGGTGGCACGCTTTTTTATGGGATGTAGGGAAAACTAGTCAGAAATATTTCCACAGACATCTAATCAGAGACTCATTATTAATCAATTGGAAGAAAATACGGAAAAAACACCATCTAAAAGTACCAATTTCGGGAATTTAGGGCCTGCTAACGTTAAGGAAGGTTTCATTCTTCTTTCTCTTTTGTTTTTAAAATAATTTTTATTACATAAGTTTTTAACAGAACAAAAATACAGACTTTGGATTGAAGAGAAGAGGAATAGAAAAGAGTCACAAGAAAACGAAAAAAGAGAACAGAAAGGGAAAAAGCAAAAAAGAGATGACTTCCATTTTTCTTTGCATTTATAAATATATTTTACCCTCTCTCTCCAAACTTCCATCTTAATTCTCCTTTCTTTGTTTTCTATGATTTGCTGCTTCTTCTGAAGCCTTTATTCAAATGGTATTTGCTTTATACTTTTTAAAACTGTTCTGTTACACTAGGTTTGTTCCGTTTTCCGTTTTGTTTTATGAATGGGAAGATAGGGCCAGTTAACTAAATAACGAGATAAATGAATAAATAAAGCCATTTCTCCCTCCATTCAATTTTTGACTGCAAGCACACTCCTCCACCCATTGGATGTCACTGCTGCAATATTTAATTACTGAATCTCCATTTATTTATTTTATTATCTCCAGACTGGGTTACACCCAAACAGGAACAACCTCAGATGCAAATCTTGCTTCAAGACTTAAGCAGAGATTACATTGTAAAGCAGCATTAGTGGTCATACCTTTCTAAGCAGCAATTAAGAATTAATGTTCCCCCTCCTCCTCTTTGTGAGATTTTCCCAGAGCTGCCTTCATTAAAGTGCTAAAGCCTAAGGGTTCAGGCAGCCTTGGGTGAGAGAGGATAATTTTGTGTCAGAGACATCCAACTGGAGCCTAAGACAGCTAGCTGGTTATCTCTGTCTGTCTCTGGCAGAGCTGTTTTGGATGATTTATGCTGAATTGTGCTGATGAATTTCTTCATAGCAATCATTAATTGTCTGCTTTATTTCCTTTCTTCTTTGTGTACCAATTGCTATATTTTAAGGCAGTTCTATGCCCAGTTAGCTTTTCTCTCCTTCTCTTCTTCTCCCTTGCCCTTCCTCTCTTTCCCCCCTCTCTCTCCCTCCTCTTTTCCCTTTTTCCCTTTCCCCCTTTCCCCCTCTCCTCACCCTCTCCTTTCCCTTCCCTCTCCCTTTCCCTCTCTTTTCCCCTTCCCCTCTGTCTTCTCTCTCTCCTTTCTCCCCACTCTCTGCCTTTCCCTCCCTACCTCTTCTTTTCCCTCTCTCCCTCTCCCTTTCCCTCTCTTCTCCCCCTCCCCCTCTCCCTTTCCCTCTCTTCTCTCCCTCCCCTCTCCCTCTCTTCTCTTCTCTCTTCATTCCTTTCTTCCCAACCCATCATCTGATTTCCTTCTATTGTCAGTCTGTGCTCCCTTTAGATCCCAAGAAAGAAATACTCAGACTCCATGGTGTAGAGCAAAGTTATCCTTTTACTGGAAAATAAAGTGGGAACTACAGAACCAATTTCGAAACTGAGAAATTGGCGGGTAGAACACACATACAAAGGAATAGAATTGCTCCCACCCCCAAAGTTCAAATGATTCTTCCAATTAAAATTTCTGAATATGATCATGTGGTCATCTCCAGGTGGTGATGAGGCTTCTTGTCACCTGACCTTGACATATTTTGATAAAAGTTTGCAGTTGTGCAAAAGGGGACAGAGGCTAGCCAAGAAATGGAAAGTTAAAGAAAAGAATCCCCCCTCCCCTTGCTAACCCAGTTAACCCAGCAAAGGAATGCAAAACACCTCCAGCCTTCTTCCCCTCCAAGATCCCCCCTCCCACCGTTTCATGACAGCCGAAAGAAGTAAATTAGCATAGCAGCAGAGAAGCAACAGTGGAAGATATCTTGAGGCTGACATTCGGACCCCCTAGAAGAAGGACATTAGTCCCTATAAGAAAAATAATGTAATCACATGTTAACATTGATGTACATTTCTATGGTTTATCAGGGTATTTGGCACAAAAATTCTTGAGCAGTTCAGGAGCCCTAATGTCTTTCTCATTAACCCATTCAGCACAGGACGGAGGAAAATGTTTCCAAGCGACAAGATATTGGATACGACCCCTCCATTTCCTAGTGTCTAGAATTTCTTTAATCTTGAAATGTTGTTCACCCTCAATCAACAATGGTACAGGGGGATCAGACTGGGTCGGTCTCAAGGTACAGGTACGTTCGGATTTCAACAAACTGACGTGGAAAACCGGATGAATACGATGAAGAATCTTTGGTAAAGTCAGTTGAACAGTCACAGGATTTACAATTCTCTCAATGGTAAAAGGCCCCACATACTTAGGACCCAGCTTCTTCGATTTCTGGGTAGTCTGCAAATACTTAGTCGAGAGGAATACTTTATCACCCACCTGATACGACATCTGCGGGGCTCGCTTTCTGTCAGCAAATTTCTTATGAGACTGGTGCACCTCGTCCAAAACTTTGCGGGCAACCGGCCAATTAAGTTGAAGTTGAGATATCCAGTCACTCAACAACTGGACACTTGTTTTTTCACCAGGCAGTTCAGGTATGGGCACAAAATCTTGCCCCATTGCTATTTTGAAAGGAGTAAACCCTGTACTGCTGTGAGCAGAGTTATTGTATGCTACCTCTGCAAAAGGCAGTAGATCCACCCAGTTGTCTTGTTGATAATTTATGTAACATCGGAGGTATTGCTCTAGCACCCCGTTAGTTCTCTCACAAGCCCCATTAGTTTGGGGATGGTGGGCGGAGCTTAAGCTTTGGGTGGAGCCTATTAATTTCAAAAATTCTCTCCAGAAATTCGAGGTAAATTGGACTCCTCGATCAGAAACTACACGCTCAGGTACACAATGCAACCTGTAGACATGAAGAATGAACAGCCTGGCCAATGACTTCGCCGAAGGGATCTTGGAGCAAGGGATGAAGTAGGCTTATTTGGAGAACAAGTCAGTCACCACCCAAATGACTGTGTCCACTGCTCTCGGGTAGGTCTACTATAAAGTCCATGGAAATTTCCTTCCAAGGAGCAGTTGGCCTGGCCACATTTTGCAGCAGCCCTGGTGGCTTACCAGGAGGTCTTTTTGCTGAGGCGCAAACCGGACAACTCGCCACATAAGTCTTGATGTCTTTTTTCAATGAAGGCCACCAGAACTGCCGTTTCACCAAATGTAGGGTCTTCACAAAACCAAAATGACCAGCCACTTTGGAATCATGAGTTTGTTGCAATATTTGGCTTCTCAGGTTTTGAGGTACATACAATTTCGCACCCATCCAGGCTAGACCATCTTGAACGGTGCAGTTATTCGCATTTGCCAGGAACCACTCATCCATCTTCAAAGCCTCCTTAAACCATTCCATCAGGTCAGTGGACAGATCCCTCTCCTGGTTTTTCTTTTGCACGCGGGTAACTACAGGGGCAGCCAGCTGTGTAGTGGACACGATTGGCCTTATCACTTCTTTACGGATACTGTTGTATTGAGGCATTCTAGACAAAGCATCTGCCATAAATATTTTTCCCCCTGAGATATATTTCAAGAAGAAATTGAATCACTTGAAAAACTGAGCCCACCTAACTTGCTTAGGGGATAGCTTCCGAGGAGTTTTTAAAGCTTCTAGATTTTTATGGTCAGTCCACACTTCAAATGGGTGTTTTGCTCCTTCCAGAAAGTGCCTCCAAGCTAGTAAAGCCCAACGGACTGCAAACGCTTCCTTCTCCCAAACGGCTCATCTCCTTTCAGTGTCAGTCAATTAAGAGAGGTGTAAGCGCACGGTTGTAGTGTCCCCTTCTCGTTTAATTGAAGTAAGACCGCCCCCACCACCACATCGCTTGCATCAGCTTGGATCACGAAAGGGGCGTCCATGTCTGGGTGTCTCAGTACTGGTTCTGCAGCAAAAAGTCTTTTAAGCTTTTCAAATGCAGTTTGGCATTCCATTGTCCAATTCAATGGTTGGCTGGGCTTTGGTTTCAATTCCCCCTTTGTTTTCAGGAGGTTAGTGATGGGCATGGCTATTTTAGCAAAAGACGGGATGAATTGCCGATAAAAGTTGACAAATCCAAGAAAACTTTGAAGCTGTTTACGGGTTCTCGGTGGGGCCCAGTCCAAAACGGCTCGTACTTTCTCTGGGTCCATCTCAATGCCCTCGGGGGAGATACGATATCCCAAGTAGTCGATTTTTTCTTGATGGAACTCACACTTGGATAGTTTGGCATACAATTTGGTGGCCCTCAGCTTGTGCAGCACAGAGCGTACCAGTTTCACATGTTCGTCTCTAGTCTTCATGTAGATAAGAATATCATCAAGGTATACCAGAACCCCCTTGTATAAATGTTCATGAAGCACTTGATTGATCATTTGCATGAAAACAGGTGCCCCCTGTAGGCTGAAAGGGAGAACATTGAACTGGAAACAACCCATTGGGCAGTTGAATGCAGTCTTCTGCTCATCTCCCTCTTTAATCCGGATTCGGTAGTACGCCTCCCTCAAGTCCAACTTTGTGAAAATCTTCCCCCTTGCCAGGTGGGCTAACATGTCCTTCATCAGAGGGAGGAGGTAGACGTTCTCTACGGACACTGCGTTCAGATTTCTATAGTCAACCACCAGACGTTTGGAGCCATCTTTCTTCTTGCGGAACATCACAGGGGCCACCATTCGAGGTCTGGCAGGTGTGATGAAACCCCGTTGCAAGTTCTTGTCGAAAAATGCCCTCAGTTCCTCCAGCTCCCCCGGTGTCATCGAATACAGCTTCAGTTTCGGGAGCGTCACCCCCAGTAGGAATTCAATACTACAATCAGTCAACCAATGAGGGGGGAGCTCGTCGGAAGCCTCTTCACTAAACACCTCTCTTAAGTCCCAATACTCCTTCAGGATTTTCTCCTCCCCTTCCACGCGTTTGGCATCTGCGGAAGCTGTCTCGGCCGAAATCTGCGGCTTCAGATGGGATTTCTCCTCCCCTTCCGGATAGGGTTGCTCCTCCCCTTCCGGTGGCCGATCAGTGCGGATACGTATCTACCCCTCTCTCCAGTTCACGTGGGGATTCCACTTTCGAAGCCAGGGTAATCCCAATATTAGAGACTGTTCCATCCCAGGGGCCACAATAAAACACAGGGTCTCGAGGTGGTTTCCCATGGTCATTTCTAGGGGTTCTGTTATAAAACGTTCAGGGCAACCTCCCGCCACAGATCCATCCAATTGGCAGAAAGATATGGGCGTTCTTAAAGTTCTCAGTCCGATGCTCATACCCTTAACTACTTTCATGTTAATTACACACCTCGTGCACCCCAAGTCCAATAAGGCCAACATCTCTCCCTCAGTCACAGAGGTGGGCTGCCTTAACTTTATTGGGATGGTCATGGGCCCTTGGTTAGGACTTACCGGGACGTCATCTTCTGAGTCGGTCTTGCTCTCGTCGAGTGGGGTTGGAGGTCCCAGCTCCTCTCCCGCCGAAAGGGCGACCTCTACAACCTCTCTTGTTTTCAGCCCGGTCTCGCGAGGCTTGGTTGAGGGGTTTTTGGGCTTCCTCCCTGGGCTTCGCGCTTTCGGTGGGCCCATCTTGACCTGGCAATCTGCCATCCGGTGGCCCTCCTTCCCACAACGGAAACAGACCATGGTCTTGGCTCTTGCCGCCATCCCCCCTTTGTGGGGGGTTGAAGTCTCTTGGAGACGTGGAGGGGACGGTTTTCTCCAGGCGAGACCTCCTCTGCGTCTGCTTCGGGTTAGATCAATATCCACCTCTTCCGCCAGCAAGTACCATGACTGCAAATCACGTGGGTCCCTTCTGGAGATGCATGTGTGGTTTGTATCTTCATTTAAGCCATCTTTGTAGGCTTCCACCAGGGCCCCCTGGGACCAACCTCGGATGTGGTATGCCAGCTGCCTGAACTCTTGGGTGTAGTCTGCCACCGATCTCCCCCCTTGGACTAGGGTCTTCATTCTGATCCTGGCCCTTCTCTCTGCCAGAGGGTCCTCAAACCTTCTCCTCAGTGCAGTCATGAAAACATCGAGGCTCTGCAGTTGGGGGGAGTTATCATTGTACAAAGTCACCACCCAGTCTACTGCCATCCCTTCCAGGGTTCTGGTAACACATCTCACTTTGGCTGCTTCAGAGGTGAACTCCCTTTCAAATTCTGCTATATAGCTCCCGACTTGTACCAGGAAAAAAACCCAAATCTCTGGGATTTCCTCCAAATTTCACATCTGGGGGGACAGGTGGCGTCTTCCAGGAACCACACCTATTGCTGGGGCTCCGCGGGCGGCGGCGGGCAGCTGTGCTGGCGTAGGCTGGGCTAGGGGGGTGGGGATAGCTTGACTTCCCCGGGCTGACCTCGCTCCCTCTTCCCCCTCATACCTTTGAGCCGTGCCAGGCTTCTCAGAAACGTCCATAAGGAATTTCCCGGCTTGATCCAGCCTGCATTCCATCTCCTCTCCCTCTTGCCACAGCTGTTCCCTCGCACCTTTTCGTCTTACAGTGATTCTGGGAGGAGGGGGGTCTTCAGGGTCTCTCCAACCAACCCTCAACGACCATCTGGGCATCTCAGCTGGGGTTTCTTCCAGAGTCAGGTCGGCCAGCAGGTCAGCAGCCAGCATCTCTGGTAGCAGCATCGGCTGCTCCCCCGCAGCTCCCTGGTCATCTTCATCACTGGCTGGAGACAACATGAGACGAAACCCCCTCGGAAGAAAAGTTGATATTTTCTCCGGGTGGGTTGATATGGGAGTTTCGGAATAATGTCAGTCTGTGCTCCCTTTAGATCCCAAGAAAGAAATACTCAGACTCCATGGTGTAGAGCAAAGTTATCCTTTTACTGGAAAATAAAGTGGAAACTACAGATCCAATTTCAAAACTGAGAAATTGGCGGGTAGAACACACATACAAAGGAATAGAATTGCTCCCACCCCCCAAAGTTCAAATGATTCTTCCAATTAAAATTTCTGAATATGGTCATGTGGTCATCTCCAGGTGGTGATGTGGCTTCTTGTCAACTGACCTTGACATATTTTGATAAAAGTTTGCAGTTGCGCAAAAGGGGACAGAGGCTAGCCAAGAAATGGAAAGTTAAAGAAAAGAATCCCCCCTCCCCTTGCTAACCCAGTTAACCCAGCAAAGGAATGCAAAACACCTCCAGCCTTCTTCCCCTCCAAGATCCCCCCTCCCACCGTTTCATGACAGCCGAAAGAAGTAAATTAGCATAGCAGCAGAGAAGTAACAATGGAAGATATCTTGAGGCTGACATCTATGCTGCTTCATTCCAAAGGAGATCAAACAATTGAAGTTGACATTTTTGACAGTTTTAGAATAAAAACCAACCATTTGAAGTCACGATTGTAATCTTTTGGCCCACGAAGGATAATCAAACATCAAACAAAATTCCACAAGGGGGTTCATTACTCATAGTAGTTCCGTCTCAGGGTTTTCTTCAGAAACCAAGTTTGAGTGTTTTTCCTAAAACAAAATCTTACCATCTTTTTAAAAGATGCTTTTATATTTACGGTTTGGCTATTCAGGAAAACTGTTGGAAATTGATTGGACTGAAAAACTTTGCAAGCTACTTTCCCAAGGAATATCACAGAAACTGTCACATTTCTACAGGTAGTATTCGACTTTTGACCAGTTGGTTAATGACCACTCAAGTTTACAATGAATTCAAAATTACGTCCTGACCTCAGAGTTACAACTACCGCATCACTCCTATGGTCACATGATCAAATTTTGGTCACTTCGCAACTGGCTTGCATTTATGGACGGTTACAGAGTCCCATGATCACATTTTGTGGCATCCTCCCCCCCAAACAAAAATAGCTGCTTGGATAAGCTGGATTTAAATTTAAGACCTGCAATTCACCTAATGACCAATGGTGATTGAATTGATGAGCATCATAAAAATAGTAATAAAATCCAGTCATGTTGTGGCTTGACTTACAATTGCAACAATTTATGACTAAATTCTGAGCGCAATTAGAGTTGTAAGTCAAGACCTGCCTCTATAGGACTGTCCTGAAAAGAAATTGCTTAGTCTGCAGAAGTGTGACCAGTTATGCAGAAGAGGCTAGGAGGAGATCCAGAATTCCATGCAGTTTTGTCAGCTCAGCTTTGTCCAGTAAGGTATATATTGGATTTACACATTGAATTAGAATGAAAACTATTATTGTTTTTTCATTTTATGGTTGTTCTATATTCTTCTTCACGCACAGCCCTGTTACTCTGCTTAGCTAATGAAAGCCAGTGAGAGTGATTACTTTTAATAGAGTACAAAAGAACCAAAATTTAGTAAAAAGTGTTCTGATTTATTTAATTGGCCAGCAGTTGACCTTAGATGGGAGAGAAGAATTCATTCCCCCTCCCCCCCCTTTTTTAAGTTCTGAGGAAAAACACAGCAAAAGCACCAAGGACTTTGGAATCTCCTTCCATGTTAGGTGTGTTTCTGCTGGTGGTCTCAGCAAAGCTGGATAAGCCCAGAAGTTTATCTAGAGGCTATTCACTGGTTCCATAATAATCGCCCACTAAGTGATGCAATAGATCATGGGTCTCCAAATGTGGCAAGTTTAAGACTTGTGGACAATGGTTAATGAATTAAGAGGGGATTCCGCATTGATATGAGGGGTAATAATTATGTACTTTGCAATTACAAATTATAGAATATAGTTTATTGAGAGGAGGGAGGAGCACTGATATCTTTTTAGAAGATGAATGCATTTTCTTATTTTTATTGTTACAAGAAAGGTTAATGTTTATTGTTTATATTGAAATGATTGAAATGAATTGTGAGGAGGTTTAAAAATGAGATTAATATCAGTGCCCAAGCAAAATGGATTGTTTCTTTCTTTTTTCTTTAAAAAATTTTTTTTTGATACCATAAATAAAATTTTATGGAAGTAAAGGGAGAAAATACATTGCGGAATCTGACTGAAAAGTACAGTGTAAAGTAGTTTATTTTTCTAGGGATTGATTATTATTATAACTAAGTAAAATAGATGTTTAATTGGGAATTACAGATGAGGGAATTAAGGCATACTTAAGCCACTGAGGTGACACCCCAAACCAGTAAAAGGGGAGGGGAAATTTATGTTTTGTTTTATGTGAAAAACTTGTATTAATCTAGACTTAATGAAAAGAATGTGCGATGGAATTGCAAATTTGACAAGATAAAAAAGAATTCAGAGGGAATGTATGAAGATATGGAAACTATTAGTTATTTAAATGAGAAAAGAGTACTTTGGAAAAGGCAACGTTTAAAAGAAAAGTTAAGGCTTAAGAAATACATTTGAGATAAATTGAAATGAATTGAGAAGATGTTTAGAATGAGAGTAATATTAATGAATAGCATTAACTTGCCTGTTCCTTTTCTTATATAAAAGTTGAGAGGTAAAATGAGAAAATACTTTGGAAAAAAGGCCATGCTTAAAAGAAATGTTAATGTTTAAGATAAGGTATATTTGAAATAAATTGAGAAGATGCTTAGAATGAAAGTAATATCACTTAACGGAATGAATGTATTTGTTTTCTTTTCCTATGTAAAAGTTGAAATGGAGAAGTAATAATAGAATTAAGTTGAAAATGGACAAGACAGAATGTTGAATGTAAAAATGAATATATAATTACTGTCATATTTGCATGTAAAAGTTCAGGAAAAGTAAAAGTGGTGACTCGGAATTATGTTGTATACTTTTTAAATGCTTTTTTTAATGTTGTTTTGGAAAAATTGAATAAAACTAATTTTTTTTAAAAAAGACTTGTGGACTTCAACTTCCAGAATTCTGGTTGAGGAATTCTGGGAGTTGAAGTCCACAAGTTTTAAAGTTGCCAGATTTGGAGACCTGTGCAATAGGTGAATTCTACATGGAACAACAGATGTCAAGATCCCTTTCAGTGCTTGCTTTCTATGGTTCTATGAGAAAAGAGCAGATTTAGCTTCATGCTGTACCTCTGTGCCCATCTTTGCATTTTCTTTACTTATGATGGAATTCTGTTAACGTACATGGAAGAAATAAAAATTGTCCTTGAGGGGGAGAATAAAACTTCATTTATAGCAATAGCACTTAGATTTATACACCTCTTCACATGCTTTACAGCCCTCTCTAAGCAGTTTACAGAGTAAGCCTATTGCTCCCAACACTCTGGGTGCTCATTTTACCCACCTCGGAAGGATGGAAGGCTGAGTCAACCTTGAGCCTGGTGAGATTCGAACTGGCAAATTGCAGTCAGCCGAAGTAGCTGCTGCAGCCCTGCATTCTAACCACTGCGCCATCATGGCTCTGGGTGTATCTCCAAATGTCTGCTGTGGAGAACTTTATCTCCAATTCTGATTGTCCCCATCAAGACATATTTACTTTCTGCATATAATCCACTAGGAGCTATTAGCCTGGTTGAGTTATAATGCTATCTTAAACACACCTGCTCTGTCTTACATTTTATGCCAGTGATGGCTAACCTTTTTGGCAGCAAGTGCCTAAAGCGCATGCATGCACTCCCAAAATGCAATGTGTGTGCATGCGTCCCGCTCCTGCACATGCATGCGTGGCCCCATGCATGCGCCCCTCACATACACATGTATCCTGCATGTGTGCCCCCTCCCCTGCACATGCATGCATGCCCTTGCGCAACCTCCCCATGCGGATATGTGGCAGAGACCCAATGACCAGTGGGAGGCACACGTATGCACGGTGGAGCTGAGCTGAGGCAATGGCTTGCATGTCCAGAGAGCGGGCCTTATGCAAACCAGGCAATTACAATTTGTTCAATAAACTCATTTATTGAACAAATAGTCACACATTCCATTAATGGGCTCCAGCAAGAGTCTGAGAGCTGGGAAGACTCTTGTCTGGGTGACATGTTTATTCACCTTCATTCATAATGATAGTTTAGCATCATGGGTGGACAATAGTTCATGAATAAAGGTAGTTTTATTCCCTGACCTAAATGTGCTTTTTCAGGAGGTAATTGGAGTTTCTTTGTTTTTCCTTGAAGATGTTTCACTTTTCATCCAAGAAGCTTCTAGTTCAGTTCAGTTCTCCTTAGAGCTGTTCAGATCGTCCAGAGAGTGGGTGGAGCTTCAGTCTCTGCTGTTGTAGGCTGAGCTTAATTTCTGAGGAATGCTCTTCCTTCCATCACGTGGCTCGCCACCGCGTTCCCCAGTTTATGCTCAGCCCTCGTGCAGAGTAGGCAGTTTTTGAATGTGCTCTTGGCTGTTTCAGGAAAGCCCTATTTGATTCGTATTCTTTCTTCTCCAGGTTGTATTTAATTCATTTAATTGTGTTCTTCTCTTAGCCCTGCGCAGTTGGTCCTCTTTAATTTCTAGAGTCCCCTGGGAGGCTCTCCCAGCCCCACGGGGTGCCAGGGGGAAGGCTAGCAAACCTTACAAGCTGCCCCCCCACCCCTTCCCATTGCTTTACTGCCGGTTTTGTTCCGATCGCTTTAAAACGCTCCATTTCACTCCGTTCCCCCCCCACCGAACTCCGTTTTTCTGCTGTTTGAACTTCTTTTGGTTCCTTTCTGTTTGTCCTTCCCCTGGGGACCTTAGATTGCCCCTGGGGAGTCTCCTGGTCACTGCAGAAGGGCCCCTGCAAGCCCTCGTAGAAGCGGCCGCCATTTTAAGCGCCGCCTCGTGGCCGGGCGCCATTTTGTTTTCTCCTTATCTCTCCGATCGCTGCAGTGTGCCTAATTAATGCAGCAGGACCGGTAGGCCTGCTCTGAAGTGACTTATATCCCAATTTTGAATTGTTCTGTTGGAGGCTTGGGTTCCTACCTCTGTTTGTTGGCTTCCCCTGCAGCCAGCCATAGCGGCCACGGTTTCTTTCTCACCACTTCCGCCCTCAGTCAGGGAGGACGAGGAGGAGGCGGAAGGGGACCTAGTTTTGTGCAGGGAGGAGGAGGAGGAACAATTTGATTTGGGGTCCTTACAATACAACGAACCCCTTCCTGACTCAGAACCATCAGAGGCAGAGATGTCCGAGGACGAAGGTCTCACCCCCAACCAACCCGCCTTTGTAGGGCTCTTCAAGCCCCAGCTATTCAAATCCCTCCTCTTCAAAGCCAGGAATATCTCTGGTCTAACCACTCAGAACCCCTCTGATCCCACTCCTCTTGTTCCGGAAGGGCCAGAGGACTCCATTTTTAAACAGCCTGTGGTGGAAGCTGAGGTCATTCCAAACCCCCCCTCCATCTTCCTGGACCTGGTGTCCAAGCAACTTGCCTCCTCGGCTGCCCCCCCCGGCCCCTTTGGCCCATGATAAAAAGTTCTTCAACTTTGACCCAGAGCTCTCCAACCTACTAGGCACCCCGGAGGTTGATGAGCCCATCGTGGGCCTGGCCTCTTCCTCCGTCCTCAGCGACCCCTTAGAGGTCCTGAGGCCGGAAGAGAAACAGTCGGAGCTGGCCTTACGGCGGGCTCACCAGTCGGACGCATGGGCGATCAGAGCGGCCACAGCCACTTCCTTCTTCATCAGGTCATCCATTCACTGGCTTCGCCAGCTTAAGCAACATGTCCCAGCCTCCAATATCCGCACCCATCAGGACATAGCCAAGATCACAGCCGCAGCCGAGTTCTCAGCAGACGCCACCTTGCACTCGGTAAAATTCTCTTCCCATGCCATTTCCTCCCACGTCTCTGCCCGCCGTCTGCTCTGGCTAAGGCACTGGCAGGCAGACCTCAAGAATAAGGTGAAACTAGCCTCTGCCCCCCTTGTGGGAAATAAACTGTTCGGACCATTCCTGGATCCTCTCCTAGTCGAAGGAAGGAACAAAAAGAAATTCCTCCCATCCCTCACCCATAAGTCAGAACTCAGATCCCTGCAGCCCTTTTGGAGGGCCCCCTTTCATCCCTATTTTCAATCCCCCTTCCCTCCCAGGTACCAAAGCCCCCCCCCCCCTTTGGCTCAGGACAGCCCCAGGACAGGTCCGACCCCTCTGATAGGCACAGGAGAGGCAGTAACTTCAAGAGGCCCTTTCGTGGCTCTGGCAGCAGGCCCTTCCGGCGCTCCAGATAAGCCACCTGGCTTAATTCCCATTGGCGGGCGACTTAAATCCTTCGCCAACCAGTGGGACTCCTCCACTTCGGACGCCTGGGTCAGGGACACCATCAGGTTTGGCCTTGCCCTTGAGTTCCTCTCTACCCCCCCTGATTTCTACATGACATGTCCCCTCTCCAAGAACCACACCAAACGCAACCTCATGGATTCAGCAATTCAGCACCTACTTGACATACAGGCCATCCAGCCCGTTCCTCCATCCCAAAGGGGACAGGGATTCTACTCCCACTTATTTGTGGTGCCCAAACACTCGGGGGGATGGAGGGCGATTTTGGACTTAAAGCGGCTAAACCGCCATCTTGTATACTGCAAATTCAAAATGAACACGCTGCAATCCATCCTCCTGGGAGTTAGACAGGGAGACTGGTAGTCATCGATTAACCTCTCTGAGGCATACCTTCACATCCCAATCCAACCCTCCCACTCCAAATTTCTGCGCTTCAGCTACAATAACCTCCACTTTCAATATGTGGCCCTCACATTTGGGTTGGCTTCTGCCCCCAGAACCTTTACCAAGGTCCTGGCCGCTCTGGCTACCCACCTCAGAACCATCCCGGTGCGACTCCACTGTTACCTGGATGATATCCTCATCCTATCCTCTTCCAGGGAACAAGCGTCAAGGACACCCAAATTACCCTTACCTCTCTCCAGGAACACGGGTTCCTCATCAATTGGAAGAAAAGCCAGTTGGCCCCTTCCACCAGGATAACCCACCTGGGGATGGTTATAGACACAGTCAAAGGAAGGGTGTTCATCTCTCTGGAGAGAATATTCAGCATCCAACAATCAGTCAAATTCATCAGATGACTTAAGAGGGTCCCCCTCTTTGATCTAACCAAGTTACTAGGTAAAATGATATCTTGTATTTCCGTTATTCCCTGGGCCTGTCTCCACTCCAGATCCCTCCAGTGGTTCCTGCTCCCGTACCAAAGAGCCGGATCAAGCAACTCAAAGCGCAAGGTCAAGGTCTCACCAAAGGTTCTCACCTCCCTCCTTTGGTGGAGCAAGGCGTCGATCAACAAGGGCTGCCTCCTCAAGGAGCCCCCAAGACTCACCATTACCACAGACGCCAGTCTGTCTGGATGGGGCGCCCACCTACAGTTCCTTACAGCTCAGGGCAGATGGTCAGCGACAGAAAAGCTGTGCAACATAAACTGGCTGGAGCTTCGCGCCGTCCACCTGGCCCTCCACAGTTTCCTCCCCCAGGTACAAGGCTACCACGTTCTCATTCTCACGGACAACATCACAGCCAAAGCTCATATCAACAAGCAGGGGGGCACTCAGTCATCACACCTAATGAGGGAGACCGAGTGCCTCTGTCGGTGGGCGGAGTCTCACCTCCTTTCCCTCAGGGCGGACCATATTTCGGGTATCGACAACACCTGAGCAGACTGGTTGAGCAGGGTCACCATAGACCAGTCGGAGTGGCGCCTCCACCCATCCCTGTTCAGGGAGGCGACAGCAATATTCGGTCTGCCAGTAGTAGACATGCTTGCCTCCCTCCTCAATACCCAACTTCCGCGGTTCATTTCGAGATTCCCAGCCATAGGGGTGGAGGACCACAACGCCCTTCGATGTCCGTGGCCCTCGGGCCTCCTTTATGCCTTCCCCCCTCTGGTGCTGGTACCGAGAGTTCTTCAAAAGGTACTCCACAAGAGGGCGGAACTGCTTCTTGTAGCTCCTTATTGGCCCTGTTGCTCTTGGTTCGTGGACCTCCGCAGCCTATCCGTAACCCCCCCGGAGGATCCCAGCAGACAGATTCCACCCCCTCTCTGGACGATCGTTACAGCTCGAAGAGAAATGGCATGTCAGGTAAGAACCAACGCCCATTCTCACAATTGAAGAAGCTTCTTGGATGAGAAGCAAAACGTTTTTCAAGGAAAAACAAAAAAACTCAAGCTGCCTCTTGACAAAGCACCTTTGGAACAACCATGACTTGGTTGACTGAGAATTTCCATAGACATGTAAAAGCTCCTGAATTTTGTGTCTTGGTCAAGCTCTGAAGACATGCAATTTGTTGTAATTGGTGACTGAGGTGCAGTCAACCCCTGAGTGTTGTGTTGAGAATTGGCTTGCTACAATTCATGGATGTGGAGTGGCTGCAGTTTTGAGTAATCAGTTGAAGTCAGAAACTGAAATCATGATCTTTACCTTGGCTCCAGGACTGAGAATTTAAGGTTGGTTTTTGTTTTTTGGCAAGAAGAGTTTTGTGGCAAGGCAATTCCAAGTTGGTTGGTTCCCATGCACTTACTGGACAGTGTTCTCATTTTCTTAATAATAAAGCTGCTTCCATTCTTGCTTTCCTACCTCTGTCATTCATAATATATAGAATGAAAAGTTAATCTCTTTATTTGGCCAGACTGCTATGTCCTCATTACATTTTAAGCAGAAGAGTGTTTTTAACCTCCTACTGATGTATTCCTGATATTTATCTGTCATAATGGTATGATGTGTCTCTAACCTTCAGACAGCTTGTGTTGGTGTAGGCTAATACATTTCATTTCAGGAATATTTGATGCTTACCGGGGACAGTTTGCCCACGCTCCTGATATTAGTTTTTTTACTATCAAATATTCTGCTATCAAATATTTACGTTTCTAACCTTAGCAGCTTGAAGACAAGTGGACTGCCTAGAATTCCCCAACCAGCATTTTTCTACGGCAATATTTTTTGAACTAGCTTGGCTAACTGCACAGGAGTAAATTTTGCTGCCTGTGCTATTAAGTTCAGAAATATTCTATAACAAGTAAATGCTTGCTATGCATGCATTAATGAACTTAAGATTTTAATTTGGCTAGCATTGCTTAAACTGGGAAGAAGGCTTTATTTTTATTTATTTTGCTGTTGGAGGATCTGAAAGGCCAGATTGGGAAACAGATCATCTTGGCAAAGATCTACTGACTTTTGACCGGTGGTTTAGCGACTGTTCAAAGTTATGGCTTTGAAAGGGAACCCAGATCTGAAGAGCCCACCCCCCCACCATACTCACGTGACCACATTTCGGGAACTCAGCAACAAGACCACATTGATGGACATTTGCAGCATCCTGCAGTCATATGACTGCAATTTATGCCAGTTTGGCTTCAAAATGGCACTTCTGGTTTTCAGCAAAACCATGCCATACTGAACAATGGGTTTGATTAATGACTTCCACATTTGCTTAATGACGCTGCAGGGAAAAAAGTCATAAAAATGGTTTTACAACCATTATGACTTACAACCATAATAGGCAAACTCCAATATGGTCATAACTCATAACTGATTCTGTGTAACTGTTAATGGTACATAACCATTCTCTGACTGGCCCCTGTATAGAACATAGTTGCATGCAGTTAGCCATGTGACTTTCTGTGTAATACGATAATGGAACTGAAACAACCCTTCTCCTTTCTAGATATTTCTATTTGGCTTGACCAAGTCTTTTTGGGTGCTTATATAATTTGTTGCATGATTAGCTCTAGGACAAGGCCCAACTTTGAGTTTCAGAATAGCATTCAGAAATACTGGACTTCTATATGTGCTACTCCCTATTCTTACAATAGGAAGAGAAGATATCTTGAGGGAGGAACACAGTGGTCCATTAAGGAAGCCACCCTCTCCAATGTTGCATGGAGCTGTCAATCTATGACACCAATCAATCAGAATAGAGCTGGAACGGACCTCGGAGGTCTTTAGTTGAGGGGATGGCAACCCATGGCTCTGGAGCTGCATTTGGCTCTTTCATCCTTCCCTGTCATTCAAAATATGTGTCACAACCAGTGGTGGGATTCAGCCAGTTCCGAACCGGTACTTAACTTTTTCTGCAGTTCGGTGAACTGGCTGATGCCACCACTGGCTGGCCTTGCTCCTTGCTCCTCCCCTCCCCTCCCAGTCACTCCAAGCCTGGCTTGAGAAGGTAAGGGTGACAGCAGGAGGTGGAGACCTGCTCCAGGCCCGCCGTGTTTGGCCAAAGAGGGTGGGGGGAACATGATTGCCGGAGCCGTAGTATGGGAACGAAGCACCCCTGTACTTGCCTTTGCACAGCAACAGCATTCCACCTTTGTCATGGTACATTTGCACTCAAAGCAGCCCTTGCCTCCTGCTGCTTCAGGCTCAGAGCTGTAAGCCATGTCCAGGAAGCACTGTGATGGAAAGAAGCAGCCACTTGCTGGGTCTGATGGGTGATTCTTCCAGCCAGGAGGTGAGGCGAGGCCGGATGTGAGAAGAGGTGGCTGGGAAGGTTCATTTCATTGACTTCGTAAAGGGTCAAAAGAAAACCATTTGTGGCTCCTGATATTTTCTGTGGGAAATGGATAAATGGCTCTCTGAGTGTTTAAGGTTGCAGACCCCTGTCCTAGCCCAACCCTCTGCTCAAGCAGGAGACCCTACACCATTTTAGACAGGTGGTTGTCCAGTTTCTTCTTAAAACTCCTCAATAATGAAGCATCCACGATGTCTGAAGACAAGCTGTTCCACTGGTTAATTATTCTCACTGTTAGGAAATTTCTCTTAATTCCAGGTGACTTCTCTCCTTGGTTAGTTTCCAACCATTGTTTCTTGTCCTGCTCTTCTCCTCCATGCTGCAGCGAGAGCTTAGACTGTGGGAACCTAACAATTCTAGACTGATGAGTCACTTAAATGCACTCCTTCCAACTCTGTCTGCTCTTCTACTACAGTATTGTTCTCACTGTTATTGGTGACAGGAGATAGTCAAAAGCATCAGCACTTGATGAGCAAACAAAGGAATCTGTGGGCAACAAGTCTATTAGAGTACAAAACATCCACATAGGATGGAAAAGCCCATCATATTCTCTCCTTCCAAAGACTTCCAGGAAGTGATGAATTCTTAAAAAATTGGCCATCTTGTAAGATTCTCAGTGTTTTCTACAACTGAAATTTTTCAGCTGTGGCAACTTTAAGAATTGTTTATCAATTCTCAGGAAATCTGAGAATTGAAGTCCACAATTCTTAAACTTGCGATAGTTGTGAAACACTGTTCTAGAATAAATTTCAGGGTTTTCTTACAAAGATTAGATGAGTAATTTTAGGGCTGTTTTAATTTTCCTTCTTAGGAGAAGTTGCCTTCATAGAAATAGAAATCTATAAACAATCTTGACAGAAGTAACAATAACAGAGTTGGAAAGGGATCTTGAATGTTTTCTAATCCAAACCCTTATGCACAAACAGGAAACCCTATTCCATTCCTGGACAAATGGCTGTCCAGTCTCTTTTTAAAAACCTCCACTGATGGGGTACCCACAACTTCTGAAGTTAAGCCACTGATTAAAATTTCTAACTGTCAGGAAATTTCTCCTTATTCTCATTAACTTCCTGCTCTTAAAGATTTGATTGTACTGAGGAGCAGCAAAATCTAACTTTAGCCACCTGAGATAGATACTTCTACAAATTTAGGACAACTCCACACCTTTTATGTTTGGATTATAAGTCAAATACGGGAAGATGATAAAACAAATACGGGGATGTCTATCAAGGAGTCAACCTTCGATTAAAGAGTCATAACTACATACAGTTTTAAATTAATGCCAATGTCATAGTTCTGATGTTTGCTCCCGGCATAATTTAAAGTAGATGCAGATTTGAATATATGCTGTTCTACAGTCATAAAGATATGAACAAAAACTGTTGGGCTTCCGGTTTTTGCGTGGCTTCGGGGCAGCAGGAATTAGCTCGCGATTCCTGCTATGCTAGCCGCCGAGGTACCCCCAATCCAAATGGGTCAGGGGGATATGGCTGCCCTGTAGGGACAACCAAAGAGAGAGGGGAGCTGGACAGGGGGTTGGGGGTGTCGCAGACCCCCTCCTTGTCCTGAAAAACCCCTTTTTCCCAAGGCGGTGGAGCGGCGGTCAGCAATGGCCATCACGAAGAAGTCTGCAACCGGGTAAGATCATGCTGGAGGAAGCAAGAAAAGTGAAAGTGCTGGCTGAGCCGGGTCAATCAACATCCTTTAAATTTGCTGGAACTGAGCTGTCTGAATTGCTGGAGGATTGCTGAGCCGGGTCAGTCAACATCCTTTAAATTCGCTGGAACTGAGCTGTCTGAATTGCTGGAGGATACATTGTATCCCTAAGAAGATCGAAAGCGGCGGAGAAGCTGTTAAAGGGAACTTTTTTTTTCTTCACTCTCCCACCCCATGAAAAAAGCAGAAGATTTGAAATTTGTTTGGGCACTGAAGGTGAAATATTCTGAAAGTTGCTTGGACATTGGACTTAAAAATTTAAGAAATTGGAAAACCCTTATTAGAGGTATGGATTTCTGATCATTTAAAAATTGATATTGCAAGTGGGAAGGGAGCGGAAAAATATTGGAGCAGAAGTGGAAAAAGGAGGAGATTGCCAAGAATACTAAAAAAAAGATATATGGTAATTGGACCTCTTTGATTAAACAGTAACCCCAGAAAGAGAAATAGAAGAAGGAAGAAAAGTATTAACTTTTGGAAGTTTCTTTTTGAATTACTTTTGACTAAAAATACTTGGGTGGTTGTTTTGGGGAAAGTTTCTCTTTTCAGGATGGCATCGCTTGTGGATGAACTAAAGACTGAATATCAAAAATATAAAAAAGAAGATACTTTGGGCACTTCATTTCAATTTTTAGAAATGGCGTTATGTACTTATGAAAAGTTGACTACGCAGCAGAATGACTGGGACAAAGAAGAAGAGGAACAAGAAGCCATCTTTGATGAACAATGGGTTTTTTCCGGGGAGGAGGAGAAAGAGGATAAGAAAAAGGGGATTTTAAGGTTTGAAAAAACAACCAAAAAGAAAAGAAAAATGAGAGGAAAGGTGGATGCAAGGTTAGAAAGCAAAGGAAAGGGAGTAAGAAAAGGGAAGAGGAGAGACAAAGGGGTAAAAAGGGCAAGGAGAAGAATAAGCAAGAGAGAAAGGGGGGGGGAGGAGAAGCCTCAATGGTGGGAAGCAAGATCTAAAGAAAAAAAGCTTATTTAGAGACAATAGGTGAATCTAATTAAGGATAAAAGGGGGATTCTGGAAGGTACATAAGATTGTGTTTTTATATGTGTATTTAGAGTATAAAATTTATTGTGTAAATTTAGAATTTATTAAACAGAATCCCAAGATAAATTAAGTGTTATATGAAGTACTTTTAAGTTAGGGTAAAGGCGTCACTCCAAATAGTGTATAGGAGAAGTATAGTAAAAGAAAAAAGATGAATGGATAGTTGGAAATAGAACAGACAAAGAATGTTATTGAAAATGGTTATAAGCTGTTATGCTTTGATTGTTTGTGCACTGTTTTTGTAAAATTAATAAAATTAGTTTATAAAAAAAAGAAAAGAAAATGATAAGATATGGAAGGATATATAAAATGAATATGATGTTTGAATTTGTGTCTGTGTGAAGAGTTTTAACCCGGGATCAGGCAGCCTTCAGAAAAGATGTTTTAGTTTATGTTTTGTGTATTGTGTTTGTAAAAAAACTGTTGGTTCTTACAGGTTTTCCTATTAAGAATTTACAAGTTCATGAAAAACAAATTGCTTCACATTTTCTCAGAAGAGACAAATAGTTCCAACGTTCATTACATGCTATTATTACTTGGTGCTGCAAAAAAATAACAAACCAGTGAAACTTTCACCTCCCATAAATATCTGATACTAACTATGTATAACCTGCTACCCTGTTGATTATGTCATAATATCTTCCGTGACCAGGCATGACATGCTGTAGGAAGGAAAAGTAGAACAAGCAATATGGGAACTAGTTTTTGGTGGCAGCTGTATGAGAGTAATTTCTCTGTCTACCTCAGAGCCAGTATTGCTCAGGAATTGTGGTTATTTTCCAACGATTAAATGTCATGGAATGACTCCTTGGCTGCTTGCTTCCAAATTATATGGTCTGCCTTCAATTTTTTACAGTTGTAGCATGATTAGAACAGTTCTTAAAACATACACAGAGTTGAAAACTTCTCAATTTATAAAATCTGATTGCATAAAAGATAGCGTCACACCTGATGGAACTCCTGATAAGCCTTGGTGGATTAGGAAAGCTAAGCAAAATCAGACTTGGTTCCTACTTGGCTTGGAGATACCAGAAATTACCAGATCTGTAGGCCAGACTGAGAAGTTGAAAAGAGCACCTTTGAAGAAAGAAATGGCTATCCACTTTTGTATGCTTGCCAAGAAAAGAGCATGAATAAATCCTGGAAGTCAACCTGAAGTTGAGCTAAGATCAAAGCAGGCTTTATTTTTGAATTGATCAAAGCTTACATTTATAGCTGATCTGAGGGAACTTAACTCTGTGGCATGGGCAGTATATATAACAATATTTGCTGACACTTCCAGTTATTCTTGGTGATAAACTGGTGCAAAGTTTATCTAATGTTGGATTTTTTTTGAACATAAAGCAAGCTTGGCAACCAAGCCTGAAGAGTCTTCATAGATTAAGCAATCTTTTGTGAGCACACAGTCATAATTAACTAGCAAATGCAAACCATTCAAAGTACTTCATTTAAAAACTTGGTGGAGCAGAGGAACAAGATTTAAAACTTCTGTTGTATGACAGTCTTTGCAAGCCTCAGCTGAGTTCATTATATTTCTCAGTTGCCATTTCTGGATTTGCATCTGCCAACCTGGAACATCAAAGCAGAATAGGAAGTCTAAAGGCTAAGTGGATTTAAGCACCTGAATAAACAGCAATTTCTATGAATAGTCAGATTGGGAAAAAGCCCCAGAGGTGGAAACCCAGAGAAGGTTAGGGAAGGGATAGAGAATTAGGTGCAACTTAAGATGAAATAGAAACCCTCCCAAAGAAGGCTTTGGGGTTAGGGATTTTGGAAAAATTCTGTTGGAATTTTTCTGGGCAGATAGGTAGTCTGCCACTTATGATGGTTTCGGCAAAAAAAATCATCATTGGGACCCAAATTTCCATTGGTAAGGAAGTTGTTAAGTGAGTTGCATCTGATTTTATGACCTTTTTTTTTTTTGCTATTGTTAAGTGAATCTCTACAGTTGTTAAGTGAATCTCACAGTCTTTTAGAAAACCTGGCTTCTCCCACTGACTTTTCTTATCAGAAGCCAGCTGGGAAGGTTGCAGAAAGCAATCTTGTGACTCCAGGACACTGCAGCCATTATAAATGCCGGTTGCCAAGTGCCTGAATTGGATCACATGACTGGGACGGTTGTAAGCACGAGGACCAGTTATAAGGCACTTTTTTTCTAAGAGAAGCAGCACCCTGTGATTTGTATTCTTTAATAATTGGGCAAGAAACTGAGTTTACTAGTGCTGGGCATGAAACAAACATAGTTTAAATTTGTGGGCTGTACTCAGCCCTGGATGGCTAGTAAGATTGTAAACATTTAAGATTATGTGATTGTAAACATTTAAGATTATGTGATTAGATTAAGATTTCTGGAACCCTGACATTATATACATTAACTATATTACATATTTTGTGCAGCCCAAGACAATTCCTCTTCATTCAGTGTGGCCCAAGCAAGCCAAAAGGTTGGACACCTATGGTCCAAATATAGAGAGTCCTCAACTTACAACTTTTCATTTAGCAACTGAAGTTACAACTGTACTGGGAAAATGTGACCTCTGTCCATATTTCACGCTTACAACCATTGCAGTATCCTTGCGGTTATGTGATCAAAATTCAGGTGCTTGGCAACTGGCATGTGTTTGTGTTGGTTACAGTGTTCCAGGGTCACACGATCCCCTTTGGCGACCTAATGATCAACATCAATGGGAAAGTAAGTGTTCTGACCCAAACCTGGTTCCAGGAGAGTAAACACAAGACAAAAGTAACAGCACAACCTTTTACTGTTTCATTTACAAATCCTGTTTCTTCACAGATAAAAGGCTGCTTCCAACTAATTAGCTCCAACAAGAAAGAGCCTTGCTGAGTTTTGGCAGCCTTGCTAACTTAGCAAGGCTGCCAAGAACAACAGATAAAGTTCCTAAACAATAAATCAAAGAGTCTCCAAACACCAACTCAGATATTCTGATGTCCACCAGGATCGAGTATCAAACTTCTTTGCCTTATGCAAAGAACTGCAATTTCTCAGCTGGCTTTTATCTTTTCAAGGGGGGGGGGCATTACCTTGCAGCCTCACTCCCAAGTTGCTCGTGCTGCTGCAGGTGCTTTTTCCTTCAAGCATTCCTTCGCGCTGGGCACAGGCTCCTCAGGGGCCTCTTCATCACTGCTGCCAGTCTCCACAATCTCCAAAGACAGCATTCCAGTCCCTGATGATCCTGGCCCCATCCCTGCATCACACAGGCCCCTTATCCGAGTCCTCGCTCTCCAAGACTTCAGCGCATGCACCTGCTGCTGGCAAACCACAACAGTCAGATTCACTTAACAACCGTGTTACTAACTTAACAACTGCAGGGATTTACTTCAGAAAGGTAGTTAAAATGGGGCAAAACTCACTTAAGAACATCCTTGCTTAGCAGTGGAAATTTTGGGCTCAGTTGTCAGGGACTATATTGACTTTCTCCACGTCTTTGCATGACTTCATCCTCCCCCCACCCCCCATCTGCCAGCATTATCACCTACAAGTAGCATACTCAAAGCCACCATTGAAATAGGCATATGTATATAGAGCCAACAGTTCTGGGAGTTGAAGTCTACAAGTCTTAAAGTTGCCACGTTTGGGGACCCAATTAGAGTATTGCATCCTTATTCTTTTTCTGTGTGTTTGTTCTTTCATTTGCTTTCTAGTGGACTTTGGTATTAGCAGTTTCATTGATCAAAGGATTTTATTGTAATTCAAGTAGCCAAAAACAGACTGTTTGAGATACATATCTTCACATGGTTGGTTTGATTTGTAAAGAGAAGATTGAATTCTTAAAAATGCATTTAAATGGTATTTTACGTCTTAGGTTGGAAGTTTCGTGCAGTTTCTATTGGACTTTGATTTTCTTTGGGCAAGATTTCTCCCATCTCTAGGAAGGAGCCCAACTGCTAATTTTTCTAAAAATAGACATTTCTGGCTATCCTGTAATCTGCTGGTTTTCTTGTTTGTGCTGCTTTAAAGCATGCTTTCTGGAGAATTGGCCTGCTTGGACTTTGCTTCTTGAAAGATAAAATGCCAGTGCTGCCTGTGCCTCACCATATTTCAGTCCAATCTGTTAAGGAGTTACATCATTGCCCTTTAATTTCTTTAACTGCTCTAGTTAGCAATTTTTCCACTTGCTGAGTTAGCTGGTGAAGCACGGCTACCACGAATGTTGACTTGCTTCCAGTCAAGGAGGAAAAACCTCCTTTGGATAGTAATGTCTGATGTATTCATGGGGATATGACATAATGACAGCTGTAATACAGGTAGTCCTCAAATTACAACTAAAATTGAGCCCAAAATTTCTGTTGCTAAGTGAGAAAGTTGTTTACTGAGCTTTGCCCCATTTTATGACCTTTCTTGCCACAATTGTAAAGTGAATCACTGCAGTTGCTAGGTTAGTAGCCCGGTTGTTAAGTGAATCTGGATTCCCCATTGACTTTGTTAGAAGGTCGCAAAAGGTGGTCATATAACTCCTGGAAATGCAACTGTCATAAATATGAGTCAGGTTATGTCTGAAGTTTGATCATATGATCATAGGGATATTGCAATGGTTGCAGGTGTGAAAAACAACCATAAGTCACTTTTTTGGTGGTGTTGTAACTTTGAATGGCCACTAAATGAACTGTTATAACTTGAGGACTACCCATACTTGCATTTCATTGCCTTTTAAAATACTGTAGTATTCTGTAAAAGTAAATTCATGGTTCAGAAAAAAGATACTCACAATGTTACTAGCTCTGTAGAAGAGGTGGTGCATTATGTGATTGTGATGGGAATGTCAGAAAGCCTCTTGAGTTAAGGGTTCCCTCACTCTCCTAACCTCCCAAAATCTCATACAAACTATCTGTTCCAGAAGTCCTTTGGGACTTAAGCCTGGAAAGCTCAGGGAATTGTCCATAAATGGCAGTTTTTCAGGTTATGTCTAAAATTTGCAGAATGGTATTTCTGTTACTATGTGTTACTGTATTTCACTGTTGTTACATTGGCTGCAATCTGTGTCTCTCAACACTGCTTAAAGTAGCCTCCCCAAAGTAGTTTATAAATTCATAAATAAATAAACTTGTGAGTTTAGCCAATAAATGTTTCCAAGAAAAAAATATACATAATGAACTTGTTAATCTTTTCCTGTTTGCTTTCTCCTAGCAACACTGAAGTATCCATTCTTTTAAAAGAAACCATTAGTGGGTCCTTAAAGCCTTGCTCTTCAGAGTCTGTGTTGAACAAAGGAAATTGGTCCATCCGCCCCTGTTGTGTGACATAAAGGAATGTCATAACTGAATCCGGGTCTGAAAAGGCAAAAGTAAAGAATAAATATTAAAAGTAATTAAAGGGAAATAGTGTAGCATTTTCCAAATGTTATCCAGAGAGAGCCCATTGCTGTGAATAACATAGGATTCTGCAAATATTGCCTATTGCATTGGTTTTCAAACAGTACCTCAACAATTGCTGGGTTTCTAGAAAATTCACTAGCAACTTCCTGGTGAAAATTCCTTCCTTCCCTTCCTCAGGAAGTTAGCACCCACCCCTCTTCTAGAAAAATGAAATATCCTAGGAAATATTAAAAAGGCAGAATATTTCCGCTAAAAAGAGAAGTAGAAACTCAGAAGCAGAAACTTACCTCAGAAGCAGAAGCTCACCTTCCCACACCTTTGTTAATGGGCGGGCCATTAAGACCTGGACCAGAGTATTCTACATAACAAAGGCCTCTACCCATCTTACCACCTGGCCTGGGAAGTTTGCATTAGCCAGTATTCAGGTGAAGCCATGTGATCCAGGTAAGACCCCCACACCTGGGAATCTTGACAGCCAATGGGATACATTTTTTACACATGAACAAGAAAAACTAAGGTGAGGTCTAACAGGATATATAACTAAAGGTCTCTCAGCATCGGATCTTCTTTTCCTTCACCCAACATCTTGAAGTATGTGATTATCCTTGGAGCTCCAAGCCATGTAGTCCTGTCCACCATTAAACTATCTTTCCAAACAGCCTCCATGCTTCCAGTGTCTTTTTCCCCACTGAACCCAGAAGGATAATTCTTCCAATACTGCCTATGCTTTACAATATTTACTGTTCAGAATGCATTAAAATATGTTCTGTCTCACTTTTCTTCTTTCCCAAAAGATGAAAGAATACAAACTCACACAAATACAGGCAGGCAAGTTGGCTCAGACTTCACAGAATTAATTCTTTGGAACTGATAATATCCTTGGCATTCCAACATGCTCTGCCTGCCAAGTCCAAACTGATAACAAATAAAAATCTACTCACAGAAAATTACAAGGCAGTCCACAAAAATCATTCACGAAGAAAATCTGAAGTAAGGTTAAACTTTGTCCCGTACAAAGTTCCAGCCGAAAACACATCCACTTTTATCCCCTGTGGGGTGTGGCTCAATGACTCAGCTCACTCTCTGACCCTCCCACGCCTCCTATGTTGCTGCTCACGTTTCTCCCTACTACGCTGCTTAGGATCAAGCCAACACTCTTCCTCTTTACTCCCTGTCAGGGGCTGCTCTGATATGCCTTCCTCCTGATTAATCTCAGGCTGTTCCTCTTGGTTGTCTGATGAAACCTGAGGCATTATCAGGGAGGAAGGCATTGCTAGAGAGGAAGGTCCTGAGGAGGAAGGCATTCCCAGTTCCTCCTCTTCATCTTCCAGGTCTTCTTCCTCTGACAGCATAGGCTCGGGAATCGGGGCCACAACAAAAATATATTTCCGATTCACAGAGAATTAGCTGTCCTGTCATTCTTCTATCATTTGAAATATGCCAAGCAACATTTCTTAGAATTTTGTACAGCACAAAGGGCACCCTTGGCAGATGAATAAGGGAGAACATAATCTATTTTTGAGCTGCATTGATTATCCTTAATATTAAGAAAGTTCATCAAATACTGAGGTTTTATTTACATGATATCTTCATCATGTTTATTATGTTGATAAATGGCCATAGTCTCTTTGCCTCTTTGCATTATCTTCTGATTTTCAAATGATTTTATTATCCTTCATAATTGACAAACAATACTGATTTAGATTCCATATCCCTACAACATTCTGTATTTATGGAAGTGTACAGTCAGCTAAGGACTAGGAAGCAACTAGCAGTTAGTAAGAAAACATGTTTTCCTAATTCCTTATACTGAACCATAATCTCTATCTGCCAATCACTTCAGCAAAACAGCTACTGTTTCCTTTTTTAAAAAAAAATTTTTTTTTTATTGGTTTTTAAGACGAACATAGACAAACAAAACATAAAAACTTCAAGCAATCTTCCATATATAAACATACAGTGTGCCGGTTGGTTTACAAATTGTTTTGTGCTTCCATTTCGTAGTCTTCAATTACAATTACATTGTATACATTCTCATATTTTCAATTAAGTATTAAATACATTAATATCACTGTTAATCAATACTTTGACTATACTTCTATTCATTCATGTTTTATGAAATAATCATATTTTACTTAAATTGTTTTATGACAGTTCATATTATCATCTCAAATCTATCCTACAATCATTTTGTATTAATAAGAAAAGAATACATCTTTATATATTTATTATTTATTTATTTATTTATATTTTCTAAGAATCTACATATTTCATTACCATGTTTTATTGTCTAACCATTGATAGAATAGATCCCAAATTTTATAAAATTGTTTATCATCTTGTTCTCCGAGTTCAAATGTCAATCTACTCATTTCAGCACATTCCAATATTTTCTTAATGATTTCCTCCTGTGATAGTGTTTTCTCATTTTTCCAGTTTTTAGCAAATACAATCCTAGCTGCTGTTAATACATTTACAATCAGGTATTTCAATTCTTTACTATATATTTCAGGTAAAATTCCCAATAAAAATATCTCTGGTTTCAAATCTATATGCTTTTTTGTCATTTTTTCCAACCACGTGAATTTTAGTCCAATATTTTTTAGCACCTGCACAAGTCCACCACATATGGTAATATGAGTCAGGTGTCTGATGACATTTCCAACATTTTCCAGATTTGTTCTTGAACATTCTTGCTATTCTTGTCGGGGGAAATGCCACCTGTAAAACATCTTATACAAATTTTCTTTATATGCTGTTGATATTTTCATTTTATAATTTTGAGACCACAATTTTTGCCATTTCTCTAGATCAATTCCATATCCAAAATTCCTCCCCCAAGCAATCATTGTTTCTTTAACTTGTTCTTCTAGTTTAATTTCTAATAAATATACAATTTTTTAAATCACCTTTTCATCAGTACCTATCAAAATCTTATCTAAATCAGTCAGTTTATCATAGAAACCTTCTGTTTTAGAGTCTTTATCATACCTTGAATGTATTTGCACATATGAAAATCAATTCATCTTTATACCTTGTTCCTTTAATTTTTGTGTAGATTTAAGTTCACCCTTTTCATTCAATATTTTACCATATCTAACTATTTGTTCCTTTTTATATATTATAGGATCAGAAAATGCTTCAATAGTCGATAGCCAGACTGGAATTTTCAAATAACATTGTCTTTTAGTCTTCTCCCAGTTTAACCACAGAGACTCCCATATATAATGTCTTCTAAAATACCCCTGTGTTTTAGTTCCTTTATACTATAGAAAAGCATGCCACCCCAACAACAGATCATGTCCTTCTAATGTCAACAATCTAGTATTTCTTAATGTTATCCATTCCTTAACCCACATCAGATTTATAGGTTGGTAATACAACTCCCAATTCGGCAAACCAAATCCTCCTCTTGTTCTGGCATCTTGCAAAAGTTTTAACTTTATTCTCGCTTTCTTACCTTGACATATATATTTCAACACAATTTTATAAAAATAATCTTTTCCAAGCCTAACTGGAATTGTTTGGAACAAATATAAAATTCTGGGTAATACATTCATCTTGATTGTTGATATTCTCCCTATTAATGACAGTTGTAAATTTTCCCATTTTGCCAAATCTAACACTATCTGCTGCTTAAGTTTGATATAATTATTCTCTTTTAGTGTACTGTATCTTGCTGTCAAATGTATCCCCAAGTATTTAATCTTATTCGTGACCTGAATTTTCAATAGATCTGCCAGTTCTTCCTTTTGTCTTGATAGCATATTCTTTGTCAAGATCTTTGTCTTATCTTTATTTATTTTCAAACCAGCTACTTTTCCATATGTCTCTATCTTTTCTATCAATTTTGATGCTGTTTCTAGTCGGTCTTCTAAAATGAAAACCAGATCATCTGCAAATGCTTGCAACTTAAATTCTTCATTTTTAATTTTCATCCCTTTTATATCCTTTTCTTCTCTAATATTTCTGTTTAGCACTTCCAAGGTGAACACAAACAACAGAGGTGATAGTGGGCATCCTTGTCTTGTTCCTTTTCTTATATCAATAGAGTCTGTCAGTTCTCCCTCTATCATTACCTTTGCCGTTTGCTTATGATATATAGCTTCTATTGCTTGAATACATGTTTTAGCAAAGCCCATCTGTTCCAGCAGTAACAACATGAATCGCCAATTCACATTATCAAATGCCTTCTGTGCATCTAGAAATATCAAAGCCATTTGTTTTTCAGGATGTGCCTCATAGTATTCCAAGGTGCCCAAGATTACTCTCATATTGTCTTTAATTTGTCTCTTTGGCAGAAATCCATTTTGATCAGGATGGATAAAATTGTTTAAGTATTTTTTAAGTCTTTCTGCCAATATTGAAGCAAAAATTTTATAATCTGCGTTTAGTAAGGAAATAGATCTATAATTCTTGATTTGTAATGGATTGGCCTCCTCTTTTCGGACAAGTGTAATATAAGCTTCTGACCATGATTTAGGTATCTTTTTCTTTAACATATCTTAATTCTTAACTTCTAGCAATGGAAGGTTCAACGATTCTTGTAGTGTTTTCTAAATTTCTGCCGGGAGTCCATGGGCCTGGTGCCTTTCCATTATTTTGCTTTTTGAGTGCTTCAGTTAACTCCATCATCATCATCATGTTGTTTTCTAACATTGGTTCAATCTCTTTAGGTATCTGCGGTAAATCAGCATTCTGTAAATACTGTTTAACTCTTTCCTCATCAATATTCTCTTGTGTGTATAGTTTCTCATAATAGTCTCGTATGATTTCCTTCTTCTCTTTACTACCATAGCAAACTTGGCCTTGGTCATCTATTAATTGCAATATTTTCCTTGATTCTTTCTCCTTTCTCAATTTATATGCTAACCATCTACCTAGTTTATTTGCATCTTCAAAGTAGTTCTGTTTAGCACCTCTGATTTTCTGTGCTAATTCTTCTTTTTCTATTAGACCCATTTTATGTTTAATTATATCCATTTTTAACTTAATGTCCTTTTTCCGTGGCATTTTCTGTAGCTCTTTTTCAAGTCCTTTATACTCATCCTCTAATGCCTTGGAGGCTAATCTTTTCATGGTATTTCTTTTCCTTGTATAGTCTATTATCAAGCCTCTGGCATATGCCTTCATGGTATTCCATACATTCTAAATTGATGTATCTTCTTTTTTGTTTTCTCTAAAAAAGAAAGCCAGTTCTTTCTCCATCCACTGTGTGAAATCTTTTTCCTTTAATGTAGTATTATTTAACATCCATCTAGATCTTCTTCTTTGTCCTTTCCATTTAATTGTCATTGGATTGTGATCTGCCCAAGTACTTGTTTCAATATTTATTTATTGAATATTAGCTAACAATTCTGTTGACATCCATATCATATCTATTCTGGACCATGATAAATGTCTATTTGAGTAGAAGGTGTATTGTTTAGTTTTAGCATTTCTTTCTCTCCATGTATCTTTTAAGTTTATTTCATCTACCATTTTAAAAAAAGATTTAGGGAGAGATTTCTGTTTTGCTTTGTTGTTTTCTGTGCTGTATAGTCCAGTTTATTATCTAGAATTCCATTAAAATCTCCCATCATAACTATATTAGCATAGTCCAGTTCAATTATTTTCATATGTAATCCTTTATAAAATTCTTGATTGTCATTAGGGGCATAGATTGCAATCAGAAGTGTTTTCATATTATTGTCCATTATTTCCACCATTAGTATTCTTGCACTGTCATCAGTATAGATCAATTTCACTGGGATAATATCTTTAATGTATAAAACCACTCCTCTTTTCTTGCATTGTGTTAAAGAAGTAAATATTTTCCCTAATTTTGGCTGTATCAACAATTGTTCATGTTGCTTTTTGATATGTACTTCTTGTAGGCAGATTATATCAAATTTTAATTTCTCTAATTTATGGAAAGTTTTCCTTTTAACAGCTGAGTTAAGTCCATTTATATTAACTGTAATCAGTTTTTTTCTCTTCCATGGTTATATTTTGTAAGGTTTAGCAACTCTCGTAGATCTTGGTTCACGTTGTTCTTTGGCTTCCACCTACTCTACCTACTGCACCTTCTTCTTTTTCAGTCGCCATTTGGCAGTCCTCTTGGAATTCAATTAGTGAGATTTCTTTTTCTGTCTCTTCCTCTTTCCCTCCAAAAAATTCTGTATAAAATGATTCAGCTTTCTCAATTGAGTCAATTCTTTGTCTCTGTTCTTGCCATGTGAACATTAAACCTTCTGGAATCAGCCATCTATAATTCACCTCTTTTTAAAGTAGCATTTTGGTCAGAAATCAGTATTCTCTTCATTTCTCTCATTCTGGGTACTTGTTTCAGGACCACAATCTCCTTGTCTTTATATTTCAATGTTTTTTCTCTTGCCACTTGCAATATTTGTGTTTTAATGGCTTTCTTTGTAAATCTGATGTGAACTTCTCTTGGAAAGCTATTTCTCATTATATATCTTGTGAAGACTCGATAAACCTCATCTATTCCATCCATCATCTTCTCTTTAGTTATTTCCAAAGCTTCAGCCAAAATTTCTATTATCTCAGCTAGGTTTTGTCCCTTTTCTTCCTCTATGTTTTGGAATCTGAGATAAAATTCTGATCTGTCCATCTCCCATCTCAGCACCCCACTTTTATCTTGTTCAACCACAGTTAATCTGCTATCAATATCTCCAATCTTCTTGTCTCTTTGTTTATCTTCTTCAATTTTTTGGAATCTCTCATCATACTTCATCATCATTTGTTGAATGTTCTCCACCTTTTCATTAGTTTTCCCGGTTCTTTGTTCAATGTTCTCTGTTCTCTTTTCAATATTTTCTGTTCTTATTTGAATATTTTGAATTCTTTGCATAATCATCTGCAGGGTCACTTTTCCCTGTTCTTTTTCTTGCTGTAACATTGTCTGTATTGAACGTTGTCCTCCAGATGGTGAAGAGAAAGAAGTAGAAATTGAGGAACCAGGGGCTGTTAGTTTCCTACTCATTCCAGACGATTCAGAATTTTCAGGTTCTTCTAGACCTTAATCCACTTGTGAAATAACCAATTCCAATTCCAAATAAAAATAGTAGGAAAAAAAGAAACCAAATAGTAGCAATAATAATAATAATAATAATAATAATAATAATAATTCTTCAGGTTCTTGTATACCTTAATCCAATCGATTGGCTAGATAGCAGTAAAAACTCAAAAATGGAAGGAAAGACCATAAACGCACAAAAAATAAAAAAATTGTTAAATCCTAAAAAAGGCAGAAAAGTAAAAAGTAAAAAAGTAAAAAGGAGAAGTCTTGTGCCTGTTCCTTAGAATCTATTTTGATTTTTCTTTCTTTCCATGTTACTAACATCCCCTCCGGGATTAACCATTTGAATAGAATACCTTTCTGATTTAGATAACTCGCTAGAAATTTGTAATCTCGTCTTATTTCCCTTACTTTTCTTGGAATTTGCTTAAGATCAGAATCTCTTTGCCTTTGTACATTATAGTTTCATCTCTAGACAGTCTAAGTATTATGTCTCGCACATTCCTTGCAAAACGAATGTGTACCTCGGGCATTTGTGATGTCTCGCGTAGTTGGTACTTATGTTGGAACTTATGGTACCCTATAGACTTCATCAAATTCCTTGAGTATGTCGTCTTTGTCTTTTCCTAATAGTTCGGCCAATATTTCTGCCATTAGCTGCTCCAGTTCTTCCTTAGATTCCTCCACATTCTGGAATCTTAGGTATGCAGCTGCCTTATCCATTTCTAGGTAGACCAATGAATCTTCCATTTCTTTGCTTACACTTTTTAATTCTTCATCTACCCTTTCCAGATTCTTTTCTGTTCCTTCCGTCCTTGTCTCTATTTCTTTTATCATTGTTTCATTTTTTTCCAAAGCCTGTTGTAGTGTTCCAATCTTATCCTCTACCTTAAGAATGTCTGCTTTCATCTCGGCTTTTAACTTTCCCATCTCTTTTAATTTGTTAATATCTGCTCTTGTTTCATTATGATTTTTAATCATTATTTCTTGAAGTTTTGACATTGATTCTTGCAAAGTTAACAAAGTTGATTGTGTATTAGCATTCGAAACATTGGTTTGTTTTTCTCCTGTTAGTGATTCTTCTATGGTTTTTTGAATTGTAGGGGAAGCTGTTGCCAGAGTGGTTGTTAGAGTCGGGGTAGTCTTCCTTCCCGTTTTCAGGGCCATGGTTGTTGTCCATTTCTTTTAGTATTTGTTTTTGCTGTTGAATTATATTAATTATGTTGTCCCAAATTACCATTCAGTATTATAACCCTTATGATAAAATTTCAATATCTAATTACTTGGTCCTACCTATTTACTAAGTATTTGAGTTCTGTGCTCTTAATTAGAGACTAAAATATATAAATATATATTATTTTTGGTCTTATGTCCTCAATCAGGTATGTAATTTTGAACAATCTATATTCAAATACTATAGAACACTATCCAACACTATATAATATTCTCTATAATATATATATATATATATAACAAATATATATAACAAGTAATATATCCAATCCAACCAGATTTCAACTTTATAAGATTATAAATTTTGTAAATATATATAAATTTTTATCTAATCTTGTCTGACCCTGTCTTGGTATTAAATATTCTAGGTATTCTAAGTCACCAATATTTTTGATCCAAAATAGTATTACACTTCCCCCAATAAATTGATTATATTCTCACACTAAATTGTACTACTTTAACATTTACTAATTACTGTTTAACATTTAATCTTCTACTTATTAATTATAAAATTCTTAACCTTGTTACTATTTTCCCTATCAAACTGGTCGGAGTATGACAATCATTATTACTAATTATTCAAAACAATTAAATCAGTTAACAATTCAGTCTAGGAATCAATATACCTTTTCTAAATAAATAAATTTATAGCTATAGTAAAAGGAAACTGAAAAGAGAAAAGGGATTCGCCTTAACGTCAAAGAGTCAGTAAATAGTAGACAGGATAAAAAGTTTAACAGAGTAATATCAAAGGAAAACCACAAAGAAATAAAGTAGAGTGGTAAGAAAATGGAATTTTAGAGTCAGGTTTAAATCCACCGTTATTGGGATTTTGTAGTTTTCTTCAGACACACCGGAAGGAGGGAGGTGAAAAGTGCTGAATAATAGCTGCCCGCAATCAGTCTCTTCCCAAACTTCCAAGATACTTTTTTTTTTGTCAATGCTTCTAAGTTCAATATCTTAATCTCCTTCACTTACGGCTTTCACCTCAGTCAGTTTAGAATCAAATAAAGTTCTCCAAGTCAGTTAAAGGTCTATTGAGCAAATAGTGTCAAATAGTGTCTGTTATTTTGTTGCACTAACTTCGAAGATTCAATGTATCTTGTATAGCGCTGCGTTTTCCTTTCTTCAGCAGCCTCTCTCCTTTTCGGGTTTTAAATCTAGGAAATTTATCAGTATAACAATCCACTCAAGAACTCAAATTCTCCACAAGTCTCCTAGTCTTTTCAACAATTTCTTCTTCAGTTCACAGTCTTCTCCTTTCAAACGCTATAATCCACACTTTCACTTCCATCTGGCAGGTCTTTCCACCCACATTAATCAAACTTTTGCTTTTTTAGCCACTTTTCTCTTGGGTTTCCGATAGATATAACACAAAAAAGAAAAAATCACTCGCCGATCTCACTCTTCACCATTAAGGTCTTTCTGTCACCTCTTTCTCCACCGATCTTACAAGGTGTCACTTACTCGTTTTTTCGCATCAGAGGCAGTCCAGACTTTGGAGCCGCCATTGACAGGTGGCTGGCTCTTTCGCGCTGGGCTCTGGAGGTCTTCTCTTTGCTGCCAGGGGGTTGCCTTCCCCCACACTGCAACCCGAGATTCCCCCACACCAACACAAATCTCTCCGGGATTCGGGTATCCTCTAGGGATCGCACCAAGAAGAGGTACACTGAAACTGCAGCCGGGCTTCTACACCTCTACATGTCCCTGTCCTGCCACTGGAAGCGAAGCTAGTAGGCATGGAAGATCAAAATAGTAAGGAGGAATCAAAAAGAAATTCACAGGAAGACCAAAGTCACCATAGAAATATAAAAGAAGGACCCCCTCAAATTCAAGGGAACGACTATCCACCTCAGGAGAGAGAAGAATCTATTCCACAACAACCACAAGGAGAGAGTTGAATTATCACAAGACAAAAAGCGAAACAGATCTAACTAAATGGATGAAAAAAAGAAACTTCTATCCATCATTATAAATGGTTTAAATTCGACAACTAAAAGGAAAAGGATAATACCTAAATTAATTAAACAAAACGCCAACATAATATGTTTGCAAGAAACTCACATAAGGAAAATAGATGAAAGATACTTAGACTGCCCTAAACTAGGGAAATTATTTATGGCACCAGCAGATAAAAAAAGAAAAGAAAGGAATTGCAATATATGTGAAAGACGACTTAAAAGCAGATCTAATTTGGTCAGACCTGGGAGGAAGAACTCTGGTTTTACAGATATCGATTAATACTATTTCATTTCTATTGGTAGCAATTTATGCCCCAAATGAAGACCAGAAAGAGTTTTTTAAATATTTACATCAAAAAATAATAGGATTTGAAAAAAGGAACATCTGTATTATAGGTGATTTTAACTCTATTGCCGATTACCAAAAGGATATGCGAGGAAGAACAAAAAAGGAAAAAGAGTTTCCCAAGATATGTAAGGAAATTATGAAAGAATTAAATTTAGTGGATTTATGGAGAAGATTAAACCCAGAAGAAAAACAATTTACATTTTACTCTAACCCGCATCAAATATGGACAAGAATAGATATGGCATGGATGAATGGGGAAATTGCAAATGAAATAAAAGGAATTGAAATTTTACCAAATGAATGGGCTGATCACAACCCAATTCAAATAATTTGGAAAGGTAGGAAAAAACCAAAGAAAAGATGGACATTAAACACTCAATAAGAGAAAAAAAGTATATTAATAAGCTTAAAGAGGAATTAAATTATTTCCTAAAGGAAAATGATAATGATGTAACCTCGAAACAAAATATCTGGGATACATTGAAGGCAGTTATAAGAGGTATAACAATCTCTTATAATGCCATGAGAAATAAAAGAAAATATGCTCAACAAAATAAATTGCAACAACAAATTAAGGAATTAGAAACCCAATCACAAAGGACCCCTAAAAATTAAAGAGTACAAAATCTGACAATAACAGCCAAACATAAGTTGAACTTAATGGAACAAGAAAAAATGGAAATAAATTTGAAAATGACTAAACAAACTTATTTTGAATATGCAAATAAACCAGGAAGATGGCTATCTTATAGACTTTAAAAAAGGAAAGAAAAGAGATTGATATACCAATTAATAGATGAGAAGGGCGACATACAACAAGAGATAGAAAACTAAAAAGACATTATTTACAAATATTTTGAAAAGTTATATAAAATGAAGTCAATGAGGATAAAATAAGAAATTACTCAGAGGAAACGAAAGACAAAGTAATTGGAGATGAACTGATAGAATTATTATTATTATTTTTTTTGAAACAAATTTTTATTAATTTTAAAGATAAAACAACACATCATTAACCATTAAATACATAAACACATAAAACCTCTTAACATTGTAAATCCTTACAAGTCAAACAAAACATTATTTTTATACAGCATAATTCCAATTTATCCCATCTCCATATGGACACACAAATATCTTTCAGCAAATTTCTCATTATTTCTCTTTACTCCTATTCAATTTCATTTCTCTTCCATATTTATCCATTTTATAGTCATCATATTCTTTTCTTTCTGGCTTGTTTAAATTATTCTCGTCTAACATTCCTCCAAGGTTTTATTGATTCTTTTTTCCTTTTTTTTTTATAAAAAACAAATTTTGTTAGTTTTACCATAAACACAATACACAAACATACAAACACAAAACATAAACAAAACTAAAAGATCTTTTCTGAAGGTTGTCTGTTCCCGGGTTAAAACTCTTTACACAGACACAAATTCAAACATCATATTCAACCCATATCTCCTTCCATATCTTATTATCATTTTCTTTTTTATATATATATATAAAAACCATTTTTATCAGTTTTATAAGAACAATGCACAAAGAATCAAGGCATAGCAGCTTATAAATTCTTTTCTAAGAAAAAATAATAATAAAAGACCAATAAGGCATAACATTTCCAGATTATAATATCAATATTTCATATAATATTAACTTCATATCTTGTCCCTACTTCTCTTTTCCATCCAAATTATTTATTAATTAAAATTTTATTGCCTTTTATCAATATACAAAATCCAAAAAAAAAAAAAGCATATATATCCTTCCATATCTTATTACCATTTTCAACAACATTCTTTGTCTGTTTTATTTCCAATTATCCATTCATCTTTTTTTTTCTTTTACTATACTTCTCCTGTACACCAATTGGAGTAACATCTATAACTCATTACCCTAACTTAGAAATACTACATATAGCAATCTTTCTTGGGATTCTGTTTAAAAGATTCTAAAATTACATAATAAATTTTATATTCTAAATATACATATAAAAACACACTCTTATATACCCTCCAGAATCCCTCTTTTAATCTAAATTAAATTCACCCATTGTCTCTAAATAAACTTTTTTTCTTTAGGTCTTGCTTCCCCCCATTAAGGCTTCTCCTCCCCCCCCTTTCTCTCTTGCTTATTCTTCTCCTTGCCCTTTCTACCCCTTCGCTTTTTCCCTTCGCTTTTCTTACTCCTTTTCCTTTGCTTTCTAACCTTGCCTCCATCTTTTCGCTCATTTTTCTCTCTTTTGGTTGTTTTTATAATTCTTAAAATCCCCTTTTTCTTATCCTTTTTCTCCTCCTCTCCGGAATGGACCCATTGTTCATCAGAAATGGCTTCTTCTTCCTCTTCTTCCTTGTCCCAGTCCTTCTGCTGCATAATCAACTTTTCAACAGAACATAACGCCATTTCTAAGAATTGAAACAAAGCGCCCAAAGTATCTTCTTTTTTATATTTTTGATATTCAATCTCTAGTTCATCCACAAACAATGCCATTATAAAAAGGGAAGCTTTTTCCAAAACAACCACAAGTATTTTTAATCAAAGATAATCAAAAGCAATTAAAAAAAAAATTCCAAAAGTTAATACTTTTCTTCCTTCTTCTCTTTCTCTTTCTGGATTAATTTTTAATCAAAGAGGTCCAATTACCATATATCTTCTTTTGGGATCCACAAAGACGTTCTAGACAATCTCCTCCTTTTTCAGCTTCTGCTCCAATTTTTTTTCTCCCTTCCCACTTGCAATGACAATTTTAAATAATCAAAAATCCATACCTCTAGCAGAGATTTTCCAATTTCTTAAATTTTTCAATGTCCAAAAATCCCTTTGTCTCTTAGCTTCAGCTTTCAATGCAATCCACTTTCAATGTCTAATATATCCAAATATTTCTGCTTTTTCCGTGGGGTGGGAGAGTAAAAAAAAAAAAAAAAAGTTCCCTTTAACAGCTTCTCTGCCGCTTTTCGCTCTTCTTAGGGATACAATGTATCCTCCAGCAATTCAAGCAGCTCAATTCCAGGCAATTTAAAAGGTGTTACTTGACCCGGCTCAGACAGAACTTTCACTCTTCACACTTCCTCCAGCACAGTTCTTACCCGGTTGCTGGCTTCTTTATGGCGGCCATTGCTGACCGCCGCTCCACCGCCTTGGGAAAAAGGGGTTTTCCTGGAAAAGGGGGGGGTCTGCGACACCCCCACCTCCCTATCCGACTCCCCTCTCTCTTCAGCTGTCCCTACAGGGCAGCCATATCCCCCTGACCCATCTGGATCGGGGGTACCTCGACGGCTAGCACAGCAGGAATCGCGAGCTGTCGCGAATTCCTGCTGCCCCGAAGCCACGCGAAACCGGAAGTTTATGAACTGATAGAATTATTAAACAAAGATATTACATAGTCCGAATTGAAATCAGCAATAGAGAATCAAGGGAATAATAAAACCCCAGGGCCATATGGGATCCCAGCAGAATTATATAAGGCAATTGCGGAACAAATTGGACCACTGATGATGGAAGTTTTTAATGAGGTATTACTGGTAGCTAAGATGCCAGACTCGTGGAGGGGAGCATTGATTTCGCTGATCCCGAAGGAAGAATCTCACCATAGATACATTAACAACTACAGACCAATTTAACTCCTAAACACCAATTATAAAATATTCACCTCTATTATAGCTAACAGACTAAAACAAATTCTAAACCGGTACATACATGAAGACCAAAATGGATTTCTCCTGACTAGACAGATAAAGAACAATTTAAGAACAGTAATAGATGTTTTAGAATTTTACGAAGCCCACCCTGAGAAACAATTTGCACTTATGTTTTTAGATGCAGAAAAGGCATTCAACAACTTAAATTGGCATTTCTTAATTCAAAAAATTTATAATATGAAATTAGGCACCAAATTTGAAAATATCATAACAATTTATGATACACAGCAGGCCAATATCATAATAAATGGGGAACACACTGGTCCAATAAAAATAGAAAAAGGAATCAGACAGGGTTGCCCTCTTTCACCTCTTCTCTTTATATTCGCTTTAGAAACACTCAACACGAATTAGGCAAAATCCTGAAATTAAAGGACTGAAGATTAAAGCAGAAGAATACAAATTGCAAGCGTTTGCTGATGATATGGTTTTCTTTTTGGAGGAACCAATAGAAAAAGGATATAAATTGATTTAAGAACTAGAACAATTCGGTGCAGTAGCAGGACTTAAAATCAATAGAAAAAAAAACAAAATTAATGACCAAAAATTTAACAGAAGACCAGAAAAAGGAATTAGAGGTAAGTATGGGGATACCGGTAACAAAGAAAGTTAAATATTTAGGAATACGGCTAACACCACATTGTAAGACACTCAAAGAGAATAACTATGACAAATTGTTGCAACAAGTAAAGAAAGATTTAGAATCATGGGGTAGGTTGCAACTTTCACTACTGGGCAGGATTGCATCTATCAAAATGAATATTTTACCAAAATTCTTATACTTATTTCAGACGATTCCAATTAAATTGCATAATTTTTTTTTTTTTAAGAACTTAATAAGAACACTCAAATTCATTTGGCAAGGAAAGAAATCTAGAATTAATGTAAAGGCATTACAGGATTTGAAGAGTAGGGGGGGATTGGCACTTCCAAATTGGGAACTATATTATACGGCAGCTGCTTTAGTATGGTTAAAAGATTGGGTGAACTTACTTAACAAAAGAACATTATTAGAAGGCCACGACTTGCAGAGGGGTTGGCACGCCTTCTTATGGGAAGTGGGGAAACCCAATCAGTCATACTTCCATAGACACTTAATTAGAGATTCTCTATTAACCAATTGGAAAAAAGTATGGAAAAAATACTCTTTAAAAGTACTGATCTGGTTTCTGACAATGGAGGCAATGATTCACTCAAACAATCTGGACATTACTAAAATGATCAAATATAAAGACTTATTAGATGCACAAGGAAAATTGAAAACACAACAAGAACTACAAGAGTGGGGATTTAAAATAGATCAGTGGGTATATCTCCAAATTCATAGTAGATATAAACAAGATAACAAAGATTTCAGAATTAATAACAAACTCCAACACTTAGATAAAATTTTACTAGGATCAAATAAAAAAAATATAACTAAATTTTACAACTACCTACTGGAAGTAGAGTTAGAAGAAGAGACAGTCAAAGGGAATATGATAGCTTGGAGTAGGAATGTTGGACAGAGTATCATATTAACAGAATGAGAAAAGATTTGGAACAGAAACAATAAGATCACCAAATCTGCAGCTTATAAAGAAAACGCTTACAAAATGTTTTACAGATGGCACCTTCCTCCTTCGAGGTTAGCAAAGATGCACCCCAACACGAGTCCAAAATGTTGGAAATGTAAAAGTATAGATAGAACCTTTTTGCATATGTGGTGGTCATGTAAGGAAACCCAGAAATACTGGCAAAGAGTTAGAAAGTGGCTAGAAGAGATAACCAAAGAACAGATTGAATATAAACCAGAGTCCTTCCTGTTAGGGATTTTTGACAAACAGCTATCTAAAAAAGTGAAGTATATAACAATACATATCTTAACAGCGGCCAGGCTAACGTTTGCTCAGTGTTGGAAACTAACTTACATACCTACAGAACAGATGATCATCCAGAAAATCTCAGACTGTGCAGAAATGGACAAACTAACTTCAGCTCTAAAAAATAAAGACTCTTCAATATATTATAACAATTGGAATTGCTGGTATAAATGGTTAGACCAAAGATAGACTTTATATTATAAAGTAAAAAAGAATGGGACAAACTTATATGAGTGTAATCTAAATATAGATATGGATAAGATGTGCGTATATGATACAAATTAAGAAGAGAAAAGATCTTACAAACTCAAAAATGAGAATGTTTTTAAGTGTTCACTTTTTCTTCTTTCTCTTTCGCTCTTCTTTTCACATTTCTTTCTTTTTTCCTTTCTCTTTTTTGCTTTTGCTATTTGTGTATGTGTTGTTGATTTGTTTTTAATTGTAAATTTAATAAAATTTGTTTTAAAAAAACTAAAAAGGAGAAAAGAAAAGTTATTCAGGTTCTTCAACACCTTAATCCAATTAAGAGGTCTCAGGTATAAAAGGATGCATAAAAAAAAAAGAAAGAAAAAAAAAGAAATAAATAAAAAGAATATGGAAGGTAAATAGAAAAAAAATACAAGGGAGGGAGAGAGAAAAAAGAAAAGAGACTACTCCCTTAAAAAGAAAAGGAAGGAGATCATTAATACTAAAGCTTTTCCTTTAAAATAAAATGCACGTAAAAATTTGACTTCAAAAGACAAAAAGAAAGACAAAAATCAAGTTCCAAAAGGCCAAAAATCAAGAAAAACAAAAATCAAGTTCCAAAAGGCCAAAAATCCAAATAGCTATTATGAAAAGTAAACTAGTAAGGAGGGAGTTTGTTAAAATAAGAAATAGTGCAGCTTAAAAAAAAATAAAAAGGCCACACTGCACCTTGTTTGATGATCCAAGGCTTTTGTTAAAATTTATAACTCTCTTGTCCAGAGTCTTATCACCTTTTTTTTCCTATAAGCTTCAACACCAGACTCCAGCTGTTGATAGAAACCCAGAAGAGCACCTGCAATAATACTCTCCCATGCTCTTCCCTCTATCTTATCAAACAGCAATATCCTTGAAAAGAAGTCTCAGTTCTTTCTCAGCTTTGTCTGGTCAAGAAAAAGAAATAGAATATTTCCAAGCCTCTAGTTGGCAGTGTTACAAAGTTTCTTTTGCTTTCACTTTCCCCCTCCTTTTCCAAACAAAATATAATAAAAATTAATTAAAAAGGGAAAAATATATTTAAAAAGATGACTAAAAGGGAGTCTCTAGCCTAGAATATTATAAAGTCAAAAAGGAGAGAAAGAATAGGTAAAAGAAGGAAAAAAAACCAGTCCAGTTTTATAAAATCATGTGTAGAAAATCCAGCAATGAGAAAAATAAAATAAAATATTACTTTGACATTCCTGTTTAAAATAGCCGCTTAATCACTTCTGTCAAAACTTTTACAGATTCTTTTCCTTAGGTTGTCCTTTCAAATCTTAAAGAAAAAGTTCTCACGAAACCGGCACACTTTCTCTTTCCGTTCTCTTTCGTTTTGGAGCTGTCCCAACTTCAGCAGCTTTAATGGCTGCCTCTTTGCCACTGGCAAAAAGAGCTTCTCCTGGATCTACCCGGGATTTTGCGGTATCCCTGGGATCGACAGGATGCACTCTTTACATTCACCGTCTCTTTGGGACGGTTTAGATCCGATTGGACCATCCAGGAGCAAAGATATCAGCAGTGATCTCAGACCTCCAAGATCACATGCCGCATCGTCGCGACGCCAGCTCCGTCCTCTCCCAAAACAGCTGTTTCCTGATGTCATTGACCGTTAAGGCGAATCTCTTAATCTGACCTTTAAAAATACGACTTAAATACTTCACATGCTGCTATTAATACAAATCTTTTTGACTTACAACAGAAAAGCATCAGTAGAAGGTCAACATTTGTAGAATAGAGATTTGTTTTAGATACATGATGATATAAAGTTGGGAACCTCCATTCCATTTAGAAACACTAATTTATTTTAAAAATGCTGGTAATGCCTGCTAAGAAATCAGGTGAAAATTACAATGAACCTTCAGCAGAGCAGGACACTTACTTAGAAACAGGGGAACCCAATCCCTAGTCCATAGACCGGCACTGCTTCGCAGCATGCCAGAAACTAGGCCATGCAAACAAGTGAAGCCACATCCATGGGGTGCAGGCAAAAGGTGAAACCACGCCCCCTCCAGTCCATGAAAAAAACCTCTCCATGGAACCGGTCCCTGGTGCCCAAAAGATTGAAGGCCATTAAGTTAGGACACAGTATTAAATGTGCTCCAGCACAGACCAGCTAGATATTTTCCCAGAGTTCTTCCATCTGGGTTCCACATGGAGCAGGAAGATTGATTTCATAGCATAAATGGATTGTCCCAAATTCTGTTTTTCTTAAAAGGAATGTTATCATATTGAGCTTCATTTTGCAAAAACCATAACTCATCCTTGGAAGGTAGAAGATGGAAGAATGGTTGATGACTGATTTTTCTGAAATAGATATTAATTTTTTGATTAGAGAAAAGTTATCTACATTTATGTCAGGTGCAAAGAATCAGAGAGCAGGTTAAGTTGCATTTCAAAAGATATATTGCTCAAGGCTATATCCAGGAATCTGGTCAACCAAAGTTCAGTACTAAATTGGCACCAAAAAAGGTTCAACAGAATTCAAGAGGACTTGAACAGTTGGCAATGAAAGGACTCTATATAGACTGATGGCTTGTTTAACTCCCCCCTCCCCCAGCTGTGCCTTTCCTTCTCCTATAATTTATTATTTATTAATAAATTTATATTTATTCTTATGGACATTTTGCATAAAAATAAAAACAATGAACTTGTGATTTATGGATTTGCTGATTAGACAGAAGAAGGGTAAAATTATATAACTTTAGAGGGGGAGAGAGCTTACCGTAGATACTGTATTTCTACTTATAACTTATGAAAAATAATATAAATTCTTTGTATCTTTTTTCTTTTTCTTGCAGTTTGCTTTTTCTTTGATTTGTTTTCCTTTGTCTTCTTTATACTGTTAATTTTTATCTTGTTTAAATATATTAATAAAAATTATATAACAAAAGAACTAATGTTTTGGTACTAAGCTCAGCTCAGAACATGGAAGGAGAATGGGAGTGTTTTATTGTAAACATGTGATTCTTCAAATGAAGCATGGAAACTATGATGAAGTCATAGGCATCAACTATGATGAAGTCATAGGCATCGATAGCTTTGGGTTTTTCAAAATTCAGCTTGGAGGTGAATGTCATTCTCACCTCAGAAAAGGTTTTCTTTTAATCAAGGAGATTAAAAACTGTAGTTTGGAAGGAGTCCACCTGTAGCACGAGATGGGCTCTAAGTCATGTCTCCCTTGAGGACTGACAAGCCGCCTCTCTTGTTTAATTGGCTATGCAGATTGAAAAGTACCTGCAATAATAGAAACACCTAACCTTTCTGGGCTCCTAAGCCTTATTATTTCTAAATGCCATAGTCACAAATATCACCTGTCTCTACTTCATCTGTGTTATCCTCATACATTGCAATTCATTTATGGCCATGATGTAACACCATTTTTATAAAATGCAGTGCATATGGATGGCACTCTTAAGTGATTAAGTTTATTTATTACTAGCAGTTCTGTCACAGCAGGAACCTTGAAAATTAGCAGCTTAAACAGATTAAATTACCCCATAATTATCTACAGTAGTTTCTCAGTGTGGAAACTTACTGTGGTCTGCTAAATGGAGCCTTGTTGGCTGTGTTTGCTTGCTGTCTTTGTTTCTTTCATCTTCTCGGGCAGAAGCTGATCAAGACTGCTGGCTGGCTGCTAATTGATCTCGCTATACCTGTTCTGTGACTAGAATTTCAGTCCTATATTGTTCTCCTGTCTCTAGTATAAAGTGACAAAAATGGTAACCAGTGGAACAACTTGCCCTCAGAAGTTGTGGGTGCTTCATCACTGGTGGATTTTAAGAAGAGACTGGCAGCCATTTGTGTGAAATGGTATAGGACAGTGATGGTATTCAGCTGGTTTTCACCAGTTCGCTAGAACTGATATCTAACTGCTCAGTTTGGCGAACTGATGAATTCCCTTGGCCTGGTCTGGCTGGGTGTTCCCTCTAGGCATGTGCAGAAGTGAGCACACTCACTGGCCCCACCCAGCCTTGCCCCGCCACCCTAGCCACCCCTTATCTGAGTTTTCTCACTTTTGCACTGGAAGACCTTCAGAGTCCCTTCCAACTCTATTATTCTGTATGATACCTTATAAAATCAAATTGAAGTGGATGTGCCTAGCCCTAGAGATTTGAGGATTTATTTGTTAAGATTTTTTAAATCCTGCCTCTATTACTTTATAATGGGTGTCAAACTCAAGGCCTGGAGCCAGATCTGGCCCATGGGGTGCTTAGATCTGGCCCATGAGGCCATCCTGGAAACAGCAAATGACTGGCCCGCAGTGCTTCTGCCAATGAAAATGGCACTTGGGAGGGCTGTGGGTGGCCCCTTTTTTTTGTGTGTGTAAAAGTTTTATTTGGATTTTCACAAAACATAATACAAATAAAATATCTTTTTTGAGAGCAGCATGATTCCATGTTATCACATCTCAGTACAGACATAATCTCAATTACATATTCATCTTTATATTCTATTTCATACCTTGTCACTATTTTTATCATTTTCACAGTAATATTTCCCTTCCCTTACTTTCCTCAACCTTATTTCTGATTTTCTCATTCCTTTCTAATTCAATTACATATCTTTTTCTTCATTTCTTTATCTTTCTAGTCCTTATATTTGTATTTTTGTACTTACAATTTCATACATTCTTTTTTCATCATTGTCCCGAAAAGGAAAAGAAAAAAAAAATTCCCTCCCCTTCCAGGCATTAAAAAGCAAGGTTTCCCCTGTGATTACCAAATAATAATTTATATCTTGTAATTGTTATCCATTCAAATCTCATTAACATTTAATTTATACATTATACAATTATAATGTTCAGTTTCTAATATCTATTTTATATCATATAACTCTTATCAACCGAATTCCTCTTGGTACTTTCCCTTAAAAATACACACTGAATTCTTAAAAAAGAAAAAATATATAACAATAATGAATAAAATGGTTATTTTATTCAAATTCATCGTGACAACTGATATTGATTTCATTATAAATCTTTTACATTTCTTTTCAGTGAAATTTTATAAATTGTTAAAACCAATTAAAGTATTTTCATTTCTTCCTCTTATTCCCTTTTCTTCTACTTTTGTTCCCTTTCTCTATTTCATTTAATTATTAACAAACATTCCATTACATAACATGTTTTGTCTTTCACTTTAATCACCTATGTTTCATATTTTCTAGCTCGTTACTATTTCCAATATAACAACACTATCTCTTGTACCCTTGTAGAATCCTCTCAATTTATATTTTTAACCATTATCTCTATGTCTTTTAAATAGCTAATACCCTTAATCCTTGTACGTTTCCCGTTTATTTCCTGTTTCTGTCCCTTATAACTTCTTCTCCTTTTTATCTTTCCCCTCTTTTTCTCAACACCCATTTTGTCTCCCTGATTCTCCCTTCTGCAATCTTCCTTCTGCTTCTTCCTAGTATTATATTTACTTTTCAAACTATTCTTTTTTTTTTTTTAGTTGTTTCCTCAAATCTTGATTATTTTACTCCCTTTCCCCACTTTTTCCCATTTCATTCCACATGTAATTGTTTGGTCATTAAAGATAGCTTCTTCTTTGTCCAGCCCTTCTTGTTCTTCAAGCATTTCTTGTTGTTTTTCATAGTTCAAAATCTCCATTTCTAAGAATTGAAGTGCGAAGCCAAAGGATCCTCCTCCCTCTTGCAACTCTTTTTTCATTTGTTTAAGTTCCATTTTTAGTTCCTCGGGGAGTACTGCCATTTTAAGCACTTTTAAACAACCACCCGATTAATTTTAGTTCAGACCACTAGAAATCCAACACCCAAAATTCCAAAAATCACCAAATAATCCAAAACTGTTTTTTCTTGCTTCTTTTTTTCACTTTCCTTTTCCAGGGGCTCTGTTCTTTAACTAAGTTTCAGTTACAATGTATCCTTTGGAAGTCTTGTTAAAATTCCACTGTTAATTCTTTTTATTTCCAGATGGTACTCTGCGCTTTCCAAGTCCCACCCTTTCTTTTTTCCTCTACTTTCCTCCTTTTGAAGGCTTTAGCATATCCAGAAAGTTTTTATTTTCTCTTTGACACTTTTATTTCAGTTTAAAATTGCCTGTTACTGTCAAAGTAGATTAACACCAATTTCTTGCTTAAATCTCTTCTTTTTAGCATTCAAAGCCAATTGCAGCTGTCGATGTGAGAAAAAAATTTTTTTTCCTTTTCCCTCTCTCCTCCGCCACTTTAAGAATCTTTTAGGAATAACACTCTTTGTAATTTAAATTCTAGGATACCTTGCATAATATTATCTCTGTTTAGCCCAGTCTGTCAAGCTCTCCCCTTTGTCTTCCTCCTGCTCAATCTTGTCTGGTCAGGTTCCTCTTTGAGGTGGCCATTTCTGTCTTCGGGAAAGGGAGTAAAGAACAGCCGAGGAGGAGAGATATGGCTCCTCTCAACTCAGCTGGCGGTTTCCCCCCTCTTCGCCACCTCTACGGGGTGGCTTCAGCCCTGTATCCAAGGGATCGGGGCACTCCATCAGTAAGCACGGATTGAAACCGTGCACGATCACGGATTTCGGTCCATTACCAAAGAAGCCTAAATCGGAAGTCAGACATCCAACCTTTCTGTGAAAGGTTGCAGTAATTTCAAACTGTCAAATAATCCAGTGCTGTAGCATTTTAATCTACTATGCCTAATATTGTGGGGGTTTGGCATGAGAAAGAGTGTTTCCTTCTGTTTATGGCCTTTGTTCACAACATCTGGTTTGCCATCTTGCAAAGAGAGCTGAACTTCTTAGTAGGTCTTTGGTCTGATCTGAGAAGCTTTGTGCATTTTTATGCTAACAGCCATCTGCTCATTATGACTACAAACAATAATATGTGGGACACCCTATTCCACATTCATTAAAAAAAAGGAAAGTGAACTGTATGTGAATGGTAGAAGGAAAATGCTAATATTTATCCCGATTCAACCCGTTGCCCCTTGAAAAAATTAGTTTCAGCTTCTCTTAACTGAAGCCAAACTCTAAATAGGACAGAAATAGAAAATTATTAAAAATATGGGAATGATGTAATCAATGTCCTTAGATTGAAATTAATTGGAATCAAATATAATTTTGGTCTTGTCCTTGGCCCTAAGTACACTGGGCTCCTTTTACACTAATCAAATAAATATTTTTGCCCAAAACTGGTTGTGCAACATTCTCAGTTCATTTGTTATGAACAATGCTGAATATTCAACAGTGCTGAAATAGCATAAATTACAATTGGGTTAAAACATATTCTGCTGGTAAAACATGTATGCAGCTGATGGTTTTCTGTGAGCTTGCTTCTCTTCCAGCAGGCAGGCTTGTTAACATCAACCCAGAAGGGAGTATAGCAGTGGTGGCTAACCTTTTTGGGCTCCTGTGCCAAAAATTGTGCTCATGCTCATGTGCCAGCACCCAGAAGGCAATGAGCACCTCCCGTTGCACTGCGCCTCCCAGCTGATTTTCGGCCTCCTAGAGGCTTGAGGAAAGGCTCTGCAGGCTTTGCAGACCAAAAATAGGCCCATTTCATCAGTGACGAAACAGGCCTATTATTTGGCCTGCAAAGCCTGGGAGGCATGTGCATGCGCAGTGAGGTAATTTTGCCTACGGCTTGCGTGCCATCTGTGGCACGTGTGCCATAGGTTTGCCATCACGGGAGTAGAACATGCGGGATGGTTGCTTGCTTATTTATTTATATCCTGTCTATATTTTTACAAATAACTCAAGATGGGCAACCTACCCAACACACCTTCCTCTTTCTGTTTTTTCCACAACAACCCTGTGAGGTGGTTTAAGCTGAGAGTAACTGGCCCAAGATCATCCAATTGGCTTTCATGGCTAAGACGGCACTAGAAGTCCCAGTCTCCCACTTTCTAGCCTGGCACTTTAACCATTAGACCAAACTGGCTCTCAATGTATGCTCTGTCTAATAAGCCATTCAATAAAGAAGGTAACCAAAGGTCAAGGAAAGCAGGAAAATAGGTCTAAACAATATCTATTCTCCACACACATATCTATTAACCAATGCAGAGAAGCAGCAATTATCTCCAGATAAGCAAGAGCAATCGCAGAAGAAACAATGCCATGCCCAAAAATCAATTAGAAAGAAACAATACTCCAATAAAGCTAGTAAGACAAACTATATAAATTCACTCCGACCTTCACTGGTGATGTTTCCTAATCTCGTGATGAAACATCTTCAGGAAGATTAGCAAGCTTAGAAAGCAACAAGACAAATATTCTGAAGATCGTGAAGCCAACATTAGAGATGTTTTGGTAATGGGGGGAAACACTATTTTACAGGCACAGTTTGGCTCTCCAAGATGAGTAGCACCCTGGTCATTCTTCTTTTCTTCTCTCATTTCACAGCCCGCTCTTTGTAACGTGGAAGATTGGTCGAGATAAAAGGTTGCGTGGATGTATAGGTACCTTTTCTGCCATGAACCTGCATTCAGGACTCAGGGAGTACACACTTACTAGGTAAGACTTTGTTGATGTTCTCTTCACTTTGAAGAGGGTTGTAATTTATTATCATTTATATTGTGAAATTGGCCCACTGAATTTTTGAGCTGCTGCTCCCCACTAAGATTTTTCCAAGCATTGGAGAATCTTGTTATCTAGGTTTGTTTGCTTAGTCCAAAATGCTGAAGTAGCCTGTGACTTGAGCATTTCCCAATTTATAATGTATCTTTGCCCAAAGCAGACAACTTCAGTTCTTTTTTTTTTGGAAGACAAGCGGAAGAAAGGTAAAGTCTGCAGGGGGGAAAAAAACAGTCCAGCAATCCAAAATGGCTGGCATTATCTCCATTTCTCCAGCAAGGACTTCCTGCCAGCTACATTTCATTTAATTTTTCTCATTCTTATTCCTCATTGTTCTTTGGTCAATTCTTGCTCTTGAGCAGAAACCTGTTGAATTAGGGAAGTAAGTAGTAAGAACTCCTCGTGATCCAGACTACATCTAAGCTAGTTCACTTTTGTGGTCTTAGTTGCCTTTCTTGGTGTAGTGTTCATCAACGCATCAAAAGGTAGCATTTGGAGCTGGTGGTGTACTTTGGAAGTTGGAAGAGAATTTGATTGGGGTGGTGTCTTCTTTGATTAGTGCAACTAGACTGAAGATGGTTAATAATTCATCCAAATCCTCATAGGAGAATCCCAAGGACTAGAAGTGTACAGGTAGTCCTTGACTTACAGCCATTTGTTTAGCAACCATTCAAAGTTACAACAGCACTGAAAAAAATCACCTATGACCATTTTTCACACTTTAAGATGGTTGCTGGGTCCTCACAGAGGAGGTTGAACTGCAAAATTTCCTATTATCCAAGTCAAGATGGGTTTGGGCTTTGGGGACATCTGGCCGGACAGACTTACTCTATGCTCTAAAAACTAAAACAGATCCACTTGGTGCTTCCAAGTTCTCTATAGCATACTATAGCCTGCTCTCATTCCTATCCTGAATCTCCCCACTTCCTTTTTATTTTGTTTCCCAACTGGCATCTTCGTATGCTATGTAGAACTTGGAAGCACCTGGGTCCTTGCCAGATCATTCAATCAATTTTTATTATACTTCCAGACCAGCAAACATGCCATTTTTGAATAATTCCTTGCAGTTTTCTTTCAAATGTAGAAATCACATCTTTCTGTACCCAGGAGCCCACCTGGGCATTAGAAACTATGCCCTTATTTTAGATTGTTTTGTTTCTGAACCAAGTACAAAGTCTGGTGGTCAGATGCCTGTTGAGCAGGTATGACGTTCGGACTGCTGCAGGCCAAGCCTTTTGTGACACTTTTCTATGTATGAGCCATGCTTGAAAAGTGCATCCTTCTGCCTAGCTTATGAATCATGGGCTGTAAGTTTTAACGGCACTTTGATTAAATTGGCTGGCTCGGTGGGAGTATAGAAAGACAGAACGTTTTGAAATGAAAGTTGGAATGAAAGAATTGCTCTGGCTGAGCTCGGGTGCCTCCCCTTCTCGGGCTAAATTAATTCTTTGAATGGGAACATTAGGAGTTCTGCTCAAGCAAGCTAAAAAGATCTTTTTCCTTTGAGCTCTGAAGACAAAGTACAAAGCCAGGAAGACATTCCAATAAATTGTTATCCGGTACTTGAAAATACGGTTTTAATTCTTGAAAGTATCTGTGGAGATTCTCAGTCATTCAGGTCATGGTTGTCCCAAAGGTGTTTTTTTCCATAGGCAACTGGACGTTCTTGGTTTTTTTTGAAGACATTTCGTTTCTCATCCAAGAAGATTCTTCAACTCAGAATTTGAAAAAGCTCCTTTGAGGCATTCTGGAAAGTACTTAATAGATCTAGAAGAGGGGTCCCCAACCCCTGGTCTGTGGACCAACACCTGTCCACAGCATGCCAGAAACCGCCCCGCACCAACAAGCGAAGACCATCCATGGGATGCAGGCAGCACACAAAAACACACCTCCTCCGGTCCATGGAAACACCTCTCTTCTTGGAACCGGTCCCTGGTGCCCAAAATCTAGAACATATAGGTCTAAAATTGATCTAGAACATATAGGTCTAAAATTGATTCCTTGGAGTAAAAAATACTTTATGTTTCCAGTAATAGGGGCTTTATTGGATTTATTGTTAATACTTCTTACTCTTGGTAATAATTTTAGCCATGATAAGTAGGCATTCTGCTGCCAGCAGGAATCACAAGAAAAATACATGTTCATATGTCGCATTATTTTATTGTTTTGTTTTATTGTCATTTTTGCTTTGGACTCATAAAAAGAATACAGATTATCCTTGACTTACAATCACAATTGAGCCCAAAATTTCCATTGTTAAGAAAGCAAGGCAGTTTGTTAAAAAAAAATTGCTCCATTGTATGATTTTTTTTGCCACAGTTGTTAAACAAATCACTGCAGTTATTCAGTGAGTTACACAGTCATTAAGCAAATTTATCTTCCCCATTGACTTTGCTGGTCGGAAGCCAGCTGGGAAGGTTGCAGATGTTGATCACATGAACCCAGGACAGAAAACCAACATAAATACACGCCAGTTGTCAAAACCCAAATGTTGATCACATGACTGTGGTGATGCAATTATCGTAAGTGTGAAAAATGGTCATAAGTCACCTTTTCAATGGCCTTGTAACTTTGAATGGTCACTAAATGAATGGTTGTAAGTTGAGGACTACCTGTACATATTTGGTGTTTTTTCCTCATTCTACATTCTGGAGTGAGGTTAGGAATGCAACCCAACCATGATGAGAGTAGTTATCACCAAGGGAAAGTAGTAATACTTGAAATCCACTGCATTGTTTTGCTCAAGCTGGGGCTGCATCCACATGTAATGGTAAGCTAGAATTTAGAATTGCATGAGTAAGAAGAAACCCATGCAAAGCCTTTGTCATTTATATGTGAGTGAGTGATGGTTGTTTTAAAAAGCTCTGCAGACTTCATGAAAAAATCCAAACAATTTGCTTGCAGATGAGTTTTTTTTTAAATATAATTCCAGATATACACACAAGTTTGAACCAGAATCTGCTGTTTTGACAATAAATTTAGGTTTATTCCCTTTTTAACTCTCATTGGTAATTTTCTTCTCATTCATATAACTAAATTACTTGCAATTTTGTGCAAACTCATTTATGTTGATAGGTTGGTTTTCAGATGTGAAATTTTATTTTATTTTTTTAAAAGTTTTTAACTCTGGGATGCTACATTAATAGAAAGTATTAGAGATAACCTTTCCCTTTTTCCAATAATGTAAAGAATGGTACTATTTTAAATAAACATAAAATATCTCTGATCCACCATTGAGATCTTTTGACTATTATGTTCAAGTTTCTTGTATATTCAGGGAAAGTAAGAATGGGCTGATGACATTTTGTTTAGGTGCAAACACTTCCAGATCAGTGTAAAAATGCTTATAATTGCTTTAAATGTAGGTGTTAAAGAACAAGCAAATAATAATTTCCCTTCAGTTATTATGGACAATTCTTGGTTAATTTGTTTATTTAAAGATGAGGTGTTGCAACTCACTAGGTAAGGAACTCTAGATCAGGAAATTACCTCCATGGGAAGGCGAGAACTACTTTTATTGGGATTGGCTATAATTAGCAGAATCTTGCAAGTCTTGAATATGCTGTATTTCTTCCTTTTCCTTATGTACTACCAAATTAGTAATAAATCTGTCTGAGCCATTGATGAATGTGGTCTGGACATTCTGGACAAATAATGATTTAGCCCCTTTGCTAGGCAACAGTACCTGCATATCTCTATCTTGCTCACTCTCTACATACAGGTAATCCTTGATTTACGACCATAATTAAGCCCAAAATTTATGTTGCTAAGTTGCTTAATTTGTTAAGTAAATTTTGCCCCATTTTATGACCTTTCTTGCCACAATTATTAAATGAATCATTGTAGTTGCTAGGATAGTAACCCGGTTGTTAAGTAAACCTGGCTTCCTCATTGCCTTTGCTTGTGAGAAGGTCGCAAAAGAGGATCACATAATCCTGGGAACGCTGCAACTGTCATAAATATGAACCAGTTGCCAGGCCTCAGAATTGTGATCCCGTGTCCATGGGGATTGTTAGGGATAACATTGTTTACCCTAACTGGTTTAGGTAAAATAATAAATATGTTATCATGGTTTGTTAGTTAAAGTGTCTGCAACTTTAACTGTAGGAATGTAATTAAGGGAGTGGTTGTAAAAGCACCATAAAAGAAGCAAGTCAACGGCAGCTCTCTCTCTGGCTTAATGATCCCTTATTACTGGATGGATTCAAGACTGCGTTTTTCCCCTACTGGAATGGGAGAGAGAAAGGACTGATTTATTTGTAAGTGAACTGACATTGGATATTCTACATGGACTTTGCTAATTGAATAGCCTTGAAAGGAGAGACTAAAACGATACATGACTTATGGACTGTTATTTTGACTATGCTATAAATTCTAAATGGAATAAACTATATTTTTGATAGCACAAGCGTATCTGTTATTTTTACTGTATGTTAACAAACATGCAAACTTATCTCACTCATTTATCTGTGTGCCTATCTGACTAACGCTGCACATTCTGTTTAGCTTGTCTCCTTAACCCTCGTTGGGGAACACAGGCTTAACACTGGTTATGGGCCCAGAGGCTGCAAAGTCAGTTTAACTAGGATAAAACAGATTTATGTAAAAAGTGAGAGTTTGTGTTGTTACACATTACAGTAAACAGACAGCTGTGTTTTATTAATTATAGTTTTATATCCATATAAGAAAACATGGCACAAGTCAATCTACAAAGTTTGTCCCTTATATCCAAGCTGGATGGAACAAACTATGTATCATGGTCTATGAAATGTAGTCTACTTCTACGAAGAGAAGGTCTGTGGAACATAATTGAAAACCCACCAAACGTAGAGGAGTGGGATCCAGAGGTTGAGGAAGATAGGCAAAAAATAGAAGACTTTAAACTGAAGAATGAACAAGCTCTTTACATAATAGGACTAACACTGTCCGACCAGCAACTTGTTCATATCCGTGGAGAGCAAACGGCTGTTGGGTGTTGGCAGAAGCTGAAGAGGATTTATGTCCGAGATAACGTTGGTGCTCACATAAATCTAACACGGAAGCTTTTCAGGACGCATCTCCAGACGAATGGTGATATGCTGAGTCATTTGAATTCTATAAAAAGCATTTTTCAAGAACTGCAGGAGAAAGAACTTATTTTCTCTGAACTACACCAAGTCTACATAATTCTTTCTTCACTAGATGTAAGTTATGATAACTACGTAACTTCACTTGAAATTTTGCCTAAGGAAAGTTTAACTTTAACTGATATAACTGGCAGATTGATTGAAGAGGCAAGAAGAAGATTTGAAAGAGATCAGTTAAGGAGGGAGCAACCTCAAAAAGAAGATATTGAATCTCCTACTGCATACGCAATTAAAAAGTGTTTTAATTGTGGAGGAAGAGGACATTTGGCAAGATTTTGTAAAAAAGCAAAGCGCCAGAATGCTGGCCAGAATACTAAAAGTCATCAAAAGATAAATAAAAATTTAGAGTTAGCCATGTATATTAACGGAGCTGTAAAAAATAATTTATGGGTGGTTGACAGTGGAGCATCCCACTGTATAACAAATGATAACAAAAATTTTATTAAAATGTCCAAGAGTACACAGCAGATATCGTTAGCCAATGGCTGGAAACTGAAAGATAAAGGTCAAGGTATAGCATATTGTTCTTTCATAAAAGAGAATGTAAAAATGTTATATGTACCACAACTTAAGTTTAATTTAATTTCAGTTAGAATTTTCGTTAAACTAGGATATGTAGTTACCTTTAAAGGAGATAACTGCATAAATAAAAAAGAAGATAAGAAAATTACTCCATCTTTAAGAGGTGAATTATATGTTTTAAATGATAATGGTTTAGAGGTGGCTAACACGGTTTACAATAATAAGAAACCTCATGATGAATGTATTCACTTGTTACATCGACGGCTAGGGCATTTAAATTTTAAAATGCTTAAGAGAACTGTTCAATTATCTAATGGAATAAGTTTGAAACCTTGTAATAAGTATTTGCAACGTTATGCTTGTAATCAAAGCAAAAGCAGAGTCATACCGGCTAATAGAGTTGATGGATTTACTACAAAAGAGTCTTTAGAAGTAGTATTTGCTGATTTAATAGGTCCAAAAAAACCAAGTATAGGAAGTGCTCGATACATACTAAGTATAATGGACCACTATTCTAGATATGGGTTTTGCTATTTAATGAAGAGCAAAACTGAAACGTATCTAAATCTCTTTAATTGGATTAAATTTGCAGAAAGGAAAACTAAAAACAAATTAGTAACTCTTATAACACACAATGGTACGGAATTTACAAATAATAAATTCCAGAATAGACTTAGGATGTTAGGTATTCAACATAAAAAGTCTGCACCATATAGGCCACAACATAATGCCTTTATAGAGAGACGAGGCCAAACACTGCAGTCAATGGCACGTACTTTGTTGTCTGATTCAGGATTACCTGACAATTTATGGGGAGAAGCAATAATGTGTGGTAATCATGTATTAAATAATGTTGTTAATTCAACAACAGATGAATTACCATTCACACTGTGGCATGGTACAAAACCTGATTTAAGTTACATGCACACATTTGGAGCACCAGCATGGGTGCATATCCCTGCACAACTCAGACACAAAGGACAGCATAGAGCTGAAAGATTATTTTTTGTAGGATATGAATCTAATCACAGATCTTATAGATTCTGGGAACCAGGTACATCTAGAGTTTACACCAGTGCTAGTACTAAATTCCTAGAACGTGTAGGATGGAATAGATTAGAGTAAGATTTAAATAAAGAAGTAATTATTGAACCCTACAAAAGGCAGAAAGATCAGACTAGTTATAAGAAGAATCCAATAAGAGAAGAAGTCCACGAAGAACAAATAGGACCAGAACAAGAGGAAACTGTTGATCAGGAAGAGTTAGATAATCAAGAACAGTTAATAAATGAAAGTCCACCTGTAAGTCCTGTAATACCTAGACGTACTACACATGTAACTAGACCACCTGATAGGTATCAAGTAAGTATAGTTTGCCAAGTAACTAAAGTTCCAACTAGTGTAGATGAACTTAGGATGTATCCTGCTAAGGATCAGGAGAATTGGCAAAAGGCAGTGGAAAAAGAACTAAATTCATTAAAGATAATGAAAGTATATGAAGATGCCAAATTACCTCCAGGAGAAAAATCCATTGGGTGCAAATGGATATTTAAAGTAAAAACAGGAAATGATGGGACTGTTACCCATAAAGCTAGATTGGTAGCTCAAGGATTTAATCAAACTGCATCTGATTACAATTAAGTTTTTGCACCAAGTCTTAAAGCAACATCTTTGAGAGCAGCTTTAGTGTGGGCAGCTAAGAAAAACTATGTCATTAACCATTTAGATGTAGAAACTGCTTATTTGCATGCACCATTGCAGCACACTACATATTTACAAAAGCCAGTTATTATAAAAGACAATAAAGTAAATAGTAATGATTGTTGGAAACTCAAAAAGAGTCTTTATGGGTTGAAACAATCTGGCTTTGAGTGGAACCAATATATTGTGAAAGAATTAAACAATATAGGTTTTAAATCTGGTTTAGCAGATCCATGTGTGTTTAAAAGAGAAAATAATGGAACGGTGTCATTATTGTTATTGTTTACAGATGATATTGCTTTGATAACTAAGACTAATAATGAAGCTAATGAGATTATATCATTATTAGCTAAAAAGATAAAATTAAAGCATTTAGGTGAAATTAAAAAGTATCTAGGATTGACAATTAACAAAACAAAAAATGGATTTAAGATATCTCAAGAAGATAAAATTTGCCAATTAATTAAAACGTACAAAATGGAACTTTGTAAACGGGCAAAGACTCCAATGAGTCAGGAAGTTTGCCAAACTGATGATCAAAGTCCAAAATTTGATAAGTCCATATATCAATCTTTGATTAGTAGCTTATAATATATAAGCAATTGGTCTAGGCCAGATATAGCTTATAGTGTTAATCAGCTGGCACGTTTTAATTCAGATCCACATCAATGTCATTGGCAATCATTAAAGAGAATTTTAAGATATCTTAAAGGAACAATGAACCATGCATTGTATATAGAACCAAAGGGTGATTTGAGTCTTAGTGCCTATGCAGATGCAAGTTTTGCAACTGACATAAACACTAGAAAATCAACATCTGGGATGGCTATATTATTTGGTAAGACACTAATAGGGTGGAGGTCAATCAGACAACAGCATATTAGCTTGCCCACGATGGAAGCGGAATTTTCATGTCTGTCATTATTATGCACTGACTTAATTTTGTACAAACAGTTATTATTAGACATGGGAGTAACTGTTAAAGATTCCATTATTGTGTACGAGGACAACAATGGCTATAAAGTTAGCTACTAATATTGCTGTAAAAACTAGATCAAAGCATACTGATTTAAGATACTTAAATGTTAGAGAATCTGTAAAGAATGGGCTAATTAAATTGGAATACTGCATGACAGAAGAAAACATTGCAGACCAATTTACAAAAGCTCAAGGAGTAATTAAATTTTAAGAGAGTTGTAACAAATATGATTTAAAGATGTAAATAGTTATAGTATTATTATTACCTAAAAGGGGAGAATGTTAGGGATAACATTGTTTACCCTAACTGGTTTAGGTAAAATAATAAATATGTTATCATGGTTTCTTAGTTAAAGTGTTTGCAACTTTAACTGTAGGAATGTAATTAAGGGAGTGGTTGTAAAAGCACCATAAAAGAAGCAAGTCAACGGCAGCTCTCTCTCTGGCTTAATGATCCCTAATTACTGGATGGATTCAAGACTGTGTTTTTCCCCTACTGGAAAGGGAGAGAGAAAGGACTGATTTATTTGTAAGTGAATTGACATTGGATATTCTACATGGACTTTGCTAATTGAATAGCCTTGAAAGGAGAGACTAAAATGATACATGACTAATGGACTGTTATTTTGACTATGCTATAAATTCTAAATGGAATAAACTATATTTTTGATAGCACAAACGTATCTGTTATTTTTACTGTATGTTAACAAACATGCAAACTTATCTCACTCATTTATCTGTGTGCCTATCTGACTAACGCTGCACATTCTGTTTAGCTTGTCTCCTTAACCCTCGTTGGGGAACACAGGCTTAACACGGATGCTGCAAATGGTTGTATGTGTGAAAAGCAGTCATAAGTCACTTTTTAAAGGCTGTTGTAACTTTGAACGGTTGTGTTGTAAGTCGAAGTACACCTGTATTTAAGAACCAAAATGTTCCATTGAATGGGACATTATGAACAAAGCACATGGTACCTGTTTCACATCAAAACCTAATTCTGCTCTAATACTTGCAAGCAAGGAATGCATTTTACATGGCACCCTGTCCATAATATTTCAAAGTGCATCTTGCTTTTAAGTAGACACACTTAAAAGACATTGCTAAAGGTTGTCCCAATGCAAGGTTATTATGTAAGTTTTTCCACCACTTGCTCTGTTTCTGTCAGGTGTACTATGGGCCAATTGTCAATTAAAAGATTGGGCAGTGCTAAAAGCCTAAGAACAATGAGACACTTTTACTTCTGAAAATCTGCCATAAATTGATTGACTTGGCCTCTCTTGGAACCAGACTTTACAAGTATGAAACCATATTTTTTTAAAAAAAGTTAATAGAACAGTGTTAGGGATAACATTGGTTACCTAACTTAGTTTGGGTAAAAATAATATATAAACTATGTTAGTGAGTTTAAGTGTGTGTATCACTTTAACTGCAAAACACGTATTTTGGATGCGGTTGTAAAATCACCATAAGAGGGAGCAAGAGAGCTCACTGTTTGCTGGCTTTTACTGGAGAGCTGACAATGATGGATTGATGGTGATAACTGCATGTTTTCCTTGCTGTTGCTGAAACGAAGAAAAGGGGTTTGATTTTCTTCATATCTCTGACTGCAAAAGAGATAAATTGCTGGACTGATTATTTGTAAGTTTACTGACCTCTATTTTCGACACTGGTCTTTGCAACTGATTAATCCCCGGATTGACTGAACTAGTGTATGACATATGGACTGTTTTGACTATGCTATAACTCTTGCTGGAATAAAAAACTATTTAACTGGCACAGTGTATCTGTCTTACTGAGTGTAAATTACAACAACGTTTATCTCACATAATTTGCCTGCCTGCTAGACTGCCGTTGCACGTTCTGCTAGGGTGTGTATCCGTAACAAACAGTAGAGGTCTTTAAATGGGAAACATAATTCTCTTTGTCCCTGGGCGTAACTTAGCCTGTGCATAGTTTTTACCTGTTTCCTTGGGTTGGAGTCTCAAAGATGATACATGTTGTGGGGTCAGATCTCCTTCAGCCACCCTTCAAAACAGGATCTCAGCTCTTATCACCTGTCATTTCCCCCCTCCTTTGGGGAATCAGGAACCAGGATGGATTTCTGCCCTGACAAGCGGGAAGTAGCTTCACTTGATTTGTTATGGAACCTTTAATTTTTTTTTAGGCGACCATAGTTGTCAGTCTGTGCTCCCTTCAAATCCCAAGAAAGAAATACTCAGACTCCATGGGTAGAGCAAAGTTATCCTTTTACTGGAAAATAAAGTGAAAGCTACAGATTTAATTCCGAATCTGAGAAATTGGCGGGCAGATCACATATACAAAGGAATGGAAATGCTCCCACCCCCCAAAGTCCAAATGACTTTTCCAATTAAAAGTTGTGAATATGATCATGTGGCCATCTCTAGGTGATGATGAGGCTTCTGTCAGTTGACCTTGACATATTTTGGTAAAAGTTCGCAGTTGCACAAAAGGGGACAGAAGCTAGCCAAGAAATGGAAAGTTAAAGAAAGGAATCCCCCTCCCCTTGCTAACCCAGCAAAGGAATGCAAAACACCTCCAGCTTTCTTCCCCTCCAAGTTTCTCCCCTCCCTCCGTTGCTAATGACAGCCGAAAGAAATAGATTGGCATAGCAGCAGAGAAGCAATAGTTAGAATGCAGAATATACATATTATGGAAGATATCTTGAGGCTGACAATAGTAAATTAATGCCAAGAACACTTCTTGTGAAGCAAATTGATGTTCTGCCAAAATTGTCCAGTGATTTATGAATTTAAGGAGCAAGAGCCTCAGAAGAAAACTCCTCCCCTCTTGCTAATGAGATCACACACTGGTCCACTTTGTCAAGTAGAACCGTGATTTGTGGCCAGTATGTGTTACCTTGAGAGACTTTCATCACCTCAAATGTGGAGCTGGGTCAGTTGAGAAGCTGCATTCATACTAACTTCCACTACTGTGAAGTGTTGCTTAACCTGAATTCCCATTACAGGTAGACCTTGACTTACAACCATTGGTTTAGTGCCCGTTTGAAGTTACAACAGCACTGAAAAAGTAAGCATACTTTTCCCAAGTTTTACAGTTCACCTTCTCACCTCCAGCACTCTTCTCCCCTCCCCACATAGCCCAATTAATCTTCTCTCCCCCCGTTTCTATGGCAGCCGGAAAGACAAGCAGAAGGATTCTTGAAGACTGACATTTTGCCCTCCTGCAAAAAAGGCATTATCCCTAGAAAAGAAGAAAGAATAAAACAATAGGAAAATCAACATTCCAAAAACAATATAAAATATTATAAAAAAGTTAAGGTTTGTCAGGGTATTCTCCGTCGAACTGCTGCGAGCATCCAGAGAGTGGGAGGTGCTCCTGTCTCGTGTAATACAGGCTGAGCTATAATTGGAGGAACGCCCTCCTCCACGTGACTCCTGCAGGCGTTCCCCCAGTTTTAGCTCAGCCTCGCAGAGACAGGCTGCTCTAGCAGTTTTCTCCTTGGCCGATCCAGGTTTCTTGCATTAAATCTCAAGTTTGATCTTTCCTTGTGTTTCTTCCTTGGTACCTGCGCATTTGGGTTGTCTTAAATTGATGAAAGAAGCAATTTTTCGCCCCTCGGGGGGAGATACGGGGGTTTTAGAGCCTTTCGCTCCACCCCCCCACTCTGGTGCCTGCCGCTTTTTAAGCCGTGCTGCCTCAGCAGCGGCTTCTATTGTACGCTTCATAGCGTTTTGTTATGCCTTCCCCCCACGAACGCAGTAGAAAGAGGGCGAGCTCTCTTCTCTTCAGGCCCCTCGTTCTGCCTGCATTTCGGCAGTTTTTATTGTTGTTGAGGGGCTTTCCTTCTTCTCTGAGCCTCGCGCTGGTCCCGGTGGCCATTTTGGATGCGCCTCGTTTAGCTGTAAAGTTTGCTGCTACGATTTGGGAGGCTTATGACAGGACCGGCAGGCCTGTTTGGCGATTTCTTTCTGAAGGGGTATTGTGGCTCTGTGCCCTGTTGCCCATTGATTGCTCTGTTGGCTTTTTTCTTCAGCCCACTCAGAGGCGAAGGAGAGGCACCTACTTCCCATGTTGCTTGGGAGGCTGCCTCAAGAGGCCTAATTTTGCCTAATTTTACCTATTTTTACCAATTTTTCTGTCTTTTTTTGTTAGAAAAATAAAAAACAAGTGATTTTCTGGCCTCAGCGTTCATTCGGTCTATTGGCTTTTGGATATATGAAAACCTTTTTTATTTACTCTTAAGTGAAATAAAATAGTAATATATTTTTCCTTCTATTGGCTTTTTCTGCAGTTTAGTGAGGCCCTTTTTGACCACACCTCTTATGTTAATAATAATACAAAAAAAAAAAAAGATACAAAACAAAATAAAATAAAATAAATTTAAATTGAACATATATATTACGATACAACCAAAAAATATTTTTACCAAAAGGGGGATGCGGCCCAATGATAGGATATCCGGTTCTCATTATAGGCCGTACACCTAGGTGTGCCAACCGCCTCTTTATTTAATATTGCTCTGTACCTGGTATTTTATCATGGCAGAAGACAATCCCAGAGGTCCTTCCTTGAAGGCTAAGTCAGAGATGCACCATTTGCGCAAACAGGCCAAGGACTCATCCAAGGCTTCTCAAAGATAAAAAAAATAAAATGCCTGAGGCGACCAAGGCTTGGGGAGGGAATTCTATAAACGTTCAAAGGGCTCTCAATCTGTAACCCCAGTTCCTAATTTTCCCCCTGCTTCCGCATAACCCACCCCTCTGCCAGAACAACTTTCTCCTCTCAGGCGCAATGCATCTGTTCGGAGCCTCCAAGTCTCCCGGACACTGAGACTACGTTCACAACCGCTGCTGGCTTGTGACCAGAGGAACCATCCATGGTCCTTATTCCAGACAGCATTAGAAAATGGAGGCAGCTGGCCATCCGCCGAGGGATCACGGAGGGTATCCAACAGATGACCAGACCAGGTCCTCAAGCGATGGTTCTGATGCTGAATCAGTCTCTGGCAGATCCCTCCCCAAACCGGAACTTCACCATGGTCAGGTACTTCCCCAAAGGGGAGATCCCCTTTCCAGAAGAGGTGAAGGAAGTGGAGAGGGGCCTCGTGCCCTTCAGAGAAACGGAAGGATCAGATAGGGGTTCCTGACACTATTCTGAACCTCTGACCAGCCCGCATTCATGGGCTTATTTGAACCCCATTTGTTTCCAATCCGTGCTAATCATGGCGAACAATATTTCGGGCCTGATGTCCCAGTTACCCTCTAATACCTCCCCAGCAGCCTCTTGAGTTACAGAGGATCCTATTTTCAGCTGGTTGTGGAGACCGAGGTCATTCCTATTCCACTCATTTTCTCCAGCTTAGCAGCAAAACAGTTGGCCTCATCAGCCCCCCCCCCGCTTCGTTCACTCTAGTCAGTCAGAGATCCTTTATTCTCGATGCGGATCTCTCTTCCTTGCCACACACCCCAGAGGTGGATGACTCCATAGTAAGTCTAGTATCATCTCCTACTCCAACTGGCGCTCCGGAAGCCCTAAGGACAGAGGACAAGCGGGCCCAGACGACGTTTCGTCGGGCGCATCAATCCGATGCTTGGGCCATTTGATCAGACCCGACCATATCCCTCTCTCTCAATCCTCTATTAGATGGCTTCATCAGTTGAAGCTGTATGTCCCCCCTCTAACACCAGGGCGCACCAGGACTTTTCCACGATACGGTTGCAGCGAAATTTGCAGCCTACGCTGCCTTCCACTCTGCTAAAATTTCCTCCTGGGCTATTTCCTCTCACGTTACAGCCCGGCGGCCACTTTGGCTTAAACACTGGCAGACATTAGGCTACAGCTGAGTTGGCTTATGCTCCCATCTCGGAAGGCAAAGTATTAGTCTGATTCTGGAACCTTTGTTTTTTTTTTTTTCTAAACAAATTTTATTGATTTTACAGAACACAAACAAAACTAAAAGATCTTTTCTGAAGGTTGTCTGATCCCGGGTTGAAACTCTTCGCACAGACACAAATTCAAACATCATATTCACTTTATATATCCTTCCATATCTTATTATCATTTTCTTTTTTATATTATATATATAAACCATTTTTATCAATTTTATATAAACAATGCACAAGGCATAACAGCTTATAAGTTCTTTTCTAAGAAAAAATAATAAAAGAAGAAAACCAATAGAACATAACAATCCCAAATTATAGTATCAATACTTTGTCTATTTAACTTCATATCTTATCCCAACTTCTCCTTTTCATCCAAATTATTTCTTATTAATTAAAAAAAATTTTTTTTGCCTTTTTTCAATATACAACATCCAAAAAAAAAAACATAACAAAACCTTTATATATCCTTTCATATCTTATTACCATTTTCAATAATATTCTTTGTCTGTTCTATTTCCAACTATCCATTCATCTTTTTTCTTTTATTATACTTCTCCTATACACCAATTGGAGTAACGTCTATAACTCATTACCCTAACTTAAAAGTACTTCATATAACAATTTTTCTTGGGATTCTGTTTAAAAGATTCTAAAATTACACAATGAATTTTATACTCTAAATACACATATAAAAAACACAATCTTATGTCCCCTCCAGAATCCCTCTTTTATCCTAAATTAAATTCACCCATTGTCTCTGAATAAACTTTTTTTCTTTAAATCTTGCTTCCCCCCATTGAGGCTTCTCCTCCCCCCCTTTCTCTCTTGCTTATTCTTCTCCTTGCCCTTTTTACCCCTTTGTCTTTCCTCCTCCCTTTTCTTACTCCTTTTCCTTTGCTTTCTAACCTTGCCTCCACCTTTCCGCTCATTTTTCTCTTCTTTGGTTGTTTTAATAATACTTAAAATCCCCTTTTTCTTATCCTTTTTCTCCTCCTCCCCGGAAAGAACCCATTGTTCATCAAAGATGGCTTCTTCTTCCTCTTCTTCTTTGTCCCAGTCCTTCTGCTGCGTAGTCAACTTTTCATAAGTACATAACGCCATTTCTAAGAATTGAAACAAAGCGCCCAAAGTATCTTCCTTTTTATATTTTTGATATTCAGTCTTTAGTTCATCCACAAGCGATGCCATTATGAAAAGAGAAACTTTTCCCAAAACAACCACAAGTATTTTTAATCAAAAATAATTCAAAAAAAATTCCAAAAATTAATACTTTTCTTCCTTCTTCTCTTTCTCTTTCTGGGGTTAATGTTTAATCAAAGAGGTCCAATTACCATATACCTTTCTTTGGGATTCTAGGCAATCTCCTCCTTTTTCAGCTTCTGCTCCAATTTTTTTTCCTCTCCCTTCCCACTTGCAATATCAATTTTAAATAATCAGAAATCCATACCTCCAACAAGGGTGTTCCAATTTCTTAAGTTTTTCAATGTCCAAAAATCCTTTTGTCCCTTAGCTTCAACTCTCAAAACAATTCACTTTCAATGTTCAATATGTCCAAACATTTCTGCTGTTTCCATGGGGTGGGAGAGTAAAGAAAAAAAAAAGTTCCCTTTAACAGCTTCTCCGCCGCTTTCGGTCTTCTTAGGGATACAATGTATCCTCCAGCAATTCAAACAGCTCAGTTCCAACCAATTTGAAAGATGTTACTTGACCCGGCTCAGACAGCACTTTCACTCTTCTTACTTCCTCCAGCGCAATCTTACCCGGTTGCTGGCTTCTTCGTGGCGGCCATTGCTGACCGCCGCTCCACCGCCTTGGGAAAAAGGGGTTTTTCCGGAGAAGGAGGGGGTCTGCGACACCACCAACCCCCTGTCCGACTCCCCTCTCTCTTCAGCTGTCGCTACAGGGCAGCCATATCCCCCTGACCCATCTGGATCGGGGGTATCTCGGCGGCTAGCACAGCAGGAATCGCGAGCTGTCGCGAATTCCTGCTGCCCCGAAGCCACGCAAAACCGGAAACCAAGATTCTGGAACCTTTGTTCATGGAGAGCCTAAATAAAAGAAATCTCTCCCTTTGACCTGTCTCAGACGGGAGTCCAGAGTGTCCCAATCCTCTCTAAGGGGACCTGGCCTTTTCCCCTATCAGGCTCCCTTCTTCCCCAGATTTCAGAGACCCCGCCCTTTCGACCAGTCTTTCAGGACCGGAGTGACAAGGGTATCAGAAACAGGAGGGGAGTCAGCTACGGGAGACCATTCCGAGGCGCAGGAAGTAGATCGTCCCAGCGCCCTAGATAAGGCTTCCAGCCACCTACCTCTCACATAGTTTGCTGATCAATGGGGATCACCCACTTCTGATATTTGAGTTTGGGACAGTGTTAGACTTGGCCTCCCCCTTGAGTTTTTCAGTCCCCTTCTCCGGAGCATTACAGGGTTTCCCCTCTCCCCAGAGGCCACACCAAGCGTGTTCTCATGGGAACCACTATTAACACTCACCAAGATCGAAGCCATACAGCTCGTACCTTCCTCGTTCCAAGGAATGGGGTTCTATTCCCACTTTTTCCTACTTCCTAAACACTCCGGAGACTGGAGGCTCACCCTAGATTGAAGAGGCTTAAGGTAGTCCATCATGGTGCAAGATGCTTACACTTCGGTCCCTTATGCAGGACACTAGGAGGGTAGACTAGATCACCTCCTTTGCCCTCTCAGAAGCGTACTTCCACATTCCCACTTATCCCTCATTCTTTAAATTCTGAGTCCTGGCTACCCTGGTCAACTTTTTCAACACATGGCCCTTCCTCTTGGTCTAGCCTCGACCTCGAGGATCCTTACCAGGGTTCTGGCGATCCCATCAGTTCACCTCAGAGACTCCCCCATTCACAGTCTCTATTATCTGGATGATATCCTCATCTTTTCTCTTAGCAAATGCCACGCCGAAAGGGACACTAGATCCATCCTCACGATTCTTCGGGCCCATGATCTTCTTGTACAATGGGAGTAGAGTCATCTACCCCTCCCACTTGAATAGCTCACTTAGCGGTCGTGATTGACTCAGTTGAAGGGACGGTTTTTTCCTTCCCCTGAAGGATTTCTCAGTACTCAGAAATTGGTCAGGAACATTAGGTGAACAAGAAAGATGCCAATACTGGTCTTCTCTAGATCACTGGTCAATTTGGTCTCTTACTTATTCATTGTTTTCCTGGGCCTGGCTCCATTCCAGATCCATACAGTGGTTCCTGCTACCTTACCACCGCTCCGGAAGGAGCAATTCGAGAGCCGTGGTAAAGGTCCCTCCAAGAGTCCTCACCTCTCTTCTATGGTGGACAAGACCTTCTATCAACGGGCCATCTGTTCAAGGAACCTCCAAGAGTCACGCTCACTACAGATGCAAGTCTCTCCGGATGGGGAGCCCATCTGCACTCCCTTTCAGCCCAGGGCGTATGGTCAGCCGCCGAGCAACGTTGCAGCATCAATTGGCTGGAGCTCCATGCGGTGTACTTGGCCCTGAAGGCTTTCCTCCCTCAGGTACAAAGGAATCACATGCTGTTTCTAGCTGACAACACCACAACCAAGGCGCATATCAATCGTCAAGGGGGCACTCATTCTCTTCGTCTCATGCGAGAAGCAGAGCGGTTATGTCGATGGTCCGAAACACTCCTTCTATCCATCAGAGCGGAACACATTTCGGGAGTCTCCAATGTTCGAGCAGATTGGCTCAGCAGAGCCGCGTTGGATCAAGCGGAATGGTGCCTTCATCCTCTTCTGTTCAAGCAGGCAGCAAACATCTTCAGCCTGCCTCTGATAGACCTGTTCGCTTCTCCGCACAATGCCCAGACGCCAAGATTTTTCTCTCGCTACCCCACTGACGGAGCGGAGAATTATGATGCCCTGCATTGCCCTTGGCCTCCCGGTCTTCTGTATGCCTTTCCCCCTCTTCCCTTGATCCCAAGGGTGATTCGGAAATTGGTTCTGGAGAGGGCAGAGATTCTCCTAGTGGCTCCGTATTGGCCCAGGAGACCGTGGTTCACAGACCTTCACGATCTGTCGGTGTCCCCACCATGGAGGATTCCACGGGACAAAATCTCCCTGTCCCAGGGCCCTCTCCTCCATCCAGATCCGCAGTGGCTTCAGTTGGCCGTCTGGAGGTTGAGCGGGAAAAGCTAAGATCGAAGGGTCTATCGACCCAGGTCATCACTACCATCATGGCAGCGAGGCGCCCTTCCACCACTCGCATTTACAATGCAACCTGGGACTGCTTTTCCAAATGGTGTCGTCAATCTTCTATTGACCCGCTCTCTCCTTCCGTCGCGCAGGTTCTGGCCTTTCTGCAAGATGGCCTAGACAGGGGTCTTCCCCTAACACTCTGAGAAGACAGGTTTCGGCCCTTTCGACGGTGGTTTCCGGCGACTTGTTTACGTCACTATCCCACCATCCTCGTATCAGAGCCTTTCTTAAGGGGGCTTCTAACTTGCGCTCCCCAATGGTTCACAGATACCCGACTTGGGACCTTAATAAAGTCCTTACGGCGCTGACCAAATCTCCCTTTGAGCCTCTCAGGGAAACGTCCCTTCAGTATCTCACCCTTAAAGTGGTCTTCCTCGTAGCAATAACATCAGCTAGAAGGATATCTGAAATTGCAGCTCTATCCGTCAGGAGGGACCTGTGCGTTTTCCATTCTGATCAAGTGATTTTACGGCCTGATCTTGTCTTTATGCCTAAAATTAATTTGGCTTTTCACTGAGCACAGGAATTGGTCCTGCCTAATTTTTGTCCAAAAATTAGGAACGACAATGGCACACTCTCGATGTGCGCAGAGCGCTCCGGATATACATCCACCGGACTCAGCCTATCAGAAAGTCTGAGTCTCTTTTCCTCTTCTTTCAGCCAAAGGCAATGGGATGCAAGTCTCCCCGTCTACTGTAGGTCGCTGGGTTAGGGCTACCATTTCTAAGACCTATCTGGCTCAAGCCTTACCGATTCCTAGTGGGGTGACTGCCCACTCTACCAGGAGTGCGGCTACTTCAGTAGCCTGGCCTACTCAAGCCTCCATTCATGATATTTGTAGGGCAGCTACTTGGGCCTCTCCATCTCCATTTATCCGACACTATAAAATTGACACATGCCTCCGCTGAGGCCTCCTTCGGTAGGCGAGTTCTTCAATAGGTGGCGAGAGTGTCAGAGGAAATTCCGGCCCAGACGGAGTCCCGCCCGTAGGACAACATGCTTTGGTATGTCCCACTCTCTGGATGCTCGCAGCAGTTCGACGGAGAATGGGCGTTGGTTCTTACCTGATACGCCTCTTCTCGTTGAACTGCGTAGAACATCCAGCCCCACCCTTTTTATTCCGTCTGGTAGGGCATTCTGTTTCGGCCAGTGATACTGTTTATTGTTGTTGCGAGTTATTTTCTTCCAGTTCCGTTGGAGGATTGTTACTGTCCTCTCGTCTTCGTAAAACTGGGGGAACGCCTGCAGGAGTCACGTGGAGGAGGAGGGCGTTCCTCCAATTATAGCTCAGCCTGTATGACATGAGACTGGAGCACCTCCCACTCTCTTGATGCTCTACGCAGTTCAACGAGAAGAGGCGTATCAGGTAAGAACCAACGCCCATTTCGAACAAAATGTTTGTATAAGCCTAGGGACATCTTGTTCATGCATCCATTACAACTCAGAAGGAGAGAAATGCTTCCAAACCACCAAATATTGGAGTTTTCCTCTCTGTTTCCTCGAATTCAGAATTTCTTTAATCTCAAAATGTTGCTTGCCTTCAATTAAAAGAGGAACTGGAGGGGCAGTCTGGTCAGGCCGTAAATTGGATGTATGTTCAGGTTTTAACAAACTGACATGAAAGACAGGGTGAATCCATCTAAGTGTCTTTGGCAGTTATAATTGTACTGCCGCAGGATTCACAATTCGTACAATTGGGAAAGGTCCCACATATTTGGGTCCCAATTTTTTAGATTTCTGTGTGGTTTGTAAATACTTACTGGACAGGAAGACTTTGTCCCCCATTGGGTATGGTTTTTGTGGAACTCGCTTTCTATCTGCTTGCTTTTTATAAGCAGGAGTTGGGTTATCCACTCGGTCAATGATGGAACATTGGGTTTCTCTTGTGGAAGTTCTGGTATAGGTACAAAGTCCTGACCCGTAGCTACCTTGAATGGGGTGAACCTAGTGCGACTGTGAGCAGAGATATTGTACGCCACCTCTGCAAAAGGCAATAGGTCAGACCAATCATCCTGTTGATAATTGATGTAACATCTGAGGTATTGTTCCAATACCAAGTTAATTCTCTCACAGGCCCCATTGGTTTGTGGGTGGTGGGCGGGGCTTAAGCCCTGGGTGGAGCAATAACTTCAGGAATTCTTTCCAGAAGTTTGATGTAAATTGGACCCCCATGTCTGAAATTATCCGTTCGGGAACACCTTGTAGCCTGTATACATGTAAAATAAACAATTTAGCCAACATTTTTGCAGTTGGGATTTTTGCACAAGGTATGAAATATACCTGCTTGGAAAACAAGTCAGTAACCACCCAAATGGCTGTATTTCCCCCACTTTCAGGCAATTCCACTATAAAGAAAAGAAAAGAAATTTCCATGGAGCAGTCAGCCTAGCTCCGTGATGGCGAACCTATGGCATGCGTGCTGGAAGTGGCACACAAAGCCATTTCCCCTGCACGTGAGAGCTCGCTCGGAGGAGCCCCACTGCGCATGGGTGTGTGCCATTGCCCAACAGCTGATTGCCAGGTATCTGGTGCACATGGTTGGGGGGACGGGAGACACGTGCGCATGCACAGAGATGTGCTGTGCATGGAGGGATCGCGCAGATAGATGACACGCGGGAGTGATCATGTGCACCACTCTCCCCTCCCCCCCCCCGAGGTACTTTAATGAAAAATTAAACCTCTTAAAGTATTGCGCCCAGCAGATTTGTTTAGGAGACAATTTCCGAGGAGTTTTTAGAGTTTTTATGACCTGTCCATACCTCAAGAGGGTGTTTTGCCCCTTTGAGAAAATGCCTCCAAGTTAATAATACCCAACGGACAGCAAATGCTTCCTTTTCCCAAATAGCCCATCTTGTTTCCATCTCAGTTAGTTTATAGGAAGTGTGAGCACAAGGTTGTAAAGTTCCAGTTTCATTTGCTTGAAGTAGTACCGCCCCCACCGCCATGTCACTCACATCGGCTTGGATTACAAAAGGGGCATCCATCTCTGGATGCTTAAGCACTAGTCCAGCTGCAAAGAGTTGTTTTAAGCTTTTCAAAAGCTGCCTGGCATTCCATGGACCATGGAAATGGTCAGCTGGGTTTTGGACTCAATTCTCCCTTAGTCTTTAGTCTCCCGAGTCTTCTTTGTCATAGGTAACACAACCTTTGCAAACGCTGGGATAAACTGATGGTAAAAATTTGCAAATTCCAGAAAACTCTGCAATTGTGTCCTGGTGCAAGGAAGAGCCCATTCCAAAACAGCCCGGACTTTTTCTGGGTCCATCTCTATGCCTTCATGTGATATGCAGTAACCCAAATAGTCAATTTTCTCTTGGTGAAATTCAGACTTGGACAATTTTGCATACAGTTCAGCTGCTTGAAGTTTTTTTTAAAACTGATCGCACCAAAGTCACATGCTCCTCCAAAGTCTGTATAAATAAGGATGTTGTCAGGGTAAACCAACACCCCCTTATATAAATGTTCATACAACACCTCATTTATCAGCTGCATGAATACAGCAGGGGCCCCTTGCAGGCCAAACAGGAGAATGTTGAATTGGAAACACCCCAAAGAGCAATTGAATGCAGTTTACCATTCATGTCCCTCCTTAATTCGAACTTGACAGTACGCTTCTTTCAAATCAAGTTTAGTGAAAAAAATTTCCTTTGGCCAGGTGAGCCAACATGTCCTTCATTAAGGGGAATGGGTACACGTTTTCTGTGCAAATATTGTTCAGGTTACGGTAATTCACACATAAGCAAAGAGAGCCATCTTTCTTTTCTTGGAATAACACTGGGGCCTCCACTTGAGGCCTAGGAGGTTGGATAAAACCTCATTCAAGGTTCTTATCGATAAACAACCGCAATTCGTCTAACTCCTGTGGTGTCATCGAGTACAATTTAGGCTTAGGGAGCTTCACCCCCAGCAGAATCTCAATACTGCTTTGCAGCGGTTCCTTCTAAAGCCCTGGTGACACATCTCACTTTAGCTGCTTCTGATGCAAAATCATCACCATATTCCTCCATATGCTTCCAAACTTGGGCTAGGAAGAATCCTAACTCTTTGGGATCTCCCCCGTATTTTACTTCCAGTGGAGGAGCCTTTGGAATCTGTCAGGTGATGAGGAGAGAGCTCATCCAATGCTTTTTCACTAAAAACCTCCTTTAAGTCCCAATACTCTTCAGGGATTTTTTCCTCCCTGCAATGCTTTCACTGCCCATCAACACCAACTCCGTGGAATTCTGGAGCTTTATTAGGGACAGCTCCTCACCTTCGGTGGTTGGTCATTGCGTATGCGCAGTATCCCCTCCCTCCAATCCACTTGGGGATTCTACTTCGGAGCCAGGGCAAGCGTAGTAGTAAGGGGCACTCCATCCAGAACATAGAGTCTCTCGATGCCTCCCCATTGACATTTCCACTGGTTCTGTTATGAAATGTGCAGGGCCACCCCCAGCTACTGATCCATCTAGTTGGCAAAAAGCTATGGGAGTTTTTGAAGTTGTTAGCCTTAACCCCAGTTTCTCTATGACTTCTGAGCTAATTACACACCTAGTGCACCCAGAGTCTATCAAGGCCAACCTTTTCTGGCTTCACTTTCACCAGAAGGGGTCAAAGAGGCAAACTCTACAACCTCCTCCACTTTCAGGGCGGTTTCGCTTGGCTTGGCTGGTTTTTTTTTTTTCACTTTCTTTCCTCCTGCTGGCACCCCCTTTGGCTCCAACTTAATACGACAATCTGCAGTGTGGTGACCTTCCTTTCCATATCAGAAGCACGTTGTGGTTTTGGGTTTCACAGCTGATCTACCCTTTTGAGCTTTAGGGGCCTCTCTGGGGTTTGTAGGAGAGGGCTTGCTCCAGCCAGGACCACCCTGAGTCTTGTTTCTGGTCAAATCGATTTCCACATCTGCTGCTAACACATACTAGAGTTGCAGATCCCTAGGATTTCTTCTGGAGATACAGCTTTGATAAACATCTTCATTCAGCCCACCCTTAAAGCTTCTATCAGGGCTCCTTGGGACCAGCTTCGAATATGGCACACTAGGGCTCTAAATTCCTGGGTGTATTCGGCCACCGATCTCTGCCCCTGGTTTAATGTTTTCATTCTAATTCTAGCCTTGCGTTCAGCAAGAGGATCTTCAAAGCGGGTGTGTAAGGCTGCCATAAACAGATTATAGTTCATCAATTGAGGGGCATTATTATTATGTAATGTCACCATCCACTTTGCAGCGGTTCCTTCTAAAGCCCTGGTGACACATCTCACTTTAGCTGCTTCTGATGCAAAATCATCACCATATTCCTCCATATGCTTCCAAACTTGGGCTAGGAAGAATCCTAACTCTTTGGAATCTCCCCCGTATTTTACTTCCAGAGGAGGAACCTTTGGAATTCGGCACCTCCGTGGGATGCTCCCCCTGCCAGGGGGGCTTGGGCGGCAGCTGCCGTTTGAACTGGCCGGGGCTGAGTTAAGGGGATGGCTAGCTGAATGCCCATTGCTTCTCTCTCCCTCCTCTCTCCCCCAGCTTCTTCACAGGTCAGCAGTTCATACCTTTCTTCAGGTCTGCATTCCTCCATAGCCTCATTTAAGAGATGTAAAACTTGTGCTAGCAGAAGATCTTTTCGGTTTTCCTCCTGCCAAGCCTTCTCTCCCTGACAGCATCTGGTAGTCGTCACCCCTGAAGGGATTTCTTCTGGTGCTTTCCAGCGGACTCCCAAAGACCATTTGGGTCAGATGGCCAGTTTCTCCCTGATCTGCAGTCATGTCAGATGCTCCACATCGAGAAGCAGTGAAGTGGTGTGTCCAGCAGCCCCCGCCTCTTCTTGATCGCTGGCTGAGTTAAACATTGTTTTCAGACCCCCTCGGAAGATAGAAAAAGAAAGAAAGAAATATCCGGGTGGGCTGGTAAAACAGAGAATTTGCATTATGTCAGGTGAGGCTCCATTCAAAATCCAAGAAAGAAACCCTTGGACTCCGTTGTTTTAGAGAAAAGGACTTTTATTGAAAACCGAATTGGCAGCATCAGAGGAATACAAGATCTGAGGCAATAGGCGCGAAAATCACATATAGAAGGTTATGCCAATGTTCCCACCCCCAATAGTTCAAATTGGCCATCCAATCTGAGATATGCATAATGTCATGTGGGGCATCTTCAAGTGGTGTTTGAGACATCTGGCTCTCCAGGGCAGTTGACCTTGGCCTGAATAGATAAGAAGCTGCAGCTGCACAGTAAGCAAGAAAGCATAGTCAAGAAAGTTTTCCCATGTTTTACAGTTCACCCTCTCAGCCTCCAGCACTCTTCCCCCTCACAATTAATCTTCCCTCCTCCCTGCCCTCTTTCTATGGTAGCCGGAAAGACAAGCAAAAGAAGGATTCTTGGAGACTGACATTGACTTATGATTGTTTTTCACATTAACCATCGTTACAGCATCCCCCATGGTCATGTGATCAAAATTCAGATGTTGGTCAACTGGCAGGTATTTATGACAGTTGCCATGTCCCAGGTTATGTGATCAACTTTTGCGACTTTTGACGAGCAAAGTTAATGAGACTTTGTCAATGTTAAATAACGAGTCACTCAACAACCATGTTACTAATTTAACAACTGCTGTGATTCACTTAACAACTGTGGCAAGAGTAGTTGTAAAATGGGGCAAAATGCACTTAACAGCTGTCTTGCTTTGCAATAGAAATTTTGGGCTCAATTGTGGTCGTAAGTTGAGGACTACCTGTGTTTCTTTTCCAAAAACCCTAGTAGAAATATCTCATTTCCTTATGATTCCCTTCAATTAAGGTCTGAGTAACAGGATCTTTTAGGAAGGGTTGTGGAATCACAAACTAATTCACCGTTAGATTCTAATAGATTGTTTATTTGCTCCTCTGCAAGGGAATGAATTTTGGTGTAGTTCTCTCAACCTCTGTTTTTCTCGAAATCAGTCTCAGTTTGTTAGTTTGAGACCAGTGCAACCACCAGATTTTGCATCGGTTTAAGCAAGAATTAAGGAACTTAAGGAACCACAATACAGGTGCAGCCCATTCTTCGTTGTGACTTCTGCTTGGGTGAGTCAGAAACACACCATGTGTGGAAAGCTGCTGCAACATTTGGACCTTACAGCTTGGTTTATTGCAGTGTTTCCCAAACTTGGGAAATTTTCCCAAAATTGGGCAAAAGTGTTTTTTCTTTGGGTAACAACAGATTCATTACCCAATCACAAAGTGTTTTACTTACATTGGGTAAAAAGGACTTTCTGATAAGGGGTTTCACGGAAACATTTGGGAAACATTGGTTTACAGTAATCAAGTAAGTGTGAAAAATCATCATGTCACTTTTTTCAGTATGTTGTAACTTTGAACTGTCACTAAACAAATGGTTCTAAGTCAAAGATTGCCTGTATATTCTTAGCTATTTATTAATTTGATCTTTGTCCTCCTGCAAGAACTTCCTCACTGGACGGTTTGAAGGAGACTGAAAGAAAATACTTTTTCAAAGAATCCCTGTGGGATTTGAAATATTTATTGTGCCTTGAATCTACATCTGCCCTTAATCCCCACCAGACAGTAGCAACTCCAATTTTTCTTTAATTAGTTTTGCTAAGTCATTCAATATATTAAACATTATGCTGGCATATGCATGTGTTTCAACTTTTATGTTGCAAAGACTTTTTTATTATTTAATTTATTCAGTGCCTAGAAAGAAATTGTGTTACTGAACATTGAAGAAATTGGACGTCACAATGAGTGGATAAAAGCTGCACGCAGCAATCTAAAATTCTGCACATTGTGATTTTATAAAACTAGAATCCACAGCTTTAAAGTGAGGTGCAAATGTAATTCATTTGGGTAATTGGTATTTAAAGGATTAAGTTCTCTTCCATTTTTGACAGTTTTATTTTATCACTTAATTCCTGTAACTCAGAATGTGGTCATTTTTGTGAACAGCTAGAATTCACAAAGGAGAAATGTGTTTCTGTGGAGTGGGAACACTCCACAGTTGTTTTTCTCTGTTATGGATCCCTAAAGAGATGAGCAGAAAACTTGGGTGATTTCACCTATAACTACAAAATGACCTGAATTAAGGAGCATCTGTGATCTGTTGGAATGATTTCCAGTACGAGATGAGACAGCTTTATCTTTACTTTGATATGCATGGACTAATGTCTATAAAGCAACAAGATTAGAGAGTAACTGTCCAGTTCTTTGATTTCTTCAGCTTTCAGAACTGATACAGCCTCATGTCGTGGTTCACATCTGAAATGAGGAGCTGAGGAAAGTTTAATTTTGTATACAGGTAGTCCTCGACTTACAATTGGTCACTTAGCTGATTGAAATTTAACAGACACCGAAAAAAGGTACAGGTAGTCCTCAAATTACAACCAAAATTGAGCCCAAAATTTATGTTGCTTAGAGAAATTTGTTAGGTGAATTTTTACAATTTTTCTTACCACATTTGTTAAGTGAATCGTTGTGGTTCTTATGTTAATACCGTGTTTCTCATATAATAAGGCCAGGTCTTTTTTTTTTTTTTTGAGCCCTCCAAAAATGGCTAGGCCGTCTTTTCAGGGGTGACTTAATTCCCCCCCCCTTGCATCTTCGGGCGGGCGGCGATGGCTTGGATGTTGACCTTGGTGTTGGTGGGGCACTTCATATCGGGGTCAACGCAGGCAGCACCATATCCAGGTGTGCAACAAAAGTACTTCCTAACGGCAAGCCTCGCCACCATTCCCCCCATTTCACATGTTTTAATATAGGCCTTAATTTGGGGGGAGGGGCTTAATTTCATTTCATGCCTATAAAACATGCTGGGACTTCCTATTGGGGGAGGCTGTATTGTTGGAGAAACAGGGTAACTCCGTTGTTGAATCTGGTTTCCCCATTGATTTTGCTAGTCAGAAGGTTGCAAAAGGGGATCACATGGGATGGTACAACTGTCGTAAGTGTGAGTCAAGCATCCAAATGTAAATCATGGGTATGCCACAAGGGTCTTAAGTGTGAAAAATGCTCATAAATCATTTTTTTCAGTGCCATTGTAACTGAATGGTCACTCAATGAACTGTTGTAAGTCGAGGACTACCTGTACTTATGGCACAGACTTAAAGTTCTGGTGGCTGCCCCCCTCACCCTGTGGTCATGTGAATTCATTTTGGTTGCTCAGCAACCAGCCCTCCTGTAAGGCCAATTATACTATCTCCCAGTTATATGAATACAATTTACCAATAATTATTTCCAGTTTTGAAGACAAAGGATTCACTTGAAGACCACCGTAGTTCACTTAACAGCTGCCACAAAAAAAACCCCATGAAATTGGATCACTCAGATGACAATCTGCTTAATAACTGGCACGACTTACGACCATAATTCTGGGCTTAATTACTATCGTAAATCGAGGACTACCTTATATGATATGAATAAGAAAATCACTACCTCTCTATTCCATGTTCCATGAGCTCTTTGTCCTCTAGCTTAGAAGCACTGATTCAGTCATTTATTCTTTTTCTTTCTTTCATTTATACTCTTACCTTCTTCTCCAATTTCAAATTGAAATTCAGTTTAAACCGGAACAGATGCTTGATAGATACAGGTTTGGTCCCCTTTGCCTGCAGTTCAAAAGCAGTAAATAGGAATTTCACATTGGGTTCATATTTGGACCAGCAGGACATTGGGATTTCATAAGCTTCCTTTTAGGTTTTCCCTGATCACACCAATACCATAATATTTTCCCTAGAAACTTACAGAGAAATATGTTTTAAATTTTAGTTCCTGGTTCTCATTCCATCCTGTGAATGCTATTTATTTTTGCATAGAGTTGGTATGGATGGTTATTTTAAGTCTTGCTGGGAACATTGGTAAAGCCGCATTGGTTTTTGGCAAATAATAGCAAATGTTCTGTCCCATAACTGGCACATATAAAGGCACTCTCATTTTTTTTTAATCTTTTGGATTTCCTGCTTTCGAACTCAGACCAATACACTATTATGTATTTTCCTACAGAGGAGGTTTGCTTCAGATCCCTGCCTTTTATTGTCAGTTTTTTCTCTTCTATGGAAGAGAGGAATAACAAAGCAATTCTAGAATTAGGTGGTTTTGCTAGTATAGTATTATTTGAAGTGAGAAGATAATCCAGAACGTGCAACTGTGTACAGGAATGTTTTTCAAACTTGGGAACTTTAAAACAGAGGACTTCAACTCTCAGAATTCCCCAGTCAACATGTTGACTGGGGAATTCTGGGAGTTGGAAATCTCTCCCTCCTTGCCAGGTTTGAAAAACTTCTCTAGAACATTTCATCTCATTCATGAAGCTTAGCTTACAAAGCAGTGCAAAGCCAGTTTTTCTAAAATAAATGCACTGAGGGTTTTTTTTAAAAAACACATTTATTTTTAGCAGCCCAGTAGCATTTTCTGAATAATGAGCAGTTTAGTCTTTGTTAACTGTCCACATCTGCTCTGATTATCTTGAAGGGGTATAAAAAGTATTCTATAAGTCTGTCTAATGTGAAATTAATTATTCCTGGATGCGTAAGACATTCCTTTTTTACTGTACTACACAAAAGCATAACGACATATGAAAGGAGAGAAAACAAACAAAAATCTCTCCCCCCCCCCAAAAAAAAACCCCACACATACACTGACACATTTATTACCCTTTGCACCTCAATAAAATGTACTTCAGCTCAGGATGTATGGTTTGAGATGGAATGTGTAAAACGGAGCAATCTGGATCATTAAAAAATGCCTTGTGTTTTGCAGCTTCTTCAAGAACTTTCTGAACTTGGCAGAAGTTTACCACATCATTTCACAACAGGTTGACAAATTATTTTTCACATCTTGTCGAGCAGTTGTTCTTAAGGTCTTAAGTTCATTCTACAATTCTTAGAATTGCTGTTTTATTGGATGAATACATCTCCCCCGCGAGCAGTCCTAGTGTCCCTGCTCATCAGTTCATAAATGCCTGACGAGAGCCAGTTTGGTCTACACTCTAGACAAGGTTTAGATACCACGAGACAATGAGTTCTGGCCTTGCCTTAGGTAAGAAAGATGGTTGGGTAACTTTGGCCCAGTCATGGGGAGACATTGAGTTCTAGTCCTGCCTTAGGCATATGTTGCATAACTTTGGGCCAATCACCAGGAGATGGTAAGTTCTAGTCCTGCCTTAAGCATGAAAAGTGTTGGGTAACTCTGGGCCAATCACGGAGAGACAGTGACTTCTAGTCCCACCTTAGGCATGAAAGCTAGCTGGGTGACTTTGGGCCAGTCCCTTCCTCTCAGTCCAACCCACCTCACAGGGCTGTTGTTTTAGAAAAAACAGCAGGTGGAAGTTGTGTTGGATATATTTGCTACCTTGAGTTATTTGTAAAAAATAATAAAGGTGGGATATAAAATAAATAAATAATCTTCTTAGTGGCATCTTCAGAGAGATAGGGGCTGCAATTGACCGGCTCATCTTCCAGCCTACTGCCTTCTTCCTTTACCTTAAAACTTATTTGGAATAAGCAGGTAGGATCCACTCAAAAAGATCACAACAGAGCTTTGATTGATGCCTTCCTTTTGGGAGTTCTTAGGAAATTTTAGCTTGGGGCATCCCAACGGCCTTTTTCAGAGATCCAAGTGAAATAGAGAGTGCTAAGTTCTAGCAGACATTTCTGCAAAATAACCTCTCTTTCATTTCTTGACAAGCTGGACTAGAGGGGGGAGGAAAACAGGGCAAAGATGCTGGCTACAGGTAGTCCTTGAGTTACAACCCTAATTGGAACCTGAATTTCCATCACTAAGCAAAGCTGCTGTTAGGCAAAGCTTCCCATGACCCCATCACTTAGCAATGGCAATTTGGATAGTTCTGGCACGGTGGGCTTTCCTGCTTCTCCTGCGCTGCCATGGTTATCTCCACTTCAACTCCCCCCTCCCTGCCATCTGTGTCCTTTTGGCTGCCCTGCGCTCCGCTGCCCCCAGGATCTTGGCCATCCTGTTGGTGATGAAGCCTGCTCAATCAGGTCCTTGCAACTGCTGGCTGTGCAAAGCCTTTCCAAGGCCATGGAAAAGCTGGTGGCCACCTTGGGTACATTCATTTCCTTAGCAGTGAGGAAGATGGCAAAGGGCATCCCCTCAAATATTGGAACACTGCTGTCATGTCTCCCCTGGTCCTTCTCTTCACTAGACTAGCCATGCCCAGTGCCTGCAACTGTTCTTCATATGTTTTAGTCTCCAGTCCCTTAATCATCCTGGTTGCTCTTCTCTGTACTTTTTCTAGAGTCTCAACATCTTTTTTATAACGTGGTGAACAAAACTGGATGCAGTACTCTAGGTGTGGTCATGTACATGGTAGTTTGTGAAGTATGAATCTATGATTGTATAAGGTATAAGAGTAAACCCAGATAGTTGTATTCCAAGATCTAAGGAGAGCCTTTAATTCCACAAAGAGAGCACAAAATTAGTGCTCAACCATGCAATATGAAAGCAGTGTTTTAAATAAAATGGAGAGTGATGGAGAAGTACACACGATTCACAAACTATTGTATAGCTAGCCTTTGAAATTGTAGTTACCGTTACCAATATTTGGAGATTATTTCCCCCATATAGGAAACTTCTTAATATTTTCAATACAATTTTCTATTGGGCTCCAATCAAAAACCTCTCTATATTTGGAGCATTCATTATTATATCAACACAAATCTGATTTATGCATTTCCTGTCAATCCTGTGCATTGCACATTGCATCTCCATTTGCAAAGGAGGCACTTAAGCAAAATAAGTCAAGTCACTGCCAACCAGTAGCATTACAGAGGTTTAGATCCATCTGCCCAATAGCACAGTTTTCTCTCTGGGTTATTATCCTTTATTTATCTGTCACTAACTACCTCTGGTCGATTGATAGATCCATTTGATTTGTCCAGGAGGAGGGGGTCCATGACTGGAGTGAATTATTAGGAAATGAGGTTGGCAGATACCTTCAGATTTGAGAACATTGACTTTTCCTATTCTTTTCTTGTTTTAAATGTTGAAGCCAATATTCAATAACTTCTGGGTGAAACAAAAACTGAAATCCCCTTGAGAAAACATATTCATACAGAGCTAGAAATGTCTTGGGATTTGAAGTGTCTATGAGTTAACCCAGAGGTATTTTACTTTCACTCAAGTAATTTTTATTTAGAGAGAGAAATATATTCAATACACTTTGTATGGAAATCAGTGAGGAACTTCCTTGATATGGTATAGGACTTTCTGTTTGAGCAGTGGGTTGGACTAGAACAGTGGTCGCCAACTAGGGGCCAGGGACCACTGGTGGTCCGTGAGAAAATTTTGGTGGTCCGCAGTGAAATGTCACCCCCAAAGAACCCCCCCAAAGAAGTTTATCCAGGCTGCACAGGAACACAAAGCTTGCATCGCTTGCATTGCAAACAACATGAGGCAGTGAAGGGAAGGGGGGAAAGGGTGGAGTCAGGGAACTTGCCCCACTCACCCCACATGGCTTGCCTGGCCACCGGGCTGCTTCTTTCCACTTCTTTCTTCTTCTGGTTTTGGCTGCACACAAGGAAAGCAGCCAAAGTCTTTCTTTCTCTCCCCCAAACTCCACCAGAAATGAGTCTTTGGGACCCTGCAAGGCCTCCTGCTCCAAGAGGCTGTGCCGGTGCGACAAGTCTCACAAAGACTCATTTCTGGCGGAGTTTTGGGGAGAGGAAGAACAACTCCTGCTGCTTTCCTTGCATGAAGCAAAAAGTCTCTCTCTTCCCCCCTGAGAATGGAGCTGGAGGCAGTATCCTGCAATTCCAAATAAAGAATGATCGAAAGGTAGGAAAATGAGGTGGGGAATTTTCCTGCAGACTTTTTTTGGGATTTTCCCAGGATCTCTGGTCCGCAGGATTTAAAATTATGAATTTGGTGGTCCCTGAAGTCCAGAAGGTTGGTGACCCCTGGACTAGAAGACTTCCAAGGTCCCTTCTAACTCTGTTATTCTGATATAAATCCTTAATTTTTGTGAATCTAGCCAACATAGCTAGAGACATACAAAGAATATGAAATATATTTATTTCACATTTTTCTTGTTTCTTCTCGTTATTTTTTCACCTAAACATTTTCAGTTTGTTTTTCAATTGAATTGTACAGCATATATGTTATGTTAAAGGTGGAAAAAAACTTGGAGGAGATTTATTGGTCTGATTTTTTTACATCTCAAAACCTGGCAGGGTTTGTAGACTTTCTATATCCACTGTGTCTATTTACTTCCAAAAAGTAATTTCATAGAACTTGTTTCATAGCTTGCTATAGAAAAGCTTGCTCCTCTTCATTTTTACTAGAATTATCAGACTTTGAGAGCAAAATCCCAGAGGACTAGTGGGAGGCAGCAAAGAGTCTCTTTTCTCTCTCTGCTGCCATCTAGTGATCCTTTGGATTTTCACAGCCTAGGTCTAGTAGCCCTTATTTATTATTATCCTTCCTTTCCATCGCTAAAATGGATGCCAGGATTCCATTGCAGTATGTTCAAAACAAAACAACTCCTTGTCTGGGGAAATGAAGTACGTTTTAATAAACATACAGGAAATGAGTTAGTGCCTCCAAAACTTCCAGGAAATTTTAAAAACAGATTTAGGACAAGGGTTGTCTCTTCCTTTCACCAACCTTCCATTAGTAATATTTTATCCAGAGGAAGCCTCTATTTCTCTGCTATTTTATCATCCATTCCAAAATGTTTTTCCCTTGCTTTCTTTCATAATTTAAACTTCCAAACTGGGACTACATAGCGTATTTGCAAAATTCCTGCCTGTTTGTTAGACAGTATGGTAGTTCTCGACTTACAACCACAGTTGATCCCAAATTTTCTATTGCTCAGCGAAACATCTGTTAAATGAATTTTGTGCTTTGTGATCTTTCCTGCCGCTGTTATTAAATGAATCATTGCAGTTGTAAAGTTAGTAACATGGTTGTTAAGTGAATCTGGCTTCTCCATTGACTTTGCTTGTTGGAAGATCGCAAAAGTGGATCATGGGACCCCGGGACACTGCAATCGTCATGCATACGAGCCAGTTGCCCATGGTCTGGATTTTGATCATGTGACACTGCAACGGAAATAACTATGAGCCAGCATCCTGCAATGGTTATAAATGTGAAAAATGGTCATAAGACACTTTTTCAGTGCCATTGTAAATTTGAACAGTCACTAAGTGAATTTTCATAAGTTGAGGACTACCTGTCCAAGAAACTTGCATGCTTTTTCTCAAAATGTTGTTTCTGCCTTTCAGCTCTGCAGTAAAGTTCAGGATGTGACACATTGTATGGACCAGTGGTGGGATTCAAATTTTTTTACTGCCAGTTCTGTGGATGTGGCTTGGTGGGCGTGGCAAGGGAAGGATACTGTAAAATCCTCATTCCCTCCCCACCCTACTAACCTGCTTTCCAGCTCTGTTCTCCTGTGCAAGGCAACCAAAGAAGATCCAGCCAATCAACTGGGACTCGATGGGAGGCAGAGGATAGATGGGGTTGTCGGGGCCAGTCAGAGGTGGTATTTGCCAGTTCTCCGAATTAGTCAAAATTTCCGCTATTGGTTCTCTAGAACCGGTCAGAACCGGCTAAATACTACCTTTGGTATGGACCCAGCTGTAGGGCGGAAGAGTGCCTTCTCTTGGAAAGTTGGTTTGTCTAAAAGCAGAACACAATATAGTTGGCACTTGGGTTTCAATGGAGTTTCTAACGTGTCTTTTGGGAAGAGGATTTCAACTGTTCACGATTAACTATTTCAAGCGCTGCTATATTTTTCAAAACCGATGTTATAAAAAGACCCTGGGTGTGAAGCAGCCACCTAAAAACATCCCTTGACTAAACAGATCTGGGAAAAGTCCAGCCACATGACTTCTACTCGTGGAATCACAGCTACCCTTTTCTCCCAATATGCAATGCTGGAAATTCCCTGGTTGGTAGTTTGGCAAGTAAAGTGAGCGGGTGGGTCCCTCCAATCTTTATTCAACCACAAGTAGTCTTTGACTTATGACTACAATTGAGCCCAAAATTTATGATGTGCTAAGTGAGTTTTGCCCCATTGTATGAAAGTTGAGGACTTTCTTTTGTTGTCTTTTTTTTGGACCGCTTTTGTTAAGTGAATCACTGAAGTTGTTAAAATTAGTAACAAGATGGTTAAGGGAATAAGGCTTCCCCATTGTCTTTGCTGGTCAGAAGGTCACAAAAGGGGATCCCATGACCCTGGAACACTGCAACCGTCATAAATACGATGCAGTTGCCAAGTGTTTGAATCTTGCTCATGTGACTACGGGGGTGCTGCAATGGTCGTGTGAAAAATGGACATAAGTCATTTTTTTCGGTGCCATTGTAATTTTGAACAGTCACTAAATGAACTGTTGTAAGTTGAGGACTATCTGTACTGTCAAAGTACAGTATTTACACTCAGCTACAGAAAATTTGATTGTTGGGCACGTTTCACCTCAATACTTCTCTCCTATTTAAAACTCTTAACTTGTCTTAATTCATGATTTGGTGGTCGTTACTGTCACTACTATTACTGCTACAGGTAGTCCTCAAGTTACAACCACAATTGAGTCCAAAATTTATGTTGCTAAGTGAAACATTTTTGAAGTGAGTTTTGCCCCATTTTATGACTTTTCTTTCTACAGTTCTTAAGTGGATCATTACATTTGTTAAGTGAATCCCGATTCCGCATTTACTTAGCTTGTCAGAAGGTTGTAAAAGTGGACCACATGACCCAAGGGCACTCATAAATGTGAGCAATTTGCCAAGCATCTGAATTTTGATCATATGATCACCAGGGGGTGCTGCAACGGTTATGAGTGTGAAAAATGGACATAAGTCACTTTTTTCAGTGCCATTGTAACTTTGAACGGTCACTAAATGAACTGTTGTAAGTTGAGGACTACCTGTACTACTTCTGCTATTTGCATTTCATAGCTTTGAACTGAGACAGTTTGTTGTTGGCTGTTGTAGAAACTCCAGCAAATCATAACTTGGCCTGCTGCGTGAGCTGAAATAGAGTGGCTTTCTTAAAAGCCACAGTGTCCAATTGCTTGTTGAGACAAACTCAACAACTCAAATCATTTTTATTTTCAGGAGGTGCCAATTGATGGCATGTACAATCCTGAATCATTGCAAAACTACTGGGAATTATTGTTATCACATCAAACATAGAATGATAGGGTTGGAAGGACCTCGGAGGTCTTCTAATCCAACCCCTGCTCAAGGTAGGAGCCTTGCATCATCCTTGTCAAATAGTTGTCCAGGCTAGTTTTGGAAACCCCCAGCAGTGGAACACCCCCAAACCCAGGGAGCGAGCTTATTCCATTGATTAATTGTTCTCACCGTCAGGAAATTTCTCCTTGGTTCTAGGTTGCTTCTCTCTTAATGCTCTTCCACCCGTTACTTCTGGTCCTGCCCTCAGATGCTTTGGAGAATTAAATCAGTCAGCTCTTTTCTGTGGCAGCTCCTCAAATATAGGAAGACAGTTACCATGTCACCTGTCATCCTTCTCTTTAATGCACTTAGATTTATATACCGCTTCACAGTTCTCTCTAAGCAGTTTACAGAGTCAGCCTATTGCCCCCAACAATCTGGCTTCTTATTTTATCGACCTTGGAAGGATGGCAGGCTGAGTCAACTGAGCCAGTGAGAATCAAATTGCTGACGGTTGGGAGAATTAGCCTGCAATACTGCATTCTAACCACTGGAATGGTGAGGTGGCCTACAGGTGGAGCTCTCGCTTCACAATCTGTGAGTTCAGTCCTAGGTAGAGACAGGTATTTCTCTCTCTGGACAGAATGAGAATATATCTGCTGAACAAAACTCTGCATTGGCAACAGGAAGAGAATCCGGCTATTCAACACTCTGCTAGCTCCATTCAGTTGCCCAAACTATGGGGTCGTTAAAAGATGGTGATGACCACTGCATTAAAACCACTGCACCACCACCACTCAATACACTTCACTCTCAATGAATACACAAACGCATCCATGTCGTTTTCTCAACTGTAAAGGGCAAGGAAATGTTTCTTAAGCCCAAAGTAGTGGCCTCTTAATTCCTATCACAAAATGGCCAAAGGTGCAAACCATTGTTCTTCTGCTTCTACCCTTGACTATCATAGATATTCTTCAGTTAACTCAGTGCCACCTGCACCCACCTTCAGCCTGCTAATCAAACTAGTTTCTTGTGAAACTCCCTTGCGCAATGCCAACACAACTCATTTGTAATGTGCCATCTTTAGCTTCTTGGGGGTGTTGTTTAGGCTGCTTTTTTTTTTAACTACACATCTAAAATTAAACTCTGAAGTGCAGCCTTGATTGCCTTAGGTTCTGTTATATTCAGAACATATTTGAGGGATCATTATCAAATGTCTCCCTCATCTTGTTGCCAATACTTCATTGTGATTTATAAATAATTTCTCTCTAATCTCACAAACACCTGTGTGGTTGAAATGTCTGCAGTTTAACTAGGCGGTTGTGACCTTACTGAATCATGAAAATGGACTGATATTCCTCTCCTCAATATAAATCTGTAGGCTTTATTTTAAAAGGAGAAAGAAATGGGTTATTCCCCTTGTTGCTGCCATTCTTTCTGTTGACTGGAGTGTAGCATCTCTTTCATGTATAAGGAGTCCTCGACTTACGACCCCAATTGAGCCCAACATTTCTGTTACTAAGTGAGGCACTTCTTAAGTGAATTTTGTCCCCATTTTATGACTTTTCTTGCCACAGCTGTTAAGCGAATCCTTGTTAAGTGAATCTGACTTCCCCACTGAACATCCCAAAAGGAAATCACATGTCCCTGGAACACTGCAATTGTCATAACTAGGAGTCAGTTGCAAAGCCTCTGAATTTTGGTCATGTGACTGGGGATGTTGCAAAGGTCCTAATGCAAAGAATGGTACCTTTGTAACTTTGAATGGTCACTAAATGAATGGTTGTAATCCAAAGACCACCTGTATTTTTATGTAGCCATATTCCTTGCATCTGACTGTCAAGTTCCAAATGCAATGAGGGCCACTATAAACCAGATGTTTGTCCAGGGCCATATGTTAGTAGCACACAAAGAGAAGATAGATTATGGAATTTTGAATGTATTCCATTTTATACTCCATTTTGAGCCCAATGAGCATTTTCCTTATGTTATGCTTACAGCAGGACTCTCAATGCAGTCCTTAGGTAGGCAGAGGCCAAAGGTTTGGCCCAGGATCTCCCAGTGAATTTCAAAGAACGGAGTTGGAAGGGACCTTGGAGGCCTTCTAGTTCAACCCCATGCTCAAGCAGAGATCCTATATCATTTCAGATAAATGGCTGCCCAATCTGTTCTTAAAACCTCCAGTGATAAAACACCTACAACTTCTGAAGGCAAGGCGTTCCACTGGTTAATTGTCCTCACTGTCAGGAAATTTCTCCTTAATTCTAGGTTGCTCCTCTCCTTGATTAGTTTTAATCTGTTGCTTCTTGTCCTGCCTCCAAGTGCTTTGGACAATAGTTTGACACATTCTTCCTTTGTGGCAGCCCCTCAAATGTTGGAAGACAGCTATGATGTCACTCCTAGTCTTTAAAATATGCCATTTAGTGGGAAAGCGGGGTTTCTAGCTGCCAATATCAAAGATTCTGTCCAGTAAATTTGACAGATCAATTAGCTTTCAGAAAAGTCTGGAAGGGAAGGATTTCTAGAAGCTACTGTATGAGTGATGAAAAAATGTACTGCTGTGGATCTGTTTTCATAAAGACCCATTAGGATCTTCATGCAACATCATTGCATCAAATAAATGGTGGTCCGAAAAAAATCTCTTTTGACCATGAAGTAAGGGATAGGGAGAAATGAGATGGAAGAAATTGCAGAATTAGTGTAAGCCAGTTTTTCTCAACTTTGGCTGCTTGAAGATGTGAGGACTTCAACTCCCAGAATTCCCCAGCCAACTCCCAGAATTCCCCAGACAGTGCAACTGTCATAAATACGAGTCAGTTGCCAAGCATCTGAATTTTGATCCTATGACCATGGAGATGCTGCAATAGTCATAAGTGTGAAAGTCAGATTTTTCAGTACTGTTATAAATTGGAACAGTCACTAGATGAATGATTGTAAATTGAGGATTACTTCTACTTGGAAGGGATTATTTATATTAAATTTGTATCTCACTGTCCATATAATATTCTTAGTATATTGTAGATTATAGCATAAAAAGGAATTGGTTAGAAAGTAAAAACAAAAAATAGTGCAATTAAATTAAGGACCTAAGATCAGTATTATTGAAATCACTAAATCTTTTAACAGCATGTTGGAAGTGTTAGGATTTTGTTTTTTTTCTGAATCCTAGGGTTAAAAGCCCCTGATTTTGGGGCAAAGCTAGCAAAATGCTTGCTCTCTTTTTTAAATTAAAAGAAACCTTAATTCTTGCTTCTTACTCTGGTAGCTTCCTTTTGCTTGAAGAGAGCATGAAAGCTATCATCTCAGCCATTGTTGATTGAGTTTTTTTGTGGGAAAAGATTGCAAAATGATGATGAAGAACTGCAATTTTTTTGGTTGTCTATATTGAACTAAGAACAATATTACCTGGTGTATGCTTGCTGGTTCGCCAAATCATTTGCATATTATTTTCATGACTGAGGTCATTCTGTTATTCAATTCTTCACAGGGTACTGTTTTGCATAAGCTTTAAAATAACTACCACCAGAAAATTAGAATGAGGGAAGGGAAGATTAATTTAGTTTCCATTCATCTTCAGTTTCCAGATCTTTTATTATTTAGCTGGTTGTATTTTCAGATTGGACAGCTCAGTTTAGCAGTCTTTAAAACAAGACCCACCTATTTTGAGGGGACTTTTCTCTTTTAAATAAGTAGTTGGGATGGTTCACATCATTCAGATGCCTACCTAGGTATTTCTAGCCTCTAAGAAGGACTATTGTATTGCAAAAAATTAAAAATGTTTATGGTAACCTAACCAGCCTTACTTGAAAGTCCATTTTGTCATGTACAAAATCAGAATGCTTATTTCTGGAAACTTTATTACTGAATATGAGGACCATAACTTATTTATCAACATTAACCCCTGTTATCAAATGGTAAACTATGTTAAGGCACTCGTTATCTTGATTTGTTTCTTTTTCCTTTATTTCAAATGTAGCTTTGTAGACTGCCATCTCAGGTATATAAAAGTATTTCAGGAACTGTCTTACCTATTATAAATTGCAAAAACAGGTTGAAGATAAGGCACTAGGAAGTTGTCAAGATTTAAGTTGGTTTTGCTTTTCAAATAAACCCCTCAGGAAAACTAGTATGACAGAAAAACAGGACAGATAAATTTTCCTAAGGATTGCTTCAGTCCAAAAGCCACAAACTCACACTTTGTAGATGTGCAAGTTCGATTGTTCTTGGGAGCATGAGGTAGCTTTTAAGGAGTTGTTGATAAAATGTTTTGCAATAGGCTTGGGAGTGCTGTCAACTTCTTAATTCAGGTGTGCATTTTCCTGTTGTAGCAGATCCCTTGAGTTTTTCCTGTAGCAGTATTTTTCCTGATCCTTTATAAAAGATTATGCATAATCAAGACTATCTATTGTGACTCGTGAGGTAAGATCATCTAGCTGACCTTGACTGATCCAGAAAAGCCGAGAGTTTAGTTCTTGGATGAGAGTCAACAAGGAAATGCAAACAACTGGCTGGAGAAAAAGGTGGAATCCCTTCTTTTCTACCCAGCATAATCCTGTAGTAGGCTATAGCAGAAGTGAAAGAAATCTGTGGTCTTTGCCAGCCTCCAAAACGATAATAAAAGAGGATTCAGTTTAGGAGCGCAAAAGTCTGTCTCTCTCCACTTTCTGTTTTCAAAACAATATTCCAAGAATTTGTTCCATTCATTCATTAAATGTTATTTCATTACGAATTGTCCTCGACTTACAATTATAATTGAGCCCAACTGTTGCTAAGCAAGACATTGTTAAATGAGTTTGCTCCATTTTACGATCTTTCTTGCCACAGTTAAGTGAATCACTGCAGTTGTTAAGTTCGTAACATAATTTTTAAGTGTTAAGCGTCCCCATTGGCTGTGTTTGTCAGAAAGTTGGAAAAGTTGATCATGTAACCCTGGAACATGGGCAGCCATCATAAATATGAGTTAGTTGCCAAATATCTGAATTTTGACCATGTGACCAACGGTTGTAAGTATTAAAATTGGTCATAAGTCACTTTTCTTGGTACCACTGTAACTTTGAACAGTCACTAAACAAATAGTTGTAAGTCAAGGACTATGAGTTTAGACAGTCCATTGCCAGTAGTCATCGTTTAGAGATAGCTCCACACTTTAAGAGAGAAATGACCACAGATGTGCAAAATAACAGTGGGCACAGGAGCAACTTCTGACATCCTGTAGACTTCCCCATTGGCTTTCTTTATAGGAAGCTGTAGGGAGCATTGGAAATGACAGTCACATGACAACAGGCCGACCACAGTGACTCAGCAGTGCCCACTGTTTTTAATTTCAGGAATAATGCCTGCAAAATGTCCCCAGCTTCCCATTTCTGTTTGTATCCATGGCCTTTTCCTGTCATTCCATACACCATGAGTGTTTTTATGCACTGAATCACTGGGGATTCCCAGAAAGCAAATAATCATTTATTTTAAGAAAGGGTATTTGCATCACAGCTCTTAAAAATGTTGCGTTAATTGCTATTCTTTTAGAAGTAGGGTGCAGTGTCTCTTTGTTTTGGCAGTGTCATGAAAACTAGTAAGCCAGTGTGTAACTGGTAGCTGGAAGGAATGTCAGTGGTTCATGTGGTCACATCACAATCTGAAAAATATTACCTTGTAGTCATACATAAAAGGAGAACAGGAAAAAAGGAAATAATGTTTGTAAAGTACTAAGAAACAAGACTTGGTTCCTAAAGACATTTTGAAAATATTCTTCCCTGTGGATAATTTTGGTAGACCTTTGAAAAATCGAGTAAGGATGTAATAGCTATTCATATTTTTTTAAAAATGCTACAAATTGATTCTTGGTATATGTTGTATATATGGTAACTGAAAGGAGAAAGAAATTTACAATGAACAAATGGGTAGCCATTATTAATATGCATGGAGTTCTATAGAAATCCAAGATTTAAAAAGTACTGGAAAACAAACCTCTCCAGTCATTTTGAATCTGATTAATCAAATTTCCAAATCATTGGATCTTCTGTCATAGACAGTTCCATCACATTATACATTTGGCCTCCTATATTTTAAAATAAGCAATTGGTTCAATTGGAAAACTTCATTTGCTTCCAGGGGTGAGGGAGAATTTCTGTGCAGAAAACATTTATCCTTCTCATGCTTTCTTAAGTTTGAGGAAGGAATAAGAACGGAAGCAGATATTCAGAGTTCATCATGAGACATATTGAAAGTCCAATTTTGATTGTGATTTAAAAAAAAAAATCTTAGAGATTTGACTCTTCTTTATTGGCATCTGTCAATCATTTTGCTTTAGGCAAATATCAACTGTCCAATGTAAAATACCCTGGATGCCACTGGTCATAGCATCAGGTAGCTCTACTTGAAAGGTGTTGTAGCCTTGCTGAAGTTAAGCTATCTTTGTCCCAAAGGTGCTTTTTGAGAAGGCAACCGGACTTTGTTTTTCCTTGAAGACGTTTTGCTTCTTATCCAAGAAGCTTCTTCAGTTCTGATTGAATGGTAGAAGATGTAAGCATTTGTGTTACTTGCAGTCATCTGGTCTGTAGCATTCTTTCTGAGAGTCATTGAGGCCATTTGGAGGTTTATCTGTGCCCTTAGAGTCACCTGAATAGTGCAAGTGGGTATGGAACTTTCTTGGAACTGCTGAAAGGACTGTTGTAGATAGGAAGTAGTGATATTATACCCTACCCCGTTGAGAGAGAGCTGTTTAATTTTAATATGCATGGAGTCTTTGACCCCGCTTTCAGACCAGTGGTCCCCTCTGTCCACTATGTGGACTTTACTGTCTTCAAAAGATTGGCCTTTGTCTTTCAATAGACACTAAGCCATCCTTGCATGATTGATCAGCAAGTGAGAAATTATTTGATATACCTGGTATAGCATCTCTTGAACTTCCACCATGGAATAAATCCATGTCTAGATAACCAATTTTCTGTGAATGTTCAACAAGTATTAAACTTTCATCAAATGGCTGAGTATTCAGTGTCACACTTTTCAAAAGAAAATTCTATCTCAGAATAAACTGAAAATGCAGATTTTCTTAGTCTTTGTTTACCTTTCCTTCACTCTCATAATGTTATATTTCCCTGTTTCTTAAACATTTCCCCGTGTACTGATTGCATTAACATTTGTTTCTACTTTTTACATAATCAAAATTCTGGGTTCAATTTTTAGTATATAAGTTAGTTTTTCCAATAGGGATACAATTCACTTGAGGATGATCTCAAGTTCATAATCTCTTCACTTACTGACCATTTTTAGGGCTTGTCTTATTTGAGCTACATGATGTGCAAATTTTAGCTGCCTGCTGCAATTTTGTAGATACATTTTTAAAAAAATATGCAGCTTGCTGAACTTCAAAATAAATTTGTATACCTCCAAAAATGAGCACAATGTTTCATTCTTACATTAAATTATTACATTGTGCATGACTAACATATCCTTGAGATACTCCTATTGATTACATCTATGGTTTAAGTACCTGTTGAGGATACGGACCTTGGCCATGGACCCCTAAGACTTAACTCAAGATTTAAATCATAACATTTTTCAAGCCTTCATGGACCCCTGGATTACATCAAGAAGTTTCCAAACGTCCTAGACTTGTGTTTTGGTCAACAATGAAAACTATTGCATAACCCTCTTTTTAATTGTCTACTTCCTACCTAGGGAGTATAAGTTGACTGGCTTGTGAACATGGATTTCCCCTTTCCTCAAGGTAGGTTTGGTAATGAGTTGTCTTAACAGCAAAATGTCTGATGTTTGTATCAGTAAAGTTTCAGAGTAGGTCAGTAACACCCAAATTTAGACTCATTCAGTCAAAGAGCCAAGAGTGTCCTGAAATCAACCCTTGCGTGTCAGTCTGTGCACATCACAAGGTTCTTGTGAGAATTAAATGGGGTGACTAGTAAGTAGGGAAGACCACAGATGCAGCTCAAAACACTGACAGAAATATAGGATACAGGTATAATAATCGTTTTTGGAAGACCAGTTTTGATCAGAAATCATCTGTTAACAATTCAGAATATTGTTTTGCCTCCTTTGCTGATTTCGGTATCTGTTTTCTCTCATTTGTGTGTGCGTTGTGTTCTTTCTCCGCAGTGCCCTTAAAGATAGCAGATTTCCCCCAATGACGAGGGATGAACTGCCACGGCTTTTCTGCTCAGTGTCTCTACTTACTAATTTTGAAGATGTCTGTGATTATTTGGATTGGGAGGTAAGGAACCTCTAATTTTTGCATATTTCATGGAGTGACGTTTCTCCATTCTGATCATTGAACAGCCTAGAAATTTGTCTGGAACTTGTGTTGTACTGCAAGAGTGTGAAACAGCAAGGGGGGGGGGGTATGCTCTCCTTGATCCAGTGAAAATGATCTCCAGAAGAACCAGACCATTAATATCCAACCCTTCTTCATTCTATGAAAGTGTGTTCCCATTTTGATTTTCCTGGTGGCTGCCCGTTTGTTGAAGTTACTGTCCCAATGAAAACAATGAATTTTCAGTGGTAAATTCAGGTTCAAGTTACATTGCCAGAAGGAGGGGACATGAAATGAAACATTTATATGTATTAAAAACAAAAATTTAGGCTTAAAAATAAAGGAACATAAAGATTCTAGCCCAGCCTTCTCACAGATATGCTATTTTATGATATGTGGGACAAGTTTTTCCCCATGAGAAATGGTGCAAGCCTGAATACAGGCTTAACGTTTCCCTGAAAATAAAGCTTTAAAATAAATTTAATCAAATGAAACCAAAAAGGATCATGTAGCAATCTCTTTATCACTTCCATTTTCAAACTCTGTTTGGAGCACAGCAGCTCCCACACGCGCACTTATTATTAAAAACTCTACTTGAAGCTTTACAAATTTAAAATATTTGCAGAGCAAGAGGAATTCTCAAAAATTGACCTTGCCAACAAATTTGCAATGGGCATCTTGGTAATTTCAACAATAATGGGTCTTTGACCATCCCAGTGTGCCACTCAAATTCCAACATTCTACCTTGATCACATAAGCTTGAGAGCAGAGCTATGGAGATTTGCATATGTGGACGTGTAACATTTCCATGTCAATCTAGTTTCAGAATGGACGTATAGCAGTCTGCGTTCATTTTTAAGTTCGTAAAAGTGAAGGCAGCCTCTGAGAAGGTCAGTCGAGCAAGAATAGTTGGAATTGTAGAAGATGAGAGAGATGTAGTCTTCACAAATCCAAATGGCAGGAACACAGCTAGTTCCCTGAGTTTCCTCCATACCAACCAGGGCCTCTCAAGAGTTGCTGGAATTGGCAAAAAAGTTTTGTCCCATCCAGTATCCTTTAGCTTTTGTGTGGAGCTAAAACTCAAAGACTATTTGGCCACCCTAGCCTGCCTTACACAACAGGGCTGGAACAACATCTGTCAAGGCTCCTAGATCACACAACCATGTTGGTCCAGAGCTCACCATTTTAGCATCTTGAGGAAGTTGAAAGTGGTAACATTAGGATGCTATAAGTATTAGATTTTTGTTTGTTTGTTTAAGAAAGACAGAGGCTGAAACATTGAACTGTGCCCACAATAAAAGTAGGATTTCTCTCCTTTTTCTTCTTTTTAAACTGCTGAAGCAAACATACTACAGAGTTGTTGTTTTTCAGAGCTGACAAATAATCACCCTCATAGCATTTTGCATGCAACTCTGAATTGGCTGCTCAGACTGAATAACTCCTCACTTGTGAATTGCCATTTGCTTGGTTTCTGAATTAGAATACATCTAATTTTAAATCCCAGTCTGGTTACAGAAAACACTAAGGAACTCCTCTTGGTGTTAGTTATGTCCCCTACTATTTGATAGTTATTTCATTGTGAATGATACAAGGCAACATGCCTTTGCAAAAATGCATGCCTGAGGTTTCCAAATACTCACAATGTGGCTTCAGCTCAGTCCACCATATCTATTATCTCCTGGGATGTAGGACTTAAATAAATACAAGAGTATAAATTTAAGTCCAGCTCTTTGTGTGCAAAATCTGGAACTTTTCCATTCCATTGCCAACTGTCTATAAGATATATAACTCAGCAGCTGAATATCTCCTGCACACAGTAAAGGACCATAGGTATTTATAGATGGCTGTGTAATAGGCCCACAAAGGAATAGCAGCCCTTTTATATCTTTACAATTCTAATGATAGTTGGCTAAATTGTTTTTTGTTTTGTTTTGTTTAGAACACTTGCTTTTGGGGAAACATGTTTCTCTAGATTAAATCCTTGATAGTCTCAATAAAGAGAAGGGAGGAGAGGATTGAATTGAATGTTGAGGTAAATCTACACGCTACTTCCAAATGCAAAAGAATAAAGGACTCTCCTTTAGCATCCACAGAAAATACAATAACCTCCCCCTTTCTGCCCTAGAAGCTTATTTCCCATTTTGAAACCTAGATATTGGGGGGGGGGGGGGTTGTGGAAACAAAACAAAAGAATATTGTCTAGGGTGACATTGGACATTGAAGTTGGGAACAAGACAACAACTTCGTTGGATTTTTAAAGAATGGAAAACCAGATCTTGCAGGTTCACCATTGGTAGAATAATTGTGTCATTTTTCCTTGCATTTTGTTGATTAGAAATAAAAGCTAGGTAACAACAGCAGAGAGGCGACACATCCTCACCCAGCAGTTCCAATTAAGACACCACCTTTGCTTAATTTTGCATTCCTTCACACTGCAACAGTGACAAGAAAATAATGCAGAACTTAGAAGTCTATTTTTGGTGAAATCCTTGATGCTCTCTGAGTTTGATTGTTTGGTGCCGATGATATTACATAGTTGGGCAACGAAATATCTGCAAGAAAATCACCAGCTCAGAGCACCAAGGACCCCAAAGTTAACCCTGAGCTCCAAATATTCTCTTCTAGTAGGCCCATTTTGTTTTAATAGTTAAAGCTGGAGAGCTGAGAGAAGAACCAAGATGAGTCGTCTTCTTCTCACTGTTCCAGGGGGATACATCATTTTCAAAGGCTTAGTTTTCTAAATGGGAATTTGGGCTTTCAGTTTGACTCGGAAGGGTTTGTTTGTTTTTTTTAAACTAAAGTATTTCCAATTACCTTTATTTCATGGCTCCATAGATAAGGAGACAGGAGAGTAGTATTTATTGAAATGTTGGATCCTTGAAAGAGTAATGCGTCACTGTATTTGGCCCTTACAGTGAGACCGCTTATATCATCCGTGTTTCTTTTAAGGGGGACTGCAGTTATGCAATGTGAATGGCAAAAAGTCATTTCAAGATGGCTAGAATATGACCTAAAGAGAGAATGTGGTTCTTCCACCTGGTATAACTGCTCATTTCCAGATCATCCTGAAAGGCCATCCGCCCGGTTAGGAGACCTTACTTCTGTAGGTATGCTATTGATGATCTTGTGGGAGCTAATCCAGCAATTTGCAAATCAATGCCAAATGTTTCCCAAATTCCAAATGTTCTCCAGAGCCCACCGTGCTCCTACGGTTGGACAGCCTGATCTGGCTAAGGGAGGAGGGGATATCAGCGGTCTTCTGCTTGAGGGTCTCTCAGCTGGCTCCAAGTGGTCGTTCTCCCAAGAGAAGGAATTTCGAAGAGAGGGATAAGTGAATTGGCTGCCATTAGCTTCCACATGGTTTTTCAAATTGCTGCCATTTTTCACTTGTTGTTTAAGTATACTTTGCACGTTTCTCTAGCCACTTGCCCCAAGGGCCACCTGGGATCGTAGAGTGCAAATAAAGACCTTCCATTTTGTCCATTCATCCTTCCATAGCATGGCTATGTGTGACTTGCTCTGCTCATCAGCTCACACTACCTGTGGCTTTTTTATAAGGATGGGGGCACAAGGTTCACACCTCCAGCAAAAGTTCCTTCCCCAAGACTTGTCCCACAAATTTTGTCAGGGTGTAACATAAAGGAGGCTCATGGCAGATGATGGGGTGAAAGTTGCAATGCTCCATATAAGACATCATTTTTAACTAGCCTTTGTGTCTAAGCACTGTTCAGTGGCCGTTGCATTGCACACATTTTCTATGTAGAAGACGACCCTGAGTAGAGTACCTGAGTGACTTGCATCTCCAAACACACCGGGAATCTTGGCAAACCACCCACAGTCTGTTTAGGCAAAATCAACCTACTACAGTATTTGCTTTCATTCTGTAGGTTGTTTTTCAGCTACTGCAAATATATATTTTTGAATCTGCTGCTATTTTTCACCAGATGACTTTGTCTCAGATAACTGGATAGTTTTCTGTAGAGCCAAATGCTGACCTAGATTTCCATAGGAAATGGCATCCATTATGGACTCCTCTCCCCTCTCTAACCTTCTTCCTTTTTCCTGAGGGTCCAAAATGTCAATTTTCCCCCTCTGTCATCCTTCCTGAATTAAAATGTAGCCCTTTTTGTCACAGGCTCTGAAGCTGTCTCTTCTCAAGCATATGAAATGTATGTGTGCAGGTATGAAAGGCCATAGAGAATTATTATTTTCTTCCTTGCATTAATAACTTGGCATGTTTGGCTTAGCTGGATAGTACATACATGGAATCAACAACTCGCTGACTTTCTACCAAGTGAATTTTGCTCTGACTGATGAAGTTGCTAGGATGAGCAGTGAAACATCTCAAGTTTAATAAAGTTTGGTCCAGTTGCCATGATTCAACCTTTAAACACCTTGGCCTGGATGATTGAGGTTTCATTGATATACATGGATTAGGTTGTTGCTTGAACAACATTGTATTGTATTGGGTGACAATCTAAACTAAGGGAATGGAGACTTCTTATTCAATCTTGAGTCTGAATTTTAGGAATGTGTCTCTCCCTCCGCCCCTAAAATATCAAACAAGTAGCCCTCAACTAACTTACTTTCTTTCTTTCTTTCTTTCTTTCTTTCTTTCTTTCTTTCTTTCTTTCTTTCTTTCTTTCTTTCTTTCTTTCTTTCTTTCTTTCTTTCTTTCTTTTGTCAATTGCTTACAAGATAATAGTTATTAATAAAATCATAGTTATGAATACATGGATATATATAAGAAAAAATAAATAAAAGAAACTAAAGAAACAATAGGACAGGGACGGTAGGTACATGCACGCCCCCTACGGACCTCTTAGGGTGAGGTCAATAGTAGACAGTCTAAGGTGAAAGTTTTTGGGGTTTGGGGAAGAAACCACAGAGTCAGGTAGAGGATTCCAGAATATGACCACTCTGTGGCTGAAGTCATACTTCCTGCAATCAAGTTTGGTGCGATTAACCTTGAAATTTGTATCTATTGTTTGCTCTTGTATTGTTATGGTTGAAACTGAAATATTCATTGACAGGCAGGACATTGCAATGTATGATTTTATATACTATACTTAGATCGGACCGAAGGTGGCGTAGTTCTAGGTTTTCTAGGTCTAGAATTTAAAGTCTGGTGGCATAAGGTATTCTACAACGAGTAGAAGAGTGGAGAACTCTTCTTGTGAAATATTTCTGGACTTTCTCAACTGTGTTAATATCAGATACATAATGTGGTTTCCAGACTGATGAGCTGTATTCGAGTATTGGTCTAGCAAATGTTTTATATGCTCTAATTAGTAGTGTAATATTACCAGAGAAAAAGCTACGTAAGATGTTATCTGTAAGAATTTATCTATATTATCTCTCATACCTCTCTCTCTCTCTCTCTCTCTCTCTCCCTCCCTCCCTCCCTACTTCCCTCTCTCTCTCCTTTGTGTATCTGCAATCCATCTATATCAGTCAGCTATATCTGTCTATCAATCAAATGTCTAACTATTATTGATTAATTAACCACCTATCTATCAATAGGCATCTGCCTATTAATGCAGGAAAGATGGCTTGTGTTTAGACCCATCTCGGGAAGAGCATCCCAACTCTTCTCTGCTCGCTGGTTTCAATGTTGGAACTCCTCCTATGGGTGGAAATGTTTCTTTACATGCAGCCCAAATCTCCTTTCCTGTCACTCTAATCTATTCTTTGGTGTCCTTTCTTGGGATTGGAGAGCCTGCCACTGCCTTATCCTGCATAACCGTAGCCAGGCATTGGGAATTGGATTGCTGTGATGGCTGTCCATTGTGTTATATCACAAGGGATGATGACATGCAGCAGGGAGGAGGCTTTGCATTTGCAGTGTGACTTGCTTATGCAGAAAGAGAGCATGGCAATTTCTGAAGAACAGCTCTCACTGCCCCATCTAAGTTTTGGTAATGCTGCAAAGTAGAACATGGGAGAATTGATGGCTATATACTAGCCTTCCCAGAACCGGGTTCTATTTCCTCCAGTGGACAACAAATTCTGGGATTTATTTTTTAGATTTTTATCCCATCTTTTTAGTATTTAGTATTTTTTTAGTATTTATTTGATTTGTCAATCGCTTACAAGATACAGGTATAAGAATAAACATAGTTTTGAATACATGAGATAGATACTTATAAGAAAAATAAAAAGAAACAATAGAACAGGGACAGTAGGCACGATTGGTGCGCTAATGCATAGCCCCCTATAGGCCTCTTAGGAAGGAGGTAAGGTCAATAGTAGACAATCTAAGGTTAAAGTTTTTGGGGTTTGGGGAAGAAACCACAGAGGCAGGTAGAGTATTCCAAACATTGACCACTCTGTTCCTGAAGTCGTATTTTCTGCAGTCAAGTTTGGTGCGGTTAACCTTGAGTTTGTATCTATTGTGTGCTCTTGTATTGTTATGGTTGAAGCTGAAGTATTCATTTGCAGGTAGGACATTGCAATGTATGATTTTATATACTATATTTAGATTGGACTGGAGGCGGCGTAGTTCTAGGTTTTCTAGGTCTAGAGTTTCAAATCTGGTGGCATAAGGTATTCTGCAATAAGTAAACTGATGAGCTGTATTCAAGTATAGGTCTAGCAAATGTTTTGTATGCTCTAGTTAGTAGTGTGATATTACCAGAGAAGAAGCTACATAGGATGAGGTTAAGAACTCTTAGTGCCTTTTTGGCTGTGTAGTTACAGTGGGCTCTTACAGTAGCACTTAGATCATTAGAGATAAGTCATCCAAGGTCCTTGACAGAGTTTGGGTCATCAACAAGGTCTTGATTATTTTAGCTTGTATTTTATTTTCTGATTTTTTTTTTTTTGCCAATATGTAAGACAGAGCATTTATTTGTGGAGATTAGAAGTTGCTATTTGATTGACCATTCTGATACATAGTCAAGGTCTTTTTGTCTGTGGTGTTGAACTTATGACCATTCGTTCATTTACCATGTGAAGTTACACTGAAAAAAGTGAACAACTGGTCCTCACGCTTGGAATTGTCTCAATGTCGCCACAGCCACATGATCAAAATTTGGGCACTGGGCTGACAGAATTCATTTACAATAGCTGTAGCATTCCAAGATCACATGATCAGCATTTGCAGCAGGCTTCTGACAAGCAAAATCAAAGAGGGTAGGCAGATTCACTTAATGACCAAGGCAAAAAAGGTCATAAAATTGGGTATGATTCACTTAATGACTGCCTCACTCAGGGATGGAAGTTCCAGTCTCAATTGTGGTCATAAGCCGAGAACTACCCATATTGTAAATAATTTAGTTCTGAAAATGAGAGGCAAGTGGGGATTGTAAGTAAAACTAAAAACCAGGAGACTGGCAGATCTAGTCCTGTCTTAACTATGAAGTCAACTATGTAACCTTTGCTCACAGTTTTCATTCTCAGTTCAAGAAAGAAGACAGTGGTGGCAAGCCACTTCTAAAAACGTGGCCAGGAATCAAGTTTGTCTGTGGGATCCTTGGTGCTCTCTGAGCTTGATGGGGTTTTTTTCTTTACCCAACGGGGTAACATCCTTGATAATGATGATGCCTTGAAGACATTATTTGGTTTGGTGATGAAACATCTGCAAGGAAACCACCAAGCTTAGAGAACACCAAGGATGCCACAGTTCAACTCTGAGCTACAAATACAGGCTAAAACATGAAGAATAGTTGCAGGAATTGGGTATGTCTAGTCTAGTGAAAAGAAAAACTAGGGGTGACATGATAGCAGTCTTCCAGTATTTGAGAGGCTGCCACAAAGAAGACGGGTCAACCTATTTTCCAAAGCACCAGTAGGCAATACAAGAACCAATGGATTGAAAGTAATCAAGGAGAGAGGCAACCTAGAACTAAGGAGAAATTTGTTAATGGTTAGAAGAATCAACCAGTGGAATGTCTTGCTTTCAGAAATTGTGGATGTCCCATCACTTGAGGATTTCAAGAAGAGACTGGCCAAACCAGTCTGAAATAGTATAGATTCTCCTGCTTGAGCAGGGGGTTGGATTAGATGATCTCCCAGGTCTCTTCCAACTCTGTTATTCTATGTTCTGTATTCTAAATATTCTCTTCTGTTGATATCTAGATTGACTAGATTGTATACACACTCAAAGTTAAAAAATTGAGAAAAGGATTCTCATGAATATACATTTCTCACCCTCCCGGATGAGCTCCCTGGTGTTTTCCATTTAAGAAGCACAAACATATTGTCACATCACAAAGATCATGGATAATTGGCTGGAGAGCTTGGAAGTTGACGAATTAGCATATAGAAAAATTACATTTTATTGGGAAGCTTAAAGAATCATTGGAATTTATCAGTCATGTCAGACCTTTTAAGCACATATGACTAAAGCAAAATCACTTATTCAAACACGATTTATGTGGGGTCCATATTGAATTTATTTTTTAAACCACAATTCTTAACTGAAGCCTGTAGATATGTAGAGCAAATTACATGATGAAAAATCACAGCTTACCTCCTCAAGGGAGACACAGCATGAGAAGAAAAGAGAGAAAAGAGAGAAAAACATTTTCTCTGAAAATTTTTAAAGGAAAAAAATGAGATGTTGAAAGAGGTTATTAGGGACTTCCGGTTTGCAAGTCTTCAGCAGCGGCAGGGATTCGCGATACTGCGTGATCACTGCTGTGTTCGCTGCCAAGGTTCCCCAGATCTGTTTGGATTTGGGGGATATAGATGCCCCATAGAGGCAGCTGAAGATGGGGGATCCGGATAGGGGTTTGGGGGTGTCACAGACCCCCTCCCCATCCAGCAAAACCCCCTTTTCCCAAGGTGGAGGAGCGGCGGTCAGTAATGGCTGCCACGAAGAAACCTGCAGCCGGACAAGATTGTGCAGGAGGGAGAAAGTTGGAAGAGTTGTGAAAGTGGTTTTTGACCGGGACAAAGCAAGAAAAAGTACCCTGGAATCTTGAAAGTTGCTAAAAATACATTGTTTCCAGAGAGAGTTACAAATAGCGAATGGAATCCTAAAAGGGAAAGTTCTTTTTTTTTTTCTTTTCACTCTCCTTCCTAACGTGACAGCGGATGGAATCATAAAAGAAATTGGAAAACCTGCATCAGAGGTAATTGAATGCTGAAGGGATAAAGATTTCTGAACACTTAAAAAAAAAAAAAGAATCTTTTTGGCTGTGAGTGGGAAGGAAGAGAGAAAAAAATTGGAGCAAAATTTGAAAATAAGGAGAAGATTGCCTAGAATTCTAAAGAGTTACTAAACATCAATAAGACTTCTAAAAGATATATTTTAAAGGGAACTTTGTGACTAAACTTTAACCCCAGAAAGAGAAAGTGAAGAAGGAGAAAGTATTTAAAAGAAACAGCTTGTTTTGATTGTTTGGTGATTTTGGAACTTCTGAGAATTATCTCTGATTAAAAGCACTTGGGTGGTTGTTTGGAAAAACTTTTTCTCTATACAATGGCATCACTTGTGGATGGATTGGAACTTGTATACCAAAAATATGAAAAAGAAAAGCAAGAAGGGAAGGATATTCTTGGCACTCTTTTTCAATTTTTCGAAATGGCAGTTTGTACTTATGTAAAGCTGAACGAGCAACAGGATGACTGGGACAAAGAAGAAGCCATTTTTGATGAACAAGTGACTTTGGTCGGGGAAGGAAAGGAGAAAGAGAAAAAGGAAAAGAAGACTTTAAGACTTGGAAAAACAACCAAAAAGGAGAAGAATAAGGTGAAAAGGGGATATTATGTTAAAAAACAACAGAAAGGAGGAAAGCAGAATAAAAGGGAGGTGGAGAGACAAGGGGGTAAAGAGGACAAGGAGAAGAAAAAGCAAGGGAGAAAGGAAGGGATGAGAAGCCTTAATGGTGGGGAGCAAGATGCAAAGAAACAAAAGTTTTTTAGAGATAATGAGTAAATTTTATTGAAAAAGGGATTCTAGAAAGGTACATAAGATTGTATTTTTACATTTGTACTTAGAAATAACCTTAGAAAATTGGAAACAATATGCAGTTTAAAATGTGATAAAATATTTAGTATAATTTAGTGAAATGTTTGTTAAGAAAAGGGGAGTACTTCAATGAAATAATGATTTAAGATATGTGATGTGCGGGGGGAAATAATTTTGGAAAGCATAAGTGTTCTCATAAAGGCATGATATTTAATTGAAATGGGTAAAATGCTTATAAATGATTGTTAATATTAATGATTAGACTATGTTATCCTAGTGAATTTTTTTGTGAAATGAGAGATTTGAAGTAGGAGAAGGGGGAACATTTTAATGAAATAATGATTTATAATATGTGATGTGGGCGGGGAATAACTATGGAAAATAGGTGCTCCCAAAAAAGTATGTGATTTAACTGAAATGTGCTAAATATTTAAGATATAAATGAATATTAATATTAATGAATAGATTTGTATTTATATTGATAATATTGCATAATTTTAGAATGTACCAGACAGAATCCCAATGTAAGCTATGTATTCTATATTAAGTATTAAAAATATAGGAGAAAGAGATAAAGGCATCATACTCCAATTAGTGTACAGGAGAAGTTTTTCAAAGAAGAAAGATAAATGGATGGCTGGAAATAGAACAGACAAAGAATAATAAATATTATGATTCGAATTGAGATGAGATAAATAAAATAAAATTAAGAAAGTGTAAAAGAGAGGAGAAGCTATATAGAAAATTGAGAATGTTAATAAGATGTGGAATGGTATGCAAAATGAATATGAATTTGAATTTGTGTCTGTACCAAGAGTTTTAACCCGGGACTAAGCAACTTTCAGCAAAGAGGTTTTTTATGTTTCTATGTTTTGTGTTTCTTTGTGTTTATGTTTTGTATGTCTTTAAAAATTAATAAAATTTGTTTTTTTTTTTTTAAAAAAGAGGTTATTAGGAAAAGAGATGATTCTCATTTTAATCTCATCTTTCCTTCAAATCACATAAACCAATCATAATGGCCCAGACAAATATACCGTATATACTCGAGTATAAGCCGAGTTTTTTAGCCCATTCTTTGTGCTGAAAAACCCGCCCTCGGCTTATACTCGAGTCAGATTCCCCTCTGAAAAAAAAAATGGTGTGGAGCTCCGGAGCTGGGCAGCCGCTTTCCTGCAGGCAAGCCCCACTTCATGGACTCCGTCCATCCTCGCTCCCACCCACCCACCCACCCACCCAAAGTGACGTCCCCCAATCGCGCAGTCCAGAATTGCCCTCCCCTCAGGAGGCAGCAACGACGCCCGGTGTTTCCCGAGACAAGAAGCTCCACCGTGCAATGAAAGCGCCCTGGCTCTAGCCTCAGAAAACAACGCGAGGCGAGGTCGCTTCGGCTCCGCTGAGCTTCATTTCCAAGCTGCTTTCAGTCCGCTCGGGAGGAGGGGAAGGAGGTGGTGGCCTAGAGCTCAGAAAACAACGCAAGCTGCCGCCGCCACCTCCTCCCCCTCCTCCTGAGCGGACTGAAAGCAGCTAGGAAACGAAGGTGAGCGGAGCCTAGAGCTCAGAAAACAACGCGAGGCGAGGTCGCTTCGGCTCCGCTGAGCTTCGTTTCCTAGCTGCTTTCAGTCCGCTCGGGAGGAGGTGGAGGAGGTGGTGGCCTAGAGCTCAGAAAACAACGCAAGCTGCCGCCACCACCTCCTCCCCCTCCTCCCGAATGGACTGAAAGCAGCTAGGAAACGAAGCTGAGCGGAGCCCAGAGCTCAGAAAACAACGCGAGGCGAAGTCGCTTCGGCTCCGCTGAGCTTCGTTTCCTAGCTGCTTTCAGTCCGCTCGGGAGGAGGGGGAGGAGGTGGCGGCGGCAGCTTGCGTTGTTTTCTGAGCTCTAGGCCACCACCTCCTCCCCCTCCTCCCGAGCGGACTGAAAGCAGCTAGGAAACGAAGCTCAGCGGAGCTGAAGCGACCTCGCCTCGCGTTGTTTTCTGAGCTCTAGGCTCCGCTCACCTTCGTTTCCTAGTTGCTTTCAGTCCGCTCAGGAGGAGGGGGAGGAGGTGGTGGCGGCAGCTTGCGTTGTTTTCTGAGCTCTAGGCCACCACCTGCTCCCCCTCCTCCCGAGCAGACTGAAAGCAGCTAGGAAACGAAGCTCAGCGGAGCCGAAGCGACTTCGCCTCGCGTTGTTTTCTGAGCTCTGGGCTCCGCTCAGCTTCGTTTCCTAGCTGCTTTCAGTCCGCTCAGGAGGAGGGGGAGGAGGTGGTGGCGGCAGCTTGCGTTGTTTTCTGAGCTCTAGGCCACCATCTCCTCCCCCTCCTCCCGAGCGGACTGAAAGCAGCTAGGAAACGAAGCTGAGCGGAGCCGAAGCGACCTCGCTTCGCGTTGTTTTCTGAACCCGTGAGCCTAGAGCCAGGGCGCTTTCATTGCACGGCGGAACTTCATCTCGGGAAATACCGGGCGTCGTTGCTGCCCCGAGGGGAGGGCGATTCTGGGCTGCGCAATTGGGGGACTTCGTGGCTTTGGGTAGGTGGGAGCGAGGACGTTGACTTTAAGCGCTGCCGGCCAAGTGTTTCACAAATACCAGTGGGACCTCCGTCCACCACCACCCCTCCCTCTTTTGCCTCCTTCCTTCTGATCAATCAGGTTTTCCTAGTATTTGCTCACAGCTGCGTTTTCTCTTCTGCTGTGCTAGGCATTGAACACAGGGATTTCTGATTCCCCTTGCACGCGCGTGGATATGCCACGGGGCATTTTCTTCCAAATGCCCCACTGGCAGAGAACACTGACTTTCATAATAGTGAGATCATTTCCCAAATTAATTGATTCACTAACCCAAAAGATGTCGATGACAGTGGGAGGCAGGAGTCACTCTCTCCCTTGCAAGAAAAAAGCAAGAGCCGTTCTTATGATCTCTCTCTCTCTCCCCGTAATACAGTCAAGCCCTTTCCAGCACGCGGGATCTGCCCCCGCCGCTTTGCACCTTGCAAACGCAAAACCCCCGGGATTTTGCATTTGCAGGGTGCAAAGCGGCGGCGGCAGATCGCACGTGCTGGAAAGGGCTTGACTGTATTACGGAGAGAGAGAGAGAGATCATAAGAACGGCTCTTGCTTTTTTCTTGCAAGGGAGAGTGACTCCTGCCTCCCACTGTCATCGTCATCTTCTTTTGGGTTAGTGAATCAATTAAACCTTTCATGATAGTGAGATCGTTTCCCAAATTGATTAATCTGTTTTTCTTTGAAATAAATATTCAAAAACATTTAATCTACTGATGCCTCAATTAATGTAATTTTATTAGTATCTATTTTTATTTTTGAAATTTACCAGTAGCTGCTGCATTTCCCACCCTCTGCTTATACTCGAGTCAATAAGTTTTCCCAGTTTTTTGTGGTAAAATTAGGTGCCTCGGCTTATATTCGGGTCGACTTATACTCGAGTATATATGGTAGTTTGTTTTTAACATAACTTAGGAAAATAATAAAAGAAGTTGCTGAAAAAAATAAAGATTTGCATATCTTTCAACTGAAAATCAAAAGCTTTCACTTAGTCTTTTTTCTAACTTGGCTCTCTTCTGATAGATGAACCTCATCACCCAGAATTTTCAACAATGCCCTTGCTGGCTTGGGAATTCTGGAAATTGAAGTCCGTATAACTGGAGGGCATCCCAATTTGGAAAAGCTGCCCTAAATTTAGAGGGCACAATGGCTCAACAGTTAAAGACACTGAGCTTGTCAACTGGAAAATTGACAGTCCAAGGTTTGAGACTTGAGCACTGCATGATGGGGTGAGCTCCCGTTCCTGCTCCAGCTCCTGCTCACCTAACAGTTTGGAAGAAAGAAAATTTGAGTAGATCAACTGGTTCCACTTTGGTGGGAAGTTATAACAACTCTCTGTGATGGCCCATGACTGTGAAAATGTCTTTGGACATCATTGGCTTCCTCGGCTAAGAAATGGCTCTGCCCATAGATATGGACAAGGGAAAACCTTTACCTTTCTTTTACCTGCTCTATTTTTATTTTTATTTTTGTATCTCACTGTTATTATTTCTACAAATATTATACACTGCATTTCTGTCAAGAGAGGATGAGAGTAAGGGAAGGAGAGGACAGGGTTATGAAAAACTGTAAAATAGAAAAGAACAAGGACAAAAGTATAAATCATGATATCGGGGACAACTGATGGTTCAGAGCTGCAAAAATGCCTTTAGAGTTGACCAGGCAGAGTTATTTAAAAATGGGAAACTGGCTGCATATATAATACAGCAAAGGGTTTAGAATGCACAAGCTGGTAATACAGCTTGTTCATTCTAAACCCTTTTTCACCCATGATGAACCTGCCATATGGGTACATCAGTAAGAATGTAATCTGGCTTAAACATGCATTGATTTAATTAATTGAAGGCTCATGGAAAAATTCTTCTTTGCAGTCTCTCTCTTAAGGCATGTTGCTCCTGTGATGCATGCATATAATTGGCTGAAGTTTGCATGAGTTGAACCTTTTTGGGATGGTTTTGGAAAGTAATATTGATCAGATCCACAGCCGTGGGGTTCTTGGTTGGTTTGTTTTGACTTCTGTTCTTTTTCCCTTCATGCCTTGTATTTCTCAGTTGCCAAATCAACTTCAGCAACAACACTGGGAATCTAAGATAGAGTTGCACAATTCTAGAAATTGTATTGGGAATAGTTGGTTTTAATGGTCTGAGAAGCATTTGTAAAGGAGTTGTAGTTGCCCATCACTGTTATATGAAGCTTCCCAAGGAGAGATCCAACCTAGAATTAAGGAAAGATGTCTGAAGCAGTGGGACAGCTTACCTCTAGAAGTTGCAGGTGTTCCATCACTGGAAGTTTTTAAGAAGAGATTGAATGCCATTGATCCAGAATGGTATAGGGTTTCTTGCTTGAGCAGAAGGTTGGAAGGAAGACCTCCAAGGTCCCTCCCAATTCAGGTATTCTGTAATTCTCTATCATGTCTGCAGCTAATTCAAGCAGCTGCCTCTGTTTCCAAGGTTGTCTGGCTACAGTGAAAATCTCCCTGCAGTTGTTGTGCCTTTCTGGAAATAGACATGAGTGCTTTAATGCAGGGATCACTAACCTTTTGGACCTCAGGGACCACCAAACTCATAATTTTAAATCCCACGGACCACTAATATGAATTTTGATTGACGGTGGCTTGCTGATGTTGGTGGGAAAGTCCAGTCCTATATTCCTGAGCTGCAGTAGTCACAGGACTGGCCCTTTGGTCATCCTGGAGCAGCTCTTCTTCCAGTCCATGGCAGGCCGGTGTACCCGGGTGGAGGAGCAGCTGCTCCAGGATGACCAAAGGGCCAGTCCTGTGACTCCTGCAGCTCTGGAATATAGGACTGACCTTCCCACCAACATCAGCAAGCCACCCTGGGGCAGATTTCCCTCCCCCACCATTGGTCTTACCTTCCAGTTCCAGCTCGTGTAGCTCTATTCAAGATAAGATTTGCGCTCAGCCGAAGGGTGGGGACCAGTGGGTGGGCAGGCCATGTGGGCGGCGCAGCCTTGTGTTCCCACACAGCCTGGATTAATTGCTTGGGGGGGGATTTCTCTGAAGACCACCAAAATTTTCTCATGGACCACCAGTGGTCCCTGGCCCACTGGTTGGTGACCACTGCTTTAATGGGTTGCCTATATTGCATTCCTTTATATTCTGAAGCACCACTTTCCAATTGATCTGCAATCAATTCCCTACCTCTGCTACCACCATTCGTCATCATGATTGATGCCTGGGTTACCTGAAATCCATCCTTAAATACTTAACACACCACTTTTTACCAAGTATCCAATCTTCCCCAGGTTTCTAAGTTTATTATCAAAGTTCTCAGTGCTTCTTCTTTTGCAATCTCTTCCTCTTATATTCCATTTTACTCATCAATCAGACCTTCATTTACCCCACTGTATCTTCCTTATCTGTCCAAAGGTTGACTGAAACTCAAGTCTTTACTACCGTTGGCTGGAATTGCCTCATAAAATAGGTCTGCCTTGTCACCTCTTTCAAATTTATTTTCCATCTTTTCTGGGAAAATATGAAATTTTAATGATCCCCCATTCTTTTTTTATTGACTTGTTCTGACTACTTTTCTTCCATTTCCTCTGATGCCACTTTTGTGATGTTTTCTACACTGCAACCCACTTGGAACCACAAGGAAAAAAGAAAAGCGTTGTTGATATGAAGGTTCTCGACGGTTAATGAATTTCAAAAATTGTCAGCATGTTTGGAAAATGAGATTGGAAAATGAAAATTGCAGTTTTCTGTAGAGCTTTGTGATCAGAACAACTCTATAAGAACATAAAAAAGAAGAATGGAGAACATTTGCAGGAAGAAGACGACCAGATAAACGGTAGACTTCCCTTTCCATGAAATCAGAATATTTCAGTGTTTTCTTTTCATTCTTCCTTAAACCTCATTCCTTCTCGATATGCCAGACCTCTTTGGCTAGGCTATAGTTGTTTGTCTCAATCAATCAGCCAGATGTTTGTTACAGTCAAAAAACCACTTTAATTAAAAATACTAAAGGAGTATCTAGTTAAAAATTTTAGAATAAAGTCATAACAAATAAGAAATAAAATCTATGTTAAAAATTGTAATTTGACAATCCTATCCATTAGTTGCATGTAAACAAGAAAACAGCCTAAGATATAATAAATATAATATAATTAATATAATATAATATAATAATGTAACTTCTTCAACTGTGAAGACCTATAGTCACTAAATAGTAAAATGCAATCAGCTGATAGTACCAAAAGACTTAGTACATTATTGTATAAAATAGTTATAATAGATTATACATCAAGTTCTGATGAATCTTTAGTACTGCTGTGCAGAATTTAGTTACCTGCACTGTGACTACGATCCATTTGCCTTTAAGCAGTCACTGAAGATAAACAATGTCCAAATGGTCAGGATAACTATTAATTATCTGGAAAATAAATTTTGTTTGAATGTCTCTGTAAAAAAAGCAGTGAAGAAGGCCATGTCCAGAAGTTTCCACCTCTCCAGAATTCTAGGGACAGCCTTTCAACCAACTTTATATTTGCTGTCCAGAGTGGCAGATGGAAGAATATGGCATGGTGCAAGTGGAAAGGCTTTCGCTATCTTCAGCTAGCTAAGATAACTGTCAGGTAGTTTATGTCTGGCATTTCTGGAGGAAACAAAGTAAATCAAAGTTACCTACACTAACCAAGAAACAGAATCCAGAATGGACATCTGCAAACTGAAGTTTCTTGATAGTGGAATGGTAATCACTGGTGGAGATTACCAAAATAAGGGAATCAGACTTTTCTCTCAAGCGTTTGAAATACCTTGGCTAACATTTTCAATACCAGTAAATGATTGCCCTTCCATAGGAAAAACTGGGGCACCAACAAGAGGACATTATTATGTTTTAACACCAGAAGATTTTGTCCCCTTTGATAGACATCCTAGAACAGTATGACCATCTCTATTGTACCAAAGGTGCTTTTTCAAGTGGCACCTGGATTTCCTTTATTTTTCCTTCTTCAGTGCTGAGAACTGAGCTGAACCAGAACTGAGGAAGCTTTTTGGATAAGAAACATAACGTCTTCAAGGAAAAACAAAGAAAGTCCAGTTGCCTCTTGAAAAAACACTTTTGTGACAACCATGACCTCCATTGACATTTCCATTGTAGTTTATAAATCCTCCCTTCTATGTTCCACCCATCTTGAAAGCAGGCACGGTATTCTCCATGTTTGAAAAAAAAATTAATCTTTCAGCTTTCATCAAAAGAATCAAAAGCAGTGCTGAGGGTTTCAGCTACAAAGGACCTGATGTTGCTTTTGCCTGCTTTTTTTTAAGCATTTTTCACTCTTTGAGGTTTAGGATCAGTGATATCTGAGCAGCAAAAAGGCATAGATTTCCTACAGAATAAGGTTGAGTTTTCTGTGGTTGTTATAGCAAAATGACCCTTTGGCCCCTCATTTGTAAGATAGAGCATTAGTTACATAGTCTTTTTTTGTATTCTAATTGCAAAAATGACAAGCCCCTTTATATTATAATGGGGAATAAATTAAGAGTTTGTAGATAGGAATAATTTGATAGACATTAGTCTCTCCTGTTCTCTTGCGTGCTTTTTCTCTCTCCTGGCCAGATGGGCAAACATCAAAAGGATTTATTCCAATTATTCTTAGAACCCTTAATGTCGTTAATTTGCATGTATATACATATCTGTTTTAAAAAGTTCATCTGGTTAATATGTCTTACATAAAATTATTAATCAAAATAACAAGGCAATTAACAAAACAAGGCCAGTTTTAGTGAGAGCTAAAAGCTGATATTTAGATCGCTTCAGTTTCCTACAAAGCAAGTTGCTTTCATCCATCAGAAAATAAGGAGCCAGCTCCATAAGAAAGAAGAGTTGCTAAAACAAAAATTGCAAATCCAAATTAGGCTGGACTTTCATATAGCCAGTAAACTCAGTTCCAGCTTCATGAAGATGTTTTGCATTGCTATTTATTGCCAAGGAAACAGACAGATTCAGTTAATGCAGCCCCTTAGGCCAGGATCCAAAATCTTGTTCTTGGGGAATAGAATCAGATCAAGGAAGTTAATAGAAAGATTTAACTGCTGTTGCTAAATCCCAGCCTGAGTCTTATGCAGGGTTTCCAAGCACTTAATAAAAGTCAACAGATTACAGGTAATCATCGAATTGCAACCATTTGTTTACTAACCATTTGAAGTTACAGTGGTATTGAAAAAAGTGACTTGTGACCATTTTTCACACTTATGTCCAACAGTCACGTGATCAAAATTTGGCGCTTGGCAACTGGCTGATATTTATGACGATTGCGTTGTCCCAGGGTCCTGTGATCCTCTTTTGCAACTTCTGCCAAGCAAAATCAATGGGGAAGCCAGACTCACTTAGCGACAATGTTACTCACTTAACAACTGCAGTGATTCACTCAACACCTGTAGCAAGAAAGGTTGTAAAGTGGGGCAAAATTCACTTAAAAGCAGAAATGCTAGGCTGATAAGTCAAGAAACACCTATATACATTCTTTTTTCAGTCTTAGTGTTGGAATAGTTTCTTTCCCAAAAGAGGAAAAAAACACTGTCATAACGTAGCTGTCTCCTCACACAGCCTACTTTAATTCTGGAGCCTGGATCTCTGTGTGTGTGTGTGTGTGTATACATACATATATACATATACATTTATGGTATTCAGCTTTGTTTGGGTATTTTCCCACGTCATTATAGTTGTGCTTTTAAAGTTGTAGCAACGTTTTGGCAGAATCTCATCTGCCATCATCAGGCTTCTGTATTGTGTTCGTCTGTGAGTTAGACTTTCACAGCCTTTTCTGTTTTAGATTTGGTGCTAGCCTACTGCTGTGCCAGAATGGTTTTTTTTTCTTCATCCTGATTGGTTGGGAGTCTTGGTCTGTGTTTATTGGTCTTGGAGTTTGCTGTGTTCTGCTTGATTGGTGTTTCTAATATCTTCTGTCTGTTTTGTGGCTCTTTTTGTCTTGATTGGCTGGCAACATTGTGTTCCTGTATTGGAGGCTTTTAGTGCAGCTTGGTTCCGAGTAAATGGACGGCTGTCATTTATTAGGAAGCTAAGTTTCATTTGGGTGCCTGGTTGGGGTGTGTTTGAGCTGGAGGTATCGGTGGGGGGTCTGTTTGTGCCCAGGTGTTTGGCTGGCTTGTGGTGTGGAGATTTTTTTGTTTGTGAGTGCAGGCTTCCAAATAATTGACAGTCTGGTGGAATCATCTCTTCTATTCATGCTTTCAGGTCTTTTTTCAATCTCTATGGCTTCTCTGATAATTCTGTAGCTGGGGTTTTCTATAGTAGCTAGGGTTTTGATGCCATTGAAATCGATGCTATGACCTATTGCTTTCATGTGTTGGGCTAGTGAGGAAGTGTGTTCCAGCTTTTTGACTGCATTTTTATGTTCATCCAGGCAGGTACTTATTCTTCTATTGGTCTGTCCAATGTATGTGGCAGGGCATGATGCACAGGGGACTTCATATTTGCCTTGGTTTTCCAGGTCAATTTTACCTTTGCGGTTTCTTAGGATGGCTGCTATTTTTCTGTCTGTTTTGAAGGCAGTCTTGATGTGATGCCTGTGTAGTATCTTACTGATTTTGTCTGTAGTACCTCTTATGTAGGGCAGGAAGCTGTTCCATAGGTCTGTTCATCTTCTAGGTCTCCATTATGTCTCAGTGTGTTTTTGTGGATCAAGCTGGTGATTTTGCTTCTGTGGAAGCCGTTAGCTGTCAGTACTTTAGTCTGGGTGCATAATTCATTCTTTATGTGTGTCTTATCTGCCAGGCAGACAAACAACTATCATTCCTAGATGTACTAATCTACAAAAAAACAGGTGGCACACTAGGACACACCGTATACCAGAAGAAAACACACACTAACCGCTACCTCAACGCTCAATCCCACCACCACCCAGCACAGATAAACTCTGTGGCCAAAACACTAATCGCCAGAACAAACTTTATGTATGACTTGTCTGCCAGGCGTTTGGTTCTGGTGATTAGTGTTTTGGCCACGGAGTTTATCTGTGCTGGGTGGTGGTGGGACACATGTAAGTACCCGCGAAAACTTAAGAAAACAAATATACATTTATACATATACATATACATACACACACACACACACACACACATATATATTGGTGTTTGCGCTAAAGCGGCAAATCTTTTAGTGCGTGTTGCTCTATTCTTGCAATAAAGAAACCAATCTTGTCACATCTGGGAGTATTCTGGCAAGAAGCTCATTTCTGAATATAGGTTAGGTGTCTGGAGACCTGAGACATATTGCTGGGTCTAGCATGAAGCCTGCCACTTATATCCACATCAAGTTTCCCCATGCAATGCTTCTACGAAAGGATAGTGAGGAAAAACGTATTGTACTTGAACGAGAAGTGACCAGCACACCACTGTGAATTACAGAATTATGGAATAACAGACTTGGAAAGGATCTTGGAGGCCTTCTAGTCAAACTGCCAAAGCAAGAGATGCTATACTATTCTGAACAAATGACTGTCCAATCCTTTTGAAAACCGCCAGTGGTGGAGCTCCCACAACTTCTGGAGACAAACCATTCCACGGATTGTTTTCACCGTCAGGAAATTTCTCCTTAGTTTTAGGTTGGATCACTCTTTGTTAAGCTTTCATCTGTTACTTCTTGCCTTGTTCTTGGCTGCTTCGGAGAGTAAGTTTTTGACTATCAAGACATGTATGCTGCAGAAAAACATTTGTTTTGCTTTGTGCCTTTTGACTTCTAGTGATGACCTGGATTGTCCTTGCAGTTTCCTTGGCAAGGATTTTCAGAAGTAGTTTGCCATTGCCTCTTTCCTAGGGCTAAGAGAGAGTGAGCTTGACGTGATTGTTAGTCACTCATGTTTCTCTAGTCTAGTCTTTCTACAGGTAGTCCTCGACTTACAACATTTAGTGACCATTCATTTAGTGACCGTTTGAAGTTACAATGGCACTGACCATTTTTATGACTACAGCATCCCTATGGACACATGGTTTACATTTGGATGCTTGATCAGTGACTCAGATTTATGATAGTTACAGTGTCCTGGGATCATATGATCCCCTTTTATGACCTTCTGACAAGCAAAGTCAATGGGGAAAGCAGATTCACTAAACCAACTGCAGTGATTCCCTTAACAAATGTGTCAAAAAAGTCGTAAAATGAGGCAAAATTTGCTTAACAAATTTCTCAGCAACATAAATTTTGGGCTTAATTGTGGTTGTAACTTGAGGGCTACCTGTAGCACCTTCAGTGTAGGGGTGGGCAACTTTATGATCTGTGGACTTTTAACTCCCAGGATTCTGGAGCCAGACAGGTCCACAGATGGTAAGGGCTTAACGCCCACCCCTCCTGCGATAGAGGGCACAACCCACAAGGTTGCCAACTATTATAGCCTTCTAAATTCTCTGCTGTTCACAACTACATTGGGCTCCTGGTTTGAAGAGGCCAAAGAAGAGATTCAATACAAAGGGAACCTTTTGCTGGCTACCACAGAGTAGTACAGGTAGTCCTTAACTTACAACAGTTCATTTAGTGAGCATTCCAAGTTACAAAGGCACTGAAAAAGTGACTTATGACCATTTTTCACACTAATGACCATTGCAGCATCCCCAAGGTCATGTGATAAAAATTGAGTCACTTGACAACTGACTCATACTTATGATGGTTGCAGTGCCCTGGGGTCACATGATCCCCTTTTGGGATCTTCTGACAAGCAAAGTCAATGGGAAAGCCAGATTCCTTTAACAACTGAGTTACTAACTTAATAACTGCAGTGATTCACTTAACAACTATGGCAAGAAAGGATGTAAAACAGGGCAACACTTACTTAAGAAATGTCTCACTTTAGCAACAGAAATTTGGGGCTCAATTGTAGTCATAAGCTGAGGACTCCCTATAAAATAAAAGTGGACATTCATCCAACTGCTGTGTATAAAACAAGAACACATTTTCACCTGCAAGTTTTTTTCATTAGACAAAAAGTATTCCAGACATTCGTTCACAGAGCTGCCTCGATCTTCTGATCACCTCTCCCTTCTTTTCTAAGGGGTGGACCGGTGGGTGGGTGGGATGGGTCCAGGGATAGGCTCTGGGAATGTCTTTCATCCCTTAAAAATTCAATCTATTTCCTGGAAGAAGCTAGCAACACAAGTGTCTCAAAGCTCTTTCGTGGCATCTCACAAATGAATGTTTTGTGGCACCTATTTTATTTCTTATATCCCTTCCCCAAATGGATCAAATATTTGTCCCTGCATTTTCCAGTAGCATCATGACTTCACTGCGATGGTTTCCCTGGGAAAAATTAAATCTTGGCTCCTGGCTGTGAGATTTAGGGAAGAAAAAGGAGTTTATCCTAGCCATTCTGACACTTGAGGGATGTGTGAGCAAAATCATGCTGTAGTTTGACGGGACAAAAACAGGGCAGCTTTACTCCCACATGCCTGGTTCTCACTGAAATTGGTCTGTGGCGAGGAGGAGTTAACTGTGAAGGCAGCTGCTGGAAAATCAGTTCAGTGAACTCTATTACAAAGAGAAGTCAAGATTTCCCCAAATTCTCAATGCTGTACTTAAAAAGAATCTGGACTCTGCATTTCTTATTAAATTGTGTGTGTGTGTGTATGCACGCACTTATCTTCTTGGTATGAATGTAAAAAAGGTGTTATTACTAAGTTTTATCCTGATTTATTTACTGGGGGACAAGATAGGGGAAATATTCCGGATCCAAAACTGATTTAATTTGCATCCATTGGAAATATCCTTTCTCTTGAGCCTGAGAACCACACAGTCCTGTCTCACCAGCTTTATTTCTAGTAGTAACTCTGCAATTATGAGACCTTATTATCCATCTGACATATTACTGTTGGGTGTTAATTCTCCATGTAGTCTGGTCCTCGGAAATAGTAATCACTTCTTGCTTATTCATTCTTGTATGTCAAAGCCTTGCATTTTGCAAGTGCAGTTCAGAAGATAATTTAAATGCACTATAACCTAGGAATCCCAGAGTTTAGAAGCCAGTTGATTTTTTGACTACTCTGTTAGTGACATAAAGGTGGATATATTTTATATCTTTGAACTACAGCTAGGTGTGGTAAGGAAGTGTTCAATACTCTTGAACCTCATAGTTCAGGGACACAACTAGCCCACCAAGTAGCTGCAGAAAAGGGTTTGGGAGGAATTTTTATAGAAATTTTATAGAGTGTTGGACTAGAAGACTTCCAAGGTCCCTTTCAGCCCTATGATTCTCTGAACTTCTATCACCTGCTATCTCATCAACCAATTTAGCATTCAGCATTGTTAACATAATAGTTAACATTTGCAATCTGAGCACAAATTGGTCTTGTACAGGTAGTCCTCGACTTACGACCAGAATTGAGTCCCAAATTTCTGTTACCAAGTGAAACATTTGTTAAGTAAGTTTTGCTCCATTTTACAACCTTTCTTGTCACAGTTGTTAAGTGAATGGCTGCAGTTGTTAAATTAGTAACACAATGGTTAAGTGAATCTTGCTTCCCCACTGACTTTGTTTGCCTGATGGTCGCAAAAGGCTCTGGGATACTGTAATTGTCATAAATACTTGCCAATTGCCAAGCATCCAAATTTTGATCATGCTGCAGCGGTCGTAGGTGTGAAAAATGGTCATAAGTCCCTTTCTTGGTGGCATTGTAACTTTGAACTCTCATTAAATAAATGATTGTACATGGAGGACTACTTGTATAAAACTGATTTGATGACTATTCTGAACCAGTTTTGGAAAAGACATGCCTTTTCTAAGCAATTGAGAAAGAAGTTGAATTTTCATATGAATCTTATATATGTTAGCATGATCAAACTAGATGCTTTGGGTTTATTTTTGATTCAGAAGATCCATTATATTTTTATTCCCATCTATTTAGGCACATGCACATTTAACTTCTTTGAATCACCATCAGGCACAAGAAAAATTGTATCTCATTAAAAATAAAAACAACGTGGGCCTTCCTTTAAAAAGAAACTTGAAAAGCACTATTGGTCCAAAGTAATTTGTACCAGTTATATTTGAATCTCTCAGCAATGCCTCTAAAGTAAACTCACAAAACTCCTTTCGTGCTCCATAGCCGTGTGTCTGGTGACCTAGCATTTGAATGTGTCTCTAATTGCTGGATTAGTCACAAGTGCAGTTGGCCACAAGAGCTGGGGGGCGGGGAATCCTTTCTTAAATGTCTGGATCCACTGATTTCTCCTGGCTTCTTGAAATAAAGTTAACCTTGTCATTGTGTTTGTAAGTATGCTCTAATCCTGTGACCAGCTACTTCTCCTGAGCATTGAATTCAGCAGCTTCAGCCTATGTGTCACATGCTGAATGTCATTACTTTTGACAGTGGAAATGAAGCAGATAATGCTTGCAACTGAGACTTTAGATTTAAGCTGCCATAAGTACCATAAGAGACTTAATGGTTCAATTCATCTCCTAAAACATGCTGAATGAGAAATAGGTGTTTTGGTCCTGGGTTTTCCCATTCAGGGAGGCTAAACTGAAGTGCTTTTAAAGAAAGAAATAGCTACAAGAAAGAAGAAAAAAACCCAATCAAATAATAATCACAAATGTTTTATATTTCTAACAATCTTTGTTTTGCTTTCTTATTTTTTTTAAATGTACTAATAAAACTACTGGTTTCTTTCAGGTGGGTGTACATGGCATTAGAATAGAATTCATCAATGAAAAAGGATCAAAACGCACAGCCACCTACTTACCTGAGGTTGCAAAGGAGCAAGGTCATTGTTGTGCTTTATCTCATATGATCTGGTGAAGAATTTAAACATGCCTAGGAACTTATAATGCAGTTTTTGACCTTGCCCTGATGTCAGATGATGGAGCGGTCCTTTGATTGTAAGGGATGACTCTTTTAAATGCCACTTACACACTTGTAGAATGCATATCCCCTGGTTCAGAGTGCTTCCCTAGATTAAAGGGATCCAGACATAGGCAGCAGCTGCCAACAAAACAGCATTGGGCCAAACAGTGATGAGAGATGGTGGACAAAATAATCCATCCAGATATAATGAAGGAATGCTCCAGACACCAGTGTGCAGAAAGTTCTTTTAAAGGGCCACTGTCACCATTTATGAAAACATTTCAGATTTTTTTTTTAAATCCTCTTACCTAACTGCTCCTGGCCCAAAGGTGCTTTTTCAAGAGGCAACTGGACTTTCTTTGTTTTTCTTTGAAGATGTTTAGCTTTTCATCCAAGAAGCTTCTTCTGTTCTGACTGAATGGTGAGAGAAAATAGGATTTTTTTTTTTTTTTTTGAAAATAGGATTTATACTCTTGCAGTCATCTGGTCATTAGCATTTTGTCTGAGAGCCGTTGAGGCCACTTGGGGGTTTACCTGTGCCCTTTGGGTCACCTGAATCAGAGTGCAAACAAGTATGAAATGTTGGAACTGCTGAAAAGGCTGTGTTGTAGATAGAGAGGTGGTGTCATATACCTTCCCCTCTGCTGACAGAGGGCTGCACAATTTACACTCTGATTCAGATGACCAAGGGGACATAGATAAACCTCCACTTAGCCTCAGTGACTCTCAGAGTGCTAATGACCAGATGACTGCAAGGAATATAAATCCTTCCGTTTCCCCACCACCATTGTCAGAACTAAAGAAGCTTTTTAAATGAGAAGCAAAACTTCTTCAATGAAAAACAAAGTCACCTGCTTCTTAAAAAAGCCCTTTGGGACAACCATGACCTGGATGACTGAGAATGTCCGTAGACTCTCTTCTGACATTTCTTTTAGATACACCCCTAAGGTAGGTTATTGAAATAATTCTCTGAAAAAAGGATATCAGGCAAGTCAAAGAAATAGAATTGGCCCTATCAGGTATAATCTTGGTCATAAAAATTGACTTGTTTTTTGAACTATCCCCAAGACCTCTTGTACAGGATATAAAGAGCTATTATAAAAATGGAGAAAGGACTGACACAATGGGCACTGCCTAAATGCCAGACTCCAACTGAAAGCTATTGTTAAACAGCATTTTCCATGGTCACATTTCAGAGTGTGACACTTAGTTTCAGTAAGGAGCATAAGTGCTCATAAAATTTTCACTAGTAGGAAATTGGATTTTTTTTTAAAAAAAGACTAGAAGTTACATATTTGTCAGGGTTTCTGTGCTGTGAAAGTGCACAGAATCTCCTGCTTATAATTTCGAAGAGTTGCATGGATATTATTGTTGATATGATATGTATGTAATAGACAAAGTGCAGGTGGTCCTGGACTTACGACCACAATTGGGCCCAAAATTTCATTGAGACAGTAGTTAAATGTGCTTTGCCTCATTTTACAACCTTTCTTGCCGCAGTTGTTAAGTGAATCACTGCAGATGTTAAGTTAGTAGCATGGTTGTTAAATGAATCTGGCTTCCCCATTGACTGCTTGTCAGAGGGTTGTAAAACATGGTCACATGACTCTGGGACATGGCAACCGTCATAAACACGAGTCAGTTGCCAAGTATCTGGATTTTGATCCCATGTCCATGGGGATGTTGTGCTGGTTCTAAGTGTGAAAAACAGTCACAAGTCCCTTTTTTCAGTGCCATTGTAATTTTGAATAGTCACTAAATGAATTGTTGTAAATCAAGGACTATCTGAAGTTAATCCTATGGCATTGGCATTGTTCTCAAAACCTTTGGACAGGCAGGAACCAAGCAACAGTTCGTTGGATTGCATAATCCTTTGATAAAATGTAAATATTTGACCTTTGCGCTATAAAGTAGATTTCATTGCAAGGGTCTTTCATATTGACTTGTTCTAAACCAGGGGTCTCCAACCTTGGCAACTTTAAGCCTTTAATTTGGGGAGTTGAAGTCCTCCAGACTTAAAGTTGCCAAGGTTGGAGACCCCTGTTCTAAACTACATTGATTTTAGAATATTGATTGGAATATAAATAACAAAAAAGATGAAAATTTACCCTTGATTCCTCCTCCTTTCTGTTATTGCAGAAAAAGGATCAAGAAATCTAAACAGAAAGATTTCCCAGTAAACATCACGGCTGATTGAAAATCAGAAGGGTTCTCATAGTGCTTTTCTGACATGTTAGTCTCAAAAGAGGCTTAGCAGAAACCTGACCTTTTGGTCTTTTGCTACTAACATGGCAGTTGTCCTACTAAGTCTGCAACACAGCACTATGGATGATTAATGAAAATTCTTAATTTAGTTTTTCCTACACACAATTTGGTCCCCAAACTTAGAAGTGTTGAATGCCAGTTTCCATCATCCCCAGTGAGTGCCAGATTAGGGATGAGCCATTGTGTTACACTGCTTCTCATAACAGAACACAACACTGAAATGTTCAGCTTTAACCAGCTTACCTGCAGGAAATCCCCCTAGAAATACAAATCTCCAGTCAGTTTGTATTCTTTGCAATCAGTTAAACCTTTTGCAAAACTCTGAGAGCTGATTTTCTTTGTGTGTTCTCTTCTAATGACTATCCACAGGCTGGGACCATATTCAGACCATAGATTCCTTATTGAGGAAAGGAGGTTATAAGGCTCCAATCACAAACGATTTCAGGAAAACAATAAAACTGACCAGGTAAGAAGTCCTGTCCTGGGTTTTGCTGGAGTTCTATGCAGACCTTAGCTGTTCCTATCCCTGCACTCTTCTGGATGGAGAGCTCTGATGTCATTCCTGGGATCTGTTGGAACCCCTCTCCCAGTTTAAGAGTCATGGCCCCAAGTGTTCCTATCCCTTTGGTCTTGACTGTCCACATCCATTCCAGTTCTGGTTTCTCCATGGTGGCCCCTTACCCTGTGGAACATAATCTCCGCATATATAACATTGGCCCCGCTTTGACACTAAGCCCCTAAAAACCTGGTTGGTCAGAGAGTCTGAGGGCCTCAAGCCCATCAAGTAGTTGGTTTGACTGTTGGGGGGGGGGTTGAGTTGTTACTAGGTTTTGTATTGGGGGGCTTTTACTTCTGTAAACTGCTCAGAGTCACCATGGGTGAGTTGGGCAACCACATATATTTTCCTAATAAGTAAGTAGCAGACAGTGAGAACTGAAGTCTTGGCATGGCAGAGATGAGTTTTGGGAAGTTATATCTTAACCAAATAAATCTTCCTAGTTTTAGTTCTGTTGAATTTTTCTTGTTCTTCTGGTTTTCCTTTAATGCTTAAACCAGGCATGTTTAATCCGCAAGCCCTATGCTGCACTGGACAGCTAGTCATGTTACTCTACAAGATATAATAAAAATATTTCAAAAATCAAGGCAGTTTGTTATTTATCTACATTAACTATATTTAATATTTCCTATGAGGCCCAAGACAATTCCTCCTCTTTCAGTGAGGCTCAGGCAAGCCAAAAGTCAGACACCCATGTCTTAAGCTGGAACAGAATAATGGAATTGGAAGGGACATTGAAGTCTTTTAATTTTTCCTGCTTTAGCATAGCATTGCTTTACAGTACTCTCTGGGCGGTTTACAGAGCCAGCCTATGATCCCCAACACTCTGGCTCTCATTTTATCCACCTCAGAAGGATGGAAGAATGAGTTAATGTTGAGCTAGTCTGGATCAAATTCTTAGCAATGGGCAGAGTTAGCCTGCAATACTGTATTCAAACCACTTCTCCACCAAAAACTTTAGGAGGATTAAGCTTGTCCCACCCACCCCCTTCTCTCTTTATCCCTTTCTCTCCCCACTTTTCTTTTAGGTATCGTAGTGAGAAGATGACTGTGAGCTACACAGAATACCTTGCCCACCGACAGCATCACCACTTCCAAAATGGCATCGGGCACACCCTGCCCCCCTACAATCATTATTCCTGACACTGAGCCGTATGACCAGTCTCTGGACTTTTCTGCAAACCTCTTCCCAGGAGAACCCCCTCCTTCTTGGTCTAGCTATCTCTATTACTGTACCATTTTATGATGATAATTTCCGTTGCCATGTTGACGCTTCTCCACCGCAGGTTAAGCTCGCCATGGCAACGGGTGGAAATGCTGCATCATTACAAAGAACCCCTTTGCTCTCTTCTCTCTCCCTCCCTCTTTTTTTTAATGAATCACTGGGCTGGCTGGGTTTTCTTTTCTTTTCTTTTTGTTATAACAACAAAAAAACAGGTTCTCTTTTTTAATAGTAACATTTTAAAGTTCTTCATTTATCACTCAATTGTATCGATTACCTTTTCTGTGAAACTGTTGATGGAAGGAAAGAATGCGAACGTGTCAGGGTAGAGAAGAATGAAATACAGTAGTAGTCTTCTCTTAAAATCATAAAATCAGTAACAAGATAAAGATTGCCTTGAATAGGATGAGTTCTTTAGCAGTTCCCATGATAAAAATGGTTAGGCTACACGAACCTCTGATTCCTGATCTGGTTGGCCCAGGCAAATAACAGTGATAAGCTGAATTAATTATGATGTGAAACAGATTATGCTTTTGGTTTGTACCAGGGGTGTCCAACCTTAGCAACTCCCGGAATTCCCCAGCCAGCAAGGACGTCAGCTTCCAATTAATCTCCAGACAGAATGGGTGGTTGGGAATTCTGGGAGTTGTCCACAAGTCTTAAAATCACCAAGGTTGGACACCCCTGGTTTAGACAGACCAGATTGAGGTCCTGGTTCAAATCCTTTCAAATTGCCCATTCAAATCACTGGAACTAAAAATTGACAGATAAATAGTCTGTGTGTCCCCACTCCTAGTTCTTAAATCTGTCTTCAGGTGGATGGTATGATCTGCCAAGCTCGTACCATCAACAAATTGACAAACAGCACCAATCAGAGTCCCTCCAAGATTCTCTTTCACTTCTCCAGTGTTTCTTGTGGAGTCTAATCAGGAGGATTAGCTTGAAGAAACTGCTGTGTTAGGAAGTCAACAAATTTGGATATTAGTGCCTTAGGGGAAACAAGTTTTGGGGAGGAAGGCAAGGCAACAGAAGCACAAGAGGAGTTATACTTATTCCAAATTCCAAACTTTCCAGGCAGATGAAAAATATTCTTTGGAGAGAAGGATACAATTTTGGTCTCCGACCTTACAAGGATTGCCCCTGTACAAATTAGTCGTTCTTGATGGCACAATTTTTGGTGCTTTTGTTAATGAAATGAAAACCAAAGTAGGTGCACTGAAATAGAGAAAGAAAAGAGAAAAAGAAAAGCCCGCTGGTTTTTAGGAAAATCCTAATGGTTAATAATTTTAAATTAAAAATCTAATAGCAGTTACCTTTTCTATGAAGCTGCAATGCAGTGCTAGAAGTATTTTTGGATAGTAGATCTAGGAAACTGTACCAAGTTTAGCAGAATTGGAATTGTTACCATCTCAGGGTGGAAGTAGCAGAGGTAGCTTATCCTAACTCCTAACTCATTGAGTTCTCATTTCAGGTGGTTCCTGAACTCATACAAACTTTAATGAAATAGATCTCAGAGCTCTATTTCAGTGATCCTTCTTGAGAATTAGAAAAACATCTTGGAGGAGGCAGATACCATTTTGACAAAAGCCCCCCCCCCCCCAATTTCAATCCATTTAGGGATGCGACCTTCATAGACATAGACTACCATAATAAGAGACAGGAAGCCGTATCACAGGCCCTGAAGGTTGAAAGGTTGAAAGAGTTGACTATGATCCCAGATGGGGAAGTAAGGAAAAAGCCATTTCATCACAGTCTTTCCTTCGATCCACAGTATTTGAATGTCTGGATACTAACTTTCTGTTTTGATGCCTTAATCTTCAAATAAGCAAAAATCCTGAAAAAAATAAAAAGGGCAATGGATGAGGAAAAGAACCCATTGGAGCTTCGGTTTGAAGTTCTGGGGTGTCTTTCCCTATCAGGAGGGTGGAAAGGGGGGTTCATTTTTTATGTGAAAAGTATTGTTGGTTACTGTCTAATTGCAACTTTCCCTGATTTGCCTTGAAAGGGAAACTTGAGCACAAGTTAAAGCAAAATTTCTCTGCTGCAAGCATTTGGAATATCTACCATGGCCACCCAACACACAAACACATACACACGCACACAGAGCCATCTTTCTCATTACAGTTCATGCTTCTGGGTGAGCTCAATGTTAAGTTTTTTTTAAAGAAAAGAAAAGTCTATTATATATATATTAAATATATATATGTGTATTTAAAGGTGCTAATCATCTTAAGCAGGTCACGTGACTGGTCATGCGGACTCTAAAATCATATCAGATTTTTTTAGGAAAAAAAATCCTCAATATATGCAGATGTTATACAGAATTTCTTACCAGTGTAATAATGATATACTGATTTAAATAAAAATAATCCTGCAGGGTTTGAAGGAAGAGGTCAGCAATACTTCCCACCATGGCTTGAAGGAGGAACAAAAAAACAAAACAAAAAGGATCATCTTGTCAGTATAATGCACAATATTTTTTTATTTTCTCTCGTTTTGGGTGTCTCTGTATAGCTATTGCTTTGGGAACTTAATCAAAAACAACAGCTGTCATTCAAAGGATTGAACAAACTGGAAAGGTGCGCTTTAAAAAAAAAAGAAAACCAAAAAAAACCCTCCAGACTCTTTTGAACCTGTTGTAAATCTATGTTTGTTTTGAGAGTTATTCCTGGAATCTTGCAAGGCTGGTGAGATGCAAAAACCTGACGTATGGGTGGCGATCCATGGGCTTCAATGGCCTGTGGGCTTTTTTTCCTGGTTGTTTCTTGGGTCAGGGAAGGGCTGGCCATGCAACTGGACTGCTGTTCCTGATGGCAGGGCTCTGCAACCGTGGCAACTTTATGACTCGTGTGGACTTCAACTTCCAGAATTCCTCAACCAGCCTGGTTGAGGCTGAGGAATTCTGGCAGCTGAAGTCCACAAGTTGTAAAGTTGCCACGGTTACAGAACCCTGCCTTACTAAACTGCCCCAACCGTGCTGCTCCCCTTAGGTGTTTCCCTCAGACCCCAAATAGCTTTTGCAGTCCCTCCTTAGTCTGCAAAGCCGTGTCCATTTCCAACCTGGGTTTTTTTGGGTCAGTGAGCCATAGGTCGGTCTTGTTCAGGCAGCAGTTGTGTTTTCTTGCCTTATTTCATTCCAAAAAATAAATCAAAAAGGCGGTTTAGTTTCAGCTTTAAATGTTTTCTTTCGTATACCTGTGTGGTGAAGGACAGTTTGGGAACAAATGTCCAGCTGAAGCTAAGAGGGAGGAGATGGTGGGACCACTGTTCCATCCAGGAGAGAAGCGGGTGCATTGCACCATCTTTGTTCTGGGGTTGGACACAGACCCCGCAAGGAAGGATACCTCCTTCCTGTGCTGATGCGCCATCAGCTGGGAGCACCTGGCCCACCCACCCACCCCGTTTCACATTGATGATCTCAACCTTTTGATGTGTCTTCAACTTGTTCTGGATTCTTGAAACTGTCTGGAATAGCCAAAATTTTTGTGTGTTGGACTGAACCAAAGACACCTCCAGCTGAGCCTCAATGCTGCTTCTTAAAATGTCTGCCTTCCGATCCTTCAAAGTCTCTGCAGGATGCAAATGGGTTAACTTTTTTATTTTTGTACAGTTTCTAACTGATTTTTGCTAGTAATGTTAATTAAGTTTGAGGAACCGCTGAGGCTCCTCTGATGAAATTAAACTGGTGACTTTTATGTTTAAATAAAATAATATAGAAACCCGACATGTGCCTCTCAGATTCTAAGGGTTTCTGGTTACACTTCTTAAGACCAGCAATGATTCTTTATATACAAAGATATGTTTTTTTCCTTGTTTTTTATTATTACTGTTTCAGAAAGAAAGAAACTTCCTTCTGCTCTGAAGCCAGTGGTCACACTGGTACATAAATGCACTGAGTTAAAAAGAAAAAAAAACTTTTGTAACAACTTATGACTGTTTTTGTATATCAAAGCTGATTCTTTCCAAAAGATTTGGATCTAGTTTCTAAGTTATTTTAGTGTTTTATATGTTACAAGAATTAATTGTTCACCAGCATAATAACTAGTTATCTTCAATGGAAAAAGTGGCATAGGTGGGCAGATGATCTACCTGGAGTAGCTCAAGCCCCTCCCCCTTTTCCTTTGACTATTGATTACAATATTATCACAGATTACCACAAACTTCCTTCCATTAAGACTCGATTCTTATTTCCATGTTTATTTGCTGTTAGTGTGAAGAAACTGTTGATTTAAAAAAACGGGCATTTTATAAGTATGGCTAAAGATAAAAATGAGGAAAAAGTTTAAAAAAAACTACTTTAGAAGGTAATTTGTGGGTCTGTGAGATATGGCTGTGGAAAGATATTGTAGTAGTTTTAACACTATTGTTATTACCTTTTAAATCATTTACCCAATAAAATGAGGAAAAATTGCAGCTGCTTGTATTAATGGTTTCCTTGCACTTTGATGCCTTTCCTTAAGTTTTAAATCTGGTTGTGTTCAACCAGAAGGAATGACGGGAACTAGAAAACCCCCACCCACAGAGGCAAGAAATAAACTTTAGGGAAGTTTACAAGTAGTCCTTGGCTTATAGCAGTTCACTTAGTTACATTCAAAGTTACAACAGCAAAAAGTGACTTGGATCAGAGGAGATGTATCTCTATAAAAGTGGCCAGAATGAAAAGAAACAAGTTGTACATCCTAAAGGAGGTGGTTGAATTTAAGAAATATGGTAAAGACATCTTTCCAAAAGGTTATGTTCTTTGGAATACACAGAGAATATTAGGATTGGAAGAGACCTGGGAGGTCATTCTAATCCAACCTGCTGCTCACCGCAGGATTTCCTATACTTCTGAAGCTGACAGGAAAGTCTAATCTGCCCAGCCATCCAACATTATAAAGTTAGCATCAAGGAATGAAATTCAAGTTACAACCATCGGTATAAAATATTTATCTCCCTGAAACAAAACATAAGCATTTTTTTCCACAAACATTTTATTTTGAGATAGAAAAAAACATTTGAGACAAACTACAGAACCATAAGCCCAAACACACAATTTTGTTGGAAAATGACTTTGACATTTAAAAAAAATATTTTGTTTTTAAGAAATATCTTAATAAAATGATCTTAGTGGGTGATTCTATTTTTAATTCACCAAAAATGGAAGTCATGGTACTTTTGACTAGAAAGACAGAATGAGCTAAAACTAACATTTGAAGACTATTTGAGTAGGAAAACAAGAAAAGATCATATGGCCATGAAGAATAAGGTTATTTTTACTTTTTGCCAAGCTGCCAACTGAACTAAGACGCTAGAAGGGCCATTTCAGACAGCTGCAGCAACATCAATGAACTTCCAATTTCCCAGATTTGTAAGAGCCAAACATCTTGGGTATGTGTAACAGCTACACGTTTAACTAAAATTACAGCAATTCGAGAAACTTCCAGCCTTGAGGCCCCACAAAAACTCCTATATATATTGGAATTTTTGTGGGCCCTCAGGGCTGGAAGTTTCTCGAATTGCTGTAATTTTAGTTAAACGTGTATATATATATATATATTCTTGCATCATAAAAAATTAATGGCAGTATAACATACTTTTGCACAATCTCAGGTGTAGATAATACAGTATTAATCTGACGCACATTGAGAGACTCAGTTCCCAGTTATTTTTTCCAAAGCACACTCAATTTCCACGATGAGAAAATATCAAAATCCTGATGCAGGCCGCAAAAGGAGCAGTTTCACTGAGGTACTTGACTTTAAAAGTGCATACAAGCCAATCACTCGTTTCTGGCGGTCGTCAAAAGACAACATCCAACTAGAATTCCAAGAAGTTCTACAGCCATAAATGAGCAACCTCATACAAGATGTTTTTTTAAAAACACAGGAAAGCAAGACAGAAGGATTTCATATCCAGTAGATAGAAACAATTAGTGGAAGCCAACTTAGATTCTTCCAAGACTTTATGACAAAAGAGGTGATGGGAATGGTGATGCTAGGCGAGAGGACCAGAGCATTCCAAGGCTCTGTTTTTGGCCTCCATGACAATCTGTGCTTGCAGCTTTTTCCAAGCCTCGTTCCAGGATGCTTTGAGCCAACCTTTTCATTCAAAGAATTTGTCACAGGCCAATGAAAGCTGCCAGGCATCAGTAAACAGTAACCACAAAAGGTTTTTATTCTGGAGGAGGCCAAAAGGGATGCAATCTGCAAATCCTTCTCTCTTTGAGTTAATCGATTCATGCTATTATTCCCTTCCCCCAACCAAGCTATAAATTAAACGTGTGTCCCTCTAACTGTATTTTTCGTTCTCTCATACTTCCATTTAAAGAAGAAAATATGGCACTTTCCTTGGCATTTGCACTGTTAGTGATTTACAAAGATCATACCTGACTGACGCACCACAAAGGACAATGAATATATCTTAAAAATTCAGAAATAAAAACGACAATGTCCTGCTGCTTCATTTCTCCCCAATAAAGCTTGCCAGCTTAAATTTAGAACAAGGAACAAGGAAAATCCCAGCTCTAGAACAAACAATATTAGCTATCTTCCCTGCTGAAGGTGCTATTTTTATCAAATGAGACTAGCAACCTCTGCACAGAACTGGCACCAGCAGTCCCTAATCTCTCCATGATTTGATTACTTCAGCCCAGAACTAAAATTCTAGTTCACAGAAGTAGCAACTTGGATCAACAGTCTCCACAGCTCTGCCAAATCACAGAATGAAAGAAAATACTCCTTCAAAAGAGGTTTACAAGTCCCTGGTCTATTTATCCAGGATGCATGTAGAAGAAAACTCTTCAATAGGTGCTAGAGAGAAGTGACTTTAAAGCAAGGTTCCCAATCTATTGTGATAGCAAGGCAGCGTTTTCATCAAATAACCTGGTCTTGAACAGAGGACACAATGTTTTTTTTAATGTCTCAGCTATTGTATGATCTGAAAAGAAAACAAATGGCACCTGTTTTACGAGCAAGTAGCTCTGAAAGGAAATTTAAAGTCTGCAATGATCAAGAGGCACCACACACCGATTACATGGTCTAGACCAGAGGTCTCCAATCTTGGCAACTTTAAGCCTGTGAACTTCAAATCCCAGAATTCCCCCTGGGAGTTGAAGTCCGCCAGGCTTGAAGTTGCCAAGGTTGGAGACCTCTGGTCTAGACTAGAGAAAACTAAGGCCATGGTGTGGATGATAAATATGGCACAGAATCAAAGGATAGGTCCAGATCGAAAATTGAGATCACAGGAGGAATATAAAGATCACTTTCATTGACAGATCCAAATAAAAAATTCACCCTAGCTAATTCTTGGCTTTTAAAAAGAAAAAGGAAATTCAATATTCACTACTAAAAACAGATGCGTAATCTCCTTGTAAGTTTTACGGTCCTATATGGAAGGAGTCCTGAACAACTGTCACACGCACGCACACACTCTCACACAAGCACAAATACACTGTGGCTATGTTATTCATCTAGAAATTTCATTGCATGTCTACATATATCTGTTTAAATATGCCATGTTGAAAAGTAAACATCAAAATTCATCAAAGCAGAAGCAGAAGACACATTGCTGCCCAGGGCCCCACTGGGTTTTGACATCAGGAATTTGGCCCAAGAAACATAAGAGATGAAATTTCCCACTGGGCAGCATAGAAGGAACTGATAGTAATGTGACAACTAAAGAATATTCACAGTTGAATATTTACAAAATGTATCGAGCTACGAATAAAAAACAACAACAACCAAGATCTATAAAGTCCCCAAGTAGAAGACTACTTCTCTGATCGCACCAAACTGCAATGAGATTCAAGTTTTGATCAACTGGAATGAAATTTCATAACTACACCAGTTCTTCATGATGAGTACCCACCCCACCCCATTACTTCCTACATTCAGGTGGAAACAGCAGATAAGGTTGACCTTAAGGCAATTTTTCTCTGCTTGAGGTATCAAAGGCTGCCCAACATGGGACTTGTAAGGCAATAGGAGAGACTGGCAGGATGGGACCAAAGAGTAGCCATAACCTAATTCAGAACTATCACAGCAACAACTCAAAAAGCTAGAGATTATGCTTCTGAGAATTACTTTTCTCCAACTTTTCAATGCTGAAAAGACGATTATTCCTCAATGTCTGTGAAGGATGATTTTTGGAGCTTAGCTACTTCAGTCAAACCTGGCTAGCTTCACTATATATATATATATGTTGGTCTGCAGGACTGTCATCTAGCAGTCTTGCTAGATGGTGAAATATGGACGAAGAAAAGTTATGCTTTCTTCTGGAGTGTCCTAGAAGGGGCAGTTGATATATATGTGGACATAACATTGAATACATGTATGTACAATATATAATGCATTTATGTAAGTATGCTTAACTATGACATAAAGTCCAACTCCAAATTGGCAGATTTTCTTGGTCAATGCCTTTAACTGAGACAAATCCATCTCCTAAATCTTAATCCAGCAATTAAACTGCTTTTCACCAATTAATTTAGAACAATCTGAAAGGTGCCAGCGATACATCTGACCAGGCTTCAGCTTAAACTTTCAGGAGATTCAGGAGGCAAGTAGGTTGTTATTGTTCCCCATTTGTTTAACCAGTTTCAACAACCCAACAGCCTTCCCATCTGCACTGATAGTGCGGAAGCACCAAATACTACTCACGCTCAAAGTCTATATGAGACAAGAAGAGGTTCTTTGCTGAAGGTAAAACCTAAGAGCTGCCACACAGGAGGAAAACCCACTGAAGTCACAAGAACGCGGATTAGTGCTTTCCATCAGCTTTCCATGATATGATGGACATCTGAAATTCCAAAGGTCTAAGGTGACAAGATCAGTAGTTGCACTCAAAGTCTACTTGTGGCCTTTTGTAAATAACCCCACGTGTTTTGCCATCCTTGTCAACTACAGGTAATGAAGATTCAGCAGAAAAGTGGGAAGATAAACCTGATGTCATAATAGAAGAAAGAAATTGAAAACAATATAGGAAGTGTTCTTCTCCAATCCCAAATATCATGGTTCTCCTTTAGATCCTTCAAGAAAGAAACCAGAATGGAGATTCAGGATACTTTCTTAGCCGGAGATCGTAGTACACCCACACCAAGTTTAAAGAAAGGGACAGCATTATAGAAAAGGAGAAGGATGAGTTTTCCATGGAACAGGGTCATGATGGATTGGTGTCCCGAAGCCCAGATTCTATACCAAGGTCCGTAGAAAGGATCAGAAATAGCCGGGCACAGCATGTTATTCAAGTTCACTTCCGTGATCTAGAAGAGCAGGAGAAAGATTGGGTTTTTTTTTGGGGGGGGGAATGTCTTTATCCTGCCTTACAACAATTTGCCCTACTTTAAGAAAAGTAATAATGCTCCAACCCTTAAATATTTTATTTATTGATTTATTTCATATGTCACTCATCTCACTATCCATAGTGACTATGAACCTGAAATATGTCAGTTCTTCTTTGTCTCCTCTTGTACCCCAAACAACACCCTCAAACAGATGTAATTTTGAAGCTTTTTAGCACTCTGGAGTTTCCTCTGTTTAATATACTTAGCCAGAGGGTAAACCATTTAAAATAAGAATTATTTTCTCTTTTCTTCAAGCTACTCTTCTGTTTTTTCTTTTTACTTACCTGCTCCATTTGCATATTTTTAATAAACCCACACACATACAACTCAAAGAGAGATCTACAATCCATATAAGTAAATTGACTTACGAGTCCCAAGATCTGTAAAAAACTGTAGTGGTAGACAAACATCAATCCAGTGGACAGCAAGGCCCACCAAAAATTCCAGGATGGCTCAGGAGTGTAGACACCTTTTGGAAAGAGAGAAAAAGAGAAAATTATTTTGGGCTTTTTCAAGGTGGGCACCATTCTTTCTTTAACAAAGTATCCATTTTCACCCTGAAAATCCAAGATTATTGCAATAGAAAACATAAGATAGTAGGAATACCTCTGTTGTAAATCAGACTGAAAGCCAAAGAAGAGAACTGCAAAGATTTCAAGATACTGAGAAGACCATGGCTGGCTCCTGGCTAGAAAAATTTGCATACTAATCCCGATAGTCCTCAATTTACGACCACAGCTGAGCCCAAAATGTATGTTGCCAAGTAAGAAATTTGTTAATTGAGTTTGGCCCCATTTTACAATTTTTCTTGCCCCATTTGTTAAATAATTCACGGAAGTTGTTAAATTAGTAACACGGTTGTTAAGTGAACCTGGCTTCCCCATTGACTTTGCTCATCAGAAGGTAGCAAAAGGGGAATCACACAACCCCGGCAGACTGCAACAGTCCTAAATATGAGTCAGTTGTCAAGGATCTGAATTTTGATCACATGATTGTAGGGATGCTCAATGGTTGTAACTCTGAAGAATGGTCAAAAGTCACTTTTTTCAATGACATAATGTAACTGGTCACTAAGTGAACTGTTGTAAGTCGAGGACTACCTGTATTTCAGCAAACCAGGACCGCAGAGGTCAATGCCAGAGCAGGCATGAAAGTTAATGGTATACACAGCCTCATTCAGCCAGACTACGAATAGTCCTTGAATCATGATCATTTGTTTAGTGACCATTCAAATTGCAACTACAGATGATCCTGCACTTACAACTGTAATTGAGCCAAACATTTATGTTGCTGAATGAGACAGTTATTACGGGAGTTTTGCCCCATTTTATGACCTTTCTTTGCAAAGAAAGTGTTAAGTGAATCTCTGCAGTTGTTCAGTTAGTAATACGATTGTTAAGTGGACTCTGGCTTCCTCATTGACTTTGCTTGTCAGAAGGTCACAAACGGTGATCCCTGGACACAGCAACCATCATAAATATGAGTCAGATGCCAAACATCTGAATTTTGATCCCATGCCCATTAGAATGCTACGAGCGTCATAAAGTGTGAAAAACATCACTTTTTTCAGTGCTGTTGTAACTTTGAATGATCACTAAATGAACTGTTATAAGTCAAGGACTACCTGTATTCATGTGAATCAGGAGGAGTGTCTATTTGAGACATTTGTGCAATCCTCCCCCGTTATTTGGACCTGTTCTGACTCAAACCTTGTTCAACTCAAAGAAGCACAAAGTATATATATAAAAGCAAACCTTTTTAATGTGTTTCTGTGAATTCTGTTCATTCACAGCAAAGAGTCATTCAAACTAATGGTCCTAGATAAGAGCAAGCCCTTTCAAGGTTATGAAAGGCTGCCAAGAACACAAGAGTAATTGCAGAGAAAAAGCCAAAAGTCTCTGAAAACAAACCAAAATAGACAGGACCTCCATGAGAACTTTGTGTTGAAAGAACTTCTTTGCTTCCTGCAAAGAAGCCAACCCCGAAGGCTGGCTTTTATCCCTTTTGGGAGGAGCCATCACCTTGCAGTCTTACTCCCGAGTCACCCATACTACTTCAGCTGCTCTTTCCTTCGAGCAGCCCTGCGCGCATGCGCCCTGAGCACAGGCACCTCGGAGTCCTCTTTGTCACTGCTGCCAGACTCCACAAGCTCCGAAGGCAGCACCTCACTCTCCGGTAGTCCTGCCCCATCCCTTCATCACTACGCAGGCCCCTCATCTTAGTGCTCACTCTCAGAGACCTGCACCTGCTGCCAGTGAACCACAACAGGACTTATGCAAGTTTTCTTTAGAGGTAGTCCTCAACCTACAATCGCTTGTTTAGTGACCAAAGTTTGCAGCAGCACTGAAAAAAGTGACTTTCACACTTTCATGCCTATAACCATCGCAGCATCCCCATGGTCACGTGATCAAAGTTTGGGCACTTGGCAACTGGCATGTATTTATGATGGTTACACTTCCCAGATCACGCAGTCCCCATTTTTACCCTTCCTAGATGACTAGGAAGGGGGAGTCAATGGGGGGAGCCTGATAAGTCAATGGGGGGAGCCTGATTCACTTAACAACCTCATGATTCACTTAACAATGGCAGCAATTCGCTTAAGCATGGTAAAAAGGTCATAAAATGGGACACACTTAATAACTGTCTTGCTTAGCAACAGAAACTCAAATTGTGGCATCAGATGTCAAGGACTACTTGTAGACCAGGGGTGTCAAACTCAAGGCTTGCGGGCTGGATCCAGCCTGCGGGGTGCTTAGATCTGGCCCGCAGGGTCACCCAGGAAACAGCAAGGGACTGGCCTGCAATGCCTCTACCAGTAAAAACGGGCTCCCAAGCTCCATTTCCAGCTGCAACAGCCTCCTGCAACCCTCGGTCAGCGGAGGCTGTCACAGCTGGAAACAGAGCTCGGGAGCCTATTTTTGCTGGCAGAGCACTCTGGCCACCACAGGAGCCCCTGATATGAGTGATGTCAAGCTGGCCATGCCCACCCTGGCACACACACCCCAACACCACTACCCCGAAGTCATATATAACCCTGATGCGGCCCTCAATGAAATCAAGTTTGACATCCCTGTTGTAGAGAGTAATGACAATTTGGTGAATTGCTCTAGAAACAGTTAACTAGAAAGCTTGCTTGGCCCCCCTAGACATGCTCTAGAAGCATCTGGTTTGATGGCATGAGCTTTCAAACAATGCACTGTACAAGCCAAGGGAAAAAAACCCAGGCAAATTCCTGGCAACCAAGCCAGCTGGAAAAGAAATCTACATGCTTATTTTTCCAAGCATCAATGGCTCCCATTCTGAGCTTTTGAATTTCAGCTCAGAAATGCTTTCTCTTCCCTCTTTGATGCCTCTCCAGTCAGAAATTCTTTCTCTGCATACAGTGGAAAATCATTGAATGGAGACTCATCTGGGAAATGGGTAAAAAGGAAGAGTGGAGAGAAGAGAAACAGTTGGGAAGAGCTGAAATTACACTTTTTTTTTCTTCCCAGCCTAACTCAACTTCTCCAGAGCTCCTCAGCTGGCCCTTGACTTACAGCCATTTGTTTAACAACAAAAATTGCAACCATATTGAAAAATGTGACTTATGACCAATTCTTGCACTTGCACCTACTGCAGCATCCCTAGTCATGTGATCAAAATTTGGGCACTTGCAAATAGGCATTTACAAAAGTTGCAGCATCCCAGGGTCACGTGATCAACATACACACACATACACACACACACACACACACATATACATACACACACACACATATATATCATTTATTAGGAAGCTAAGTTTCATCTGGGTGCCTGGTTGGGGTGGGTTTGAGTTGGAGGTATCAGGGGGAATCTGTTTGTGCCCAGGTGTTTGGCTGGCTTGTGGTGTGGAGATTTTTTTGTTTGAGAGTGCAGGCTTCCAGATAATTGACAGTCTGGTGGGCTGAATAGAAGAGATGACTAGCTTCCTAACAAATGACAGCCGTCCATTTACTCAAAGCCAAGCTGCACTAAAAGCCTCCAATACAGGAACACAATGTTGCAACCCAATCAAGACAAAAAAAGCCACAAAACAGACAGAAGATATTAGAAACACCAATCAAGCAGAACACAGCAAACTCCAAGACCAATAAACACAGACCAAGACTCCCAACCAATCAGGATGAAGAAAAAACCATTCTGGCATAGCATAGGCTAGCCCCAAATTTAAAACTGAAACAGTTGTGAAAGTCTGACTCACAGACGAACACAATACAGAAGCCTGATGATGGCAGATGAGATTCTGCCGAAACGTTGCTACAACTTTAAACGCACAACTATAATGATGTGGGAAAATACCCAAAGAAAGCTGAATGCCATACACACACACACACACACACATCTCAGCCAGCTCCTGACAAGTGAGGTCAATGAGGGAAGCCAGATTTGTTTAATGTCCGCATTTCTCTAACAGCTGCAATGATTAGCTTAACAATCTATAACCCAAAAATGTGGTGAAATAGAGTGAAATTTGCTTAACACTTATTTAGCAATATAAATTTTGGTCCCAATTGTGGTCCTTAAGTGGAGGATTACCTGCAGAAAAAGGTTAGCAAAATCTTTGGAGTTTAACTCCATCTTCTAAACCAAAACTAGAGAAACTTCAACACAGCTTAGCAGAAATCTGAATTGGGTCTCATGTGTTTGGTAAGTGATAGTTTTGATTTAAGCTTTGCTGAGACCTTAATAGCAAATTTCATGCTGTTAAAATAATAAGGGCGGGGGGAATCTCAAAAGAACATCCTACCACATAAGATAGTCAACAGATCTCAAAGGAATCCATGGAAAGTGGATGAGATCCAGAGTCTGAGTTCTTGGATCTTGCCACCAAGATCCTGTTTGTTTGTTTGTTTGTTTGTTTAGAAAACTTATCTAGCTGAGGACTTATATTGCAATTTGCTCATGATAGTTATGAGAACTATGAACCACTCTACTGTTGAGAGCCTTCCCATAGATAGAACATAGAATCAAAGGGATTGCAGACAGGAGTATAAATCCTTCCATTCCCCATCATCTAGTCAGAGCTGAAGAAGAAGCTTCTTGGATGAGAAGCGAAACGTCTTCAAAAGAAAAAGCAAAGTCCAGCTGCCTCTTGAAAAAAGCATCTTTGGGACAACCCTGACCTGAAGGACTGAGACGTTCCATAGACATTCTGGACAAATGGTTGTCCAGTCTCTTGTTAAGAGCTTCCAGTGTTGGAGCACCCACAACTTCTGGAGGCAAGTTGTTCCGCTGATTGATTGTTCTCACTGTAGGAACTTTCTCCTTCATTCTAGATTGGATCTCTCCTTGTTAGTTTCCCTCCATTGATTCTTGTCCTGCCTTCAGGTCATTTGGACATATATTATATGGCTACCTATGTTTTTCATGTTGATCCTAGTTAATCCTAGTCACAATAACATGTTCCCAGATAAGGTCATCAAGGGTTTTCATTCATTTGCAGGCTTTTTTTCCTATTTCACAACATTTTATCCCACCTTTGACAAACATTAATGGAAGGTGGAGTTTGCAGGCCACCAGCAGAGAGTAGCAGAGAGTTGCAGAAACCCAAAGGAGGTGGTTTGAAAGTTCTCCTGGCCTGGCCAAGAAGTGGTTATGATTGGGCAGCAAATGAAGAAGTCATCATGCAAAGTCAGAAGGGCCCTTTCACAAACAAGAAAACATCTACAATTTCTTGGGGGAGAGGGCGGGGCTCAATTCATTTTTTGATGACTTTCCCTTTGTCCAGCGGGCAGACAGATAGTAATGGGTAGAAGCTTGTTTAAAAGGAGATCCAACCTAGTAGTAAGCAGAAGTTTCCTGGCAGCGAGAACAATTAATCAGTGGAACTGCTTGCCACCAGAAGTTGTGAGTGCTCCATCTCTGGAGGTTTTCAAGAGGAGACTGGACAGCCACTTGTCTGGATGGAATGATGCTCCTGCCTTGAGCAGAGAGTTAGATAAAAGACTTGCCCTATGATTCTATGTTCTATGTTTTTAAACTGTGAAAAGCTTTGTTGAAATTTTGCTGGAAATATAACTTCCTTGGTAAGAATTGAGGAACAAAATTAACATTCAGTGGCTGAAGGATCTCCTATTCTTCTCTAGAACATAGTGATGGAGATTAGCTGATTAGCTAGGAAGACAGGATATAATTAAATAGTATCAGTAAACCTCCCCCCACAGACATACCTCCTTTCTGTAGCAGGTAGATGGGGACAACATAGAGCATGATATGTTGAATGTAATAGATTTCCATTTCAAAAGGTAGCTGCAAAAAAAAAGGAAGTATAGATTGATAAATACAGACTGGTGTGCACACAGCTCAGAGTAATTTTCCTTGACTATGTGATCAACTTAGATTCAATTTCAGGTCAGTTGTATTCAATACAAGTAGTTCTCAACTTACAACAGTTCATTCAGTGTCCGTGCAAAATTACAACGGCACTGAAAAAAGTGACTTATGAACATTTTTCACATTTACAACCGTTGCAGCATCTCTATGGCCACATGATCAAAATTCAGGTGCTCGGCAACTGCTGCAGTGTTCTGGGATGTGATCACTTTTTGTGGCCTTGATTTCAAGCAAAATCAGTGGGATGCCAGATTCATTGAACAACCGTTACTAACTTAAGAACTGCAGTGTTTCACTTAACAACTAAGGCATGAAGTCATAAAATGGGGCAAAATTCACTTAACAAATGTCTCACTTAGCAACAAAAATTCTGGGCTCACCTGTGGTTGTAAGTCGAGGATTACCTGTATTGTATGCCTCTAGAGCAGGGGTGTCAAACTCAAGGCCCAGGGGCCAGATCTAGCCAGCGGGTTGCTTATATCTGGGCCGCTGGGCTGCCCTGAAAACAGAGAAGGTGCCTCTGCCAGCAAACATGGAACTCTGGAGCGCCATTGCACCCCCCCTCCCCCCGAGCTTCATTTTGTCTAGCAGAGGGCTGCAGGGGGCCGGCCCAGCCAAAAACGGAGCTTGGGAGCCCCTTATCTCTGGTAGAGTGCTGGGGCCACCCCCGGCACCACCCCCAACATGAGTGATGTTGAGCTGGCCATGCTCACCCTGGCCACACACCCCAGCCCCTCCGAGGTCAAACACAATCTTGGTGTGGCCCTCAATGAAATCGAGTTTGATACCCCTGAGCCCAGAGGAAAGATTATTGTTCATCAGGACAGCTATACATCTATTTCCCAAAGTTTGTAAGATGGCTCAAATGAACAGGTTGACTTGACATGTTGCATCTGTTAACCATGTTCCCCAAATTATTTTAACCCAGTCAAATGTCCTTGTTGGTGGTTTTGGGTGTGATCCCTGTAGGGGATCCCACCAACTGAATCAAAGGAGTTATTATCCCCAGAGCCATTGCAAAGGACATTGTAAGGACTTGCGTCTCCTTCTAACTCAAGAAAGTAAAAACTCTTGAAAAGGAACCTTTTATTGAGCAGAAGCGAAAACAGGACAAAGGCAAAGCAGACTCTAAATCCTTCCAGGCAAAAGTTAGAAATAAGGCATTAGAAACCCCTCTCTCCAGTTCAACGTAGATTCAGCCAATCCACAGGTGTGAATCCACAGAACTATTCATTTTCATCAATCAGGTTGTCTCTGATGCTGTCATAAATGTTTTCATCAGTTGCTCAACAGAGAACATTTCTGCAAACAAATGCACTGCAACGTCACCCAGACTTAAAATAACGTTCTTTGGTATGAAAATGTTTTATCTTACAGATTAACTTCAAGTAGCCCTTGATTTACAACCATTCATTGAGTGATTATTTCAAAGTACAACAGCACTGAAAAAAGTTACTTATGACTGGTCCTCACACTTATGACCATTGCGCTAATGCAATGGTAATGTGATCAAAATCCATTCTGATCCATTCTGGGATCACGTGATCCCCTTCTGTGACCTTCTGACAAGCAAAGTCAATGGGGAAGCCAGATTCACTTAACAACCGCAGTATTTCATTTAACAACTGTGCAAAAAGATGGGGCAAAATTCACAACTGTCTTGCTAAGCAATGGAAATTTGGGGCTTTATTGTGATAAGTCGAGGACCACCTGTTTAGGTAGTCCTTAACTTATAACCACAGTTGATTCCAGAATTTTGGTCATAACTCAATGCAATCATTAAGAAATTCCCCATGTCATCTAACCAGTTTTACAATGGTTGTTAAGCGCTGTGGTCAGTAGATGAACCAGTGGTCATGAAGCAAATTCAGCATTTCCAATGGGCGCAACAATAGTAAAAAAGTCACAGATCAGAATCACGCAACCACAGGCTGCTGCAACCAGTCACAAATGCAAGTGGGGAGTTGTGGCAGTTGTAACTTTGAGGACGGATTGTAAATAGCTTTTTTTAAGACTGTCGCACTCTCACAACGTCATTAACTGAGGACTACTTGTATTTAGGCTACTACATTCCTTGGTAAACCAAAATCAAAAACCCACAACACAACAAATCAGGTCATTAACATGTAAAGCAACAATCCCAGTTATGATCACACGAAAAGAAAGATGGCACCATCAACAGACTCCACTTATTACGACATTTTAACTAAAGAGTTAAAAGACCTGGATCAGACATTGGTACCACAAACATTGCGACATGACCAAGCTTCACCACAGCTGAATTAGGAGCATTAGATGGAATGCAAGAAACAACTCAACTATCTTACTCAACCCAAGATTATACACTGCTCAAAAAAATAAAGGGAACACTTTAACAACACAATGTAGCTCCAAGTCAATCAAACTTGTGTGAAATCAAACTGTCCACTTAGGTAGCAACACTGATTGACAATCAATTTCACATGCTGTTGTGCAAATGGAATAAAGAACAGGTAGAAAGCAGAGGCAGGTAGCAAGACATCCCCAATAAAGGAGTGGTTCTGCAGGTGGTGACCACAGACCACTTCTCAGGTCCTATGCTTTCTGGCTGATGGTTTGGTCACTGGTGGTGCTTTCACTCTAGTGGTAGCATTAGATGGAGTCTACAACCCACACAAATGGCTCAGGGAGTGCAGCTCATCCAGGATGGTACATCAATGTGAGCTGTGGCAAGAAGGTTTGCTGTGTCTGTCAGCGTAGTGTCCAGAGCATGGAGGTGCTACCAGGAGACAGGCCAGTACATCAAAAGACGTAGGAGGCCATAGGAGGGCAACAACCCAGCATCAGGATCGCTACCTCCGCCTTTGTGCAAGGAGGGACAGGAGGAGCACTGCCAAATGACCTCCAGTGGGCCACAAATGTGCATGTGGCCACTCAAACGGTCAGAAACAGACTCCATGAGGGTGGTATGAGGGCACAACGTCCACAGGTGGGGGTTGTGCTTATAGCCCAACACCGTGCAGGATGTTTGGCATTTGCCAGGGAACACCAAGATTGGCAAATTCGCCACTGGCACCCTGTGCTCTTCACAGATGAAAGCAGGTTCACACTGAGCACATGTGACAGACATAACAGAGTCTGGAGACGACGTGGAGAATGTTCTGCTGCTTGCAACATCCTCCAGCATGACCAGTTTGGCAGTGGGTCAGTCATGGTGTGGGGTGGCATTTCTTTATGGGGCCAAACAGCCCCCCATGTGCTTGCCAGAGGTAGCCTGACTGCCATTAGGTACCGAGATGAGACCCTCAGACCCCTTGTGAGACCATATGCTGGTGCGGTTGGTCCTGGGTTCCTCCTAATGCAAGACAATGTTAGACCTCATATGGCTGGAGTGTGTCAGCAGTTCCTGCAAGACAAAGGCATTGATGCTATGAGCTGGCCCACCCGTTCCCCTGACCTGAATCCAATTGAGCAAATCTGGGACATCATGTCTTGCTCCATTCACCAATGCCACGTTGCACTACAGACTGTCCAGGAGTTGGGAGATGCTTTAGTCCAGGTGTGAGAGGAGATCCCTCAGGAGATCATCCACCACCTCATCAGGAGCATGCCCAGGCATGGTGGGGAGGTCATACAGGCACATGGAGGCCACACACACTACTGAGCCTCCTTTTGACTTGTTTTAAGGACATTACATCAAAGGTGGATCAGCCTGTAGTGTTTTTATCCATTTTAATTTTGAGTGTAACTCCAAATCCAGACCTCCATGGGTTGCTAAATTTGATTTCCACTAATCATTTTTGTGTGATTTTGTTGTCAGCACGTTCAACTATGTGAGGAACAAACTATTTAATAAGAATATTTCATTTATTCAGATCTAGGCTGTCTTATTTTTGTGTTCCCTTTATTTTTTGAGCAGTGTACATAGCTGTCTTGCGTGTATTGACCTGTTTCAGATAAGTTTTAGAAACTGGAAGCTTTGACATTTAAAAATATCAAATGTATACAAACACGGTCCGTTAAAATAGCCTTCCGTACCATCTTCCTATCATAATCATTCCTTTTTCACAATGGACTCCTTGTTTTGTTGAGATTTTGATTAACCAGAGAATTGTTTTATTTTTAGGAAGCGAACAAGGCAGAAAGTGCAATAAGCTGCGCTCAATTAATCAAGATTATCTCTACATTGGTTTGCTCCAGAGACAAAGAGATGTTCCCAACTCTTTAAGATTTCAGGAGGCTTTGAAGAACTGGTTGTTCCTCTGCATTTGAGGTTGAGCAAACTCTGCTACTTAAATTGGTTTTTGTTGTTCCTTTTTTTAAAATGGAAAGGCTTCTGCAACCTTGGACATTATTTGGACAGTTGATTTTTTTTTCTGGTGCTTTTAATTCTCATATGCTATCCAAAGTTATTGCCAAAAACAATGAGCAGCCAGAGAAATGAAATAAATCAGTAAATAAATGCCGCAAGCTTTAAAAAAGGAGGAAAGCATGGGTTCCGGTTTTGCGTGGCTTCGGGGCAGCAGGAATTAGCGACAGCTCGCGATTCCTGCTGTGCTAGCCGTCGAGGTACCCCCGATCCAGATGGGTCAGGGAGATATGGCTGTCCTGTAGGGACAGCTGAAGAGAGAGGGGAGTCGGACAGGGGGTTGGGGGTGTCGCAGACCCCCTCCTTCTCCGGAAAAACCCCTTTTTCCCAAGGCGGTGGAGCGGCGGTCAGCAATGGCCGCCACGAAGAAGCCAGCAACCAGGTAAGATTGCGCTGGAGGAAGTAAGAAGAGTGAAAGTGCTGTCTGAGCCGGGTCAAGTAACATCTTTCAAATTGTTTGGAACTGAGCTGTTTGAGTTGCTGGAGGATACATTGTATCCCTAAGAAGATCGAAAGCGGCGGAGAAGCTGTTCAAGGGAACTTTTTTTTTTCTTCACTCTCCCACCCCATGGAAACAGCAGAAATGTTTGGACATATTGGACATTGAAAGTGAATTGTTTTGAGAGTTGAAGCTAAGGGACAAAAAGGTTTTTGGACATTGAAAAATTTAAGAAATTGGAAAACCCTTGTTGGAGGTATGGATTTCTGATTATTTAAAATTGATATTGCAAGTGGGAAGGGAGAGGAAAAAAAAAAAATTGGAGCAGAAGCTGTAAAAGGAGGAGATTGCCTAGAATCCCAAAGAAAGGTATATGGTAATTGGACCTCTTTGAAACATTAACCCCAGAAAGAGAAAGAGAAGAAGGAAGAAAAGTATTAATTTTTGGAATTTTTTTTTTTGAATTATTCTTGATTAAAAATATTTGTGGTTGTTTTGGGAAAAGTTCCTTTTTTCATAATGGCATCACTTGTGGATGAACTAAAGATTGAGTATCAAGAATATAAAAAGGAAGATACTTTGGGCACTTTGTTTCAATTCTTAGAAATGGCGTTATGTACTTATCAAAAGTTGACTACGCAGCAGAAGGACTGGGACAAAGAAGAAGAGGAAGAAGAAGCGATCTTTGATGAACAATGGGTTCTTTCCGGGGAGGAGGAGAAAAAGGATAAGAAAAAGGGGATTATAAGAATTATAAAAACAACCAAAGAAGAGAAAAATGAGCAGAAAGGTGGAGGCAAAGTTAGAAAGCAAAGGAAAGCGAGTAAGAAAAGGGAGGAGGAAAGACAAAGGGGTAAAAAGGGCAAGGAGAAGAATAAGCAAGAGAGAAAGGGGGGGAGGAGAAGCCTTAATGGGGGGAAGCAAGATCTAAAGAAAAAAAGTTTATTCAGAGACAATGGGTGAATTTAATTAAGGATAAAAGGGGGACTCTGGAAGGTACATAAGATTGTGTTTTTATATGTGTATTTAGAGTATAAAATTTACTGTGTAGTTTTAGAATCTACTAAACAGAATCCCAAGATAAGTGTTATATGAAGTACTTTTGAGTTAGGGTAATGAGTTAAAGGCGTCACTCAATTAGTGCATAGGAGAAGTATAGTAAAAGAAAAAAGATGAATGGATAGTTGGAAACAGAACAGACAAAGAATGTTATTGAAAATGGTAATAAGATATGGAAGGATATATAAAGGTTTTGTTATGTTTTTTTTTGTATATTGATAAAAGGCAATAAAATTTTAATTAACAAGAAATAATTTGGATGAAAAGGAGAAACTGGGATAAGATATGAAGTTAAATAGATAAAGTAAATATTGATGTTATAATTTGGAATCACTATGTTCTATTGGTTTTCTTCTTTAATTATTATTATTATTTTTTAGAAAAGAATTTATAAGCTGTTATGCCTTGATTGTGCACTATTTTTGTAAAATTGATAAAATTGGTTTATAAAAAAAAGAAAAGAAAATGATAATAAGATATGGAAGGATATATAAAGTGAATATGATGTTTGAATTTGTGTCTGTGTGAAGAGTTTCAACCCGGGATCAGGCAGCCTTCAGAAAAGATGTTTTAGTTTTGTTTATGTTTTGTGTTTTGTATGTTTATGAAAGGCAGTAAAATTTTAATAAGCAAGAAATATAATTTGGATAAAAGGAGAAGTCTGGTTAAGATATGAAGTTAAATAGATAATGTAAATATTGATATTACAATTTGGAGTTATTTTATATGTTCTATTGGCTTTCTTCTCTAATTATTATTATTATAATTTTTTTAGAAAAGATTTTTCAAGTTGTTATGCCAGGATTGTGTATTGTTTTTTGTAAAATTAATAAAAATTTGTTTAAAAAAAAAAAAAAGGAGGAAAGCATGAAAAGCCTGAGGTCCAGCCAGCCAGGTATTAGAGATTCTTGGCATAGGGATCCATGTGGGACTCAGGCTAGCTCTATCTTTAACTGTGGAAACTTGTTGGGTGACTTTATTTTTTATTTTTTTGGACAAACTTTATTAGTTTTTTTTTTACACACGTAAACAAAACATAGGATGTAGTAACATAAAATATTTTTTCTAAAAGAAACAAATAAACCATCTTATTTAAAAAGAAGATAATTCCAAATTATCACATTTCTATAATTTAATATATATATTTATCTTATCTGATCAACTTCATATTTTTTCCAAACTTCTCTTTATTACTCCCTTTCTTTCTATTTAATCACATTTCTTCTGCCTTGAAATTATATACTCATTGAATATATACACAAAACATAAATACATAAAACTTCTTTTTGGAAGGCAGCTTACCCCGAGTTAACTCTTTATACAGACATCAATCAAAATTTATACTCACTTAATATACTATCTCATATCTTATTTAACATTCTCTATTTTCCATATATTTTCTCTCTCCTACTCATTCTTTTAATTCTATTTTATTTATTCCATCTCAATTAAATAATTATATTTGCATCTTTGGTCCGTTTTCTTTCAATCACCTACTTATCCTTTCTATCTAATACAATATTTCTCCTGTAAACCCAGATTGAAGTATGACAACTTTTTATCTTTCCCCTAAATAACACTAAAAATAATACATATTTTCCGTGCTGATTCTGCTCCATACATTCTAAGTATTACATTTCAAAATAATAAAACAAACAAATAATACTGAATTTAATAAGTAATAATAAAATTAAAAAAATAAATAAAGAAGAAATATTAAATGTATAATATAATAAGAACAATGTTTCATAGGAAATTAGATTCTATTATTAATTCTTAAACAATAAAAATAATGTTTCATAAGAAATTAAACTCTATAATTAAATCATGGCTTCCCTTTAATACATTTTAAAATCATATAATATTCTAATTTTCTAACTCAGCTTCAAATACTAATGTCTACAATACATTCTTATGTACTTTTGCAGAATCATTTTTGTAAAATTATGTTACCCCTTATCTCTGAAAAAAAAATCATTTTTTAGCATCTTGTTTAAAGCCTTTATGACTTCTCTTTCCTTTTCCCCTTTCTTTCTTATCCATTCTAACTTTTTGACCCCCCCATCTCTCCAATTTTACTCTCTTAGTCTTCCCTCTCTTTTCTGTTGCTTTCTGACATCATATCGCTTTTCCATCTCATTTTTCTTTTTCTTGGTTGCTTTTTTAAGTTCTAAGTTCACCTTTTCCTTGCCCCCCTTCCGCTTTTCTTCCTCCACTGTGTGTTTGTCCATTAAAGATGGCTTCTTCTCCTTCATCCCAGTCTTCCTGTCGTTGTCGTATTTCTTAATAGGTAGAAATAGCCATTTCTAAAAAGTGAAAAATAGATCCAGAAGAGCCCTTATCTTCTTTTTTCAGTCTTTGAAATTCCATTTATAGTCTTTCAAAAGATAATCCCATTTTTTCTTTCTTTCTTTTTTGAAGCAACCCTAATGTCTTTAGTCCCCCTTTTTTTTTAACAAAAATTCACAGAAATCTCAAAGTCACAGAGCAAATAGTTTCATTTAGCACTTTCTTCTTTCTATATTTTCACCTCCTAGGGTAGAATTCAAATAAACAATTCCAAGATGATCTTCTAGAAGTCTTAATGTCTTTTAATCCTGTTCTTATAGGCTCAAAGCAGTCTCCTTCAGTACAATCTTATAATAAATCTTTATCTCTTCCCTTCCCCTTGTAAAAAATAGAAAGAATTTTAAGTTTTTAAACCCAATGTCCAGAAATCCTTTATCCCTTGGCTTTAAATTTCAAATTGAATTACCTTCGGTGCCCAAGTAGATTTTCCAGATCTCCGTCTGCTATTTCTATGGGAAGGGAGAGTGAAGAAAAAAAAACTTTCCCTTGACAGCTTTCTTCGCCGCTTTCCAATCTTCTTTGGGAAACAATGTATCCTTCAAGCAATTCAGTTTCCAGGGTATTTAAGAGTTCTTATTGTCCCAGTTCAGTCAGCACTTTCACTTCTCCTGCTTCCTCCAGCACAAATCTTACCCGGCTGCAGGCTTCTTTGTGGTGGCCATTACTGATCGCCGCTCCACCACAATGGGAAAAAGGGGTTATTCCGGCTGGGGAGGGGGTTTGCGACACCCCCAAATCCCTGTCCGGATTCCCTCTCTCTTCAGCTGCCTCTACAGGGCAGCCATATCCACCAGACCCATTTGGATCAGGGGCACCTTGGTGGCAAGCGCAGCAGGAATCGCAGAAAGTCGCGAATTCCTGCTGCCGCCGAAGCCGCGCAAAACCGGAACCTTGTTGAGTGACTTTAGACCAGTCCCCACCTACCCATTTCAGCCCAATGTGATCTGCCAGAGTGATTGCTAGGGGAAAATTGCACAGAAAAATATGTAACCCACCTGGAGAGAGTGAATGAAAGGAAAGACAGAAAGCTAGCAAATAAGTAAGCAAGAAAATATACAAACAAAGGACAGGTTGCTGGAAAAACCCAACACTGATCATTGCTTTGCATTCCTAAGAGTTTTAATCAGTTTTTTGACACTTGGCAACTTTAAGATGTATGGACTTCAACTCCCAGAATTCTCCAGCCAGCCATGCGTTCTGGGAATTGAAGTCCATGTATCTTAAAAGTTGCCACATTTGAAAAACACTGCTCTAAATCTTCAGAGGCTGCGAAAATTCTCCATAAAAATTGTTGTGATTGCTGAACAAATTGGTTTCCTCCAATGCAGCATTATGCAATTCTGAATTCTGGGCCAAAGGAAAGGACTCTTGTACAGTACTTTTATATACATTCGGGAGATTATAAAAGACAACACAAACAATTCCTGTATTTTATCAGCTCTCCATAACTACCATACAGGAACCCCAGTTTGTGCCAAACTAAAAGGAGTGGAAATGACAGCTGCTGATTGTTGGCCCACAATGTTGACCCTCCTTAGCAGGAAGATGATGCCAACATTTTCCGATACATACCAGGGTGGAACAGTTCAAAGAAATTCTGAACACAAGATTGTATGCTACTGGCAGCTTAACTCAGCCACATCAGCCTAACCTGATCCTAAGCTAGCATTTATGTAACAAGCTGGAGGACCAATGTCTATGATATTTGGTGCCCTCGTGGCACATTGGAAGTTCTCCCTGTACTATAGAGATGCAAGTTAAGCTATAGAATGTAGAATAACAGAGTTGGAAGGGACCTTAAAAGCCTCTCTTCTTGGGCAGCCACTCTTGAGCATCGGAAGTGCGGCTCTATGGTACGAGGCCAATCACGTGGCGGCCGCTCTTCCGCTGTACCATGGCTGGCCCACCTGGCGGTTTATCGCTCTGGAGGAACCACTTTGGGGACCTCGTGGAAGTTCCGGGCAGGCATCGCCCGATCAAAGCAAAACTGCCCCTGGTGCTAGGCAACCGCGTCTCAAACTGGTGCCTGAAGCTTGGAGAGGCTAGTTGTGTTAGAGATGGCATTGATGATGGTTTGCTGGATGGCAAATGAGTTCAATGACAGTGCTTGTGCTAAGGAGATTACTACATTCTTTGAATGTGCAGCAAAAGCAGAAGCAAAGAAAAAGGCAACTCCAGAAGAATCTTCAGGAACTCTTGATTCACAATAAGTCAACAAATTACTTGGACGATACCCAAATATTACACACCATTATTAACAAAAATTGTTTCTGTACATGACTGGTTATTAAAACCTGAAATTAGATCAACTTTGGAAAACTCCCCCATCCCACTTGTTAAAACTGAGGAGAAAAAATCTTCGCAATTATATAAGTAACTTTGTCTAAAAAGATCTGCTGCCATTAAGACCGAAGCTTACATTTTCTCTGATGTGAAGGTCCTTCAAGCAGAAAACTTCCTTATGATTGTTCAGTTATTGTCATATGAGTTATATGAAATAAGATGTTATAATGAAATATGCTACACACATACTAAAATTAAATTATAAATTAAATATATAGTTCTTTGTATATAAAAAAGCCTCTCTTCTTAAAAGCCCCCAGTGTTGGAACACACACAACTTCTGAAGGCAACTGGTTCCACTGGTTAATTGTACTCACTGTTAGGAAATTTCTCCTTAGTTCTAGGTTGCTTCTCTGTTTAGTTTCCATCCATTGCTTCTTTTATCTTCATGTGCTTTGGAAAAAATAGACCTCCTCTTCTTTGTGGCAGCCCCTCAAATATTGGCATATTGCTATCATGTCACCCTTGATTCTTCTTTTCATTAGGTTAGACTTACCCATTTCCTGCATAGCATCTCATGGCCAAATAAATCAATTATTCAATCAATCAAATTAATCGAGACCAATTAATCGACAGAATAGCTTGCCTCCTGGAGTTGTGGGTTCTCCGTTACTGGAGCCCTTCAGGAAAAGATTGCAGAGCCATTTGTCTGGGATGCAATAAATCTCCTGCCTTAAATGGTCTGGACTAGAAGACCTCCGAGGTTCCTTCCAGTTTTATGATTCTTTGAAATGTGGGAGATTGAAAAAAGCAAAATGGCGTGACTGAGCTTCACATGTTGGATATACCACCCTCTGCAATTTGTTAAATTGTAGTTTGGGGTTTGGTGAGAATCCAGCCAGTTGCTAGTCACCTTCCACTAAGTCTGCTTCAGTAACCCAGCAACAGTCTCCACCCTCAGCAAGTATTCAGTTGTCAAACTAATCCAAATTGGAGAGTCTCCAAGATACACTTTCATGAATACTATTATATTTCTGCCAAAATTTTACTTGTCCATTCAAAATCCAGTGCTGGCTTTAATCATTGATGCAAGTAGGTCCTGTAAGAAATCATTAGTAGAACACATTGCCTGAGAGATGTTTCGCGGTTGTGTTTAGAACTGGGTTGGCTGTGATAGAATATTTGGCCACAATAAAATCTGAATTTGAGCATCTATGGAGATTCTCAATCATCAAGTCATGGTTGCCCCAAAGGTGCTTTTTTCAAAAGGCAACTGAATTTTCTTGGTTTTTTTCCCTTGAACACGTTTCTGAAGAAGAAATTGAAAAAGCTTCTTGGATGACTAGTGAAATGTTTTCAAGAAATCCAGTTGCCTTTTGGAAAAGGGTCTTTGGAGCCTCTTCTATTCCTCATCCCCCAAAGAGCTAAGCTAGCTCTTAGTTCTGGGAGTTGGAAGTCCGCAGCTCTTAAATTTTCAAAGGTTGAGAAACACTGCTCTAGCTTAAGCAGTTCACACCAGATATTTAGAGAGTGGGGTTAGTGTGCAATAAACATTTCTCTGTGGTGTTCTTAGTTTTAATAGGAATTCATCTTTCCTAGAATTTAGATTCTACCCTTCAATGTGGGACTTTATATTGCAGGGGTGTCAAACTCTATTTCAGTGGTGGCTAAACTTTTTGGGCTCCCATGCCAAAAATTGCACACACGTGCTTGCGTGCCAGCACCCAGAAAGCAATGTGCAGGAGGGAATGGCCCCTGTGTATGCACTTGTGACACCCTGTGTCGTGTATCTCTGCGCATACATGCATGATCCCCCCGCCACCCCATGCATCTCTGTGAATGCGTGCACATCTCCCATGTGTCCCCCGCCCCCTGCGCATGCGTGCCAGATACCTGACAATCAGCTAGCAGGTGGGTGGGCAAAGTGGGGCCCTTCCGGGTGACCTCTCGTGTGCCAACAGAAATGGTTCTGTGTGCTACTTCCGGCACATGTGCCATAGGTTCGCCATCACGTCTCTATTTCATTGAGTGCTGCATTAGGGTTGTGTTTGATCTCAGGGGGGGAAGGGGTGTGTGTGGCCAGCTCAACCTCACTTGTGTTGGGAGCACCTGTGGTGGCCTGAATATTCTGGCAGCAAAAACAGGATCCCGAGCTTCGTTTTCAGCTCTGACAGCCTCCTGCAATCCTCTGCCAGCAAAAACGGAGCTCGGGAGGGCTGCCTGTGGCCCTCCGGAACTCTCTTTTTGCTGGCAGAGGCAATGTGGGCCAGTCCTTCGCTATTTCCAGAGCAGCCCCGGGGGGGCGATCAAAGCACCCCATGGACCAGATCCGGCCCCAGGCCTTAAGTTTGATGCCCCTGTTATATTGGGTATATACAAGACACTAAATCTCAAGATAGTGTGGTTTAAATATTTGGAAAATCCACCCAGTGTAGTTTGTAGGTCTCAAATTTCATTTTTTGGGAATGAGACAATGCACTACACCTGACCAAACTCGCACCCTTGATTTACAACAATCCACTTAGTGCCCACTCAAAGTTAAAAAGTGGCTTATGACTGTTTTTCACACTTGGAACCATTGCAGCACCTCCATGATCGCTTGATCAAAATTCAGACAGTTGGAAACTGGCTCATATTTATGATGGTTGCCGTGTCCCAGAGTCGTGTGATCCCCTTTTGCAACAAAATCAATGAGAAAGCCAGTTTCACTTAACAAACATGTTACAAACTTAAGAACTGCAATGATTCACTTAACAGTTGTAGCACAAAAAGTTGTAAAATGGAACAAAACTCACTTAACAACTGACTTGCTTAACAACATAAATTTTGGGCTTAATTGTGGTTGGGGATTACCTGTACACAGGGATTTATGTAGTTTTCACATCTTGCCTTCTCTCTCCCTCTCTCCCTCCCTCTCTCTCTCCCTTCTCCCTCCCTCCCCCTCCTTCTCTCCCTCTCCCTCCCTCTCTCCCCCCCTCTGTCTCTCATACACAGAAACATCTCATCCTTAATAGGCAGGATTAACTTATTATTGTTAAATAAATTGCTAAATTGATATAGAATTTGACCTTGACATCTCTCCTTATAACCCCCCTTCCTTTAGAGAATCACAGAGTGATTCATTTAATTTTGTATGTTGGCCTCAAGAGGCAAAGTACAGCTCAAGTCACTGTTCCAAAGTAACACTTCTTCCCAACTTGCAAAACAAAATTACATTTCAATTGAAGTACAAGCAAAAATATTGTGTACCTGCCTACAGGAAAGTGGGTACAAAAAATTGATGGTAAATGTAAAGCAATATAGATACGCCTTATGTGGGGGGGGAGGGGCAGATTTGTATATACAAATGCCTACATCAGAAGAGAGTAGCAGGAACAACGTTTGGGCAAACTAACAAAAAAACCAAGGAGACAAATGGAACAACTGAAAAAAGGAGAAAGGAAAACTAATCAATTTCTCCCTTCTATTCTGGTAGACAGGGTCAGATTTCAGAGCCAAGAGAATTTGCTGTATGTTGAAATGGAAATGTCAGAGGTCAGACTGAGAAGCCAAATGTTGCTAATATTTCATCTGAGCAACACTCTGTATATTTCCTTCTGCTGAAGCACTCTCAAACTTTTTAACCAAAAACAACCAAAATAAAAATATTCACCTTTCTTTCCATAGTTGTTAAGAGAATCACTGCAGTTGGTAAGTATGTATCCCAGTTGTTAAGTGAATCTGACTTCCCCATTGTCCTGGCTTGTCAAAAGATCACGAAACACAATCACATATGACCTTGGGCACACAGCAATGGTTGTAAATAGGAACCAGTTGCCCAGCATCTGAATTTTGATCACATGACCCTGGGGATGCTGCAAAGGTCGTAACTGTGAAAAATGGTCCTAAGTCACATTTTTCAGTGCTACTGTTGTAACTTTGAACTGTTCACTATATGAACTGTTTTAAGTTGAAGATTACCTGTATTAACAGGCCTGCTCCTGTTTATGTAAGAAGTTTCTGAATGGACTTTCTCAAGGAAAACAGATCACATGGAAAACATGGGCTTCCATAACCAGAGGGGATTCGGGTGCTAATTAAAGCCATTCCACAGGAAAAGTGGGATTAGGAAGAAAGGCACAAGGGCTGATCCAATTTGTACTTTATTTGAGGAGATTTGGGGAGATTAAGCAGCTAAATTACCACGGTGAATCTTTGCAAGGCAGGAGTGTCCCAAGCCTGCTCTCCCAACGATGTTGTCAGCTTTAAAATTCAGCTGACACATTTCATGGAAGGCGGGGTGGAGGAGTTGAAAAGTTCGAGGTTATTCTGCATGTTGTATTAAGAAATTCCAGTTGAAGTTAATTGGGTCTCGTGATTTATGAAGTGTAGAAGTGGGAGGAGAGGTGGTGGATTTTGTGTAATGCGCAAAAATAATTTCACTTTAGGAAATTACCTTTGACATGCCAGATCTGTTTCTAAATAAATCAATTGGAGAGAAAATGTCTCGGAGTGATTGATATCATGGATACTTTCTGGATGCCTTTCATTTATTTCCCAAAGACCACTTTTATTTTTTGAAGGGGCTTGGCTGATACCACGGAGTTCTTTTCCCAGAAATGGAGAAAAATCAACAATCAGCTGAAGTTGGAGATATGCAGGGGGGAGAGTATGGGGGCCCCTCCCTCTGGAACATTAATTGAATCTGCAAGCCTTTGTTTGGAGGAGATTGGGCATTGGTACTGACCTGATACGCCCTTTCTCGTCGCATAGAGCATCCAGAGTGGGAGGTGCTCCAGTCTCTCTCTCACAGGCTGAGCTTTAATTGAGGAATGCTCCTCTCTGTCCATGTGACTCCCTCGTAGCATTCCCCAGTTTTATGAAGACGAGAAGACAAACAACTATCATCTCATCCTAACTATTGTAATAAACATTAACTCCTTGACTCATTGATTCATTGGCCGAAACAGGATTCCCCACCAGACGGCTAAATTAGGGTGGGGCTGGATGCTCTACGCAGCTCGACGAGAAGGGCGTATCAGGTAAGCACCAACGTCCACTCTCCATAGAGCTGCTTCGAGCATCCAGAGTGGGACATACCAAAGCATGGCCTGTCCTACGGGAGGGACTCCGTCTGGGTCGGAATCTCCTCTGGTTCTCAGACAACTTCTAGGACTCATCTGCCAAAGGACGCTTCTGCTGAAGCAAACACATCGATCTTGTAATGACAAATGAAGGGTGACAGGGACGACCAGGTGGCCGCTCGACAGATGTCATTTATCGATGCCTGAGTAGCCCAAGCTGCTGAGGTAGCTGCACTCCTTGTTGAATGTGCGGTTATTCTGCTGGGATCAGGAAATGCTTGAACTGAGTAGGCCTTGGAGATTGTTGCTCTGATCCAACAGCCTATAGTTGACTGGGATACTTTGAAACCCAGCGTCTTAGGTTGAAATGAAAGGAATAATGATTCCAACCTCCTGAAAGGCTGAGTGCGATTGATATAAATATGTAGCGCACGCCTGACATCGAGAGTATGCCACTGCCTTTTCCTCTCTCGAGAGGGTCTGGGGCAAAAGTTAGGAAGAATGAGTTCCTGCGATCTGTGAAAGGCTGAGTTAACCTTGGGCAGGAAGGAAGGGTCTGATCGTAGGACCACCCGATCAGCGTGAAAAATGCAAAGATCCTTTCTAACGGACAGAGCTGCGATTTCAGATATCCGACGTGCAGATGTGACTGCCACAAGAAACACTACCTTGAATGTTAGGAATTGAAGTGATGTCTCCCTTAGGGGTTCGAAGGGAGGTTTAATAAGTGACATGAGGACCTTATTAAGATCCCAGGTTGGATATCGGTGTACCGCTGAAGGATGCAAATTGGTGGCTCCTCTGAGGAATGCCCAGATACGAGGATGGTGTGAAAGTGAGCCAATATTGCCGCAGGAGATGATGGTTGATAAGGCTGCAACCTGTCATCTCATGGTGTTAGTGGCTAGGCCTTTATCTAGTCCCTCTTGCATGAAGGCTAATATTTGTGAAATAGATGGAGAGAGCTGATCAATATGCGATTTGTGACACCATCTACAAAAGGTGCTCCATGTGGCATTATATATATGGGTGGTCTTGCTGCCAGAATGGTATTGATGACCAGGTTGGCAAACCCTTCTTTCCTTAAACAGTCCCGCTCAACCTCCAGACGACTAGCTGAAGCCACTGTGGGTTTGGATGCAGGAGGGGTCCCTGGGATAACGAGACTCTGTCCGGTGGGATCCACCAGGGAAGGGCCACTGACAGGTTGCAAAGGTCCGCAAACCATGGTCTCCTGGGCCAATGTGGGGTAACCAGGAGGAGTTCCGCCCTCTCGTGAATCAGCTTTTGGATCACTCTGGGGATCAACGGTAGTGAGGGAAATGCATATAGAAGCCCTGTGGGCCAGGGACAACATAGCGCGTTGTGGTTCTCTGCCCCCTGAGCGGGGTACCTCGAGAAGAACCTCGGGAGTTGGGAGTTGAGCAGAGATGTGAATAGATCCACTAGTGGTTGGCTGAAGATTGCTGAGGCTTCCCTGAACAGGGAGGGGTGCAGGCACCATTCTGACTGGTCTACAATGGCCCTGCTCAACCAGTCTGCCTGAATGTTTGAGGCCCCCGAGATGTGATCTGCCCTGATGGATAAGAGGTTGGTCTCTGCCCAGCGATAGAGACGCTTGGCCTCCCTCATGAGCCGAATGGAACGTGTGCCCCCCTGCCTGTTGATGTGTGCCTTGGCTGTGATGTTGTCTGTTAGAATGAGGACGTGGCATCCGCGTACCTGGGGAAGAAAGCTGCGTAGGGCCAGATATATGGCATGAAGCTCCAGCCAATTTATGCTGCACCGTTGCTCAGCTGCTGACCATGTGCCCTGAGCTGAGAGCGAGTGGATATGAGCACCCCATCCGGATAGGCTGGCGTCTGTGGTGAGGATGACTCTCTGGGGCTCCTTGAAGTAATGCCCTCTGTTGATGACAGGTCTGGTCCACCAGAGCAGGGATGCGAGGACCTTTGGAGGTACCTTCACCACGGTCTTTGAGTTGCTTCTTCTGGATCGCTGATATGGAAGCAGGAACCACTGAAGGGATCTGGTATGCAAACAGGCCCAGGGAACAATGGAAATGCATGAAACCAATTTGCCAAGTAATTTTGACAAGTCCAGTAATGCCTTTCTTGCTCGCCTGATCTCCCTGACCAATTTCTGGATGCTGAGAAATCTTTCAGGATATAGGAAGACCCTTCCCTTAACCGAATCAATCACTGTCCCCAGGTGTGCTACTCGGGTGGATGGAGATAACTGGCTCTTTTCCCAATTAATGAGAAAACCATATGCCTGGAGAGCAGAGAGGGTGGTTCTGGTGTCCCTTTCTGCTTGGCATTTGGAAGGAGACAGGATGAGGATGTCATCCAGATAACAGTGAATACGGATGGGGAAATCTCTAAGGTGAGCTGCCAGGGCCGCGAGAACCTTGGTAAAGGTCCTCGGGGCTGAGGCCAAACCAAAGGGAAGGGCCACATACTGAAAGTGTTGACTATTATAGCAAAATCGCAGAAATTTGAAACAGGAGGGTCGAATAGCAATGTGTAGGTATCCCTCTGAGAGGTCAATGGAAGTGAGCCAGTGTCCCTTCCTGGTACCCTGAAGAATAGACTGTAGCATGTGCATCTTAAATTTATGCCAGCTAATGTATCGGTTAAGCCTTTTCAAATCTAATATGGGCCTCCACCCTCCGGAGTGTTTAGGAACGATGAAGAGGTGAGAGTAAAACCCTCTTCCCTGTTGCGAAGGTGGGACGGGCTGTATCGCCTTGATTTCAATGAGATGTTTGATAGCGGCCTCTATTAGGCCACGTTTGGTGCGATCTTTAGAAAGAGGGGATATCCTGAAATGCTCAGGGAGAGGGGACTGAAATTCAAGGGAGAGGCCGAATCCGATGGTGTCTCTAACCCAGGCATCAGATGTAGAGGATTCCCATTGGTCAGCAAAGTGTTTGAGGCATCCACCAATGGGATGGGGGGTGAGGGACTTATCTTGGGCGCCAGAAAGGTTTACTACCTGCGCCCCGAAAGGGTCTCTTGTAGTTGGCACCCCTTCTGTTCCTATCACCGGGGTTGGTTCGATCCTGGGTTTGGACCGACCAAAAGGGCGGGGCTCTCTGAAACCTGGGAGATAAAGTTGTCCGATAGGAGGTTCGAAAGGATCCCCTCCGAAAGGGCTGGGATACTCTGCCTTCAGATCTGCAAAAGAGAGATGGAAGAAATTTTTTCTTGTTTCAGCTTTCCATTAATAAAGGGTCAAGGGCCAGACCGAAGAGTTTGCCTCCTGAGATGGGAGCAGAAGCCAATTTTACTTTGTTTTTGACGTCTGCTTGCCAATGTTTGAGCCAGAGCAGACGCTGAGCTGTAACCTGGGATGAGATAGCCCTGGTGGAAAACTTAATGGCATGGAAGGTAGCGTCAGCCCAGAATTCTGCTGCTGCCGTAAGCTTGGCAATGTCCTGGTGTGCCTTGGTGTTGGATGGGGGGACATTCTGCTTTAATTGACGGAGCCATCTAATGGAGGATTGTGTAAAAAAGGATGCAGCCATGGCTAGTCGAATGGCCCAAGCATGAGATTGATGTGCCCGGCATAACACCATTTCATCCCATTTGTTCTCTGGTTTTAGAGCTTCCAAAGCGTTGCTTGGGGTAGATGACGCTAACCCCACTGTGGGCTCGTCAACCTCGGGAGTTTCTAACAGGGTGGAAAACTCCGCATCGAGATTAAAAATCTCCTATCCTGACTGGAGGGGGCGGGAGGCGCCCCTGTTGAAGCCAATTGTTTCGCTACCAGGTCAGAAAAAATGGGTGGAGTAGGAATCACTTCAGCCTCCATGACCGGCTGTCTGGAGATGGAATCCTCTGGGTCACCAGAGGTTGCTGGGGAAGTATCAGAGGGTGACTGAGACATCAGTCCAGAAATATTTTTTGCCTTAAACAATAAGGACTTGAACAGGTGGGGTTTGAACAAGCCCACGAAAGTGGGCTGGTCAGGGGTAACACCCTCGTCCTCCGACATTTCTCCTTCCATTGGTTCTACCTCTGAAAGGGGTTCAGAGTAGTGTACGGACCCCATATCAAATTCTTCCTCTTCCCTGAAGTGTTATAGACCTGTTTCCTCTTCCTCCTCCCCTTCTGCAAAGGGGATATCCCCCTGGGGAAGTACCTGACCCTGCTGAGGTTCCGGTCTGGGGAGAGATCTGCCAGAAACGGATTTGATATCAGGAACCATTGTTGGCAAACCTGGCCTGGTCAGCTGCTGGAGACCTTCCGCGATTCCTTGGCGGATAGCCAGCTGCATCCATTCTCTTATCTTGTCTGGGACCAGGTTTGCAGATGAGTCTTCTTGACGTAGGCCAGCAGCTGTCAGAGTAAAGGTAGCCTCGGGTGTCCAGGCGGCTGGTGCGACAGCGGTTTGAAGGCTCTGAGTGGGTGAGCTGCGCCTGGGGGGAGAAAAATGGTCTGGAGAAGGGGGGGTTGAGTTGAGGTAGATGGGGTGGGAAGAGTAAGTACTGGGGGTACAGAACCTGAGCCCCTCGATCGTTTATCAAATTCCTTCTCTAGCGGCCTGTGGCGTCTTAACGCATCTCTCTGAGAGGCCTTGGATGTTTCCTTGGCCTGCCTGCGCAAATGGTGTGTCTTTGATTTGGCTTTCAAGGAGGGTCCTCTGGAGTTGTCCTCTGCTATGATAAAGAGCAAAAGTAAGGTATGATAATAACCAAATGAGGCAGTTGGCTCGCCTAGAAGTTCGACCTACAACAAGGCCAGATGCCCTACAGTTGGTCCACGTCCCCCTTTTGGAAAAATTTTTATTCTTATTCTTATTAATATTATTATTATCTCTCTCTATATATATACATATATATTATTTATTTATTTATTTATTAAAAAAAATAAAAATAAAAAAATTGGAATATGAAAAATGAAGGACTAGAGTACCGGAGTACTATAGTGATTATTTCCAGTTGAACAAAAAGGCACTTAAGAGATTAGAGAAAACAAGTCAGATTAGCCAATAAGTCAAATGAACGCCGAGGCCAAAAGGAAAAAAGGGTGGGCTTCTTACAGCTGCCTCCCAGCCAAAATGGGTGGTACTAGTGCTGCCTCTTACTTCGCCTCTGAGCAGGCTGTGGGAAGGCCAACAAGTCACAATAGTAGGCAATAGGGCTCAGAGCCACAATGCCTAAATGATTGAAAGGGCTCTAAACAGGCCTCCGGTCCTGCTTTGGGCCTCTGAACAGTCACCGCAGCGAAATTAATCGAAAACAAAATGGCGGCCGGCCAGGAGGCAGTGCCCAAAATGGCGGCTGATAGCCGGTGCGAGAGCTCAGAGGCAGAAATTAGCCTCCTCAAAGAAATGGAATGAGGGGCAGAGAGGAGGAATAGCTCTCCTCTTAAATAAGGCATTCGTGGGGGGAAGGAGCAACAGAGAGTGAAAATTCGGGCAATAAACGAGCTGCTGCTTGCGAGCAGAAATGGCTTGAAGGCAACGGCAGGGAGAATGGAGGACATTGGAGGGGGCGCGAAGGTGCTGTTCTTCCCCTGTTTCTTCCCCCTTGAGGGGCAAAAAAACGCTCCTCTTACAATAGACTAAACAACCCAGTTGCGCAGGGACCAAGGAATAAAGGAAAAATCAAACCTGAATATAATTTGTTAGATCCTGAATCAGCCAAGGAGCTTTGCTAGAAACTGTCTGTCTCTTGCGAGGCTGAGCTAAAACTGGGGAACGCTACGAGGGAGTCACATGGATGGGGAGGAGCGTTCCTCAATTAAAGCTCAGCCTGTGAGAGAGAGACTGGAGCACCTCCCACTCTGGATGCTCGAAGCAGCTCTATGGAGAAGATGGATGCTTTCAGAATGACAGTAGAGGAAAGAGGTTTGGGAGCTATACCGAAGCGTTTCAACTAAAGAAGTTGTTATAACCCAGAGGTAACCCAGCTGTTTGAAGAGAAATCTTTCTCAAGCCCCAGGCAGATTGCTATTCTGTCCGATTGGAGGGAGGAAACTATACAGATGCCAGTTGGAGGAAGCCAGAAAGATGCATCAACTGACAGAGGTATGTTGCAGCCTCCAAGGCAACCCCCTCATTTTCCAGAGGAAATTTTGCCCCCTACAGAGAGTATCCTTCCAGGGTGGGGATTTTATCCAGGCCAGGAGTGGATTCAATGCCAATGGCAGCCAGCATCAATCCAGCCCTGGTCTGAAGGGGGGTTGCTCAGACAACAGACAGCAGCTACTTCCCCTCCACCTGACCAGGGAACCAGGCCACACCCATCTTCCTCCTGGCAACCACAAATGCAGCCCCAACCTGCAGCGAGGCCACAGGGATCCCTATTCCAGAGAGGCACCACCCAGCCAGGATACAGGGGGCCTACCCAGCCTACGTACGCCACTAGGCCAGTTACTTTCATTCCAGTACAACCTGCAGGGGCCTGGCCTGTGCCACTCTGCAACCACAACCCAGGCCAGGCCAAATACCCTTTAAGGTCGTATTCAATGGCCGCCATGAATATTTCAATTACTTCCTCACTTGAATCCGATCCCATATAGAACAATTTGGAGATCAATACGCCACAGAACGCGATTTGGTTATGGCCATAACAAATGGGATGAATGGAGGGGATGCTTCAGACTGGGTGGCCCAACTACACAATGAACAAGCCCCTGAATTATGCGATGTAAATGGATTTATTCAATTATTAAGACTCAGATTTGAAAATCCAGACAGGGTAGCAGAGAATGAAGAGAAGTTAATGGAAATGAGGCAAGGCAAACAACCCTTGTCAGAATTTATTTGGGACTTTAGAAGGGTCGCAAGTCACCTCATGGATTGGCCTGAAAGAATGACTTCACACTATTTTAAAAACGCCATTGATCCAGAATTACGGGTTGCAAGGCTTCGGCGGCAGCAGAAATCCGCTCTTCTGCGGGTCCCTGCTGCGCTCGCTTCTGAGGTACCTCCGATCCAACTGGATTTGGGGGTTGTCGCTACCCCGGAGGGGCAGCGGAAGATAGAGGAGATCTGGGCAGGGGTCTGGGGATATCGCACCCCCTTTCCCCAGCCAGCTAGACTCCTTTTTCCTGAGGCGGTGGAGCGGCTGTCAGAAATGGCAGCCACAAAGGAATCTTCAACCGGATAAGATTTGTGCAGGAGGAAGAATCAGAAGGAGAAGTTTTCTTGGCTGAACCGGGATATTAAGATACTTTTAAACGCCCTGGAAACCTGACTTTTGGATTGATACATTTGTTTCCAAAAGAAGTTGTTAAAATGGCGAAAGTGCTGAAAGGAAAGCTCACTCCCCTTCCCTACGGAGAAAGCAAATGAGCACTGAGAAACCTGCTTCTTTAAGGTAAAAATAAGCTCTTTGTTATAAGTGGGAAGGAGAGGACTAAAAAAACCTTTAAAAATTTGTTGGAGGAGATGCCTTGAAAATGATAAGATCAGCAATTAACTGTAATACGGCTTTAAATATATATTTTGGGATTTTGCCCCAGGAGGAAAAACGGCAAAGAGAAGAAAAGGAAATATTTTGTGTCTGTTTGGATTGTTTGATAACCTTGACACTTGGAAATTACTTTAAGATTAAAAACATCTGGAGAAGGCAGAGCTTCGTCTAGGCGATACAGCTGCAATCTCGGGGCTCCGAGATCACAGCTATTTTCGCCCCTGGTCGGTCCCAACGTACCTAAACCATCCCATAGAGATGGTGACCGTGAAGGGCACACTCCCTGGATCCCAGAGACATCACAAAGTCCCTGGTTGATCCGGGAGAAGTCCTTTTGCTGGCGGCGGAGAGGCAGCCTCCATAGCTGCTGAAGTCGGCACAGCTCCGGAAAGGAAGAGGCTGAAAGTGAAAGTGTGTCAGCTGGGTGAGAAATTTCTTTTTTTTTTTGTTAATTTGCTGAGATTTGAAAGGACACTCTGAATACAAGAAGAAACCTGAGATTTTTTTTTTTTTGACAAAACTGTATGAGCGGCGTTTTTTAAAGGGATGTCAAATTGAGGCTTGGATTTTTTTTTCTTTTTCTTACTTTTTTTTTTTTTTTTTTGGACTTCAGCATGACTTTGTAGTTAACCGGACTGAATTTTCTCTTATATATATTCTTATGTTCCTTTTTGATTTTTTAATTTTTTTTTTTAGGATAGAGGCTCCCTTTGGCTATTTTCTCTTTTTATATATATATATATGCAAATACTTTTTCTTTTTTCTTAACTTAAACTATGTTTTTCTGGCTGGGGGGGAAGTGTATTAAGAAACTTTGTAACACTGCCAACTAGAGGCTTGAAAATATTTTATTTGAATTGGAGAGAACTGTGAAAAGACTCCTTCTCAAGGACATTTCAATTTGATAAGATAGAGGGAAGAGCGCAGCAGAATATTATTACAGGTGCTTTCCTGGACTCTTATCAACATTTCAACACTTGAGGCTTGGCTTTGAAGCTTGTGGAGAAGAGAGTCATAATAAGACAACTAAACAAAGTGCAGTGTGTTTTCTTATCTTTTTTCAGCTGTGGTACCCCTACTCACCAGCCTCTTTGTAAATTTTAATTCCAGTAATATTCTTATTTTTGCTTTTTATTTTAAAGGGAAAGCCCCAGAATTTTTTCATTATTTTTTCTTTTCTTCTCCTTTTTACTGGGATGATTTTGCTTTTTCCATCCATGTTTTTGGACCATTTTGCCTTTTTCTTTTTATTATTGAGATTTCCCAATTGGATTAAGGTGTGAAGAACCTGAAGGAATTTTTTCTTCTTTCCTTCTTTTTGTTCTTTTTCTTTTTAATTATTATTATTATTTTTGGGCTTTTTTCTTCTTTTTATTTTTCATTTTTTATTGTGGACTATTCCGTAATTGGATTAGGGTCTAGAAGAACCTGAAGATTTTTCTTCTTCTCTTTCTCCTTTTTCTTTTTTGCCATCGGGCTTTTTACTATTGGATTTTTCCATTTTGGATTATAATTGGCTATTCTACAAGTTGGATTAAAAGTTAAAAAGAATTTTAAGGTCTTGAAGCGTCAAAATGAGCAGGAAATCCATATCTTCTGGCATTTCTACCTCTACCTCTGCCTCCCCACCAGCTGGAGGACAACGTTTAATTCAGACAATGTTGAAGTAAGATAAAGAACAAGAAAAAGTGACTGTACAGATGATTATGCAAGGAATCCAAGATCTCAAGATAAAAACAGATACTATTGAACAAAGAACAGAAAAGACTGATGGAAAAGTGGAAAATATTCAACAAATGATGGTGAAGTATGATGAGAGATTCCAAAAAATTGAGAAAGAAGGTAAACAAAGAGAGGAGAAGATTGGAAATATTGACAGCAGATTAACAGTGGTTGAACAAGATAAAAGTGGGATGTTGAGTTGGGAGATGGAGAGGTCAGAATTCTATCTCAGATTTCAAAATATAGAAGAAGAAAAAGGACAAAACTTGGCTGCGATAATGATAGAATTGTTGGCGGATGCTTTGGAAATTACAGAGGAAAAGATGATGGATGGAGTAGATGAGGTATACCAAGTTTATACAAGATACACGATGAGAAATAAATTACCAAGGGAAGTCCATATCAATTTACCAAAAAATCCATTAAAACACAAATATTACAAGCTGTAAGAGAGAAGACGTTGAAATACAAAGGCAAAGAAATTGTGGTTTTAAAACAAATACCCAGAAGAGTGAGAGAGATGAGAAGAGAATATCGATTCCTGACCAAAATGCTATTGAAAAATGAAGTGAATTATAGATGGCTGATTCCAGAAGGATTAATGTTTACGTAGCAAGAACAGAGACATAGAATTGATTCAATTGAGAAAGCAGAACTTTTCCACGCAGAATTTTCTGGAAGGAGAGAAGAAGAGGCAGAGAAAGAGGTTTCATTAATTGAGTTTCAAGAGGAACAACTGGAGACTGAAAAAGAGGAAGTGGACAGGTGGATAATAAAGAACAGCGTGAAGTAAGATCCACGAGAGCTGTTAGACCTAAATATAAAGCATAATCATGGAAGAAAAAAAATTGATTACAATGAATATAAATGGACTCAATTCAGCTGTTAAAAGAAGGAAAACATTTGATAAATTAGAGAAATTAAAATTTGATATAATTTGTCTACAAGAAGTACATATTAAAAAACAACATGAACAATTGTTAGTACAGCCAAAATTAGGGAAAATATTTACTTCTTTGACTAAGTGTAAGAAAATAGCAGTGGTTCTATACATTAAAGAGGCCATCCCAGCAAAATTGATTTATATTGATGAAGAGAGAAGAGTATTAATGGTGGAAATAATGGATAACAATATAAAAATACTTTTGATTGCAATTTATACTCCGAATGATAAACAAGAAGAATTCTACAAAAAATTACACATGAAAATAACTGGACTGGACTATGTTAATATAATTATGATGGGAGACTTCAATGGAATTGTGGACATTAAACTGGACTATATAGCAACAACAACAAAGCAAAATAGAAAGACTTTTTTAAAATGACAGACGAATTATCCTTAAAAGACATTTGGAAAGAAAGAAACTTTAAAACTAAACAATACACTTTCTACTCAAATAGACATTTATCATGGTCCAGACTGGATATGATTTGGATCTCAACAGAATTAATATCTAATATTCAAGAAACAAATATTGAAATAAGTACGTGGGCAGATCACAGCCCAATGACAATTAAATGGAAGGGACAAAAAAAAAGATCGAGATGGACATTAAACAATACTATCTTAAAGGAAAAAGATTTTACACAATGGATGGAGAAAGAATTGGCTTTCTTCTTTAAAGAAAATAAAAAAGAAGATACTTCAACAAAGAATGTTTGGGATACAATGAAGGCATATGCTAGAGGTTTGATAATAGAATATATAAGAAAAAAGAATATTAGGAAAAGGCAAACCACTAAGGCTTTGGAAGATGAGTATAAAAGACTTGAAAAAGAATTACAGAAAATGCCACAGAAAAAGGATATTAAATTGAAGTTGGATATAACTAAACATAAAATGGAATTAATAGAGAAAGAAGAATTGGCACAGAAAATTAGAAATGCTAAACAGAATTATTTTGAAGATGCAAATAAACCAGGTAGATGGCTAGCATATAAATCGAGAAAGGAGAAAGAATCAAGAAAAATACTGAACTTAATAGATGATCAAGGCCAAGTTTGTTATGGTAATAAGGAGAAAAAGGAAATTATTCGAGATTTCTATGGGCAGCTATATAAACAAGAGAATATTGATGAGGAAAAAGTCAAACAGTATCTACAGAATGCAAACCTACCAAAGATATCTAAAGAGACTGAAGAAATGCTAGAAAGCAACATAACGATGATGGAATTAACTGAAGCACTTAAGAAACAAAATAATGGGAAAGCACCAGGTCCACATGGGCTTCGGCAGAATTTTATAAAACATTACAAGAATCATTGAGCATTCCATTGCTAGAAGTTATGAATGAAGCTATGTCAAAGAAGATGATACCCAAAACATGGTCAGAGGCTTATATTACACTTATTCCAAAAGAAGAGGCTGATCCACTGCAAATTAAGAACTATAGACCTATTTCTTTATTAAATGCAGACTATAAAATCTTTGCTTCAATTTTAGCAGAAAGACTTAAAAAATACTTAAATAATTTCATTCATCCAAATCAAAATGGATTTCTGCCAAAGAGACAAATTAGAGACAATATGAGAGTAATCCTGGATACTTTGGAATACTATGAGGCACACCCTGAAAAGCAAATGGCTTTGATATTCCTAGATGCTCAAAAGGCATTTGATAATGTGAACTGGAGATTTATGTTATTACTATTGGAACAGATGGGTTTTGCCAGAAAATTTATCCAAGCAATAGAAGCCATATACAATAAATAGACAGCAAAGGCAATGATGGAGGGAGAACTTACAGACTTTATCAATATAAGAAAAGGCACAAGACAAGGATGTCCCCTATTTCCTTTGCTATTTATATTGACTTTGGAAGTGTTGAATAGAAATATTAGAGATGATAAAAGCATAAAAGGGATGAAAATTAAAAAGGAAGAATTTAAACTGCAAGCCTTTGCTGATGACTTAGCCTTTATTTTGGAAGATCCGTTAGAAACAGCTCCAAAGTTATTGGAAAAGATAGAGATATAAGGTGAGGTGGCTGGTTTGAAAATAAATAAAGACAAAACAAAGATTTTGTCAAAGAACTTGCTACTGAGACAAAGAGAAGAACTGGCAGATCTGTTGAAAATCCAAGTTACGAATAAGGTCAAGTATCTGGGGATACACTTGACAGCAAGATGTAGCACATTAAAAGAGAATAATTATATTAAACTTAAACAACAGATAGCTTCAGATTTGAAGAAATGGGAAAACTTACAATTGTCATTAATAGGGAGAATTTCAACAATTAAGATGAATATTTTACCCAGAATCCTATTTCTGTTTCAAACGATACCAATTAGGCTTGGAAAAGACTATTTTGAAGATTTAAATAAAATTATGCTGAAGTATATATGACAAGGTTAGAAAGCGAGAATAAAGCTAAAGCTTTTGCAAGATGCTAGAATTAGAGGAGGTTTTGGCCTGCCAAATTGGGAATTGTACTACCAAGCTGCTAATTTGACGTGGGTCAAGGAATGGATAACATTAAGAAAGACTAGATTGTTGGCACTAGAAGGTCATGATTTGCTGTTGGGTTGGCATGCTTTTTTATGGAATAAGGGAACTAAAACACAGGGTTATTTTAGAAGACATTATATATGGGAGTCTTTGTGGTTAAACTGGGAGAAGATAAAATGATAATGTTATTTGAAAATTCCAGTTTGGTTATCGACTATTGAAGCATTTTCCTATCTTATAATTTATAAGAAGGAACAGTTAGTTATGGGGAACTATTGGATGAAAGAGGTGAACTTAAATCGATACAAAATTTAGAGGAACAAGGTATAAAGATGAATTGGTTTTTCTTTACTCTTGTTTAGTTTTTTATTTTTCACTCTTCCGCCATTTTTTGGATTTAACAATTTTTTCTTTTTGTGTGTGTGTTTATGGTCTTTTCCTCCATTTGTGAGTTTTTACCGCTATCTAGCCAATCAATTGGATTAAGGTATACAAGAACCTGAAGAAATTTTTATTTTTTATATTATTATTATTATTGTTGTTGTTGTTGTTGTTGCTGTTGTTACTACTACTACTACTACTACTACTTGGCTTCTTTTTTCCTACTATTTTTATTTGGAATTGCAATTGGTTATTTCACAATTGGATTAAGGTCCAGAAGGACCTGAAGATTTTGAATTGTTCAAAATGAGTAGGAAACTAACAGCCCCTGGTTCCTCAACTTCTACTTCTTCCTCGCCACCAACTGGAGGACAACGTTCAATACAGACAATGTTACGGCAAGAAAAAGAACATGAAAAAGTGACCCTACAGATGATTATGCAAGGAATTCAAAATATTCAAACAAGAACAGAGAATATTGAAAAGAGAACAGAGAACATTGAACAAAGAACCAGGAAAACTGATGAAAGGTGGAGAACATTCAACAAATGATGATGAAATATGATGAGAGATTCCAAAATATTGAAGAAGATAAACAAAGAGACAAGAAGATTGGAGATATTGATAGCAGATTAACTGTGATTGAACAAGATAAAAGTGGTAGGCTGAGATGGGAGATGGACAAGATCAGAATTTTATCTCAGTTTCCAAAACATAGAGGAAGAAATATAATTTATAAGAAGGAACAAACAGTTAGATATGGGGAAATATTGGATGAAAAGGTTGAACTTCAATCGATGCAAAATTTAGAGGAACAAGGTATAAAGATGAATTGGTTTTCATATGCGCAAATACATTCAAGGTATGATGAAGATTCTAAAACAGAGGGATTTTATGATAAACTGACTGATCTAGATAAGATTTTGACAGGTACTGATGAGAAGGTGATTAAAAAATTATATGGTTATTTACTGGGAATTAAATTAGAGGAAGAACAAGTCAAAGAAACTATGATTGTTTGGGGGAAGAATTTTGGATATGGGATTGATCTAGAGAAATGGCAAAAATTGTGGTCTCAAAATTATAAAATGACAACGTCAACAGCACATAAAGAAAATTTGTATAAGATGTTTTACAGGGGGCACTTTCCACCGACAAGAATAGCAAGAATGTTCAAGAATAAATCTGAAAAATGCTGGAAATGTCATCAGATACCTGGCTCATATTACCATATGCGGTGGACTTGTGAGGACGCTAGAAAATATTGGACTAAAATTCGCATGTGGTTGGAAAAAATGATAAAGAAATGTATAGATTTGAAACCGGAGTTCTTTTTATTGGGAATCTTACCAGATACATACAGTAAAGACTTTAAATATCTAATTGTAGATGTATTAACAGCGGCTAGGATTGTATTTGCTAAAAATTGGAAGAATGAGAAAATACCATTACAGGAAGAAATTATTAAGAAAATATTAGAATGTGCTGAGATGAGTAGATTGACATTTGAAATTAGAGAGCAAGAGGATAAACAATTTTATGAAATTTGGGATCTTTTTTATCAATGGCTAGATGACAAAATACAATAATAGAATATTTAGAATGTTAGACAGCAAGGAATATCTTTATTTTTTCTTTCGCTTTTGTTATTTGACACTATACCTATAAACTGTTTCTAGGATAGATCTGGTATGATTATATGATTTGTTATAGAATAAACTGTTTAAAGTATTGTTATCTCATAAAGCATGAATGATTAAAAGTATAGTGAAATGATTTTTTAATAGCGATATTAGGATACATAAGTTTGGATTGACAATATGAGTTGTTATGTAATATAACTGTAATTGAGACTATGAAATGAATGCACAAAACTGATGAACCAACCTACACACTGTATGTACATAAGAGAGTTGATGTTTTAATGTTTTGTTTGTCTTGTTTGTTTGTAGAAAATCAATAAAATTGTTTTTAAAAAAATAGATTAAAAACATCTGGGTTGTTCTTAAAAATTTACAATGGCACTATCTGTGGATGAATTAAAAATGGAATATGAAAAATTAAAGGAAAGAGAACAAGATGGCAAGGATTCTTTGGGAGCTGTCTTCCACTTTTTAGAAATGGCAGTTTCTACATATCAGCAAATACGTGAGGAAGAAGGAGAAGAAGAAGAACAACAGGAAGAAGCCATTTTTAATGGACAAAAAAATTCAATTAAGAACGAAAATAGGAAGAGAGGAAGGAAAAATGAGAATTTAACATTTAATAAAACAACCAAGAAAAAGAAAAATAAGGTTAAAAAAAGGTACAATGTTAGAAAGCAACAGAAAAGAGAAATACAACAGAGAGGGGAAGTTAAAAAGGTGGAGGTTGGGGGGGGGGGCAGAAAGACCAGACTGGAGAAGAAAGGGAGGGAAAAAGGGCGAAAAAAGCCACAAAGGTCTGAAACAAGATGCAAAAAAGCAGATTTTTTTCAGAGATAAAGGATAGATATAATTAAAGAAAGATTCTGTAAGAGTACATAAGATAGTATTGTAGTATTTGCATTTGAAATAGCTTATTGGAATATTATAAGATTTAACAAAATATTAAAATATTAAAATGTTTAATAATGATAGATCTCAATATTTAATAAAATATTAAAGAGAATGTGTAAAATGATTAATGTTTAGTTATAGCTTAATTCGTTATTGTTTTAATGTTATTATAAATTTACTATTTCATTTTCTTACTTTAAATAATGTATTAAGTAGAATTAGAATTAGAATGGAAATTATATATTTAACTATGATAAATTTATTATTATTTTTATTTTAAAATGCAACATGTAGAATGTACTAAGCAGAATCAGAACGGAAATTATGTATTACTTTAAGTGTTACTTTAGGGGAAAGATAGAAAGGCGTCATACTTTAAAAGTGATTACAGGGGAAAAAATTTTTGTTAAAGAGATAAATAGATAATTGGAAAAGAACGGACAAAAGATACAAGTATAATGATTTTAAAATAAGATAAAATAAACAAAATATAATTAAGAGAGTGAAAAGAAGAGAGAAGCTATATAGAAAATGTAGAATGGTAAATAAGATAAGAATGGTATATAAGGTGAGCATGAATTTGATTTAGGTCTGTAAAAAAAGATGTAACCCAGGGCTAAGCCACTTTTCAAAAGAAGTTTTATGTTTTATGTTTTGTGTTTTGATTAGCTATGTTTGATTGAGAATTAATAAAACCTTGGAGGAATAAAACTAAAGGGAGAAATAATGAGAAATTTGGAAAAGACATGTACAAATGATAATTAAGAAGGTTTTATGTTTTTATGTCTTGTTTTATGTTTTGTATTTTGTGTGTTCATGTTTGATTGAGAATTAATAAAACCTTGATGGAAAGTAATATAATTGAATAAAAGTGAAGGGAGAAACAATGAGAAATTCGGAAAAGACATATAGGTGTTTAAATGGAAATGTGATAATTTGGAACTATGCTGTATAAATGTTTATATTTGATTAAGAATTAATAAAACCTTGATAGAAAGAAATATAAATGAATAAAAGTGAAGGGAGAAATGAGAAATTTGGAAAAGATATATATGTGCTTAAATGGAAATGTGATAATGTGGAACTATGCTTTAAAAAATAATGTTTTATTTGCCTTGTTAAAACTTAAAAGTAATTTTTTTAGAAAGGAGGTTTTATGCCTTTATGTCTTATGTTTTGTTTGTCTTTAAAAAATCAATAAAATTTGTTTATTAAAAAAAAACGCCATTGATCCAGAAGTAAAGAAGGCCTGTGAAATCAGAGGAATCCCAGAGACCTTACAATCCTGGTATGTCGCATCCCTCAGCTTAGATTGCAGCATCAACCCACACAGGAAACTCCTTCCGGCAGCCCCGCCTAAGAGAATTGTGGCTAGGAGACTGCCGACTGGATTAGCTGAACCTGCTCGTACCCAACCTACCAGGGTGCTGAAATGTTACCGATGTGGCCAAGCCGGCCATAGAGCAGCAGACTGTCTGGCCCCTGCTCCTGTACCACAAGCTCCACAGTCGAAGTCTAATCCAGCTTTTAGAGGTCGGAAGAATCAAGAAAACCTCCAGCCAGGGGCAGGTTTGCCAAACACAGATGGGAGCAATGGACCACCAGATCAACACCACATCCCTGAGAACCCGACCTGCAAAGACGACCCAATGGTGAGTGATCCCATCATCCCTGGCCAGGGAGTTAAAAGCTGTCATTGATATTGTGTGTTCTAGATGTCTTATCGGACTCCCCATCGTTGAACAATTGGGCATAAAGACTAACCTGCTAAAACGCCCAATCAGATTTGAGCAAGAGGATGGAACCTTAATTGGGGGAGGGCAGCCACTCAGATGACTGAATTGATCAAGATGGAATTAGGGCCCATCACAAACTCATACACTTCATAGTGTCCCCCAAGATGTCAGAATCAATCATACTGGGACTTGCTTAGTTAGACAAATGGGCCCCAACGATCAAATGGGAGGATGGATTCAGAAAAATCCTCATTGGACCGGGCCCATTGCCCCCTCTTCCACCCAATACAAACCCACCAGTCAGCTTGAACCCCGAGCCTGAGCCAGCATCCATGGCATCCCACCTTCTCCTAGATAACCCTCAGGTACCTGACCAATACAAAGACTTGGCTGAAGCATTCAGTGAAGAAGAGTGTAATGTTTTACCTCCTCATCGAGCCACAGATTGCACCATAGAATTAGAGCCCGGGGCGAAATTACCAAAACCAAAGATGTGTTCCATGACGCCTGCTGAAATGACTGAATTAAGGAAATACATCGACAATTTGGAACGAGTTTTTATTGAGCCTGCCAAATCAAGATTAGCTGCCCCTGGCTTGTTCAAGGAGAAGAAATATGGCGGATTGAGATTGTGTGTTGACTTCAGAGGCATGAACGCCGTATGCGTCAAAAACATGTACCCTCTCCCCCTTATGAAGGACTTATTGAACCACCTGTCGAAGGGCCAAATATTCACCAAGCTAGATCTCAGGGAAGCTTACTACCAGGTCCGCATCAAAGAGGGAGATGAGTGGAAAACTGCTTTTAACTGCCCTCTGGGTAGCTTCCAATTCAAAGTCATGCCTTTTGGACTTCAGGGGACTCCTGCAGTATTTATGCAGCTCATCAATGAGGTGCTACACCCACACCTTTACTGGGGAGTCCTCGTGTACCTGAATGACATCCTTATCTTCAGCGAAACTATGGAAGTACATGTTCAATTGGTCCGACAAGTTCTAGAAAAACTTCTAGCCGCCAAATTATATGTGAAATTCTCAAAATGCGAATTCCACAAAGAGTTGTTGGACTACTTAGGCTACTGAATATCCAACCTGTGGATTGAAATGGACCCCGGAAAGGTGAAAGCAGTGTTGGACTGGCAACCCCCCAGAACCTGAAAACAACTTCAAAGTTTCTTGGGGTTTGCCAACTTCTATAAACAATTCATTCCATCCTTTGCTGAAGTTACCCTCCCGTTGATGGAGCTATTAAAAATGGGCCCACCGCCCAACAAACCGAAGCCAAGTCAACCCCTGGCTTGGACTATGGTCTGTCAAAAAGTTTTCGAGGCCTTAAAACACCTCTTCGCAGCTGAATCCATCCTCCAGCACCGAGACACGAACAAGCCTTTTATTGTCCAAATGGATGCAAGTGATGGAGCAGTGGAAGCTGTTTTGCTACAAAAGGACGCTCAAGGCCAGCTGATGCCTTGCGCTTATGTGTCAAAAAGGTGACAGACACAGAGCGAAGGTGGGCAGTCTGGGAGAAAGAAGCATTTGCCGTACAATGGGCTCTATTGACTTGGAGGCATTTTCTAGAAGGGGCGCCAGAGCCCTTTGAGGTATGGACTGATACGAACCTTGAGGCACTAAAGACCCCTAGGAGATTATCGCCCAAACAAGTCCACTGGGCCCAATATTTCAATCGATTCAACTTTTACATTAAATATATCCTCAGAGGGAAAAACGTACTGGCAAACTCTCTGTCCAGAAAACCTCAGTTTGACAGCCACCGAGAAAAAATAGTACAAGCCTTAATTTCAGAAGTTGAAACTGCCCACTAAGAAGCTGGGTCCAAAATTCTTGGGTCCGTTTCCAATTTCAAAGATAATCAATTTGGTCACTGTCCAATTAAGTCTTCCTCAAATATTGGGGAAAATTCATCCAGTATTTCATTGTAGTTTACTAAACCAGCTACTACATCAATGATAAGACCACCACCAATCCCCCCCCCCCTAAACTGTTAATGGTACAGGACGAAACACATTATGAAATTCAAAAAAATTCTCAATTCTAGATTACACCGTGGCCGATTGCAATATTTGGTCTTATGGAAAGGATACCCTCTCTCAGATGCTAGTTGGGTAAAGAGTTGGGATGTTCATGCTGATTAACCAATTGGTTAACCAATTTCATGAGGATTTTCCCCACAAACTGAAAGGTCCTCATGGAGGGGGGAGAAGGGGTTAAGAACAATGTGCTAACCCCTATATCTGTTTTTTCTCCTTTTCTTTTAGGAGGAGGAGTTTTCAAGGGTGGGACGCCTCTCAGCTTTAAAATTCAGCTGTCACATTTCATGGAAGTGGGGGTGGAGGAGTTGAAAAGTTTAAGGATATTCTGTGTGTTGTATTAAGAAATTCCAGTTGCAGTTAATTGGTTCTTGTGATTTATGAAGTGTAGAAGTGGGAGCAGAGAAGGGAAGAGAGAAGGTGGATTCTGTGTTACGCGCGGAAATAATTTCACTTTGGGAAATTGCCTTTGACATGCCAGATCTGTTTCTAAATAAGTCAATTGGAGAGAAAATGTCTCGGAGTGATTGATATCATGGATACTTTCTGGATGGCATTCTTGGCTCTGGGACGTATTTCTTCCTGTGGTTGGTGCCAAGGCAAAATATCATCCAAGCAGATTCCAAAGCAGAGAAAGCAGACTTCTTTGAAGCCGGAATCCTTCAGGTGGGGCATATTCTGGGAGACAGTTATCCCAAAACAGGTAGCCATCACTTAATGATGGTAATTGGGACTGGAATTTCCCTTGTTAAGCAATGCAGTTGCAAAGTGTGACATCATGAGACTACACCACTTAGTCACACAACTGTTGGGTTTTGTGCATTCCACATAATCATTAGTTTAATGACAGTTAGAATTATCAATCGGTTGCCTTCAGAAGCTGTTAGATGCTCTAACACTGGAGTTTTTAGGAAGAGACTGGACAGCCAATTTTGTCTGGAATAGTATAGGGCAGACCAAACTCAAGGCCTGAGGGATGGATCTGGCCCGCGGGGTGCTTGGATCTGGTCACCCTGGAGACAGCAAAGGATGGGCCCGCGGTGCCTCTGCCAGCAAAAACAGAGCTTGGGAGGTTGCGACAACCTCCTGCAACCCTCTGCCAGCAAAAATGGAGCTCAGGAGTCTGTTTTCACTGGCAGAGGGTTGCAGGAGGCCGTTGCAGCCTCCCGAGCTCCATTTTTGTTGGCAGAGCGCTCGAGCCACCACAGGCGCCCCCGACACAAATGATATCAAGCTGGCCACTCCCACCCTGGCCACACCCACCCAGCCCCCAAAGTCAAACACAACCCTGATGCAGCCCTCAATGAAATTGAATTGACACTCCTGACGCAGGGTCTCATGTTTGAGTTGGGACTAGAAGACCTCCAAGGTTCCTTCCAACTCTGTTATTCTGTTACTATTGGGTGAATGCCTGAGTACGAAAGCAAAAAAAAAAATCTGACTGAGATACACAACCATAGGATCGCTCTGGTTGGACCAGAGATAAAACTGATAAGATCAACTGATGACAACAATAGCACACTTAGTTTTGAATAGGCATTCTTGCATCCGGGGCCTGATTGTCACACCCCTTTAATTATTGTGATAATAGACAAACTTGATGCCCTGCCCTGCAATGAAGCGGAATACACTGTATTTTAATGGCGCACCTCAACTTTGACAGAATAATGCTCATCACCTCCCAAAACAATTAATGCAGAAGGGATGCATCACATTTTGTAAAATGAAGCCAGGCTAATCTTCTCTGTATTGTTCCATTGGGTGTATGGGTGAGTGGATGGGACAATGAACAGAGAGTCAGGTTCAATGATCCATAATAAAGTTTGACTGTGACTAAAATCAGAACCAGGAGTTTAAGGAAAAAGTGTTAGAATTAATTACAAGTTACAACCAGGCAGCCAGGGGTTACGGCTATTAGGTCTTCTCATAATGTTGTGTTTTAAGCCAGGAGATAAGAAAGATTGTCTGGCTGCCTTTGCAGAAGAGTTAGCCGACTCTAAGTCATTGCCCAGGGGCACATTCTTTGGGGAGGCTAATTTGTTAGTTTGAATTCGGGAACAAATAGCTTCATATTTGCTCATCAAGAATGCAATTGCAGTGTGCTTTTTAAACATTTATGCTAAATAAGTAATACAACTTTCATTATATTGAATGTTTCCTACTGTGATTTGATTGCTTCTTGTACCCTATGACTATCATTAAGTGTTGTCCCTTATGATTCTTGAGTCTTGACGAAGGTATCTTTTCTTTTATGTACACTGAGAGCATTTTGCACCAAGACAAATTCCTTGTGTGTCCAACTTAGCACACTGTGCCAGATCAAATAACTGTGATTCAAAGCCTTGATTTCTACATCAACTCAAGGGAAGAACTTGGCCAATTGTGACTTCTTTAACAAACCATGACTGAATCAAATACAGTCAACTACTTTGCAGTCCAACCATTCATGACTTAATTTGTTCCTCTCCAGTCCTGCAAAAAGAATCCTTGTGGACTCTGCAGAACCCAAAGTAATCTGGTAAGAAATTTAATTCCTAATCTGATTTAAGGTATCTAGTTGCTGATTTTTAAGAGGGTGTGTTGTTAAAATCTACATGTGCTTCTACCAAGTGAGGAGGAATGATTAAATAGCTGCAATCAACAAAACCCCATTATGCATTCTTTACAATCAATATCATTAATCAGGATATCAGCATAAAAGAAACACCTAATCCAGCCCACCAAGTCTCTAACTCTCTTCCTAGGCCATGCTCCATGCATCAAACCCTCATCCAATCTACCAAAATTGATTTCAATAGAAGAAAATCTCTGTAGCTCAGGGTTGAACTATGGAGTGGTTGATACTATTTGAGTGTGGTTGTTTTCTTACATATACAGTATTTCATCACCTAACTTGGTAACATCTTCAAATGACACTGATGATGTTACCTAGTTGGGTAGTGAAATGTCTTCAACTAAATTCAGAGAGCACCCAAGATTCACAAACATTGATTTCAGTGTTATGAGGAATTCTGATAGTCTTCTAACAACCTTAAGCATCAGAAGAGAAATTAGATATTTCACTGTAAGGGATCTGCTTGATATTTTCTCCCAGAAGGCTAACCTTAGTTTGAAAAGTACATCAGTTCCTACTGATGGACCAAACAGCAACTTTTTCCTAAATATGCTTCAGAGACTTCTTTTTAAAAATCTGAATCTGTAAAAGTGGAAAGAAAACACTGATCTAGCAGAAACTTAATTATCTTCCTGTTTAAAAAAATATATTTCCCACATCAAACTAAATTATCTTCAACCATTGGGAGGGGTTGATTGTTTTTAAATTAACTAAATGCAAAAAACAAGGAAAAATAGACAAAAGAGGAGGAAAACTGAAAATAAACCCACAATGTATATTTACAGGTGTGGGTGGACAGGTGTATTAAGAAACTGAAGCTATGATTCATGAATCCTCACCCATTTTTAAATAAGTCTTACCTTAATTTCACGAAATTCTACATGATTTGGAAGGGACATGATAAGCAGCCCACATGCACAAATATACAAACTTGATCTACATGCTTCCAGATCATGTCCATTTGCAAATTTGCCTTACTGGTGTTGGTGCCCTGGTCTCTCTCAATGTTAGTGTGAAAGATTAAGTCCACACATGAAGATCCAATCAAACTAATTTATTGCTAAACAGCCTATGCACAGGAATATTCTCAACTAAAATTTCTAGCATTCGTTAGAAATTAAATAGGGGTTAATGGAGATCAAAGAGGGGAGCATGGACTTAATTTGCTTGTGATTACTTAAGGATTCCAGGCAGATTCCTCTCTGAATTCCATCCCAGGTTCTGCCACTCCTTCTCCTGCAATCAGGACATTCAGAGAAAGACCTTCTAAAGAATTTTATGAGAACATTCTTGCAACTGTTCTATTACTTCACACAAAAAATAAAGCATCAAAAGCCAATTTAAAAAAAACAGCCTCCCACATTAGCCAAAAAAAGAGAACAGTACACCACAGTACAAGCTGTGCATTCAAAAATAAATGGTAAATAATAAAAAAAATAACCTCCTCTGAAGCACCTCAGATAGCCCTGGAAACATACACCAGTATTGGATGCATACAGAAAAGTCCTTACTGGAAAAAGGAGCTATTTGCACTGACAGCTGTTTAGTGCTCTGTACGGTCAAAGATCCTGTGATAACGTGGGCTGCCAATTCATGTAACTGTCATATGTGTACAACTTTCACCTGGACTCATAAAAAAATAAAGCAAGCAAGGTTTGATGGAGACACACTGCTGGGTCTCATGCAAGGAATCACTCCATCCAAATTAAACCTGTCACCCATGGTTTTGTAAGGGGCGTGGACTCTGTTCCATTCCAGTAGCAAGCTGAGATTAACTCACCAGGCGGGTGTTAACCACAGGAAATAGGAGAGCAAGAAGGGCCCCATTCAGCATGTGCATTTGCAACCTACCAAAAGAGAAAAAAGACGAAAACAAATATCACCTTTGCAGCATAAGGATGTCTGTTGCAAGCAATTCACAGCAATTGCAGCTGGTTCTAGAAGGCGGCTGCATCTTCTCTTGTCATTAGAAGAATGAGAAAAGCATGAAACCCTGCCCAATGTAACCCAGCTGGCTTTGTGATAGGGTGGGACTAGAACTCACAGCCCCCTGGTTTATGGCCTGGCAACTTAATCAGTACTCCAATTGGTTCTTTATGTGTATTATTCCTACCAGTTTTCTTGGCAAGATTTCAGAAGTGGTTTGCTGCTGTCTGCTTCCTAGAGTCAAGAGAGAAGGACTGGCTTAAAATTACCCCTCATTGAAGGCAGAACTAGAACTCAGTCTCCCAGTTTGTAGCCTGGTGCCTTAACCTCTACAACTGTTTTTTTTTCCTCACCATCTGCCGACTTACAAGGTCAAATTCAGATGCAAACTTTTATTGGCTTAGTCCAATCGTCTGCTTCTTAAATGAGCAAAAGCAAAAACAGCCCAGGCATTCCATTATGAGTCATTTTAAGAACATCACCAAAAAGTCCACCTCTAAGTACAGAAGAATTTAGATCCAGCCTTGAGAAGCAGGTAGGATAACTAAAGTGGTTACTCAGCCACAATACTCAGAACCATCCCTCCTTGACCTTCTTATCTTCCAAGAGTATAAAGAGTATACAGTGAAGGTATGAAAAGGTTTTCAAGATTCATTAATGGGACTTCCAGTTTGAAGGGCTTCAGTGACAGACAGAAATCCAGGATCGTGCACAGTTTCAGTCTGGGCTCGCCGCTGGAGTGCCCCGAGGTGGCTGGTTTCAGGGCTAAGCCACCCCGTAGAGGTGGTGAAGAGGGGGGAGACTGCCAGCAGGGTCGAGGAGAGCTGCATCTCTCCTCCTCACCTGGCCATTATTCCCTTTCCCGAAGGCGGATGCAGTGGTGATCAGAAATGGCCACCTCAAAGAATAACTCAACCGGAAAAGAATGTGCAGGAGGAAGATAAGAAGTGAAAGTTTTGGCTGACTGGGTTAAATTGTAAAAGCAACAACTAAGGTACCCTGGAATTTAAACTTACAAAAAATAACATTGCTCCCAAAGAAGAATCAGAAGCAACGAAGGAAAGTGAAAAGGGAAAGGCTTGGCTTTTTTTCCCTTCTCTCTCCTTCCCTATACTGACAACTAAGAGACTTAAATAAGAAATCGGAAAAATCCGCTTTGACATCAATAGGCAATTAAGCTGAAAATAAAACAAAATGCCAAAAGGATAATAAAGATTTCTGGACATTAAAAAATTTCTTTTTCATAAGCAGGAAGGGAGAGAAAAAGAATAAGGGCAGGATCTGGAAGAGGGAGGAGACTGCCTGGAATTAAAAAGAATCTACAGTAAAACTTCAACAAGACTTCTAAAAGATACATTTTAAATGAAACTTTGTAACTAAATAGTAACCCCAAGAAGAGAAAGTGAAAAAAACAGCAAAAAAGAAACAGCTTGCGTGTATTTCGATTATTTGATGATCTTTGGACTCTTGGTTATTATATTTGAATGACTAAAATCAATCGGGTGGTTGTTTAAAAATTTATACAATGGCACCACTTCTGGATGAATTGAAAATGGAACTTAAAAAGTACAAAGAAGATGCACAAGAAGGGAAGGGTTCTTTTGGCTTTGTTTTTCAATTCTTAGAAATGGATATTTGGAACCATGAGAAACAACAAGAAAAGACTGCAAAAAAAGAAGACTAGGACAAAGAAGAAGCCATCTTTAATGAACAAGTAATTCTATGTGGGGAAGAAAAAGGAAAGGGGGGAAAGAGAATGGAGAATTTAAGACTTTAAAAAACAACCAAAGAAAAGAAAAATAATTCGAAAAATAAGTATAATACTGGAAAGCAACAGAAATGGGGACTACAGAAGAGAGAAATAAAGGTAGAGAGACAAGGGGGTAAAAAGGGGAGAGAGAAGAAGAGAGGGAAGAAGGAAAGGAAAAGAAGTTACAAAGGACCTGCTCCGGTATAGAGAAATATAGAGAAACAGGACCTATCTAGAGATAACGGGTGAACATTTAACTGAAAAAGAAGTATGATATTTAATTGAAAAGTAATGTTAAAGATGTTAAGACTTCAATGAATATTAATATTAATGATAGAATTGAATTGGAATGGAATGGAATGTTGTTTTAATTATATACATTTATAATCTTTTTTAAGAATACAGTGTGTATTTTAAGAATGTACCAAGCAGAATCCGAATGGAAGTTTTGTATTATATTGAATGTTACAACTTTAGGGAAAAGATATAAAAGCGTCATTCTCCAATCAGTAATTACAGGAGAAATTTTGTTTAATGAGAAAATATAATAGGTAATTGAAACAGGACAGACAAAAAATTTAAATACAATGATTTGAATTGAGATGAGATAATTAAAATAAAATTGAGAAAATTAAAAGAGGGGAGACGCTATGTAGAAAATGTAAATAGTAATAAGATATGGAATAGAATATAAAAATGAGCATGAACCTGAATTTGTGTCTGTACGAAGAAATGTAACCCAGGATTACGCTACTTTCAAAAAAGATGTTTTATTTGTATTTTTTTTGTCTTTGTGAAAACTCAAAAAAAATTTACAAAAAAAAAAAAAGATTCATTAATGGCCCTAGAACAATAATGCAGCATTCCTGGAATCCAGCCTGTCTGTTTTTTGACCTGGCCTGCCTCCAAAGGCTGACATTAGGGCGGGATTTGTCAACCTTGGCTATTTTTAGATGGGTGCACTTCAACTCCCAGAACTTCCAAAGCCTAGATACCCTACATTAGGGCAAAATAATCCAATTTCAGCTCTTCCTGTTTCTAAAGACTACAACCTTTTATATTCAAGGCTCAGTTAGCAAGATGGCTACTTAAAGAACAGCCCTTTCCAAGAAAGAGTTAAATTGAATGCTGAGGCCCTAGAAAGAGTACAGAGAAGACCAGCAAAGATTATAAGGGGTCTGGAGACTAAACCGTATGATGGTTGAATTGCTAAGGAAACTAGGCATGAGAAGGCTTAGGCTGACATGATAGACATCTTCCAATATTTGAGGGAATTTCCAATATCCAGAGATGAGGGTTCTGACTTATTCTCCAATGCACCTGAGGGCAGGAAAAGAAGCAATGAGCTCATCAAAGGAAATATAATCTTGAAACAAGCAGGAATTTCCTGATAGTGGGAATAGTGAATCAGTGGAGTTGTGGATGCCCTATTGTTGGAATTTTCAAGAAATGACTGGACAACAATTTGTCCCTGATGGTATAAGGTCTCCTACCTTAGCCAGGTGGTTGGACTAGAAGGCCTCCAAGGTCCTTTCCAGCCCTATGACTCTATGATTCTATATATAATAAGATCTTCTTGCCATGGCAGATGAATTACTTAGATTACTCTCTGACATCAGTCCACACATCAGAATGCCAACCAAGGGAATTCCTGTTGTGTATATCCACCAGATGCATCCAAATGAAGAGCCTATAACATGAGACATCCTTTGAGGTACTGCTGCCATCTCAAACATTTCCAAAAGGTGTAACCCAATTGCAATTGTTAATATAACAGAAGGAAAAAAATCCTTATCTGGGGGAAATAAAAAAACAGATCCACATGTAAAGCATGAAGGTAGAAAGACTGGATAAAAATCTAATGATAAAGAAAGGAATAGCCACAGATTGTCCCAAAGATGCTTCCTTTTCTTCAAAAGGCAACTGGACTTTTTCTTTGAAAATGTTTCACTTCTCATCAAAAAGCTTCTTCAGTTCTGATTCAAGTTTCTTGGGTGAGAAGCAAAATGTCTTCAAGGAAAAACAAAGAAAGTCCAGTTGCCTTTTGAAGAAAAAAAATAACACCTTTGGGACAACCATGATCTGGACTGCTGAGAATTTCCATAGACATTCAGCCACACAGATACAAATTGTAAATGGTCAATGTTCTTCAGTGTAAAGTAAAGGCAACCAAGCCACAGACGAGGTCATCATTTGAACAAACTACTGTATTGGTAGTAACTCACTTACCTGAACAGAATCATGGCGAAATGGCAAGGTGGACAAGCCAGTAGAAAAATCTGACATTTAAACAAACAACAAAAAGAAGTTAGCATCATGGTCTTTCTCTTTATTTGCATCTTTACATAAATGCATAGAGACAGAGAGAGCACACATGAAAGAAATGACTCATATTTCATTTTTAAATCACTCGATCAGACATTTAAAACTTGCAATGATTACTGTTCAAATATTTCCAGGAGGATATTTAGTTTAGTTAGTTAGTTAGTTAGTTAGTTAGTTAGTTAGTTAGTTAGTTAGTTAGTTAGTTACAAAATTTATATGCCACCCATTTCACAATCGAACCACTCTGCTGATATCCAGGAGGAACTAGCAAACTACCTACCTATCTAACTACCTAACAGGGAACAGTGCTGTGGTTCTAATCCAACATCCATCCCCACCTCCCAATTCTCAACCTTTCCTTCCGTTGTACAAACAAGCAGAGGCAGGATTGAACAACTTATGGAATCAAGAAATGTGCTAGCTAACGAAGTTGACGTCTTTGAAACGTTCTTCTGGGCCACTCACGAGAATGATCCCATAGGACAGACTTTAAAAAGCAACACCTTCAAAAAGGGTGACGAGATATGGGCGAACGGAGGTGCTGAAGCTCGCTCTGGGTTTCATGCTATCTCCTCTTGCTGTTGGAGTGACCCTTAGGGGTGTAGAGAAGTGTGCCAGTGTGAGTAGACTCAAACACGGTGTGGAAAAGGCGATTCTCATTGCAACGTAGAGAAACCCTATGGAGACCGACAACAAGAGACTGTCAGCTATGGCGGTCCTAAAGCCTTGATCATTTTATACAAGAGGAAGCGAGTGAGTGACAGACTGTGGTGAATGAAGAGTGCGAGTGAAAGAATTTGCAATCCTGATTGAGCATTGAATATTGAAGAATCTTAGTCAGAGCGAAGCCCGAAAACGGCAGCCAGAGCAGATACGAGCAGCAGCGAAAGCGAAAGGGCTCATGAGACGAAAGAGGGTAAGGACACGAGCAATCGGACAAAGAAGATAAGAGAATCTGAGGGATTGAGAGACTGATAATAATTGGGGGAGAGAGAAAAAGAAGAAGAAAGAAAGAACAACAAATTAATTTAAGGGAACTTTGAAGGATTTGAATTGTGGACTTTGGGGAAGGACGAACTTGAGATGGGGGAAGACTTGAAGTAAGGAATTAAACTACAATTTTAAATATTCCACGAAAGAAACTGAATAATTTACTGGTCTCTTTTTGGATTATTGGACTGGAGCTGTAGTAAGTGGAGAAGATTTATTAAAGAAAGAGACTATTTGAATCTAAAAATTGACTTGTAAGACTTTTAAACAAAAGGAGAAATGGTTACAGCGGAAAGTGTGGTGAGACAGTAGAATCAGAGACATTACTTAACAGCAACTCTGTGATTCCGGTGCGCTCGGTAAAGGAATCTCGAAGAACTGAACAATCATATTAAGACACTCTAAGCATTTAAATTTTGCGGATTGCAATAATTATTTCTTGACATCAACTCAACTGATTTTTGAATGTGGTTAATGTAATTTATATAAGATTTAATTGATATATTAGTAAATATTGAAGTTTATATTTGGTTATACACACAAAAAAAGGGAGGTGATAACTAATTATTTGGATATAGATATTTGATTATAGGCATTGATTAGATTGAATTAAATAATTAATTGTGATTACTGCAGATTAATTATTATATAGCAAAGCTAATATAGCTTTATTAGATTTGTAAGTATTTGAAATATTATTTCATAACACTATTTTGAGATTTGGGATTCTATAGCACTTATAGATATACAGGACAATAGTATTTAAATTTAAATAGAGGAATTTGATATATTATTAAGATCTTCAAATATCTGATGATTTAGAAATTAGTTGTAAAAGTGTTCTGGAGAATATATATATTGATAAGAGAGGTTAATCCTGTAACATATATCAATTAGCGTAGTGGCCATTTATAGTTGATACTTCTCAATAGTGAATGTTAATTTGGGACAACATATTTAATATAATACAAAAACAGAAACAAATTTTACAAGAAATGACCTCTGCCACTAACACAATGCTTAAAATTGGAAAGAAGACTTCTTCAATACAAACAACTCCAATGCCATCAACCTCAGTGATGGCACAAAAGACAATTGAAGAAACTCTACCTGGAGAAAAACAACCTACCATCACAAATGCCAATATGCAATTGCCCCTTCTTACTTTACAAGAGTCCATACTGAAGCTTCAGGAAATAATGGTGAAAAATCATACCAAAACAAGAGCTGACACAAACTATAAGAACTAAAAGAAGAGATGGGAAACTTAAAGGCAGAAATGAAATTAGACATTTTAAAGTTGGATCAAAAAATTGAAACAATACAGCAAGCACTAGAAAGGAATGAATCAACAAGAAATGAGGTTGAGAGGAGAAGGCGGAGCTTCGTTCCGGCGATACAGCTGCGATCTCGGGGCTCTGAGATCGTAGCCGATATTTTCGCCCCTGGTCGGTCCTAACGGACCTAAACCGTCCCGTAGAGACGGTGATCGTGAAGGGCACTGTTCCAGGATCCCAGAGATATCGCAAAATCTCTGGTTAGATCCGGAAGAAGCCCTTTTGCTGGCGGCGGAGAGGCAGCCTCCATAGCTGCTGAAGTCGGGACAGCTCCGGAAGGAAAGTGATTGAAGTGAAGTGTGTCGGCTGGGTGAGAAAAACTTTTTTGTGCTGTAAATTCGCTAAGGTTGGAAAGTTCATTCGATATAAAGAAGAAAGCTGTGAGTTTTTTTTTTTTTTTGACTGAAATTGTTTTGAGCGGCGTTTTTTAAAGTGATGTCAAATTGAGGCTTGGCTTTTTTTTTTTTTTCTTTTCTTTATACTTTTTGGGAAAAGATTTTACTGTGACTTTGTAGATAACCGGATTGAATTTTCTTTTATATATATTTTTATGCTCCCTTTGATTTTTTAACTTTCTTTAGGATAGAGGCTCCCTTTGGCTATTTTTTCCTTTTTTTTCTGTATATATTATTCCTTTTCTCTGGCGGGGGGGGAGAAAGAGCATTAAGAAACTTTGTAACACTGCCAACTAGAGGCTTGAAAGTATCTTTATTTGAATTGGAGAGAATTGCAAAAAGACCTCATCTCAAGGACTTTTTAACCTGATAAGATAGAGGGAGAGCACAGTAAAATATTATTGCAGGTGCTTTCCTGGACTGTTATCAACACTTGAGGTTTGGCTTTGAAGCTGCTGGAGAAGAGAGTCATAACAAGAGCCTTGGATAAATAACAAAGTGCAGTGTGTCTTCTTATATATACCCCATTCGCTAGCCTTTTTCTAAATCTTAATTTTAGTAATATTTTTATTTTTGCCTTTTACTTTAAAGGGAAAGCCTCAGAGTTTTTTCTTTTTTCTTCTTTATTTTTCTTTTCTTTTCTATTGGGACTTTTTTGCTTTTCATATTTATCTTTTTGGATTATTTTGTTGTTGTGGTTGATTTTTTTTTTTTTTTTTTGGATTATTGAGATTTTTTAATTGGATTGAGGTGTGAAGAATCTGAAGGAACTTCTTGTTTTTTGTTTTTCTTTTTTCTCTTTTTGCTTTTTCCTTTTTCTTTGCTTTTAATCAATATTATTATTTTTGGATCTGTTTGTTTTTTCCTTTCTATTTTTTCCTTTTTTATGGTGGACTATCTCGTAATTGGATTAGGGTCTAGAAGAACCTGAAGATCTTTCTTCTTCCTTTTTTTTTTTGTTTCTTCTTTGGTTTCGTGTTTTTTACCATTGGAGTTCTCCATTTTGGATTATAATTGGCTGCTCTACCAGTTGGATTAAAAGTTAAGAAGAATTTGAAGTCTTGGAAATATTGGAATGAGCAAGAAACCAATACCATCTGGCATTTCTGCTTCTACCTCTGCTTCCCCACCAGCTGGAGGACAACGTTTAATTCAGACAATGTTGAAGCAAGATAAGGAACAAGAAAAAATAACTTTACAGTTACAGATGATTATGCAAGGAATCCAAGAACTCAAGACAAAATCAGATATCATTGAACAAAGAACAGGAAATATTGAACAAAGAACAGAAAATATTGAACAAAGAACAGAAAATATTGAACAAAGAATAGAGAAGACTGATGAAAAAGTGGAAAATATTAAACAAATGATGGTTAAGTATGAGGAGAGATTCCAAAAAATTGAGGAAGAAGGAAAACAAAGAGAGAAGAAGATTGGAAATATTGACAGCAGATTAACAGCGGTTGAACAAGAAAAAGGTGGGATGTTGAGGTGGGAGATGGAAATGTCAGAATTTTACCTCAGATTTCAAAATATAGAGGAGGAAAAAGGAGAAAATTTGGCAGCAGTAATGATAGAAATTTTGGCAGATGCTTTGGAAATTACAGAGGAAAAGATAATGGATGGAATAGATGAGATATACCGAGTCTATACAAGATATGCGATGAGAAATAAATTACCCAGGGAAGTCCATATTAGATTTACCAAAAAATCCATTAAAACGCAAATATTACAAGTAGCAAGAGAGAAAATATTGAAATACAAGGGTAAAGAGGTTGTGGTTTTAAAACAAATACCTAGAAGAGTGAGAGAGATGAGAAGAGAATATCGATTTCTGACCAAAATACTATTGGAAAACGAAGTGAATTATAGATGGCTGATTCCAGAAGGATTAATGTTTACGTGGCAAGAGCAGAGACATAGAATTGACTCAATTGAGAAAGCAGAACTTTTTCATGCAGAATTTTTCGGAGGAAGAAGAGAGGAAGCAGAGAAAGAGGGTTCATTAATTGAGTTTCAAGATGAACAACTGGAGACTGAAAAAGAGAAAGGAGCAATAGGGGGACAGATTGATAACAAAGAACAGCGTGAAGTGAGATCCACGAGAGCTGTTAGACCTAAATATAAAGCATAATCATGGAGGAAAAAAAACTGATTACAATGAATATAAACGGACTTAATTCAGCTGTTAAAAGAAGGAAAACTTTTCATAAATTAGAGAAATTAAAATTTGATATAATTTGTTTACAAGAAGTTCACATTAAAAAACAACATGAACAATTGTTATTACAACCAAAATTAGGGAAAATATTTACCTCTTTGACTCAATGTAAGAAAAGAGGTGTGGTTTTATACATTAAAGAGGCTATTCCAGCAAAATTGATTTACTCGGATGAAGATGGAAGAGTATTAATGGTAGAAATAATGGATAATAATATAAAAATACTCTTGATTGCAATTTATGCTCCGAATGATAAACAAGAAGAATTTTATAAAAAGCTGCACATGAAAATAATTGGACTGGACTATGTTAATATAATTATGATGGGAGATTTTAATGGAATTGTGGACAATAAACTGGACTATATAGCAACAACAACAAAGCAAAATAGAAAGGCTCTCCCAAGGTCCTTTTTTAAAATGACAGATGAATTAACTTTAAAAGATATTTGGAGAGAAAGAAACGTTAAAGCTAAACAATATACTTTTTATTCAAATAGACATTTATCATGGTCCAGATTAGATATGATTTGGATCTCAACAGAACTAATATCTAATATTAAAGAAACAAGCATTGAAACAAGTACCTGGGCAGATCATAGCCCAATGACAATTAAATGGAAGGGACAAAAAAAAAGATCGAGATGGACATTAAATAATACTATTTTAAAGGAGAAAGATTTTACACAATGGATGGAGAAGGAATTGGCTTTTTTCTTCAGAGAAAATAAAAAAGAAGATACTTCAACGCAAAATGTGTGGGACACTATGAAGGCATACGCTAGAGGTTTGATAATATATTATACAAGAAAAAAGAATATTAGGAAAAGGCAAGCTTCTAAGGCCTTGGAAAATGAGTATAAAACTCTTGAAAAAGAATTACAGAAAATGCCACAGAAAAAGGATATTAAATTGAAGCTGGATGTAATCAAACATAAAATGGAATTAATAGAGAAAGAACTGGCACAGAAAATTAGAAACTCTAAACAGAATTATTTTGAAGATGCAAATAAACCAGGTAGATGGCTAGCATATAAATTGAGAAAAGAGAAGGAATCAAGAAAAATATTGAAGTTAATAGATGAACAAGGCCAAGTTTGTTATGGGAATAAGGGAAAAAAGAAATTATTCGAGATTTTTATGGGCAACTATATAAACAAGAGAATATTGATGAAGAAAAAGTCAAACAGTATTTACAGGAAGCTAATTTACCAAAGATACCTAAAGAGACTGAAGAAATGCTAGAAAGCAATATAACAATGATGGAACTAAATGAAGCATTTAAGAGACAAAATAATGGGAAAGCTCCGGGCCCAGATGGGCTTCCAGTAGAATTTTATAAAACATTTCAAGAATTATTGAGCATCCCATTGTTAGAAGTTATGAATGAAGTTATGTTAAAAAAGATGATACCTAAAACATGGTCAGAGGCTTATATTACACTTATACCAAAGGAAGAGACTGACCCATTGCAAATTAAGAATTATAGACCTATTTCTTTATTGAATGCAGACTATAAAATCTTTGCTTCAATTTTAGAAGAAAGACTTAAAAAATATTTAAATAATTTTATTCACTCAGATCAAAATGGATTTCTGCCAAAGAGACAAATTAGAGACAATATGAGAGTAATTTTGGACACTTTGGAATATTATGAGGCTCATCCTGAAAAGCAAATGGCTTTGATATTCCTAGATGCTCAAAAAGCATTTGACAATGTGAACTGGAGATTTATGTTATTATTATTGGAGCAGATGGGTTTTGCTAAAAAATTTATTCAAGCAATAGAAGCTATATATAATAAACAGACAGCAAAGGTAATGATGGAGGGGGAACTTACAGATTTTATTAATATAAGGAAAGGCACAAGACAAGGATGCCCCCTATCTCCTTTGCTATTTGTGTTGACCTTGGAAGTGTTGAATAGAAATATTAGGGATGATAAAAGCATAAAAGGAATGAAAATTAAGAAGGAAGAATTTAAGCTACAAGCTTTTGCTGATGATTTAGCTTTTATTTTGGAAGATCCGATTGAAACAGCTCCAAAGTTACTGGAAAGGATAGAGTCATATGGAGAGGTGGCTGGTTTGAAAATAAATAAAGATAAAACAAAGATTTTGACAAAGAATATGTTATTGAGACAGAGAGAAGAATTGGCAGATCTTTTGAAAATTCAAGTTACAAATAAGGTTAAGTATTTGGGGATATATTTGACAACAAGATGTAGCACATTAAAGGAGAATAATTATATTAAACTTAAACAACAGATAACTATAGATTTGAAGAAATGGGAAAACTTGCAATTGTCATTAATAGGGAGAATTTCAACAATTAAGATGAATATCTTACCTAGAATTTTATTTTTGTTTCAAACAATACCAATTAGGCTTGGAAAAGACTATTTTGAAGATTTAAATAAAATTATGTTGAAGTTTATATGGCAAGGTAAAAAAGCGAGAATAAAGCTAAAGCTTTTGCAAGATGCTAGAATTAGAGGAGGTTTTGGTCTGCCTAATTGGGAATTGTATTATCAAGCTGCAAGTTTGATGTGGGTCAAAGAATGGATAACATTAAGGAAACATAGGTTGTTGACATTAGAAGGACATGACTTGCTGTTGGGTTGGCATGCTTTTTTATGGTATAAGGGAACTAAAACACAGGGTTATTTTAGAAGACATTATGTACGGGAGTCTTTGTGGTTAAATTGGGAGAAGATAAAAAGACAATGTTATTTGAAAATTCCAGTCTGGTTATCGACCATTGAAGCATTTTCCTATCCTATAATTTACAAGAAGGAACAAACAGTTAGATATGGGGAACTTTTGGATGAAAAGGGTGAACTTAAATCGATCCAAAACTTAGAAGAACAAGGTATAAGGATGAATTGGTTTTCATATGCACAAATACACTCAAGGTATGATGACGATTCTAAAACGGAGGGATTTTATGATAAACAGACTGATTTAGATAAGATCTTGATGGGTACTGATGAGAAGGTGATTAAAAAATTATATGGTTATTTACTGGGAATGAAATTAGAGGAAGAACAAGTCAAAGAAACTATGATTGTTTGGGGGAAGAATTTTGGATATGGGATTGATTTAGAGAAATGGCAGAAATTGTGGTCTCAAAATTATAAAATGACAATGTCAACAGCATATAAAGAAAACTTGTATAAGATGTTTTACAGGTGGCACTTTCCTCCGACAAGAATAGCAAGAATGTTTAAGAACAAATCTGAAAAATGCTGGAAATGTCATCAGATACCCGGCTCGTATTACCATATGTGGTGGACTTGTGAGGATGCTAGAAAATATTGGACTATAATTCGCATGTGGTTGGAAAAAATGACAAAGAAACATATAGATTTGAAACCAGAGATCTTCTTATTGGGAATTTTACCTGATATATATAGTAAAGATTTGAAATACCTGATTGTAAATGTATTAACAGCGGCCAGGATTGTATTTGCTAAAAATTGGAAGAATGAGAAAATACCATTACAGGAAGAAATTATTAAGAAAATATTGGAATGTGCTGAGATGAGCAATTTGACATTTGAAATTAGAGAACAAGAGGATAAACAATTTTACGAAATTTGGGATCTTTTTTATAAATGGTTAGATGATAAAATACGATAATAGAATATTCAGAATGCTAGATAGTAAGGAATATCTTTATTTTGCTATTATTTTGCTATTTGCTATTATGATTAGATGATTTGTTATAGAGTAAACTGGTTTAAAGTATTGTTAGCTCATTAAGCATGAATGATTAAAAATATAGTCAAAATCTTCTTTTTTTAGTGATATTAGGATATATAAGTTTGGACTGACAATATGAGTTGTTATGTAACATAATTGTAATTCAGACTACAGAATGAATGCACAAAAATGATGAACCAACTGACACACTGGATGTACATATAAGAGTTGATGTTTTTATGTTTTGTCTGTCTTGTTTGTTTGTAGAAAATTAATAAAAACTTTTTAAAAAAAAAAAGAAATGAGGTTGAGAAAAGGACGGAACAAATGGAAAAAAAGCTGGAAATGATTGGTGAGCAATTAAGAAATGTGAGTAAAGAAATGGACGATTCCTTGGTATATCTGGAAATGGACAAGGCCGCAGCATATCTGAGATTCCAAAATATAACAGAATCTAAAGAAGAGGACTTAGAACAAGTGATGGCAGGAATATTAGCAGATCTATTGGAAAAAGATAAGGATGATATTCTGAAAGAGTTAGATGAAGTATATAGAGTGAGCACAAATTACGCAAGACGACATAAACATCCAAAAGAGGTCCATGTGAGATTTGCCAGAAGGAAAGTGCAAGATATTATATACAAAATTTCTAGAGAAGTAACAATTACATACAAAAGAAAAGAAATCTTGGTGCTTAAACAAATCCCAAGAAGAGTGAAAGAGCAGAGGCAAAATTATAAATTTTTGGCAAACCAATTAAACCAAAAAGGTATCATATTCAGATGGCTAATCCCAGAAGGAATGCTAATCACTTGGGAAGAAAGAAAAATTAAAGTAGACTCCGTGGAAAAAGCCCAAGAATTCTATGAATTATAGGCCATGAAGAATCGAGTAGTAGAGACCAATCATAAATGAATTCACAAGACGACCAAGACTATCAAAAAAATAGAGATGGGAATCATAGGAATTCGAAAAACAAACAACATCAAGAGAGAGAAGAACTGAAGACGCACAATCAGCCACAAAGAGAGGCAGGAGTAACTACAAGACAAAGAGCAAGAGTCAATTAGGTGATGGATGAAAAAAAGAAAATACATTATTTAAAAATCAATTAACATAAATGGCCTAAACTCTAGGATAAAAAGGAAAAGAATATTAACCAAATTAATTAAACAAAATGCAGATATAATATGTTTACAGGAAACTCATATAAGGAAGGAAGAAGAAAAATATCTAGAATGCCCCAGGCTAGGGAATTTGTATACGTCGCCAGCAGATTTTAGGAAAAAGAAAGGGATAGCAGTATATGTGAAAAACGATATGAAAGCAGAGCCAATTTGGATAGACCCCAATGGAAGAATTCTGGTGTTACAAATTTGGATTAAATCAATTCCAATTCTACTAGTGGTAATTTATGCCCCACACGATAACCAAAAAGAATTTTTTAAACAATTACATGGGAAATTAGTGTAATTACCGTACATACTCGAGTATAAGTCGACCCGAATATAAGCCGAGGCACCTAATTTAACCACAAAAAACTGGGAAAACTTATTGACTCGAGTATAAGCCGAGGGTGGGAAATGCAGCAGCTACTGGTAAATTTCAAAAATAAAAATAGATACCAATAAAAACTTTCACTAGGACAGTTGAGAATAAGTTTGATGTTCACAATTTCCTCTTTGAAAGAGACCAGTAAATAGGGAACAAGAAGATGAAGAAAAAGAAGTGTGTTTTTTCACACTTTTCCCACTGCAGTGAACAAAAATGGCATCATAGGAACAGGCTTATTCTCAGCCCAAAGGTTTGTTTCTGATTTCTTCCCTGATTTAAGGGAAATTTGGGAAACGATCTCACTATCATGAAAGGTTTAATTGATTCACTAACCCAAAAGATGATGATGATGACAGTGGTAGACAGGAGTCACTCTCTCCCTTGCAAGAAAAAACCAAAAGCCGTTCTTATGATATCTCTCTCTCTCCCCCCCCCCAATAAAGTCAAGCCCTTCCCAGCACGCGCGCGCGATCCGCCCCCGCCCCTTTGCACCTTGCAAATGCAAAACCCCAGGGTTTTTGCATTTGCAAGGTGCAAAGCGGCGGGGGCGGATCGCGCGTGCGTGCTGGAAAGGGCTTGACTGTATTACGGGGAGAAAGAGAGAGAGGGAGAGATCACAAGAACGGCTCTTGCTTTTTTCTTGCAAGGGAGAGAGTGACTCCTGCCTCCCACTGTCATCAACATCTTCTTCTTTTGGGTTAGTGAATCAAGCAGCTGGAGCTGAGGAAATAAAGCTGAGTGGAGCGACCTCTGCTCGCGTTGCTTTCTCAGCCTAGAGCTCAGAAAACAACGCGAGCTGCCTCCCCCTCCTCCTCCCCCTTCTCCCGAGTGGACTGAAAGCAGCTGGAGCTGAGGAAATGAAGCTGAGTGGAGCCGAAGCAACCTCGGCTGGCGTTGTTTTCTCAGCCTAGAGAAAGGGGAAGGGGGCTCATCTGGACCAAGGGTGAGTCTCCCCCTCAGTTTCCCCTGAAGGATCTTCCGTCGCTTTTGCCTTCTCCCTACATCTTCCCTCTGTTAAAATCCCCCCCCTCCACACACACACATTTATTTTCGGATAGATTTCGTGTCTGAGCATTCTCACATGGCGGTGGGTCTTTCCCCCCAAAAAAAACAGTTAAAAAAAGAAAAAACAATATATCCTCAAGCAAGAACTTTTCTGCTTCCGATTACCCCCATGCTTAAAAGTTGCAAAGGAAACACGGAAGCAGGGAAGCGGCTGCCCAGCTTTGGAGCTCCACACCATTTTTTTTTTCAGAGGGGGAATCTGACTCGAGTATAAGCCGAGGGGTTTTTTTCAGCACAAAAAAGTGCTGAAAAACTCGGCTTATACTCGAGTATATACGGTAGATAAAAGGAATATTTGCATCTTGGAGGATTTCAATGCTATTGTGGACCACCAGAAAGATCATAGTAGTGGGGGGGGGAGAAGAAAAAAAAGAGAACTACCAAAAACATGTGAAGAAATAATGATTGAACTAAATTTGATAGACATGTGGAGGAAATTAAACCCCGAGAAAAAGCAATTTACATTTTACTCCAACCCTCACCAATCATGGACACGAATCGATATGGTGTGGATGAATCATGAGTTAGTAAATGAATTAAAAGAGATTGAAACTTTACCAAACAAATGGGCAGATCACAACCCGATTCAGATAGTGTGGAAAGTCAGGAAGAAACCAAGAAAAAGGTGGACCCTAAATACACAGCTAATTAAAGAGAAAGAATTTATGAATAAACTTGACGAGGAATTAGACTATTTTTTAAAAGAAAATAATAATGAGGCAACTACGAAACAGAAAATTTGGGATACAATGAAGGCAATAATAAGAGGCACAATGATATCATACACTGCTAAAAGAAATAAAGAAAAATATGCCCAACAAAATAAATTAGAACAAAGAATCAAAGAATTAGACATTCAGATGCAAAACACCCAAAAGATTGTAAATTGAAAAAACAGATGATAATAACTAAACATAAATTAAATTTAATTGAACAAGAAGGAATGGTTTCAAAGTTGAATACCGCCAGACAGATATTTCTTGAACAGGCCAATAAACCAGGAAGGTGGTTGGCCTATAAACTTAAAAAAGAAAAACAAAAAAGACTGATCTATCAATTAATAGATGAGAATGGGGATGCCCAACAAGGGATAGAACAGAAAAAAGAAATTGCATGTAAATTCTTTGAAGATCTTTATAAAAAGAAGGAGGTAAATGAGGACATGATAAGAAACTATTTGGGTATTACTAAAGATAAAATAATCAAGGAGGAGGTGAAGGGAAATGTTAACTAGAGACATCACATGGCCCGAGTTAAAAGCAGCAATAGAAAACCAAAAGAATAATAAAACCCCAGGACCCGATGGGATACCAGGGGAACTTTATAAGAAAATAGAAGAACAAACAGGACCTCTCATGGTGGAAGTATATAATGAGGTCCTACTAGCAGCAAGAATGGAAGGAGACACTGATATCACTGATTCCGAAAGAAGATTCAGATTTACGACTTATACAAAATTATAGACCAATTTCCCTGTTAAATACTGATTATAAAATATTTAACACAATTATAGCGAATAGATTAAAAAAAATTGAATGAATATATACATAAAGATCAAAACAGATTTCTTCCTAATAGACAAATTAGAAATAATTTAAGAATAGTATTAAATGTTTTGGAATACTACGAAGCACATCCGGAAAAACAAATAGCCCTTGTATTCTTGGATGCACAGAAGGCCTTTGACAATCTAAATTGGCAATTCCTAATCCAACAAATTTACAATATGAATTTAGGCACTAAATTTGAAAACATCATGACTACAATTTATTATTCACAAAAGTCGAATATTATAATTAATGGAGAGTACACATGCTCAATAAAAATAGAGAAAGGAGTCAGGCAGGGATATCCATTATCTCCCCTGCTCTTCATATTATCTTTGGAAACATTGCTTATATGAATTAGACAGAACCCAGGAATAAAAGGACTAACAATTAAAAAAGAGCAATATAAATTCCAGTCATTTGCGGATGATATGGTACTTTTTTTATATGATATGGTATTTTTTTATTTTTGTATATAATGGTATGCAATGGTATTTTCTCATTTTTCCAATTTTTAACAAATACAATCCTAGCCGCTGTTAATACATTTACAATCAGGTATTTCAAATCTTTACTGTATGTATCAGGTAAGATTCCCAATAAAAAGATCTCTGGTTTCAAATCTATGTGTTTCTTTGTCATTTTTTCCAAGCACATGCAAATTTTAGTCCAGTATTTTCTAGCGTCCTCACAAGTCCACCACATATGGTAATATAAGCCAGGTATCTGATGACATTTCCAGCATTTTTCAGATTTATTCTTGAACATTCTTGCTATTTTTGTTGGGAAAAGTCCACCTGTAAAACATCTTATACAAATTTTCTTTATAAGCTATTGACATTGTCATTTTATAATTTTGAAACCACAATTTTTGCCATTTCTCTAGATCAATCCCATATCCAAAATTCTTCCCCCAAGCAATCATAGTTTCTTTAACTTGTTCTTCCTCTAGTTTAATTCCTAGTAAATAAGCGTATAATTTTTTAATCACCTTTTCATCAGTACCTGTCAAAATCTTATCTAGATCAGTCAGTTTATCATAAAATCCCTCTGTTTTAGAATCTTCATCATACCTTGAATGTATTTGCGCATATGAAAACCAATTCATCTTTATACCTTGTTCCTCTAAATTTTGCACCGATTTAAGTTCACCCTTTTCATCCAATATTTCCCCATATCTAACTGTTTGTTCCTTCTTATAAATTATATTTCTTCCTCTATGTTTTGGAAACTGAGATAAAATTCTGATCTGTCCATCTCCCATCTCAGCCTACCACTTTTATCTTGTTCAATCACAGTTAATCTGCTATCAATATCTCCAATCTTCTTGTCTCTTTGTTTATCTTCTTCAATATTTTGGAATCTCTCATCATATTTCATCATCATTTGTTGAATGTTCTCCACCTTTCATCAGTTTTCCTGGTTCTTTGTTCAATGTTCTCTGTTCTCTTTTCAATATTCTCTGTTCTTGTTTGAATATTTTGAATTCCTTGCATAATCATCTGCAGGGTCACTTTTTCATGTTCTTTTTCTTGCCGTAACATTGTCTGTATTGAACGTTGTCCTCCAGTTGGTGGCGAGGAAGAAGTAGAAGTTGAGGAACCAGGGGCTGTTAGTTTCCTACTCATTTTGAACAATTCAAAATCTTCAGGTCCTTCTGGACCTTAATCCAATTGTGAAATAACCAATTGCAATTCCAAATAAAAATAGTAGGAAAAAAGAAGCCAAGTAGTAGTAGTAGTAGTAGTAGTAACAACAGCAACAACAACAACAACAATAATAATAATAATATAAAAAATAAAAATTTCTTCAGGTTCTTGTATACCTTAATCCAATTGATTGGCTAGAAAGCGGTAAAAACTCACAAATGGAGGAAAAGACCATAAACACACACACAAAAAGAAAAAATTGTTAAATCCAAAAAAAGGCGGAAGAGTGAAAAATAAAAAACTAAACAAGAGTAAAGAAAAATTCTTCAGGTTCTTCAACACATTAATCCAATTAAGAGGTCTCAGATATAAAAGGATGTATAAGAAAAAAAAGGCCACAAAAATAAAAAAACCAATATGGAAAGTAAATGGAAAGAAAAAAATACAAGGGAGGGAGGGAGAAAAAAGAAAAAAGACTACTCCCTTAAAAAGAAAAGGAAGGAAATCATTAATACTAAAGCTTTTCCTTTAAAATAAAAAGCAAACATGGGAAATTAACTTCAAAAGACAAAAACAAAAACAAAAACAAGTTCCAAAAGGCCCAAAAATCCAAATAGCTATTACAAAAATAAACTGATAAGGAGAGGTAGCGCAGCTTAGAAAAAATAAAAAGAGCACACTGCACTTTGTTTAATTATCCAAGGCTTTTGTTATAACTCTCTTGTCCAGAGTCTTATCACCTTTTCTTTTCCTATAAGCTTCAACACCAGATTCCAGCTGTTGATAGAAACCCAGAAGAGCACCCGCAACAATACTCTCCCATGCTCTTCCCTCTATCTTATCAAATATCAATGTCCTTGAAAAGAAGTCTCAGTTCTTTCTCAGCTTCGTCTGTTCAAGAAAAGGAAATAGAATATTTCCAAGCTTTTGGTTGGCAGTGTTACAAAGTTTATTTTGCTTTCACCTTCCCCCTCCTTTTCCAAACAAAATATAATAAGAATTAATTAAAAAGGGAAAAAGATATTTAAAAAAAATAACTAAAAGGGAGTCTCTAGCCTAGAATATTATAAAGTCAAAAAGGAGAACAAGAGTAGATGAAAGAGGAGAATAAACCAGTCCAGTTTCAAAATATAAAATCATGTGTAGAATATCTAGCAATGAGGAAAAAAAATAAAAATATTTCTTTGACATTCCTGTTTAAAATCGCCGGTTAGTCACTTCTGTCAAAATTTTTACAGATTCTTTCTTTTCCTTAGAGTGTCCTTTCAAATCTTAAAATAAAGAAAAAGTTCTCACCAAACTGGCACACTCTCTCTTTCTGTTCTCTTTCGTTTTGGAGCTGTCCCAACTTCAGCAGCTTTAATGGCTGCCTCTTTGACGCTGGCAAAAAGAGCTTCCCCTGGATCTACCAGGGACTTTGCAGTATCCCTGGTATCGACAGGATGCACTCTTTACATTCACCGTCTCTTCGGGACGGTTTAGCTCTGATAGTACCATCCAGGAGCAAAGATATCGGCAACGATCTCAGACCTCCAAGATCACATGCCATATCGCCGTGACGCCAGCTCCTCTGTTCTCCTTCCAAAAGCATCTTATTTTTAGAAGGCTGTTAGGAATAACAAGGTTACCTAACGTAGTTTGGGTAAAATAATATATATAAACTATGATAATAAGTTTATGTGTGTGTCACTTTAAACTGCAAAGCATGTAATTTTGGTTGTAAACCGCCATAAGAGGGAGCAAGAGAACTTGATGGATTGCTGGCTTACTGGATTGATTGCTGACTATGATGGAGTGATGATTTGATAACTGCATGTTCCCTGCTGCTGAAGGAAGAAAGGAGGTTTGACTTCTTCATATCTCTACAGCAAGGAGATATATTACTGGACTGATATTTGTAAGTTTACTGATCTCTTTTTCGACACTGGACTTTGCAACTGAATAATCCCCGGATGGACTGAACTAGTGAATGATATATGGACTGTTTGGCTATGCTAAAAATCTTACTGGAATAAACTATTTAACTAGCACAGTGTATCTGTTTTACTGAGTGTAAGCTACAAAAACGTTTATCTCACATATTTGCCTGACTGCCTGACTGCCGTGCAGATTCTGCTAGGGTGTATCCCTAACAAAGGCCATGATTTACAGAGGGGGTGGCACTCATTTTTATGGGACACTATTAAAATTAAGTAGAAGTATTTGCACAGACATATCATTAGAGATTCCTTATTGGTTAATTGGAACAAAAAAAAAAAATTATTTAAAAATCCCAATCTGGATCTCAACAATGGAGGCGATGATACATCCAAATAATATAGATCTTAATAAAATGATAAAATACAAAGACCTTCTTGATGCGCAAGATACTTTAAAATCATGGCAAGATCTCCAAGAACAAGGGCTCCAAGTAGATTGGTGGGCTTATCTGCAAATTCAAAATAGATATAGCCAGGACAAGAAAATTTTTGGAATTTATACTAAGGCACAACAATTAGATAAAATCCTATTAGGTCCAAATAAAAAAAATATAACTAAATTTTATAATCACTTATTAGAGATGGAATTAGAAGAGGAAGTAGTCAAAGGCAACATGACAGCTTGGAGCAGAAACATAGGATGTACCATTACATTATCAGAGTGGGAAAAGGTCTGGATAAGGAATAATAAAATTACAAAATCAGTAACATATAAAGAAAATACCTATAAAATTACGGAGTTCCTTTGGCAACAGACAGAAATCCACGATCGTGCACAGTTTCAGTCTGGGCTCGCCGCTGGAGCGCCCCAAGCCAGTTGGTTTCGGGGCTAAGCCACCCCGTAGAGGTGGTGAAGAGGGGGGGAGACTGCCAGCAGGGTTGAGGAGAGCCGCATCTCTCCTCCTCAGCTGGCCATTACTCCCTTTCCTGAAGGCGGTTGCAGCGGTGGTCAGAAATGGCCACCTCAAAGAAGAACTCGACCGGAAAAGAATGTGCAGGAGGAAGATAAGAAGTGAAAGTTTTGGCTGACCGGGTTAAATTGCAAAAGCAACAACTAAGGTACCCTGGAATTTAAACTTACAAAAAAAATAACATCGCTCCCAAAGAAGAGTCGGAAGCAGCGAAGGAAAGTGAAAAGTTTGGGTTTTTTCTTCTTCTCTCCCTTTCCCTATACTGACAACTAAGAGACTTAAATAAGAAATCGGAAAAATCCGCTTTAACATCAACAGGCAATTAAGCTGAAAATAAAACAAAATGTCAAAGGGATAATTTTTTTTTTTCATAAGCAGAAAAGGAGAGAAAAAGAATAAAAGGGCAGGATCTGGAAAGAGGGAGGAGACTGCCTGGAATTAAAAAGAATCTACAGTAAAACTTCAACAAGATTTCTAAAAGATACATTTTAACTGAAACTTTGTAATTAAACAGTAGAACCCCAGGAAGAGAAAGTGAAAAATAAAGAGCAAAAAGAAACAGCTTGCATGTATTTGGATTACTTGGTGATCTTTGGATTCTTGGTTATTGCATTTGAATGGCTAAAATTAATCAGGTGGTTGTTTAAAAATTTATACAATGGCACTACTTCTGGATGAATTGAAAATGGGACTTAAAAAGTATAAAGAAGGTGCACACGAAGGGTGGGGTTATTTTGGCTTCGTTTTTCGATTCTTAGAAATGGATATTTTAAACTATGAGAAACAACAAGAAAAGACTGCAAAACAAGAAGACTGGGACAAAGAAGAAGCCATCTTTAATGAACAAGTAATTCTATGTGGGGAAGAAAATGGAAAGGGGGGAAAGAGAATGGAGAATTTAAGACTTAAAAAAACAACCAAAGAAAAGAAAAATAATTCAAAAAATAAGTATAATACTGGAAAGCAACAGAAGTGGGGAATACAGAAGAGAGAAATAGGGGTAGAGAGAGAAAGGGGTAAAAAGGGGAGAGAGAAGAAGAGAGGGAAAAAGGAAAGGAAAAGAAGTTACAAAGGACTGGAACAAAATATAGAGAAACAGGACCTATTTAGAGATAATGGGTGAACATTTAACTGAAAAAGGGATTCTGTAAAGGTACATAAGATTGTATTGTTATATTAGTAATAGAAATAACTTTAGAAAATTGGAAACAATGTATGATTCAAATGAAGGATAAAATAGTGTAATTTTGGTGAAATGTTTGTTAATAAAATAAATGAAATAAAATAAATGAGAAAATTAAATTAGAAAGGGATGGGAACATTTTAATTAGTTAATGTTTTATAAAATATGAGTGAAGGGGGGGAATTAATTATGAAAAGCTTATAATTGTTCCCATAGAAGTATGATATTTAATTGAAAAGTAATGTTAAAGAAGTTAAGATTTTAATGAATATTAATATTAATGATAGAATTGAATTGGAATGGAATGTGTTGTTTTAATTACATATATTTATATTTTTTTTCTTTTTTTAAGAATAGAGTGTATATTTTAAGAATGCACCAAGTAGAATCCGAATGGAAGTTATGTATTATGTTGAATGTTATAACTTTAGGATATATATTGAAGCCTAAATATGAGTTAAATGGATACACTTAAAAGATATAAAGGCGTCATACTCCAATCAGTAACTACAGGAGAAACTGTTTAATGAGAAAAGATAATAGATAATTGAAACAGGACAGACAAAAAATATAAATATAATGATTTGAATTGAGACAAGATAATTAAAATAAAATTGAGAAAATTAAAAGAGGGGAGAAACTATGCAGAAAATGTAAAACAGTAATAAGATATGGAATAGAACATAAAAATGAGCATGAAATTGAATTTGCGTCTATACGAAGAAATGTAACCCGGATTACACTACTTTCAAAAAAGATCTTTTATTTGTATTTTTTTTTGGTTAAAACTCAAGTAAAATTTACAAAAAAAAGGAATAATAAAATTACAAAATCAGCAACATATAAAGAAAATACCTATAAAATGTTTTATAGATGGCATCTTTCGCCCTCGAGAATAGCGAAAATGTCTAACATGAATCCAAATTGCTGGAAATGTAAAGAGAAACAGGGAACATTCTTTCACATGTGGTGGTCCTGCACTGAAGCCCAAAAATACTGGCATAGAATAAAAAAATGGTTAGAGGAAATAACGGCAGAGCAAATTGAATTAAAACCAGAATTTTTCTTATTGGGGATATTTAATAGACAAATTTCTAAAAAAGTCAAATATATAATACTGCACATTCTTACTGCAGCCAGAATAACCTTTGCACGTGTTGGAAACAAGCAGATATTCCAACAGAGGAAATGGTTATTCAGAAGATAACAGCCTGTGCAGAGATGGATAAGTTAACCTTAGCACTTCAGGAAAAAGAAACATCAGAATGTTATAGAAGTTGGGAATGCTGGTATGACTGGATAGAACAAAAATAGAAAATATATTAGTAAACAACGTAAAATGTAAAAGAGGTAGTAATTATATATTTGCAATAAGATGCATTTGTAAATATATCACCAATATTGATAACAAACAAGGAACCATAGACTGTCGATAGTAGAATTGTTAGTTTTTAATCATTTTCTTTTTTCCTTTTTCTTTTTTTTCTGTATGTTGTGTATGTGTTTGTTTGATATTTTAATTCTATAATTAATAAAGTTTATTTTTTAAAAAGCGACACTTTTTAGTAAGAAGACGAAAGTTATCTTCATCTAGATCAGGGACCACAAACTCATTAGTTCACTGACCATTCATGAAGCATCAGATGATTCATCATTTCCCATTTGACTTTAACAACAGGTCATCCTCAACTTACAACCACAATTGATGCTAAAATTTCTGTTGCTAAACAAAACAGGGGGTTAAGTAAAATTCGCCCCATTTTACAACATTTCTAGCCACAGTTGTTAAGTAAATTATTGCTGTTGTTAAATGTGATGACCCGGGAAGCAGCACACATGTAATAAATTCCCAAACATGAAAAAATTTCCTTTAATGCCTCCAACTTGGCCTCACTGTTCAATTGTTCACAGTTGGAGATTAAACTCTTCCCAAAATAGTCTCCAAAAGAAAGAAATACAGTCCAAACTCAAAGAATAGATAATGGAGAAATAAAAAACCAAAACAAACCGCATTGAAGGAATTTCCACGACAGACCAGGATAATTAATTACAAACTTCAAGAAGATAACAAGGCACAGTCCATTGGAAGAACACCAACCAAGATAAACCTCAGCCAGAAATAAAAAACGCTTTGCTTCTAGCAATGCTGTGTTGTAACCATCTCTCTTATATATTAGTCTCCCCAGCTGCAACTAATGAGGGGGATCATGGCTGCTTTCTCTCCTGTAAGCCACGCTATTGCCTTCTTCGTTCCTCCCTGCATGCCCTAGGATGGAGAGGGGATGGGCCTGGGTCTTCCTCTGACTGCCTAGCCAGCTTCTGCCCTTCCCCAGCCTCCTCCACAACCTCCAGAGCCACACTTCCACTGCCTATCGGCTGTTCCTCCTCGCCCTCAGAGTCAGTCTCCACCAGGGGCATGACATTAAGGTAGCAATGTGGTTGTTAAAGGAAACTGGCTTCCCCATTAACTTTGTGTATCAGAAGATCAAAAAAGGTGATTACATGACCCCAGGACACTGTAACCCTCATAAATACATGCCAGCTGCCACATGTCTGAATTCCGATCACATGATCTTTGGATGCTGCAACAGTCATAAGTATGAAAAGTGCTCATAAGTCACTGTTACAACTTCAAACTACACAAATGGCTGTAAGTCAAAGACTTCCTGTTATAGTACTACAAATACAGACCTAGTACTATAAATATTGACTTGGATAGTCCCATCATTTCTTGGGAGTTGATAGTGGTCACTTTGGGGGATCTTGCTGTAGACAGATATTGTCACAAAAGAGTTTTGTGATGCATTTATTTCAGCCAAGAATGACCCAATTTATTTTTTTGTAATATTTGCCAGGAATACTTGTCCAAAATAATTTATCATCAAAAATGTAATATGGAATCTCATTGAGATCCCATACTACATTTTTGATGACAAATGATTTTGTCAAACTCATTTAAGGATATGCAGAATTGGATCATCTCCAGGAACTGATTATTCAAATTTCCAGCAAAGAAAAATCCACAACTCAATAAGGAAACTGAATTTGTTGATCAAAGTTGCTCATAATATTAAGGGATGTCTTCTAATGGCAAGGGACGTGGTGGCTCAGTGGCCAAGACGCTGAGCTTGTTGATCAGAAAAGTCAGCAGTTCGGCGGTTTGAATCCCAAGCACCGCACAGCAGAATGAGCCTCCTGTTACTTGTTCCAGCTTCTGCCAACCTAGCAGTTTGAAAGCATGTCAAAATGCAAGTAGAAAAATAAGGGCCCCTTTGGTGGGAACGGAACAGCGTTCTGTGCATCTTCAGCGTTTAGTCATGCTGGCCAAATGACCACGGAGACGTCTTCAGACAGCGATGGCTCTTCGGCTTTGTAACGGAGATGAGCACCACCCCCTAGAGCCAGAAACGACTAGCACAGATGATGAGAAATGAGTTGACAAAGATGAAAAGATGACAAGGATCATAGCAATACAGCCTACTACATGGGTAAATACCTTTTGGCCTAAGATAGTCCTGTGGGAATGGGCATTGGTGCTTATCTGATACGCCCTTTCTCGTTGAGCTGCGTAGAGCATCCAGAGTGGGAGGTGCTCCAGTCTCTGCACTCACAGGCTGAGCTTTAATTGAGGAACGCTCCTCCCCGTCCACGTGACTCCTTCGTAGCGTTCCCCAATTTTACGAAGATGAGAAGACAAACAACCATCATCTCATCCTAACTATTGTAATAAACATTAACTCCTAGTGATATTATTATTATAATATCTAGTGATATTAGGAGATATAAGTTTGGATTGATGATATGAGTTGTTATGTAACATAATTGTAATTGAGACTACAAAATGAATGCACAAAACTGATGAACCAACCGACACACTGGATGTACATATGAGAGTTGATGTTTTAATGTTTTGTTTGTCTTGTTTGTTTGTAGAAAATTAATAAAATTCTTTTCAAAAAAAAAAAAAACATTAACTCCTTGACTCATTGATTCATTGGCTGAAACAGGATTCCCCACCAGACAGCTAAATTAGGGTGGGGCTGGATGCTCTACGCAGCTCGACGAGAAAAGGCATATCAGGTAAGCACCAATGCTCTCCATAGAGCTGCTTCGAGCATCCAGAGTGGGACATACCAAAGCATAGCCTGTCCTATGGGAGGGACTCCATCTGGGTCGGAATCTCCTCTGGTTCTTGGACAACTTGTCGTAGGACTCGTCTGCCAAAGGACGCTTCTGCTGAAGCAAACACATCAATCTTGTAATGACGAATGAAAGGTGACAGGGACGACCAGGGGACCGCTCGACAGATGTCATTTATCGATGCCTGAGTAGCCCAAGCTGCTGAGGTATCCGCACTCCTTGTGGAATGTGCAGTTATTCCACTGGGAACAGGAAGTGCTTGTGCTAAGTAGGCCTTGGAGATTGTTGCTCTGATCCAACAGCCTATAGTTGAAGGGGATACTTCGATACCCAGCGTCTTCGGTTGAAATGAAAGGAATAATGATTCTGACTTTCTGAAAGGTTGAGTGCAGTTGATATAAATACATAGTGCACATCTGACATCGAGGGTATGCCACTGTCTTTCCCTCTCTCAAGAGGGTCTGGGGCAAAAGTTAAGAAGAATGAGTTCCTGCGATCTGTGAAAGGCTGAGTTAACCTTGGGCAGGAAGGAAGGGTCTGATCGTAGGACCACCCGATCAGCGTGAAAAACGCAAAGATCCTTTCTAACGGACAGAGCTGCGATTTCAGATATCCGACGTGCAGATGTGACTGCCACAAGAAACACTACCTTGAATGTTAGGAATTGAAGTGATGTCTCCCTTAGGGGTTCGAAGGGAGGTTTAGTAAGTGACATGAGGACCTTATTAAGATCCCAGGTTGGATATTGGTGTACCACTGGAGGATGTAAATTGGTGGCTCCTCTAAGGAATACTCGGATATGAGGATGGTGTGAAAGTGAGCCAATATTGTCGCAGGAGATGATGGTTGATAAAGCTGCAACCTGTTGTCTCACGGTATTAGGGGATAGGCCTTTATCTAGTCCCTCTTGCATGAAGGCTAATATTTGAGCAATAGATGGAGAGAGTGGGTCAATTTGTGATTTGTGGCACCATCTACAGAAAGTGCTCCATGTGGCATTATATATCCAGGTGGTTGAGGGCCATCTTGCTGCCAGAATGGTATCGATGACCTGATAGGCAAACTCTTCTTTCTTTAAACAGTCCCGCTCAATCTCCAGATGGCTAGCTGAAGCCACTGCGGGTTCAGATGCAGGAGGGGTCCCTGGGATAATGAGATCCTGTCTGGTGGGATCCTCCAGGGAAGGGCCACTGACAGGTTGCGAAGGTCCACAAACCACGGTCTCCTGGGCCAGTGTGGGGTAACCAGCAGGAGTTCCACCCTCTCGTGAATCAGCTTTTGGATTACTCTGGGGATTAACGGTAGTGGGGGGAATGCGTATAGAAGCCCTGTGGGCCAGGGACAACGTAGGGCATTGTGGTTCTCCGCCCCCTGAGCAGGGTACCTCGAGAAGAATCTCGGGAGCTGGGCGTTGAGCAGTGATGCGAATAGATCCACGAGTGGTTGGCTGAAGATTGCTGAGGCCTCCCTGAACAGTGAGGAGCGCAGGCACCATTCTGACTGGTCTACAGTGGCCCTGCTCAACCAATCTGCCTGAATGTTTGGGGCCCCCAAGATGTGATCTGCCCTGATGAATAAGAGGTTTGTCTCCACCCAGTGACAGAGACACTCGGCCTCCCCCATGAGCCGAATGGAATGTGTGCCCCCCTGTCTGTTGATGTGTACCTTGGCTGTGATGTTGTCTGTCAGAATAAGGATGTGACGTCCACGTACCTGGGGGAGGAAGCTGCGTAGGGAAAGGTATACAGTGTGAAGCTCCAGCCAATTTATGCTGCACCGTTGCTCGGTTGCTGACCATGTGCCCTGAGCTGAGAGCGAATGGATATGAGCACCCCATCCGGATAGGCTGGCATCTGTGGTGAGGGTGACCCTCTGGGGCTCCTTGAAGTAATGCCCTTTGTTGATGGCAGGCCTGGTCCACCAGGGGAGGGATGCGAGAACCCTTGGAGGTACCTTCACGGTCTTTGAGTTGCTTCTTCCGGATCACTGATATGGAAGCAGGAACCACTGAAGGGATCTGGTATGCAAACGGGCCCAGGGAACAATGGAAATGCATGAAACCAATTTGCCAAGTAATTTTGACAAGTCCAGTAATGCCACCTTTTTTGCTCGTCTGATCTCCCTGATCGATTTCTGGATGCTGAGAAATCTTTCAGGAGATAGGAAGACCCTTCCCTTAACCGAATCAATCACTGTCCCCAGGTGTGCTATTCGGGTGGATGGAGATAGCTGGCTTTTTTTCCCAATTTACGAGAAAGCCATGTGCCTGGAGAGCAGAGAGAGTAGTTCTGGTGTCCCTTTCTGCTTGGCGTTTGGAAGGAGACAGGATGAGGATGTCATCCAGATAACAGTGAATACGGATGGGGAAATCTCTAAGGTGAGCCACTAGAGCCGCAAGAACCTTGGTAAAGGTCCTCAGGGCCATGGGCAAACCAAAGAGAAGGGCCACATACTGGAAGTGTTGACTGTTATAGCAAAATCGCAGAAATTTGAAATAGGAGGGTCGAATAGCGATGTGTAGGTATGCCTCTGAGAGGTCAATGGAAGTGAGCCAGTCTCCCTTCCTGGTGCCCTGAAGAATAGACTGTAGTGTGTGCATCTTAAATTTATGCCGGATAATGTATCGGTGAAGCCTTTTCAAATCTAGTATGGGCCTCCACCCTCCTGAGTGTTTGGGAACTATGAAGAGGTTAGAGTAAAACCCTCTTCCTTGTTGCGAGGGTGGGACGGGCTGTATAGCCTTGATTTCAATGAGATGTTTGATAGCGGCATCTATTAAATCACGCTTGGTGTGATCTTTGGAAAGAGGGGATACCATGAAATGCTCGGGGGGAGGGGACTGAAATTCAAGGGAGAGGCCGAATTTGATGGTGTCCCTGACCCAGGCATCAGATGTAGAGGATTCACATTGGTTGGCAAAATGTTTGAGGCGTCCACCAATGGGATGGGAGGGTGAGGGACTTATCTTGGGTACCGGAAAGGTTTACTACCTGCGCCCCAAAAGGGTCTCTTGTAGTTGGCACCCCTTCTGTTCCTGTCACCCGGGTTGAATCGATCCTGGGGTTGGACCAACCGAAAGGGCAGGGCTCTCTGAAACCTGGGAGAGAAAGGTGTCTGATAGGAGGTTCGAAAGGATCCCCTCCGAAAGGGCTGGGATACTCTGGATTCAGATCTGCAAAAGAGAGATGGAAGAAATTTTTTCTTGTTTTGGCTTTCCATTAATAAAGGGTCAAGGGCCGACCAAAGAGTTTACCTCCCGAGATGGGAGCAGAAGCCAATTTTACTTTGTTTTTGACGTCTGCCTGCCAATGCTTGACCCAGAGCAGACGACGGGCTGTAACCTGAGATGAGATAGCCCTGGTGGAAAATTTAACAGAATGGAAAGTAGCGTCAGCCAAGAATTCTGCTGCTGCCGTAAGCTTGGCAATGTCCTGGTGTGCCCTGGTATTGGATGGGGCGACATGCTGCTTTAATTGATGGAGCCATCTAATGGAGGATCATGTAAAGAAGGATGCAGCTGTGGCTGATCGAATGGCCCAAGCATCAGATTGATGCGCCCGGCGTAGCACCATTTCGGCCCATTTGTCCTCTGGTTTTAGAGCTTCCAGAGCGTCGCTTGGGGTAGAGGATGACGCTAATCCTACTATGGGCTCGTCAACCTCGGGAATATCTTACAGGGTGGAAAACTCCACATCGAGATTAAAAAATCTCCTATCCTGACTGGAGGGGGTGGGAGGTGCCCGTGTTGAAGCCAATTGTTTCGCTACCAGGTCAGAAAAAATGGGTGGAGTAGGAATAACTTCAGCCTCCACAACCAGTTGTTTGAAAATGGAATCCTCTGGATCTCCAGAGGCTGCTGGGGAAGTATCAGAGAGTGACTGAGACATCAGGCCAGAAATATTTTTTGCCTTAAACAATAAGGACTTGAACAGGTGGGTTTTGAACAAGCCTACGAAAGCGGGCTGGTCAGGGGTAACACCCTCGTCCTCCGACATTTCTCCTTCCATTGGTTCCACCTCTGAAAGAGGCTCAGAGTAATGTATGGACCCCATATCAAAATCTTCCTCTTCCCTGAAGTGTTCTAGGCCTGTTTCCTCTTCCTCCTCCTCCTCTCCTTCTGGAAAGGGGATATCCCCCTGGGGAAGTACCTGACCATGGTGAGGTTCCGGTCTGGGGAGAGATCTGCCAGAAACGGATTCAATATCAGGAACCATCGTTTGCAGGCCTGACCTGGCTATCTGCTGGAGACCTTCCGCGATTCCTTGGCGGATAGCCAGCTGCATCCATTCTCTTATCTTGTCTGGGACCAGGTCTGCAGATGGTTCTTCTTGCCATAGGCCAACAGCTGTCAGAGTAAAGGTAGCCTCGGGTGTGCGGGTGACTGGTGTGGCAGCGGTTTGAAGGCTGAGCGGGCGAGCTGCGCCTAGAGAGAGAAAACTGGTCTGGAGGAGGGGGGGTTGAGTTGAGGTAGATGGGATGGGAAGAGTAAGTACTGAGGGTACAGATCGTGAGTCCCTTGATCGTTTATCAAATTTCTTCTCTAGTGTTTTGTGGCATCTTAAAGCATCTCTTTGAGAGGCTTTGGATGTTTCCTTGGCCTGTCAGCACAAATGGTGCTTCTTCGATTTGGCCTTCAAGGAAGGTCCTCTGGGGTTGTCCTCTAATAAAAAGCAAATGTAAGGTATGATAATAACCAAATGAGGCGGTTGGCTCGCCTAGGAGTTCGACCTACAACAAGGCTGGATATCCTACAGTTGTTCCATGTCCCCCTTTTGGAAAAATTTTTATTTTTTATTATTATTATTATTATTTTCTATTAATAAAAAAGAGGAATATGAATAATCAAGGTCTAGAGTACCGGAGTACTCTAGGAATTATTTCCAGTTGAAATAAAACACTTGAGAAATTAAAGAAAAAATGATCAGATTAGCCGATAAGCCAAATGAACGCTGAGGCCAAAAAGAAAGAATTGGGCCTCCTGCAGCTGCCTCCCAGACAAAATGGGTGGTACTAGTGCTGCCTCTTACTTCGCCTCTGAGCAGGCTGCGGGATAGCCAACACTTCTCAATAATAGGCAATAGGACTGGGAGCCACAATGCCTAAACTATCAAACCGGCTCTAAACAGGCCTGCCGGTCCTGCTTTGGGCCCCTGAACACTCACCGCAGCGAAATAAACAGAAAACAAAATGGCGGCTGTTAGCTGGCGTGAGAGCTCAGCGACGAAATTAGCCTCCCCAAGAGAAAGCAAGCCTACAAAAGATGAATCGAGGGGCAGGAAGGAGAGATTGGCTCTCCCTCTAAATAAAGCATTTGTGGGGGGAAGAAATAACGAAGCACGAGAAATTGTGCAATTGTGCAACGAGCCGCTGCTATGCAAGCAGAAGCGGCTTCAAGGAAATGGCAGGGAGAAAAAAGGACGTGGGGGGCGTGAAGGTGCTGTTATTCCCCCATTTCTTCCCCCTTGAGGGGCGAAAAAAACGCTCTTCTTTTAGTAGGTTAAACAGACCAGTTGCGCAGGGGCCAAGAAATAAAATGAGAGATCAAACCTGAATTTAAATTCTTAGATCCTGAGTCGGCCAAGGAGCTTTGATAGAAACTGCCTGTCTCGCACGAGGCTGAGCTAAAACTGGGGAATGCTACGAAGGAGTCACATGGACGGGGAGGAGCATTCCTCAATTAAAGCTCAGCCTGTGAGTGCAGAGACTGGAGCACCTCCCACTCTGGATGCTCGAAGCAGCTCTATGGAGAATTGGGTGTTCAGCAGAGTGATGGCACGAGGAAAAAGCTGTCTTTGTGTCCAGCTGTTTTGGCATGCTATGCCCTATAGCACCATCCTAAGGGGAGGAATTGAAGCAGTTTATGTCCATGGATGTGAGGTATCTGTAGATATTTTCTCAGCCCACTTTCTGGTTCGTGCAGTATACAGGTCCTCAATGGAAGGCAGGATCTAAAATCATCCTCATCTTTTTGTCAAATTCCTAGTTTCTATGAGTTCATTTCAAATTAGTTATAACTTCCATAATGTACAGTTAGCAATGAATATGGTCTTACCAGCTGCCAGCAATTACTGCCAAAAGAGACTCCATTTCTAAAGTCATATTTCTTTTAATTATTCACAGACTCTACTCCAAGAAAGATGAAATTATGTAATCCAAACAAGCTGCAAGGCACATTGTTAGATTTAGCCTTATGATGTTGCATAAACCCAATATTTGAAGCTTCTACAATAAACCACGAATTAGGTTGACACATTATGCTAGGCTATAGCTTTTTACCTACTGCACTCCACCCCTCCCTTGCTCCCATGGTGACTGGTTTGGTCTAGTGATTAAGGCACCAGGCTAGAGAGCAGGGAAATGGTGAATTCTAGTCCCCCCCTTAGACAAGAAAGAGAGCTGGGTGCATTTGGGCTAACTGAAAGTTCTAATCCTGCTTTAGGCATGAAAGCCAATTGGGTGACTTTGAGTTAGTCATGCTCTCCCTCAGCCCCAAACATCTCCTAGGTTGGTTGTGCGGGAAAAATAGGAGGAAGAGGAGGTAAAAGTATTAAGTATGTTTGCCACTTTGAATTTCTTATAAAGCAATACAGGTAAATAAAAATTAAAGAAAGAAAGAAAGGTATAGCAGGAAGAGCCTTGTTGAAATAAACAACCTACGTGTGAATATATGTGGCTGATTCTAGGAATATTCTGGAACCCCAGGGGCTGAGAGACCAAATTGACAATTCAGCCCCCTTTACAGACCACACAGCAAATCCAAAGAGCATCCTCGCTTCTCTTGCCCATGAAACCAACAGGGTGTTATGGCACCCACCTTTTGGAAAAACTTGTGTTAATTTTCTAGCCCAGTCAGCGTTGCAGCCAAAGTAGTTTTGACCTGCTTGTTACTTGTCAGAGAGGCTCAACTGCTTTCTGCCAAAGTTGATAAGAGACAGGAAGAATGAGAGGAAAAAAACCACAGCCAACAATTCAGAAAACCAAGCACGCCACAATTAAGTGTGTACTTTTAGGGTTGAGCCACATTATTGACAAAGAGCCTAACCCCTCCCAAAAAAATGGAATGCACAATTTGAGTGATGCAAAAAGAATAATACTGGAATGATAGAAGAAAATATTGGTAGTTCAGGGTTGGACTGTGGGGTCCTTGGTGCTCTCTGAGCTTGGTGGCTTTCTTGCAAACATTTCAAGACTTAACTAGGTAATATCATCTGTGCTAGAAAGGAGAGGAGGGGGAGGAGGGGGAAGAGGAGGAGAGCAGCCCTTGGTGCTCTCTGAGTTTGGTAGTTTTCTTGCAGATGTTTTACCAAGCTAGGTAACACCATCAGTGCTACAACCCACTCCATTCTTCCACTGATGATGTTATCTAGTTTGGTAATGAAACATCTGCAGAAAAATCATCAAGCTCAGAAAGCCCCAAGGACCCCATGGATAATAATTGTATTAAGAAGAGAAATGGTGCTGGTTGAAAGAAGCATTTGCCCAAACCATGTAAATATTAAAGGCATTTCATGATAATTCTGGCAGTTTTACACTACGACACAGAATTGCTAGTGTACCTGAGGAAGTAACAAGAGCCACAGAACTTGGCTGTTTTGCGAGGGGGGAAAGAGAACAAAAATTCTGCTCACTTTGACACAGCTTGTCTATTATGGTAAAACCACAGAGAAGGTGCTGGACCAGGAGGAGAAAGACTCAGATTCTAATCCTCCCATAGCTCCAGGAGACCCAGGGGTTCAGTGCAAAATACACAATTGTTGTGTAGAAAAATAGAGCCTCCAGATCCGGATCCTTAATGAAAGGAGGAGCAGGCAAGAAATCAAATAAACATGCAAACCATAATTGCTTGGGCTGTCAACACTTGGTAAATCCTAATCCAATTAACAAATCACAATGGATGGGTTTGTGCAGCTCGCTCAACCCAACCAAATGAATCACTTCTAGCTAAGGGCAAAGTCTGCCTGAGTTTCAGTAATAACCTGCAAAGTCAGTTCAGCCATGTTCAATGGGAAAGAGCCCCTCTAAGCCTAAAATAAGCCTGAGTAAGACTTGAAGACTGCAAGGTTCTATCTTCTCTCCTATCTTAGCGATGTGGTTAAAGTTAGAATAAGCCACTTATATTTAACAAACAGGTGTGAAAGCTCACACCAATCAGCTTTGCTTGGATTATAACAAGAGAACACATCCATATCTTGCTAGAGGTAAGTGTGCCAAGGGTCTTCAAGGGCTGATTGGCTGAACTAGCTAGTACAGGAAGTCCTCAACTTATTATGACAATTGAGCCCACAACTCATCTGCTATGTGAGAAATGTGTTCAGTGAGTTTTGCCCCATTTTATGACTTTTGTTTGTCAAAATAGCAACAGCAGTAGCACTTATACACCTCTTCACAGTGCTTTAGAGCCCTCTCTAAGCATTTTACAGAGTCAACCTATTGCCCCCAACAATCTGGGTCCTCATTTTACCCACCTCGGAAGGATGGAAGAGCTGAGTCAACCCTGAGCCAGTGAGGATTGAACTATTGGCAGTGGGCAGAGTTAGCCTGCAATACCACATTCTAACCATTGTGCACAGGAAGGGAAGGAGGGAGGGAGGGAGGAAGGAAGGAAGGCAGGCAGGAAGGAAGGAAGGGAGGGAGGGAGGGAGGGAGGGAGGGAGAATAGCAACAACACTAGTACCTAGACTTATATACTGCTTTACAGCCCACTCAAAGCAGTTTACAGAGTCAGCATATTGCCCCCAACAATCTGGGTCCTCATTTTACCCACCTCGGAAGGATGGAAGGCCGAGTCACCCTGGGGCCTGGTGGGATTTGAATTGTCAAATTGCAGGCAGCTAGCAGTCAGTAGAAGTAACTTGCAGTACTGCACTCTAACCACTGCGCCACCATGGCTCACAACAATGTTGCAAAAGGGGATCATGTGACCCCAGAACATTGCAATTGTCATAAATGTGAGTCAGGTGTCAAGCATCCAAATGTAAATCAAGTAACCAAGTGGGGATACTGCAACGGCTGTGTGAAAAAATGGTCATAAATCACTTTTTTCAGTGTCGTTGTAACTTTCAACAGTCACTAAGCAAGCTGCTGTAAATCAAGGACTACCTGTACAGATAATTCTTAACTTGCAACCATTCATTTAGCAACCTTTCATAGTTACAATGACACTAGAAAAAAGGTGTCCCACAACCAGTCCCTTTTTAAATCGATACAGCATCCCCACAGTCACATGATGAAAATTCGGGCACTTGGCAACTGGCATGTACTTATGACAGCACTAGGATTGTGTAATCACTATTTATGGCATTCCCAACCAGCTTCTGGCAAGTAAAGTCAACAGGCGAAGCCAGATTCGCTTAAAGATCCCATGATTCACTTAACAACTGCAGTGATTTGCTTAACAACCATGGCAAAGGTTGTAATATTGGGCACAATTCAAAGGTGGTATTCAGAAGGTTCTGACCAGTTCTGGAGAACCGGTAGTGGAAATTTTGAGTAGTTTGGAGAACTGGCAAATATCACCTCTGACTGGCCCTGCCCCCCATCTATTCTCTGCCTCCTGAGTCCCAGCCTTTGGTTGCCCTGCTCAGGAGAACAGAGCTGAAAAGCAGGTAAGAGGGGTGGGGAGGGAATGGGGATTTTGCAGTATCCTTCCCCTGCCACGCCCACGAAGCCATGCCCATCAAGCCAAGCCACACCCAAGCCACGCCCACAGAACTGGTAGTAAAAAAAAATTGAATCCCACCACTGGCGCAATTCATGTAGCAACTGCTTGGCTTAACAACAGAAATTTTGGGCTCAATTGTGGTCGTAAGTCGAGGACTACCTGTAAACGTAAAAACAAAATGCTTCTCTTTTCTATTGTGAAATGCCATTTCATGGTACCGTTAGTTGCTAAATGAAACAGAACCACCAGCTCAGCAGAGATTAAAATCTAGGAAAAGACTTCAAAGAATCTGAAAGCAGAGAGGCCTATAGAAAGCTGCAAAAAACCAACCTGGGTGGGACCAATGGTGGCTATGGCATCTGGTCTGCCAAAGGCTGGGAAGTATGGAAATTGTTGAACAGATTGCAGAGGGTACAACAAAATCCAGAGACACTCTGAACAAAAGGGGCTATCCCGTAGCTTCTGTTGTTTGTGATTGTGGTGACATGCAGACCTGCCCTTTGCGTCCTGATTAGTGTATACTTGAGGACCTCATGGCAGCAGGACAAAACACAATGTTGCTAGTTTTGGGACAAGATCTGTTTAACTTGTACATATTTTAATCTTGTAATTTATGTCCTATACACCTTATTTCAATTGTGATGCTTCTGACACAAATAAATACACAAACCGCTGCAAGAGAGAAAACAAGGTAGGGAGGGAGACCTAAAACTCTTCTCTGTTGCTCTAGAAAAGGAGACTGGGGGTCTCTGCGATTTTGAGAACAATGGTGGGCTGCTCGCAAACTGATGGGCTTCCAAGCACCAGTCACGAAAGATCTGTTTTTTGCAAGGAAAACTTGACCCATTGGTATGCTGGGTCTTCCCAAGGGCTCTTGACTGTCAAGGCCCTGATGCAAATAAATACAGAAGCTAGAAATTGAGTGTGTTGCTTTGCAGTTAGCTGGATTCCCTAACTCTTTTTATAATTATTTAAGATTTAATCTTCAATTTGAGTCACAGTCTGGGACTTTGTAAAAACTCAACGGTGCAAGTCCTAAACCAAGAACCTAAGAGCTATTAAGGTAACATTTGACTATATAGACAGTTCCAAGTTGTTGGTGTTCTTACAAAGAGAATCTGGTTTAGAACAGGGGCCACTTCTATCTCAAACAGCGAGGTAGAAAAGTCTTAATTCTCCTCCCTTCACAATAGCATTGAATTCAGCAAAAGCAAGTTCTCTGTGGCTGCTAAGTTGAAAATTATTTAACTTCCTCATTTGATTGGGAAATTTGTGGCTTTTAACAGCCAAGCTTATTTTCCACTCTGGGATAGAAATTAAAAATCCAGCATCTGTGATGTGCACTTCTACAAGCGATTAATCCTTGCTTGCAGAATCCCCAACTTAAACCTGCATGTGGAATATGCTTCTATATATAACAGTAAATCATCTCCAGATGTTCTCACACATACAAGTTGCCACTTAGGGTTTTTGTTAGAGAAAGAAGGCTGGGTGTCACTTATTTTAGGCTGGCATTTGCAAAGCACGATGTACCTGTGAATTAATTTTTACTTTGCCCTTTTTTGCAAAATAACCCAGCGGCACAACTACATTTGAAAATGGTGGATGGGAAGTTATTTTAAAATGTCAGAGCAGCTTCTCTATTTTTTAACATCTTTGGTGGCAATTTCAGTGACTGGAGGCTTTGTCTAAAGCAGTACTTCCCCCCAAAAATGGGAAATGACAGCTCTATATATCTTGTGTGGCATCTCTCTTTCTCAAAACGTATTTCTAAATATTAGTCTCCTATAGCAGATGGTATATAAGATTAAACACTGAGAAAATGGAAAACGACTGGCTGCAATTTGTTGGACTGAGGCAATAACTATATTGTAGACTTCAGTTCTGACATATTGCACAAGGTGGTTACATCAAGAATAAGCAATGGGAGTTTTTATTTCATTAAAATTTTAATTAAAATGAATCTAGGACAAACATAGGTAAAGCATCCCCATGCCCACCAAAATTAACACATTAAGTTTTCAGACATCTTGGAAGCAAATAATATCTTGCAAGGGGTATTTATTTATTGATTAATTGAATTAATATAGTGTTACTCCAGGTAGGGCACTATGATCTAATTAGATTTCAGTGATCTAATGCAAGACTTGTATCTGTTTGCTCAAGAAATTAAAATATATGGAGCCTTGGAAGCTTCTTGTGCAAGCTGGCATGTATTTACAACAATTGCAGCATCCTGGGATCAGGTGGTTGCTATTTGCAACCTTCCCAGGTAACTTCCCACAAGCAAAGTTAATGCGGAAGCTGGATTCGCTTAACAACTGCAGCAATTCACATACCAACCATTACAAAAGAATTTGTAAAATTGGTTGAGACTGACTTAACAACTGCCTTGCTTAGCACTGGAAATTCTGGTGCCAATTGTGACTGTAAGTTGAGGACTTACAAATACCAGGTGATAAATACCAGGTGTGGCCTTTCTCAATCTTGTATAGCTTTTCTCCCCACCAGAGAGGCTTTCACTTGCCTCCCACTTTGCAAAAGGGGACCAAACGTAAAATTTTACTTGACTCAATTCTATTTTCTCTTCCAAGAAGCGCCTTTTTATAATCCTAGACCAGGCTGTCACTCCCAGCCCATCGGCCAGATGCATCATATATTGGCCACATCCCCACCCAGTTTAGCGAAGATTGGAAAAGTCCCAATACATCACATGATGCCACCGTAATGACACGAGTTTGACACCCATGTCCTACACCAAGCCAAGTACAAAACCACTAGGGGATTTCTAAAGCTTGGCATTGTTACAAATTAGCCATCAATAGACACATAGATATAAACTACAGTATCTACAGAGTATGCAAAAGAAACAATCAACATGCCAAAAATGGAACCAGAAAAATCCAGAAACCTCTCCACCAGCAAGCAGCACCAGAAGAGCATAGATTAACACCAAGATTAACATCAAACCAACAATCAAGTAAATAATACCCCAGTGAAGAAACTGCTAAACAAGCCAACAGTAAACAGCCCAACCAAGGAAACTCTAAGACCACTCCCACCAATACTGACAGGGCAAGCCACCAGAATATAAACTGAGAGCAAACACCACTAGCACTGATGATGTTACCTAGTTGGGTAATGAAGCATCTGCAAGAAAACAACCAAGCTAAGAGAGCACCAAAGATCAACCCTCACCTATAAATATTCTCCTTTATTGATATTCTGGTTTCAGCCAAGCAACTCTAAACCACACTGCAGTTCCCCCTGAAAGTGGAAACAGGACCTTAGAACACTAGCAATCCACATCTGTGCAAAAGCACATCAGTTGCTTTAGAATAGCACTTGATAGCTCTTAAGGGCATACAGACTGCCTCTTTGTCTTTTGTTGTTTCTCTGGCCCATTTTGTAAAGAGCCGCATTCACAAAAGATAACAACCTCCTTTTTCTTTCCACTATTTTTAGAAGAGGAGGAAAAGGAGGAGGAAGAAGGAGTGGGAAAAACAACAACTTGAATATGGACCCTGTCAGATTATATTTATGTTATTGCTTTCCTCATAGACTTCAGCCTTATAGACTGAAAAGCAGGTTCAGGGAAACTAATCTGCAGATGACAGAGTTGAAAAGCTGGGATACCTCAAAAGTTTATGCAAAACATGTTTTGATACTTATACAGATATGATAAGGACATCTGTGAGAATAACAAGAAGCCAGTTCTACTATAAACTGTTTATGCAGGAAGAAACTCAAGAGGAGAAAGTGGAAAACTCTCTCTCTATAAATATATATAAATTTTATGTCCCACAAACTTAAGTTCTAAGAATCACAAAGCTTCTACAAAATTTACCCATTTCTAAGGTCAGCAATACAGAACATGGCATGATGGGAAAGTTAACACATCCCACTAAACTAGGAATCAGCAACCTATTCAAACAGGGGGGCATTTGCGCAATGTTACACAATGTCACAACCTTGGAGCAATCGTGTTTTTGAAAGGAAGAAAAATGAAGAATGAGAAGAAAGCCCCGGCCTTCTGAGAGTTCAGGTGAAAGTTGGTTACCTCACGAGCATCAGAAGCTTTTTAGAAAGAACACAGCCGATAGAATCATAGAACACAAGCAGAGGATGGTCTTCTAGTCCAACCTCCTGTTCAGGGCAGGAGCCTTACACTATCCTACTCAAATGGCTGTGCAGTCTATTCTTTAACCCCTCCAGTAATCCTGCATTAAGGAAGGGGTTGAGCCAGATGATCTCTGAGGTCCCTATCAACATGACAGCATGAAGCATGAAGCTAAGTGAAATGTACTAAGTCAGACAACAAACTCTAGTTAACATCAAGCAACACTATTAATCAAAAATACATATTGTTTGTTCGTATAATCCTAGCTTTTACTTGAATAGCATGCTGGTCAGTTTCAAATTGCCCAGGTCAATATGACTTGTTTAGGTAACTTTAAAGTGACAGCTGAAATTGGTCAATGTTGCTCTTCATTTTCTTTGCTGGTAGTATAAATAGTCCTCATCTTACATTTCATTTAGTGACTATTCGAAGTTACAATGGTGATAAAAAAAGGGGGAGACTTATGACCATTTTTCACACATCTGTTGCACTATTCCCATGGCCACGTGATCAAAATTTGGATGCTGGGCAATTGATTCACATTTATGATGGTTGCAATGTCCTGACGTCGTGTGATGCCCTTTTGGGACGATCAAAGTCAACAAGGAAACCAGATTCACTTAAACATCCGTGACACTCATTTAACAACTGCAGTGGTTCACTTAACAACTGTGGCAAGAAAAGTCATAAAATGGAGCAAAACTCAACAAACGTTTCACTTAGCAAGATAAATTTTAGGCTCAATTGTGGTTGTAAGTCAAGGACTATCTGTAGATTTTTATCATCCATTCACAGTTCCTTGTGGTTACTACAATGAATTTTTTCTGGCTTTAGCAAATGGATTTGACTTGTTTGGGGTCTTTGTGCCAAACATGAAGAAAAGCAAAAGCACGATGCTGTTATTTTGTATTGTGTATTGCACAGCAAGGGAAATAGAGTCACTTGAAGTGTGGTTTCTACATTAGTTTGGCAAAATTCTTGACTCATTGGAGTCTTTGCCGGTTTACAAAGTTCCATTTTATACGTTTTAATTAATTGGCAAATTTTATCTTCTTGAGATATCTTAAATCCATTTTTTGTTTTGTTAATTGTCAATAATTCATTTATTAACTCTTCTTGATTATCTAACTCTTCCTGATCAACTGTTTCCTCTTGTTCTGGTCCTATTTGTTCTTTGTGGACTTCTTCTTTAATTGGACTCTTCTTATAACTAGTCTGATCTTTTTGCCTTTTGTAGGGTTCAATAATTACTTCGTTATTTAAATCTTGCTCTAATCTATTCCATCCTACACGTTCTAGGAATTTAGCACTAGCACTGGTGTAAACTCTAGATGTTCCTGGTTCCCAGAATCTATAAGATCTGTGATTAGATTCATATCCTACAAAAAATAATCTTTTAGCTCTATGCTGTCCTTTGTGTCTGAGTTGTGTTGGGATATGCACCCATGCTGGTGCTCCAAATGTGTGCATGTAACTTAAATCAGGTTTTGTACCATGCCACAGTGTGAATGGTAATTCATCTGTTGTTGAATTAACAACATTATTTAATATATGATTACCACACATTATTGCTTCTCCCCATAAATTGTCAGGTAATCCTGAATCAGACAACATAATACGTGCCATTGACTGCAGTGTTTGGCCTCGTCTCTCTATAAAGGCATTATGTTGTGGCCTATATGGTGCAGACTTTTTATGTTGAATACCTAACATTCTAAGTCGATTCTGGAATTTATTATTTGTAAATTCCGTACCATTATCTGTTATAAGAGTTACTAATTTCTTTTTAGTTTTCCTTTCTGCAAATTTTATCCAATTAAAGAGATTTAGATACGTTTCAGTTTTGCTCTTCATTAAATAGCAGAACCCATATCTTGAATAGTGGTCCATTATATTTAGTATGTATCGAGCTCCTCCTACACTTGGTTTTTTCGGACCTATTAAATCAGCAAATACTACTTCTAAAGGCTCTTTGGTAGTAAATCCATCAACTCTATTAGCCGGTATGACCCTGCTCTTGCTTTGATTGCAAGCATTACATTGCAAATACTTATTACAAGGTTTCAAACTTATTCCCTTAGATAATTCAACAGTTTTCTGAAACATTTTAAAATGTAAATGCCCTAGCCATCAGTGTAACAAGTGAATACATTCATCATGAGGTTTCTTATTATCATAAACCGTGTTGGCCCCCTCTAAACCATTATCATTTAACACATATAATTCACCTCTTAAAGATGCAGTAATTTTCTTATCTTCTTTTTCAATTATGCAGTTATCTCCTTTAAAGGTAACTACATAGCCTAGTTTAATGAAAATTCTAACTGAAATTAAATTAAACTTAAGTTGTGGTACATATAACATTTTTACATTCTCTTTTATGAAAGAACAGTATGCTATACCTTGACCTTTAGCTTTCAGTTTCCAGCCATTGGCTAACAATATCTGCTGTGTACTCTGGGACATTTTAATGAAATGTTTGTTATCATTTGTTATACAGTGGGGTGCTCCACTGTCAACCACCCATAAATTATTTTTTACAGCTCCGTTAATATTCATGGCTAACTCTAAATTTTTATTTTTATTTTGGTTACTTTTAGTATTCTGGCCAGCATTCTGGCGCTTTTCTTTTTTACAAAATCTTGCCAAATGTCCTCTTCCTCCACAATTAAAACACTTTTTAATTGCGTATGCAGTAGGAGATTCAATATCTTCTTTTTGAGGTTGCTCCCTCCTTAACTGATCTCTTTCAAGTCTTCTTCTTGCCTCTTCAATCAATCTGCCAGTTATATCAGTTAAAGTTAGACTTTCCTTAGGCAAAATTTCAAAGGAAGTGACATAGTTATCATAACTTTCGTTTAGTGATGATAGAATTATGTAGACTTGGTGTAGTTCAGAGAAAATAAGCTCTTTCTCGTGCAGTTCTTGAAAAATGCTTTTTATAGAATTCAAATGACTAAGCATATCACCATTCTTCTGGAGATGCGTCCTGAAAAGCTTCCGTGTTAGATTTATGTGAGCACCAACGTTATCTCGGATATAAATCCTCTTCAGCTTCTGCCAACACCCAATAGCCGTTTGCTCTCCATGGATATGAACAAGTTGCTGGTCAGTTAATGTTAATCCTATTATGCAAATAGCTTGTTCATTCTTTTGTTTAAAGTCTTCTATCTTTTGTCTATCTTCCTCAATCTCTGGATCCCATTCCTCTACGTTTGGTGGGTTTTCAATTATGTTCCACAGACCTTCTCTTCATAGAAGTAGACTACATTTCATAGACCATGCTTGTTCCATCCAGCTTGGATATAAGGGACAAACTTTGTAGATTGACTTGTGCCATGTTTTCTTATATATGGATATAAAACTATAATTAATAAAACACAGCTGTCTGTTTACTGTAATGTATAACAACACAAACTCTCACTTTTACATAAATCTGTTTTATCCTAGTTAAACTGACTTTGCAGCCTCTGGGCCCATAACCAGTGTTAAGCCTGTGTTCACCAACCAGGGTTAAGGAGACAAGCTAAACAGAATGTGCAGCGTTAGTCAGATTGGCATACAGATAAATGTGTGAGATATGTTTGTATGTTTGTTAACATACAGTAAAAATAACAGATACGCTTGTGCTATCAAAAATATAGTTTATTCCATTTAGAGTTTATAGCATAGTCAAAATAACAGTCCATTAGTCATGTATCATTTAGTCAGTCCATTCAAGGATATTCAGTTAGCAAAGTCCATGTAGAATATCCAATGTCAGTTCACTTACAAATAAATCAGCAGTCCTTTCTCTCTCCCGTTCGAGTAAGGAAAAAACGCAGTCTTCATCCAGTAATTAGGGATCATCAAGTCAGAGAGAGCAAGCTGACGATCCTTGCTTCTTTTATGGTGCTTTCACAACCACTCCCTTAATTACATTCCTACAGTTAAAGTTGCAGACACTTTAACTAACAAACCATGATTACATATTTATTATTTTATCTAAACCAGTTAGGGTAAACAATGTTATCCCTAACAGATACATCACAATCTTCAAAATAATTGGAAAAAAAAACCAGTCTAAATAATATATGCAGTTCAATCTAGTAGTCCAATATAATTTGGCATATTCTTTGCAAAATCGTGATTTGTAGTAAAATAGTAAAACATCACACCATTTCAAGCGAAGAGTCTTATGGAGAGAGGCAGTGATACCTTCTCACCAAATTGCAGCAAGAGTGGTGGGGTTCTGATGACCCCAAAAAATGAGATTGGAATTTGGGTGATTGACTTTCTAATATTTCACTGCAGTCTCAATGCCTCCAAAACTGAGAATTTAATCTTCCTTGTTTCCCTGGCTTTTTTGTCATTCTGTCACTTTCTTTCCAGCCCAGTCCTAATCATGGACAGTTCCATTATCACCAAGCTAAGACTAAAACAAACTCTACGCTTGTTTAATTTTGTGTCCTTTCCCACAGATCTCCCTTTGAGTTCTGTTTGGTTTTGTGCACCTGGTAGCAATGACTTTTTCTGCACAAACTGAAAGATGACAAACGAATACACTGAAGATTAGACCAGTGGAAATTATTTTGCTAACCGTATGGACTTTGGATTTCATACATTCCCCACTGGAAAACAGAAAGTTGACTGAACTCACTGCTGATCAAAGTATAAAAGCCCAGTGGCCTTCTCGCTTAAAGAAATGTTGCTGTTAGAAAAACTGGATGAAAACAAATAAGTCCACTTGCTGAACTGAAGAAACTTCTTGATGAAAAGCAAAATGTTTTCAAAGAAAAAAAAACAAGAAAGTCCAGTTGCCTTTTGGAACAGCACCTTTGGGACAACTACTGGTCCTCACATTGCAACCGTCTCGTCATCCCTACAGTCACATGATCAACATTTGGCAACTGGCATGTGAACTGCCTAAGAACTGTGGCAAAAATACACAAGTTGTATAATCGGACACAACTCATTTAACAGCCACATTACTTCACAATAGAAATTCTGTTTCCAACTATGGTCATAATTCAAATACAGAATAATAGAGTCCGAAGGGGCCTTGGAGGTCTTGTAGTCCAACCCCTGCTCAAGCAGGAGATCCTATACCATTTCAGACAAGTGGCTGGCTGTCCAGTCTCTTCTTAAAACTACTACACAAAAACAGCTGGTAACATTCAACTCACATTCCTAAATTCCTCATTTGACTGGGGGGGGGGGGAGAGAAACCAGCCCAGATTGGTCCTGAAAGAGTCTCCTCGGCAGACCCAATTGGCACCAGCCTTGTAGTTTTTCAGAGACCATAAAAGAGATTTGGATTCTCTCGAGCAGCTGAATGCTGGATCTGTTCTTTCTCCCAGCCTCACCTCTTTGCTAAGGAGAAGACCAGTTGCAAAGTAACATTTGGCACTGATAAAAAGAAGGGAATGCAAAAAGAACTATTGGCTAAAGTAAAAGCAGCTGCCTCTTTGGATACAAAAGGCCTTTTCCATATTTCAAGCAGCCCTGCCCATCTTGAGGCTGCCTTGATAGTTGTGGCCAATGGTAGTTGTAGCACAAACCTTTAGTGTCTTTAGTGCTCTCTGAGCTTGCTGGTTTTCTTGCAGAGATTCCTTTACCTAGCTGGATCTGAAATGTCTGCAAGAAAACCACCAAGTTCAGAGAGCATCAGGAATCCCCCAGTTCAAATACTGAGCTACAAATACAAAGCTTCTACTGGTAGTTCAAACTATCTGGAGGAAGACAATTCATTACCTGCATCATCGTAACCACATGGCAAGGGTTCAGCAAGTAGATGACTGTCCTTGAGGCAAACTTGAATCCCACTTCAAGTCCGAAAGTCAGACAGAGGGTCACCAGCAAGAGATTTTTGCCCCAACTTTCCCCTTTGACCCGGGACTGAGCCAAGAGATCAGCAGCTTCCCGGGCCGTGGACCTTCTGATCTTCTGCAGAGAGGCCAGGATCTCCAGAATGCCCATGATGGTGAAGACCATGCTCTCTAGCAGACGCTGCTCCCAAGAGAGGAAGGCAGCACACTCGCGGCCCCCGTTGCCTTCAAAGCTGGGGTCCACCCCGCCATACATCCAGTCCATCAGGTTGGAGAAGCTGTAGCGACTCATGGTCCAGGGCCCCTCCTCGCCTGGGCTGGGAGGAGGGAGTGGGGGCAAGTTAGAAAAGATCAAAGTGAGGACACCATCCAAGGGGCGAACCATGAAATTCAGGACTCCTTCCTCCACAGACTGCCTGCCATCTTTCGGGAGCCGGGAGGGGGCTCAGAAGACCCCAGGAGCAGAAACTGGGAAGAAGACAACCCTCACATAGCCAGGGGCCCTTCCTTGCCCCGCCCAGCGCTACCACCCACCAGAGGCAAGTTTTGCCTGTTTGGAACCGCCTGGACTACTCCTCCCCCCACCTCCCGGTATCCCAGGCCAAGCCAGCACCCCAAGAACTCCACTAAGGCGGCCTCAGCCCCACCAGCCAACGGCCGCCAGGTCGGGAAAGCGGCTGTCCGAACTCTGGCGCTTGCTGGCCGCTGAAGGGGCTGGGGCGGACTCCGCCTTTGCACGACGCCCCTGCGAGGGAGGGCGCTTGGGGAGCAGCGAGGAGGGGAGAAGCGAGGGAAAGCGGAGGGCGGGCGGGGGAACTACAAGGCGGGGCAAAACCACCTGTCTCCCTGCCAGCGTCTGGGGTGAGGGAGAGCCGGAAGGTCAACGCCTGGAGGGAAGGGGAAGAGAGGGAGGGCGCCTCCTGCCCTGCCCAGCCCGCGCTCGCCCTCCCCCGCGCGCTTCCTCCGGCCTCGCAGTCCTCCAGCCAAAGCGGGGATTGGTGCGAGGAGCCCACCGCCGCGCTCTGCCTTCCCAGGCCGCGGAGCTGTAGCTGCGGCGGGGACTAGCCCGCCGCCCAGACTTAACAGGGACGCAACAATCTGTCTTTGCCCCGCTCCGCCGCCGCCGCCGCCGCCGCCAGTCTAGCAGCATCCCCCGCCGACGCGCTGGGCTCGGCCCGACCAACGGCCGGGGCGCCAGAGATTGGCTGCGCGGGGCGGCCCGCTCCGCCTCTCGGAAGGCGGCTCTTGCGGGCCGGGGAGGGCTGGAGACAGCCGCGTTTGCGCGGCTGCTCCGGGGGCAGCGGGGTTGCCTGGGCCCCCTGCACGCCGCAAGCTCGCAGCTCAAGGAAGACAGCCGGGCGGCCCACGGGGCGGGGCGGCCGCTTTCGTCCCGTGTAGTCCGGCTTGGGCTGCTGTTAGCGGCGCAGCCAGGCTCGCCCACAGCCGGGGAGGGGGGCGCCTTCTGGGAGGAAGGGAGAGAAGAAGGAAGTGGGGCCTTCGCTGCAGGTGGAAATGCTGCAGGCGGGGCGCCCGGGGCACGTTTTGCACGCAGGGAGCCTTTGCGGTCGGAGGCGGGAGACCGGCGGGCAAGCCGCGCAAGACATCCATGAGGAGCGGAGAAAGCCGCCTTATTCCTGCTGAGCTGCGAGTTTTGTGCCTGTGGGTATTGGCTTGGGCAAGAGCCAAAGGCGGCTGGGTGCATACAGGCGGTGCCTCCCTGTGGTAGCAGAGCCCTCTTTTCCCGCCCTCCCCAAGGGGCATTAAACGTCCCTGGCTGGGCTGATGCGGAGGGCTGAAGTAACATCGCGTGGAAGGCAACAGGTCCTTCATCCCAATCAGAGGACCAGGAACGGGGGACTTTGGGCAGGTGCTTAGGTCGGAGATGGCTCTCAAGGAGGATCCCTTCCTGGCAAAGAATGTACTAGTTGGAGGAAGAAACGGGTCAGAATCGGTCTAGTTTGAGAAGATGAATGTACTCATAACGTTCTAAATTTAAATTAAGTGTCCAAAGCTGGTAGAGGAATGGAGCTCCTAAGTTTAATCTAAGGCAGGAGCATCCAGTCATGGCAATTTCTGGGAAATTTGGGGTCCACAGGTCTTAAAGTTGCTAAGTTGGACATTCCTGGTCTACTGGTTAAGGTGCCAGGCTAGAAACTGGGAGGCTGTGAGTTCTAGTTCCGCTTTAGGCACAGTTGAGCGCTTAGCCCAGTGACTCTTAGCCCTAGAAAAGGGACCAGGGCAAACCACCTGTGAAGTCTTGCCAAGGAAATTGCAGGAGAGTTATCCAGGCAGCTGTCACACTTCCTTGATGATGGATAGAGGGACAGAGTGTCAGATTTTTACACACCCATAGGAACTGGCTGCTAAACAATGCAGGGATTACTGGCTAATTGAAATGCCCATTGACCTTTGCTGCAAAATTGTTAGCAGACTAGTGCTTTCTTCCATGGTAACTAACAGAAAATCCTTCAATGAATGCAAACAGCTTTATGTCAACAAGGAAGAAGAAGTGCGCACTCACTGAACCAGTTGTTACACCGATTGAATCTCACCACTGGGAGAGCAACTTATTTGCATGTTTCACTTTGCAGTTCTGATCAGCCAAGAGCACAAAAAATTGAGTGGGGATAAAGCAGAGAAGGAAGCAAAGAACCACAAACAGAAAGATCTCTCACTTGTTTATTTTGTATCACACTTCCTTCCCTCCTGTTTTGGCTTTGCATCTATTTACATAAATCAGCAGATTGAACTAGATATAAATTAACACCCTCTGGAATGCAATTCTTTTTTTAGAAGGAAGAAATAGGTACTGATTTAGTAGCTACATCCACCCACTCCTACACACACAGCGAGAGTAAACCATTGAGTATTAATAACAAACTCTCATTCTGGATCTCTTGAGTTTTAAAACTGAATACATTGATCAATTAATTTCCGAGGAGGCCTTTTCCACAGTGGCTGATCTTGAAAGCATGGGAGGGACTCTTAAATTGATGCTCCTCTCTGCTTACCGATGTTCATGTGCCTTTTCCATACTTTTGACCTCATAGTTGTCATGCTGCTGAGTTCGGTTTTTACTGTTTGTCTTAAATCTCTGATGGTTGTGTTATTGTGCTATTGGTGAATTAAAGAATCCACACCAGTTGAATTTTTTTATGAACTAGCTGTACCATATTTATAATATTATTTACACAAGGATTGATTCTGGCACATGGTTGTGCTTCTCCTGAAGGAAGGAAAAAGTGTCTGCAATTCTACAGAACAGACTGTAAAATGCCATGCCAAATGCAACAGGTACAACTGTATAGGTTGTCCCATAGAATTGAATTGAATTGAATTGAATTCTTTATTGGACACGCAAGGAATTTGTCTTGGTGCAAATGCTCTCAGTGTACACAAAAGAAAAGATACATGAGTCAAGAGTCATAAGGTACAACAATGATAGTCATAGGGTATAATAAGCAATCAAGTCATACTAGGAAACAGTCAATATAAATCGTAAGGATACAAATGACAAAGTTACCATACAGTCACACGTGGCAGGGGATGGGTGATAAGGAGTGATGAGAAGATTAATAGTAATAGTGGTACAGACTTTGTAAATAGTTGAACAGTGTTGAGGGAATTATTTATTTAGCAGAGTGATGGTGTTTGGTGAAAAACTTGTGTCTAGTTGTTCTGGTGTGCAGTGCTCTGGTGTGCAGTCCTTACTTACAACAGTTCATTTAGTGACCAGAGTAACTACGGCACTGATAAAAGGGACATGACCGTTTTTCACATTTATGACCATTGCAGCATTCAAAATTTGGGCAGTGTCCAGGGATCATGTGATCCCCTTTTGCAACCTTCTGACAAGCAGAGTCAATGGGGAAACCAGATCCAATAGAATGGAAGGGACCTTGGAGGTCTTCTAGTCCAGCCCTCTGCTCAAGCTGGGAATCCTATACCATTTCAGACAAGTGACTGTCCAGTCACCTTCAGTGTTGGAGTGTCCATAATTTCTGAAGGCCAGCTGTTCCACTGGTTAATTGTCCTCACTGTCAGGAAGTTTCTCCTTGATTACAGGTTGCTTCTCTCTTTCATTGGTGTTGAGGTATTCCCCGTTAGGAGAATGAGTGCGCTCAAGGAAACATAGTGAGGGTGGTGTTGAATAACACACAACCAGCACACAGAGACACTGAATAGTAAAATGTAGGTTTTACTTACAGTAAACGAGTAAAAGAAGTCCAGCAAACAGTCCAAATCATACACTGTTAAAGCAGTTAGTATTCAAAAAACCAGTCCAGGGATAATCAAAAAATGAAGTTCTTTTCTTTACCACTATCATAAACAAAGTTCAGTAAACAGAGTTTGCTAACAGTTGCAAGACTCACAACAATCCAAGCAGAATGATGATCAGGCAAAAGGCAACAGGGAAATGCAAGAAGAACAAACCAGGTTTCTGGCTCCATCTTATGGCCGTTGGAGGAACCTCAGCCAATCACAATTACAACATTCTCTTAAAGATACAACAGTATTAAATGACTATCTTGGTTTATATATTGCCAGCCCAACTATTAGGTAATTATCATTCCTAACAATTGGTTTCCAATTATTATTTCTTGTGCTGTACTCTGGTGCTTTGGAGAATAATTTGACTCCCTCTTCTTTGTGGGTAGCCCTCAAATACTGAAATACTTTTATCATGTCACCTCCTAATTCTTCTTTTCTTTAGACTAACCAGATCCAAAACCTGCAGCCGTTCTTCATGTGTTTTAGTCTCCAGGCCTTTGATCATCTTAGTTGCTCTTCTCTGAACTTTTTCCAAAGTCTCAACATCTTTTTTGTAGTATCGTGATCAAAATATGTTGCAGTATTCCAGGTGTGGTCTAGGTTTTTATAAAGTGGTACTAATACTTCATGTGATCTTGATTCTATGCCTCTGTTTATACAAGCCAAGGTTGTATTAGCTTTTTTGGTGGCAGCTGCACACTGCTGGCTCATATTCAAATGATCATCCACTAGGATGCCAAGGTTCCTCTCACAGTTACTGTTTTTGAGCCAGGTCTTGCCTAATCTGTAATTATACCTTTGATTTTTCATTTTGTTGGATAAGGCCCACTGTTCAAGTCTGTCAAGATCTTTTTGGATCCTGAGCTTGTCTTCTGGGGGGTTGGCTATTCCTGCCAGCTTAGTGTCATCTGCCAATTGGATGAATTCCCCTTCTATTCCCTTAACTAAGTCATTTATGAAAATATTGAAGAATATTGGCCCTAGGATGGAGTCTTGTAGTACCCACTGCTTACTTCTCTCCATGTGGATGTTGTACCATTATGTAGTACTCATTGAGTATGGGTTGTCAGCCAGCTACAAATCAATCCATTGATGTTGTCTAGTCCACATTTTTCTATCATACCAAGAAGTTGGTTGTGGTCTACTTTGTGAAATGCCTTACTGAAATCTACCGTAAGTATACTATGTCCACAGCATTTTGCTGGTCTACTAATTAGTCCCTTTATCAAAGAATGAAATAAGATTGGTTTGACATGATCTGTTTTTAAGAAACCCGTGCTGGCTACTAGTTATAACTTTATTTGCTTCTAGTTCCTCACAGATATATTTTTTGATTATCTTTTCCAGGATTTTCCCAGGTATTGATATTAGACTGATTGGTCTATAGTTTCCTGGGTCTGTTTTTTTCCTCTTTTTTGAAGATGGGAGCCATCAGCTCTTTTCCAGTCCTCTGGTAGCTCCCCACTGCTCCAGAATTTTTGAAAGATGTGGTGCAGTGGTTCTGAGATGACACCTCCCAGCTCCTTTAGAACTCTGGAATGTAATCTGTCAGGTGATTTGTGTTCATCAAGATCAGATAAGTGTTCTCTCACCATTTTTTTTTTTTTTTGCTTATTTTAACTTTTATTTCTAGTCTGTCTTTTACAGTTATGTTTTTGGTAGGTTGGACTATTGTTTCTTTTTGTGTGAGGACAGATACAAAGAATGAGTTAAGCAGCTCTGCTTTCTCTCTGCTGCCTGTTACTTTCTTGCTGTCTTCTCTCTTTAGTGGACCAACTGTTTCCTTGATTTTTTTTTCTTGTTAATTATACGTTGGAGGAAACTTTTTCCCCCTTTCTTGAAGATGGGAACCACATCAGCCCTTTTCCAATCCTCAGGTATTTCCCTGGTGCTCCAGGATTTTTGAAAGATATGGTACAATGGTTCTGAGAAAATATCTGCCAACTCTGTGATATAATCTATCAGGTCCTGGTGATTTATATTTGTCAAGGTTAAATAGGTGTTTCCTTATCATTTTCTTGCTTATTTTAATTTTTATTTCTAGTTTATCTTTTACAGTAGTTTTTTTAGTACATTGGGTTATTATTTTTGTATGAAGACTGCTGCAAAGAATGAATTAAGCAGCTCTGCTTTCTCCTACTGCCTGTTACTTCCTTGCTATCTTCTGTTTAGTGGCCCAACTGTTTCCTAGACTTTTTTCTTGTTATTAATATGTTGAAAGAAATTTTTAAAATTATCTTTGACTTTTGTTGCAAATCTTTGTTCATTCTAAGTCTTTGCTTTCCTGACTTCATCTTTTTATGTTCTGACTATCTGCTGATAATCAGCCTTAGTTATGTGTCCCTCTTTCCATTTTTTTGTACTTGTCCTTTTTGTTTTTCAATTTGTCAGAGAGATTTTTGTGCAGCCATGCTGGATTCTTCTTGAATTTCTTGTTTTTCTCTCTCAGTGGTATTGTGCCAGACTGGGCTTTTATGATCGCATTTTTCAGTTTCCCACATTTCTTGAATTGTTTTCCCCTTTAGGATTTTCATCCATGGAATCTTTTCTAGGGTCTCTCTGAATTTGTTAAAATCAGCTCTTTTAAAATTTAAGACACTGGTTGGATTATTTTCTATTGTTTGTGTTTGCATTATATTGAATTCTAGTATGACATGGTCACTTTCACCAAAGGTTCTAGCAACTTCAACACTCTCTATCACTTCCTCTCTGACAACTTAATTGTTAGATTCACTTAACAAGCATGTTACTAACAATAACTGCAAGGATTCATTTAACAACTATGGCAAGAAAGGTCGTAAAATGGGACAAAGCTCACTTAATGAATGTCTCACTTAATAGAAATTTTGGCCTCAATTGTGGTAATAAGTCAAGGACTACCTGTACTTCGGTGCATAATAGTATGATCTAGGTTTGAGTTTTATTTGTAATTATAAGGTGTGTGTGTATATGTGTGTGTGTGTGCACGCATGCACAGCTGTCTTAATTTTGAAAACTGGTCACAAGTAGCTCCAGGGAGGTTTGTAATAATTACAAATAGTCATTAAATGGCCAATCATAAGTCAAAGATTCCCTGTATTGCCCACAATCATTGTCTGACATGTAGAATAATATCATTTTTCCAATTAGTCTTTCTCTTTAGTCTATAGTTCAACATTACATGAACATCTTCAATATGGAAAGGTTTGCTCATAAATCTGTTCATTCCAGCTGCATTTTAATCCCATCTGCCTTAATGATATTTTGAAGGGCATGGCGCCCCCTGGTGGTGGGTTGCTCTAAGAGAATAGTTGTGCCCTCTTTTTCACTTCAGTGTAAGAAGCTCGTCATTCTTTTCCTCCGCTGGCTAAAGGTGAGGGGAAGGAACCCTTTTAAACATCAGCAAAATAGAGGCAGTACCACAACCCTCACAGACACAAAGGGGGTGCTGCCCAAACTGAAAATAAGCATTTGAAACGATCAGAAAAATCAATATTGTCCTTCCTTCCATCTTTTCTTCCTCCCTCTCTTCTTTATCCCTTCTTCCCTCCTCTTTTTCTATGCTGTTTAAGTCGTCCCAAAGTAGCATTTCCAAAATCCTGAACATTTTGCCCACTGCTCAGCTAAAACATGCCCATTCACCTGGCTAGGTAGGATTCATGATATTATCCACTCAGTCATGTCCAACTCGTGGTGGTTCTCTGGGCCAGTTTCTCCACATCTTCCCACTGTGCACTGCTTCTTTGGGTTTTCCTGTGCTCTGGCTGGTGTCGGTTGTTGTTGGTGTCCAGCCCCCAGGTTCTTTGGTTTCCTTTCACCACAATTGCTTTCTCCAGTCAATTTCCGCGCATGACATGGCCAAAATAAGTAAGGCACAGTTTTGAGATTTTGCGTTCTAGGACAGTGGTTGCCAACCAGTGGGCCAGGGACCACTGGTGGTCCACAAGAAAATGTTGGTGATCCACAGAGAAATGTCACCCCCAAAGCATTCCCCAAAGCAATTAATCCAGACTGCACGGGAACACTAGGCTGTGCCGTCCACATAGCCCCCCAGGAACACAAGGCTTGCATTGCGAACAACATGAGGTAATGAGGGGAAGGGGGAAAGGGCAGAGGGGAAGAAACTTGTCCCACTCATCCCATGTGCCTCACCTGGCCATCGGGCTGCTTCTTTCCGCTTCTTTCTTCTGCTTTTGGCTGCATGCAAGAAAAGCAGCAAAAGTCTTTCTTTCATTCCCCCAAACTCCATCAGAAATGAATCTTGGGACCCTGCAAGGCATCCTGCTCCAAAAGGCTGTGCCAGTGCAACAAGTCTCACAAAGACTTATTTCTGGCAGAGTTTGGGGGAGAGAAAGAACGACTTCTGCTACTTCTGCTGCTTTCCTTGCATTAAGCCAAAAGTCTCTCTCTCTTTCCCCACTCCCCTGAGAATGGAGCTGGAGATGGTATCCTGCAATCCTGAATAAAGAATGATCGACTGGTAGGAAAACGGGGTGGGGAATTTTCCTGCAGATTTTTTGGAGATTTTCCCAAGGTCTCTGGTCCATGGGATCTAGAATTATGACAGTGTTTGTTGGTCCCTGAGGTCCAAAAGGTTGGCAACCCCTGCTCTAGGGACATGTCTGGTGTTGTAGTAGTCCTCGAGGTGTTGTGACTCGGAGGTTTGAACCTGCTCTGTCAGAAGACATAGGCTCGAGTGATGAGGAAGATCTGGCATTAAGGTTTGAGCCTGCTTTGTTGAGTGACACAGATGGGAGTCAGGAGGAAGAGGAGAACTTGGCTCTAAGATTTGAGCCTGCTTTGCTGGAAGTTTCAGAGTCCTCTTCCTCCCCAGAATCTTCCTCCCTGATTGTGCCTCAGGTGTTGGCAGATAATCAGGAGAGCGTGCCGGAGTCATTGGCTGAAGATCAAGCCGAGAAATGCTGGTCTGATGCAAGGCAAAGACGCAGGCAGAAACGTGACATTCAACGTAAAAGGAAATGTCAAATCAGAGACTGAGAAAAGAGACTGACACGCCCCTCAGGAAATATAAGGAGGCGTGTTAGCTCTGAATCCCTGTTCGGATCAACTTCTTTATTCATGATAGCATCTTGGACAATCTCTTTCCGTGCGGTATTGCTTCTTGATTTATGGTCTTGCTCATTATCAGATTTGGTAGACAGCTTCTGGGAAAACTGCCAAAGAAGGATTCAGCCAAAGGAAGTTAACTCTGTCGTTCCTGTTTCTGTCTGTTTGAGTATTTTCCTTTGGAAGTTTGGACTCTCACCTTGTGGCTACAGGTGAGACAGAACATTTTTGATCTGAACCTAAACACCATCTTCTGACCAAGATGGATAACCAACAGCAGCAGCAGATTAATCAACTTCTGCATGATAACCAGGTTTTGCAGCAACAAGTCACCCAACTGATTAACCAACTCACGTTGCTGCAAGTTCCTGCTGCTCAGTCGGAGGGGATTCCTGCAGTTGCATTAGTGGATTCAGAGGCTACTACCAGTTTCATGGACCAGGCCTTCGCAACTAATTTTGACATCCCTTTGGTTGCGGTGAAGCCTCCAATCAAGGTGGAAACGATTGATGGGCGGGAGCTTCAGGCTGGGCCCATTCGTTTCGCCACCCAGCCGTTGCACCTGGCTATTGGGGACCATGAGGAGGCGATTAGTTTTTACATCACTGCAGACCTCCATCTCCCTTTGGTCCTTGGTATGGCCTAGCTATGGTTACACGATCCTCTGGTGGCTTGGGTGCAGAACGCCATTTCGTTCCCGAGTCTCCAGTGTGTGGACCATCTAAGACACACTGCTGGCCAGGACATCGCCGCCCCCGCCGTCTCCATACCTCCTGAACTATCTGACTTCTCCGATGTTTTTAGCGAGAAGGAGGCGGATCGGTTACCCCCGCATCGACCCTATGACTGTCCCGTGGACCTTTTGCCTGATGCCCCACTACCCAAAGGTCACCTGTATTCTATGTCTGAGCCCGAATTGGCCACTCTTCACGAGTTTTTGGAAAAGAACTTGGCCCGGGGGTTTATCTGGCCGTCGTCGTCTCCTCTTTCCGCTCCTGTCCTTTTCGTTAAAAAGAAGACAGGAGATTTGCATTTGTGTTATGACTACCGCCATTACGGTGAAGAATAGTTATCCCTTGCCGCTCATTCCAGAGTTGATGGAATGGTTGCGGGAGGCCACTATTTTCACCAAGCTCGATCTTCGAGGGGCCTACAACCTGGTGCGGGTGTGCAAGGGGGACGAATGGAAGACAGCGTTTGGTACCCATTACGACTACTTTGAATACACCGTAATGCCATTTGGTTTGACCAATGCCCCCGCAGTTTTCCAGCATTTGATGAACGATATATTACGGGACATGCTTGATCGGTTCGTGGTGGTGTACCTGGACAACATTTTGATTTATTCCAGGTCCAGGGAAAGCCACCTTCACCAAGTTCGCCAGTTATTACAACGTCTTCGGGAGCATAAACTCTATGCGAAGCTGGAGAAATGCCTCTTTTTCCAGACTTCCATAGAGTTCTTGGGGCATATCATTTCTCCCGAAGGCATTGCCATGGACCCGCGGAAAGTAGAGGCTTTGTGTAATTGGGAAGCCCCTCATCGAGTGAAAGACGTGCAACGTCTCTTGGGGTTCGCAAATTATTACAGGTCCTTCATCCTGGGTTTTGCCAAGCTGACAGATCCCATCACCCAGCTCCTTCGCAAGAAGGTCCCGTTCCAGTGGGGGGGCCCACAGCAACAGGCCTTTGAGGCCATCAAGAAGGCCTTAGTTGCAGAACCGATCTTGAGGCATCCTGATCCCCATCGTCCGTTTGTGGTAGAGACGGATGCATCCAATGTGGCTACTGGGGCAGTGTTATTACAAGTCCCAGCGGATGGCGCAGCTCTTTTTCCATGCGCATACTATTCATGGAAACTTACTACTTCCGAGCGCAACTATACAATCTGGGAAAAAGAGTTGCTGGCCATCAAGGCTGCGTTTGAGACCTGGCGACATCACCTTGAAGGGGCTCGGCACAAAGTGGAGGTTCGGACGGATCATCGTAATCTGGAGCACTTGGCTAGAAAGTTGAATCAACGACAGATCTGGTGGTCGTTATTCTTTGCCAGGTTCAACTTTTCAGTCACTTACATTCCCAGTGGTCAAAATCAGAGAGTGGATGCCCTGTCCCGTAAACCTGAGTATCTTTGTCCCAAGGACCCTCTCCCTCCACGTATGGTGCTGCCACCGGAATCTTTGGCCGTTATCCAAGAACTGGTGGATTTGAGGGCTCGGGTACAGGAGGCTTAGATGCTTGGTCGCAGCAGAGAATGGGGGAAATTGAACCTGACTCCCCATGGACTCTGGAGGAGGGCTTACTATGACATCGGGGCCGATTATACGTGCCCACCAGGACACTTAGAGCCCTCATCATGACTCAATGTCATGACAACCCAGCTGTTGGCCATTTTGGGTTCTTTAAAACCCTTCATCTGGTTACACGGACTTTTTGGTGGCCTTGAGTCCGGCATGACGTCTTCGCCTACGTCGCCTCCTGTGTACAGTGCCAGCAAGTGAAAGCTGCTTCGGGTGTGCCTCCTGGTCTCCTTCAACCACTGCTGACTCCGGACCGACCATGGGGGGCAATCTCCATGGACTTTTTAACACACTTGCCCTCTTCGTCGGGTTATAAGATGGTACTCGTGGTGGTTGATATGCTAACCAAGATGGCCCACTTTATCCCCTGTAGGAAGTTACCATCGTACTACCACCCAGTTATTTCTGCAACATGTATTCCATTTGCATGGCCTACCAGACAGGGTAGTTTCAGATCATGCTGTCCAGTTTACCACTCAATTCTGGAAGAGCCTCATGACTGCATTACGGGTGCAGGTGTGTTTGGCGTCAGCGCACCATCTGGAAACCAATGGCGGGATTGAGAAAGTAATTGGCATCCTCGTCCAATATCTAAGATGTTTTGTCAATCATCAACAGAACGATTGGGTGACCTACCTCCCTTTGGCGGAGTTTGCCTTTAACAATTCCCAGCACACCTCCACTCACATGACGTCTTTTTATGCAAATGTGGGCTACCATCTGAGGTTTTTCCCATTGTCGATCTTGGATTCCCCGGTTCCAGAAACACGAGACTTTTTATCTGAACTACATTTGGTGCACCAATTGATTTCGCAACAATTGGAATGGGCTAAGGCGGACTACAAAAGATTTGCGGATCGTTCGCATCGGGCGACGCCTCCACTGGCTGTGGGAGACAGGGTGTGGTTGTCCATGAAGCATCTCTGGGTTGATTGTCCGATTAAAAAGTTGGAACATCGTTTCATCAGTTGCTTCCCTGACACACCCTCAGGAAATATAAGGAGGTGTGTTAGCTCTGAATCCCTGTTCGGATCAACTTCTTTATTCATGATAGCATCTTGGACAAACTCTCTCCATGCGGTATTCGCTTCTTGATTTACAGTCTTGCTCGGTATCAGACTTGGTAGACAGCTTCTGGGAAAACTGCCAAAGAAGGATTCAGCCAAAGGAAGTTAACTCTGTCGTTCCTGTTTCTGTCTGTTTGAGAATTTTCCTTTGGAAATTTGGACTCTCACCTTGTGGCTACAGGTGAGACAGAACATCGAGGTCTGACCACAATTGAGCCCAAAATGTGTGTTGCTAATCAAGACATTTGTTAAATCATTTTTGTCTTATTTTACAACTTTTCTTGGCACGGTTGTTAAGTGAATCATTGCATTTGTTCAGTTAGTAACATGGTTGTTAAGTGCATCCGGCTTCCCCATTGACTTTGTTCATCGGAAAGTCACAAAAGGGGATGACAGGATGCCAGGACACTGCAAACTTCATAAATATGAACCAACTACAAATCACGTGACCATGGGGATGCTGCAATGGCTGTAAGTGTAAAAAATGGTCATTAGTCACTTCTTCAGTGCCAATGTAACTTTGGTCACTAAATGAAAAAAAGCTGAATTAAGATCATAAGTCAAGGAATACTGGTATTAGGGATATACTGATCTAGTCTGGTTCACTTGAATCAGAGGATCTGATTCTTAACATCAGAGAAATCCAACTCAGTGTTCAAATAGATTGATTTCGTTAAAAAAAAAAATCAGCTCAAACTTACTCATAGGCTTTTGATTCAACCCAGTTTCGAGGCAACAGTTTGTTTACTCAAATTCCTTTGAATCCAACCTCCCTGCTGAATTTCTACAAGGCCCTACTAATTACAAGTCATTTACAGGGATGTCCACAGAAGGGAGGGGGATCCAAAATGTCCAAGCCGTTGTAAATGGTTGCACATTGATGGTGTCATCTCGACTTTGAACCTTCTGGTTGTCAGATGCCCTGAGGAGTGGAAGAGCTTAATTTTCCTAATGAAGTAAAAGAAGCAAAGGGGGATCTGAAATTCCAGACTGGTAAAAAGCAAGATAGTTATCTAGTTTCCAAAAGGAAAAATATTTGTAAAAAGAACTAAATGTGAGAAATCGGAGCATACCATCCAAGGCATTTCTGCTCATTTCTTCAAGCCCCCACATTTACCTTTCAAGAGGAAAACTGGCTCAGTAGCAGAAACTATGAGAGGAATCTTGGAATCCCAGTGGACTATCATTTAAATATGAGCCAGCAGTATGCAGTGGCAGCCAAAAGAACCAATGCAATCCTAGGCTGCATTAAATAGAGGGGCAGAATCAAGTGTTAATACCACTTTATAATGCCTTGGTAAGGCCACACTTGGAATTCTGTATCCAGGTTTGATCACTACAGATGTTGAGACTCTGGAAACAACAAAGCTGATGTGTATATGGATATGGATATGGATATGGATATGTATGTATGTATGTATGTATGTATGTATGTGAGCTCGAGTGAAGAAGATCTGGCACTGAGATTTGAACCTGCATTATTAAATGATTTTGAAGGTAGCCAGGATGAGGAAGTGGACTTAGCTATGAGAGACGAACCTAATTTATTGAAGGTGTCAGAGTCCTCTCCCTCCCCCGAATCTCTCTCTCTGATTACACAGCAGCCAGTAACAGATAATCAGGAAAACATGCAAGAGGTTTCAAGTGAGGAGGAGGACTTTGAGGGATCCTGGCTTGACGTGAGAAATAGACGGAGATTGAGATGTCAATCTCAATTGGGAAAGAAGCGTCAGTGATTAATTAATGAGACTAACACGCCCCCTTAGGGGATAAAAGGAAACAGATTGTCTTGAGAAATTTGCCAGAAGCAAAGTGTCTTGTTAGAGCGAAAGTAGTGTGAAGATTATCTGAGGCATTGTGATTTGGCACTTCAGGATTGCCAAACAGATTTCAGAACTACTGCTGAGGACTGGAAAAACCTCAGCAGTTATCTTTGTTGGCGTTTGTTTTTTGTTGCCTATATTTTTGGAACTTTAGTATTGTGATTGCTCACCTGTGGATACAAGTGAGACATAACATATATGTATATATATATATGTTGTGACTAGGAGGTTTGAGCCTGCTATGTCAGAAGACACAGGCTCGAGTGATGCAGAAGATTTGGCATTGGGATTTGAGCCTGCTTTGATGGGAGATACAGACGTGAGCCAAGAGGAAGAGGAAGATAGGGCATTGGGGTTTGAACCTGCTTTGCTGGAAGTTTCGGAATCCGCATCCTCTCCAGGACCTTCCTCATTAGTTACACCTGTGTCGGCAAATAATCAGGAGAACATGCCAGAGTCCTTGAATGAAGATCAAACAGAAGAATCTTGGTTTAATGCAAGGAACAGACATAAGCAGAAACATCAAGCAAAAACTGGAAGGAGAGGTCGAATCAGGGATTGAGGAAGGAGACTGGCATGCCCCTCAGAGAATATAAGGAGGCGTATTAGCTTTGAATCCCCATTCGGGTCAAACTTGTTAATTTGCGTCTGCAGTTTGGACAAAGTATTCTGTTTGCCGTTCATTTCTGATTTGTAGTGCTGTTTGTTATCAGAAGTAGAAGACAGCTTCTGGGAAAACTGCCAACGACGAATTCAACCAAAGGAAAGTTAACTCTGTTGTTCCTATTATTGTATGTTTGTGTTTTTTCCTTTGGACATTTGGACTCTCACCTCGTGGCCACAGGTGAGACAGAACATATATACATATACATATGTATATGTATGTATATAAATATGTCTCTCTCTGTGTGTGTATATATGTATATGTGTATATGTATATGTGTGTGTATGTATATATATATATATATATATATATATATATATATATATATATATATATATATATATATATATATATGGATCTTTGATTATTCGGGTTTTCTCCCGCGTAAGATTGGAAGTATCTAGGCAACGTTTCGATGAAATCTCATTCATCATCTTCAGGCTTGGTCTTCAGCTCTGTGCTTCTCAGAGTGATGTGAGCTTGCAGCTGCTTCTTCCTTTTAACTGCTAGTGGGGGTGTGACTTGATTGGGTGGGGACTTGGCTGTGTTCTGATTGGGTGGGGGTGTGTTCTCATTGGTTGGGGGTTTGACTGTGTTCTGATTGGTTGGGGGGTTGGCTGTGTTCTGATTGGCTGGAGGCATGTTCTGTTCAGGTGGGGGCTTGGTTGTGCTCAGGTTAGTCTTAGTTGCTAGAGGGTTTGAGCTGGTGAGCTGTGATCTTGCTGTTTGGCTTCGAGTTCATGGTCGTGCTGCATCTTCATGGTGGGGATCAGTTCGCTTCATGTATGGCTCAGAGGGGTTTGAAGTGGGTAGTGATGCAGCTGCAGTGCGGCTTCTGGTCCACAGCTCACCAGCTCAAATCCCCCAGCAACTAAGACTAACCTGAGCACAACCAAGCCCCCACCTGAACAGAACACACCTCCAGCCAATCAGAACACAGCCAACCCCCCAACCAATCAGAACACAGCCAAACCCCCAACCAATGAGAACACACCCCCACCCAATCAGAACACAGCCAAGCCCCCACCCAATCAAATCACACCCCCACTAGCAGTTAAAAGGAAGAAGCAGCTGCAAGTTCACATCACTTTGAGAAGCACAGAGCTGAAGACCAAGCCTGAAGATGATGAATGAGACTTCATCGAAACGTTGCCTAGATATTTCCAATCTTACGCGGGAGAAAACCCAAATAACCAAATATCCACATACAAATACCCGCAAGAACCTCAGAAAACAAATATATATTTTTATAGATTTTTATAATAGAGACCCAGAAGATGAACAGACCCATGGAACAGCTGTCCTGCCCTACATAAGAGGCACTACAGACAAAATTAGTAAGATTCTATACAGACACCACATCAAGACTGCCTTCAAAACAGACAGAAAAATAGCAGCCATCCTCAGGAACCCCAAAGACAAAATTGACCTGGAAAACCAAGGCATATATGAAGTCCCCTGTGCATCATGCCTGGCAGATAAGACACACATTAAGACTGAACTATGCACCCTGACTAAAATATTGACAGCCAACGGCTTCCACAAAAGCAAAATCACCAACTTGATCCACAAAAACACACTGAGACATAATAGAGACCCAGAAGATGAACAGACCCATGGAACAGCTGTCCTGCCCTACATAAGAGGCACCACAGACAAAATTAGTAAGATTCTATACAGACACCACATCAAGACTGCCTTCAAAACAGACAGAAAAATAGCAGCCATCCTCAGGAACCCCAAAGACAAAATTGACCTGGAAAACCAAGGCATAGATGAAGTCCCCTGTACATCATGCCCGGCCACATACATTGGACAGACCAATAGAAGAATAAGCACCCGCCTGGATGAACACAAAAATGCAGTCAAAAAGCTGGAACACACTTCCTCACTTGTCCAACACATGGAAGCCACAGATCATAACATCAACTTCAATGGCACCAAAACCCTAGCCACCATAGAAAATCCCAGCCACAGAATCATCAGAGAAGCCATAGAGATTGAAAAAAGATCAGAAAGCATGAACAGAAGAGATGATTCCACCAGGCTGTCAATCATTTGGAAGCCTGCACTCACAAACAAACAAATCTCCACACCACAAGCCAGGCAAACACCTGGGCACAAACAGATCCCCCCTGATACCTCCATCTCAAACACACCCCAACCAGGCACCCAGATGAAACCCAGCTTCCTAACTAATGATAGCTGTCCATTTACCCGAAGCCAAGCTGCACCAAAGGCCTCCAATAAAGTAACACAATATTGCCAGCCAATCAAGATACAAAAAGAGCCCCCCCCCCCAAAAAAAACAGACAGAAGATATTAGTAGCAGAACACAGCAAACTCCAAGACCAATAAACACAGACCAAGACTCTCAACCAATCAGGAGGAAGAAAAAACCATTCTGACACAGCAATAGGCTGCCCCAAATTTAAATCTGAAACCACTGTAAAAGTCTAACTCACAGACAAACACTATACAGAAGCCTGATGATGGCAGATGAGATTCTGCTGAAACGTTGCTACAATTTTAAAAGCACCACTACTATGACGTGGGAAAATACCCAAACAAAGATGAATGCCAGACATGTAAGTACCCGCGAAAACTTAAGAAAACATTATATATATATATATATATATATATATATATATATATATATATATATATATATATATATATATATATAATTTAATGTAAGCTTAATTTTGAAATCCAAGGTCAGATTCAAAAGTTATGTATTCCTACTAAACTGAGTTCTTCTTCCATTTTGAGATATGCCTTGCGATAACTCCACAGGAAAAGCTCGCACACGAAATCATGTGGTTTTTTGAATGTTGTTCCACCCCGAAGAACATGAAAACGAACTTAATTTTGAAATCCGAGGTCAGATTCAAAAGATGTATTCCTACTAAATTGAGTTCTTCCTCCATTTTGAGATATGCCTTGGGATAAGTCCACAGGAAAAGCTCGCACACGAAAATCATGTGGTTTTTTTAATTTGTTTCACCCCGAAAAACATGGAAACAAGCTTAATTTTGAAATCCGAGGTCAGATTCAAAAGTTATGTATTCCTACTAAATTGAGTTCTTCGTTCATTTTGAGATATGCCTTGGGATAACGCAACAGGAAAAGCTCGCACACGAAAATGATGTGGTTTTTTGAATGTTTTCCACCATGAAGAACATGAAAACGAGCTTAATTTTGAAATCTGAGACCATATTCAGAAGATATATTCCTACTAAATTGAGTTTGTCCTCCATTTTGAGATATGCCTTGGGATAAGTCCACAGGAAAACCTCCACACGAAAATCATGTGGTTTTTTGGAATGTTTTCCACCCCGAAGAACATATAAATGAGCTTAATTTTGAAATCCGAGGTCAGATTCAAAACATATGTATTCCTATTAAATTGAGTTCTTCCTCCATTTAGAGATATGCCTTCGGATAACTCCACAGGAAAAGCTCGCACACGAAAATCATGTGATTTGTTGAATCTTTTCCACCCCGAAGAACATGAAAATAAGCTTAATTTAATCCATTTTGAGATATGCCTTGGGATAAGTCCACAGGAAAAGCTCGCACACCAAAATCATGTGGTTTTTTAAATGTGTTCCACCCCGAAGAAAATGAAAACTAGCTTAATTTTAAAATCCGAGGTCAGATTCAAAAGTTATGTATTCCTACTAAATTGAGCAAGAAACCAAATATCATGTTTACGTTCAATGTTTCCCATCCCGCAGAACATGAAAATAAACTTAATTTTGAAATCCGAGCTCTTCTTCAAAAGTTATGCATTGTTCTCTGACCATGTTTTAGGTATCATCTTTTTTGACATAACTTCATTCATAACTTCTAACAATTGGATGCTCAATGATTCTTGAAATGTTTTATAAAATTCTGCTGGAAGCCCATCTGGACCCGGTGCTTTCCCATTCCTTCTCCATCCATTGTATAAAATCTTTCTCCTTTAAAATAGTATTGTTTAATGTCCATCTCAATCTTTTTTTTTTGTCCCTTCCATTTAATTGTCATTGAGCTATGATCTGCCCAAGTACTTGTTTCAATATTTGTTTCTTTAATATTGGATATTAATTCTGTTGAGATCCAAATCATATCTAATCTGATAAATGTCTATTTGAATAAAAAGTATATTGTTTAGCTTTAACATTTCTTTCTCTCCAAATATCTTTTAAAGTTAATTCATCCGTCATTTTAAAAAAAGACCTTGGGAGAGCCTTTCTATTTTGCTTTGTTGTTGTTACTATATAGTCCAATTTATTGTCCACAATTCCATTAAAATCTCCCATCATAATTATATTAACATAGTCCAGTCCAATTATTTTCATGTGTAGCTTTTTATAAAACTCTTCTTGTTTATCATTCGGAGCATAAATTGCAATCAAGAGTATTTTTATATTATTGTCCATTATTTCTACCATTAATACTCTTCCATCTTCATCCGTGTAAATCAATTTTGCTGGGATAGCCTCTTTAATGTATAGAACCACTCCTCTTTTCTTACATTGAGTCAAAGAAGTAAATATTTTCCCCAATTTTGGCTGTAATAACAATTGTTCATGTTGTTTTTTAATATGAACTTCTTGTAAACAAATTATATCAAATTTTAATTTCTCTAATTTATGAAAAGTTTTCCTTCTTTTAACAGCTGAATTAAGCCCATTTATATTCATTGTAATCAGTTTTTTTTCTTCCATGATTATGCTTTATATTTAGGTCTAACCGCTCTCGTGGATCTCACTTCACGCTGTTCTTTGCTATCCATCTGTCCCCCTACTGCCCCTTTCTCTTTTTCAGTCTCCAGTTGTTCCTCTTGAAACTCAATTAATGAGACCTCTTTCTCTGCCTCCTCTCTTCTTCTTCCAAAAAATTCTGCATGGAAAAGTTCTGCTTTCTCAATTGAATCAATTCTATGTCTCTGCTCTTGCCACGTAAACATTAGTCCTTCTGGAATCAGCCATCTATAATTCACTTCGTTTTCCAATAGCATTTTAGTCAGAAATCGATATTCTCTTCTCATCTCTCTCACTCTTCTGGGTATTTGTTTTAAAACCACAACCTCTTTATCTTTGTATTTCAATGTTTTCTCTCTTACTACTTGTAATATTTGCGTTTTAATGGATTTTTTGGTAAATCTAATATGGACTTCCTTGGGTAATTTATTTCTCATCGCATACCTTGTATAGACTCGATATATCTCATCTATTCCATCCATCATCTTTTCCTCTGTAATTTCCAAAGCATCTGCCAAAATTTCTATCATTACTGCTGCCAAGTTTTCTTCTATATTTTGAAATCTGAGGTAAAATTCTGACCTTTCCATCTCCCACCTCAACATCCCACCTTTTTCTTGTTCAACCGTTGTTAATCTACTGTCAATATTTCCAATCTTCTTCTCTCTTTGTTTTCCTTCTTCCTCAATTTTTTGGAATCTCTCCTCATACTTGACCATCATTTGTTTAATGTTTTCCACTTTTTCATCAGTCTTCTCTATTCTTTGTTCAATATTTTCTGTTCTTTGTTCAATATTTTCTGTTCTTTGTTCAATATTTCCTGTTCTTTGTTCAATGATGTCTGATTTTGTCTTGAGATCTTGGATTCCTTGCATAATCATCTGTAAAGTTACTCTTCCTTGTTCCTTATCTTGCTTCAACATTGTCTGAATTAAACGTTGTCCTCCAGCTGGTGGGGAAGCAGAGTAGAAGCAGAAATGCCAGATGGTATTGGTTTCCTGCTCATTTCAATGCTTCCAAAGCTTCAAATTCTTCTTGACTTTTAATCCAACTGGTAGAGCAGCCAATTATAATCCAAAATGGAAAACTCCAATAATAAAAGACACGAAACCAAAGAAGAAACAGCAAAAAAGGAAGAAGAAAGATCTTCAGGTTCTTCTAGACCCTAATCCAATTACGAAGTAGTCCACCATAAAAAAAGAAAAAATAGAAAGGAGAAAAACAAACAAATCCAAAAATAATAATATTGATGAAGAGCAAAAAAAAAAAAAAAGCAAAAAGAGAAAAAACAAAAAGTTCCCAGATTCTTCACACGTTAATCCAGTTGAAAAGTCTCAATAATCAAAAAACAACAACAACAACAAAGTGGTCCAAAAACATAGATAGGAAAAGCAAAAAAGTCCCAATAAAAAAGAAAAGAAAAATAAAGAAAAAACCCTGAGGCTTTCCCTTTAAAATAAAAGACAAAAATAAAAATATTGAAATTTAGAAAAAGGCTAGCGAGTGGGGTATATATAAGAAAGCACACTGCACTTTATTTATTTATCCAAGGCTCTTGTTATGACTCTCTTCTCCAGCAGCTTCAAAGCCAAATCTCAAGTGTTATTGATAACAGTCCAGGAAAGCACCTGCAATAATATTTTGCTGTGCTCTCCCTCTATCTTATCACGTTAAAATGTCCTTGAGAAGAGGTCTTTTTGCAATTCTCACCAATTCAAATAAAATACTTTCAAGCCTCTAGTTGGCAGTGTTGCAAAGTTTCTTAATGCTCTTCCTCCCCCCCAGCCAGAAAAAAGGAGTAATATATACAGAAAAAAAAATAGCCAAAGGGAGCCTCTATCCTAAAGAAAGTTAAAAAATCAAAGGGAGCATAAAAATATATATAAGAGAAAATTCAATCTAGTTACTTACAAAGTCACACTAAAATCTCCCCCAAAAAATATAGAGAAAAGAAAAAAAAAAAACCCCAAGCCTCAATTTGACATCACTTTAAAAAACGCCGCTCAGACAATTTCAGTCAAAAAAAAAAAAAAGGGAACTTCCGGTTTGCGTGGCTTCGGGGCAGCAGGAATTCGCGACAGCTCGCGATTCCTGCTGTGCTAGCCGTCGAGGTACCCCCGATCCAGATGGGTCAGGGGGATATGGCTGCCCTGTAGGGACAGCTGAAGAGAGAGGGGAGTTGGATAGGGAGGTGGGGGTGTCGCAGACCCCCCCTTCTCCGGGAAAACCCCTTTTTCCCAAGGCGGTGGAGCGGCGGTCAGCAATGACCGCCACGAAGAAGCCAGCAACCGGGTAAGAACTGTGCTGGAGGAAGTGTGAAGAGTGAAAGTTCTGTCTGAGCCGGGTCAAGTAACACCTTTTAAATTGCCTGGAATTGAGCTGCTTGAATTGCTGGAGGATACATTGTATCACTAAGAAGAGCGAAAAGCGGCGGAGAAGCTGTTAAAGGGAACTTTTTTTTTTTTTTTACTCTCCCACCCCACGGAAAAAGCAGAAATATTTCGATATATTAGACATTGAAAGTGGATTGCTTTGAAAGCTGAAGCTAAGAGACAAAGGGATTTTTGGACATTGAAAAATTTAAGAAATTGGAAAATCTCTGCTGGAGGTATGGATTTTTGATTGTTTAAAATTGTCATTGCAAGCGGGAAGGGAGAAAAAAAATTGGAGCAGAAGCTGAAAAAGGAGGAGATTGTCTAGAACGTCTTTGTGGATCCCAAAAGAAGATATATGGTAATTGGACCTCTTTGATTAAAAATTAATCCAGAAAAAGAAAGAGAAGAAGGAAGAAAAGTATTAATTTTTGGACTTTTTTTTTTTTAATTGCTTTTGATTGTCTTTGATTAAAAATACTTGTGGTTGTTTTGGAAAAAGTTTCCCTTTTTATAATGGCATTGTTTGTGGATGAACTAGAGATTGAATATCAAAAATATAAAAAAGAAGATACTTTGGGCGCTTTGTTTCAATTCTTAGAAATGGCGTTATGTTCTGTTGAAAAGTTGATTACGTAGCAGAAGGACTGGGACAAGGAAGAAGAGGAAGAAGAAGCCATTTTTGATGAACAATGGGTCCATCCCGGAGAGGAGGAGAAAAAGGATAAGAAAAAGGGGATTTTAAGAATTATAAAAACAACCAAAAGAGAGAAAAATGAGCGAAAAGATGGAGGCAAGGTTAGAAAGCAAAGGAAAAGGAGTAAGAAAAGCGAAGGGAAAAAGCAAAGCGGTAGAAAGGGCAAGGAGAAGAATAAGCAAGAGAGAAAGGGGGGGAGGAGAAGCCTTAATGGGGGGAAGCAAGACCTAAAGAAAAAAAGTTTATTTAGAGACAATGGGTGAATTTAATTTGGATTAAAAGAGGGATTCTGGAGGGTATATAAGAGTGTGTTTTTATATGTATATTTAGAATATAAAATTTATTATGTAATTTTAGAATCTTTTAAACAGAATCCCAAGAAAGATTGCTATATGTAGTATTTCTAAGTTAGGGTAATGAGTTATAGATATTACTCCAATTGGTGTACAGGAGAAGTATAGTAAAAGAAAAAAAAGATGAATGGATAATTGGAAATAGAACAGACAAAGAATGTTGTTGAAAATGGTAATAAGATATGGAAGGATATATTTGGTTTTTTTTTTTGGATTTTGTATATTGATAAAAGGCAACAAAATTTTAATTAATAAATAATTTGGATGGAAAAGAGAAGTAGGGACAAGATATGAAGTTAATATTATATGAAATATTGATATTATAATCTGGAAATGTTATGCCTTATTGGTCTTTTATTATTATTTTCTCTTAGAAAAGAATTTATAAGCTGCTATGCCTTGATTCTTTGTGCATTGTTTTTATAAAACTGATAAAAATGGTTTTTATATATATATATAAAAAAAGAAAATGATAATAAGATATGGAAGGAGATATGGGTTGAATATGATGTTTGAATTTGTGTCTGTGTAAAGAGTTTTAACCCGGGAACAGACAACCTTCAGAAAAGATCTTTTAGTTTTGTTTATGTTTTGTGTTTGTATGTTTGTGTATTGTGTTTATGGTAAAACTAACAAAATTTGTTTTTTATATAAAAAAAAAAGGAAAAAAGAATCAATAAAACCTTGGAGGAATGTTAGACGAGAATAATTTAAACAAGCCAGAAAGAAAAGAATATGATGACTATAAAATGGATAAATATGGAAGAGAAATGAAACTGAATAGGAGTAAAGAGAAATAATGAGAAATTTGCTGAAAGATATTTGTGTGTCCATATGGAGATGGGATAAATTGGAATTATGCTGTATAAAAATAATGTTTTGTTTGACTTGTAAGGATTTACAATGTTAAGAGGTTTTATGTGTTTATGTATTTAATGGTTAATGATGTGTTGTTTTATCTTTAAAATTAATAAAAATTTGTTTCAAAAAAAAAAAAAAAAGTCTCACAGATTTCTTCTTTATTCAGGATGTCCTTTCCAACCTCAGCGAATTTACAACACAAAAGAGTGTTTCTCACCCAGCTGACACACTTTCACTCCAGCCACTTTCTTTCCGGAGCTGTCCCGACTTCAGCAGCTATGGGGGCTGCCTCTCCGCCGCCAGCAAAAGGGCTTCTTCCGGATCAAACCAGAGATTTTGCGATATCTCTGGGATCCTGGAACAGTACCCTTCAAAATCCCCGTCTCTACGGGACGGTTTAGGTCCGTTGGGACCGACCAGGGGCGAAAATATCGGCTGCGATCTCAGAGCCCCGAGATCGCAGCTGTATCGCCAAAACGAAGCTCCACTGCAAATTAAGAATTATAGACCTATTTCTTTATTGAATGCAGACTATAAAATCTTTGCTTCAATCTTAGCAGAAAGACTTAAAAAATATTTAAATAATTTTATTCACCCAGATCAAAATGGATTTCTGCCAAAGAGACAAATTAGAGACAATATGAGAGTAATCTTGGATACTTTGGAATACTATGAGGCTCATCCTGAAAAGCAAATGGCTTTGATATTCCTAGATGCTCAAAAACATTTGACAACGTGAAGTGGAGATTTATGTTATTATTATTGGAGCAGATGGGTTTTGCTAAAAAATTTATTCAAGCAATCGAAGCCATATATAATAAACAGACAGCAAGGGTAATGATGGAGGGGGAACTTACAGATTTTATTAATATAAGGAAAGGCACAAGACAAGGATGCCCCCTATCTCCTTTGCTATTTGTGTTGACCTTGGAAGTGTTGAATAGAAATATTAGGGATGATAAAAGCATAAAAGGAATGAAAATTAAGAAGGAAGAATTTAAGCTACAAGCTTTTGCTGATGATTTAGCTTTTATTTTGGAAGACCCGCTAGAAACAGCTCCAAAGTTATTGGAAAGGATAGAGACATATGGAGAGGTGGCTGGTTTGAAAATAAATAAAGATAAAACAAAGATTTTGACAAAGAATATGCTATTGAGACAGAGAGAAGAACTGGCAGATCTTTTGAAAATTCAAGTTACAAATAAGGTTAAGTATCTGGGGATATATTTGACAACAAGATGTAGCACATTAAAGGAGAATAATTATATTAAACTTAAACAACAGATAACTACAGATTTGAAGAATTGGGAAAACTTGCAATTGTCATTAATAGGGAGAATTTCAACAATTAAGATGAATATTTTACCTAGAATTTTATTTTTGTTTCAAACAATACCAATTAGGCTTGGAAAAGACTATTTTGAAGATTTAAATAAAATCATGTTGAAGTTTATATGGCAAGGTAAAAAAGCGAGAATAAAGCTAAAGCTTTTGCAAGATGCTAGAATTAGAGGAGGTTTTAGCCTGCCTAATTGGGAATTGTATTATCAAGCTGCAAGTTTGATGTGGGTCAAAGAATGGATAACATTAAGGAAACATAGGTTGTTGACATTAGAAGGGCATGACTTGCTGTTGGGCTGGCATGCTTTTTTATGGTATAAGGGAACTAAAACACAGGGTTATTTTAGAAGACATTATGTACGGGAGTCTTTGTGGTTAAATTGGGAGAAGATAAAAAGACAATGTTATTTGAAAATTCCAGTTTGGTTATCGACCATAAGCATTTTCCTATCCTATAATCTACAAGAAGGAACAAACAGTTAGATATGGGGAACTTTTGGATGAAAAGGGTGAACTTAAATCGATCCAAAACTTAGAGGAACAAGGTATAAGGATGAATTGGTTTTCATATGCACAAATACATTCAAGGTATGATGAAGATTCCAAAACAGAGGGATTTTATGATAAGCAGACTGATTTAGATAAGATCTTGATGGGTATTGATGAGAAGGTGATTAAAAAATTATATGGTTATTTACTGGGAATGAAATTAGAGGAAGAACAAGTCAAAGAAACTATGATTGTTTGGGGGAAGAATTTTGGATATGGGATTGATTTAGAGAAATGGCAGAAATTGTGGTCTCAAAATTATAAAATGACAATGTCAACAGCATATAAAGAAAACTTGTATAAGATGTTTTACAGGTGGCACTTTCCTCCGACAAGAATAGCAAGAATGTTTAAGAATAAATCTGAAAAATGCTGGAAATGTCATCAGATACCCGGTTCGTATTACCATATGTGGTGGACTTGTGAGGATGCTAGAAAATATTGGACTATAATTCGCATGTGGTTGGAAAAAATGACAAAGAAACATATAGACTTGAAACCAGAGATCTTCTTATTGGGAATTTTACCTGATATATATAGTAAAGATTTGAAATACCTGATAGTAAATGTATTAACAGCGGCCAGGATTGTATTTGCTAAAAATTGGAAGAATGAGAAAATACCATTACAGGAAGAAATTATTAAGAAAATATTGGAATGTGCTGAGATGAGTAGATTGACATTTGAAATTAGAGAGCAAGAGGATAAACAATTTTATGAAATTTGGGGTCTTTTTTATAAATGGCTAGATGAAAAAATACGATAATAGAATATTTTAGATAGTAAGAAATATCTTTATCTTGCTATTTTGCTATAATTTTGTTATTTGATATTATATTTATAAAGTTTTTTTTTAGGATTGATTTGGTATGATTATATGATTTGTTGAATAATCTGGTTAAAGTATTGTTAGCTCATAAAGCATGAATGATTAAAAGTATAGTCAAAAATTTCTTTTGTTTTTGTTTAGTGATTATAGGATATATAAGTTTGGATTGATAATATGAGTTGTTATGTAACATAATTGTAACTGGGACTACAGAATGAATGCAAAAAAATGATGAACCAACTGACACACTGGATGTACATATGACAGTTGAATGTTTTAATGTTTTGTTTGTCTTGTCTGTTTGTAGAAAATTAATAAAATTTTCTTTCAAAAAAAAAAGTTATGCATTGTTGCTAAACTGAGTTATACCTTCCATTTTGAGATATGCCTTGTGATAACTTATCAGAAAAAGCTAGCAGCCGAATATCATGTTTATGTTCAATGTTTCCCAAACTGCAGAACATGAAAATGAACTAAATTTTGAATTCCAAGCTCTTCTTCAAAATTATTTATTGTTGCTAAATTGAATTGGACCTTCCATTTTGAGATATGCCTTGTGATAACTTCTCAGGAAAAGCTAACATCCAAATATCATGTTTACGTTCAATATTTGCCATCCCGCAGAACATGAAAATGAACTTAATTTTGAAATCCGAGCTCTTCTTCAAAAGTTATTCATTGTTGCTAAATTGAGTTCGACCTTCCATTTTGAGATATGCCTTGTTATAACATCTCAGAAAAAGCTAGCATCCAAATATCATGCTTATGTTCAATGTTTCCCATTCCGCAGAACATGAAAATCCACTTAATTTTGAAATCCGAGCTCTTCTTCAAAAGTTATGCATTGTTGCTAAATTGAGTTGGACCTTCGATTTTGAGATATGGCTTGTGATAACATCTCAGGAAAAGCAAGCAACCGAATATCATGTTTACGTTCAATGTTTCCCATCCCGCAGAACATGAAAATGAACTTAATTTTGAAATACGAGCTCTTCTTCAAAAGTTATGCATTGTTGCTAAACTGAGTTATACCTTCCATTTTGAGATATGCCTTGTGATATATATTCAGGAAAAGCAAGAAACCGAAAATCATGTTGACGTTTAATGTTTCGCATCCTGCAGAACATGAAAATCAGCTTAATTTTGAAATCTGAGCGCTTCTTCAAAAGTTATGCATTGTTGCTAAATTGAGTTGGACCTTCCATTTTGAGATATGGCTTGTGATAACTTCTCAGGAAAACCAAGCAACCGAATATCATGTTTATGTTTAATGTTTCGCATCCTGCAGAACATGAAAATGAACTTAATTTTGAAATCCGAGCTTTTCTTCAAAAGTTATGCATTGTTGCTAAACTGAGTTATACCTTCCATTTTGAGATATGCCTTGTGATAACTTCTCAGGAAAAGCAAGAAACCAAATATCATGTTGACGTTTAATGTTTCGCATCCTGCAGAACATGAAAATGAACTTAATTTTGAAATCCGAGCTCTTCTTCAAAAGTTATGCATTGTTAAACTTAGTTATACCTTCCATTTTGAGATATGCCTTGTGATAACTTCTCAGGAAAAGCAAGCAACCGAATATCATGTTGACGTTTAATGTTTCGCATCCTGCAGAACATGAAAATGAACTTAATTTTGAAATCCGAGCTCTTCTTCAAAAGTTATGCATTGTTGCTAAACTGAGTTATACATTCCATTTTGAGATATACCTTGTGATAACTTCTCAGGAAAATCAAGCAACCGAATATCATGTTGACGTTTAATGTTTCCCATCCCGCAGAACATGAAAATGAACTTAATTTTGAAATCCGAGCTCTTCTTCAAAAGTTATGCATTGTTGTTAAACTTAGTTATACCTTCCATTTTGAGATATGCCTTGTGATAACTTCTCAGGAAAAGCAAGAAACCGAATATCATGTTGACGTTTAATGTTTCGCATCCTGCAGAACATGAAAATGAACTTAATTTTGAAATCCGAGCTCTTCTTCAAAAGTTATGCATTGTTGCTAAACTGAGTTATACATTCCATTTTGAGATATACCTTGTGATAACTTCTCAGGAAAATCAAGCAACCGAATATCATGTTTACGTTCAATGTTTCCCATCCCGCAGAACATGAAAATGAACTTAATTTTGAAATCCGAGCTCTTCTTCAAAAGTTATGCATTGTTGTTAAACTTAGTTATACCTTCCATTTTGAGATATACCTTGTGATAACTTCTCAGGAAAATCAAGCAACCGAATATCATGTTTACGTTCAATGTTTCGCATCCCGCAGAACATGAAAATGAACTTAATTTTGAAATACGAGCTCTTCTTCAAAAGTTATGCATTGTTGCTAAACTGAGTTATACCTTCCATTTTGAGATATGCCTTGTGATATATATTCAGGAAAAGCAAGAAACCGAAAATCATGTTGACGTTTAATGTTTCGCATCCTGCAGAACATGAAAATCAGCTTAATTTTGAAATCTGAGCTCTTCTTCAAAAGTTATGCATTGTTGCTAAATTGAGTTGGACCTTCCATTTTGAGATATGGCTTGTGATAACTTCTCAGGAAAACCAAGCAACCGAATATCATGTTTATGTTTAATGTTTCGCATCCTGCAGAACATGAAAATGAACTTAATTTTGAAATCCGAGCTTTTCTTCAAAAGTTATGCATTGTTGCTAAACTGAGTTATACCTTCCATTTTGAGATATGCCTTGTGATAACTTCTCAGGAAAAGCAAGAAACCAAATATCATGTTGACGTTTAATGTTTCGCATCCTGCAGAACATGAAAATGAACTTAATTTTGAAATCCGAGCTCTTCTTCAAAAGTTATGCATCGTTAAACTTAGTTATACCTTCCATTTTGAGATATGCCTTGTGATAACTTCTCAGGAAAAGTAAGCAACCGAATATCATGTTGACGTTTAATGTTTCGCATCCTGCAGAACATGAAAATGAACTTAATTTTGAAATCCGAGCTCTTCTTCAAAAGTTATGCATTGTTGCTAAACTGAGTTATACATTCCATTTTGAGATATACCTTGTGATAACTTCTCAGGAAAATCAAGCAACCGAATATCATGTTGACGTTTAATGTTTCCCATCCCGCAGAACATGAAAATGAACTTAATTTTGAAATCCGAGCTCTTCTTCAAAAGTTATGCATTGTTGTTAAACTTAGTTATACCTTCCATTTTGAGATATGCCTTGTGATAACTTCTCAGGAAAAGCAAGAAACCGAATATCATGTTGACGTTTAATGTTTCGCATCCCGCAGAACATGAAAATGAACTTAATTTTGAAATCCGAGCTCTTCTTTAAAAGTTATGCATTGTTGTTAAACTTAGTTATACCTTCCATTTTGAGATATGCCTTGTGATAACTTCTCAGGAAAAGCAAGAAACCGAATATCATGTTGACGTTTAATGTTTCGCATCCTGCAGAACATGAAAATGAACTTAATTTTGAAATCCGAGCTCTTCTTCAAAAGTTATGCATTGTTGCTAAACTGAGTTATACATTCCATTTTGAGATATACCTTGTGATAACTTCTCAGGAAAAGCAAGCAACCGAATATCATGTTTACGTTTAATGTTTGGCATCCCGTAGAACATGAAAATGAACTTAATTTTGAAATCCGAGCTCTTCTTCCAAAGTTATGCATTGTTGCAAAACTGAGTTATACCTTCCCTTTCGAGATATACCTTGTGATAACTTCTCAGGAAAAGCAAGCAACCGAATATCATGTTTACGTTTAATGTTTCGCATCCCGTAGAGCATGAAAATGAATTTAATTTTGAAATCCGAGCTCTTCTTCAAAAGTTATGCATTGTTGTTAAACTTAGTTATACCTTCCATTTTGAGATATGCCTTGTGATACCTTCTCAGGAAAAGCAAGCAACCGAATATCATGTTTACGTTTAATGTTTCGCATCCCGTAGAACATGAAAATGAACTTAATTTTGAAATCCGAGCTATTCTTCAAAAGTTATGCATTGTTGCTAAACTGAGTTATACCTTCTATTTTGAGATATACCTTGTGATAACTTCTCAGGAAAAGCAAGCAACCGAAAATCATGTTTACGTTTAATGTTTCGCATCTCGTAGAACATGAAAATGAACTTAATTTTGAAATCCGAGCTCTTCTTCAAAAGTTATGCAATGTTGCTAAACTGAGTTATACCTTCCATTTTGAGATATGCCTTGTGATAACTTCTCAGGAAAAGCAAGCAACCGAATATCATGTTTACGTTCAATGTTTCCCATCCCGCAGAACATGAAGATGAACTTAATTTTGAAATCCGAGATCTTCTTCAAAAGTTATGCATTGTTGTTAAACTTAGTTATACCTTCCATTTTGAGATATGCCTTGTGACAACTTCTCAGGAAAAGCAAGAAACCGAATATCATGTTGACGTTTAATGTTTCGCATCCTGCAGAACATGAAAATGAACTTAATTTTGAAATCCGAGCTCTTCTACAAAAGATATGCATTGTTGCTAAACTGAGTTATACATTCCATTTTGAGATATACCTTGTGATAACTTCTCAGGAAAATCAAGCAACCGAATATCATGTTTACGTTCAATGTTTCGCATCTCGTAGAACATGAAAATGAACTTAATTTTGAAATCCGAGCTCTTCTTCAAAAGTTATGCATTGTTGTTAAACTTAGTTATACCTTCCATTTTGAGATATGCCTTGTGACAACTTCTCAGGAAAAGCAAGAAACCGAATATCATGTTTACGTTCAATGTTTCCCATCCCGCAGAACATGAAAATGAATTTAATTTTGAAATCCGAGCTCTTCTTCAAAAGTTATGAATTGTTGCTAAATTGAGTTATACCTTCCATTTTGAGATATACCTTGTGATAACTTCTCAGGAAAATCAAGCAACCGAATATCATGTTTACGTTCAATGTTTCCCATCCCGCAGAACATGAAAATGAATTTAATTTTGAAATCCGAGCTCTTCTTCAAAAGGTATGCATTGTTGCTAAACTGAGTTATACCTTCCATTTTGAGATAGGCCTTGTGATAGCTATTCAGGAAAAGCAAGAAACCGAAAATCATGTTGACGTTTAATGTTTCGCATCTTGCAGAACATGAAAATGAACTTAATTTTGAAATCCGAGCTCTTCTTCAAAAGTTATGAATTGTTGCTAAATTGAGTTATACCTTCCATTTTGAGATATACCTTGTGATAACTTCTCAGGAAAAGCAAGCAACCGAATATCAGGTTTACATTTAATGTTTCACATCCCGTAGAACATGAAAATGAACTTAATTTTGAAATCCGAGCTCTTCTTCAAAAGTTATGCATTGTTGCAAAACTGAGTTATACCTTCCATTTTGAGATATACCTTGTGATAACTTCTCAGGAAAATCAAGCAACCGAATATCATGTTTACGTTCAATGTTTCCCATCCCGCAGAACATGAAAATGAATTTAATTTTGAAATCCGAGCTCTTCTTCAAAAGGTATGCATTGTTGCTAAACTGAGTTATACCTTCCATTTTGAGATAGGCCTTGTGATAGCTATTCAGGAAAAGCAAGAAACCGAAAATCATGTTGACGTTTAATGTTTCGCATCTTGCAGAACATGAAAATGAACTTAATTTTGAAATCCGAGCTCTTCTTCAAAAGTTATGAATTGTTGCTAAATTGAGTTATACCTTCCATTTTGAGATATACCTTGTGATAACTTCTCAGGAAAAGCAAGCAACCGAATATCAGGTTTACATTTAATGTTTCACATCCCGTAGAACATAAAAATGAACTTAATTTTGAAATCCGAGCTCTTCTTCAAAAGTTATGCATTGTTGCAAAACTGAGTTATACCTTCCATTTTGAGATATACCTTGTGATAACTTCTCAGGAAAAGCAAGCAACCGAATATCATGTTTATGTTTAATGTTTCGCATCCCGTAGAACATGAAAATGAACTTAATTTTGAAATCCGAGCTCTTCTTCAAAAGTTATGCATTGTTGTTAAACTGAGTTATACCTTCCATTTTGAGATATACCTTGTGATAACTTCTCAGGAAAAGCAAGCAACCGAATATCATGTTTACGTTTAATGTTTCGCATCCCGTAGAACATGAAAATGAACTTAATTTTGAAATCCGAGGTCTTCTTCCAAAGATATGCATTGTTGCAAAACTGAGTTATACCTTCCCTTTTGAGATATACCTTGTGATAACTTCTCAGGAAGAGCAAGCAACCGAATATCATGTTTACGTTTAATGTTTCGCATCCCGTAGAACATGAAAATGAACTTAATTTTGAAATCCGAGCTCTTCTTCAAAAGTTATGCATTGTTGTTAAACTTAGTTATACCTTCCATTTTGAGATATGCCTTGTGATACCTTCTCAGGCAAAGCAAGCAACCGAATATCATGTTTACGTTTAATGTTTCGCATCCTGCAGAACATGAAAATCAGCTTAATTTTGAAATCTGAGCTCTTCTTCAAAAGTTATGCATTGTTGCTAAATTGAGTTGGACCTTCCATTTTGAGATATGGCTTGTGATAACTTCTCAGGAAAAGCAAGCAACCGAATATCATGTTTACGTTTAATGTTTCGCATCCTGCAGAACATGAAAATGAACTTAATTTTGAAATCCGAGCTTTTCTTCAAAAGTTATGCATTGTTGCTAAACTGAGTTATACCTTCCATTTTGAGATATGCCTTGTGATAATTTCTCAGGAAAAGCAAGAAACCAAATATCATGTTGACGTTTAATGTTTCGCATCCTGCAGAACATGAAAATGAACTTAATTTTGAAATCCGAGCTCTTCTTCAAAAGTTATGCATTGTTAAACTTAGTTATACCTTCCATTTTGAGATATGCCTTGTGATAACTTCTCAGGAAAAGCAAGCAACCGAATATCATGTTGACGTTTAATGTTTCGCATCCTGCAGAACATGAAAATGAACTTAATTTTGAAATCCGAGCTCTTCTACAAAAGTTATGCATTGTTGCTAAACTGTTATACATTCCATTTTGAGATATACCTTGTGATAACTTCTCCGGAAAATCAAGCAACCGAATATCATGTTTACGTTCAATGTTTCCCATCCCGCAGAACATGAAAATGAACTTAATTTTGAAATCCGAGCTCTTCTTCAAAAGATATGCATTGTTGCTAAACTGAGTTATACCTTCCATTTTGAGATAGGCCTTGTGATAGCTATTCAGGAAAAGCAAGAAACCGAAAATCATGTTGACGTTTAATGTTTCGCATCTTGCAGAACATGAACATGAACTTAATTTTGAAATCCGAGCTCTTCTTCAAAAGTTATGAATTGTTGCTAAATTGAGTTATACCTTCCATTTTGAGATATACCTTGTGATAACTTCTCAGGAAAAGCAAGCAACCGAATATCAGGTTTACATTTAATGTTTCACATCCCGTAGAACATGAAAATGAACTTAATTTTGAAATCCGAGCTCTTCTTCAAAAGTTATGCATTGTTGCAAAACTGAGTTATACCTTCCATTTTGAGATATACCTTGTGATAACTTCTCAGGAAAAGCAAGCAACCGAATATCATGTTTATGTTTAATGTTTTGCATCCCGTAGAACATGAAAATGAACTTAATTTTGAAATCCGAGCTCTTCTTCAAAAGTTATGCATTGTTGTTAAACTGAGTTATACCTTCCATTCTGAGATATACCTTGTGATAACTTCTCAGGAAAAGCAAGCAACCGAATATCATGTTTACGTTTAATGTTTCGCATCCCGTAGAACATGAAAATGAACTTAATTTTGAAATCCGAGTTCTTCTTCCAAAGTTATGCATTGTTGCAAAACTGAGTTATACCTTCCCTTTTGAGATATACCTTGTGATAACTTCTCAGGAAGAGCAAGCAACCGAATATCATGTTTACGTTTAATGTTTCGCATCCCGTAGAACATGAAAATGAACTTAATTTTGAAGTCCGAGCTCTTCTTCAAAAGTTATGCATTGTTGTTAAACTTAGTTATACCTTCCATTTTGAGATATGCCTTGTGATACCTTCTCAGGCAAAGCAAGCAACCGAATATCATGTTTACGTTTAATGTTTCGCATCCTGCAGAACATGAAAATCAGCTTAATTTTGAAATCTGAGCTCTTCTTCAAAAGTTATGCATTGTTGCTAAATTGAGTTGGACCTTCCATTTTGAGATATGGCTTGTGATAACTTCTCAGGAAAAGCAAGCAACCGAATATCATGTTTACGTTTAATGTTTCGCATCCTGCAGAACATGAAAATGAACTTAATTTTGAAATCCGAGCTTTTCTTCAAAAGTTATGCATTGTTGCTAAACTGAGTTATACCTTCCATTTTGAGATATGCCTTGTGATAATTTCTCAGGAAAAGCAAGAAACCAAATATCATGTTGACGTTTAATGTTTCGCATCCTGCAGAACATGAAAATGAACTTAATTTTGAAATCCGAGCTCTTCTTCAAAAGTTATGCATTGTTAAACTTAGTTATACCTTCCATTTTGAGATATGCCTTGTGATAACTTCTCAGGAAAAGCAAGCAACCGAATATCATGTTGACGTTTAATGTTTCGCATCCTGCAGAACATGAAAATGAACTTAATTTTGAAATCCGAGCTCTTCTTCAAAAGTTATGCATTGTTACTAAACTGAGTTATACATTCCATTTTGAGATATACCTTGTGATAACTTCTCAGGAAAATCAAGCAACCGAATATCATGTTTACGTTCAATGTTTCCCATCCCGCAGAACATGAAAATGAACTTAATTTTGAAATCCGAGCTCTTCTTCAAAAGTTATGCATTGTTGTTAAACTTAGTTATACCTTCCATTTTGAGATATGCCTTGTGATAACTTCTCAGGAAAAGCAAGAAACCGAATATCATGTTGACGTTTAATGTTTCGCATCCTGCAGAACATGAAAATGAACTTAATTTTGAAATCCGAGCTCTTCTTCAAAAGTTATGCATTGTTGCTAAACTGAGTTATACATTCCATTTTGAGATATACCTTGTGATAACTTCTCAGGAAAATCAAGCAACCGAATATCATGTTTACGTTCAATGTTTCCCATCCCGCAGAACATGAAAATGAACTTAATTTTGAAATCCGAGCTCTTCTTCAAAAGTTATGCATTGTTGTTAAACTTAGTTATACCTTCCATTTTGAGATATACCTTGTGATAACTTCTCAGGAAAATCAAGCAACCGAATATCATGTTTACGTTCAATGTTTCGCATCCCGCAGAACATGAAAATGAACTTAATTTTGAAATACGAGCTCTTCTTCAAAAGTTATGCATTGTTGCTAAACTGAGTTATACCTTCCATTTTGAGATATGCCTTGTGATATATATTCAGGAAAAGCAAGAAACCGAAAATCATGTTGACGTTTAATGTTTCGCATCCTGCAGAACATGAAAATCAGCTTAATTTTGAAATCTGAGCTCTTCTTCAAAAGTTATGCATTGTTGCTAAATTGAGTTGGACCTTCCATTTTGAGATATGGCTTGTGATAACTTCTCAGGAAAACCAAGCAACCGAATATCATGTTTATGTTTAATGTTTCGCATCCTGCAGAACATGAAAATGAACTTAATTTTGAAATCCGAGCTTTTCTTCAAAAGTTATGCATTGTTGCTAAACTGAGTTATACCTTCCATTTTGAGATATGCCTTGTGATAACTTCTCAGGAAAAGCAAGAAACCAAATATCATGTTGACGTTTAATGTTTCGCATCCTGCAGAACATGAAAATGAACTTAATTTTGAAATCCGAGCTCTTCTTCAAAAGTTATGCATCGTTAAACTTAGTTATACCTTCCATTTTGAGATATGCTTTGTGATAACTTCTCAGGAAAAGTAAGCAACCGAATATCATGTTGACGTTTAATGTTTCGCATCCTGCAGAACATGAAAATGAACTTAATTTTGAAATCCGAGCTCTTCTTCAAAAGTTATGCATTGTTGCTAAACTGAGTTATACATTCCATTTTGAGATATACCTTGTGATAACTTCTCAGGAAAATCAAGCAACCGAATATCATGTTGACGTTTAATGTTTCCCATCCCGCAGAACATGAAAATGAACTTAATTTTGAAATCCGAGCTCTTCTTCAAAAGTTATGCATTGTTGTTAAACTTAGTTATACCTTCCATTTTGAGATATGCCTTGTGATAACTTCTCAGGAAAAGCAAGAAACCGAATATCATGTTGACGTTTAATGTTTCGCATCCCGCAGAACATGAAAATGAACTTAATTTTGAAATCCGAGCTCTTCTTTAAAAGTTATGCATTGTTGTTAAACTTAGTTATACCTTCCATTTTGAGATATGCCTTGTGATAACTTCTCAGGAAAAGCAAGAAACCGAATATCATGTTGACGTTTAATGTTTCGCATCCTGCAGAACCTGAAAATGAACTTAATTTTGAAATCCGAGCTCTTCTTCAAAAGTTATGCATTGTTGCTAAACTGAGTTATACATTCCATTTTGAGATATACCTTGTGATAACTTCTCAGGAAAAGCAAGCAACCGAATATCATGTTTACGTTTAATGTTTGGCATCCCGTAGAACATGAAAATGAACTTAATTTTGAAATCCGAGCTCTTCTTCCAAAGTTATGCATTGTTGCAAAACTGAGTTATACCTTCCCTTTCGAGATATACCTTGTGATAACTTCTCAGGAAAAGCAAGCAACCGAATATCATGTTTACGTTTAATGTTTCGCATCCCGTAGAGCATGAAAATGAATTTAATTTTGAAATCCGAGCTCTTCTTCAAAAGTTATGCATTGTTGTTAAACTTAGTTATACCTTCCATTTTGAGATATGCCTTGTGATACCTTCTCAGGAAAAGCAAGCAACCGAATATCATGTTTACGTTTAATGTTTCGCATCCCGTAGAACATGAAAATGAACTTAATTTTGAAATCCGAGCTATTCTTCAAAAGTTATGCATTGTTGCTAAACTGAGTTATACCTTCTATTTTGAGATATACCTTGTGATAACTTCTCAGGAAAAGCAAGCAACCGAAAATCATGTTTACGTTTAATGTTTCGCATCTCGTAGAACATGAAAATGAACTTAATTTTGAAATCCGAGCTCTTCTTCAAAAGTTATGCAATGTTGCTAAACTGAGTTATACCTTCCATTTTGAGATATGCCTTGTGATAACTTCTCAGGAAAAGCAAGCAACCGAATATCATGTTTACGTTCAATGTTTCCCATCCCGCAGAACATGAAAATGAACTTAATTTTGAAATCCGAGATCTTCTTCAAAAGTTATGCATTGTTGTTAAACTTAGTTATACCTTCCATTTTGAGATATGCCTTGTGACAACTTCTCAGGAAAAGCAAGAAACCGAATATCATGTTGACGTTTAATGTTTCGCATCCTGCAGAACATGAAAATGAACTTAATTTTGAAATCCGAGCTCTTCTACAAAAGATATGCATTGTTGCTAAACTGAGTTATACATTCCATTTTGAGATATACCTTGTGATAACTTCTCAGGAAAATCAAGCAACCGAATATCATGTTTACGTTCAATGTTTCGCATCTCGTAGAACATGAAAATGAACTTAATTTTGAAATCCGAGCTCTTCTTCAAAATTTATGCATTGTTGTTAAACTTAGTTATACCTTCCATTTTGAGATATGCCTTGTGACAACTTCTCAGGAAAAGCAAGAAACCGAATATCATGTTTACGTTCAATGTTTCCCATCCCGCAGAACATGAAAATGAATTTAATTTTGAAATCCGAGCTCTTCTTCAAAAGTTATGAATTGTTGCTAAATTGAGTTATACCTTCCATTTTGAGATATACCTTGTGATAACTTCTCAGGAAAATCAAGCAACCGAATATCATGTTTACGTTCAATGTTTCCCATCCCGCAGAACATGAAAATGAATTTAATTTTGAAATCCGAGCTCTTCTTCAAAAGGTATGCATTGTTGCTAAACTGAGTTATACCTTCCATTTTGAGATAGGCCTTGTGATAGCTATTCAGGAAAAGCAAGAAACCGAAAATCATGTTGACGTTTAATGTTTCGCATCTTGCAGAACATGAAAATGAACTTAATTTTGAAATCCGAGCTCTTCTTCAAAAGTTATGAATTGTTGCTAAATTGAGTTATACCTTCCATTTTGAGATATACCTTGTGATAACTTCTCAGGAAAAGCAAGCAACCGAATATCAGGTTTACATTTAATGTTTCACATCCCGTAGAACATGAAAATGAACTTAATTTTGAAATCCGAGCTCTTCTTCAAAAGTTATGCATTGTTGCAAAACTGAGTTATACCTTCCATTTTGAGATATACCTTGTGATAACTTCTCAGGAAAATCAAGCAACCGAATATCATGTTTACGTTCAATGTTTCCCATCCCGCAGAACATGAAAATGAATTTAATTTTGAAATCCGAGCTCTTCTTCAAAAGGTATGCATTGTTGCTAAACTGAGTTATACCTTCCATTTTGAGATAGGCCTTGTGATAGCTATTCAGGAAAAGCAAGAAACCGAAAATCATGTTGACGTTTAATGTTTCGCATCTTGCAGAACATGAAAATGAACTTAATTTTGAAATCCGAGCTCTTCTTCAAAAGTTATGAATTGTTGCTAAATTGAGTTATACCTTCCATTTTGAGATATACCTTGTGATAACTTCTCAGGAAAAGCAAGCAACCGAATATCAGGTTTACATTTAATGTTTCACATCCCGTAGAACATAAAAATGAACTTAATTTTGAAATCCGAGCTCTTCTTCAAAAGTTATGCATTGTTGCAAAACTGAGTTATACCTTCCATTTTGAGATATACCTTGTGATAACTTCTCAGGAAAAGCAAGCAACCGAATATCATGTTTACGTTTAATGTTTCGCATCCCGTAGAACATGAAAATGAACTTAATTTTGAAATCCGAGGTCTTCTTCCAAAGATATGCATTGTTGCAAAACTGAGTTATACCTTCCCTTTTGAGATATACCTTGTGATAACTTCTCAGGAAGAGCAAGCAACCGAATATCATGTTTACGTTTAATGTTTCGCATCCCGTAGAACATGAAAATGAACTTAATTTTGAAATCCGAGCTCTTCTTCAAAAGTTATGCATTGTTGTTAAACTTAGTTATACCTTCCATTTTGAGATATGCCTTGTGATACCTTCTCAGGCAAAGCAAGCAACCGAATATCATGTTTACGTTTAATGTTTCGCATCCTGCAGAACATGAAAATCAGCTTAATTTTGAAATCTGAGCTCTTCTTCAAAAGTTATGCATTGTTGCTAAATTGAGTTGGACCTTCCATTTTGAGATATGGCTTGTGATAACTTCTCAGGAAAAGCAAGCAACCGAATATCATGTTTACGTTTAATGTTTCGCATCCTGCAGAACATGAAAATGAACTTAATTTTGAAATCCGAGCTTTTCTTCAAAAGTTATGCATTGTTGCTAAACTGAGTTATACCTTCCATTTTGAGATATGCCTTGTGATAATTTCTCAGGAAAAGCAAGAAACCAAATATCATGTTGACGTTTAATGTTTCGCATCCTGCAGAACATGAAAATGAACTTAATTTTGAAATCCGAGCTCTTCTTCAAAAGTTATGCATTGTTAAACTTAGTTATACCTTCCATTTTGAGATATGCCTTGTGATAACTTCTCAGGAAAAGCAAGCAACCGAATATCATGTTGACGTTTAATGTTTCGCATCCTGCAGAACATGAAAATGAACTTAATTTTGAAATCCGAGCTCTTCTACAAAAGTTATGCATTGTTGCTAAACTGTTATACATTCCATTTTGAGATATACCTTGTGATAACTTCTCCGGAAAATCAAGCAACCGAATATCATGTTTACGTTCAATGTTTCCCATCCCGCAGAACATGAAAATGAACTTAATTTTGAAATCCGAGCTCTTCTTCAAAAGGTATGCATTGTTGCTAAACTGAGTTATACCTTCCATTTTGAGATAGGCCTTGTGATAGCTATTCAGGAAAAGCAAGAAACCGAAAATCATGTTGACGTTTAATGTTTCGCATCTTGCAGAACATGAACATGAACTTAATTTTGAAATCCGAGCTCTTCTTCAAAAGTTATGAATTGTTGCTAAATTGAGTTATACCTTCCATTTTGAGATATACCTTGTGATAACTTCTCAGGAAAAGCAAGCAACCGAATATCAGGTTTACATTTAATGTTTCACATCCCGTAGAACATGAAAATGAACTTAATTTTGAAATCCGAGCTCTTCTTCAAAAGTTATGCATTGTTGCAAAACTGAGTTATACCTTCCATTTTGAGATATACCTTGTGATAACTTCTCAGGAAAAGCAAGCAACCGAATATCATGTTTATGTTTAATGTTTTGCATCCCGTAGAACATGAAAATGAACTTAATTTTGAAATCCGAGCTCTTCTTCAAAAGTTATGCATTGTTGTTAAACTGAGTTATACCTTCCATTCTGAGATATACCTTGTGATAACTTCTCAGGAAAAGCAAGCAACCGAATATCATGTTTACGTTTAATGTTTCACATCCCGTAGAACATGAAAATGAACTTAATTTTGAAATCCGAGGTCTTCTTCCAAAGTTATGCATTGTTGCAAAACTGAGTTATACCTTCCCTTTTGAGATATACCTTGTGATAACTTCTCAGGAAGAGCAAGCAACCGAATATCATGTTTACGTTTAATGTTTCGCATCCCGTAGAACATGAAAATGAACTTAATTTTGAAGTCCGAGCTCTTCTTCAAAAGTTATGCATTGTTGTTAAACTTAGTTATACCTTCCATTTTGAGATATGCCTTGTGATACCTTCTCAGGCAAAGCAAGCAACCGAATATCATGTTTACGTTTAATGTTTCGCATCCTGCAGAACATGAAAATCAGCTTAATTTTGAAATCTGAGCTCTTCTTCAAAAGTTATGCATTGTTGCTAAATTGAGTTGGACCTTCCATTTTGAGATATGGCTTGTGATAACTTCTCAGGAAAAGCAAGCAACCGAATATCATGTTTACGTTTAATGTTTCGCATCCTGCAGAACATGAAAATGAACTTAATTTTGAAATCCGAGCTTTTCTTCAAAAGTTATGCATTGTTGCTAAACTGAGTTATACCTTCCATTTTGAGATATGCCTTGTGATAATTTCTCAGGAAAAGCAAGAAACCAAATATCATGTTGACGTTTAATGTTTCGCATCCTGCAGAACATGAAAATGAACTTAATTTTGAAATCCGAGCTCTTCTTCAAAAGTTATGCATTGTTAAACTTAGTTATACCTTCCATTTTGAGATATGCCTTGTGATAACTTCTCAGGAAAAGCAAGCAACCGAATATCATGTTGACGTTTAATGTTTCGCATCCTGCAGAACATGAAAATGAACTTAATTTTGAAATCCGAGCTCTTCTTCAAAAGTTATGCATTGTTACTAAACTGAGTTATACATTCCATTTTGAGATATACCTTGTGATAACTTCTCAGGAAAATCAAGCAACCGAATATCATGTTTACGTTCAATGTTTCCCATCCCGCAGAACATGAAAATGAACTTAATTTTGAAATCCGAGCTCTTCTTCAAAAGTTATGCATTGTTGTTAAACTTAGTTATACCTTCCATTTTGAGATATGCCTTGTGATAACTTCTCAGGAAAAGCAAGAAACCGAATATCATGTTGACGTTTAATGTTTCGCATCCTGCAGAACATGAAAATGAACTTAATTTTGAAATCCGAGCTCTTCTTCAAAAGTTATGCATTGTTGCTAAACTGAGTTATACCTTCCATTTTGAGATATACCTTGTGATAACTTCTCAGGAAAAGCAAGCAACCGAAAATCATGTTTACGTTTAATGTTTCGCATCTCGTAGAACTTGAAAATGAACATAATTTTGAAATCCGAGCTCTTCTTCAAAAGTTATGCAATGTTGCTAAACTGAGTTATACCTTCCATTTTGAGATATGCCTTGTGATAACTTCTCAGGAAAAGCAAGCAACCGAATATCATGTTTACGTTCAATGTTTCCCATCCCGCAGAACATGAAAATGAACTTAATTTTGAAATCCGAGATCTTCTTCAAAAGTTATGCATTGTTGTTAAACTTAGTTATACCTTCCATTTTGAGATATGCCTTGTGACAACTTCTCAGGAAAAGCAAGAAACCGAATATCATGTTGACGTTTAATGTTTCGCATCCTGCAGAACATGAAAATGAACTTAATTTTGAAATCCGAGCTCTTCTACAAAAGTTATGCATTGTTGCTAAACTGAGTTATACATTCCATTTTGAGATATACCTTGTGATAACTTCTCAGGAAAATCAAGCAACCGAATATCATGTTTACGTTCAATGTTTCCCATCCCGCAGAACATGAAAATGAACTTAATTTTGAAATCCGAGCTCTTCTTCAAAAGGTATGCATTGTTGCTAAACTGAGTTATACCTTCCATTTTGAGATAGGCCTTGTGATAGCTATTCAGGAAAAGCAAGAAACCGAAAATCATGTTGACGTTTAATGTTTCGCATCTTGCAGAACATGAAAATGAACTTAATTTTGAAATCCGAGCTCTTCTTCAAAAGTTATGAATTGTTGCTAAATTGAGTTATACCTTCCATTTTGAGATATACCTTGTGATAACTTCTCAGGAAAAGCAAGCAACCGAATATCAGGTTTACGTTTAATGTTTCACATCCCGTAGAACATGAAAATGAACTTAATTTTGAAATCCGAGCTCTTCTTCAAAAGTTATGCATTGTTGCAAAACTGAGTTATACCTTCCATTTTGAGATATACCTTGTGATAACTTCTCAGGAAAAGCAAGCAACCGAATATCATGTTTATGTTTAATGTTTCGCATCCCGTAGAACATGAAAATGAACTTAATTTTGAAATCCGAGCTCTTCTTCAAAAGTTATGCATTGTTGTTAAACTGAGTTATACCTTCCATTTTGAGATATACCTTGTGATAACTTCTCAGGAAAAGCAAGCAACCGAATATCATGTTTACGTTTAATGTTTCGCATCCCGTAGAACATGAAAATGAACTTAATTTTGAAATCCGAGGTCTTCTTCCAAAGTTATGCATTGTTGCAAAACTGAGTTATACCTTCCCTTTTGAGATATACCTTGTGATAACTTCTCAGGAAGAGCAAGCAACCGAATATCATGTTTACGTTTAATGTTTCGCATCCCGTAGAACATGAAAATGAACTTAATTTTGAAATCCGAGCTCTTCTTCAAAAGTTATGCATTGTTGTTAAACTTAGTTATACCTTCCATTTTGAGATATACCTTGTGATAACTTCTCAGGAAAAGCAAGCAACCGAATATCATGTTTATGTTTAATGTTTCGCATCCTGCAGAACATGAAAATCAGCTTAATTTTGAAATCTGAGCTCTTCTTCAAAAGTTATGCATTGTTGCTAAATTGAGTTGGACCTTCCATTTTGAGATATGGCTTGTGATAACTTCTAGGAAAAGCAAGCAATCGAATATCATGTTTACGTTTAATGTTTCGCATCCTGCAGAACATGAAAATGAACTTAATTTTGAAATCCGAGCTTTTCTTCAAAAGTTATGCATTGTTGCTAAACTGAGTTATACCTTCCATTTTGAGATATGCCTTGTGATAACTTCTCAGGAAAAGCAAGAAACCAAATATCATGTTGACGTTTAATGTTTCGCATCCTGCAGAACATGAAAATGAACTTAATTTTGGAATCCGAGCTCTTCTTCAAAAGTTATGCATTGTTAAACTTAGTTATACCTTCCATTTTGAGATATGCCTTGTGATAACTTCTCAGGAAAAGCAAGCAACCGAATATCATGTTGACGTTTAATGTTTCGCATCCTGCAGAACATGAAAATGAACTTAATTTTGAAATCCGAGCTCTTCTTCAAAAGTTATGCATTGTTGTTAAACTTAGTTATACCTTCCATTTTGAGATATGCCTTGTGATAACTTCTCAGGAAAAGCAAGAAACCGAATATCATGTTGACGTTTAATGTTTCGCATCCTGCAGAACATGAAAATGAACTTAATTTTGAAATCCGAGCTCTTCTTCAAAAGTTATGCATTGTTGCTAAACTGAGTTATACATTCCATTTTGAGATATACCTTGTGATAACTTCTCAGGAAAAGCAAGCAACCGAATATCATGTTTACGTTTAATGTTTGGCATCCCGTAGAACATGAAAATGAACTTAATTTTGAAATCCGAGCTCTTCTTCCAAAGTTATGCATTGTTGCAAAACTGAGTTATACCTTCCCTTTCGAGATATACCTTGTGATAACTTCTCAGGAAAAGCAAGCAACCGAATATCATGTTTATGTTTAATGTTTTTCATCCCGTAGAACATGAAAATGAACTTAATTTTGAAATCCGAGCTCTTCTTCAAAAGTTATGCATTGTTGTTAAACTGAGTTATACCTTCCCTTTTGAGATATACCTTGTGATAACTTCTCAGGAAAATCAAGCAACCGAATATCATGTTTACGTTCAATGTTTCCCATCCCGCAGAACATGAAAATGAACTTAATTTTGAAATCCGAGCTCTTCTTCAAAAGGTATGCATTGTTGCTAAACTGAGTTATACCTTCCATTTTGAGATAGGCCTTGTGATAGCTATTCAGGAAAAGCAAGAAACCGAAAATCATGTTGACGTTTAATGTTTCCCATCCCGCAGAACATGAAAATGAACTTAATTTTGAAATCCGAGCTCTTCTTCAAAAGGTATGCATTGTTGCTAAACTGAGTTATACCTTCCATTTTGAGATAGGCCTTGTGATAGCTATTCAGGAAAAGCAAGAAACCGAAAATCATGTTGACGTTTAATGTTTCGCATCTTTCAGAACATGAAAATCAACTTAATTTTGGAATCCGAGCTCTTCTTCAAAAGTTATGAATTGTTGCTAAATTGAGTTATACCTTCCATTTTGAGATATACCTTGTGATAACTTCTCAGGAAAAGCAAGAAACCGAAAATCATGTTGACGTTTAATGTTTCGCATTTTTCAGAACATGAAAATGAACTTAATTTTGAAATCCGAGCTCTTCTTCAAAAGTTATGAATTGTTGCTAAATTGAGTTATACCTTCCATTTTGAGATATACCTTGTGATAACTTCTCAGGAAAAGCAAGCAACCGAATATCAGGTTTACGTTTAATGTTTCACATCCCGTAGAACATGAAAATGAACTTAATTTTGAAATCCGAGCTCTTCTTCAAAAGTTATGCATTGTTGCAAAACTGAGTTATACCTTCCATTTTGAGATATGCCTTGTGATACCTTCTCAGGAAAAGCAAGCAACCGAATATCATGTTTACGTTTAATGTTTCGCATCCCGTAGAACATGAAAATGAACTTAATTTTGAAATCCGAGCTATTCTTCAAAAGTTATGCATTGTTGCTAAACTGAGTTATACCTTCTATTTTGAGATATACCTTGTGATAACTTCTCAGGAAAAGCAAGCAACCGAAAATCATGTTTACGTTTAATGTTTCGCATCTTGTAGAACATGAAAATGAACTTAATTTTGAAATCCGAGCTCTTCTTCAAAAGTTATGCAATGTTGCTAAACTGAGTTATACCTTCCATTTTGAGATATGCCTTGTGATACCTTCTCAGGAAAAGCAAGCAACCGAATATCATGTTTACGTTTAATGTTTCGCATCCCGTAGAACATGAAAATGAACTTAATTTTGAAATCCGAGCTATTCTTCAAAAGTTATGCATTGTTGCTAAACTGAGTTATACCTTCTATTTTGAGATATACCTTGTGATAACTTCTCAGGAAAAGCAAGCAACCGAAAATCATGTTTACGTTTAATGTTTCGCATCTCGTAGAACATGAAAATGAACTTAATTTTGAAATCCGAGCTCTTCTTCAAAAGTTATGCAATGTTGCTAAACTGAGTTATACCTTCCATTTTGAGATATGCCTTGTGATAACTTCTCAGGAAAAGCAAGCAACCGAATATCATGTTTACGTTCAATGTTTCCCATCCCGCAGAACATGAAAATGAACTTAATTTTGAAATCCGAGATCTTCTTCAAAAGTTATGCATTGTTGTTAAACTTAGTTATACCTTCCATTTTGAGATATGCCTTGTGACAACTTCTCAGGAAAAGCAAGAAACCGAATATCATGTTGACGTTTAATGTTTCGCATCCTGCAGAACATGAAAATGAACTTAATTTTGAAATCCGAGCTCTTCTACAAAAGATATGCATTGTTGCTAAACTGAGTTATACATTCCATTTTGAGATATACCTTGTGATAACTTCTCAGGAAAATCAAGCAACCGAATATCATGTTTACGTTCAATGTTTCGCATCTCGTAGAACATGAAAATGAACTTAATTTTGAAATCCGAGCTCTTCTTCAAAATTTATGCATTGTTGTTAAACTTAGTTATACCTTCCATTTTGAGATATGCCTTGTGACAACTTCTCAGGAAAAGCAAGAAACCGAATATCATGTTTACGTTCAATGTTTCCCATCCCGCAGAACATGAAAATGAATTTAATTTTGAAATCCGAGCTCTTCTTCAAAAGTTATGAATTGTTGCTAAATTGAGTTATACCTTCCATTTTGAGATATACCTTGTGATAACTTCTCAGGAAAATCAAGCAACCGAATATCATGTTTACGTTCAATGTTTCCCATCCCGCAGAACATGAAAATGAATTTAATTTTGAAATCCGAGCTCTTCTTCAAAAGGTATGCATTGTTGCTAAACTGAGTTATACCTTCCATTTTGAGATAGGCCTTGTGATAGCTATTCAGGAAAAGCAAGAAACCGAAAATCATGTTGACGTTTAATGTTTCGCATCTTGCAGAACATGAAAATGAACTTAATTTTGAAATCCGAGCTCTTCTTCAAAAGTTATGAATTGTTGCTAAATTGAGTTATACCTTCCATTTTGAGATATACCTTGTGATAACTTCTCAGGAAAAGCAAGCAACCGAATATCAGGTTTACATTTAATGTTTCACATCCCGTAGAACATGAAAATGAACTTAATTTTGAAATCCGAGCTCTTCTTCAAAAGTTATGCATTGTTGCAAAACTGAGTTATACCTTCCATTTTGAGATATACCTTGTGATAACTTCTCAGGAAAATCAAGCAACCGAATATCATGTTTACGTTCAATGTTTCCCATCCCGCAGAACATGAAAATGAATTTAATTTTGAAATCCGAGCTCTTCTTCAAAAGGTATGCATTGTTGCTAAACTGAGTTATACCTTCCATTTTGAGATAGGCCTTGTGATAGCTATTCAGGAAAAGCAAGAAACCGAAAATCATGTTGACGTTTAATGTTTCGCATCTTGCAGAACATGAAAATGAACTTAATTTTGAAATCCGAGCTCTTCTTCAAAAGTTATGAATTGTTGCTAAATTGAGTTATACCTTCCATTTTGAGATATACCTTGTGATAACTTCTCAGGAAAAGCAAGCAACCGAATATCAGGTTTACATTTAATGTTTCACATCCCGTAGAACATGAAAATGAACTTAATTTTGAAATCCGAGCTCTTCTTCAAAAGTTATGCATTGTTGCAAAACTGAGTTATACCTTCCATTTTGAGATATACCTTGTGATAACTTCTCAGGAAAATCAAGCAACCGAATATCATGTTTACGTTCAATGTTTCCCATCCCGCAGAACATGAAAATGAATTTAATTTTGAAATCCGAGCTCTTCTTCAAAAGGTATGCATTGTTGCTAAACTGAGTTATACCTTCCATTTTGAGATAGGCCTTGTGATAGCTATTCAGGAAAAGCAAGAAACCGAAAATCATGTTGACGTTTCATGTTTCGCATCTTGCAGAACATGAAAATGAACTTAATTTTGAAATCCGAGCTCTTCTTCAAAAGTTATGAATTGTTGCTAAATTGAGTTATACCTTCCATTTTGAGATATACCTTGTGATAACTTCTCAGGAAAAGCAAGCAACCGAATATCAGGTTTACATTTAATGTTTCACATCCCGTAGAACATAAAAATGAACTTAATTTTGAAATCCGAGCTCTTCTTCAAAAGTTATGCATTGTTGCAAAACTGAGTTATACCTTCCATTTTGAGATATACCTTGTGATAACTTCTCAGGAAAAGCAAGCAACCGAATATCATGTTTATGTTTAATGTTTGGCATCCCGTAGAACATGAAAATGAACTTAATTTTGAAATCCGAGCTCTTCTTCAAAAGTTATGCATTGTTGTTAAACTGAGTTATACCTTCCATTTTGAGATATACCTTGTGATAACTTCTCAGGAAAAGCAAGCAACCGAATATCATGTTTACGTTTAATGTTTCGCATCCCGTAGAACATGAAAATGAACTTAATTTTGAAATCCGAGGTCTTCTTCCAAAGATATGCATTGTTGCAAAACTGAGTTATACCTTCCCTTTTGAGATATACCTTGTGATAACTTCTCAGGAAGAGCAAGCAACCGAATATCATGTTTACGTTTAATGTTTCGCATCCCGTAGAACATGAAAATGAACTTAATTTTGAAATCCGAGCTCTTCTTCAAAAGTTATGCATTGTTGTTAAACTTAGTTATACCTTCCATTTTGAGATATGCCTTGTGATACCTTCTCAGGCAAAGCAAGCAACCGAATATCATGTTTACGTTTAATGTTTCGCATCCTGCAGAACATGAAAATCAGCTTAATTTTGAAATCTGAGCTCTTCTTCAAAAGTTATGCATTGTTGCTAAATTGAGTTGGACCTTCCATTTTGAGATATGGCTTGTGATAACTTCTCAGGAAAAGCAAGCAACCGAATATCATGTTTACGTTTAATGTTTCGCATCCTGCAGAACATGAAAATGAACTTAATTTTGAAATCCGAGCTTTTCTTCAAAAGTTATGCATTGTTGCTAAACTGAGTTATACCTTCCATTTTGAGATATGCCTTGTGATAATTTCTCAGGAAAAGCAAGAAACCAAATATCATGTTGACGTTTAATGTTTCGCATCCTGCAGAACATGAAAATGAACTTAATTTTGAAATCCGAGCTCTTCTTCAAAAGTTATGCATTGTTAAACTTAGTTATACCTTCCATTTTGAGATATGCCTTGTGATAACTTCTCAGGAAAAGCAAGCAACCGAATATCATGTTGACGTTTAATGTTTCGCATCCTGCAGAACATGAAAATGAACTTAATTTTGAAATCCGAGCTCTTCTACAAAAGTTATGCATTGTTGCTAAACTGTTATACATTCCATTTTGAGATATACCTTGTGATAACTTCTCCGGAAAATCAAGCAACCGAATATCATGTTTACGTTCAATGTTTCCCATCCCGCAGAACATGAAAATGAACTTAATTTTGAAATCCGAGCTCTTCTTCAAAAGGTATGCATTGTTGCTAAACTGAGTTATACCTTCCATTTTGAGATAGGCCTTGTGATAGCTATTCAGGAAAAGCAAGAAACCGAAAATCATGTTGACGTTTAATGTTTCGCATCTTGCAGAACATGAACATGAACTTAATTTTGAAATCCGAGCTCTTCTTCAAAAGTTATGAATTGTTGCTAAATTGAGTTATACCTTCCATTTTGAGATATACCTTGTGATAACTTCTCAGGAAAAGCAAGCAACCGAATATCAGGTTTACATTTAATGTTTCACATCCCGTAGAACATGAAAATGAACTTAATTTTGAAATCCGAGCTCTTCTTCAAAAGTTATGCATTGTTGCAAAACTGAGTTATACCTTCCATTTTGAGATATACCTTGTGATAACTTCTCAGGAAAAGCAAGCAACCGAATATCATGTTTATGTTTAATGTTTTGCATCCCGTAGAACATGAAAATGAACTTAATTTTGAAATCCGAGCTCTTCTTCAAAAGTTATGCATTGTTGTTAAACTGAGTTATACCTTCCATTCTGAGATATACCTTGTGATAACTTCTCAGGAAAAGCAAGCAACCGAATATCATGTTTACGTTTAATGTTTCGCATCCCGTAGAACATGAAAATGAACTTAATTTTGAAATCCGAGGTCTTCTTCCAAAGTTATGCATTGTTGCAAAACTGAGTTATACCTTCCCTTTTGAGATATACCTTGTGATAACTTCTCAGGAAGAGCAAGCAACCGAATATCATGTTTACGTTTAATGTTTCGCATCCCGTAGAACATGAAAATGAACTTAATTTTGAAGTCCGAGCTCTTCTTCAAAAGTTATGCATTGTTGTTAAACTTAGTTATACCTTCCATTTTGAGATATGCCTTGTGATACCTTCTCAGGCAAAGCAAGCAACCGAATATCATGTTTACGTTTAATGTTTCGCATCCTGCAGAACATGAAAATCAGCTTAATTTTGAAATCTGAGCTCTTCTTCAAAAGTTATGCATTGTTGCTAAATTGAGTTGGACCTTCCATTTTGAGATATGGCTTGTGATAACTTCTCAGGAAAAGCAAGCAACCGAATATCATGTTTACGTTTAATGTTTCGCATCCTGCAGAACATGAAAATGAACTTAATTTTGAAATCCGAGCTTTTCTTCAAAAGTTATGCATTGTTGCTAAACTGAGTTATACCTTCCATTTTGAGATATGCCTTGTGATAATTTCTCAGGAAAAGCAAGAAACCAAATATCATGTTGACGTTTAATGTTTCGCATCCTGCAGAACATGAAAATGAACTTAATTTTGAAATCCGAGCTCTTCTTCAAAAGTTATGCATTGTTAAACTTAGTTATACCTTCCATTTTGAGATATGCCTTGTGATAACTTCTCAGGAAAAGCAAGCAACCGAATATCATGTTGACGTTTAATGTTTCGCATCCTGCAGAACATTAAAATGAACTTAATTTTGAAATCCGAGCTCTTCTTCAAAAGTTATGCATTGTTACTAAACTGAGTTATACATTCCATTTTGAGATATACCTTGTGATAACTTCTCAGGAAAATCAAGCAACCGAATATCATGTTTACGTTCAATGTTTCCCATCCCGCAGAACATGAAAATGAACTTAATTTTGAAATCCGAGCTCTTCTTCAAAAGTTATGCATTGTTGTTAAACTTAGTTATACCTTCCATTTTGAGATATGCCTTGTGATAACTTCTCAGGAAAAGCAAGAAACCGAATATCATGTTGACGTTTAATGTTTCGCATCCTGCAGAACATGAAAATGAACTTAATTTTGAAATCCGAGCTCTTCTTCAAAAGTTATGCATTGTTGCTAAACTGAGTTATACCTTCCATTTTGAGATATACCTTGTGATAACTTCTCAGGAAAAGCAAGCAACCGAAAATCATGTTTACGTTTAATGTTTCGCATCTCGTAGAACTTGAAAATGAACATAATTTTGAAATCCGAGCTCTTCTTCAAAAGTTATGCAATGTTGCTAAACTGAGTTATACCTTCCATTTTGAGATATGCCTTGTGATAACTTCTCAGGAAAAGCAAGCAACCGAATATCATGTTTACGTTCAATGTTTCCCATCCCGCAGAACATGAAAATGAACTTAATTTTGAAATCCGAGATCTTCTTCAAAAGTTATGCATTGTTGTTAAACTTAGTTATACCTTCCATTTTGAGATATGCCTTGTGACAACTTCTCAGGAAAAGCAAGAAACCGAATATCATGTTGACGTTTAATGTTTCGCATCCTGCAGAACATGAAAATGAACTTAATTTTGAAATCCGAGCTCTTCTACAAAAGTTATGCAATGTTGCTAAACTGAGTTATACCTTCCATTTTGAGATATGCCTTGTGATACCTTCTCAGGAAAAGCAAGCAACCGAATATCATGTTTACGTTTAATGTTTCGCATCCCGTAGAACATGAAAATGAACTTAATTTTGAAATCCGAGCTATTCTTCAAAAGTTATGCATTGTTGCTAAACTGAGTTATACCTTCTATTTTGAGATATACCTTGTGATAACTTCTCAGGAAAAGCAAGCAACCGAATATCAGGTTTACGTTTAATGTTTCACATCCCGTAGAACATGAAAATGAACTTAATTTTGAAATCCGAGCTCTTCTTCAAAAGTTATGCATTGTTGCAAAACTGAGTTATACCTTCCATTTTGAGATATGCCTTGTGATACCTTCTCAGGAAAAGCAAGCAACCGAATATCATGTTTACGTTTAATGTTTCGCATCCCGTAGAACATGAAAATGAACTTAATTTTGAAATCCGAGCTATTCTTCAAAAGTTATGCATTGTTGCTAAACTGAGTTATACCTTCTATTTTGAGATATACCTTGTGATAACTTCTCAGGAAAAGCAAGCAACCGAAAATCATGTTTACGTTTAATGTTTCGCATCTTGTAGAACATGAAAATGAACTTAATTTTGAAATCCGAGCTCTTCTTCAAAAGTTATGCAATGTTGCTAAACTGAGTTATACCTTCCATTTTGAGATATGCCTTGTGATACCTTCTCAGGAAAAGCAAGCAACCGAATATCATGTTTACGTTTAATGTTTCGCATCCCGTAGAACATGAAAATGAACTTAATTTTGAAATCCGAGCTATTCTTCAAAAGTTATGCATTGTTGCTAAACTGAGTTATACCTTCTATTTTGAGATATACCTTGTGATAACTTCTCAGGAAAAGCAAGCAACCGAAAATCATGTTTACGTTTAATGTTTCGCATCTCGTAGAACATGAAAATGAACTTAATTTTGAAATCCGAGCTCTTCTTCAAAAGTTATGCAATGTTGCTAAACTGAGTTATACCTTCCATTTTGAGATATGCCTTGTGATAACTTCTCAGGAAAAGCAAGCAACCGAATATCATGTTTACGTTCAATGTTTCCCATCCCGCAGAACATGAAAATGAACTTAATTTTGAAATCCGAGATCTTCTTCAAAAGTTATGCATTGTTGTTAAACTTAGTTATACCTTCCATTTTGAGATATGCCTTGTGACAACTTCTCAGGAAAAGCAAGAAACCGAATATCATGTTGACGTTTAATGTTTCGCATCCTGCAGAACATGAAAATGAACTTAATTTTGAAATCCGAGCTCTTCTACAAAAGATATGCATTGTTGCTAAACTGAGTTATACATTCCATTTTGAGATATACCTTGTGATAACTTCTCAGGAAAATCAAGCAACCGAATATCATGTTTACGTTCAATGTTTCGCATCTCGTAGAACATGAAAATGAACTTAATTTTGAAATCCGAGCTCTTCTTCAAAATTTATGCATTGTTGTTAAACTTAGTTATACCTTCCATTTTGAGATATGCCTTGTGACAACTTCTCAGGAAAAGCAAGAAACCGAATATCATGTTTACGTTCAATGTTTCCCATCCCGCAGAACATGAAAATGAATTTAATTTTGAAATCCGAGCTCTTCTTCAAAAGTTATGAATTGTTGCTAAATTGAGTTATACCTTCCATTTTGAGATATACCTTGTGATAACTTCTCAGGAAAATCAAGCAACCGAATATCATGTTTACGTTCAATGTTTCCCATCCCGCAGAACATGAAAATGAATTTAATTTTGAAATCCGAGCTCTTCTTCAAAAGGTATGCATTGTTGCTAAACTGAGTTATACCTTCCATTTTGAGATAGGCCTTGTGATAGCTATTCAGGAAAAGCAAGAAACCGAAAATCATGTTGACGTTTAATGTTTCGCATCTTGCAGAACATGAAAATGAACTTAATTTTGAAATCCGAGCTCTTCTTCAAAAGTTATGAATTGTTGCTAAATTGAGTTATACCTTCCATTTTGAGATATACCTTGTGATAACTTCTCAGGAAAAGCAAGCAACCGAATATCAGGTTTACATTTAATGTTTCACATCCCGTAGAACATGAAAATGAACTTAATTTTGAAATCCGAGCTCTTCTTCAAAAGTTATGCATTGTTGCAAAACTGAGTTATACCTTCCATTTTGAGATATACCTTGTGATAACTTCTCAGGAAAATCAAGCAACCGAATATCATGTTTACGTTCAATGTTTCCCATCCCGCAGAACATGAAAATGAATTTAATTTTGAAATCCGAGCTCTTCTTCAAAAGGTATGCATTGTTGCTAAACTGAGTTATACCTTCCATTTTGAGATAGGCCTTGTGATAGCTATTCAGGAAAAGCAAGAAACCGAAAATCATGTTGACGTTTAATGTTTCGCATCTTGCAGAACATGAAAATGAACTTAATTTTGAAATCCGAGCTCTTCTTCAAAAGTTATGAATTGTTGCTAAATTGAGTTATACCTTCCATTTTGAGATATACCTTGTGATAACTTCTCAGGAAAAGCAAGCAACCGAATATCAGGTTTACATTTAATGTTTCACATCCCGTAGAACATGAAAATGAACTTAATTTTGAAATCCGAGCTCTTCTTCAAAAGTTATGCATTGTTGCAAAACTGAGTTATACCTTCCATTTTGAGATATACCTTGTGATAACTTCTCAGGAAAATCAAGCAACCGAATATCATGTTTACGTTCAATGTTTCCCATCCCGCAGAACATGAAAATGAATTTAATTTTGAAATCCGAGCTCTTCTTCAAAAGGTATGCATTGTTGCTAAACTGAGTTATACCTTCCATTTTGAGATAGGCCTTGTGATAGCTATTCAGGAAAAGCAAGAAACCGAAAATCATGTTGACGTTTCATGTTTCGCATCTTGCAGAACATGAAAATGAACTTAATTTTGAAATCCGAGCTCTTCTTCAAAAGTTATGAATTGTTGCTAAATTGAGTTATACCTTCCATTTTGAGATATACCTTGTGATAACTTCTCAGGAAAAGCAAGCAACCGAATATCAGGTTTACATTTAATGTTTCACATCCCGTAGAACATAAAAATGAACTTAATTTTGAAATCCGAGCTCTTCTTCAAAAGTTATGCATTGTTGCAAAACTGAGTTATACCTTCCATTTTGAGATATACCTTGTGATAACTTCTCAGGAAAAGCAAGCAACCGAATATCATGTTTATGTTTAATGTTTGGCATCCCGTAGAACATGAAAATGAACTTAATTTTGAAATCCGAGCTCTTCTTCAAAAGTTATGCATTGTTGTTAAACTGAGTTATACCTTCCATTTTGAGATATACCTTGTGATAACTTCTCAGGAAAAGCAAGCAACCGAATATCATGTTTACGTTTAATGTTTCGCATCCCGTAGAACATGAAAATGAACTTAATTTTGAAATCCGAGGTCTTCTTCCAAAGATATGCATTGTTGCAAAACTGAGTTATACCTTCCCTTTTGAGATATACCTTGTGATAACTTCTCAGGAAGAGCAAGCAACCGAATATCATGTTTACGTTTAATGTTTCGCATCCCGTAGAACATGAAAATGAACTTAATTTTGAAATCCGAGCTCTTCTTCAAAAGTTATGCATTGTTGTTAAACTTAGTTATACCTTCCATTTTGAGATATGCCTTGTGATACCTTCTCAGGCAAAGCAAGCAACCGAATATCATGTTTACGTTTAATGTTTCGCATCCTGCAGAACATGAAAATCAGCTTAATTTTGAAATCTGAGCTCTTCTTCAAAAGTTATGCATTGTTGCTAAATTGAGTTGGACCTTCCATTTTGAGATATGGCTTGTGATAACTTCTCAGGAAAAGCAAGCAACCGAATATCATGTTTACGTTTAATGTTTCGCATCCTGCAGAACATGAAAATGAACTTAATTTTGAAATCCGAGCTTTTCTTCAAAAGTTATGCATTGTTGCTAAACTGAGTTATACCTTCCATTTTGAGATATGCCTTGTGATAATTTCTCAGGAAAAGCAAGAAACCAAATATCATGTTGACGTTTAATGTTTCGCATCCTGCAGAACATGAAAATGAACTTAATTTTGAAATCCGAGCTCTTCTTCAAAAGTTATGCATTGTTAAACTTAGTTATACCTTCCATTTTGAGATATGCCTTGTGATAACTTCTCAGGAAAAGCAAGCAACCGAATATCATGTTGACGTTTAATGTTTCGCATCCTGCAGAACATGAAAATGAACTTAATTTTGAAATCCGAGCTCTTCTACAAAAGTTATGCATTGTTGCTAAACTGTTATACATTCCATTTTGAGATATACCTTGTGATAACTTCTCCGGAAAATCAAGCAACCGAATATCATGTTTACGTTCAATGTTTCCCATCCCGCAGAACATGAAAATGAACTTAATTTTGAAATCCGAGCTCTTCTTCAAAAGGTATGCATTGTTGCTAAACTGAGTTATACCTTCCATTTTGAGATAGGCCTTGTGATAGCTATTCAGGAAAAGCAAGAAACCGAAAATCATGTTGACGTTTAATGTTTCGCATCTTGCAGAACATGAACATGAACTTAATTTTGAAATCCGAGCTCTTCTTCAAAAGTTATGAATTGTTGCTAAATTGAGTTATACCTTCCATTTTGAGATATACCTTGTGATAACTTCTCAGGAAAAGCAAGCAACCGAATATCAGGTTTACATTTAATGTTTCACATCCCGTAGAACATGAAAATGAACTTAATTTTGAAATCCGAGCTCTTCTTCAAAAGTTATGCATTGTTGCAAAACTGAGTTATACCTTCCATTTTGAGATATACCTTGTGATAACTTCTCAGGAAAAGCAAGCAACCGAATATCATGTTTATGTTTAATGTTTTGCATCCCGTAGAACATGAAAATGAACTTAATTTTGAAATCCGAGCTCTTCTTCAAAAGTTATGCATTGTTGTTAAACTGAGTTATACCTTCCATTCTGAGATATACCTTGTGATAACTTCTCAGGAAAAGCAAGCAACCGAATATCATGTTTACGTTTAATGTTTCGCATCCCATAGAACATGAAAATGAACTTAATTTTGAAATCCGAGGTCTTCTTCCAAAGTTATGCATTGTTGCAAAACTGAGTTATACCTTCCCTTTTGAGATATACCTTGTGATAACTTCTCAGGAAGAGCAAGCAACCGAATATCATGTTTACGTTTAATGTTTCGCATCCCGTAGAACATGAAAATGAACTTAATTTTGAAGTCCGAGCTCTTCTTCAAAAGTTATGCATTGTTGTTAAACTTAGTTATACCTTCCATTTTGAGATATGCCTTGTGATACCTTCTCAGGCAAAGCAAGCAACCGAATATCATGTTTACGTTTAATGTTTCGCATCCTGCAGAACATGAAAATCAGCTTAATTTTGAAATCTGAGCTCTTCTTCAAAAGTTATGCATTGTTGCTAAATTGAGTTGGACCTTCCATTTTGAGATATGGCTTGTGATAACTTCTCAGGAAAAGCAAGCAACCGAATATCATGTTTACGTTTAATGTTTCGCATCCTGCAGAACATGAAAATGAACTTAATTTTGAAATCCGAGCTTTTCTTCAAAAGTTATGCATTGTTGCTAAACTGAGTTATACCTTCCATTTTGAGATATGCCTTGTGATAATTTCTCAGGAAAAGCAAGAAACCAAATATCATGTTGACGTTTAATGTTTCGCATCCTGCAGAACATGAAAATGAACTTAATTTTGAAATCCGAGCTCTTCTTCAAAAGTTATGCATTGTTAAACTTAGTTATACCTTCCATTTTGAGATATGCCTTGTGATAACTTCTCAGGAAAAGCAAGCAACCGAATATCATGTTGACGTTTAATGTTTCGCATCCTGCAGAACATTAAAATGAACTTAATTTTGAAATCCGAGCTCTTCTTCAAAAGTTATGCATTGTTACTAAACTGAGTTATACATTCCATTTTGAGATATACCTTGTGATAACTTCTCAGGAAAATCAAGCAACCGAATATCATGTTTACGTTCAATGTTTCCCATCCCGCAGAACATGAAAATGAACTTAATTTTGAAATCCGAGCTCTTCTTCAAAAGTTATGCATTGTTGTTAAACTTAGTTATACCTTCCATTTTGAGATATGCCTTGTGATAACTTCTCAGGAAAAGCAAGAAACCGAATATCATGTTGACGTTTAATGTTTCGCATCCTGCAGAACATGAAAATGAACTTAATTTTGAAATCCGAGCTCTTCTTCAAAAGTTATGCATTGTTGCTAAACTGAGTTATACCTTCCATTTTGAGATATACCTTGTGATAACTTCTCAGGAAAAGCAAGCAACCGAAAATCATGTTTACGTTTAATGTTTCGCATCTCGTAGAACTTGAAAATGAACATAATTTTGAAATCCGAGCTCTTCTTCAAAAGTTATGCAATGTTGCTAAACTGAGTTATACCTTCCATTTTGAGATATGCCTTGTGATAACTTCTCAGGAAAAGCAAGCAACCGAATATCATGTTTACGTTCAATGTTTCCCATCCCGCAGAACATGAAAATGAACTTAATTTTGAAATCCGAGATCTTCTTCAAAAGTTATGCATTGTTGTTAAACTTAGTTATACCTTCCATTTTGAGATATGCCTTGTGACAACTTCTCAGGAAAAGCAAGAAACCGAATATCATGTTGACGTTTAATGTTTCGCATCCTGCAGAACATGAAAATGAACTTAATTTTGAAATCCGAGCTCTTCTACAAAAGTTATGCAATGTTGCTAAACTGAGTTATACCTTCCATTTTGAGATATACCTTGTAATAACTTCTCAGGAAAATCAAGCAACCGAATATCATGTTTACGTTCAATGTTTCCCATCCCGCAGAACATGAAAATGAACTTAATTTTGAAATCCGAGCTCTTCTTCAAAAGGTATGCATTGTTGCTAAACTGAGTTATACCTTCCATTTTGAGATAGGCCTTGTGATAGCTATTCAGGAAAAGCAAGAAACCGAAAATCATGTTGACGTTTAATGTTTCGCATCTTGCAGAACATGAAAATGAACTTAATTTTGAAATCCGAGCTCTTCTTCAAAAGTTATGAATTGTTGCTAAATTGAGTTATACCTTCCATTTTGAGATATACCTTGTGATAACTTCTCAGGAAAAGCAAGCAACCGAATATCAGGTTTACGTTTAATGTTTCACATCCCGTAGAACATGAAAATGAACTTAATTTTGAAATCCGAGCTCTTCTTCAAAAGTTATGCATTGTTGCAAAACTGAGTTATACCTTCCATTTTGAGATATACCTTGTGATAACTTCTCAGGAAAAGCAAGCAACCGAATATCATGTTTATGTTTAATGTTTCGCATCCCGTAGAACATGAAAATGAACTTAATTTTGAAATCCGAGCTCTTCTTCAAAAGTTATGCATTGTTGTTAAACTGAGTTATACCTTCCATTTTGAGATATACCTTGTGATAACTTCTCAGGAAAAGCAAGCAACCGAATATCATGTTTACGTTTAATGTTTCGCATCCCGTAGAACATGAAAATGAACTTAATTTTGAAATCCGAGGTCTTCTTCCAAAGTTATGCATTGTTGCAAAACTGAGTTATACCTTCCCTTTTGAGATATACCTTGTGATAACTTCTCAGGAAGAGCAAGCAACCGAATATCATGTTTACGTTTAATGTTTCGCATCCCGTAGAACATGAAAATGAACTTAATTTTGAAATCCGAGCTCTTCTTCAAAAGTTATGCATTGTTGTTAAACTTAGTTATACCTTCCATTTTGAGATATACCTTGTGATAACTTCTCAGGAAAAGCAAGCAACCGAATATCATGTTTATGTTTAATGTTTCGCATCCTGCAGAACATGAAAATCAGCTTAATTTTGAAATCTGAGCTCTTCTTCAAAAGTTATGCATTGTTGCTAAATTGAGTTGGACCTTCCATTTTGAGATATGGCTTGTGATAACTTCTAGGAAAAGCAAGCAATCGAATATCATGTTTACGTTTAATGTTTCGCATCCTGCAGAACATGAAAATGAACTTAATTTTGAAATCCGAGCTTTTCTTCAAAAGTTATGCATTGTTGCTAAACTGAGTTATACCTTCCATTTTGAGATATGCCTTGTGATAACTTCTCAGGAAAAGCAAGAAACCAAATATCATGTTGACGTTTAATGTTTCGCATCCTGCAGAACATGAAAATGAACTTAATTTTGGAATCCGAGCTCTTCTTCAAAAGTTATGCATTGTTGTTAAACTTAGTTATACCTTCCATTTTGAGATATGCCTTGTGATAACTTCTCAGGAAAAGCAAGAAACCGAATATCATGTTGACGTTTAATGTTTCGCATCCTGCAGAACATGAAAATGAACTTAATTTTGAAATCTGAGCTCTTCTTCAAAAGTTATGCATTGTTGCTAAACTGAGTTATACATTCCATTTTGAGATATACCTTGTGATAACTTCTCAGGAAAAGCAAGCAACCGAATATCATGTTTACGTTTAATGTTTGGCATCCCGTAGAACATGAAAATGAACTTAATTTTGAAATCCGAGCTCTTCTTCCAAAGTTATGCATTGTTGCAAAACTGAGTTATACCTTCCCTTTCGAGATATACCTTGTGATAACTTCTCAGGAAAAGCAAGCAACCGAATATCATGTTTATGTTTAATGTTTTTCATCCCGTAGAACATGAAAATGAACTTAATTTTGAAATCCGAGCTCTTCTTCAAAAGTTATGCATTGTTGTTAAACTGAGTTATACCTTCCATTTTGAGATATACCTTGTGATAACTTCTCAGGAAAAGCAAGCAACCGAATATCATGTTTAGGTTTAATGTTTCGCATCCCGTAGAACATGGAAATGAACTTAATTTTGAAATCCGAGGTCTTCTTCCAAAGTTATGCATTGTTGCAAAACTGAGTTATACCTTCCCTTTTGAGATATACCTTGTGATAACTTCTCAGGAAGAGCAAGCAACCGAATATCATGTTTACGTTTAATGTTTCGCATCCCATAGAACATGAAAATGAACTTAATTTTGAAATCCGAGCTCTTCTTCAAAAGTTATGCATTGTTGTTAAACTTAGTTATACCTTCCATTTTGAGATATGCCTTGTGATACCTTCTCAGGAAAAGCAAGCAACCGAATATCATGTTTACGTTTAATGTTTCGCATCCTGCAGAACATGAAAATCAGCTTAATTTTGAAATCTGAGCTCTTCTTCAAAAGTTATACATTGTTGCTAAACTGAGTTATACCTTCCCTTTTGAGATATACCTTGTGATAACTTCTCAGGAAAATCAAGCAACCGAATATCATGTTTACGTTCAATGTTTCCCATCCCGCAGAACATGAAAATGAACTTAATTTTGAAATCCGAGCTCTTCTTCAAAAGGTATGCATTGTTGCTAAACTGAGTTATACCTTCCATTTTGAGATAGGCCTTGTGATAGCTATTCAGGAAAAGCAAGAAACCGAAAATCATGTTGACGTTTAATGTTTCCCATCCCGCAGAACATGAAAATGAACTTAATTTTGAAATCCGAGCTCTTCTTCAAAAGGTATGCATTGTTGCTAAACTGAGTTATACCTTCCATTTTGAGATAGGCCTTGTGATAGCTATTCAGGAAAAGCAAGAAACCGAAAATCATGTTGACGTTTAATGTTTCGCATCTTTCAGAACATGAAAATCAACTTAATTTTGGAATCCGAGCTCTTCTTCAAAAGTTATGAATTGTTGCTAAATTGAGTTATACCTTCCATTTTGAGATATACCTTGTGATAACTTCTCAGGAAAAGCAAGAAACCGAAAATCATGTTGACGTTTAATGTTTCGCATCTTTCAGAACATGAAAATGAACTTAATTTTGAAATCCGAGCTCTTCTTCAAAAGTTATGCATTGTTGTTAAACTTAGTTATACCTTCCATTTTGAGATATGCCTTGTGATACCTTCTCAGGAAAAGCAAGCAACCGAATATCATGTTTACGTTTAATGTTTCGCATCCTGCAGAACATGAAAATCAGCTTAATTTTGAAATCTGAGCTCTTCTTCAAAAGTTATACATTGTTGCTAAACTGAGTTATACCTTCCCTTTTGAGATATACCTTGTGATAACTTCTCAGGAAAATCAAGCAACCGAATATCATGTTTACGTTCAATGTTTCCCATCCCGCAGAACATGAAAATGAACTTAATTTTGAAATCCGAGCTCTTCTTCAAAAGGTATGCATTGTTGCTAAACTGAGTTATACCTTCCATTTTGAGATAGGCCTTGTGATAGCTATTCAGGAAAAGAAAGAAACCGAAAATCATGTTGACGTTTAATGTTTCCCATCCCGCAGAACATGAAAATGAACTTAATTTTGAAATCCGAGCTCTTCTTCAAAAGGTATGCATTGTTGCTAAACTGAGTTATACCTTCCATTTTGAGATAGGCCTTGTGATAGCTATTCAGGAAAAGCAAGAAACCGAAAATCATGTTGACGTTTAATGTTTCGCATCTTTCAGAACATGAAAATCAACTTAATTTTGGAATCCGAGCTCTTCTTCAAAAGTTATGAATTGTTGCTAAATTGAGTTATACCTTCCATTTTGAGATATACCTTGTGATAACTTCTCAGGAAAAGCAAGCAACCGAATATCAGGTTTACGTTTAATGTTTCACATCCCGTAGAACATGAAAATGAACTTAATTTTGAAATCCGAGCTCTTCTTCAAAAGTTATGCATTGTTGCAAAACTGAGTTATACCTTCCATTTTGAGATATACCTTGTGATAACTTCTCAGGAAAAGCAAGCAACCGAATATCATGTTTATGTTTAATGTTTCGCATCCCGTAGAACATGAAAATGAACTTAATTTTGAAATCCGAGCTCTTCTTCAAAAGTTATGCATTGTTGTTAAACTGAGTTATACCTTCCATTTTGAGATATGCCTTGTGATAACTTCTCAGGAAAAGCAAGCAACCGAATATCATGTTGACGTTTAATGTTTCGCATCCTGCAGAACATGAAAATGAACTTAATTTTGAAATCCGAGCTCTTCTTCAAAAGTTATGCATTGTTGTTAAACTTAGTTATACCTTCCATTTTGAGATATGCCTTGTGATAACTTCTCAGGAAAAGCAAGAAACCGAATATCATGTTGACGTTTAATGTTTCGCATCCTGCAGAACATGAAAATGAACTTAATTTTGAAATCCGAGCTCTTCTTCAAAAGTTATGCATTGTTGCTAAACTGAGTTATACATTCCATTTTGAGATATACCTTGTGATAACTTCTCAGGAAAAGCAAGCAACCGAATATCATGTTTACGTTTAATGTTTGGCATCCCGTAGAACATGAAAATGAACTTAATTTTGAAATCCGAGCTCTTCTTCCAAAGTTATGCATTGTTGCAAAACTGAGTTATACCTTCCCTTTCGAGATATACCTTGTGATAACTTCTCAGGAAAAGCAAGCAACCGAATATCATGTTTATGTTTAATGTTTTTCATCCCGTAGAACATGAAAATGAACTTAATTTTGAAATCCGAGCTCTTCTTCAAAAGTTATGCATTGTTGTTAAACTGAGTTATACATTCCATTTTGAGATATACCTTGTGATAACTTCTCAGGAAAAGCAAGCAACCGAATATCATGTTTAGGTTTAATGTTTCGCATCCCGTAGAACATGGAAATGAACTTAATTTTGAAATCCGAGGTCTTCTTCCAAAGTTATGCATTGTTGCAAAACTGAGTTATACCTTCCCTTTTGAGATATACCTTGTGATAACTTCTCAGGAAGAGCAAGCAACCGAATATCATGTTTACGTTTAATGTTTCGCATCCCATAGAACATGAAAATGAACTTAATTTTGAAATCCGAGCTCTTCTTCAAAAGTTATGCATTGTTGTTAAACTTAGTTATACCTTCCATTTTGAGATATGCCTTGTGATACCTTCTCAGGAAAAGCAAGCAACCGAATATCATGTTTACGTTTAATGTTTCGCATCCTGCAGAACATGAAAATCAGCTTAATTTTGAAATCTGAGCTCTTCTTCAAAAGTTATACATTGTTGCTAAACTGAGTTATACCTTCCCTTTTGAGATATACCTTGTGATAACTTCTCAGGAAAATCAAGCAACCGAATATCATGTTTACGTTCAATGTTTCCCATCCCGCAGAACATGAAAATGAACTTAATTTTGAAATCCGAGCTCTTCTTCAAAAGGTATGCATTGTTGCTAAACTGAGTTATACCTTCCATTTTGAGATAGGCCTTGTGATAGCTATTCAGGAAAAGCAAGAAACCGAAAATCATGTTGACGTTTAATGTTTCCCATCCCGCAGAACATGAAAATGAACTTAATTTTGAAATCCGAGCTCTTCTTCAAAAGGTATGCATTGTTGTTAAACTGAGTTATACCTTCCATTTTGAGATAGGCCTTGTGATAGCTATTCAGGAAAAGCAAGAAACCGAAAATCATGTTGACGTTTAATGTTTCGCATCTTTCAGAACATGAAAATCAACTTAATTTTGGAATCCGAGCTCTTCTTCAAAAGTTATGAATTGTTGCTAAATTGAGTTATACCTTCCATTTTGAGATATACCTTGTGATAACTTCTCAGGAAAAGCAAGAAACCGAAAATCATGTTGACGTTTAATGTTTCGCATCTTTCAGAACATGAAAATGAACTTAATTTTGAAATCCGAGCTCTTCTTCAAAAGTTATGAATTGTTGCTAAATTGAGTTATACCTTCCATTTTGAGATATACCTTGTGATAACTTCTCAGGAAAAGCAAGCAACCGAATATCAGGTTTACGTTTAATGTTTCACATCCCGTAGAACATGAAAATGAACTTAATTTTGAAATCCGAGCTCTTCTTCAAAAGTTATGCATTGTTGCAAAACTGAGTTATACCTTCCATTTTGAGATATACCTTGTGATAACTTCTCAGGAAAAGCAAGCAACCGAATATCATGTTTATGTTTAATGTTTCGCATCCCGTAGAACATGAAAATGAACTTAATTTTGAAATCCGAGCTCTTCTTCAAAAGTTATGCATTGTTGTTAAACTGAGTTATACCTTCCATTTTGAGATATACCTTGTGATAACTTCTCAGGAAAAGCAAGCAACCGAATATCATGTTTACGTTTAATGTTTCGCATCCCGTAGAACATGAAAATGAACTTAATTTTGAAATCCGAGGTCTTCTTCCAAAGTTATACATTGTTGCAAAACTGAGTTATACCTTCCCTTTTGAGATATACCTTGTGATAACTTCTCAGGAAGAGCAAGCAACCGAATATCATGTTTACGTTTAATGTTTCGCATCCCGTAGAACATGAAAATGAACTTAATTTTGAAATCCGAGCTCTTCTTCAAAAGTTATGCATTGTTGTTAAACTTAGTTATACCTTCCATTTTGAGATATACCTTGTGATAACTTCTCAGGAAAAGCAAGCAACCGAATATCATGTTTATGTTTAATGTTTCGCATCCTGCAGAACAGGAAAATCAGCTTAATTTTGAAATCTGAGCTCTTCTTCAAAAGTTATGCATTGTTGCTAAATTGAGTTGGACCTTCCATTTTGAGATATGGCTTGTGATAACTTCTAGGAAAAGCAAGCAATCGAATATCATGTTTACGTTTAATGTTTCGCATCCTGCAGAACATGAAAATGAACTTAATTTTGAAATCCGAGCTTTTCTTCAAAAGTTATGCATTGTTGCTAAACTGAGTTATACCTTCCATTTTGAGATATGCCTTGTGATAACTTCTCAGGAAAAGCAAGAAACCAAATATCATGTTGACGTTTAATGTTTCGCATCCTGAAGAACATGAAAATGAACTTAATTTTGGAATCCGAGCTCTTCTTCAAAAGTTATGCATTGTTAAACTTAGTTATACCTTCCATTTTCAGATATGCCTTGTGATAACTTCTCAGGAAAAGCAAGCAACCGAATATCATGTTGACGTTTAATGTTTCGCATCCTGCAGAACATGAAAATGAACTTAATTTTGAAATCCGAGCTCTTCTTCAAAAGTTATGCATTGTTGTTAAACTTAGTTATACCTTCCATTTTGAGATATGCCTTGTGATAACTTCTCAGGAAAAGCAAGAAACCGAATATCATGTTGACGTTTAATGTTTCGCATCCTGCAGAACATGAAAATGAACTTAATTTTGAAATCCGAGCTCTTCTTCAAAAGTTATGCATTGTTGCTAAACTGAGTTATACATTCCATTTTGAGATATACCTTGTGATAACTTCTCAGGAAAAGCAAGCAACCGAATATCATGTTTACGTTTAATGTTTGGCATCCCGTAGAACATGAAAATGAACTTAATTTTGAAATCCGAGCTCTTCTTCCAAAGTTATGCATTGTTGCAAAACTGAGTTATACCTTCCCTTTCGAGATATACCTTGTGATAACTTCTCAGGAAAAGCAAGCAACCGAATATCATGTTTATGTTTAATGTTTTTCATCCCGTAGAACATGAAAATGAACTTAATTTTGAAATCCGAGCTCTTCTTCAAAAGTTATGCATTGTTGTTAAACTGAGTTATACCTTCCATTTTGAGATATACCTTGTGATAACTTCTCAGGAAAAGCAAGCAACCGAATATCATGTTTATGTTTAATGTTTCGCATCCCGTAGAACATGGAAATGAACTTAATTTTGAAATCCGAGGTCTTCTTCCAAAGTTATGCATTGTTGCAAAACTGAGTTATACCTTCCCTTTTGAGATATACCTTGTGATAACTTCTCAGGAAGAGCAAGCAACCGAATATCATGTTTACGTTTAATGTTTCGCATCCGATAGAACATGAAAATGAACTTAATTTTGAAATCCGAGCTCTTCTTCAAAAGTTATGCATTGTTGTTAAACTTAGTTATACCTTCCATTTTGAGATATGCCTTGTGATACCTTCTCAGGAAAAGCAAGCAACCGAATATCATGTTTACGTTTAATGTTTCGCATCCTGCAGAACATGAAAATCAGCTTAATTTTGAAATCTGAGCTCTTCTTCAAAAGTTATACATTGTTGCTAAACTGAGTTATACCTTCCCTTTTGAGATATACCTTGTGATAACTTCTCAGGAAAATCAAGCAACCGAATATCATGTTTACGTTCAATGTTTCCCATCCCGCAGAACATGAAAATGAACTTAATTTTGAAATCCGAGCTCTTCTTCAAAAGGTATGCATTGTTGCTAAACTGAGTTATACCTTCCATTTTGAGATAGGCCTTGTGATAGCTATTCAGGAAAAGCAAGAAACCGAAAATCATGTTGACGTTTAATGTTTCCCATCCCGCAGAACATGAAAATGAACTTAATTTTGAAATCCGAGCTCTTCTTCAAAAGGTATGCATTGTTGCTAAACTGAGTTATACCTTCCATTTTGAGATAGGCCTTGTGATAGCTATTCAGGAAAAGCAAGAAACCGAAAATCATGTTGACGTTTAATGTTTCGCATCTTTCAGAACATGAAAATCAACTTAATTTTGGAATCCGAGCTCTTCTTCAAAAGTTATGAATTGTTGCTAAACTGAGTTATACCTTCCATTTTGAGATATACCTTGTGATAACTTCTCAGGAAAAGCAAGCAACCGAATATCATGTTTACGTTTAATGTTTCGCATCCTGCAGAACATGAAAATCAGCTTAATTTTGAAATCTGAGCTCTTCTTCAAAAGTTATACATTGTTGCTAAACTGAGTTATACCTTCCCTTTTGAGATATACCTTGTGATAACTTCTCAGGAAAATCAAGCAACCGAATATCATGTTTACGTTCAATGTTTCCCATCCCGCAGAACATGAAAATGAACTTAATTTTGAAATCCGAGCTCTTCTTCAAAAGGTATGCATTGTTGCTAAACTGAGTTATACCTTCCATTTTGAGATAGGCCTTGTGATAGCTATTCAGGAAAAGCAAGAAACCGAAAATCATGTTGACGTTTAATGTTTCCCATCCCGCAGAACATGAAAATGAACTTAATTTTGAAATCCGAGCTCTTCTTCAAAAGGTATGCATTGTTGCTAAACTGAGTTATACCTTCCATTTTGAGATAGGCCTTGTGATAGCTATTCAGGAAAAGCAAGAAACCGAAAATCATGTTGACGTTTAATGTTTCGCATCTTTCAGAACATGAAAATCAACTTAATTTTGGAATCCGAGCTCTTCTTCAAAAGTTATGAATTGTTGCTAAATTGAGTTATACCTTCCATTTTGAGATATACCTTGTGATAACTTCTCAGGAAAAGCAAGAAACCGAAAATCATGTTGACGTTTAATGTTTCGCATCTTTCAGAACATGAAAATGAACTTAATTTTGAAATCCGAGCTCTTCTTCAAAAGTTATGAATTGTTGCTAAATTGAGTTATACCTTCCATTTTGAGATATACCTTGTGATAACTTCTCAGGAAAAGCAAGCAACCGAATATCAGGTTTACGTTTAATGTTTCACATCCCGTAGAACATGAAAATGAACTTAATTTTGAAATCCGAGCTCTTCTTCAAAAGTTATGCATTGTTGCAAAACTGAGTTATACCTTCCATTTTGAGATATACCTTGTGATAACTTCTCAGGAAAAGCAAGCAACCGAATATCATGTTTATGTTTAATGTTTCGCATCCCGTAGAACATGAAAATGAACTTAATTTTGAAATCCGAGCTCTTCTTCAAAAGTTATGCATTGTTGTTAAACTGAGTTATACCTTCCATTTTGAGATATACCTTGTGATAACTTCTCAGGAAAAGCAAGCAACCGAATATCATGTTTACGTTTAATGTTTCGCATCCCGTAGAACATGAAAATGAACTTAATTTTGAAATCCGAGGTCTTCTTCCAAAGTTATGCATTGTTGCAAAACTGAGTTATACCTTCCCTTTTGAGATATACCTTGTGATAACTTCTCAGGAAGAGCAAGCAACCGAATATCATGTTTACGTTTAATGTTTCGCATCCCGTAGAACATGAAAATGAACTTAATTTTGAAATCCGAGCTCTTCTTCAAAAGTTATGCATTGTTGTTAAACTTAGTTATACCTTCCATTTTGAGATATACCTTGTGATAACTTCTCAGGAAAAGCAAGCAACCGAATATCATGTTTATGTTTAATGTTTCGCATCCTGCAGAACATGAAAATCAGCTTAATTTTGAAATCTGAGCTCTTCTTCAAAAGTTATGCATTGTTGCTAAATTGAGTTGGACCTTCCATTTTGAGATATGGCTTGTGATAACTTCTAGGAAAAGCAAGCAATCGAATATCATGTTTACGTTTAATGTTTCGCATCCTGCAGAACATGAAAATGAACTTAATTTTGAAATCCGAGCTTTTCTTCAAAAGTTATGCATTGTTGCTAAACTGAGTTATACCTTCCATTTTGAGATATGCCTTGTGATAACTTCTCAGGAAAAGCAAGAAACCAAATATCATGTTGACGTTTAATGTTTCGCATCCTGCAGAACATGAAAATGAACTTAATTTTGGAATCCGAGCTCTTCTTCAAAAGTTATGCATTGTTAAACTTAGTTATACCTTCCATTTTGAGATATGCCTTGTGATAACTTCTCAGGAAAAGCAAGCAACCGAATATCATGTTGACGTTTAATGTTTCGCATCCTGCAGAACATGAAAATGAACTTAATTTTGAAATCCGAGCTCTTCTTCAAAAGTTATGCATTGTTGTTAAACTTAGTTATACCTTCCATTTTGAGATATGCCTTGTGATAACTTCTCAGGAAAAGCAAGAAACCGAATATCATGTTGACGTTTAATGTTTCGCATCCTGCAGAACATGAAAATGAACTTAATTTTGAAATCCGAGCTCTTCTTCAAAAGTTATGCATTGTTGCTAAACTGAGTTATACATTCCATTTTGAGATATACCTTGTGATAACTTCTCAGGAAAAGCAAGCAACCGAATATCATGTTTACGTTTAATGTTTGGCATCCCGTAGAACATGAAAATGAACTTAATTTTGAAATCCGAGCTCTTCTTCCAAAGTTATGCATTGTTGCAAAACTGAGTTATACCTTCCCTTTCGAGATATACCTTGTGATAACTTCTCAGGAAAAGCAAGCAACCGAATATCATGTTTATGTTTAATGTTTTTCATCCCGTAGAACATGAAAATGAACTTAATTTTGAAATCCGAGCTCTTCTTCAAAAGTTATGCATTGTTGTTAAACTGAGTTATACCTTCCATTTTGAGATATACCTTGTGATAACTTCTCAGGAAAAGCAAGCAACCGAATATCATGTTTAGGTTTAATGTTTCGCATCCCGTAGAACATGGAAATGAACTTAATTTTGAAATCCGAGGTCTTCTTCCAAAGTTATGCATTGTTGCAAAACTGAGTTATACCTTCCCTTTTGAGATATACCTTGTGATAACTTCTCAGGAAGAGCAAGCAACCGAATATCATGTTTACGTTTAATGTTTCGCATCCCATAGAACATGAAAATGAACTTAATTTTGAAATCCGAGCTCTTCTTCAAAAGTTATGCATTGTTGTTAAACTTAGTTATACCTTCCATTTTGAGATATGCCTTGTGATACCTTCTCAGGAAAAGCAAGCAACCGAATATCATGTTTACGTTTAATGTTTCGCATCCTGCAGAACATGAAAATCAGCTTAATTTTGAAATCTGAGCTCTTCTTCAAAAGTTATACATTGTTGCTAAACTGAGTTATACCTTCCCTTTTGAGATATACCTTGTGATAACTTCTCAGGAAAATCAAGCAACCGAATATCATGTTTACGTTCAATGTTTCCCATCCCGCAGAACATGAAAATGAACTTAATTTTGAAATCCGAGCTCTTCTTCAAAAGGTATGCATTGTTGCTAAACTGAGTTATACCTTCCATTTTGAGATAGGCCTTGTGATAGCTATTCAGGAAAAGCAAGAAACCGAAAATCATGTTGACGTTTAATGTTTCCCATCCCGCAGAACATGAAAATGAACTTAATTTTGAAATCCGAGCTCTTCTTCAAAAGGTATGCATTGTTGCTAAACTGAGTTATACCTTCCATTTTGAGATAGGCCTTGTGATAGCTATTCAGGAAAAGCAAGAAACCGAAAATCATGTTGACGTTTAATGTTTCGCATCTTTCAGAACATGAAAATCAACTTAATTTTGGAATCCGAGCTCTTCTTCAAAAGTTATGAATTGTTGCTAAATTGAGTTATACCTTCCATTTTGAGATATACCTTGTGATAACTTCTCAGGAAAAGCAAGCAACCGAATATCATGTTTATGTTTAATGTTTCGCATCCCGTAGAACATGAAAATGAACTTAATTTTGAAATCCGAGCTCTTCTTCAAAAGTTATGCATTGTTGTTAAACTGAGTTATACCTTCCATTTTGAGATATACCTTGTGATAACTTCTCAGGAAAAGCAAGCAGCCGAATATCATGTTTACGTTTAATGTTTCGCATCCCGTAGAACATGAAAATGAACTTAATTTTGAAATCCGAGGTCTTCTTCCAAAGTTATGCATTGTTGCAAAACTGAGTTATACCTTCCCTTTTGAGATATACCTTGTGATAACTTCTCAGGAAGAGCAAGCAACCGAATATCATGTTTACGTTTAATGTTTCGCATCCCGTAGAACATGAAAATGAACTTAATTTTGAAATCCGAGCTCTTCTTCAAAAGTTATGCATTGTTGTTAAACTTAGTTATACCTTCCATTTTGAGATATGGCTTGTGATACCTTCTCAGGAAAAGCAAGCAACCGAATATCATGTTTACGTTTAATGTTTCGCATCCTGCAGAACATGAAAATCAGCTTAATTTTGAAATCTGAGCTCTTCTTCAAAAGTTATGCATTGTTGCTAAATTGAGTTGGACCTTCCATTTTGAGATATGGCTTGTGATAACTTCTAGGAAAAGCAAGCAACCGAATATCATGTTTACGTTTAATGTTTCGCATCCTGCAGAACATGAAAATGAACTTAATTTTGAAATCCGAGCTTTTCTTCAAAAGTTATGCATTGTTGCTAAACTGAGTTATACCTTCCATTTTGAGATATGCCTTGTGATAACTTCTCAGGAAAAGCAAGAAACCGAAAATCATGTTGACGTTTAATGTTTCGCATCCTGCAGAACATGAAAATGAACTTAATTTTGGAATCCGAGCTCTTCTTCAAAAGTTATGCATTGTTAAACTTAGTTATACCTTCCATTTTGAGATATGCCTTGTGATAACTTCTCAGGAAAAGCAAGCAACCGAATATCATGTTGACGTTTAATGTTTCGCATCCTGCAGAACATGAAAATGAACTTAATTTTGAAATCCGAGCTCTTCTTCAAAAGTTATGCATTGTTGTTAAACTTAGTTATACCTTCCATTTTGAGATATGCCTTGTGATAACTTCTCAGGAAAAGCAAGAAACCGAATATCATGTTGACGTTTAATGTTTCGCATCCTGCAGAACATGAAAATGAACTTAATTTTGAAATCCGAACTCTTCTTCCAAAGTTATGCATTGTTGCAAAACTGAGTTATACCTTCCCTTTTGAGATATACCTTGTGATAACTTCTCAGGAAGAGCAAGCAACCGAATATCATGTTTACGTTTAATGTTTCGCATCCCGTAGAACATGAAAATGAACTTAATTTTGAAATCCGAGCTCTTCTTCAAAAGTTATGCATTGTTGTTAAACTTAGTTATACCTTCCATTTTGGGATATGCCTTGTGATACCTTCTCAGGAAAAGCAAGCAACCGAATATCATGTTTACGTTTAATGTTTCGCATCCTGCAGAACATGAAAATCAGCTTAATTTTGAAATCTGAGCTCTTCTTCAAAAGTTATGCATTGTTGCTAGATTGAGTTGGACCTTCCATTTTGAGATATGGCTTGTCATAACTTCTAGGAAAAGCAAGCAACCGAATATCATGTTTACGTTTAATGTTTCGCATCCTGCAGAACATGAAAATGAACTTAATTTTGAAATCCGAGCTTTTCTTCAAAAGTTATGCATTGTTGCTAAACTGAGTTATACCTTCCATTTTGAGATATGCCTTGTGATAACTTCTCAGGAAAAGCAAGAAACCAAATATCATGTTGACTTTTAATGTTTCGCATCCTGCAGAACATGAAAATGAACTTAATTTTGGAATCCGAGCTCTTCTTCAAAAGTTATGCATTGTTAAACTTAGTTATACCTTCCATTTTGAGATATGCCTTGTGATAACTTCTCAGGAAAAGCAAGCAACCGAATATCATGTTGACGTTTAATGTTTCGCATGCTGCAGAACATCAAAATGAACTTAATTTTGAAATCCGAGCTCTTCTTCAAAAGTTATGCATTGTTGTTAAACTTAGTTATACCTTCCATTTTGAGATATGCCTTGTGATAACTTCTCAGGAAAAGCAAGAAACCGAATATCATGTTGACGTTTAATGTTTCGCATCCTGCAGAACATGAAAATGAACTTAATTTTGAAATCCGAGCTCTTCTTCAAAAGTTATGCATTGTTGCTAAACTGAGTTATACATTCCATTTTGAGATATACCTTGTGATAACTTCTCAGGAAAAGCAAGCAACCGAATATCATGTTTACGTTTAATGTTTGGCATCCCGTAGAACATGAAAATGAACTTAATTTTGAAATCCGAGCTCTTCTTCCAAAGTTATGCATTGTTGCAAAACTGAGTTATACCTTCCCTTTCGAGATATACCTTGTGAAAACTTCTCAGGAAAAGCAAGCAACCGAATATCATGTTTATGTTTAATGTTTTGCATCCCGTAGAACATCAAAATGAACTTAATTTTGAAATCCGAGCTCTTCTTCAAAAGTTATGCATTGTTGTTAAACTGAGTTATACCTTCCATTTTGAGATATACCTTGTGATAACTTCTCAGGAAAAGCAAGCAACCGAATATCATGTTTACGTTTAATGTTTCGCATCCCGTAGAACATGGAAATGAACTTAATTTTGAAATCCGAGGTCTTCTTCCAAAGTTATGCATTGTTGCAAAACTGAGTTATACCTTCCCTTTTGAGATATACCTTGTGATAACTTCTCAGGAAGAGCAAGCAACCGAATATCATGTTTACGTTTAATGTTTCGCATCCCATAGAACATGAAAATGAACTTAATTTTGAAATCCGAGCTCTTCTTCAAAAGTTATGCATTGTTGTTAAACTTAGTTATACCTTCCATTTTGAGATATGCCTTGTGATAACTTCTCAGGAAAAGCAAGCAACCGAATATCATGTTTACGTTTAATGTTTCGCATCCTGCAGAACATGAAAATCAGCTTAATTTTGAAATCTGAGCTCTTCTTCAAAAGTTATACATTGTTGCTAAACTGAGTTATACCTTCCCTTTTGAGATATACCTTGTGATAACTTCTCAGGAAAATCAAGCAACCGAATATCATGTTTACGTTCAATGTTTCCCATCCCGCAGAACATGAAAATGAACATAATTTTGAAATCCGAGCTCTTCTTCAAAAGGTATGCATTGTTGCTAAACTGAGTTATACCTTCCATTTTGAGATAGGCCTTGTGATAGCTATTCAGGAAAAGCAAGAAACCGAAAATCATGTTGACGTTTAATGTTTCGCATCTTGCAGAACATGAAAATCAACTTAATTTTGAAATCCGAGCTCTTCTTCAAAAGTTATGAATTGTTGCTAAATTGAGTTATACCTTCCATTTTGAGATATACCTTGTGATAACTTCTCAGGAAAAGCAAGGAACCGAATATCAGGTTTACGTTTAATGTTTCACATCCCGTAGAACATGAAAATGAACTTAATTTTGAAATCCGAGCTCTTCTTCAAAAGTTATGCATTGTTGCAAAACTCAGTTATACCTTCCATTTTGAGATATACCTTGTGATAACTTCTCAGGAAAAGCAACCAACCGAATATCATGTTTACGTTTAATGTTTCGCATCCCGTAGAACATGAAAATGAACTTAATTTTGAAATCCGAGCTCTTCTTCAAAAGTTATGCATTGTTGTTAAACTTAGTTATACCTTCCATTTTGGGATATGCCTTGTGATACCTTCTCAGGAAAAGCAAGCAACCGAATATCATGTTTACGTTTAATGTTTCGCATCCTGCAGAACATGAAAATCAGCTTAATTTTGAAATCTGAGCTCTTCTTCAAAAGTTATGCATTGTTGCTAGATTGAGTTGGACCTTCCATTTTGAGATATGGCTTGTCATAACTTCTAGGAAAAGCAAGCAACCGAATATCATGTTTACGTTTAATGTTTTGCATCCTGCAGAACATGAAAATGAACTTAATTTTGAAATCCGAGCTTTTCTTCAAAAGTTATGCATTGTTGCTAAACTGAGTTATACCTTCCATTTTGAGATATGCCTTGTGATAACTTCTCAGGAAAAGCAAGAAACCAAATCTCATGTTGACTTTTAATGTTTCGCATCCTGCAGAACATGAAAATGAACTTAATTTTGGAATCCGAGCTCTTCTTCAAAAGTTATGCATTGTTAAACTTAGTTATACCTTCCATTTTGAGATATGCCTTGTGATAACTTCTCAGGAAAAGCAAGCAACCGAATATCATGTTTACGTTTAATGTTTCGCATCCCGTAGAACATGGAAATGAACTTAATTTTGAAATCCGAGGTCTTCTTCCAAAGTTATGCATTGTTGCAAAACTGAGTTATACCTTCCCTTTTGAGATATACCTTGTGATAACTTCTCAGGAAGAGCAAGCAACCGAATATCATGTTTACGTTTAATGTTTCGCATCCCGCAGAACATGAAAATGAACTTAATTTTGAAATCCGAGCTCTTCTTCAAAAGGTATGCATTGTTGCTAAACTGAGTTATACCTTCCATTTTGAGATAGGCCTTGTGATAGCTATTCAGGAAAAGCAAGAAACCGAAAATCATGTTGACGTTTAATGTTTCGCATCTTGCAGAACATGAAAATCAACTTAATTTTGAAATCCGAGCTCTTCTTCAAAAGTTATGAATTGTTGCTAAATTGAGTTATACCTTCCATTTTGAGATATACCTTGTGATAACTTCTCAGGAAAAGCAAGGAACCGAATATCAGGTTTACGTTTAATGTTTCACATCCCGTAGAACATGAAAATGAACTTAATTTTGAAATCCGAGCTCTTCTTCAAAAGTTATGCATTGTTGCAAAACTCAGTTATACCTTCCATTTTGAGATATACCTTGTGATAACTTCTCAGGAAAAGCAAGCAACCGAATATCATGTTTATGTTTAATGTTTCGCATCCCATAGAACATGAAAATGAACTTAATTTTGAAATCCGAGCTTTTCTTCAAAAGTTATGCATTGTTGCTAAACTGAGTTATACCTTCCATTTTGAGATATGCCTTGTGATAACTTCTCAGGAAAAGCAAGAAACCAAATATCATGTTGACGTTTAATGTTTCGCATCCTGCAGAACATGAAAATGAACTTAATTTTGGAATCCGAGCTCTTCTTCAAATGTTATGCATTGTTAAACTGAGTTATACCTTCCATTTTGAGATATGCCTTGTGATAACTTCTCAGGAAAAGCAAGCAACCGAATATCATGTTGACGTTTAATGTTTCGCATCCTGCAGAACATGAAAATGAACTTAATTTTGAAATCCGAGCTCTTCTTCAAAAGTTATGCATTGTTGTTAAACTTAGTTATACCTTCCATTTTGAGATATGCCTTGTGATAACTTCTCAGGAAAAGCAAGAAACCGAATATCATGTTGACGTTTAATGTTTCGCATCCTGCAGAACATGAAAATGAACTTAATTTTGAAATCCGAGCTCTTCTTCAAAAGTTATGCATTGTTGCTAAACTGAGTTATACATTCCATTTTGAGATATACCTTGTGATAACTTCTCAGGAAAAGCAAGCAACCGAATATCATGTTTACGTTTAATGTTTGGCATCCCGTAGAACATGAAAATGAACTTAATTTTGAAATCCGAGCTCTTCTTCCAAAGTTATGCATTGTTGAAAAACTGAGTTATACCTTCCCTTTCGAGATATACCTTGTGAAAACTTCTCAGGAAAAGCAAGCAACCGAATATCATGTTTATGTTTAATGTTTTGCATCCCGTAGAACATGAAAATGAACTTAATTTTGAAATCCGAGCTCTTCTTCAAAAGTTATGCATTGTTGTTAAACTGAGTTATACCTTCCATTTTGAGATATACCTTGTGATAACTTCTCAGGAAAAGCAAGCAACCGAATATCATGTTTACGTTTAATGTTTCGCATCCCGTAGAACATGGAAATGAACTTAATTTTGAAATCCGAGGTCTTCTTCCAAAGTTATGCATTGTTGCAAAACTGAGTTATACCTTCCCTTTTGAGATATACCTTGTGATAACTTCTCAGGAAGAGCAAGCAACCGAATATCATGTTTACGTTTAATGTTTCGCATCCCAAAGAACATGAAAATGAACTTAATTTTGAAATCCGAGCTCTTCTTCAAAAGTTATGCATTGTTGTTAAACTTAGTTGTACCTTCCATTTTGAGATATGCCTTGTGATACCTTCTCAGGAAAAGCAAGCAACCGAATATCATGTTTACCTTTAATGTTTCGCATCCTGCAGAACATGAAAATCAGCTTAATTTTGAAATCTGAGCTCTTCTTCAAAAGTTATACATTGTTGCTAAACTGAGTTATACCTTCCCTTTTGAGATATACCTTGTGATAACTTCTCAGGAAAATCAAGCAACCGAATATCATGTTTATGTTTAATGTTTCGCATCCCATAGAACATGGAAATGAACTTAATTTTGAAATCCGAGCTCTTCTTCCAAAGTTATGCATTGTTGTTAAACTTAGTTATACCTTCCATTTTGAGATATGCCTTGTGATACCTTCTCAGAAAAAGCAAGCAACCGAATATCATGTTTACGTTTAATGTTTCGCATCCTGCAGAACATGAAAATCAGCTTAATTTTGAAATCTGAGCTCTTCTTCAAAAGTTATGCATTGTTGCTAAACTGAGTTATACCTTCCCTTTTGAGATATACCTTGTGATAGCTATTCAGGAAAAGCAAGAAACCGAAAATCATGTTGACGTTTAATGTTTCGCATCTTGCAGAACATGAAAATCAACTTAATTTTGAAATCCGAGCTCTTCTTCAAAAGTTATGCATTGTTGCAAAACTGAGTTATACCTTCCATTTTGAGATATACCTTGTGATAACTTCTCAGGAAAAGCAAGCAACTGAATATCAGGTTTACGTTTAATGTTTCACATCCCGTAGAACATGAAAATGAACTTAATTTTGAAATCCGAGCTCTTCTTCAAAAGTTATGCATTGTTGCAAAACTGAGTTATACCTTCCATTTTGAGATATGCCTTGTGATAACTTCTCAGGAAAAGCAAGCAACCGAAAATCATGTTTACGTTTAATGTTTCGCATCTCGTAGAACATGAAAATGAACATAATTTTGAAATCCGAGCTCTTCTTCAAAAGTTATGCAATGTTGCTAAACTGAGTTATACCTTCCATTTTGAGATATGCCTTGTGATAACTTCTCAGGAAAAGCAAGCAACCGAATATCATGTTTACGTTCAATGTTTCCCATCCCGCAGAACATGAAAATGAACTTAATTTTGAAATCCGAGATCTTCTTCAAAAGTTATGCATTGTTGTTAAACTTAGTAATACCTTCCATTTTGAGATATGCCTTGTGACAACTTCTCAGGAAAAGCAAGAAACCGAATATCATGTTGATGTTTAATGTTTCGCATCCTGCAGAACATGAAAATGAACTTAATTTTGAAATCCGAGCTATTCTACAAAAGTTATGCATATTTGCTAAACTGAGTTATACCTTCCATTTTGAGATATACCTTGTGATAACTTCTCAGGAAAAGCAAGCAACCGAATATCATATTTACGTTTAATGTTTCGCATCCCGTAGAACATGAAAATGAACTTAATTTTGAAATCCGAGGTCTTCTTCCAAAGTTATGCATTGTTGCAAAACTGAGTTATACCTTCCCTTTTGAGATATACCTTGTGATAACTTCTCAGGAAGAGCAAGCAACCGAATATCATGTTTACGTTTAATGTTTCGCATCCCATAGAACATGAAAATGAACTTAATTTTGAAATCCGAGCTCTTCTTCCAAAGTTATGCATTGTTGTTAAACTTAGTTATACCTTCCATTTTGAGATATGCCTTGTGATACCTTCTCAGAAAAAGCAAGCAACCGAATATCATGTTTACGTTTAATGTTTCGCATCCTGCAGAACATGAAAATCAGCTTAATTTTGAAATCTGAGCTCTTCTTCAAAAGTTATGCATTGTTGCTAAACTGAGTTATACCTTCCCTTTTGAGATATACCTTGTGATAGCTATTCAGGAAAAGCAAGAAACCGAAAATCATGTTGACGTTTAATGTTTCGCATCTTGCAGAACATGAAAATCAACTTAATTTTGAAATCCGAGCTCTTCTTCAAAAGTTATGCATTGTTGCAAAACTGAGTTATACCTTCCATTTTGAGATATACCTTGTGATAACTTCTCAGGAAAAGCAAGCAACCGAATATCATGTTTATGTTTAATGTTTCGCATCCCGTAGAACATGAAAATGAACTTAATTTTGAAATCCGAGCTCTTCTTCAAAAGTTATGCATTGTTGTTAAACTGAGTTATACCTTCCATTTTGAGATATGCCTTGTGATACCTTCTCAGGAAAAGCAAGCAACCGAATATCATGTTTACGTTTAATGTTTCGCATCCCGTAGAACATGAAAATGAACTTAATTTTGAAATCCGAGCTATTCTTCCAAAGTTATGCATTGTTGCAAAACTGAGTTTTACCTTCCCTTTTGAGATATACCTTGTGATAACTTCTCAGGAAGAGCAAGCAACCGAATATCATGTTTACGTTTAATGTTTCGCATCCCGTAAAACATGAAAATGAACTTAATTTTGAAATCTGAGCTCTTCTTCAAAAGTTATGCATTGTTGTTAAACTTAGTTATACCTTCCATTTTGAGATATGCCTTGTGATACCTTCTCAGGAAAAGCAAGCAACCGAATATCATGTTTACGTTTAATGTTTCGCATCCCGTAGAACATGAAAATGAACTTAATTTTGAAATCCGAGCTATTCTTCAAAAGTTATGCATTGTTGCTAAACTGAGTTATACCTTCCATTTTGAGATATGCCTTGTGATAACTTCTCAGGAAAAGCAAGCAACCGAATATCATGTTTACGTTCAATGTTTCCCATTTCGCAGAACATGAAAATGAACTTAATTTTGAAATCCGAGATCTTCTTCAAAAGTTATGCATTGTTGTTAAACTTAGTAATACCTTCCATTTTGAGATATGCCTTGTGACAACTTCTCAGGAAAAGCAAGAAACCGAATATCATGTTGACGTTTAATGTTTCGCATCCTGCAGAACATGAAAATGAACTTAATTTTGAAATCCGAGCTCTTCTACAAAAGTTATGCATATTTGCTAAACTGAGTTATACCTTCCATTTTGAGATATACCTTGTGATAACTTCTCAGGAAAAGCAAGCAACCGAATATCATGTTTACGTTTAATGTTTCGCATCCCGTAGAACATGAAAATGAACTTAATTTTGAAATCCGAGGTCTTCTTCCAAAGTTATGCATTGTTGCAAAACTGAGTTATACCTTCCCTTTTGAGATATACCTTGTGATAACTTCTCAGGAAGAGCAAGCAACCGAATATCATGTTTATGTTTAATGTTTCGCATCCCGTAAAACATGAAAATGAACTTAATTTTGAAATCCGACCTCTTCTTCAAAAGTTATGCATTGTTGTTAAACTTAGTTATACCTTCCATTTTGAGATATGCCTTGTGATACCTTCTCAGGAAAAGCAAGCAACCGAATATCATGTTTACGTTTAATGTTTCGCATCCCGTAGAACATGAAAATGAACTTAATTTTGAAATCCGAGCTATTCTTCAAAAGTTATGCATTGTTGCTAAACTGAGTTATACCTTCCCTTTTGAGATATACCTTGTGATAACTTCTCAGGAAGAGCAAGCAACCGAATATCATGTTTACGTTTAATGTTTCGCATCTTGCAGAACATGAAAATCAACTTAATTTTGAAATCCGAGCTCTTCTTCAAAAGTTATGAATTGTTGCTAAATTGAGTTATACCTTCCATTTTGAGATATACCTTGTGATAACTTCTCAGGAAAAGCAAGCAACTGAATATCAGGTTTACGTTTAATGTTTCACATCCCGTAGAACATGAAAATGAACTTAATTTTGAAATCCGAGCTCTTCTTCAAAAGTTATGCATTGTTGCAAAACTGAGTTATACCTTCTATTTTGAGATATACCTTGTGATAACTTCTCAGGAAAAGCAAGCAACCGAATATCATGTTTATGTTTAATGTTTCGCATCCCGTAGAACATGAAAATGAACTTAATTTTGAAATCCGAGCTCTTCTTCAAAAGTTATGCATTGTTGTTAAACTGAGTTATACCTTCCATTTTGAGATATACCTTGTGATAACTTCTCAGGAAAAGCAAGCAACCGAATATCATGTTTACGTTTAATGTTTCGCATCTTGCAGAACATGAAAATCAACTTAATTTTGAAATCTGAGCTCTTCTTCAAAAGTTATGCATTGTTGCAAAACTGAGTTATACCTTCTATTTTGAGATATACCTTGTGATAACTTCTCAGGAAAAGCAAGCAACCGAATATCATGTTTATGTTTAATGTTTCGCATCCCGTAGAACATGAAAATGAACTTAATTTTGAAATCCGAGCTCTTCTTCAAAAGGTATGCATTGTTGCTAAACTGAGTTATACCTTCCATTTTGAGATATACCTTGTGATAACTTCTCAGGAAAAGCAAGAAACCGAAAATCATGTTGACGTTTAATGTTTCGCATCTTGCAGAACATGAAAATCAACTTAATTTTGAAATCCGAGCTCTTCTTCAAAAGTTATGAATTGTTGCTAAATTGAGTTATACCTTCCATTTTGAGATATACCTTGTGATAACTTCTCAGGAAAAGCAAGCAACTGAATATCAGGTTTACGTTTAATGTTTCACATCCCGTAGAACATGAAAATGAACTTAATTTTGAAATCCGAGCTCTTCTTCAAAAGTTATGCATTGTTGCAAAACTGAGTTATACCTTCCATTTTGAGATATACCTTGTGATAACTTCTCAGGAAAAGCAAGCAACCGAATATCATGTTTACGTTTAATGTTTCGCATCCCGTAGAACATGAAAATGAACTTAATTTTGAAATCCGAGCTCTTCTTCAAAAGTTATGCATTGTTGTTAAACTGAGTTATACCTTCCATTTTGAGATATACCTTGTGATAACTTCTCAGGAAAAGCAAGCAACCGAATATCATGTTTACGTTTAATGTTTCGCATCCCGTAGAACATGAAAATGAACTTAATTTTGAAATCCGAGGTCTTCTTCCAAAGTTATGCATTGTTGCAAAACTGAGTTATACCTTCCCTTTTGAGATATACCTTGTGATAACTTCTCAGGAAGAGCAAGCAACCGAATATCATGTTTACGTTTAATGTTTCGCATCCCGTAAAACATGAAAATGAACTTAATTTTGAAATCCGAGCTCTTCTTCAAAAGTTATGCATTGTTGTTAAACTTAGTTATACCTTCCATTTTGAGATATGCCTTGTGATACCTTCTCAGGAAAAGCAAGCAACCGAATATCATGTTTACGTTTAATGTTTCGCATCTCGTAGAACATGAAAATGAACATAATTTTGAAATCCGAGCTCTTCTTCAAAAGTTATGCAATGTTGCTAAACTGAGTTATACCTTCCATTTTGAGATATGCCTTGTGATAACTTCTCAGGAAAAGCAAGCAACCGAATATCATGTTTACGTTCAATGTTTCCCATCCCGCAGAACATGAAAATGAACTTAATTTTGAAATCCGAGATCTTCTTCAAAAGTTATGCATTGTTGTTAAACTTAGTAATACCTTCCATTTTGAGATATGCCTTGTGACAACTTCTCAGGAAAAGCAAGAAACCGAATATCATGTTGACGTTTAATGTTTCGCATCCTGCAGAACATGAAAATGAACTTAATTTTGAAATCCGAGCTCTTCTACAAAAGTTATGCATATTTGCTAAACTGAGTTATACCTTCCATTTTGAGATATACCTTGTGATACCTTCTCAGCAAAAGCAAGCAACCGAATATCATGTTTACGTTTAATGTTTCGCATCCTGCAGAACATGAAAATCAGCTTAATTTTGAAATCTGAGCTCTTCTTCAAAAGTTATGCATTGTTGCTAAACTGAGTTATACCTTCCCTTTTGAGATATACCTTGTGATAACTTCTCAGGAAAATCAAGCAACCGAATATCATGTTTACGTTCAATGTTTCCCATCCCGCAGAACATGAAAATGAACTTAATTTTGAAATCCGAGCTCTTCTTCAAAAGGTATGCATTGTTGCTAAACTGAGTTATACCTTCCATTTTGAGATAGGCCTTGTGATAGCTATTCAGGAAAAGCAAGAAACCGAAAATCATGTTGACGTTTAATGTTTCGCATCTTGCAGAACATGAAAATCAACTTAATTTTGAAATCCGAGCTCTTCTTCAAAAGTTATGAATTGTTGCTAAATTGAGTTATACCTTCCATTTTGAGATATACCTTTTGATAACTTCTCAGGAAAAGCAAGCAACTGAATATCAGGTTTACGTTTAATGTTTCACATCCCGTAGAACATGAAAATGAACTTAATTTTGAAATCCGAGCTCTTCTTCAAAAGTTATGCATTGTTGCAAAACTGAGTTATGCCTTCCATTTTGAGATATACCTTGTGATAACTTCTCAGGAAAAGCAAGCAACCGAATATAATGTTTATGTTTAATGTTTCGCATCCCGTAGAACATGAAAATGAACTTAATTTTGAAATCCGAGCTCTTCTTCAAAAGTTATGCATTGTTGTTAAACTGAGTTATACCTTCCATTTTGAGATATACCTTGTGATAACTTCTCAGGAAAAGCAAGCAACCGAATATAATGTTTATGTTTAATGTTTCGCATCCCGTAGAACATGAAAATGAACTTAATTTTGAAATCCGAGCTCTTCTTCAAAAGTTATGCATTGTTGTTAAACTGAGTTATACCTTCCATTTTGAGATATACCTTGTGATAATTTCTCAGGAAAAGCAAGCAACCGAATATCATGTTTACGTTTAATGTTTCGCATCTTGCAGAACATGAAAATCAACTTAATTTTGAAATCCGAGCTCTTCTTCAAAAGTTATGAATTGTTGCTAAATTGAGTTATACCTTCCATTTTGAGATATACCTTGTGATAACTTCTCAGGAAAAGCAAGCAACCGAATATCATGTTTACGTTTAATGTTTGGCATCCCGTAGAACATGAAAATGAACTTAATTTTGAAATCCGAGCTCTTCTTCCAAAGTTATGCATTGTTGCAAAACTGAGTTATACCTTCCCTTTCGAGATATACCTTGTGATAACTTCTCAGGAAAAGCAAGCAACCGAATATCATGTTTACGTTCAATGTTTCGCATTCCGTAGAACATGAAAATGAATTTAATTTTGAAATCCGAGCTCTTCTTCAAAAGTTATGCATTGTTGTTAAACTTAGTTATACCTTCCATTTTGATATATGCCTTGTGATACCTTCTCAGGAAAAGCAAGCAACCGAATATCATGTTTACGTTTAATGTTTCGCATCCCGTAGAACATGAAAATGAACTTAATTTTGAAATCCGAGCTATTCTTCCAAAGTTATGCATTGTTGCAAAACTGAGTTATACCTTCCCTTTTGAGATATACCTTGTGATAACTTCTCAGGAAGAACAAGCAACCGAATATCATGTTTACGTTTAATGTTTCGCATCCCGTAAAACATGAAAATGAACTTAATTTTGAAATCCGAGCTCTTCTTCAAAAGTTATGCATTGTTGTTAAACTTAGTTATACCTTCCATTTTGAGATATGCCTTGTGACAACTTCTCAGGAAAAGCAAGAAACCGAATATCATGTTGACGTTTAATGTTTCGCATCCTGCAGAACATGAAAATGAACTTAATTTTGAAATCCGAGCTCTTCTACAAAAGTTATGCATATTTGCTAAACTGAGTTATACCTTCCATTTTGAGATATACCTTGTGATAACTTCTCAGGAAAAGCAAGCAACCGAATATCATGTTTACGTTTAATGTTTCGCATCCCGTAAAACATGAAAATGAACTTAATTTTGAAATCCGAGCTCTTCTTCCAAAGTTATGCATTGTTGTTAAACTTAGTTATACCTTCCATTTTGAGATATGCCTTGTGATACCTTCTCAGGAAAAGCAAGCAACCGAATATCATGTATACGTTTAATGTTTCGCATCCCGTAGAACATGAAAATGAACTTAATTTTGAAATCCGAGCTATTCTTCAAAAGTTATGCATTGTTGCTAAACTGAGTTTTACCTTCCATTTTGAGATATACCTTGTGATAACCTCTCAGGAAAAGCAAGCAACCGAAAATCATGTTTACGTTTAATGTTTCGCATCTCGTAGAACATGAAAATGAACATAATTTTGAAATCCGAGCTCTTCTTCAAAAGTTATGCAATGTTGCTAAACTGAGTTATACCTTCCATTTTGAGATATGCCTTGTGATAACTTCTCAGGAAAAGCAAGCAACCGAATATCATGTTTACGTTCAATGTTTCCCATCCCGCAGAACATGAAAATGAACTTAATTTTGAAATCCGAGATCTTCTTCAAAAGTTATGCATTGTTGTTAAACTTAGTAATACCTTCCATTTTGAGATATGCCTTGTGACAACTTCTCAGGAAAAGCAAGAAACCGAATATCATGTTGACGTTTAATGTTTCGCATCCTGCAGAACATGAAAATGAACTTAATTTTGAAATCCGAGCTCTTCTACAAAAGTTATGCATTGTTGCTAAACTGAGTTATACATTCCATTTTGAGATATACCTTGTGATAACTTCTCAGGAAAAGCAAGCAACCGAATATCATGTTTACGTTTAATGTTTCGCATCCCGTAGAACATGAAAATGAACTTAATTTTGAAATCCGAGGTCTTCTTCCAAAGTTATGCATTGTTGCAAAACTGAGTTATACCTTCCCTTTTGAGATATACCTTGTGATAACTTCTCAGGAAGAGCAAGCAACCGAATATCATGTTTACGTTTAATGTTTCGCATCCCGTAAAACATGAAAATGAACTTAATTTTGAAATCCGAGCTCTTCTTCCAAAGTTATGCATTGTTGTTAAACTTAGTTATACCTTCCATTTTGAGATATGCCTTGTGATACCTTCTCAGGAAAAGCAAGCAACCGAATATCATGTATACATTTAATGTTTCGCATCCCGTAGAACATGAAAATGAACTTAATTTTGAAATCCGAGCTATTCTTCAAAAGTTATGCATTGTTGCTAAACTGAGTTTTACCTTCCATTTTGAGATATACCTTGTGATAACTTCTCAGGAAAAGCAAGCAACCGAAAATCATGTTTACGTTTAATGTTTCGCATCTCGTAGAACATGAAAATGAACATAATTTTGAAATCCGAGCTCTTCTTCAAAAGTTATGCAATGTTGCTAAACTGAGTTATACCTTCCATTTTGAGATATGCCTTGTGATAACTTCTCAGGAAAAGCAAGCAACCGAATATCATGTTTACGTTCAATGTTTCCCATCCCGCAGAACATGAAAATGAACTTAATTTTGAAATCCGAGATCTTCTTCAAAAGTTATGCATTGTTGTTAAACTTAGTAATACCTTCCATTTTGAGATATGCCTTGTGACAACTTCTCAGGAAAAGCAAGAAACCGAATATCATGTTGACGTTTAATGTTTCGCATCCTGCAGAACATGAAAATGAACTTAATTTTGAAATCCGAGCTCTTCTTCAAAAGTTATGCATTGTTGCTAAACTGAGTTATACATTCCATTTTGAGATATACCTTGTGATAACTTCTCAGGAAAATGAAGCAACCGAATATCATGTTTACGTTTAATGTTTCGCATCCCGTAGAACATGAAAATGAACTTAATTTTGAAATCCGAGGTCTTCTTCCAAAGTTATGCATTGTTGCAAAACTGAGTTATACCTTCCCTTTTGAGATATACCTTGTGATAACTTCTCAGGAAGAGCAAGCAACCGAATATCATGTTTACGTTTAATGTTTCGCATCTTGCAGAACATGAAAATCAACTTAATTTTGAAATCCGAGCTCTTCTTCAAAAGTTATGAATTGTTGCTAAATTGAGTTATACCTTCCATTTTGAGATATACCTTGTGATAACTTCTCAGGAAAAGCAAGCAACTGAATATCAGGTTTACGTTTAATGTTTCACATCCCGTAGAACATGAAAATGAAGATAATTTTGAAATCCGAGCTCTTCTTCAAAAGTTATGCATTGTTGCAAAACTGAGTTATACCTTCCATTTTGAGATATACCTTGTGATAACTTCTCAGGAAAAGAAAGCAACCGAATATCATGTTTATGTTTAATGTTTCGCATCCCGTAGAACATGAAAATGAACTTAATTTTGAAATCCGAGCTCTTCTTCAAAAGTTATGCATTGTTGTTATACTGAGTTATACCTTCCATTTTGAGATATACCTTGTGATAACTTCTCAGGAAAAGCAAGCAACCGAATATCATGTTTACGTTAAATGTTTCGCATCTTGCAGAACATGAAAATCAACTTAATTTTGAAATCCGAGCTCTTCTTCAAAAGTTATGAATTGTTGCTAAATTGAGTTATACCTTCCATTTTGAGATATACCTTGTGATAACTTCTCAGGAAAAGCAAGCAACCGAATATCATGTTTACGTTCAATGTTTCCCATCCCGCAGAACATGGAAATGAACTTAATTTTGAAATCCGAGGTCTTCTTCCAAAGTTATGCATTGTTGCAAAACTGAGTTATACCTTCCCTTTTGAGATATACCTTGTGATAACTTCTCAGGAAGAGCAAGCAACCGAATATCATGTTTACGTTTAATGTTTCGCATCCCATAGAACATGAAAATGAACTTAATTTTGAAATCCGAGCTCTTCTTCAAAAGTTATGCATTGTTGTTAAACTTAGTTATACCTTCCATTTTGAGATATGCCTTGTGATACCTTCTCAGGAAAAGCAAGCAACCGAATATCATGTTTACGTTTAATGTTTCGCATCCTGCAGAACATGAAAATCAGCTTAATTTTGAAATCTGAGCTCTTCTTCAAAAGTTATGCATTGTTGCTAAACTGAGTTATACCTTCCCTTTTGAGATATACCTTGTGATAACTTCTCAGGAATATCAAGCAACCGAATATCATGTTTACGTTCAATGTTTCCCATCCCGCAGAACATGAAAATGAACTTAATTTTGAAATCCGAGCTCTTCTTCAAAAGGTATGCATTGTTGCTAAACTGAGTTATACCTTCCATTTTGAGATAGGCCTTGTGATAGCTATTCAGGAAAAGCAAGAAACCGAAAATCATGTTGACGTTTAATGTTTCGCATCTTGCAGAACATGAAAATCAACTTAATTTTGAAATCCGAGCTCTTCTTCAAAAGTTATGAATTGTTGCTAAATTGAGTTATACCTTCCATTTTGAGATATACCTTGTGATAACTTCTCAGGAAAAGCAAGCAACTGAATATCAGGTTTATGTTTAATGTTTCACATCCCGTAGAACATGAAAATGAACTTAATTTTGAAATCCGAGCTCTTCTTCAAAAGTTATGCATTGTTGCAAAACTGAGTTATACCTTCCATTTTGAGATATACCTTGTGATAACTTCTCAGGAAAAGCAAGCAACCGAATATCATGTTTATGTTTAATGTTTCGCATCCCGTAGAACATGAAAATGAACTTAATTTTGAAATCCGAGCTCTTCTTCAAAAGTTATGCATTGTTGTTAAACTGAGTTATACCTTCCATTTTGAGATATACCTTGTGATAACTTCTCAGGAAAAGCAAACAACCGAATATCATGTTTACGTTTAATGTTTCGCATCCCGTAGAACATGAAAATGAACTTAATTTTGAAATCCGAGGTCTTCTTCCAAAGTTATGCATTGTTGCAAAACTGAGTTATACCTTCCCTTTTGAGATATCCCTTGTGATAACTTCTCAGGAAGAGCAAGCAACCGAATATCATGTTTACGTTTAATGTTTCGCATCCCGTAAAACATGAAAATGAACTTAATTTTGAAATCCGAGCTCTTCTTCAAAAGTTATGCATTGTTGTTAAACTTAGTTATACCTTCCATTTTGAGATATGCCTTGTGATACCTTCTCAGGAAAAGCAAGCAACCGAATATCATGTTTACGTTTAATGTTTCGCATCCCGTAGAACATGAAAATGAACTTAATTTTGAAATCCGAGCTATTCTTCAAAAGTTATGCATTGTTGCTAAACTGAGTTTTACCTTCCATTTTGAGATATACCTTGTGATAACTTCTCAGGAAAAGCAAGCAACCGAAAATCATGTTTACGTTTAATGTTTCGCATCTCGTAGAACATGAAAATGAACATAATTTTGAAATCCGAGCTCTTCTTCAAAAGTTATGCAATGTTGCTAAACTGAGTTATACCTTCCATTTTGAGATATGCCTTGTGATAACTTCTCAGGAAAAGCAAGCAACCGAATATCATGTTTACGTTCAATGTTTCCCATCCCGCAGAACATGAAAATGAACTTAATTTTGAAATCCGAGATCTTCTTCAAAAGTTATGCATTGTTGTTAAACTTAGTAATACCTTCCATTTTGAGATATGCCTTGTGACAACTTCTCAGGAAAAGCAAGAAACCGAATATCATGTTGACGTTTAATGTTTCGCATCCTGCAGAACATGAAAATGAACTTAATTTTGAAATCCGAGCTCTTCTACAAAAGTTATGCATATTTGCTAAACTGAGTTATACCTTCCATTTTGAGATATACCTTGTGATAACTTCTCAGGAAAAGCAAGCAACCGAATATCATGTTTACGTTTAATGTTTCGCATCCCGTAGAACATGAAAATGAACTTAATTTTGAAATCCGAGGTCTTCTTCCAAAGTTATGCATTGTTGCAAAACTGAGTTATACCTTCCCTTTTGAGATATACCTTGTGATAACTTCTCAGGAAGAGCAAGCAACCGAATATCATGTTTACGTTTAATGTTTCGCATCCCATAGAACATGAAAATGAACTTAATTTTGAAATCCGAGCTCTTCTTCAAAAGTTATGCATTGTTGTTAAACTTAGTTATACCTTCCATTTTGAGATATGCCTTGTGATACCTTCTCAGGAAAAGCAAGCAACCAAATATCATGTTTACGTTTAATGTTTCGCATCCTGCAGAACATGAAAATCAGCTTAATTTTGAAATCTGAGCTCTTCTTCAAAAGTTATGCATTGTTGCTAAACTGAGTTATACCTTCCATTTTGAGATAGGCCTTGTGATAGCTATTCAGGAAAAGCAAGAAACCGAAAATCATGTTGACGTTTAATGTTTCGCATCTTGCAGAACATGAAAATCAACTTAATTTTGAAATCCGAGCTCTTCTTCAAAAGTTATGAATTGTTGCTAAATTGAGTTATACCTTCCATTTTGAGATATACCTTGTGATAACTTCTCAGGAAAAGCAAGCAACTGAATATCAGGTTTACGTTTAATGTTTCACATCCCGTAGAACATGAAAATGAACTTAATTTTGAAATCCGAGTTCTTCTTCAAAAGTTATGCATTGTTGCAAAACTGAGTTATACCTTCCATTTTGAGATATACCTTGTGATAACTTCTCAGGAAAAGCAAGCAACCGAATATCATGTTTATGTTTAATGTTTCGCATCCCGTAGAACATGAAAATGAACTTAATTTTGAAATCCGAGCTCTTCTTCAAAAGTTATGCATTGTTGTTAAACTGAGTTATACCTTCCATTTTGAGATATACCTTGTGATAATTTCTCAGGAGAAGCAAGCAACCGAATATCATGTTTACGTTCAATGTTTCCCATCCCGCAGAACATGAAAATGAACTTAATTTTGAAATCCGAGATCTTCTTCAAAAGTTATGCATTGTTGTTAAACTTAGTAATACCTTCCATTTTGAGATATGCCTTGTGACAACTTCTCAGGAAAAGCAAGAAACCGAATATCATGTTGACGTTTAATGTTTCGCATCCTGCAGAACATGAAAATGAACTTAATTTTGAAATCCGAGCTCTTCTACAAAAGTCATGCATATTTGCTAAACTGAGTTATACCTTCCATTTTGAGATATACCTTGTGATAACTTCTCAGGAAAAGCAAGCAACCGAATATCATGTTTACGTTTAATGTTTCGCATCCCGTAGAACATGAAAATGAACTTAATTTTGAAATCCGAGGTCTTCTTCCAAAGTTATGCATTGTTGCAAAACTGAGTTATACCTTCCCTTTTGAGATATACCTTGTGATAACTTCTCAGGAAGAGCAAGCAACCGAATATCATGTTTACGTTTAATGTTTCGCATCCCATAGAACATGAAAATGAACTTAATTTTGAAATCCGAGCTCTTCTTCAAAAGTTATGCATTGTTGTTAAACTTAGTTATACCTTCCATTTTGAGATATGCCTTGTGATACCTTCTCAGGAAAAGCAAGCAACCGAATATCATGTTTACGTTTAATGTTTCGCATTCTGCAGAACATGAAAATCAGCTTAATTTTGAAATCTGAGCTCTTCTTCAAAAGTTATGCATTGTTGCTAAACTGAGTTATACCTTCCCTTTTGAGATATACCTTGTGATAACTTCTCAGGAAAATCAAGCAACCGAATATCATGTTTACGTTCAATGTTTCCCATCCCGCAGAACATGAAAATGAACTTAATTTTGAAATCCGAGCTCTTCTTCAAAAGGTATGCATTGTTGCTAAACTGAGTTATACCTTCCATTTTGAGATAGGCCTTGTGATAGCTATTCAGGAAAAGCAAGAAACCGAAAATCATGTTGACGTTTAATGTTTCGCATCTTGCAGAACATGAAAATCAACTTAATTTTGAAATCCGAGCTCTTCTTCAAAAGTTATGAATTGTTGCTAAATTGAGTTATACCTTCCATTTTGAGATATACCTTGTGATAACTTCTCAGGAAAAGCAAGCAACTGAATATCAGGTTTACGTTTAATGTTTCACATCCCGTAGAACATGAAAATGAACTTAATTTTGAAATCCGAGTTCTTCTTCAAAAGTTATGCATTGTTGCAAAACTGAGTTATACCTTCCATTTTGAGATATACCTTGTGATAACTTCTCAGGAAAAGCAAGCAACCGAATATCATGTTTATGTTTAATGTTTCGCATCCCGTAGAACATGAAAATGAACTTAATTTTGAAATCCGAGCTCTTCTTCAAAAGTTATGCATTGTTGTTAAACTGAGTTATACCTTCCATTTTGAGATATACCTTGTGATAATTTCTCAGGAAAAGCAAGCAACCGAATATCATGTTTACGTTTAATGTTTCGCATCTTGCAGAACATGAAAATCAACTTAATTTTGAAATCCGAGCTCTTCTTCAAAAGTTATGAATTGTTGCTAAATTGAGTTATACCTTCCATTTTGAGATATACCTTGTGATAACTTCTCAGGAAAAGCAAGCAACCGAATATCATGTTTACGTTTAATGTTTGGCATCCCGTAGAACATGAAAATGAACTTAATTTTGAAATCCGAGCTCTTCTTCCAAAGTTATGCATTGTTGCAAAACTGAGTTATACCTTCCCTTTCGAGATATACCTTGTGATAACTTCTCAGGAAAAGCAAGCAACCGAATATCATGTTTACGTTTAATGTTTCGCATTCCGTAGAACATGAAAATGAATTTAATTTTGAAATCCGAGCTCTTCTTCAAAAGTTATGCATTGTTGTTAAACTTAGTTATACCTTCCATTTTGAGATATGCCTTGTGATACCATCTCAGGAAAAGCAAGCAACCGAATATCATGTTTACGTTTAATGTTTCGCATCCCGTAGAACATGAAAATGAACTTAATTTTGAAATCCGAGCTATTCTTCCAAAGTTATGCATTGTTGCAAAACTGAGTTATACCTTCCCTTTTGAGATATACCTTGTGATAACTTCTCAGGAAGAGCAAGCAACCGAATATCATGTTTACGTTTAATGTTTCGCATCCCGTAAAACATGAAAATGAACTTAATTTTGAAATCCGAGCTCTTCTTCAAAAGTTATGCATTGTTGTTAAACTTAGTTATACCTTCCATTTTGAGATATGCCTTGTGATACCTTCTCAGGAAAAGCAAGCAACCGAATATCATGTTTACGTTTAATGTTTCGCATCCCGTAGAACATGAAAATGAACTTAATTTTGAAATCCGAGCTATTCTTCAAAAGTTATGCATTGTTGCTAAACTGAGTTTTACCTTCCATTTTGAGATATACCTTGTGATAACTTCTCAGGAAAAGCAAGCAACCGAAAATCATGTTTACGTTTAATGTTTCGCATCTCGTAGAACATGAAAATGAACATAATTTAGAAATCCGAGCTCTTCTTCAAAAGTTATGCAATGTTGCTAAACTGAGTTATACCTTCCCTTTTGAGATATGCCTTGTGATAACTTCTCAGGAAAAGCAAGCAACCGAATATCATGTTTACGTTCAATGTTTCCCATCCCGCAGAACATGAAAATGAACTTAATTTTGAAATCCGAGATCTTCTTCAAAAGTTATGCATTGTTGTTAAACTTAGTAATACCTTCCATTTTGAGATATGCCTTGTGACAACTTCTCAGGAAAAGCAAGAAACCGAATATCATGTTGACGTTTAATGTTTCGCATCCTGCAGAACATGAAAATGAACTTAATTTTGAAATCCGAGCTCTTCTACAAAAGTTATACATATTTGCTAAACTGAGTTATACCTTCCATTTTGAGATATACCTTGTGATAACTTCTCAGGAAAAGCAAGCAACCGAATATCATGTTTACGTTCAATGTTTCCCATCCCGCAGAACATGGAAATGAACTTAATTTTGAAATCCGAGGTCTTCTTCCAAAGTTATGCATTGTTGCAAAACTGAGTTATACCTTCCCTTTTGAGATATACCTTGTGATAACTTCTCAGGAAGAGCAAGCAACCGAATATCATGTTTACGTTTAATGTTTCGCATCCCATAGAACATGAAAATGAACTTAATTTTGAAATCCGAGCTCTTCTACAAAAGTTATGCATATTTGCTAAACTGAGTTATACCTTCCATTTTGAGATATACCTTGTGATACCTTCTCAGCAAAAGCAAGCAACCGAATATCATGTTTACGTTTAATGTTTCGCATCCTGCAGAACATGAAAATCAGCTTAATTTTGAAATCTGAGCTCTTCTTCAAAAGTTATGCATTGTTGCTAAACTGAGTTATACCTTCCCTTTTGAGATATACCTTGTGATAACTTCTCAGGAAAATCAAGCAACCGAATATCATGTTTACGTTCAATGTTTCCCATCCCGCAGATCATGAAAATGAACTTAATTTTGAAATCCGAGCTCTTCTTCAAAAGGTATGCATTGTTGCTAAACTGAGTTATACCTTCCATTTTGAGATAGGCCTTGTGATAGCTATTCAGGAAAAGCAAGAAACCGAAAATCATGTTGACGTTTAATGTTTCGCATCTTGCAGAACATGAAAATCAACTTAATTTTGAAATCCGAGCTCTTCTTCAAAAGTTATGAATTGTTGCTAAATTGAGTTATACCTTCCATTTTGAGATATACCTTTTGATAACTTCTCAGGAAAAGCAAGCAACTGAATATCAGGTTTACGTTTAATGTTTCACATCCCGTAGAACATGAAAATGAACTTAATTTTGAAATCCGAGCTCTTCTTCAAAAGTTATGCATTGTTGCAAAACTGAGTTATGCCTTCCATTTTGAGATATACCTTGTGATAACTTCTCAGGAAAAGCAAGCAACCGAATATAATGTTTATGTTTAATGTTTCGCATCCCGTAGAACATGAAAATGAACTTAATTTTGAAATCCGAGCTCTTCTTCAAAAGTTATGCATTGTTGTTAAACTGAGTTATACCTTCCATTTTGAGATATACCTTGTGATAATTTCTCAGGAAAAGCAAGCAACCGAATATCATGTTTACGTTTAATGTTTCGCATCTTGCAGAACATGAAAATCAACTTAATTTTGAAATCCGAGCTCTTCTTCAAAAGTTATGAATTGTTGCTAAATTGAGTTATACCTTCCATTTTGAGATATACCTTGTGATAACTTCTCAGGAAAAGCAAGCAACCGAATATCATGTTTACGTTTAATGTTTGGCATCCCGTAGAACATGAAAATGAACTTAATTTTGAAATCCGAGCTCTTCTTCCAAAGTTATGCATTGTTGCAAAACTGAGTTATACCTTCCCTTTCGAGATATACCTTGTGATAACTTCTCAGGAAAAGCAAGCAACCGAATATCATGTTTACGTTCAATGTTTCGCATTCCGTAGAACATGAAAATGAATTTAATTTTGAAATCCGAGCTCTTCTTCAAAAGTTATGCATTGTTGTTAAACTTAGTTATACCTTCCATTTTGATATATGCCTTGTGATACCTTCTCAGGAAAAGCAAGCAACCGAATATCATGTTTACGTTTAATGTTTCGCATCCCGTAGAACATGAAAATGAACTTAATTTTGAAATCCGAGCTATTCTTCCAAAGTTATGCATTGTTGCAAAACTGAGTTATACCTTCCCTTTTGAGATATACCTTGTGATAACTTCTCAGGAAGAACAAGCAACCGAATATCATGTTTACGTTTAATGTTTCGCATCCCGTAAAACATGAAAATGAACTTAATTTTGAAATCCGAGCTCTTCTTCAAAAGTTATGCATTGTTGTTAAACTTAGTTATACCTTCCATTTTGAGATATGCCTTGTGATACCTTCTCAGGAAAAGCAAGCCACCGAATATCATGTTTACGTTTAATGTTTCGCATCCCGTAGAACATGAAAATGAACTTAATTTTGAAATCCGAGCTATTCTTCAAAAGTTATGCATTGTTGCTAAACTGAGTTTTACCTTCCATTTTGAGATATACCTTGTGATAACTTCTCAGGAAAAGCAAGCAACCGAAAATCATATTTACGTTTAATGTTTCGCATCTCGTAGAACATGAAAATGAACATAATTTAGAAATCCGAGCTCTTCTTCAAAAGTTATGCAATGTTGCTAAACTGAGTTATACCTTCCATTTTGAGATATGCCTTGTGATAACTTCTCAGGAAAAGCAAGCAACCGAATATCATGTTTACGTTCAATGTTTCCCATCCCACAGAACATGAAAATGAACTTAATTTTGAAATCCGAGATCTTCTTCAAAAGTTATGCATTGTTGTTAAACTTAGTAATACCTTCCATTTTGAGATATGCCTTGTGACAACTTCTCAGGAAAAGCAAGAAACCGAATATCATGTTGACGTTTAATGTTTCGCATCCTGCAGAACATGAAAATGAACTTAATTTTGAAATCCGAGCTCTTCTACAAAAGTTATGCATATTTGCTAAACTGAGTTATACCTTCTATTTTGAGATATACCTTGTGATAACTTCTCAGGAAAAGCAAGCAACCGAATATCATGTTTACGTTTAATGTTTCGCATCCCGTAGAACATGAAAATGAACTTAATTTTGAAATCCGAGGTCTTCTTCCAAAGTTATGCATTGTTGCAAAACTGAGTTATACCTTCCCTTTTGAGATATACCTTGTGATAACTTCTCAGGAAGAGCAAGCAACCGAATATCATGTTTACGTTTAATGTTTCGCATCCCGTAAAACATGAAAATGAACTTAATTTTGAAATCCGAGCTCTTCTTCCAAAGTTATGCATTGTTGTTAAACTTAGTTATACCTTCCATTTTGAGATATGCCTTGTGATACCTTCTCAGGAAAAGCAAGCAACCGAATATCATGTATACGTTTAATGTTTCGCATCCCGCAGAACATGAAAATGAACTTAATTTTGAAATCCGAGCTATTCTTCAAAAGTTATGCATTGTTGCTAAACTGAGTTTTACCTTCCATTTTGAGATATACCTTGTGATAACCTCTCAGGAAAAGCAAGCAACCGAAAATCATGTTTACGTTTAATGTTTCGCATCTCGTAGAACATGAAAATGAACATAATTTTGAAATCCGAGCTCTTCTTCAAAAGTTATGCAATGTTGCTAAACTGAGTTATACCTTCCATTTTGAGATATGCCTTGTGATAACTTCTCAGGAAAAGCAAGCAACCGAATATCATGTTTACGTTCAATGTTTCCCATCCCGCAGAACATGAAAATGAACTTAATTTTGAAATCCGAGATCTTCTTCAAAAGTTATGCATTGTTGTTAAACTTAGTAATACCTTCCATTTTGAGATATGCCTTGTGACAACTTCTCAGGAAAAGCAAGAAACCGAATATCATGTTGACGTTTAATGTTTCGCATCCTGCAGAACATGAAAATGAACTTAATTTTGAAATCCGAGCTCTTCTACAAAAGTTATGCATATTTTCTAAACTGAGTTATACCTTCCATTTTGAGATATACCTTGTGATAACTTCTCAGGAAAAGCAAGCAACCGAATATCATGTTTACGTTTAATGTTTCGCATCCCGTAGAACATGAAAATGAACTTAATTTTGAAATCCGAGGTCTTCTTCCAAAGTTATGCATTGTTGCAAAACTGAGTTATACCTTCCCTTTTGAGATATACCTTGTGATAACTTCTCAGGAAGAGCAAGCAACCGAATATCATGTTTACGTTTAATGTTTCGCATCCCGTAAAACATGAAAATGAACTTAATTTTGAAATCCGAGCTCTTCTTCCAAAGTTATGCATTGTTGTTAAACTTAGTTATACCTTCCATTTTGAGATATGCCTTGTGATACCTTCTCAGGAAAAGCAAGCAACCGAATATCATGTATACGTTTAATGTTTCGCATCCCGTAGAACATGAAAATGAACTTAATTTTGAAATCCGAGCTATTCTTCAAAAGTTATGCATTGTTGCTAAACTGAGTTTTACCTTCCATTTTGAGATATACCTTGTGATAACTTCTCAGGAAAAGCAAGCAACCGAAAATCATGTTTACGTTTAATGTTTCGCATCTCGTAGAACATGAAAATGAACATAATTTTGAAATCCGAGCTCTTCTTCAAAAGTTATGCAATGTTGCTAAACTGAGTTATACCTTCCATTTTGAGATATGCCTTGTGATAACTTCTCAGGAAAAGCAAGCAACCGAATATCATGTTTACGTTCAATGTTTCCCATCCCGCAGAACATGAAAATGAACTTAATTTTGAAATCCGAGATCTTCTTCAAAAGTTATGCATTGTTGTTAAACTTAGTAATACCTTCCATTTTGAGATATGCCTTGTGACAACTTCTCAGGAAAAGCAAGAAACCGAATATCATGTTGACGTTTAATGTTTCGCATCCTGCAGAACATGAAAATGAACTTAATTTTGAAATCCGAGCTCTTCTTCAAAAGTTATGCATTGTTGCTAAACTGAGTTATACATTCCATTTTGAGATATACCTTGTGATAACTTCTCAGGAAAATGAAGCAACCGAATATCATGTTTACGTTTAATGTTTCGCATCCCGTAGAACATGAAAATGAACTTAATTTTGAAATCCGAGGTCTTCTTCCAAAGTTATGCATTGTTGCAAAACTGAGTTATACCTTCCCTTTTGAGATATACCTTGTGATAACTTCTCAGGAAGAGCAAGCAACCGAATATCATGTTTACGTTTAATGTTTCGCATCTTGCAGAACATGAAAATCAACTTAATTTTGAAATCCGAGCTCTTCTTCAAAAGTTATGAATTGTTGCTAAATTGAGTTATACCTTCCATTTTGAGATATACCTTGTGATAACTTCTCAGGAAAAGCAAGCAACCGAATATCATGTTTACGTTCAATGTTTCCCATCCCGCAGAACATGGAAATGAACTTAATTTTGAAATCCGAGGTCTTCTTCCAAAGTTATGCATTGTTGCAAAACTGAGTTATACCTTCCCTTTTGAGATATACCTTGTGATAACTTCTCAGGAAGAGCAAGCAACCGAATATCATGTTTACGTTTAATGTTTCGCATCCCATAGAACATGAAAATGAACTTAATTTTGAAATCCGAGCTCTTCTTCAAAAGTTATGCATTGTTGTTAAACTTAGTTATACCTTCCATTTTGAGATATGCCTTGTGATACCTTCTCAGGAAAAGCAAGCAACCGAATATCATGTTTACGTTTAATGTTTCGCATCCTGCAGAACATGAAAATCAGCTTAATTTTGAAATCTGAGCTCTTCTTCAAAAGTTATGCATTGTTGCTAAACTGAGTTATACCTTCCCTTTTGAGATATACCTTGTGATAACTTCTCAGGAATATCAAGCAACCGAATATCATGTTTACGTTCAATGTTTCCCATCCCGCAGAACATGAAAATGAACTTAATTTTGAAATCCGAGCTCTTCTTCAAAAGGTATGCATTGTTGCTAAACTGAGTTATACCTTCCATTTTGAGATAGGCCTTGTGATAGCTATTCAGGAAAAGCAAGAAACCGAAAATCATGTTGACGTTTAATGTTTCGCATCTTGCAGAACATGAAAATCAACTTAATTTTGAAATCCGAGCTCTTCTTCAAAAGTTATGAATTGTTGCTAAATTGAGTTATACCTTCCATTTTGAGATATACCTTGTGATAACTTCTCAGGAAAAGCAAGCAACTGAATATCAGGTTTACGTTTAATGTTTCACATCCCGTAGAACATGAAAATGAACTTAATTTTGAAATCCGAGCTCTTCTTCAAAAGTTATGCATTGTTGCAAAACTGAGTTATACCTTCCATTTTGAGATATACCTTGTGATAACTTCTCAGGAAAAGCAAGCAACCGAATATCATGTTTATGTTTAATGTTTCGCATCCCGTAGAACATGAAAATGAACTTAATTTTGAAATCCGAGCTCTTCTTCAAAAGTTATGCATTGTTGTTAAACTGAGTTATACCTTCCATTTTGAGATATACCTTGTGATAACTTCTCAGGAAAAGCAAACAACCGAATATCATGTTTACGTTTAATGTTTCGCATCCCGTAGAACATGAAAATGAACTTAATTTTGAAATCCGAGGTCTTCTTCCAAAGTTATGCATTGTTGCAAAACTGAGTTATACCTTCCCTTTTGAGATATCCCTTGTGATAACTTCTCAGGAAGAGCAAGCAACCGAATATCATGTTTACGTTTAATGTTTCGCATCCCGTAAAACATGAAAATGAACTTAATTTTGAAATCCGAGCTCTTCTTCAAAAGTTATGCATTGTTGTTAAACTTAGTTATACCTTCCATTTTGAGATATGCCTTGTGATACCTTCTCAGGAAAAGCAAGCAACCGAATATCATGTTTACGTTTAATGTTTCGCATCCCGTAGAACATGAAAATGAACTTAATTTTGAAATCCGAGCTATTCTTCAAAAGTTATGCATTGTTGCTAAACTGAGTTTTACCTTCCATTTTGAGATATACCTTGTGATAACTTCTCAGGAAAAGCAAGCAACCGAAAATCATGTTTACGTTTAATGTTTCGCATCTCGTAGAACATGAAAATGAACATAATTTTGAAATCCGAGCTCTTCTTCAAAAGTTATGCAATGTTGCTAAACTGAGTTATACCTTCCATTTTGAGATATGCCTTGTGATAACTTCTCAGGAAAAGCAAGCAACCGAATATCATGTTTACGTTCAATGTTTCCCATCCCGCAGAACATGAAAATGAACTTAATTTTGAAATCCGAGATCTTCTTCAAAAGTTATGCATTGTTGTTAAACTTAGTAATACCTTCCATTTTGAGATATGCCTTGTGACAACTTCTCAGGAAAAGCAAGAAACCGAATATCATGTTGACGTTTAATGTTTCGCATCCTGCAGAACATGAAAATGAACTTAATTTTGAAATCCGAGCTCTTCTACAAAAGTTATGCATATTTGCTAAACTGAGTTATACCTTCCATTTTGAGATATACCTTGTGATAACTTCTCAGGAAAAGCAAGCAACCGAATATCATGTTTACGTTTAATGTTTCGCATCCCGTAGAACATGAAAATGAACTTAATTTTGAAATCCGAGGTCTTCTTCCAAAGTTATGCATTGTTGCAAAACTGAGTTATACCTTCCCTTTTGAGATATACCTTGTGATAACTTCTCAGGAAGAGCAAGCAACCGAATATCATGTTTACGTTTAATGTTTCGCATCCCATAGAACATGAAAATGAACTTAATTTTGAAATCCGAGCTCTTCTTCAAAAGTTATGCATTGTTGTTAAACTTAGTTATACCTTCCATTTTGAGATATGCCTTGTGATACCTTCTCAGGAAAAGCAAGCAACCAAATATCATGTTTACGTTTAATGTTTCGCATCCTGCAGAACATGAAAATCAGCTTAATTTTGAAATCTGAGCTCTTCTTCAAAAGTTATGCATTGTTGCTAAACTGAGTTATACCTTCCCTTTCGAGATATACCTTGTGATAACTTCTCAGGAAAATCAAGCAACCGAATATCATGTTTACGTTCAATGTTTCCCATCCCGCAGAACATGAAAATGAACTTAATTTTGAAATCTGAGCTCTTCTTCAAAAGGTATGCATTGTTGCTAAACTGAGTTATACCTTCCATTTTGAGATAGGCCTTGTGATAGCTATTCAGGAAAAGCAAGAAACCGAAAATCATGTTGACGTTTAATGTTTCGCATCTTGCAGAACATGAAAATCAACTTAATTTTGAAATCCGAGCTCTTCTTCAAAAGTTATGAATTGTTGCTAAATTGAGTTATACCTTCCATTTTGAGATATACCTTGTGATAACTTCTCAGGAAAAGCAAGCAACTGAATATCAGGTTTACGTTTAATGTTTCACATCCCGTAGAACATGAAAATGAACTTAATTTTGAAATCCGAGTTCTTCTTCAAAAGTTATGCATTGTTGCAAAACTGAGTTATACCTTCCATTTTGAGATATACCTTGTGATAACTTCTCAGGAAAAGCAAGCAACCGAATATCATGTTTATGTTTAATGTTTCGCATCCCGTAGAACATGAAAATGAACTTAATTTTGAAATCCGAGCTCTTCTTCAAAAGTTATGCATTGTTGTTAAACTGAGTTATACCTTCCATTTTGAGATATACCTTGTGATAATTTCTCAGGAGAAGCAAGCAACCGAATATCATGTTTACGTTCAATGTTTCCCATCCCGCAGAACATGAAAATGAACTTAATTTTGAAATCCGAGATCTTCTTCAAAAGTTATGCATTGTTGTTAAACTTAGTAATACCTTCCATTTTGAGATATGCCTTGTGACAACTTCTCAGGAAAAGCAAGAAACCGAATATCATGTTGACGTTTAATGTTTCGCATCCTGCAGAACATGAAAATGAACTTAATTTTGAAATCCGAGCTCTTCTACAAAAGTCATGCATATTTGCTAAACTGAGTTATACCTTCCATTTTGAGATATACCTTGTGATAACTTCTCAGGAAAAGCAAGCAACCGAATATCATGTTTACGTTTAATGTTTCGCATCCCGTAGAACATGAAAATGAACTTAATTTTGAAATCCGAGGTCTTCTTCCAAAGTTATGCATTGTTGCAAAACTGAGTTATACCTTCCCTTTTGAGATATACCTTGTGATAACTTCTCAGGAAGAGCAAGCAACCGAATATCATGTTTACGTTTAATGTTTCGCATCCCATAGAACATGAAAATGAACTTAATTTTGAAATCCGAGCTCTTCTTCAAAAGTTATGCATTGTTGTTAAACTTAGTTATACCTTCCATTTTGAGATATGCCTTGTGATACCTTCTCAGGAAAAGCAAGCAACCGAATATCATGTTTACGTTTAATGTTTCGCATTCTGCAGAACATGAAAATCAGCTTAATTTTGAAATCTGAGCTCTTCTTCAAAAGTTATGCATTGTTGCTAAACTGAGTTATACCTTCCCTTTTGAGATATACCTTGTGATAACTTCTCAGGAAAATCAAGCAACCGAATATCATGTTTACGTTCAATGTTTCCCATCCCGCAGAACATGAAAATGAACTTAATTTTGAAATCCGAGCTCTTCTTCAAAAGGTATGCATTGTTGCTAAACTGAGTTATACCTTCCATTTTGAGATAGGCCTTGTGATAGCTATTCAGGAAAAGCAAGAAACCGAAAATCATGTTGACGTTTAATGTTTCGCATCTTGCAGAACATGAAAATCAACTTAATTTTGAAATCCGAGCTCTTCTTCAAAAGTTATGAATTGTTGCTAAATTGAGTTATACCTTCCATTTTGAGATATACCTTGTGATAACTTCTCAGGAAAAGCAAGCAACTGAATATCAGGTTTACGTTTAATGTTTCACATCCCGTAGAACATGAAAATGAACTTAATTTTGAAATCCGAGTTCTTCTTCAAAAGTTATGCATTGTTGCAAAACTGAGTTATACCTTCCATTTTGAGATATACCTTGTGATAACTTCTCAGGAAAAGCAAGCAACCGAATATCATGTTTATGTTTAATGTTTCGCATCCCGTAGAACATGAAAATGAACTTAATTTTGAAATCCGAGCTCTTCTTCAAAAGTTATGCATTGTTGTTAAACTGAGTTATACCTTCCATTTTGAGATATACCTTGTGATAATTTCTCAGGAAAAGCAAGCAACCGAATATCATGTTTACGTTTAATGTTTCGCATCTTGCAGAACATGAAAATCAACTTAATTTTGAAATCCGAGCTCTTCTTCAAAAGTTATGAATTGTTGCTAAATTGAGTTATACCTTCCATTTTGAGATATACCTTGTGATAACTTCTCAGGAAAAGCAAGCAACCGAATATCATGTTTACGTTTAATGTTTGGCATCCCGTAGAACATGAAAATGAACTTAATTTTGAAATCCGAGCTCTTCTTCCAAAGTTATTCATTGTTGCAAAACTGAGTTATACCTTCCCTTTCGAGATATACCTTGTGATAACTTCTCAGGAAAAGCAAGCAACCGAATATCATGTTTACGTTTAATGTTTCGCATTCCGTAGAACATGAAAATGAATTTAATTTTGAAATCCGAGCTCTTCTTCAAAAGTTATGCATTGTTGTTAAACTTAGTTATACCTTCCATTTTGAGATATGCCTTGTGATACCATCTCAGGAAAAGCAAGCAACCGAATATCATGTTTACGTTTAATGTTTCGCATCCCGTAGAACATGAAAATGAACTTAATTTTGAAATCCGAGCTATTCTTCCAAAGTTATGCATTGTTGCAAAACTGAGTTATACCTTCCCTTTTGAGATATACCTTGTGATAACTTCTCAGGAAGAGCAAGCAACCGAATATCATGTTTACGTTTAATGTTTCGCATCCCGTAAAACATGAAAATGAACTTAATTTTGAAATCCGAGCTCTTCTTCAAAAGTTATGCATTGTTGTTAAACTTAGTTATACCTTCCATTTTGAGATATGCCTTGTGATACCTTCTCAGGAAAAGCAAGCAACCGAATATAATGTTTACGTTTAATGTTTCGCATCCCGTAGAACATGAAAATGAACTTAATTTTGAAATCCGAGCTATTCTTCAAAAGTTATGCATTGTTGCTAAACTGAGTTTTACCTTCCATTTTGAGATATACCTTGTGATAACTTCTCAGGAAAAGCAAGCAACCGAAAATCATGTTTACGTTTAATGTTTCGCATCTCGTAGAACATGAAAATGAACATAATTTAGAAATCCGAGCTCTTCTTCAAAAGTTATGCAATGTTGCTAAACTGAGTTATACCTTCCCTTTTGAGATATGCCTTGTGATAACTTCTCAGGAAAAGCAAGCAACCGAATATCATGTTTACGTTCAATGTTTCCCATCCCGCAGAACATGAAAATGAACTTAATTTTGAAATCCGAGATCTTCTTCAAAAGTTATGCATTGTTGTTAAACTTAGTAATACCTTCCATTTTGAGATATGCCTTGTGACAACTTCTCAGGAAAAGCAAGAAACCGAATATCATGTTGACGTTTAATGTTTCGCATCCTGCAGAACATGAAAATGAACTTAATTTTGAAATCCGAGCTCTTCTACAAAAGTTATGCATATTTGCTAAACTGAGTTATACCTTCCATTTTGAGATATACCTTGTGATAACTTCTCAGGAAAAGCAAGCAACCGAATATCATGTTTACGTTCAATGTTTCCCATCCCGCAGAACATGGAAATGAACTTAATTTTGAAATCCGAGGTCTTCTTCCAAAGTTATGCATTGTTGCAAAACTGAGTTATACCTTCCCTTTTGAGATATACCTTGTGATAACTTCTCAGGAAGAGCAAGCAACCGAATATCATGTTTACGTTTAATGTTTCGCATCCCATAGAACATGAAAATGAACTTAATTTTGAAATCCGAGCTCTTCTTCAAAAGTTATGCATTGTTGTTAAACTTAGTTATACCTTCCATTTTGAGATATGCCTTGTGATACCTTCTCAGGAAAAACAAGCAACCGAATATCATGTTTACGTTTAATGTTTCGCATCCTGCAGAACATGAAAATCAGCTTAATTTTGAAATCTGAGCTCTTCTTCAAAAGTTATGCATTGTTGCTAAACTGAGTTATACCTTCCCTTTTGAGATATACCTTGTGATAACTTCTCAGGAAAATCAAGCAACCGAATATCATGTTTACGTTCAATGTTTCCCATCCCGCAGAACATGAAAATGAACTTAATTTTGAAATCCGAGCTCTTCTTCAAAAGGTATGCATTGTTGCTAAACTGAGTTATACCTTCCATTTTGAGGTAGGCCTTGTGATAGCTATTCAGGAAAAGCAAGAAACCGAAAATCATGTTGACGTTTAATGTTTCGCATCTTGCAGAACATGAAAATCAACTTAATTTTGAAATCCGAGCTCTTCTTCAAAAGTTATGAATTGTTGCTAAATTGAGTTATACCTTCCATTTTGAGATATACCTTGTGATAACTTCTCAGGAAAAGCAAGCAACTGAATATCAGGTTTACGTTTAATGTTTCACATCCCGTAGAACATGAAAATGAACTTAATTTTGAAATCCGAGCTCTTCTTCAAAAGTTATGCATTGTTGCAAAACTGAGTTATACCTTCCATTTTGAGATATACCTTGTGATAACTTCTCAGGAAAAGCAAGCAACCGAATATCATGTTTACGTTTAATGTTTGGCATCCCGTAGAACATGAAAATGAACTTAATTTTGAAATCCGAGCTCTTCTTCCAAAGTTATGCATTGTTGCAAAACTGAGTTATACCTTCCCTTTCGAGATATACCTTGTGATAACTTCTCAGGAAAAGCAAGCAACCGAATATCATGTTTACGTTTAATATTTCACATCCCGTAGAACATGAAAATGAACTTAATTTTGAAATCCGAGCTCTTCTTCAAAAGTTATGCATTGTTGCAAAACTGAGTTATACCTTCCATTTTGAGATATACCTTGTGATAACTTCTCAGGAAAAGCAAGCAACCGAATATCATGTTTACGTTTAATGTTTTGCATCCCGTAGAACATGAAAATGAGCTTAATTTTGAAATCCGAGCTCTTCTTCAAAAGTTATGCATTGTTGTTAAACTGAGTTATACCTTCCATTTTGAGATATACCTTGTGATAACTTCTCAGGAAAAGCAAGCAACCGAATATCATGTTTACGTTTAATGTTTCGCATCCCGTAGAACATGAAAATGAACTTAATTTTGAAATCCGAGGTCTTCTTCCAAAGTTATGCATTGTTGCAAAACTGAGTTATACCTTCCCTTTTGAGATATACCTTGTGATAACTTCTCAGGAAGAGCAAGCAACCAAATATCATGTTTACGTTTAATGTTTCGCATCCCGTAAAACATGAAAATGAACTTAATTTTGAAAACCGAGCTCTTCTTCAAAAGTTATGCATTGTTGTTAAACTTAGTTATACCTTCCATTTTGAGATATGCCTTGTGATACCTTCTCAGGAAAAGCAAGAAACCGAATATCATGTTTACGTTTAATGTTTCGCATCCCATAGAACATGAAAATGAACTTAATTTTGAAATCCGAGCTATTCTTCAAAAGTTATGCATTGTTGCTAAACTGAGTTATACCTTCCATTTTGAGATATGCCTTGTGATACCTTCTCAGGATAAGCAAGCAACCGAAAATCATGTTTACGTTTAATGTTTCGCATCTCGTAGAACATGAAAATGAACATAATTTTGAAATCCGAGCTCTTCTTCAAAAGTTATGCAATGTTGCTAAACTGAGTTATACCTTCCATTTTGAGATATGCCTTGTGATAACTTCTCAGGAAAAGCAAGCAACCGAATATCATGTTTACGTTCAATGTTTCCCATCCTGCAGAACATGAAAATGAACTTAATTTTGAAATCCGAGCTCTTCTTCAAAAGTTATGCATTGTTGTTAAACTTAGTTATACCTTCCATTTTGAGATAGGCCTTGTGATAGCTATTCAGGAAAAGCAAGAAACCGAAAATCATGTTGACGTTTAATGTTTCGCATCTTGCAGAACATGAAAATGAACTTAATTTTGAAATCCGAGCTCTTCTTCAAAAGTTATGAATTGTTGCTAAATTGAGTTATACCTTCCATTTTGAGATATACCTTGTGATAACTTCTCAGGAAAAGCAAGCAACCGAATATCAGGTTTACGTTTAATGTTTCACATCCCGTAGAACATGAAAATGAACTTAATTTTGAAATCCGAGCTCTTCTTCAAAAGTTATGCATTGTTGTTAAACTGAGTTATACCTTCCATTTTGAGATATGCCTTGTGATACCTTCTCAGGAAAAGCAAGAAACCGAATATCATGTTTACGTTTAATGTTTCGCATCCCATAGAACATGAAAATGAACTTAATTTTGAAATCCGAGCTATTCTTCAAAAGTTATGCATTGTTGCTAAACTGAGTTATACCTTCCATTTTGAGATATGCCTTGTGATACCTTCTCAGGAAAAGCAAGCAACCGAAAATCATGTTTACGTTTAATGTTTCGCATCTCGTAGAACATGAAAATGAACATAATTTTGAAATCCGAGCTCTTCTTCAAAAGTTATGCAATGTTGCTAAACTGAGTTATACCTTCCATTTTGAGATATGCCTTGTGATAACTTCTCAGGAAAAGCAAGCAACCGAATATCATGTTTACGTTCAATGTTTCCCATCCTGCAGAACATGAAAATGAACTTAATTTTGAAATCCGAGCTCTTCTTCAAAAGTTATGCATTGTTGTTAAACTTAGTTATACCTTCCATTTTGAGATAGGCCTTGTGATAGCTATTCAGGAAAAGCAAGAAACCGAAAATCATGTTGACGTTTAATGTTTCGCATCTTGCAGAACATGAAAATGAACTTAATTTTGAAATCCGAGCTCTTCTTCAAAAGTTATGAATTGTTGCTAAATTGAGTTATACCTTCCATTTTGAGATATACCTTGTGATAACTTCTCAGGAAAAGCAAGCAACCGAATATCAGGTTTACGTTTAATGTTTCACATCCCGTAGAACATGAAAATGAACTTAATTTTGAAATCCGAGCTCTTCTTCAAAAGTTATGCATTGTTGTTAAACTGAGTTATACCTTCCATTTTGAGATATACCTTGTGATAACTTCTCAGGAAAAGCAAGCAACCGAATATCATGTTTACGTTTAATGTTTCGCATCCCATAGAACATGAAAATGAACTTAATTTTGAAATCCGAGCTATTCTTCAAAAGTTATGCATTGTTACTAAACTGAGTTATACCTTCCATTTTGAGATATACCTTGTGATAACTTCTCAGGAAAAGCAAGCAACCGAAAATCATGTTTACGTTTAATGTTTCGCATCTCGTAGAACATGAAAATGAACATAAGTTTGAAATCCGAGCTCTTCTTCAAAAGTTATGCATTGTTGCAAAACTGAGTTATACCTTCCCTTTTGAGATATACCTTGTGATAACTTCTCAGGAAGAGCAAGCAACCGAATATCATGTTTACGTTTAATGTTTCGCATCTTGCAGAACATGAAAATCAACTTAATTTTGAAATCCGAGCTCTTCTTCAAAAGTTATGAATTTTTGCTAAATTGAGTTATACCTTCCATTTTGAGATATACCTTGTGATAACTTCTCAGGAAAAGCAAGCAACCGAATATCATGTTTATGTTTAATGTTTCGCATCCCGTAGAACATGAAAATGAACTTAATTTTGAAATCCGAGCTCTTCTTCAAAAGTTATGCATTGTTGTTAAACTGAGTTATACCTTCCATTTTGAGATATACCTTGTGATAATATCTCAGGAAAAGCAAGCAACCGAATATCATGTTTACGTTTAATGTTTCGCATCTTGCAGAACATGAAAATCAACTTAATTTTGAAATCCGAGCTCTTCTTCAAAAGTTATGAATTGTTGCTAAATTGAGTTATACCTTCCATTTTGAGATATACCTTGTGATAACTTCTCAGGAAAAGCAAGCAACCGAATATCATGTTTACGTTTAATGTTTGGCGTCCCGTAGAACATGAAAATGAACTTAATTTTGAAATCCGAGCTCTTCTTCCAAAGTTATGCATTGTTGCAAAACTGAGTTATACCTTCCCTTTCGAGATATACCTTGTGATAACTTCTCAGGAAAAGCAAGCAACCGAAAATCATGTTTACGTTTAATGTTTCGCATCTCGTAGAACATGAAAATGAACATAATTTTGAAATCCGAGCTCTTCTTCAAAAGTTATGCAATGTTGCTAAACTGAGTTATACCTTCCATTTTGAGATATGCCTTGTGATAACTTCTCAGGAAAAGCAAGCAACCGAATATCATGTTTACGTTCAATGTTTCGCATCTTGCAGAACATGAAAATGAACTTAATTTTGAAATCCGAGCTCTTCTTCAAAAGTTATGAATTGTTGTTAAACTTAGTTATACCTTCCATTTTGAGATAGGCCTTGTGATAGCTATTCAGGAAAAGCAAGAAACCGAAAATCATGTTGACGTTTAATGTTTCGCATCTTGCAGAACATGAAAATGAACTTAATTTTGAAATCCGAGCTCTTCTTCAAAAGTTATGAATTGTTGCTAAATTGAGTTATACCTTCCATTTTGAGATATACCTTGTGATAACTTCTCAGGAAAAGCAAGCAACCGAATATCATGTTTATGTTTAATGTTTCGCATCTCGTAGAACATGAAAATGAACTTAATTTTGAAATCCGAGCTCTTCTTCAAAAGTTATGCATTGTTGTTAAACTGAGTTATACCTTCCCTTTTGAGATATACCTTGTGATAACTTCTCAGGAAGAGCAAGCAACCGAATATCATGTTTACGTTTAATGTTTCGCATCCCGTAAAACATGAAAATGAACTTAATTTTGAAATCCGAGCTCTTCTTCAAAAGTTATGCATTGTTGTTAAACTTAGTTATACCTTCCATTTTGAGATATGCCTTGTGATACCTTCTCAGGAAAAGCAAGGAACCGAATATCATGTTTACGTTTAATGTTTCGCATCCCGTAGAACATGAAAATGAACTTAATTTTGAAATCCGAGCTATTCTTCAAAAGTTATGCATTGTTGCTAAACTGAGTTATACCTTCCATTTTGAGATATACCTTGTGATAACTTCTCAGGAAAAGCAAGCAACCGAAAATCATGTTTACGTTTAATGTTTCGCATCTCGTAGAACATGAAAATGAACATAATTTTGAAATCCGAGCTCTTCTTCAAAAGTTATGCAATGTTGCAAAACTGAGTTATACCTTCCCTTTTGAGATATACCTTGTGATAACTTCTCAGGAAAAGCAAGCAACCGAATATCATGTTTACGTTTAATGTTTCGCATCCCGTAGAACATGAAAATGAACTTAATTTTGAAATCCGAGGTCTTCTTCCAAAGTTATGCATTGTTGCAAAACTGAGTTATACCTTCCCTTTTGAGATATACCTTGTGATAACTTCTCAGGAAGAGCAAGCAACCAAATATCATGTTTACGTTTAATGTTTCGCATCCCGTAAAACATGAAAATGAACTTAATTTTGAAAACCGAGCTCTTCTTCAAAAGTTATGCATTGTTGTTAAACTTAGTTATACCTTCCATTTTGAGATATGCCTTGTGATACCTTCTCAGGAAAAGCAAGAAACCGAATATCATGTTTACGTTTAATGTTTCGCATCCCATAGAACATGAAAATGAACTTAATTTTGAAATCCGAGCTATTCTTCAAAAGTTATGCATTGTTGCTAAACTGAGTTATACCTTCCATTTTGAGATATGCCTTGTGATACCTTCTCAGGAAAAGCAAGCAACCGAAAATCATGTTTACGTTTAATGTTTCGCATCTCGTAGAACATGAAAATGAACATAATTTTGAAATCCGAGCTCTTCTTCAAAAGTTATGCAATGTTGCTAAACTGAGTTATACCTTCCATTTTGAGATATACCTTGTGATAACTTCTCAGGAAAAGCAAGCAACCGAATATCATGTTTACGTTTAATGTTTCGCATCCCGTAGAACATGAAAATGAACTTAATTTTGAAATCCGAGCTCTTCTTCAAAAGTTATGCATTGTTGTTAAACTGAGTTATACCTTCCATTTTGAGATATACCTTGTGATAACTTCTCAGGAAAAGCAAGCAACCGAATATCATGTTTACGTTTAATGTTTCGCATCCCGTAGAACATGAAAATGAACTTAATTTTGAAATCCGAGGTCTTCTTCCAAAGTTATGCATTGTTGCAAAACTGAGTTATACCTTCCCTTTTGAGATATACCTTGTGATAACTTCTCAGGAAGAGCAAGCAACCGAATATCATGTTTACGTTTAATGTTTCGCATCCCGTAAAACATGAAAATGAACTTAATTTTGAAATCCGAGCTCTTCTTCAAAAGTTATGCATTGTTGTTAAACTTAGTTATACCTTCCATTTTGAGATATGCCTTGTGATACCTTCTCAGGAAAAGCAAGAAACCGAATATCATGTTTACGTTTAATGTTTCGCATCCCATAGAACATGAAAATGAACTTAATTTTGAAATCCGAGCTATTCTTCAAAAGTTATGCATTGTTACTAAACTGAGTTATACCTTCCATTTTGAGATATACCTTGTGATAACTTCTCAGGAAAAGCAAGCAACCGAAAATCATGTTTACGTTTAATGTTTCGCATCTCGTAGAACATGAAAATGAACATAAGTTTGAAATCCGAGCTCTTCTTCAAAAGTTATGCATTGTTGCAAAACTGAGTTATACCTTCCCTTTTGAGATATACCTTGTGATAACTTCTCAGGAAGAGCAAGCAACCGAATATCATGTTTACGTTTAATGTTTCGCATCTCGTAGAACATGAAAATGAACTTAATTTTGAAATCCGAGCTCTTCTTCAAAAGTTATGAATTGTTGCTAAATTGAGTTATACCTTCCATTTTGAGATATACCTTGTGATAACTTCTCAGGAAAAGCAAGCAACCGAATATCATGTTTATGTTTAATGTTTCGCATCTCGTAGAACATGAAAATGAACTTAATTTTGAAATCCGAGCTCTTCTTCAAAAGTTATGCATTGTTGTTAAACTGAGTTATACCTTCCATTTTGAGATATACCTTGTGATAATTTCTCAGGAAAAGCAAGCAACCGAATATCATGTTTACGTTTAATGTTTCGCATCTTGCAGAACATGAAAATCAACTTAATTTTGAAATCCGAGCTCTTCTTCAAAAGTTATGAATTGTTGCTAAATTGAGTTATACCTTCCATTTTGAGATATACCTTGCGATAACTTCTCAGGAAAAGCAAGCAACTGAATATCATGTTTACGTTTAATGTTTGGCGTCCCGTAGAACATGAAAATGAACTTAATTTTGAAATCCGAGCTCTTCTTCCAAAGTTATGCATTGTTGTAAAACTGAGTTATACCTTCCCTTTCGAGATATACCTTGTGATAACTTCTCAGGAAAAGCAAGCAACCGAATATCATGTTTACGTTTAATATTTCGCATCCCGTAGAACATGAAAATGAACTTAATTTTGAAATCCGAGCTCTTCTTCCAAAGTTATGCATTGTTGCAAAACTGAGTTATACCTTCCCTTTCGAGATATACCTTGTGATAACTTCTCAGGAAAAGCAAGCAACCGAAAATCATGTTTACGTTTAATGTTTCGCATCTCGTAGAACATGAAAATGAACATAATTTTGAAATCCGAGCTCTTCTTCAAAAGTTATGCAATGTTGCTAAACTGAGTTATACCTTCCATTTTGAGATATGCCTTGTGATAACTTCTCAGGAAAAGCAAGCAACCGAATATCATGTTTACGTTCAATGTTTCGCATCTTGCAGAACATGAAAATGAACTTAATTTTGAAATCCGAGCTCTTCTTCAAAAGTTATGAATTGTTGTTAAACTTAGTTATACCTTCCATTTTGAGATAGGCCTTGTGATAGCTATTCAGGAAAAGCAAGAAACCGAAAATCATGTTGACGTTTAATGTTTCGCATCTTGCAGAACATGAAAATGAACTTAATTTTGAAATCCGAGCTCTTCTTCAAAAGTTATGAATTGTTGCTAAATTGAGTTATACCTTCCATTTTGAGATATACCTTGTGATAACTTCTCAGGAAAAGCAAGCAACCGAATATCATGTTTATGTTTAATGTTTCGCATCCCGTAGAACATGAAAATGAACTTAATTTTGAAATCCGAGCTCTTCTTCAAAAGTTATGCATTGTTGTTAAACTGAGTTATACCTTCCCTTTTGAGATATACCTTGTGATAACTTCTCAGGAAGAGCAAGCAACCGAATATCATGTTTACGTTTAATGTTTCGCATCCCGTAAAACATGAAAATGAACTTAATTTTGAAATCCGAGCTCTTCTTCAAAAGTTATGCATTGTTGTTAAACTTAGTTATACCTTCCATTTTGAGATATGCCTTGTGATACCTTCTCAGGAAAAGCAAGCAACCGAATATCATGTTTACGTTTAATGTTTCGCATCCCGTAGAACATGAAAATGAACTTAATTTTGAAATCCGAGCTATTCTTCAAAAGTTATGCATTGTTGCTAAACTGAGTTATACCTTCCATTTTGAGATATACCTTGTGATAACTTCTCAGGAAAAGCAAGCAACCGAAAATCATGTTTACGTTTAATGTTTCGCATCTCGTAGAACATGAAAATGAACATAATTTTGAAATCCGAGCTCTTCTTCAAAAGTTATGCAATGTTGCTAAACTGAGTTATACCTTCCATTTTGAGATATGCCTTGTGATAACTTCTCAGGAAAAGCAAGCGACCGAATATCATGTTTACGTTTAATGTTTCGCATCTCGTAGAACATGAAAATGAACATAATTTTGAAATCCGAGCTCTTCTTCAAAAGTTATGCATTGTTGCAAAACTGAGTTATACCTTCCCTTTTGAGATATACCTTGTGATACCTTCTCAGGAAAAGCAAGCAACCGAATATCATGTTTACGTTTAATGTTTCGCATCCCGTAGAACATGAAAATGAACTTAATTTTGAAATCCGAGCTATTCTTCAAAAGTTATGCATTGTTGCTAAACTGAGTTATACCTTCCATTTTGAGATATACCTTGTGATAACTTCTCAGGAAAAGCAAGCAACCGAAAATCATGTTTACGTTTAATGTTTCGCATCTCGTAGAACATGAAAATGAACATAATTTTGAAATCCGAGCTCTTCTTCAAAAGTTATGCATTGTTGCAAAACTGAGTTATACCTTCCCTTTTGAGATATACCTTGTGATAACTTCTCAGGAAGAGCAAGCAACCGAATATCATGTTTACGTTTAATGTTTCGCATCCCGTAGAACATGAAAATGAACTTAATTTTGAAATCCGAGCTCTTCTTCAAAAGTTATGCATTGTTCTTAAACTTAGTAGTACCTTCCATTTTGAGATATGCCTTGTAATAACTTCTAAGGAAAAGCAAGAAACGGAATATCATGTTTACGTTCCATGTTTCGCATCCTGCAGAACATGAAAATGAACTTAATTTTGAAATCCGAGCTATTCTTCAAAAGTTATGCATTGTTGCTAAACTGAGTTATACCTTCCATTTTGAGATATACCTTGTGATAACTTCTCAGGAAAAGCAAGCAACCGAATATCATGTTTACGTTTAATGTTTCGCATCCCGTAGAACATGAAAATGAACTCAATTTTGAAATCCGAGCTCTTCTCCAAAAGTTATGCATTGTTGCTAAACTGAGTTATACCTTCCATTTTGAGATATGCCTTGTGATAACTTCTCAGGAAAAGGAAGCAACCGAATATCATGTTTACGTTCAATGTTTCCCATCCCGCAGAACATGAAAATGAACTTAATTTTGAAATCCGAGCTCTTCTTTAAAAGTTATGCATTGTTGTTAAACTTAGTTATACCTTCCATTTTGAGATATGCCTTGTGATAACTTCTCAGGAAAAGCAAGAAACCGAATATCATGTTTACGTTTAATGTTTCGCATCCCGTAGAACATGAAAATGAACTTAATTTTGAAATCCGAGCTCTTCTTCAAAAGTTATGCATTGTTGTTAAACTGAGTTATACCTTCCATTTTGAGATATACCTTGTGATAACTTCTCAGGAAAAGCAAGCAACCGAATATCATGTTTACGTTTAATGTTTCGCATCCCGTAGAACATGAAAATGAACTTAATTTTGAAATCCGAGGTCTTCTTCCAAAGTTATGCATTGTTGCAAAACTGAGTTATACCTTCCCTTTTGAGATATACCTTGTGATAACTTCTCAGGAAGAGCAAGCAACCAAATATCATGTTTACGTTTAATGTTTCGCATCCCGTAAAACATGAAAATGAACTTAATTTTGAAATCCGAGCTCTTCTTCAAAAGTTATGCATTGTTGTTAAACTTAGTTATACCTTCCATTTTGAGATATGCCTTGTGATACCTTCTCAGGAAAAGCAAGAAACCGAATATCATGTTTACGTTTAATGTTTCGCATCCCATAGAACATGAAAATGAACTTAATTTTGAAATCCGAGCTATTCTTCAAAAGTTATGCATTGTTACTAAACTGAGTTATACCTTCCATTTTGAGATATACCTTGTGATAACTTCTCAGGAAAAGCAAGCAACCGAATATCATGTTTACGTTTAATGTTTCGCATCTTGCAGAACATGAAAATCAACTTAATTTTGAAATCCGAGCTCTTCTTCAAAAGTTATGAATTGTTGCTAAATTGAGTTATACCTTCCATTTTGAGATATACCTTGTGATAACTTCTCAGGAAAAGCAAGCAACCGAATATCATGTTTATGTTTAATGTTTCGCATCCCGTAGAACATGAAAATGAACTTAATTTTGAAATCCGAGCTCTTCTTCAAAAGTTATGCATTGTTGTTAAACTGAGTTATACCTTCCATTTTGAGATATACCTTGTGATAATTTCTCAGGAAAAGCAAGCAACCGAATATCATGTTTACGTTTAATGTTTCGCATCTTGCAGAACATGAAAATCAACTTAATTTTGAAATCCGAGCTCTTCTTCAAAAGTTATGAATTGTTGCTAAATTGAGTTATACCTTCCATTTTGAGATATACCTTGCGATAACTTCTCAGGAAAAGCAAGCAACCGAATATCATGTTTACGTTTAATGTTTGGCGTCCCGTAGAACATGAAAATGAACTTAATTTTGAAATCCGAGCTCTTCTTCCAAAGTTATGCATTGTTGCAAAACTGAGTTATACCTTCCCTTTCGAGATATACCTTGTGATAACTTCTCAGGAAAAGCAAGCAACCGAATATCATGTTTACGTTTAATATTTCGCATCCCGTAGAACATGAAAATGAACTTAATTTTGAAATCCGAGCTCTTCTTCCAAAGTTATGCATTGTTGCAAAACTGAGTTATACCTTCCCTTTCGAGATATACCTTGTGATAACTTCTCAGGAAAAGCAAGCAACCGAAAATCATGTTTACGTTTAATGTTTCGCATCTCGTAGAACATGAAAATGAACATAATTTTGAAATCCGAGCTCTTCTTCAAAAGTTATGCAATGTTGCTAAACTGAGTTATACCTTCCATTTTGAGATATGCCTTGTGATAACTTCTCAGGAAAAGCAAGCAACCGAATATCATGTTTACGTTCAATGTTTCGCATCTTGCAGAACATGAAAATGAACTTAATTTTGAAATCCGAGCTCTTCTTCAAAAGTTATGAATTGTTGTTAAACTTAGTTATACCTTCCATTTTGAGATAGGCCTTGTGATAGCTATTCAGGAAAAGCAAGAAACCGAAAATCATGTTGACGTTTAATGTTTCGCATCTTGCAGAACATGAAAATGAACTTAATTTTGAAATCCGAGCTCTTCTTCAAAAGTTATGAATTGTTGCTAAATTGAGTTATACCTTCCATTTTGAGATATACCTTGTGATAACTTCTCAGGAAAAGCAAGCAACCGAATATCATGTTTATGTTTAATGTTTCGCATCCCGTAGAACATGAAAATGAACTTAATTTTGAAATCCGAGCTCTTCTTCAAAAGTTATGCATTGTTGTTAAACTGAGTTATACCTTCCCTTTTGAGATATACCTTGTGATAACTTCTCAGGAAGAGCAAGCAACCGAATATCATGTTTACGTTTAATGTTTCGCATCCCGTAAAACATGAAAATGAACTTAATTTTGAAATCCGAGCTCTTCTTCAAAAGTTATGCATTGTTGTTAAACTTAGTTATACCTTCCATTTTGAGATATGCCTTGTGATACCTTCTCAGGAAAAGCAAGCAACCGAATATCATGTTTACGTTTAATGTTTCGCATCCCGTAGAACATGAAAATGAACTTAATTTTGAAATCCGAGCTATTCTTCAAAAGTTATGCATTGTTGCTAAACTGAGTTATACCTTCCATTTTGAGATATACCTTGTGATAACTTCTCAGGAAAAGCAAGCAACCGAAAATCATGTTTACGTTTAATGTTTCGCATCTCGTAGAACATGAAAATGAACATAATTTTGAAATCCGAGCTCTTCTTCAAAAGTTATGCAATGTTGCTAAACTGAGTTATACCTTCCATTTTGAGATATGCCTTGTGATAACTTCTCAGGAAAAGCAAGCGACCGAATATCATGTTTACGTTTAATGTTTCGCATCTCGTAGAACATGAAAATGAACATAATTTTGAAATCCGAGCTCTTCTTCAAAAGTTATGCATTGTTGCAAAACTGAGTTATACCTTCCCTTTTGAGATATACCTTGTGATACCTTCTCAGGAAAAGCAAGCAACCGAATATCATGTTTACGTTTAATGTTTCGCATCCCGTAGAACATGAAAATGAACTTAATTTTGAAATCCGAGCTATTCTTCAAAAGTTATGCATTGTTGCTAAACTGAGTTATACCTTCCATTTTGAGATATACCTTGTGATAACTTCTCAGGAAAAGCAAGCAACCGAAAATCATGTTTACGTTTAATGTTTCGCATCTCGTAGAACATGAAAATGAACATAATTTTGAAATCCGAGCTCTTCTTCAAAAGTTATGCATTGTTGCAAAACTGAGTTATACCTTCCCTTTTGAGATATACCTTGTGATAACTTCTCAGGAAGAGCAAGCAACCGAATATCATGTTTACGTTTAATGTTTCGCATCCCGTAGAACATGAAAATGAACTTAATTTTGAAATCCGAGCTCTTCTTCAAAAGTTATGCATTGTTCTTAAACTTAGTAGTACCTTCCATTTTGAGATATGCCTTGTAATAACTTCTAAGGAAAAGCAAGAAACGGAATATCATGTTTACGTTCCATGTTTCGCATCCTGCAGAACATGAAAATGAACTTAATTTTGAAATCCGAGCTATTCTTCAAAAGTTATGCATTGTTGCTAAACTGAGTTATACCTTCCATTTTGAGATATACCTTGTGATAACTTCTCAGGAAAAGCAAGCAACCGAATATCATGTTTACGTTTAATGTTTCGCATCCCGTAGAACATGAAAATGAACTCAATTTTGAAATCCGAGCTCTTCTCCAAAAGTTATGCATTGTTGCTAAACTGAGTTATACCTTCCATTTTGAGATATGCCTTGTGATAACTTCTCAGGAAAAGGAAGCAACCGAATATCATGTTTACGTTCAATGTTTCCCATCCCGCAGAACATGAAAATGAACTTAATTTTGAAATCCGAGCTCTTCTTTAAAAGTTATGCATTGTTGTTAAACTTAGTTATACCTTCCATTTTGAGATATGCCTTGTGATAACTTCTCAGGAAAAGCAAGAAACCGAATATCATGTTTACGTTTAATGTTTCGCATCCCGTAGAACATGAAAATGAACTTAATTTTGAAATCCGAGCTCTTCTTCAAAAGTTATGCATTGTTGTTAAACTGAGTTATACCTTCCATTTTGAGATATACCTTGTGATAACTTCTCAGGAAAAGCAAGCAACCGAATATCATGTTTACGTTTAATGTTTCGCATCCCGTAGAACATGAAAATGAACTTAATTTTGAAATCCGAGGTCTTCTTCCAAAGTTATGCATTGTTGCAAAACTGAGTTATACCTTCCCTTTTGAGATATACCTTGTGATAACTTCTCAGGAAGAGCAAGCAACCAAATATCATGTTTACGTTTAATGTTTCGCATCCCGTAAAACATGAAAATGAACTTAATTTTGAAATCCGAGCTCTTCTTCAAAAGTTATGCATTGTTGTTAAACTTAGTTATACCTTCCATTTTGAGATATGCCTTGTGATACCTTCTCAGGAAAAGCAAGAAACCGAATATCATGTTTACGTTTAATGTTTCGCATCCCATAGAACATGAAAATGAACTTAATTTTGAAATCCGAGCTATTCTTCAAAAGTTATGCATTGTTACTAAACTGAGTTATACCTTCCATTTTGAGATATACCTTGTGATAACTTCTCAGGAAAAGCAAGCAACCGAATATCATGTTTACGTTTAATGTTTCGCATCTTGCAGAACATGAAAATCAACTTAATTTTGAAATCCGAGCTCTTCTTCAAAAGTTATGAATTGTTGCTAAATTGAGTTATACCTTCCATTTTGAGATATACCTTGTGATAACTTCTCAGGAAAAGCAAGCAACCGAATATCATGTTTATGTTTAATGTTTCGCATCCCGTAGAACATGAAAATGAACTTAATTTTGAAATCCGAGCTCTTCTTCAAAAGTTATGCATTGTTGTTAAACTGAGTTATACCTTCCATTTTGAGATATACCTTGTGATAATTTCTCAGGAAAAGCAAGCAACCGAATATCATGTTTACGTTTAATGTTTCGCATCTTGCAGAACATGAAAATCAACTTAATTTTGAAATCCGAGCTCTTCTTCAAAAGTTATGAATTGTTGCTAAATTGAGTTATACCTTCCATTTTGAGATATACCTTGTGATAACTTCTCAGGAAAAGCAAGCAACCGAATATCATGTTTACGTTTAATGTTTGGCGTCCCGTAGAACATGAAAATGAACTTAATTTTGAAATCCGAGCTCTTCTTCCAAAGTTATGCATTGTTGCAAAACTGAGTTATACCTTCCCTTTCGAGATATACCTTGTGATAACTTCTCAGGAAAAGCAAGCAACCGAATATCATGTTTACGTTTAATATTTCGCATCCCGTAGAACATGAAAATGAACTTAATTTTGAAATCCGAGCTCTTCTTCCAAAGTTATGCATTGTTGCAAAACTGAGTTATACCTTCCCTTTCGAGATATACCTTGTGATAACTTCTCAGGAAAAGCAAGCAACCGAAAATCATGTTTACGTTTAATGTTTCGCATCTCGTAGAACATGAAAATGAACATAATTTTGAAATCCGAGCTCTTCTTCAAAAGTTATGCAATGTTGCTAAACTGAGTTATACCTTCCATTTTGAGATATGCCTTGTGATAACTTCTCAGGAAAAGCAAGCAACCGAATATCATGTTTACGTTCAATGTTTCGCATCTTGCAGAACATGAAAATGAACTTAATTTTGAAAGCCGAGCTCTTCTTCAAAAGTTATGAATTGTTGTTAAACTTAGTTATACCTTCCATTTTGAGATAGGCCTTGTGATAGCTATTCAGGAAAAGCAAGAAACCGAAAATCATGTTGACGTTTAATGTTTCGCATCTTGCAGAACATGAAAATGAACTTAATTTTGAAATCCGAGCTCTTCTTCAAAAGTTATGAATTGTTGCTAAATTGAGTTATACCTTCCATTTTGAGATATACCTTGTGATAACTTCTCAGGAAAAGCAAGCAACCGAATATCATGTTTATGTTTAATGTTTCGCATCCCGTAGAACATGAAAATGAACTTAATTTTGAAATCCGAGCTCTTCTTCAAAAGTTATGCATTGTTGTTAAACTGAGTTATACCTTCCCTTTTGAGATATACCTTGTGATAACTTCTCAGGAAGAGCAAGCAACCGAATATCATGTTTACGTTTAATGTTTCGCATCCCGTAAAACATGAAAATGAACTTAATTTTGAAATCCGAGCTCTTCTTCAAAAGTTATGCATTGTTGTTAAACTTAGTTATACCTTCCATTTTGAGATATGCCTTGTGATACCTTCTCAGGAAAAGCAAGCAACCGAATATCATGTTTACGTTTAATGTTTCGCATCCCGTAGAACATGAAAATGAACTTAATTTTGAAATCCGAGCTATTCTTCAAAAGTTATGCATTGTTGCTAAACTGAGTTATACCTTCCATTTTGAGATATACCTTGTGATAACTTCTCAGGAAAAGCAAGCAACCGAAAATCATGTTTACGTTTAATGTTTCGCATCTCGTAGAACATGAAAATGAACATAATTTTGAAATCCGAGCTCTTCTTCAAAAGTTATGCAATGTTGCTAAACTGAGTTATACCTTCCATTTTGAGATATGCCTTGTGATAACTTCTCAGGAAAAGCAAGCGACCGAATGTCATGTTTACGTTTAATGTTTCGCATCTCGTAGAACATGAAAATGAACATAATTTTGAAATCCGAGCTCTTCTTCAAAAGTTATGCATTGTTGCAAAACTGAGTTATACCTTCCCTTTTGAGATATACCTTGTGATACCTTCTCAGGAAAAGCAAGCAACTGAATATCATGTTTACGTTTAATGTTTCGCATCCCGTAGAACATGAAAATGAACTTAATTTTGAAATCCGAGCTCTTCTTCAAAAGTTATGCATTGTTCTTAAACTTAGTAGTACCTTCCATTTTGAGATATGCCTTGTAATAACTTCTAAGGAAAAGCAAGAAACGGAATATCATGTTTACGTTCCATGTTTCGCATCCTGCAGAACATGAAAATGAACTTAATTTTGAAATCCGAGCTATTCTTCAAAAGTTATGCATTGTTGCTAAACTGAGTTATACCTTCCATTTTGAGATATACCTTGTGATAACTTCTCAGGAAAAGCAAGCAACCGAATATCATGTTTACGTTTAATGTTTCGCATCCTGCAGAACATGAAAATCAGCTTAATTTTGAAATCTGAGCTCTTCTTCAAAAGTTATGCATTGTTGCTAAACTGAGTTATACCTTCCCTTTTGAGATATACCTTGTGATAACTTCTCAGGAATATCAAGCAACCGAATATCATGTTTACGTTCAATGTTTCCCATCCCGCAGAACATGAAAATGAACTTAATTTTGAAATCCGAGCTCTTCTTCAAAAGGTATGCATTGTTGCTAAACTGAGTTATACCTTCCATTTTGAGATAGGCCTTGTGATAGCTATTCAGGAAAAGCAAGAAACCGAAAATCATGTTGACGTTTAATGTTTCGCATCTTGCAGAACATGAAAATCAACTTAATTTTGAAATCCGAGCTCTTCTTCAAAAGTTATGAATTGTTGCTAAATTGAGTTATACCTTCCATTTTGAGATATACCTTGTGATAACTTCTCAGGAAAAGCAAGCAACTGAATATCAGGTTTATGTTTAATGTTTCACATCCCGTAGAACATGAAAATGAACTTAATTTTGAAATCCGAGCTCTTCTTCAAAAGTTATGCATTGTTGCAAAACTGAGTTATACCTTCCATTTTGAGATATACCTTGTGATAACTTCTCAGGAAAAGCAAGCAACCGAATATCATGTTTATGTTTAATGTTTCGCATCTCGTAGAACATGAAAATGAACATAATTTTGAAATCCGAGCTCTTCTTCAAAAGTTATGCATTGTTGCAAAACTGAGTTATACCTTCCCTTTTGAGATATACCTTGTGATAACTTCTCAGGAAGAGCAAGCAACCGAATATCATGTTTACGTTTAATGTTTCGCATCCCGTAGAACATGAAAATGAACTTAATTTTGAAATCCGAGCTCTTCTTCAAAAGTTATGCATTGTTCTTAAACTTAGTAGTACCTTCCATTTTGAGATATGCCTTGTAATAACTTCTAAGGAAAAGCAAGAAACGGAATATCATGTTTACGTTCCATGTTTCGCATCCTGCAGAACATGAAAATGAACTTAATTTTGAAATCCGAGCTATTCTTCAAAAGTTATGCATTGTTGCTAAACTGAGTTATACCTTCCATTTTGAGATATACCTTGTGATAACTTCTCAGGAAAAGCAAGCAACCGAATATCATGTTTACGTTTAATGTTTCGCATCCCGTAGAACATGAAAATGAACTCAATTTTGAAATCCGAGCTCTTCTCCAAAAGTTATGCATTGTTGCTAAACTGAGTTATACCTTCCATTTTGAGATATGCCTTGTGATAACTTCTCAGGAAAAGGAAGCAACCGAATATCATGTTTACGTTCAATGTTTCCCATCCCGCAGAACATGAAAATGAACTTAATTTTGAAATCCGAGCTCTTCTTTAAAAGTTATGCATTGTTGTTAAACTTAGTTATACCTTCCATTTTGAGATATGCCTTGTGATAACTTCTCAGGAAAAGCAAGAAACCGAATATCATGTTTACGTTTAATGTTTCGCATCCCGTAGAACATGAAAATGAACTTAATTTTGAAATCCGAGCTCTTCTTCCAAAGTTATGCATTGTTGCAAAACTGAGTTATACCTTCCCTTTTGAGATATACCTTGTGATAACTTCTCAGGAAAAGCAAGCAACTGAATATCATGTTTACGTTTAATGTTTCGCATCCCGTAGAACATGAAAATGAATTTAATTTTGAAATCCGAGCTATTCCTCAAAAGTTATGCATTGTTGCTAAACTGAGTTATACCTTCCATTTTGAGATATACCTTGTGATAACTTCTCAGGAAAAGCAAGCAACCGAAAATCATGTTTACGTTTAATGTTTCGCATCCCGTAGAACATGAAAATGAACTTAATTTTGAAATCCGAGGTCTTCTTCCAAAGTTATGCATTGTTGCAAAACTGAGTTATACCTTCCCTTTTGAGATATACCTTGTGATAACTTCTCAGGAAGAGCAAGCAACCGAATATCATGTTTACGTTTAATGTTTCGCATCCCGTAAAACATGAAAATGAACTTAATTTTGAAATCCGAGCTCTTCTTCAAAAGTTATGCATTGTTGTTAAACTTAGTTATACCTTCCATTTTGAGATATGCCTTGTGATACCTTCTCAGGAAAAGCAAGCAACCGAATATCATGTTTACGTTTAATGTTTCGCATCCCGTAGAACATGAAAATGAACTTAATTTTGAAATCCGAGCTATTCTTCAAAAGTTATGCATTGTTGCTAAACTGAGTTATACCTTCCATTTTGAGATATACCTTGTGATAACTTCTCAGGAAGAGCAAGCAACCGAATATCATGTTTACGTTTAATGTTTCGCATCCCGTAGAACATGAAAATGAACTTAATTTTGAAATCCGAGCTCTTCTTCAAAAGTTATGCATTGTTCTTAAACTTAGTAGTACCTTCCATTTTGAGATATGCCTTGTAATAACTTCTAAGGAAAAGCAAGAAACGGAATATCATGTTTACGTTCCATGTTTCGCATCCTGCAGAACATGAAAATGAACTTAATTTTGAAATCCGAGCTATTCTTCAAAAGTTATGCATTGTTGCTAAACTGAGTTATACCTTCCATTTTGAGATATACCTTGTGATAGCTTCTCAGGAAAAGCAAGCAACCGAATATCATGTTTACGTTTAATGTTTCGCATCCCGTAGAACATGAAAATGAACTCAATTTTGAAATCCGAGCTCTTCTCCAAAAGTTATGCATTGTTGCTAAACTGAGTTATACCTTCCATTTTGAGATATGCCTTGTGATAACTTCTCAGGAAAAGGAAGCAACCGAATATCATGTTTACGTTCAATGTTTCCCATCCCGCAGAACATGAAAATGAACTTAATTTTGAAATCCGAGCTCTTCTTTAAAAGTTATGCATTGTTGTTAAACTTAGTTATACCTTCCATTTTGAGATATGCCTTGTGATAACTTCTCAGGAAAAGCAAGAAACCGAATATCATGTTTACGTTTAATGTTTCGCATCCCGTAGAACATGAAAATGAACTTAATTTTGAAATCCGAGCTCTTCTTCCAAAGTTATGCATTGTTGCAAAACTGAGTTATACCTTCCCTTTTGAGATATACCTTTTGATAACTTCTCAGGAAAAGCAAGCAACTGAATATGATGTTTACGTTTAATGTTTCGCATCCCGTAGAACATGAAAATGAATTTAATTTTGAAATCCGAGCTATTCCTCAAAAGTTATGCATTGTTGCTAAACTGAGTTATACCTTCCATTTTGAGATATACCTTGTGATAACTTCTCAGGAAAAGCAAGCAACCGAAAATCATGTTTACGTTTAATGTTTCGCATCCCGTAGAACATGAAAATGAACTTAATTTTGAAATCCGAGGTCTTCTTCCAAAGTTATGCATTGTTGCAAAACTGAGTTATACCTTCCCTTTTGAGATATACCTTGTGATAACTTCTCAGGAAGAGCAAGCAACCGAATATCATGTTTACGTTTAATGTTTCGCATCCCGTAAAACATGAAAATGAACTTAATTTTGAAATCCGAGCTCTTCTTCAAAAGTTATGCATTGTTGTTAAACTTAGTTATACCTTCCATTTTGAGATATGCCTTGTGATACCTTCTCAGGAAAAGCAAGCAACCGAATATCATGTTTACGTTTAATGTTTCGTTTCCCGTAGAACATGAAAATGAACTTAATTTTGAAATCCGAGCTATTCTTCAAAAGTTATGCATTGTTGCTAAACTGAGTTATACCTTCCATTTTGAGATATACCTTGTGATAACTTCTCAGGAAAAGCAAGCAACCGAAAATCATGTTTACGTTTAATGTTTCGCATCTCGTAGAACATGAAAATGAACATAATTTTGAAATCCGAGCTCTTCTTCAAAAGTTATGCAATGTTGCTAAACTGAGTTATACCTTCCATTTTGAGATATGCCTTGTGATAACTTCTCAGGAAAAGCAAGCAACCGAATATCATGTTTACGTTCAATGTTTCCCATCCCGCAGAACATGAAAATGAACTTAATTTTGAAATCCGAGATCTTCTTCAAAAGTTATGCATTGTTGTTAAACTTAGTAATACCTTCCATTTTGAGATATGCCTTGTGACAACTTCTCAGGAAAAGCAAGAAACCGAATATCATGTTGACGTTTAATGTTTCGCATCCTGCAGAACATGAAAATGAACTTAATTTTGAAATCCGACCTCTTCTACAAAAGTTATGCATATTTGCTAAACTGAGTTATACCTTCCATTTTGAGATATACCTTGTGATAACTTCTCAGGAAAAGCAAGCAACCGAATATCATGTTTACGTTTAATGTTTCGCATCCCGTAAAACATGAAAATGAACTTAATTTTGAAATCCGAGCTCTTCTTCAAAAGTTATGCATTGTTGTTAAACTTAGTTATACCTTCCATTTTGAGATATTCCTTGTGATACCTTCTCAGGAAAAGCAAGCAACCGAATATCATGTTTACGTTTAATGTTTCGCATCCCGTAGAACATGAAAATGAACTTAATTTTGAAATCCGAGCTCTTCTTCAAAAGTTATGCATTGTTGCAAAACTGAGTTATACCTTCCATTTTGAGATATACCTTGTGATAACTTCTCAGGAAAAGCAAGCAACCGAATATCATGTTTATGTTTAATGTTTCGCATCCCGTAGAACATGAAAATGAACTTAATTTTGAAATCCGAGCTCTTCTTCAAAAGTTATGCATTGTTGTTAAACTGAGTTATACCTTCCATTTTGAGATATACCTTGTGATAACTTCTCAGGAAAAGCAAGCAACCGAATGTCATGTTTACGTTTAATGTTTCGCATCCCGTAGAACATGAAAATGAACTTAATTTTGAAATCCGAGGTCTTCTTCCAAAGTTATGCATTGTTGCAAAACTGAGTTATACCTTCCCTTTTGAGATATACCTTGTGATAACTTCTCAGGAAGAGCAAGCAACCGAATATCATGTTTACGTTTAATGTTTCGCATCCCGTAGAACATGAAAATGAACTTAATTTTGAAATCCGAGCTCTTCTTCAAAAGTTATGCATTGTTCTTAAACTTAGTAGTACCTTCCATTTTGAGATATGCCTTGTAATAACTTCTAAGGAAAAGCAAGAAACGGAATATCATGTTTACGTTCCATGTTTCGCATCCTGCAGAACATGAAAATGAACTTAATTTTGAAATCCGAGCTATTCTTCAAAAGTTATGCATTGTTGCTAAACTGAGTTATACCTTCCATTTTGAGATATACCTTGTGATAACTTCTCAGGAAAAGCAAGCAACCGAATATCATGTTTACGTTTAATGTTTCGCATCCCGTAGAACATGAAAATGAACTCAATTTTGAAATCCGAGCTCTTCTTCAAAAGTTATGCATTGTTGCTAAACTGAGTTATACCTTCCATTTTGAGATATGCCTTGTGATAACTTCTCAGGAAAAGCAAGCAACCGAATATCATGTTTACGTTCAATGTTTCCCATCCCGCAGAACATGAAAATGAACTTAATTTTGAAATCCGAGCTCTTCTTTAAAAGTTATGCATTGTTGTTAAACTTAGTTATACCTTCCATTTTGAGATATGCCTTGTGATAACTTCTCAGGAAAAGCAAGAAACCGAATATCATGTTTACGTTTAATGTTTCGCATCCCGTAGAACATGAAAATGAACTTAATTTTGAAATCCGAGCTCTTCTTCCAAAGTTATGCATTGTTGCAAAACTGAGTTATACCTTCCCTTTTGAGATATACCTTGTGATAACTTCTCAGGAAAAGCAAGCATCCGAATATCATATTTACGTTTAATGTTTCGCATCCCGTAGAACATGAAAATGAATTTAATTTTGAAATCCGAGCTATTCCTCAAAAGTTATGCATTGTTGCTAAACTGAGTTATACCTTCCATTTTGAGATATACCTTGTGATAACTTCTCAGGAAAAGCAAGCAACCGAAAATCATGTTTACGTTTAATGTTTCGCATCTCGTAGAACATGAAAATGAACATAATTTTGAAATCCGAGCTCTTCTTCAAAAGTTATGCAATGTTGCTAAACTGAGTTATACCTTCCATTTTGAGATATGCCTTGTGATAACTTCTCAGGAAAAGCAAGCAACCGAATATCATGTTTACGTTCAATGTTTCCCATCCCGCAGAACATGAAAATGAACTTAATTTTGAAATCCGAGATCTTCTTCAAAAGTTATGCATTGTTGTTAAACTTAGTTATACCTTCCATTTTGAGATATGCCTTGTGACAACTTCTCAGGAAAAGCAAGAAACCGAATATCATGTTGACGTTTAATGTTTCGCATCCTGCAGAACATGAAAATGAACTTAATTTTGAAATCCGAGCTCTTCTTCAAAAGTTATGCATTGTTGTTAAACTTAGTTATACCTTCCATTTTGAGATATGCCTTGTGATACCTTCTCAGGAAAAGCAAGCAACCGAATATGATGTTTACGTTTAATGTTTCGCATCCTGCAGAACATGAAAATCAGCTTAATTTTGAAATCCGAGCTCTTCTTCAAAAGTTATGCATTGTTGCTAAACTGAGTTATACCTTCCCTTTTGAGATATACCTTGTGATAACTTCTCAGGAAAATCAAGCAACCGAATATCATGTTTACGTTCAATGTTTCCCATCCCGCAGAACATGAAAATGAACTTAATTTTGAAATCCGAGCTCTTCTTCAAAAGGTATGCATTGTTGCTAAACTGAGTTATACCTTCCATTTTGAGATATACCTTGTGATAACTTCTCAGGAAAAGCAAGCAACCGAATATCATGTTTACGTTTAATGTTTCGCATCTTGCAGAACATGAAAATCAACTTAATTTTGAAATCCGAGCTCTTCTTCAAAAGTTATGAATTGTTGCTAAATTGAGTTATACCTTCCATTTTGAGATATACCTTGTGATAACTTCTCAGGAAAAGCAAGCAACCGAATATCATGTTTACGTTCAATGTTTCCCATCCCGCAGAACATGGAAATGAACTTAATTTTGAAATCCGAGGTCTTCTTCCAAAGTTATGCATTGTTGCAAAACTGAGTTATACCTTCCCTTTTGAGATATACCTTGTGATAACTTCTCAGGAAGAGCAAGCAACCGAATATCATGTTTACGTTTAATGTTTCGCATCCCATAGAACATGAAAATGAACTTAATTTTGAAATCCGAGCTCTTCTTCAAAAGTTATGCATTTTTGTTAAACTTAGTTATACCTTCCATTTTGAGATATGCCTTGTGATACCTTCTCAGGAAAAGCAAGCAACCGAATATCATGTTTACGTTTAATGTTTCGCATCCTGCAGAACATGAAAATCAGCTTAATTTTGAAATCTGAGCTCTTCTTCAAAAGTTATGCATTGTTGCTAAACTGAGTTATACCTTCCCTTTTGAGATATACCTTGTGATAACTTCTCAGGAAAATCAAGCAACCGAATATCATGTTTACGTTCAATGTTTCCCATCCCGCAGAACATGAAAATGAACTTAATTTTGAAATTCGAGGTCTTCTTCCAAAGTTATGCATTGTTGCAAAACTGAGTTATACCTTCCCTTTTGAGATATACCTTGTGATAACTTCTCAGGAAGAGCAAGCAACCGAATATCATGTTTACGTTTAATGTTTCGCATCCCGTAAAACATGAAAATGAACTTAATTTTGAAATCCGAGCTCTTCTTCAAAAGTTATGCATTGTTGTTAAACTTAGTTATACCTTCCATTTTGAGATATGCCTTGTGATACCTTCTCAGGAAAAGCAAGCAACCGAATATCATGTTTACGTTTAATGTTTCGCATCCCGTAGAACATGAAAATGAACTTAATTTTGAAATCCGAGCTCTTCTTCAAAAGTTATGAATTGTTGCTAAATTGAGTTATACCTTCCATTTTGAGATATTCCTTGTGATCACTTCTCAGGAAAAGCAAGCAACCGAATATCAGGTTTACGTTTAATGTTTCACATCCCGTAGAACATGAAAATGAACTTAATTTTGAAATCCGAGCTCTTCTTCAAAAGTTATGCATTGTTGCAAAACTGAGTTATACCTTCCATTTTGAGATATACCTTGTGATTACTTCTCAGGAAAAGCAAGCAACCGAATATCATGTTTATGTTTAATGTTTCGCATCCCGTAGAACATGAAAATGAACTTAATTTTGAAATCCGAGCTCTTCTTCAAAAGTTATGCATTGTTGTTAAACTGAGTTATACCTTCCATCTTGAGATATACCTTGTGATAACTTCTCAGGAAAAGCAAGCAACCGAATGTCATGTTTACGTTTAATGTTTCGCATCCTGTAGAACATGAAAATGAACTTAATTTTGAAATCCGAGGTCTTCTTCCAAAGTTATGCATTGTTGCAAAACTGAGTTATACCTTCCCTTTTGAGATATACCTTGTGATAACTTCTCAGGAAGAGCAAGCAACCGAATATCATGTTTACGTTTAATGTTTCGCATCCCGTAGAACATGAAAATGAACTTAATTTTGAAATCCGAGCTCTTCTTCAAAAGTTATGCATTGTTCTTAAACTTAGTAGTACCTTCCATTTTGAGATATGCCTTGTAATAACTTCTAAGGAAAAGCAAGAAACGGAATATCATGTTTACGTTCCATGTTTCGCATCCTGCAGAACATGAAAATGAACTTAATTTTGAAATCCGAGCTATTCTTCAAAAGTTATGCATTGTTGCTAAACTGAGTTATACCTTCCCTTTTGAGATATACCTTGTGATAACTTCTCAGGAAAAGCAAGCAACCGAATATCATGTTTACGTTCAATGTTTCCCATCCCATAGAACATGAAAATGAACTTAATTTTGAAATCCGAGCTCTTCTTCAAAAGTTATGCATTGTTGTTAAACTTAGTTATACCTTCCATTTTGAGATATGCCTTGTGATACCTTCTCAGGAAAAGCAAGCAACCGAATATCATGTTTACGTTTAATGTTTCGCATCCTGCAGAACATGAAAATCAGCTTAATTTTGAAATCTGAGCTCTTCTTCAAAAGTTATGCATTGTTGCTAAACTGAGTTATACCTTCCCTTTTGAGATATACCTTGTGATAACTTCTCAGGAAAATCAAGCAACCGAATATCATGTTTACGTTCAATGTTTCCCATCCCGCAGAACATGAAAATGAACTTAATTTTGAAATTCGAGGTCTTCTTCCAAAGTTATGCATTGTTGCAAAACTGAGTTATACCTTCCCTTTTGAGATATACCTTGTGATAACTTCTCAGGAAGAGCAAGCAACCGAATATCATGTTTACGTTTAATGTTTCGCATCCCGTAAAACATGAAAATGAACTTAATTTTGAAATCCGAGCTCTTCTTCAAAAGTTATGCATTGTTGTTAAACTTAGTTATACCTTCCATTTTGAGATATGCCTTGTGATACCTTCTCAGGAAAAGCAAGCAACCGAATATCATGTTTACGTTTAATGTTTCGCATCCCGTAGAACATGAAAATGAACTTAATTTTGAAATCCGAGCTCTTCTTCAAAAGTTATGAATTGTTGCTAAATTGAGTTATACCTTCCATTTTGAGATATTCCTTGTGATCACTTCTCAGGAAAAGCAAGCAACCGAATATCAGGTTTACGTTTAATGTTTCACATCCCGTAGAACATGAAAATGAACTTAATTTTGAAATCCGAGCTCTTCTTCAAAAGTTATGCATTGTTGCAAAACTGAGTTATACCTTCCATTTTGAGATATACCTTGTGATAACTTCTCAGGAAAAGCAAGCAACCGAATATCATGTTTATGTTTAATGTTTCGCATCCCGTAGAACATGAAAATGAACTTAATTTTGAAATCCGAGCTCTTCTTCAAAAGTTATGCATTGTTGTTAAACTGAGTTATACCTTCCATCTTGAGATATACCTTGTGATAACTTCTCAGGAAAAGCAAGCAACCGAATGTCATGTTTACGTTTAATGTTTCGCATCCTGTAGAACATGAAAATGAACTTAATTTTGAAATCCGAGGTCTTCTTCCAAAGTTATGCATTGTTGCAAAACTGAGTTATACCTTCCCTTTTGAGATATACCTTGTGATAACTTCTCAGGAAGAGCAAGCAACCGAATATCATGTTTACGTTTAATGTTTCGCATCCCGTAGAACATGAAAATGAACTTAATTTTGAAATCCGAGCTCTTCTTCAAAAGTTATGCATTGTTCTTAAACTTAGTAGTACCTTCCATTTTGAGATATGCCTTGTAATAACTTCTAAGGAAAAGCAAGAAACGGAATATCATGTTTACGTTCCATGTTTCGCATCCTGCAGAACATGAAAATGAACTTAATTTTGAAATCCGAGCTATTCTTCAAAAGTTATGCATTGTTGCTAAACTGAGTTATACCTTCCATTTTGAGATATACCTTGTGATAACTTCTCAGGAAAAGCAAGCAACCGAATATCATGTTTACGTTTAATGTTTCGCATCCCGTAGAACATGAAAATGAACTCAATTTTGAAATCCGAGCTCTTCTTCAAAAGTTATGCATTGTTGCTAAACTGAGTTATACCTTCCATTTTGAGATATGCCTTGTGATAACTTCTCAGGAAAAGCAAGCAACCGAATATCATGTTTACGTTCAATGTTTCCCATCCCGCAGAACATGAAAATGAACTTAATTTTGAAATCCGAGCTCTTCTTTAAAAGTTATGCATTGTTGTTAAACTTAGTTATACCTTCCATTTTGAGATATGCCTTGTGATAACTTCTCAGGAAAAGCAAGAAACCGAATATCATGTTTACGTTTAATGTTTCGCATCCCGTAGAACATGAAAATGAACTTAATTTTGAAATCCGAGCTCTTCTTCCAAAGTTATGCATTGTTGCAAAACTGAGTTATACCTTCCCTTTTGAGATATACCTTGTGATAACTTCTCAGGAAAAGCAAGCATCCGAATATCATATTTACGTTTAATGTTTCGCATCCCGTAGAACATGAAAATGAATTTAATTTTGAAATCCGAGCTCTTCTTCAAAAGTTATGCAATGTTGCTAAACTGAGTTATACCTTCCATTTTGAGATATACCTTGTGATAACTTCTCAGGAAAAGCAAGCAACCGAAAATCATGTTTACGTTTAATGTTTCGCATCTCGTAGAACATGAAAATGAACATAATTTTGAAATCCGAGCTCTTCTTCAAAAGTTATGCAATGTTGCTAAACTGAGTTATACCTTCCATTTTGAGATATGCCTTGTGATAACTTCTCAGGAAAAGCAAGCAACCGAATATCATGTTTACGTTTAATGTTTCGCATCCCGTAGAACATGAAAATGAACTTAATTTTGAAATCCGAGCTCTTCTTCAAAAGTTATGCATTGTTCTTAAACTTAGTAGTACCTTCCATTTTGAGATATGCCTTGTAATAACTTCTAAGGAAAAGCAAGAAACGGAATATCATGTTTACGTTCCATGTTTCGCATCCTGCAGAACATGAAAATGAACTTAATTTTGAAATCCGAGCTATTCTTCAAAAGTTATGCATTGTTGCTAAACTGAGTTATACCTTCCCTTTTGAGATATACCTTGTGATAACTTCTCAGGAAAAGCAAGCAACCGAATATCATGTTTACGTTCAATGTTTCCCATCCCATAGAACATGAAAATGAACTTAATTTTGAAATCCGAGCTCTTCTTCAAAAGTTATGCATTGTTGTTAAACTTAGTTATACCTTCCATTTTGAGATATGCCTTGTGATACCTTCTCAGGAAAAGCAAGCAACCGAATATCATGTTTACGTTTAATGTTTCGCATCCTGCAGAACATGAAAATCAGCTTAATTTTGAAATCTGAGCTCTTCTTCAAAAGTTATGCATTGTTGCTAAACTGAGTTATACCTTCCCTTTTGAGATATACCTTGTGATAACTTCTCAGGAAAATCAAGCAACTGAATATCATGTTTACGTTCAATGTTTCCCATCCCGCAGAACATGAAAATGAACTTAATTTTGAAATTCGAGGTCTTCTTCCAAAGTTATGCATTGTTGCAAAACTGAGTTATACCTTCCCTTTTGAGATATACCTTGTGATAACTTCTCAGGAAGAGCAAGCAACCGAATATCATGTTTACGTTTAATGTTTCGCATCCCGTAAAACATGAAAATGAACTTAATTTTGAAATCCGAGCTCTTCTTCAAAAGTTATGCATTGTTGTTAAACTTAGTTATACCTTCCATTTTGAGATATGCCTTGTGATACCTTCTCAGGAAAAGCAAGAAACCGAATATCATGTTTACGTTTAATGTTTCGCATCCCGTAGAACATGAAAATGAACTTAATTTTGAAATCCGAGCTCTTCTTCAAAAGTTATGAATTGTTGCTAAATTGAGTTATACCTTCCATTTTGAGATATTCCTTGTGATCACTTCTCAGGAAAAGCAAGCAACCGAATATCAGGTTTACGTTTAATGTTTCACATCCCGTAGAACATGAAAATGAACTTAATTTTGAAATCCGAGCTCTTCTTCAAAAGTTATGCATTGTTGCAAAACTGAGTTATACCTTCCATTTTGAGATATACCTTGTGATAACTTCTCAGGAAAAGCAAGCAACCGAATATCATGTTTATGTTTAATGTTTCGCATCCCGTAGAACATGAAAATGAACTTAATTTTGAAATCCGAGCTCTTCTTCAAAAGTTATGCATTGTTGTTGAACTGAGTTATACCTTCCATCTTGAGATATACCTTGTGATAACTTCTCAGGAAAAGCAAGCAACCGAATGTCATGTTTACGTTTAATGTTTCGCATCCTGTAGAACATGAAAATGAACTTAATTTTGAAATCCGAGGTCTTCTTCCAAAGTTATGCATTGTTGCAAAACTGAGTTATACCTTCCCTTTTGAGATATACCTTGTGATAACTTCTCAGGAAGAGCAAGCAACCGAATATCATGTTTACGTTTAATGTTTCGCATCCCGTAGAACATGAAAATGAACTTAATTTTGAAATCCGAGCTCTTCTTCAAAAGTTATGCATTGTTCTTAAACTTAGTAGTACCTTCCATTTTGAGATATGCCTTGTAATAACTTCTAAGGAAAAGCAAGAAACGGAATATCATGTTTACGTTCCATGTTTCGCATCCTGCAGAACATGAAAATGAACTTAATTTTGAAATCCGAGCTATTCTTCAAAAGTTATGCATTGTTGCTAAACTGAGTTATACCTTCCATTTTGAGATATACCTTGTGATAACTTCTCAGGAAAAGCAAGCAACCGAATATCATGTTTACGTTTAATGTTTCGCATCCCGTAGAACATGAAAATGAACTCAATTTTGAAATCCGAGCTCTTCTTCAAAAGTTATGCATTGTTGCTAAACTGAGTTATACCTTCCATTTTGACATATGCCTTGTGATAACTTCTCAGGAAAAGCAAGCAACCGAATATCATGTTTACGTTCAATGTTTCCCATCCCGCAGAACATGAAAATGAACTTAATTTTGAAATCCGAGCTCTTCTTTAAAAGTTATGCATTGTTGTTAAACTTAGTTATACCTTCCATTTTGAGATATGCCTTGTGATAACTTCTCAGGAAAAGCAAGAAACCGAATATCATGTTTACGTTTAATGTTTCGCATCCCGTAGAACATGAAAATGAACTTAATTTTGAAATCCGAGCTCTTCTTCCAAAGTTATGCATTGTTGCAAAACTGAGTTATACCTTCCCTTTTGAGATATACCTTGTGATAACTTCTCAGGAAAAGCAAGCATCCGAATATCATATTTACGTTTAATGTTTCGCATCCCGTAGAACATGAAAATGAATTTAATTTTGAAATCCGAGCTCTTCTTCAAAAGTTATGCAATGTTGCTAAACTGAGTTATACCTTCCATTTTGAGATATACCTTGTGATAACTTCTCAGGAAAAGCAAGCAACCGAAAATCATGTTTACGTTTAATGTTTCGCATCTCGTAGAACATGAAAATGAACATAATTTTGAAATCCGAGCTCCTCTTCAAAAGTTATGCAATGTTGCTAAACTGAGTTATACCTTCCATTTTGAGATATGCCTTGTGATAACTTCTCAGGAAAAGCAAGCAACCGAATATCATGTTTACGTTCAATGTTTCCCATCCCGCAGAACATGAAAATGAACTTAATTTTGAAATCCGAGCTCTTCTTCAAAAGTTATGCATTGTTGTTAAACTTAGTTATACCTTCCATTTTGAGATAGGCTTTGTGATAGCTATTCAGGAAAAGCAAGAAACCGAAAATCATGTTGACGTTTAATGTTTCGCATCTTGCAGAACATGAAAATCAACTTAATTTTGAAATCCGAGCTCTTCTTCAAAAGTTATGAATTGTTGCTAAATTGAGTTATACCTTCCATTTTGAGATATACCTTGTGATAACTTCTCAGGAAAAGCAAGCAACCGAATATCAGGTTTACGTTTAATGTTTCACATCCCGTAGAACATGAAAATGAACTTAATTTTGAAATCCGAGCTCTTCTTCAAAAGTTATGCATTGTTGCAAAACTGAGTTATACCTTCCATTTTGAGATATACCTTGTGATAACTTCTCAGGAAAAGCAAGCAACCGAATATCATGTTTATGTTTAATGTTTCGCATCCCGTAGAACATGAAAATGAACTTAATTTTGAAATCCGAGCTCTTCTTCAAAAGTTATGCATTGTTGTTAAACTGAGTTATACCTTCCATTTTGAGATATACCTTGTGATAACTTCTCAGGAAAAGCAAGCAACCGAATATCATGTTTACGTTTAATGTTTCGCATCTTGCAGAACATGAAAATCAACTTAATTTTGAAATCCGAGCTCTTCTTCAAAAGTTATGCATTGTTGCAAAACTGACTTATACCTTCCATTTTGAGATATACCTTGTGATAACTTCTCAGGAAAAGCAAGCAACCGAATATCATGTTTATGTTTAATGTTTCGCATCCCGTAGAACATGAAAATGAACTTAATTTTGAAATCCGAGCTCTTCTTCAAAAGTTATGCATTGTTGCAAAACTGACTTATACCTTCCATTTTGAGATATACCTTGTGATAACTTCTCAGGAAAAGCAAGCAACCGAATATCATGTTTATGTTTAATGTTTCGCATCCCGTAGAACATGAAAATGAACTTAATTTTGAAATCCGAGCTCTTCTTCAAAAGTTATGCATTGTTGTTAAACTGAGTTATACCTTCCATTTTGAGATATACCTTGTGATAACTTCTCAGGAAAAGCAAGCAACCGAATATAATGTTTACGTTTAATGTTTCGCATCTTGCAGAACATGAAAATCAACTTAATTTTGAAATCCGAGCTCTTCTTCAAAAGTTATGCATTGTTGCTAAACTGAGTTATACCTTCCCTTTTGAGATATACCTTGTGATAACTTCTCAGGAAAATCAAGCAACCGAATATCATGTTTACGTTCAATGTTTCCCATCCCGCAGAACATGAAAATGAACTTAATTTTGAAATCCGAGGTCTTCTTCCAAAGTTATGCATTGTTGCAAAACTGAGTTATACCTTCCCTTTTGAGATATACCTTGAGATAACTTCTCAGGAAGAGCAAGCAACCGAATATCATGTTTACGTTTAATGTTTCGCATCCCGTAAAACATGAAAATGAACTTAATTTTGAAATCCGAGCTCTTCTTCAAAAGTGATGCATTGTTGTTAAACTTAGTTATACCTTCCATTTTGAGATATGCCTTGTGATACCTTCTCAGGAAAAGCAAGCAACCGAATATCATGTTTACGTTTAATGTTTCGCATCCCGTAGAACATGAAAATGAACTTAATTTTGAAATCCGAGCTCTTCTTCAAAAGTTATGCATTGTTCTTAAACTTAGTAGCACCTTCCATTTTGAGATATGCCTTGTAATAACTTCTAAGGAAAAGCAAGAAACGGAATATCATGTTTACGTTTAATGTTTCGCATCCCGTAGAACATGAAAATGAACTTAATTTTGAAATCCGAGCTCTTCTTCCAAAGTTATGCATTGTTGCAAAACTGAGTTATACCTTCCCTTTTGAGATATACCTTGTGATAACTTCTCAGGAAAAGCAAGCATCCGAATATCATATTTACGTTTAATGTTTCGCATCCCGTAGAACATGAAAATGAATTTAATTTTGAAATCCGAGCTCTTCTTCAAAAGTTATGCAATGTTGCTAAACTGAGTTATACCTTCCATTTTGAGATATACCTTGTGATAACTTCTCAGGAAAAGCAAGCAACCGAAAATCATGTTTACGTTTAATGTTTCGCATCTCGTAGAACATGAAAATGAACATAATTTTGAAATCCGAGCTCTTCTTCAAAAGTTATGCAATATTGCTAAACTGAGTTATACCTTCCATTTTGAGATATGCCTTGTGATAACTTCTCAGGAAAAGCAAGCAACCGAATATCATGTTTACGTTCAATGTTTCCCATCCCGCAGAACATGAAAATGAACTTAATTTTGAAATCCGAGCTCTTCTTCAAAAGTTATGCATTGTTGTTAAACTTAGTTATACCTTCCATTTTGAGATATGCCTTGTGATACCTTCTCAGGAAAAGCAAGCAACCGAATATCATGTTTACGTTTAATGTTTCGCATCCTGCAGAACATGAAAATCAGCTTAATTTTGAAATCTGAGCTCTTCTTCAAAAGTTATGCATTGTTGCTAAACTGAGTTATACCTTCCCTTTTGAGATATACCTTGTGATAACTTCTCAGGAAAATCAAGCAACCGAATATCATGTTTACGTTCAATGTTTCCCATCCCGCAGAACATGAAAATGAACTTAATTTTGAAATCCGAGCTCTTCTTCAAAAGGTATGCATTGTTGCTAAACTGAGTTATACCTTCCATTTTGAGATAGGCCTTGTGATAACTATTCAGGAAAAGCAAGAAACCGAAAATCATGTTGAGGTTTAATGTTTCGCATCTTGCAGAACATGAAAATCAACTTAATTTTGAAATCCGAGCTCTTCTTGAAAAGTTATGAATTGTTGCTAAATTGAGTTATACCTTCCATTTTGAGATATACCTTGTAATAACTTCTCAGGAAAAGCAAGCAACTGAATATCAGGTTTACGTTTAATGTTTCACATCCCGTAGAACATGAAAATGAACTTAATTTTGAAATCCGAGCTCTTCTTCAAAAGTTATGCATTGTTGCAAAACTGACTTATACCTTCCATTTTGAGATATACCTTGTGATAACTTCTCAGGAAAAGCAAGCAACCGAATATCATGTTTATGTTTAATGTTTCGCATCCCGTAGAACATGAAAATGAACTTAATTTTGAAATCCGAGCTCTTCTTCAAATGTTATGCATTGTTGTTAAACTGAGTTATACCTTCCATTTTGAGATATACCTTGTGATAACTTCTCAGGAAAAGCAAGCAACCGAATATCATGTTTACGTTTAATGTTTCGCATCTTGCAGAACATGAAAATCAACTTAATTTTGAAATCCGAGCTCTTCTTCAAAAGTTATGAATTGTTGCTAAATTGAGTTATACCTTCCATTTTGAGATATACCTTGTGATAACTTCTCAGGAAAAGCAAGCAACCGAATATCATGTTTACGTTCAATGTTTCCCATCCCGCAGAACATGGAAATGAACTTAATTTTGAAATCCGAGGTCTTCTTCCAAAGTTATGCATTGTTGCAAAACTGAGTTATACCTTCCATTTTGAGATATACCTTGTGATAACTTCTCAGGAAAAGCAAGCAACCGAATATCATGTTTATGTTTAATGTTTTGCATCGCGTAGAACATGAAAATGAACTTAATTTTGAAATCCGAGCTCTTCTTCAAAAGTTATGCATTGTTGTTAAACTGAGTTATATCTTCAATTTTGAGATATACCTTGTGATAACTTCTCAGGAAAAGCAAGCAACCGAATATCATATTTACGTTTAATGTTTCGCATCCCGTAGAACATGGAAATGAACTTAATTTTGAAATCCGAGCTCTTCTTCAAAAGGTATGCATTGTTGCTAAACGGAGTTATACCTTCCATTTTGAGATAGGCTTTGTGATAGCTATTCAGGAAAAGCAAGAAACCGAAAATCATGTTGACGTTTAATGTTTCGCATCTTGCAGAACATGAAAATCAACTTAATTTTGAAATCCGAGCTCTTCTTCAAAAGTTATGCATTGTTGCTAAATTGAGTTATACCTTCCATTTTGAGATATATCTTGTGATAACTTCTCAGGAAAAGCAAGCAACCGAATATCAGGTTTACGTTTAATGTTTCACATCCCGTAGAACATGAAAATGAACTTAATTTTGAAATCCGAGCTCTTCTTCAAAAGTTATGCATTGTTGCAAAACTGAGTTATACCTTCCATTTTGAGATATACCTTGTGATAACTTCTCAGGAAAAGCAAGCAACCGAATATCATGTTTATGTTTAATGTTTCGCATCCCGTAGAACATGAAAATGAACTTAATTTTGAAATCCGAGCTCTTCTTCAAAAGTTATGCATTGTTGTTAAACTGAGTTATACCTTCCATTTTGAGATATACCTTGTGATAACTTCTCAGGAAAAGCAAGCAACCGAATATCATGTTTACGTTTAATGTTTCGCATCTTGCAGAACATGAAAATCAACTTAATTTTGAAATCCGAGCTCTTCTTCAAAAGTTATGCATTGTTGCAAAACTGACTTATACCTTCCATTTTGAGATATACCTTGTGATAACTTCTCAGGAAAAGCAAGCAACCGAATATCATGTTTATGTTTAATGTTTCGCATCCCGTAGAACATGAAAATGAACTTAATTTTGAAATCCGAGCTCTTCTTCAAAAGTTATGCATTGTTGTTAAACTGAGTTATACCTTCCATTTTGAGATATACCTTGTGATAACTTCTCAGGAAAAGCAAGCAACCGAATATAATGTTTACGTTTAATGTTTCCCATCCCGCAGAACATGAAAATGAACTTAATTTTGAAATCCGAGGTCTTCTTCCAAAGTTATGCATTGTTGCAAAACTGAGTTATACCTTCCCTTTTGAGATATACGTTGTGATAACTTCTCAGGAAGAGCAAGCAACCGAATATCATGTTTACGTTTAATGTTTCGCATCCCGTAAAACATGAAAATGAACTTAATTTTGAAATCCGAGCTCTTCTTCAAAAGTTATGCATTGTTGTTAAACTTAGTTATACCTTCCATTTTGAGATATGCCTTGTGATACCTTCTCAGGAAAAGCAAGCAACCGAATATCATGTTTACGTTTAATGTTTCGCATCCTGCAGAACATGAAAATCAGCTTAATTTTGAAATCTGAGCTCTTCTTCAAAAGTTATGCATTGTTGCTAAACTGAGTTATACCTTCCCTTTTGAGATATACCTTGTGATAACTTCTCAGGAAAATCAAGCAACTGAATATCATGTTTACGTTCAATGTTTCCCATCCCGCAGAACATGAAAATGAACTTAATTTTGAAATTCGAGGTCTTCTTCCAAAGTTATGCATTGTTGCAAAACTGAGTTATACCTTCCATTTTGAGATATGCCTTGTGATACCTTCTCAGGAAAAGCAAGCATCCGAATATCATATTTACGTTTAATGTTTCGCATCCCGTAGAACATGAAAATGAATTTAATTTTGAAATCCGAGCTATTCCTCAAAAGTTATGCATTGTTGCTAAACTGAGTTATACCTTCCATTTTGAGATATACCTTGTGATAACTTCTCAGGAAAAGCAAGCAACCGAAAATCATGTTTACGTTTAATGTTTCGCATCTCGTAGAACATGAAAATGAACATAATTTTGAAATCCGAGCTCTTCTTCAAAAGTTATGCAATGTTGCTAAACTGAGTTATACCTTCCATTTTGAGATATGCCTTGTGATAACTTCTCAGGAAAAGCAAGCAACCGAATATCATGTTTACGTTCAATGTTTCCCATCCCGCAGAACATGAAAATGAACTTAATTTTGAAATCCGAGATCTTCTTCAAAAGTTATGCATTGTTGTTAAACTTAGTTATACCTTCCATTTTGAGATATGCCTTGTGACAACTTCTCAGGAAAAGCAAGAAACCGAATATCATGTTGACGTTTAATGTTTCGCATCCTGCAGAACATGAAAATGAACTTAATTTTGAAATCCGAGCTCTTCTTCAAAAGTTATGCATTGTTGTTAAACTTAGTTATACCTTCCATTTTGAGATATGCCTTGTGATACCTTCTCAGGAAAAGCAAGCAACCGAATATGATGTTTACGTTTAATGTTTCGCATCCTGCAGAACATGAAAATCAGCTTAATTTTGAAATCCGAGCTCTTCTTCAAAAGTTATGCATTGTTGCTAAACTGAGTTATACCTTCCCTTTTGAGATATACCTTGTGATAACTTCTCAGGAAAATCAAGCAACCGAATATCATGTTTACGTTCAATGTTTCCCATCCCGCAGAACATGAAAATGAACTTAATTTTGAAATCCGAGCTCTTCTTCAAAAGGTATGCATTGTTGCTAAACTGAGTTATACCTTCCATTTTGAGATATACCTTGTGATAACTTCTCAGGAAAAGCAAGCAACCGAATATCATGTTTACGTTTAATGTTTCGCATCTTGCAGAACATGAAAATCAACTTAATTTTGAAATCCGAGCTCTTCTTCAAAAGTTATGAATTGTTGCTAAATTGAGTTATACCTTCCATTTTGAGATATACCTTGTGATAACTTCTCAGGAAAAGCAAGCAACCGAATATCATGTTTACGTTCAATGTTTCCCATCCCGCAGAACATGGAAATGAACTTAATTTTGAAATCCGAGGTCTTCTTCCAAAGTTATGCATTGTTGCAAAACTGAGTTATACCTTCCCTTTTGAGATATACCTTGTGATAACTTCTCAGGAAGAGCAAGCAACCGAATATCATGTTTACGTTTAATGTTTCGCATCCCATAGAACATGAAAATGAACTTAATTTTGAAATCCGAGCTCTTCTTCAAAAGTTATGCATTGTTGTTAAACTTAGTTATACCTTCCATTTTGAGATATGCCTTGTGATACCTTCTCAGGAAAAGCAAGCAACCGAATATCATGTTTACGTTTAATGTTTCGCATCCTGCAGAACATGAAAATCAGCTTAATTTTGAAATCTGAGCTCTTCTTCAAAAGTTATGCATTGTTGCTAAACTGAGTTATACCTTCCCTTTTGAGATATACCTTGTGATAACTTCTCAGGAAAATCAAGCAACCGAATATCATGTTTACGTTCAATGTTTCCCATCCCGCAGAACATGAAAATGAACTTAATTTTGAAATTCGAGGTCTTCTTCCAAAGTTATGCATTGTTGCAAAACTGAGTTATACCTTCCCTTTTGAGATATACCTTGTGATAACTTCTCAGGAAGAGCAAGCAACCGAATATCATGTTTACGTTTAATGTTTCGCATCCCGTAAAACATGAAAATGAACTTAATTTTGAAATCCGAGCTCTTCTTCAAAAGTTATGCATTGTTGTTAAACTTAGTTATACCTTCCATTTTGAGATATGCCTTGTGATACCTTCTCAGGAAAAGCAAGCAACCGAATATCATGTTTACGTTTAATGTTTCGCATCCCGTAGAACATGAAAATGAACTTAATTTTGAAATCCGAGCTCTGCTTCAAAAGTTATGAATTGTTGCTAAATTGAGTTATACCTTCCATTTTGAGATATTCCTTGTGATCACTTCTCAGGAAAAGCAAGCAACCGAATATCAGGTTTACGTTTAATGTTTCACATCCCGTAGAACATGAAAATGAACTTAATTTTGAAATCCGAGCTCTTCTTCAAAAGTTATGCATTGTTGCAAAACTGAGTTATACCTTCCATTTTGAGATATACCTTGTGATAACTTCTCAGGAAAAGCAAGCAACCGAATATCATGTTTATGTTTAATGTTTCGCATCCCGTAGAACATGAAAATGAACTTAATTTTGAAATCCGAGCTCTTCTTCAAAAGTTATGCATTGTTGTTAAACTGAGTTATACCTTCCATCTTGAGATATACCTTGTGATAACTTCTCAGGAAAAGCAAGCAACCGAATGTCATGTTTACGTTTAATGTTTCGCATCCTGTAGAACATGAAAATGAACTTAATTTTGAAATCCGAGGTCTTCTTCCAAAGTTATGCATTGTTGCAAAACTGAGTTATACCTTCCCTTTTGAGATATACCTTGTGATAACTTCTCAGGAAGAGCAAGCAACCGAATATCATGTTTACGTTTAATGTTTCGCATCCCGTAGAACATGAAAATGAACTTAATTTTGAAATCCGAGCTCTTCTTCAAAAGTTATGCATTGTTCTTAAACTTAGTAGTACCTTCCATTTTGAGATATGCCTTGTAATAACTTCTAAGGAAAAGCAAGAAACGGAATATCATGTTTACGTTCCATGTTTCGCATCCTGCAGAACATGAAAATGAACTTAATTTTGAAATCCGAGCTATTCTTCAAAAGTTATGCATTGTTGCTAAACTGAGTTATACCTTCCCTTTTGAGATATACCTTGTGATAACTTCTCAGGAAAAGCAAGCAACCGAATATCATGTTTACGTTCAATGTTTCCCATCCCATAGAACATGAAAATGAACTTAATTTTGAAATCCGAGCTCTTCTTCAAAAGTTATGCATTGTTGTTAAACTTAGTTATACCTTCCATTTTGAGATATGCCTTGTGATACCTTCTCAGGAAAAGCAAGCAACCGAATATCATGTTTACGTTTAATGTTTCGCATCCTGCAGAACATGAAAATCAGCTTAATTTTGAAATCTGAGCTCTTCTTCAAAAGTTATGCATTGTTGCTAAACTGAGTTATACCTTCCCTTTTGAGATATACCTTGTGATAACTTCTCAGGAAAATCAAGCAACCGAATATCATGTTTACGTTCAATGTTTCCCATCCCGCAGAACATGAAAATGAACTTAATTTTGAAATTCGAGGTCTTCTTCCAAAGTTATGCATTGTTGCAAAACTGAGTTATACCTTCCCTTTTGAGATATACCTTGTGATAACTTCTCAGGAAGAGCAAGCAACCGAATATCATGTTTACGTTTAATGTTTCGCATCCCGTAAAACATGAAAATGAACTTAATTTTGAAATCCGAGCTCTTCTTCAAAAGTTATGCATTGTTGTTAAACTTAGTTATACCTTCCATTTTGAGATATGCCTTGTGATACCTTCTCAGGAAAAGCAAGCAACCGAATATCATGTTTACGTTTAATGTTTCGCATCCCGTAGAACATGAAAATGAACTTAATTTTGAAATCCGAGCTCTTCTTCAAAAGTTATGAATTGTTGCTAAATTGAGTTATACCTTCCATTTTGAGATATTCCTTGTGATCACTTCTCAGGAAAAGCAAGCAACCGAATATCAGGTTTACGTTTAATGTTTCACATCCCGTAGAACATGAAAATGAACTTAATTTTGAAATCCGAGCTCTTCTTCAAAAGTTATGCATTGTTGCAAAACTGAGTTATACCTTCCATTTTGAGATATACCTTGTGATAACTTCTCAGGAAAAGCAAGCAACCGAATATCATGTTTATGTTTAATGTTTCGCATCCCGTAGAACATGAAAATGAACTTAATTTTGAAATCCGAGCTCTTCTTCAAAAGTTATGCATTGTTGTTAAACTGAGTTATACCTTCCATCTTGAGATATACCTTGTGATAACTTCTCAGGAAAAGCAAGCAACCGAATGTCATGTTTACGTTTAATGTTTCGCATCCTGTAGAACATGAAAATGAACTTAATTTTGAAATCCGAGGTCTTCTTCCAAAGTTATGCATTGTTGCAAAACTGAGTTATACCTTCCCTTTTGAGATATACCTTGTGATAACTTCTCAGGAAGAGCAAGCAACCGAATATCATGTTTACGTTTAATGTTTCGCATCCCGTAGAACATGAAAATGAACTTAATTTTGAAATCCGAGCTCTTCTTCAAAAGTTATGCATTGTTCTTAAACTTAGTAGTACCTTCCATTTTGAGATATGCCTTGTAATAACTTCTAAGGAAAAGCAAGAAACGGAATATCATGTTTACGTTCCATGTTTCGCATCCTGCAGAACATGAAAATGAACTTAATTTTGAAATCCGAGCTATTCTTCAAAAGTTATGCATTGTTGCTAAACTGAGTTATACCTTCCATTTTGAGATATACCTTGTGATAACTTCTCAGGAAAAGCAAGCAACCGAATATCATGTTTACGTTTAATGTTTCGCATCCCGTAGAACATGAAAATGAACTCAATTTTGAAATCCGAGCTCTTCTTCAAAAGTTATGCATTGTTGCTAAACTGAGTTATACCTTCCATTTTGAGATATGCCTTGTGATAACTTCTCAGGAAAAGCAAGCAACCGAATATCATGTTTACGTTCAATGTTTCCCATCCCGCAGAACATGAAAATGAACTTAATTTTGAAATCCGAGCTCTTCTTTAAAAGTTATGCATTGTTGTTAAACTTAGTTATACCTTCCATTTTGAGATATGCCTTGTGATAACTTCTCAGGAAAAGCAAGAAACCGAATATCATGTTTACGTTTAATGTTTCGCATCCCGTAGAACATGAAAATGAACTTAATTTTGAAATCCGAGCTCTTCTTCCAAAGTTATGCATTGTTGCAAAACTGAGTTATACCTTCCCTTTTGAGATATACCTTGTGATAACTTCTCAGGAAAAGCAAGCATCCGAATATCATATTTACGTTTAATGTTTCGCATCCCGTAGAACATGAAAATGAATTTAATTTTGAAATCCGAGCTCTTCTTCAAAAGTTATGCAATGTTGCTAAACTGAGTTATACCTTCCATTTTGAGATATACCTTGTGATAACTTCTCAGGAAAAGCAAGCAACCGAAAATCATGTTTACGTTTAATGTTTCGCATCTCGTAGAACATGAAAATGAACATAATTTTGAAATCCGAGCTCTTCTTCAAAAGTTATGCAATGTTGCTAAACTGAGTTATACCTTCCATTTTGAGATATGCCTTGTGATAACATCTCAGGAAAAGCAAGCAACCGAATATCATGTTTACGTTTAATGTTTCGCATCCCGTAGAACATGAAAATGAACTTAATTTTGAAATCCGAGCTCTTCTTCAAAAGTTATGCATTGTTCTTAAACTTAGTAGTACCTTCCATTTTGAGATATGCCTTGTAATAACTTCTAAGGAAAAGCAAGAAACGGAATATCATGTTTACGTTCCATGTTTCGCATCCTGCAGAACATGAAAATGAACTTAATTTTGAAATCCGAGCTATTCTTCAAAAGTTATGCATTGTTGCTAAACTGAGTTATACCTTCCCTTTTGAGATATACCTTGTGATAACTTCTCAGGAAAAGCAAGCAACCGAATATCATGTTTACGTTCAATGTTTCCCATCCCATAGAACATGAAAATGAACTTAATTTTGAAATCCGAGCTCTTCTTCAAAAGTTATGCATTGTTGTTAAACTTAGTTATACCTTCCATTTTGAGATATGCCTTGTGATACCTTCTCAGGAAAAGCAAGCAACCGAATATCATGTTTACGTTTAATGTTTCGCATCCTGCAGAACATGAAAATCAGCTTAATTTTGAAATCTGAGCTCTTCTTCAAAAGTTATGCATTGTTGCTAAACTGAGTTATACCTTCCCTTTTGAGATATACCTTGTGATAACTTCTCAGGAAAATCAAGCAACTGAATATCATGTTTACGTTCAATGTTTCCCATCCCGCAGAACATGAAAATGAACTTAATTTTGAAATTCGAGGTCTTCTTCCAAAGTTATGCATTGTTGCAAAACTGAGTTATACCTTCCCTTTTGAGATATACCTTGTGATAACTTCTCAGGAAGAGCAAGCAACCGAATATCATGTTTACGTTTAATGTTTCGCATCCCGTAAAACATGAAAATGAACTTAATTTTGAAATCCGAGCTCTTCTTCAAAAGTTATGCATTGTTGTTAAACTTAGTTATACCTTCCATTTTGAGATATGCCTTGTGATACCTTCTCAGGAAAAGCAAGAAACCGAATATCATGTTTACGTTTAATGTTTCGCATCCCGTAGAACATGAAAATGAACTTAATTTTGAAATCCGAGCTCTTCTTCAAAAGTTATGAATTGTTGCTAAATTGAGTTATACCTTCCATTTTGAGATATTCCTTGTGATCACTTCTCAGGAAAAGCAAGCAACCGAATATCAGGTTTACGTTTAATGTTTCACATCCCGTAGAACATGAAAATGAACTTAATTTTGAAATCCGAGCTCTTCTTCAAAAGTTATGCATTGTTGCAAAACTGAGTTATACCTTCCATTTTGAGATATACCTTGTGATAACTTCTCAGGAAAAGCAAGCAACCGAATATCATGTTTATGTTTAATGTTTCGCATCCCGTAGAACATGAAAATGAACTTAATTTTGAAATCCGAGCTCTTCTTCAAAAGTTATGCATTGTTGTTGAACTGAGTTATACCTTCCATCTTGAGATATACCTTGTGATAACTTCTCAGGAAAAGCAAGCAACCGAATGTCATGTTTACGTTTAATGTTTCGCATCCTGTAGAACATGAAAATGAACTTAATTTTGAAATCCGAGGTCTTCTTCCAAAGTTATGCATTGTTGCAAAACTGAGTTATACCTTCCCTTTTGAGATATACCTTGTGATAACTTCTCAGGAAGAGCAAGCAACCGAATATCATGTTTACGTTTAATGTTTCGCATCCCGTAGAACATGAAAATGAACTTAATTTTGAAATCCGAGCTCTTCTTCAAAAGTTATGCATTGTTCTTAAACTTAGTAGTACCTTTCATTTTGAGATATGCCTTGTAATAACTTCTAAGGAAAAGCAAGAAACGGAATATCATGTTTACGTTCCATGTTTCGCATCCTGCAGAACATGAAAATGAACTTAATTTTGAAATCCGAGCTATTCTTCAAAAGTTATGCATTGTTGCTAAACTGAGTTATACCTTCCATTTTGAGATATACCTTGTGATAACTTCTCAGGAAAAGCAAGCAACCGAATATCTTGTTTACGTTTAATGTTTCGCATCCCGTAGAACATGAAAATGAACTCAATTTTGAAATCCGAGCTCTTCTTCAAAAGTTATGCATTGTTGCTAAACTGAGTTATACCTTCCATTTTGACATATGCCTTGTGATAACTTCTCAGGAAAAGCAAGCAACCGAATATCATGTTTACGTTCAATGTTTCCCATCCCGCAGAACATGAAAATGAACTTAATTTTGAAATCCGAGCTCTTCTTTAAAAGTTATGCATTGTTGTTAAACTTAGTTATACCTTCCATTTTGAGATATGCCTTGTGATAACTTCTCAGGAAAAGCAAGAAACCGAATATCATGTTTACGTTTAATGTTTCGCATCCCGTAGAACATGAAAATGAACTTAATTTTGAAATCCGAGCTCTTCTTCCAAAGTTATGCATTGTTGCAAAACTGAGTTATACCTTCCCTTTTGAGATATACCTTGTGATAACTTCTCAGGAAAAGCAAGCATCCGAATATCATATTTACGTTTAATGTTTCGCATCCCGTAGAACATGAAAATGAATTTAATTTTGAAATCCGAGCTCTTCTTCAAAAGTTATGCAATGTTGCTAAACTGAGTTATACCTTCCATTTTGAGATATACCTTGTGATAACTTCTCAGGAAAAGCAAGCAACCGAAAATCATGTTTACGTTTAATGTTTCGCATCTCGTAGAACATGAAAATGAACATAATTTTGAAATCCGAGCTCCTCTTCAAAAGTTATGCAATGTTGCTAAACTGAGTTATACCTTCCATTTTGAGATATGCCTTGTGATAACTTCTCAGGAAAAGCAAGCAACCGAATATCATGTTTACGTTCAATGTTTCCCATCCCGCAGAACATGAAAATGAACTTAATTTTGAAATCCGAGCTCTTCTTCAAAAGTTATGCATTGTTGTTAAACTTAGTTATACCTTCCATTTTGAGATAGGCTTTGTGATAGCTATTCAGGAAAAGCAAGAAACCGAAAATCATGTTGACGTTTAATGTTTCGCATCTTGCAGAACATGAAAATCAACTTAATTTTGAAATCCGAGCTCTTCTTCAAAAGTTATGAATTGTTGCTAAATTGAGTTATACCTTCCATTTTGAGATATACCTTGTGATAACTTCTCAGGAAAAGCAAGCAACCGAATATCAGGTTTACGTTTAATGTTTCACATCCCGTAGAACATGAAAATGAACTTAATTTTGAAATCCGAGCTCTTCTTCAAAAGTTATGCATTGTTGCAAAACTGAGTTATACCTTCCATTTTGAGATATACCTTGTGATAACTTCTCAGGAAAAGCAAGCAACCGAATATCATGTTTATGTTTAATGTTTCGCATCCCGTAGAACATGAAAATGAACTTAATTTTGAAATCCGAGCTCTTCTTCAAAAGTTATGCATTGTTGTTAAACTGAGTTATACCTTCCATTTTGAGATATACCTTGTGATAACTTCTCAGGAAAAGCAAGCAACCGAATATCATGTTTACGTTTAATGTTTCGCATCTTGCAGAACATGAAAATCAACTTAATTTTGAAATCCGAGCTCTTCTTCAAAAGTTATGCATTGTTGCAAAACTGACTTATACCTTCCATTTTGAGATATACCTTGTGATAACTTCTCAGGAAAAGCAAGCAACCGAATATCATGTTTATGTTTAATGTTTCGCATCCCGTAGAACATGAAAATGAACTTAATTTTGAAATCCGAGCTCTTCTTCAAAAGTTATGCATTGTTGTTAAACTGAGTTATACCTTCCATTTTGAGATATACCTTGTGATAACTTCTCAGGAAAAGCAAGCAACCGAATATAATGTTTACGTTTAATGTTTCGCATCTTGCAGAACATGAAAATCAACTTAATTTTGAAATCCGAGCTCTTCTTCAAAAGTTATGCATTGTTGCTAAACTGAGTTATACCTTCCCTTTTGAGATATACCTTGTGATAACTTCTCAGGAAAATCAAGCAACCGAATATCATGTTTACGTTCAATGTTTCCCATCCCGCAGAACATGAAAATGAACTTAATTTTGAAATCCGAGGTCTTCTTCCAAAGTTATGCATTGTTGCAAAACTGAGTTATACCTTCCCTTTTGAGATATACCTTGAGATAACTTCTCAGGAAGAGCAAGCAACCGAATATCATGTTTACGTTTAATGTTTCGCATCCCGTAAAACATGAAAATGAACTTAATTTTGAAATCCGAGCTCTTCTTCAAAAGTGATGCATTGTTGTTAAACTTAGTTATACCTTCCATTTTGAGATATGCCTTGTGATACCTTCTCAGGAAAAGCAAGCAACCGAATATCATGTTTACGTTTAATGTTTCGCATCCCGTAGAACATGAAAATGAACTTAATTTTGAAATCCGAGCTCTTCTTCAAAAGTTATGCATTGTTCTTAAACTTAGTAGCACCTTCCATTTTGAGATATGCCTTGTAATAACTTCTAAGGAAAAGCAAGAAACGGAATATCATGTTTACGTTTAATGTTTCGCATCCCGTAGAACATGAAAATGAACTTAATTTTGAAATCCGAGCTCTTCTTCCAAAGTTATGCATTGTTGCAAAACTGAGTTATACCTTCCCTTTTGAGATATACCTTGTGATAACTTCTCAGGAAAAGCAAGCATCCGAATATCATATTTACGTTTAATGTTTCGCATCCCGTAGAACATGAAAATGAATTTAATTTTGAAATCCGAGCTCTTCTTCAAAAGTTATGCAATGTTGCTAAACTGAGTTATACCTTCCATTTTGAGATATACCTTGTGATAACTTCTCAGGAAAAGCAAGCAACCGAAAATCATGTTTACGTTTAATGTTTCGCATCTCGTAGAACATGAAAATGAACATAATTTTGAAATCCGAGCTCTTCTTCAAAAGTTATGCAATATTGCTAAACTGAGTTATACCTTCCATTTTGAGATATGCCTTGTGATAACTTCTCAGGAAAAGCAAGCAACCGAATATCATGTTTACGTTCAATGTTTCCCATCCCGCAGAACATGAAAATGAACTTAATTTTGAAATCCGAGCTCTTCTTCAAAAGTTATGCATTGTTGTTAAACTTAGTTATACCTTCCATTTTGAGATATGCCTTGTGATACCTTCTCAGGAAAAGCAAGCAACCGAATATCATGTTTACGTTTAATGTTTCGCATCCTGCAGAACATGAAAATCAGCTTAATTTTGAAATCTGAGCTCTTCTTCAAAAGTTATGCATTGTTGCTAAACTGAGTTATACCTTCCCTTTTGAGATATACCTTGTGATAACTTCTCAGGAAAATCAAGCAACCGAATATCATGTTTACGTTCAATGTTTCCCATCCCGCAGAACATGAAAATGAACTTAATTTTGAAATCCGAGCTCTTCTTCAAAAGGTATGCATTGTTGCTAAACTGAGTTATACCTTCCATTTTGAGATAGGCCTTGTGATAACTATTCAGGAAAAGCAAGAAACCGAAAATCATGTTGAGGTTTAATGTTTCGCATCTTGCAGAACATGAAAATCAACTTAATTTTGAAATCCGAGCTCTTCTTGAAAAGTTATGAATTGTTGCTAAATTGAGTTATACCTTCCATTTTGAGATATACCTTGTAATAACTTCTCAGGAAAAGCAAGCAACTGAATATCAGGTTTACGTTTAATGTTTCACATCCCGTAGAACATGAAAATGAACTTAATTTTGAAATCCGAGCTCTTCTTCAAAAGTTATGCATTGTTGCAAAACTGACTTATACCTTCCATTTTGAGATATACCTTGTGATAACTTCTCAGGAAAAGCAAGCAACCGAATATCATGTTTATGTTTAATGTTTCGCATCCCGTAGAACATGAAAATGAACTTAATTTTGAAATCCGAGCTCTTCTTCAAATGTTATGCATTGTTGTTAAACTGAGTTATACCTTCCATTTTGAGATATACCTTGTGATAACTTCTCAGGAAAAGCAAGCAACCGAATATCATGTTTACGTTTAATGTTTCGCATCTTGCAGAACATGAAAATCAACTTAATTTTGAAATCCGAGCTCTTCTTCAAAAGTTATGAATTGTTGCTAAATTGAGTTATACCTTCCATTTTGAGATATACCTTGTGATAACTTCTCAGGAAAAGCAAGCAACCGAATATCATGTTTACGTTCAATGTTTCCCATCCCGCAGAACATGGAAATGAACTTAATTTTGAAATCCGAGGTCTTCTTCCAAAGTTATGCATTGTTGCAAAACTGAGTTATACCTTCCATTTTGAGATATACCTTGTGATAACTTCTCAGGAAAAGCAAGCAACCGAATATCATGTTTATGTTTAATGTTTTGCATCGCGTAGAACATGAAAATGAACTTAATTTTGAAATCCGAGCTCTTCTTCAAAAGTTATGCATTGTTGTTAAACTGAGTTATATCTTCAATTTTGAGATATACCTTGTGATAACTTCTCAGGAAAAGCAAGCAACCGAATATCATATTTACGTTTAATGTTTCGCATCCCGTAGAACATGGAAATGAACTTAATTTTGAAATCCGAGCTCTTCTTCAAAAGGTATGCATTGTTGCTAAACGGAGTTATACCTTCCATTTTGAGATAGGCTTTGTGATAGCTATTCAGGAAAAGCAAGAAACCGAAAATCATGTTGACGTTTAATGTTTCGCATCTTGCAGAACATGAAAATCAACTTAATTTTGAAATCCGAGCTCTTCTTCAAAAGTTATGCATTGTTGCTAAATTGAGTTATACCTTCCATTTTGAGATATATCTTGTGATAACTTCTCAGGAAAAGCAAGCAACCGAATATCAGGTTTACGTTTAATGTTTCACATCCCGTAGAACATGAAAATGAACTTAATTTTGAAATCCGAGCTCTTCTTCAAAAGTTATGCATTGTTGCAAAACTGAGTTATACCTTCCATTTTGAGATATACCTTGTGATAACTTCTCAGGAAAAGCAAGCAACCGAATATCATGTTTATGTTTAATGTTTCGCATCCCGTAGAACATGAAAATGAACTTAATTTTGAAATCCGAGCTCTTCTTCAAAAGTTATGCATTGTTGTTAAACTGAGTTATACCTTCCATTTTGAGATATACCTTGTGATAACTTCTCAGGAAAAGCAAGCAACCGAATATCATGTTTACGTTTAATGTTTCGCATCTTGCAGAACATGAAAATCAACTTAATTTTGAAATCCGAGCTCTTCTTCAAAAGTTATGCATTGTTGCAAAACTGACTTATACCTTCCATTTTGAGATATACCTTGTGATAACTTCTCAGGAAAAGCAAGCAACCGAATATCATGTTTATGTTTAATGTTTCGCATCCCGTAGAACATGAAAATGAACTTAATTTTGAAATCCGAGCTCTTCTTCAAAAGTTATGCATTGTTGTTAAACTGAGTTATACCTTCCATTTTGAGATATACCTTGTGATAACTTCTCAGGAAAAGCAAGCAACCGAATATAATGTTTACGTTTAATGTTTCCCATCCCGCAGAACATGAAAATGAACTTAATTTTGAAATCCGAGGTCTTCTTCCAAAGTTATGCATTGTTGCAAAACTGAGTTATACCTTCCCTTTTGAGATATACCTTGTGATAACTTCTCAGGAAGAGCAAGCAACCGAATATCATGTTTACGTTTAATGTTTCGCATCCCGTAAAACATGAAAATGAACTTAATTTTGAAATCCGAGCTCTTCTTCAAAAGTTATGCATTGTTGTTAAACTTAGTTATACCTTCCATTTTGAGATATGCCTTGTGATACCTTCTCAGGAAAAGCAAGCAACCGAATATCATGTTTACGTTTAATGTTTCGCATCCTGCAGAACATGAAAATCAGCTTAATTTTGAAATCTGAGCTCTTCTTCAAAAGTTATGCATTGTTGCTAAACTGAGTTATACCTTCCCTTTTGAGATATACCTTGTGATAACTTCTCAGGAAAATCAAGCAACTGAATATCATGTTTACGTTCAATGTTTCCCATCCCGCAGAACATGAAAATGAACTTAATTTTGAAATTCGAGGTCTTCTTCCAAAGTTATGCATTGTTGCAAAACTGAGTTATACCTTCCCTTTTGAGATATACCTTGTGATAACTTCTCAGGAAGAGCAAGCAACCGAATATCATGTTTACGTTTAATGTTTCGCATCCCGTAAAACATGAAAATGAACTTAATTTTGAAATCCGAGCTCTTCTTCAAAAGTTATGCATTGTTGTTAAACTTAGTTATACCTTCCATTTTGAGATATGCCTTGTGATACCTTCTCAGGAAAAGCAAGAAACCGAATATCATGTTTACGTTTAATGTTTCGCATCCCGTAGAACATGAAAATGAACTTAATTTTGAAATCCGAGCTCTTCTTCAAAAGTTATGAATTGTTGCTAAATTGAGTTATACCTTCCATTTTGAGATATTCCTTGTGATCACTTCTCAGGAAAAGCAAGCAACCGAATATCAGGTTTACGTTTAATGTTTCACATCCCGTAGAACATGAAAATGAACTTAATTTTGAAATCCGAGCTCTTCTTCAAAAGTTATGCATTGTTGCAAAACTGAGTTATACCTTCCATTTTGAGATATACCTTGTGATAACTTCTCAGGAAAAGCAAGCAACCGAATATCATGTTTATGTTTAATGTTTCGCATCCCGTAGAACATGAAAATGAACTTAATTTTGAAATCCGAGCTCTTCTTCAAAAGTTATGCATTGTTGTTGAACTGAGTTATACCTTCCATCTTGAGATATACCTTGTGATAACTTCTCAGGAAAAGCAAGCAACCGAATGTCATGTTTACGTTTAATGTTTCGCATCCTGTAGAACATGAAAATGAACTTAATTTTGAAATCCGAGGTCTTCTTCCAAAGTTATGCATTGTTGCAAAACTGAGTTATACCTTCCCTTTTGAGATATACCTTGTGATAACTTCTCAGGAAGAGCAAGCAACCGAATATCATGTTTACGTTTAATGTTTCGCATCCCGTAGAACATGAAAATGAACTTAATTTTGAAATCCGAGCTCTTCTTCAAAAGTTATGCATTGTTCTTAAACTTAGTAGTACCTTCCATTTTGAGATATGCCTTGTAATAACTTCTAAGGAAAAGCAAGAAACGGAATATCATGTTTACGTTCCATGTTTCGCATCCTGCAGAACATGAAAATGAACTTAATTTTGAAATCCGAGCTATTCTTCAAAAGTTATGCATTGTTGCTAAACTGAGTTATACCTTCCATTTTGAGATATACCTTGTGATAACTTCTCAGGAAAAGCAAGCAACCGAATATCATGTTTACGTTTAATGTTTCGCATCCCGTAGAACATGAAAATGAACTCAATTTTGAAATCCGAGCTCTTCTTCAAAAGTTATGCATTGTTGCTAAACTGAGTTATACCTTCCATTTTGACATATGCCTTGTGATAACTTCTCAGGAAAAGCAAGCAACCGAATATCATGTTTACGTTCAATGTTTCCCATCCCGCAGAACATGAAAATGAACTTAATTTTGAAATCCGAGCTCTTCTTTAAAAGTTATGCATTGTTGTTAAACTTAGTTATACCTTCCATTTTGAGATATGCCTTGTGATAACTTCTCAGGAAAAGCAAGAAACCGAATATCATGTTTACGTTTAATGTTTCGCATCCCGTAGAACATGAAAATGAACTTAATTTTGAAATCCGAGCTCTTCTTCCAAAGTTATGCATTGTTGCAAAACTGAGTTATACCTTCCCTTTTGAGATATACCTTGTGATAACTTCTCAGGAAAAGCAAGCATCCGAATATCATATTTACGTTTAATGTTTCGCATCCCGTAGAACATGAAAATGAATTTAATTTTGAAATCCGAGCTCTTCTTCAAAAGTTATGCAATGTTGCTAAACTGAGTTATACCTTCCATTTTGAGATATACCTTGTGATAACTTCTCAGGAAAAGCAAGCAACCGAAAATCATGTTTACGTTTAATGTTTCGCATCTCGTAGAACATGAAAATGAACTTAATTTTGAAATCCGAGCTCTTCTTCAAAAGTTATGCATTGTTGTTAAACTTAGTTATACCTTCCATTTTGAGATAGGCTTTGTGATAGCTATTCAGGAAAAGCAAGAAACCGAAAATCATGTTGACGTTTAATGTTTCGCATCTTGCAGAACATGAAAATCAACTTAATTTTGAAATCCGAGCTCTTCTTCAAAAGTTATGAATTGTTGCTAAATTGAGTTATACCTTCCATTTTGAGATATACCTTGTGATAACTTCTCAGGAAAAGCAAGCAACCGAATATCAGGTTTACGTTTAATGTTTCACATCCCGTAGAACATGAAAATGAACTTAATTTTGAAATCCGAGCTCTTCTTCAAAAGTTATGCATTGTTGCAAAACTGAGTTATACCTTCCATTTTGAGATATACCTTGTGATAACTTCTCAGGAAAAGCAAGCAACCGAATATCATGTTTATGTTTAATGTTTCGCATCCCGTAGAACATGAAAATGAACTTAATTTTGAAATCCGAGCTCTTCTTCAAAAGTTATGCATTGTTGTTAAACTGAGTTATACCTTCCATTTTGAGATATACCTTGTGATAACTTCTCAGGAAAAGCAAGCAACCGAATATCATGTTTACGTTTAATGTTTCGCATCTTGCAGAACATGAAAATCAACTTAATTTTGAAATCCGAGCTCTTCTTCAAAAGTTATGCATTGTTGCAAAACTGACTTATACCTTCCATTTTGAGATATACCTTGTGATAACTTCTCAGGAAAAGCAAGCAACCGAATATCATGTTTATGTTTAATGTTTCGCATCCCGTAGAACATGAAAATGAACTTAATTTTGAAATCCGAGCTCTTCTTCAAAAGTTATGCATTGTTGTTAAACTGAGTTATACCTTCCATTTTGAGATATACCTTGTGATAACTTCTCAGGAAAAGCAAGCAACCGAATATAATGTTTACGTTTAATGTTTCGCATCTTGCAGAACATGAAAATCAACTTAATTTTGAAATCCGAGCTCTTCTTCAAAAGTTATGCATTGTTGCTAAACTGAGTTATACCTTCCCTTTTGAGATATACCTTGTGATAACTTCTCAGGAAAATCAAGCAACCGAATATCATGTTTACGTTCAATGTTTCCCATCCCGCAGAACATGAAAATGAACTTAATTTTGAAATCCGAGGTCTTCTTCCAAAGTTATGCATTGTTGCAAAACTGAGTTATACCTTCCCTTTTGAGATATACCTTGTGATAACTTCTCAGGAAGAGCAAGCAACCGAATATCATGTTTACGTTTAATGTTTCGCATCCCGTAAAACATGAAAATGAACTTAATTTTGAAATCCGAGCTCTTCTTCAAAAGTGATGCATTGTTGTTAAACTTAGTTATACCTTCCATTTTGAGATATGCCTTGTGATACCTTCTCAGGAAAAGCAAGCAACCGAATATCATGTTTACGTTTAATGTTTCGCATCCCGTAGAACATGAAAATGAACTTAATTTTGAAATCCGAGCTCTTCTTCAAAAGTTATGCATTGTTCTTAAACTTAGTAGCACCTTCCATTTTGAGATATGCCTTGTAATAACTTCTAAGGAAAAGCAAGAAACGGAATATCATGTTTACGTTCCATGTTTCGCATCCTGCAGAACATGAAAATGAACTTAATTTTGAAATCCGAGCTATTCTTCAAAAGTTATGCATTGTTGCTAAACTGAGTTATACCTTCCATTTTGAGATATACCTTGTGATAACTTCTCAGGAAAAGCAAGCAACCGAATATCATGTTTACGTTTAATGTTTCGCATCCCGTAGAACATGAAAATGAACTCAATTTTGAAATCCGAGCTCTTCTTCAAAAGTTATGCATTGTTGCTAAACTGAGTTATACCTTCCATTTTGAGATATGCCTTGTGATAACTTCTCAGGAAAAGCAAGCAACCGAATATCATGTTTACGTTCAATGTTTCCCATCCCGCAGAACATGAAAATGAACTTAATTTTGAAATCCGAGCTCTTCTTTAAAAGTTATGCATTGTTGTTAAACTTAGTTATACCTTCCATTTTGAGACATGCCTTGTGATAACTTCTCAGGAAAAGCAAGAAACCGAATATCATGTTTACGTTTAATGTTTCGCATCCCGTAGAACATGAAAATGAACTTAATTTTGAAATCCGAGCTCTTCTTCCAAAGTTATGCATTGTTGCAAAACTGAGTTATACCTTCCCTTTTGAGATATACCTTGTGATAACTTCTCAGGAAAAGCAAGCATCCGAATATCATATTTACGTTTAATGTTTCGCATCCCGTAGAACATGAAAATGAATTTAATTTTGAAATCCGAGCTCTTCTTCAAAAGTTATGCAATGTTGCTAAACTGAGTTATACCTTCCATTTTGAGATATACCTTGTGATAACTTCTCAGGAAAAGCAAGCAACCGAAAATCATGTTTACGTTTAATGTTTCGCATCTCGTAGAACATGAAAATGAACATAATTTTGAAATCCGAGCTCTTCTTCAAAAGTTATGCAATATTGCTAAACTGAGTTATACCTTCCATTTTGAGATATGCCTTGTGATAACTTCTCAGGAAAAGCAAGCAACCGAATATCATGTTTACGTTCAATGTTTCCCATCCCGCAGAACATGAAAATGAACTTAATTTTGAAATCCGAGCTCTTCTTCAAAAGTTATGCATTGTTGTTAAACTTAGTTATACCTTCCATTTTGAGATATGCCTTGTGATACCTTCTCAGGAAAAGCAAGCAACCGAATATCATGTTTACGTTTAATGTTTCGCATCCTGCAGAACATGAAAATCAGCTTAATTTTGAAATCTGAGCTCTTCTTCAAAAGTTATGCATTGTTGCTAAACTGAGTTATACCTTCCCTTTTGAGATATACCTTGTGATAACTTCTCAGGAAAAGCAAGCAACCGAATATCAGGTTTACGTTTAATGTTTCACATCCCGTAGAACATGAAAATGAACTTAATTTTGAAATCCGAGCTCTTCTTCAAAAGTTATGCATTGTTGCAAAACTGAGTTATACCTTCCATTTTGAGATATACCTTGTGATAACTTCTCAGGAAAAGCAAGCAACCGAATATCATGTTTATGTTTAATGTTTCGCATCCCGTAGAACATGAAAATGAACTTAATTTTGAAATCCGAGCTCTTCTTCAAAAGTTATGCATTGTTGTTAAACTGAGTTATACCTTCCATTTTGAGATATACCTTGTGATAACTTCTCAGGAAAAGCAAGCAACCGAATATCATGTTTACGTTTAATGTTTCGCATCTTGCAGAACATGAAAATCAACTTAATTTTGAAATCCGAGCTCTTCTTCAAAAGTTATGCATTGTTGCAAAACTGACTTATACCTTCCATTTTGAGATATACCTTGTGATAACTTCTCAGGAAAAGCAAGCAACCGAATATCATGTTTATGTTTAATGTTTCGCATCCCGTAGAACATGAAAATGAACTTAATTTTGAAATCCGAGCTCTTCTTCAAAAGTTATGCATTGTTGTTAAACTGAGTTATACCTTCCATTTTGAGATATACCTTGTGATAACTTCTCAGGAAAAGCAAGCAACCGAATATAATGTTTACGTTTAATGTTTCGCATCTTGCAGAACATGAAAATCAACTTAATTTTGAAATCCGAGCTCTTCTTCAAAAGTTATGCATTGTTGCTAAACTGAGTTATACCTTCCCTTTTGAGATATACCTTGTGATAACTTCTCAGGAAAATCAAGCAACCGAATATCATGTTTACGTTCAATGTTTCCCATCCCGCAGAACATGAAAATGAACTTAATTTTGAAATCCGAGGTCTTCTTCCAAAGTTATGCATTGTTGCAAAACTGAGTTATACCTTCCCTTTTGAGATATACCTTGTGATAACTTCTCAGGAAGAGCAAGCAACCGAATATCATGTTTACGTTTAATGTTTCGCATCCCGTAAAACATGAAAATGAACTTAATTTTGAAATCCGAGCTCTTCTTCAAAAGTGATGCATTGTTGTTAAACTTAGTTATACCTTCCATTTTGAGATATGCCTTGTGATACCTTCTCAGGAAAAGCAAGCAACCGAATATCATGTTTACGTTTAATGTTTCGCATCCCGTAGAACATGAAAATGAACTTAATTTTGAAATCCGAGCTCTTCTTCAAAAGTTATGCATTGTTCTTAAACTTAGTAGCACCTTCCATTTTGAGATATGCCTTGTAATAACTTCTAAGGAAAAGCAAGAAACGGAATATCATGTTTACGTTCCATGTTTCGCATCCTGCAGAACATGAAAATGAACTTAATTTTGAAATCCGAGCTATTCTTCAAAAGTTATGCATTGTTGCTAAACTGAGTTATACCTTCCATTTTGAGATATACCTTGTGATAACTTCTCAGGAAAAGCAAGCAACCGAATATCATGTTTACGTTTAATGTTTCGCATCCCGTAGAACATGAAAATGAACTCAATTTTGAAATCCGAGCTCTTCTTCAAAAGTTATGCATTGTTGCTAAACTGAGTTATACCTTCCATTTTGAGATATGCCTTGTGATAACTTCTCAGGAAAAGCAAGCAACCGAATATCATGTTTACGTTCAATGTTTCCCATCCCGCAGAACATGAAAATGAACTTAATTTTGAAATCCGAGCTCTTCTTTAAAAGTTATGCATTGTTGTTAAACTTAGTTATACCTTCCATTTTGAGATATGCCTTGTGATAACTTCTCAGGAAAAGCAAGAAACCGAATATCATGTTTACGTTTAATGTTTCGCATCCCGTAGAACATGAAAATGAACTTAATTTTGAAATCCGAGCTCTTCTTCCAAAGTTATGCATTGTTGCAAAACTGAGTTATACCTTCCCTTTTGAGATATACCTTGTGATAACTTCTCAGGAAAAGCAAGCATCCGAATATCATATTTACGTTTAATGTTTCGCATCCCGTAGAACATGAAAATGAATTTAATTTTGAAATCCGAGCTCTTCTTCAAAAGTTATGCAATGTTGCTAAACTGAGTTATACCTTCCATTTTGAGATATACCTTGTGATAACTTCTCAGGAAAAGCAAGCAACCGAAAATCATGTTTACGTTTAATGTTTCGCATCTCGTAGAACATGAAAATGAACATAATTTTGAAATCCGAGCTCTTCTTCAAAAGTTATGCAATATTGCTAAACTGAGTTATACCTTCCATTTTGAGATATGCCTTGTGATAACTTCTCAGGAAAAGCAAGCAACCGAATATCATGTTTACGTTCAATGTTTCCCATCCCGCAGAACATGAAAATGAACTTAATTTTGAAATCCGAGCTCTTCTTCAAAAGTTATGCATTGTTGTTAAACTTAGTTATACCTTCCATTTTGAGATATGCCTTGTGATACCTTCTCAGGAAAAGCAAGCAACCGAATATCATGTTTACGTTTAATGTTTCGCATCCTGCAGAACATGAAAATCAGCTTAATTTTGAAATCTGAGCTCTTCTTCAAAAGTTATGCATTGTTGCTAAACTGAGTTATACCTTCCCTTTTGAGATATACCTTGTGATAACTTCTCAGGAAAATCAAGCAACCGAATATCATGTTTACGTTCAATGTTTCCCATCCCGCAGAACATGAAAATGAACTTAATTTTGAAATCCGAGCTCTTCTTCAAAAGGTATGCATTGTTGCTAAACTGAGTTATACCTTCCATTTTGAGATAGGCCTTGTGATAACAATTCAGGAAAAGCAAGAAACCGAAAATCATGTTGAGGTTTAATGTTTCGCATCTTGCAGAACATGAAAATCAACTTAATTTTGAAATCCGAGCTCTTCTTGAAAAGTTATGAATTGTTGCTAAATTGAGTTATACCTTCCATTTTGAGATATACCTTGTAATAACTTCTCAGGAAAAGCAAGCAACTGAATATCAGGTTTACGTTTAATGTTTCACATCCCGTAGAACATGAAAATGAACTTAATTTTGAAATCCGAGCTCTTCTTCAAAAGTTATGCATTGTTGCAAAACTGACTTATACCTTCCATTTTGAGATATACCTTGTGATAACTTCTCAGGAAAAGCAAGCAACCGAATATCATGTTTATGTTTAATGTTTCGCATCCCGTAGAACATGAAAATGAACTTAATTTTGAAATCCGAGCTCTTCTTCAAATGTTATGCATTGTTGTTAAACTGAGTTATACCTTCCATTTTGAGATATACCTTGTGATAACTTCTCAGGAAAAGCAAGCAACCGAATATCATGTTTACGTTTAATGTTTCGCATCTTGCAGAACATGAAAATCAACTTAATTTTGAAATCCGAGCTCTTCTTCAAAAGTTATGAATTGTTGCTAAATTGAGTTATACCTTCCATTTTGAGATATACCTTGTGATAACTTCTCAGGAAAAGCAAGCAACCGAATATCATGTTTACGTTCAATGTTTCCCATCCCGCAGAACATGGAAATGAACTTAATTTTGAAATCCGAGGTCTTCTTCCAAAGTTATGCATTGTTGCAAAACTGAGTTATACCTTCCATTTTGAGATATACCTTGTGATAACTTCTCAGGAAAAGCAAGCAACCGAATATCATGTTTATGTTTAATGTTTTGCATCGCGTAGAACATGAAAATGAACTTAATTTTGAAATCCGAGCTCTTCTTCAAAAGTTATGCATTGTTGTTAAACTGAGTTATATCTTCAATTTTGAGATATACCTTGTGATAACTTCTCAGGAAAAGCAAGCAACCGAATATCATATTTACGTTTAATGTTTCGCATCCCGTAGAACATGGAAATGAACTTAATTTTGAAATCCGAGCTCTTCTTCAAAAGGTATGCATTGTTGCTAAACGGAGTTATACCTTCCATTTTGAGATAGGCTTTGTGATAACTTCTCAGGAAAAGCAAGCAACCGAATATCATGTTTACGTTTAATGTTTCGCATCTTGCAGAACATGAAAATCAACTTAATTTTGAAATCCGAGCTCTTCTTCAAAAGTTATGCATTGTTGCTAAATTGAGTTATACCTTCCATTTTGAGATATATCTTGTGATAACTTCTCAGGAAAAGCAAGCAACCGAATATCAGGTTTACGTTTAATGTTTCACATCCCGTAGAACATGAAAATGAACTTAATTTTGAAATCCGAGCTCTTCTTCAAAAGTTATGCATTGTTGCAAAACTGAGTTATACCTTCCATTTTGAGATATACCTTGTGATAACTTCTCAGGAAAAGCAAGCAACCGAATATCATGTTTATGTTTAATGTTTCGCATCCCGTAGAACATGAAAATGAACTTAATTTTGAAATCCGAGCTCTTCTTCAAAAGTTATGCATTGTTGTTAAACTGAGTTATACCTTCCATTTTGAGATATACCTTGTGATAACTTCTCAGGAAAAGCAAGCAACCGAATATCATGTTTACGTTTAATGTTTCGCATCTTGCAGAACATGAAAATCAACTTAATTTTGAAATCCGAGCTCTTCTTCAAAAGTTATGCATTGTTGCAAAACTGACTTATACCTTCCATTTTGAGATATACCTTGTGATAACTTCTCAGGAAAAGCAAGCAACCGAATATCATGTTTATGTTTAATGTTTCGCATCCCGTAGAACATGAAAATGAACTTAATTTTGAAATCCGAGCTCTTCTTCAAAAGTTATGCATTGTTGTTAAACTGAGTTATACCTTCCATTTTGAGATATACCTTGTGATAACTTCTCAGGAAAAGCAAGCAACCGAATATAATGTTTACGTTTAATGTTTCCCATCCCGCAGAACATGAAAATGAACTTAATTTTGAAATCCGAGGTCTTCTTCCAAAGTTATGCATTGTTGCAAAACTGAGTTATACCTTCCCTTTTGAGATATACCTTGTGATAACTTCTCAGGAAGAGCAAGCAACCGAATATCATGTTTACGTTTAATGTTTCGCATCCCGTAAAACATGAAAATGAACTTAATTTTGAAATCCGAGCTCTTCTTCAAAAGTGATGCATTGTTGTTAAACTTAGTTATACCTTCCATTTTGAGATATGCCTTGTGATACCTTCTCAGGAAAAGCAAGCAACCGAATATCATGTTTACGTTTAATGTTTCGCATCCCGTAGAACATGAAAATGAACTTAATTTTGAAATCCGAGCTCTTCTTCAAAAGTTATGAATTGTTGCTAAATTGAGTTATACCTTCCATTTTGAGATATTCCTTGTGATAACTTCTCAGGAAAAGCAAGCAACCGAATATCAGGTTTACGTTTAATGTTTCACATCCCGTAGAACATGAAAATGAACTTAATTTTGAAATCCGAGCTATTCTTCAAAAGTTATGCATTGTTGCTAAACTGAGTTATACCTTCCATTTTGAGATATACCTTGTGATAACTTCTCAGGAAAAGCAAGCAACCGAATATCATGTTTACGTTTAATGTTTCGCATCCCGTAGAACATGAAAATGAACTCAATTTTGAAATCCGAGCTCTTCTTCAAAAGTTATGCATTGTTGCTAAACTGAGTTATACCTTCCATTTTGAGATATGCCTTGTGATAACTTCTCAGGAAAAGCAAGCAACCGAATATCATGTTTACGTTCAATGTTTCCCATCCCGCAGAACATGAAAATGAACTTAATTTTGAAATCCGAGCTCTTCTTTAAAAGTTATGCATTGTTGTTAAACTTAGTTATACCTTCCATTTTGAGATATGCCTTGTGATAACTTCTCAGGAAAAGCAAGAAACCGAATATCATGTTTACGTTTAATGTTTCGCATCCCGTAGAACATGAAAATGAACTTAATTTTGAAATCCGAGCTCTTCTTCCAAAGTTATGCATTGTTGCAAAACTGAGTTATACCTTCCCTTTTGAGATATACCTTGTGATAACTTCTCAGGAAAAGCAAGCAACCGAATATCATGTTTACGTTCAATGTTTCCCATCCCGCAGAACATGAAAATGAACTTAATTTTGAAATCCGAGGTCTTCTTCCAAAGTTATGCATTGTTGCAAAACTGAGTTATACCTTCCCTTTTGAGATATACCTTGTGATAACTTCTCAGGAAGGGCAAGCAACCGAATATCATGTTTACGTTTAATGTTTCGCATCCCGTAAAACATGAAAATGAACTTAATTTTGAAATCCGAGCTCTTCTTCAAAAGTTATGCATTGTTGTTAAACTTAGTTATACCTTCCATTTTGAGATATGCCTTGTGATACCTTCTCAGGAAAAGCAAGCAACCGAATATCATGTTTACGTTTAATGTTTCGCATCCCGTAGAACATGAAAATGAACTTAATTTTGAAATCCGAGCTCTTCTTCAAAAGTTATGAATTGTTGCTAAATTGAGTTATACCTTCCATTTTGAGATATTCCTTGTGATAACTTCTCAGGAAAAGCAAGCAACCGAATATCAGGTTTACGTTTAATGTTTCACATCCCGTAGAACATGAAAATGAACTTAATTTTGAAATCCGAGCTCTTCTTCAAAAGTTATGCATTGTTGCAAAACTGAGTTATACCTTCCATTTTGAGATATACCTTGTGATAACTTCTCAGGAAAAGCAAGCAACCGAATATCATGTTTATGTTTAATGTTTCGCATCCCGTAGAACATGAAAATGAACTTAATTTTGAAATCCGAGCTATTCTTCAAAAGTTATGCATTGTTGCTAAACTGAGTTATACCTTCCATTTTGAGATATACCTTGTGATAACTTCTCAGGAAAAGCAAGCAACCGAATATCATGTTTACGTTTAATGTTTCGCATCCCGTAGAACATGAAAATGAACTCAATTTTGAAATCCGAGCTCTTCTTCAAAAGTTATGCATTGTTGCTAAACTGAGTTATACCTTCCATTTTGAGATATGCCTTGTGATAACTTCTCAGGAAAAGCAAGCAACCGAATATCATGTTTACGTTCAATGTTTCCCATCCCGCAGAACATGAAAATGAACTTAATTTTGAAATCCGAGCTCTTCTTCCAAAGTTATGCATTGTTGCAAAACTGAGTTATACCTTCCCTTTTGAGATATACCTTGTGATAACTTCTCAGGAAAAGCAAGCATCCGAATATCATATTTACGTTTAATGTTTCGCATCCCGTAGAACATGAAAATGAATTTAATTTTGAAATCCGAGCTATTCCTCAAAAGTTATGCATTGTTGCTAAACTGAGTTATACCTTCCATTTTGAGATATACCTTGTAATAACTTCTCAGGAAAAGCAAGCAACTGAAAATCATGTTTACGTTTAATGTTTCGCATCTCGTAGAACATGAAAATGAACATAATTTTGAAATCTGAGCTCTTCTTCAAAAGTTATGCAATGTTGCTAAACTGAGTTATACCTTCCATTTTGAGATATGCCTTGTGATAACTTCTCAGGAAAAGCAAGCAACCGAATATCATGTTTACGTTCAATGTTTCCCATCCCGCAGAACATGAAAATGAACTTAATTTTGAAATCCGAGATCTTCTTCAAAAGTTATGCATTGTTGTTAAACTTAGTTATACCTTCCATTTTGAGATATGCCTTGTGATACCTTCTCAGGAAAAGCAAGCAACCGAATATGATGTTTACGTTTAATGTTTCGCATCCCGTAGAACATGAAAATGAACTTAATTTTGAAATCCGAGCTCTTCTTCCAAAGTTATGCATTGTTGCAAAACTGAGTTATACCTTCCCTTTTGAGATATACCTTGTGATAACTTCTCAGGAAAAGCAAGCAACCGAATATCATGTTTACGTTCAATGTTTCCCATCCCGCAGAACATGAAAATGAACTTAATTTTGAAATCCGAGGTCTTCTTCCAAAGTTATGCATTGTTGGAAAACTGAGTTATACCTTCCCTTTTGAGATATACCTTGTGATAACTTCTCAGGAAGAGCAAGCAACCGAATATCATGTTTACGTTTAATGTTTCGCATCCCGTAAAACATGAAAATGAACTTAATTTTGAAATCCGAGCTCTTCTTCAAAAGTTATGCATTGTTGTTAAACTTAGTTATACCTTCCATTTTGAGATATGCCTTGTGATACCTTCTCAGGAAAAGCAAGCAACCGAATATCATGTTTACGTTTAATGTTTCGCATCCCGTAGAACATGAAAATGAACTTAATTTTGAAATCCGAGCTCTTCTTCAAAAGTTATGAATTGTTGCTAAATTGAGTTATACCTTCCATTTTGAGATATTCCTTGTGATAACTTCTCAGGAAAAGCAAGCAACCGAATATCAGGTTTACGTTTAATGTTTCACATCCCGTAGAACATGAAAATGAACTTAATTTTGAAATCCGAGCTCTTCTTCAAAAGTTATGCATTGTTGCAAAACTGAGTTATACCTTCCATTTTGAGATATACCTTGTGATAACTTCTCAGGAAAAGCAAGCAACCGAATATCATGTTTATGTTTAATGTTTCGCATCCCGTAGAACATGAAAATGAACTTAATTTTGAAATCCGAGCTATTCTTCAAAAGTTATGCATTGTTGCTAAACTGAGTTATACCTTCCATTTTGAGATATACCTTGTGATAACTTCTCAGGAAAAGCAAGCAACCGAATATCATGTTTACGTTTAATGTTTCGCATCCCGTAGAACATGAAAATGAACTCAATTTTGAAATCCGAGCTCTTCTTCAAAAGTTATGCATTGTTGCTAAACTGAGTTATACCTTCCATTTTGAGATATGCCTTGTGATAACTTCTCAGGAAAAGCAAGCAACCGAATATCATGTTTACGTTCAATGTTTCCCATCCCGCAGAACATGAAAATGAACTTAATTTTGAAATCCGAGCTCTTCTTTAAAAGTTATGCATTGTTGTTAAACTTAGTTATACCTTCCATTTTGAGATATGCCTTGTGATAACTTCTCAGGAAAAGCAAGAAACCGAATATCATGTTTACGTTTAATGTTTCGCATCCCGTAGAACATGAAAATGAACTTAATTTTGAAATCCGAGCTCTTCTTCCAAAGTTATGCATTGTTGCAAAACTGAGTTATACCTTCCCTTTTGAGATATACCTTGTGATAACTTCTCAGGAAAAGCAAGCATCCGAATATCATATTTACGTTTAATGTTTCGCATCCCGTAGAACATGAAAATGAATTTAATTTTGAAATCCGAGCTATTCCTCAAAAGTTATGCATTGTTGCTAAACTGAGTTATACCTTCCATTTTGAGATATACCTTGTGATAACTTGTCAGGAAAAGCAAGCAACCGAAAATCATGTTTACGTTTAATGTTTCGCATCTCGTAGAACATGAAAATGAACATAATTTTGAAATCCGAGCTCTTCTTCAAAAGTTATGCAATGTTGCTAAACTGAGTTATACCTTCCATTTTGAGATATGCCTTGTGATAACTTCTCAGGAAAAGCAAGCAACCGAATATCATGTTTACGTTCAATGTTTCCCATCCCGCAGAACATGAAAATGAACTTAATTTTGAAATCCGAGATCTTCTTCAAAAGTTATGCATTGTTGTTAAACTTAGTTATACCTTCCATTTTGAGATATGCCTTTTGACAACTTCTCAGGAAAAGCAAGAAACCGAATATCATGTTGACGTTTAATGTTTCGCATCCTGCAGAACATGAAAATGAACTTAATTTTGAAATCCGAGCTCTTCTTCAAAAGTTATGCATTGTTGTTAAACTTAGTTATACCTTCCATTTTGAGATATGCCTTGTGATACCTTCTCAGGAAAAGCAAGCAACCGAATATGATGTTTACGTTTAATGTTTCGCATCCTGCAGAACATGAAAATCAGCTTAATTTTGAAATCCGAGCTCTTCTTCAAAAGTTATGCATTGTTGCTAAACTGAGTTATACCTTCCCTTTTGAGATATACCTTGTGATAACTTCTCAGGAAAATCAAGCAACCGAATATCATGTTTACGTTCAATGTTTCCCATCCCGCAGAACATGAAAATGAACTTAATTTTGAAATCCGAGCTCTTCTTCAAAAGGTATGCATTGTTGCTAAACTGAGTTATACCTTCCATTTTGAGATAGGCCTTGTGATAACTATTCAGGAAAAGCAAGAAACCGAAAATCATGTTGAGGTTTAATGTTTCGCATCTTGCAGAACATGAAAATCAACTTAATTTTGAAATCCGAGCTCTTCTTCAAAAGTTATGAATTGTTGCTAAATTGAGTTATACCTTCCATTTTGAGATATACCTTGTAATAACTTCTCAGGAAAAGCAAGCAACTGTATATCAGGTTTACGTTTAATGTTTCACATCCCGTAGAACATGAAAATGAACTTAATTTTGAAATCCGAGCTCTTCTTCAAAAGTTATGCATTGTTGCAAAACTGACTTATACCTTCCATTTTGAGATATACCTTGTGATATCTTCTCAGGAAAAGCAAGCAACCGAATATCATGTTTATGTTTAATGTTTCGCATCCCGTAGAACATGAAAATGAACTTAATTTTGAAATCCGAGCTCTTCTTCAAAAGTTATGCATTGTTGTTAAACTGAGTTATACCTTCCATTTTGAGATATACCTTGTGATAACTTCTCAGGAAAAGCAAGCAACCGAATATCACGTTTACGTTTAATGTTTCGCATCTTGCAGAACATGAAAATCAACTTAATTTTGAAATCCGAGCTCTTCTTCAAAAGTTATGAATTGTTGCTAAATTGAGTTATACCTTCCATTTTGAGATATACCTTGTGATAACTTCTCAGGAAAAGCAAGCAACCGAATATCATGTTTACGTTCAATGTTTCCCATCCCGCAGAACATGGAAATGAACTTAATTTTGAAATCCGAGGTCTTCTTCCAAAGTTATGCATTGTTGCAAAACTGAGTTATACCTTCCCTTTTGAGATATACCTTGTGATAACTTCTCAGGAAGAGCAAGCAACCGAATATCATGTTTACGTTTAATGTTTCGCATCCCATAGAACATGAAAATGAACTTAATTTTGAAATCCGAGCTCTTCTTCAAAAGTTATGCATTGTTGTTAAACTTAGTTATACCTTCCATTTTGAGATATGCCTTGTGATACCTTCTCAGGAAAAGCAAGCAACCGAATATCATGTTTACGTTTAATGTTTCGCATCCTGCAGAACATGAAAATCAGCTTAATTTTGAAATCTGAGCTCTTCTTCAAAAGTTATGCATTGTTGCTAAACTGAGTTATACCTTCCCTTTTGAGATATACCTTGTGATAACTTCTCAGGAAAATCAAGCAACCGAATATCATGTTTACGTTCAATGTTTCCCATCCCGCAGAACATGAAAATGAACTTAATTTTGAAATTCGAGGTCTTCTTCCAAAGTTATGCATTGTTGCAAAACTGAGTTATACCTTCCCTTTTGAGATATACCTTGTGATAACTTCTCAGGAAGAGCAAGCAACCGAATATCATGTTTACGTTTAATGTTTCGCATCCCATAAAACATGAAAATGAACTTAATTTTGAAATCCGAGCTCTTCTTCAAAAGTTATGCATTGTTGTTAAACTTAGTTATACCTTCCATTTTGAGATATGCCTTGTGATACCTTCTCAGGAAAAGCAAGCAACCGAATATCATGTTTACGTTTAATGTTTCGCATCCCGTAGAACATGAAAATGAACTTAATTTTGAAATCCGAGCTCTTCTTCAAAAGTTATGAATTGTTGCTAAATTGAGTTATACCTTCCATTTTGAGATATTCCTTGTGATCACTTCTCAGGAAAAGCAAGCAACTGAATATCAGGTTTACGTTTAATGTTTCACATCCCGTAGAACATGAAAATGAACTTAATTTTGAAATCCGAGCTCTTCTTCAAAAGTTATGCATTGTTGCAAAACTGAGTTATACCTTCCATTTTGAGATATACCTTGTGATAACTTCTCAGGAAAAGCAAGCAACCGAATATCATGTTTATGTTTAATGTTTCGCATCCCGTAGAACATGAAAATGAACTTAATTTTGAAATCCGAGCTCTTCTTCAAAAGTTATGCATTGTTGTTAAACTGAGTTATACCTTCCATCTTGAGATATACCTTGTGATAACTTCTCAGGAAAAGCAAGCAACCGAATGTCATGTTTACGTTTAATGTTTCGCATCCTGTAGAACATGAAAATGAACTTAATTTTGAAATCCGAGGTCTTCTTCCAAAGTTATGCATTGTTGCAAAACTGAGTTATACCTTCCCTTTTGAGATATACCTTGTGATAACTTCTCAGGAAGAGCAAGCAACCGAATATCATGTTTACGTTTAATGTTTCGCATCCCGTAGAATATGAAAATGAACTTAATTTTGAAATCCGAGCTCTTCTTCAAAAGTTATGCATTGTTCTTAAACTTAGTAGTACCTTCCATTTTGAGATATGCCTTGTAATAACTTCTAAGGAAAAGCAAGAAACGGAATATCATGTTTACGTTCCATGTTTCGCATCCTGCAGAACATGAAAATGAACTTAATTTTGAAATCCGAGCTATTCTTCAAAAGTTATGCATTGTTGCTAAACTGAGTTATACCTTCCATTTTGAGATATACCTTGTGATAACTTCTCAGGAAAAGCAAGCAACCGAATATCATGTTTACGTTTAATGTTTCGCATCCCGTAGAACATGAAAATGAACTCAATTTTGAAATCCGAGCTCTTCTTCAAAAGTTATGCATTGTTGCTAAACTGAGTTATACCTTCCATTTTGAGATATGCCTTGTGATAACTTCTCAGGAAAAGCAAGCAACCGAATATCATGTTTACGTTCAATGTTTCCCATCCCGCAGAACATGAAAATGAACTTAATTTTGAAATCCGAGCTCTTCTTTAAAAGTTATGCATTGTTGTTAAACTTAGTTATACCTTCCATTTTGAGATATGCCTTGTGATAACTTCTCAGGAAAAGCAAGAAACCGAATACCATGTTTACGTTTAATGTTTCGCATCCCGTAGAACATGAAAATGAACTTAATTTTGAAATCCGAGCTCTTCTTCCAAAGTTATGCATTGTTGCAAAACTGAGTTATACCTTCCCTTTTGAGATATACCTTGTGATAACTTCTCAGGAAAAGCAAGCATCCGAATATCATATTTACGTTTAATGTTTCGCATCCCGTAGAACATGAAAATGAATTTAATTTTGAAATCCGAGCTATTCCTCAAAAGTTATGCATTGTTGCTAAACTGAGTTATACCTTCCATTTTGAGATATACCTTGTGATAACTTCTCAGGAAAAGCAAGCAACCGAAAATCATGTTTACGTTTAATGTTTCGCATCTCGTAGAACATGAAAATGAACATAATTTTGAAATCCGAGCTCTTCTTCAAAAGTTATGCAATGTTGCTAAACTGAGTTATACCTTCCATTTTGAGATATGCCTTGTGATAACTTCTCAGGAAAAGCAAGCAACCGAATATCATGTTTACGTTCAATGTTTCCCATCCCGCAGAACATGAAAATGAACTTAATTTTGAAATCCGAGATCTTCTTCAAAAGTTATGCATTGTTGTTAAACTTAGTTATACCTTCCATTTTGAGATATGCCTTGTGACAACTTCTCAGGAAAAGCAAGAAACCGAATATCATGTTGACGTTTAATGTTTCGCATCCTGCAGAACATGAAAATGAACTTAATTTTGAAATCCGAGCTCTTCTTCAAAAGTTATGCATTGTTGTTAAACTTAGTTATACCTTCCATTTTGAGATATGCCTTGTGATACCTTCTCAGGAAAAGCAAGCAACCGAATATCATGTTTACGTTTAATGTTTCGCATCCTGCAGAACATGAAAATCAGCTTAATTTTGAAATCTGAGCTCTTCTTCAAAAGTTATGCAATGTTGCTAAACTGAGTTATACCTTCCCTTTTGAGATATACCTTGTGATAACTTCTCAGGAAAATCAAGCAACCGAATATCATGTTTACGTTCAATGTTTCCCATCCCGCAGAACATGAAAATGAACTTAATTTTGAAATCCGAGCTCTTCTTCAAAAGGTATGCATTGTTGCTAAACTGAGTTATACCTTCCATTTTGAGATAGGCCTTGTGATAACTATTCAGGAAAAGCAAGAAACCGAAAATCATGTTGAGGTTTAATGTTTCGCATCTTGCAGAACATGAAAATCAACTTAATTTTGAAATCCGAGCTCTTCTTGAAAAGTTATGAATTGTTGCTAAATTGAGTTATACCTTCCATTTTGAGATATACCTTGTAATAACTTCTCAGGAAAAGCAAGCAACTGAATATCAGGTTTACGTTTAATGTTTCACATCCCGTAGAACATGAAAATGAACTTAATTTTGAAATCCGAGCTCTTCTTCAAAAGTTATGCATTGTTGCAAAACTGACTTATACCTTCCATTTTGAGATATACCTTGTGATAACTTCTCAGGAAAAGCAAGCAACCGAATATCATGTTTATGTTTAATGTTTCGCATCCCGTAGAACATGAAAATGAACTTAATTTTGAAATCCGAGCTCTTCTTCAAATGTTATGCATTGTTGTTAAACTGAGTTATACCTTCCATTTTGAGATATACCTTGTGATAACTTCTCAGGAAAAGCAAGCAACCGAATATCATGTTTACGTTTAATGTTTCGCATCTTGCAGAACATGAAAATCAACTTAATTTTGAAATCCGAGCTCTTCTTCAAAAGTTATGAATTGTTGCTAAATTGAGTTATACCTTCCATTTTGAGATATACCTTGTGATAACTTCTCAGGAAAAGCAAGCAACCGAATATCATGTTTACGTTCAATGTTTCCCATCCCGCAGAACATGGAAATGAACTTAATTTTGAAATCCGAGGTCTTCTTCCAAAGTTATGCATTGTTGCAAAACTGAGTTATACCTTCCATTTTGAGATATACCTTGTGATAACTTCTCAGGAAAAGCAAGCAACCGAATATCATGTTTATGTTTAATGTTTTGCATCGCGTAGAACATGAAAATGAACTTAATTTTGAAATCCGAGCTCTTCTTCAAAAGTTATGCATTGTTGTTAAACTGAGTTATATCTTCAATTTTGAGATATACCTTGTGATAACTTCTCAGGAAAAGCAAGCAACCGAATATCATATTTACGTTTAATGTTTCGCATCCCGTAGAACATGGAAATGAACTTAATTTTGAAATCCGAGCTCTTCTTCAAAAGGTATGCATTGTTGCTAAACGGAGTTATACCTTCCATTTTGAGATAGGCTTTGTGATAGCTATTCAGGAAAAGCAAGAAACCGAAAATCATGTTGACGTTTAATGTTTCGCATCTTGCAGAACATGAAAATCAACTTAATTTTGAAATCCGAGCTCTTCTTCAAAAGTTATGAATTGTTGCTAAATTGAGTTATACCTTCCATTTTGAGATATACCTTGTGATAACTTCTCAGGAAAAGCAAGCAACCGAATATCAGGTTTACGTTTAATGTTTCGCATCTTGCAGAACATGAAAATCAACTTAATTTTGAAATCCGAGCTCTTCTTCAAAAGTTATGCATTGTTGCAAAACTGACTTATACCTTCCATTTTGAGATATACCTTGTGATAACTTCTCAGGAAAAGCAAGCAACCGAATATCATGTTTATGTTTAATGTTTCGCATCCCGTAGAACATGAAAATGAACTTAATTTTGAAATCCGAGCTCTTCTTCAAAAGTTATGCATTGTTGTTAAACTGAGTTATACCTTCCATTTTGAGATATACCTTGTGATAACTTCTCAGGAAAAGCAAGCAACCGAATATAATGTTTACGTTTAATGTTTCGCATCTTGCAGAACATGAAAATCAACTTAATTTTGAAATCCGAGCTCTTCTTCAAAAGTTATGCATTGTTGCTAAACTGAGTTATACCTTCCCTTTTGAGATATACCTTGTGATAACTTCTCAGGAAAATCAAGCAACCGAATATCATGTTTACGTTCAATGTTTCCCATCCCGCAGAACATGAAAATGAACTTAATTTTGAAATCCGAGGTCTTCTTCCAAAGTTATGCATTGTTGCAAAACTGAGTTATACCTTCCCTTTTGAGATATACCTTGTGATAACTTCTCAGGAAGAGCAAGCAACCGAATATCATGTTTACGTTTAATGTTTCGCATCCCGTAAAACATGAAAATGAACTTAATTTTGAAATCCGAGCTCTTCTTCAAAAGTTATGCATTGTTGTTAAACTTAGTTATACCTTCCATTTTGAGATATGCCTTGTGATACCTTCTCAGGAAAAGCAAGCAACCGAATATCATGTTTACGTTTAATGTTTCGCATCCCGTAGAACATGAAAATGAACTTAATTTTGAAATCCGAGCTCTTCTTCAAAAGTTATGAATTGTTGCTAAATTGAGTTATACCTTCCATTTTGAGATATTCCTTGTGATAACTTCTCAGGAAAAGCAAGCAACCGAATATCAGGTTTACGTTTAATGTTTCACATCCCGTAGAACATGAAAATGAACTTAATTTTGAAATCCGAGCTCTTCTTCAAAAGTTATGCATTGTTGCAAAACTGAGTTATACCTTCCATTTTGAGATATACCTTGTGATAACTTCTCAGGAAAAGCAAGCAACCGAATATCATGTTTATGTTTAATGTTTCGCATCCCGTAGAACATGAAAATGAACTTAATTTTGAAATCCGAGCTCTTCTTCAAAAGTTATGCATTGTTGTTAAACTGAGTTATACCTTCCATTTTGAGATATACCTTGTGATAACTTCTCAGGAAAAGCAAGCAACCGAATGTCATGTTTACGTTTAATGTTTCGCATCCCGTAGAACATGAAAATGAACTTAATTTTGAAATCCGAGGTCTTCTTCCAAAGTTATGCATTGTTGCAAAACTGAGTTATACCTTCCCTTTTGAGATATACCTTGTGATAACTTCTCAGGAAGAGCAAGCAACCGAATATCATGTTTACGTTTAATGTTTCGCATCCCGTAGAACATGAAAATGAACTTAATTTTGAAATCCGAGCTCTTCTTCAAAAGTTATGCATTGTTCTTAAACTTAGTAGTACCTTCCATTTTGAGATATGCCTTGTAATAACTTCTAAGGAAAAGCAAGAAACGGAATATCATGTTTACGTTCCATGTTTCGCATCCTGCAGAACATGAAAATGAACTTAATTTTGAAATCCGAGCTATTCTTCAAAAGTTATGCATTGTTGCTAAACTGAGTTATACCTTCCATTTTGAGATATACCTTGTGATAACTTCTCAGGAAAAGCAAGCAACCGAATATCATGTTTACGTTTAATGTTTCGCATCCCGTAGAACATGAAAATGAACTCAATTTTGAAATCCGAGCTCTTCTCCAAAAGTTATGCATTGTTGCTAAACTGAGTTATACCTTCCATTTTGAGATATGCCTTGTGATAACTTCTCAGGAAAAGCAAGCAACCGAATATCATGTTTACGTTCAATGTTTCCCATCCCGCAGAACATGAAAATGAACTTAATTTTGAAATCCGAGCTCTTCTTTAAAAGTTATGCATTGTTGTTAAACTTAGTTATACCTTCCATTTTGAGATATGCCTTGTGATAACTTCTCAGGAAAAGCAAGAAACCGAATATCATGTTTACGTTTAATGTTTCGCATCCCGTAGAACATGAAAATGAACTTAATTTTGAAATCCGAGCTCTTCTTCCAAAGTTATGCATTGTTGCAAAACTGAGTTATACCTTCCCTTTTGAGATATACCTTGTGATAACTTCTCAGGAAAAGCAAGCATCAGAATATCATATTTATGTTTAATGTTTCGCATCCCGTAGAACATGAAAATGAATTTAATTTTGAAATCCGAGCTATTCCTCAAAAGTTATGCATTGTTGCTAAACTGAGTTATACCTTCCATTTTGAGATATACCTTGTGATAACTTCTCAGGAAAAGCAAGCAACCGAAAATCATGTTTACGTTTAATGTTTCGCATCCCGTAGAACATGAAAATGAACATAATTTTGAAATCCGAGCTCTTCTTCAAAAGTTATGCAATGTTGCTAAACTGAGTTATACCTTCCATTTTGAGATATGCCTTGTGATAACTTCTCAGGAAAAGCAAGCAACCGAATATCATGTTTACGTTCAATGTTTCCCATCCCGCAGAACATGAAAATGAACTTAATTTTGAAATCCGAGATCTTCTTCAAAAGTTATGCTTTGTTGTTAAACTTAGTTATACCTTCCATTTTGAGATATGCCTTGTGACAACTTCTCAGGAAAAGCAAGAAACCGAATATCATGTTGACGTTTAATGTTTCGCATCCTGCAAAACATGAAAATGAACTTAATTTTGAAATCCGAGCTCTTCTTCAAAAGTTATGCATTGTTGTTAAACTTAGTTATACCTTCCATTTTGAGATATGCCTTGTGATACCTTCTCAGGAAAAGCAAGCAACCGAATATCATGTTTACGTTTAATGTTTCGCATCCTGCAGAACATGAAAATCAGCTTAATTTTGAAATCTGAGCTCTTCTTCAAAAGTTATGCATTGTTGCTAAACTGAGTTATACCTTCCCTTTTGAGATATACCTTGTGATAACTTCTCAGGAAAATCAAGCAACCGAATATCATGTTTACGTTCAATGTTTCCCATCCCGCTGAACATGAAAATGAACTTAATTTTGAAATCCGAGCTCTTCTTCAAAAGGTATGCATTGTTGCTAAACTGAGTTATACCTTCCATTTTGAGATAGGCCTTGTGATAACTATTCAGGAAAAGCAAGAAACCGAAAATCATGTTGAGGTTTAATGTTTCGCATCTTGCAGAACATGAAAATCAACTTAATTTTGAAATCCGAGCTCTTCTTGAAAAGTTATGAATTGTTGCTAAATTGAGTTATACCTTCCATTTTGAGATATACCTTGTAATAACTTCTCAGGAAAAGCAAGCAACTGAATATCAGGTTTACGTTTAATGTTTCACATCCCGTAGAACATGAAAATGAACTTAATTTTGAAATCCGAGCTCTTCTTCAAAAGTTATGCATTGTTGCAAAACTGACTTATACCTTCCATTTTGAGATATACCTTGTGATAACTTCTCAGGAAAAGCAAGCAACCGAATATCATGTTTATGTTTAATGTTTCGCATCCCGTAGAACATGAAAATGAACTTAATTTTGAAATCCGAGCTCTTCTTCAAATGTTATGCATTGTTGTTAAACTGAGTTATACCTTCCATTTTGAGATATACCTTGTGATAACTTCTCAGGAAAAGCAAGCAACCGAATATCATGTTTACGTTTAATGTTTCGCATCTTGCAGAACATGAAAATCAACTTAATTTTGAAATCCGAGCTCTTCTTCAAAAGTTATGAATTGTTGCTAAATTGAGTTATACCTTCCATTTTGAGATATACCTTGTGATAACTTCTCAGGAAAAGCAAGCAACCGAATATCATGTTTACGTTCAATGTTTCCCATCCCGCAGAACATGGAAATGAACTTAATTTTGAAATCCGAGGTCTTCTTCCAAAGTTATGCATTGTTGCAAAACTGAGTTATACCTTCCATTTTGAGATATACCTTGTGATAACTTCTCAGGAAAAGCAAGCAACCGAATATCATGTTTATGTTTAATGTTTTGCATCGCGTAGAACATGAAAATGAACTTAATTTTGAAATCCGAGCTCTTCTTCAAAAGTTATGCATTGTTGTTAAACTGAGTTATATCTTCAATTTTGAGATATACCTTGTGATAACTTCTCAGGAAAAGCAAGCAACCGAATATCATATTTACGTTTAATGTTTCGCATCCCGTAGAACATGGAAATGAACTTAATTTTGAAATCCGAGCTCTTCTTCAAAAGGTATGCATTGTTGCTAAACGGAGTTATACCTTCCATTTTGAGATAGGCTTTGTGATAGCTATTCAGGAAAAGCAAGAAACCGAAAATCATGTTGACGTTTAATGTTTCGCATCTTGCAGAACATGAAAATCAACTTAATTTTGAAATCCGAGCTCTTCTTCAAAAGTTATGAATTGTTGCTAAATTGAGTTATACCTTCCATTTTGAGATATACCTTGTGATAACTTCTCAGGAAAAGCAAGCAACCGAATATCAGGTTTACGTTTAATGTTTCGCATCTTGCAGAACATGAAAATCAACTTAATTTTGAAATCCGAGCTCTTCTTCAAAAGTTATGCATTGTTGCAAAACTGACTTATACCTTCCATTTTGAGATATACCTTGTGATAACTTCTCAGGAAAAGCAAGCAACCGAATATCATGTTTATGTTTAATGTTTCGCATCCCGTAGAACATGAAAATGAACTTAATTTTGAAATCCGAGCTCTTCTTCAAAAGTTATGCATTGTTGTTAAACTGAGTTATACCTTCCATTTTGAGATATACCTTGTGATAACTTCTCAGGAAAAGCAAGCAACCGAATATCATGTTTACGTTTAATGTTTCGCATCTTGCAGAACATGAAAATCAACTTAATTTTGAAATCCGAGCTCTTCTTCAAAAGTTATGCATTGTTGCTAAACTGAGTTATACCTTCCCTTTTGAGATATACCTTGTGATAACTTCTCAGGAAAATCAAGCAACCGAATATCATGTTTACGTTCAATGTTTCCCATCCCGCAGAACATGAAAATGAACTTAATTTTGAAATTCGAGGTCTTCTTCCAAAGTTATGCATTGTTGCAAAACTGAGTTATACCTTCCCTTTTGAGATATACCTTGTGATAACTTCTCAGGAAGAGCAAGCAACCGAATATCATGTTTACGTTTAATGTTTCGCATCCCATAAAACATGAAAATGAACTTAATTTTGAAATCCGAGCTCTTCTTCAAAAGTTATGCATTGTTGTTAAACTTAGTTATACCTTCCATTTTGAGATATGCCTTGTGATACCTTCTCAGGAAAAGCAAGCAACCGAATATCATGTTTACGTTTAATGTTTCGCATCCCGTAGAACATGAAAATGAACTTAATTTTGAAATCCGAGCTCTTCTTCAAAAGTTATGAATTGTTGCTAAATTGAGTTATACCTTCCATTTTGAGATATTCCTTGTGATCACTTCTCAGGAAAAGCAAGCAACTGAATATCAGGTTTACGTTTAATGTTTCACATCCCGTAGAACATGAAAATGAACTTAATTTTGAAATCCGAGCTCTTCTTCAAAAGTTATGCATTGTTGCAAAACTGAGTTATACCTTCCATTTTGAGATATACCTTGTGATAACTTCTCAGGAAAAGCAAGCAACCGAATATCATGTTTATGTTTAATGTTTCGCATCCCGTAGAACATGAAAATGAACTTAATTTTGAAATCCGAGCTCTTCTTCAAAAGTTATGCATTGTTGTTAAACTGAGTTATACCTTCCATCTTGAGATATACCTTGTGATAACTTCTCAGGAAAAGCAAGCAACCGAATGTCATGTTTACGTTTAATGTTTCGCATCCTGTAGAACATGAAAATGAACTTAATTTTGAAATCCGAGGTCTTCTTCCAAAGTTATGCATTGTTGCAAAACTGAGTTATACCTTCCCTTTTGAGATATACCTTGTGATAACTTCTCAGGAAGAGCAAGCAACCGAATATCATGTTTACGTTTAATGTTTCGCATCCCGTAGAATATGAAAATGAACTTAATTTTGAAATCCGAGCTCTTCTTCAAAAGTTATGCATTGTTCTTAAACTTAGTAGTACCTTCCATTTTGAGATATGCCTTGTAATAACTTCTAAGGAAAAGCAAGAAACGGAATATCATGTTTACGTTCCATGTTTCGCATCCTGCAGAACATGAAAATGAACTTAATTTTGAAATCCGAGCTATTCTTCAAAAGTTATGCATTGTTGCTAAACTGAGTTATACCTTCCATTTTGAGATATACCTTGTGATAACTTCTCAGGAAAAGCAAGCAACCGAATATCATGTTTACGTTTAATGTTTCGCATCCCGTAGAACATGAAAATGAACTCAATTTTGAAATCCGAGCTCTTCTTCAAAAGTTATGCATTGTTGCTAAACTGAGTTATACCTTCCATTTTGAGATATGCCTTGTGATAACTTCTCAGGAAAAGCAAGCAACCGAATATCATGTTTACGTTCAATGTTTCCCATCCCGCAGAACATGAAAATGAACTTAATTTTGAAATCCGAGCTCTTCTTTAAAAGTTATGCATTGTTGTTAAACTTAGTTATACCTTCCATTTTGAGATATGCCTTGTGATAACTTCTCAGGAAAAGCAAGAAACCGAATACCATGTTTACGTTTAATGTTTCGCATCCCGTAGAACATGAAAATGAACTTAATTTTGAAATCCGAGCTCTTCTTCCAAAGTTATGCATTGTTGCAAAACTGAGTTATACCTTCCCTTTTGAGATATACCTTGTGATAACTTCTCAGGAAAAGCAAGCATCCGAATATCATATTTACGTTTAATGTTTCGCATCCCGTAGAACATGAAAATGAATTTAATTTTGAAATCCGAGCTATTCCTCAAAAGTTATGCATTGTTGCTAAACTGAGTTATACCTTCCATTTTGAGATATACCTTGTGATAACTTCTCAGGAAAAGCAAGCAACCGAAAATCATGTTTACGTTTAATGTTTCGCATCTCGTAGAACATGAAAATGAACATAATTTTGAAATCCGAGCTCTTCTTCAAAAGTTATGCAATGTTGCTAAACTGAGTTATACCTTCCATTTTGAGATATGCCTTGTGATAACTTCTCAGGAAAAGCAAGCAACCGAATATCATGTTTACGTTCAATGTTTCCCATCCCGCAGAACATGAAAATGAACTTAATTTTGAAATCCGAGATCTTCTTCAAAAGTTATGCATTGTTGTTAAACTTAGTTATACCTTCCATTTTGAGATATGCCTTGTGACAACTTCTCAGGAAAAGCAAGAAACCGAATATCATGTTGACGTTTAATGTTTCGCATCCTGCAGAACATGAAAATGAACTTAATTTTGAAATCCGAGCTCTTCTTCAAAAGTTATGCATTGTTGTTAAACTTAGTTATACCTTCCATTTTGAGATATGCCTTGTGATACCTTCTCAGGAAAAGCAAGCAACCGAATATCATGTTTACGTTTAATGTTTCGCATCCTGCAGAACATGAAAATCAGCTTAATTTTGAAATCTGAGCTCTTCTTCAAAAGTTATGCAATGTTGCTAAACTGAGTTATACCTTCCCTTTTGAGATATACCTTGTGATAACTTCTCAGGAAAATCAAGCAACCGAATATCATGTTTACGTTCAATGTTTCCCATCCCGCAGAACATGAAAATGAACTTAATTTTGAAATCCGAGCTCTTCTTCAAAAGGTATGCATTGTTGCTAAACTGAGTTATACCTTCCATTTTGAGATAGGCCTTGTGATAACTATTCAGGAAAAGCAAGAAACCGAAAATCATGTTGAGGTTTAATGTTTCGCATCTTGCAGAACATGAAAATCAACTTAATTTTGAAATCCGAGCTCTTCTTGAAAAGTTATGAATTGTTGCTAAATTGAGTTATACCTTCCATTTTGAGATATACCTTGTAATAACTTCTCAGGAAAAGCAAGCAACTGAATATCAGGTTTACGTTTAATGTTTCACATCCCGTAGAACATGAAAATGAACTTAATTTTGAAATCCGAGCTCTTCTTCAAAAGTTATGCATTGTTGCAAAACTGACTTATACCTTCCATTTTGAGATATACCTTGTGATAACTTCTCAGGAAAAGCAAGCAACCGAATATCATGTTTATGTTTAATGTTTCGCATCCCGTAGAACATGAAAATGAACTTAATTTTGAAATCCGAGCTCTTCTTCAAATGTTATGCATTGTTGTTAAACTGAGTTATACCTTCCATTTTGAGATATACCTTGTGATAACTTCTCAGGAAAAGCAAGCAACCGAATATCATGTTTACGTTTAATGTTTCGCATCTTGCAGAACATGAAAATCAACTTAATTTTGAAATCCGAGCTCTTCTTCAAAAGTTATGAATTGTTGCTAAATTGAGTTATACCTTCCATTTTGAGATATACCTTGTGATAACTTCTCAGGAAAAGCAAGCAACCGAATATCATGTTTACGTTCAATGTTTCCCATCCCGCAGAACATGGAAATGAACTTAATTTTGAAATCCGAGGTCTTCTTCCAAAGTTATGCATTGTTGCAAAACTGAGTTATACCTTCCATTTTGAGATATACCTTGTGATAACTTCTCAGGAAAAGCAAGCAACCGAATATCATGTTTATGTTTAATGTTTTGCATCGCGTAGAACATGAAAATGAACTTAATTTTGAAATCCGAGCTCTTCTTCAAAAGTTATGCATTGTTGTTAAACTGAGTTATATCTTCAATTTTGAGATATACCTTGTAATAACTTCTCAGGAAAAGCAAGCAACCGAATATCATATTTACGTTTAATGTTTCGCATCCCGTAGAACATGGAAATGAACTTAATTTTGAAATCCGAGCTCTTCTTCAAAAGGTATGCATTGTTGCTAAACGGAGTTATACCTTCCATTTTGAGATAGGCTTTGTGATAGCTATTCAGGAAAAGCAAGAAACCGAAAATCATGTTGACGTTTAATGTTTCGCATCTTGCAGAACATGAAAATCAACTTAATTTTGAAATCCGAGCTCTTCTTCAAAAGTTATGAATTGTTGCTAAATTGAGTTATACCTTCCATTTTGAGATATACCTTGTGATAACTTCTCAGGAAAAGCAAGCAACCGAATATCAGGTTTACGTTTAATGTTTCGCATCTTGCAGAACATGAAAATCAACTTAATTTTGAAATCCGAGCTCTTCTTCAAAAGTTATGCATTGTTGCAAAACTGACTTATACCTTCCATTTTGAGATATACCTTGTGATAACTTCTCAGGAAAAGCAAGCAACCGAATATCATGTTTATGTTTAATGTTTCGCATCCCGTAGAACATGAAAATGAACTTAATTTTGAAATCCGAGCTCTTCTTCAAAAGTTATGCATTGTTGTTAAACTGAGTTATACCTTCCATTTTGAGATATACCTTGTGATAACTTCTCAGGAAAAGCAAGCAACCGAATATAATGTTTACGTTTAATGTTTCGCATCTTGCAGAACATGAAAATCAACTTAATTTTGAAATCCGAGCTCTTCTTCAAAAGTTATGCATTGTTGCTAAACTGAGTTATACCTTCCCTTTTGAGATATACCTTGTGATAACTTCTCAGGAAAATCAAGCAACCGAATATCATGTTTACGTTCAATGTTTCCCATCCCGCAGAACATGAAAATGAACTTAATTTTGAAATCCGAGGTCTTCTTCCAAAGTTATGCATTGTTGCAAAACTGAGTTATACCTTCCCTTTTGAGATATACCTTGTGATAACTTCTCAGGAAGAGCAAGCAACCGAATATCATGTTTACGTTTAATGTTTCGCATCCCGTAAAACATGAAAATGAACTTAATTTTGAAATCCGAGCTCTTCTTCAAAAGTTATGCATTGTTGTTAAACTTAGTTATACCTTCCATTTTGAGATATGCCTTGTGATACCTTCTCAGGAAAAGCAAGCAACCGAATATCATGTTTACGTTTAATGTTTCGCATCCCGTAGAACATGAAAATGAACTTAATTTTGAAATCCGAGCTCTTCTTCAAAAGTTATGAATTGTTGCTAAATTGAGTTATACCTTCCATTTTGAGATATTCCTTGTGATAACTTCTCAGGAAAAGCAAGCAACCGAATATCAGGTTTACGTTTAATGTTTCACATCCCGTAGAACATGAAAATGAACTTAATTTTGAAATCCGAGCTCTTCTTCAAAAGTTATGCATTGTTGCAAAACTGAGTTATACCTTCCATTTTGAGATATACCTTGTGATAACTTCTCAGGAAAAGCAAGCAACCGAATATCATGTTTATGTTTAATGTTTCGCATCCCGTAGAACATGAAAATGAACTTAATTTTGAAATCCGAGCTCTTCTTCAAAAGTTATGCATTGTTGTTAAACTGAGTTATACCTTCCATTTTGAGATATACCTTGTGATAACTTCTCAGGAAAAGCAAGCAACCGAATGTCATGTTTACGTTTAATGTTTCGCATCCCGTAGAACATGAAAATGAACTTAATTTTGAAATCCGAGGTCTTCTTCCAAAGTTATGCATTGTTGCAAAACTGAGTTATACCTTCCCTTTTGAGATATACCTTGTGATAACTTCTCAGGAAGAGCAAGCAACCGAATATCATGTTTACGTTTAATGTTTCGCATCCCGTAGAACATGAAAATGAACTTAATTTTGAAATCCGAGCTCTTCTTCAAAAGTTATGCATTGTTCTTAAACTTAGTAGTACCTTCCATTTTGAGATATGCCTTGTAATAACTTCTAAGGAAAAGCAAGAAACGGAATATCATGTTTACGTTCCATGTTTCGCATCCTGCAGAACATGAAAATGAACTTAATTTTGAAATCCGAGCTATTCTTCAAAAGTTATGCATTGTTGCTAAACTGAGTTATACCTTCCATTTTGAGATATACCTTGTGATAACTTCTCAGGAAAAGCAAGCAACCGAATATCATGTTTACGTTTAATGTTTCGCATCCCGTAGAACATGAAAATGAACTCAATTTTGAAATCCGAGCTCTTCTCCAAAAGTTATGCATTGTTGCTAAACTGAGTTATACCTTCCATTTTGAGATATGCCTTGTGATAACTTCTCAGGAAAAGCAAGCAACCGAATATCATGTTTACGTTCAATGTTTCCCATCCCGCAGAACATGAAAATGAACTTAATTTTGAAATCCGAGCTCTTCTTTAAAAGTTATGCATTGTTGTTAAACTTAGTTATACCTTCCATTTTGAGATATGCCTTGTGATAACTTCTCAGGAAAAGCAAGAAACCGAATATCATGTTTACGTTTAATGTTTCGCATCCCGTAGAACATGAAAATGAACTTAATTTTGAAATCCGAGCTCTTCTTCCAAAGTTATGCATTGTTGCAAAACTGAGTTATACCTTCCCTTTTGAGATATACCTTGTGATAACTTCTCAGGAAAAGCAAGCATCCGAATATCATATTTATGTTTAATGTTTCGCATCCCGTAGAACATGAAAATGAATTTAATTTTGAAATCCGAGCTATTCCTCAAAAGTTATGCATTGTTGCTAAACTGAGTTATACCTTCCATTTTGAGATATACCTTGTGATAACTTCTCAGGAAAAGCAAGCAACCGAAAATCATGTTTACGTTTAATGTTTCGCATCCCGTAGAACATGAAAATGAACATAATTTTGAAATCCGAGCTCTTCTTCAAAAGTTATGCAATGTTGCTAAACTGAGTTATACCTTCCATTTTGAGATATGCCTTGTGATAACTTCTCAGGAAAAGCAAGCAACCGAATATCATGTTTACGTTCAATGTTTCCCATCCCGCAGAACATGAAAATGAACTTAATTTTGAAATCCGAGATCTTCTTCAAAAGTTATGCTTTGTTGTTAAACTTAGTTATACCTTCCATTTTGAGATATGCCTTGTGACAACTTCTCAGGAAAAGCAAGAAACCGAATATCATGTTGACGTTTAATGTTTCGCATCCTGCAAAACATGAAAATGAACTTAATTTTGAAATCCGAGCTCTTCTTCAAAAGTTATGCATTGTTGTTAAACTTAGTTATACCTTCCATTTTGAGATATGCCTTGTGATACCTTCTCAGGAAAAGCAAGCAACCGAATATCATGTTTACGTTTAATGTTTCGCATCCTGCAGAACATGAAAATCAGCTTAATTTTGAAATCTGAGCTCTTCTTCAAAAGTTATGCATTGTTGCTAAACTGAGTTATACCTTCCCTTTTGAGATATACCTTGTGATAACTTCTCAGGAAAATCAAGCAACCGAATATCATGTTTACGTTCAATGTTTCCCATCCCGCTGAACATGAAAATGAACTTAATTTTGAAATCCGAGCTCTTCTTCAAAAGGTATGCATTGTTGCTAAACTGAGTTATACCTTCCATTTTGAGATAGGCCTTGTGATAACTATTCAGGAAAAGCAAGAAACCGAAAATCATGTTGAGGTTTAATGTTTCGCATCTTGCAGAACATGAAAATCAACTTAATTTTGAAATCCGAGCTCTTCTTGAAAAGTTATGAATTGTTGCTAAATTGAGTTATACCTTCCATTTTGAGATATACCTTGTAATAACTTCTCAGGAAAAGCAAGCAACTGAATATCAGGTTTACGTTTAATGTTTCACATCCCGTAGAACATGAAAATGAACTTAATTTTGAAATCCGAGCTCTTCTTCCAAAGTTATGCATTGTTGCAAAACTGAGTTATACCTTCCATTTTGAGATATACCTTGTGATAACTTCTCAGGAAAAGCAAGCAACCGAATATCATGTTTATGTTTAATGTTTTGCATCGCCTAGAACATGAAAATGAACTTAATTTTGAAATCCGAGCTCTTCTTCAAAAGTTATGCATTGTTGTTAAACTGAGTTATATCTTCAATTTTGAGATATACCTTGTGATAACTTCTCAGGAAAAGCAAGCAACCGAATATCATATTTACGTTTAATGTTTCGCATCCCGTAGAACATGGAAATGAACTTAATTTTGAAATCCGAGCTCTTCTTCAAAAGGTATGCATTGTTGCTAAACGGAGTTATACCTTCCATTTTGAGATAGGCTTTGTGATAGCTATTCAGGAAAAGCAAGAAACCGAAAATCATGTTGACGTTTAATGTTTCGCATCTTGCAGAACATGAAAATCAACTTAATTTTGAAATCCGAGCTCTTCTTCAAAAGTTATGAATTGTTGCTAAATTGAGTTATACCTTCCATTTTGAGATATACCTTGTGATAACTTCTCAGGAAAAGCAAGCAACCGAATATCAGGTTTACGTTTAATGTTTCGCATCTTGCAGAACATGAAAATCAACTTAATTTTGAAATCCGAGCTCTTCTTCAAAAGTTATGCATTGTTGCAAAACTGACTTATACCTTCCATTTTGAGATATACCTTGTGATAACTTCTCAGGAAAAGCAAGCAACCGAATATCATGTTTATGTTTAATGTTTCGCATCCCGTAGAACATGAAAATGAACTTAATTTTGAAATCCGAGCTCTTCTTCAAAAGTTATGCATTGTTGTTAAACTGAGTTATACCTTCCATTTTGAGATATACCTTGTGATAACTTCTCAGGAAAAGCAAGCAACCGAATATAATGTTTACGTTTAATGTTTCGCATCTTGCAGAACATGAAAATCAACTTAATTTTGAAATCCGAGCTCTTCTTCAAAAGTTATGCATTGTTGCTAAACTGAGTTATACCTTCCCTTTTGAGATATACCTTGTGATAACTTCTCAGGAAAATCAAGCAACCGAATATCATGTTTACGTTCAATGTTTCCCATCCCGCAGAACATGAAAATGAACTTAATTTTGAAATCCGAGGTCTTCTTCCAAAGTTATGCATTGTTGCAAAACTGAGTTATACCTTCCCTTTTGAGATATACCTTGTGATAACTTCTCAGGAAGAGCAAGCAACCGAATATCATGTTTACGTTTAATGTTTCGCATCCCGTAAAACATGAAAATGAACTTAATTTTGAAATCCGAGCTCTTCTTCAAAAGTTATGCATTGTTGTTAAACTTAGTTATACCTTCCATTTTGAGATATGCCTTGTGATACCTTCTCAGGAAAAGCAAGCAACCGAATATCATGTTTACGTTTAATGTTTCGCATCCCGTAGAACATGAAAATGAACTTAATTTTGAAATCCGAGCTCTTCTTCAAAAGTTATGAATTGTTGCTAAATTGAGTTATACCTTCCATTTTGAGATATTCCTTGTGATAACTTCTCAGGAAAAGCAAGCAACCGAATATCAGGTTTACGTTTAATGTTTCACATCCCGTAGAACATGAAAATGAACTTAATTTTGAAATCCGAGCTCTTCTTCAAAAGTTATGCATTGTTGCAAAACTGAGTTATACCTTCCATTTTGAGATATACCTTGTGATAACTTCTCAGGAAAAGCAAGCAACCGAATATCATGTTTATGTTTAATGTTTCGCATCCCGTAGAACATGAAAATGAACTTAATTTTGAAATCCGAGCTCTTCTTCAAAAGTTATGCATTGTTGTTAAACTGAGTTATACCTTCCATTTTGAGATATACCTTGTGATAACTTCTCAGGAAAAGCAAGCAACCAAATGTCATGTTTACGTTTAATGTTTCGCATCCCGTAGAACATGAAAATGAACTTAATTTTGAAATCCGAGGTCTTCTTCCAAAGTTATGCATTGTTGCAAAACTGAGTTATACCTTCCCTTTTGAGATATACCTTGTGATAACTTCTCAGGAAGAGCAAGCAACCGAATATCATGTTTACGTTTAATGTTTCGCATCCCGTAGAACATGAAAATGAACTTAATTTTGAAATCCGAGCTCTTCTTCAAAAGTTATGCATTGTTCTTAAACTTAGTAGTACCTTCCATTTTGAGATATGCCTTGTAATAACTTCTAAGGAAAAGCAAGAAACGGAATATCATGTTTACGTTCCATGTTTCGCATCCTGCAGAACATGAAAATGAACTTAATTTTGAAATCCGAGCTATTCTTCAAAAGTTATGCATTGTTGCTAAACTGAGTTATACCTTCCATTTTGAGATATACCTTGTGATAACTTCTCAGGAAAAGCAAGCAACCGAATATCATGTTTACGTTTAATGTTTCGCATCCCGTAGAACATGAAAATGAACTCAATTTTGAAATCCGAGCTCTTCTCCAAAAGTTATGCATTGTTGCTAAACTGAGTTATACCTTCCATTTTGAGATATGCCTTGTGATAACTTCTCAGGAAAAGCAAGCAACCGAATATCATGTTTACGTTCAATGTTTCCCATCCCGCAGAACATGAAAATGAACTTAATTTTGAAATCCGAGCTCTTCTTTAAAAGTTATGCATTGTTGTTAAACTTAGTTATACCTTCCATTTTGAGATATGCCTTGTGATAACTTCTCAGGAAAAGCAAGAAACCGAATATCATGTTTACGTTTAATGTTTCGCATCCCGTAGAACATGAAAATGAACTTAATTTTGAAATCCGAGCTCTTCTTCCAAAGTTATGCATTGTTGCAAAACTGAGTTATACCTTCCCTTTTGAGATATACCTTGTGATAACTTCTCAGGAAAAGCAAGCATCCGAATATCATATTTACGTTTAATGTTTCGCATCCCGTAGAACATGAAAATGAATTTAATTTTGAAATCCGAGCTATTCCTCAAAAGTTATGCATTGTTGCTAAACTGAGTTATACCTTCCATTTTGAGATATACCTTGTGATAACTTCTCAGGAAAAGCAAGCAACCGAAAATCATGTTTACGTTTAATGTTTCGCATCCCGTAGAACATGAAAATGAACATAATTTTGAAATCCGAGCTCTTCTTCAAAAGTTATGCAATGTTGCTAAACTGAGTTATACCTTCCATTTTGAGATATGCCTTGTGATAACTTCTCAGGAAAAGCAAGCAACCGAATATCATGTTTACGTTCAATGTTTCCCATCCCGCAGAACATGAAAATGAACTTAATTTTGAAATCCGAGATCTTCTTCAAAAGTTATGCTTTGTTGTTAAACTTAGTTATACCTTCCATTTTGAGATATGCCTTGTGACAACTTCTCAGGAAAAGCAAGAAACCGAATATCATGTTGACGTTTAATGTTTCGCATCCTGCAAAACATGAAAATGAACTTAATTTTGAAATCCGAGCTCTTCTTCAAAAGTTATGCATTGTTGTTAAACTTAGTTATACCTTCCATTTTGAGATATGCCTTGTGATACCTTCTCAGGAAAAGCAAGCAACCGAATATCATGTTTACGTTTAATGTTTCGCATCCTGCAGAACATGAAAATCAGCTTAATTTTGAAATCTGAGCTCTTCTTCAAAAGTTATGCATTGTTGCTAAACTGAGTTATACCTTCCCTTTTGAGATATACCTTGTGATAACTTCTCAGGAAAATCAAGCAACCGAATATCATGTTTACGTTCAATGTTTCCCATCCCGCAGAACATGAAAATGAACTTAATTTTGAAATCCGAGCTCTTCTTCAAAAGGTATGCATTGTTGCTAAACTGAGTTATACCTTCCATTTTGAGATAGGCCTTGTGATAACTATTCAGGAAAAGCAAGAAACCGAAAATCATGTTGAGGTTTAATGTTTCGCATCTTGCAGAACATGAAAATCAACTTAATTTTGAAATCCGAGCTCTTCTTCAAAAGTTATGAATTGTTGCTAAATTGAGTTATACCTTCCATTTTGAGATATACCTTGTAATAACTTCTCAGGAAAAGCAAGCAACTGAATATCAGGTTTACGTTTAATGTTTCACATCCCGTAGAACATGAAAATGAACTTAATTTTGAAATCCGAGCTCTTCTTCAAAAGTTATGCATTGTTGCAAAACTGACTTATACCTTCCATTTTGAGATATACCTTGTGATAACTTCTCAGGAAAAGCAAGCAACCGAATATCATGTTTATGTTTAATGTTTCGCATCCCGTAGAACATGAAAATGAACTTAATTTTGAAATCCGAGCTCTTCTTCAAAAGTTATGCATTGTTGTTAAACTGAGTTATACCTTCCATTTTGAGATATACCTTGTGATAACTTCTCAGGAAAAGCAAGCAACCGAATATCATGTTTACGTTTAATGTTTCGCATCTTGCAGAACATGAAAATCAGCTTAATTTTGAAATCTGAGCTCTTCTTCAAAAGTTATGCATTGTTGTTAAACTGAGTTATACCTTCCATTTTGAGATATGCCTTGTGATACCTTCTCAGGAAAAGCAAGCAACCGAATATCATGTTTACGTTTAATGTTTCGCATCCTGCAGAACATGAAAATCAGCTTAATTTTGAAATCTGAGCTCTTCTTCAAAAGTTATGCATTGTTGCTAAACTGAGTTATACCTTCCCTTTTGAGATATACCTTGTGATAACTTCTCAGGAAAATCAAGCAACCGAATATCATGTTTACGTTCAATGTTTCCCATCCCGCAGAACATGAAAATGAACTTAATTTTGAAATCCGAGGTCTTCTTCCAAAGTTATGCATTGTTGCAAAACTGAGTTATACCTTCCGTTTTGAGATATACCTTGTGATAACTTCTCAGGAAGAGCAAGCAACCGAATATCATGTTTACGTTTAATGTTTCGCATCCCGTAAAACATGAAAATGAACTTAATTTTGAAATCCGAGCTCTTCTTTAAAAGTTATGCATTGTTGTTAAACTTAGTTATACCTTCCATTTTGAGATATGCCTTGTGATAACTTCTCAGGAAAAGCAAGAAACCGAATATCATGTTTACGTTTAATGTTTCGCATCCCGTAGAACATGAAAATGAACTTAATTTTGAAATCCGAGCTCTTCTTCCAAAGTTATGCATTGTTGCAAAACTGAGTTATACCTTCCCTTTTGAGATATACCTTGTGATAACTGCTCAGGAAAAGCAAGCATCCGAATATCATATTTACGTTTAATGTTTCGCATCCCGTAGAACATGAAAATGAATTTAATTTTGAAATCCGAGCTATTCCTCAAAAGGTATGCATTGTTGCTAAACTGAGTTATACCTTCCATTTTGAGATATACCTTGTGATAACTTCTCAGGAAAAGCAAGCAACCGAAAATCATGTTTACGTTTAATGTTTCGCATCTCGTAGAACATGAAAATGAACATAATTTTGAAATCCGAGCTCTTCTTCAAAAGTTATGCAATGTTGCTAAACTGAGTTATACCTTCCATTTTGAGATATGCCTTGTGATAACTTCTCAGGAAAAGCAAGCAATCGAATATCATGTTTACGTTCAATGTTTCCCATCCCGCAGAACATGAAAATGAACTTAATTTTGAAATCCGAGATCTTCTTCAAAAGTTATGCATTGTTGTTAAACTTAGTTATACCTTCCATTTTGAGATATGCCTTGTGACAACTTCTCAGGAAAAGCAAGAAACCGAATATCATGTTTACGTTTAATGTTTCGCATCCTGCAGAACATGAAAATGAACTTAATTTTGAAATCCGAGCTCTTCTTCAAAAGGTATGCATTGTTGCTAAACTGAGTTATACCTTCCATTTTGAGATAGGCCTTGTGATAACTATTCAGGAAAAGCAAGAAACCGAAAATCATGTTGAGGTTTAATGTTTCGCATCTTGCAGAACATGAAAATCAACTTAATTTTGAAATCCGAGCTCTTCTTCAAAAGTTATGAATTGTTGCTAAATTGAGTTATACCTTCCATTTTGAGATATACCTTGTAATAACTTCTCAGGAAAAGCAAGCAACTGAATATCAGGTTTACGTTTAATGTTTCACATCCCGTAGAACATGAAAATGAACTTAATTTTGAAATCCGAGCTCTTCTTCAAAAGTTATGCATTGTTGCAAAACTGACTTATACCTTCCATTTTGAGATATACCTTGTGATAACTTCTCAGGAAAAGCAAGCAACCGAATATCATGTTTATGTTTAATGTTTCGCATCCCGTAGAACATGAAAATGAACTTAATTTTGAAATCCGAGCTCTTCTTCAAAAGTTATGCATTGTTGTTAAACTGAGTTATACCTTCCATTTTGAGATATACCTTGTGATAACTTCTCAGGAAAAGCAAGCAACCGAATATCATGTTTACGTTTAATGTTTCGCATCTTGCAGAACATGAAAATCAACTTAATTTTGAAATCCGAGCTCTTCTTCAAAAGTTATGAATTGTTGCTAAATTGAGTTATACCTTCCATTTTGAGATATACCTTGTGATAACTTCTCAGGAAAAGCAAGCAACCGAATATCATGTTTACGTTCAATGTTTCCCATCCCGCAGAACATGGAAATGAACTTAATTTTGAAATCCGAGGTCTTCTTCCAAAGTTATGCATTGTTGCAAAACTGAGTTATACCTTCCATTTTGAGATATACCTTGTGATAACTTCACAGGAAAAGCAAGCAACCGAATATCATGTTTATGTTTAATGTTTTGCATCGCGTAGAACATGAAAATGAACTTAATTTTGAAATCCGAGCTCTTCTTCAAAAGTTATGCATTGTTGTTAAACTGAGTTATATCTTCAATTTTGAGATATACCTTGTGATAACTTCTCAGGAAAAGCAAGCAACCGAATATCATGTTTACGTTTAATGTTTCGCATCCCGTAGAACATGGAAATGAACTTAATTTTGAAATCCGAGCTCTTCTTCAAAAGGTATGCATTGTTGCTAAACGGAGTTATACCTTCCATTTTGAGATAGGCTTTGTGATAGCTATTCAGGAAAAGCAAGAAACCGAAAATCATGTTGACGTTTAATGTTTCGCATCTTGCAGAACATGAAAATCAACTTAATTTTGAAATCCGAGCTCTTCTTCAAAAGTTATGAATTGTTGCTAAATTGAGTTATACCTTCCATTTTGAGATATTCCTTGTGATAACTTCTCAGGAAAAGCAAGCAACCGAATATCAGGTTTACGTTTAATGTTTCACATCCCGTAGAACATGAAAATGAACTTAATTTTGAAATCCGAGCTCTTCTTCAAAAGTTATGCATTGTTGCAAAACTGAGTTATACCTTCCATTTTGAGATATACCTTGTGATAACTTCTCAGGAAAAGCAAGAAACCGAATATCATGTTTACGTTTAATGTTTCGCATCCCGTAGAACATGAAAATGAACTTAATTTTGAAATCCGAGCTCTTCTTCCAAAGTTATGCATTGTTGCAAAACTGAGTTATACCTTCCCTTTTGAGATATACCTTGTGATAACTTCTCAGGAAAAGCAAGCATCCGAATATCATATTTACGTTTAATGTTTCGCATCCCGTAGAACATGAAAATGAATTTAATTTTGAAATCCGAGCTATTCCTCAAAAGGTATGCATTGTTGCTAAACTGAGTTATACCTTCCATTTTGAGATATACCTTGTGATAACTTCTCAGGAAAAGCAAGCAACCGAAAATCATGTTTACGTTTAATGTTTCGCATCTCGTAGAACATGAAAATGAACATAATTTTGAAATCCGAGCTCTTCTTCAAAAGTTATGCAATGTTGCTAAACTGAGTTATACCTTCCATTTTGAGATATGCCTTGTGATAACTTCTCAGGAAAAGCAAGCAACCGAATATCATGTTTACGTTCAATGTTTCCCATCCCGCAGAACATGAAAATGAACTTAATTTTGAAATCCGAGATCTTCTTCAAAAGTTATGCATTGTTGTTAAACTTAGTTATACCTTCCATTTTGAGATATGCCTTGTGACAACTTCTCAGGAAAAGCAAGAAACCGAATATCATGTTGACGTTTAATGTTTCGCATCCTGCAGAACATGAAAATGAACTTAATTTTGAAATCCGAGCTCTTCTTCAAAAGTTATGCATTGTTGTTAAACTTAGTTATACCTTCCATTTTGAGATATGCCTTGTGATACCTTCTCAGGAAAAGCAAGCAACCGAATATCATGTTTACGTTTAATGTTTCGCATCCTGCAGAACATGAAAATGAACTTAATTTTGAAATCCGAGCTCTTCTTCAAAAGGTATGCATTGTTGCTAAACTGAGTTATACCTTCCATTTTGAGATAGGCCTTGTGATAACTATTCAGGAAAAGCAAGAAACCGAAAACCATGTTGAGGTTTAATGTTTCGCATCTTGCAGAACATGAAAATCAACTTAATTTTGAAATCCGAGCTCTTCTTCAAAAGTTATGAATTGTTGCTAAATTGAGTTATACCTTCCATTTTGAGATATACCTTGTAATAACTTCTCAGGAAAAGCAAGCAACTGAATATCAGGTTTACGTTTAATGTTTCACATCCCGTAGAACATGAAAATGAACTTAATTTTGAAATCCGAGCTCTTCTTCAAAAGTTATGCATTGTTGCAAAACTGACTTATACCTTCCATTTTGAGATATACCTTGTGATAACTTCTCAGGAAAAGCAAGCAACCGAATATCATGTTTATGTTTAATGTTTCGCATCCCGTAGAACATGAAAATGAACTTAATTTTGAAATCCGAGCTCTTCTTCAAAAGTTATGCATTGTTGTTAAACTGAGTTATACCTTCCATTTTGAGATACACCTTGTGATAACTTCTCAGGAAAAGCAAGCAACCGAATATCATGTTTACGTTTAATGTTTCGCATCTTGCAGAACATGAAAATCAACTTAATTTTGAAATCCGAGCTCTTCTTCAAAAGTTATGAATTGTTGCTAAATTGAGTTATACCTTCCATTTTGAGATATACCTTGTGATAACTTCTCAGGAAAAGCAAGCAACCGAATATCATGTTTACGTTCAATGTTTCCCATCCCGCAGAACATGGAAATGAACTTAATTTTGAAATCCGAGGTCTTCTTCCAAAGTTATGCATTGTTGCAAAACTGAGTTATACCTTCCATTTTGAGATATACCTTGTGATAACTTCTCAGGAAAAGCAAGCAACCGAATATCATGTTTATGTTTAATGTTTTGCATCGCGTAGAACATGAAAATGAACTTAATTTTGAAATCCGAGCTCCTCTTCAAAAGTTATGCATTGTTGTTAAACTGAGTTATATCTTCAATTTTGAGATATACCTTGTGATAACTTCTCAGGAAAAGCAAGCAACCGAATATCATGTTTACGTTTAATGTTTCGCATCCCGTAGAACATGTAAATGAACTTAATTTTGAAATCCGAGCTCTTCTTCAAAAGGTATGCATTGTTGCTAAACGGAGTTATACCTTCCATTTTGAGATAGGCTTTGTGATAGCTATTCAGGAAAAGCAAGAAACCGAAAATCATGTTGACGTTTAATGTTTCGCATCTTGCAGAACATGATAATCAACTTAATTTTGAAATCCGAGCTCTTCTTCAAAAGTTATGAATTGTTGCTAAATTGAGTTATACCTTCCATTTTGAGATATACCTTGTGATAACTTCTCAGGAAAAGCAAGCAACCGAATATCAGGTTTACGTTTAATGTTTCACATCCCGTAGAACATGAAAATGAACTTAATTTTGAAATCCGAGCTCTTCTTAAAAGTTATGCATTGTTGCAAAACTGAGTTATACCTTCCATTTTGAGATATACCTTGTGATAACTTCTCAGGAAAAGCAAGCAACCGAATGTCATGTTTATGTTTAATGTTTCGCATCCCGTAGAACATGAAAATCAACTTAATTTTGAAATCCGAGCTCTTCTTCAAAAGTTATGCATTGTTGCAAAACTGAGTTATACCTTCCATTTTGAGATATACCTTGTGATAACTTCTCAGGAAAAGCAAGCAACCGAATATCATGTTTACGTTTAATGTTTCGCATCTTGCAGAACATGAAAATCAACTTAATTTTGAAATCCGAGCTCTTCTTCAAAAGTTATGAATTGTTGCTAAACTGAGTTATACCTTCCATTTTGAGATATACCTTGTGATAACTTCTCAGGAAAAGCAAGCAACCGAATATCAGGTTTACGTTTAATGTTTCACATCCCGTAGAACACGAAAATCAACTTAATTTTGAAATCCGAGCTCTTCGTCAAAAGTTATGCATTGTGGCTAAACTGAGCTTTATCTTCAATTTTGAGATATAACTTGCGATAACTTCTTAGGAAAAGCAAGCAACCGAATATCATGTATACATTTAATGATTCGCATGCTGTAGAACACGAAAATCAACTTCATTTTGAAATCCGAGCTCTCCTTCAAAATTTATGCATTGTTAAACTGAGTTTTATCTTCAATTTTGAGATATACCTTGTGATAACTTCTCAGGAAAAGCAAGCAACCGAATATCATGTATACATTTCATGATTCGCATGCCGTAGAACACGAAAATCAACTTAATTTTGAAATCCGAGCTCTTCGTCAAAAGTTATGCATTGTGGCTAAACTGAGCTTTATCTTCAATTTTGAGATATAACTTGCGATAACTTCTTAGGAAAAGCAAGCAACCGAATATCATGTATACATTTAATGATTCGCATGCCGTAGAACACGAAAATCAACTTCATTTTGAAATCCGAGCTCTCCTTCAAAAGTTATGCATTGTTAAACTGAGTTTTAAATTCAATTTTGAGACATACCTTGTGATAACTTCTCAGGAAAAGCAAGCAACCGAATATCAGGTTTACGTTTAATGTTTCACATCCCGTAGAACATGAAAATGAACTTAATTTTGAAATCCGAGCTCTTCGTCAAAAGTTATGCATTGTGGCTAAACTGAGCTTTATCTTCAATTTTGAGATATAACTTGCGATAACTTCTTAGGAAAAGCAAGCAACCGAATATCATGTATACATTTAATGATTCGCATGCTGTAGAACACGAAAATCAACTTCATTTTGAAATCCGAGCTCTCCTTCAAAATTTATTCATTGTTAAACTGAGTTTTATCTTCAATTTTGAGATATACCTTGTGATAACTTCTCAGGAAAAGCAAGCAACCGAATATCATGTATACATTTCATGACTCGCATGCCGTAGAACACGAAAATCAACTTAATTTTGAAATCCGAGCTCTTCGTCAAAAGTTATGCATTGTGGCTAAACTGAGCTTTATCTTCAATTTTGAGATATAACTTGCGATAACTTCTTAGGAAAAGCAAGCAACCGAATATCATGTATACATTTAATGATTCGCATGCCGTAGAACACGAAAATCAACTTCATTTTGAAATCCGAGCTCTCCTTCAAAAGTTATGCATTGTTAAACTGAGTTTTATCTTCAATTTTGAGATATACCTTGTGATAACTTCTCAGGAAAAGCAAGCAACCGAATATCATGTATACATTTCATGATTCGCATGCCGTAGAACACGAAAATCAACTTAATTTTGAAATCCGAGCTCTTCGTCAAAAGTTATGCATTGTGGCTAAACTGAGCTTTATCTTCAATTTTGAGATATAACTTGCGATAACTTCTTAGGAAAAGCAAGCAACCGAATATCATGTATACATTTAATGATTCGCATGCCGTAGAACACGAAAATCAACTTCATTTTGAAATCCGAGCTCTCCTTCAAAAGTTATGCATTGTTAAACTGAGTTTTATCTTCAATTTTGAGATATACCTTGTGATAACTTCTCAGGAAAAGCAAGCAACCGAATATCATGTATACATTTCATGATTCGCATGCCGTAGAACACGAAAATCAACTTAATTTTGAAATCCGAGCTCTTCGTCAAAAGTTATGCATTGTGGCTAAACTGAGCTTTATCTTCAATTTTGAGATATAACTTGCGATAACTTCTTAGGAAAAGCAAGCAACCGAATATCATGTATACATTTAAAGATTCGCATGCCGTAGAACACGAAAATCAACTTCATTTTGAAATCCGAGCTCTCCTTCAAAAGTTATGCATTGTTAAACTGAGTTTTATCTTCAATTTTGAGATATACCTTGTGATAACTTCTCAGGAAAAGCAAGCAACCGAATATCATGTATACATTTCATGATTCGCATGCCGTAGAACACGAAAATCAACTTAATTTTGAAATCTGAGCTCTTCGTCAAAAGTTATGCATTGTGGCTAAACTGAGCTTTATCTTCAATTTTGAGATATAACTTGCGATAACTTCTTAGGAAAAGCAAGCAACCGAATATCATGTATACATTTAATGATTCGCATGCCGTAGAACACGAAAATCAACTTCATTTTGAAATCCGAGCTCTCCTTCAAAAGTTATGCATTGTTAAACTGAGTTTTATCTTCAATTTTGAGATATACCTTGTGATAACTTCTCAGGAAAAGCAAGCAACCGAATATCATGTATACATTTCATGATTCGCATGCCGTAGAACACGAAAATCAACTTTATTTTGAAATCCGAGCTCTTCGTCAAAAGTTATGCATTGTGGCTAAACTGAGCTTTATCTTCAATTTTGAGATATAACTTGCGATAACTTCTTAGGAAAAGCAAGCAACCGAATATCATGTATACATTTAATGATTCGCGTGCCGTAGAACACGAAAATCAACTTCATTTTGAAATCCGAGCTCTCCTTCAAAAGTTATGCATTGTTAAACTGAGTTTTATCTTCAATTTTGAGATATACCTTGTGATAACTTCTCAGGAAAAGCAAGCAACCGAATATCATGTATACATTTCATGATTCGCATGCCGTAGAACACGAAAATCAACTTCATTTTGAAATCCGAGCTCTTCGTCAAAAGTTATGCATTGTGGCTAAACTGAGCTTTATCTTCAATTTTGAGATATAACTTGCGATAACTTCTTAGGAAAAGCAAGCAACCGAATATCATGTATACATTTAATGATTCGCATGCCGTAGAACACGAAAATCAACTTCATTTTGAAATCCGAGCTCTCCTTCAAAAGTTATGCATTGTTAAACTGAGTTTTATCTTCAATTTTGAGATATACCTTGTGATAACTTCTCAGGAAAAGCAAGCAACCGAATATCATGTATACATTTCATGATTCGCATGCCGTAGAACACGAAAATCAACTTCATTTTGAAATCCGAGCTCTTCGTCAAAAGTTATGCATTGTGGCTAAACTGAGCTTTATCTTCAATTTTGAGATATAACTTGCGATAACTTCTTAGGAAAAGCAAGCAACCGAATATCATGTATACATTTAATGATTCGCATGCCGTAGAACACGAAAATCTACTTCATTTTGAAATCCGAGCTCTCCTTCAAAAGTTATGCATTGTTAAACTGAGTTTTATCTTCAATTTTGAGATATACCTTGTGATAACTTCTCAGGAAAAGCAAACAACCGAATATCATGTATACATTTCATGATTCGCATGCCGTAGAACACGAAAATCAACTTAATTTTGAAATCCGAGCTCTTCGTCAAAAGTTATGCATTGTGGCTAAACTGAGCTTTATCTTCAATTTTGAGATATAACTTGCGATAACTTCTTAGGAAAAGCAAGCAACCGAATATCATGTATACATTTAATGATTCGCATGCCGTAGAACATGAAAATCAACTTCATTTTGAAATCCGAGCTCTCCTTCAAAAGTTATGCATTGTTAAACTGAGTTTTATCTTCAATTTTGAGATATACCTTGTGATAACTTCTCAGGAAAAGCAAGCAACCGAATATCATGTATACATTTCATGATTCGCATGCCGTAGAACACGAAAATCAACTTAATTTTGAAATCCGAGCTCTTCGTCAAAAGTTATGCATTGTGGCTAAACTGAGCTTTATCTTCAATTTTGAGATATAACTTGCGATAACTTCTTAGGAAAAGCAAGCAACCGAATATCATGTATACATTTAATGATTCGCATGCCGTAGAACACGAAAATCAACTTCATTTTGTAATCCGAGCTCTCCTTCAAAAGTTATGCATTGTTAAACTGAGTTTTATCTTCAATTTTGAGATATACCTTGTGATAACTTCTCAGGAAAAGCAAGCAACCGAATATCATGTATACATTTCATGATTCGCATGCCGTAGAACACGAAAATCAACTTAATTTTGAAATCCGAGCTCTTCGTCAAAAGTTATGCATTGTGGCTAAACTGAGCTTTATCTTCAATTTTGAGATATAACTTGCGATAACTTCTTAGGAAAAGCAAGCAACCGAATATCATGTATACGTTTAATGATTCGCATGCCGTAGAACACGAAAATCAAGTTCATTTTGAAATCCGAGCTCTCCTTCAAAAGTTATGCATTGTTAAACTGAGTTTTATCTTCAATTTTGAGATATACCTTGTGATAACTTCTCAGGAAAAGCAAGCAACCGAATATCATGTATACATTTCATGATTCGCATGCCGTAGAACACGAAAATCAACTTAATTTTGAAATCCGAGCTCTTCGTCAAAAGTTATGCATTGTGGCTAAACTGAGCTTTATCTTCAATTTTGAGATATAACTTGCGATAACTTCTTAGGAAAAGCAAGCAACCGAATATCATGTATACATTTAAAGATTCGCATGCCGTAGAACACGAAAATCAACTTCATTTTGAAATCCGAGCTCTCCTTCAAAAGTTATGCATTGTTAAACTGAGTTTTATCTTCAATTTTGAGATATACCTTGTGATAACTTCTCAGGAAAAGCAAGCAACCGAATATCATGTATACATTTCATGATTCGCATGCCGTAGAACACGAAAATCAACTTAATTTTGAAATCCGAGCTCTTCGTCAAAACTTATGCATTGTGGCTAAACTGAGCTTTATCTTCAATTTTGAGATATAACTTGCGATAACTTCTTAGGAAAAGCAAGCAACCGAATATCACGTATACATTTAATGATTCGCATGCCGTAGAACACGAAAATCAACTTCATTTTGAAATCCGAGCTCTCCTTCAAAAGTTATGCATTGTTAAACTGAGTTTTATCTTCAATTTTGAGATATACCTTGTGATAACTTCTCAGGAAAAGCAAGCAACCGAATATCATGTATACATTTCATGATTCGCATGCCGTAGAACACGAAAATCAACTTAATTTTGAAATCCGAGCTCTTCGTCAAAAGTTATGCATTGTGGCTAAACTGAGCTTTATCTTCAATTTTGAGATATAACTTGCGATAACTTCTTAGGAAAAGCAAGCAACCGAATATCATGTATACATTTAATGATTCGCATGCCGTAGAACACGAAAATCAACTTCATTTTGAAATCCGAGCTCTCCTTCAAAAGTTATGCATTGTTAAACTGAGTTTTATCTTCAATTTTGAGATATACCTTGTGATAACTTCTCAGGAAAAGCAAGCAACCGAATATCATGTATACATTTCATGATTCGCATGCCGTAGAACACAAAAATCAACTTAATTTTGAAATCCGAGCTCTTCGTCAAAAGTTATGCATTGTGGCTAAACTGAGCTTTATCTTCAATTTTGAGATATAACTTGCGATAACTTCTTAGGAAAAGCAAGCAACCGAATATCATGTATACATTTAATGATTCGCATGCCGTAGAACACGAAAATCAACTTCATTTTGAAATCCGAGCTCTCCTTCAAAAGTTATGCATTGTTAAACTGAGTTTTATCTTCAATTTTGAGATATACCTTGTGATAACTTCTCAGGAAAAGCAAGCAACCGAATATCATGTATACATTTCATGATTCGCATGCCGTAGAACACGAAAATCAACTTCATTTTGAAATCCGAGCTCTTCGTCAAAAGTTATGCATTGTGGCTAAACTGAGCTTTATCTTCAATTTTGAGATATAACTTGCGATAACTTCTTAGGAAAAGCAAGCAACCGAATATCATGTATACATTTAATGATTCGCATGCCGTAGAACACGAAAATCAACTTCATTTTGAAATCCGAGCTCTCCTTCAAAAGTTATGCATTGTTAAACTGAGTTTTATCTTCAATTTTGAGATATACCTTGTGATAACTTCTCAGGAAAAGCAAGCAACCGAATATCATGTATACATTTCATGATTCGCATGCCGTAGAACACGAAAATCAACTTTATTTTGAAATCCGAGCTCTTCGTCAAAAGTTATGCATTGTGGCTAAACTGAGCTTTATCTTCAATTTTGAGATATAACTTGCGATAACTTCTTAGGAAAAGCAAGCAACCGAATATCATGTATACATTTAATGATTCGCGTGCCGTAGAACACGAAAATCAACTTCATTTTGAAATCCGAGCTCTCCTTCAAAAGTTATGCATTGTTAAACTGAGTTTTATCTTCAATTTTGAGATATACCTTGTGATAACTTCTCAGGAAAAGCAAGCAACCGAATATCATGTATACATTTCATGATTCGCATGCCGTAGAACACGAAAATCAACTTCATTTTGAAATCCGAGCTCTTCGTCAAAAGTTATGCATTGTGGCTAAACTGAGCTTTATCTTCAATTTTGAGATATAACTTGCGATAACTTCTTAGGAAAAGCAAGCAACCGAATATCATGTATACATTTAATGATTCGCATGCCGTAGAACACGAAAATCAACTTCATTTTGAAATCCGAGCTCTCCTTCAAAAGTTATGCATTGTTAAACTGAGTTTTATCTTCAATTTTGAGATATACCTTGTGATAACTTCTCAGGAAAAGCAAGCAACCGAATATCATGTATACATTTCATGATTCGCATGCCGTAGAACACGAAAATCAACTTCATTTTGAAATCCGAGCTCTTCGTCAAAAGTTATGCATTGTGGCTAAACTGAGCTTTATCTTCAATTTTGAGATATAACTTGCGATAACTTCTTAGGAAAAGCAAGCAACCGAATATCATGTATACATTTAATGATTCGCATGCCGTAGAACACGAAAATCTACTTCATTTTGAAATCCGAGCTCTCCTTCAAAAGTTATGCATTGTTAAACTGAGTTTTATCTTCAATTTTGAGATATACCTTGTGATAACTTCTCAGGAAAAGCAAACAACCGAATATCATGTATACATTTCATGATTCGCATGCCGTAGAACACGAAAATCAACTTAATTTTGAAATCCGAGCTCTTCGTCAAAAGTTATGCATTGTGGCTAAACTGAGCTTTATCTTCAATTTTGAGATATAACTTGCGATAACTTCTTAGGAAAAGCAAGCAACCGAATATCATGTATACATTTAATGATTCGCATGCCGTAGAACACGAAAATCAACTTCATTTTGAAATCCGAGCTCTCCTTCAAAAGTTATGCATTGTTAAACTGAGTTTTATCTTCAATTTTGAGATATACCTTGTGATAACTTCTCAGGAAAAGCAAGCAACCGAATATCATGTATACATTTCATGATTCGCATGCCGTAGAACACGAAAATCAACTTAATTTTGAAATCTGAGCTCTTCGTCAAAAGTTATGCATTGTGGCTAAACTGAGCTTTATCTTCAATTTTGAGATATAACTTGCGATAACTTCTGAGGAAAAGCAAGCAAACGAATATCATGTATACATTTCATGATTCGCATGCCGTAGAACACGAAAATCAACTTAATTTTGAAATCCGAGCTCTTCGTCAAAAGTTATGCATTGTGGCTAAACTGAGCTTTATCTTCAATTTTGAGATATAACTTGCGATAACTTCTTAGGAAAAGCAAGCAACCGAATATCATGTATACATTTAATGATTCGCATGCCGTAGAACACGAAAATCAACTTCATTTTGAAATCCGAGCTCTCCTTCAAAAGTTATGCATTGTTAAACTGAGTTTTATCTTCAATTTTGAGATATACCTTGTGATAACTTCTCAGGAAAAGCAAGCAACCGAATATCATGTATACATTTCATGATTCGCATGCCGTAGAACACGAAAATCAACTTTATTTTGAAATCCGAGCTCTTCGTCAAAAGTTATGCATTGTGGCTAAACTGAGCTTTATCTTCAATTTTGAGATATAACTTGCGATAACTTCTTAGGAAAAGCAAGCAACCGAATATCATGTATACATTTAATGATTCGCATGCCGTAGAACACGAAAATCAACTACATTTTGAAATCTGAGCTCTCCTTCAAAAGTTATGCATTGTTAAACTGAGTTTTATCTTCAATTTTGAGATATACCTTGTGATAACTTCTCAGGAAAAGCAAGCAACCGAATATCATGTATACATTTCATGATTCGCATGCCGTAGAACACGAAAATCAACTTAATTTTGAAATCTGAGCTCTTCGTCAAAAGTTATGCATTGTGGCTAAACTGAGCTTTATCTTCAATTTTGAGATATAACTTGCGATAACTTCTCAGGAAAAGCAAGCAAACGAATATCATGTATACATTTCATGATTCGCATGCCGTAGAACACGAAAATCAACTTAATTTTGAAATCCGAGCTCTTCGTCAAAAGTTATGCATTGTGGCTAAACTGAGCTTTATCTTCAATTTTGAGATATAACTTGCGATAACTTCTTAGGAAAAGCAAGCAACCGAATATCATGTATACATTTAATGATTCGCATGCCGTAGAACACGAAAATCAACTTCATTTTGAAATCCGAGCTCTCCTTCAAAAGTTATGCATTGTTAAACTGAGTTTTATCTTCAATTTTGAGATATACCTTGTGATAACTTCTCAGGAAAAGCAAGCAACCGAATATCATGTATACATTTCATGATTCGCATGCCGTAGAACACGAAAATCAACTTTATTTTGAAATCCGAGCTCTTCGTCAAAAGTTATGCATTGTGGCTAAACTGAGCTTTATCTTCAATTTTGAGATATAACTTGCGATAACTTCTTAGGAAAAGCAAGCAACCGAATATCATGTATACATTTAATGATTCGCATGCCGTAGAACACGAAAATCAACTACATTTTGAAATCTGAGCTCTCCTTCAAAAGTTATGCATTGTTAAACTGAGTTTTATCTTCAATTTTGAGATATACCTTGTGATAACTTCTCAGGAAAAGCAAGCAACCGAATATCATGTATACATTTCATGATTCGTATGCCGTAGAACACGAAAATCAACTTAATTTTGAAATCCGAGCTCTTCGTCAAAAGTTATGCATTGTGGCTAAACTGAGCTTTATCTTCAATTTTGAGATATAACTTGCGATAACTTCTTAGGAAAAGCAAGCAACCGAATATCATGTATACATTTAATGATTCGCATGCCGTAGAACACGAAAATCAACTTCATTTTGAAATCCGAGCTCTCCTTCAAAAGTTATGCATTGTTAAACTGAGTTTTATCTTCAATTTTGAGATATACCTTGTGATAACTTCTCAGGAAAAGCAAGCAACCGAATATCATGTATACATTTCATGATTCGCATGCCGAAGAACACGAAAATTAACTTAATTTTGAAATCCGAGCTCTTCGTCAAAAGTTATGCATTGTGGCTAAACTGAGCTTTATCTTCAATTTTGAGATATAACTTGCGATAACTTCTTAGGAAAAGCAAGCAACCGAATATCATGTATACATTTAAAGATTCGCATGCCGTAGAACACGAAAATCAACTTCATTTTGAAATCCGAGCTCTCCTTCAAAAGTTATGCATTGTTAAACTGAGTTTTATCTTCAATTTTGAGATATACCTTGTGATAACTTCTCAGGAAAAGCAAGCAACCGAATATCATGTATACATTTCATGATTCGCATGCCGTAGAACACGAAAATCAACTTAATTTTGAAATCCGAGCTCTTCGTCAAAAGTTATGCATTGTGGCTAAACTGAGCTTTATCTTCAATTTTGAGATATAACTTGCGATAACTTCTTAGGAAAAGCAAGCAACCGAATATCATGTATACATTTAATGATTCGCATGCCGTAGAACACGAAAATCAACTTCATTTTGAAATCCGAGCTCTCCTTCAAAAGTTATGCATTGTTAAACTGAGTTTTATCTTCAATTTTGAGATATACCTTGTGATAACTTCTCAGGAAAAGCAAGCAACCGAATATCATGTATACATTTCATGATTCGCATGCCGTAGAACACGAAAATCAACTTAATTTTGAAATCCGAGCTCTTCGTCAAAAGTTATGCATTGTGGCTAAACTGAGCTTTATCTTCAATTTTGAGATATAACTTGCGATAACTTCTTAGGAAAAGCAAGCAACCGAATATCATGTATACATTTAAAGATTCGCATGCCGTAGAACACGAAAATCAACTTCATTTTGAAATCCGAGCTCTCCTTCAAAAGTTATGCATTGTTAAACTGAGTTTTATCTTCAATTTTGAGATATACCTTGTGATAACTTCTCAGGAAAAGCAAGCAACCGAATATCATGTATACATTTCATGATTCGCATGCCGTAGAACACGAAAATCAACTTAATTTTGAAATCCGAGCTCTTCGTCAAAAGTTATGCATTGTGGCTAAACTGAGCTTTATCTTCAATTTTGAGATATAACTTGCGATAACTTCTTAGGAAAAGCAAGCAACCGAATATCATGTATACATTTAATGATTCGCATGCCGTAGAACACGAAAATCAACTTCATTTTGAAATCCGAGCTCTCCTTCAAAAGTTATGCATTGTTAAACTGAGTTTTATCTTCAATTTTGAGATATACCTTGTGATAACTTCTCAGGAAAAGCAAGCAACCGAATATCATGTATACATTTCATGATTCGCATGCCGTAGAACACGAAAATCAACTTAATTTTGAAATCCGAGCTCTTCGTCAAAAGTTATGCATTGTGGCTAAACTGAGCTTTATCTTCAATTTTGAGATATAACTTGCGATAACTTCTTAGGAAAAGCAAGCAACCGAATATCATGTATACATTTAATGATTCGCATGCCGTAGAACACGAAAATCAACTTCATTTTGAAATCCGAGCTCTCCTTCAAAAGTTATGCATTGTTAAACTGAGTTTTATCTTCAATTTTGAGATATACCTTGTGATAACTTCTCAGGAAAAGCAAGCAACCGAATATCATGTATACATTTCATGATTCGCATGCCGTAGAACACGAAAATCAACTTTATTTTGAAATCCGAGCTCTTCGTCAAAAGTTATGCATTGTGGCTAAACTGAGCTTTATCTTCAATTTTGAGATATAACTTGCGATAACTTCTTAGGAAAAGCAAGCAACCGAATATCATGTATACATTTAATGATTCGCATGCCGTAGAACACGAAAATCAACTACATTTTGAAATCTGAGCTCTCCTTCAAAAGTTATGCATTGTTAAACTGAGTTTTATCTTCAATTTTGAGATATACCTTGTGATAACTTCTCAGGAAAAGCAAGCAACCGAATATCATGTATACATTTCATGATTCGCATGCCGTAGAACACGAAAATCAACTTAATTTTGAAATCTGAGCTCTTCGTCAAAAGTTATGCATTGTGGCTAAACTGAGCTTTATCTTCAATTTTGAGATATAACTTGCGATAACTTCTCAGGAAAAGCAAGCAAACGAATATCATGTATACATTTCATGATTCGCATGCCGTAGAACACGAAAATCAACTTAATTTTGAAATCCGAGCTCTTCGTCAAAAGTTATGCATTGTGGCTAAACTGAGCTTTATCTTCAATTTTGAGATATAACTTGCGATAACTTCTTAGGAAAAGCAAGCAACCGAATATCATGTATACGTTTAATGATTCGCATGCCGTAGAACACGAAAATCAAGTTCATTTTGAAATCCGAGCTCTCCTTCAAAAGTTATGCATTGTTAAACTGAGTTTTATCTTCAATTTTGAGATATACCTTGTGATAACTTCTCAGGAAAAGCAAGCAACCGAATATCATGTATACATTTCATGATTCGCATGCCGTAGAACACGAAAATCAACTTAATTTTGAAATCCGAGCTCTTCGTCAAAAGTTATGCATTGTGGCTAAACTGAGCTTTATCTTCAATTTTGAGATATAACTTGCGATAACTTCTTAGGAAAAGCAAGCAACCGAATATCATGTATACATTTAAAGATTCGCATGCCGTAGAACACGAAAATCAACTTCATTTTGAAATCCGAGCTCTCCTTCAAAAGTTATGCATTGTTAAACTGAGTTTTATCTTCAATTTTGAGATATACCTTGTGATAACTTCTCAGGAAAAGCAAGCAACCGAATATCATGTATACATTTCATGATTCGCATGCCGTAGAACACGAAAATCAACTTAATTTTGAAATCCGAGCTCTTCGTCAAAACTTATGCATTGTGGCTAAACTGAGCTTTATCTTCAATTTTGAGATATAACTTGCGATAACTTCTTAGGAAAAGCAAGCAACCGAATATCACGTATACATTTAATGATTCGCATGCCGTAGAACACGAAAATCAACTTCATTTTGAAATCCGAGCTCTCCTTCAAAAGTTATGCATTGTTAAACTGAGTTTTATCTTCAATTTTGAGATATACCTTGTGATAACTTCTCAGGAAAAGCAAGCAACCGAATATCATGTATACATTTCATGATTCGCATGCCGTAGAACACGAAAATCAACTTAATTTTGAAATCCGAGCTCTTCGTCAAAAGTTATGCATTGTGGCTAAACTGAGCTTTATCTTCAATTTTGAGATATAACTTGCGATAACTTCTTAGGAAAAGCAAGCAACCGAATATCATGTATACATTTAATGATTCGCATGCCGTAGAACACGAAAATCAACTTCATTTTGAAATCCGAGCTCTCCTTCAAAAGTTATGCATTGTTAAACTGAGTTTTATCTTCAATTTTGAGATATACCTTGTGATAACTTCTCAGGAAAAGCAAGCAACCGAATATCATGTATACATTTCATGATTCGCATGCGTAGAACACAAAAATCAACTTAATTTTGAATCCGAGCTCTTCGTCAAAAGTTATGCATTGTGGCTAAACTGAGCTTATCTTCAATTTTGAGATATAACTTGCGATAACTTCTTAGGAAAAGCAAGCAACCGAATATCATGTATACATTTAATGATTCGCATGCCGTAGAACACGAAAATCAACTTCATTTTGAAATCCGAGCTCTCCTTCAAAAGTTATGCATTGTTAAACTGAGTTTTATCTTCAATTTTGAGATATACCTTGTGATAACTTCTCAGGAAAAGCAAGCAACCGAATATCATGTATACATTTCATGATTCGCATGCTGTAGAACACGAAAATCAACTTCATTTTGAAATCCGAGCTCTTCGTCAAAAGTTATGCATTGTGGCTAAACTGAGCTTTATCTTCAATTTTGAGATATAACTTGCGATAACTTCTTAGGAAAAGCAAGCAACCGAATATCATGTATACATTTAATGATTCGCATGCCGTAGAACACGAAAATCAACTTCATTTTGAAATCCGAGGCTCTCCTTCAAAAGTTATGCATTGTTAAACTGAGTTTTATCTTCAATTTTGAGATATACCTTGTGATAACTTCTCAGGAAAAGCAAGCAACCGAATATCATGTATACATTTCATGATTCGCATGCCGTAGAACACGAAAATCAACTTTATTTTGAAATCCGAGCTCTTCGTCAAAAGTTATGCATTGTGGCTAAACTGAGCTTTATCTTCAATTTTGAGATATAACTTGCGATAACTTCTTAGGAAAAGCAAGCAACCGAATATCATGTATACATTTAATGATTCGCGTGCCGTAGAACACGAAAATCAACTTCATTTTGAAATCCGAGCTCTCCTTCAAAAGTTATGCATTGTTAAACTGAGTTTTATCTTCAATTTTGAGATATACCTTGTGATAACTTCTCAGGAAAAGCAAGCAACCGAATATCATGTATACATTTCATGATTCGCATGCCGTAGAACACGAAAATCAACTTCATTTTGAAATCCGAGCTCTTCGTCAAAAGTTATGCATTGTGGCTAAACTGAGCTTTATCTTCAATTTTGAGATATAACTTGCGATAACTTCTTAGGAAAAGCAAGCAACCGAATATCATGTATACATTTAATGATTCGCATGCCGTAGAACACGAAAATCAACTTCATTTTGAAATCCGAGCTCTCCTTCAAAAGTTATGCATTGTTAAACTGAGTTTTATCTTCAATTTTGAGATATACCTTGTGATAACTTCTCAGGAAAAGCAAGCAACCGAATATCATGTATACATTTCATGATTCGCATGCCGTAGAACACGAAAATCAACTTCATTTTGAAATCCGAGCTCTTCGTCAAAAGTTATGCATTGTGGCTAAACTGAGCTTTATCTTCAATTTTGAGATATAACTTGCGATAACTTCTTAGGAAAAGCAAGCAACCGAATATCATGTATACATTTAATGATTCGCATGCCGTAGAACACGAAAATCTACTTCATTTTGAAATCCGAGCTCTCCTTCAAAAGTTATGCATTGTTAAACTGAGTTTTATCTTCAATTTTGAGATATACCTTGTGATAACTTCTCAGGAAAAGCAAACAACCGAATATCATGTATACATTTCATGATTCGCATGCCGTAGAACACGAAAATCAACTTAATTTTGAAATCCGAGCTCTTCGTCAAAAGTTATGCATTGTGGCTAAACTGAGCTTTATCTTCAATTTTGAGATATAACTTGCGATAACTTCTTAGGAAAAGCAAGCAACCGAATATCATGTATACATTTAATGATTCGCATGCCGTAGAACACGAAAATCAACTTCATTTTGAAATCCGAGCTCTCCTTCAAAAGTTATGCATTGTTAAACTGAGTTTTATCTTCAATTTTGAGATATACCTTGTGATAACTTCTCAGGAAAAGCAAGCAACCGAATATCATGTATACATTTCATGATTCGCATGCCGTAGAACACGAAAATCAACTTAATTTTGAAATCTGAGCTCTTCGTCAAAAGTTATGCATTGTGGCTAAACTGAGCTTTATCTTCAATTTTGAGATATAACTTGCGATAACTTCTGAGGAAAAGCAAGCAAACGAATATCATGTATACATTTCATGATTCGCATGCCGTAGAACACGAAAATCAACTTAATTTTGAAATCCGAGCTCTTCGTCAAAAGTTATGCATTGTGGCTAAACTGAGCTTTATCTTCAATTTTGAGATATAACTTGCGATAACTTCTTAGGAAAAGCAAGCAACCGAATATCATGTATACATTTAATGATTCGCATGCCGTAGAACACGAAAATCAACTTCATTTTGAAATCCGAGCTCTCCTTCAAAAGTTATGCATTGTTAAACTGAGTTTTATCTTCAATTTTGAGATATACCTTGTGATAACTTCTCAGGAAAAGCAAGCAACCGAATATCATGTATACATTTCATGATTCGCATGCCGTAGAACACGAAAATCAACTTTATTTTGAAATCCGAGCTCTTCGTCAAAAGTTATGCATTGTGGCTAAACTGAGCTTTATCTTCAATTTTGAGATATAACTTGCGATAACTTCTTAGGAAAAGCAAGCAACCGAATATCATGTATACATTTAATGATTCGCATGCCGTAGAACACGAAAATCAACTAAATTTTGAAATCTGAGCTCTCCTTCAAAAGTTATGCATTGTTAAACTGAGTTTTATCTTCAATTTTGAGATATACCTTGTGATAACTTCTCAGGAAAAGCAAGCAACCGAATATCATGTATACATTTCATGATTCGCATGCCGTAGAACACGAAAATCAACTTAATTTTGAAATCTGAGCTCTTCGTCAAAAGTTATGCATTGTGGCTAAACTGAGCTTTATCTTCAATTTTGAGATATAACTTGCGATAACTTCTCAGGAAAAGCAAGCAAACGAATATCATGTATACATTTCATGATTCGCATGCCGTAGAACACGAAAATCAACTTAATTTTGAAATCCGAGCTCTTCGTCAAAAGTTATGCATTGTGGCTAAACTGAGCTTTATCTTCAATTTTGAGATATAACTTGCGATAACTTCTTAGGAAAAGCAAGCAACCGAATATCATGTATACATTTAATGATTCGCATGCCGTAGAACACGAAAATCAACTTCATTTTGAAATCCGAGCTCTCCTTCAAAAGTTATGCATTGTTAAACTGAGTTTTATCTTCAATTTTGAGATATACCTTGTGATAACTTCTCAGGAAAAGCAAGCAACCGAATATCATGTATACATTTCATGATTCGCATGCCGTAGAACACGAAAATCAACTTTATTTTGAAATCCGAGCTCTTCGTCAAAAGTTATGCATTGTGGCTAAACTGAGCTTTATCTTCAATTTTGAGATATAACTTGCGATAACTTCTTAGGAAAAGCAAGCAACCGAATATCATGTATACATTTAATGATTCGCGTGCCGTAGAACACGAAAATCAACTACATTTTGAAATCTGAGCTCTCCTTCAAAAGTTATGCATTGTTAAACTGAGTTTTATCTTCAATTTTGAGATATACCTTGTGATAACTTCTCAGGAAAAGCAAGCAACCGAATATCATGTATACATTTCATGATTCGTATGCCGTAGAACACGAAAATCAACTTAATTTTGAAATCCGAGCTCTTCGTCAAAAGTTATGCATTGTGGCTAAACTGAGCTTTATCTTCAATTTTGAGATATAACTTGCGATAACTTCTTAGGAAAAGCAAGCAACCGAATATCATGTATACATTTAATGATTCGCATGCCGTAGAACACGAAAATCAACTTCATTTTGAAATCCGAGCTCTCCTTCAAAAGTTATGCATTGTTAAAATGAGTTTTATCTTCAATTTTGAGATATACCTTGTGATAACTTCTCAGGAAAAGCAAGCAACCGAATATCATGTATACATTTCATGATTCGCATGCCGAAGAACACGAAAATTAACTTAATTTTGAAATCCGAGCTCTTCGTCAAAAGTTATGCATTGTGGCTAAACTGAGCTTTATCTTCAATTTTGAGATATAACTTGCGATAACTTCTTAGGAAAAGCAAGCAACCGAATATCATGTATACATTTAAAGATTCGCATGCCGTAGAACACGAAAATCAACTTCATTTTGAAATCCGAGCTCTCCTTCAAAAGTTATGCATTGTTAAACTGAGTTTTATCTTCAATTTTGAGATATACCTTGTGATAACTTCTCAGGAAAAGCAAGCAACCGAATATCATGTATACATTTCATGATTCGCATGCCGTAGAACACGAAAATCAACTTAATTTTGAAATCCGAGCTCTTCGTCAAAAGTTATGCATTGTGGCTAAACTGAGCTTTATCTTCAATTTTGAGATATAACTTGCGATAACTTCTTAGGAAAAGCAAGCAACCGAATATCATGTATACATTTAATGATTCGCATGCCGTAGAACACGAAAATCAACTTCATTTTGAAATCCGAGCTCTCCTTCAAAAGTTATGCATTGTTAAACTGAGTTTTATCTTCAATTTTGAGATATACCTTGTGATAACTTCTCAGGAAAAGCAAGCAACCGAATATCATGTATACATTTCATGATTCGCATGCCGTAGAACACGAAAATCAACTTAATTTTGAAATCCGAGCTCTTCGTCAAAAGTTATGCATTGTGGCTAAACTGAGCTTTATCTTCAATTTTGAGATATAACTTGCGATAACTTCTTAGGAAAAGCAAGCAACCGAATATCATGTATACATTTAAAGATTCGCATGCCGTAGAACACGAAAATCAACTTCATTTTGAAATCCGAGCTCTCCTTCAAAAGTTATGCATTGTTAAACTGAGTTTTATCTTCAATTTTGAGATATACCTTGTGATAACTTCTCAGGAAAAGCAAGCAACCGAATATCATGTATACATTTCATGATTCGCATGCCGTAGAACACGAAAATCAACTTAATTTTGAAATCCGAGCTCTTCGTCAAAAGTTATGCATTGTGGCTAAACTGAGCTTTATCTTCAATTTTGAGATATAACTTGCGATAACTTCTTAGGAAAAGCAAGCAACCGAATATCATGTATACATTTAATGATTCGCATGCCGTAGAACACGAAAATCAACTTCATTTTGAATCCGAGCTCTCCTTCAAAAGTTATGCATTGTTAAACTGAGTTTTATCTTCAATTTTGAGATATACCTTGTGATAACTTCTCAGGAAAAGCAAGCAACCGAATATCATGTATACATTTCATGATTCGCATGCCGTAGAACACGAAAATCAACTTAATTTTGAAATCCGAGCTCTTCGTCAAAAGTTATGCATTGTGGCTAAACTGAGCTTTATCTTCAATTTTGAGATATAACTTGCGATAACTTCTTAGGAAAAGCAAGCAACCGAATATCATGTATACTTTAATGATTCGCATGCCGTATAGAACACGAAAATCAACTTCATTTTTGAAATCCGAGCTCTCCTTCAAAAGTTATGCATTGTTAAACTGAGTTTTATCTTCAATTTTGAGATATACCTTGTGATAACTTCTCAGGAAAAGCAAGCAACCGAATATCATGTATACATTTCATGATTCGCATGCCGTAGAACACGAAAAATCAACTTTATTTTGAAATCCGAGCTCTTCGTCAAAAAGTTATGCATTGTGGCTAAACTGCGCTTTATCTTCAATTTTGAGATATAACTTGCGATAACTTCTTAGGAAAAGCAAGCAACCGAATATCATGTATACATTTAATGATTCGCATGCCGTAGAACACGAAAATCAACTACATTTTGTAATCTGAGCTCTCCTTCAAAAGTTATGCATTGTTAAACTGAGTTTTATCTTCAATTTTGAGATATACCTTGTGATAACTTCTCAGAAAAGCAAGCAACCGAATATCATGTATACATTTCATGATTCGCATGCCGTAGAACACGAAAATCAACTTAATTTTGAAATCTGAGCTCTTCGTCAAAAGTTATGCATTGTGGCTAAACTGAGCTTTATCTTCAATTTTGAGATATAACTTGCGATAACTTCTCAGAAAGCAAGCAACCGAATATCATGTATACATTTCATGATTCGCATGCGTAGAACACGAAATCAACTAATTTTGAAATCCGAGCCTCTTCGTCAAAAGTTATGCATTGTGGCTAAACTGAGCTTTATCTTCAATTTTGAGATATAACTTGCGATAACTTCTTAGGAAAAAGCAAGCAACCGACACTCATTGTATACATTTAATGATTCGCATGCCCGTAGAACACGAAAATCAACTTCATTTTGAAATCCGAGCTCTCTCCTTCAAAAGTTATGCATTGTTAAACTGAGTTTTATCTTCAATTTTGAGATATACCTTGTGATAACTTCTCAGGAAAAGCAAGCAACCGAATATCATGTATACATTTCATGATTCGCATGCCGTAGAACACGAAAATCAACTTTATTTTGAAATCCGAGCTCTTCGTCAAAAGTTATGCATTGTGGCTAAACTGAGCTTTATCTTCAATTTTGAGATATAACTTGCGATAACTTCTTAGGAAAAGCAAGCAACCGAATATCATGTATACATTTAATGATTCGCATGCCGTAGAACACGAAAATCAACTACATTTTGAAATCTGAGCTCTCCTTCAAAAGTTATGCATTGTTAAACTGAGTTTTATCTTCAATTTTGAGATATACCTTGTGATAACTTCTCAGGAAAAGCAAGCAACCGAATATCATGTATACATTTCATGATTCGTATGCCGTAGAACACGAAAATCAACTTAATTTTGAAATCCGAGCTCTTCGTCAAAAGTTATGCATTGTGGCTAAACTGAGCTTTATCTTCAATTTTGAGATATAACTTGCGATAACTTCTTAGGAAAAGCAAGCAACCGAATATCATGTATACATTTAATGATTCGCATGCCGTAGAACACGAAAATCAACTTCATTTTGAAATCCGAGCTCTCCTTCAAAAGTTATGCATTGTTAAACTGAGTTTTATCTTCAATTTTGAGATATACCTTGTGATAACTTCTCAGGAAAAGCAAGCAACCGAATATCATGTATACATTTCATGATTCGCATGCCGAAGAACACGAAAATTAACTTAATTTTGAAATCCGAGCTCTTCGTCAAAAGTTATGCATTGTGGCTAAACTGAGCTTTATCTTCAATTTTGAGATATAACTTGCGATAACTTCTTAGGAAAAGCAAGCAACCGAATATCATGTATACATTTAAAGATTCGCATGCCGTAGAACACGAAAATCAACTTCATTTTGAAATCCGAGCTCTCCTTCAAAAGTTATGCATTGTTAAACTGAGTTTTATCTTCAATTTTGAGATATACCTTGTGATAACTTCTCAGGAAAAGCAAGCAACCGAATATCATGTATACATTTCATGATTCGCATGCCGTAGAACACGAAAATCAACTTAATTTTGAAATCCGAGCTCTTCGTCAAAAGTTATGCATTGTGGCTAAACTGAGCTTTATCTTCAATTTTGAGATATAACTTGCGATAACTTCTTAGGAAAAGCAAGCAACCGAATATCATGTATACATTTAATGATTCGCATGCCGTAGAACACGAAAATCAACTTCATTTTGAAATCCGAGCTCTCCTTCAAAAGTTATGCATTGTTAAACTGAGTTTTATCTTCAATTTTGAGATATACCTTGTGATAACTTCTCAGGAAAAGCAAGCAACCGAATATCATGTATACATTTCATGATTCGCATGCCGTAGAACACGAAAATCAACTTAATTTTGAAATCCGAGCTCTTCGTCAAAAGTTATGCATT